>CM062526.1:44197235-48997235 GCA_031439595.1 Pterocarpus santalinus | reverse complement strand
TCAGTGGATTCACCATTCCATAAAATGCTCATGGATGCTAAAGAGATATAGCTCCAAACAAGAGAAATAAAATGATCATTTAGACCCAAATCCTTCAAAGAGTCCACCATAAATTGCCAGTTTAAATGATCATAAGTTTTCTAAAGATCTATTTTAATAGCCATATAACCCTTTTTTCCTTTAGCAGATCTCATTTTTTGAATGACTTCCTGAGCAACAATTATATTATTAGACTCACTTCTACCCTTAATAAAGCTACATTGAGTAGGAGCTATCACAATGGGCATAATTGTCTTCAACTATTAGCTACAATTTTAGTAACCACTTTGTAGGCTATATTTCATAGGCTAACTGGTCTAAGTTGCTTCACAAACTCAAGATTATCAACTTTAGGAATTAATGAGATAAAGTTTGATTAATGCTTTTAACATTTTGAAGGTTTTGAAAAATACTATAAACTAGATTGCATAAAGATCCACCAATAACATCCCATTGCCTTTGAAAAAACAATGCGTGTAAGCCATTTGGACTAAACACTCTCAAAGGTCCCATAGAAAATAAAGTCTCCTTAATCTCGTCACTGGTCAAAGGCCGATGAACAAATTCCCAGTCATTTGGAGAAACAGCAGGAAAACCTCCTGACAAAGGAAAAGCAACAACCCCAAAATTCTCACAATACAAGTCTATGAAAAAATTCTTCATCATCTGATGAAGGTGATCACTATCATGAAGCCATTCACCATTAGAATCCTTTAAGGCCAAGATCCTATTTCTTCTTCTTCTAGCTATAGTGGAAGAGTGAAAAAATTTTGTATTCCTGTCCCCTTGAGAGATCCATCTACACGAGGATTTTTGAGCCCACAAAGCTTCTTCCTCAAAGAGAGTAACTTCATAGTCCTACCATAACTGCTTCTGAAGATTCTCCAAAAAAAGATTCACGTTCGCAGTCAAAACATGCTGAATGCTATGAAGACGTCCAAGAATTCTCTCATTCCTTCTCTGGATGTTACCAAAAACTTCACGATTCCATACTTTAGCAGCATTTGTAAAAGTTTTAATATTATAAACCCAATCATCAAAATCGTTCCAATTAGTTTGCACCAATTCAGAAAAAAAAAAGTATGGCTAAGCTAAGCCGAGATGAACTTGAAGGGCTTCGTCCTATGGGAATAAGCTAAATTTGGTCCAAACCGGAACCAAAGGGGACAGTGATTTGAATTATACATGGGGAGATGAACAACATTCAAATCTGAGAAATTATTAAGCCAACGCTAGTTCACCAAGCCCGATCAAGCCTCTCCCTCAAATTTGAGCATCTCCAAGTGTAAGGAGGGCATTGGAAACCAGCATCTAGTAAATTACAAAATTCCATACAATCTTCAAATAAAAAGCAACTTCTTTGCCCACTAGCAGCTCCCATCGCCTCATGATCGAATAGAACTGAGTTCAAATCTCCTGCCACCACCTAAGGGCTATGATAGGTACCACTAACATTCTTCAAAAAATTCCAAAGCTCAGCTCTTAGAGAATGTTGAGGCCTAGCATAACAAGCTAAGAAAAACCAACTACTGCCATCTTGACCCACCACTTTCAAATGTACCATTTGTTTTTCAGAATAGATCACCTCAAGCTTCCAAACAGAGAAATCCTAAAAAACCCATAAACCACCTACAAAACCATCTGAATCAATTCTATACCTATCATTAAAACCAAACTTCTTGGCCACCTTGTCAGCCTTAGTTCCACTCAATTTTGGCTCCAAAAGGATAAGAATCGAGAAACTATAGGATTTTCGGAGGTCTTTAATTAAACCCCCAAAACCTTATTTCATTGCACCCTTACAATTTCAAATAACAGTGTTGATTTGTATTGCCATAGGAAATTTGAGAGAAAAATAAAGAATGGCCATCAAAGCCCAACCAACGTATCCACTTTCTCTACTGAACCCCTGTCATTACCATCAACACTCTCAGGCACAACATCTAGATCACTGTTGTCCACTGCCACATCGTCTGCCACCAGATAGCTATCAAGTGGGTGCATCTTAACTTCGAGCACTGCATCCACCCTAGATCTAAGACCTAGAGATCCCATTCCCATAGGCTTCTGAAATTCCTCCGCTATAAGCATATTTAGTGAAGAAGAGTCAGAAGGGACAATTTGATGGGAAGCCTTATGTTGTTTCACCACACCTTTCAAGTCTACCCCGAGGGAGTAGCTCCTTAACATTCCTTTCTCCTTCTTCGATGTTCTATCCATAATGCTTTGGAGTTTTCTATTTCTTGCACTTGACTCAAGGAGCTTCTTACGACTAACATTTCCAGACCTCTTCATAGCGGAGCCATCTTCAACGTGAATTGGAGTAGCTTGCACTTAGGCTTCTACAGTTTGGCCATTTCTGGCCAAGTCAGCTTATTTGGCTTTGTGAATATTGGTCTAATCATTCAAGGTGGCTTCTCTAGTGCCTTACTAGTATTGTACATTTTGTACATTTTTTTACGGTAGCAAATGTGAAGTTGACAAGTGGTGCAGTGCATGGTACATCTTTTGTCTAGTTAGTGCATTCTAGATGTGGCTCCCACCTCTATATTTCGCTGCATCACCACCCACACCACAACCCTTGCCTCTCCACCATCAGCAAAGCACCATAGCCACCGCCGATACCTGCGTCAACCGCCTGGCCACCGTGATGAACCACCACCATTACAGTCCCAAGAGCAACCCAAAACCCTAGATAAAAAATCAAAAGAAAATAGAGTAACAACCAATAGCAATCTTATTGTTTAGCCACTGTCCAAATCCAAGCCAAATCAGAATCATCAATCCCTTTATAAAATCAAAACCCCATCACCAAGATCTCATTTTTTTGCCTACAAAAAAGAAAAAAAGAAAAAAAGAAGAAAAGACAAAGAAGAAGATATACATATCTAGAGAGAGAGAGAGAGAAAGTAGCAACAACCGCTATCCACCACTGCAGAGCTCTGCTGTCATTGGAAGCCGTCACACCGCCAGTAGTCGCTCACCCCATCACGTCATCGCTGCTTCGTCGTTATTCCATTTACCAAGCCCTGGCGATTTCGCGGTGGAAGTTGAATCCCGGCAAGGCGGCGAGATCTCCAAGGCCTCGGTGGAAACGCGTAGCGCCTCCTTGGCGGGGTACAAAATGTCCACGACAAATAGAGGCCATCAGAGCCATAGATCTTGTCGGTCTGACGAACATTGCTGACGGTGGATGGAAAGACGTCGTTGGCCTAGAGGACTAGCAGTGACGCCACCTCCAAAGGCTCCACGCTCGCCATCGTCCTCCTCCCTCAGATCCATTATCTTCCGCCTTTTTCATGGTAGCAAGGCCTCCGCTGACAGAAATTGCCTTTTCACGACGTCACAGAAGGCAGTGAGTTGGTGAGGGGTGGGGGATGGAAATGTGGGTGGAATAGTGCAGTGGTGAGGGAGTGGTCGGAGATCGTGGTGGACCTAAGTGGAAGACTTTCATACGGTGCTTCAACTTTCGTCGGTTTAGGATTGATATTTTGAATGCACTCCAACAAATATCTAGCATGCACTCACCAAACAAAAGGTGCATCGTATACTGAACTACTTGTCAACTTCACATTTGCTATCTCAAAAAATGTACAAAACATAGTCGTCAGAAAAGCCAGATGTAAAAGCTTTTACTCTTGTAGGCCCAATAATAATAATAATAATAATATATAATAATTTACGCTTTACGTTAGTGGGAGACTGAGACCTGAGGTGCAATGCGTGAGCTCGCATTTTTCGAGGATGATTCCATCTCGTTGTTGGATTGCATGCAGTCACCCGAAGTCTGACCGGTCTCGTCGACAACGAAAAATTAAACAAATATTTTTCAGTCTTTAAGGGCCTTTTGCATTAGCTTCATAAATAACCAGAATTTTAATATTTAAAAAGCATGCTCTATTTTTTTTTTTCCTAAATTGTCATATTGTTAAAGATTTATATAGACGAAAAAGTCTTTCATAAATTTGTGAAAAATTTGTAAATAACATTTAAATTGACCAATATATCACTTTAAGCTCTATTTGGCGCTAGGTTACACATTTACCGAAATTTGCCGAAATGAATAAACATAAAAATATATAAACTACCACATATCCTTACGAATTTTAGTTCATTGAATAAGTATCTTAAAATACAGAATTACAGCGTAATTGGGACCTTTTTATATAAAAAAAAAGGGTAAAAATTTAACAGAAAATAATTTGATTAAATTTATACAACGACTATAGACATAGACCAAAATTAGAACCACGCAAGACATTAGCCACGAATTATATAACAGCTCTCAACTCTGACATTAGCAAGAACCCATTTCAGCTTCCTTGAACCAAATGATACGCGAACACAAAACTACCATCAACACTATTTTTGCTCTTCAATCTGCCGCCAAGTTCCCTCAGGCTTTACACTTTGGGCATTTATCACAATTCACAACCGTTTCCATGCCAAATAATGTTAACCCCAGAAGTCAACATCAAGAAACCTCATTCCCCAGAGTGTATTGCTCCATTTGCTTAAGATATTGAATATTTGGAGCTGCCAAATATGGATTCTGATGTTCCCCTAATTAGAGTGGTGATATGAGAGGTGGGGGTTGGGAAGGTTTTATGAGATATCACACTCATACAACAATGACACTTTGCAAAAGAGCAACTGGGTGTCTTTCAGTCATTGGGCCATCAAGAATCTGATCTGGGAGCTGTGAAAGATGAAAGAAGACCTGCAGCCTGAGCAGGTAGAATATCTCCAAATGAGGACACTGATCTATCCTTAAAAATGCCAACTTGCCCATCAGTTAGTATGGATCCCAGTTTAAAGGTACTCTCCCCAAACCTGCTTCCAACCTAGGGGGGAAAAAAATAGTATCAAGTACGTACAAAGCTATGCAAGTCAAACAACATATTCCAAATCAAACTTCGATATATTTGAATGGTGAAATATCTGTACTATGATGATGCATCTAAAACATTATACAAGTCAACCAATCATATAAAGGTAAATCATAATAAGTGGAGTTACTTCCAAAATTCTCATATGCAGTTAATTTTGCAAAGAGTGTATACTGAAATGTACTTAGTCAAGCAACATGGTATGATATGCTGTGCTCGACCAGAAAGCATGAGAAGAGATAATTAACCATATATTGCTACAACTTAGATAAAGAATTTGCTCAACAAATTAAGAATCAAGGAGTTAAGTTTCAAATAATGTGAAAGCATATGCTCAGCCTCAGCTTCGATCTCAAAGAAGCATTATAGCACTCTAATTACTTCACAGGAAGTTATAGCATTTTCCAAGTTAAATCTATAAGGATTAAAAGCATTAGCATTAGCATTATTCGAACTAGGACAACAAACCCAATGCTCACTTTGTAGGGGTTTGGTAAGAAGACAACAACAAAAACAAAATATTTTCCCACTAAGTGGGATTGGCTACATGAATTAAAAGCAAAAACAAAATCTTTTCCCGCTAAGTGGGATTGGCTACATGAATTAAACAATGTAGTAGTTTCCTATTGTAAGCCAGGGTAAGAAGAAGAGAACAAAGTCCTGTGGCAATGTGCTGCTCATGGGATTTTCTGGTCTAAAAAAGTTATAAATTAAATATGATTCACATGCATTCACATCACATGGCATATATCCTTCACCAGAAATTTGAAACCTTGGGCTGTTTGGTTTAAGAAAACGTTTCCTGTTTTCATTTCTTGTTTTCAATTTTAATTACAAAACTGACACATAGTTTTCATTCTGTCTCTTATTTTCAAGATTTTATAAAGGAAATAAACAGGCCCTTAATTTCCCAAAAGGAGAGTACAATTTATATTTTACAGTTCAATAAAATTTTAGATTTTGATCAACACAGTATTTCTAATCTTCATTTGGCTTATGGATAGAAATTTCATACAACTGTTGCTCTACAGTAAATAAAGACAACTTAACTAGTCTTTCAATAGAACATATCACAGTTGTATAGCTGCAGAAATGGATAGAGCTCATCACAACACCACAAATGTGTATGCTGTGCAAATTCAATAAGTTGTGGAGTATCAACATGTAAAATTTCTTAGCAAATTTGAGGAATGCGACAAGATGCAGCATTAGACTGCATTAAGGCAAGAAATGGTACCAAAATTTGAGGACTTACTTGCATGAAAGACTTCAGGAATGGTGCTGCCACACCCAGACTTGAGTTGTCATCCAAATTTATCTTCTGAGAAAGTTCTCCATTTGTAAGAGAGTCCCACGAACTTCTTGAAGAGATTTCATTTGATGATGGAGTGAATGTCTTCTTTGTCCCTCTAGAGGACAATGCTGGAGCACTGGATTTACCAAGGTGTATGTTTGTAAATAAGAAATGACATTTTAGAGTGTTAATTACTAGCTTTGGTAAATTAATAAGTTTCTCAATAAAACTACCATGAAAATAATCATTGATTAAACCACTGGATTTAAGTTAATTTAAATTAAGTACATAGAATGATGGTGAGAGACAAGCACAAAGCTGTGCATGATGAAATGACAGACAATGCATAACTAAGATACAAGATCAAACCGACCTGATGGGGAGGTACTTAAAACGGGGAACTGTAGAACACCTCAGAATATTAGACTCTGAATTAGTGGGCAGTTTCTGAACAGTATCAGTGTACTTCCGGTTTAGTTGCACAAAGAAACCAAAGAGGACAGCATGCCGTAAATATGACTGCCTCTCATTCTCCCATAGATAGGGCTCATACCTTCATATATTAAGTTGGATAAGAAATCATTACCAGATCAACAGAGAAGCCTCAATGACAGTACAGAAATCACTAGAAGGCTATCATCCACCACCAATTTAACCATGTGCAAGAAATGCACACTGCAATTTTTCTCTAACCACGAACATTGCATAACAAAAATTACAACATTTCAACCTCCCACATTGAAAAACCATGGGGCCTAAGTATCTTATCTGTAGCTGCTACTGTATGTCCAAGCATTAAACAATAGCTGTTGCTTGACACAAATCATGACATCTTCAAAATTATGGTTCAGTTTACAGCCTTGCAATCTCATTTCTATAACTATTTTCTTAGACTAATCTATTTCACTCAAACTATGGAAGTTTTTGTGCTTTAGGATACTTAATTTTCTTGTAAACTTACCTAATTTAGTTATTTCCTGGCAGATGTACTTATTACATAAGCCATCTGTTCATGGATTGCATTCTCTGCATTGCTGCTGATATTACTATTATATCTAAGAAAAAAGAGAATGAAAATGCTTGAACGGAAGAATAAGAAAACTTACGTAAGCCAGTCTATAGGATCCAGTCTCTGAGAAAGACGATTTAACAACTGTTCTGAACGTTCTCTAATGGCTGAGGTCATTAGACTTTGGTCCTGCTTCCTTCTGACAGATACTTTTGACTTCACGTTGCCTGATAATTCACCAACCACATTTGAATCACCACCAGCGAGAACATCGGTGGCAAATTTCACATCTAACAAAACCTGCAAGATTCCTTTTTCTGACATTTGATGAGCACCACCCTCCTCAGACGAAAGGAACTCCTCAAAGAATCCAATTACCTGTACAATAAAATAGTCATTGTAGATATACATATACAAGCACATAGACACAGTCATTGGAATGATAATATAAGCAACTACCTTTTCCAATAGTCTTGATGCAAGTTTATGCAAAATTTTCTTATCAAGTACATGACCTCCAACTCTATGAACTTCTTCACAAGCTCTAAATAGAAATGAGATGATATATAGAGAAGGCAAAGATGGAAGAGATATTTTCATCTCTGATTGGTTCTCATCAGACTGATCTTGCTTGACTATGATATCCTCCCAGCCCTGTCCAAGCAAACCAAAAATGAGCAAGCTTCGAGAATCTATACTAAAGGCCATAAAATCTTAGTTGGCATATCACCAACAGAAGCCAATAATAATAATAATAATAATAATAATAATAATATCATGCTAAAACAACATTACTTGAGGTTGATGGCACCTATAACCTTAAAAAAGGCAAACAAAAGACAAGCTGTTTCTATATATCCATTTAGGGTTTTTTTTTTTATTTTTTTCTTCTTCTTTTTTTTGTTTTTTTTGTTGGGCCGGGGGGGGGGGGGGGGACTTGTCACCCTATACTTCTTACAAAATATGGGTAGAATGCAGATTAAAGATTTAAAGTCCACAAGATCTATTCATATATAACTGGAAATGAACAGGAAAAAAAGAAAAGAAGGCAAATGGCACTTACCCTCCAGGGCATACTCAAAGATAAGGCATCATCCTGTTTAAGATCTCGAGAGACAATAGCAGAAAGTTCATCAGACAGCCATAATATCCACAAGTTGTAAGCTCTAACGCAGAGATCTCCTATAGTCCTATTGAGTTCTTCCAATTCATGGCTAGCACCTTCTCTTGCTCCAAGCAAAGCAGCTGCAGCAGATGAACTTTGTCTTTTAGAGCCAAGGCTTGTTTGTCTTCCCGGACTATCAGAGATAGAAGAATCAGATCCAAATCTAGATTGTTTCACCAGAGATGGTAATTTCCCAATAGCAGATGTATTCCCACTGATCCAATATCTGGGAGAACCAAGTATCAAGGGTATATGTTTAGAATGGTTCTGGAATGCAAACAATAACCGTCCAATGAAAAGAGATTTTTCAACAGTAACAGTTGTTGGCACCTCCTTGTCACCATTTTCCATCGAGCCATATAAACTCTCAAGCTCTTTTTTCAGTGCCATCAATATAGCAGACACACTGTCACGGCATTTGCTTTGTAGATAAGGAGCAAGATCCTTCAATCTTCTAGAGGCCTTCGGAGATTCTAAGAAACTTAAAAGATCTTCAAGAATGCTCTGGCAAGAAACATCAACTACATCCCTGATTCGACTTACTTCAGGGCCAAAATAGGCATTAAGACAAGTCTGAAATTCATTCTCTTCAGGCTGGACTTTAAACCCAGAAGCAACTCCAGTTTTTCTGGAATTGGATTCTAGAAACCAAACACCACCAGCCATAGAAGGTCTGTTCAAGTAACCCTGAACATCATTCGGCTTGGCAAAAGAGCCACCTACTGCTGAAATCGAGTTCACCACATTAACAGTGCCAGTTAACTCCCTAAACCTCAAGTCAATGATTGCTTTCATCCTGCCAAGAAAGGCTTCCTCAAATATTTCATCCCAAAGATCCGAATCATCTTCCAAAACAAGTTCCCGAATCCTACTCCAAGGCAACTCAATCTCGGATCCAAAAACACTCTTGAGCCATTCTAGACTCCCTTCAAGGACTTGTTTACTTTCCATTGTCTCCCTTATTGATTTCTCAGCAGAAGCTAGATCCCGGCCAGTACCAATGGCATCAACCAAATTTCTTCCACTTATCTTGTTTACACATTCCCTTAACCAAGTAAAACAAGTATCAGCAATGTAATGTTTATCAAGCATTACCATGTTTGATTCCAATTTATCTCGAAAATACTTCCAAAGCCTAACTTCCTCATCTGGATTGGGAATCCCACCAAACAATTGCGATGCCGGAGGAGATCCCAAAATGACTTTGTAGAAAAGGGGCATATCATTTAACACTTGCAAAAACAACTCACCCACCTGACCCACACTGACCTGAATTATACCCAACACATCACACAAGACAGAAACCACCAAAGAGGAAGCATCATCAGCACCAGCATTACCCAAAACATGCGATATCCACGACTTCCTCGATTCCAGAAACAAGGTTAACACCTGTTTTTCATCAACAAATCAGTTCATACCCACTAAATTAACAATCAAGCACCAGAAATCACATAAATCTACAAATTCAAAGCAATGACACACTCCCTTACGGCCCATCTCCAACCCAATCCTCACTCCACACACAAAACAAATCCCCACCAATCCATTACACCTGTTTTTCACCCAGAAACCAGTTCATACTCATTATCCACCAAATCAACAACTAACCACCTAACCAAATCTCAAATCACACATATCCACAAACTCAAACCAATCACACACACTCTCACGCACTCCACCCCCAACCCAAATTCCCAATTCACACTCAGTAAAAAACCAATTTACCTGCTTTGGCTCAAGCTCATCGATGACGGCCACGGCGGCCAGCGCATCCGCAGAAGCGGCAATGCCGAGTCCGCGATCCAGCAACCTATCACGGCTCCGCTGCGAGATCTGCGCTCGGAAGCTCTCCACGATCTGCCACTGGTGCTGCAGCAGTGGGAAATTCGACAAGATCTTGTTCTTCTGCTCGCCGCCATTGCCGCCGCCATCTTCCTCCGCAAAGAACAATCGGTGGTGCACGTGCTTGGTACGCACGTAGCGCGACGCGGCCTCGAGGAACATACCTTCGTCGAGGCATCCCCAAATGTTCTCGGGCGTGTCGACGAGGTACTTGACGCGGCACGCCACGCCGTAGGTCCAGGCTCGGGACTGGGAATGAAGCTTGGTTTGGGAGTCATTGGTTTGGGATTGGGCGGAGGAGGAGGCGGAGAGGGACCTGATGCGGCCGTGGATCGCGGCGATATTGGCGGAGATGGAGTTGCAGGAGGCCTTCATGTGGACGATGGAGTCGGCGGAGTCGATGAGGTCGCGGTAGCGGTTCCCGACTAGCTGCCGGAGCTCCTCCTTCTTGTCCTCGATCTGCTTCCGCGTCGCCGCCTCCGCGTTCCGGATCTCCACGATCGGCTTCGTCCGAAACAGCGACTCCGCGTCGCGGTAGCCGGCGGTGGAGATTCGCTCGGAGGAGTGCGGCGTCGTCGGGGATGACACTCTCATGGTTGCGGAGAATTTGGTTTAGGGTTTTATTGGTTTGGCATTGGAGGTCCGGCGAACAACGGTGGCGGATGACGGTGGTTATGCGGTGGAGGGAGAAGTGTGGGAAAATTGAGAGGGAAAGGCTCACTTAGCAAAGGGGAAAAAGAGTGACGGTTTTTATTTAAGGACAATTTTGTCTAACAAAAAGTGTTAACGGCGTCGTTTTTGGTGAAGATTCGGGTTTGGACTCGGGTATACGGTTATTATGGGGTTGGGTTGGGGCCCAGTGATGTAAATTAGTTTCGGCGGCCCAATTGGAAGTTCTCAGTTCATCACTCACCGAGTGTTCCTCTGAGTATCAGTTACTATTATTATACTTCACTGGAGAAACATCGTTGTTGCTGCGACACCGATTCGTCCACTGTTTCTTTCTACGACAGTTTTTGCTCACCTGTGAAGGAAAAGGTGTTACCTTGGAGCCATTTCTATCTGCATTTTACTGTTTCTGCAATATTTTGAATTTTGAATTTTCATTTTATGTGTATGTTTCTAGTTCTGTCCTCTATGCTTATGGCTTCTTAATTTATTTAAATAATCCGATGTGTTTTATAGTTATTTTTATAGTCATGAGTTGTGATCCATGATTGTGTGTGCTGACTTGCTTGCAGAGCTAAGCAAGGTGTTAAGTTTTGTGAGCCAAAAACACACTAAATAAAAAGTGAAGAACTAATTCTATGTGCTTATGCTTACACTCGTATCATCCTAAATAACGCGTTCCTAATGCTAATAGTAAAAACTGGGTTGCCTTTTGTTTTGTTGGTCTTTTTGATATGATGTGGATTATTGTTATGTTGCAAGGATTATTAGCTTGTTATGGGTATTGGTTTCATCTGGAATCCTTTCAGTGTTCCTAATTTTGACATCTTAGCATCTGAATTATTATTATTTTTTAAAAAATTGAGAATTTTAGATACAGTGTGAAGGTAATATAGCGATGGTAAATCAAAGTGTTGAACAACATGTGATGTCAGAAGGCAAAAGGAAAAAGAAGAAGAGGAAGGAGGAAGTTTCCATTCCTCGTCCCGCATGCTCATGGGTGTATTTTAGGTATTTATTTATTTTTTAATTTCTTAAAAGTAGATTACCTATATTGTATTTTTTTTTTTTTTAAGAAAAAATTGTTAGCTAAGTGCCGGTGTTTGCAGTAAGGAGTTTATCAAAGAGTACATTGCTTCCCACCCTGAGTCATCTGGCCTTAAAGCTGTGAGCACTTTATTGACCTCTAAAACTGCTAGATTTCTACTTTTATTTGTAGCTATGAAACTGTGTATGATAGAAATTTAAGCAGCAGTTTTCTTCTTTCTGCAGGCAACAAAGGCTGCATCAGATGCTTGGAAGTCAATGAGTCTTGAAGAGAAGGAAAAATATACTAGGCATGCACGTGAAGTGCGGGATGGCTTCTTGAGTTCATGTGCTGCCCCTGTCCCCAAGCCAAGGAAGCAGGTACTTCTAAGCGCTTGGTTAATGGTTGAATTGTTAGCCATTTCCATTGTTAATTACTCTTGAAGCTGAAGATTAAATAGTGCAGACGAAACTGGTAACAAGATGCTCCCCTGGTCGCTTATTCAATGTGATACAGCGCCTCACACTGGAACAAAAGGAGGCAGTTAAGAGCATGGGATATGGTAGCCTCCTTGGCCTTAGATGCCGAACGCTCCGTCGCAGTTTGTGTCTTTGGTTACTGGAGAGGTTCGACACCACCAATTGCATCTTGAAGATTTGCAATGAGCACATCCCATTAACACCAAAAGATGTGGAGATAGTAATGGGGTTATCGGCTAGTGGGAAAGAAGTGGTGAACTCAGGTCCAGAAGATTTGATTTCAGGTTTACGTAAAAGTTACAATGCTACAAATCATGGAATTTCAGTGCGACTTTTAGAGGAGCGGTTGGCATCTGAAGAGGCTGGAGATGATTTTAAGAGATCCTTTGTTCTCTATGTGCTGGGAACACTTCTGTCCCCAACTGCTAGGCTGGATGTTAGTCCATCATTCCTCCACTTTTTAACAAATATGGATCTTGTCCATCAATACAACTGGGGTAAATTCTTGCTTGACAGGCTGGTTCGAGAGGTATCGCGCTTCCATCAAGGGAAGCAAAGAGCTGTTGGTGGTTGTCTCTTGTTTCTACAGGTAAAATGTTCTCCCAGCAACTTCTAGTTAACATGTTAATACTTTTATGTATAACTTCTATTTCTTTTTCAGCTCTTCTACTACGAGAGCATATCTATTGATGGGTGTTCTGCTGTAGTTCCAAATATTGTTCCATACCTGTTTTCCTGGGGAGAGGAGGAGATTGCAGAGAGAGAAAAACGAGAAAAGGAGCTTGGCGGATACGGTTCTGGGGAGGTAGATAATGATGTGCAGTTTTTTTTACTCCAAGGGTCCATTTATTTTATGGGAAATGTGTTATTTTCCTAATTTTATTTCAGTGGTTAATATAAAATATTTTCTTGATTAATGGTAATAAATACTTCAATGAGACGCAAATGACTTGCCTTCTATGCACCATTTGGTTAAACTTCAATTAAATGTAATATGATTGTGAATAATATTCTCAGTGGAAAATAGGCTCTTGACAGCCTCTTCAATTGATAGCATATTATTGGAAAGTGTGTTCCTTTTTAATTTGAAGTGAGTTCCTTTATCCTCTTCTTTAAGAAATGCTTTTTATTGTCTAGCAAAACGCTTTCCATTGCTTGATTTGCCATATAGAATTAATATGTTTTCTGCACTGAATGGCAGAAATTGTGGAAAAAAAGTTCTTTTATTTTCCACTTGGATAATGATTCTCATATTAAATTTTGGGAAGATGCTTGGGCTGGCAACACCCCCCTTTCTGTTACCTTTCCTCAGCTTGTTCGCTTATTCTCCCTGCACAATGCCTCTATTTTTTCAATTTTTTTCCTCACAATGACCTCTCTTGGAACTTCCATTTTATTCAAAACTTGAATGATAGAGATGTTAATGAATTAGAGTCGCTTCTTTCTTTGCTTAATCCTATTCACCTATCCAATACCCCGGATACTAGGAATTGGACTCTTGACTCTTATAGTATTTTCTCATGTAAATCTTATTTTCAATTCCTGACTTCCTCTCTTAACATAGACAAGTTTCTCTTGGATAAACTCATTTGGAAATCTAAATCTCCCTCTAAGGTCAAAGCTTTTGTTTGGACCGCAGTTCTTAATCAGATTAACACTAGTGACATGCTCCAAAAGCGCAGACCCCTCATGGTATGTGTATAATCTGCGATTTAGATTCATTCGAGGCTCATCTTTTTTTGCATTGCCCTATGGTGAGATCTCTTTGGATCAAGCTTTTTGGGATCTTTGGAGAATCGTGGGTTTGCTCTAAGGATATTCATTAGTTTCTTCTCACTCAGTTAAGAGGTTTTAGCTCTTGTAAAGAAGCTAAGATCTATGGCAGGCCTCAATTTTTGTAGTGCTCTAGTGTATTTGGTTGGAAAGGAATTCTAGGGTTTTTAATGATTCCTTTTCATCTATTGATTTTATTTGGGATAGGATTACTTTTTTGGCTTCCCTTTGGTGCTCAGTTCATGGTTTGTTTAATGGTGTCTCTTTAGCTGATATTCAAAGGGATTGGCAATGCTTTATTACATGGTTAATCCCTTTAGGTCTTAGCCATATATTTTGTATCTATCTGAGGATGTCTCATCCTCTTTTGTACATTCATTTCTATTCTAATAAAATTTCTTTTTCAATCAAAAAAAAAAAAGGTTCTTTTATTTTTCAACATGTAATTTTTGGTAGAACAAATGGAACCATAAAGAAAAGCATATCCTAGAACGAATCGAACACTATAAAATCCCTAGAGTGTATGATATTTTAGAAATAATTTCTTTCAAAATTAATTCCAATGGTGAAAGGGATTTCTTGGAAATTAATCTTTTATTTTCCAGAATCATAAATTGATGGATCCTAAGTTTTTACGGATGATAAGGCATGCCTTTACTTGGTAGGTAATAAGCAAGAAGAAATGCCATAGTATGGAGGTCTTGGAGTACAGAGATCAGTGCCCACCAATCAGTGTGGTAAATATGAGGACTGAGCAAGGTCCTTTGCTCGAACCAGAATCGAACGAGGTGATAATGCTGTTGCCATTCTTTATTACTAGCTTTCTCTTTGATTTATGTTTTTCTTTAGTTGCTTTAGCTTTTAGGTTTAGTTTCTCCTCATATTTACATTAGGAACTTTATTTCTTTAAATAGCTTGTAGATTTTTGTTTCTTTACTTAATTATCAATATGTCAATCTTAGCAGCACTTGTTACTATCCTAATTGCATTGACCATTGAGAAGTAATCAGTCAGAAATCATTGAGGGCCATGAATTTTTATAGATTTTAAACATTACCTTTTTCCTAGCTGTGACCAATGTCCCTTGATCAGGTTGAATATTTATTTTTTCTAAATGAATTGAGCTTTCAATGATTTAAAATTCAGCTCCATTTCTACACTCTTCTGAGACCTGTGCATGCGCATGTGCATTAGGCATGTGTTTAAGTGTTTGCACATTCATGTTTTGATTATGGAAACTGGAGCTTGAGGTATGTTTCTCCTCTCAAATCTTTAGTGTTTCTACAGGAGAGCATCCTGGTTTTCCCCAAGAATAGCTCTGTGTTAAGTGGAGATGTGGAGTTAGTAGTAGAATCAATTAAAGCTCCATGCCAAAACAGAGAATATGGTTGCAACAAAACTGTGGATTACACTAGCAATGACCATGAAGAAACATGCATGTATTCTCCATGTGCCTGCCCACTTGAAGACTGCAACTATGTTGGGTCATCTGAACAGTTGGCATTGCATTTCAGCAGTAAACACTGGAATTCTGGAAGACGATTCAAATATAATTATCCATTGGCTATATCTTTACAGATGGATGAACAATTCCTTGTTCTCCAGGCAGAAGAAGATGGTGTTCTCTTCCTCCTCAACAATGGCAGAGAAACTAAGGGAAACACAGTGATGATAACCTGTATTAGTCCAAGTTCATCAAAAGTGAGATTTATTTATGACATTATATCATGGAGAGGAAGCAGTTCTCTCAGTTTAAAGTCAGTAGCTGAGAATTTTCCTGGTCGAGTGGAGGGCTTTACCCCAGTGGATTTCCTTTTGATTCCTTCCCATTTCATTGCTTCTTCCGGGAAGCTTAGCCTAGATATCTGTATTTGGAATTCTATTGAGCATGATGCTGATTGGTCTTGATTTGTAACCTCTTCTTTTTGCCAGTTCCATCACATGCCTGCCCAAGGCTTCCCACTTTCCCTGAGAATGTGTTAGCTTGAAACTCAAACACCCATGAGTGAGGAGTGTGGACTAAAAAGGACTATAATCCATGCTTGATATGATGAGTTTGTCTCTGAAAGCTTTATCTACAAGGCTAAGCTTCATCTAGAAGTGTCAAGACTCAAGACATCAACTGATGCTTGCAAGTTACAACATCATGGTAACTCCATCAGAAGAAATTCTAAAAATTTCTAAGGTACTCACCTATTTTTCTGCAAGTCTTTAACACTTTGAGTTTTATCACTTTTTAATGGTATAAATTTTATGTTTGTAAATCATGACTCCGAGCTGATGTTATCCCATTCTTACATCTATGAAAAAGTTGTGGTATTTAAATGGAATGAAGCAATATTGCTTTACTTAATTGGGATTGACAGTACAGTAGCACACCCTCCTAAGCCACTTCAAGGACAGGAGACTTTTGATATTGGCTTGGAACTGGGCATCCCGAAGTATTAATTGTAACAATTAGCTCAACAAGGAGCAAAATGGGTCCTGTATTTTGTTGTTTCTGGCTACTGGATTCAACCTTCCATTTCTATCTATTTATCACACAGCCAAATTTTGAGGCGGGATAAGGGAAAGAAAGGAGTTGAAATGACTCTGTTGCGCCAATATATCACATAACAATTTCCACTGTGAATCATACTATTGATTCTATATCTATGTCTACCTCGATTGCAAAATAAAATAATTCATATATTAGAAGGTTCAGGGTCCACAATATTTGCCATCATTATTTTGTAAATTTAATTTGTACTAGAGTGGCAAGCAGGCAGGCAGGTTCACGTCTCCAACATGTGGTCAAAACACAGAAGCTGCTTCAACTTCTAAATTCCAAATTTCCAATTTATTGATTTTTTCTGAGGTATTTCCAAGTAATAAACAAACTTTTGTTGTTTTATTGTTCTGTCGTGCTTGGCTACTTAATGAAAAAACAGTTAAAAGTATAACAAATGATTTTTGTAGAAGAATGTATGGCACTAAACGAATTGCATGGCTACTGGCAGCAGATGAAACTGCACTTTTGTCCTTCTTTCAGTGAATATATATTGCCCAGTGACAGACACTTGAAGTCATTCTGAAGCAAGAGTTCCTCTAAGAATTGGGAACAAAGATGCCAACGTAGCCAACCCCCACAATGAAGAAGGCAAAAGACTGCAGGAAAAGGTATATAAAGTAGTGGTTCCTCCCAAAGGTGAGATCATAGCATCCACAGAAAAAAAGGTAGGCCCCCACAAGAAGTTCCAGGAAATGAAGTCTGTTTTGTCATCAACAAACAAGCAGAAAAGGTGAAACAAGGGAGTGGTAGTATTAAAAAGCACACTTTTTTGCAGAACTATTGCTGTTATCCTATATGTATTCCTAGAAAGTAAAGTAGGAATATGGAGATCATCTCCCTAAATGATAACTTAGGTACATTAATATAAGAAAATCTACCTTCCACCAATCCTGATACGAGGTTTCTTAGGTGCTTTGCCACCTGATTGTGTTTTAAGAGCATCTCCCAATTTCTCAGTAACTACCCATTCATTTACTTTCCCTGTCTCTAGTAATCCTATAAATGTTGCCTTGGTCCTATGCATTGACATAACATTTTCAAAAAGTATCCAGAATACCAGTAAGTGGAGTGACCTGCACAAGATATGCATAAAAGTTACTTACAAGTAAAGATAACAAAACCTGTCTTGCAAAATTTTGCCAACTTTAAGATTCTTACCTTGGAGTTCCAACAGCATTGAGGAGTGTAATGATAGAGGGTATGTAAACAGCACCCCACTTAGGAACTTCTACTTCTGGAACTAAGACAGTTGCTGGCAAAACGACACAGTAGAATACAAATGTGACCACATGGGCAACTATCTTCCGGACAAAGAAAAAACTACAAATCACATAAAACTTCTTCCACATAGAGACTTTCTGCACGATACAGTAAACAAGAAATTAGAAGCGAAGATGAATAATAATAATTTGAACTTCTTAAAAAAATATGGACATCAAAGATTCAAAAAGTTAAAAGGAAGCTCATACCGTGTTTCTGATGATTTCCATTGCCATTTTCCTGAAGAGATTAGCCGGGCCGCATGACCATCGATGCTGCTGGTAACGGTAGGCTTTAAAGGTACTTGGCAATTCATTTTTCACCTGAATTTATTTAGAGAAATTGATGTACAAAAGAAACAATTCAGAATATGGGGACAAAAATACTCTACAGAAACTTGATATATAACTGAATTGCAGATTCTTATTTTCTAAAAATAATACAAGGGATATTCCCTAAAGAAACAAGGCTATGCATGATATACTCTGCATTGGTAAAAGGACTTTTATATGATTATAACTGACTTCGCCCTTGTGAATCCTAACAAAATGAATCTTGAAGCCATGCAATTAAAAGTGTTGTGCTTCAATGATACCTTTAGGTCACTAAGATACACAAATTTCCATCCTTTAAGACCAGCTCTGACAGCCAGGTCCATATCTTCCACTGTTGTGCGGTCCTTCCATCCACCAGCTTCATTTAGTGCTGAAATCCTCCAAACACCAGCTGTGCCTGCACCATATCATCTACTTTCACATAACTGGTTCTTCTACCCAGAGAAATAGACCTCTACATTTTACATTTTAATAAACCTGTGATGCTGCACTAAGTAAATGATTTACCATTGAAACCAAAGAAGGCATGGGTTGAGGACCCAACTTCCTGCTCCACAAGGAAATGATAGTCCAGTGACATCTCTTGCATTCTTGTCATTAAGCATTCATCAGCATTAACTGCACCAAACAAGGAATATTACAGTCACGCCCTCCCAATTGCATCTACTACATTCTTCGTCGGGACAAATTATGGCACATAAAGTAGAAGTTATTTATGTTGTTAAATTATGGCACATAAAATGGGACTGATAGTCCCATTTTTTCATTTCTTTCTTTTTAACTCTTCATTTGCATGAGTGTTTTGTTAATTAACTTTTATTCTACAAAGTGCCAACACTTCATAAAAAAGGAGTATATTGAATTTTAACTAATATATCTTGAGTCAGTTTATTATAAAGATAAAAAAATTTTAATATTAAGTTTTTTAATTTACAATACTTAAATCCGATAGCTTACTTAAGAAAAATAAATTGAATCACTTCAATCAAATATGATTATCTACCATTTTGTTTGAAGTGGAAAAAATTCTGACCTACTTCCATTACTACTTTGTTTTTTTTTTTTTGGGGGGGGGGGGGAATATTCTAAGGTCCAAAAAATGGTAATCAAATGAAATATAATAGCTAAACATAGCTTTTTAACTGCACAACTATATTTTGACACCAGATCCTTTGAAGCACGGAGTTTTTGGTTTAATTTCTAAAGCATGCAAGCACCAAGGAGCTTCTTCATGAGGTTCAACTTTAATGAGCAAATTAAACTAACCGAATTTCCATCGAGCTTGGACGAGTGCAACTTCAGGGTTGCGAGCCAGGAAGGGGATGGCGCGGTGTAGAAAGTTAGGCTCGGGTTGGAAATCAGCGTCAAAGATTGCCACGTAGTCACACAGTCTGACATAGCTGTGCTTCATGCCTTCCCTGAGGGCCCCAGCTTTGTAGCCATTCCTGTTTTCCCTTATCTCATACTTTATGTTTATGCCTTTGCTAGCCCATCTCTGGCATTCCACCTCCACCATATTCTGTGGTGTTTTGTTCAGACGGATACAACATTGTTATGATAGCACAAGACCTAGATCAGAATAATGTGTTGGGTGCTATTGGGTCAGTTTTGACATGGATTTTAGTCAGGGTTAATAACCCCTTTTTTTTTCCTTCTCTCTCTCTCTCTTTTTAATATAAAGGAGCTAAGGTTAGAGGGTGAGTTCTAATACAATAATAAAATTGTTATTTTGTAACATGACAAATCACAAATTCAAATACTGTAAACAGTTTCTCTATTAGCAGAAGTAAAGTTGCGTGTATCTTCTCTCTTTAAACCCTACCAAGAGGAAACATTATGCACGAGATTTTTTTTTTTTTTTTTTCAGAAAAACACTAAGGTTTATGCTACCATTTTACTTGAACATCCTAGCTAATATCGAGGAACATGACTTGTACAATTTTGTTAGGGTTGAAGCTTGGGATATTCTGACAGAAAAGTGATTTTGTAAAGGAAATGCTTCCATGCAAGTTGACCCGGATGATGAGTAAAATGAGAAAAGAAAATAGAAGTATTAACTGTTTAATTATTGCGAGATAAAGGTGCAAATTGTTAGTTAATCTTCTTAGTAGGGGCTACTTTCAACCTTAATGATGGGGTCTGTTGAATCATCAAGAACTTGAATAATAATTCTATCAGATGGCCATGATAAACCACATGCAGCTCCAATCGACAATTGATACACCTGCAAGCAATGGAACAGTGACTATAAAATCCTTCATTTCAGCAAATAAATAAATATATAGGAGAATGATAATCTTCATGCCTCACTCTTTTAATTGAGTTAATAATTTAAGTGATAATATCTATTTTAATAATTGAATACATTATTGAATAGAAAATAAATTTTTCTCTGTTAATAATTACTAACTTTATAAATTATTTTTTCAAAGATCTAATTCATTTAATGAAATTATTATATTATTACTTTTTAAAATGAAATTAATGAAATACTATATTTCAAATAAAAACACAGTTCTACTCAAGTTTCAAATAAAAAAATAGTGCAACTCAAGTTAAAATATTGCATTATTAAATTTAAAATTGTAGATATTTGAGAGATAGACACTCCAACCACCCTCCTAGTATCTGTCTTGTCCATACAGTCTTTTCATTTTTTTCCTTTTCTTTTCTAATTTTTTTCTTCTCCTCTCTTTAGATATCTATAGATATCGATAGGCTTATTATATGAACAAATAACAACCCTCAATTTAAAAGATCTAGAAATCAATATATTATTATATTTAAAAAAAACAGTTAATTTTTCTATTTTTTTTTTTTTGTAACTACATCATCATCATCATCATCATTTATATTATTATTTAAACAATAATAACAATAATGAGAGATAAATGTAGTAATTTTTTGAAAAAATAATGATATACTCAATTTTTTACATGAAATTGACATAGTATTTTATTAATTTCTGCTTGAAATTTAATAATATAATAATTTTGTTTTAATGAAGTTGATATTTAAAATATGATTTATAAAGTTAGTGATTATATATTAAAAGAGAAAAGATATTTTAATCTAATCAAAATAGTGAAAATTACTAACATTATCTGCTACGTATAGAAAAAGAGAGGTTATTTTCATGAAATAACTCTAGAGTAGTACCTCTTTCTCATTGTACATTGGAATTTGCACCAGAACCACAGGATATGCAGAGTTTCCAAGCTCAAGATCATCCTTGAGAGGCTCCCATTTGTAATATTTCTCTGGCTTGTGCCCAAACAACTTCACAAACACTATTACTATGCCCATATAAACTCTCTCCACAAACAGCATAACTGACATGGCCAAACACAAAGCCACAAGCAACTTCAGCATCGGAACCACCAAGCTGGGAGCCCTTGTTTGCTGCCAAATGAACCCCATTTGGCTTGCAATGCCATAATGCACACCATCTAACGTAGTTTTTGATGAAAGCCGATCCATTAATTTGGAGGCTTTCTTTGGTGGTTTCCCTATGAGAGACAAAGATGCACTTAGAATATATCGGTGACTATATAAAAGAATGTGAAAATATGGTACCATATATTATATTTGTGATCGGCAATTTTGTAGGAGGAATTGGTATATGGCTGGTAATTTGCTTTGCGAAAAGAACACGAATGGTTTTGTAGTTTTCACTTTTGGTCATTCAATTCATTGATTGTTGCTTAGGAGTTACGACAAGGCAATAAGGGAGATATAGAGTACTGTGTGGGCACAACTATACGAATGATAGACTGTGCTAAAAATCATGAACACCCACTGAAGTAGCTAGTTGAGCTCCCTCCATGTGCCAGATTTAGAGACGACCAGTGTAACAACAACTGACAAACAAATGGAGCAAACGTACACTGCAATGCTATCCAAGTTCTCTCTCTGGGATCTCTCTACTCGTTTATGATCAATGTATGAGAGAGAGAGAGAGAGAGAGAGAGAGAGAGAGAGGGGGGGGTGTCGGTGTTTGCACTCCTTACTTAGACAAAGCTCTCTTTTTTATTGTTGGTTCTTATAGAAGAACAATGTGGAAAGCATTTATGTATAGGGAAATCCTAATGTTTAATCCTTTCTAAAAACTTTCATTCTTTTAATTGGATAAAAATCTCCTTTTCTTCTTAGTTAACTTAAATAAAAAAATTATTAATTATGAAATAAACTCTTCTTTTTTATCCCTAAGAATTATTAATTTTATAAATCATCTTTAAAATATGAATTTCATAGAAAATTATTATATTATTAGTTTTTAAACAGAAATAAATAAAATACTACATTTAAGATATAAAAAACTTAATGCTTCTCAAATTAAATATCACATTTAAAAATTTAACATAGAAATCAATAAACGATTATATTTAAAAATAAAAAATATTTTTCTAAGATGTTTTTAAATACATTATTATATAGTTATTTTAGAAAAAATAATAGTAATGAGAGATAAAATGTAATATTAATTGTATAACTTTTAAAAATAGTGATAACTCAATTATTTTCATGATTTTACTAAGAACTTAGAATTATAGTACTATTAAATTTTTAAAGGAATGTTAGAAAAACATTTATGATGTTAGAATAAATTAGGAGAGAGAAATATTTATTCTTTAATTAATGACACATTTAACTACAAAATAGATATTATCACTCAAGTTAATTACTAAACAAAATAAATATTTTAATCCAATTGAAAGAGTGAAAATTAACATTCCCCTTTATATAAGAAATTGCAACATGTATGTGCCAAAGGCCGAAAAAGAAAAAGGGAGGAAAAAAAAAAAGACAAAGGTATTAGGATAAGGAGAAGAATTGTAGACAGCTGGCATGAAAGCAGAAATGATTGTCACAATCCTGGGGCGTTGGTACCTAACAGAACATCAAATTGTAGGTTATAGGGCGGTTTCTGTCTTTTTCTTTGGGGGGTATTACACAGCATTCCTATCAGCGAAAGTTTGGAATTTTCTTTTGGGGTAAAGAGCATTGTAGTTCCTTAATAATATAGGTGATGTCAATTTCATAAAAAATTAATATTAATTTAATATTTGTAATTATGGAAGCGTTAGAGAATTAAAATGACATCACATATATCTTTAGAACATTAAAATTCGTGTTTGCTCCATTTTTTATGATTAAAAGAAGTGTACTGAAGGACGCAATTATCAATGTATAAGCAAAGAGTTATTTAATTATCAGATTTGATTTTTGAAAAAAAAATTAATTTTAATATACTGACACTATAAAAAAAATTTAAATTATCATTCAATTAAGTTTTAAGAACATGGCAAATTAAAGAAAGGTCGTAACGACTAAACCAAGCAAGAGCAGCCAAAAAAATAATAATAATAAAGTAAACCTCGTGGTACATTGCGTATCCAATGGGACAAATTCGGCATCTGACTAGGATAATTCTGTGCCGTATGGACTGCTTATATTTTCTGCACACTTCACACAGCTTATTTAACTTTACGAATCTTGATTAGCTGCATCTAATCCTAGATTTCCTTTCCTGTAGTACAACGATGAAGCTTAGCTTGATTTCGGCACATAGTTTCCATTTTTAAGTAAGCATTCCGTCAATTATTCTTTGACGTATAATGACCCTTTAGGGGGACCAGAAAAAGGACTGTAGAGCCTTGTAATCATCTATGTTGACCCTCCTATCTTACGATATGCAAAATCTGACAACTAACAAGAGCGAAGTTTTGATTTATCATGATTACACTCTAAGTCCAATAATAATAAATTAACAATCATAACCATAATCAAGAGCTACTAGCAAGTAATAATATATTTGTCTTTGACTGGAATTTTTTGTTTACAAGTATCAACGTAAAACTAACTTTTTGGATACCGTCACCATTAAGAAATTTTCTTAGGATTATGATTGGTTTTTTTCATAATATTGTCATGATTAAGAACACTTCTTAATAATTGTATTTTTGAACTTTAAATTTTAATCTTTTCTATAAGAATATAATTTGCTTACCGAACTTCACGTAACTCGCCAACACCATCTTAATTATGATAATTCTTCAACCAGATGTAGGAAGTTCATTTCTTATTGCCAAATAGTAGGTTTGCTTGTTTGATAGTAACTGTTGATCATCATTGTTGGAAAGATATTCCAAGTTGAGGCCATTACGTCTTCTTTAAAAAACTTGTCAATTCGGTTATAATCCATTATACATATGAACATTATAAAATAAAATTTTGCTTCAGGACATTCAGGAACTGAAACTACAACTTGGAGCCATAGTTGTGCAAAACAGCTTCCGATAGTTAGGCTTCGCAAAATGGAGGCAACACCTAAAACAAGCATTCAGCATTTGGAAAAGCATTCAATAAGCCATGCGATCACTATAATCATCAGAATTGAAAAGGTCTGTGAATATATATGAACTATATATTTTTAAACATGTTTTGTATAGTGTTAAAGGGAACTCTAATGCTGGTTTAGACCTTTGACTAATTAAAGTTATCTTTATTGATAAGGATAATTATCGTACTTTGCGGTTGTGGGGTCATTTCAATTACATGCAATAATAAGAAGGGCGATTCTACAATTCATTTTAAACATCTGGATACTGGCCCATTGGTTCTATATGTTCTTCCTTTTGTAAAATCACTTGTTTTTAAATATCACGTACTAATCCAACCAGAAATATCACGAAGTATTTCTGTATTAGTTTATTTAAATCACTCATGATTTAGTTTTTGTTTCTATCATGCGAACATTGTTTTTTATTTTTTTAGAAATTATTTTTTAAATTTGAATTCATTTTTTAAAAAATAAAATACTTTTTTATCTTAATTAACTCTTCATAAATTATGTAAAATGGTTTTAGTTCAGTGTGAATAGATAAATATACCACTTATCTCTTAATTGGTTTCCTATTCTAAAATGCTTTTACCCTATAGAGCAAGGGTATGTATAGTATCGCCCAAGATATCATGCATTGAATGAAGAAAGTAGAAGGGGAAATGAATTATTTTTAGGGTAAGTTTGATATGATGGTAGAGATGGGGAAGAATTTTCAATGGATTGGATTTATATATAATTTTATATATGAATATAATTCATAAAAAAATCTCCCCCATTTCTACTTCTATGTCAAACACAAACATAAAATCTCTTCATTTTCCTTCTTTACTTTTTCCTTCCTACAAGTTTCTACAGAAACAAACAACCGATTAAAGTAGAAAATTCATGATCGCAAATTCAACTGGAACCTATTTTTTTTTAGCCCAAAAACACACCTTCAACTTTTGTAATAAGAGAAGGTTTTATGTTAAATGCACCTCATAAAGTAAGATGTGTGATGCACCTTGCTGGTGTAAGTGGATTTGTTTTTGTCTGCATTTAGAAAATGTGGCTAAACAAATTTGTGAATGTGGTTAAATGATATCCCGTTTATCTCCTTTCTTCGTCCCTTGATCCACCCCCGTGACTCCCCCTTAGCAGTTGGGCGGCGAACAACCTGTTGATGAACTCTAGCAACTTCCTCATCATCCCTCGTGCCCTCTCCCTTGCCCCCGCTCCATCCAAGCATCGATCCACCATTTCAGCCCAACCCAGTGTCACCGCTCCATGACCGCCCATGCCTCATCGACGCCGACATCGGCGCCACCCTCACCCACGTCGACATCCATCACGCCACTAGTCGCATCGACATCGTGGAGCTAAGGAAGCAACAGAAGACAGGGATTTTGGGAGAGAAGAAGCGATAGAAGGTGGGCCACCACCATTTCGTAGCCACCACGTTGTGCCGCCGCTATTCCCTTGCAGTTAGATCTATTGTCGTGGGCACCGATGGTCACCAACCGCCGTCCTTCAACAAGCCCGACATCAACAACAGCAAGACGAGAAGGTTGGAGCTGGGTTGCAGCACGGTGGCATGATGCGGCAGTTGAAGCGAACTGGTGGAGCGTGGCTAGAAGATTGGAGCTAGGTGGCGGTGCTTGGCTGGGTGAAAGGAAATTGAAAACGGGATAGGAGGAGGAGAAAATAGGGAGGGGAGTATCGTGCCCTTGATTTTATGCACAAGGTGCGTCATGCACCTTGCAGAACATACTGTAAGAGAAATACTTGCTTCTAATTTTTATATACATACTCTTTTGATATTGAATTCATCACAAGTTGCTTAACTTCAACCTAACTAATTCCTCATCACAAGTTGTAGTCTTCAACCTAAGTGGCCACGAAGCAGAGAAAACAACAACAGTGATGATTATGACGAATGATCATTCATAATAAAAGTAGTAAGATAAATATAATACTACAGTATAATATAAAAATGGGTCTGATTAGCTTAAACCGGACCAAATTAGATCTTGAGCATTCCATTAACAAATAACTTTACTAATACTTCATCCGAATATTTTAGCCAATCAAGACTTTTTCTAAAAGATAAAATTCTAAACCCATTTCAAGCATCCTAATACCTTACGAAAGAAATTTCGTTACCTTCTTCATCATTTTCCATTTTTTTTTTTTCCTGGTATCACATATGCTTGATGGCATTGAAGATGGAATCTTCAATCAGAAGTGAGAATGAGAAATCGGATTTTGATAATAATGGGCTATGTTTATATTTGGATTCTAGACTTGGGCTAAGCAATGAAATTTTAAGGTCAGGCTTTCAGATTTGAAGACAGAATATGTTAGAAATGAGTGTTGCTCCCATTTGATAATTGGGCCATGGCCCAGCCAAGATGCAATCTGGGCTCAATCAAAACTTGGCCTCATTGCATGACCGAAAACATCGTTGCCCATTCGCATTATATTTCATATTTGTGACCAATATCTTTTGACCCAAAAAAAAACAAAATTGTCTTGTTGAACAATAACGGCATTACCAAGAAAAGCTAGCATGTGTCGCGTTAGCTAGATAATTTGATTGCAAGGTTATTTGGACATACGATCTTAAATATATACACCAATACACGCAGATAGAAGGTAGATCCATACTGTCTTGTTATCTTTGCTATACACTTTAGGAGCATGTGATTTTTGCGGTGTTAGAATAAACATGTCAAAAATTGATGGTCAAATATCTTTTTTCATTTGATTACTTTCCATAAAGCAATATAGATTACAGCCTCTTCCATATTCCTTTTTGGGTCTCCAGCCTTCTCTACATGAAAAGATACATACCAAATAAAAGGGGATTCAACATTTTTGTTTTGTGTGTGCGCGTTTGTATTTTTTTTTTTTTCCTTTTTCTTCTGCTATCTTCTTAATAAGTGCTTACAAATCATCATAAAAAGATAAAAGAAAAAGTTATGCTTAGTTTAAAGAAGGGAAAATTTTTTTGGCTAATTTTTCATAGCTCAATGAAGGAACAAGGACAAGCACATGAAAAGGGGAAAAATATTAAAAAAACAAAAAAACTAAATTCAACAAAAGTTAAGTTGCTCCTAAAACTAAAACAAATTGTCAACTAATGTGGATCTATGGATTTAAACACAAATTATGCAGTTATAATGGATGGAAGATCAACTAGATCATAAGCCAATTTTTGTCAACATTCATGCACATAATTTTAGTGGAGGAGGGACATTTGGCTGTGGCGATGAGATGGTGTGGGGTTATGGCGGACGGTGAGATGGGCGTGGAGAAGGGAGTGAGTTGTAATTTGATTAGGGTAAATTTTATAAGTTTTTTTTTTTTTTTTTTCTTGGGATCAATTAATATGATAGTGGTCTACTGGTGGATTATCTCTCAAGTGATCTACTTTAAATGTCACCCACTAAAGAAAGAGAAGGGTGCTCAAAACAACAGCTTTGTACAAAGGAATAGGCTCACCCATAAAGATGAAGCATCAAAGAGGAGCAAACGAAGAATTTCTGGAGACTCTTGATAAAATAAAATTCGCTTATTGTTATTTTTTTTATTCTCTACTCCTCATAGGCTTTTGGTTTAGGGTTTTTATATATGTGCTGTTTTTCTCTCTTTAAAAGAAATTAAGGTCCAAAATAATCTTCCCTTGCTTGCTATGTAGTCTTCCTTGATGGAAAGGGGAAAAAATCAATAAATGGCGAAGACAAATGAAACTACATCAAGAACTTTTATTTAAACACTATTGTTCTTTATAACAGCAATTGCAGTTCTTTTTACTATTTACTCAGTCAATACAAATACTTGGGAGGTGATAGTCGTACTTGTACATATTTTATCTTCACAATTTTTTAATAAACTCTAAGGTAGACGTGGACTGTCATGAAAAATTACAACAGGAATAAAGTATTACTTAGTGACTTTTAGAGATGTTTGTGAAAATTACAACTGGATTAAAGTATTATTTGGCCATCTTTGAGTGCCTCGTGAGCCAGCAATGCTTAAATTCCCTTTCGAAGATCCGTAAGAACTATGTTTCATGCGTCCCACACAAGGAATTCTCTGTTAGTCTAAGCAAGGTTTCTAAGTTACTTAGTCTTATGCGTATGTAATAAACAAACTTATTATATCACGTAATATGGTTTGTTGTGATTATTTCAGTTAACTTGATCAGACCTGATCAAATCTTCGAGAAATTTAGACGAAGCCACATTTTAACACATGGAGAAGCCAAGTCTTACAAAAGCCCGAAACAAAAGCTCGTGTTAGGAGATGAGACAACCCAAATGTGGTCAATAAAATAAGAGAAACACAATTATCAGTACGCAATTTTTTTTCTTTTCCCAAAATAAGTATTGATGTAAAGAAAGGTATAAAAAATTAACATGTAGAAACCAAATTCTATAAAAAAAAAAAAAAAACTATAACACAAAATTTCTATTTTAGTATGTTCATTCTTAATTTATTCTATTTTCTATTACCATCTCACATAGTTGCCTCATATCAATGTAGAGTTAGTCAATGAAAGATATCTTAGTTTTAATCAAAAGTCTTAATTTTGAATTTGGAGAATGAAAAAAATTCTTGTTAGAAGATCTCTATTTTTTTTTGGGATCTCTATTAGATCGGGTTGAATTAGTCAAATTTTTAATAATAGAGTCCGAATATCGGTGGTTCCACCGCATAACTGTATCACTATCTTTATTATCATGAGCAATAAATGAATTTGCGTGAGTAACTATGTCTTTCATACATGCTACAATTTTTTTTTTTTTGGTCCAACTCCAAATAAAGTGCTGAGGCTTCCCAGCAAAAGCAACGGCAAAATTGAAAACACCAGAAGGATCTTCAGTCGCACCTAATTTTCCTTGTTCAATCAAACCATTGCACCTGAGATCCCTTTGGACATAGATTCTGTAAACAATATCAGCACTCAGCACACACAACTCGAGCTACACTCCATTTTTGTCCAGTGGAATTAGTCAACATTTTACCATAACAATCTCACTATATCCACATAAGCACTTTTTTTGGGTCGATATCCATGTCCATAAGCACTTTTGTTCTTTGTGGACCTTTTTCCGATTGCCGGGGAAGCTTCTAATTGAACCTTTTTTTCACAAGCCAAATTGACAATTCAAGATAACTAGCAGCAGCATCATATATAAGCACCGCAAAATGTCAAAAATTAGAGGCTTTCGAGGTTAACTAATTGGTGTTTGTGAGAGTGTAACTAACATATGAGCTTTTCGCCTTTTCCTATAATTTCATTCGGGAGATGCTGCTAGCAGGTGAATAGAATTCCATTTGTTCCTTTCATTTTTTTAATGAGAAAAATAGAGAGCATCTAACTTTAGTAGGGAAAGAGGCAACTCCATGCGTATAACATATTTGAAATTTAAAGAAAAAGGAATATATAGTTAAAAGGGGAGTATACACAATTCTTAGGGAACATAGTTAGGTTGAAAGTATGAACGAAAACTATTCACCAAAAATGGGGTTTAAAGAGAAACAAACAAATTTATCTATTCATTGGTTTGCTTAATGCATTGATTGTATTTGTAGCTTTTGATCAATCGAATAAGAAAAAAATCACATACACATGCTGCTAAGATGAATACAACTTTTGTTTAGACACATGGTCTAAATATCATAGTGCACGCATAAAGGTCCACGACGCATGAGGATAATTTTGGTGACATGTGGGATCAGTCATCCTCATCCTTAACTTCTTCTATAATTTGTGAAGTCAAAGTATTTTAGTGTCTCAAAAATAGTGGCCTGACTTTTCAAACTCGTTCATTTTCTTTCCACGTCTGTTTTTGTTTTTGTTTTTGTTTTTTTATTTTTAATTGAGACTATTGCATGGGAGGAAATTAGGCGTGTATGTGTGATATTCTAGACTGCTTTTGCTTTAGTTCAATGGTTTAATTAGAAATGATTTGAAATATGAATATGCGTTTTAGGTAATGATATGATATTGCAGAGAATGTTTTAGGGGAGACTTGCAGCCGACACAGAAGGAAACTACACCAGAACATTCAGACTTGGAAGTTTTCATTTGTTTATGCTAGCCTCATGACTTTAGCCGGTGCCTTCCTTGTGCGAAGGGGAAAAATAAAATAAAAAGCTAATAGAAGTTAGAACTTAAAACCTTTAGAAAAGTTACTTAACTCCTCCTGGCAGATATATTTAGAATCACAGGATTTAAGAATTAATTAAATATATAAATAGTTTTACTTAAAAGTTTATAAAGTTGAAGTTACTTTGCTTTTGAAATGTTTCTGATTTTATTTGAGTGAAAAATTAACTTTCTTTTTATATACTAAAAAAGGAAAAGGCAAAAGCAAAAAGCAGCAAATATAAGCAAGAAATATTCCTTGCCTAGAGACTATAAAAGTGCACAATTAATATAGAATGCTCACTCTTTAGAAAATAGAAAAAACAATAATTCTTATAAAATTATTTATTAAAATATCTCAAAGTAAATATGCCATCTCGAATTTGACTCTGGAAAATCTTATGCTCTAATATCATTAAACTTAAAGTATAGTGTATATATATATATGTTAAATCTAATAAACTAGTTTTTTTTATACATAAGATTTGAATTCTATATTTTATTCAAACAAAGACATCAAGTGATGAACCACTTAAATCAATTATAAGTATTGGTGTGATTTTTTTTCTTTTAATGTTTTACAAAACTGAATCCAAAATTCTTAATTTTCTAATATCAAACTGCTAGGACATTGTTATGCAAATGCTCTAATCTCAACGTGACATAATACCATATCCAGGATATAAGATATTGGTCAACGTACACACACAGGACTCAAACGCTATATATAGTATTACAATCTAAAATATTAAAAGGATTTTAATTATTATCAATAGTAAATCATCTAAGTACATAAAAACATTTTAAATATAATCAAATCCATACCCTGATTGCTCACCTCTTTAAGACTTTAACAGCCCAATAAAATGAAAACATAAGAAGAATTTAGTTGTATCTTGGATCCCGCATTTAAAAATGTGCGAAATTTGGGTTCCTGGACAGGCTGGACCCAGTCAACTTTTCTAACAAACGTACATAGAATTTGGCAGCTGTTACATATAATAGAGCTGATTAAATTTGACTTCAATATTGATGTTGGACGAGACAGTGAGCCACCTTGATGCTTTATGCCACACGATCCAACCCCATGATGTCAGAAAACTTCAAATATTTCGTAATAAAATAATCACGGGGCAAGTTGTTACACATGCATGTTGTCTTTGTCGCATGTACAATTCAAAACTATCAGTCCAAGATAGTTTCCGACACTGTAGTTATATTTCTTTGACCATCACTTTATTCAATAATGTTTCTGCACCTAAACTAATTTCAGTCTCTTTCAGCATTCATGTCAACTTGGACTCCATTGATTATTTCTTATGTTCACGCATCATATATACATATAAAGATATGATTGTTTTTTACTATTATTAGCTCGAGGGTACACACGTTTGAATTTAGAATATTAGCTGCAGAGAAATCAAACCTCTCTGCAGGATCACCGCAGAAGAACAGCAAAGCAATGATGGGAACTGTTCACGATAATTCTGTTGAAGTGTATACAAGTGACAGTGAAAAGGGTTTTGCGATCAACCCCTCTACATCACTGGAGCTAGATGCAGAAGCTAATGAGGAGCTAGATGCAGGAGCTAAGTTCGTTCTCATATCTCGAGGTGAAGATGCTTTGCCTATTGAATATTCTATGTGTGTTACTTTATCTGATATTATTTCTATGTTTTTGGCCTTTTTCATCATGGTTTTGCAATGAACAAGAACAAGCTTTGTTCTGCTTCTCTATGATTTTCGTGAAGAATTTTTAGCTTTTTCGATGAAGATAAGAAAAGCGTATTGATCAATTTCACTATATGGCGATGTATATGTGTAGGATCATGGTTGCACTGCGGGTATCATTTGACCACATCAATTGTGGCACCGGTGCTTCTTACTCTTCCTTTCTCCTTCACGCTGCTAGGTTGGGTTGGAGGAATGCTTTGGTTGACCCTTGCAGGCCTTACCACTTTCTATTCATATAACCTTCTATCTGTGGTCTTGGAACATCATGCACAGCTTGGGCATCGCCAGCTTCGATTCAGGGATATGGCTAGAGATATTCTAGGTGAATATGTAGTTCCTTGATTTCCTATACTGTGAATTAGAAGAGCAATAGTTGAATCATCATATTCTACCTTTTCACTGTCTAAATTTTTATCAGAAACTCCTCCTTTTCATATTTTTTCCCCCATCTTTAACTGAATAAAATGTGAAACCTTCATCCTCAATTCAAAATATGGTACTAATGTTTTTATGAGCTGGAACTGTTACTTATTTCTACGAAAGTGCTTTGCTATTGCAAAAGAAAAAGCAATTTTTGTTTTTGAGAAAAAGAAAAGCGATATATCTTTTGAAGAAAAGACTTCAAAGTACAGCTTTGGCAGTCACCTAAAGAAAATTTTTTAACAGCTGGTGGTGTTTTCTTTGGTGGATAACCACCAGCAGCTAGGATTGTTTTAACTGTAATAAAGTGCTTCTTATCCACTAATTTAGTTGGTACTTCCCCATTTAGGTAGTACTTTCCTTTCTTTTCGTTGTTGCTATCCCTTAGTTGCAGAATGCATGTGGCTTAAATGCGTTGTGACATTCATAGTTGACGGCATTGTGTGTTTTGGCAGGACCTGGATGGGCCAAATACTATGTAGGCCCGCTTCAATTTGCCTTTTGCTTTGGTACAGTCATTGGTGGTCCTCTCGTGGGAGGAAAGAGCCTCAAGGTACTTAGAGAGGGTCATTTTGCCACTGTAGTTTCTGAAAATTTTCATCCCATATATGTCGTGTTTAATAATAAGCCACATTTTCTTCATGTGCAGTTTATCTACATGCTCTACAACCCAGAAGGATCAATGAAGCTTTACCAATTTATTATTATATGTGGGGTCATAACACTGATTTTGGCTCAGCTTCCATCCTTTCACTCCCTGAGGCACATTAATATGATTTCTCTGATCCTAAGCGTGACTTATGCCACATGTGTCACGGTTGGTTCTATATACATTGGTAAGAAAAGGAAAAACACACAAATAGCATTGGCAGCCTAAGCAGAAACTTGTAATCCACTTGATGTCTTGCTTGTATCTACCACAGGTCACTCAAAGAATGCGCCACCCAGGCATTATTCTGTAAGAGGTTCTAATGCTGATCAACTCTTTGGTGTCTTCAACGGCATTTCAATCATAACTACCATGTATGCTAGTGGAATCATTCCAGAAATACAGGTTGGTGGAGCATCTTGTTATATTCATTTTTAGAGAATAAATTAAATACCTGATATGTAATCAAGCAAGTTCACATATGGTAACATAATTCAATTATGTTTAGTTCTAACTTATTAAACAACAGTTAGACATCCTTTTTTCAATTATGTCAAGTCACTAAGTACAATTCTTTTTGCAATTTGTTGTAGGCAACTGTGGCGCCTCCTGTGAAGGGCAAAATGTTCAAAGGACTATGTGTATGTTATTCAGTTGTAGCCACTACCTATTTTGGTGTTGCCATCTCAGGTTATTGGGCATTTGGCAATCAGGCCGGTGCAACAGTTCTTAATAACTTCTTTCTTGGGACAAAGCCTTTGCTGCCCAAATGGTTTTTCATGATGACTAATATATTAATCCTTCTGCAAGCGATGGCAATGACTGCGGTAAGAAAAGCTTCTTGGTACATATTATTTATTTCTCAATTTTGCAATTCTACTTCAAAGTCGCAGAAAAGTGCACTTATTTTGCAAAGTACGAAATTTCATTTTCCCTGATGAATAGCTACATTGGTTATATTACAGGTTTATCTGCAACCAACAAATGAATTATTTGAAAAAACTTTTGGAGACCCAAAAATGGGACAATTTTCCCTTCGCAATGTTGTGCCAAGGGTAGCATTAAGGTCACTATCAGTGGCCGCAGCCACAGTATTAGCAGCAATGTTGCCATTCTTTGCGGATATAATGGCCTTGTTTGGGGCATTTGGATGCATTCCTCTTGATTTCATTTTGCCTATGATTTTCTTCAATTTGACTTTTAAGCCCTCAAAGTACAGCATAATGTTTTGGGGGAACACATTGATTGCACTAGCATCCTCAATTTTGGTTGTAATAGGGGGAATAGCGTCAATAAGACAGATAGTTCTTGATGCCAAAACATATCATTTATTTGCTGATGTGTAAAAATTATAGCAATAAAGTGAGAAGCTATACATACATAGGCAAGAGTGCTAAGTCCGGTTGTAATTCTATTCGTCATCTCAAATCAAGCAATTCTTTTTCAATCCTTAGGATTTCTGACAAAAGTTCCATGGTTGTGTGCAATTTCACAAAGGCAGCAAGTAGCATTTATTTATTTATTTTTTCACAATCTAGTATTATACATTTGAACTTAACCTCCTCCAAATTCTGTAAACTCTCAATCTCAATCCTAATGGGTTATTAAGTAACAAACCCTAAATAAAAAGCACTCCAATTAAGAAACTCAAATTGTATTAAATTTATGAAATTGGAATCACAATTCACATTCAAGTGTATCCAAAAAAAAAAAAAAACAAAATTCACAAAAATGGACTTTCATCCCCAGCAAAGAACTCTCTCTATTGCAGGGTGTAATGGGTTCTATTACGCCAGCCACTATAGTCCATGAACAATAGCACCTAGTTGGCTAATCGATCACAGGAGCAGGGTATGTGAAAAACTGAAAATTATTGTGAAGTAACAATTTGTTAACCGAACCAGAGTCGACCTTATTGGATAATGTGGTATGACCTTGGGCGTAGTGTACTCAAGGGGTGAAAGAGTACCTTAGTTCTCTCCTCCCTCCCACCACCATTCACCCCACGACTACCCCGGATTTTGTGGGATGCTCTGACAGGTGCAGCAGGCAAAAACCTCATAACAGAATTGTACGTGTAATCATGGGCAAAGCTGTGCCAAAAGCGCTCAGAAACAAGACACAGTAGGTTGAGTTGATAAACAATTTTCACCCCCCTTTAGAAAAAGAAGCAAGTTCAAATATTAACGCTCAGCGTAACTGCGTAAGTCTTTTCTTTTCTTTTTTTTTTTTTTTTTCTCAATTTCAGTAATAACGTGACAAAACTAACAAGCAGAAACTACATGTTGCAGTGAAGCGCCAATTAAATCACCGGACATCAAATACAAGAATTTTTGTGAAGTAACTACTACTTTTATTACAAAGAATCGGAGTCAAAATTTTCACATATCATATAAATATTTGATACTAATACTTTAATAGTAAAATAATTAGACGTTAGGTAATTCCAAAGCACCGGTGGCTAGCCGTATCAACTCAGGTCAATATCTTTGAAATTAAGGGATATCTTGAGAATCCTAGGAACTCCTAATTCATTACTGTTTACTTCTACCAACCCATATTTTATCTAATTGGTTGGTTCCAGCCATCATATTTTCCCCATTTTGAGACCATTACTCAACAACAAATTAGCAATCATCCTACCAATTTTATCCCTTCACTTTTTTCTTTTTTTTTTTTGGGTTAAAAAAAAATAATAAGAAAACTAAAAATTAAAAAATTAAAAAAATAAAAAGAAATGTCCTTCTCACTTCCTCCGAGCGTGTCGTAAAACAAACCTTGGAGATAGCAGAGGCTTTTGTCTTCAGTAGAGGCCTCGTAAGTCGTGAACCCTTTTATATATACTCTCATTCTTGTCGTGCACCGCTCCCCACTGGACTCACAGTAGCGGCAATTACTCGTTCGCTGATATCTCCGCCGCTCGAATGGCCAAGACTACCGAAATTGTTGTGGTCGAAGACACACAAGCTCAACCACCTAAACCACAACCACCACACTTACCGAACCTCTTCGCCTTCTTCCCCAAGTTCAACCTGCAGTTGCCCTTCCTCAACCCACCCAAACCGAAACCCAAACACGGAGACAGCCCTAACAACGTTGCTGTCCCTGTCCCTGTCCCTGTCCCTGTCGCTGATGATCAAGGTAAGGGTAAGCAGCAGGAGGAGGGTCCCGCCAAGCCCAGCTTCGTGCGGTTTCCCAAAACCCAAGTTGTTGCTCCTCCACCTCTTGAGGCTGAAGCTGAAGAATCCGGCACCAAGACTTCCAATCCTCTTATAATCTGGCAGGTATTCCAATCTTTTCTTTTTTTTAATTTATTTTTTAAATTCAATTTCTGTGGCTTTTTTTTTTTTTCGTTTTTTGTATGTTAATTCAATTATGAATAAGCAAGTTGGGTTTGTTCCTTCTTGTGTGAGGCGAACCTCTCATTTCTTCATGACATTAGAGGAATTTTCTTTTTAGGTACTTTAATGCTTTATATTGCTAGTGATGCATATTGCTTCTTTCATCACCTGGATTGGTGAATAATTGAAATCTCTCGTTCTGTGTATGGATTAATTAGAAATGGATCGAGTGTTTTGTAGTGAGTTTTGGAATAATGTCAAGTCAAGAGGCAGTTGTTTTGGTTCAATTCGTTGTGTATGTGAGGGAGTTGGAGAATATTTGCATTGGTTTTTACACTTTTAATGTTTGGCATGAATACATTAGGATTTGGATGATGAAAACATTGTCCACAGCTATGATGGTTTGGAGGGTTCGCCATCAGACATGCATGATGATTTGGGGCTTTTATGTGGTCCATCTGTTTCTGTTTAAATCCCTTTCATCTTTTGTCTCTTTTTTTTTTTTCGTTTGAGTTTATTGTCTTATGTTACAACACATAAGATAGCTTCAAAGAATGATTTCTGTCGAGCAGCAACTGTAATGTCTTATTGGCACAAATATGAGGAACCAACCAAGTTGTCTAGTCAGAATATGATTGAGTAGAAGTTTTTACGAAATTATGGTTATCAATGCAGACTAATATATTGCTAAGAAGGTTACCTTCACTCTGGTGTTTTTTGAAGCACCATATGTATGTGGATGGTTTTATGTATAGTTTGGGTGCCTGGGATTAAGGACTCATCCGTCTTCCACCCATCAGCATCACCATATGATACCAGAGTGAAAAATAAAATGAAAATTAATAGTGGGGACATTTTATAATTTTAAGTTATTTTCGCAGCTTCTGTTTATGGGGTGGTACTATTCGGTCATATGTGTGTTTATTAAGAGTTCTAGTGTCTTATTTGTAAGTCCCAAGGAATTCTAATGGGTTTGGGTTAGTAGTAACTGTCAATAGTTATATGTTGGGAATTGCTTCTTTTACTCTAGTAAATTGTGTCTAGGAAGTCGTAGTGAGTAATCATAATTTGAATTCTCTAAGATTTGTAATGTGAAAAGTCTTAGTTTGCACTTTGAAAGCCAGACCTTACTCTTTGAATGTGGGCAGCTGTTTCTTAAATAATAATTCAGAATTGTTAAGAATACCTATCTTCTTTTCCTGGTTGTTACACCAGAATACCCCAGCCATTAGTTGTGGTGACGTATTCTTCTCTCAAACCTTCTAGAGTCCTAGCTAGACTTTTTGTTCCACACAATAACAAAGCTGGAAATCCATGCCCAACCTGTGTCTCTGCTGTGGCTGTGGCTGTGGCTGTGGCAGCTGAGCCCCATCTACCCTATTTGGGTAGTTTAGTTCTCCATGGTGATCCATCCTCTTGGGAAAATTTTCCATTCCTAGCATTGTCACCAACAACTGCACATCTGCCCCTGCACTTGTGTACCCTTCTACATCATCAAGAAGGCTGACAGACAGTCAAGAAGTTTTGGAAAGGGAAGGGGGTGTATTTATAAATGAATTGGAAGAGATAGGTGATAATAAAAACAGGTCGTTATTGGTTCAGCCTGAAGGTTCATAAATATCCAGCTTCTGTCACATGTGAAAGGGGTTAGAATTAGATTAATCAGATTAAGACCTTTCACTCTGATTAACCTGTTTGGGTGGTTCTCCATGATGATTCATCCTATTGGCATTGGAAGATTCTTACATTCCTGGCATTGTCACCAACAACTGCCTATCTGCCCTACACTCGGGTACATGTTGATGTTGTCATGGAGGGGGAAAGGGTGTATTTATGGATAAATGGAAAGTGACTGGTGATAATAAAAATAGGTGGTTATTGGTTTGGCTTGAAGGTCCATAAAGATTCAGCTTCTGTCACATGTAGATGGGGTTAGATTAATAGATTATGACCTTTCTTTCACTTTGATTTTTAGTTTTTTTAATATATGATTTGCAGTTTTATTAAGTGGACAGCTTGATGGTGTTATAGTGAAGTTTCAAAGAAAAATGTGTACAACAATCACATGGATGTTTCTCTTTTTTCTCTCTCTAACTGGAATCACTCAAGTGGGCATTCTTTTGCCCTGTTTGTGATGTATCTTCCCTATATAGTTATATCTTTCTTTTTTATTGTCTACCTATATGATTCTTGTGCTTTCTCCTTCCTGACATAAGGTCGAATATTGCATTTTAACCTTAATATGCCTTTTGGAGTGAGAGTAATGGGCTTATATTTAATCCAATGGCTGTTTTGGTAATATGATGCTTACCTTGACAGTCTTCTTTTTGTTGCTAATGAAATATGTTCAAATAGCCTGTAGTTTGTAGTTAATTTAGTTTAGGTTATTCATGGTTTTGTTTCATATTTTTCTTATGTGGTAATTAATGGATATGTTAATTCTCCGATTCATTTATCTTTCTATTTCTTCTACTAATTATTATTTTTAAAAGTGAAAGAAATGTCATAAGATCATATGAGGCTAGATATCTCCATCAATCCTTGTTACTTAACAACTCAAGTTTTTGCATTATATATATGAGCTTCCAAAGGGCTATATTTTCATTTTGTTAGTTGATTTGATAGTGGGAATGTGAGATATTTCAAATGGACCTAGTCTAGAGGGATGATATTTTGTGAAAGACGTTGCTTAGCCTTGCTATACTTCTTCAATGTAGTGATAGCTCCATGTGCATTTACAGGTTTATGCATTAGGAGCGTTCTTTATTTCAAGATGGATTTGGGCAAGGTGGAATGAAAGGAAGGCTCAAGGGAGGCCTCCAAATGATGATAGGGCTGAAGGAAGGAATTCTGATGACGGTCGTCGATCTTCAGACGACAGCAACAACTAAACCTTCTCCTACTAGGTGGGGTGTTGATCTTCGGACGATGAATAGAAATTTTCATTAGCTGTATGCAGTGCTACTTAAATACTTTCACAGTATCAGTATGAATGGAAGATTGTTTCATTTTAATAGGCAAATGCTATAGCTGATGATGCTTTTTGTTACATATCGAGAGTTGGTATATAATTTGCCTTATTTTCAAGTCGCATTGATTGTGTCTTACTTTTAGGTTCAAATCCTCTACCATAGAAGCCACTACAGGTTAAAAGTTAGCTGACTAGCAGCAAAATAATTCTTAAATGCCTTTGTAGAATGTATGTAGTTCGTAACTAGCCCAAAAATTTGAGACATTTATTTTGTGAACAATTGCCTAGAATCTCGAATGATGAAGACGAAGTGAAAGGAGCAGGAAATTTTGAGGAAAAAAAAATAGAGAAAGTTATGTAAAATGGGGAGTAGGCATTAATTTGATTTTTGTAAAAACCCGGATTTTTCACAAATATTCCTTCACCGTTCGCACAAATTTTATTTTAAAAAATTTTTTGTTTATTCTTGTGTAAGTTAGTAAATAATACTGGTCGACTTTGGACTCGAAGAATTTATGTGGATAATTGTGTAATTATCATCACCTTTTACCAACTATTTTTGGGCAAGAATTAAATGAAAACATCTCTTGATTTATTATTGAGCATATTTTTGTACCTTCGGGGACATCGATAATATTATTGAGCATATTGTTAGCAGGAAGTTGTAAAATTGTCAAATGTTGCAATTAAAGTCGGTAGAACAATGTACAAGTAATTGCAAGTTTCTGCTAATTGATGCTATAGGCCCAATATTATCGCTATGACTGTATTACCTCAATGAGGAAAGTTTGGTGTACATCACCGATGAATATATGACCTCATATTTATATGAAATGTTGACAAAATAACAATATAAGTATGTAAAAATAAGGTAAAATAAAGTATAGTTAGATAATAAAAACTGAAAAGAAGAATAAGGTAAGAATATTCTTTAACTGACAAGTGTACACATAGATTCTATAAAATACATTCCAATCATGGTCCAGTAACTAATTTAAGAATAGATATATCTTACTCGTTCACTTTAAAAAATAAAAATAAACTTCAAAGAAATTGTTACTATGAAAATTATACAAATATAAAATAATATGTATAAATACTATTATCTTAAAAGCAACTAGCAATCTGCTGAACTTTTGCATTCTAACAGCCGCTTAGAAAAATACAAAACAATCGGGTCACCTAATGTTCAGCACCTTCATCACTAGCAGGGCTCTCTATAATTTAAGATATCTATAGTGTCTATATTGACCCTCGACAAGGAAATCTCTAACCCAGCTGCGTCACGCTTTAAGGCGAACATCAAGTTGTGAACAGAAGAAATTGACTCAATAATGCAAATACTTGTCAAGTTCAATCTACTTCATAAGATATGGCAACATCTTATTCTTGTTATACATTGATCTCTCAAGAAATGTTACAAAGAGAAAAACTTGAATTATCTCTACAAAATTGAACTTATTCAGGGACTATTGCAATGTAATCAGCGACTATATTTGTCACCAAATTTACAATTATACATACGCATATAATAATGAGGACCACCATGATGCACATGAATCCAATACATCTACCATTCAAACTTATCAACCATTCAAGCTTCCCGAGAATAGCAGATGCCCGCACCAGGATGGTCTCCAGCCAACTCTTCATAGCCTGTACAATTCCCGAGACCCAATAAAAAAGACTGGGTCCACCATTTTTCTCCCCGTTTTCAATCACAAGGAGAGTGTTCAAAAGAATTATCAACTATCCTCATTGCAGAAAGAAACCAAAATTTGTTGATGCGACTGTCCACTATTGGAGTCTTATAGGAAGTGAACTCTCTGTTTACTCAGGCTTGAAATAACTATCATCAATTGAAAGTTGGTCAAATGCATCAAAATTTGCCCTAAGACCAACAAACTGGCTACCCAGTTGAGCACAACCACCATTTGGCCACCTGCAGCCGCCATCTGCAGAGCGAAATGGGCATAGAGTCTCGCATACTCGACCAATAGGATTGTTTCCGTCGTCATCAGCATCTGCTGTAACTGGTACTGAAACAGACAGATCCTTTTTGTCATCAAGCATGGTACTATCTGATTCTTTCCTAGAGGGACAATATAAAAAGTTTTGTGCTGCTCCCAATGGGTTGCTTTCAATGTCAACAATGCAATCGCCGCTACCAGAGAAGTGAACCTTGCACCCAATTGACTGCATTGCACGCTTTATGGCCATATTCTCTTTGCTTGTCCTCTTGGCCATGATCATAGCTGAGCTGTTTAGCTGCTTTTCATTTCGTAATTCTGCATTCAATGATTCCATGGCATTTGCAATTTCTTTTGCTTTCCTTTCTGCCACTTCTTTAGCCTGTTACCATCCCGCACAGTACTCATAAGATTAGAAGGACCAGACAGATCAACAGTTCAATGCATTTGGGACGATGGAAAGAAATAGACAATCATTCTTATAATTAATAAATGAAAAAAGAATGAGGGAGCCACCAAAATTAAGGGGCATGGTAACATGATGTATTACAATGTGTAATGGCCATCCAAAAATGGGGAAGGCCATGGGTTTCAATCATAAAATGGAGGAAAATCACTACCTTCTGCATTTCAGTGTATTTCATAACTATCTTCCTACATTGTGCTTCAATCTCCCCAGCTTGTGCTTCTTCTGGACAGGCCCAACGAAGGTGGAACTGGGGCCATAATGTTGGGGCTAATGCTGCTGCTGGGGGCAGAAGAGGACCATTGTGCTTCAGTGGATCATAAAAGGGATTATAATGCACATGAGAAGATGCACGCAAATCAGCCAAGTATACCCACAAACATCCACAAGCTTCGGAAATATTGCATTGCTGCCTCTCCTTCTCACTGAACAAAAGCATGAAATCAGAACAAAATACAATGTCCACAACAACCACCAATACGACAATCTCAATTCCTCTGACTCACATTTCAGGACTTCAGATTTATTTATACATTTGACATTTAATAAACATTCTTGGAGCGAATCTGGTCCTTTTTCTAGTTTTTATACATGAAGAAGGGATGTTCCTTATACTGACCATCTATAATAATGACAACTATTCCAGGGTCTAAATTGATATCATCAGACGGGTATCACTTACTATTAAATAGGTAATATTAATGTTTTCCTTTGAATGTAAAGGTTCTGTTACAGAGCTCATAAAAGAAAACGAAGATATTATAGCCAGCAAACATCTTGAAGATTCAACAATAAAGGAGTGGAAAATATAGTTTATGACAATGGAAAATGTTGCAAAGCATCCCATCAAATCCTGGAAACATGAGTATTTTGCATTTAACAAGATGCATGTTGATATAACAGGTAGGAAAATCAAATTCACTGTGACCAACACAAACTTTTAAACCATAGTAGTAGGAGGCGCTACCTATGTCAACCACACTTCGACTAGTATTAACTACTTTTGTCCTAGGGAAATAACAATTTTTATAGCGATAAAATATGGGACATAACTATTCACAACTGTATCAACATATCAGCAAAATTTGCATATTGCTATACTATTAGCATTCTTAAATCCGAAATTATGTCTCACAAATGCAGCCCATCCAACAGCCACTTTAGCACCAAATCCAAGTAATATTTCACTATAGATGAGTTCTTCATTGTGCTCAAAATGAGAGGGGCTATCAAGAAAATGCATGTCAATCACCACATCCATTCCACAAAACAAGTTGCTAAACAAAAGAAGTACCTATTACATAAGAAATTTCCAAAATGACAAGAAAGCATGCAGTCTAAGAAGTCCACCAGGAAAGCCTGAATCATGAAATAGTAGATGTTAGCAGCAGGAAAGATACTAAAATGAAAATTGTACAATAAAACAAATACAGAAATAATCAACGAAATAACTTAGCAAAAGTAGCCTTGGAGAAGGATACATACCGCAGAAAACTCAAAAGCAAAAGGATACATCCGCAACAATTGAGAAACACAATCAACCCACTGGAAACATAAAACCAGACAGTGAGCTCATAAAGAACACATACAATGGAACTGTTATGCAATATGTAGAATCAAATCATCAAATCTAAAAGCATAGAGAGAAGAGTTAGAATAACGGAATAGCCATCCAAACAGCCGTGCCCACTTACAAGAACATCTCCCCTACATTTATTCTTGTTGCCTACCGTTCCCATTTACCAACTAGTTATTTGTAAATATAAGATTAACTGACAAGCGACAAATGTTAAACCAATCTTAATCACATCAGTCAACACCTAAGCCATTCGGCTCGAGATACATGCAAAAACAATGCATGGCCTTGCATCAGCAATACATAGCTTTCTGGAAGAGATTAGCTTGAGGCATTTCATGAAAACTAAAAGTTATTGAACTGTGTATTGAAGCATTCAATTTACAGAGAAGATATAACCCAGTTAATTATAAATGACTGCCGTGATTAGATGATGCGTAGAAGATATTCAAGGAACAAACCTGCAAAAAAATGGGAGAGTAATTGTTAGAAGTATGTGCATGAGAGGAAGCTTGAGGTTGAGATGTAAATGCTCCTGATGACTGCCGCACGGGTGATGGTGGGAAATTGCTACTTGAAGACTGCCTAGTTAACTCACTTCCAGGGAGAGGTGGCATCCCCACACGATCAGAAAATGGATGACCAAATGCTAGCCAGTCTTTTTCAACAAGTGCCTGCATAAGGAAGGAAACTGTGAAGCACAATGAAAATATTTATTTAGTTTCAACATGTACAGCTAAGTAAATTTGTCTAACTAGTTTTGAATATATATATATAGAATTTAATTGAAATACACTGACAGTGTAAAATAGTTTTACACTATCAACCAATAGAAATAGTGGAAAGTGCCAATATATACAAATAACTACCCATTATAATGAGGGACCCACCATAATTTCTCACTTTCCCCTATTTTTATTGGTTGGCAGTGTAAAACTGTTTTACACTGTCAGTGCATACCAATTAAATTGGTACAAGAGTTGAATGAGTTTAACTGAGATACCAAATAGCATAGAGAAGGAAAATCTTCTCATCTTCTCATAGTGGCATTAAATAGAAGACATTCAATTGGTTGAGTAATGCCAATTCCTTACCTGAAATCCAGTGAATGTCCGATAATATGGATCGAGCAACACATTAGCAAGTGAAACCAGCTGACTTGTTCTATCCCAACCATCACTAGACAAAAGAAACAGTCAGATGCTAGAAACCAGACCAACTGGAATATCTTGGGAGGAAAAGTGAAAAATCCCAATTTACATTTTGACTAGCGAGAAAATAGACCAGTGTAGCACCTGCAATGTACAAGAACAGAAGCCTTTTCCATAGCGATACGAGCAGCAATCCAAGCTGAACCAGCCAAGACATTTTGAACATGCAGTAACCAACCACTGTCCCCAAGGGTTGATACTGAAGCAGACATACTACTTAAGTTGCCTCCACCCCATGTTGACCCGCCATGTCTCTAAATAGAACCCATAGGAACAGTATTAATACAACTCATGTAAAGTAAGAAACAAACACTACTTTAATTGAACCCATACAAAGATACTCTAGCTAATCATAAACAGTTAAGTTCAATAGTATTAAAATGCCATTCATTCCAGTTTCTAGCTAAATTAAACATTCTTATGTGGAACAATTTTGGCGTAAGATTTCAAGCAAGCAGTATCTCATGAGCATCATTGGTATCACTGTCTGTTAACCATCCCAGCAGATGATTGGTAGAGGGAATAAAACAAACACTATTTCCATGAAAAATAAAATAACTAGCACTCTCTGAAGCATCAGTATGGGCACACCATAGAAACGTCCGGGTATGTTCGGGTACATACTTACTAAGTTTTCCCCAAAAAAATAAATAAATAATCAGGTACAGCAGGGTACAGTGAGATACAGCTCGGGGTACGCCGCTAAGTCAAAATGGCGTCATTTTGCATTTTCTTTTTTGGTCCAAAGGCGAAAGAAAGCACACCCTCATCCCCACTTTCTTTTCTTATCTCAGCCACACCCACCCTTCTTTTCTCCTTATCACAGTCCAGACCACCAACCACCACTCTTCTCCTCCCGCTTTTCCTGATTGGACAGCAGCGACGGCATGACCCAACCCAGCAGCAGTGGCAGTGACAACCAACAGTGGCAGCAATGACCCAAGCAACGACAGCAGACAGCAACTTCATGGGCGATGACGGCTACTTGCTCCTTTGGCAGTAACTGGCGACAGATTCTTCTCTTCAGCCTCCATTCTTATCAGCTGACAGCATGCCCTTTAAGTTAGTTGTTTTTGCCTAATGCCTACTGTTTCATGCATTTGAGTGAGGTTAATGACATTCATTATTATTATTTATTATTATTATTATTATTTTGCTGCATTTGTTTTTGGATTTGAGTAATTAGTTTTGTCTTTTATTGATTTTATTGTATGAATTTGTGAAATTTTTATTATTTTGTGTGTGCATATATATATATATATATATATATATATATATATATATTTTTTGCAAAATTTTCATACCTCATACCCATATCCGTACTTGTACCTATGCAACATAGCTAGCACTTCTATGCATATAAAATGGTCCATAGTTGACATTTTAGTATCAACTACAATGGCAATAAGTCCAACTTCAATCTTATAATTATTGGAACAAATTTATCAAAATCTCCAAAGCATGTCATGTTCATAGTCAAACCTCAAACATCAAGGACACAAATAACTAAATCTTTTTAACATTTGTAGACTAACCAAAAATGAAGACATTCCATCCGATGAGGCTTTTCCATGCATGTCCAAATATTCTCGGAGCCGAGCAAAGCTCTCTCTCATTGCATGGATATTGTCTATCCCAAAAAAGACTATCTGACAATATAAATAAGATTGTAGATGCTTAGAAAATCATATCAAATTTACATCTGAAAAAAAAAAATCATAATAGACATTTCAAGCCCATTACACACCTCAGACTGAAAATAGTTTGACGATGATTCCGAACCACCTCCCATGGCCCCGTTGGCTAATGCATTTTTCCTTGGCCTTGCATCAGCAATATATAGCTTTCTGGAAGAGAAACACAATTTTGACTTGCATCAGCAATATATAGCTTTCTGGAAGAGAAACACAATTTTGAAAAAAGTTTTCTATAAAACACCAAGAATCAACCACAAAATCTTAAAATGCATAGCTGACGGAGGACAGCACCCAATTACCCAATCCCCTCCCCCCCCCCCCAAAAAAAAAAACAAAAACCAAAAAATAAAAAGGGAATACATAAGTAGCTGAGATTAGCACCTAGTATAGTGCCTAAATATTTAGATGGTGGTACAATTATTTAAGAAAATACAACACTTAAGCCTTTTAATTAATTAGCAGTATGACCATAGGTCAAGAGTTCAATCATTGTTGCCTGCATTCTTCATAATTCATTTGCATTTCAACACAAAATAGAGTGGAACTGCTTAGTGCCCAAATGACTGGCGTGTGAAAGGGCATGTTAGAGATATAAAAACCAATCTTGAGCCATCACCTAACAACTTAAGCTCTTAGGAGAGTTAGTCCTTGACAATACTCACTTGCGATTGAAATTTAATGTGGAAGTAGAAACCATATTGATATTCAAGAAGATAGTATCTAAATCACAGCAATAACTGATGCCTTTGCGCTTTTTGCCTCCACTTGGTGTAAACCAAATAGTCCTTTTAAACGGGTTTCCCTAACAGATCTGTTGAGACTTGAGAGATTGGGAAGCTTTACTCCATTGATGTTTTCTTCATTTCTCTTTTGGTTGGTTTTCCATTTTTAAGGGGGATGTCTTCTCCTATCTCTTTGTAATCATCTTCTCTTTGTCTTCATGAATTTCTTCTTTTATTAAAAAAGATGCTTTTGCTTTATGTAGCAATCAGCAACATATGTTCAGAATGCAAGAATACAAAATAAAAATCTTACCTCCGTGAGCCATCATCAAGTTTGCTACAAAGTGCAGCCACAAGTTTTTCATCCATGTTACTGCAAGCAAATACACAAAAACTTGTCACTGTTTTGTTAATTTCTTTTCTCACAGTTTATCAAAAGAAGGACGAAAGAAATCCTCCTAGAAGAAACCTACTAGAAGAACCAGGAAACAAACAAAAAAAGAACATCAGCTCAACAGAGTTCAACACCTCAGCATTTCGCGCCAGAAACAACCATAACCCACTAAAAGAGAACACTGCCACATGGCTTTTCATTCCTTTATTCTTCCAAGATGAAACAGACAGTGTATATAAAGATAAAGAAACATAGTTTAAAACTTCCAACCTTAGGAAGTGGCTTAACAGTATATCCTATATTATCATGTTTAATGTTTCTGGTAACATAGTCTTCTAATGAGAGCAACTTTATTTTTCATGCTCCGTCTGTCCAAAACAAACAATTTGTTTCTTTTGCATTTAAGAGGGTGCATTTGATTAAATAATCTGCATTACCTCCTCATATTCATCATGAGACCAACTAAAGGTTGGGATGAACGTGCAAGGACTGCTCCAGTACCTATAGGTCATCACTTCCATTAAATTAGAAGGACATTCTTGTATAAAATAATAAAATGCAAAAGAATGAAAAGGAAAGAGAATCAAAATAAGAATTATATAACATTATATAACTGTGTGAACTATGTAAAGAAATGAAACCAAGATTCGGTACATACCAAGATCACACCATGAAACTACAGGCAGTCGACCCCTTGCACGAAAGTTGGAAGCCTGGAGCACTTCATCATCACTAGCATCAGGAAAATGCGAAGTTATCAAAAGAATGGTTCAGTGGATTAAATCCTATGAATACGGAACAACTAGAGCAAAAGTAGAAAGTTTGGTCCTCAAAAAATTACCTAATGATCTTTGGAACAACCAAAGCAAATGGATAACTCTGGCACATTTTATAGTTGGAATTCACGCTACTTATTCTCCATGAGTCATTTGACAAGGTGAAGGACCCACTTTCAATCATATTGATTGATGCACGATAAGAATCTTTGCCAAGAAGTCGAAAATACTCATCCAATAAGCGCACCTGTGGAGTAGTGTTCTTAAACCTAGAAGGTCCAGATGCAAAAGCATAAAGATCCCATAATCTTGCTGGCTTTGTACCCCTCAGTAGTGCATCAAATATTATACGTCTCTGTATGATTTAATAAGAAACATTAGGTCCTATTGTCCTAAACAAGATAGAATAAAATGAAAGTGCAGCTTACACAACTAGTTCAGATATCCTATTTAATAAACTATAAATTATAATGATTAATAGTGTAATAAGAATTCCAACCAAAGAAAGAAAAAAAAACACATTATTATTTTGGTTTTGATTAGTTTCCAGGAATTTAAAAAAAAAAAAAAAAAAACTCTTGAAAAGATTTTCAGATTATAAGCAATTTTAAGCACAAACAAACTAATCCAAATACACAATAAATTTCCTGTTTTCTCATAAATTTCATTTTTCTGCCAAGAAGCATTGGCTCCATTGGCAAGGTTGAGATTCAAGCAGCATTGGTGCAAAGGTTTTGGGTCAATTTTTGCTGGTGATCCCTCATCAGTAGGCACTGCCTAATTGTGGTGTGCCCAGCCTTAGGTGTGGAACAACTTATTCAAACCCTTAATTTTCAATCAAAAACTAGTAAGAAACCCAACTACAGTCAATAAGAACTAAGAAGAAATGGAAATTACTCAATATATAATATAAGTAAACCAGTCTCTCATGCATGACAGTCAGAAATTCCTAAACCTCAAACAAACGTTAACTACTGATACCTAAAATTATTAATTTATTATAAGTGCATAAGATCCATCCACTGTGAATACATTAACTATTAAACATAATTAGTGGGAGAATGTAGATGGAAGAGAACTAGGACAAAAATTAAAACAACTCTCCATGCTCAGGGATTATCTAAAAGGCTTACTGAATTAGCTAGGGTTTGTAACTAGGATTTATAACTCATTCAATCCATGTATATGAAGTCATTTGGTTTCTCAATGACACATTTTAAGCCATGACAATTGCCCATTGGAGACTCTCTTTCACTACAGCTCCAATGGTTTCCTATAACCAAGCCATTGCCTATGAGTAGCCAGCTTGCATACAAGATACACATAGGCATGTGAAGAAGGCATATGAGGTCCTATGCTCTTTACTTCCAAGACAACAAAAGGAAGAAAATAGGAGTTTAAAATTGACAAATTAGGGGTTTAAGAAAGGATGTCAATTGTGATGGCATTTCAACCTTTTCATAAAGACAAGTCCCAAAATTATTAAAACTCAAAATAGCATCTTCAAAGAACCACAGCCAAAACTGTTGATTTGTAAGATAGTCACGACTACTGTAACCATAGAATTACCTGTTTTGTACGAGGCCTGAAACCAAAGACTATAATTCTCATATCTTTTCCTGCACAAACAAGCAAAGATAAGTGTTTCTTTTTTTCAATAGAAGAACAAATTAATTAAGACAGAAAAAAAAAAACAACAAATTTAAAGGATAATGAATCCTCCTTAACAAAAAAGGGAAAACACAAACAATAAAGAGGGGAAAAAACACCAATGAAGAAATGCTACCAAATCCCTCGGCATATCTATTGTGGAAACCAACTTGAGAGGACTATGTGCTTTACGACAAACAGAAGTCAAACACCTAATCTTATCCCAAATCAACTGCTGATCAAGAGCAAAGTTACCTGACCATGCTGACCAAAATTCAAGTAAAACTAGACAGTGCACAAAATATCATGGAAACACCCATTCAAAAGAATACATTTGAACAGCCAATAATACTGATGTCTAAATGCAATGAGGCATCCCTCATGACATGATATATGCATTCTGCTCCAACCAAAATAAAGGCATAAACCTTCGAAACTAACTAGTAAGAACTTCTCTAAATTCAAAATCACACCCATTTCTAGCCCAAACTCAAATGATCTTGTTCCTAATAGAGGTTAGTAATAATATAAAAATAAAATATTTCAAACTACAACTACACATAAAGCACATACCAGATCTTTGCCCATCCATTCTCAGGGTTTAGATTATTTTCCTGCTTCTTTGTGTGGACTTCTACTTCTAGACATGGATTTCTAAGAATATCATTCTTTGGCATGGAAAGATTGGAAAGCTCTTTTAAACTGCATAGAAACCTTATGAACTAAACAATCAAAATAAATCACTAGAAATGCCTTAAAAGCTAGAAAGCCCGCTACTAGTTGCAAAATTTCCAAACTGAGCTAACTATGGTCCTCATCAAGTCCATCTGCATAGCAACCTTAAAGCAGATTAAGTAAAGACATAGAGTTACGAAGAATACATTGACTGCACCTTTTTTGGCAATATGACAACAATCAACCTCTTCATCAAGTAAAATCACACAAAGGATTGAATGTCTAAAATATCTGGACAAACAACAACTTGTAGCCAAAATTCCCATCCACAATAGTTTGACCAAAGTACAAAACAGTAAAAAGTAGAAATCCATATACAGTTACAGAATTTCATGATAAAGTTAAAACTTCAATCAACTATAGAATCTTTCTTCCATTTATTAATTTACTAGCATTATCTACAACTCCTGCATAGTCATTTCATCAATTGAATATTTAAAAGACAGAAGCAATGAAGATGAGTATATGAGATCATACCAATCACCTGGAGCAATCTTTGTGGTGGTGTCTTCTCTAATTGACGAGCATTTGATTGAATCTTTACAACCTACATTTAAATAGCAAAACTCAGGCAAGAGGGATATGCATGGTCACTCCAAAATAACTACTAGAATTTAAATTCATGTATATCTGTTTATAGTATGTCAAAATTATTTGTCAACATATATGTGTCGCAGATAACACAAGAGAGTAGTTTGTAGGAAAACTTGCATGAACTTACTATCTTGTTAAACTTCTCGATGGTTGCAAGCGGTATTGTTCCAAGGGCAATAACTTTTCTAGTTCCCTCACTCTAGAAAAATGAAATGAAGCAAATCAGAAGGTAATCAGGTTTATAATCATAACAGAGTATATATAAATAAATAGGCATGTAACAAAATTTCACAGACACACAGCTGAAATAGACCCAAAATGCACAAAAATTCAAGACTACTGCTGCATCATTGTACCTCATTAAAAACTAGAATTCAGGGGTAGGGCAAGAAATATTATGTAACAAACCTACCAGAAAAAGAAGACGAAAATTTGTTACCATCAACATGCCCGCATCATCTGTATTAACAAGAACAACACCATGTCCCTGGAAGTAAACACCATACAGCTTACTCTCATGCAAAAGATTCAGACAGGATAAATGCAAAATAACACATTAAAACTTGTATTAATAGTAAAAGTTAGCAAAAGGCCCAAATTTGAGAGGAATCTCAGCATTCTCTTCCATAGGTAATTTTCATCCCAGTTATTAGCTAAAGGTTCACATGGGAGAGGAATCACAGCATTTTCTTTCCTGGGTATATTTCATCCTAATTCATACAATACAGGGCCTCCATAATTTACCAAAAATTTTTATTCTTAGATAAAATAACAGCTTCTAAGTTCACTTGTTTGACTTTTCATTCTTAATCAAAAGTAAAATAACTAAAATAACTATATATAGCTATTAATTTCAGAAGGGGCGGTAAAGCTAACACAATGACATTATTGACTTTTTTTTAGCAATTAATCAACTCATAATTGAAGAAAATATTGGCTCTTTATTCGCCTAATTGCAGTGAAGATAGCAGCAGTGTCAAATGAAGTAAAGTAACAAATATATAGGAGCCATTAGACAAGTCGATATATTATTTTCTGAAGTACTTGGAAACCTATTTATAAGATATTTAGGTATAATGATATGTCACCCAGACAGTCCTATGCCACCACACTCGCCTGCGAACTATCCTGTGTGGCTTGGTAAGGCTCCATGGTGAAGGGCGCCCCAACAAGCCTCCATGACCTTGTGTAAAGGGCCTCTAAGGGAAGGTCTAAAGTGTTCCCAGGCATCCCTTCAACTAAAGCAGTAAGTGACATCACTATCGAACCTCCCATTCGATCATTCCTGCCAATCCCACTTACCACCTCCCTGTCCGCTGACACACTAAACCCTTAACAGTTGACCTGAGGACCTGTCAACATCAACCCACAAGCCTCCATCACATCATCCCATGTTCCTTGTCATCTTGTCTCCAATGTATGCACTACAAAGGTAGCCCCAACGCCCTAAAGCAGGGCACCTTGCTGCAGTGCAACTTTAACTGCTGCCGCTGTATTAAATGCTTGGAAGGATATCCCCTAGAAGACAAGAGGGCCATCCCACAAAGCTAACAAGAAATAGATTTACATCTGGAGAGAAAGAAGAGTCCTAGGAGCCTAAGAGTGAGAGACAATCCTGAAACCTTCACCTTGTTGAAGGAAGTTTCAGCATGCAAGCCATTCGCCTCACATCCCTGTTACCCTGTCATCTAAAGAGGGATAAGAGGTCAAAGAGAAGTCCCATCCCAATTTCAAAGGGGGTACAGTTGCTGTACCAGTACCAAGCTGAGTGCTCCCTGTTGGGCCTAGCTTGCCAGTATGTCTACCTGGGCATTTTGTAGCCGTCCTCAATCTTTCTTGTAATAGGCGTTACATTTGTTCTTACCATCCAACAGCAGCCAAGTCACATTTAATACACAGCTCAACAAGCACACGAATGCACCTCCAAAGCAATGCCATAACCCATTTACCAAACACCACTATGCTGAAAACAGATACCAGATGTCTAACGCAACCTTGCAAATCGAGTTCCGTACTACGATATTCTGTAACAGCATATATGTAACGACAGAATCTTCATAGGGATACTCAATTATCAGACTGTTACTTGTTACATGTGTTAAACTCAGCATGCGCAGATCACGTAACAAATACATTCAAACATAGGTAGCCGTAACCAACATGAAAGAACTTCTAACCCTAATCAAGTTTTCAGGAAATGCAGCTAGTTATCTACTTAGGAAAAGAAACTATCGAGTTCCATACAACTTATGACTCTGCTAAAACTTAATGGAGCTAGCTCCAAACCTAACAATGCATTTGGCCTATCCCAAATCACTCTTATCATTCTTTCCACTACTTTCACATTCCAGCTTCCACAAATTTTCGCATATTCGCCATAAGTTTGAAAATAAATAAATAAATAATTAAACCAGAAACCAATTCTTGAAGAGAGAGGGGGGAAGGTGAGAGGTTGCCATAACTGCTCCATGAATCACACAACAACAAACACCGATTACCAAAACAAAAGGCACAAATGGTGAATTTTTGTGATTCTGCAAAATTTAAAAATGAAAAAAAAATTGAAGGAATTGCATACTTCAGCAAGAACTTGCTCCGCCTCGAGCAAGAAATCGAGATTCGCATGCGAGACGAAACGCGATAGTGGCTGCAAAGAAAATCAAATTACAATCACAAAATTAACCCAAAAAAAATGGAGAAAAATCGAGAACGTTAAAAGAGAGAGAGAGAGAGAGAGAAATAGATTGAATTGAAAGGAGGAGACGTACCTCAATCTTGGTCCATTCGATGGCGTCCCAGCTACCGGTGCCTTCCATGGTGTTTCGGCACGTCTATGCCGGCCAACGGCGACGGCGACGGCGGAGGAGCTCAGATGCCGGCGAGTGTGTTGCGAGAGAAAGTGTGTGTGCCGCGAGAGACAGAAACAGAAAGAGAGAGTGGGTTGTATGGCGATTGTGTCGTGTTTTTGTTGCGTTGTGTTGTGTTGTGTAGAGAGAGAATAGAGATTGTTGAAGGTTACTAATACCAAACGTTCAATCGGGTGCCTTCTCTCGTGACCGCAGCCAATGCCATCAATGTCATGAAACTTAAGTAACGGCAAAGAGTTAGAATTATTTGCCCAAATTGTTGGTAGTGTCATAAAAAAATTAAAGAATATAATTAAATAAGTCTTCTTTTTCTTTTTGGAATTATAAGTATCCTCCTCCTGGCTTTATGTCAATCAAAATTCTTCCTTTCGTATTTTAATATAATTATACACTTAAAATTTAAATTTAAAATCTCTAATTAAATTATGATAGTCCAAATAAATTAAGAGGAAGAATGTTCTTTGTCTATTAGAATGTTAAAAATAATATTAATTCAACAAAAATATAGTATAATATTATTTATATAATAATTTTTGCAGTATTTATTATTAAAACCAAATATTTTAATGATATGATAATATGTAATTAAATGTACATATTATATATATCAAAATTAAATTTTAATAAAACTCTCATTTTGTAATATTCTATTATAAATTATAATATAAAGTTATGGGTACCTTGTGCCACATGACTCCTATGACTCCTTCTCTAAGGTATCTATAACACTCTTAATCAAATAGTTGCCCATCATTTGGCGAATTATTGTCTGCTCTATACCGTATTCCGAGTTCTGACACTTTCTTATTACTTAATGGTTTTTTTAATGTCTTAGCACACACATGAAATAATAATCGTATTATCCGTCAATAATAATAATCATAGTGATAATTATTATATATTATTATTTTATATTTATTTGTTACTGAATGAAAGCAAATTACTAATGCAAAAACAACGCCCTCACCCCATGTTTTCTCGTACACTCCTATGTAGTCCTCTTTGACTCTATCGAACCATATTGTGAGGAGGATTAGGCGGGATTGTGCAAAGCATATTGTTTCCTTCCTTCCTTCATGTCGCTCTTGCCTATTACCCATCACTTTCTGCTCTGCCTTTGATTATATTTCTAAAATCTCACTAGTGTAAATGGACAAAAAGCTTTGCTTGGAAAGATAGGGGATGAAGGGTGAAACATTATCATGAAGAATAAATTCTTAAGTTTCTTTCCTGTTATTTTCCTCTACATGATAGTTCTGCTTATCTTTTCAGTAGGTTTTTATCACCATAAAATAAAGACGCACAATCATGTGGAGATGTGATTGTAATCCTTTATGAGAATCTCCTTAAAAACACAAGTTGACAAGAAAAAAAAAAAAAAAAACAAGTATATGAGACAGTAAACGAGAAACATGTTATGATAATAACGCCCTTTTGTCTTTGTATTATATATGTGGTATATGGTATATTGGCACACACTTAAATCTGTTGTACCGGTACCTTTGTCACCTAGGTCCTAATTGTAGAGATATTTATGTGTCATTAATGTCCCTAATTGCAACTAATAATAGGCCTTGGACTGGCATCTGTTGTTTGAATCTACCAAGTCACATGTTCTAATTATTTCTTCGAGATAATTTGCAAATCTGACACAAACCATACATCACAAACTATGAGTTGTCAAGTGGAAGTCCAACCACTAGTAATTTCAGCTATTATTAATTAATTAACCAATTATCATACTAATACAACTAATAATTTACCCACAGATAATTCATAATCTATCTGATTCTGATACTTGATTAACTATAGGTAGATTATTTATTAAAATAACTTAATATTTGGTTAATCAATATACAAACTGAAATAGAACAATTCATAATAACGCTTATAAACGGGTAGTTTAGTTTCGCTACGTTATGACATTAGCTAGTGTAATGGATTGACGCCGTATTATACTTGATTTTGGATGCTAAACGTATTTAACTGTTGAAATGGCCATCGTACTCAGGTTGCACGATAACCGTATCATAACCGCCTTTGCTTTAGATTTAGTGTATTTGGTTTTGGCATTATAAAATTGATTTTAGATAGAATTAATTTTATTAAAATTAATTTAATTAAAATTAATTTTAAGATAAAATAATTCATATTTGATAATTTTTCTAAAAATAATTCTGATATAAAATAAAAAAATTTCACTTCTCCTATAATTAATTATAAGAATAAGAATTAATTTTTATCTCTTAAAACCAAATATTAGCTAAAATTAACAAAATCAATTTTGGGATGTCAAAATCAATTCTAAAACCTCCAAACACTCATCCAAACATTCCTACTCCAATGGAATTATGTATATTAATTGTCAGTAATATTTGAATGCACCTGAGTAGTCAATGCATTTCTGGGAGAGCATCATTTCCATTTTGCAAGCTCCAGTGAGGCCCTGTTCTGGCGAGACTCAAGTGTAGGTGTGGCCTAAGGCTAGTTATCAAATTGAGCCAGGACCCTCAGAACACATTATTGTAAGCAATGTGAGGGCCTGTCCTAAAATCAAAGGGATTCGATCAAAGGATTAAGCTCCCCACGTAAAGTTAATTTTACTAATTTCAAAAACTGGGGGAGAATGTTATGGAACGGCTGCTTTAATTTTGATAGAATAATGTCATGCATAACTAATGATATTGATTCAAATAATTTGATATTTATTTCTCTCAAATAATATATCAATTCAAGTCTTGTAAAAAAAATAAAATAAAAAGTGCGAAAATAACTTTACCTTATTGGGAAGTTGACTTGGCTTCAACCAAATTAATTGAGGTCTAATAGACTCTACATACTGGTATTCACCATCAGTAGCATACTAGCATCTCCAAACTTTCATGCCTAACCATTCAAAGGATATCATATAGAATTAACCAGTGTGATAAAACTATACATACATTATACAATTTATGTAATGCTCATAAATATGCACACTCAACAGGAGGCAGAAACTCACAGGCCATCTTTTCAAAGATAAGACCGGCGATCCAAGTCATATAAGCTAGGAACTCAGCAAATAAATAATGCTTCATGTTTAGAATAAAAAACTCGTCACCAATAATGCATTCTGATATTGAAGTTTCTATGACAGTGGATGTGGGTATCCTCACCTCGCTCTTGATTCCCATTGGCTGAGATTTAAGCAGTTTGGTGGCCCTGAAAAAAATATTGCTCCCAATCACTGGTTGGGAACTGGACTTCTATTGGAAACTGCCACGAGCTAACTAAAAATTGCTTGTCCATTCAGTTGAGCCTATTTATTTTCTATTTTATGATTTTAATTAATGTCATTAATGCACACACAAAATAATAATAGTAATATTTATTATTTTTTTATTATTTGATATTTATTTCCGACTAAATGAAGAGTAAATTAATGCAAAAGCTATGGCCTCACACTATGTTTTCTCCTACTGATACGTGTAGTCCTTTTTTATTCTATCTAACCATATTGTGAGAAAGCCGAGGTGGGATTGTGCAAAGCAGCAGGTCGCCGTAAAAGTTTTTTATTTTATTTTTATTTTATTTTTTAATACAATTGCATTGAAACATGGGTCAGAACTCTCAAAAGAGGAGAGGAGCCAAGGAAAAATCCAAAAACACAAACAGGGGATTAAAAAAAAAAAAAATCATAACAGAATGAAACTACACACCACCAAAACAGAAAAACCAAAGGCACCTCGATTTGGAAACATGGGAGTGCAAGACCAGACCAAAAAGCCAACACTGCAGGAACCATACTAATAATAACGTTCATGGATTGAGCAAATCATGTCCTGAATCAAGCATCTGCAACAGAAGACCATATCAGATCACATAGATCTACTACACCTAAAATACGCAGTAAAAAATCACTGCTCAAAAGGGTCACCAAAGTGAATCACCACCACTGCAACTACTCCAGCCAATTGTTATTCCCCAAAACAAAAAGGAAATTCGTCTAACCATGAGCACCAAAAACTTCCAAACCAGAACAACAATCTCTCTAAAGACAACACCCCTAACAGGCCAATTACTATTAGAATTGAAAACCAAACAAAAAACAACCTTCAGCCAATTACTATTCTGATCATTGATGCCACATGTGAGCACCTGCAGAAACAGATTTAATGTTAATATTGTACTTCACAACGATACTCCATGAACTTATAACTTGCACGTACTAGCTCACTTTATGACAACATTATCTTAAAAATGATAAAACTATCATCTCTTTCACAATGAAAATGAAATTTCTGTAAGCTAGTAATATTATTGAGACAAATACAACTTTAGATACTAAAAGCAGCTGTCCCAACCTGACAAACCTATAGAAGGGTAGATGACTTATAAATATTGTCCCCCTCCCCATCCTAAACACACCCTCTCAAACATCGTCCAAGACCTTAAGTCCATCTCACTTTGCCACTGACAAAAACTTCATCTGATGATCATTATCTTTTCTTTTCTTCATTTTTTTCAGCTAATCTCAATTAACAAATTTCTGGCTCCCTTTAGTTGCTACCCTATTAAATATGTATCTAACAATCCAAGCAAGCATATGCTATCCAAAAAACAATTACATTATGTGCCTTTAAAACACAAATTTAAAACCAACAAAACAACAATAAAACAAAATACCATGTCAGGTAAGCCTTTTGGTTCTAGGAAGGCCTATTGGAACTAAAAGGAATAAGAAATAGAAAACCCAACACACAGTCACACATTCCCTTGGCTAAAACCCAGGGAGAAAGGGAGATATAGGTGAGCATGCTCCGCTATTCATTTCCCAATTTATGATATAAGTTTTCCAACATAAACCTCAAATTCCTTCTCATCTGAAGTTACTATTTTTCATAATAAATGTCCTGAAATCATAAAAGGGCAAATGTTCTCCTTTGATCTATCAACCCCGTGCCAATGCAACTTCATACTGGAATATCTACATCTTTTAGTACTCTTGGCAAGATACCAATATCTCATGACTTATTTCGAGGTGATTGATTATTTATTATTATTATTATTATTCTTATTACTACAATCCCATGTCTACTTTAATTAAAACAAGACTCCAGCTTTCCACCAATCTTGTTTTCCTCCCTAGCTAATAGCAAGTTTGAAGTTTATATCAAGGAAAGGTGAAACATCCAACACTGAATAATAGAAAGTTAGTATTTTTATAATGAGTTGTTCAAGATAATCATTTTCCATTTTGGGAAAACATCTTCTAGCTTATAACAAATACCAAATCAAAACAAATTTATCCGTCCGCAAATTTGGATCCAAAAATTTGCAATAGCTAATAAACTGATGCAACAAGTTAGTCAAAAATATTCACACTATCGCGAACTTTTCTACATCCCTACATGAAATGGCGAGAATTTAAAACAACATATACATGATTTAACATAAATTAAGAGAAGCAAACCGTTGAAGAGGAACTTAATTTTAATAAGGCTGAGCCAGGCTTTGAACATGATCTCTGGCGTTGATCCAACCCCTGAACTTGAAAATTTTAGTACTTTCTAACTTAATATCTCTCCGGTCATACATAACTATTTCAGCAGGATCATCGTTTCCCAGCATCAGGATATCACCATTCTCAGATATGCATAACGGTACTAGCGCAAAAAATTGAGTTACAGACCAAGGGTTGTTCTCAACAAGAAGATGCTGGTAACTAACGTTGACAAATTGAGTCCACGAGTTTTCAACTCGAAACTCCGTCATTTGCCACGCAACAAAATGAGTATTCATGTAATCATGAAAAAGACCCATGCAGCCCCTCAAAACCCCAAGAGTTGGCTCAACACGGGGTACCTCATCAATACCATGAGGTAGTGAAAACTGTTTGCATATCTCTGTCCCCATATCAAGCGAAACAATCACTAACTTATCAATTGTAACAATGTTCCACGCATAACTCCCACTCAGGTTCCGAATTGCAAGCCAATTAACCCTCATTTCCCACTATAAGCGGAAACGCAGGGAAACTCTGAATGTCCCTCCATCAACTATCACCCAAGTTGTAAACCTTCACCCGCGAATCCTCCATAGCATGCCTATCACAAAGCACTGCCATCACCTTGTAAGTGTCACTTGACCCATCATAGCCAAAGCCAAACTTAGCACAACGTAATTGATTGACACGCAAATCAACACGTAAACACGGCGACTTCTTGGACCTAAACCTCGTAACAGGGTTCCACACACGGAACCAGTACTCGGCAAGGTTATCGTCGACGTCGCAAAAATTACCGCACAAACAGACCAACCCGTTGCATGAATCCAAGGCCCAGTATTTGCTCTTCAGTGTGTAGCGGCAACGACCCTGGCAAGCATCAACGGTGGATGATGGGTTCTGGATGAATGATCGAACGGTGCAAGACACGACATCGATTTGTCTGCAACGTTAGTATGAGGTGGTAGTCGCAAGTTTTGGGCGATCTGTGAAAGTGAAGCCTGGCGAAGTTTGGATCGGAGATGATGGTGGAGTTCCAGGACTTGCACACGCACGTGAGTCGCACGAGGGGCTTCACGGGCAGATAAGACAGGATTTCCATGATGAGCTCGTGAGGGAGGAGCGGCGGCGGCGGTGATGGTGTTGTTGGTGGTGGTGATTGCGACTGAGAGAGTTTTGAGAGAGGCAGCATCTTTGGGAGACTGCGGGCCAAAACAAAAGCAATTGGTTTGGGAGATTAAAATTTGAAAAATGAAATCTCGTGGGAGGAGCAGATGAAGGGTTTTTATATTTATATTTTGGTTCTTCCTTCGATACCCTCAATTTGAAATGGGTACCAGTACCTTTTACATGTGACATATAATAATTAGTTTATTTATAATATTTAATTAATAAAAATTAAAAAAAAAACTGGTAACCTACAAGACCGGTAAAACTAATAATTTATTAAAATTATAACATTTTCCTACTTTTTTTTCAATTTTACAATTGCACCCACTTTCTCTTTTGCTCTATAGCACCCTTTGCTTGATTAGATCTTGAATGTTTTCTTGTTGCAGTTGCCAACCACACTCATTCACTTTGTAATCAAAACTCTGTTTTTCTCTCTGTTTTCCCTTTCTTCGACTCCGCGGCGTAGATCCGAGGAGTTTGGGAAAACGCTATCCGCTCCCTCTAACAACTTTCATTGCCCATTCGATCTACGACCTTTTCCACCATCATCATCATCCTGAGGGGCACCGGAGTAAAGCCCTTTTTTTTTTGTTTGGGGGGGGTGGTTTGGAAATCCTCACACTTTGGTGTTTTGAAAATTGAAACAACAAGAGCCATGCGGCCACTGGAAACACCGGCCTGCTTAAATCCACCAACTCCAAGGCAAATCAGCTGGGGTGGAGCGCGCCAGCCAGCTTCATCAGTTTCGTGACATTCACGTTTCCTCTGCCACCGCCCAGAACCCAATAAGTGACACTTCTCCTCCCCCTAACAAAAAACGCAAAACGCATTCCAAAACCCTTCATTTTCATTTTTCTCCCTAAACCTCCGTCCCATTCCTGCCCTAATCCCCTCTTTCAATCAAAACCATGGCTCCAAGGCGCCCCAAGGTCCTTTCCCATTCCCCATTCCCCCATTCATTCAATCAATTCTCTTTCACTAACTCATTCATTCATTTCTGTTGTGTTGTGTTGTGAATTAATGTGTGATCGTTCGCAGAGGGGAGAGACGCGAATGGACGCAGCCATCAATGCCATGTCGCTCATGGGCTTCCCCGAAAAGCTCGTCCGATCAACCGTCAATCGCCTCATCAAAACGGTGACGTTTCTCCCCCCCTCTCTTCTCTTTCTTCCTCATTGTTCCTCTCTTTCTTTCTGGTTAGAATTTCGTTCATTTTTTTTTTTCAGGTTTATGGCCCGGAAGGCTGGGTCTTCATCGAGGAGGGCGGTTACAGTGAGCTCATTGAACTCCTTCTTGCTGAGCAGAAACAAGCCGATGCTTCTGCGCAGGTAGGTACTCTTTGTTTGCTTATTTCAACATAATAAAGTGTTACTTCTTGTGGTTTTAGTTTTGTTTTATCTGATTCCTAATCTATGAAGATTTTATGCCGTGTTTGTGTGGTTTGACTTTGACCATTGTTGTTTAAATCATGGGGTTTAAACTGCGATTGCAGAGAATTGCAGGAAAATGTGGTTGATGTGGCCGCTAAAATTGCGGATACTTACTGCAACTTAAAACCATTTTCTTATACCAGCTGGAATCGAAGAAGCAACCTCCTTTTATTTTTTTTAAAATAAAAAAATAAAAATTAACTACCATGCCATTGCCATGCATGATGTATGCCTTGAATCATAATAACTTATATGAGAAGTGGATTTTAACTAGCACGATGTAGAAAAAGAAATTCAGCTTCAATTACCATCATAGCTAATTTCTTAAGCTGAGTTTGGTGTTTTGTTGGAAAATAAGGTGGACAAGTCTTATTTGAGACTAGATAGTGCTAGTTTTTTTAATAAAGAATGTACTCATCTTACCATATTTACGTGTGTGTTCTCTTTTATATCATTTCCTTCTTTTTTCTTCCATTATGATAATGTATCCACGTAAGTGATGATTCAATGGTTCTTTACTTTGTTGTTTGATTTAATTGTATTACCTTTCATTTATGATTTATCCACATGAGCTTTGAGTCTCTGAATTTCTTCTGTGGACTCGGCCCACTTGCAACAAAAAGAACTGAGTTAGTCTTTTATCGAACGGCATCTTCCTCACAGTAAATGCTTTAGTAAATGGCATGGTAACCCTTTTTCTTTTCATCTTGCAGTCATGGCAGGAGTTGCACCTGAGGGGTCACAGTTTGATGCTCGTAATTATGATATGAAGATGAATGAGTTGTAAGAACTCACTTATATTTTACTAGTTCATGTTCTTCAGAGTAGTTGGATGCAATCTGCCTGTTAATGCATATTTTCTTTTTTACTGAGATTGTTGTGCATATTTCATCTACTTTTGGATATATACTTGCAATTGGATTCTAATGTTAGTTGTTTGATTTTGAAAACTTGATCGCTATAGTCTTACAGCTAATGGATAGGATTTCTTCACATTTTATGATGAGTTTTATGATAGTTTTGATGCTATGGGCTTGCAAAGGAATATCTTGAGAGGCATTTATGCATATGGTAGGTTTAATGTTCTTTTTGGCCTTTTTTTTAGCTTCCTTCCATATTTTTATTTTTAAACCAAAAAAAGAGTTGTTTTAGTTATACTTCCATCTACTGACGAGTGGAATTTTATTGTTATGACTTTTTTGTGACCCTTGAAATCTTTTATTTTAATATATATATACTTCTATATTTTCAAACATATGATAGCAGCATAAACTTTGGACTCGGTGTATGGCTTTACTCTGCTGTATTTATGTGTTAACCATAGTGCTTATTGTCCTGCCATCTTCTTGTCCTTTGTAATTAGTTGTATGCTCGAAGCCTTCAACCAGTTTGTTTGTGTTTTGGGTTTTGAGAAGCCATCAGCTATTCAGCAAAGCGGAATTGTTCCATTTTGCAAGGGACTTGATGTTATACTAGTATTAATAAAACTAAAACGTCAAAGTAACTTACTTTCAATTATCTTTGAGGTTTAGTTTTTCTTGGGTTGTTGGTTTAGTCTCCAAATAGAATTACGTATGCATAAGTGCTTTAACTTGTGTGTGTGTGTGGCTTTTTTTTTTTTTTTTTTGGGGGGGTTATCAGATCTATGATATATTCCAGCTGCTGCCAACTAAGATTCAAGTATGAGTTCTATCTGCTACAATGCCTCTTGAAGCACTTGAGATCACAAGGAAATTCATGAACAAACTTGTGAGAATCCTTGTGAAGTGTGATGAACTCACCTTGGAGGGCATAAAGCAGTTTTATGTCAATGTCAATAAAGAGGAATGGAAGCTGGATACACATTGTGATCTTCATAAGACATTGGCTATCCACCCAAATTGTCATTTTTGTGAACACTAGAAGGAAGGTTGATTGGCTGATTGACAAGATGTGAAGCCAGGACCACACAATCTGTGCAACCCATTAAGACATGGACAAAAATACCAGAGACATTATTATGTGTGAATTCCGTTTTGGGTTCCCATGTGTTATGTATGTGTGGATTGCTTGTTGAGAGGGTTGTTAGTAATGAGCTAATGTATGTCTAGAGGCTTTCAGCTTTAGCTGTGTTCTTGATAGTGAAGATTATTGGAAATTATCTGAGTAATAGAGAAATGAGGGGAATAACTTTTTTAAATTTGGGTATTAATTCTGATTTTCATGTAAGTTTAAAAGCCTTGTAATTTCAATGTGGATACTTAATCACAGAGCTGCGTGGTTGAGTTACCTAAGTGTTCTGTTTATAATGAAAATCTTAATCTATAGATTAATGAATGGGGTTACATCCTGCACTATTGACCCTTGGTTGGCAAGGTTATGCCTACAAAAGTGGCATGGCCATATGTTACTTCGCTTGATTTTGTGAAGAGTGGAAAGCTATGAACTACCTTAAAACAACTGCTCATCTACCACAGAAAATTAAAATGAAATACAATCTAAGTGATCCAATTCAGACATGAATTGATGAAATTATATGCAGTCCAACCATAAAATGCAAAACCCAGTTAGAAATGTAACAGTTTATTAAAAATGTAAATGTAAATCATTGCAATAATTGGGAAGAGGCAGGGAAAGCTCATCTGGACAGTGTTTAATGATATTATTGAAAGCTTTGGGTTAAAAGAGTTGCACCAGGTTGTTGTGAGTAGCTTATTGAACCATTCACAGTGTTCCAATGGTGTGAACAGCTATATGTACAGGAAGTTAAGTCTGTAAAGCTTGAGAAAAAGAATGGAAAAGGGACCTAGCCTACCATATTAGTTACAGGTGCTAATGGCTGCCCTTCTCAATCCAAATCTTGTCTAAGGAAGTCCGCATATAGTTATTAAATATCAAACTGAAAAGCTATTAGAAATTTTTGGGACAAGGCTTATAAATATTCTCGTATTAGACTGAAACAAAAACAAAATAACAAAAAATGAAAAAGACTATAACAATGGGATCTCCAATAGTCTGCCTTATGCGCATACAGACAATACACAACTGCTTAAATAAGCAGGCATCATTACCAGCAAAGGTTAATTAATATTATCAAAACTTGAACTGAAAACTGATGAATGAAGACAGCAAGACTGGCATAATATTTCAGACAGCCTATTTCTTGTACCTTTTTCCCATGGGCAGTGGAGAACTCAGCCCTGGTCATTGAGCCAAATTGTCATTAAGCTCCTCTACATCTCTACAACCACATAGAAGAGAGGAAAGTCTCACAGATTGAAACTAAACATCCAATTGCAGGGAAAAGACCAACAAGAATATTCCATAACATTTAATTTTGTTTCCGAGCATCCTGAACAAGCATAACCAAGATGAATCAAAATTAGAAAAACAAACACATTACAATAAAAGGCTTAATGACTTTCAAATAAAGCTAACATAAGACCGGTGCTACTTATGTCAGTAACAAGGTTAAAAAATAATGTGTTACTCATACTAGTAACAAGGTTAAACAACGTTATGCTATACATTGATGGCCTAACAATGACAATACATCAGAAATACCTTTTACACCATGGCATCAACTAGCTGGCCTCGAAGAATGAATCCCTCCAAGAAGGTGAACCAATATCATCCTACAATAAAACCAAAATGTCAAAAACTGGGAAATATAAAATGAAAATAAGATCAAAAGTTGATTTTCATTAACCCACACCATTTGATCAGAATCTGAGGATGATTTGTGTGTTTTAATGCATTTCGAAGCATGACCGCCACCTTGTTGGCTGCAAGTTGATTTATTGTGGCCCCGCCTATTACACTTTGAGCATTGATACAACTTTCGTTTCCTAGTGCTTGATTGTATAGGGCAACCCTTGGTACCCACAGATGTTGGATCCTTTACACTAAATGTAGGATGTGACTGACCACACAACAACTTGGAAGCACCTTTTGATTCAAGACGATGTATGTTGTTATCAATAATTTCAAGTACATCATTAAAATCATCCCTTGACTTTCCGGCTAGAAAGGACAACCACTTGCATCTTGATGATAAAGTTCCTCGGCGCAACATCTCTATCTGTTCTGTGTTAAGCTCTTCTTTCCCAATGTCAAATAAAAGATCTATTCACTTTGCATGCTTGGTCCACCTATCAAGTATCAAGCTTTTTGGTACTTCTTCGAAATGTTGTTCCTTCATGATGCAAATAATATGGCAACATGGAATGCCACATGATTCAAACCGGCAACATGAGCATTTAAATATAATAGAACTTGTGTCAAGTGACACCTCCCAAGACTTATCATGTTTTCGAAAACTTGTCAATTTCCACATTTTAATCCCGTTTTGTTCCATACTCTCATTAACAATACATGCACCAGATTTCACAAGTTGCTTGTGAAATTCCTTGAATTTACTAAGGGTGTATATTTTAGCAGCACTGTTCTCTATGCATTCAAGAGCTGACTTTAACACTGGTCTAAAATATTTTGATTCAAAATCAACATTGAATTCATTGTTTCGGTAGTGTTGCATGGCTTGATCAAAGCGGCGAAGGAACTCAACTAGATTGTTGCGTGAAGACACATAATCTTTTATGAAACTATTAATACCTTCGCATTGTGACGTTGTATTAATTCCAGCAAAAAAGGTTCCGTGAAGGTATGCATTTGCCCACATCTTCTTCTTCTTGTATAGCTTCCTAATCCAATCATTGTTTTCGAGTTTAAAATCATTAACCATATCTGCCCACATTCTTTCAAACTCATCAACTTCAAATTTCCCATACATGCAGTCTGCAAAAGCTGAAAGAAATTCCTTTTTATACACATGCTTCTTTGCATTCTGCTGTAAATGCCAAGCACATAACCTATGACATGCTTGAGGCCACAATTCTTTTATGGCTTTTTGCATTGCCTTGTCACCATCAAGAACCACTGCAACAGGATGTTTGTTTGCCATTGCACTTGTTAGAGATCTAAGCACCCATTTGTATGTCTCTTCAGTCTCATCAAGAAGTAGTCCAGCACCAAAGATAACAACCTTACCGTGATGATTTAAACTAGAAAAGATTACCAAAGGCTTATTGTAAACATTTTTCCTATAGGTGCTATCAAAAGCTATAACATCAGAGAAATATTGGTAGTCCATTCGAGCAGTCCCATCTGTCCAAAACAAATTTGCTAATCTTCCTTCAGGATCAAGGGTGTAATTCAGAAGAAACATAGGATCACAATCACTTTTTGCATATAAGTAACTAAGAGCTGCAACACCATCTCCATCCATAACTTGGGCTTCTCGCTCCTTATCAAAATGATTATACAAATCCCTTCTAGTAAATGTCACATTCTCATAACCACCTGCTTGGTTAGCAATGTACGACATAATTTTAGAAGGTTTCATTCCATGATAACGCAAGGTAGATGCTTGTGCCTTATCTGAATCTGTCAAATGCCTATATGAAGGAATAAGGTGGCTATATTTTGAACCGATTAGCTCATGATTGTGATTCCCATCATATCGAGAAACATGCCACATACTACTTTCGCTATCCAACTGAGCTCGAAATTTTGCCTTGCAACCAGTATGTGTTATTGGCCTTTCTTCTCGCTGTCGATCCACCCTATCAAAGTGTTTTTTTGCTCGAAATCCTTCATGATTACAAACCCACTGTCGCCAAATTGTTGCCCCTTTGCTATCACGCTTTACTTCGTCACGTCTTACTCCAAAACCCAATACTTTACCCAAATTTCTATAGAATTCCTCTGCCTTCTCCTCAGATTGAAAATTCATACTCATAATTTGGTCATAGCTAAGATTGCCAATGTTATAATCTAATTTATCCTCTAGGTTTTCAACAGGATTATCATTTCCTTCATTTCCTTTATCATTTTCATCTCTTTCACACCTAGATTTGTAGTTTGATTCAATAGACCAGTCACTTTCATCCTCAAAGCCAAACTTATTGTCTTCCTCCATTTAATTTTCAGATCTACGTAAGACAAAAATATAACAAGTGATAAAAAGGAAACAAAAATTAATACTTAAGCAAACACAAAAAATTCATTCATGCCAAAGATCTGGAAATAAAGTCGAAGACATATGCACACTACTTCCTAATAAGACTCTGATTTAGCATATGTGACATTGTAAGACAATTCTTGTTTGCTGCATTACCAGCTGCTAAACATACTAAACTAGTAACACAAATAGATAAAGCCAACACATGAAAGAAAAATAGAAGCCACTTGTTAATAACTCTAATATAGCCAGTTTTGTTAATAACTCTAATATAGCCAATTTGAATACGTTCCATTTATTTCTAGGAAGCAGTCCAGTAGTCTTACACAATTTGAATAAGTTCCATTTATTTCCTTCCTTCTTATCTTTTAATTATTAGTACGTGTAATATAGCCAACATATGAATAAGTTCCTTTTAATTATTTAGCTTGATTGCAGAGACATAAATTAAGATGTTTCATTAGGTAGCCTATAAGAATGTGCTAGTCTTATCAATTATTATCAAGGAATCATATTGTGCAAATGCTAATACATAATATGACGAAGAGGTATTTACAAATTATGCTTTCATACATTTGAGGATTGCTTCACGTTTTTTTGGTCACATAGTGAAATAACATTTTACTGACATGTACTTTTGCTTTCAATTTTTACACAACACAGATCCAAGGAGCTCAAGCAGTAGGGGATTCTACAAAGCTTATGGGCATAGACAAAATGCACTTCACGGTGGCCATTAATAAATTAAGAAAAAAAAAAAATCACGTCTACAACACTAACACCAAAGTGAACAGACAAGAACAGTAACAAATATGTCATAGAGAGGCACAAAAATTAAAATGGAGACTCACCGGGACTTGCATGCGGTAACGGCAGAGAGAGAATAGTTGGCAAATGCCAAGATGCGAAGCACAGAGAGTGATTGGGAGAGAGTGGCACCGCTAGATAGGGCGATGCGGTTGTGAAGAGGCAGTTCTACTGCTGAGTTGCCGTGCCTGGCAGAGAAGGAGAGGGCAGCGTGGTGGCGACGTGGTGCTGGTGCGGTGGAGATGCAGCGCTGTTGTGAGCCTCAGCCAAGGTGCGAGGTCGACGAGTGGAGCGAGGGGGACATGTTCGGCAGCTATGGGTGAGTGAAATTTTTGGTGAACAATGGAGAGAAAAGAAAAAACCCAAACCACAAACTAGAGTGCAAGGGAAATTGAAGAAGAGAAATTTCCGTCAAGAAAGAAGAAAACGTTTTTTTGGTTAGGGAATGATTGAAACCGTATGAGTGTTTATGCTTTGTTGTGTTTGTGATGTTTTAATGTTGGTTTGACAGAATTAATTTTGCAGGTGTCACAGAATAAGGAGGATGAACATGTAATGGTTATTTGGGCTGATCTAAAATATTAAATAATTTTGTTGACCAAATCTTAAATTAAAAAAAGTAAGACTTTAAATTTGAAATAAAACCCACAACCCACTTCTACCGGTAAAGAGAGCGTTACAGGTACCGGTACCCAAAAAAAAAAGGAAGGGCACCGGAGTAAAGCCCTTATATTTTACAATCACGCTAGCGTAATTGTACAAAAAGTGTTTTTCGAGGGATGAGCATGGAAGGTGAAAGATTATTGTGCCTTCCCAATGCACTATTTTAGTCAAATTTATATTTGACCCACCTCCATCGCAAAAACAAACAGGCATATTATGATTCTATGGAAGAACAAATCCGTGTTTCTTTACTTTTATTTTTCACCATAGTAGTGCTTAGAATTATTAAAGTTAAGAATTAATTTTATTTTATCTATAAATTTAATCTTATATTTAGAATATATTAGATGGTGTTTAAAATTATTGAAAATAAGAATTAATTTGATTTGATTGTATTTAAACTTTTAAATCAAATCAATTCATAATAAATCTTATCATATTTAAAAGATTTCAAAATCCAAATAATTAAATTCTATGAGATTTCATAAAATGAAATTATTTTTTTATTTTTAAAATATCTAAACACAATATTTGATTTACAAATCAAATAAATTCTTATTTTTTTCCATTTTAAATACTACATGTATGATAGTTTTGCTTGTTTCCAAGAAGGTATTTATCAAATTCTTAGTCTCTAAAAAGAATTTGTTAATAACTTATTGCTAAAGTTAAATATATTATAACAAACTAGTTCTTTCGTTTGGTAATTTGAGCCTTCAATGTGTATATTATTGAAACATGACATTTAAATTAATTCTAATTTAAATATAACATGATATTTAATATATGAAAGTTAACGAAATAACTAAATTCTTATAACATATTTTAATTTCAGAGAATAATGTGTTAGCAAATTTTCTTTGATGGATCAATCTCTTAAATCTCCATTTTCTCTTTGTATTTGACTTTTTTATATATATATATTAAATTATTTATCCATTTTAAATATAAAAAACTATTAATATTTTATATTTTATCCTTATATTAATTATGCTTATTAATACAATGAATGAAAAATATAATGTGAAAATATAATTTTAATATTAAAATGATTTTATAAAATTAGTTTACCTTCTATTATTATTAAGATTAATTTTAAGACAATATTAGTGTAAAAAAAATTTATATTGTCATCTAATCATATATTAAATTTGTAAGATTTTTAAGATAATGAATGATTAAATTAAATATTTATGCTAATATAATATTATATAATTGAATATTTCTATAAATTATTTTTACAATAAACATTAAAATTAAATTCATTATTATTTAGATAATTTATTAACTCCCTTCCAATGTGTTCAATCCTTAAAATGATAAGTATCATGAAACAAGAGTTACAGATCAAGTGTATATATATATATATGAGTTATATTATTTATATATTCAAAAAAGGTGAACACCTCAATACTCTTTTTTAGTTTTTTCTATCTTTATCAATTATTTTATTTTTTAAATTTTTTTATAATTTTTTTCTCCCTTATTTTTTTGGGTGTCTAAGGTGTGTTCAAAAATCATTTCACGTATGTATATTGGCACATTAAATGTGTGTTGCCAGTGCCAAAATCATTTCTCATATGTATATTGGCACACTTAAATTTGTAGTACCAGTACCTTTGTCACTTAGGTCCAGATTGTAGAGGACTGTCGCTAATGTACCTAAGTGGAACAAAGAGGCCTTGTACTAGCATTTGTCGTTTGAATCTATTAAGTCGTACATTCTAACTATTTCTTCGAGAGAGTTTGCAAATCTGATGCAAATCGTGCATCACAAAATTGTCACATGTGGAAGTCTCTCACCCTGCACCCATGGCTACGTTGCTCTTGGTAAAAGTTTTTCACTTTAGTTCGTGTAGTTTTTTTCGTTTTTCATAAATCACTAGTATCTGAAGCTCGTTAACCAAGTATCATACTGATGCAACTAACAATTTACCTACAGATAATTCATATTCTATCTGTATTTTGATACTTGATTAAGGAATAAGGATAGGTAGATTAATGATTAAAATAACAATATTTAGTTGATCAATATACAAACCGAAGTAGAAGAATTCTTAATAAGCCTTATAAACGAGCACTTCCCGTTTGTCCCAAATAATAATAATAATAATAATAATAATAAATAAACGAGTATTTTCCCTATGTTATGACATTAGTTTAGTGTAATGGCATGACACCTTATACTTGGTTTTGGATACTAATTAACTGCTAAAATGGCCTTCCTGCTCAGGTTGCACGGTAACGGTATCATAACTGCCTTTGTTATAGATTATGTTCTAATGTAGATATGCTTGTTAGTACTTAAATCTTTGGTCATTTGGACACGGGCTAAGTATATTTGCCATTTGAATAATTCAATTTTTTTATGCTTTTGCTATGACCTTAATAAATAAGATGCCTGCTTATAATAATCCGCTTTTTTAATACTTTTTAATAATTATATTATCTTGAGATAATCCTTTTTAATTTTATGCAAACTATATCTATTTTTTTAATATATTATTTTTTATTATAATATATTATTTTTATGCTTTATTATATAACATATCCCGGCCGTATCGTGTCCTATGTTTTTTCAAAATTGCCGTGTCCTTGTATCCATGTCACATGTCGTATATGCGCTTCATAGGTTATCACATTGAGCCAGGACCCTCTCAACACATACTTTCATGATGAATTTAGCATAGGAGGTAGGTAAAAATTTTATGAAATAATTTTCTATATAATTTACTAATAAATCTAATCCCCCTATTTTTTACACTCATATCAAACTAACCCTTAGTATTGTAACCAATGCGAGGGCCTGCCCTAAAATCAAAAGAAGATAATGTTATGACATGGCTACTTTCATGTTGATAGAATAATATTATGTATGACAAACGCCAAGTTAGCTCAGATAATTCAGTATTTATTTTCCTTAAGCAATTATTCTCCTTGAGCAATGTATTTTATTTGAGTCTGATCAATAGAGAGGAAAAAATAAATAAATAAAGAAATAATGCTGAAAAAACTTTATCCCTGTACTGAGTTGATCTGACATGATCCAAATTGGATCTAGCAAACTCTGGATACTGGTATTTACTATAAGTAGCATACAAGCATCTCCAAATTTTCATGCCTCACCATTCAAAAGATAATACTATACATTATACAATTTATGTGATGCTCATAAATATGGACACTCTAAACAGCAGGCAGGAACTCATAGGCCAACTTTTCAAAGATGAGACGAGCGATCCAAGTTATATCAGCTAGGAACTCATCCAAATAAATAATGCTACATGCTTTAAAAAGAACATTCCTCACCAATAATGCATCCTGATACTAGAGTTATTATGATAGTGGAAGTGAGCATCTCTCTCATACTTCACCTAGCACTTGATTCACATTGGTTGAGATTTAAGAAGCCAAGAAGCTTAGTGTCTGCAAATCTTGAACCCAATCACTGGTCAGGAACTGGACTTCTTTTGGGAACTGCCACACTCTACAACTGAAAATCGCTTATCCATTCAGGTGAGAATATTTATTCTGTACTCTACTACTGCCACACCCTGGCGGAGCTTTTGCATTGTGCTCCCTAACATATCTCGAGACATAATTCAGACCAACAAGAAGCTCAATGATTATTGCTTCTGTTTTTTCTTGATTTGCAAAGAAAAGGGTTTGTACCAGCAGCACATTCGTCCGGGAAACGAAGCTATGCTGTTCATAACTTCTCTCGGATTGCCATCTTAGCATGTTGTGAGCCAATGGTGCCAACCACTCTAATATACTCGTCATTGCTTCGGTCCATTCATCTGCTAGACTTGCGTCATAGACAGCCGATGTCATGGCCTTGGAATATGGCTTTAGCTTGGCCCTAAGAGCATCCCTTACACGTCTCGGTAACATGTTGTACAGATCATCTCTTGCATCAAGACCAATCATGTATGGAGAAGCTGCTAGCTTCTCAATCACAATGATAACATTTGCGTAGTGCAGTGCTAAAGAAGCAGCACCAAGGGATTCAGATGGTGGCTTTATCCTGCATAGAGAACTGAAGACTGATGGAGTACTATGAACTACTTTTCCAGTAGGATGAAGGTTCGAATCAGCATCTTCAGTATTCTGAATTTTTGAATAAACATCATTTCGATTTGAGTGGCAGTCGGTGACAGAGGAACTGTCCGCAGCCATACATCCTTTGAATGGTCCTACTTGAGTCAGTCGACTGTGTCTTGTGTGAGTTTCCTTCCCAAATATAGTGGTTGACTGACCATGTAATTTCCCAATCTGGCTGTTATTATTTGTTCCATTTTCTGGGACTGGTTTTTTCCAATTCCTTCCAAGAGGACCTGAGAAAAAATTGGCACGTCTATACCTTCCTGAAATCGGGCCTGGCTTTATGGATGAGTCACCAAGAGGACCTGAACGAAAAATGCTAGTTTTATTTGTTCTAACATTTGGACCTGATCTAAGAGCAAAAGCACCAAGGGGTCCAGAAGCAAATCTAGCAACATTATTCTCAGATGGGTGTACTGAAGATTGCAATAATTCAGAGACCGATTGACTGTCATGACTGCAACCAGAATTCCTAGTACTCCAATTCTTGGATCGGCGAACATCTATTATCTCTTGAATTCCAAATACGTTGTTGATCCTACTGAATATTGTGAGCAGGGATCTTGCTAAAAGGTTTGTAGTGTAATCATATGTCCTGTTCCAAAGAGAATTATCCTTGAAGGTCTTCACCTCCAGCCTCTTCCAATCAACCTTCTTCTGATAGTCAACTACATTTGCCCCATCTGACTCACCATAAGCCTTCATTCTTTTAAGAGTTTGCTCAAGATCAGCAAGAACTTCCATCTCTTGATACAAACTTGCATTAGTTGATACAAACTTTTCCATCCTTTTAACCTTTTTTTCCATTTTCTTGCTAGTGAATACCCACCCATATGGATCAACACCGAAAGTGATAAAATCATCAAAGGCATTTTCAAAACCCTTCAAGCTTGGATCGCTACATTTCTTCCCAAGCCTAGCCACAGATTCAGCCACATGTGCCATATTCTCAAGCATCTCTAAACTGATTAAACGTACAATGAAATTCTCATCATCTGAAACAAGCTTTTTTATACCCACTGAATTTGCGATCTCATCTCTCAACCTAGCAACCTGTTTATCACTCAAAGACTGCCACAAAGTAACAATCTTGGACATCAAGCTCGCAACTTCAAATGCTAATACTCCAATCACCACCTTCTCAGAATTAGTACCATCCTTCCTTGCAGTTCTCCATAGACTTCGAAACCATGATTCGGCAACCATAGCTTACCTAAGAATGATAAAAAAATGCTCTTTAAGACAAGTGCTTCGTCATAGTGCTGTAGTACTCAGCAAATAAAACACAAAACACAATTGTTAAAATGGGCAATAAATATCCAGCTACCAGATAAATTTCATCTGTATCAAATATTTTCTGCTGCTCAATGTAAAATCTCATCCCAGAAGTACAGAAGGAAGCTGTTATAGAAACGAAATTTATACTGTTTTCTCATAGCTTATGAAACAAAATATGTTTAGTCATCAATTGTCCGTTAAAAATAATCCTAAAAAAGATGAACTTGTTGATCTTTACTTCTACTAGTTTCATTTTGCAGTTTTGTCCCATGGCAGGGGAAGAAGGGACTGGAGAAGATTGAGGTTGGTAAATGGTAATTAAGTTTTGTCTTGTGCATAATGGTTTGTTCCTATTACTTCCTGCTGCAGACAATGGGTTATGCTGACAGTGACACCTTCCAAGCATTTTGGTTTGAACACCGATTATACAATTTTGCCTAAGCATATAATTTTAAAAGAATTATTAGTTCCTTGCAGCAACTCTTCAACAGTGAACCAGTATATTCTGATGCCCAAATATTCCAGTATAACAAAAGATAAATGCATATATTCCTCCCTCTTAGCCCTTTTGTCCTGGCTCTTCTTTCAGATAAACAGAAAGACTTAATTTAGCATCAACAAGGGACAATAAACTTGCTTTTATAGTAAACACTAATGAAGATTGAAGAATATATACTGGGGGGGAATAAAGGAGTGACATGCCACAAACCAAAATCTCGAGATTCTATTGTTCCTTTTCTCCCCTCCTTTTCTCTGTTTACTCAATGATTAAAACAATAACCAAAATTCACAAGTTGAAAGGAATATACTGTTAGGAGGTAAATGGTTCCAAACCAAATTCTCACTGCAATCACAAAGTAACATGACACAAAACCCATAATTACACATACGGAATCAGCAAAACCCAGATTCCAAAAAACAATTATTCTGCATAACAAAAATAAAAAGTCACAACTTTTTTTATTGGGGGTTAACATTCTCTTTGCTAGTACTACTGAAGCATCTACTTTACACCAATCACTTCACCAACACGTTGGCTCACTTTTGGGCCAAAACAATTCATTAACCAAAACACAAATCTTAACCCATTAAAATTTAAAAGTGATTACATCAACAATAAACCACACAAAAAAAAAGGGCAAAAACAGGGTACAATTAAAGGAGAAAAAACAGCATGAACCACAATGGAAGCATAAAGGGAATGACCCCAGAAACTCACCGATCCCAAAAACAATGGAAACTTTTCCCAGGAATCGTTGAGCTGAGAGTTTAACCAGTGGAAAAATGGGAACTGTGAGGAGTAGAGAGAGAAAGAAGAAAAAGGAAGCGGGTGGAAGAAACCCCGACGTGAAAGGAAAAGAAGCAGAAATTGCAGGGAAAAGGAAAGAGAAAAAGAAAGTGAGCGAATGAATGACAATTAAGGACATATCCAAAATTTTCTTCCTCGTGTGTGTTTTTTTATTTTTTTATTTTTTGTCCTTTTCTTTTCTATACCCCCACCCACACGGCCACATTTAATTATTTATTTATTTTATTTTCTCTTTTTTTTTGGGTAATTCTAACCTTTAATACAAATTTTTATGTATTCAACAATTTTAATACATAATTACAGTAAAATTTCATAGTATTTTTTATTATTTATTATTAAATTGTTAAAATATTTTATTCTTAGTAATTATATATATAATAGTATAAAAATTAATTAATCATATAAATAAATTTATATTAGCTATGCATTAAAATTAAGTTATTTTTATTTACATGTTGAAACAAATGATCTCATGATCTTCAGAGGCTACCGTGAGATAAAATGGCAGAAGTTTCTTGAGTTTCGATTTATGGACACTTTTAGTTTGTTCTTATATTGAAATAAATGTACCAAAAAGCATCAAATGGTATAAGTCCAAAAAAAAAAAAAAAAAGAAGCGAAGTGTATAGTTTTTGTATTCATGTTATTAAATTGAATAAAAATAATTTTCTTTATTTATTTAATCAAACTATAATATCTGTATTTAATACGCATTTATTATAAAAATATTTTTTCAAGGATTTCATACTTCTTGTTGAAAATTTTCCTCACCCAATAAACTTTGAATGATAAGATTTCTAATTCTTTGAAAGAAACCCTAAGAAAGAAAGACACTAATCATAACACCTTCCGACCAACTACATACGTTTAATTATAGTCAGTCAACGGACTTTTTTTGTTTCTATTTTTATTCCAATGTTATATGCACTCTTATTTTTATCGATCAATTTTTTTATAATAATTATTGTGTAGACCAAATATATACTAATATATAATTAGTTGACATTATAAAAATATTTATAGTAACAATATATTAAAAATAAATTCATTCTACATGAAAACTTTAGTCAATTATATTTTTGAAATACATATAGTTAGGGAAATTAACTCTCTCAAATACAGGGATAAGATTTAAATCTGAGTGGCTATATGGCATTAAAAAACACAGTCTCTCTTTTTATATGTTGGTATCTAGGCTAATTTACTTCTCCTATATAGTCAAAAGTGGATTATTTTTGTTGAAATTAGAGAATTCACTAAAATATTATTTACACCCCAATCCTAACACAATTGCCATATTTATGATTTAAATTAGTGGCCGTGTGTTTATTTACATATCACATGCTTACATACCAGCAAACACAATCCTTGAGAGTTACTAAACACAATGTCTTAATCACTTGATCAACCCTCTTGAATTTCATAAATATATTAAGCGGATTAATATATTTTTGTGGTAGTTTAAAATGATGACAGATTATCCGTTTAAAATAAATATAACGACATATTACAAACTTTATTAAAAAGCTTACAATAATGTTTAAAGTTGAATTGCGCATTGGAGTGAAGACTAATTCATTTGTTCAACTCAACATTTTAATAATGTGATAATGTTAACTTTAAATTAAACATTTTATTGACACTAATCAATTACAAGAACTTTTTTTGGCTCTGCAAGTAAGAGTTCCAGTTCCGTCGCAATCATAAGTGTTGTTTACGCGGAATTGCGTGCTTTTACCAAAATGGGCATGGCCTCTTTGCTCAATTTATAGTCCTGACCCGTATCTTTATTTGAAAAGTAGCTAAAACGGTTATATATAAAACTAATTAAAACGGTTATATATAAAATTATATGTTAAAATTAAGTTTTTGAATCCTAGAATTTACATGAATTTTTAAATTGATTCATATTTTATTTCTCTTAAATTGAGTTCATATAATTTTAAATATTTGTAAATAGGTCTCTTACTATTATTCTCTATTATAATACTATTAAATTCAGCTCAAGATAATTATTGATACTTCTTCATTATAGTTGAGAATATAAAAGGAATGAAAAAGAATGACGTAAAATTTTTTTTTTATTTTATATATTAATGATAATGAGATTTGAATTAATTACTCAAATCTCTTACCATTAGATCAATCATAATGACTTAAGAAAAATACTTAATCATGGTTAATCATAGTGACTTAAGAATAATGTAAAATAAAGATAAGTGAACTAAAATGTAAAGAAAAGAAATATGATACTATCCAGGGTCCGTTCAATCAAAATATTTTTGTTATGTTTTATTCAATAGATCTGAAAACTGAAGATAAATTGATTTGTATGTCAAATAAAATAAAATCCTTCTTTGGTATTTGACATGCGTGAGAATCAATAGAGTGGTTGCTATGTCAAACTTTAGTTAACGGTGTTATGGCTTGGAGTGACTGGTCACAATTGAAGTGGGCTGTGATCCAAGACGAATTCTACCAACAATACCCAAGTTCAAATCTTTGCAATGTCACTTTGAACATGATTCAACTTAACTATCATTCTTGCTCTGAAATTACGTGAACAATTCCCTAAACCCAAAACAAAAAGAGAAGAAATTTATCTATAAATATTTACAACCATAGGAACTTAATTAAAAAGAAATATATATATATATATATATATCAATTATATACTTAATTTTGATATATTATTAATATAATTTTTTTATATAATCATCTAATTATATATATATGTATATGGTTAAAATGATTTGAATTTTACCATAATTATCTCAAAAATTAAATAAAAGATAAGATATGATTGATTGACATTATAAAATATTTTTCATCAACAATGAATTAAAATTAATGTATAAATTATCAAATATAAAACTTTAACAAGCAAATTTAAGATATTTAAATTAAAGTTAAGACGAGTAACCTACAGTTTAACATTTTTCTAATGATATGTCGATATATGATAAAATGATAGCATAAAAAACTTCATTGGAAGTGGATAACATTAAATCTTAATTTATCCAATAAATTGAATGGTTTATAGTTTTGTTTTTTATTTTTTGTTGTACAGGAGATATCAAAGTATCAAACTATTAATGTGAAAGAGAAAACGATGTCTAAAGATTAGCATACGTGAAGCGATCTACATAAAATTTAATATTAAAATTAAGTCACCCTTAAAAATAACTTAATGTCACTTCTGATAAGGGTTTTGAACAAAAATCAAACTTTCATTTATTTACTTAATACTCGAAGTGTAAATATTGATAAAAAGGTAGATGGTGGGAGAAAAGGTGTCCCAATGAGCACATGTGAAACTTCCTTCAATTTAAAGGCTTAAAACAACAACTTAAAAACAAACTAAACAACAGCTTTAATTGAACAACGTTCTATCAGCGATTCTCCCTTTTTTTCTTTTTTTTTTACCGAAAGTATTAAATATCATTGATGGTAAAATCTAATATATAAATAGGAGATTACAATAAAACTAATAATTCAAAATCGACTGTTAGATAGTAGGAGTGCATTTGTTTGGGTTTTTTTGAAGTAAAAATTATTTTTTAATTAAAAAATCAGTTTTCATATATTTGAATAATTTTTTAAAAATAATCAGATTCTAAAAAAAAAATTATTTTTTATTTTTTTAAAAAAATTAAAAATAATAATTTTAAAAAAAAATTAATTTTTAATTTTTTTAATTATATATAAAATTTAAATTTTAAAATTTTTTTTTTAAAATTTGAAACAAATACAGCCTTAGATATTAGAGTCCAGTACAACTTACCTATGGGGGATTCTCTTTGACTGGTCAATGTGGGCAACCTTTTTTATCCGTTTTCCTTTACCGTTTGTTTTGGGCTTGGAAGCGATCGGGACAACTTGTTCGGTGTCTCTCATGGTCGTGGTCGTGGTCGTGGTCGTGTACCTCATGCTTAGTCCATAGGACAAGACAAACAGCTTACAACCTCCGAACCAAAAAATCAAAAAAAAAAAAAAAAAAGCTGATCTCACGTTCTCTACTTTTTAAAATGATTTTTATAATGTTAGCATTTATGTTGTCTGAAGACATTGCCTGAGTAGTTTTTCTGTTCTTTTTTACCATTATTTACATAAGTTCGTATTTTGTTATGTGCTGCTTGGCGTTTTTGGATATTTCCTGTTTTGTTATTTTAGTGAATTAAGCTAATGAGACAATGAAATTAATACAAAACTCATAATTATGATAATGTTAGCAAATTGAAGCGAGATTTTTCATATTAATTTTGTTTGATTTTGCTTGGTATATTACTGTGCCTTACTTTTTTCATTTTGATTAAGGTATTCTTAAAAAATATTATTATGAGACTAATACTTCATATACTTCTAGGATTGATAATTTTTTTTATAATTATTTTATCCAAGATTCAAACTTTGACTATTTTATCCATGCATTGCATAAATCGTCTAAGTTCAATAGTTATGATTACCTGCATTTTATTTTATAAAATATATAAGCAATTAACCCAAAGAAAATGTTTGATTAATTTTCTTAGAGTAAAATATATCAACCTAAATATACTTATATCATTGTATTATATAAACTATAATAGGAAAACTATGATTTTTAAAATTTAATAATTATATGACTTAATTTCATTCTATTTATCTTTGGCAATATTTAGACGTACCTCTTGAATTTGTATATATAAATTAAAGGAGCAAGACAATTCTTATTTATTTTAACGAATTAATTGAATTTCTTATGATATAAAAATTTATACAATCATTATTCTTTAGCTTGTTTATTTTACAAAATAAGTTTCTAATTTAGTCTCAATACAGTTAGATAATTTTTTCTTATATTTTAAATAAAAATATTTTCATTTAATATCAAAAACTATTAGTATTATTAAGTATTTCTTCTTGTGTATAATTTCAAAAAATTCCAAAAAACAAGGTTGAAATGTTAAGAAATATAAAGAGTCAATAAAAAATAGAAAACCAGGAACAAATTAAAAAATTATAGTTAAAAATATTTTAAAAAAACATTTTTTATAAATACCACATATCAACCTTTTTTATTTAACTTCTCTAAAAAAAAGGGTGTACTTAGAAAAAAAAAATAGTGCAACCTTAACTATTGATAAAAATTAATGGTTTAAAGTTTTATAAGACATAAATATCTGCATGATTTATCATTCATGTGAAATAATCTATATCATTGATTTTTTTTAATTAACAATTGAGATTGCACATTTTATCATCTAAAATGCACGTCATATTTTAGAGGGGTCAAATTTCAATTATTTAGTCTAAAAAATTGTTCAAATAATTTTAAGGTGGAATAATAATTAAGTAAAACCCTTTTCAACCTCTTGAAATCATAGGTAAAATTCTTCACAAGTCACAATTCACTTCCAATGTAATGGACCATTTTTTGTCGTGTTAAGTTTAATTTATACTATTAAGAACTAGTGGATTGATAGGCACTTTAGTGCCTATCAATCCACTTTTTTTATTATTAATTTAAAATTTTATTTTTATTTATTTTTTAAAAATTAAATTGAAGTGAATATTTTTAATTTAAATTTTTTTATTTTTAAAATATTCAAAAATTAGAGAAATTGAGAGAAATTAAGAGAAGTTGAGGGATAATAGTAGAAAATAAAATGTGACCAAAAAGGAAGTTAAAATGTCCTAACCCCTTTATATAATAGTATAGATATAAACATTACCAGGTGCTGTCTTCAGTGCACCGTGTAAATTTTCATGCCTAATCCACCTTGCCCATCACATTGGCAAAGACGTGATGGTGTAGTTGTTAGTTGTATGCTTCAAAGTTGATATATGTATAAATAATTCTTACTAATGGCAGTTTATTATTCATTTATTCATAATTTGCATATGTTTATTAGAATAAGTCCATAAGATATTTGTTAGATACTTCATTCTCAATAGTCGAGAATATAAGTGACGGAGTAGCCTTGTACAAGATCTTTAAAATAATTCACTATCATAGGAATATTAACTAGGTATTATTATTCCGAAAGATTTTCATCTCTATCTGTTTCCATAATTAGTAAAACATACTAATGAAGATGAAAAAATGAGTCTCATACTATACAACATTAAATATCAAAATAGATATGTAGACACTTATATGATAAGTGGATCGAATGTGACATATCGATAATGTTCACATGGTATTTTACTAATGTCAACGAAATATTATCTAAATCATATTAATACATATAATCCTTAGACCTAAGATGGCATAATTATCTTGTACATAGGTAACTATAGTTTGCTACTGCTTATATACTCGTGTTATGCATTAGTATTAGACGGTTTGTGGTTATAGTTAGTTATATATGGATATAGATGAACAGTCAAGAAGGAATTCATTACCTCGAGTAGACAATGATAGGTCCTATGGATATGGGGTTATTCTTGATCGTAAAATTCTTGGCCAAGGTACTTGGACTTAAATGAAAAGAGTTTCTATTTCATGCCCTATTGATCGAAGAATAGAAACCTAGATAGTCGATATGGTCTAAGCTATAGGGTTTGACATTATCCATGACCCTAGCTGGATCGGAATGTTGTAATGAAAGGATTCAATTGCACGGTAAATATGATAGTTGGTTCATCAAAATATTTTAATTGATATATTAATCCCTACTTTGGTGATCATAGGATGCTATGCTAGGTGTTACTCACGACTTATGAGAGTCGAGGGTATTTTGGAAATTTTACTTTAGGTACGAAAATGAGTTTCTGATAAAATCAAATAGTTGATTTTAAAATCTCATTACCAATTAGAGATGAATCTAGTTAGTCACACACAATATGACATGTACTCGCTAAGAATGAACTAATTCTAATTAAAATAGTTAATTAGAATTTAATTATTGGATTATACTTGCAATTTGATTACAAGGTTGCTAGCATATCCCGAAATCAAGTCTAAAGTGAAGGTGGATCTTCATAAGGAAAGTTTCTATAAATGGAAAGTTGAGTTTCTAAAATGTGGACTTTCCATTTCTAGAAACACATGTCAAGGAGATTTTGGTCTTTTATAATTTTGGGTTAATATAAGACATGAGATGACTTATATATTAATAAATGTTAATTGGCCTATTTAAAATGGTTTTGTTTATTATGGGAATCAATTGAAAATTGATTATAACATGAATGTTAGCCTATATTTTGCAAAAGTGTAACTCTAGAGTAACGAAAAGGAAATGCCACTATTGATTATAATAAATAGAGAAAGGAGGCTGAGGGCCAAAAAAGAGTAGCCATAAAGCTTTAAGTGTAAAAACTTCTTTCTTTTTGTTGAAAAAATCTTTGACACCATTGTAAATTTCAATAGTCATCTGAGATTCTTGTTCTTCAAGAGGGCAATAGGGAACGAATCTTGGATTAACAAGAGGAGTTCTTGGGCGGATTGTATTTGTGTGGATGAGCTAGAAGTCGTGTAGTTGTGCGACTGTGTGTTCGCGAGACAAACATCAATTTTCTACAGGACACCATTTCAAAAGATAAATGTCTCATATGATCCTTTTATATTTTTATGTGTTTACTTTGTTTAAATAACACGAGTTGATACCAAACTCAGGAGATGTGATTTCATGTGTGTTATTTGATCCTATATGAATGAATTCATGTGATTAAAATTTTTGTTTGTTCGTTTCGCTGCATTTATCTCTTATTTCTCTAACATTAGTGATACACCAATCATATATGATTCACTCTAAAATTTATCACTCTCTCCCCACATCTTAAACCATTGCCTACATCCCTACACCATCCTTTGCCTTGAACACGAGCCACCCACTTTGGCAAGCTCCATTGTTCTAACTCCTCTTCATCATCACTACTAAACCGTCACTTTTGTCGTTGCTAACACTGCCATCCATTGGCGTGTAGCTTCACTGCGGTTGCCACCTTCCTCCCACCTAAAATGTAATCGTGAAAATGCTATTAGCACAGGAGTTGGGGGGCGTCAACCTGTGAGTCTGTGACCTACATAAAAGAATGGTTCTTTGCCTCAGTCTCCTCATTGGACACGGGAGTTCTTTTAAGTTGAAGAGAGGCCTTCCCTCTGTTTGATGTCGAAGCTTCTGAACTTGAAAAGAATGGTAAAGTGGCATCGCTTGCTGAGGACGAATGTTGACTTTCAAAAGCTTTTGAGAGAGAGAGAGAGATAGAGAGGAGGAGGAGGAATTGCAGCCGCGAGTTGGTGCTTGGGTGCTAGGGGTGGCACCAGCAGTTGTGGGGATGGCGCTTGCTAATAGGCGGTGGTGCCACCGGCAAGGGAAATGACAAGCCAAGGTAGGGGAAAGCTGTCAAAGAGTGTGACAACCATTGCAATGCATTGACAATGACCAGTGTATTGATACACCATCAAGATCCTTACCTTTAGATCACATGGTGCATGATGCATTATGTTTAACATGGTGCGTCACAGCATGCACAATATTACTATTACACGGTTTTGGTGAAAGAAGTTTATTAATATTTATGAAAAATTATTAGATACTCACTAATCATACCATGGATTATGCTCAATTCAATAAGGCTTGTTTGTTTTGAACTTATTTGGTTTAAAGTTTGGAGCCCCCAAAACTAATTTTGATGGCATGTAAATGATGCTGCAAATCAATTTAATATTTGGTAATTATTTTATTCCATTGAAAGTATTTTTCAAGTAATTAAAAGTATTTTTGAGAGAAGCATTTTTAAGTTATTTTTTATTATAAGAAAAGTACTTTTGAGATGAAATTTTATTTTTATTCTCATATTAATAAAAATAATTTTATTTTATCCAATTCAATTAAAAATTATCTTTTTGAATTTTATTTTTGACATATTTAAATCAAATATAAATTAATTTTTTTGAAATTAATTCCTCTTAAAATAATTCTTTTAACTTAATATTTTAAAAAATAATTTTCTCAAAAATTAATTCAAATAGATTTTTATTGATAAAAAGAATCAAAATTAAGTTAAATAAAAGGAACTCAAATATTACTTTAAGAATAAGTTTTTCAAGAAATATAATTTCTCATTTTCAGGTAAAAAATTATAACTAAATAAACAATAACGTAGTAATATTTTAAATAAATATAAATTAATAATAAATTTTATTATAAAATATTATTTTATTATTGAATATAAATACAATAGAATATTTTATAAATATTTAATAATTTCTCAATATTTAGCTAGAAATCAATCAATTATAGTACAATTGTGGGATCCACATTTAAATCACAATAATAACTTTCCTTATAAAATCCGCACCGAGCAGTCAACATAAAAGAAAGATGACACGAAAATCAACTACCCTATAACATAGGACGCACTGCTGTATAAGCAAGCGCGGCCCACGCATTCATAGCCAACTTTAGTCGCTACCTGTTTTTGTTTTTGTTTTGGTGGCAGCCGTTGTTTAGTAAACCCAAGTCAAATGTCCTATGTCTGTGTGTACCTCCACACCAAAACCAGGGCTTGGTGTCGCCACCGGTAATAGACAGCGACATGCATTGAACCGCTACCATCGACTGACAGTGACACATGTTATATGTTATAATCTATGTTATAATCAGAATTAATTTGAATTTAATTTAAATATATTGATAATTAAAAATAATTTTATATATTAATTAATAGAAATAATAAAAAATATTAATTTATATAAATAATTTTTATTATAATAAAAAATTTATTATAATTTTTTATTTTATTATATTTTTAATAATTGATAATGTCAATGCATATTAATTAAATTCAATTAATATTGATACATGTGTCGCATTAAAAGTCATTCATGTAATTATTTAATTTAATTATATAACAAAATAAATAAATATTAATCTGAACCAATCACTTATACTTTTTCGAATTGCTAGCACGGTTGCCGGTTGCCACTGGCGCTTCCATCTTTCACTTTGAACTCGTACCTATTTATATTTGCTTATTGAACCTACCCTTCTCAACATTCCATTGCTCCTTGCACTGCAGTTGTCACCACATTATACATACTTTCATATATTCGTTGTCGTTTCTCTCTCTCTCTCTCTCTCTCTCTCTCTCTCTCTGTTTCTTACTTTCTTTCTCCTGCTATCAGTGGTTTTGGTGTTGTTGATCAAAAATGCAGTCTAGCCCTTTGCTTCTTGAGGAACCAATCAGGATGGGATCCATCCTAGAGCCATCTAAGCCTGTAACCATTTCCTTCTCTCTCTCTCTCGCTCTTTCTCTCTTTGTTTTGTTTTGTTTTGTTTTGTGATGTGATGTGTTATGTTGGTTTTGGTAATATGGTTTCATTGTAAGCACTGTGATCATGTGAAAGCAGTCAACTTTTGTGACCCAATTGTGGTTTTGCTGTTTGGAGTGATTGTGTGGTGTTGGTGATGCTGCTTTTGACTGCTGGATGCTAAGGAATCTGGCAGATCAAGCTGATAGTTGACTTTGATTGATGAAATGAAAGGTTCTTTTGTCTGACAAATGGTGTTATTGGCATCATAGCTAATCTGGGTTGTGGTGGTTATGCTGATCTGGTCTTCTTTTAAGAACGGTGATTGTGAGAAAGCAATCTACTTTTCTGAGAACCAATTGTTGCATTGTTGTTTAGAGTTCATGTTGGAGTGTTGATGCTGCTGCTTTTGACTGCTAAGGAATCTGGCAGATCAAGTAGTAAAATGAATTTTGCATGAAGTTTAAAACGCTTTTACCCTGCAGGGTGGTGTTATTGGTGTCATAGCAAATCTGAGTTGAGTTAGAATTTGTTAGTAAATGTGATTTGGAGTCCAAGCAATGTGTGCTTTGAAATATTAGTTGTACTTGTTTTCTTTGACAGCCATATGGTGCTGGATTTTCATGCTTTGGCTTGAATATGTTAAAAACTCTAACAAAATGGATTTTTTTTTTTGTTGGGGAAGGGGGGTTATGGAGGGTGTCATCAGTGAGTTTGTAGGGGGGGCTAGTTTATGTAATTTAGTCTTTAGGTTATTTCATTGTTTTTCACATTTTTGGGTAGAAGGGGAACAGAAGAAAATGTATTGTGCTATGGAAATTAAGCAGATTTATGATATATAAAAAAGGGTTTATTAATCCACATTTCCTAGAGAATTTGGGTTCTTATTCAGTGATAATTTTCAGTGTTCACAATTTGGATTTTGATTGAAGTGTTTGAAATGCATTCTGCAGAATTTCTTTCCGGCTATGACTAAAATTGTTGGCACACTTGGTCCAAAGTCCCGATCAGTCGACACAATTTCGCGTTGCCTTGAAGCAGGAATGTCTGGTATTCCCCTGTTACAACCTTTGATTGTTTGTGACCTTTGTTTAAAACTTGATTTGTCACATTGACCTCACTGTGTCTTATTTATTAAAAAAGCTATATTGTTAGAAAATTAGAATAACTCAGTCAATTAGAATCAACTATGTTTAATGTTTAATGTTTATAGTCAGCTTCTGAGTCATCTGTTCTGTCATCTTATTCTTCTTTTCTTACCATGTGCTAGTGGCAAGGTTTGACTTCTCATGGGGAGATACAGACTACCACCAAGAGACATTAGAAAACTTAAGAGCTGCAATCAAAACTACCAAGAAACTCTGCGCGGTAAAATTGTTATATGCTTGCTGTTTATTTATTTTATTACCTGAACATACATGCATCTGATGGCTTGTGACATATCATTAAGTAAATGTGTTTTTAACACATTAGCTTCTATCCTTAAATGTATCTTCTATAATCTGTATGTGCAAATACCTTCTGAAGGGTGATCATTTTGGTCCTATTCTAGGTTATGCTAGATACAGTGGGTCCAGAAGTACAAGTTGTGAATAGAACTGATCGCCCAATTACCCTTGAAGCAGACACATCAGTTGTATTAACTCCAGATCAAAACAAAGAAGCTACGCCAAATCTCTTACCAGTAAATTTTAGTGAACTATCAAAGGTCAGTGTACCTTTTCCTTGGGTTTCACATTTACTGGGGTTTGCAATATATTTCTGTTTAATAAGTCTGTTGAGTTCGCCTATTCATGTGCACAGTCACTACTTGCTAGTTATCCACTTGCACTTACAAAATTTCTTTTATCAGTTGCATCTTTGTGTTGCATCTTTGTGTTGCATCTTTGTGTTTCATCTGGATTATACTGTATAAGTTGTTCTGTGATTCTTAACTGTTGTTTGTGGAAAGATTCGTTTGTCATCAATTATCATCAATATTTTTTCTCTTTCATCAACATATTAAATTGTTGTTTCCCTTTACTTTTAAGCATATCTTAGAACTGCGAACCATGTTAACTTAGGTGTCTGTAATTATGCAGGCTGTGAAGAAGGGTGATACTATTTTTATTGGAAAATACCTGTTTACAGGAAGTGAAACAACTTCTGTATGGCTGGAGGTAATGCAATTGCAGTCTTGGATTGATTAGTTCGATCTTCAATGCTTGTGCAAATAATTTATTGTGATTAAGCGGTTATCTTATTAATGTCAGTTGCGTGTAATATTGGAATTTCTTTCTTTAGACCCCATTAGGGTATGTAATTCAGTTATATGCTAGATATTCGTTTATACTATTTGTAAGAGCTTGATGGTCAGATATGCTCATTGATATGAGTTACCTTTACGTTTTCAATTATACTATGAAATCCATACCTTTTGTTTATTGACTATAGGTTCATTTCCACAACCCATATTTTGTTTAGGCACAAAATCTAAGAATGATCTACATCCATTCACATCTTTTGTCATTCTGCTCTCTTTATTTTCCTGTTCTGTTAAAGTATACCACTCCCAAAGTCAGAGTTTTTCTGTTTTATTGCTGGAACTCAAATAGTTTTGATCTCACAATGCAGGTCACTGAGGTGAATGGTGATGATGTCACTTGTCTTATAAAAAACTCTGCTACACTTTCTGGGTCGTTGTACACATTACATGTCTCTCAGATTCGTATTGATCTTCCTACTCTTACTGATAAGGATAAGGAGGTAACTACAAGAACTTTGTGTGAAAGTCATGTGATTGACATAATGTGGTCAAGTTTCCTTTTTGCTTGAGAATGAATATTTCAATTTTTATCTATATTAATGGGGAGAATTGAATTATATTTCATCGTTGAAACTATACCTTGATGTAGTCAACGCTTGAAATTTCTTAAATTTTTGTCATAAAATGGCTTATTTTTCTGTTAGTCTGTCAATATGGAAAATATATTATTTATTTGACAATCTAAATACAATTTACTGTCACGAATGGGCATTACCATTTTGTTATTTCTTGTAGCGTTGGGAATCTAAATGTTCCTCTTGACATTTCACTCACAACGCAGGTAATAAGCACATGGGGCGTTCGAAACAATATAGATTTCCTTTCACTGTACACCCGGCATGCTGAAGATGTTCGCCGTGTAAGTGCTATTCCTGATAGTTTTTATCATATGTCTATTTTTTTTTCTTATCAGATATCTTTCCCTTATTAGTGGTTTTCATGCTTCCTGATTTATCTGTCCACTTCTCAATTCCTCTGAATTTGCTTAGTTTTTTTAACACTTCTGATTGAATGAATCATTTTTCCTTTTTAATTTTCCTCATTGCATTTAAAAAAACCAAACAAATTCCTGCATTATTCATTTTGCAGGCCCGTGAGTTTCTCTCTAAATTAGGTGACCTCAAGCAGACACAGGTTTTTGCAAAGATTGAAAATATAGAGGTAAGAAACTTTTACATCCTTTGAACAATATACTCTAATCTCTACTTCAACAACAGACAAATGCTGTGATTTTAAATGCATCTTACTTCTGTAAATTCTTAGGGATTGAAACATTTTGATGAGATATTGAGAGAAGCAGATGGTGTCATCCTTTCTCGTGGAAATTTAGGGATAGATCTCCCACCTGAGAAGGTCAGCTCTTACTTCTGGACAGAAAAATCCAATATTATATGTGATTTACTTACAATGGGATAACGGTTGTGATGTGTTTTATATTTTTATTTGTAATTTTCAGCATCATGGGTTGATTTTGTGTCTGCATGTGGCTTTTACAGCATTCTTTACTCTATCTAGTATAAACTTTTACTAGAATATTTATATACCTGTGTGGATCTGGCAGGTGTTTTTATTCCAAAAAGCTGCTATTTACAAGTGTAACATGGCTGGAAAGCCAGTTGTTGTCACACGTGTTGTTGACTCCATGACTGATAATCTAAGACCTACTCGTGCTGAAGCAACTGATGTTGCCAATGCAGTGTTGGATGGTAATTTCATTTTTTGGCATAAGTTTTTTTTTGTTTTTAATATTTATTATTTGGTGAATCCTGTCTGATTTGGTTTGATTTTGATGGCATTAACAGAATTTTCTAAAGTCTTGCATTAGATCAATGTGCATGATTCTGTTTTCCATTTATATATTCTTTCAGTTTATCATGTTCATCACATTATGCATAAGTATGCCATGCTACTTTCATTTCTTTTAAATAAATCTGTTCTCTTCTTTCTTTCGGTTCAGGCAGTGATGCAATTCTCCTTGGGGCAGAGACCCTGCGGGGACTATACCCTGTAGAGACCATTTCTATTGTTGGAAAAATTTGTGCTGAGGTATGTTTCTGCTTTACTTTTAAACGACATTCATGTTACAATTTCATCCTAAATCACTAAATCAGTTTCATTAAACCGCTATTAAACAGCATTCTTGTCACACTTTCACATTTGTACATTCATTTTGTTGGTAAATTGTTTTCTGTTTCTCCTTGTTATAATGGTAATTGCCTCTATACACAAAATGATTTATTTTGTTTTAGTAAATTGCCTCTCACGGTAAATTGAAATTGATTGATTGTACAATGCTTACCGTTTGCTCTGAAGAGTCAAGATTCTAATTTTAAGAAGAAAGGAGAAATGTAAACTGAAATTAATCAGCTGACCTATGCAGGCAGAGAAAGTTTACAATCAAGATTTGTATTTCAAGAAGACTGTCAAACATGTTGGAGAGCCAATGAGCCACTTGGAATCGATAGCTTCCTCCGCGGTATGCTTCTCAGTTGCAGTGCTCAATTTGTTTGGATTATTATTAGGAATTTTTCCTATCACCATTCTGCAGTTCACATGCTCAAAAGGATGTAAGTACATAACGGGAAGTAATTTTCTTCATGTTGAAACACACAGGTTCGAGCAGCCATCAAGGTCAGGGCCTCTGTTATTATTTGCTTCACATCATCTGGAAGAGCTGCAAGGTTTTACCTTATCTCCTCCTATGACTCCCCTTTATTAAAAAATGTTTCTCTTTTTCAGGCTTGTTGTCGTAAGATTTCGCATTTGTTGATTCCTTTCTCTCAGTAATTTAGTTCATGTTGGATTTAAGTCAGTGGCAGTCATCTTCTATTCCGTTGCAAGTATGGTTTCTTACAGCCATCTTATTAGAGTCATCTGACGGACGTGTATATATGCAGGTTGCTTGCTAAGTACAGACCTACTATGCCTGTGATATCTGTTGTCATTCCTCAACTAAAGACGGATCAACTCCGATGGACGTTCACCGGTGCTTTTGAGGTATATAATTTACATTGGCTTTACATTAGTTTTTGAAACTGTATTGGGCACCTGAAACTAAGGGTTGCATTATATCAGTTGATATTGGAACTAACCTGCTTTTATGATTTTATGGCAGGCAAGGCAATCACTTATTGTGAGAGGTCTTTTCCCTATGCTGGCCGATCCACGACATCCAGTAAGAATAATTTAATTGCCAAAAATTTATTGTGGTCAATTTGGTATTGTTAACTAAGTGACTTTGTCACCTGGGTGCAGGCTGAGTCTAAGAGTGGAACAAATGAATCAATTTTGAAGGTTGCTTTAGACCATGGCAAGGCTTTTGGCATCATAAAGCCACATGACCGAGTTGTTGTTTGCCAGAAAGTTGGTGACTCATCAGTTGTGAAGATTATTGAGCTTGAAGATTAATTAACTAGAATTGGCGAGTCATTTGAAGGATGCATGGTAAAATTCCTTCTGCAGTTTTCCTTCTAGCATTTCTGTTTCACTTAGTAACAAAATACTCACAAAAGGTACATGTTATAGGGGTAGCCCCACTCATTTTGCTGAATTGAGTCATGTAATTTAACCTTTCCCGTTGGTGGGTGATTTAGAGTGATTGTGCTGCTTCTCCTGTTATATTTTGTATTTCCTCCTCTGGACAAAAGGAGAGGACGTAGAGACTTTGTTGTTTGATTGTTTACGAAGCAAAGGCAGTTTTGAGCTATAATGGTATTCAGGATAATCGAAAATATATTTTCTAAATGTTTCTTTTATTGTCTTGTATATTGATAATCAGAGGTAGTTTCTAATTGATGCATTATCCCACATATTTTTATATCATAGTAGTAGTGTAACATTTCCGGCACACGGTTCATACTAAAATAGAATGGGATGAAATTGCTAGCCACTTGCCAAAGTGCTGTTGTCGCTTCTTGATCAACTCATAATCTCTTTTGCCCAAATCATTTTGTGATGAATACCGTGACAGATAACATTTCAGGAACATTTTCAATTTTAGTATTGCAAACAAAATCTAGGATTAAATGCTGGGGAGAAATAGCCAGAATGAAGTACCAATAGTGACAAATCATACCATCATTTAAAAGTCTATTCAGCACCTGACAGGAATTTTTATTCATCCAAATGTTGCATTTGTATGGCTGTCTATACAAAGCTGCTTATACAAAATTAAACATCAAAAGTGCAGCAAATTGGCTAATGAACAAAATTTCCAACATGCTTTAATCTCTCAATTGTTGGAAACCTCATTGTTAGACCCTTAACCGGCATTTTCTCAGGGTATCCGGTGATTAGACCCAAGAAATTATTATACAGAAAATGATAAGGCACAACAATCAAAAACTGTCTCAGACGAAGAAATGAAATTGTAAAGGACAAAAAATGGGGATGCTATGCAAGTTTGGTCCAGGTTGTGCATCCACACTCATTGGTCATAAGAAGTCCAATCGACCAAAAAATGGGGAAAATATGTTGCATGTCATTATAAAAGAAGTCTTCTTATGTCACTGAAGTTTGATTGCAAAGCAGAGAGAAATGCACCTGCAAAATTGAGTTAAACCACATAAGCCACCATTTAAACAATGTTGCCTTGGTGAATTGCTTCAAGGTGCTACTCGGTATGTTTCAAGCCCAAGGCATCTTCAGTAGTCAGTTATTAATGGGAAACTGTCAATTGAGTGTGTCTTTGGTGAAGAATTGTTCCATTTTAGTTCTTACATTAATCAACCGAGTATAAACTAATTTAATCAATAATCTACCTATAATTAACCAAAGTATCAGAATATAGGAAGATTATTGGTTAACTATACGTAAATTAATAGTTAAATTAATTTAATAATTGGTTAGTTGGTTCATCAATATTCAAACTGCAATAAAAATATTCTTTGCCAGTGGTTAATTATATTTGTTTTCTTGAGTTGAATTATGTTATATTTAGTTAAAAAAACTTAATGCAACCTGAAATGGAAACGTCTATGTGAGCCAAACTTTTGGGTCATTCTCACATTATTAATGTGAGAAACAATTTCAACAGCCAAGAAAAACTATACCAAGCAATTTCTTGTCGTGTGTCAGCAAACATATAATTATATATGCAGAAACTATTCCTGTGTTCATTCCATTTAATATATGGCAATTGACTTGTTCCATTTTAGTTGTTTTGATCCCAATCAGCTTGGCAATTTCAGAAACCAGAAGGCATGAATGTAACAGTAACCAAAATTTTTCCTACTTTCCACAACTCAAGTTCTCCAATTACACATACCTCCGACTTTGCCATCGAAAACGCGATGATCAGCAGATAACGTCAAGTTCAACTTATTGACAACTGACGGCTTCTCAATTCCTAGAAAGCAATAATCAATGTCAAAACAAATAAACATTTTAGCATTAAGTGACATACAGAACATCCATTAATTTATACCATCAGTTCCAATTACTGGTTCTACAACTCTGTTGCCCCTCCCTACAGCAAGAATGCAAGCCTGCAGCATATGATAAACAAAATAAAAAAGAGCCATAGTAACAAGAAGCAACAATCAACTTTGAACATTTTAAAGTATAGAAAGGGTCTAAAATCTGGGCAACTATTCTCAGATTAATAAACCAGGCTTTCTGAAACTTCTTCCAAGATGCATGCTTTCATGAAATGTACGTTCCTGAAACCATGAATGGTAAACCTGAAATCCAATGTACTCTTTCCAGGGATTTTTAGTTTCTTTTCCTTCTATGAACAATATATTAGGAATTAGCAGTCTTTGGTTCAATGTAATGACTTCATTCTTCATTGCTATAGTGTATAGAACAGAACTAGAATTTTTGTTTTCTCTCTTTACCAAACGAACAAAATAGGGGGCCAATTTCATTAAGGGTCTGCAACTAGAGTAGCTATTAGTATTAAGAATATCATTAAACCAGAAATCTCCAGTTCCCTTTCCTTCCTTCTTTCCTCTAAAGAGAATCATATTAGGAGACAATGATCCTTGGTTCGTCCTGATAGTTTGTTTCTTCATTGCTATAGTAAATGGTAGACTGTAAAAAATAGAAATTTGGTTTTTCATCTTTACAAAATGAATAAAATAATGGAAGTAAAAGAACAGTGAAAATTAACTGTGACACAATCCAAAAATATGAAAAATAACTTCGTAGTAACTGATTTGTTACAAAAAAAAAAAAAATTGGACCTGCGCATGGTAGATTCACAACTCACTTGGCTACATCTACCCCTCTACTAAGCATAATTTATATAGATTGCAAGCAGTCATATAAGGCTAGTAAATTATATGGTGTAAGTGCCACTCTGTGTGTGTGTGTGTGTGTGTGTGTGTGTGTGAGAGAGAGAGAGAGAGAGAGAGAGAGAACCTGTGGGGGGTTTATAATAGCAGAAAATTTGTCCACAGGATACATTCCTAAGTTTGAAATGCTGCATTAAGGCAACGTACAAAGCTCAGAATTATTGCTTTTGGCATAATATTATTTTAAAAAAAAAAAAAGGATGAATGGGGAATTTCCAAGCCTGCACAACAATATATGTGGTAAACTCACCTAAAAGTTCCCCCTTGGAATTCTTGTGGCGTCAACTTGCCTGCACGTGCCTTTGCTGCCATTTCCTTGACCTGAAGTACCAATAAAGCATCAAAGTTGTTCAAGAAGGAAACAAGATAAGGACTTTACTTTCCAATATTTTAATTTACTTAGAATGACTGTAAATGAACCTAAATTCAACACAAACAGATGAGAAGTCCCAATAAAGTCAGTAACCAGAAACATACATAAATAAATGACCATATATTACCTCAGAGGAGATAGCAGATATTGTCTTGTGATCGGCATTTTTTATTATTGGAGTCATCAGGCCCTACAGCCAAACAAAAGGTTTGAGTACTTTGTAAAATAATACTGACAGTTTAAACATCATCATTTACCTTCTCAGTGGCAACTGCTATTGATATGTCCACAGAATCACATAAAACAACCTCACCCTTCTCAGCATCCCAGTATGCTGCCATAACGTAAATTGGGTTTCAGAATTACAAGCTCTTATGGAGAATAATTCAGTTTTAAGAATAGGTTTGTAAAGAGCAATGGCAGGCATATGGACACTAAAGAATGAACCCAGCCAGGAATAAAACATATATCACAAGACAATTATAGGCAAATCTAACAAAGAATGGATAGAACAATAAGAAAATTATTTACCATTTGCTTCTGGTACATTTCTAAGAGCAGCTGCTACAACTTTGATGATAATGTCATTTACCGAAACTTTAACATCATACTGCTCTGCAATCAATTGGAAAAATACAGAATATACCGGATTGCAAACGTACCGTGACCAATAGAAATAAATTTTAGTTTGTCCACACCTTTAAGATCTTTTCTAAGGAAAAGAAGAGGATCCAATATAACATCTGACACATACCAATGAAAAATTATATTAGCTAGCCAGTGCACACATAGATTAGTTCGCACTAATATGAAGGGCATAAGAGAATTAAACCTGATGATAAATACAAGTGTGGTGTATTTTGTTTTGATTCCAATAACCTCTTGGCAATCACCTGCAAAATATTAAAAAATATTTACAGACAAGTCATCACAGAGAGAGAGAGAGAGAGAGAGAGAGAGAGAGAGAGAGAGAATGGAGCAGGGAAGTGGAAGGAAGTTGAGTTGAAATTTCAACATTCATTATCGATTTTTCCCCAGTACTGATGTGACTGAGATATGTAAATAGAACAGATAGGACATCCAAAATCAGCCAAAAACATAGAGAAGAGCTCTGCATCTCTGCAGGTACATCAACAGCGTAGGATATTCTCTGGAAAATTATTTTAAAAAAATGTGCCAAACTCAATAGATAGTGGCCCAAAAAACAATCCTGACCCACAATAGTTGTAAGGAAAAACATTTCCCCTTAAAACCTAAATATAAGAGCATTCAACACCCAACCAAAGACAACAATGGCTTCTCAGAGTCCCTTTTGAATACTCTTCATGTATCCTTATTTAGCAAGAATACTTTTCATTACCACGCAACATGCCCCCTGAAAGAATTGAAGAACCTTATTCATGTTTAACTAAATATTCATCGGACCTACCTTGCGAATTTGACTATTAGGGATATCTTCATAAGCATCTAACTGCTTTAAGTCAGACTTCGACTCTGGTGATGCTGCAGATCGTTGATGACTTTGAGATGATGATGCCTTTTCTTTAGATGAAGCAGGTTTTGGAGACAATTTTCCTGACTTGATTGCAGAAAGAACATCCCCTTTCAGTAGGGTGCCATTAGGACCAGTTGCATTCAATGTTGATGCATCCAATCCATATTCTGTAATTAGCAACTTTGCAGCTGGACTGATTCTTTTTGTATTGGTTTTCTGTGCTTTAACCTCAGTTTTAGTGTCACGTTGGGTGGTCTGCTCCTGTTGCCTTGCAGAGCTGCTACTGACAGAATTCTTTACAGCTTCAATATCACCTGCATCTTCAACCTTGTAGGACAGCAAGCAGCATAAGTATTTTCATACACTCCAGTGCTTTTCATGAGACAAAAGAAAAGGATAAACCAACCAATAAATAGATACAATATGGTCAGATGTTTCCTTTGTTTGGATTTCATAGGAAGATGAACAAATTGTTAGAGCTCTATGCTTACCCTACTATATTTCACATTGAATTACCAGAAGAAGTTACAAAAGCATTTCCACACTTACTGTTATTGCAATAGGTTGTCCGACTGCCACTTCTTTTGAACCTTCTGGTGCAAGTATCTTAGCCAGGTACCTAGGACCCATATTACAAGCAAGAATACAAATAAAGCATGTCTGTAAAATAAACCAAACAGAATGCAAGCTTTGTGCTCAAAGATTGGGTGAGTAATTTGAGAACAAGATATATACAACAAAAGAGATAGTCATCTACCACAAATTGCATCAATGAATGAGATTGGAGGCACAATTCCCACAATTTACTTTTGTGGAACTTTAATTTACTGCTTTACGGAAACTAAATAATACCAGGCATGTCCATAAACACTTTGGTGCAACATCTGACATGTAACTTTCTAATCATATCACATTGCCCAAATCTTCACTACTTAAGAACATTATTTAAGATAGAGCATCTTGGCTAGAAAGCTCTTTGCCTAATGATAATTTAGCACGTTGCAACTTGTGATGCACACAACCATAACAAAACAGAATATTTACAATGAACAGCTTTCAGCATATGGAAAGACTATTACCCCTCCTCAAGACTTTCAAATTCAAGGGTAGCTTTGTCTGTCTCTATCTCACATAATATGTCACCCACTTCAATCTGTTAGATGAATTAGATGTTAGTGCACCGCAGACAAAAGAATATATGAATGTCAATGAGTTTTCATATCCTTCGCACTTTAAAATATATTTAAAAAAAAAAAAAAGAAGAAAAGGGAATCTCACTCAAAACCAAATGTTAAAATATCACTGACCTTGTCACCTTCTTGTTTCCTCCATTTAGCAATGTTTCCTTGGTTCTGTACAGAAAAAAAAAATAATTGAAAAGTAAATCCTCAATGGAGGGGGAAAAATTGTGATGAGATGGCAATAGTAACAATAATAACATCAAAATGTTTTCACCATAGTTGGGGACAAAGCCGGCATTTCAAGAAGGACATGAGGTGGAAGTTTCGATGCATTAATCTTAGTAGATGTTGATTCTGGTTTCCTTTCCTCATCTGTGACAGCCTGATGTGTTGGTTTCTTCTCCTTAACCTCAGTCCCACTTCCCACAGAAGCAGGGACATTTTGAATATCTTCTGAATCCTCAACCTTGTCAAGGCCCACAGTTAGAGCTTACACTAATCAAAATATCAACTAAAATCCCACAAATTAATAGTTTATAATCAAACTAGCGCTTACACAAAGGAAAAAATTTGTGCTTTTAGATTATTATTTACCAAAACCACAATATTGAAACTATAGATTTTTCTAGTGGACCATTGACTTTAGATATCTCAGAATGAATAGAAAGTGATGGAAAATGTAATGAACTGAAGGAAAGTTTAGAAAGAATCCGAGGGAGAGAATAAGAGTGAAACTGAATGTATTATCTGATAATGATTCTGAAAATTAGGTGCGGAGTATATACGTGTGCTGTAATACATAGCTGTTTGTAACGTCCTCTAACTTATTCTATCTAGATTATAACAAAGGGAGTTACTCTGTAACTGAATTGCCACATAAGCATCCTACGTGGTTAGTGAGTGTAGAAAGTGAAATCCCCTATGCCCAATTTGCAAGTAAATTTCAGAAAAAGAACAAAGTTTATGTTGTTTAAGCCATTAGTAGTGTGTTGTCCACAATTCAGACACAAGCAAATGAAGTTTCAGATCATGGGAAGTGTTAAGATATAAAACCATTCATGTGCCTCTACCCAATAGTTTTAAACTTTTCGAAGAAATGGTTCATGACATGGTATCAGAGTCTCTATGACCAAGAGGTCTAGAATTCGATCCTTGTCTGCCCCCATTTCTTAAAGTTAAATTTCAGCACAAGATAGGGTGAGCCCGTGCAAAATCCACAATTCAAGCCCAAAGAGGCTCTTGTACGAAGGGGCGTGTTAAGATACAAAACTATTTAAGTGTCTCTATCCAATAGCTTAAGCTTTTAACAGATATGGCTCATGACATGAAGCAAACAGTAACTTGAGAAGTTCTTATTTACCACCATAGAAATAAAAAAAAGGAACAAAACGGGAACATACAAGGAAAACAATTATTAAAGTTAATTTTATAAAAAGAATACAAAAGAAATTCAGTTGGGAAAAGAAATCTTAAATGATTTAAGACTTAAGTACACTTTGCAATGATTTCCACAAAAAGTAATAATTCAAGAATTGGAACTTAAATGATGACTCACTGTTATTGCAATTGGTTGTCCAACAGGCACATCCTTTGAACCTTCGGGTACCAATATCTTAGCAAGAAATCTGCAGGAATCATCCAATTATTGCCACATTTTATTACACATTAAAATTTGCATGCTCATGATCTACACTCTAGGGTCAAAATCAGTCACCAAAGATGCTTCTGATTTACTACTTAGCCCCCAAAAAGAAGTGGAACATAATATTAATTTTCTAGATGACAACAAACTCCAGTTTAAACAGATTGATAAATTACAGGTCATCCAAAACCTGTAAGGAAAAAATGAAAAGAAGAATAAGAAAATTACCCTTCTTCGAGACTTTCAAATTCAAGTGTAGCTTTGTCAGTTTCAATTTCACATAGTATATCACCCACTTCTATCTGTTAGATTAATCAGAAGCAAGGAGGAAATGATTAATTAACAAAAGTCAATTTCCAATGTGAGAGCATTAAAGCAAACAGAATTGTGATCTACACCAACTGACCTTATCTCCTTCTTTCTTTCTCCATTTTGCAATGTTACCTTGGGTCTGAAACCATGAGAAAAGGTCAACAACACTCCATGGATGCAATATAATGAATGGAGATAAAACAGAGGAAAAAATTATTTGTTCTCACAATCTCACCATTGTAGGAGATAAAGCAGGCATACCAACAACGATATGTGATGAGTCTATCAAAAGGGGAAAAAATGATCAGAAGTGAACGTAACCAGATGCAAAAGACTTAATACATGCAGATTATGCCCCTTAATCACCAGAATTTTGTTAAAAAACCAAAACCAAACGTAAGATACATCATAATAAGAGAAGCACACAAGCATGTTTAGTGAAGCCACAAGAGGCAAACTGTATAAAAAGAAGGAAAGTAAAATTTGTAGTACCTGCAGAGGAGAAGTATTTGACACCAATCCACTGGGAAAGAGTTGAAAGTTGTTAGTGCATATAGTCGCAATTAGAATTTTTTTTATCCATTTAAATACTCACCTTTGGCTTCAAAAAACTATCACAAACTCCAGTATGCCTAGACAAAGATGCAGGCCTGATAAACATCACCATTAGTGAATTGCCGAGATGACAATGCAGAAGACAGGGAAGAAAGGCTACACTAAAGCAGAAGATGTGACATTTGTGTGACATATTCAAGGAAGAGGATGCCAATCCCCCCACCAGCCCATAAATTTGAAATGCTGGAGTGAATGTCTGGCCTACCAGAGAAGTTCAAAATCTGACACATGCATCTGAAACGGATTGGACCACTTGACGATGGATCAAGAAACTTGAGTTGATGATTCTATATTGGTGTGGTTTCACATTTTTATTTCAAAGGCTCAAGCAAGGCAGGTTGGGTTTAAAAGAAAAAACTGGTCATCTGATTCAGAATAGTAATTGAGTGGTTAAAAAGGGAGTCAGCTTCAACTCTAATGGTCATCATAATAAGATGCTATTACCAAAATTCACTATCTTCAAAGTTCAAATTATAAATAAGAATGGAAATACAATTAAAAAAAAAAAAAACCCTAAGTTTGCAGTTAATGAGAACAAACAGTTTAATGGATGCAAACCTTCGATACTCATCACAACCCACAGAAAATATCCCAGAATTAGAAGTTCTGCGACAAGAAGATAACCCAGAATGATACATTAGAACCTTGGAAGAAGCAATATAAACAGATAAAAAAAGGCACCAAAGCAGCATTATAATAAAATTAAAGATTCTTTGAACAATGAAAGCATTATAACAAAAGTAATGAAAGCAGTGATCATGGTGCAGGTTCAAGACGGCACGCCTTCCATTCATCCATATCCAAAAAGAAATTAACAAATGTAAAGAAAGCAATTCAGAATGGCACATTATAAGTAAAGGATGCTACTAAATGATACCGCATGTCATATTTGGTAAAGATGGATCAAATAAATAAATTAAAGTAAACATGACAGACATAATGCTAACATTAAGCAATTGCTAGTACCATTTCAGTTTAGTGTTCAATCGTCAAAATGGACGCAGGGCAATTCGCATATGGTAGACAAACCTAAAAGTTCTTCAGTCAACAAGATCTAGAACTTACATCATTATCTATACACACAAATATGAAAACAAGACCAAACCCTTTTCCTTTTGCCAGTACCATAACCCTTATTCATATTCTTTTTATCAATATCACCACAGAAATCCGTTAACCTGCTAACTGCAATGAAGCCTGAACAAAGAAGTACAGTCTTGCCTGGATGATTGGTTCAAATAACTGCTGTCATTTCAAATGAGCACTCAAGTAGATTTGAAACAACCTAATAATAGCTTATTGTAAACAACTTATAACATTACAGTTTTCTACATTAGTTTGATCCCAAGGATTTAAGTTGAACAGACAACATTTTTGATAAGAACTCATAGCATCGACATGCCTTTACAAGCAGAACATAGGCGCATCCAAATGGAGCATCTAACCATAACCTAGTAACCAATCCATTAAAAGAAATCCTACACCCAAATATGAAGAATGAAAAGGAGTAATCTAATTCAGAAAAGGATGCAGATTCCAGATTCAGCACTACTCTCCCAGCTCCCTAATTATCTAGTTGAGTGCATAACAACTCACCAAGTGATCTCTAAAGTAAGGCACAACAAACTTCACTTAAACTGAAATGCCAACTACTAAAAAGCATGAGGAATGTGAGCTTCAATCACAAAAACTCTTCGTCTACATTATTCCCAATATAAAATCCTAACAGAGCTAGCCCAACCTGAGATATCACCCTCATTTTTTTTCACAAAAAAAAAAAAGCAAAATTGATTATATCATGCTCACACATAAGAAAAACTAGAGCATCCCAATTCCTATTTGCAGGAAACAGAAACACCTATAAGCTAAAAACTCCGAATCCCATCATCAAATTTCAGCTAAAGCAGTGGAAAATACAGAAAAATCTCAACTTTAATACAAAAAAAGAAGAAGAAGATCAGAAACACATCATTGCAGAGCAACATCAGAGAGAAAGAGGGTACCGAGAAAGGGATCTAGAGGAGTAGGAGAGAAGGCGAAGGGAGCGAGAGATGAAAGGGTGACGAAGCCGTGAGAGTGCCATCGCTAAGAACAATGAGACAGAAGAACCCGAGAGATGTGTGCGTTGCGTTGGCTGATTTGATTTGATTTTGTGTTGGTACTTCTTTTTTTTTTTTTTTTTGACGTGGTTTTTTGCGTTGGTACTTGTTCTTTGTAGTAGTTGTTCTTGTTCTTGTTTAGCTGCGCAACGTAATAAAAGGGAGGAAAGTGATCAAAATGAAATACATGCTACTGTTAGTATTAGGTGGTAGGCGGAGTCGTGCGCAGCATAGACCCTCCCGTGCCAACGACCATTAAAACAAAAACTAAGGGGAAAGTCTCGTTTAGATTATTTATATTTTACAATTATTTTAACTTAGTTTTAAAAATTTGAAATAATGATTTTAATTTAATTCTAAAAGTTTGAGATATTAATAGAATAAAAAATTTAGGTCTAAATTATAATTATTATAAAATATGCGAAACATAAATAATGCTTTATCTAAAAATAAAATCCAACGCTAATAAAATTGTTAAAGGTGTGTTTGTTTGTATTTTTTAAATAAAAAATCATTTTTTATTAAAAAAGTTATTTTCCATATATTTGGATATTTTTTAAAAAATAATGAGAATTCAAAAAAAATTATTTTTAACTTTTTTATAAAAATTAAAAGGAGTAACTTTTGAAATAAAAAATAAATTTTTAATTTTTTAGCTATATATAAAATTTAAATTTTATAATCACTTTTTTAAAAATTAAAACAAATACATCCTAAATGTTGTAGGGAGAAAGGACTTTGGTACGAGGATAGAAAGAAGGTGATGAATTAAGAGGGGAATAAAAATAAGTGAATAATTTTGATATAAATGTTAGATAAAAAATTTCATATTATTGTTAAATTATATTTTATTATAAAATTTAATTTTGATACATTAATATTATAAAAGATTTTTATGCAATCAATTACTTATATCATTCCATTTACATTATCATTTAAGTAGTAGATATAAGATTTAACTATATTTAATGATATGGTAAAATATAATTTAATGATAGTGTAAAAAAATTTTACATAATTAGCAACATTCAAGTTAAATTATTTATTTTATATATAATTTTTTATGTAGTAATTATGAAAATTAAATACTTTTATCTATATGATATTACATAATTAAATAACTTGTGCATTTTACAATATATCAATATTAAATGATAAAATAACGAGCAAAAGCACTTTATCCTTTTAAACTATAATTTATGTGTGCTTTAATCTTTGCATATTAAAAAAGTGTAAATTAATCTTCTAAACTTTTTTGAATATACAAATTGATCATTTTATTAAATTTTTTTATCAATTATTAATAAAAATAGCGCATATACAAAAAAATTTAGGGTATTGAATTGTACATTTAAGAAAGTTCAAAGATCAATTTATATATAATCCAAAATTTAGATGGTATAATAAATTTATTTTGACTAAAATATATATTCCAAAAAATTCAAGCAATCAATTTACATCTTTTTAAAATATGGGGACTAAAATATACATAATTCATAATTTAGGAGGTAAAGCATCATTTTACTTAAAATAATACTAGGTGTTAGTATTTAGTTACTTATTTTATTTTATTTTATACTTTTATTTTTTTTCTCTAATTTATATAAAATGAGATAAAATATGAATAATTAACTTAAATTTTTTATTATTTTATTCTTTTCTATATTACATTTAGCTGAGAAAAACAAAAATTTCTTTCTATTTCATACTTAAATAACCATATAAAATTTTTATTCCATCCTATTTCATGCTAGAACATTTTATTTTATTATATTCCACTTATTCATATCCCGACAAAGATATGGAAGTGCAATTTTAACTTTTGGTCGAGGAAAGTGGGATTAAATAAAGTACAGGAGATCAAAAACTGAAGAAAGCTGGTGGGTTGCATGGGATGCAGATTGTTCTTCTGCTTATTCTTCTTCTTCTTTTTAACTTTTTTTTGGTTGACCATCGCATGCAGATTCTTAGTCATGCAATGCGGCCTACCGGGCTTTCGGTTGGGAGGTCATTGAGTGTCAGTTTGGGTTTGGTGAATGCCCATTCAATGGTGGCCCAAGTTCAACAATGGTGGCTTATACGGTGGGGCTTGTAAGTTTTGTTCCACCATGGACCCTTTAATTTTGTTTCCATCCCCATAGCCATCCCCAATAATGGCAGCCACCAAAGAACGTACGCAAATCCGCTGCCACCAAGCCACCACAACCAAACAATTCTCACATAATTGATTCTGTGATTCCAATAAAAAATAAAAAATTTTCACTCTTTCCGGAATTAATTCTAAAAGTAAGAATTGATTATAAGAATATACAACCAAACAACATAAAAATTGATCAGAATCAATTTTCACCCCTTAAAATTCGTTTTGAAAGGTTGCAATCTACAGCCAAATACACTATTAACCAATAGCCATAGCCACAGCCTCCATCAAACCCAAAACAGAAGCCTCTGCCAACACATGGAAGTGAAATCTGGGAGCCATTAGCAACTCACCCAAGTTTTGTTGTTCGTCGAATGAGTACAGGAACTTTGGTTGTTTCTCTTTTTGTGATTCAGTCAGAAAGTGCCACTTGTTTGTTTAGCTTGTTCTTTTTAATACTTTTTTTAATTTGAAATATTAAACAAATTACATAAAACAGGAATATTATTGTTGTTTTGATCACATTTTGAGTTAATAACAGTTTAGTAATGGCTCTGTTTGTTGAATATTACTCTTATTGTATTTAATTGAATTCATGTATAGCACATTTTTAAAATATGAGGAAGGTTGGTGTAAGTAACGACGGAGCTAGATGAAAATTCACGTAAATAGAAGGGAGGTTGAAGCTAACAGGATTAATTTTTATTTTCCTAAATAACCCTTTTAATAATTCAATTTGTTGTTATTGTATATCTTTATGAAAGCTAAATATTCAACTAATAAGCAAATAATTATTTAAAGAATAAATAACATATATCATCCTTGAGGGTCGGAGGAAATGCACTCCACCCCATTCTTAGTTTAAAATGACAGTTCACCCCAAATTACAGAAGATACTAACAGAACCCTACTCGCCCCTGTTAAAAATATATATATAAAAAAAAAAAAAAAACCTTTCCACCCTTACACAGTCTTCTTGAGAGTGGCTAAGCGCACCTTTGCATTCGCCCATCCAGGTATGGCCTTCAATTCCCTGACTTTTGTGATGAAGCACTGCTGGGTAAATTGGACCATTATTTCAAGGTTGTTGAGGACAAGCGGCTGGTAATTAAATCTCTCTTCAATTTAACTATTTAATTCATTTCATTTATATTACCTTCACGGAGATCTTCATCTACATCCTGATTTTGGAATAAATTGTTTTCTTGAAAAAGGAAAGAATATAAAGACAGGTTTTAAGAAGCTTAATATCTGGATTATCAATTAATGTAACAAGGATCAACATGTATATGCACCATCACGTTCACCTAAAATCAAATAAATTTGTATGTGATGTATTACTATTATCTCTTCTTGGTATAACAATGCAGCTTTTGATTTCTGTATGAACTAAATAATTAATATACAAAAATATGGTTCATATAAAATTAAGCTTACGCGTAAATCCATTTTTTGGATGGCGCACTGCATTGGTCAAAGAGCGTGTGGTACAGCTTATAATCTGATGGTGAGATTGTGAAGTGCATCGATGCACCAATTACCTATAATACATTATAGTAATATCTAATTTTAAAAAAATTTAAAAATATAATTAAATATATTTTAAAAATTAATTATTATATACTAACTGTATAAAATTATATTGATAATATAAAATAATTTTATACTTAAAAAATTCTATTTATATAATTTTATTTATAATTTTACTTTATCAGTGTAATTTTATACTGATAGTATAAAATTATTTTATATTATTAGTATAATTTTATATTATCAATGTATAAAATTAATTTCTAAAAATTAAAAAAATTTTATCAATATAATTTTATTCTATCAATATAATTTTAAAATATTTTATATTATCAGTATAATATTATATTAATAATATAAAATTATATTAATAATATAAAATAATTTTATATTATTAATATATGAAATTTAATTTTTAAAATATATTTAATTATTTTTTTAATTTTTTTAAAATTAATATATTATTATAATATATTATAAATATTAATATATTAATATATCTCATAAATTTAATTTATTAAATATATTACCATCTCAATATGTATAATGCACCTTGTGAATAGCATCGCGGTTGGCGCCTTTTTGGATTAGGTGAATCTAGCAAAATGTATCTGATATATAGTGGTTTGGAAACGGCAACACAGGTTATTCACTAACCGACAATGAACCGCTCCTGCGGTACAAGCTGCGTCGTCGTATTGAGCCCATCGCAAATGAAGTGTTTAGAATGCTGGGTCGGTTGGCAGGGAAATCCCGTTTCGACATCTAAAACCACAACGCGAGCTACCTCAGCGATTCGCATGTCAGCCACCACAAAACTGGTCGCAGACATAATTGGTGAAAACAGGAGCACTGCGTGACTCTCACATCGTGCTTTCAGGGATCAACCCATCCCCGCACCTACCCGAGACAACCCAGTGAGCCACCGCATGGCCTATGCTTCGGCAAGCGTGTTCACCACCTTCATCGTCGACACCCTCGACTACGACGACGTCGTTTCTGGTGGCATTAGCGGACAAAATCATGCATAGCTTGCAATATTCATTTTCTCCGTGATGCTGCTTGTAGTTGTCTCCAAGGTTGAAGTGAAAGACCATTAGTGAATGTCATGTGCCTCTGCCCCACCACTTGTTATTGGCGGCAGATAAACCAACCTTGACCTTCTCCGGAAGCACAGCTTTCAAATCAACGACTTGAGCAATGGTAGAAATTCTACCATTCTTGTTTGTCACAGCAACACTCAAGGTCTTAGATAAAGAGTCATATATTACACTCACTTTAACCAGTGGCCCACTCACTCTATTCCATTTCACAGTCTTTAACGAAATTAAAGAGTTCACATGAATTCCAATATGTGCAGACTCTGGATCCCATGCATTGGTGAAACTATCAAATTCCACACCAACAAATCGATTGAAAGCATCGGTACAATCAATGACTCCGAGATACCCACCACTTGAATTGTTGGGAATCTGTGTGTCTGTTGGTGCAAGAAAGAAGACAATCCCATCACCTGAATTATAACTACCTTGGAAGTCCTCAAAAGTGAAAGATGTGACATAGCTAGCAACGTTGCCAGTGTTTGTTCCAAATGCGCGCCGGTGTAGTGTACATGGCACGGCCCGTGTTCCAACGAGGGTTTTCCCGGCTGGTCAGTGCCAAGATCCCATTTGCTAAAATCTCGGCTGGAGGGTTTTTGCCGAAATTTTACTGCTAAAATGATGTAGTATCGTTACTTAGCTTAGATGAATAAATTGGCTTACCACTTTATAACATCCAGCTGCCACTATAACTCTTGTCAAAAGATTCTAGTTATATTTTTTTCGCAGCGTAGCATTGGCCTTTTATATGGTCAAAAGATTCTAGTCATGTACTTGTTTAACGTGTGGCTGTAAAATTCACAGCGTTACTATAAAATTCAGGTTTGAGTCAAAATCCATTAATGCCTACATCTCCATAAATATTTTATGCTCCGAAGGAAAGATCACACCCATTCAATTTTTGGATGAGTTCTCACTAGTAATAGAGCTCTCATCGTCATTTGATGTTAATGTTACAGGATCCTCTCGGAGTCTTCTTCAAAGATACAAGAGTTTTCTTAAATCTCTAGGTTCTATAAACTATAACTAAAGGATTTTGTTATCGTGCGGAATTGGTGCTTTAAAATAAACGTGCAAACAAAAAGGTTATACAATTTGTCACTTTATCTTTTTAAACAAATCCAAAAAATGATAAAAATAATAATAATACTGTTAAATAAATCTATTTATAAATTTCATTGTCATTAGGATTGACATGAGTTGAGTTTGCCTGTGAGTTTACTCCTTGCTCATTCTTTAACAACTGAATGTGCTAAAGATTTTGGCTGATAATGAGTTAAGCTTAAATATTGTTTTAAATATATCTATTAAATATTGTTAATCACATATGTTTGTGTGTATCACTAAATTACAAATTTAAACTTATGAGTTTAAAATTCTCAATTTGGTGTTGGTTTATTAAGTTTGAATAACTTTCAAGCAAGTTAAAATGAAACTTTAGGTGTGTTATGTGGTACACCAAATTAACTATGGTGCACCACATACCATATTTTACCCACATTCAACAAATGTGGGTAAATGCATTGGAGAATGTGGCTAAACACAACTGATGGACCACTGCACCCTCTTCTACTCTTCCACCGGACATGCTTGCAACACATTCAGCAACCATCTCTATTTTCGCCAAAAAATATTGAAGATAACCTTTGAAAATCACAACTTGGGATACAAAGCCCAGAACAAATATCTCATCCTACTTACTCAAGATTGTGAATTAATTAGATTCACATTTATACACAGTTCAAACTAGCAACACATGGGACAAAATCCAAATAAACCCATGAAACAAAGAGGAAATAGTGCCAGCCCATATGCATATAAATGCCAAAAACCCATAGATCGAGTAACAAAGGAAGCTTAGTTACTATTTAAAACAAAAAAAAAAGAGCTGAAAGAAGAGGAATATGGTGTATTGACATTGCAAAAGGTAGGAGAGCCTTTTTGGAGGTCCTTGAGTTCCTTCAGGATCTGCTTGGAGGCCATGTTGACAAGGGTGATGATGTGGAGCTAGGTGGTGGGGTGGAGGACGAAGATGTGGGCGCAATAGTAGAAGAGGGAGCAAAAGCAGAGGGCAAGGGAAGATGGGAGTCCACAGTACACAGTACACTTTCTTTTCTCTCAAACTGGTGTGTGATGCACCATAGTTAATCTGGTGCATCACAAAACTCGCCAAAACTCTAGCCTGATTCCACTCAACTTCAGTTGTTACTAATTTGATTTTACAGACATTTATTTTAGTACAGAAAAGACACGGACAACTAAAGGAATCTATTGATATGCAAGAGAGAGAGAAAGAGAGAGAGAGAATCAACAGTGATAAATTGACAGCATCTATGTGTGATTTATATCAAATATTGTCAAGTGAAAGAGAAATTTTAGGTGAACTCATTTAATTTGTGTCAACTTATTTATTATCTATTATTGAAAATGATAAAAAAATCAAAAATAAGAAACTTATTATTTTTAATAATAGATAATAGATGAGTCGATATAATGAATTCACTTACATTTCTATTGTTGAAACGAGTTCTTCTACCTTACTATGGAGGAAGAAATTCTTCCTCTATATAACATCTCTACCATTCAATTACATGGAGGAAGAAAAGGTTTTCCTCCTGTGTATATATATGAGTATTTTTCCTATTGAAACATCACTTCCTACTTCTAATGCGGTGTCTAGATGCCACATTTGCATAGCAAGCAACACCGATGGGACCTTTGGTTGATGATGCGGTTGTGAGAAACGTGAGTGCCTCGGAAGCATCATGTGATCATAAATTAGATATCCTGGATATATATTTCTTTGATATAAATATTATTACATTTTAGAGAGGACTATACAGAGTTTTATCTTTTTTCTCAAAACTTATCACTACTTAGTTTGTATCCGTCTCATTAAATATTTATAAATGTCTAACTTAACTATTAATTTAGAAATAACATATCTCATTTCTTTAAACCACTATTCTAAGAATTGGATTAGATCGGTTTATCCAACTGGTTGGATCGGGAATCGTTCACTTAATTAGTCCAATCATCTCCAACAAATTGGCTATCCAAGTATCGGTCAAGAACCATGTAAATTGGTCAAAATTTGGTAAGTGAGTCAAACCAATTCTAATTTGTACTAATCTCCCAAAAATTGGTTGTCCATGAACCGGTCAAGAACCATGCAAACTAGTCGGACCAATCCTAATTCATACTGTTGACCTTTTTTTTTTCTTTTTTGAAAGAGAGTAAAAATAATGACATTTTGCTATTCGAAAAAAAATGTTATTTGATCATCAATAGTAAAGTTAGCAATTTCAATATGATGAAAGATGGCAAAACATACACCTTGGTTAGTCAAGTCAAGGATAACTAGACCTCTTATTTCTTTAAAATGAGCCTAAAGAAGATAAATATATAAAGTAATGTGGTACACATATATTTATAAAAGTCTTAAGAGTAAAAAATTCAAAGTCTAACAGTGTATTTGGTTGGAGTGATTTGGGGTGAAAGGAAAGGGAAGGGAAGGAAATGGGATGAAAGGAGGTTGATTTCTATTGTTTGGTTGGGATGAAAATATGAGAAGGAGAGGTTAAATAGTGTTTTTTCCTTTGTGGGGTTGCATGAATAGTACAAAAATTTTCCCCTTATACCAGATAGAAAAACGAAAGAGAAGGGATGCATTTTCTATTTTTCCATTTTTGCCCTCGGACCAACGTGAAAGAGATATGAGATGAGATGATGATGATAGAGAGAGGGCTAGGGTGTGCAACACCATGGAAGGTGTTACATTGTTGCTCCCCTCTTTTATTATTATTTTTTTCAAATCAATACTTCTAAAAATTTTATCTAAATAATTTTAATTCCTCTATTACTTAATTATTAAAAATAAATACCAAAAAATCCAAAGTACAAATTATGTAAAATTTTAAAATTCCTTGATTACCGGTATTTTATTTTAAACAGATATTTTATTTTAAATAGGATATTAAACAATAGCTGAATAATATTTTGGTATTATTTAATTGATAAAATATATTTTTAAGTAATATTTTTGAAATATTAGATTAACTAAATAATATTAGTTTTATTTTAAATAATTTTGCATAATTTATTTTTATTAATATTAATTTTATTTAATAAGTTGATATTATTTTTAACTATTAAATTAAAAATAGTGGAATTTTTAATTTGATATTAATTAATATAGCTAAAATACATTTTCTAACAATATAAGGGTAAAAATGTTATTTGGTAGTATTACCTCTTTCTTTCCTTTCACTTTTTCACACAAACAAATAAGGAAAAATTATTTTTTTTCCATATTCCTTTTCTCATATTTTCTTTTCATTCAAATATATCTATCAAAAATATAAATTTACTCTATTTTTTTTTTCTCAACTTCTTTCTCTTCAATGTCTTTCCTCCATCCAAATAACCCTAAAAATATAAGACTTAATGCTGTACTTATATTAATGATTTAATATAGTATTTTGACTTAATGATAGTCCATAATGAACTCATCAGACTTGAGCCAAATTATTAATTAGAGTATAATGAACTTCATATATTGATAATTTAGAAAAAAAAAAAATAATGCGAACAGTGAGATTTTGGACAGCATACTTTTCATATAAAATATTCAACTTTAACGGATACCAAAATAACCATTTTATTTAAATTTTCAACCATCCAATTACCTGAGTTGAACAGCGAAAATATCCTACAGCATAAACACATACAAGATTGGTACATGGCCTTTAATTATTTAAAGATAATAATTAGTCTCTAGCAAATCATGCATAGCTTGCAGTATCAACGTTCTCCGTCGTGCTGCTCGTAGTTGTCTCCAAGACTGAGGTGAAAGACCACGAGTGAATGTCATGTGCCTCTACGCCAACACCAGTGGTGGTGGCAGACAAGCCAACCTTGACCTTCTCTGGAAGCACAGCTTTCAAATCAACGACTTGAGCAATGGTAGAAATTCTACCATTCTTGTTTGTCACAGCAACACTCAAGGTCTTAGATAAAGAGTCGTATATTATACTCACTTTAACCAATGACCCACTCGCTCTATTCCATTTCACAGTCTTTAACGAAATTAAAGAGTTGACATCAATTCCAATATGTGCAGACTCTGGATCCCATTCATTGACGTAACTATCAAATTCTACACCAACAAATCGATTGAACGCATTGCTACCATCAATGAGTCCGAGAAACCCACCACTTGAATTGTTGGGAATCTGTGTCTCTGTTGGTGCAAGAAAGAAGACAATCCCATCAGCGGGACTATAGTCGCCATCAACATCCTCTACCACAAAAGAGAAAGATGAGACAAAGCTAGCAACATTGCCGGTGGTACTGTCCCAAATGGTCACTGGCGTAGCGTACAAGGCACGACCCGTGTTCCAAAAAGGGTCTTCATGGCTGGTCAGCGCCAAGATACCATTTGCTAGAATCTCGGCATTGCCTTGGAGAGTTATAGCTGGGTTATTTGTGGAGAACTTGGTGAAATTGAAGGAGAGTACTTCTGCTGAGTTCACCTTACTTGCTAACAAGAGTTTGCAAGCCATGGTGATGGCTAAAAGAAGAAAAAATGGTTTATTTGAGTAGGGGATAGCCATGGTTTCTGGAAATTTTATACGTAGATCGATTTGAATGTTGATAATAGCCATTGTAATTACACCGTATATATGTACAAGGGAATGACATGATGATGTTTTGATTTTGCAGTTGCAAAAATAAATGAAAGGGCCTACCGAGAGAAAAAAAAAAAAAACGTGCTAAATAGACAATAAATTTACGAAAAGGATGTACAGCTGGGTAGGTACCACATATAATCGCCATGCTACTTGTATTTGGACTTGATCAGAGTTTAGATTGACATATAAGTGAACACACTAAGTAAGTTGTTGCATTTGTTTTGGCCAAAGATGACCGGTCGGGTCTTGTTATGCGTAATGACGAGTGTACCCATTAAAATTTGAAAAATATTATTTGTATCTCATTATTTTAAACTCATAACGAGAGAGAAAGACACAAAATGATAAGTAATGAAAAGATAGAAAGTGATAAATCCACTATCTTGTGTTTTTTTCTTTTTCTCTCATTATAAGTCCAAAATAAACACCTAAAATGAGTACAAATAATATTACTCCTAAAATTTTTAAGGCGATAATCAAATATTTGTATATATTATTTGACCCATGTAACTAATACCGATGAAAAACAATAAAGAAAAAAGAAAGGTTAAACATAGTTTTTTGGTCCCTACATGTGTTATATATTTGAGTTTTTGTCTTTATATTAAAAAATTTTTGGTTTAGGTCCCTGTACAGGTATTCTATTAAAGAGTTAATCCATGTCACTAGAAGATTCCTTTCTGTTATTAGTTTTTGCCAACATGACTAACAGAATTTGATATAGATATAATATTATTAATGTTATCTTGAAATGACCTTTTTTAGACAATTTTTTAAATTTGAAATTGCCTTTTCTCAAAATTAAAAAAGTGACTAAAATAGTATTGAAACGACATTTTTCTTATATCAAGACAACCTTAATGGAGTTTTATCATATCTCATGTTAGCTCTCATTAATTATGTCAACAAAAATTAATATTATCTAGTAATATTTTAATAGCAGAAACTAACTCAATATTATTATAAGGATCTAAACTAAAATTTTTTTAGTTTATAAGGACCTAAACCAAATTTCTTTTAATACAGAAACTAAAACCAAAATATAGAACACGTATAAAAATTAAAAATTAATTTTAATAAAAAAAAGTATATACGAAGGGAGTTGCATTTTTTTCTTTTTTGGAATTCCAAGAAATTTAATAGTGAGCGTCATTTAAAGATGTCAAAAAACATGCTACAAATAACATGTCTTAATTTCTAAACTTGGATAATAAATTCAGTACTTTATAGTTTTGCAAAGAAATTATATGATGCACGAAATATTGCGTTAATGCACAACAAACAATGTCTGATGCTAGAGGAGTAATGAAAGAGAAATATTTTTTGTACATACTATCAATTGACATACTTTGATATCCTGTATCTATTTCTCTCCTCTCTCTTCTTGCTTTTTCACTTTTCCTTTTCCTTTTATAATTTTTTTTTCTAATCTTGTCTCTAGGTGTCTGGATGTCTACAATAAAAAGTGGTACAAATAACACTCCTCGTAATGGAAACTGGTATGGGGGAAGGAACAAACCTTGGCTTAACGAAACGATGGGAAGAATATTAAATTATCGTTCGTAGTTCGTACCTTCACATTCTAATTTATTCACTTTTGTGAATATTTTAAATATTATATGTTTTCAAATGGTTTCAAAATATATTTTCAGCATAGACAGGGGAATTTAAACTTGTTAATGCTCCAGCACCTATTTGATCCTTTTTATTTTTTTTATTCCTTTTCGTTAAAACAGTCACACATATCCTAAGCGTTACAGCAGATGAAGCGACATAATGACAAAGAAGTTCTACTTTTAAAAAAATATTCTTTTATAGAAGGGAAGGGAAATATTTAAAAAAGTTCTTACGGTTTTTTTTTTTTTTGTTATCATGCAATAAAAAAATTTGTCGCGTACTTATTGTCGCGTAATATTTTCTAACTTAGATACAATCTTGAAACATTAACAACTCAACATATTTGGATTAACAAATTAAAAAAAATAAATTCAATTAGTTCGAAATCGTTTTGGAAATAAATACAGTTAGTTGGAAATCATTTTCGATCACTACCATCAAGTCCCATTAAAGATAAAATACATATCCGAGTTAGATTTGTGGTCCAACTCTATTTTGACAAAAAAAATGAAATGAGGTCCTATTTCGAATTTCTAATAACTTGAAATTATTTACATGTCGGCAATAATACACCAGAGCTTGCTGGCTTCGGTTTCCGAATTTATGTGATGATATGAAAAAATGCAACGATGTGGGCCGAGAAGCCACAACTAAAGGATAGAAGTTGACTTCCACGAACAAACGACACATTAGAATGTCCCCACCTGAACACGGTGCTTTCACCTGCGCCACACGTGTCACTTTGATTCGATACAAGCTGGACCTCGCTTGCACTTATATTATATATTATATATTAGAGAAATATTCTCTGAATATATTATATATAGATAAAATATAGGATACAGTATATTTATATAAATATGAGTGAATATTAAAATATATATATATTAAAATAAAATAATAAATTATATATTTATATTAAAAAATATTATATTTAAATATCTCATTTTTATATATAAATAATATAACTCATTATATTATACTAGTTAGGAGCCCACGCTTTGCACGGGCATTACTTATGTTATAATTTTTTTTTAACGTGTATGTGATAATCACATAAGTGTTTATATTGAGTAAAAAAGTCACATTAATCTATACATAATTTAAAATTAGTTATGTTCATCTAAAATTATTTACTCAATTATATATTATTTAATGTAATAAACACTAAGAAATTCTATATGAAAGAATATTAACAAATTAAAAACATTTATGTAATGTTGAAGATTCAATATTGTATGCTATTCAAATTTTTAATTGCAAGTTGAATAGTTCAAAGTTCATTTTATATATGCAACAACTAAAAATAAAATATTTTAATCTCCAAAACATTTAAAGTGATATATATTGTGTAAGGTTTCTCAAAGTGTCCAGCACCCAAAAAGAACACTAATAAGAAATAGTATGCACCATTTCCTGCGTATAGGTTTGGCTTTATATGGTTAATGCTGCTTACTCAAAAGTCTTTGAACGAATTATGTTTTAAGTATCATGAGACAAACAATTGTTACTCAATTTTGACATATTTGAACTCCTTCGAAGAGGAGGCTTGTGGAAAAGTAAATTTCTTAAACACGCTCATTTCACACTCGTATAAACTTCTTAAGCACGCTGCAAATACATGGCTAGTATTCTCTTCTAGTCTCACCATGGTTTGCACAAGTTTATACACAAACAACTAATACCATACACATATATTATCACATAAATGATACAATATTAAAAAAAGAAACATTGAAAAGTTATATTACAAAGAAGAGCTCCTTCATCTATTTAAAATGAAATATGGTAAATAACTTATAATAAGAAAAATAAATTCAAGTGAAAAAAATAAACTTAACTAAACAAATTAATCTGCCATATGAACTATGAAGAACAGGAAAAAGAAGACACTAATAGTACTTGCAAGCTAGTTATAGTTCTAAGTGAGTATAGAATAGCTTTAGGAATGATGTTTTCACGCAAGTTTCTGTGATGTATATTAGTAAAATAAAAATGGAATGACAAATGAGGATATTTGATTTGTTTCTAGATATACCATATGATAATAAACCCTTTAGACTGTGATTGACGACCACCATTTATCAACAAAATAGCACCAAGTAACAAATATATTGAGATTAAATATTCAATACAGTTTAAATCACCATCACAATATAGTATGAGACTTAAATAAAAAAAATGAGCAATAGAAAAAAATGAAGTATTAATAAAAGTTTTGAATTTGAGGCTGAATACTCATCTCTATTCCTAGCAAGACGAAGCAGAGCCAAAACTCAAAGATGAAGAAAAGCCAAGACTTGAAAGGAGCACTCTATTTAACTATAGCAAGTGAGAGAGGCCGAATAGATTCAAAAGAATTGAGTTGGGATTCAGAAATAGAGATAACAAATAAAAAATTATGAAAAATTAAGTCAAATTTGATCACCGTAGCCATAGCAGTATCACTTTCGGAATGGTGCTCTTCCCAATCTTTATTTTACACCATAAAGGAAAATCAATATGAAAAGTTATCTTGTGTCTTCCCATCTCTGGTTAAAGGATGCTTAGAGTGCAACGGATAAAGACTAAGATTTTGAAACTGCAGCAAATTGTGGGATTATGGATTCACGAGATTATGGACTGAGGGGAGTTGTACCCTAAAATGGGAAAAGGATACTATTTTAAAATTAAAAATAAAAAGAGAAATAAAAATGAAAATAAAAGTTAATAAAAATGTCACTGCATACGTGTTTAAATGGTAGAACTGTTACATGGTGACAAATTCAAGCAATTACACATTTGGAGTAGCTCACTCGCAGGAGAATTGGTTTTGCTTTGTAGAAAGGGAGGATCATCTTCAAAGTTACACTTTAACTTATCACCACACGGTCTTTCCTTCCCCTTTTAAGCTGAAATAGAAATTAATTTGATAGTGATAGTTGAAAAAAAGAAACTCAAACAATTTCGAGCTAATAGTGATGGTTTAAATTAATTTGATATTTTTAATATTATAATATGCCTATATTTTCAGTTTGATGAAAGTCCTGAAAAATGCTGGAAACGTATTATTTTCTGTTGGAAGTTTTATTAGTGTACTAAACATATTTATTTTTTTAACAAAAATTAATGCTTATTCTCTTAAATTTTATTTCTAAAATTATTATTCTAAAAATAATTTCTTGTATAAATTTTAAAGACATACGAGACGTAACCTTATATTTTTAGCAACCATAAACTTAATGGGGTGTTTGCCAAATTAGAAAAATCAGATAATTAGGTACAATGGGACTTGATTTTTAATAAATATTATTTGGTAACTATTTAAATGAAAAGTTGACAACCGCCCCAGTACTTATTTTACCAGATCCTCGTGGACCATTTGAAGTGTACTGTGATGCTTCTAAGAAAGGATTGGTGTGTGTGCTAATGCAGAACAGAAACGTCGTGGCATATGCTTCCAGGCAATTAAAGACTCATGAAAGAAATTATCCGACACATGACCTCGAGCTAGCAGCAATAGTATTTGCCTTGAAGATGTGGAGACACTATCTTTACGGAGTGAAGTTTGAAGTATTTTCTGATCACAAAAGCTTGAAATATCTTTTCGATCAGAAGGAATTAAACATGAGGCAGCGAAGGTGGATGGAGCTTCTCAAAGATTACGAGTTCGAACTGAAGTACCATCCAGGCAAAGCAAACGTGGTAGCAGACGCCTTAAGCAGAAAATCCTTGACAGTAGCGTGGATGATGATCAAAGAAACGGAGCTTATAAAGAGCTTTCAAACCCTCAACTTGGGAATCTCTGTAACTCCCAATACCGTTCAACTACACCAACTGAAGATAACCAGTACTTTCAAGGATCAAATCCAGCAAGCACAGCAAGGGAGTGATGACTTCCAGCACACAGTGCGTCTAGTGCAATCCGGCAAGCTAACAGGATTCTCCTAAGACGCAGACGGAATATGGCGATATCATGGGAGAGTATGTGTACCTAAGGAGGACAACCTTAGGAGGAAGGTCTTGGAAGAGGCCCATAAGAGTGAGTTTACTATACATCCTGGCATTAACAAGATGTACCAAGACCTCAAAAAGATGTTTTGGTGGCCAGGCCTTAAGACAGATGTGGCCAATTTTGTGAATAAATGTCTGACTTGCCAGAAGGTGAAAATAGAGCATCAAAAGCTGGCAGGGACACTACAACCCTTAGAGATTTCGGAATGGAAATGGGAGAGCATCTCCATGGATTTCGTGATGGGTTTACCAAGGACCCCCTCAGGATATGACGCTATATGGGTCATAGTAGACAGACTAACTAAGTCAGCTCACTTTTTACCCATTCGAGCAAATTCTCCTCTAGAAAAGTTGGCTCAGCTATATATTCAAGAAATAGTTCGGCTACATGGTATTCCTTCAACAATCATTTCCGATCGAGATCCAAGGTTCACCTCACGGTTTTGGAGAGCGCTCCAGAAGGCATTCGGTACTAAGCTATGTCTAAGTACTGCATATCATCCACAATCGGATGGCCAAACAAAGCGGACGATTCAGACTTTAGAAGATATGTTGCGAGCATATATTCTGGAACAACGAGGGAATTGGGATCGATATTTACCGTTAGCCGAGTTCGCATACAACAACAGTTACCATGCTAGCATCGGCATGGCCCCATACGAGGTTTTATATGGACGGAAGTGTCAATCTCCCCTCTGTTGGTATGAATCAGGAGAACAGAATCTGCTAGGTCCGGAACTAGTTAGACAAACAACAGAGCAGATCAAAAGGATCCGTAGCAAAATACTTGCAGCTCAGAGTCGTCAAAAGAGCTACGTGGATGTCAGGAGGAAACCCTTAGAGTTTCAATAAGGAGACCACGTGTTTCTAAAAATCACACCCACAACCGGAGTAGGTAGAGCCATTAAAGTCAAAAAGCTAAGCCCTCGGTTTATATGTCCCTTTCAAATTTTAAAGCGAATCGGGCTAGTCGCCTATCGACTCGCTTTACCTCCGCATCTATCTAATCTTCATGATGTTTTCCACATTTCGCAACTCAGAAGATACCAACCGGATCCTGCTCACTTACTGGAACCTGAATCAATCCAATTAAGGGATGACTTGACTTTTTGTGTACCCCCAGCACGGATAGTGGATATGAGCGTCAAACACCTATGGAACAAAGCGGTACAATTGGTGAAGGTAGCTTGGGGACGTGAAGACTCAGCAGATTGTACGTGGGAGTTAGAATCTGATATGAGGAGAGAACACCCCGAATTATTCTCAGGTACCAAATTTTGAGGACAAAATTTTTTTTTAGGAGGGTAGAATGTAACGACCGAAAAATTTATCGTTAACAACTGAATTATTCGGTTTTTAATCAAATAAGTGAGTTTAATCAGGACTTGATTAAACATTTACTTAAAACCAATCAAGTGTAACTTAACAGGATTAGACTAGATAGAATTAGATTAGGAGTATAGAAAACTTCATAGAACAATTTCAAACCGATTTACCGATTTAAAGGAAATCGGTAGGAATTCGGTATTTCCAACTGTCGGAACCGGACCAGTAGAAATTAAACCATGAGAGCCCTAGAATTAATGGCCAAGATTCAGCCAAATGCTCCCCCAAGTGGCGCCTAGATAGCCATTAGATGAGGAGGATTGAATCAGATTTTATGACCATTTTAGGTCCACCAATGAAGATCAAGCCAACTTCCAAATATCTCACTTCCTTTTCTCTTTCTCCATCAGAAAAAGTCTCGACCCCTCCATCAACTGAAACTCCCTTCTTTCTCTTCTCCTTGCTCTCATTTTCTACTCCATTTTCACCCATCTTCAAGCTTCATCCCAAGCCACCACCATCCAAGAACACCAAATCAGCCAAACTACTCAAGACAAGGTAGGAAATCCTACTTCTCATCTTGTTTCTCTGATTTGGGGTTGCATGTGGGGTTTATCTAATCTGAGATTTGAATGTTTTATAGAGTGATGATGATGTTTTATGATTGATTTTGCATGAGTTTTGTGATTAACATTGGATTTGGGGGCAAATAGCTTGAAGGGAGGAGACAAACCTAGAAGCAGGATAGGATTTCCCTCGGCGGTCCGTACGGCGGAGTGTACGGCTCCGCCTACCGCCGTTTAAATTTGATGGAACCATTTTTATATAAAACTAGACATCTAGGAATTTCCATACATATATCATAATAGACCATTGGATTAGTATAGAATTAGTTATGAATTTTTGAAGTTAGGTCTAAAAATTTGTGTTCTTACCCGGGCAGCATGGGTTGAGAAAGGTGTAACTCACCCTATACAACTCCAAATTGAGTGCAACCAACGGTGTTTGAAAGCTAACACATAGGAGAATGTCCCATAAAAATTTGCGATTTTGATAAGGTCCCATTCGTTCCCCAGCGAGTCGAGAAAGTTGTTCTATGTCCAATCCGAGTTGGAGCAGGATTAACCAGTAGGGTCAAGTTCTAAAGCCTATATCTACAATTATACTCATCCTAATGACATGAAACTTGATTCATTTGAAAGCATGTTCTGTTAACTTTACATGAATATAAATTTCGCATGATTTCACCCATATTTATATTTTTAGTGAATTTTTCCCTTTAAGAGTGCATTTTTGATTAGAAGTAGAACAAGTCTCAAAAGAATTTGAGTTAATGTCGGAAGTCGGAAGATAGTGGATGAGAAGCTAGGTCGGTGATCTTGGAATAAAATTCTAAACTCGGTAAAACAGAAAGCTAGGTCGGTAGTGTGTAAGGTTGAACCCAGAAATGCATGCTTAAGGTTAGACTTGGAGGGATTTACTTAAGTGATTGAACTCGGATGTAGTAAATAGAAGTCCCTATCGGGTATATTAACTTCGAACTCGGGATCTAGTAGTTGGGAAGCTCGGGAATTAAGAAATATACCTACCAGAGTCTCAAACGACTAATGGTGGAATAAGGTCGGAAGTCAAGCAACTCGGAAATCGAAAAAGAGGCGTAACCTCGGGAGACCGAATGTAGTGTAAGGAAATCGGAACAAGGATAAAATCGGAACTCGGATAACGTTGAGTATTGATGTCGAGCTCGGAAACCTTAACAAAAATTAAAAAGCCTATAAGTTAGATTGATGCTTGAGACTTTAAACCTTGTACTTACCAATATTGTTATATTCTTGATATGAGTATGATGTACTATACGAAATTTCGGTAAAAAGTTCATATGTCATGAAACTTTATGATACCTTGAACGCATCATATTCAAGAGACAAACTAGATGTGCATTCTCTTCATGACATTACAAAGAATTCCATATCACTTGGGCCAGTCCCGGAATAAATTAAGGGGAATAGATCAGTGGGAAGGTCGGGGAAAGTAAATCCGGCCATCCTGTATAGGAACGAGCTCGGTCCTGAAAAGCAGACTATTACCTAGAAGTATATGGCCAATGACTCCCAGGGGACCAAGGATGGAAATGAGTTTTAATGGGCGAAAGCCTCCAAGAATCAGATGCATCTTCTCATTGCACATGCATATGTACAATGTAATACTTTTCTATTGATTGTTTTAGATCTCTGTTTATTATTCAGAACATGCTATTGTTCCGCTGTGATTACTGTTTAAGTACCGTAGTGTATCTGTTAATTAAAATCGATCTTGTTTCGGGGTATGCTTTACAAAGGAGTACTTAAGTTAAATTTCATTATTTCACCGTACTATTTGAAAATTATTGCACGACCGAAATAACTGGGAATGACAGCGATGACACATGTATAGAACTAGGAGTTCCTACTGAGAAATTTCTATTTCTCACCCTACTGCATATTACCGCGTCATTCTCAGGCTATGGAGCACGCCGCGACAGGAGTCCTTTTCATTGAGTTCCCCGAGCTTCACATGCACATCGATCCATTTCTGGACTCTGTATATATATCTGGCAGGTGCCAATTTCGTTTATATTTCTTTTTTCAGAGAGATTTTGCCGTACCCCTGATGCATCCCCTGTTTGATCCCGCGGTCCCATACATCGCCATCCCACTTCATGTGGCCCAGCCATTCCCACCTCCTCCAGCAGCCCCCGCTCCTATGGCCCCTCTTGCTTCGCCACCGCAGCCGATGCTTTCCGCTTCGATGTCAGAGGAGGACCCATCAGAGGTAGCGAGTTCTTTCTCTTCCTCTGCTCCCAGTACGGGCCACCCTCCCGCAAATGCACCCATGGCGAATGGGTTTCTTTCTTCGGATTCTGCTTAGATAGTAGGTGTACTGTAGTGATAGTAGATGTATAGAATGACCCTCTTTTGATAATCTGGGTCATGGACAGATGAGTAGGGACTAGGGGTAGTATATGAAATGTCCCATGGGGACCACTTAGGATAGAGTTATTAGGAACCGGCCGTTTTATTTTGCGCTAGCGGCCTCATATTTTCTTATCCTGTATCACCTTGTCAAACAGATAAAGCAGATGTTTATATATATATATATATATATGTTGCAGAAATTCCGTCCTTACTGCACTCTTATTTATGTTATGTTACTTATAGTATACCGATTAGTCAGAAATTATTCCGCCGTCATGCAGGAATTTTTATTATGCGATTAAGTATCCTTATGCAAGTAATTAGTACTAGTACAGAAAGCAGAATTAAACCAATAGTATACGTAATCACTTATCGGATAATTTTATTATGACTTAAACATAATACTTTGTCTGGTAAGGTGTTACACTTCTCTTAAATATATTAAAAATATATTCCTAAATTGGCTAAAAAGTTTTCTAAATATACCAAAAATTTTATTTCTAAATAGATGAAAAGGCTTTTATTATCATTAGGTTTTTTTGCAATAATAATAATATAATTAATTTACATGATTTATATAATAATAATAGTTTAGTATAAATAGGGTGACTTGTTAGGCTTAATAAGCTTTTTGCATAGTCTATAACTTGATTTTTTTTAAAATTAAAAAGGCTTGTTTATAAGCCTTAACTTGACTTATTTATTAAATAAATAAGGTAGACTACTGAAGACTTCCAACGAACCGTTTGGTCTATTTCCATTAATAAAGGAAATGATAGTTTTTTCTTTTTTAATTTGTCTTGCATAATTTATAATATTTTAAACTAAAATTCATATGCCTAGTCAAGTAGTGGTTGAATTTATGCTTATGGATATCACATTGGCTATTTTTTCAGAATATAAGGAGAAAGAAGATAATAATAGGGGGCTTAAGTTTTTGCTTTAATTAGGAAAAGGAAAATAAGATTTAAGTTTTAGAATTTCAGACAAATAGATAATAATAAAAACTAATTTAAATTCTTTATAATTTATTAAGGACTAATTTATTATATTATTTACCAGCATGGCACAAAATAAGACATCTCATATATTTAACAAAGAGATTACCTTGTGCTATATTTTGAATGATGGGGAGTATCATACTGACTTTCAAGTCAAAGGATTTAATTTCTCCCTTGATATTTTGGTGATGGATCAAATTGGGGATTTTGTCCTTTTTTTTTTTTTTTGCCCCCACTGAAGAGTATAATGTTTTATACTGTTAAATTAGCTATCGAAATTAAATCCTTCAGAAAATAATCTACCCCAGAACTCGCCACTGACGCACTCGCCGTCGATCTCTCCTAGAACGGTAAATAGCTGATAGTCGCTTTGGTTCTGGGGATGAAACTGGGGGCAGAAACATAAATACTGATTGTTCAATAAATTTATAAAACAGCCCCTATTAAAATTAAGTATTTAATTTTCGGCTAAGCCCAGGTTTCGTATTCTCATATTCATCTCTTGTTGTTATCTTTTGGAGTGTGTGTATTTGAATTTGGATTTGATGCTCCAGAAATCGTAGTGAAGGAGGAGAATGAGCTACCTGTTAACAACGTTGTCGAAAAAGCACGAGGTTGATTCCATCATCAGAGACACCATCGACAAGGTCCTCGTCCTCCGCTTCGGTCGTGCCTCTGACCCTGTCTGCCTCCAGCTCGATCAAATCGTATGCTTCTCTTTCTTATACATTTCAATTTTATATATATTTTTTAAGAGTCGAATTTTCTTAATTTGGAACCCATAAATTTTTTATTTAGAATTTCACGCTATTTAAAAATTGAAAGTAATTTGTTTTCGTTTGTTGTGGTCGTGTTGTTGTTGATGCAGCTTTCTAAAGCTGCAAGGGATGTTTCAAAGTTTGCAACTGTGGCACTGGTTGATGTTGACTCCGAGGATGTTGAAGTTTATGTCAAGTACTTTGACATCACTTTGATTCCATCTACGGTTTTCTTCTTTAATGCCCATCACATGAAAATGGATTCTGGGTATGCTGATGCTGCTGTTTGCTGCTACGTTTTTGTTAATTTGATTAAATTGCTCACTTCTTGTTTTGGTTTGATACTTTCGTTTGCACGTTTCTTCAATTGTTAATTACGAGTATTAGTTAGTTTTTGAATGATATCGAATGTTTTTGAGGTATGGACGACTTCATGATAAAAATTTCTGAGAGAAACACCAATTAAGTGGGCCTATTATTATTATTAACTCAGCTGAGCTTGTTACAAGTAAAGACTAAAGAGTTTTACCTTGAGACTGATAAATGTAACCTGAACTAATCAATCACTCGAGTGTTCTGGTGGGATATAGGTCTTATCAATTAGGTTTGGTTTGTTAAATTCACAACCATATGAGTGTAATCGAGTTTGAATTAGGGTCTAAATGAAATTCAGGTATCTCATATAGGTTTGTATCTAATAAAACTTTCATTATCTTTGGAGTACAATGAAAATGTCAACTTCTTCATTTCGTGTCAAGACAAACTACTGCTTTTTGAAAGAGAGACTTTTTTCCTCAATTCTTGAGACTTATATCAATGAATTGAGAGTTTAAGTTTTTGACATTTTATTCTTTTATATGTAGGACTGCAGATCATACTAAATGGATTGGTGCTTTTCACAGAAAGCAAGATTTCATAGATGTTGTAGAGGTACTTATCCTTGTTTACTGGATTAATTATGTTGTTCATTTGGATCTTTGATCTAGTTGGAATGATTATAAATCATTTTAACTGCTAATTGTATATTAAATACTAAAATTATTGTCAAAGTAATAACAGATGTTGGTCATATAGAGAAAAAAGTGTAGAAGTATGATATCTAGTATTTATCCTTGTTTCCTTGTTTTTATTTGTTGCCACTTGCTCACTCTCTCTCTTTCTCTTTTAATTCTTGGCATTTGAACTTCATAAATATTCCATCGGAGGCAATTTGAAGTCTTTTAATGAGAAAGGATCTTTGTTTGATAGGTAGTTGTAATTTATTGAGAGGACACATAGATAGCACTCCTTTCTTTTTATCTAAACACTAGTATTTAGAATCCATTCGGGTCCAATTAGTTTGGCTCAAGCTGACTTGATCCATTATAATGGTAAAACTCTTCTAGCGCTAGTTTTTTCCATTCACAAGAGTTGAACTGAGACCTAAAGGAAACAAGTACCAAACCACTTGAACCAATAGCCCTCCCTTTACGATGGTGGGAAAAATGAAGAGTCCTTGAAAATGACATACTGGCTTGAGTGAGCATAACCATTTGTGAACATGTCCACCACCTTCCCCCTCCCTTCCCTTTTTATTAACAGAAATTAGGTTTGAGTGGGCATATGCCATTTCAAAACTTGATTCCCTATGATGTTCTGCCAGAAACAAATTGGTTTCTCCCTCCTCAACAATGAGCTTTTAGCCATCATGTGCCAAAGTGACTTTGAGTATTTGATGTTTTTCTCTATTTTTCTTGTCTTTTCTCCCTTGTCTTGATAATTATATAGGAGATAGGTAATTGTATATCTGCAGCACATTTATCTGATGCTAGATTAGCTTCTACTTAACCCTGTTTTGGTGTTTGTACTTGTTTAACTGCAACAGCATACCTCCAGCAGGATAGTTTGGTTTTAAATGCTGTTGTAGATCACTTTTCCATTCCCTTTCATTCTGAATCCTTCAATATATAGGGTTCCTTGCCAGAGAGCAATATGGGCCATCCTTTTGCTTCAGATGGATAATAACAAATTGTGAAGGGAAAAAAAAAATCTGAAGTCTCTATACCAGTAAGCATGCTAGACTAGGAAGGGAGAAAGTGAGTGTTACTCTGTCAGTTTATTTAAATATCTACGAATTGAGATTTTTTTCCCCCTCAAGTGTTCAATTCCTAAATCTGTCCTTAATAAATTGAGTAAACCATTATTGGCAAAGCTGCAATTTCAGTATTCTAATAGAATTCTTCTGTTTCTGGTCTAATTATGTCATTTGATAATTTCTTAAAGCAGTTTGTAAAATTACAACTTTATGGTGAATATCTAAAAATGTGTGCTTCAGCTATTTACTATCGCTATTGCTGAAATTGTGCTAACATTCTTGCAGGCAATATTTAGAGGAGCAATGAAGGGGAAGCTTATTGTGAATTGCCCTCTCCCGCCTGAACGAATACCAAAATACCAGTTACTGTACAAGGATGTCTAAAAGTAAATACCAATTACTTATATATACTTCAATGATGGAAAATGTTTTGTTTTGTTCTTTTATTCTCCCCTTTTGAGCAGCATGTGCTGACTTGTACAAATTGAGCCCTTAGGTATATTGGATTCTTCTTCACATTCTGTTGGTTCATGAAGCACATTCAAATATCCCGCAATTGACATGAACTCAAGTTGGTGTGTAGTGCTAATTTGTTCTTTTATTTCTGGTTTCGTTGTTCCTGTAATTGTTTTATTGTAGGCACCAGATTCTGTATAATCTGGTAACATATTATATAACCAATTTCTTTTATTTAATGATATATCTAGAGTTAGTTCAAATTTTAAAACTCTATTTCACTTATGTAAGTTTGGGAAATACTTAGCATTTGGCTCGAGTTATGCATCTAAGTCTCAATGGAAAATCATTGCTGCTTGATGTCATAATAATGCTAAGAACAAGGAATAGAATGCAAGTGTCAAACAAAATTTTATAATAGGCTCGTGGAACGCCACAATTGTTATTAATGAAAAATGAGACTCTAGTTATATGACAGTTTTTGCTTATTTGAATTTTACAACAATGGCATGAAGGTTGAAATATATGACATCTCATGAAGTGTCCCTCGTCACCAGTCATACTTGTTCAACTTCATTAAACATATGATAACCCTTCGTTCATTGAGAATTCTAATGGTTAAAAGCTGAGTTGTGGGTTGGTAAATTTTTTCAAAAATTCAATGACAACTCTGGCAGTATTGGACGCTGCAAGAGGCTCAAATATTTGAATCTGATTATCTCCTTTCTGTGCCCCTGCTAAATCTGATAGGCCTCTGATGACGACCACTGGAAAGGCATTGGACAAGCTAGTCTGCAAAAACCCAATACTATCATTCAGAAAGGTGCCATATTGGTTTGGTTATTGCCATTAAGGGTTTGCATTTCGTGGATCCTAGACTCGTCCTCACTTTCCTAACTAATGGTTATGAAATTTTTACCATTGATTAGATGTTTTTGTTGGTCCCAACTAAGTCCCACTTTAATTAATAGTAAAATTTATACATGAACATGTCTTGTAAGATTCTTAGATGAGAGATTCCACTCTCAATTACTAACTACTAGATAGGCAACCATTTTTTTTTTAAATAATACCAAAGGAAAATAAAAAAAATAAGATAACTAAGAAAATTTACCATTACTATTGCTGAACTCTCCATATCTAGAGAGGAAACATGAAATGTTTTGAACAGAAAGTCCCTATAAGCTGCATTGTCAATAAAAGTGTTGGCTGTTGCGCCCCGAAGACCAACCACTAGCTTGGGCTGATCTGAAAGGCAGAAGCTGGAGTTGACACAACGCTCTAGTCGTATGCCCTAAAATAAAAATGAGAGCTATCAAAATAATTAGCGAGAGATACTGATGATAAAAGCTTCATATACGTTTACAACTACCACATATATATAACCTATAAAGTATAAACCATTGGTTGGTGGAAGGTGATAACTAACTAAGCTAGTAAAATGCTTCGTAGGTGAATGTAAAGACTTGTGATCAAATTTCGTCTTTACCCATCTATTTCATTGTTTCCCTTAAATGTAATGTGTATAAGTCAATTACATGTTGAAATCAAAGGGATTTTTCAAGTTTACTCAAAGAAAAAAGGAAAACTCTATTGGTGGCGAGGACTACGGAGTTTAGTTTAGATAGTCTAATAGAAGAATTTTATATTGGGTCCATGCCATTTTGCTACTATGTTAACAAGAAATTTAAAAAAGACGGAGGTACTGTCAACTCTTGAAATTTGTCACATTTCATTTGCCTCTAATCAAGATGAAAGGAATGTATACTGTTCCTGCATGTTTCTCGTGAGATTGATACTACGCAACTTGTTACCCTTTTTCATTGGGTCTGAGCAAGTACGGAACCATATTAATGTGGGCCTCACTTACTTTTTAACAGCAGCCGCTGACCACAACTATTTTTCATTCTAAAAATGTTTGGTTTATTCAATTTTTTATAGATTATCATATTGATTCACACCTTATTTATTTTTAGATGGAGTTTAAATCTCACTTAAATGAAATTCACACATCATCCAATAATAAAATTAGCATGATATCTTATAAAAAATGAGTATTTCTATCATTATTCTTTTCATCGCCAGTGGGAGCACCAGCTCACAAGACTTGGAGTGCTAATGCTCTTCATTATTTAAGCTGGGGTATTAATTAAGAGCAGCCACATTTCTACCCTTCAAAACCCCCCACACATTCGACACCTAAGAAACAGAAGCATGGACCTATTATGTGTTTTTTTTTTTTTTTTTTTTTCTCTTTTCATGTTTCTCTTTCCCATGTGTCAAGATATCTACCTCTCCAATTAATACAAAAATTATTTTTGATTAATTAAAGTTAGGAAGTTGAGAAGAAAATATATTCTTCTGGCCAAAAAAAAAAAAATCTTTATCTATAAATTTCTTCAACCTTAATATACTATTAAGAGAGTCGTTACGTTCTTTGTGGACATAAATCATGACAATCATAAACATAAACTAAAATATTTAAAAAATTTCTTTTTCAATTTTTTTTCATTTTCCTAATCGCTCGGGTGTCTGAAAGGGTGTTTCAAGGAAAAAAAAGTGTCTAAATACCATTTCTGTTCCATCAAAATGAACATATAGAAAATGCAGATTAAGCTATTCTCTCTTTCCTTACATTTGATTCTAACTATACAACTTTTCTTCAAATCTAAAAATCTACTCTTGATTCTTTTTCTTTTTTTCCCTTTCTAAATCATTTCACAAGCTACCTCTAGTGTGGTGTTCGTATGATTTTAATACCAAAACGAAAACCTTTCCAGAAAATTAAAGTTTTTAGAAAAGGATATTAACACCCTTGAACTTTATTATTTTACACCTCTGCAAAAGGGGCGGGAGGCATTATATACACGTTATGGATTTTAAGAAAGCCAACAGAAAATTTGATGATGACAAATTTAAGTTTCATGCCGAGGCTACCCTCTTCCTTGTCTTATGCTGACATTTCTTGCAGTGCCAAACTAACATTAAGAAATGAATAGGTGCACTGATGCATCAATGGCCAAAACAGGAAAGTGGGAATGATTAAAAAATTGTCAAGATCAGAATGCCTAACCTCCAAATTGCCAGCAAGGTTTAGCCACTGACGAGTGGTATTTACCCACACCACAAGTTGAGGTGTGTTGGGCTCCCCAGATTCTGAGTAAAATTGTTCAGAGCCATAGCCTACATGGCCTAACAAATTGTTCCCGTCTCTTGGTACATTGTAGTTTCCAATATCCAACCGACCAAAGTAACTAGCATCAACTGTCCCATTGGGATTCTTCCATGAAAAAAGTAAAAATAAAAAAGGGTAGCAAAAGCAGATATTGGTGTAAGTAATAAAGTTGCAATTAATTTTCAATGTAATAGAGATGGGACAGAGGAAAATTATGAGAATATTAATTATACCAGCCAATCCCATAGCCCAGTGTCAGCAAATTGCTTAGGGATGGTGACATCTCCAATGGACATAGAACTGTTAGCATTTCCAGCAATGCCAAAATGGACAATTCCAGTTATATCAAACATGTCAAGCATTTGCTGTGTGGCTGCAGCAGCATTCACCTAAGAAAGCCAAAATCAACCATATGATTTTGAATGACAAAAGTAAGCAAATAGCAGCATATGAAACATTTAGTAGTACTTTAGGTTTTGACTATATACGGAAATATATGACTAAGAATTAAACTGCCATCTATTTTAAAGTTTCAATTCATACTCGGATTCTGTTCTGTCTGAGCTATAATCTAAGCTATTTCATTGTTACATAAGAAGAGTAAAGAGATGTTGATAAAACTTGTGTTACCAATCCAATCCCGCATCTCACATAGATAACTTTCTTGTTATGGACCTTTCCTACCCTGAATCTTCGCCCTGCAACAACCATTTTCTTCTCAAAATTACAAGACCAAAAAATGTTAAGTTACATGTTTTCATAGACAAATATGTATACTAGGAGCTCACCTGCAAGATCAACATATGGGTATTTTGGGTGAGATTCAAAGGCTCCAGTGGCGAAGAATGCATTCTCTTCTGGTGCATATACTGTGATGAGACCAATGTATGGCCCATGGAGATTTATTTGGTAGATTACGTCTAATGTCTTTCTCTTCTTTGATGACACTGCAAATGCAGGAGAACTAAGTGCAGAAATAATGAAGACTAGCAAAAAGGATAGTCTCATGAATCTTGAAGCCATGGTTGAGTACCTAATAAGCTCAAAGAACTTGAATATATACAAGTTGCTGTCTTCAGAAATCAACTTTGCTTAGGTGTGCCAGCACACTCGTTCTATATGTGTAAACATAAAATATGGAGTAATTTATTATAGTATGTTTCTGATGCATATTTGCTGTGATTTGTTATGTTATTTGCTTGTTTATTCTATTCACTAAACTTTATTTTTCCATGTCTCAGTCAATCATTCCAAGCTTTTCTTTGTCTCGGTACATCATATTCATTCCATGTTTATGCGTAGGAAAATGTTTATATGGAAGTATAGAATATAAGTATTACAGACTATACTCATGGTAGCGTAGGTAAATGCTAAAGTATGATATATTTTAAATTGAAGTGTTTATATCATAGCGTGATATGAGAAATATCATATTAAATGTCTAATTTTAATATACAAATAGTAAAATTATTGTATAAATGGACAAACACGGCAAAGATCCGATCCATTTTCAATCAGAAGAGATCTGTACACGGGGCCAAAGGGATTGTACAACTTGGTGAGAGGAAACATTACCCTTTAAATAATTGTGGCAGAGATGTGTGCGTGGGGCCTTGTGTAGTCAAATTCTTGGCACTCCCGAAGATAGAGCCACTCCAGCCCACGAAAAAACGGTCCCAATTTCTGACGCAACACAACGGGTGGGACGTCCTAATCTTTTGCTTTGCATTGGATGAATTTTGGAGGTGGGACGTGCCCCGCTGTATAGGACCGAGCCCATTTTTTTGCATCACTACTTTACATATGACAAGCGTTCTTGTAATATTACTATGTAAATTTTTATTAACCCTGATATCCAACAGTAAAATGTTAAAAATGCAAGGTTATAATGCAGCGGTAAAATTCTATTTTTTTTTAATTTTTTTATTCTATAAATATCAATTTTCTTCAATTTTTTTAATTTTTTCTTTCCAAACCTTCTCAACACTTCTTTATTCTTTCCATACCAATTTTACTTATTTCTTTTTTCACAAAAAATGGATTCAAATCAATTTAATTTAAATTCTTTTCTCAACTACTTGCAAAATTGTAACTCCCCTAAAATTCAAATATTCAAAATTCTCAATCTTCAAATTCTTAAAATTCAAATCCAAATTCTAATTTTCAAATTCCAAACATTTCCTAAATCAAAACATTCAAAATTCTAATGCTCAAATTCCTTCTAATTTTCAAGTTCCTTCAAATTTTTAGGTCTCTTTTTTTTTTTTTTTTCAAGCAATCAAAATCCACAAATATTTCAATTTCAATTTTCTTTTGTCTTTAATCGACCAGTTGAAAATATAAGTACACCATCTTTTCTATTTCAAACCCAATTTGGGAATTTGAGATCAATATTTGCCAGCATTAGGGGGTCATCTGACCTATCTCCCCAAACATCCATAGATTTGACTCTGATTTCACAATATTCATAATTTTCTAGTCATAATGGGTTAGATGCTATTGACCTCAACAATGAATAAATTGAATATGATGGACAAGATAATGGTCATTAGCGGTGAGAAAAGGATAAACTGCTAATAAGTGCATGGTTGAATGTGCCAATGGATCTTGTGATTGACACAGATAAAAAAGGTGATGCATTTGGAATTGGATCCGGGACTATTGTGAGGAAAGCAACCATGGCTTAACCAAAAGAGGGGCAATTGCAATGAAGAAACAGTGACATAGGATTAACGGTAGGACTCAAAGACTCGGTGCTTGCCACGATCAAGCATCTCAAAGGATAGGGAGTGCTTCGAGCGATAATGATATAATAGAGTTGGCTCATGAACTCTTTGAAACCACGGCAAAGAAGAAATGCAATTTTGTGAGGCATTGGAATGAGCTTCAGAAGGAACAGAAATGGAGATTTCAATCAACTCAGAGTAAAGGTTCCAAGAGAACAAAGATAAGTGCTTCTAGAGAATTTCATCTTCCTCAAACTCGAGAACACCAGCAGGTGAAGAAGTTGGTGTAGAGTCTCTAGTTCATCCCCAAGGCACTAAGGCATCCAAGGGGAAGGGTAAGGGGAAATCAAAAGCATGTAAGGGTGGAAACACTTTGGAAGAAGAGATTAAGGGCTTGTTTGAAAGTGTTTTTATTTTTTTCTTTTGTAAAATTGTTTTTAAAAACAAGTTTAAATTCAATTTTAAAGAATAAAAGAACAAAAAAATCTGTTTGATAACTTAATCTCAAAACAGTTTTTTAATGATAAAAAACAAAAAATCTGTTTGGATAATTATTTTTAAAAACAAGTTTTAAAAGCAATAAAACAAAAAACTTGTTTGGCAAATATTTTCTTAAAAGTAGCAAACATATAATAGCATAATTTAATATAATAATAAATTTCATACATAATATTATTATAAAATCTCAACAAATGTCTTAATATAATTTGATATATTTTTATATTCATAAATCTATTTATATTCTATGCATTATATTCTTGTTGCCACAACTGATTTGCTATTTGGTCACAGTACCTTACTATTTTCCTTGCAACTTTATCAGCTAATAATTTCCAATGCAGTGATTAGGGTTTAATAATTTGAAGTCATGCAATGTATAACAAATAAATAAGAATGTTAAACAAATAATAAGAATTGTAAATATGAAATAATAGCACACATAAACAAATCAGAAATTCATTTCTTAATATATTACCCCGTTCATATGAATATACCCAAATGACAACATAAATTGGTTTTGCAACTCTTAAAAATTTTAATCATATTAATTTTTTACTACTTTTCAATGACCGAATAAATAATTGTGATTATTAGTTGTGCTATTTTACAATTAATAAGTTTATTTTTAATTGCTTATATATATATATATATATATATATATATTATTGTTTTCTTAACTTAATGAGATACATTAAGTTATCCTTTAAATTGGGGGAAAAAAATATGTTCACAAGTAATAGCTAAAATAGGGTTTGAATAAAAGAAATTAAAAATTTGTAGCACTTCCCAAATAATTTCATAAGAATAATTTACATGTAAAATATAAAATAATATTATATTTATAACACTACACAATTATAGTGCTTATTAAGGTGGAACAAAAGGAATGAAATATACTTTGTAATATTATGAAGAAGGTGTAACCAAAATGAAAGCTTCATCATTTGCGCACCATCCATACCAAATGTTTTCATCTCTAATTTGAGATGAAGATGGAGTAATACAAACCTATAGTATAACACCTAACAAACAATTCTTGATAAAATTTGAAGTGGTGGCCTCCCAGTCATTATATTCTGCACCAAATCACCCACAATCTATGCTGAACTATTGTCAAAAAATATTGCATCAAGATCTTGTACATCTATCAAACCATTCCTTGGCAAACATCACTTATTGCTATTAGTTCTAAACCAAAGCAAAGAATGATTTTAACATATGTCAATATAAAATATCATAATCGAAAGGAACCTTTTTTTCTCCCGATAATTATTCAAAAGCTCAAGACTCTCCAAGCAAAGAGAAGAGCTATACAAATAGATAGAACTATAAAGCTATACAAGAAATTGCAAAAAGATCAACACCTACAACACCCCCTTACATAAGAAAAGCCACTCCCAGCACTTGCTAAAAACTAAAAAAAACATAGACAAATTTGTACACTTTTAATAAGATAAAATTAGATAAGCATTACCACCTATTAGCATCATATAATGATCCTAGTTAGCTCCAAAAAAGAAGCCACCATAGCAAAGCAAAAAGCCAAAACTTTGAACCTTTAAAACCACACCTCTTAAAATCTTTAACAAATGAGCACCACTTAACCCAATATTCAAACCATATCAACCTGTCTCAATATCAACACCCCATCAGATACTTGTATTATAAATTATTTGCATTGTGAATCAATTTGAATTTGGAATCCTTAAAGCTCCCACAATTGGCTCCAAACTTGTTATCACCCATGTGCATACATTATCCCACCTCAAATCATGCGATCTAGTAATAGTTGCAAATATGGAAGAAAACATATCTATTCTATTGATAATCTGACTTGAGCTTCTATCCCTGATAAATTGCTGCATCATGATAATTGAGGAACCAACCCAACACCCAATCTAATTGCAACAAATCTAATCTTTCACCTACGAAAATAACTAACACTGCAAAACCGCAACAGCCATGAATCCCATTCACCATGGTCCTGAGATAATCTAGTAATCAATCCCATACATTTACAATACCATCATTAGCAGTCATTTCATATCACAAAACAAAACCAACATGACCCCACTGAGACCATACCATACTTCAACACAATCAACTATACCAGTCCAAATGAGTAACAAAAAATATATACCAGTCCAATTCCTATACCATACACAAATCTTCCAACCATCAAAACAAAAAACCCAAAAAATAGCTTACCAATAATGCTTCCGGCTTGACTTGGGAAGGAGAAAAATCCAAAGGACCGCAACGGAAAGACCGACATGGAGGAACACAGAGACAGAGAGACACAACGCGAGGCGGAGAGAGAGAGAGATAGAGGTAGATTGCAACGCCGCAAGAAAGAGACAGAGATAGATCATGACGCCGAGAGACAGAGATAGAAGCAGATCGCGCAACACCAAGAGAGAGACAGAGACAGAGTGCGACGCTGTGACAGAGGAAAAGAGACCGCAATGCGAACGGTGGCGGCGGCGGCGGTGGTGGTGGTGAGGACGATGATGGGCGGTGGTGAGCACGAAGAAGAAAATGAAACAAAAAGGAAGAAAGGGAAGACGACAAGGAGAAGAAGAAGCAGAGGGAGAAGACAACGAAGGGGGAAAATAGAACGGTGGCTTTGGTGAGGATCGAATTGGGTGAAGAACAATAAAACAAAAATATTACAACTATGCCACCGCTTAAACAGATGTTTTTAAAAACAAAAGATCACAAAACATGTTTTAGCTGTTCTGAGTTTTCTATTTTAAAAAATCAAAATCAGTTTTTTGTTTTTTAAAACTAATATATAAAAACAACCTTTCAAACATGTTTTTTTATTTTTTTGTTTTTAAAAATCAAAAACTATTTTTAAAAACACTTATCAAACAAATCCTAATACATTCAAATATGCTAAAGTTAGGAAATTATTTCTCATAGAAAATTTTAAGGCCATAAAGGAAAAGAAATTTGCACTAAAGGAAAAGGTGGTAGCGATAAATGAAATAGAAACAAAAATGCAAATCCTTAATGTGGACACTTTTTTGATGATGGAAGAACAACGATCCATTCATGCTAAGATTGTGGAGAAAATTAAGGCAAAGTATTTTTGATTTAGGTATTTGTTGTATTTTCTAATTTAGGTGTTTATTGTACTTTTAATTTATTTAATATTTCTATTATGTAATGTTGGTAATCATGTACGATATATTGTAATATAATTTTTTAAATTATGCAATATTATTTAAATTTAAACTATCAACAAATAAATGTAAGAAATATTAGCCGTTTCAAAAACTAACTATTACAAAAATTAGCCGTTATAAAACTAGCTGTTACAAAAACTAGCCTTTACAAAAACTAGCCGTCATAAAATTAGTCATTACAAAATTAGCTTATAAATATGGAGCACCACTTTTTCATATTTGCTCATGACATCTTTTCCTTTCCCACCATTAAGTCTTATCTGCACTAACTATCTTCTCTCAAAACATCTTTTCACTCTCAACTACCATTAAAATCTTTATTATTACGTATGGCTGGAAACTATAATGATCCTAATAACATGTCTTTGGATGACTTGGTTGAGGATATTGTATTTAGTGATTTAGACATATCTGACATTATGTCTGCAAGTGACTGTATTAAGGATTTTCTATTCGATAATTCAGATGAGTGCCAACTTGAACTCATTCTGCAGTTACACGGGGAAAGCTCTTCCTCTAGATCTCGTAAAAGAATAAATAGAGGTCATGAAGTAGGATATGAATGTCTTTTTAGGGACTACTTTGCCCCTAATCCAGTCTACCCTCCTGATACATTTTGGCGAAGGTTTCGAATGGAAAGACATGTCTTTGTTCGTATTATCAAAGCCCTCTCAAATCTTGATCTATATTTCCGATAAAAGGTTAATGCTATAGGGCAAGAAAGGCTTATCCCCACTAGAAAAATACACAACTGCCATGTGTATATTAGTGTATGGAGTATCAGCTAATGCCGTCGATGATTATGTGCGGATAAGCAAGAGCACTGCAATTGAGTGCTTAGATGTTGAAGATGTAATTTTAGTATCCGAGTCTGAATACTTATGAAAGCCGAATTCAAATGATGTCCAACGCCTCCTAAAGATGGGGGAAGATCGTGGCTTCCTAAGCATGATGGGTAGCATTGATTGCATGCACTAGCAGTGGAAAAACTGCTCAAAAGCATGGAAAGTATGTTCTTAAGTGGTTACTGTAGGTTTCTAACTATAGTACTTTGAAGTCGTGGCTTCTTCTGACCTTTGGATATGACATGCATTTTTTGGAGTCGCGGGTTCAAACAACGACATCAACATCTTAAATCGTTCACCGGTGTTTGATGAAATTTTGGAAGATTGCACTCTAGAGATAAATTATACTATAAATGGTACCAATTACACTATGGGATGCTATTTAATGGATGATATATATCCTGAATGGGTAATATTTGTCAAAACAATATCCCAACCACAAGGAGATAAACGAAATTATCTGTAAAATATTAAGAAAGACAATGAAAGGTTGTGGAATGAGCATTTGAAGTGCTGCAAGCTCACTTTGCCATTATACATGGCCCAGCATGATTCTAGGATAAAGAAAAGCTTGGAAGAATAATGAGAGCCTGCATCATATTGTATAATATAATTGTCGAAGATGAGAGAGATACATATGCGAGAAACTTTGATGAACTCCTCTTTTACGACGATGTGGACAATGACATATCACAATCGGAGTTAGAGGAGGAAACTTTGCTCCCTATGAGAGGTATATCCAAAATAATATTCAATTTTATGATAGACAAAAGCATCGGCAACTACAAGCAGACTTTGTGGAACATATATGATAATTCCATAATGCCCGTTAAGTAGCACTTTTAGTTATTTAATATTTAATTACACGATGTTGTTGGATTTATAATGTATTTTATAATGTACTCTTTAAAATTAAGCAATTCTGTTGTTGTTGATTATGTGATATTTCTTTGATATTTTTAAGATTTTTTTAGTTCATTAATAATTTTAGTTTGAATTTTTATAGTTTAATGTTCAAAACATAGCCATGGTTACCATAATTATATTATCTCGATATTTTGAAGATTGTTTTAGTTTCTAAACAAATTTTCTTCAAATTTTTATATTTTAACTTTAGAAAATTTTAATTTTATATTTGTTCAATTCAAAAATAAAATTATATATTAAGTAATATTTATAATAAAATATTTGATAATTATATTAATATTTTTTTAATTTAAAAAATGTGGAACCAAAGTTGAGACTTTATCATTTGAGAGAAGAGTCTCATTTTTTAAATACTTTTATTTTTTATGACATGTTAGCCCACAAGTATTGATGTGACATATAATAGGATTAAAAATGGGACACAAATTGGGACTTTCCACCATAAATGTTCTAAATTGATAACGAAATTTGAAAGGGTTAACTTCTTGCTAGTTTCTAAAGACAAAATTAGAATAATTGATGACGTTATGTTGACTGAAAATTTAAAATGAAAAATGTTAATCAAACATAATCTTTTGACACACATTTATCATATATTTGTGTTAAAAAAAATAAACTTATTATATATGGGGATAAAATAAAATTATAAAATTATCCGTGTATTTTTTGACTTAATTTATAATTAATTTTATAGCTTTATTTTATTTACATTAATTATTACTTAAAATTTTTTCTCACCTATATAATAATCTCTCTTTTCTTTTAGGGTTGATGAGATATAATTATAAAATTATTCATAATTATAAATTGGTTTTTTTTCGAAAAAATAGAGGTTGAATTTTTTGTCCAAAACAAAATGTAAGGCTTGTTAACTTTTACATAAAGATATAAAGATTAACCATATATATATATATATATATATATTTATAATTTACAAAATAATAACTAATCAAAATTAGTATGAGAATATGTTAGAATTATTAATTCTTACATGGATAAATAGTCTCTACTATTTTATTAATTTATCAATGATCACTCTTTAAATTTTGTTGAATTCTAGTTGGATTTTGGTTAGATTTTTCTAACCATGTAATGTTCCTGATGGAATTAGATGATTAAAGAGAGTTACCAAGATCACTCCGTTCCTCTTAAAATACCTCATTTAAGAGTTCTGTAATGAAACACTTTAGCGGTTCTAAAGTTCTGAAAAAGAAGTAAAAAGCACTACTCTTTTCATTTTGCAAGGAAAGATATTGTGACATGAAGTAAAAGAGTGGCTAACAATGTTCTGGAACAACACTGGGATATGACTCGAGGTTTTCTATTCTTCCAATCGTTGTTATTCCATCAATGGATATATTATGATTTAGATTAAGAAAAATGCTTTGGAGTTAGAATTTTTTATCATTTTTTTCCGATAATTACAAAATGCTCAAGCTCGCATGACAGAGAGAAGCACCACCAGTACGAGGTTAAAACCAAACAAAGGAGAAAGAACTAAAAAACAAAGCAGAACCAAACATCATTGTCCAACAAAATCTTAAGAACAGCCCAAAAACGATTAAAAACCTGAAGCATAGCTCAAACTCCCCAATATTCAACCAATCACCGGATAAAAGTAATTTCAGCCACTCCATCCCAAAACAACACATCCAATTAACACCCAACATCATTGACAAACTCTCAAAACAGCAAAGCACCCTTATCACCACCTTGTAGCCCTACACAATATAACTTGCTCCAAGACCAATCTAACCTTCAAACATTACCACCTCCACACCACCCCTGTCATTGGGAATCCCTTCAATCACCTTTCACCTCCTACACTCCTCCTTGACCCAACTTAACCAAAAACTTGCAACAGACATGCCATCCCACTCGGCGAAATCTACAACCACTTCCCCAAAATCAGCCCATGAAAATTGCCACACCAAACACTGAGAGGTGGTGATCGTTAGCATTTTTCATCTGAATTGGTTTCTTATATATATATATATATTAACTTTTAATTTTTTTTGGTATGTGATATTAACTCTTAAATAAATAAGTAAATTAATCTACCATTTTATTTCATCTAATAATTACTCTTATTTGTTATAAAAAAAATTTAATGTTTTTTTTCATTGTATAGTTTTATCCTTACATAAAAAACTTAAAAGAAGGATTGTACCCAAAAAGAAAAGATAAATCAACTTCAGCAATGGGTAAACTTTCATGGGTTTAATACATCACTATATGCTGAATTCGTAATACAACACTTGTCACTGGTTTTTTAGTAATTTCAAATCGAAATGGACTTATCATGTCTACATATTTTGAAATTTGTTGCAACGTAATATTTTCACTCCACAGCTGCGGTCTAAAACCGATGTCATCTTTGATGATTGTTGCCTTTTTGAATAGACAATATTATAGCCACAATACAACCGTCCCTAATACAAAGAAAACAAGACAATGTTTTGAAGACATCTATTTGATTTGGTTGTATTCGTTATCCATCAATAGCCATCGGTTTTGAAATGTAATGTGTATTGTAATTACTTAATTACGAGAATTGTTTTATTTTATAAGCATTGTCCTTATACCCTTAAATAGTCTCCTAAATGTATCCTATATCAACATGCAACAATTTTTTCATGATTAAGGTTAATTATAGAGTATCATTGTAAAAATGGGAGAAATTTCTTTATCATATACTATCGAGGCCTCTGCCATTACAGGGGAGAGGGATATAATTTTATAATTAAAATAAGAATTATTGCGAAGTAACGAATTAAACAACACCTTTTTTCCATTAAAAATGGTCAATTTTAATGTAAGGCATTTGTATCTAGAAAGATCAGACCATAAGATCCAGATAATAAACAAAAAGCATCACTTCTGACAACACAGAAGTTCCTGTTGTAGTGCATAGTATGAGAATTCTTTATTAATTTCATTCAATTTTCTTATAGGCTAGCTCCTTGTCCAAAAAAATAAAAATAAAAATACAGCCTCCACCCAACTCTACAGAAACTGGTTCTTTATCATTGGATTCCTGCGCTGCAGCTTTAGTTTGTCGCTGTATGAAATAAACTAAATGCAATTAAATATAATTAAACATAACATCTATGAAAAAAAAAAGGTTCTGAAATCAAAAAACTTGTTAAACACTGAATTACAAGTATCTTGACATGTAAGGAGAAACCCCTGTAGTAGCTAGCGTCCTCATTCAACCAACATATATATATTCCATTTGTAAGATTATGTTACGCTACATCACTCTAGAATTACAACACCATAATTAACTTGATGGTCCATGATTTGATAGTTGATCAGGATATCCAATACTAATAAAAATAAAAGCGAACAGTAGTAACATCCAATAAGCAAGTACGTACCCTTAACATATTGTAGGTAATTGAGTTTATATTGCAGAATTAATTTATCAAAAACTATATATGCAGCAACACTAACCAACTTAACTAGTTCAAAACCATAAGAATAAATCTCAAATTAAATATGACTCAAATAAACTCTGTAAATTACAATATTAAACATTCAAACTAAAGCTGCATTCTTCAAGAGAGTTATTTAGCAAAGAAACCGTAAGTCCATCATTTTCCATAAATTATATTGAAGAATGTAAAACCAAAAAGATAGTAAATGAGAAGCCTAACTACATATCCTTTTACATGCAAATGATGCAATTGATACTCATTAACCCGATGGTAGCAATTAATTTCATAGAGCAGGTATATATGGAGCTTCAAAATGACCTACACAGCTGCATGACATCCCCATCCCAAAACCTTAGAATCAAGAAAGAACTGGCTTAAGTTAAGACACTGACTTTATTCTTCCTATAAGCCTTGACAAAGACAAACTAAGCTTTCAATTAAGAAAATTATAAGATCCGAATGTTAAACATATATGGTAAGATATACTCGAAAATGATTTACAAAGTCTCTCGAATAAAATGAAGCCTTATTGAATAACTTCAATATTCTAATAATTCATAAAAAGGGAGCTCGATTCCAAATAACCATAGGAAAAGTACTTGACATTTTAAATATAGTCAAAGCATGCATGTAAGACCCACCAGTAAATGCAAATGTAAATCTTGGATTCAAACGCGTTCCACGGAGAAAACTTACCTCAACGAATGTTTATACACAAACTCCAAATCGTCATAGTAGGACGGTCTATCTACGGGATTGAACAATAAAGAAAAAGCAAATATGAGTTCCCATGCTAAAGGAATAATGAAATGAAAAATATAATGGAGCAGCTAAAAGTAATAAATGAAATTCTTCATAACTATTTACAGAGCGAATATCAATAAATAAATAAAAAAAAGAATCCATCCCAAAATTTTGCAAAAGAAAACGTACACTTATTTAAACTGTCCAATTGAAAAATAAAACAAATAACACTCCAAAATTCAAAATTAACATATAAGAGAAATATTCAATGTTGTTAGATTAGGGATCAGTTCTTAGCAACTTTTTCATCCTGACATTTCAATCAGATCAGGCGCCATGCATCTTGATAATAATCAAACATGAAGTCTAAACGTTATGGAAACCCATCTACGTTCTAACTTGTGCTATATACTATTGCCAACCTTTTTCGCCTTGTGAGATCATGACCTCTTTTCAGAGGTTTGGCCCATTTGAATTGATTATAATTTATAACGCTAATTTTTGTTCAACTACAAGAGCACAAGTGTCATATAATCTTTGCACAAAAATCTTTTTCTTAAAATTTTTGCTCAAACGACTTTTTGGCATTTAGAGGACCGATTTTTAGATAGGAGATATCTGGTAACTAGTTATAGCTAAAGTTCAATTTACAATTTTTTTTTCATAATATCACAGCTATCTTAAGATGGAAATTGGCTAAGTGGAATTTATGTTAAAACATTTCCCGCCCGCAAGCACATCACCAAACACACAAAATACAAATCAATCCAACTATTCCAACGAAACCCGAGGTGAGGCTGAAAATAAATATGAATTGCAGGGAAACCAATCCCCAGCAAACGAAGGTTATGCAGAAAATAAGACCCAAGGTCCCTTTTCATAGGTCTTTCTTTGCCGCCATGATCTACCACTAACTTCTACGGATCTGCCCTATGCATGATCACTCACTTAACTTCTACCATTCCTAATGGTCTTACAACTGGACCATAACTCACCCAGTCCTGGTTCCTGGTTGGGAATGAATATGACTAGACGGGGAACTGAAGAGAGAAAACACAGAGAAAAAAAAATTTAAAAAAAAAAAGGAGCAAAAAACTATAACCAAAGTAATCATGGCTCACCACACAGAATTAAACAAAAATATTACCTGGACTTATAGTAACTGCTGCCGATGGAGAGTCCTGAAGTAAGTAGTTCAATACTTCATCACCTAATGGATGCGGTAATTTGTAGTCAGCTTTATGGTCAATGACACCAACTTACCCAAGTTAAGACGTTCATTGGGAAAACCAGGAATCGCCGACAGAATCTAGACATTGAAGGTGATTTAGACGTATTCATTAGCAAATACTTGAAGAAATACACTTGGATTTAATTTTGATACAAATGATTAACATAAGTTTTTATATTATATTATTTAACTGTATATTGACACATATTATTAAAAATATTTAACTCCCATAATTATTATTTTAAAAGTTATAATTACAAATATACAAAACACAATGTGTTAATGGTACAAAAATTTTACACCTATAAATAGAGAGAAAGAAAGATATTCCTTTGACATTCTTAATTGCTGTAAGGGTATTAACACCTTTCGCTAATGTGTGACTAATATTTAACTACGACCTCAATAAGTTAAAATATATATTTTGATAATTTTATTTTAAAAATAATACAGCATATAGTTAAAATTGATCACTAACTATTACAAGTCACCCGTAGCATTCAAAAAATTGAGGATAAAGCGAAAGAGATGTTTAATTATAAAAATAAAAGAAATAAATATCAATTACTAACTTTTATATGATTAAAATATAAAGTTATGTAATTTCTTTTAACTGGTCGTATAATTTTTAAATAACATTTAATATTAATTATCTATATTTATATGATTAAGATTTATTTTTCTCACCTTTCATATAAAAACACTCCTCTCACTTAATTAATCCCCTGCGTGCGTGTTTCACAATTTACTTGCTGAAAACAAACTAATTTAAGGTACCTTAAGGGCTGCTGAAGATATTGTCATCGAGAGCACATTGGTGTACCTTCTCAACCAGCTCTGCAAGGTCCGTGCAACACCTGAAGTAAATGAGCGGCAGCAAACCTCCATTCTAACTTCTTCAAGAAAATTGAGATTGTGCTCAAAGAGTAGACGAGTATTATAAGGAGCAATACGACCCACGTAAGCAAATGAAGTCAGATTTGGGGTACTCATTCGAACCTTGAAAGGACACTCGTCCGTAAGCTTGTACCGTATGCTCATGTTGGTAAGTGTATCACTGACCACAACAAGGCATTTTGCAATGTCAAGTGCGCAACAATCAATAGACAAGTAGTCATCTTCTTGCACCCTGAAAAGGGGTTAACACAACCATTTTTTTCCTTTGCCCAAAATGTGACACACCTTAGATGACACTCTATTAACTCCGGCAAGTTCTCTAGAATGTGTGGAACCAGTGCTGCCCCAGTGACTTGACGAAATGAAAGGTTAAGATACTTAAGATTTTGTTTGTTGCAGGAAAACTTGGTGCCACGAAACAGAACAGGCACTGGCGCCCCTTCCTTAACATAAGAGCTGATTTTGAGGTGCTCCACCCCATGTTCCACAGCATATTTGATTAGCTCGTCCAAAAACCAAGGGTGATCATTCCTATGCTGCTCAAAATCCACATTGGTCAAGTTACTGCCACCATCACGGTGTTCCAAGAACTTGGACACAAACCTCTCGAAAAATTCAGCATTTTGAAAGTGTGGGATGCTTGCCACAAGCGTAGGGAGATGCTTCCATACGTTACTCCATCTTTTGGACAAGATGCAAGTCTGAACAGCTTCCTTTGTTGCAGCATTGCCAATGTGTATATCAGAATGCTATTAGGCATTGTGCTAATATAATCCACTTTTCCTTCTCTTTCACCCCGCTTTGCTCTTTTCATCTTTGGTTCCTTCTGCACAATATCTCCTTGTGATGACACCTGATGATCGAGATAAACATTGATAGTTGTTAGGCTAATAATTTAATTGACAGAAACTTTACTGGAAATTTGAGAAAACAACCACTTTTCTTCGAGAACAATCTTCAAACAAGCACAAAAACTTAGCAATGTCGTAACAATTTGTCGTGATGTAATTTGCAAAATAGGTTGAATATGAATTTCATTTGTAAACCAATAAAGGCTACACGAAAATGACTCATGTCTTGGAATCGATACTTAATTTTAGGTCAACACGTAAATCTAAAAACCAAGGAGAAAAAAAATATTCTTTTTTTTTTTCTTTGACGTGAACAAAAAAATCTTCATAGTAGGTCCTAATGAGTGCTTCAATTCCTTCATTTGTTTGTGTTTGGAGGAAAAGGCAGAAAATTGGGCAAAAGGTGAAACCATTACCGCCCTTTTGAATTATATATAAATATCATATGAAACATCTGGATATTGTTATATAAACAGTGAAGGAAAAACTACGACAAAAATTAAGGAAAAGCCCGAAATAATCATTCTTACTGTCGTCAATCTCAAGGGAACTAACTTGGGCTAACATGGCTCTCGTCAACAGTAGGGCTAAAGAGACTAGGGGTTCAAAATTCCCATGATTATGTAGCATATGGGTAGTTCATTGAACAAGGCCCATTTACTTTTTCAAAGCCTGTGTATCGCGTCATAAAACTTGAGGTTATGATAAATATAATCGAAAAAAGAAAGAAAGAGTATGATAAATGCTCGATTTTCAGATCACCGTACACTTTAGGGAAAAAATGGGTCTTTATTACGTGCCACGAATACTAGAATATATACGTGATATTCTGCAGAGTGCTAATTTGCAGTTCATCCTAATTTAAAGATATTTACAAGCATAAGATTATACAAAATCAAGGAATAAATTTATGCATATTATTTACCCTTAAAATTAATTTAACCTAACGAAAGTAATTAACTAAGATTTGGGCGTGTCTAAGTTTAAAATATTTTTCAAGTAAGCCATTTGCGTCAAGATAAAAACTATGGTTTCCTAATGCTTTAAAACATGCATCTGTATTAAAAATTAACTAGAATAATTATGGAAGTAATTAGTAGGCTTGGAAGTTTTTGCCCATATATATTGTAGGTACCCAATCCACCCACCTTGCGAGTCTTGAGGTATTAATATTGAGAGAAATTTTAATATGCTCTTAAATTAAGAAAAAAAATTCTTTGTTGTGGATTATTTAATATTTGACACATTAATTATAGCATTAAAATTAAAAATTGTATATAAAGCAGGAGATAATAATAGCCTGCATAGCCGATGTGGCGAATGTAGAATAGAATAGTACATAATAATAACTTCTACTTGCTCGGATAACGCTTTAAAAACTTATTTAAGGTTGTTTCTGCTTACAAGCAGATCTAGTTGACTATGACTTTAAGGCCAATACTTTCAATGCTATCTCCCACCTCATATTTGTATTTCAAACATAAACTTAGAGAAATTATGTTTGTATTTATTTTTCTGCTTGACTCACTTAATGAAAGAGAGCTATTGGACAAAAATTATATCACATACTATCTGGAGGTTACCATAATTTTTTGTAAGAGTATGTCAAGCACTGAGTCTTATTTTATGAATACAAATATTAGTAATCATAATCTTAAGTTAATTGTGTTATTTGTAATTTATATTCGTAGCTTTAAAGATTTCTTTCAATATTTTGCTAAACCATGGAAAAAGTATTAAAAGTTTTTTATTCTAGATTGTAATTTGATTATTCTAATAATTTTTTTTTAACGATTTTCATATGGGAGAGATAGGATAATAAGTTGTGGGTTTCAAATATTAAGGGAGCTCACTGTTTAATTTGAATCATAATCGAAGCAATGTTGTTTACATCAATAAAAATTGGATCAATTTAATTCAGATTTTGAAACTAATCCATTTAAACCAATTTTATTGATTTGGATTGTATTAGTTTAATCAATTTTTTATCAAAAAAGAATTGGAAAAAATGCATTTTATTCTTTGAATAATAGATCATATGCACTTTGGTCTTTAAACATTAAAATGATACAAATTAATCTCTAAATTTTTATAAACCTGGAATCTATAGTGTTAAGTTTTCCACTATTCTTAATAGAAGTTGTCACATACTGCACACATGCCTAATTTCACAAAAAAATAAAAAATAAAAAAAATTGCTTGTCTAAAGCAAAATGCACAGCCCATGCCAATCCTTTGTGATTCCCATGATTGATGGTCCTCTCCACTCGTGTCCACTTGAAGTTCTTAAAATTTCCTTTGAAAAGTTTGTACTTTCTTTTCACCTTAACGTGAACACAACTCGGCCGATCATAGATATCTATAAACAATCATCACAAAACTGTCTTACGAGGAGCTTGCTATCCTACCTTTGCTAAGATTCCAAGTCCCAGAAGCCAAACAGGAATTCAACGAATTGCAAACCTTCCACTTCTTACTGGGCTTCGCAAAGATAAGACTTTTTCAAACCTCTTCCAACAACTAGGGTTGTTGAGATCCATCTTGATATCGAAGCATAGAAGCAAAGTCAAAAGAGTTATAATGGAGGTTATCGAAAAGGGACCAATAGTAGCCAAATTAAGAGGCAGAAGCGACATCGGAGGGGGATCAGAGGGGTATAGTCCGAAATCGAGCTTGTGATGGAGGCCGAAATTGAAGGTGTTCGAGGATGCCTATGCAAAGAGGGTTGGGTAGTAGAAGAAGAGCTCATGGAGTAAGGCCTAGCCATTGCCTAGGGAAGAAGAGAGGAGATCAAAGGGGATGGTGTGGCAGCACCACTTCTTGTAGCAAGAGTTTTGAATCAAGGATGAGGATTTAGACCACACGCATGCAAGTTGAGTCTAGTCACGAGGATTCTCTTCCAGGTTGTCGATGATCTTGAGGATGAAATTGTTGCTTAGGGCTACAAATAAGTTTTCCTTAGATATTGTGTATAAGGTACCAATATTCACAAAGAAGTTGTTAAGGGTAATCTTGTTTTAAAATTAGCTAGGCAGGTGTCCACCATGTGACAATTTCGATTAAGAATCAACAGAAAAACTTAACAAAAATTAAGCATATAGGAAATTTAGGGACGATTTGCACTATTTTTAAGTTTTGGAGCCAAAATGTATATAACTTGTAATTTAGGGGTAAAGTGTATTGTTTTTGTCAAAAAATTTTAAATTTAGAATTTCGTAAACTAAAAGTAACTCAAATCATTAAAAAAATATGAAATAAACCAAAAAAAATAAGAATAAAAAAACCTTATTTTTCATGTAGAAGATTATAGTTAAATATGAGATGAGAGAATTATGTGATAGATTAAAATTTAATACTTAAAGATTATATTATGTAATTTTGATCAATTTGAATTGAGTGGATTGGTTTTGAAAATTAAAGCAGTAAATCAATATATCCAATCCAATCGATTAATAGATATATAAAAAAAAAATTAATTTGTTTGGTTTTCATTAAATTTTGATTTTTTTTTTGGTTTGATTTTCAATTTAACTTTTATTTGGATTGAATTTAAAACACCTATATCAAATATTTTCAAATGATTATTTTAGGGTTTTATCACATTCCTTCATCCAAAAAAAAAAAAAAAAGAAGAAAAAAAAAGAGACCTACCATAGGAGATCAAGCTTAGAAGCTAGTCGAGATATCATAATAACTTACAAGGTGGGATTTTATGGTTAGAGAATGATTTTCTCTATTCGAATCTTATATTTCAAATACTCAATTAGACTTTTACGATTATAAACAAGTAATTTCCAACCTTAATTAGCACTTGATCAAAGAACCCGTCATAAAAACTCAATTTATAGAATGGATTAAGTGATCCACATATCTTTAATATAAATAATTGAACCGAATGCTTAATGGAAAGCTTCAAAATGAAAAATTTTACCTTGTACTCAAGATATTTCATGCTTGGACAACGATGAAGAATAATTGTGCCACCCCTTGCGCGTCTCTTTCAATCTTCAATAAAAAGTGATTTAAGGCCTAGATAGTGTTAGTATTAGAGAAACTAGCAAGGAAATTATGTGAATTGAGTAGAAATTGGCTTACCTAAGATTTTACAATGAAGAATCTTGATGACGGAAGACGAGGAAAGAAGAGGGAAGAAAAAGAAAGAAGATGAGATCGAATATATATGTGTAACCTCAAGATCTAGAAGATGCAGGAAATAAGAAAAAAGGTCAAAGTTCCTTATAATTATGAACATGCCACTCACTATAACATAATTGAAATTTAATAACATTTGAAAAGGTTTACTAAATTATTAAAAAAAGTTTTATTAAAACTCTTTAGTAACGTTACCTAAATACAACTAGTAAAAATGTTGCTTAAAAATTTTAACACTTTTTTTTAATATTTTAGTAACATTTCTCAAATGTTGTAATTGAAAAATATATTGTTAAAAAATAAATTTGCAGTAGTGACTAATTAATTATTTACAAACAATTTACAACTTTATTTTTGGTATTAACCTAAAAATTTTTTTTTGGCCGAGCTTAAAACTTTGTTCATATGGTGCGTGCTCTGTCATGGTCTTTCCACAAGGCGCTATGTTCAAATCCTACAAGCTCCGAGTTCAATTTTTGATCAAATAATCTCATCCATCTCAATGTTTTTATTTTTTACTTTAGCTCATTTATTCTCCAAACCAATTGCTCGAAGGGATAACTCTAATCATTTTCCTTTTGTCTGATTCACCCTAATGTCTATGCATAGATGATATATCTATTTTCTAATTAGAAATTTTATTTTATCACCTATTTATACTTAGAGGAGCATAATTCATGTCATTATTGGAGTAAACAGAAGAAAGTGAAATTATGATTTTTTATTTTTAATGTTAAAGTAATTAACTTTATTTATTCATTTATTTTTTCTTCGTTTTATTTATATTATGTTATATGTAATTTAATTTTAAGAATAAAAATTTATATATTTTATAATACCAAGAGAGAAGAAAAAAAGTAAAAACAAAATAAAAAATGGATTTACATTAAAAATATTCGGAGTTTAAAGAGAAAAAGGGTTAGTATATTTGGTCTTGTAAATTATTAAATTAAACATGTTCTATTTGTTTTATTTGTTGATTTATTTTAAATTCATACAACATAATTGTTACAATAGTTATTTACTATTTTTTATTATATTTTTATAATAATAATAAAGGAGAATAAGAAAAAAAATAGAGCCTTTTATTATCAGAAAAAGATGTAAATTTGATACAAATTTTAGAAGAAATGTCATATTCGATTTCAGCGAAAGTGTGACATATATATGAAATTTTTGGCCCTGCTTTATATGTCTTCTGGATCAATCCCTGCAAATAAATTTTTTTTTTTAATGAGAATTAGCAAGTAACGTTTTTCATAGCTAAATAGCAACCTGAAATAAGCTATAAAATATTTCCTTGTTAATCCATAACTTTGTTGTAATGGATTACATATATATGTGAGTTTGCCAGTGCTGAATGATCCATACGAGCTTATCAACATCACCTTGCCTCGCACAGCACTAGTAGAACCTCGTAAGCATTGGTTAGATGACTATGCTCATTATTACGCTTCAGTTCATATTTTTGTGTGGACATGCATCACTATTTCAATTTACCAACTCACTAAAAGTAAGCCGAGTTAGCTACTTTTCAGTTTACTCCAAAAGCAAGCCGCCCAAGTACTCAACTATTTTAGGCACCGATTAGTAGTGAGCTAGCCTAAACAACCTAGGTTGGCTCACTTTGAAGGCGGGTTCTTACATGGGGCTGATGTGTTTGTGATCACCATATTCCTTGTAATGTCACGACAAGAAAAATGGGAATTAGTGGCAGAAAGTTTGTGGTGAAGCAGTCAACAACAAAGTGAGTTCTCACATGCACCTCGCAAAGTGAGGTGTGTGATACATCTTGCGTGCACCATAGTCTGCAATTGGCAATGGGAGGTATGCTGAGCAGTAGCCAGTTTACGGATAGTTTTATATTGTTAGTTATTTTGGTCATTCTGTAATCCCTTCTCAACAAAAAAATTTGACTAAAACTAAAACACTCTAAGCTAGTGGAGAAACCGGTGGCGGACTACGATGGCTTGCAGTTCTAGTTGAACCCGAAGCTGATCGAACCCAGACCGTGCCAACTAGCTCATGAAGCAGGGTGAGTACATCAAGATATGGCGGCACTGTTGGTTCATGCTGAAGCAAGGGAAGCTCTTCTAGTTCAAGGACTCCGCTGTCACGCGAGTATCATGGCCACACGACCTTGTCCCAGTGGCATCTTGCCTCATCGTGGAAGGCGCGAAGGATGCGCTCAACGAGCCCTATGCATTCGAGCTTTCCACGCACTCCGACACAATTTACTTCATCGCCGATTCAAAGAAGGAGAAGAGAAGGAGGACTGGATCAACTCCATTGGCCGCTCCATTGTCCAGCACTCAAGATTCGTCACTGATTCTGAGATCATCGATTATGACAAGCGTTGATCCCTCATGCACTGCCCTGCATCGTCTTCGATTTGGAAATCGCACGCACTTTCGTTTTGGTATGACATTGGCTTTTAGTTTAGAATGTAAAAAGGCAAGACATTGGGGCCTAATTGAAAGTAAATAAAGATTAACCATGGGGAATTGTTATTAATAAATATATTATAAGGTTAATTATGTTGAATTAACATTCAATAGGATTAACATTGTTTTTAAAATTATATTCTTCAATCGCATCGATGTCATCTTGGTGTTCATAATGTTTAAAAAATTGGATAAATTTATCTATAATCCATCTTACCATTGATCTTATCATCATCAATATTTGCTCTGTTTCATCATTGAGTATTACTACAGTACATATATTTCATATTTTATGTCAACAAAAGTGCAATATACCTATTAACATTAACAAAATTCATATTTATATTTCTTCTTTTCTATTATTTCTTCTGCAATGCAAACACAAATTTTTATTTCACCTATCAACTTATATACTAAATCCAAATAAATTAATTATAATCACAAACAATTACATATTTTCTTAATCATATATAATTTACATTATTAACAATAATGTACATTTTACAATTTCCATCATAATTTGTTAACTATTTCACGACGGTTATTTATTTCTGCATCTCCAATATATAATCAATAAAATTGTCCCCTTTTTTTTCCTATATTCGTCTTCTTATTAAATTTATTATCGGTCAAAATCAACACTTAATATTATTATTTTATATAACCAACTATTTTAAACAACATAAAACCAAACATTGCATACTAATTCTTATTCTTATTCTCATTTTTAACTAATATTATTAAGTTTTAATTAATATTATTGCAATATACGAGTCAATATTTTAATCATATCTTATTCTAATTATATTTATTATTTATTTTCTTATAGATCTTCTACAGTTCTCACTTACGAAATAATAAAAAAAACACATGCTGTAACAAAAAATTCACATACAGCCCAAAATCACTTTACTCAAAAAAAAGAACGGCGACCCGGACACTGGCCCATGACCCTAAACCCACATCCATCGCCCAGACCCACTTTCCTGTTTAATAAAATACTCAGCTCTCCATCACCGGCTGCACAAGCTCCCCTTGACAATCCCACCCGTCCAGTCATTGTAGAGCAGATCGCTTGGCTCCTATCGAAGGTGCACTTACCATGCACACAAGGTGTATCGCACACCTCACTTTGCAAGGTGCATTTAAGAACTCGCCGTCAAAAAAAAGAAAATAGTTTACTAACGGAAATTTGCGGTAGAAAGGTTGCAACAATAATTTGTAGCAAACAAAATCCGCCGCCAATCAGTTAAAAAATAATTGTTTTTAGTTTTGTGTAGAATTAGTTGAGATGAGTATTTTTTATAAAAAGTAAGTTTTTTAGTAAAAAAAAAATAATAATTTTTTATTAAAAAAAGAGCTGAAACAAATGTATTTTAAATTTTATATATAATATACACACTGAAGTTTTAATAGATGAGTTTATATAATATATTAATTTGCTACACTAAGTAAACTAAATAGCATATATATTGCATTAGTTTATCAACTACTTGTTAAACATGCTTTAACTATAAAATTGTGTGACACATAGATTTGTACAATTATTTAATTAATGTTGGTTGGTTTAGTGTGTGTATATATATATATATATATATATATATATATATATATATAACATACAAAAGAATTTCTCCAAAATAAAGAAGGGTAGAAGAGGAGAAGAGATTTTCTTTTCTTTATCTTCAGAGAGAGATAATGAGGAACCTTGTTATCTAGTAGCACGAAATGCATATCCAAGAGGGGAATCTGCGTTTGTAGACATCTGTTTGATATGGTTGTATCTGTTATCAATCAGTAACTATCGAATTTGAAACGTGATGTATTATTACTTAATAATGAGAATAGTTTTATTTTCTAAGCATTGTCTTTCTACTAATAGTTTCTTAAATGTCACCTATTTCGGCAACAAGATTTTCAGGATTAATTAAGGTGATAGAGTATCAGCGTAAAAATAGGAGAAAAATTCTTTCTCATAGAGTGTCGAGGCCTCTGCCATTTGCGGGGAGGCATATAGTCTTACTTTAAAAATAAAACATTATTGTGAATTAAAAAAATCAAAAACCACTTTTGTCCATAAAAATTGACAATTTTAATATAAAGTATTTATACCTAGAAAGATCAAATTAACCAAAAGATTCAGATATTTAACAAAAAATATTACTTCTCGAAACAAATTAAGAAGTTTCTCTTGAGGTGCAACTGCAACATCAGAATCCATTATCAAATATCAAATTTCTTTCCTAGCTAAGCTCCACCATCCACTGCAGCCGCAAAATTCCTTCTGCGAACATAAGCTCTACAAAAAAAAAAGGGGGGGGGTACTGAAATCAAATCGCATGCCAAAAACTGAATAACAACTATCTTGGCATGTGAGGAGAAACCCTTATAATAGCTAGTCTCCTCTTCCAACCAACATATTTATTCCATTTGTAAGATTATTTTACGACACATCATTTTAGAAACACAAGATCATGACTTGATAGTTGAGGATATCCTGTGTTTGGTTGGAGCAAAAATGAGGGTGAAAATTTTATAAAACTCATTCATGAAATTTTCATATTTTTAGCCAACAACCAAACATACCCTTAAATACAAAAAGTTGAAAGCGAATAGAAATAACATCTATGAAAACAAGTCCATATACTCTTAAGATCTAGTAACTAATTGAAGTTGCATTACATGATTATGTATCAATAGTACTAGGCAACTTAACTAGCTCTAAACTATAAGAAAAACTCATATATGACTCAAACGAACTTCGCAAATTATAATATTAAACATGCAACTAATACTGCATTTTTTCCAGAGTTATTTAATAAATATGCCATAAGTCCATCCTTTTCCATAGATGCACTGAATGGAGCAGAACCAAATATAATAGGTGAGAAGCCCAACTACACATATCCTTTTACATGCAAATGATGCAATTGATATTCATAAGCCCTATGGTACTAATTTTGTTGCAGGCATATATGGAGCTTCAAAATGACCTCCATAGTTGCATGATTGCCACATCCCAAAACCTTAGAGAGAAGTGGCTTAATTAGACAGACTATATTTAATTTGACTATGCAAGCCTTGACAAACTAAACTTTCAATTAGGAGAATTGTAAAATTCAAATATTAAAGATATATAGTAAATGATTAATATTACATTGCTAGAAAGATATAATCTGAATCTTTGTTAGAAATTATGACAGTGGTTAGATGATATAAAATGATAGGGTCTACTTATTTATTTGAGAATAAATAACAATATCATATTATTCTAACAAAAATTCTAGTTGTTTGGCATTTTTTTAGTAAGATATATTCAAAAATGGTTTACAAAGTCTCTCCGATAAAATGGATCGAGCCCTATTGAATACATTCAAGATTCTAATTCATTAAAAGGGAGCTAATAATCTGAGGAAAAATACTTGACGGTTTTAAATATAGTCAAAGCATGCATGTTTGACCCCCTAGTACAGCAAATGTCTGTCTTATATTCAAACTTGTTCCACAGAGAAAAGCTTACCTCAACGAAGATTCATGCAGAAAATCCATATCGTCATAGTAGGACGGTAAATCTACGGGGTTGGACAATAATAAAGAAAAAGCAAATTAACGGAGTGTGAGTTCCCATGCTAAAGGAATGAAATGAAAAATATAATGGACCAGCTAAAAGTAATTAATGAAATTGTCATAAATAGTTACAGAGCAAATATTAATAAAAAAATAGAATCTATTCCAAGATTTTGCAAATTAAAACGTTAACAATTGTTTTAACTCTCCAATTTAAAAATTAAACAAATCATATAACACTAAAATTCTTAATTAGCATATATGAGAAATATTCAATGTCGTAATATTGAATGCAACTAGGAGTGGAGTAGTTGTGAGAGATTTAAAAAATTTATATGGGGTTATAGGTTTAGATCTTATTATTACTAATGTACTAAAAAAAGTTATAATATTAGAATTTACTCTTAACAACTTTTTAATCCTAATATTCTAATTAGATCTCACGCCAAGCATCTCTCCAAAATAGTCAAACATTAGGGTGATTCTATTTAGTGTGAAAACGAATGCTTATAAATTGCAAAAGCACAAATTTCAGAATGAACAACCATATTGATAAAAAGTAATGACCAATATAAAAATGTCGCATCACTTTGAATAGTTTCATACCAACTAACATATTTTTTTTTTAATCTTTTTATTGAAACTATAGATATTCTCCTATTAAAAGTAACTTTACTTGAATATTTGAGATTTTATAAAAGGTATGACTCTCCTAACCTAGGTTATTTTATATCCAAAACTTAAACCTAAAACCACTAATTTAGGGGAAGAAGTATTTACCACTCCAACCATTTAGTGGTTGTGTGCTTTTTTCCAGTTGTTCTTCTTGTTGCGTAGCTTTTGGTGGGTTCTTGTAGTGGTTCTCTTTGGTTTTCAGGGGTGACTTTGTAGGTGTTTTGATTTTTCTCTTTTTGCTGTTATTCTATGGTTGGTTCTGCTTCTTTGGCAGATTTGGTTTTGATTTTTTTGTGAATTCTTCTTGAATTCTTGTTTTCCTGTTCTGGCTTCTCACTTCTAGTGAATCGGAGCACTTTTTACTATAAAAAAAACCACTCCAACCAACCACATGATGGTTGACTCTCTAACCACGATTATACCAACTAACATTTTTGCTAGCATTAACTCTTAAAGTTGTGAGAATCCAAATATTCTAACTTGTGCGAGTTATACGTTTGCCAACCAATAGTTGGTTATGGGATTATTTTTCCTTTTCTATTTTTAGACCATGAGTTATTCACAAATTCAGCATTTGATCCTCGAGAAATTCTTCTACGACCACAACTCTATCACATCATCTTTAGACACACACCCAATATACTAAAATGACATCTCATTAAGATTGGTCCCGCAATACAACTCACCCTCTTCACTCTCTTTGCCACAAGTTTCCCATCAGAATCCAAAAGAAGGATGTTCTTCACAGAAGGACATGACTCAAAGTAAGAAAGGGACATGGTGAAGACTAGAAACGAAGCCTGGGCGGTGTAAATACCCGCTAAGAAAGAGTAACCACAACATTGGGAGTGCCTCACCAATACAACAAAAGAATAACCATAACCCTCGTGTTGCAACATTGAGTAATCCATATATATGCGTCAACAATTGCACTTTAAACTGGCTTTTATGGGATAAAAAGAACAATGTCGTTACTTATACAAGATGGCAAAATGTATCTATGAGGAGGAGGATTAAAAGAACATGGCCAATATTAAAACCAAATGACAAAGGAGAAATATAGTACAACGAATAGATATATTTAATTTATACGATTGTTATCCTATTAGGAAGGTACACAGATTAGAAAGGAAGCTAGGGAAAAAAAATTATGCAGAGCTATGAAGTAGTTGGAGTGCAAACCTCGTAGTGATTTTGAATAAAAGATTACGCAGAGCTAGGAAATAGCTAGAATGCAACCCTTTTAGTGATCTTGATCAATAATCTTGATCAAAAAATTATGGAGGACTAAGAAATAGTTAGAATGCAACCCTCATGGATAGAGAGAGGGAGGAATGCGACACAGGCGTAGAAGGAACTTGCAGAAAGAAAGAAAGAATGAGAGTAAGAAAGGGTGGCTGTATTGTGGGACCCACTCTTAATGAGTTGTCATCTAATTATTGGGTGTCTACAGGGATGATGTGTTAGAAATTTAGAATTGTGTTCCTAGAACAATTTTTCTTTATCTTATGAAACTAATCATTCCATCGTGAAAGTATAAAGATTATACAATTTTCTTACCAAAGTTCCTTTTTTAAGATTTGAACTCACATTATTCTTTTCCCAAGAAACCAAAGTTACTTACCATCGTAACTAACATTTTATAAATTTATATATGGCACCAGTTTCTCGACAAGACGTTTGTTAACTGGTCATAGCTTCACTATAAAATTAAAGATTTTATTTTTTCTTCACATATAATATCACAGCTATAAGATGGAACATTGGCACGGTGGAATTTGTGATAAAACTTAGCATGCCCTCCAAACATAAACAGATACAAGAAGAAATCCACTATTCCATCTTGATAAGGCCGAAAATGTATCTGGATTACAGGGAAATTAATCCCTACCACAGGAGGAATTTACAGAAAATAAGACCCCAGGTCCCTTTTTATGTCTTTCTTGCCTCCAAAACCACTCTCAATACCACCCTAGAGCCTATCCACCCTATGCATAATCACTCGCCCAACATTCACCCTATGCTGGCTGGGAATGAATATGACTAGACGGGGAATTGTAGAGAGACAACATAGAAATATTTAAGAAAAAAAATTATAATCAAACTAATTAATCGTGACTCACCACACAGAGTTAAACATAAATATTACCTGGACTTACAGTAACGGCTGCCGATGGAGAGTCCTGAAGTAAGTAGTTCAATACTTTATATGATGGAAGTGATTCTCCAGGGTCAAGTTTCACGTTCAATGACATCATGTTACCCAAATTAACACGTTCTGCCTTAGGAAAACCGGGAAGCGCCGCGAGAATCTAGGCATTGAAGGTGATTTAGACATATTTATTTGAAAATATTTGAAGTGAGTAAATAAATGAAAGTAATTGATGTTTTATTTTTATATAGTGTATAAACACCCTAGTCTATATATATATATATAGATTTATATATATATATATATATATATATATATATATATATATATAGATTTATATTACTCTCCTTATTTTAATTTTTTTATTTATTTAGATAATTTGATATATTTTTAATAATACATTCTGAATATTAGTGAAGGTAATATATCAATTTAATATTTATATAATTAAAATTTACACTTATTCAATTTGAATTATGATTACTATATATTATATGTCAATTGGATGTCTAAATTTTTATGTATAAATATACATATATATTCATATGTTGACACATTATTAAAATTTTTTAATTAATATAATAATTATCTAAAAAATTACACATGAAAATATATGATTTGGCAATGGTATAAATTGAAAACTTAATATGTCTACGTGCGTGCGGTGCGTGTTACTAATTCAACCTACCTGAAATTATATATGATGTATGTTTATTCGTATATATATGATTTATATATTACCTAAAAAATTACACATAGAAATATATGATTTTGGCAATGGTATAAATTATAAATTTTGTATGTTTGTGTGGGTGCATGCCTATGTGCATTGTGTGTGTTTACTAATTTAAAGTACCTTAAATTATATATCATGTGTGTTTGTGTTTACTAATTTAAAATACTTAATATATTAAAGTATTTTTTAATCATTAATTAAGTGTAGATTCCACCTTTTTTTTTTTCCGGCCACTAATAGAGAATAAAGAAATATCTTAATATATCCCTTAAAATAAGTTATAACATTGGGCACAAATAACATTTTTGTTTACTGATTTAAGTTACCTCAAGAGTTGATGAAGTGAGTGTCAGCGAGTGCACATTATTGAACTTTCTCAGCCAGCTCCTTAAGATCTGTGCAACCGTCGGAGTGAGCGGGTAGCAGCTAGAAACTTCCACTCTTGCTTCTTCAAGAAAATTCAGATTGTGCTCAAAGAGAAGACAAGCAACACTAGAATTACGAGGACCCACATAAGCAAATGAAATGAGATTTGGGGTGCGCATCTGAACCCTGAAAAGACGATCACTGTAAAGCTCAAAGTGTATGCTCAGGTTGGTAATTTCATCGCCAGCTACAACAAGGCTTTTTGCTTTGTGCAATGCACACCATTCAATGGACAAGATAGTGAGCTTCTTGCATTCTGAAAAGGGCTCAGCACAACCATTATCTTCCCTTGGAGAAAATGCAACGCATTTTAGATGACATTCTATTAACTCTGGAAACTCTAGGACCCGGGGAAGCAGTGCTACCCCAAAGCATCGACGAATTGAGAGGTTAAGATACTTTAGATTGTGGTAGGGAAACTTGGAGCCATCAAATAGAAGAAGCGGTGGCGCTGCTATGTTAAGGTAAGAGCTGATTTTGAGTTGCTCCACCTTGTGTGATATAGCATAGCTGATGATCTTGCACCAAAGTCGAGGGTGAACAAACCCATCATGCTCGAAATCAACATTGGTCAAGATACTTGAGCGATCACGGTGGACCAAGAACTTGAACACAAAGCTCTTGAAAAATTCAGCCTTCTGAAAGCGTGTGCCGCTTGCTACAAGAGTAGGGAGATACTTCCATATGTTACTCCATCTTTTGGACAAGATGCAAGTCTGAACAGCTTCCTTTGTGGTCAGCATTGCCAATATGTATATCAGAATGCAGTTCGGCATTGTGCTAAAATATAATCCACTTTTCCTTCTCTTTCATCATGCTTTGCTCTCTTCATCTTTGGTTCATTCTGCACAATATCTCCTTGTGATGACATCTGATGATCAAGATACACATTGACAGATGTTAATATTTCACAGAAACTTTACTAGAAATCTGACAAAAACAACCACAATTTCTTCAAGAACGATATATCTTCGAACAAGGACAAAAACTTAGTAATTTTGTCCCGCACTTACGTTGTTGTTTGCAATTTGTCATGATATGATTAGCAAAATCGTTTACATATTGATTTGATCATTCGTAAAGCAATAAGACTACACAGAAAGGATTCAAGATTAAGAAATAAATAACATCAAGTATATATGAAGAAACCCAAACGGTAAATACCTTTTGAATTGCTTTGATTCAGAAATTGATGTAGATTCGATTCTTGTACGTACGTACAACGTCTAACATCTAAACAATAAAGAAATTAAAAATAAAAAATTTTCCATTAAGTCCTAATTAGTGCTTCAATTCCTTCGTGTGACTTGTCAATTATAAATATTTGAAACATCTAGATATTGTTATAGAAAATTGCTAGACACTTAGAATCCTTTATCATAAGTTACGTGGGACATGATGATTCTCTTTTGATGAAAAAGTTGGTTATGCCAATGCATTTTATTCAACCAATACCATCATTTATGGACATATTATTCTAACTTTGGAGCATTAATGTTGATTGCTATAAAGAATGAAGGGAAAATTACAAAAAAAAAGAGAGGGGGGGGGGGAATCCCAAATAATCCTTAATATAGTCGTTAATCCTCTAAGAACTAAATTGGGCTAAATCAACTCTTGTTAACACTTAGGCTAATGAGACTAGGGACGAAAATTCCCATCATTATGGGGCCTGTGTATAATTCTTTGTACTAGGCCCGTTTGCTTGCTTTTGCAAAATGGGTTCAAATAGCATATTTTTTTGGTTGAGGGAGGGGGATTTTTTTTTTTTGGGGGGGGGGGGTTGGGGCAATCAAGGACTACTTTTTTGACTCGAAGTTGCACCCCTTGAGTGCTGTTCTTTAGAGGCTTGGCAGATTTACCAGCTAGACTATGGCCTCAACCACGCTTATTTGATCATACACTACTTGAAAATTATGGTTTCAATACAAAGCTTCAATACGGGACCTCTGCAACCTAAGAAGCGCAACATACTATGTCTCCCTTATTGAAATTTCATGTGTGAGTTGTGAAATCTCACATTAGTTAAGTTTGAACTAAATAAGGAGTATATGTCTAACCCTAACTAGTTTACCTAACAAATGATATCAGAATTGGTGATTTGGCTATGCTTCGATTAGGCTGAATATTTGAAATTTATATTTATATTTGGACACAAGAGTTTGGTTTGTGCTTAGGTGTGCTACCACTCCTATAGTCTTTGGTCAAGACTTTGTGTCTGGCTTTATCGTGAATGATGGGGACTTCTACTAAGTGGGGAGCACATCGTGTTGGGCCTTACACTTGAAGGGAGAGAATTTTGAAATTTCAAATGTGAGTTATGAAGTCCTACATTGGTTAAGTTTAGACTAAGTAAAGAGTATATATTTGAGAGGACCTATAAAGTTATTACCTTAAGGTTTTGAATTAAGATGTGACATCTGACCCACTTTTGTGGTTTCTCACTCAATTTGTCAATTTAAATCTCTATTTTTGGGCTTTCCCTAACCACATTACCTAACATCCCTCCCCCAACCAAATGCACTCCGCACCTTTTTTTCTCCACCCTCTTTTCTTCAACATGTTTGAAAGGAAAACCAACCCCATGGAGGTGGCTCAGCCCTTGTAAGGTAATTTCTAGCTACCCATTCTTTGTGGATAGTATTTTCTTATTGCTTCCTTCCTTCTTCGTTACATATTAATATGATTGATTTTCCGTCCAACAAGTCTTTCATGATGGTACATAATGGTCTCAGAATTGCCAGAAAAAGCGTGCTTTAAGCTCATGCATTTGTAGATCTCATGGTTGTTGATACATTAGGCTGAATCAAAAGATCATGCTTATGGTGGGTGATAATCGGCAATCTATATTGATAGTTGTTGGTCGGGATTTGTTTATTTTATTTTGTAGTACCCAAAGGCAAATGGCCTCAATTTTTAGCTTCCAATTATGCTCTAAGGTTACTGATGTGTTGATTTGTACCACACAGAAGGCTATTGGTAAGCTAATGTATACCATGATATTCTAGTCTCAACCTAAGGATGTTGAAATACGGTGGTGCAGAGCTAAAAGAAAGGGAAATAAAGCTCTCTCGAAAAAGAAGGGGTGTTGCTTATGCAAGAGGTAGAGAAATGGGATTTAGTTTCTAAGTTCATATCAACCTGCGTAACCCATTCCTATGCTATGTTATTTATAAGGGTGAAGGATATACCTACCATAAATGTGAATAGATGTCAAGGGGGGGATTGGAGGTGAGGAAGATTTTCCCATGTGTGTGGTAAGATGGGCTTGGGTTAGTGGATAGAAAACCCGAATAACTCGCATGGTATTGACATAGATGCCCCCATGTCCAGTAATGAATGCCCACATGTTTAGCACTTTAATTCCTTAGATTATGTGATTGGAATGTTTTAGTTAATGGCTTTAATCTTGCTAGTCACTGTTTCCTCTTTCTATATAGTTGGTTGAAAATTGGTTAGAAAGTGGCTTCAGAACCAAGATTAAAGACCTAGTGAGCTCACCTATCCAATCACTTGTGTCTATAGTGTAATGTAAGCCCTTTGTTTTGATGCTTAGTATCTAATGCTATATATTGCTCATTAGTTATAATCTTAGGTTTAATTTATGTTTTGTTGTACCAAACTCTTTATTGTAATAGGCTTTGCTTCGATTTTTAACCAATGAAATTATGTTGACCAAAAAAAAAAATTGCAGATTGATGTATTGATTATTAAGAATTTCAATTATATTACTAGTGAATATGGTGAGGTGACATAATAAAACTCAAAACCATTCACCAAATTCACTAGTAACATAAATAAAATCTTCAATAATTGATACATCAATCCCCAGATGTCTAAAATCATATTTAGAACTTTGGCTTAAAAAATATTTTATTAGTATTATTATATGAACCCATCTTTTTCAATCATCATCTGGACACTAAGGATGTATGTACAAATTGAAGGAAATTTTAGTTATATTACTGGTGTGTGTCACAAAGTGACATAATGGATCCCAAAATCTTTTATCATATTCACTAGTAACATAATTGAAATCCTCAATAATTTATATATCAATCCTTTGGTCTCCAAAATGGTGTCTGAAAAGAATATAAGAACTACTATATGAATAAGTGTGAGCCTAGAAACTAATTGAGATATCATAATAACTCACAAATGGACTTTTATGGTTAGAAAATAATTTTCTCTATCCAAATCTTATCTTTCAAAATCTCAATAAGACTTTTACAATCACAAACAAGTTATTTCCAACCTTAATTAGCACTTGACCAAAGAAACCCTCATAAAAACTGATTTTATGAAACCAATTTACCGATCCACATATCTTCACGAATAACATGACCTAATGCTAAATGGAAAGCTTCAAAATGAAAAATTATACCTTAAACTCAAGAAGATTTCACAATTGGATAGTAATGAAGAATAATTGTGCCACCGCTTATCAATACAACCTCCTTCGATCTTCAATCAAAAGTGATTAAAAAGGCTTAGATAATGTTTGGTAAGAAAATTATGAGAATTAAGAGGCAATTAGCTTATCTAGGGTTATACAATGACAGCGGACGAGTAAAGAAGAAAGGAAAAGAAGATGATATTGAATATATATGATACCACAAGACCTAGAAGAAGCACAAATAAGAATAAAATTCTTTGTAATTATGAAAATGCCACTAATTAGTTTTCCACAAAGAATCTAAAACCTTTTTTTGGGTATGTTCACCCTTTTTTTTGACAAAGCTATTAAAGTGTATTGTAACTCTTGTACCCCAAAAAAAAAAGTGTATTGTAACTCATGGGTCAACTTGCCTCAACCATCAAAATGATGGATTGGGCTAATTTTTTCTAGTTGACATAAAGCCATATCAATGTTATGCAATTCGCTCAACCCAATACTAAAAAAACAAAAAAGAGTTGAGTTTAGGTTTATTGACCATTTTTTTTTCTTGGGGTCTAGGAGAGGGGGGAATTAGGGGTTCTTTGACCCCAATTATGGAAATCAAACAAACTCCCAATATCATCACTGTGTGTAGCTTTACTATCGAGACAATGCCTCATATTAACATAGAGTGCTACTCTTTCTTATTTTACAACTGCTAATTCATGGTGTAGTATTCACAAATTTTTGTATCCTCCTGAAGAAAAATATATCTTTCTCATGGTGGATCTTACACCATTAAAATAATTATAGGAGTTATAAAAGTAATGGGACCCAATAAAAACAAATAGTGATAATGTTTTTGTGGCCTAAGGAGAAAAAAACTTATCCCTAATACAACAAATTTAAGATAAAAATGCTTTAAGTATAAAATTGTGTGACTACACAAATTTGTAAAATTATTTAATTAATTTTGGTAATTTAATCCATACAACATATACACACAAGAAACATACAAAAGAATCTCTCCAACTTAGAAATGTCTATGACAAGAAAGAGGTAGAGACAATTTTCTTTTTTAGGTCTTTAAGAGATAGTTTTTTGCTTCTTTTATCTGCAAATATAGAGTAAAAGCATATTTGGATAACACCACTTACCATTTTTTTTAACTTATTGTTCTATTTGGTTATATAGTTTATTACTTCTCAAAAAATAATTTTTAATTTTTTTAAAAAGTTAAAATATCTAATTTCATATGGAGCACTTTTTAAAATACTCTAAACAAATATTTCTTTTTTTTTTTTTTATAAAACTAAACAAATATTTCTATTATTACATATCTAAACACAAAATAATTTATTCATAAATTACTTGTTAAAAGTTACTTTCAAATAAGGATTTAAATAAGTTATTTAGCCAAATGAACCTAATGATATAATCTATAAGCATAGGATGCAAATCCACAAGGGGAAATGGGGAATCTGAGTTTACTTGGGTGGGTCGTATACATTTTAGCCTCACACACTCTTTTTGAGTAGTATTCATGTAACAATTTTCTCATGCAGATGGTCCAATCAATCATATGATAGTCCATTCCAATGAAGATTCAAGATCTTTCTAATATGTTGTAGTCTATTTGTATCTATATTCACCTTATGTGATCTAATGCACCTAGGTGGAAAAGTGTCAATTGTTGTTAAAATTCAAATAAAGAGATTCTCACTCGTGTATCCATAGTCAAACTTATATTTTATGAAATATAAATCATTGAATTTTTTTCCATCAACAATAATTAATTTTACACTTTATTTTTTAAAATGCATTCCTCACTTTGAAGTATTCCTAATGTATTGAACTGAAAAAGGCTTTTGTTTGATAAAACCCTGTTTCACATACTCAGGTTTAAATCAACGGTAATGATTTTTGTACGAAAATATGCTACGAGTGGATCACGAATGATATGGCTTAATTTCGATTCACAATTACCCACTTGATCATATATATTTTTCTAAAAACTAGTTCCTGCAAAAATGGAATGGATAGGTGTCATGTTGTGGTTTATTTCATTTCCCTCCAAAAAATTCCACCTCCTATAACAGCCAATCAGGATTAATTAATTTTATTTTATTTTTTGAAAATTCTTAAAACTCAAATAATCAATCAGTTATTCACCTAATTCAACTAATTCATCAATTACTCATTGGTATCTACAAACTTGCCACCAATATTGACCAATCCCACCTTCCTAATCCCTTCATCCAATTCAATCCAAATTAAAATAATTAACTTGATAAAAGCTTCTAAAAGAGGACTCTTCAAAGCTTACTAAGGATAACTTTCTATATACCTCTTCCTTTTCCTCTTATTTATCCTAATTCATTTTTCTCCTTCCAAATTCCATAGGTTTCGTCTTCTTCTTGACTTTTTATTTGTCCCTTTTCTTTTCAAATTTCCTTTGTCTCTTGCTTTTCAGATGCTTCCTCTTTCTCTTCATTTTTTTATGCATTTTTTCTCACCCAAATACAGTCAAATTCCTAAATTACCACACTTAACATATTATGTAAGAATTGCATATTCAACCATAGCCCATGGGAGCAGGGAGTTGGTCATGGAGATGGCGATGTGGCATGGTATGAGCTTGTTGCTATTTTTGATGTTAGGGGTTTAAAGGAGGTGGTTTTGGGTAGAAGGATGTGTGACCATGGTTGTTTTTTCTTCCTTTTATTTTTCTTCTAGAATATTTGGTTTGTGATTCTTTTTTTCTTCCTGCCCCATTATTCTTTATCAATTAGTGAGGATCAAATTTTTATCAATCTTTCCAAGTATACCTATGTTATCATATCTTCTTTGAATTCTTTCTATTCCTAATTGCAATCCTTTCTTATTCCATGTGATTAGATTTTTTCCATAAACAATGCAGTAATCATTCTCTTTCTCTCTATTAGTTATTAATGCTCATATCACCTACATCTATATCTGACCAATTACACTAGACAAGGTAGCAACTTCTTCTATCATTTGTTGTTTCCAATTAATTAATTATTATTTTCAACTAATTCTAATTCCTTCAAAAACCTTTTAATTCTTCTGAACATTCCATTTTTGCCATGTGCTCAATTATTACTCTTGTCCACCTGCACTTTACTTGACCAATGACATGTATTCTTCCATAAATATCTACAACTTGCCATCAATACTGACCATTATGTCCATTTTCTGTCTTACTTGGTCTTATGTTATTGATGATACCAATACATTTCTTCATTTTCCTTTAATTGCTTTGAAACAAGAAATATATAGAATAAGATTTATAAGAGCCACCCATGAGAACCAATCAAGATTAATTCTTTCCACACTTTCCAATATCACTATCTCTTTCTCTTTCTCTTTCCACATTTTTCAATAATACTCTTACCCATCTGCCACTTTACTTGACCAATAACATGTATTCTTCCATAAATATCAACAACTTACCCCTAACACTGACCGAATCCATTAAGTGAAATCCTTTCCCAATCCCATCATGCAACACATGGAAATGAGAAAATTTACTTGATAAGTTTTTCAAATATTCAAAGATGAAGTGAAAGATTTACTTACCAATTACCACTATATATCTTCATCCAATGCCATAAAATAGAATCCTTTCTTTCCATCTAGTAGAATTCCTTCTGCCTGCAACTTTTGGTCTACCACAACTCTGATTGAAATTATTTCCAGCATTTACCTTTGAAGCATGAAGAAGTGCAATCATAACATGAACCTGTGACCTACCATTCAAGTGCTTTCTATTTTATTTCTTTTTTCATTCTTATCTTCTATGCAATCACCTCTTCTTCTATTTCTCCCATTTCAATTCATGGGGGGGAGACAATGCATCAATGATTTGGTGGTGCGGTTGGCCTGACTAGTGATGGAAGCAATGATGGAGCTCGACTATGGTACATGAATGGACAGTTGATGTCTTGACAACAACGTGGCACAAGGAAGGCTAGCATACAACAAGATGAAGAGGATTGTCTTATGGGGTTCAACGATGCTGCAAAGGTGTTTATTGTAGTGGAAGACACAAAGAAGGTGCAAGGGCTCACCTCTATCAAGTTCCATGAATTTAAATTCTAATTTTTTTTTATTTATATTGTTCATTAGGTGCTTCTACTCTTGGATATGCTCAGGCTACAAATAGACATATCACTTTTGGATATGCTCTGACGGTGGTGCATGGTTGGTGACGGCTAGGTTAAGGCAAGGCAAAGAGGTGGAGACGGTAATGCCATAGTGGTACAAAGTTGCTACTGTCTAAGGTGAATCCTAATTCAATTACTGGTATAAATATTTTCATCTTATGGATTTCTGGTGGTGCTTTGATTTTCTTCTCCTTCTTGCCATTGTTTCTATTTTATAGTTTATGTTTTTTCTTCTACAAAATGTAGGTTCAGTTTTCCTTCTTACAATGAGTTCATTGGTTAATAGGTATTATTTAATTATGTTTCTTTGGTTTACTTCTATCTTGTTATTTATATTTGCTTTTTTCCATTGTTTTTCTTATTTTTGTTGCAAACTTCTTCTATTTTTGTTTTGATTATTATTTTAATCAATACTAATTTAGTACAAGATATTTTTTCATCTTTGTTCTATATTTTCTTTGCAATTCAATTTGTTATTTTTATTTATTAGTGTCATTCTGATATGTAGTTGAATATATAATTAAATTGGTGCACGATGTCGTTCATATAGGTGTTTTGAAATATATCTTTTTATTTGATTATTTGATTTGGTTATCATTGTTATGATTTTGTTCCTTTATGATGTGTTCTATTTTTTTTTTCATTTTTTTCATTTTAGTTTTGTTTATTGTTCTTTTTTATTGCTTATGAGTTTCTTATGGAATAGTCTATTTGCATTTGTTCAGTAATTGTCATGATGATAACTCTAACTATTTGGGTTTACGGATGCTCATTGATCCATGTGGTGTGTATTTTGTTACTTATAGTCAATTGTATTAATGAATTTGTCGTGAATATTTAGGTGATGTGTTATTTCTTCTCTTATTTATAGAACTTTACAAAAATACCTGCTAATTTTTGCAAGGATTATCTGCATGTGTTACATAAAAATGTGATTTTCCAATGATTGGTAATGTGTTACCTATTTTTTGTAAGGATTATGTATTTGATAATTTTTTTTATTATGCTACTCTTTCTTTCCCTTTTCATTTCTTTCTGGTCTACTACATCATCTATGCGTCTTGATACTTTTAGTTTATGTTTCAAAAATTGCCATACTTGAACTATTATGAAAAGCACATTGGTTTTTCAAAAGCATTTTTTTTCTTACAATAGAGATATCATTACTACTATGGAACAGAGTTTGAATACTATAAGAACTCCATTAATTTAGTTGCTAATCTTTCAAGTTATCAATGGTGCAATTAGAGATGAAACACTGTTTCAAGTAATGTTCCAATTTTGTATAGATAATGTTTTTGGTTCTAATTTGCCATTAACCATTACATTGTAGTATGGTCACGTAGTCATTATAGTTTGTTTTAATATTTATATTTAATCAATTGATCATCTCTAACATTTTTGAGTGAAAAAAATATATTTTTTTTTACTTATTTGTTTCTTATTTGATTAGTTGATTTGCTTCAATACATAAAAATAGTGGATAGTGGATACAATGTATACTTAGTACCTATTTCTTCAGTACCTAAATGAAATCAATGACTTCATTCTTTTTTTATAATTGAATTCATATGACCTCTTAATTTTTTACTCTTTCTATTCAATGTTTTGTTTATTTGATTCAGTATATAGTAACAATAGATATATTTGATTAGTGAAAGTTCAGTTGAAGCAAGCCATGAAAGAATTGATAGTATAAATGATGACATCACAGCAAAAATTGATTCAGTTACAATTGGTTGCTACAAAGGTAGAAGTACGGCATATTATGGTAGATGATCTAAACTTAGCAATATGTGTGATGAGGACCAAACTTGAATAAGAATTTTTGTTATTCAGGTAGGGCAATTTAATTAGGAATATGTTTTTATCATTAGCATAAATCGTAGTTCTTGGTTGTAGGCAATTATTTGTTTTATTTGGGAGTAGTTTTTTCAACATAACTTCATATGTCCATCAAGTTAGGGAATTTCCTTTTTTCTTGATTAGATTTGATGCATCTCCTCAATATGAACTGTATTTGCTCATACATTGGTTAAGATATTGCTTAAATAATGTGTTTTTGCTCACAGGAAAAGATTCATGAGAATGGCCTTCTTATGCTGAAGTGGATGACTAAAAGCCACCAGGGGGTGATTTTTTTAGATGGTTTTTATAGGTGATATATTAATGTTTTATATGTCTTGCTATAATGATTCATGCTATATATGTTTTTGATATGGACTTTTAGCTCCCATCCTTTTGCAATGGTTAAGTATTGATGCGTTTACCTATAAAGAAAAAAAATCCAAGAAAAACTTTCCAATTGAAAGGACCAAAATTAAAAAGAAAATAAAAAGATTCATGATCTTAGTATAATTGAATATGCACAAATAATATTTGATGAAAAAATAATTTGTACTTATTTAGATTTGAAAAATATAAAAAATTGGATTATTTAGGTGAAATGTCCATGACATCAAAGGAATTGTTGAAATTGGTAGAAAAATTTGTCCTATTCAAAATATTAGGATTTATCACATTATGTTTTTCTTTCTTTTTGTCCTTCATATTTAGTTGTTATGTCATTTTATATAAAATGAATTCAATTTTAAATTCTTCAATGTAAAAATTATACAAAATTTTTAGAATGTAAATGTTAATTGGAATTTTTTTATGATACAATTGAATGAAAACTAAAATACTGGACAACTGAGAGGATTATGACTAGCAAAAATGTGTATAGTGCTCGGATGGGATTGAAGTTAAAGATACTTGGTGAGTATAATGGATGTTAGCATATATTATAGATTGGGGCCTATAGTTTTTTTTATATATTTTGAGAATAATGCAAATGTGTATTGGTAGACTGTGGAATTTAATGGTCAATCTGACATGGATTGTACTTATGTTGAATTTGTAGCTATTGTAATACAGAGTTGTTGGTATGAAGTTGATACAATATATCCTTAGTTATCAAATTATATGGTTGCTTTCTATTCCAAGATGTTATTTTGATGATTGGATAGTTGTTATTTTGCACTATTGATATTTTTCTTCACTATTGGAGTTCCTTTTATGCTTGGTTGTTATTGTTTTCGCACTAGGGTCTTATTTTATTTATTTGAAATGCTTATTGCAATTCAAATCTCCTGCAGAAGTTGATGAATCCCATGGTTGTATGTGTTAAACATCATGAAGCAAAGGTAAACGTAGTCTATTATTAAATAATTGGCAATATCCAATAAAAAGCTACCTAGATTGATGTTATTTGATTGTAGTAAATCAAAATATCCCTTGGTAATATTGATCGCCACATTTGTCTAACAAGATCTACACTCTAGCTATCAAGGTGGCTACAAGGCAAGGTATAAGACCTCATGCAGATTGGAATTTAGAAGTCTTTGATAGTTGTGTATGTAGTTGAAAAAGTATAGTTACTATTAGTCCAACAATGGTGATTGGTGAATTTGATAGTATTAGAAAATCCACCTCCAAGCATATAAATGCCTTGAGTAAAAGGAGTATACTTATTAGAAAAGTCTTTGATAGTCTTTGCTATAAAAAAGTGTTTTCATAAATGTTAATCTAAAACAGGTGATAGGCAATTATACGTTGCACGAATGAAGAAAGTATACACATTATACTTATCATTATATTTTACATTAATATATGAAATATGCATTTTTAACACATTTGAAGTATATGAATTCTAGAGTATAACTTGGATAGATAGTTGATCAAAAAAAGAAAAAAATAACTTAGATAAATAAGCATTATTGTTATAATTATCTTATATTAATATATAATTAATAGCAGACAGTACTGTATATATTTATTACACAAATAATAATTTATCTATCATATATTTTAATTATATGAATCTTCTTATATTCAAATTTTATGACGTTCCCGTGCATCGAACAGGTACCTACACTAGTTTCCTCTAATTTCGGAGCAAACCTGCTATAACAATTTCCCACGCGCATTCGTACCCTGTTCGCGCGGAAATATTTCGCACTATACAGCACAACTCTTTTTTTTTGGCATTGACAGCACAACTCTTAAATCAAAACTAAATTAAACTTGGGCCTTTTCCGGCTTTTTTTACAAGGCTAAGAAAACTTGGGCCTGATTGTTTTCCAGTAGGTTTTTAACTAAAATCTAGCCCAAATGTTAGTAGGCTTTACAAAAGCCTAGTGAGTGACCTTCACATTACTACGCCCATAAGGTTTTTTTCGCCCTTTTTTTTTTGTCGGTTCTACACCTACAGCCAGGATTTTCTTTAAGCCGTAAATAGTTGAAATGATGCACGGAATTATTGAATCATTCACCTTTAAAGTAAAATAATGTTTCTGAGTATAAATTTTGTATAAAGGTTTAAGTTTGTGCTAGTGTAAGAACTCAATTTATTTGCAAAACATTGTATGTGTAATATTTAATTATTTGTAATCTTTATCTTTCTTTAAAGGATTTTGTAAAACATTTATTTTAAATGAATTATTTTCAATTACGAAATTAAATATTCCACGCCATTTGCTTGATATGAATCCGATTTTATTATTGCTGTCTTCTTCTTCTTTTTGGGTCAGACATGGCTCCATGATGCGTTTAACATGTTTCGTTTGGTCAATACTCAATAAAACTAAGGCCTAGAATTTTAAATATATGGTCCACACAGCCTGGAGTCTTATTAATAACATGAGGACTCCACAGCCTTATTGGGATAAGCTCGGAGGATTATTAATATTAAACAAGGCAAAAAGATAAGGACAAATGACAAACATGCCAACTTATGCTTTTCAAGGACCAGCTCTATGTAGTTGGCTTTTTGGCACGAAACATGATTATAGCCACAAATCAACGTTAAATATTTCAATATAGTCTACTGAAAACCCTTTTAATTATGTCAGTTTAGATAATCAACTATGGTGGATGTAGATGTATAATGCAATGTTTGGTAGACAAGAACTAAGAGATGAAATGGAAAAGGAAAGAATGGCAACGTATTCAGGTTTAGGCTTGGGTTCAAACTTCCAATACTTTAACTTTTTCTTTGATTTCACTTTGCAGTGGGAGAGGGAGAATATGGAGAGTGTGTTTATACTGAAAGGGAAAAAGGTCCTTTGTTGTGATATTTCTTGCCCTTTCCATCTTATATTATTCAAATATATGTCATTTTATTTGCCATTAAATTATATATGCACAATTATCCAATAGGTGATATTAACCTGTCTTCCTCCATGGCCCCACCACTATGTGTGCTATAAATCTTGCAGCTGAAGAACCAATGAGTTTCACAAATCGAAATCACCTTCAAAAATAGTTCCAATTAGCATATAAGAGTCAAGGAGCAATGAAATTGAAACGTATACCAAATATGAAATATGGGACCATGTATGTATTTTGTACCGCACGGCTTGGCCAACTTGGCTGTGTTTTACTAAGAAGTTTCGGAATAAAGTCAGGTCATCCTTTTCACTTTCACAGTTCCCAATTGCAATTTGAATACTTTTTATTATAATTATTTTTACTATTATTATTATTATTTTAAAAAAATTCTGGCTACCGGATGCGATGGGAATTGGAATTCAATATTGTTGGGATTTATTTAATAATAAAACTATTTCGAATTCAATATTGTTAGGATTTATTTAATAATAAAACGAAGTGCATGTTTACGTTAAAAGGAATAATTATTTTGTTAATTTTTTCTGTAAACCAGTGATTATAAACATTTCGCAGTATAAAATACACTAATTTAAATATCAACTGTTAAGCACATTTTTTAATAAAATAAAAATTTTTAATAAACATTTTTTTAAATAAAATAACAAATTTTAAATTTTTTCCAATGAAAATATATAGTCTCGATAAATGTTTCCTTGTAAACATGGGTTTGCTTGTCGGGCCCAGTGTGTTAAGGACATGTTATAAAACGAGAAAATGGTCACTTTTGACCCCCTCCCCCCAAAAACAAAAAGCCGAAAACAAAAACAAAAGGAAATGGTCACTGAAATAGGTAGTGAAATAAGAATTCAATTTTATACACTCAATATAAAAATATTTTAAATAATTATTTAATAATATATTGATACATCATTAAAAGTTATTTTTATTTTTACAATCAATTTCTTAAAAGTCACTCATATAATAATATGTAATTAGATAATAATATAAAATTCTTTAAAATTAATTTCTAGAAACACAAAATCATTCCAAAAAGATTAATAAATGTTCATTTTGATTATGAGAAAGGGCGAAGAGCAGTTGAAAATTAATCCTTGACTCCAAAATTGAAAACTCCAAAGACCAAGTTCTTATCAGATGTCAACTTGAACTTGCTTGTCAAACCATTCAAGTTAAGCTTCTAATAAATTAAAGCAATTTCCAAATTATTTATTTACTAGTTGTAGTGCCAACCGAATAAAGCCTTCCCCACAATCTTCTAAGAGCCACTTTTCAATGACCTATGAGGGGAGGGGAAAAAAAAATTGTTCCAAAACTAACAAAAAATAATTACATTCACGTTTTTATCAATGATCAGCAGAATAAACTAAACTAGATATTGCAGGATTCTGCCTGCTGTAATTGTCCCTAAGCAAACTCATCATGATACCAATCGAAAGGATAATGTTGCAATTTTTTAAATATTATTCAGAATTTCGATAAAATTTATAGGTAGTCATTAAATAAAATAAAGAAATAAGAATTATTTATGTAAGGAGCATATCAAATTTTTTAATGGAAAGAGTAAACCCTTTTGTTGCTCAGCTTTCTCTATTATTATTGATTGTACGTAAAGTTCTCGTTTCTCTCATTCAATTAGCTAATTAGAAATACAGAAAAGTATGGACGGTCTAAGCAATTAATTTGTAAATTTAATTTTTTATTAAGTATTATTAGTATAAAAGAGTTTACATTATTATTCAATCACATATAAATATAATTTTTTTTAAAAAAATTAAACTAAAATAGCTAAAAAGTATAAAAACGTTAAATTATTTAGTTTGATATCATAATAGCATATAATCAAATAATAATATAATTTATTTATTTATTTATTAATAATTCACCAAAATTAAGTCATATAACATAGTAGCAAAGTTCATTTTAATTTGTACTAGCCATTAATAAGTATTTCAGAAAGAAAGGATGATACTATACAAAACTCAAGCATAAAAATACCCAAATATTAATTTAAGTATCCCATTATATTCGAATATGATTGCCTTTAATAGGAAGATATATATAAAAAAGAATAAATATTAATTTTAACCTCTAAGAAATTATGGATATATGATAGTTCGTACATAATAATTATAAAAAAAATGCTAAGTGTTAAAAACTTGAGTGCACTAATGCTTGAGTGTTTAGGAGCGTATCACAAAAGAAAATATATGATGGTCCACTAATATTGAAAAATAATAACACCAATATACATACCATATTTTTATATTCCCGATGTAGTAGTAGGATCTATATATATCCAACAATACATAATCTCAATTGAAGTTGTTCACTGATCGTAACCCTAAAATTCTGAAAGTGTTTGGTCCTGTATTTTTTCTTCTTCTTCTTCTCCCCTTTTTTTTTTAATGAAGTGTTTGGTCTTGTATTTATAAATTGAATTTAATTTGAATACATTATCAATATAAAAAAATTTTATACAAACAACTAATCATAAATTGTCATATTACTAAAATTTTTTGACATAACCATCTACTACTTGAATAATCATGTAAATGGAAGATTTTAGTTGAATAACAGTATAAAAAATTTTTGCACTATCAGTGCACCTAAATTAAACTCTTATAAATTTGTGTTTTGATAATTTTAATTTTTTTCAAAATTTATTTTAATTAAAAGTGATTTCGAAATAAAATAATTTATATTTAATATTTTGATTTAAAAATTAGTTTTTGATAAAATTAATATTATTTACATAGTATTAGTTAATATTATTTTAAGTGAATATAATCTTGAAAATAACTCCAAATTGCTTTAAATTAAAATCGTTTGACATTCAAAATCCCATTGAGAAAGAAAAGTAACGGAAAACCAAAGTATCAAACAACATGGAAAACATGTATCAAAAGAAAAAAAATAAAATAAAAAAGGGCAACAACTATTTTACGTGTCAAAACCCCATTCGTGAAAGACCACTGTGCAACCAAATATGGACTGAATATATTGGTTGAAAAGAAAAATAAATGACAAAAAGTTATCATATTTTAAATTTAAAGTATATAAATATAAATATGTTTTATTTGCTTTACTTTAACTTTTTCCAACAAACACAAAGAGATTTACAAACTTCACAAAGGAAAAAGGGGGAAAAATATCCATCTCATCAAATACATTATCTTAAATGACTATTCTCTCTGCTATCACGCATCGATAAAGAAAAATATACCTCGCTGTGGGTGCTGTAGGTCCGTCGTAACCCCTGTAGCTGTTTAAAGCAAGAATGATATTCATGGGAACGATCTATATTTGATAAAAACCTAAAGAATAGTAGGACGTATTGACCAGTTCATTGCATCAGCAACACCTAACATAACCTTAACCAATTCGAACTTGCTCTTATTTTTCACATGTTAGGTGGCGGCCTTCTTTCTCAGAATATTTGATTAGTCAAATGTTCGTAAGCAGATATGATTTGGATCTCATGTATTTGGTAAAATGAACAAACCACCCCCAACTCCCAAACAACCCCTGCCCACTTCATCCATGATGAATATGTTTGTAACTCAGTTACTAAACGCCAAAAACCATGAATTAATAATAAAAAAAAAGAATTGAGAAATTCTACTTGTTTAATGCTATTATAGTAATAGTTGTCTTTTTCTTTTCTTTTCTTTTTTGGGGGTTTAAAGATATTTTTAATCTTTATAAATATTTGTTATTTTGATTTTCCTCTTTCTAAAATTTTTACTTTGATTTTGGTCCCTTCTTTTTTCCTTTTTGGGTTTTTAGTCCTCGTCATTTCAAATTTTAGTCCTTTTAAATACTTTAAAATATGCATTTGTCTTTACAAATAGTAAAAATTTTGTTTATGATCATTATAAATATTTTATGAATCTTCTCTTGATCCTTACAAATATTACCGCTTAATACTTTGTATAAATGACAAGGACTAAAAACCCAATAATTAAAAAAAGAGGAATCAAAATCAAACCAAAATTTTAAAGGGATCAAAATCAAAATAACTCATATTTATAGGGATTAAAAATATATTTATTTTTTTTTAATTAAAAACATTTAGAATGAGTAAAAGGCTCACCTCAATTCAAGGTGAGAATATGCCTCTAAATTCATTGAGCATTCATAAAAATACTTATAGATCACCAATGAATGTGGAAACTAAGAGTCGAACCCAAATTATGACAATGATTGAGTGAAAGGTTCATTAGGTGAGCCAACTTCCATCAACTTTGTCTTTTTCTTTTAATCATATGATAGTATGTAGGGGTGTTCATTACCGAACTAAACCGAAATTTACCACAAAACTGAACCAAAAAAAAATTGAAAATCGATTTAAAACCAAAACATTTGGGTTTTTTTGTTTTGAAAAACCAATAGGCTTAGCTCGATTTTCGATTCCAGAAATTGAAAACCAACCGAACCGAAGCGAACTGCATGTATATCGTATATGTACTAGATGTTCCCATATTCGCACTTACTTATAGAATGTGTTCTCAAAAATTACTTTCACACAATCTCACACTCTCACGGCCTCACCTTCATTCACAACCACTCTCATTCAGTTTACTCAAGTGTCAAATCTCAAACCCTAAATTGAAGATTCACTTTTTCTTCCCTCATTTCTTCTCACTAAATCACTCTCAAATCTCAATCTCTCATCACCTTCCACACTTCACAGCCACTGCACAGCCACATCTCCATGCATAACCATCGCACACACTACCCTCCCCCTCACATTCGTGTCATCCAGTTCCACGTTGCCTTCCTCCCATTGCGCCATTAGTCTGTCACCGCTAGTGACAATGACGCGGAGCCTTATCTATCAGTCACCGGCTCACATCCCTTCTGCCGTGTCGTGGAACCACCGAGGACCACAACACCACTTGTGAATAAAATTTTTGGCCAAAGGGTAGTCGCCGATGACCCTCATCACTTCCTTCTGCTGTTGAGCCATTGAATCGTGGATGGTGAGATGGTGGTTTTGGGTCTTTGGGATGACAAGGGTTTGAGATGGTGGTTGACACTTGACTAGTTGTTTTGTTTTCTTTTTCTTTTGTTATTTAAAATTTGTACTTTGATTTGTATTTGTTTTAATTTTCATTTTTTTTTATTTGTGAACACATTATCTTGATTTGAATTTTGAGATATGGTTCTAAGATTTGATTTGAGTTGAGTTGGTTGTTAATTCATGGGGTACGTGGGATTTTGTTGAGTTTGAAAAGTTTGAGCTTGGATTCTGATTATTGTGTTATGCATTCTTACATCTAAGTTTGGCTAGTTTATGTTTGTATTTTGCATTTTGATTATTGTTTGCTATCGAAGATTGTGAAAATCGAAAACCAACTGAATCAAATGGAATTAGTTTTGGTTGGCCTAAAATAATATAATTGATAAATTGATATTCTATGTCAACCAATTGGTTCAGTTTGGTTGGTTTCTCATCCAAAATCAAACTGAAATAGACCGCAAACACCCCTAATAGTACGATAAGGTAACACCATATATGTAATGCATAGAAAGTTAACAATTTTTATCATTAAACCTATTTTTTCACTTTATGCAAATTTTAATAAATTATACACATTAAGCTTTTTTGCTGTAAAAGTTTAGAGAGAAAGTTAATTGATTCAAAAATATGCATGTCATAAGTTAGCGGGAATCAATAATGATATCGCTAACATGAATAATTGTATCATTTTTTTTATAATTTTAAGAAATGTCAACCAATCCATCCAATCTCTCGGTCCTCCAACCTTTCTCAGTCGATTTGAGACATTTCTTAATTAGCTCTTTTAGAGCTCAAGACTAGGAGGCTTGGAATCCGTCCAATCTCTTGATTCCCCTAACCTTCCTCACCTAACCTAAGCCACTTATTAGCCTCTTCATTCTTTTATAGTTTGAGAATAAGAGACTTGTGATCCTCCAAACTCCTTAGCTGTCCAAACATAAAGAGCCCCTCCTAAAACTAAATACTTGACCAAACACATACACGTAACTTGTGCACAACCCCTCCCTTCTAGCCCGAACACTAATGGGTCTAGCTCAGGCCGCACACATTTGAACATGTGGAAAAATTCCCAACACCAATTCAACCTTTATTCCCTCCTTCAAACCCCATAACTTACACTCAAATTGAATCCCCACATTGATCATAACCCTACCTTAAATATCCCATAGCACAAAGGAAATGGATATGATCATCAAAACCCATGTACAATACCCCTCCCCCGACTCTCTTTACCTCTAATTGAGATAGCAACATCTTATACTTCTCAATTTATATTTCTGGATGAATGAAACAATATTTTATTTTTTGAAGTTATTAGCTTCTTTTCATTCTTAACATGGGAAAGCAAAGTAACAACCATTGAATGGAATATCAACCCATTGTTAAAAAAAAGTGATGTTATTTGAAATATCATATATAATATTATCCCTTTCATATAAATATAAACAACATATATATATATATATACCAGAGCGACGGGGTGGCCGGAAGGGTGGAAGGGATCACAGGGGTATAGAAGAGGGGAGGAGGCGGACTCCTAATTACATGTTATGCAGATGCAGTGCAACAATACAAACAAATACAAAATTAAAACAGAGAAGCCAGAGCGCGGTAGTCCGTCAGGACTGGCAGAGGGAGAAAGAGGCCAATAATTAAAACAGAAATATATGCATAAATGTAAAATTTTATTGCATAAGAAAAGCTTACAGGAGTATCTCGGACTCTTACAAACTCTTCTCTGATTTTTGAGTGTTATCTAAAAAGGATGCCTTCTTCAAGAGTGAGCAATCCTTTATATAGAAAACTAGATTGACTATTACAACATCTCAAGCATAAAACCTAAACAAGACAAAGTTACAAACCGATTAATTATTACAATAGTAAAAGTTTGATCAGACACCAACAGTAATGAAATGACCTCGCTGGCTGAGACTTTTGTCTGCTTTTGACAAAAGCAGATTCCTTCTGCAGGCAAAATTTGCTTGTCATTTTCTGCCGACAGTGTTGTTTGTCATTCTAACAGTCTTCACCCAAATCAATTCCGAAGCAATCATCTTCATTTTGGTAAAAACCAAATGATGATTCTGAGGAGGATGATGAAGGTGGTAATTCCTGTTTGGCTGATGACTCAACTTCATCTGATTGAAGTAGCTTTAGGATATCTTTCAAATTTTGAGCAAATGACTCCTTGCTTGAAGATGCTCCTAAGGCTGCTAAGATTTGGGACCTCTGATTCAAAAATTTGCAACTTTCCGGATCAAAGGCCGAGAGAAGTTTGGGATTCTTCTTGAACCAATCTTTAATCTTTTGTTGACTGATCCAGGAAGTATCGAATTCCGCCCACCATTTGACATATGCCTGTCTTTGAAGAAAGGGCAGTAAATTTTTGTTTTCATGAACTCCAAAAACATATCGCCAAGAGAAAATCCAAGCTAATGAAAATTTGGAATAAAAATGGAGATCTACTGGGAATGGATCTCCTGAGTTATTGAACATTTTCGAAAAAGTTTGGAATCCTTCTAAGACGCTGCTAGGAAGGATCTGTTCAATTGGTCCAAAGAAATTCCACCATTGGGAAAACCAATGTGGGAATTTGTATAAAGCATTCCTTTTAAAATAAATCAGCCATGAATGGCGGAAGGCTTTATTTTGGAGCCAAAATACGTTGGTCCAGGCTTGAACATAATCCCAAGATATATCAACTGATCAAAGTTTTGAGAAAACTTTTTAATATTGTTTGGATTTTTTCCAAAATCAGATGGTGTTAAAACCTTAAGAATTTGGAAAGTTGAATGTGTAATGTTTGGAGGACTGGCTTTGTCCTTGTAGTGTTTGATGGACACTGAGTCAGAATCTATCAGGATAAATTCATAATAATTTTGTGTCCTGTTTGGGGAAATAGGTTTGAAATGAAAATCTTTTGGGAAGATTTTTTAAGGTATTTTATTGGGATTTTTATCCCAAAATTCTGGTTCAATTTGGGTAACTGGCATAAACTTTTCTTTTGCCAGATATTGGGTTTGGGATTTTTTTGTGGTTGTTTGAGTAGTCGTCAATTGTTTGGACGACTCTTGTTTGGTAATTTGTTTGCTCAGATTTTGAATCATGAGGGATAATGGATATTCCTCATCATCTTCATCCGAGGCAATTTCTGCCCAAGATTTTTTTGGGAGTTTGGTTAGGCCTTGGTCTTGAAAGGCTAACAGTGTTTGGATTGGGAAGGCATAATCTTCCTTGGTTTGTTTTTGTGTTTGCTGGGTAGATGACCCAGTTTGATTTTTTGATTTTGATTTTGATTGCCCGGTTAGGACAATTTCTTTTCCTTTTTCTTTTTCTTTTGTTTTTCCTCCTTTAGAGGAGGATGATGATTTTGGCATTCTTTTCCCTGCAAAAATTCACGTGTAAGGTAATCAGGGAGAGAGTTTGCAGTGCCTTTGAGATACTCTATGTCAAAATCAAAAACACTTAAAATTGCTTGCCATCGTGCAAAAATTTGTTTTGATGCAAGGTTCTTAACATCTTTTTGCAAAATGTCTTTTGCTGACTTCTGATTTCAACCAAAAAATCTTTGATTCAAGAGAAATCGATTGAAATTTTGAAATGCGCAGAACAATTGCTAAAACTTCTTTTATTGTAGAATACGTTGAGCCAGATTCCAATGCTTTGAAGTATATGCAATGACATGCTCTCTACCATTCATTTTTTGTTTTAAAATGCCGCCAAAACCTAAGTCTGAGGCATCTGTTTCAACAATTTTGAAAGCTTGGGGGTTTGGTAAGTAAAGACAGGGAAGGGTTTTGACCTGTTCTTTGACTTGTTTGACAATGTTAGTATGAATGTCCGTCCAAGGTGGAGGAACCTTTTTAAGACGATCATGGAGAGGTTTGATAAGATTATTAAGCTGGGGAAAGAAGTCAGAGACATAATTTAGACAGCCTAAAAATCTTTGCAATTGGGTTTTGTCAATAATTTGATTGGGAAAATTATCAGCAAAACGGATTGCTCGGTCAATAGGGACAATAGTACCTTGAAAAATATTATGTCCGAGAAATCGGATTTTTGTTTGAAAAAGATCAATTTTTGTTTTAGAAACAGCAAGGCCATTTCTTTTGATTATATTCACAAAAATATGAATATGTTTGAAATGTTGATCTATGGATTGAGAGAAGATTAAAACATCATCTATATAGACAATGATAAAGTTTGAATAAGAGTCAAAGATATCATTCATGATTTTTTGAAATTCAGACGGGGCATTTTTTAATCCAAAAGGCATTACGTTCCATTCGTATTGCCCAAAAGGAACAGTAAAAGCTGTTTTATAGCAATCACTTTCCTGAATTTGGATTTGCCAAAATCCAGATTTCATGTCAAATTTTGAAAATATTTTATCAATGCAAACGATTCAAGATCTTTTTTGTTTGGGATCGGATATCTGATCCATTGAAGGGCTTTGTTTAAAGGCTTATAATTAATCACAAGCCTTGGGGTGCCACGTTCAATTTTCGCTTGTTTATTGACATAAAAAGCAGAACAAGACCATGGACTTTTGCTTTTTCGGATTAGACCTTTGAGAAGAAGATCATCGATCTCTTTTCTACAGTAAATAAGGAGATCCTCATTCATCTGTATTGGTCTAGCTTTTGTTGGAATTTGTCGTTCATGGAAATCCTTTTCATAAGGAAGACTCACGACATGTTTTTTCCTTTGCCAGAAGGCAGTAGGGAGATCAGAACAAATTGAAGTTTGAATATGTTCAAGAAGATTTTGGATCCTTTTTTGAACATCTGGTTTGGAGAGTTGGGAATCAATATTCTTAAAAGAAATTTCCTCTTTTAAGAAATTGATCTGATTTTGCTTAGTTTGAATCAAGTTAAGCCTTTTTGAAATCGGTTTTCTTAAAAAAGGAAAACTGATTATCTCACCTAGATATTTAGTAAAAATACCTTCACTAGTGATGTTTAATGGGAAAAGAGACCTAATAAAGGGTGTTCCTAGGATCACCGTATTACTAAGATTCTTTACCAATAAAAACGAGGATTTTATTCTAAGGTTTTGATTTTCAATCACAGCCTCAGAAAGTTTGAAATTGATTTTGAGTTTTGAACCACTAGCAGTACTTAGTTGTTCAGTAGTTTATTCAAAATATTTTGTCGAAATAAGTCCTTCCTGGATGCAATTTGAATCTGCACTCAAGATCAAACAATCCAACAGTTTCAAGAACAAAATCTTTTATTTTTATTTTGATGTTGATGTAAAATTTTTGGATTTTTAACATGTTGATTAATCCAAGAAATTCATCATCGTTTGAAAGATTTTGAGAGCTATCATCAGAAATAGCATCAATCTTTTGATTGTTTAGCAGGGTATCAATGATTTCCTGCTGAGATTGTTGTTGTTCTTTAAGAGTTTTAACTTCAATCTTGAGATTCTGGATCTCATGTTGAAGGTCGTAAATAGTAACTGGTTTGACAGAATTTTTCTCAATTTTCTTGAGAGTTTGACTGAGACTAAATTTATTAGTCTGGATTGAGGGTTTGACTTTAGAAGCACCGCTTCTAAAGTATTTTTCAGTTTGTTGAGATAAATTTTTTTCTCATCCGGATCTGGGATAGCGTTTATAGCCTCAAAAAGAAGCTCTTGTTCTTTGGAGAGAACATTAATGGATGATTCTTCAGTAATATCTTCAGAAGATATTTCTTCAGTATCATCAGGAATAACAGATTCTTCAGAGGATATTTCATATTCCTCTTCGTAGATTTACAAAGCGTATTATTGATCCTGCTCTTCGATGTTGGGCTCAAGGTTTAGGGCCTTTATTTTTTTCTTTGCCTACAGATATGTGACCCGTTTTACCACATTTGAAACATGTAATAGGCTTATCGGCTTTGATTTGGTTGAGTGTTGGGTTTCCTGGGAGGCTTAACCCTTTGTGGTTTGGGCTTCGGGAGAGGCCTTTTGTTTTGGGCTTGATCGCTTTTGGCAAGGAAATCAATTGTTTGCAAAAGTGCCCATTTCGCGCTATTTTGGTTTTTCTCTTTGGCCAATTGATTTTGGATTTTATCATCTTATGATTTTTTAAAAGCCACTTTTTGGATATAAGCAATTAGTTTGACCGTAACTTAATCAAGCCATAATAGATGTTTAGTCAGAGACTCAAGGCTTAATTTTTTCCTAACCTTGTCTCCGAGAGATTTTGGAAGACCAAACAAAAACTTTTCTTTCCGTAAAGGTCATGGACTATCTTCTCGAGTGAAAACTCTAGTAAGGAAAGTGTCCCTATACCAGCGGAAGTTTCCAAGTGTTTTACACTTGAGATTGGACAACAATTCAGCTGACCTATCCTTCCAGAGGGTAGGATCGCCAATAAAATGCTGAACGATTGTAAAGATTAGAGTGTTAACAGCATCAGGGATAGGTTCCCCGTTACTAGTGATGGGTGTTTCATCATGTTCAATTTTAATTGCATAAAGGATTTTTGATTTTTCAGAATCAGTAAGATAATTATATATATATATATATATATATATATATCTTATGTTGATATATACCTGCCTCATTACTTATCCACATTCATATTAATGTATGACACCTATACAGTATAGGTTGAAAAAATATCTCCTTTGCCAAAAAACTAAACATCCTACACAATTGCAAGTTGCAAGTTCAGTTAGTGTTTTAGTGTATTTTATTTTTGACACAAGTTTTTTTTTTTTTGTTTAAATTACTCGAATTTGGAGTATGATAGGCTTTGACTAATTTAATTCAAACTTGATTTACATACTACATACAAGAAAGCACCAACACTAGTTTTCTTCATTCATAAGATTCAAATATGAAACCTTAATTAAGGGGAATAAATGTCAAATTATTAGAACGAATTAAGTATTGATAAATCATATATATATATATATATATATATATGATTATTTGACGTGATGTCGTAGTTTATATTTAGTATATTTTGTTTTTCTTTACAATGACTAAAAAAATTGTAAATTTTTTTAATTCATTATCATTTAATGATTCTTTTTTATATGTATATTTTAATTAAATAATATATTATTCAATTTTATTTTTTTTTTGTAAAATAATTGGCAAGAAGGCTATTATTTTCTATGGTCAGATCATTTTGTAACCTCAATTTCATACATTTAATTTTAATACAATATTAGTGTCAAAGTTTTTATAATATCATGCGATTATATATATTATCACATCATTAAAAATATTTAGCTTTTACCATAAATCACTTAAAAATTATGCAAAAGTTAATATACAATTACTTGTCAATATATATGAAGGTAGTTTCTCTAGTACACCTTCAATTTGAAAAAGTTTAAAACTCTTCCTATATGATTCAACTACATTTAAATATATGGTGAATAATTATTCACATAGAAAATGACATATCAATAATTTAAAATTTATATTTAGACCCCTTTAATTTTAATTTTAAATTTTTTTTACGATTTTATCTCAGAGTCTCTTCAAAAAGTTAAAAACTTTTCAATCCCAAATATCAGACAAATATTGCTATTCCAATTCCCAAACAATCAAACAATCTTTTTATCCCAAGAACTCCAAGAGTCCTAACCCAAAATATGAAGAACCATAAATATTCCCTCTAAACCCTAGAAAATCTGAATCTTCCCCTATTTCCCTAACTCAATCCATCAAACTCGCAAGTCGGTATTGTAGCTCCCTTCGTCAACACCACGGCAGCCGGAACACTTGTGCCTCAAAATTGAACTCCAATTTAGTTACCTATCAAAAGATAATTGCTTCTAAGGAAAGTCAAATCTAAGCTTCTAGATCACTAGCGTTTGGGATAGACAAGATGAACAAAAATTAAACTGAAAAATACGAGGGAGCCGAATTGAAAAAAAAGTAAAACGGAAGCTTTGTAAATTAAAAGGTACGTGTATATAGTTTACTAAGAGATTACTTGATCTTGTAGTTCAATCGCTCCTATAACCAAGTCATTTGTTTGCAATTTAGCATTCCTTTTTTCTTGCTAGATATCCTAAAATTCCTTTGCAAAAAAATAAATAAATAAACCATTTTTGGGATGTCAGTAATAAATGTAAGAGAAATATTATTTATATATTCAAAGGTAGAGACATATCTATTAAAAGATACAAATTCTAGATAATGGTTGATATTAAGAGAGAAAAGTAAAAAATTTGTGTCTTTCTCTCTCAACTATGTCCATAATATCTACCTTTTGAATGTAGAAATAACATTTTTCTTACTACAATACATAAATTAAAGTGCTCTACGAATAAATTGTTCATCATGAATGGCTCTAGATTTCTAGGATTTGAGTTTGGCCATCATATCACATTATGAAGACGTTTTGAATGAAAGGCTAGTTAAACTCAAGCATAAGTTACACCAAGAAGTTTATTATATAAATAAAGTGATTATAAATATAATAATAAAATAGGAGATAAATCAATAAATAATAAAAAGATAAAGATAAACCCACAACTAAGAACAAGCTAGAACAACTGAATAAAAAATCCAAATTAAATATTTAAATTCTAATTAAGATATGATGTTATCCTTATTTTATCACCCCCTTCAAGCTGGACGTTGCCATGCAAAGTTCATGTTTGGATCATGATGGTAGTGAAAATGAGTGCTGAACACAGATCACAGTGAAGATGAATAAATTGATCTTGATTAGAAGGAATCTCGTCAGCAGCCACAAGATCATCGCATTTGGTCTTGAAATACCAAATGTAGACATGAAATGCATATAGAAGTATTAACCAAAGCTTTTGAAAAAGGCTTACATCCATAGCTAGATAGCCAGAGGTCTTTAATGAGAGAACTTATGAGTCATACTCGAAAAAAGAAATGCGCGAGTAGCAAAAGCCAAAGTTGAGATGATCAAACCTCTTGCCTAGTTACATGCACATTTAAGGGGAGGAATCATTAGGAGAGGTGCTAAAGTTTCTTTGATAAAGCCACTAAGGCTAAGGAGCATTGGAGTTTCTCCACTGAAACAGACACCAAGTATTTTGGTGCTTGGTTTGGCATTAGCCATAAAAAGGCTTTGTATCATCAAGACATTTTAAATGAAAGGCTGATTGAACTTAAGTATGAGTCACACGAGGAAATTTATTATTATATAGATAAAGTGGTTACACTGATAATAATAAAATAAGAGATAAATCAATAGATAACAAAAAGACAAAGATAAATCTACATCTAAAGATAAGATAGAATAATTGAATAAAAAATTCTAACAAACTAAGTATTTAAATCCTAATTAAGATATGTTGTTATCCTTGCTTTATCACATTATACATTATAGGAATAAATCCCTTAATATAAATATAGGATTTCACCCTTGATTAAAATGGTTGACCTTAGTCTAAATCCCACAAAAAGTTTTATAAATAATAAAATTCTACACATGACAAAATTATATAAAATTTTCACATAAAAATATTCATTCCTCTTGCTTGATTACATACACATCTGAGGGGAGGAATCATTGGGAGGGCGTTGGAGTTTCTTTGATAAAGACGCCAAAGAGTGTTGGAGTTTCTCCATTGAAAAAGACACCAAATATTCTGGTGCTTGGTTTGGCATTAACCATAAAAAGCTCTGTACCATCAAGACGATGAAAGACTGGTTGAACTCAAATATGAATCATAGCAAAAAGTTTATTATTATATAGATAAAGTAGTTACAAGAATAACAATAAAAAAAGAGATAAATCAACAGATAACAAAAAAACAAAGATAAACCTATAACAAAAGATAAAATAGAATAACTGAATAAAAAATCCTAGCAAACTAAGTATCTAAATCTTAACTAAGATATGATGTTATCATTGCTATATCACATTACACATTATAAGTATGAATCCCTTAATATAAAAATAGGATTTCACCCTTGATTAAAATGGTTGACCTTAATAAAAATCCCATGAAAAATTTAATTAATAATAAAATTCTACACATGATAAAATTATATAAAATTTCCACATAAAAATATTCGTTCTCATCCATGACAAACCAAACTAAAAATAGCTTCCTAGCTAGTAGAGAATCTAGTTAGGACCCGTTTGGTTTACCGTTGGAAGAGGCTAAAAGGCCTTTTATTAGCATAAGAATGAATATAAATAGTAATTAATATGTTTGTAAAGGTCTTTTTTTAAACTCACTTTTGAAGCTCCAGAAGGCCTTTTAGGAGAGGTATCCTTAAATATATTTTTCATTCTAGGAAAAAGCCTTTTGACAAATAATTTTATTATTATTCTCATATCAATAATCAAAAGTAATTTTACTTTATTCTATCCAAACAAAAATCATTTTCTTAAAGTTATTTTGACATATTCAAACCAAATAAAAATTATTCTTTTAAAAATAATTTCTCTAAAAGTAGTTCTTTTAAAAGACTTTCTTTCAAAAATAATTCTTCCAAAAATTAAACTAAACATACCCTTAGTGGTCTTTAATATTGAAAACCATATAGAAGTTTACTTTATTGGCGTTTGTTTAAGAAACCGTAAGGCTAAGTAAAATGTAAAATCAAAATGTCCATGACACAATGCCGGAGCTCATGAAAGATGATAACGAAGGTGGAGCATAAAAGTCTAATCACGATATGTAAGTTCTTGGCGAAAATAAATTCAATCTGTATTATACTAGACCATAATCAATGTTTCAATAATATAACAAAAGATTAAAAAAGTATATCTAAACTTATTGAGTTGTATGTAGATGACATAAAAAGTATTTGCCAATTTTTGTGTATTTAAAAGACAGTTGTTATTTGTACTGTAACCTCTTGAAGGGCAAAGGGGTAATTTCATTTAGTCTTTTAGTTATTGAAGTTTGTTAAATAAAGTGGGGATACCCACAGGACACGTGCATGTGGCAGAGACTAAGCTCATACTGAGCATTAGATTAATTTTCTTTGTTTCCATTCTCTTTCTTCTTCTAGCAAGTTCTTCTATTTGTACTAGTGGTGATTAATAGTTGTTCTTTCCATTAATGATGGACCATTGTACTTGCTTTATTTTTTACTAGAGCAGCATTCAAGCCAAATTTTTGGTTGATTTCTCCTTGATTCAGTGGTGGGTTGTTAAAATTTGGTATCTAGAGCCTGGTTGAGCTACTGCAAATGTCAGAAACCACCACCCACTGGAAGGACATTAATGAGGCCCTGAAGAGGAATGAAAACAATATCCATGAGTTCATTGAGCAGACAGAGAATCGAATGAAGGAGTTTAAGCTGGATATGGAGTCAATGATGAAGGAGATGATGTTTGATTTTGACAAAACAATATCCATATTAGAGGGGCTTATCGAGAATCTGATGAAGAATTAGTCCAACAAAGGGAAGGAGAAAGTGATTTTTTGGGGATCAAGCTCAAACAACAACCAGAGGGCAAAGCTATATACGCCTCCACACCACAACACCCAGATGCACACTAGGATGCCATTGTAACAGATCCAACCATCTCGAGTGGAATTTCCTGAGTTTTTTGGTGAGAACCCACTTACTTGGATTCAACATTGCAACCGATGTTTCCAGATCTTTCCAATGGAGGAACAAACTAAGGTGACCTTCGTGGGGCACTGCATGCGTGATAGAGCAGATCTGTGGTACATGGAGTACATTGAAGGGAGGGCTGGAATTTCTTGGAGGCATTTCTATGAGCTGCTCCTTGCTAGATTTACCCCCACAGGTAAGGATGATATCCTTGTCGAATTCAACACCCAATTTTATGAGAATGATGTGAGTAGCTACTATGAGAAATTTGAAGAACTCAAGGCCTTTGTGAGAGTCTGCTACCTTATGCTAGATGATGAATTATTTATGTCTAAATTCTTGGGTGGTTTGCCTGTTGAATTGAGGATTAAGCTACAAGAATTTAGGCCTAGAACCTTAGAGGAAATGGTTCACATCACTAGGCTAGAGGAATATAGGTTGGATATGGTGGGACCTAAGCACAAGGTGAGTAAAGTGAATTCTGGAACATATAAAGCAACCACGGGTACCCACGCAACACCAAACTCCAATTCCCAAAAGTTGCTTACTTATCATCAGCCTAATTAGGGGCTGCTTACATACCTGGCTAAGGAGAAGGGAGCCTCGGGGTCCAATCTACCCCTTAGGAAGTTAACGCCATCTGAGTACCAGGCTAGTCATGAAAAGCACTCGCGTTATCATTGTGACGAGAAATACACCTTCAACCATCGATGTAACAGTTGACAATTCAATCTGATCATTATGGAAGAAGAAACAGAAGGAGGGGAATGAGCAGAAGGGGTGTACCATACGAGCCGAACCAGATGAGAATAGCATCTTAGTACATGCCATTATTGGCAATAGGGCCAAGACCACTATGAAGATTGCTAGCATGGTTAAGAGGAGAAGGCTCACTATATCAATAGACAGTGGCAGCACATATAGCTTCCTCGATTGTGATACGGCTAAAGAGTTAAGTTGCCCACCAAAGAGGACAAATCCTTGGATTGTGACAGTGGCCAATGGCAAAAGGTTCTCTTGTAATGTGACTTGTCCAAGGTTCACCTGGTTCATGCAAGGATACAAATTTGAGGTTGAGCTGAGAGTAATTCCTTTAGGGGGCTGTGATTTGATCCTAGGAGCTGATTGGATGTGGGCACATGATCCAATGACATTTAGTTACAAACAGGATATGGTCACCATGATGCATGAGGGCAGAAAGATTGTTCTAAGAGGGGCAAAAGAGGAGCACGGAGTTAATCTGATGGGAGCCAAAAGACAAAAGTTTTTCCAAAAAGCCTCACATGGCATAGTAGCCCACTTATTTACTGTTAATGTCGAAGTAAACCCTCACAGAACACCAAAGGAGATAGAGGAATTACTAGCAAAGTTCGAATGAGTTTTCAAAGAACCACAGGGGCTCCCTCCACGATGTGATATTGAACATGAAATTGTCCTCAAACCGAGGTCTCAACCTATTTCTCAAAAGTCGTATAGATATTCACACCATTTAAGGAATAAGGTTGAAAAATTAGTGGAAGACATGATGTAGCAAGGAGTTATTCAACCAAGCTCCAACCTTTTTGCTTTCTCGGCTTTACTTGTCAAGAAAAAGGACTTAACCTGGTGATTTAGCGTGGATTACCATAAGTTGAACGATATGACTATTAAGAATAAATTTCCTATGCCAATTATAGAAGATCTTCTTTCCGAGTTACATGGAGTGACTGTATTTTCGAAAATTGATCTTAGACAAGGCTATTTCCAGATTCGGCTAAAAAAGGAAAACCAAGCGAAGTCCGCTTTTGGCATCCATCATGGCCTTTTTGAATTTAAGATGATGCCACTTGGGTTTACAAATGGCCTAACCACTTTCCAAAACATGATGAACAAGGTGTTTGCTCCACTGTTGAGGAAGATCGTATTAGTCTTTTTCGATGACATACTACTCTATAGCAAAAGCCTGGCCTTACATGTGCAGCATGTTCAAGAAGTACTACGAATTCTTCAAGAGAATCAATTATTTGCCAAGAAAAACAAGTGTGTTTTTGCAGTAGAAAGGATTGAGTATTTGGGGCGCCTAATTTCAAGGGATGGGGTGGAGACAGACCCGAAAAAGGTTGCAGCTATGAAGGAATGGCCAGTCCCAAAAAATTTGAAGGCGCTACAAGGCTTTTTGGGGCTAATGGGTTACTACTGAAGATTTGTCAAGGGTTATCAGGTGTTGGCTAAATCGCTAACCAACTTACTTAAGAAGGGTAGGTTCACTTGGATAGAAGAGGCACAGATAGCTTTCGAAAAGATGAAGGAGGGTATGGTGACAACACTAGTTTTAGCTCTTTCGGACTTCTTAGAACAGTTTGAGATAGAGACTGATGCGTGTTTGGTAGGGATAAGTACAGTCTTAATACAATAGAAATGATCGATTGCTTTTTTTAGCCAAGCTCTTTGCCCCAAGAATCAGGCTCTCTCCGCATATGAAAATGAGCTACTTGCTATCGTGACTGCTGTTACTAAGTGGAACAGCTATTTAGGTGGAAGTTACTTCGTTATTTGTACCGATCATGCTAGCCTTAAACACCTACAAGACCTGAAAATTGTTAACTCTCTCCACTAGAAGTGGTTGTACAAGCTGATGGGGTATAATTTCTCCATTGAGTACAAGAAAGGGGTAGAAAATAGAGTAGTAGATGCTCTCTCAAGACAGTTTGAGAATGACAAGGAACAACAGGTAGCAACTTGCTATATGATCACCCAAGTCCAGCCCCAATAGGTAGAAGAAGTGGCTAGTAGTTTTGAGCAAGATGCAGAGGCACTGCGGTTGATTCAACAAGTTATACTTGACCTGCAAACCTTGTGTGACCATTCTTATAAGCAAAGCCTCTTGAGGTACAAGGGTGGGATCATGATGGGATTGCAAAGCAGCATTCGTGCCAAGACCATGGAAACTCTTCCCTCCTCAGCTCTGGGTGACATTCTGGCATTCACTCTAGCTATCAGCAGGTGAAATCCCTTTTTTATTGGAAGGGAATAAAACAGGATTTTAATGATTATGTGCTAGGGTACGATATATGTAAGAAGTGCAAGGATGAAAATGTGGCATATCTTGGGCTACTGCAACTATTAGGAGTACCTAATTGACCTTGGAGTCATATCTCTATGGATGTCATAGAGGGATTGCCAAACTTAGAAGGGAAAAAGGTAATTTGGATTATAGTGGACCGCTTGACAAAAAATAGTCACTTTATTGGCCTGGCTCATCTGTATTCAGCAGAAGATTTAGTAAAGAAGTACCTAAATAATGTTTACAAGTTACATGGAGCCCCTGAAGTGATAGTTAATGATAGAGACCTGGTATTTTAGAGTACTTTTTGGAAGGATTTCTTCCGACTCATTGGTTCCCAAGAATGCATGAGTACAACACATCACCTTCAATCTGATGGCCAAATAGAACAAGTAAACCACTGCATTGAAACTTACCTGAGGTGCATGATTCATCATCATCCCAAGAAATGGTTCTCCTGGCTCCCTCTTGCTGAATGGTGGTATAACACAAACTACCATTTGTCCATCAAGACAACTCCTTTCTCGGCTCTTTATGGATACCACCTACAACAATTGTCTTCGGGGCCTTACTTGTAGACAGCAAACCCTGCAACTCAATATTTGGTTCAAGACAGAGTGCAGATGATACAAGTCATAAAGAAGAACTTGGCCAAAGCTCAACATTGTATGCGGTAATATGCTGATCTAAAACGATCACAGAGCCACTTTGAGGTAGGAGACTGGGTGTTTTTGAAGATACAACCCTTCAAGCTGAGTAATCCTCACCTCAGACAACAAACTAAATTATCGGTTAGGTATTTTGGGACCTAGTGTTTGCTAAAGAAGATCGGTACTATAGCTTATAAGTTGGAGTTACCAATTATTGGCTCGAAGATGCACCCAGTGTTTCATGTGTCATTATTGAAGAAACAACTTAAGCCTCACTACGCTAGCAGTCCTCAACTTCCTGCTTTGAACACAAAAGGCTGCCCTCGCATCTATCCATTTGCTATCTTAGACAAGCGCATCACTTACCTGAAGAGGACACCTGTGGAGCAGGTGCTAGTGCATTGGAGTAATACATTACCAGAAGAAGCTACCTGGGAGTACTATGACACATTCCTACAGAGCTACCCGAACTTCCAACAACCTTGAGGACAAGGCTATTCGTGTGGGGGAGGCAGTGTAACCTCTTGAAGGGCAAAGGGGCAATTTCATTTAGTATTTTAGTTATTGAAGTTTGTTAAATAAAGTGGGGGTACCCACAGGACGTGTGCGTGTGGTAGAGACTGAGCTCATATTGAGCATCAGATTAATTTTCTCTATTTCCATTCTCTTTCTTCTTCTAGCAAGTTCTTCGATTTGTACTAGTGGTGACTGATAGTTGTTCTTTCCATTGCTGATGGACCATTGTACTTACTTTATTTCTAACCAGAGTTACATTCAATCCAAATTTCTAGTTGATTTCTCTGTGATTCAGTGGCAGGTTGTTACATGTACCCTCCCTCTTGACATTACTATCGACACCTCTAGAGAGAGGAGAAGTAAAAAATTGTAAAAAAAAAAAGTGAAAAGGTGAAAAAAGCATGTAAAGTAGAGGAGTAAAAACACAAAAGAGTATCCAAGTTACAATGTACAAATTACTCTAATACCAATTATTAGATTAAGTGCTTATTATTAAACTAACAGTTATATACAATTCTATTTTTATACATTTTTTTTAGAGCCGCATCCAATATAAGGGGTTATACCAATTACAAATATCATAATATGAGATGTTAAGCCCATTAAATTTTAAAGGTGGTACTCACAAAATAAAGTCAACAATTTTCAAAATCTAATGCCTGCAAATTAAAGATGACCAAAAAATAAATATGTACTCTTGATACAATTGTGTGTACAATTAAGAAGAAATAGTTATAAATTATTAATCACAAGAATGAAGAGGAGGATAAGAATCCTCTCATGTTTTATATTCACTTGACTATATTATGTGAAGAGACAGGTAGACACAAATATTTAAATTGAGTTGCATAAATTTTAATAATACCTACTCACAACACTTATGTCTATCTCTGTTTTTATATGACTTGACTATACAAATAAAAAGCACGAGAGAAATTCATTTATAAAGAACAGTATTTGACTGTTTTGTGAAAAAACTAAAAACTTATTTAAATTTTTTAAAAAATAATAGATGTTATGCAAAACATTTAATTTTAATTAATTAATTTAAAGTTTTGAAATTAAGTCAAAATTAATATGCTGATGCATTTAGTTTGCAATGAATCATCTCTCCGTGGACAAATTTGGAAGAATGCCGAATGAGAATGAAATTCTAGAACACTTAGTTATAGAAGCTCTAATATCATATTATAAATCATCTTTCCTAGAATTTAAGTTATTAGATAGAGGTCTATGAATGATTTTATATTTTAAAATAGTCTATAAATGAAATGGATTTTTTATTTTTATTTTTCCTTATGGTATGGTAAGGTATTCTAATATTTACTTTTGGCTTTTCCTATCAATATTAAGCATCCTTTTTAGACAATTTTAAAAGTGCATTCATCATATCTTATTTGGTACATAATATTTGAAACAATTAATTCTATAAATGCGGTAAGTTATTTGAATATGTAAGATACATCATGTCCCAGGCCTAAGGAGTTGAAGACAATACCATATTAATAAGCACAAGGGTAACAGTCATGGGTTCAAGTCATAGGAACTTGTAACTACTCCTTCATGTTCAACCCAAAAAAAAAAAAAAAAGAGTGAATGAAAGAAAGAAGTCACACATCATCAATGAACAAAATAGATAATTAATTATGATCGACACTTGCTAATGAGCTTATATTTATTAGCATATTGGTACTAGCCGGAGTGTCACTCTCTATTACTATTTTTGTCCACTTTATCTATCACTTTAAGAAAAAAACTTCACTCCATTTTATCTGTCATTGTTATATATTAACAATGTTTCCAATTTCACCCTTCACATAATTTTAAGCACACCATTAATTAAGAAATATAGTGTATAATTAATAGAATGAATTACTTCTATATAAAAATTAAATAAGGACATTTTAGTAAACAAGTTTCATAATTAAATCATGATTTTGAGTTTCTTAATTCTTATGCATATGACTAAAGTAACAAATAAAAGTGTTATGTTATTTGTACATACCCAAAATCCTAACACTCCAACACCCTCTCTCAGCTTTTTCTTTCTCCATCAATCATTTTATTCTTTTCACTTTCTTTTACAATTTTTTTCTTTTTATCTTTAGGTATCCAAGGTGTCTACCTACCTAATGGTACAAAAAATATTTCTCCAAATAAAATGAATCGAAGATGGTAGCTTGTACAAATTTCATGTCCCAACGACATTGACATCAAAGATAGAAAGAAATAGCCTTATGCCTAGCTAGTAGCCATTTAGGGTCTATTTGATTTCTATTTTCATTTCCTGTTTTCGTTTTCTACATTCAATTTTAACCACAAAAATGCTACCCAATTTTCAATTTATTTTTTTATTTTTGAGATTTTGCAAAGGAAAATTTGAAAACAAGAAAATTCTATATTTTGTATTTTTAGTTTTAATCATAAAATTATGCTCCATTATTTTTAATATGTTTCATATTTTCAGAATTTTGCGAAAGAGATAGCAAAAATAATAAAATCTTGTTTTCCATTTTTACTCTTTTAGATGTTCCTAAATCTTAACAATTGAGCTATCAATATAGGATTATTTATATATTTACTGTACCTAATTTAGTTGCCTTACATTAATAAAATATTGACATATTATCATATTTTATTAAATAAATATTATGCTTATGAATGTATTAATAATTTACTAATACTTCACCAGCCTAGTACATTTAAATTAAGGGTTTGTTTATTTGAGAATTTTTTTAAGAAAAAAGTATTTTTTAATTAAAAATATATAATTTTTTATATAATAAGATAAGTTCTTTTAAAAAAAGAAAAAAATAATTTTTTTATATTTTAATTTTCATAAATTAAAAATATTAATTCTAAAAAAAGTTATTAAAAAATTATGTTTAAAAAATTACAACATGATTTTTAATACTAAAAAAAACACTCTAATTACACTAAGTTTAGTTATTAGAGAAATTACATAAGTTCATATGAGAATTTCTCTTCATATATAATTCACTAGATTTGTCTAAACTATCAGCATTTAGGTTCCACTAAATTTCAACTAATGCTTAAGTCAAATTAGCTCATTATAGGGTAAAACTCTTCGATGTTGAAATTTCAAATGTAAATTGATGAAGTCTCATATTGGTTAAGAATCAGCTAAGTAAAAAAAAATATAGAATAGAAAGACTCATGAATAAACTACCTTAAAATTTTAAGTCAAAATTAGGGATGTCACCTGCACTCCCCGTGACCTTAATCCCACCCTGTCCCCATCCTTGATCCTCGTTGTAGGGAGGGCGATTTTCTCCCCTATCCTTGTTTCCTGTCTCCTCACAGGTCCTTGCGGGGATCCCCATTTCAAGCAAAAAATGAACGAGGAATAATCTGGCTAAGGCATAGAGAGCAAAAAAGGAGGCATGATGCTATTTGATGGTGCTCCAACGATGGCACAACATGACACGGATCTGGTTCTCCGGTGGTGGTGCTATGTAACGTGATGTGGTCTAGCGCCGATGGTGGTGCAACGCAAATAGATCTACTATAGTGGATTGGTGTGATGCGATTTGCTACTCTTAGTGCTCTATGCTAGCTATGGCAAGGTAGAAAGGGGATGGGGAAGAAGAAAGGAAAGGGAACGACACTCCAGAGTTCAGAAAAGGGAAAGAAATAAAGAATATAGGGTTTAAGTTAATTTAGAAGTATTTTTAATTATTAAATTAAATAAATATATGTGAAATATCATAAACATATATGTATACAGGGGGTATGGATATAGTGAATATTTACTAAGAGTATTTTAGTCTTTTCACATTTTTGGGTTCTTGCAAGAAGACTTTTATCCCCATCTCCATCTCTGTCTCCAAGAGGTAAATATCCCCGAACTCAAGACACCGAATGTGGTAGTCCCTGCAGGTATCCCTACGAGATGGGAAATTTTGACATCTCTAGTCAAGATGTGACATTTAACCTGTTATCATGGTTTCTAACTTAGCCCATTAATTTAGACCTCTCCAAATTTTGGGCCTCCCCTAACCACCTACCCAATAAGTGATATCAGAGCCAATGATTCGGCTGGGTGAGTATTTTGAAATTTGGATGCGACAATTTAATTTGTGTTCTGATGTGGTTTCAACACTTGTTAAATCATTATTCAACACTTGTTAAATATGGTTCGCTTTGAGCACCCGTAAAACAGCGAGCTTATGTTGAGGGGCTATGTTGGGCCTCACACTTAGGGGAGAGAATGTTGCAATTTCAAGTATGAGTTGATAAAGTTTCACATTGTTTAAGGATTGGATGAGGCCATAGTAAAAGTGGTGGACTGCAACCTTGTAATACCACATGCACTAGGGTTCGATCCTCCCCACCCCTTTCCCCTAACGCCAAAATATCCCTCCTCCCCTGACCAAAAAAAAAAAAATATTGATTAAGAATGGGCTAAGTAGAGAGCATATAAAATAGGATCCTAGACAATATTGGCTTAAGGTTCTGAGTTAAGATGTAATGTCCATTATTGTGCCTTCTCTTGTTAGTTTAGATCTATGTAAGTCTTAGGCTATCCATCCCAAAATTTGGGTGCTAGTTATTTTTTTCTTTTCATTTACAAAATATGAGTTTAATACTTTACTTAAAGAAAATAAGTGTTAGATCACTTAAATTAACTAAATGGTAGATTTTTATTTTTAAGGCTTTGTGAACACTGTTATTTCCCTCACCATTTCCCTGGTGGCTGCAGGATTGTCTTTAACAAAAAGGATACCGCTTTTGGGAATGAAATGTGGTCTTAATTCATGCATTATTATGACACTCCCTCTTCCCTCTGTCTATGTTTTTGGGTCTCTTTCCTTATCTCCAATATAAACCACTACTAATAAACTTCCAACGATCCAAGTCAGTGCTCTAGTCTCTTTCTTTAATTAGTGCCCCACCATAGCTTGAGCACTAGTTGAGTTTTATGAGCACTATCCGTCTTTGTTCCATCATATATGAGACCCGTCCATATGCATTAATGGATATTTGGACCGATTCCACATGTATATTAGGGTGCATTTAGCTAAGATTTTTTTTTTGGTAAAAAAATAACTTTTTTATTAAAAAATTACTTTTGACATATTTATATAAATTTTTAAAAATAATTAGAATCTAAAAAAAATCTGTTTTTAGTTTTTAGTAAAAACTAAAAAAGTAGCTTATTAAAAAAATCAATTTTTAAATTTTTCAATTATATAAAAAATTTTAGTTTCAGAGTCACTTTTTTCAAAATTTGAAACAATCGCACTCTTAGTCAACAATGCTTATCAGTTATAATTTGAAGGCTAGGGGAAAATGCACATTTGTAAGATTTGAACCATTTTCATTTTCCCAATAGCGTAACATTCCACAAATATCAATTTCTATGGAAGTAATTAATTAGAAGTATACATTTTGAAGTACCTTTGGCGCTAAAATAATTGAGTCATGTTTTTCTCTTTTTTCTTTTCAAACTGAAGGAAGAAATAATATATCAAGTATATATTACACAATTTTCTCTGTCCATTGTATTCTGCTTCTAGTAGCTTCCAATGAAATTTCAATCCTTTGTTTTGAAAATTTTACTTTCTAGAGGAGGAATATACGGGAGAAAATGGGGTGTTCATTTTGCGTTCCCTTCTTGATTCAGAAAGGAATGTTCGTACGTGTCATTTTCTCTGTCTGAAAACGTTGAAAAATTCAACACTTCAAGTCTTAAACTATAAGAATGTCCTCACCGAACCATTATAATATATCTGGCTGTTGAATTAATCTCCTTATAAGTATACTGATTTTTCTTTTAACACTACATTAATTCCCATGATGGCTCGTTGGAAAATGCCTAAGTCAGCGACCTATATATATCTTATTGCATAAATGGTTAGAAAAATGGTAGATCAAGAGAAATACTTTGGTGCTCATAAAGCATTATGTAGATGTATATATAGATGTATTTACCGTCAATAATAGAATGACAATTTAAGATAGAATTTATTATTAACTTATACTTCTATCAAAAATATCATTCTATTATTGACAATAAATATAATCTATGTGATACTTTAGAAGTATCGAAAAATTTGTCCAAGATCAAAGTTGAATAATAAGCCACAATTCCTCGCTCATTTATAGATAAAAACTCGTTCTCATTGAGAGAATTATAGCATGTTTGATTTTCGAAAATATTTCTTATTTATATATTCACTATAAAACTATTATATAATTTATATTCTATTTTTTGTTTTAAGAATTTTAAAAAAGAAAATAAAAATAGTATATTTCATTTCTATGAGGAGATAGATATCAATAAGCCAACCAATTCAGTTTAGATGTTTCGAAAGATACAAATGTTTAATTGATTTAAATAATTTGGCTCTTGTATTTAAGTAAAATCTTCAATTTGAGTTTTATTGATAAAAAGAATTAATATTGAGAGATTTTTATTTCTATAATAAATCAATTCTACTTGAATTAAATTAGTTAAAGCACAATCAAATCCAAATATCGGTAATTTGGACAAAAACAAAGAAGTTCTGAAAGATGAGATAAGAATTATTCTCGAAGGCGATATATGATGCAACTAAATTGAATTCCATGAATCGCAAAGAAAAAACCGAGCAAGCCTCAACAATATAATTCTCAGCATGATTTGTGTGGACCTGTTGGCAAACGGTTTGGATATGATTACTTGTTTGAGTGGGGTACCACGTACATACGGTTAACAAGCAAAGGATTAGCCACATCCTACTAGTGTACCTAATCCCTTAGCCCATAATATTACGCCACGCTACCTATTCCAAATAAAAAAATATAATCACGACCGCCAAGAAAAAAAAAACTATAATAACCATTTTTTCTCTTTTCTTAAATTAATAATTAGATAAATCTACTTTATTTTTGACGAGCATACATAATGATATCTCACTTCTTCTTTAAATCTAGGATTAACATTTGTAAGACTACATGCAAGTTTTCTCATCTCGTCAATAGATGTTGTCATGATGCTATTTTTCTTTCTTTTTGCTAAAGATATATAGTTGATGTCATTTCGAGTATAGAAGATAATAAAATTCAAGACTTCATCAAAGATCAGATGATGATTGAATAGGATGAATTTATTAAAAAGAAGAAAAGTGGGGTGAAATGATAAGCGTGATAGCTGTTGGAGATGGACTATGACCATGTTCTAATATTGCTTGTGATCAAGTGCTTATCACTGTAGCTACATTAAAAGTCATAACTGATGGTAAAAGTTTTTCTTTTTTCTTTTTTAATTTAGGTTTCTCCAAATCGTATTAAATATTAAAAGATTGTGCTCCTTATAAATATCATTGCTAAGAAGATTAGGTACTCAAACAATAAAGGATATGTAAACCAAATAAAGCCATTAATAAGCCAGAATAATAGAGATGAATTAAGGAAGCAATATTGATGCCAACAGTAACACTGAACGTTGATAAGGATGGATTGAGGAAACAATATAATATTGATGCCGCACATACAACTAACCTTATTTATGCCCAAAAACAAATGTTGATAATTAAGAATATGTATTTAACTGTCTATGGTAAATGGGCATTTGGCAGCTACCATGTCAGTTTGTGCAAGTTTGTGTTTGTCGGGTAGGGGGCAAGATATATAGAAGCCAAGGACGGTGATAGATGGAAGCAAATTAAGCTCCTTAATTAAGTATACACATGGCAAATGAGAGAAACAGGAACGGTGTGTAAGCAAAGAAATTTTATTAAGAATAATGTTATTTCATAGTATGTTTGGAATGTATTTTCAACATATTATCAATCTTTTTTTTAAGTTACCAATTTTTTGAACTAAAATTATCAATTTTTTTGACTGAGTTATTAATCAATTGTAACATATAAATATTAATATTAATATTTTTTCTCAATCACCAACTTTTAAAATTAAAATTATTAATTTATTCGACTAGATTACCAATCAGTTACATGCAAAATATCATATACTGTTATGCTGTAATTGGTTGATAACTCAGTCGAATAAGTTGATAAATTTAATTTAAAAAATTGATAAATAAAAAAAAAGTTGATAGTACATCTATTTAAATGGGTCCAAATAATACAACTCTTTTATTAATTCATAAAGTTATGGCTGTACTTAACTAGTCATTCTTAAAATAAAGGTTTTTTAACCTCACATGTGTAATTTGATTTTAAATTTTTCAATTTAGTGCAACTATAAAATTATTTCCCCGATAGGTGCAAGTTTGAGGAAGTCCTTATTTTGAAGTTGTGATTAATACATTGGACTTCATTTAAATTTATAGAAAAAATTATTATTTAATTAGAGTCGTGGATTCAACCAACAACTTCTGTTATAATTTTCTATTTTATAAAAAACTTAAAAATAAGCAGTATTTCATATCCAACATTTACATAAAATATTAATAAAAAAATCTTATTAATAGTTGTGGTTGATAACCACGACTTCAATATAAAATTATATAAAGAAAAGCGCCTCATAAGCCGTAATTATTTATTATGATTTTCTGTGGACTTAACACATCTTTAAGAAATAACTTTCAACTTGCATTAAACTAAGAAATTCAAAAACAAACTACACCACCTGGGAAGTGGAAAAAGCCTAAAATAAAAGAAAGGTACATCATATCATGTACTGCGTTCGAACTTTCATCATATATGAGGACGAGTGTACTATTTCGTACATCGGGTAGTGATGCAGCTGAATCTGATCTTCAGTCACCAATCTTCTCTGCCATTAAATAAAGATGCTTACAACACCTTTAAGGTTCCATGACCTGGATAAAGTTTAAGTGCCTTGTTGTCACAGCCCTTGTTTAGTTAACTAAATGCTGCCTTTGGATACACCGTTATTGTTTAGAGAAATATTTGGTGGTTTGGAGTATCATTCACTATTTTTACAGTTAATAATATAATAATATTTTAGATAAGATTTATATGATATTTTAGGAATATCAAAATATTTTTCATTTAAAAAAAATATAATTGGATTTATGTTTAAAAACCCTAAACGCTAGGACCACCCGAATATCTTTATACTATTGTTTATGTTCTCCTTTTTGCCTTGACAATTGGGACTTGGAAGATTCTTTCCACACGGTTTTTCTAGTTTAGTCTAATACTTCGGTGTCTTGATTCATAATAAATGAAATGGAGCATTTTTCCACTAATCGTTGGCATCTTTCGGCTCTAGCGACAAGTGAGGTTGAAACAAGGGATATGCTCATCATAGAGGACCAACTGGGGATAACAGAGGTTGATGGTTCATAAACCTCATCTCAATTATCCAATTATATTGGGTACATTTTAAAAAAAAAATAATTTTAAAACTTAAATTTTATATATAGATAAAAAATTTAAAAATTAATTTTTTTCAAAAACTATTTTTTTTACCTTTTACAAAGAAATTGAAAATAAATTTTTTTTGAGAATTTAATTATTTTTAAAAAATTATCTAAACATGTAAAAATTGAATTTTTTGAATAAAAAATAATTTTTTATCAAAATAATTCCAAATAAATACACCTATTATCAAAAGCAGAACTTCTAGGTCACAAAAGCCCTTCGGGAATTGTAGTTTGGTCTAATTAGGTATGCATTTATTACTAATTAATAATAATTAGGAGCATCTCTCTTCCTTCCTTTATCCTGACGTTCCCTGCTGCCACTACTATTTTCACTCGCTGTGAACCTTAAAGTCAACACTTCAATTTTAGTTTATTTTGGCCCGCTCGTTACCCTTTAACTATATATATCGATTTTTATTTCGTCCAAAATACCCATATTTAAAATTGGCAAAAATATAACAAGAGGAATCTATTTATCACGGAGAAAAGTTCGTGTAAGTAGTACAAAACCACCTTTCAACCAATCAGAAAAGAGATGAGAGTATAAGAGGGGGAGAGAGAGAGAAGAGGGTGGGGGCGGAAATCAAGGGGTGGTTAGCCAATGAAAAGTATTCGTATTGCAAGTATGAATTTATTTTCATACTATTAAGTATTTTTTTAAACAAATATAACTCAAATTGAGTAGACCTATTATAAAGACAAAAAAAATTTAATTAATTTTTATTATTTATAAAACTTAAAATCAAAATCTTGTATTGAAAAAATAAGTGTTGAATAATCAACCATTGATTTCACTCTAATGATTTTGATCAAGAACTTAAGCAGCATGAGCAACAATGGGATGCGAACCACGCACAATGAACATGTCATAATTTTCTTTTGGAATTCATCTTGGTTAAATAAAACTCATTGAAACTTTAGAAAAATTAAAAAGAAGAAATATAATTGCATAACTACTAATGAAAGGATTAGAATGAAGTGGATTAAGGCAGGAAAATAAGAGAGCATGCGATTTTTTATTTTTCTTTTTAATTATTTATTTATTTATTGTGTGAAGGGGAAAAGAAACAAATAAGAAAACCTAACTACACAGGGAAATTACTGCTAAACAAGTTAACAAGTAAAAAAATATTGAGCTTCAGTTGGAGGAGAAGACCAGAGTTTCATCTCTTCATGCTGAGCTACTTCTCTCTTGGCTAACACATTCATGCAGGAATTAGCTTCCCGTAGAGTATGTGTGAGTTTGACTATCCATCCATCTCTGATTCATGAGTTCCTTGGTTTTAGCCAAGACTGCTCCATACACTTGAACGGTGGGAGGGATCACTAATGTAGCCAACTGCGTCAATCCTCTAGGGAGTCCATTTCGCACCAAAATTTCATTTAGCCTAAGCTCGAGGCTAGAGAGAGTCCAGTCTTGATGCTCGCAAGTTCCACATATAAGATTTAATTTCCACATCGCTCAGGAAGCCCGTGCGAGTAACCACATAAGAACAAAACCACCAATATTGCCAGGTCTGCCTCAAAGAACCTAAGCAACTGCCATGGATATATATGTGCCTTCATTTAGCCCATGTTAGGTCTAGCCCGGGACACTTCCCTCGATGTTCGACTGGCCTGAGCGAAGCTGGACCCAAAAGCCTTTACAACATCACGGTACTATGAGGCTTCTATTCTTCATATAACTATCTCCAACGACCTAGCCCTCCCCACCCAGCATGCTAGCATTGTGCCACCTCTAAGGTCACCACACCATTGTACTGAAGAAAATACGATTCGACTTTCCGTTAGCTACTCTGACGCATGCTGGACCTAAAACCAAGCAGAAGGGAACCTCGGCCTCAACTATACTTCACGCTTGCAAGAGCAATCTCTTAACCAGTGTAAAATGTCTTCGACGAGATCATTACATTTCCTAGAGGACCTGGCTTGCCAATTTTTTTCTTGAAGTTAGATGGATGAAAATGAGAATGCACATTACAGAAAATAACTCGTTCTACCTTAAGTTTTAATGTTCACCTTTAAGGTGTGTTTGGTATACAGGATCTACTTATAGTATTATTATTATTATTATATTTCAGTAGTATTACTTGAAAATTATTGTCAAGTGCGAGCTTCCTTTTTTTGGTGGGTAAACGGGGCAAAAGCTCGAGCACAAAAGAAAACTAACTAATTAAACGGGGTAAATCAACACCCCTACAATCCTCATCTAAAACTGCTCTAAGGTCTCTCGGAGGAATACAATACACATGAAGACCCAAGGGAAGAGAATGACCCTTAGAAGCCATAAGATCTGCTGCACGATTTGCTTCACGATACACATGCACAATCCTCACAATCCAATTCCTGTCAATAATTTGCTTCACCTTCTCAATCAGACTTGAATAAGGGTGGTTGGATCTACTACATGAATGCAACAATGAAATAGCACTAGAAGAGTCCATCTCTAAGATGATTTGGTGAAAATCAAGAGCCCAAGCTAACTCCAGAGCATGCATAGCACCCCACAATTCTGCTACCACAACTGGACAATGACCAATATTAGCTGAAAAAGCACGAATGAAGTGGCCAACTGCATCCCTTATCACACCTCCACAAGCTGCTCCTCCAGAAGACAAAACCGATCCATCACTATTAACTTTCAACCAAGACTCAAGAGGAGATTGCCAGCTAATGTAAGACAAGTGTTTCCTTTGAGGAATAGACACATTATTAATCAAACTTTCTTGCAATTTGATCCGGTTGAAACACACCCAAAAATGCTGCACTAAGTCCACATCGCATGGAGTAGAATGTTGGAAAACATCTTCATTCCTAATGCGCCAAAGAAAGTGGGCAGCCGAAGCGAAAACTTGATTCCAGATATGACCATTAGCTAACTCTATATTCTGCAAATTATCTATAAGCCATGTCCAAAGATTAGCATTGAAAAATGCAGGCCATTGAAAAATGCAAGCCATGTCTTCAATTGCTCTTGATTCTCTACAAACTTCAAAAAATTTCTATTTCAAGATACAAATTTAATTTAAAATGAAATATTTAAAATTTGATTCAATCAATCACTTCAATTCCTTTTATATCATACCATTGTAGTGTAATGATGGTTTACATGTATAATTAATGCGAAAATTTTAAATTAACCAATCAATGATAGTCCACAATCCTTGATATGTAAGTAATTAAGATCAGATATTGAAAGCTTATTGGAGTAGCTTTATTAAGACTATTATCTAAAAATGAAAAGGCCTTTTTTTTTTTAGTTAAAAAAATGACAAGGCATTAAAAACTTACCGGAGAAGCTTTTAGGATTTGGGAATAAGTAGAAATAGAAGAAAGAGAAATTAAAAAAATTAAAAGGATCATACAAAAGAAAGATCAATGTTAAAAGCTATGGTCAAAAAACAAAATTTCATGTAAATTTTTCAACTATCTCAAAAATCTAATGTGAAAGCAATTTTGAACCAACTTTTAAGAAATCAAAGTTAATTGTGTGTATGAATATTGTTGAGAAAGCATTATTTGACATAATATAAAGATATATTTAGTTATGATAAAAAATTAAAGGTTTAAGATCTCACACTATTCATGTAGCTAAAGTTGGCCACAATATGTATCAATTATCATAAAAAAAAAAGTTGTGATTTATTTAGGAATAAGAAAATACTACTTCTCTAAGCTATGGTAGTATTATGCTTTTCTTTTTATTTTATATTTTATATTTTATTTTTTGTTTTTATTATTTTTTTATAAGTAATAAGGGGTATTTTATAAAAATTAATAATATTAATATTCTATAGCATTTTGATACTTTTATATATATTATGTATTAGTTTTATAATTTTCAAAAAAAGTATTGATGTTAACAAAATATTGATGAGGAAAACAGGTAGCTTTTATGATTAAATATAATTTTTATTTAAAATTACTTTACTAGGATACTAAAAGAAGAGGAGTGAAATGAAATTAAAATGATATTTTTCTTGATTTTTGAGTTGATTGATCCTCAATTAAAAATTAGAAATAGATATTCTTATAAAATGAGTTACACTTTCAATAATAAATTGTCAGAGGAAATGAAGAAAGGTGAGGGTGAGGGAGACAAAAATGATTTTTTTTAGGTCTTTTTGTAGTTATTTACATAACAAATTACACTTTGTATAACAGGTTGATATATGAAATGATTCTATAGATTTTCTTTTTTCTTTTTTTTTTTAAATTTCTTTACTAGAAGACAAAGGAAAATATAAGAAGAGAAAAATACAATGAACTTTTTTTTTTATTGTTCGATCATCATTTAAAAATTAAAAGTATTTTTATAAAATAAATTATATTTTTAACAAATATAAGGAATAAATTTATAAAATTTTTCTTTCAAATCACTTATTTCATTTAATAATATTTTTAAATTTATACTTTCATTTTATAATTAAGTTATTCTAAACATTTTTTTTGACATGAACATTTTTTCATTTTTGTAGTTAATATTCAAGTAATTTTATAATTATTTGTTAAACTTATATTTTATAATAAACCATTAAATTATATTAAATATATTACACGCAATCGGGTTCACATATATACTAGTACCATCAAAATTTGAAGGAAAAAAATTTAAGGAAGAAAATTTTATTGAAGAAAAATAACTAGATTAAAATTCTTATAATCAAAAGTTAATTTTACCAGGTAGCTCTCCTTGTCCCGGCCATCACCACCACCACCACCGCATGTGTCCCTCTCTCCTCTGCCCCGCCCCCTCCCCCCAAAAAAAAAGAAAAAATTGTCGAGGCATAGGGCAATATATTGTTGCTATCTGCTGTCAACAGCCATCAACATCCCCTCCTCATCGTAAACCACCTCACTGGAAACCTTCAACCCTTATAGGTGATCTGATGTCAGCAGTGGCTCCGACTTTGGTGCCGACTCCTATCTTTTTTCTCCAAGACACTAATATGTTTTAGAGAATGCGACCAGTCAGAATGAGAGAAAGAATTTATAGTAGAGAAAATTTACCCTAACCAAGATTCAGGTAAAATTTCACATTTCCTTTCCTTGGAAACTAAACACATCATTCTTCTTAAAAATTTATTCTTCGAAACTTTAATCCTCTGTTACCTCCCCTAACCAAACATATATAATCTATCTTAACATTTTTCTATCCTGATTCTTACTAAACCTTAGAATATCCTTTACAATTAAAAATAATTAACGAAAATAACCTACAATGCCATTAATTTTGTTAATTAGTATGCTTAATAAACTCAAACTGCTAGGTATAGTCTAATGATAAAAAATTTGGATAATTTATATTAAGTCATAAATTCAAACCCATTTAAATAAAAAATTTGCTCTTAAACTCTAACATCTTTGCCATCCAAATGTGAAATGTTCTAAATATTTTTAACTAATTTGAAAATTCAATTGTCAATAATTGTGAAATTGAGATATCTTTACCAGATTTGTTAAATCAATAGTTCATAAAATCATAAAATGATATTATATATATCTCCATATCCCTCGGTGTCCCTCGAGTCTCCACTGTCAATTTTGGTGCTATCAAATGAATCGAGATAAGAAGTAAACACGTACGTAAGGACCACTGACAAATTAATTTTCGCCAAACTCCGTGTCCCTTGCATTAAATGAATGGCTTTTGAAGTCAACAAGCGCCCTCAATTTTTCTTTAGAAAAAGCTGATATAAATGGACAAGTAGGATTAATAAAATGAATGATAATGAACGGCCGTCAAGAATGAGTTTGAAGCAGACTCTTTGTCGATGTTCTAGATCTACAGTACGTAGCTCATATCCATGTTCACCCATTGACTAAGTGGTTACTTTCATTGTGAAGCTTCGGCTTTTCCAAGGGCTGCTCTCAGCCTGCCCCTACGAAGCTTCTAGCGTCAACCAAACCCCACATAAAGCAACACAAGTGAAAAGGAAATTGAGTTTTGGGATTTTAATCAAGAGAAGATTAATGAGTGACATCACCATAATTCATGGCCTTATTTTTCGTGAAATTAATGCGTTTATATCATTCAAGAGCTTTGATATGCCTTGGACTTAAGGTCACCATAAAACCTTTTTTCTATTAATCAATAAAGGTCTTTCGAACAATTTCACATTAATCAGTGCTCTCTTCTAGTGATTTTAAAAACACGTTTGAAACCTAAAAAGATGAGTCGAGGTGGCTACTAATCTTGAAAACCAATGCCTTAAAACAATTGTGTTATTTTTATGCTCTCACAATAGAAATTAAATTAAATTGCGGTCTCATAAAAACAACGTTTCCTAAAAATTTCTTAAGTATACGATTAGACTAATGACAACTTTGGGTATCAATTTACTGTTGGCTTTCATCTTTAATTCGTATTTTTACATTTTTTGGTGAGGAACTATTTCTCATTGAACATACTTAATAATGTAATAATCACCTCAAGGTACTTTTACTGATATTTGAATCAATTTACCTACATAAAACTGATGTTATTAACAAAATCATATTCCTTGTTACGAAACACTAACATTTTAATATCTAACTAAGGACTAATCTCATGAGAAAAATGTAAGATAAATTAATCCTTAAATAATAAAGATTTAAAACAATGGGTAACATTGAAATTAGAAATTATTAATGAAACTTGTTTGTTTAGTTTTTTTCCTCTAACGTTTTCATGCACCGATCACCAGTTAACCAAACTCTAAGGTTGAAAACAAAAACTAATTACTATTTCGCATACCAAAATTTAAAAGTAAAAGAAACTTTTCAAGAAAAAAAATAGTTAGCAAAGCTGAAATTTGACACTGAATAAATCAGAACCACATTCAAAAAATTCAGAATTATTTGTTTGGAGCCAAGATTGACCAAGTCAGAGATAAATAATAATAATAATAATAATAATAATAATAATTCCTTTGCCGTGAAGAAACACGGACTCGGTTTTGGAATGGTCAAGGTTCATCTACGCAACAAGAAATAAAAATGTTGATTGTTGACCATTACAAGTCAAACCGATGCAACAAAACCCTCTTTTCCGTTCAATTTCAATTCCCATGATGTTAACATTTATTTGTAGCTATTCATAAAAATCGTCAGTTTTGAAACAAAAACACTACATTATTCCATTAAAAATTCTATTAGCTATCAATTAAACTTTTAAAGAACAGACACTCATAACATAAACTAATTATATATTTCTGTTTTTATTAATTCATTTTCTTACATCTATTGATGGAAAGAGTAGAAACTGTGGAGTATATTCCTTGTGGCTCTTGGACCTTGTGTTAGGGGAACAAAATAACAAGCCTAATATTTCTCACTGTTAAAAATTCTTTTTGTGCCAAAGGACAAAATGGGAGTGCATGGTAGCATCGTGTGAGCCATCTTGTTGGTCGAAACAATAATCATGTCATAACAAGGAAAGAGATTTGATAATCTTCTATGTTTATTATTACTTGTAAAGGCAAAAACTTAGAAGGTTTTCCCTTTTGCCATTGTTTTTTTCCTTCATATTCTAGTATATGAGAGGGGACAAGAGTGTGCAGCCAAGCTTGGTGTAGCCGGCTCATTGGTCCAATGGTGAATAATACAAAGCTGCGTGCGCAACGATTGGAGCCAGGAATTCAGCACTATTGAGAATCATATCATATTCAGCCAGAAGAAAAGTGGATGGTGAAGTTTTAGATAATAAAATACAGTATGGATACTGATAAAGGTAGATTAAAGTAGTTAGTAACATGGAAGGTTGCGATGAGATCAATGCAAATTTAACTTGAAAAAAAATTGTGAATTAGCAGCACATTTTACATGTTCCCGGGGTTAATTAAATTAACAAAAGTATATCTAACATTATAGTTTTAGAAAAAGACTAAGATAAATATTAATGATTAAAAAGTTAACAGTTAACATATATCTTAATAAAAAGGTTTTTGGTTAGAAATAAGGAAAATGGAATTTAAATAGTTTAATCTATGATGAAATTTAAAATGTTATCCAATAACTTAAAAAATGTGAGTATATTTGAGAGTAACTATGTATTAATGTAAGCATCGCTACCCAGATATGTTGTTTGGCTCCTCCTTCTTTGGGAGTGTTTTGAGCATTTGCTATCTATAGAAAAAATTGTAAGCATCACTTACCCAGATTCCTTATTTAATAATTATTGGCGATTTGTGGTTTTATCAATGGATTCAAAGTTTATAGTTAACATTAAGATATATTAAAATGTGACATTCGTTTTTCAATAAAAAAACAAATGTTACATTTTTTTTTTAAGAGATTAGGAAACTCTTTAATCAATAAGGATTGCATAACGATAATGGGTGTTTGATGTGGGAAAAATATTGTATGGGTTTACATTAATAAATTTGTGTTATATTATTATCATAAAACATGTGGATGGGATACTCCATGAATAATTAATTAGTTCTAACACATATAAAATATATTGGATTTGTGAATATGGGTATAACGTAATTTTTTATTCTTTGGGTTAGTAGAAGTATCAAATATTTTGTTTTTGTAAACCGTTATGTTGAATAATAAGTTCATATTATTAATCAAAATTGCATATTAACTTTGATGGTCACAACTATTGTTAACAGTATGTGCATATATATAAAATATGCGTACGTGTGTGTAGAATAAGATATCTTAAGGAATAAAGCAAATCCTAAGAGTTTCTTTAGATGTGTTTGATGAAGTTTTATAAAGTCTTGAAATGAAGGTAACTATACTAAGATATGAATGACTTGTTAAAGCCTTGCAATTTCATATGTTTTTGTTTTCAAACATAAAGAGTGAGGACCAATAAGTTAATGGTGTTGTCTATACTACTACCACATAAGCATACCACTTCTTTTTGAATCGACGAAAGTTTTGGTTCAGTAGAACACTCGCCTCTATCCAAAATATGTATGCTGTATATATACTACTAAACTTTGATAATTGTGGACTTAATATATTATGTTTGTTATGGCTAGGTGAAGCGATATAAGAATAACAAATTTATTGCCTAATATGATGTTAAATAGGCGGATTCTGCCATACTCCGCATGAAGTAGTAAGTTTCATACGTCGTGTATTGTTACAGGCCATAAGAGGTAATGAAGTGGTGTAGCCGGTCAACTTCATTTTTTTTCCCTTTTAATCAAAATATTTGTCCCACTTCAATTCCCACCCAGTTCATTTGCGGTGTTTTGCAGCAATGATTCATGGCTGACGGCATTGTTTCTGGCGACTACTCACAGTCGACAACGTTGTTTTCCGGAGACCACTCACCCTCGACAACTTCTCTTTCTTCATCAAGCCATTGACTTTGCCGCGCCATCTTCTCTATTTATCACACTTCGACCATTTCGCAACCAGCACTGTCCGTTGCGTCTCCACCACGCCACCAACGAGAAGCAACTTCAACCACATCGCCATTGGGTCATTAACCTACAGTTCGATCCTTTACCTCGAGCCCGCTACCCACCATTGCTACTCTTTGCCCGTGAACCACCATTCCTATACTGTAATCCAACCAGCATCGCCTCGTCGGGAACAACCATATTGGGTATTCTATGATTGAATCAACGATGATTATAGAGTTGCTTGCTAAGAGACCTGATGATATCTAACAGCATTATTCAATGGAGACGGAGCGAGAGATGGTGGCACCGATCTAGATGGTGCGGATCGGGAGTTGCCGCTGCTTGACAGATCAGCAGTCTTATGGATTTGTTTTAAATTAAAGCAAGAATAGATTGGCAACAGGTTGTCATTCTTCAATCTTAGCCATTCCTTTTAAAAATATTAATTTTAATGTCCCTCAGTCAAGGAGCATTACACATATTTCTTGGCGTGGAGCATTATAGATTGCACTTGTTAAATATCAAGTTTGATAGGATTCTATTGAATATGTTATTTATAATTATTTTTTATATTAGGCCCATAAATATTTTAATTGTCTTCACCCTAAAATTCTATTTTCCAAGAGTTGGTTTTTTTAATAATTTAAAAAATTATTAATGCAACCCAATTGCAAGAATATGGAAAAAAATATTTATATTGGTTTATATTAATAAATTCATTATACATTTTTTTTCATAAAATGAGTTGATGAGATGGTTTATAAATGGTTAGCTCTAACAAATATGAGATACACACACACACACACACACACACACACACACATATATATATATATAGTAGACAAGTTAGTTATTTTATTTTCTCTTATTGTTCCATTGAATAATTGCTAAAACGAAGATGTTATAATAATTAACAAAGAAGATTTTGCATGATATTAATATTTAATTTAGTATTATTATGGCTTTTTGAGAACTGACGAGGTATCTAGACTCTTTAAAAACTATTTTTAAGGAGTCATAGTAATCATATTTAGTAAATAATGTAAAAGTTATTTTTAATAAGCAGTAATTATAAAAATAATATTTGATAAAATTATTCTTGAAATCTAAAATAATTATAATGGACATAAATATTGAATAGAATAATTTTTACCTTTTATGTCATTAAAAACAGTAAGATTATATTAATCTTTTAAATTTTAGAGAGCACAAATCAGCTTTAAAAAATATCCCATAAAGATGCTCGAGAGTACTCTCTAATTTTTAAAAATCAAAAGCACAAACACTATAACTTTTGATTTACCAAACCAAAAAAAAAAATTAACTTATATTTTTTATAAGTTAAAGCATCATTTTAATGAACACTATCAAATTAATCCTAAGTATTATTCATCATGGTACAAAACAAGCTTTTATTTATTACCATTTATCGATTGGTGTTTAAATATAATGTATTAAAAATTTAAGAAATATACTCTATAAATATATAATATTTTAACATTTTATTCGTGGTGAAAAAAATTATTTCACACGTAACGACCATTCATATATATGCTAACCAAACAAACTCTTAGATATTCCCATTTGATCTAGTCTTAGAATCTCATTAGATTTAATTATATATATTTTTTATAATCAATATACAACAAAGTGTATATATAAAAAAAATCTTTTAATAGACAGTGAAAATCTGTAAAATTTTTAATGGAATATTGATAAACATACATAAAAAAATTACCAAAAATGCCATTACGAAAAATGACTCAAATATTTTAACATGCAGTAAGAAAAATAAATTAAATTTGGTTATCATCTAGATGTAAGATGTACTTAGGAAATTTCAAAGACATAATTAGGGGATCTTAAGGAATGATACTTTCCTTATATCAAATGGAATCAGTATTAGTTTAATTGAGCTTGGGCTAATAAACATGGGAGGAGGACCAGGCCAAAATATATGATCTAGATTCTTATGCTCATATGCACCCTGTACAAAGCTTTTAGCATTGTGGTATTATAATTATATTATTATTATGATGCACGTCTTAGTAGCCTCCTCCTCCTTTCATTGTTCCTAGTTCGAAAATTAAAGCAAGTGGACCCAAGGTCTCACTTGTTTGCACATTCTAATTTGAAACCCTAGCCCCCTCCTTGAAAACTTCATAATCCAGCCAAACACTGCCCTCCAAATACGACGGCCACGCGTTGCCGAAGTTGCCACTTCAACCCTTTAAGTGTTCTATTTTAAGAAAAAACAACTTTGAAGTTCAAGGGGGAAAAAGTTTAGAAAAGAGCTCAAATTATTTTCATAAATTTGAAAAGAGTTTAAAAAGAGAAGATATTATTCCATTTCAAGGTTACAACATACTACAAACATCAATAATTTTTTCGACACAATCTTAATATCAAAACAAATAATTATTAACTTTAACTAACGTAAAAATAGAAATAAAATGTAAAAGAATACTGTAATATTCACCAATAAAAATTGGCACAGTAGATTAGAAATGAACTTATATCTCTTAAGAAGTTTAATTCCCATTATTGATGTGGAGATTCTATTGATAGGAAATTTTGTAAATTTCATATAAGTACTTTTTAATCCTATTGGTTGTGCCCTAACTTCAGTGGAATAATTAATGTCAAATTCATCTAAATTTTTATAAAAAGAAAAAAAGAATACCATAATATTTAAGTATTTTTGAAGAGCATGGATGCCTTAATTAGTGACTCGAACCATTTAAGAATAAAATCAAAAATACAATTATACAGAAGGAACTAAGTAAAATTATGAAAAATTAAATTTCTTCATAGTAATATAAATTAAAATTAATATTAATAATTTTTATATCAACTCTAATTTTAATTAAATATTTAATATTAAAATCAAAATCAAAGCCAATAAACAGCGTCGTTTGGGTATGGCATATGATGGACACACGCGCCGATTACGTCATTTGGTAAGAACCAATTTCTCCTCTTCTTATTTTCTGAAAAAAAAAAAAATTCTCCTCTTCTTGCTTCCGTGTCGAACAGTTGTCCCTCATTCACAGCGAGTATTATTCAATACGATACGCGCGCAATAACAAACGCTTTGATAAACAAAAATTCAATTTTAATTAATTTGCAGTAACAATTAGAAACGAAAATTTAAACCCCACCCCCTCCTCCCCAAAAAAAAAAAAAAAAAAAAACGTTAAAGTATTTAACATTGGTACCCTTAAACCGTATATATATACATAGACAGCAAGTAATGGGATGTTTCAGTTCATGTCCCAGTCGCACAACAATTCCCAAAATTACAACGTTGTCCTGTCAACGCCATTTTTAGAGAGAGAGAGGAACCCCTCAAACAAAAAACGGTTTTGTTTGAAATGCTTATAACCGAGGTGCATCGCGGTGGCGCTGCCACGGCGGTGTGAGATCTTCCGGCGAAAAAAGCGTTAATTCCGAGCATTTCCGGCGACTCTTTTGCGAGATGGGTTCGGGCCAGATGAACGGCGGAGTCAGCGGCGGCGGTTCCAATAGTGGCGGTTGCTGTGACATGAGCCTAAAGTGTTCGTGTAGGGGGAAATTGGAGAACCAGCACTATTATAACCGTTTTTTCTCTTCTGGTTTCGTTTTCTTCTTTGGGTGTTTCGTTCTGTTCGGATCGATTGCGACCCTTTATGGGTGGCTCGTTTTCTCACCCGCTGTTCACGCGGGAATTTCCACCTTCGGTTGTCAGGAGGACAATGAGGGTTCTTGGTCAATTGGGATTTTCTATGGTGACTCACCCTTCACCCTTAAACCCATAGAAACTGTAAGTAATCTTCAATCTTCAATATATGTCTTTCTGTTCATGGTTATTTTTTCTTTTATTGTTGTTGTTGGTTTTTTTTTTTTTTTTGGTGAGGTTTATTGTGGTTTTGTTCATATGCATGCCTGTGTTAATTTCTAATTTAAAGTTTTCATTTTTAAAAGAAAAGTTGAAAAAAAAGGAATTTTTGGTTTTTTTTTTTTTTGGCTCTTGATGATGATTATTTTTTTTTGGTTTTTTTTTGGTTGTGGGGGGGGGGGGTTATGGCTTGGTGTGATTTTTGAATTATGATGTTGGATGTTTTGCTTTTGTTCTGTTGTGCTTTTACTTTCAGTTTCTTCATCATCATCTTCGTTAAGAAATTATTTCAAGTTTTCAACTGGGGAGATTTCTTTTTGTGATGTGGGTATGTGGAGTGGATTAATTTTTTGTTCTTTGGAGGTGATGGGCTGTGATTGTGTGCAGGCGAATGTAGGGAAAGATGACAGTGCTGCCTGGCCAGTAGCCAATCCTGTTGTGACGTGTGCTTCTGTTTCTGATGCTGGTGCTCCCAGTAATTTTGTTGCTGACCCTTTTCTTTTTATTCAGGTAACAGGCTCTTGTCACCCTTAGTCCTTCATCTATCTGGTGATTTCTGATTCTATGAAAAAGTTTTAATCTTCCCCTTGCTGTTTTTGTTTTTTCTTTTATTCCTCTTGTGCAATTTTTACCAGCAAAATCCTACCTTTTCTTACATACTATTTTGTTGGTCAAGTCAGTCTTTTGATTCAATTATTATTCCCCCTTGATAAAACATGGCATTAGGCTATTATTGGGCACTGTGAAATATAATACGTCATCTTATTATTGTTTCTCCTGAATAACTTGCCTGTTTCTGGAGAAAATTGCTTGGATCTTTAAATTTGACATGGAGCAGTAGAGTAGGCTTTCTCAGTCTGAAAGCAGCCAGGCCTGGATTCATATACATGTAAAGTTTTCGTAGTTGCTTGAGGTAGTGTTGAAAGGGTGGTCGGGAATTGTCTAATTGTAAGAAATGAAGTGAGACATCTTGTATGATGTTCTTGTCTGCAAAGTCCTGGCTCTTAAGTGCAAGGTAGTAGATTCCACACTATATGTGTCTTGCTTAGAGTGGATTTTACAGGGAAACCATCAATTGTTTATCCTGTTGTGGAGCTCGGTGTAGTATGCTATAATAGAACATGTAAAGTGGGCGTTCTACTCAATTTGTGTACAGTGTACACCTGCCTCTGTGTGTTCATAGCAGAAGCCACTGTCCTTTTTATTTGAAAAAAAAAAAAAATTCATAATAAGGTGTTTGTAAAACCTTATAAGTTTTGGTGCAATCACTTAATCATATACTATAATAACTGGGGTTCTCTTTTGTATTCAAAAATAGAAACAGGCCCTCTTGGTTGGTTGTCCAGAATAGTTGCATAATCTCTATTTTAACAATATTTTTTTTTTCCCCTTTTAAACACTCAGTTTATCAGTAGGCTGTTACTATCTTTAATTACAAATTCTGGCATCATCAAGGCTGCAACAAAATATTGCCTTTACTAAACAGTTGGTATCTGTCAGCCTTTGGTCCTAATAGGTGTTAGTCCATAGTGTAAACTTTTTATGTTGTTGGTTTAACATCTGAGTTATGCGATGAATGTTTTGATCAACAGTCTCTCCAAATGAAAGATATAATTATTTAAAGCCTGCAAATGTTTGTATGTGCATACATAAGAACATGCTTATTTAAAGCCTGCAAATGTTTGTATGTGCATACATAAGAACATGCATGACCATAATTTTGGAGGATCCATGAGTGATGAGGAATCTTAATGGAAAAATGGTTAATATCTCATTACTGAGGTGTCTTCAGCTTTGAAGTTTATTGTTTGTTATACGGATAATCAGTAATCAGTATGAACCTATTCACTTACATTGGCATTGCAATTTAGGGAGATACTTATTATCTGTTCTACGAGACAAAGAATGCAATCACTATGCAAGGTGATATTGGGGTTTCGAAGAGTACTGATAAGGGAGCAACATGGAAACAATTGGGCATTGCCTTGAGTGAGGATTGGCATCTTTCTTATCCATATGTCTTTCCACATGATGGCCAGGTATTGTTCCTGAGAAAAATAATTTGTATGTTTAGTTATGCATATGGACTTTTCTAATGCTCATCACTTGTTAAACTAATCACTTTAGTTAAATTATAATTGTCGTCATCTTCATTTTGTTTTTCTCTTTTGTAACTTGACAGATATATATGATGCCTGAGGGCAGTAGAAAAGGAGAACTCCGTCTCTACAGAGCAGTTAACTTTCCTCTGCAGTGGACATTGGAAAAGGTCCTTTTGAAAAAACCCCTCATTGATTCATTTATTGTCAATTATGGTGGAAGGTATTGGCTTTTTGGCTCAGATCATAGTGGTTTTGGCACCAAGAAAAATGGGCAGTTGGAGATATGGTATAGCAGTTCACCTCTTGGTCCTTGGAAACCTCACAAGAAAAACCCAATCTATAATATTGACAAGAGTTTGGGAGCTCGCAATGGAGGCAGGCCATTTTTATATGAAGGGTATCTTTATCGTGTTGGTCAGGACTGTGGTGACACATATGGGAGACGGGTGCGTGTCTTTAAGATAGAAACTCTTACTAGTGAAGAGTACAAGGAAGTTGAAGTACCCTTGGGCTTTGTTGAACCAAACAAGGGTCGAAATGCTTGGAATGGTGCTCGATACCATCATCTAGATGTGCAACAGCTGCCATCTGGTGAGTGGGTTGGGGTTATGGATGGAGATCGTGTTCCTTCTGGGGATTCGATCCGGAGGTTCATGGTTGGTTGTGCTTCTGTTGCTGTTGCTGCAATACTCATTGTGCTATTGGGTGTGTTACTTGGGTTTGTGAATTGCATTGTCCCTCTCAATTGGATCATTCATAACTCTGGGAAGAGGAATTTAACTATCTTGTCTTGGGAGAGATCAAATGTGTTCTGTTCAAGAGTTAGACGGTTTTGCAGCCGCTTGAACAGAGCCCCAAATTTTCTCCGAGGTAAGATAAAGCATAATGCTTGTGCTAGGAGGTTTATTCTTGCTATAATATTTGCAGTAGGGGTTGGATTAATGTGTGTAGGAGTTAAAAATATTTATGGCGGTAACGGATCAGAAGAACCTTACCCATTCAAAGGACAATATTCACAGTTCACATTGTTAACAATGACCTATGATGCTCGTTTATGGAACTTGAAGATGTATGTGAAACATTACTCAAGATGCTCTTCTGTGCGGGAGATTGTTGTAGTGTGGAACAAGGGAGTCCCTCCGAAATCGAGTGATTTTGACTCTGCAGTACCAGTTAGGATCAGGGTTGAGGAAAAGAACTCTCTAAACAATCGGTTCAAGCTTGACCCATTGCTAAAGACACGAGCTGTGCTTGAGCTTGATGATGACATTATGATGCCATGCGATGATGTTGAGCGAGGTTTTAAGGTTTGGCGCCAGCACCCAGATCGGATTGTTGGATTCTATCCTCGGCTCATTAATGGGAGCCCATTAAAATATAGGGGAGAAAAATATGCCCGGATGCATAAAGGGTACAACATGATTCTTACTGGTGCAGCATTCATTGATTCTCAATTAGCTTTCAAGAGGTACTGGGGTGAAGAAGCCAAGCAAGGGAGGGAAATTGTGGACAAGTTGTTTAACTGTGAAGATGTGCTTTTAAATTACTTGTATGCAAATGTGAGCTCATCGAGGACCGTTGATTATGTGAAACCAGCTTGGGCAATCGACACCTCAAAGCTTTCTGGTGCGGCAATTAGCCGGAACACGCAAGTGCATTATCAGTTGAGGAGTAGTTGCCTAATGAAATTTTCAGCGATGTATGGAAGTTTGGCTGGTCGTAAATTTGGATTTGACAGTAGGAAAGATGGTTGGGATGTATAGTAGGGAGGTTTTTTATATAGCTAGGTCCTTGCCAACTTTTGTATTTTTACTTCTTTGAGGGTATAAAGTCTTCTTGTCTATACTTGTACCCCAACTGTGAATCTTAATTTAGGGGGTTCTCTGATAGAATTGTCTGCAACAACCAACATGTAAATTGGTTCCATAATGGCTTTTCATGTTATATTTTTCCAATTTGTGCCTTCAATGTGATGATGTTGGGATGTTGGTGGGAACATTGGGGAAGAGAAAGATTCAAGAAGGATGAGACAAATCAAAACTTCTAGGCGTAGAAGAACTGTTTCTTAGAAACTGTAATTGTGTTCCTGGCATTGATTCTAATTATGATTTCTTTTTGAATATTTCTAAGCCTTTTTAGGGTGGCTTCCTTTTATTCTTAGATTGGCTTCCTTTTTTGAATATGCCTAGATGATCTTGCAAGACAAAGTACCAAAATTACTGCATATTCTGCATCATTAGATTCATCTCTGGTAACACTAACATTTTTGTGCACTAAGTCATATGGAAAATTCAATGAATGCACAAATTTTTTGCTTTAGCATATACTCAATACAGCTTTGGTGCACTGCGTTGCCATGGCCTTCACAAATATTCTGTTTAAGATTCAAATAATCACTTCTGGAGCAGGGAGTTGAATGTTAATGGTCAAAGGTGACTTTTTCCAATGTGGTCTACTTCTTGTGGGAGTTGGATCTGCTCACCAATATGGTCCTATTGACAGGGAGAAAGATTCAAAATTTATTATGGTGAGATCCAAAATTTGTGTGGCGTTCCATTAATTTTATAAAGACTGTTGCTACAAGGCCCGAGAAAATGTTGCCAGAAAATTTGTCAGATATAGTAGCACACATATGGCAAATTTCGAACGACTGAATGTGGTTAACAAATTTAAAATGTTCCTATCATATTTTGCTATGTAATTTAAGCCAGTGGTTTCTAACAAATTTTGTGGCTGAAAAGTATTTTCCTTTTATTTAAGAACAATTTATATTTTTCTCTCAAAACAGGATCCTCTCCTGTTCATAAAAGGGAAGGAATCGAATTCCTGTCACGTGGTTCTATCTGCCAGAGCAATAGCAACTTTTATCCTAGACAGTTTTCTTTGCAAGAGTTGCATTTGTACTTAGGTTTTATTTTCCCGACGCATCAGCTTCCATATGTCATCTTCCGCTAGTGGAGGTGCATTATCCAGTAGCTGGTTAGCCTCCATACAAGGAAGGAAGTTGGAGGATATCACTGACTCTTAAGCCATGGTCAAATTACTTTTTAGACTCAATGGATTCAATATTGGCAATGCTTGCATTTGCTATATTGTACTAGTAACCTGTTTGATGCACATAATCACCATAACCCGAGGTTTTGGTGTTTCTAACATGGTAAGTTTGTATAAAATCCTAAAAATGGGGAGAGCAGGAATGCACCATGAATTTCACCATTAATATGTTAATTTTAAAATAACGGTAGATAAAAGATTTTATTAATGGCTCAAAACCATATCTCTCTCCATCTCTAAGTTTTTAGGTATACTATAGAATCCTCTTGCTGTATATGTTTCTTTAGATAGGATTTTGATACTCTGATTTTCTTTAAGAATATGATAGTAAAATATTTGAGGAGAAAGCACTTTTTCTTCGAACCGAAAAGACAAGCACATTTTCTTGTGCAGAACCATGACTATAGTATCAAAGTCCACCAGTTTTGCACAGCATTTAGTAGTTTATTTTATTTTATTTTATTTTTCTCTCTTTCTCATTTCTCATAACATAAGACTGTCTAATATCTAAATATCTAATGGCTTGTTTCATCCTTTTCAATGTTCAGACCTTGTTCATAGAGACGTCTATCGGTTTTGAATTTCTCATTGCAATTTTTTTTTTTTTGTTTTCAGCTTCTTTCGGTGCTTGAATTGCCTTGCACAGATTCCATCCTTTTTATTTTTCTTGATGTGATGGCCAAAGAATAAGTCGAGTAGCAAACTCTTCACATAAAGCATTAGTGGCCCCAAAGATGTCTTCAGCATATACACAAGGGGAATGTTCTACATTTGTTTTTTGATAAAAATAATAATAAAAAAAGAAATAAAAAAAAGAAAAGAATTGTAGTATCATCCACTTCTTTTACAAGTCTTTTTCCAAGTAAAATTTGTTCAACCTTTCACAACAAAATTTAGGACCTGCTTTTAATACAAGGTCGATTTGAGTTTTAAAAAAACGGTTGCACAAATCAAGAGTTACGAAATCGCGGGGTTAATATATAACCATCATCTAGATTAAGACGTGATGCATACAAAATTACAAATACAAGTAGTATGTGAAAATCTTCTAGTCTAGCTACAGGAAGGTTTTTCAAAACAATAAAACTCAATTTCTTCCCCTTGGTTATGCCTCTTTCAAACTTCCAAATTGCTCGTTTCATCAAGATTATGCTTTAAAACTCATCGTTTAGTGCCAATAATTAAGTGGATCACCATTGGGTCTTCAAACGAAGTCTCAAAATTATTTTCTTTCAAATTGATTTAACTCTTGCATTGCCAAGACCAATCTTTCATTCAAAGAAGGCCTCTCATGGTTACTTCTATCCGTGATCAAAATCAACAGAACTCGTTTTAATTTCTTGTTTGCAGTGACCAATGTTTTAAACATTGGTTTCCAATCAGTTTCACTTGTGGTCAAAGTGAACGATATCATAAACAAATTTAAAATCAGGAGATATTTTTAGTAATTTTGTCTTTTGTAATTGTATAAATACTCTTGACAAATGAGTGATTAATATAAATTCACTAACTTAAAATTTAGTGTTTTATATTTTTATTTGGGAGAAATAAAGCATGTAACTTAATTTTACTACAAAAAATTTAACATTTAGTGACAACAAAAAAAACTTTATATAAAGGTATAAAAATTGTGAGGGTAAGGGTGAGGGTCAGGGATGAAATTTTATTTTATTTATTAAATTTAATTTATATATATTGCCAATATAAAAAAATTTATATAGATATTTAATTATATATTATCATATTAATAAAAATATTTGATTCAATTACCTACTATCTTAAAAATCTTATAAATAAAAATATCTAATTGGATGATAGTGTAAACGACTTATATATTTGTGGGTATATGTTACCTATACCTAGAGTTTGTGTGTGTCACTAAAAATATCCATGGGGATATAACAATTTTCTTATAGTGTTTTAACCACTAATATTTATGCAAAGGATATAAAAAAAATTCTTAAAATAAATGAGGTACTATATATTATCGACAACCAAAAAAAGTTTCCAAAGGATAGAGACAGCAAGAAACAATGAATGAACTAGAATCCAAATATGGCCAGAACCAGAAAACTCAAAATTTGGGGGCCAGACATACCCTGTCGCCACCTCTTGCCTCCGTTCTGATTGTAAGGGCATTCATAAGCTAAGTTAGACCAAGTTTAACAATGGTCCAATTATTACATGATTTTGTGATCATGTCTATGCCCAGTCTTCACTCTATCCAGCCTAAAGGTCCTACTTAAGTTTGACCAACAAAAAAGTTTGACCAAAAAGAATAGGACCCCCTTAAGGATAAGCTCTATCATGTGAAGAAAGAAATTCTTATTTCATAAATATTTTATAATTATAAATTTAAATTTTTATTATATTTTCTCTTTTTCATTTTTAAGCATTAATTAATTAATATTCAAGTGAAGTAAGAAAAAGTATTTAAGAATTTTCCCTTAAGAGTTTGGAGATAGCACCCTCAATATAACTAACCCAACTGTTTTATTTATATCTATCATCAATGGAATTATAATAAATATTATAGTATATCATCATAGCATAAACATTATTGTCCCACTGTTTATAATCTTACTATGCATTTGGTTGAGAAGAAAATAAGGGAAGAGAAAATGAAAGAACTTTGTACTTTCCTTCCATTTGCAACACAAAAGAAAATTGAGAGAAAACAAAAAAGTGGCATGGGATCCAAGATATCGATTTCTCGTTTTATATGTGAAGAAAACTCCACTGAACTAGAGGAAAAGAGTGAACATTTCATATTGATAAAATTAAACAAAACTAAAACATGGAATTAACATGGAGAGGGAATGTTCTAAATAGGAGACAAAAATAAATACATTAAAAGTGAAAAAGTTAGATTGAGAGATTATTTATTTATATTTTTTCTTTTTTTCTTACACAATTATCATTTTCTTTTTCTTCATTTTTTATTCATCCAAACACATAAAAAGAAATTATTATTTTCTCTTCTCTTCATTTTCTTTCATCTCATTTTCTTTTTTCTTATTTTCTTCTCTCATCTAAACAAACCATTCAATCTTTTTGCATTTGTATTTTGTCAATACATTAAGATTAAACTAACCCAAAATTTACATAAATAGGTTTAACATGCATATAACTAGTAAGTTAAGGCAATAAATTCTAGTATTCATAGAAAAATTGCAATAGTATACTAATTGAGCGATTTTTGTCTTAACAAAAGACATTGGTGTTCAGGTGACTACTTACAATTTAATGTTTAAAAAATAAAAAACTAACTTTTACATTAAATTATCACAACATAAATGTTATGATCCCATTGTTGGTACGCTAGACTTGAGCAGATCGGTCACTGATTGGAATTGTCGTTACATTGCATCATCACAACAAAATGTTATAGCCACACTATTGTATCAACACAAAATTTACACAATATAAATTTTAACATGTATAAAAATACTGAGCTAAGGCAATTTAGTCATAATAGAAAAATTACAATAGGAACTCAACTGAACAATTTTTCTCTCGAAAGTACAATTATCATTCAGGCAACTATTTAACAAGTACAATTTCATGAAAAATATTAAATTTTACATTGCATTATCACAACATAATTGTTATATAGTATGTTTGAATTTCCATTCAAAAACAGAAAAATTATGATTTGGACAAAATCTGCAAGAAAAAAACTTTTGCCCAAACCATAGTTTGGAGCTTTTCAAACATTAATCCAAACATCTTCGTAGTCCTAATGCTATTATTCTAGATTTGAGTAAATTATGTCACATTTAGAGTTTGGCTAAGAATACACCAAGACCAGACCACCCCGAAATTTACACATAATATAAATGATAACATCTATATAACTACTAAGTTGTGGCAACAATTTTAGTTTTAATAGAAAAATTGTAATAGTAAATTAAATTTTTCTCTGAAAAACTATAATTATAATCACGTGTCTATTTAATAATTACAATTTAATGTGAAATATTAAATTTTTAATTTAAATATATTTTTAATCCTTATAAATATTGTAAATTTTAGTTTTTAGTCCTTATAATTTTTTTATTTAGGTCCAAACATTTTTAAAAAAAAATTTGGCTTTAGTTTCTATAAAATTTTTATTTTGATGTAGATCTAAATATTTTCAAAAATATTTGATTTTAATTCATAAAAAATTATGATAATTTAGTTTCAGGAAGCTCAAACTAATATTTTAAAGGATTTAAACTAAATTATCATAATTTTTTAAGAACCTAAAATAAATATATTACCTTGATCTAGGGACCAAAAGCTAAATAAAATAATATTTGAATCTAAACCAAAATTTATATTTTATAGGAATCAAAGCTAGAGTTCACAATATTTTCGGAAACCAAAAACCTATTTAAACCTAAATTTTACATTACATCGTCACAACATCAATTTTATGGTTCCACTGTTGTTACCCTAGACCTGAGGGTTGTGTTTGGAATTGTGATTAGCTGATACTACTACACCAAGACAATACCAACCGAAAATTTACACCAAAAATTAATTTTTAACGTATAGATAACTACTAAGCTAAACTAATAAATTTTAGTCTTGATGTAGAATTTGAATAGTCTATCAATTGAACAAACTTTCTCTCGAAAAAGTACAATTATCATTCAGGCTAAGTATAGTTTAATGTAAAATATTGAAATTTTCATTACATCATCACATCATAAATGCCACGATCCCACTACTGTTACTCAAGACCCGAGGAAATCGGGTCATGTTTGGGGTTAAGTTTAGTCAAAACTACATCAAGACTAGGTCAATCTAAACTTTACGCAAAATATTAATTTTAACATATATTTAACTGCTAAACTAATGCAATAAATTGTAGTCTTAATAGAAAATTGTAATAATATATCAATTGAACGTTTTTTTCACTCAAAAAGAGTAATTGTCATTCAGGTGAGTACTTAACAAAACGAGTAGAATGTCGTACAATCTCGTTAAATGCAGGAAAAGTCTACTAATATTTCAATTGAAAGCATAAGAAAGGCAACACTAAGATAAGTATAAATGCATAACCACATAACAAGACATATATAGTTAAATATACATAGCAAGCTGAATACTTAGTTTATAGTTAATATAGTCGAACTATCCGACTCAATGTCTGAACAAATGAACCATTTGTTCAAATTCAGATTAAAGTTTAGTTTAATCTTTTATTTTCATTTTTAATTAACACATTTTTACTAATAAATTTGCAATGAATAACAAACATATATCATCGAAATGGAAAAAAAAAATGGCAAACACCAACTTTACCCAATTTTATCCACAATCCAAACAAGAAAGAGACACAAAGGCATGAAATTGCACAAAAGCTTGTAATCATATGCATTATTTATGCAACACCTTCACCTCCCCCATGAAAGGTGTTTCCATTCCTGATTTAGGCATGATGGCTTCAGAGAGAGAGAGAGAGAGAGAGAGAGTATGAATGAAGGCATGAGAAAATGAATGATCTCCACCATCATTCCTTCCCCATGTGATGTGCCACCTCTTCCTCCTCTTCCCCTCTTCAATTCCCCCGGTTCCTCTCTCTCTCTCTCTCTAGGGATAGGGTTTTCAAATTGGAAAAACAAACCTTAAAGCTCAAAACTTTCACATTGTAATCACACAATTCCCTTCACCCTTTTCCTTTTGATCCAAACGGGGTTCCAGGGTTGGTCTTCATTTGACCCTTCCAAGCACACCTCCCCAGGTTTTTTTCTACAGAGAGAAAGTTGGGTTCTAGAGAGAGAATGTGATGGGAACGTAGATTGGAACATTTTTTTATGTTTTATTTTTGGTTAAATTTTGTTTTGGCAGCTGAGAAATGTTGGAAATGGAGAAGGATTTTGATTCGAAGTTGAAGATTCAGGGGAATTCATCCTCTTCCAATGGTGGTGGGAATGTCCAGAGATCCAAGAGCTTTGCTTTTAGGGCTCCTCAGGAGAATTACACCATTCAGGACTTTGAGCTAGGCAAGATCTATGGTGTTGGCTCTTATTCTAAGGTCCGACACATGGAATTCTGACTTTTTTTTTGGGTGGCCTTGTGGGTTGGTGTTGGTTTGATTTTTGTTTTTGTGATTTTTACTCGTGTGGGTGTGCTTTGATGGATGCATGAATTCTATGGATGATGTTGGCATTGTGATTTTGTTATATAAATACTTGCAGTCTATTTTGCTTTGTTAATTGATGGTTGCCAGTTGGATAATTGTTGATGGGTGTTTTGCGGTAGAGATCATTGGGTAATAGTGTCATCCTTGTGGGTATATATTGTTTTATGAAACACCATTTGTTAGCTGTTATTAGGAGATTTGATTACAAGAAAGATACTTTTTTGATGCTGTCATGAATGGTTGCTGAAAAACCTGTTATGAAGACTCCTCGCACCTCTAAAGACTACTTTATTGATCCATTCATGTAACAGGATAGGAAAATGTCCTGTATTTTGTGTACTGTTTCTTGATAGGCCTTGTGGTAATGTGAACTATATTCAAAGATTTAGATTTGGATATTAAACCATTTTTTTAAAACAAATGGAGCCTCAATGTTACTTTTGAAGTAATTAATGAGCATTACTTATGTTGCAGAGCTGGAAGTAAAGCAAATTGTAGACTGTAAAAACTCAAGCAAACTGAAGTAATGATTGGCTTGATTGTATGTGGTTTAATCAGCTGGAATTTACGTGAAACTACTGTTACACTTAATCAGCATCATATACTACCTTACGAGTGTAGTATGTTATGCCTTACTTCTTAGGAACAAAAGGGTTCCTTTTTCTAATTTATAAGGACTTTCACCATGCATGTGGCTTGCCATTAGAGTGCACTTATTTCACTGCATTGCTATCCAGTGTGAGTATGTGACATCCTATTGAAAGAATGTTTTTATACATTTGCAGTAAAGTACATCCCAGCTACGTTTTAGTAAGCACCTTTTTTTTCTTTTCTTTCTCAACTGATTTCCCCCCTTTTATATTGACCTCTGTTGGCTTGTTGTTATGGTATGCATTAGCAGTTCGAGTTGTTTGAATAAAAATTTTGTCTTATACTTTTAACCCTCTAGGCACTTAGTTTTCTATAGCTTGGTTATATGATTATATACACAGAATATAAGGTTTTCAAATTTTTTTTTCAGTGTTAAAGGATGGTGTTGTGAACTTCTTGATACATTTGATAATCTCCTTTGCCTCTGCCTCTCTAGTTCTTGGAATTTCACTCTCTTTCTGTTGTCTTGCTTGATTTATGATTTGTTTTCCTTCCCGGACCTTTTTGGCTGGCTCTGCACAAAAATCCTGATGTTTGATGGATATATCCCTCGTAATATGTACCATTCCAACAATTTTTCCCCCTGTAATCAGCTGGACTGTTGATTGAGTTTAGATTTACTTTCTGTTGTAAATTATCACCAAATATGTTTCTTATTATGTTTAAAGGTTGTGAGGGCAAAGAAGAAGGACACAGGGACTGTGTATGCGATGAAGATCATGGACAAAAAATTTATTACTAAAGAGAACAAAACAGCTTATGTGAAGTTGGAACGCATAGTTCTTGATCAATTGGATCATCCTGGCATTGTGCGGCTATATTTCACATTTCAAGACACATTTTCTCTGTGTGAGTATTCCTGGTTTACTCTTTATACTTGCTTTTCCTGTAGCTTAATCCTCTCTTCGTGATTTCTTCTGTCTTCTTTCTGCTCCCCTTGTTTGCCACTTTGGTTTATTTGTTATTTTGACATTTGTATCATTTTTTTCCACCTCTATTACTTTTCAACTGGAGAAGACATGGCACTTGAATCCTGTGAAGGAGGAGAACTTTTTGATCAAATAACTAGGGTAAGTTAACATAAACCTTCAAGGCATGTGTTCCATATGCTGCAGTATATCTCTGTTGTTTGGAAAAATTTTCTATAGGACCTGCTGAAGTTGTGTTGGTCCATAAGTTGAATTCTCGTAACCTTAATTCACTTTTTGTTATAAGTTGATTATTTCGAAGGAAGATTTTTTTTAGCTTTTTCCTTCTAGTATTAGTATTATGCATTCTTTTTTCAGTGGGAACTTATATGATTAATATATTTTTTTTTTAATCATTAAGTGACTAATATAGGTATAAGTGAAATTGCCAGTGGGTCAATGCAGTTATTGAAACCCTCTATATCTGTGATGGTACAATTTGTTGGCCTCTCTTAAGAGAAACATTTGTAGTTTCAGTATTGTTTGGAATTAGGAAGTTGTTAATATGTAAGCTAGTATCTTTTGGCATGCTTGTGACTGCATGATGTCTACTAGCAAGCTTTCTGGGTTCCTGTATGCAGAAAGGTCGTCTAACTGAGGATGAGGCACAATTCTATGCAGCTGAAGTTGTCGATGCTCTCGAATACATACATAATTTGGGATTGATACATCGTGATATAAAGGTGGTTCTGAGCCATGCTTACACTGCATCATTGCCATAGATGCCCATCTCTGAATATTAAGTTCCTTTAATTGCAGCCAGAGAATTTATTACTTACAGCTGACGGACATATAAAAATAGCCGATTTTGGGAGTGTGAAGCCTATGCAGGATAGCAAAATCACTGTACTTCCAAATGCAGCATCAGGTAAAATAAGAGCAATGCGGAAGCTGCTTTGTAATGTTTTTAATTAATCTTGTATATGGTCTTTATTTATTTATTTATTTTTATTTCTAGATGACAAAGCCTGCACGTTTGTGGGAACAGCTGCTTATGTCCCCCCGGAGGTTCTCAATTCCTCTCCAGCAACTTTTGGGTAGGGACTAATTTATTCAGTAATGTAGATGGATTTTATGTTGCTGAGATAATATTATTTCTTATCCGAGTTTTCTGTGTACATAGATTAATTTTTAGTTTAGTTCATTATTTTCAAAATCAAGATTATGTTTAAATTTCAGCTGTCAAGTTTGTGCATGCACTGAGTTTCTTTATTGCTTTTGTTCCATGCCAGTTCCCCATATAATAACATTTTTCTTTTTTCTTTTACTTCTCTCAATATATTACCACAGAAATGACCTCTGGGCACTTGGATGCACATTATACCAAATGCTTTCTGGAACTTCCCCGTTTAAAGATGCAAGCGAATGGCTTATATTCCAAAGAATTATAGCAAGAGAAATTCGATTTCCTGATTACTTTTCTGACAAAGCAAGAGACCTTATTGACCGGCTGCTGGTTAGTATTCTAAGACTCTGCACAGAAACGCAAGCATCGCTTCTGCTCTTTCTATTTTATGTACATCACTACACTTTTACCAAATTATCCTTTTCCTATTTTTGCAATCGATATTACACCTTAAATTGGCATACTAAGAGCATAAAGCAGAGCAAACCCCAGGATTAAGTGTTTCATTTCTTGCCTTTGTGTAGGACAGTATTAGGGTGATGTTGTGCAAACACGGTGAAAGTTTTTTATTTTTATTTTTTGTTGTTGATTTGGAGGCAACAATAGTCAAATTCATTCCCCTAAACTCTAAAGGGGCTAGCCTTGTTTTCCAGAATGCTGCTGATTGCTTGCAGATGAAACTTTTCTTCTTTCAATGACTTTGTTCAGTTTCTAAGCATTTTTTAAACCACCCTAATTTATTTACTGTAGTACAATTGTTACTGGTACCCATTGATTTCTATTGGTTGTTGAGCTTAGAACTTTTTATAGTTGTTTTATTTGCTAATATTTATTCCAAGTTTATTCTGCTAACCTGGAAATCTAGCCCTAGAGTCTGCAAGAGAATGTGCCGGGCTGCACTTCTTTTGGAGGGGTAGGCAAAGGATGGAGCACGCTGTCCCCAACTCCCCATAACCATATGAATAATGATTATAATGATAATGAGGTGTGAGAATGTATAGGTGTAGAGTTTAGACTATTAGATAATAGATATGTAGGTTTATATGTACGTGAATGTAAATATTATTATTCAGACCACTGAAATTTTTTTAGAAAATGATATTGCATGAAAATTGACAAAAAAAAAAAAAAAGTTGTTTAGTACACAACTGCATATCTATCAAACTCATTGAGATATAATAATAATAATGCATTATAGTAGATAAACTTGGAACAATAAATACTGCAATGCACTATAGTATAAATTATCCAGTAATAGTAGATATAACAATTTTTGGTGTGCTTTGATTGCAATGCTATGGGTTGCTAATTTCTGAAATTTTAATTTTTAATAGTAATGCAATTATAATGCAGGATTTGGACCCCAGCAGGAGACCAGGTGCAGGACCTGATGGTTATACTGCTTTGAAAAGGCATCTGTTTTTTAAAGGAGTTGATTGGAATAACTTAAGGGCACAAACTCCCCCAAAGCTTGCTCCGGAACCTGGGGTATGATTGCCAGTGATTTGCTATTTGAATGTTATTTTTGGAGGATAAGAAAAGGGACCTTTATTTCTTGTCCTCTTTATTTGTTGATGAACATAAAGTCTCTACTCATATTATTTTCACTTTTATAGACTCAGTCACCTGTGGTTGATGAAGCTCAGGACTCATCATGGAGTCCTTCTCACATTGGGGATGGTTGTGCAGCTTCTGCTAGACAACCTGATGGTGCTACATCATCTTCTGAGGGGACTGGTCACATAACCAGGCTAGCTTCAATTGATTCCTTTGATTCAAAATGGTATGCTTGAATCTTCCTGTTTGTTTGCACTTTTGCATCCATATTTTACCGACAAGAAACTAGTTTGGTGTATTCACTTCAATATTAATGATTTTATGGAGACCGATAATCCTCTTCTGAGCATATCATATTAAAAAGCTCAAATGTTAAGATAATTCTCAAATTAAAGGAAAAGTTCAAACTATGTGTGCAAAGGAAATTGTTGGAAGTCATGTCCTTTGCATTTTAATTATTTTACCAAATGATGTATTTTATCATTCATTTCATTCTTTTTATGTGGTAGGGTTCTCAACATCAAAGAAACTGTTAGGACCCCAATTGTATATACTGATGAAAATGTTGCCCATGTCCCTTGTAATATTACCCCAAGTAATTCTGTTTTACCTTATGATAAGGTTTATACTAGAAAGAATAGAAAGAGGGAGGCTGGCACGGACAAGGCTGATGGCCAAGAAAGGATGGGAGGGACTTGTAACTAACTTTGCCTAGCTGGCAAGGTTAGTGGGGAGAGGGGAGTGCATTACTGATTCTGTTGTGGGATGAGGTGGAGAGTATTTGTGGGGCAGGGGAGAGTGCTGAGGGGGGCAGCTCAGATAGTTGGAAATAGAATAGACTCAGGAGGGTGCTAGGTCTCTCGAACACCTAGCTGTTTCTCATACACAGTTCTTCTTTTTTTCTATAAAAGAATATACAGCAGAAGGAGGGAGTTGATACTACTCTAGTATTAATCTCTTTTCCTTGAAATTCATATAGCTTGTGTTCTTTCATTCCATTTATCTGATACCAGTTCTTACAGAAACCTATATTAGTTTTTCATTTTTTGGGTAGATAATCTTGGCAAAACCATATTAGTTTTAATATTCAGTTGCTTTATTTTTATTTTTTTCCCCAAAAAACAAAAAATAACAGAACGTTGAGTTCTGGAATTGTGTTAATATGCATACATGTTCGGTTATACTCTTTCATGATCTCTCACTGTTAAACCCGGGGAAAAAAATAAAAAAGGCTCTTGTGTACAGTGCCTATAGAAAACGCCATGTTTACCTGGCTTGTCCACTAAAGGTCAAAATGCTCATTTTACAGGCAACAATTTTTGGATCCTGGGGAATCTGTGCTTATGATCTCTATGGTAAAGAAATTACAGAAACTAACAAGCAAGAAGGTGCAGCTTATCCTAACCAACAAACCAAAGTTGATCTATGTGGACCCATCTAAGCTAATTGTGAAGGGAAATATAATATGGTCTGATAATCCAAATGATTTAAGCATCCAAGTGACTAGTCCATCGAATTTCAAGATCTGCACAGTAAGCATTCTCTTTGTAGTATCTTTTATACAATTTGCACCATTATAAATATAGAAAACAGTATTTATGAGGGCTAAACGTCAGACTCCAAGGTGGCCATGCTAATTTTTGAAACATTTAATTTGGAATCTAAGGTATAAGTTTAACCAATGTACAAAAGCATTAAAGTCATGCACAACCACAAGTCTAGCGTTTATTATATATGCTATTCCGTGACATCCAGAGCTGGAATTTGGTTTTAGTTTTATTTCTCAGACTTATAATCAGGTGTGGTTCATTGCATCACCAGACAATCTGGTCAGGTGATTTGGTCTACCTAAAATCTAGAAGTGAGAACAATACCTAAATTCTAGACATTGTTCAAGGTGCCTAAACCATGGATGTACAATAGCCTGATGATATGTTATGAACTTGTGATTGCCATTTGATATAGTGTACAATAGGCATCAATAGTACTAATTACTATGTGAATATTTTATGAGAAGTTATTGTTCTTCACTCTGCAAATGGATTTGATAAATGATATGTAGAAATAGCAATACTCTACATCATCATATATAGATCCATACATATATGCATATATATATATATATATATATATATTAGGCAAGTGACATGCATGTGCGTGTAACATCAATTATGATTATATTCTGCATGCATGATGTGTATAATACTTCTGGTGTAACCAGTATGTAAGCTGTATGTCATTATTATTGTACAAGATACAAGATTTGTATAATATTAAAAGATGCCTCCCTCAATTTTGAAATTGGAAGTGCATGCATGCCCAGCACAACTGGACGCGGTATTCTTCAGAATCTTTGCACATTTTAAAAATGTCTTAAAATATGTGTTGCCGTTTACCCGGGAGCATAATATTTGTAGGCATCTGAATTGCTTTAGAATCTTGTACATTTTAAAAATGTCCTAAAATTTGAGTTGCTGTTTACCGAGAACATAATATTTGTAGGCATCTGAATTGCTATTTATCTAATGGCCATTATGTCCCTAAACTGTAACGTAACGTAACGCCGATGCTGTCTTTATATAAAAAAATATAAAAATTTTACATCTTAATTCTATTCTATTTTGGTTTGAAAATTTCTTTCATATATTTCATACTAAATGTAATAATGCAGCCGAAAAAGGTAATGTCATTTGAGGATGCAAAACAAAGAGCATGGCAGTGGAAAAAGGCAATTGAAGGGCTTCAAAACCGGTGAATTCATTCTGATTTTGAGAATATTCTTTCAGATCTTCATAGTGTTCAGCAAGAAAGGATAAAACAGTTGACTGCCCAACAGTCAATTATTCATCAAAAGAAAATGAAGTTGCAGATTTAGCTCTGCTGAAGCTGGTCCAAGCTAATTCCTCAGCACAGCTTAATTGAGTTTGTCATGAATTTTCCATCCTCTTTCATGCTTCAATGGGATGATAAAATGTGGATGTTCTAATTGTAGGCTATGTTGGGGGTCGGAATCAATACTTTGTAAGCAAAAATTTCAGTTATTTTTTATAATATATTATGAGTTGCAAGATGATAGCAATTTTGGTTATCATAGTGTATGAATCATTGAATTGCTCAATTTATTGGTGCTTCAGCCCATGATCACACGGTGAAGCCATCCTGAAGTTTCAAAATGAAAAGGATGATTTGCCCCTTAGGAAACTGGTAATAATTAGGTGTAGTGAGGCAATTCTATATGTAGTTTTAGACTGCACTTAAGTACTTGTGCAGAACTTCAAGACAAATGTAACAATTAGCACCCGAAGGTTTGGCAGGTTGAAAATATTGTGGTAGCAAAGAAAAAGGAACTTTTTTTCGTTTAATTTTAATGAAGTATACGTGTAAAATATATGTTCATTCAATTCTATATTTGTATTACAATTGGCAATATGTCAGTTGATATATAACCGTATGATGGAAAGGAATTATGCTCTATACTTAGTAGTTACAAAGAAAATCGGAGTGTGTGCAAACGACCGCCCCTTCGGCTTCTGATTACTGATGCGGCCATTGCTTGGTGTTATTTAGTTTGAGTTACAACTATTTTTCAAATTTGATTTTGACCTAGGTTTGTTCTTAAGTAAATATTTCATTCTTTTGCCTTGAACGTGGTGTTTCTCCCTCTTCAAACATGCCATTTCACCGCAAATTTACTGAGCAAAATTAATTTTTCACTTCTAAATCAAGAAAAATTATGAAATTTTTATACAAATTGAAGTGATGATTGGGAGATTATATGATGATATCTCATTTTAGAATATTCTAAAACAAAATGAAAACTTATCTCTTCCCTTCCCATTAAACTCCTCTGTTTTTAACAAATAATTTCTTTCTATAGAAAAGGTATAAATGCCACTTCAGAAGATTAGACCAATCGGCTCCAAGAGTCAATGGTGGAAAGTGAAAGATGCCACTGCCATGGTAGCTAGTGGAACAGATATGTTGTCGTCTACTACCTTAGTAATGGGAAGGGACTCCACCACTGTTGCCACCAAAGAAACAAAAGCAATTTTGGGCACAGTGCTCACCCAATCCAACTGCATAAGTCCTAGACCTGAATAGTAGTAGAGCATCCTGCATGCAACAACAGCAAAAAGCACGAGTCAAAATCCACTTGGAACAATAATTTTCACATTTTATATGAACTTTTGGCGCATATTATGTCATAAAGAGAGTTATAGGACTATAGCCCTTTAATTCTTATGAGTAAAAGACAATTAACTTTCAATTGAAAAGTTGGATAAGTTTGTAACACACCCTATTGAAACCAAGAATCCAAACACAAACATGGATATGCTACCAGCCCAACTCTTTTTCTGATTGTAAGGAATCTTCATGGACCCAAATCTTCTACCAATGATATCAGCTACACCTGCAAATCATCAAGTTCAATGTGAAATAGACAAATTGGAAAAAGCCATCAATTATATTAGAATGTAAAGGAACGTGTAGTACCATCCCCTCCACACATCATTGCCAATGAGACCACCCCAACTGGAGACTCACGCCAGAACACAAGAGCACATAACATCAGTATCAGAACATAATACAGGGGACCCCTTAACAATTCTCTGCAGGCATGAACAACCAATGCTTAAAACATGTGCATTGTTGTTTTCAACTCAACTCCAATAACCAAATAAAGCCAAAGCGCGTGACAATTAAATGAATGAAGACAATTACCGTGGATCTCCTTCTCTAGTCACAGATTTAACTAGTCCTTCATCAGAAGCCAATGAGAGACCATTCACCAAAAGCCTCCAAAAATTCACAAAGGGAACAAAGGCAGCAAAGTAACGAGCCTCCTTGGAGTTGCTATCCTAGCATTAACATGAACGCATTCAAACAAACCAATCAACACAAAGCAAAATCATTGGACCCCCATAGGCGAAATATACAGCACAATGAATGTCAAACAGGTAAAAACAAAATCTTAATCTGAAAAAACAAGAAATGGGGTACCTGAAAATTGGCCAAGAAACCAGAAAAAGCAAACCAGACAATATATGAACTAATTTTCTGCTCAGACCCTGCCATCAATTTTCATATGCAAATCCAATAAGTCACAACCAGTAAACCAAGCACAAAAATTTCCACCAGCAAACAAATCAACAAACAAAACCTAAAATTCTGAAACAAAATTCAAACACAAACACACAACGAATCAATGGATCCATTAACTTCTTCATCATCATTGAGACCATGTACCCCAAATTCATAATATGCATGCAAGCACTGAAGTTGAGAACTTTGAGCCTGTACCTGGTGGAGGATATTCCTGCGGGTGAGATCATCAAAAGCAGAGACAAGGGCATAAGCGCCACTAAGCACAGCCACCGTGGCTCCTCCATTGTAGAGAAGATCCTCCACAGGAAGGCCACGTGGGACAACAAACTTGGACACCCTTTGACCCAAACTAACAGGAACAACAGTTGGAGAACACAAGAACCTGACACCAGTGTTGTCATTTGTTGTCTGCTTGATAAGGCCAAGGTTCCACCTAGGAGGAGCTGAGAGGGTTGTGGAAGGTTGTGGTTGGTGGCGGCACACGGCGGAGAATGCAAGAAGATGAGAGGATAATGGGAGGGATAAGAGGGTCATGACTTGACATCAGAGGACAACACAAAAGGCCAGAAAAAAAAAGGGTGCACTGTGTTTTTGATGTGGCAGTGAATGAGATGTTAATTTGTGTAGTATTTGTATGTGCAATATAATATAATATAACAAAAGACCTTAACTTAGGGGGGCATGTGTATGGGTTTGCTCAGGAAAAAAAAAAAAAAAAGTGGGTATGTGTAAATGTTGTTATGGTGTGTCTAAATTTCTTGGCTAAAAAGGGGGTGGTGACGGGGGAATAGTGGTGAAAGGGAAGATGGCATTTTTACCACAAGGAGAGAGAAATATGTTCTAACTTGCAACGACTTTCTCTGTTACTTGCAGGACGCTGGTCCCATACTGCCACCTATTGCTTCAGGCCTAATTGCTTCATCTAAGGTACTATGTACTTTTCGCCAACGAGCCATTATGCGTTCGGCAAGTGTCCGACAGTTTCAGTTCTACATAATAAACTTTAATTTTAAGGCTTTTTTTTTAAAAAAAAAATTTACCGGTATCATCAAATCGGACCGTTTGAGGTAAAATTGCAATGTTCCAGGGTAAATCTGCTACGCTGGTGTACCAATCTTTTCCCAGTCAACCACCAGTTTTTTTTTTTTCCAAAAATGCTTAAAAAGTCAGGTTAACCCACCTTCTAAATTTGTTTTACAAGCTTGCTATATCCTTTATGGCTACTTGTCTCTATCACACTGTTTTGAACTTCCCTTTCACCTCTCTTTTGTCAAAGCTCTTATCTGAATGTGTAGTTTTATTTTTTTTAATGATATTAAGATAATATAAATTTATAATTAAATAAATTAACAAATTTTGTTAATTAATTATTTAAGTATTTTATTAATTTAATAATAATAATAATAATAATTATTATTATTATTATTATTATTATGAGAGATTAATTTTGATGCATTGCTATTATAAAAAAATTTTATACTATTATCTAATCATATATTTTTATTTATAAAATTTTCAAGCAGTGGGTAGTTGAATACAAATATTTTTATAATATAGTAATACATAATGAGATATTTGTGTAAAAAAAATTTATACTAACAATCCATTAAAATTAAATTTTTTGTATTATTAATAAATTTAATATCTTAGACATAAGCCTAAGTTTCTTATGTATATAATCAATTTTTATATATTTTAATAGAAACAAAAGGCGCATAAAAAATTGACAATCATAAATTATCTAAAATTATAAAGTAGTTAAAAAAAAGGAAGTAAGTATTTTATCTAAGGTAAAATATGGAGCTTTTTATGTAGATATTAGCATTCCCATATATAAATACTATCCTTTATTTTGAATTTTGTTCACATAATTTATATATATTATTGTTGTTTATTTAAACATAATTAATATATTAAATACACTAATAATAATTAATTTATTTTTTAAGAGATGTAAAGCATATAGAGAGATGTATTTTTTTTTAAAGAAATACATACATATTAAAATTTTTTAATAGGAATAAAAAACTTTTGCTATAGTTCAAGAAAAAATTCAAAAAAATTCAAATGATCAAACACTGATCTGCATTATTTTAATTCATTGATTAATCAAGGAAATAAATGCAATGATTAATTTTGCATAAAGAGTAAATATAGTGGTTGAAAAAACTGATTTTCCAAAGTTCTAATTAGCAATAAGTAGCAATTTTTTTTTAAAATTTTGCTAATTTCCAAAGTTGTGGCTAGATACCACGATATGTACATTAATATTACTTTATAATAAGACATTCTGAAGTTGTGGTGCAAGATCTATGAGTTAAGTATTTCCTTTTTTGGGTTCTTTATTTTTAATATATAAAACTATAATTACTAGTCTGTACACATTAAAATTAGTTAAACAAATAGTTTAATTTTTATTTACATTATTTTATGGTTTTATGGATGTTTCTTATTTTTCATATAATTTCTTTAAAAAAATTTAAAATATTTTTTATTATATTGAGATGGTTTAAAAAAAATCTATTTTTATTTAATTTATATAAGTTGACAGGGATACAAATGGGTTGATTTGGTTTGGATTTGAGTAAAAATTGAGTCTAAATTGATGAAATTTGATTGGGTTGATTGAGTTTGGTTTTTTAAATTTTTTTGTTCAACAAATCTGAACCAAATTGATCCGATTAATATCGAGTTGATTTGGTTCGAATAATAAAGTTGAAATTAAAAATAAAAAATTGTATTTTTTTGAAAAAAATAATTCTCCTAACAACTAACAATAATATAAAATTTGATTATAATATATTTTAATAATAGTGTAAATAGATAAATTCTTTAAATGAATAGTAATAGAGAAGATAATGAAGGACTCTATTACTAATATCTTAAATGTAAAACTATGAAAGATTAGAAATAAATAAAAATAATTAGTTAATTGAGTGATCAGGCTAAAAAATTGATTTAGCTCCACCTTAAAATAATCTGATAAATAATCTGATTGTCTGAACTAATTCAAGCCAATTCTATTAATTTGATTTGGTTTAGTTTGGATCTTCGAATTTATTCGATCAATTCAATCTAGTTACTCCCTTATAAGTTGATAATGAGATAGGGATATTAGCACTTTTTTTTACTTATCTACGCTCCCCCATTATTAGGTTATAACTTCGATTTCCTAAACTACCTTGATTTAAATAAATTGATTTTGTTAAAATTAAATTTAATTAAGCAAATTACTTTTTTTTTAAATACATAAGTGACACTGAGATTTGAATATATTTATATTTTCATACAAACTATCTAAATCCATTATCACTGACTCATTCCTAGTGGCTTAATTAAGTAAATTACTACTTATCTATTTACACTTCTATTTAATATCAACTATTCTCATATTTTTCTCCTGAAACTCTTTCATTTACTCTATTGCATCACTCTTCCCTCTACTTCATCACATCAAAATTTTTCCTCTATCATGTATATTTCTTAATTTATTTATATTTTTATATTTATTCAAAATTCTCAAAAAAATAATATGCACCACAAAAATCATGTAAGAACATAGGCTCCAACTAGATTTTTAGCTGCAAAATATTGCAATAAAAAATTAGCATCTAATAATTCATAAAAAGTATATAATACTAATATAGTAATATTATCTCGCAAGTAAATAAAATTGACTAAATAATACAACAACAACATCATTTTTAAAACCCTTTATCTTATTTATAAGAAAACACTAATTTAATCAGCACAATTTTTTCCAAGTTAAACTTCACTGCGGTTTATTCCACCACATAAACATTGAGATGGTCTTATTTTATTAAAAATGGTTTACTATTTTCATGACATTTAAGCTTCCCTATAACTTGCTAATTTTTATTTTCACATTCATAACTGACTTATATATTACCTAAAATCTTATGTCGTTATACAATCTTATTTATTTTTTCACAAACACCAACTATTTGATTAGGAATTCATAAAGTATATATAATCTCTTTAGATTTTCATAATTAATGTAAATCTAAAAATATTTGTTAAATTTCTATCTACATCAAAATCAAGGTAATATATACAACTAAATAATATAAGAAAAAAATTTATTTTCTTACATTCTTATTAATATTCAAAGTTACACTTTGATAACTTAATCCTGATTGATTAAATCATATATATTTGGCTTATATTATATTTATAATTAAATAATTTAACTTACCAATTTTTTTTCTTTGGTGAGATTTAACTTGCCAATCTACGTATACCTGGTTAGAAAGAGCAGAAAAAAAAACTGCCTGCGCATTTCCCGAATAATTATCCACCTGAGTTTACCGTCCAACTCCATGTACCGTACTACACAGAACCGGCTTGTGAAATCTAAAGTCTAACATTGAGTGCATTTGAGTCATTTTACAAAGAGAATTGATTGGGAGACGCATATATAGTAAACGTATACGCGACGCATACTAAAAAGTGAGAAAAATGACAAAAATACTTGGATAATGGATCTCATATAATTATTACTATTTTTTTTTATTTTTTTTTTCAATTCAAAAACTTACTAGCGTCTTTTGTAGTGTGAATAGTGTAGACAATGATAAGTTTTGTGTAATATACACAAAACTTACCAGCATCTGTATTGTTCACATTGATAAGTTTTGTTTAAAAAAAAAACTTACCTACATCTTTGTAGCGTGAACAATGCAGACACAAAACTCACTAGCATTTGCATTATTCAGGTTGGTAAGTTTTGTAAGAAAAAGAAAAAAAAAAATTTACCAGCATCTTTTGTAGTATGAACAATGCAGATGCTGGTAAGTTTTGTGTAATATATACAAAACTTACCAGCGTTTATACAGCTTACACCGGTAAGTTTCTGAATAAAAAAAAAGATTGAATAAAAGTAGTAATACTTATGTGGGACTTATTATCTAAATATTTTTGTCGTTTTCCTCTTCTTTTTCGTATGCGTCATGTAGTGCATTGCAAAAAATGCGTCCCTCGAACAATTTTTCTTTTAGGAAACTCCATTTTTTATTAGAAAAATATTTTACTGGATTGACCGGTGCTCTATGCATACTCTTAACTGCTTGGTACTACGTTAGTTTTGTATCGCCAATCTCAACCGTTATCCTTTTTTTATTCATATCTGGATGGACCGAAAATATTGGTATACCGGTGTACTAGGATTTACCCTGGAACATTGCAAAAGCCGCCGAATATGAATGATGAAAAATCGGTTGGACACAATCATATACTCTATTTGTTAAGGTATGGAAGTGTCTAGAATAGAAAGATATAAGATGGTTCACAAAGTCATAAAATTGTTTAACGAGATAATTAGATCTAAAAATATGTTAGAAATTTTAAAAAAAAAAACTTTAATACCTACTTATAAAAACAAATGAGACTTATAAGTTCGGTTTTATACCTAAGAGGCAAGTTTGATCAATTCAATTTTTTGTAAACACGATAAGCGTAAGCTGATGCATGATGCGTCTCATTTTAGAAGCTGTAATAGAGTCTAGCTAGAATTAAAACTTTTTTTATATATATATATACCTTGCCCCATTGCAGTGAAAAGATCTGTCCACTTGTGAACGGGCCTGTATTGGCTCGGATATCAATGTATTGTAGTTGGGCCACAATTGAGGGTGACGGTTGGAATTGGGATTCAAGGGGAGTATGCATGTCGACCAAAACAAGGGAAGCCCCCTACGGGAGAGTTTCTTCTTCTGTTTTTTTTTTTTTTTTTTTTTTTGGCATATCATGTTTGAATCATTGAACTTCTATATATATACCCCAAAACCCTTCACAAAGAATTTAGAGATCCCCTGAGAGTTTTAACATGAGAATTAGAATCTCGACTTTTCATAACCAAAAAAAAAAAAATTCATGACTTTGATCCCAAAAAAATCCTGAGAAAAGAAAAAATATTATCATAATTAAGAGACTCTCTTAATATTTATCTTTTTTAAAGTTTGAAGTTTGATATATTTTTTTTTTTGAGGAGGCAGTCCACTTATCATTTCACCCAAATTTTGTTAGTCTTTTTGAATTGCTTTATACTAATTTATTTATTTTTTCTTCCAAATTGAAGCTATTTTAGTTTATTTAAATATAACTATTGTAATCAACATGTGTGGTCTAAATTTTTTTTTTATCAAGTTTTATTTTCACTTAATTAATCATTAAAAATTAGGTAGTGCTATGAAATTTGAAGAAAATTAACCTATCAAAAGAAATTTATAAATGACTACTACATTTTTGTATATAAAAAATTATGAATAAGTAATTCTTTGTATTAAATAATTATTTTTTTCACCATACAATTATTGCTTTTATTAAAGATACTTTAATTCATTAAATATAATAAAATAATCATTTTGTGTAAATAGTATGCAGTTTTTCGTAGTAATTTAAATGATCTATATATTTTCCTTACCTAAAAAAATATATATCCTTTAAAGTTAAATATTATTTTCTGATGAATTAATTTTTAAGGAATATTGTAAATATAAATATAAATCATAATTGCATTGATTGACTTATTATAAGAAAGTAACTACTAGCTTTGTTTTGGATTTTTCGTAGATTACGATTTATAATAAATTAGGATTGTGGATTTTTTTTTAAAAATTTATTAAATCATGGTTTCCAATAATTACTGCTTTTATTACAAATAGGTAAGAATTTATCAATTGCATTCATGATTGATATTTGAGGTAATTACTAATACTTTTATTTAATACTTATACTTATTTTGAAACAATAATGATTGACTACATTGGTCATGAAATTAATTGCGAAAATTAAAAAAGAAAATAAATAACAGGAAAAATATGAAATATATTTTCTTTGGGAACGGGTTTAAGATATTAGTTAAGACCATAATCTAAATGATTTTGGATGCATTTAATTTTGCCATGTAAGGGACACGTCGCGGCACCAAAAATCAGTTATAGTACAAAACGCTTCCTTCAAAGGTTACGTCTTTTCCTTCGAACTTGCACCGATTCAAGCCTATAAAGCAAACCCCAATCGCTCACCATTCGATAAATCCACACCCTTCTTCATCCGTAGCCATGGTAAGCGACTTGGACATGTTCTCTTTGTTGCCAGATGCCCTTCTTCTCGTCATTGTTTCTTTCCTTCCCTTCAAAGAAGCGGCAAGGACATGCATCCTCTCCAAAAGTTGGTTGAAGATGTGGCAGTCAACCAAGAGCGTAGAGTTCAATGAACTCGACCTTGTGAAAGTTGGTGAATCTGATGAGACCAAAGAAGCACAGAGACGGGCTTTCATCAACTTCATCACAAACTGGATTGCACATTACAAGGACCGTGTTGTGGACAAGTTCTCCCTCAAGGTTTCACCCCCTGAGAATTGTAGTGACGCTATTAGAAGTTGTGTTGCTTTTGCCACAAAGAGTGGGATGAAGGAGCTGGAACTTGATTTCTCTTGTCCAAAGTGGGAGGAGAATGATTTTGATGGCCCTAAGGCCTTAGTTGAGTTGCCGAGACATGTTTATAGGCATGGGACACTTGAATCATTGAAGTTGTACTCATGCAGTTTTGTGATGCCTGATTTGCTCAACTTTCAGGCACTCAAGGATGTTTCGTTTGGTTGGATTGAACTAAATACCTCAACCCTTCAGACTTTGTTATCCACTTGCAACTTAATTGAAAACTTGAGTCTTAAGAAGTGTTGGAATTTGGAACACTTTGATATGGGTGAGGACGATCTAGGGCTAAAAAGCTTGGTAATAGACAAGTGCAACTTTCGGTTTGATTATTTAAGATTCAAGGCACCATATCTTAAGTTCTTCAAGTATAATGGGGTAGTGGGGATTTCTCATATAAATGTGCGGCCCCATGTTGTAGAAGAAGCCGACATTGGTTTTGGCCTCGAGCCACAATACTATGAATGTGGCACTGACCTATACAAACTACTTGAAGATCTCTTCGCTGTTAGGGTTCTGACAGTTTGTAGTTTCTTACTTCAGGTATTCTTCCTTTCTTCTTTTTTCCTGCATTATTTTATGATGGTACATATTTTTTACTTCTCAGTTTCTCTGTCAATATCTTATGGCACTCATATGTCTAAGGCCTAAAGACAAATTTAATTTTATATATAGTCTTACTCCAGTAGCAAACTTCAGTTCTTGAGCCAGAATAAATTTGATTAGCTCATAGGTTAATCCTCTTGTCCTATTAGTGTTTGTTTAAGGTACAGTAATCTATATCTTAATCGATGTCGATCTGTAATCTGCTCTCTGCCTTATGTGTGTTATTGCATCACCGTTTTATGGTCATGGTACGCAGTTGGTAATATCTAAGGCTAAGACATTGATTAGATTTGTTACTTTTCTTCGTTCATATATGTAAATTGTGAATATAGATAAATTAATCCTAATTTCGTGCACTACGAATAGTAACTCTAGCATCTTTCTGCATATTGCTTTTGATTTGTACATATTTTCTATGGTTAATTTGAAACTAATTGCTCCTTTCTTCCAAACGTTTGTGTTTTTCAATGCATGAAAGGCTGTTCCTTCTGGAGATGAACCGGTGCGCGTACAATGTGGTTTGAACGTGAGGCATTTGATAATGAAGACTCAAATGCATCCCAATGAATTGTGTGGATTCATGTTCCTTCTTAACAGTTGTCCTAAGCTGGATAAACTCACATTAGACATAGGCCTTCGAAACATTCTTCCTGTGAGTCAATTAGTTTAGACTCTCTCTCTATATATATTTGAAACTTGAATGGAGCTTGTGTGAACATGTTTTGTATGCTTATGTGTCTGTATATATATATATATATATATATATATATATATATATGCAGGGTTATTCACCTCCCAATAGTGTCAACCTTGCAAAATTCTGGGAAAAGACTATAGTACCTTCGTGTTTGAGAAGAACTCTGAAGGTGGTGGAGTTGAAGGGATTTAGAGGGACTATGGATGAACTTATGCCTTGCAACTATTTAATCCAAGCTGGGAGGGTTTTGAAAAAGGTTAACATCAATGTGTTGAAGGAAGAGAATGGCAACTCTGAGAAAGTGGAAATGCGCCGTGCTTTGGCTAGATGCTTACTCACTGTTCCAAAGGCTTCAAGGGATTTGGAGATATCAATTGAATGATTGTGAGAACAACAGTTGCCAGCAACTATTGCTTGAGTTTTATTATTTGTCTGTGTTGCATGAGTGTAGGGACGTAATAATATTTTTCAATAATGGCTTCTGCCTACAGAACTGATGGGTATATTAATTAGCGTACCGGACATATGTGTGATTGTACTCTTTTTCCAACTCAACTTTGATGTATAATATGAAAATTAATGAAGTATTTTTGGTGGATCGAATAGTGGCGCACAATTGAATAGTTTTGCAAAAGAGATTATGGATTTAAATTAGAGATTAATTTGTATACATTGACAGTGTAAAATAACTTTGTACTGTCAATCAATAGAAATATTAGAAAATGACAAATCATGATGATCCCTCATTATAGTGAATAATTATTTGTATGAATTGACATATTCTAGTATTTTTATTGACTGACAGTATAAGTTATTATATATAAATTAAACTCATTAAATTATTAATAAATTTAAGTTGGATGCATTGTTTGTATTAAAAAAATTTTATATTATCATCTAATCAAATGTTTCTATTTATAAGATTTTTAAAATAGTAAATATTTGAGTCAAATATTTTTATTGATGTGGTAATTATTAATGATTAGATGTCTATATATATATTTTTATCCTATATCAAAACTAAATCCATAATCTTTAATTACATAATATATCAGTTTTTTAGATTGAATTCTCCTTCAGGATTAAGTCAAAACGCCTTGGCTCCCTATCTCTAATTTGATTTTTTTAACACAATATCTACTGCAAGCATATAACAAATGCGTCCTTGCTTGTAATTTACATTGACCCATGTAGTGAATAACTTGATATCTTTGTAATAATAACGGGCTACTTATCTAACGTTGGGATGCTAAGGCTAATTAATGTACAGTCCTTCACCTCTCAATAATATAGGGGTGGCAATGGGCAGGTTGGGACAGGTTTTAACCAAACTCAAATCCGCCCCTCACCTTATTAAACAAGTTTTAAACCATCTCTATCTTACTCGTGGGATTTGACTTTCAAAATTCGAACCTTACCAGCAAACAACCCATCTCAACCCCTATTTTACTCGCCCCTATCCACTATTTTTTTTAAATATTTAAAAAATTATTTTAAATTTTTTTATATGAAAATTATTTTAAAATTTAGTTTATGTTTAGGATGTATTTGATATTGAAGTTAAAAATAAAGTGAAAATTTTTATATATTAGTTTCATATAAAAAATTATACAATAAAAAATTTTTATATCCATCTTTACTTTCGACCAAACATAACCCTAGAATGATAAAAATATTTAGAAAAATAATCTTATACATATATAAATTAAATATAGATATGGGGTGCGGGTAGGATAGAGGGGATTTGCATTGAACCTGAACCTGACTTTATCCATATTCAATCCCATCCCGGTGCTTACCCACTTCGTTGCGAGATGGGTTTTAAACCCGACCCGACCAAGTTGAGGCAGGGGTAAGTACCCACGGATAGGGTAATAATTGCCTCCCTTACCATCGTACAAAGCAAAGTAAAATGAAAAGTACAAGTGTCTTGAATTTAATAATTTTGGTTAGCTGAATCCTGAATCCATTATTAAATATGAATATATATTATAAGAGTTTAATGTTGATGTACTGATATTGTAAACACAATCAATCAATTATGTTCTTCTATTTATATGATTATTTAAATAATAGATATAAGATTTAACTATATTTATTGATATGATAATATATAATTCGATAATAGTACATACAAACTAAACAAATTAAATCATATTAATAAATGAGTGAATTTGCTAAGAAAAAAGGTTTACCACCAAATAATTATCAAGAGAGCATGTGAAGTTGGTAGAAGCTGACAGACCTACGACATTCTCCAAATTTAGATGAGAATAATTTCTAAATATTGATAATTAAAATTATTTTATATTATCATCTATTATAAATATAAAAAAGTGTTTTTGTTATTTTTTTAAAAATAATTTTATATAACTACTTTAGATGATGTGATTTTTTTTATATTTCTATTAAATAATACTATAAAATTACTTTACACTATTAATACCAATAAAAATGGGATGAGCTTAGAGAAACAAGAGACCAAAGCACAGGGAAACCAAAAGAAACATGCATACCTGGATATGAAGGGGGACAAAACACTAGCCCCTTAACCACGAGAGACCAAAAGACAACCTAACATAACGCTGAAAGCACAACATCTCTTCATCAGATAGGGAGTCGCACATAAGAGACACTAGAAACTACGTCAACTAGACTATGATCTCCTTTTATCTCATTTAGACTTCTTTCTACCCTTTCTTTGAGGCGGTTTATTTGGACTCGCTTCTCTGCCTTTTGATCTCAAAGATTGGGCAAGTGATTACATCACCGATGCTCTTCCTCAGTGTACAAACCCAGACTTTTACCCAAATTCCATATTTTCCTCGCTCTAGCCAACACATCATGTTCTTGGTCTTTACACAAAAGATCTTGATCCTCAACCTAATCTTGAACAACAATTCCCACTCTACTCTTGCTAGACCTGACTTTGAACTTGGTGCATCTCTTTTACCTCGGGATAGCATACCTTTTCTTAGACTTCTTATCTTTTGACTTCCTTTTCATTATAACAACTTCAAGCCTCAACAAATGGGCCATGAACATGATCATGTCTCCTAATGGGCCGGGCCCCCAACTCCCTCTTCCCCATTATGCTCACAAAGGTAATGTTATAGGAGATCGAATAGTCGTGGTTGAAGTCGCGGATCAACTGGCTAATCTGCCAACCTCTAAAGAACCACTACCTGCGTTCGATCCTGCCAGAGGCAGGCAGTGGTAAATGAACCCATCCCCCAACCCCCCCCCCCCCCCAAAGACCCAAAAAAAAAAAAAAAGAGAGAGATCAAATAGTCAGACAATGGTGAAAATCGGTTAGCCATTGTGACCTAGGAATTTCATGTGGAAGGGTTCTTGCTCAATAGATCAAAGTCACATCTGTGGATACCATTGTGTTTTGCTTGGGAGAGAACAAACAAAAGTTGAGAAACTTGTTCCTCGATCTCGATTCATGGAGTGGAAGCCATTCTTGTTATAAGTTCTTAAGCCAAAGAGTATTTGTGTCAAATAATGAATAATAGGTGGATAATAGAAAAAAAAATAAAATAACATAATTTTTTGATGAAATGAAAATTGAAAATTTCAAGACAAAATATTTACATTTTTTTGCACTTAAATGTGGTTAAAATTAACTTATATAATTTTTAAATAACAAAATTTCAGTTTAATTTTTATACACTGATAGTATAAAGAAATTTTACATTATTATTTAATGCGATGCAATAAGAAACTGTCATGTCATCATGAACAGTTGCATAAATTTAAATTTGAAAAACACAACATAATATATTATTGTACTTCTATTGGATGACAATGTAAAATAGAAATTAAACTCATAAAATTTTAATAAATATTATAAATAATTAAAGTTTAATTAATTGGTATGCACTCACAATATAAAATAATTTCATAATATCATCCAATTATATGCTTATATATATAATACTTTTAATGAGTAGATGGTTAAGCCAAACACTTTTATGATGTGCCATTATACAGTTGGATATCTGTGTAAAATTTTTTTATACTGAAAATCCATACAAATTAAATCAAAATAATTAATCTTCACATTATATTAAAATATACTTTGTATTCTATATATTAAAATATATTATGGTATATGCAATCAACATTTTATGTACTATTTTTTTCTCATTCACTTTATATTAAATACAATTATCTTCCATATTATCTATCTATCTTATATGTGTTTTGATCTTCTAAAAAGTCTTCGTGTTGCACATCTTTTTAAAAAAGACACACAAAATGAAAATTATGCACCAAAAAAAAAAAATTACAATTATCTTCACGTTTTATATTTTTTGTTTTATTCATTTTTACATCATTCCCTTAATTTTTTAAAAATAAAAATTAACATGTTTATGTTATTAATTTAAATATGTACATATGAAATTTCAATTTTGGTTATGTTTAAATAAAAATATAAATATTATCAAAATGAAAAATTATAAATTATAAATTTATTAAAAATTAAATTTTTTTGCCATAAAATATAAAATTTCAGTTTTGTTATATTTAAATATAAAAAATGTAAGTACATTTTATTATAATTTTTAATTTTTGTTTTATCAAAAATTTGGTGTTTATTTTTTCATTTTTAAATAGAAATACACTCATATTTTCTTTCTTCATTAATTAGTTTCCATACTCTCTCTCTTTCTCTCTCTCTCTCTCTCTCACACACACACACACACACACACACACAAGTTTATTCTACCATTATTTTTTTCATTAAATTGTGTCATTTCAAAACATTAAATTAAATTAAAATAAAATCAATAGTCAAAGAGTAGTGTAACAGTTTTACGGGTTCAATAATGCCCTTTGGGTCCTTTTTCAATTGAATATAATTTATCAACTCTCCTTAACAAATATTTTTATGAGTGATCTAACTTATAAAAAGTGTAAGTTAATAATTTTTTTAATTTGGTAGATAATAAAATTGAGCTACTTTTGCTTTTGATTTTTGAAAATCAAGAAGTGTTCTCAAAAGCCTTCATGAAATACTTTCTAAAGTTAGTTTGTACTCTCTAAAATCTATAAGACTAATATAAATTTACTCTCTTGAATGACATTAAAAGTAAAAATTATTTTCTTTAGTATTTATATCCATTTTAAATTTTAAGAGCAATTTTATCAAACACTACTTTTGTAACTTCTATTTATTGAAAATAATTTTTATATTATTTTATTAAACAGTACTGCTACAGATTTTTTAGAGTAGTTTTTAGAGAGTCTAAAGAATTTAACTCCTCTAAAAAAGTCACAGTAATACCAAATCAAGCCTAAATAAGTTTTGATCGGGGTGAGTATTTCCTTAAATTTAAACTTTTACTTAAAAAAAATCTTTACCATTAATTTTTCCTAACAAAAATTGTAATTATAAATGCATTTCATAATTGTATTAACTGGGTGACTTGTACAAAAAAGTAATTACTAGTTATTAACTTTGTTGTTTACATATTTGTAGATTAGAATTTAAAATAAATTAGGATTGTGAATTTATAAGACTTTTATTAAATTAATATTTTTTTCAATATATTATTATTTCTTTTATTCATTTTTTGGTACTTTTATTTCTTTTGTTTGAGATAATATTATTTTAGCTTTATGTTAAGATATTTTTCTTTTGTGACTTTTATAAGATTTGCTTTCGTGGCCGTTGTACATGTAGTTAGCTAGTTGGATTGGAGCATTAATAGAACCGAGAATATTATTTAATACTTTCTATCCGCATTTTTTCAGTATTACTCGTTTTCGTCTATTTATAATTTTTCAAAAAGGTTTTTACATAAGGGTATTATTAAATAGGCTAGATATAGAGAAATATAGTTTAATTTGGCTAAATTATTCTTTCTCTTTTTTTATAATTGTAATTATCAAATTTATTTAAGATAATAAAGATTAAAACTAAAGTTAGAAAAAATTAATTGATATTTGTTCAATATTCTCAAATAATAAACAGATAATTTATGATTCTTTTTAAAAATAAAAAACTCATATAAATATCTGGAAAGAGTAGTATTATTCTTTTTTTCCGTCTTTATACTTTTCCCCTCTATTATCAACATTCATTCCTTAGTTTTTCTTTTTCCAACTTTTTAAAAATAATATATTCATTATATTCTCAATTTAATTGTGCAAGAATATATAATTTAATAAATAAATACTACTGTTATAGATTATTATTAAAATCTGAATGTGAAAGGTAAGACTTTGTTAATTTGATTAATGACTAATATCTAAGTTAACTAATTATACTTTTTATTTAATACTCATATTAAATATTTTAACTAGTGAATGATTAAGATGGTCATGAAATTAATATGAGAATAAAAAATAAATTTAATAACATAAAAATATTAAATATAATATCTTTGGGAAAAGTTTGAAGATATTTGGTTAAAACCATGATTTCAATGCTTTATGTACCAAAAAATAATTTCAATCCTTTAAACCATTACCCCTATTTAATTTTGCCATTCCAACGGTAGTTTCATTTTATATTTTAATTTTATCTTCACTCTTTGTAATATTTGTGCCACTCAATCACTTATGAAGTGACTTTTCAACTTTAAACGTTTGTTTGAATGAAAGAGCAAAATATATATATATATATATATTATTGTATGTGAATGACTCTTTTGATGGTTGTTTTTTTAAGGTGAGAGAGTAAGTTTTACAAGTAAAAAGATAATTTTAATTACAAACCATAATCTCAATTTTCTCATCAGTTAAGCAAAGAAAACATTTATGAATGAGGCCCATGGTTTTCTGTTCTCTCCATTGGTTTTCTTTGCTCTTCAAAACAAGTGAATTTTTCAATAGTTGAGTGAAGAAAACTTTTGAATGGACCTATTTTTTCTTCTCTTCACTAATTTTCTCTACCCTTCCAAACAAGTGAAGTCTCCCTTTTTATCTTTTTTCTCTTCCTCCAATTTCTTTTTTCCATTTTTTTGTTGTTCCAAACATAGTATAAGTGGTTCGTAGCACTAACTTGTATATTTATATGAATTGTTACTTCATAAATGGTTAGAGTATAATCCAATTTGATACTCTATAAGCACCTAATAATTTCTCCAACTAAGGCCTCCAACCTTTGTTTTTTTTTTTTTTGCCACTAAAATAGGCGACACCCTCCTATTACACAGTACAGAATTAGTCTTGGTCCTAATTTAGTGAAATTAGTCCCATTTTACTTGAGTACTCTAATGGACGCTCAAAAATTGGCAATACCAATCCGTGGGGCGCACTACAAATTGGGACAAAAAATGATTCTATTGGAGATGTTTTAAGGGTGTGTTTGTGAGAAAATATTATTATATGTAAATGGCTCTTTTGATGAATATTTTTTAAGGTGAGAGAATAAGTTTTATGGGTGAAAAGGTAATTTTAATTATAAACTTTTATCTCAGTTTTCTCATCAATTGAGTATGAGGCCCACCAGTGGCAGAACTTCAAGAAAATTCTTTGGAAGACCAAAAAATTTGAGATATAAATTGGCAATATATTACACATATAAACTTTAAAGCAATTAACTAATAGGACAAAATAATTTTATAAAGAAGGACTAAAAACCTAATACCTTATAGTGTTTGATATATTAACTTTAAAGTAATTTTAAAATATATTTTGTTCGACTTATATGAAAATATTTATTTAAAAAAGGTATGAAATGATTTATTTATATTTTATACTTAGGATTATTTTGGTAAAAATATTATATTTAAAAGATAATTGATTTTTGCCTATGATAAAAAAACTTTAAAAAAATACTTTTACTTATGAGTAGATTTTATATTTAAAATTAGAATATTTTTACTTATAACCTATTCAAATTTTTTACCCAAATATGTGAAATTATTTTTAAATAGTTTTTATTAAAAAAAATTATTTTTGTGCATTTTCAATCACACATCTAACAATGTCAAAATTTTGTAAGCATATTTAAAATCAAAACAAAACTTAGAGTTAACAAATTCATTACTTAATTATCGAACTTGCTACTCACTCTTGTAATTACTTATTTATTGTAACAAAAGATATTTTCACTCTAAAATGACGCTTATTGTGATGTGATCTTTATAGTTTAGTTATCTTTAATTAAAAAAATAAACTAATAGACTTTTAAGTTGCAGAAGCCTATTTATGTAAAATAACATGATAAGACTTAAAACTATTTATTATACAAAACACACATGCATCTTTTCGAAAAATTTTTGGCCATGGCCCCCCCATTGTCCTTAAGAAGGTCTGCCACTGAGGCCCACAATTTTTTCTTCTTTTTGTTGGTTTTCTTTGCTTTCCCAAAAAGGTTTTATTAGTTGAGTGAAGAAAACTTTTATGAATAGAGCCTATGATTTTTTTCTTTTCTTAGTTGGTTTTCCCTTCTCTTCCAAACAATTGAAATTGTCCTTTGTATGTCTTCACTTCCTTCAATTTCTTTCCTTCATTTTTATGTCGTTCCAAATAAAGCATAAGTGGTTTTTACCACTAACTTGTATATTTATCTAAAATATTACTCCATAAATGGTTAAATCATAATCAATTTTACACTGTATAAGTATCTAATAATTTCTCGAACTAAGGTCTCTGAACCTTTGTTTTTTCCGCCACAAAAGCAAATAACACTCTCCTATTGCACTGCACAAAATTGGTCTTGGTTCTAATTTAGTGGGATTGGTCCCATTTTGCTTGAGCACTCTAATAGACACTCAAAAGTTGGGCAGTCCTAATTAGTGGGATCCACTACAAATTGAGACAAAAAATGGCCCCATTAGAGATGCTCTACGGGCGTGTTTGTGAGAAAATATTATTGTATGTAAATAACTATTTTGATGGTTGTTTTTAAGGCGAGAGAATAAGTTTTATAGATAAAAAAATATTTTTAGTTATAAACCTTCATCTCAATTTTCTTATCAATTGAGTGAAGAAAACTATTATAAGTGAGGCCCATGATTTTTTCTTCTATTTGCTGGTTTTCTCTACTCTTCCAAATAAGTAAAATTGCGTCTTTTACCCCTTTTCTCTTCCTCCAATTTCTTTCCTCCATTTTTTTTATAGTTGAAAACGAAGCATAAGTGATTACCATAACTAATGTGTATATTTATCTGAAATATTACTCTATAAATGGTCAGACCTTAATCCAATTTGACACTCTGTGAGTACCTAATAATTTCTCTAGTCAAGATCCCCCAACCTTTGTTTTTTTTTGCCACTAAAACAGGCATCACCGTTCTATTGCATCGCACAAAATTGGTCTTAGTCCCAATTAAGTTTGATTAATTCCATTTTGCTTAAGCACTCTAATGGATGCCCAAAATTTGGATAGCCCCAATTAGTAGGACCCATTACAAATTGAGACAAAAAATAATCCCATTGAAAATCATGTAAGGATATATTTATGAGTCTTATTTTGGAGGGAAAAGGAGTTCATTTCCCTCCAAAACAGTAGTATGGGACTCATAAACACACCTTCGGGGATGCTAGCTGGCACCAAACAAAAAACATTCACAGCACAAAACGAAGCAGAACACTTCTTTGAAAGACATCTTTTACTTCAAACTTGCACAAGTTCAATCCAATAAGGCCAACCCAAATCGTTCACCACCCCACAAATCCACACCATTCTTCGTCCATAGCCATGGCAAGTGACTTGGACATGTTCTCTTTGTTGACAGATTCTCTTCTTCTCATCATTGTTTCTTTCCTTGCCTTCAAGGAAGCAGCAAGGACATGCACTCTCTCCAAAAGGTGGCTGAAAATCTGGCAATCAATGAAGAATATAGAGTTCAATGAGCTAGATTTTGTGAAAGTTGGTGAATCTGATGAAACCAAAGAAGCACAGAGAAGGGCTTTCATCATCTTCATCACACACTGGACTGCACAGTATAAAGGCCATGTTGTGGACAAGTTCTCCCTCAAGGTTTCAGAACCTGAGAATTGTCATAACACTATTGAAAATTGTGTTGGTTTCGCTTCAAAACACGGTGTGAAAGAGTTGGAGCTTGATTTCTCTTACCCAAACTGGGAGGAAAATGACTTTAATGATCATGAGGCTTTGTTCAAGCTGCCAAACCATGCTTATAAGCATGAAACACTTGAGTCATTGAAGTTATACTCATGTAGTTTTGTAATGCCTAATTTGCTCAACTTTCAGAGACTCAAGAATGTTTCTTTTGGTTGGATAGAAGTGAGTACCTCAACTATTCAGACTTTGTTATCCAGTTGTATGTTGATTGAAAATTTGAGTTTGAAGAGGTGTTGGAATCTGACAGACTTTGATATGGGTGAGAAGTGCCTTGGACTAAGGAGGTTGGTCATAGATAAGTGCAACTTTGACTATGATTATTTCAGATTCAAGGCTCCGAATCTTAAGTTCTTCAAGTATTCTGGGGTGGTGGGGATTTCCTATATAGATGTGCGCCCCCATCTCATAGAAGAAGTAGATATTGACTTTGGTCTCCTGTCTGAATTTTATGAATGTGGCACTGCACTTTACAAACTACTGGAAGATTTCTACGCTGTCAGGGTTCTAACAGTCTGTAGTGTTTTACTTCAGGTAAGCTTCCTTCATTCTTTTTTTCCTACATTTATTTTATGATGGTACGCATTTTTCTTCACAGTTTCTCTATCAATGTCTTATGGCACTCATATGTCTTAGGCCTAAAGACAAATTTGATTTTATAATCTCTCTCTAGCAACAAACTTCTGCTCTTGAACCGGAATACATTTGATTAACTCACAGGTTAATCCCTCAGTGTGATTATTTAAGGTGGTAATCTATATCTTAATCAAACGCCAATTTGGAGTTTGGAATCTGTTCTCTGCCTTTAGTGTTATTGCAACACCGTTCTATGGTAGGTGCGTAGTTGGTAACTTCTAAGACATTGATTAGAATTGTTGCTTCTCTTCGATCATGTCTGTAAATTGTGAATGTAGATAAATTAATCAGTCTTCCTAATTTGGTGCACTACAAATAGTATTTATACTTATAAACCTAGCATCTTTCTGCAAAGATTTGATTGCTTTTGATTTGTACATATTTTCTACGGTTCATTGGAAACTAATTGCTTCTTTCTTCTAAACGTTCGTGCTTATTAATGCATGAAAGGCTGTTCCTTCTGGAGATGAACCGGTGCGCGTACAATGTCGTTTGAACGTGAGGCATTTGACAATGAAGGCTCAGTTGCATCCCCATGAATTGTGTGGATTCATGTTCCTTCTTAAAAGTTGTCCTAAGCTGGATAAACTCACACTAGACACAGGCCTTCGAAACATACTTCCTGTGAGTCAATTGCTTTAGACTTTCTCTCTATGATTATATATATTGAAGCTTGAATGGCTTCTGATAACATGTTTTGTATGCTAATTTGTATATACAGGGTTATTCACCTCCCGATGGTGTCAACCTTGAAAAATTCTGGGAAAGGACTATAGTACCATTATGCTTAAGAAGAACTCTGAAGGTGGTGGAGTTGAAGGGATTTAGAGGGACTATGGATGAACTTCAGGCCTGCAACTATTTAGTGCAAACTGGGAGAGTTTTGGAAAAGATTAACATCAATGTGATGAAGGAAGAGAATGGTGATTCTGACAAGGTGGGACGGCGCATTGTGTTGGCAAGAATCTTACTGGCTGTTCCAAGGGCTTCAAGGAATTTGGAGATATCAATTGCATGATCTGATAACTTTATTTGCCAGAAACTTTTGAAGGGGTTCGGTTTAGTGAAAAAGTCCCAATTGGAGTAAATCAATCGGTTTGTATATAAAACTATCTAATCAATTGCCTGAACTGAGGAAAATTTGTTTAGTCCATGATTCCTGTTAACAGCTTTTGTTCAGACGAATTTTGCTAACTCTTCTAGTCTTGGCTGAATCCTTCTTGTGTGAAACTTCACCTTGAACTTGCTTTTCAAGACCCTCCTTTGACGCTTTCACACTTTGAAACTAACTCAAACTGCAGAGGCAAATCCTAGCTTCACTCGCTTGTTTGACCCTTGGGTTTGCATGAAATCTTTCTTTGTCAATAATTGTCCCCTTTGTTGAGATTCCCTTTTAGTTGAAAAATTGCATTTTTTTTTTTTTCACTCCATTAGGAAATTGAAATTTATTCTCGACATAGTGAAACATGGTAAATAGCCTAAAAAAGAACGAAAGAAAAAGACCTCGTGGAATCAATATACTCAAAGCAACGCTTAAGACATCATCACGGCAATCTGAAGATTTAATAGAGTGAGCCACCAAGGCTTGGGCCTCAAGGCCATAGTGTCCTGCTTTACGGTGCCCTGCTATACTTTTATAAATACATGGACTTTTATACACAAGTTCGTAAACAAAATGAATTTTGAGATCTAAGCCATGTAATGAACATATTCGGAAATCGTTCACCCATAACAAAAATAAATTTTATCCATTCAATGCTTTTGATTGGTTAATTAAATGCCTTTCATACTGGGTTTAAAATTGTCACGATAATAATTAGGTAACTCAATCGACCAAACACTAACAAATTGTAAGCAGCTCAGATTCATAATTGTGTGACCTAGAAAACTCCTGATCAAATGACTAATCTTTGGGCAGCTCTGTTGAAGTTTTGGACCGAACATCGGATTAATATAGTCAAACGTGGTCAACCTAGATAACCATGCTATTTTTTTAATAAATTTCTGTTACAGTAATTTTGTATTATTTTTCAGACTAATTTGTCTTTGGGCCATTGTGTTGAAGATTTAATACAGAATGAGCCATCACGGCCTGGGGCCTGGCAATAATATCCTACCCAGAACCTCAAGAAGATGGGTGAGTAATTTCTGGCTATCTTAATTATAAGTGACTTACTAACTTTTATGCACAAGTTCACAAACAAAAGTGAATTATGAGATCTAAGCTATTTATTAACATATTCATAAATTATTCACCCATTACACTATTCAATTTATCTATTCAATGTCTAGATTGGTTAGTTAAATACTTAAATGCCTTTTTGTAGCGAGGTTATAGTATTCACCAGAAATAATTAGATAACTCAGTCGACCAAACACATTAACAAAATATAAGCGGCTGAGATTCATAATTGTAAGACCTAGAAAACTTACGATCTAATATTTGGTTTGCTTTGTTGGAAAACAAAATTACTTATCCCTTTAGTTGAGTCAACCGACTATCCATACAAGCATGCTCTTATTCAAATATGCAAATATAAAGCTTGGATTAGCTCCTAAGATTTCGGGTCCTGCAATGAGCCAACCTTCGTTTTGTGTTGTTGAGACATACGCCTAACAAGAACACGTCCTTCTTGAGTTGAGATTTGAAAATCGAACGCCTCCTTCTCCCATTATTCAGTTCATTTTTTATTTTTCAACGATCTAAATGTCACTAGATTGGTCGTCCATTCATAAATACATCAATCTAGGTAGTCTAATGTCAATTTATGTCATCAAATTGATTCTTAAAAATGCTAGCAAATCAACCCTTAGAAGGTCAAAACTCCGGACATTGAAGAACTATTACTAGGATAATATATCGGCACATATATATACTCATAATAAATGCAATTAGCACATATATATGCCCATAATAAATGCTAATTAACTAAAGGTGATTCAAATATCTATAATTTGCTTACACATTTTGTAAAGAACCATTATCATGAAACTAATGTTATTTGTCAACTCAAGCGAACCTGATAACGCCCATGAAAGAAAAACAGAACGAGACAAGAAAACAAAATGAATTGTTAATAGATAACTTTTCGGTTTTCAATTTTTTAATTATAGTAGAGAAAGAATGTTTAGAAAAATCTTACAAACTCAATTAGGGGAATCGAAGGCAAAATTTGGGCATGCCTTTTAACCAGTAAGGCAAAAGATACCAATATCCATGGCTTTTGGCTACAACTATAAAGGTAACGACAAATACAAAGATGAAGCCCGAAGAAACAGAAACATGTCTGACTTAATTTTTAATCACGATGACGCTTTCTTACGAGCAAACCGCTGTAAAGATTTTGGTAGTTCGACTTCCTCACTAGTTTTCTGCTTCTTTCGGGATACGTTTTCCTGCTCATTAATTTTCCGCTCCAAGTAAGGCCTCTTCACTCTAGCAATTGCCTCCTGCTTTTTCTGTACCCTTTTACCTGGCTTATTTCTTCCTTTTGTTTTCTTCCTCAGTTTTGTGCCCTTGGTTTCTTCAACAGCAGCTTCAATCTCAGCCTCCCTCTCTTGCTTTGTTAGCTTCTCTCTTTTTGTTGTTTTCACTGTCCCAATCTTACTAGGATCAAGCATGATAGTCTCAGGTGGAAGCTTATCAAGAAGAGACCGTACTTCCTTTTCTCTCCTCTGTTTAGATGTTTCAAATGGGTTTGCAACCCACGAGTCAAAGTTGGGTTCTCCTGCACCTGGAATAAGAATACTAGACCAGCCCATGGAGTGACCAATGCCTAGAACATCTTCGTATGGGCGATATGCTAATTTTCCTATCTGGTAACCTTTTGCCATGGAATGGGTCATATACTTAGAATAGTTCTGTGTACCAGAAACATCATTCAGAACCTGTACTAATGAACCATTACCACAAGCAAGCAAGCCTTTTTGACTAAAATCCAAAGTATTTGCATGGCCTGGTAATGTTTGAAGAGGCTCAAATTTCCTCAAGTCCCAAAGCTTAATCCTTTTATCTTTACCGGCTGTGGCCATTAAGTGGCCATTTGAGTGAAATGCTAGTGCTGAGACAGGCCCGTGATGACATAGCATCTTCACAAGAGGAGAAGAACTGGTTGGCTTCCACATCGTAACAGTACCACCTGAGTGACCCAAAGCAACAACCCCATTGAAGGGGTTCACTTGCATCACATTTGTACATCCTAAGCCAGTTCGAAAATTAGCAACCATCTCACCCATTGTGACGTCTTGATAATGAAGCTGCCCAAATTTGTTGATTGAAGCCAACAGAAAATGGTTTTTCAGAAACTGAAGCCTTAACACCGCACCATGTTCCTGGAAAAAGGAAAACAACTCAGCTCCATAAGGATGCATACCAATTGTACAGTTTCAAGATGCTGGAGGTAGCCAACTAAGGCACACATTTATGTGGAAATGGGAGCAAATTTATAAATATTTTGAGGCTTTTAAGAATAAACGGCAATACAGCACAACATTGGGTATATATGCCCTCATCTTATGTTCCACTATGGACATACCTCGAGGGAATATTCAGCATGACTCACCTACTTTAACCTAGCTTGTTTAAAAAAATGGAGATGAGAAAATTGGGTGTAAAGTAATTACAATTTGAACCAGCCTTAGTACGTTTGGGATTAACACAAACATTATATATTTGGGTACTAAAAGAATTTAATGAATCTTCAGATGAGTGGCAAATAAGAAAGAAAAATATCAACCAGATAACATGCAATTTAGAAATCCAGCATATCAACATGACTGGTTCGGCTCCAAAAGGAAAATACTTAACCATCAGCATATGCCGAAACATTTTGGATGCTGATAACAGCTAAAATTTAACAACATAGCCAAAGCAGTGTACTGACCTTGAGGCAGTGAAGTTCTATGCCTTCTCGATTATAGATGTAAGGATACCTGTCAAGTATAAAAATTCTACGGTTAATTAACATGAACAAGAGTATATCCTCAAAGAAGCCAAACTAGATAAATTATTTGACAGAAAAAATAAATTAGAGTCAGCTGTTCCAAATGGTAGAAAATGTCTACACTCATCAAGTGACAACAAAATAAGATGAATATTAGAAGATAAGTAAAAATATTAAAGATCCATAAAGTCCCAACATCTGTAATTTAATTTCAGAAGTGTATTAACTATTAAGCAAGAAGCACATGGAATTATGTAAGCTTAAACATAAAACCAATTGCATCTGGAGAATTTTGAGCTTAAAACTACCTGTTACACCTTCAAAGGAGAAAAAAACAAAAGTTAATCCTAAAGACATGTCCTCATTAACTATAAGAACTATGGCCAAAAAATAAGCAAGTACAGCGATGATGCCTTAATGTTGTAAAACTAATGCTATGTTGGGATCAAAGTCAACACTAATGAATGTCAGCAAGCTTGAACAAGAGGTGGAGGGGCACACATCATACACAGTGAGGGAGTTTTCATCATCTGAAAGTACTTTTGGTTATCATTGCATAGATTGATTATGCAGAGAATCATAAATTTATCGAGTAAACATTTTGATACCAAATCAGGGAAGAGAAATTACTTTTTCTGGGCAGCAGCAAAAAAGAGTTCATTATGCAAGAATACCACATCACGCACAGTTTCTCTTACCTGAAAAAGCCAGGAACAATTTACTGAAAATCTCAATAATATGCGTATAATTTCAAAGTAAACAGCAACCCATTTGTCTTCTAGCATGAGATTTAAAGTTTTCATCAATCAAGTAAAAAGAAGTGCAGCAGTCAAGATGAGCACTAAATGATGCCATGATGCATGTCATTGCTTCAGAGGAAAACCACACAGAATAAGCTCAACTATGATCGAGCATACCTGAAACTCTCTGATTAGGTTAAGATTTATCATGTCCACTACTCCCAGATGGCCTTTACGACCACCAACAGCCATATAACGGCCACTTGAAGTAAAATCCAGAGTATATGGACCAAGATCTGCAAATATGGATTGTAATGAGATGAAATAAATAACAGGTCAAGAAAATAACAAAATTGTTTACAGTCAAAATGGGTTCTGTGCTCCATTGTATTATGTAATAAAGTATAATAAATAAGGACATGAAAATCAAACTTGTACGAATCTGTTAGAAGGTTTGACCCACCAATAAAAAAAAAAAAAACTGTTAGAAAGGCAATGCCAAGATAACGAACATTATTCTTGTAAAAGAATTAAAACTAGAACTAGATCAAGCAGACATCACTTTTCTGCAATTCTAATAATTATTCAGCATTCTGCTTAAATAAATTAGGTTTAATTAATCTACAAGTCCCTGTATTTTGACTCAATTTTCAATTAGATCCCTCTAGTTTAAAAACTTTCAATCAAATCCCTACATTAAAGAAATTTTGTAATCAAGTCCCTAGAGCAATCTATCATTGCAAAATTGATGGTTAAATTGAATAATTTTTTACGTTTGAACTTACAAAATTGGGTTAGGACCTATTAAATTATATAAAATTTTAAAAAATTTTGTAATTTGAGGTTGCTCTAAGGATCTGATTACAACAATTTATCTAATGTAGGGACCTAATTAAAAAATTTTAAACTATAGGGACTAAATTGAAAATTGAGTGAAACTATAGGGATCTTCAGAATAATTAAACCAATAAATTATACCGAAATTAAAACCATCTTAAATCATAATAGTTTAATACAACATGCAGGACAATTAGGGAGGAAAAAAATATCTTAAATAAAGGCATATGCATATCAATAATAGAGCTAAGGATTTAAGTGCAAAGAAAGCACAGAGAAGATCATTTGCTATCTTGGAAAATACACAAGCAATGGCATACAAGTCAGATATACAAGACAGATATGCTTTCAAATTCAAATGCACTTTTAATTGTTTATAAAAGTTCTGTCTCATCTACAGAACAATGATTTTGCTTTGCAGCCAAATAACTTGGATAAGCCACGAGGAGTGGGTTAATGGTAAATGGCTTGGGTAGTTTTAGTGAGATCTTAGATCTAAACCTCAGTACCACCAATGCACCAAAAATAAATAAATAAATAAATAAAGCCAAATAACTTGGATTCTCCATAGTGTGAGTACAGAAAAGAAAATAAACTTCGCACACCATGCACCTCATATAAAAAAAGATAATGAAATATGTTTTAATTCAATTTCCACTTATCCTTAATATCTTGCTCCTCCAGCAAGCATACCAAACAATTTATATTTGCATGATCTAATGATGCATTAGTAGGTGCATAGTGCAGCAAAACTTTTTCATACTAAAGCATTGGATTCAAAAAGTTAAACAAAAGGTGATAACCGACAATACAAGCTACAAATGGAGACATAAATCTGACATAACCCAAGATACTAGTAAAAAGCAATCAAATAAAAGTACCTGGTAAAATAATATCATATTGGTTCCTTAAGTTTACGAGACCGACTTCTTGTGCTATTGCCTCCTGTTTGATCCTCCATGTCTTCTCTATCCCTTCAGCCTCTAGATAACCGCCCTCGTTGGGCATAAGCCACTGCATGATCAAAATTAGAAAGGTGGGAACATGGTAAGTTCAAACATGCAATTTTATCATTATATTATACCTATTAATGACTAACATCAATGACTCTACAAATTATATGGGCTGAAACTTAACCTCCTTCCTCTTTCACTTTACATATGTCACTGTCATCCCTCAAAATTGGAAATACAATGGACCATTCACCTCTTGATTCTCTACTCAAGTAACCCACATGAAGTTAAACACTCTTAACACTGAAGGGATTACATATCAAACCGGTTGCAGTGCATCACCTCATGACAAAGCCAATTATAGACCATAACTCTAATTGAAATATGCAGTCAAACATACCAGATCAATCATTTTTCACAAGGCTTAGATTGCCAGTCACACCCACAAAAAACTTCAGATTAATTTACTTATGTATGATGTGAAAAACGAAAAGATAAAATTCAACTGAGGAAACAGAAAAGCCGCATAAGAAACAACTAACTTTCTCAGCCTTGGCAGCAGCTTTTGCAGATTTTCCATATAATTCTTCTCTAACAGCTAGTTGACTCTTGAGCTTTTTATCTTTCAAATCCTGCAAAAAACGGTTGACAAATTAAGATTAAACGACAACATAAATGAGCACCAACATCTTGATTCTAGAAAGCAGAAAACTCTATACCTCCAAGTTAGCAACTTCTCCTCTGAGATACTTCTTTATTTTCAGATCTAGCTCATCAGAAATTTCCTGCAAAGCAACATAACATATTAAGAATCAAAAACTCTAAAAACTCTAAAACAAACACCACAAAAATATGTGTTTGTTTTAGCTCTTAAAAAATGTGATTTTGAAGTTTAAATTTTATATATAGATAAAAAAATTGAAAATTGATTTTTTTCATAAGCTACTTTTTCCACATTCTACAAATAAGCTAAAAATAGATTTTTTTGAGATCCTGATTATTTTTTAAAAAATTATCCAAATATACGAAAACTGATTTTTTGTCAAAAAAATCCCAAACAAACACCCATAACACCGGACAAGAAGCATTCAGCATGCTCCATCTTCAATAGATTGAAACAAAATTATGCCAGAATATTAAAACCCACAATTACATAAAAATAAGTCAATAACAAATTTGATGGAATCATCGAACAATTCCTAATTCTGATCTCAGAGTCCAAAAGTGTAACAAATCAAGTTCAGCCAAACCCTAGGCATGCATGCCTCACTTTTCCTTTCTATTTTTTTTTCCCATCCTGAGCAGACCCTAACTACGAACTTATATATCCTTTTACCCCTTCTGTTCCGGCCTAGGTCATTTGAGCACATGTACAAGTTGATGAGAAGTTATCTAAGAAAGACAATATAACAGCGGAACAACAAGAACACAGCAGTGACAGAGGGTCAGGCAAGCTTGTGCAGGTTCAAGTACGGTGCAAAAACGACAGTAACATATCTTTCTATGCATTTACTGCTAAAAAATCGAATATACTTAATGGGAACAATAGTCACAGCAAGGTCCCAGCCACTAAGTTGAATGAATGAACAATTCATGAATCTGAATGGTAACTGTTACACAAAGGGAATTCATTGAGGTAGGAGTACCTGTTCAGTGGAAGGTTTGTTCTTGGCAAGAGCATGGTTCTCTTGTCCCTCGCCCATGGTCGGCCCGACAGATGAGAGGGATTCAATGAATGTAGATTCAGCTTCGGAGGTCGAGGCGGAGACCGACGGAGCTAGCGACGGAGTTGGCGCCGGAGCTGCCGCAGACACAGAGAGAGAGAGAGAGAGAGAGACGTCAAAACGGCGCCGCTGGGTTGGAGGGTTTAATTGGGGGTTTTGAGCCCTCAACGTTTCGCTGCTGCCTGCTGCCTTTGCCAGATTTCTAATTTTCTTTTTTTTCGACGAAAAAAATTCCCTTCCTTTTATACCGACTCTTTTATTTTCGCCTTATTTTTATTTTATGTCCTGCCTCTTTATTTTCTGGATAAAGTGTTTTAAAAAGTTTTTGCTGGGCTAATTAGTTGGTTTCATTTTTGTTTTGGTGTAGTTACTATTTGGTGATGACAAATTTATAACCATCAAGTATGCTGTTTTTCGGACCAAAAAATAATTGTAAGGCGTTTTTATTTTCTTTTTTGAGGTGGGTGTTTTTATTTATTAAAAAACAACTTTGTATTATTATATAATTATTTATTAAGTGATAGTTTACAATAATGAACTTTTGAATATGTTATGACTAAAGATTTTTTTTTTTTCATTGTTAACCGAATACAATATTTGTTATGGAATTTAATTTTGATATATTATAAGCATAAATTTTTTTTTCATATTATCATCTTCATCGAAACTATATGTATTTTTTGATCCGAGATAATCATGCTTAAATTAAATAAGATCTATATGAATAGCCAAAGTTCTCATTTTTTAGTTTTAATATAGTTGCATATTTAAGAGTTGAAATTGAGACCTTTTATTGAGATATAAATAAAATATTTAACTTTTCACATAAAAAGAATTAATTCTTATTATAACTATTTCAAGATTCACATAAAAAGATAGGAAATTAGCTTCCTAGCTTTGGACCTTTTTTTTTTTTTTTTTCCATTCTTGTTCCTTGACTTCTCGCAAATTCTCACGAGAATCATTTTTTGTCCTTTTGATTTTTTAGATCATCTCCTTATCCAATAAGTGATAAACTAATTTTTTAGAATATAATTAAATTCTAAGTACAAATCTCTTTTAATAGTATTTTTTTACACATAAATTTCAAAATGGAATCCAAAATCACTTGTTTAAGGGATTCGAATCCCTTCTTCCATTTAAGCCAACACCTTACTAGTTCTCATGAGAATACTTGAACAAGTTAAAAAATTTTAAAAATATATCAAAATACTTTAATGGAATGAAATAATAAGAAGTTAATATAAGGGTAAATATGTATTTTAATCCCAAAATTAAAAATAACATGGCCCATATAGCAAATATAGACTAAGTTTTTGTTAAAAAAAATTTAGCTATATTGAAATATAACTATTGAATTAAATAAATTGATAAAATTTACTTATTAATCTAATAATTAATAGAAAAATAACATTTTATCTCCTAAACTACAAATCTTGTGTATTTTAACTCCTGCATTTTAGAAAGATATAAATTGATTCTTTGAACTTTTCCTAAATATGTAATTTTAATCAAAATAAATATATTATACCCCCTGAACTTTGGGTCATATATAAATCGACCCATGAATTTTTTTAAACATGCAATCTAATACTCTAAACTTTCTTGAATGCGTGTTATTTACATTAATAATTTATGGAAAAGTTAATAGAATGGTCGATTTATACATTCAGAAAAATTTAGAGTCAATTTGCACCTTTTTAAATATAAGAGGTTAAAGTACACATAACTTATTATTTAAGGGAGTAAAATAATTTTTTTCCTAATTAATATGTATGTCAAGCTATTAAAATAAAAAATTCTAATTACTTAATATTTTTCTTATCAATTGTATGAATGTCAGACTTTTTGACAATGTAACAAATAGAGTTACGATATTATGCCATAGGTACCTCATCAACATGAGTTGTCATAATGCTTACAAGCAGTTAGTTCCACTAAACATATACAAAGTACATTAAATATGATCAATAATCAATCATTCCACAACTAAGCATAAATATTAATACTAGTGAACATAACACTTAAGATTGGTAAGTCAATAAAATTGCATTAATGGTGAGGGATTTGGGCAATTTGTATGAAATTATAGATTTAAATTTCAATGTCATCATAAGAATTTTGGTATGAGAGCAATTTCTACATAAACAAATGATTAGACAGAATCAGAAAAAAATGAAATAAAAGACAAAAAATCAATCAAAATAAAATAGCTAACATGTAGCAAACCTTGTCAAATCGTTATGCACAAGTAACACTAGAAGTGAATCAAGTCAAGTTGTGACTTATTTCTAATTTGGTTCAATAAACTAAACTCAAGAGCTTATAAATCAAGTTTGAGTTAAAGGTTTGAACTTATTTATTGAGTTAAACTTGAGCTCTATTATATTTGATTCAACAACTCGTTAGCTTAGAGATGGCAATGGGTCAATCCTACCTGACTCACCTTTTCCTGCCCTAAGTTAGCTTTAAAATGGAGTAGGACCAATTGATCCATTGTAGAAATTGGGTTGAAGTTGTCAACTCACCCATTCCCATTATATGGTGGGTAATAAAGCAGAATAGTGGGTTAAGTGGGCTATTATGTAGGTTGGCTTGCTAACCACCTAATTTAACTTAACAATGGCTCAAAAACAAAGGCAGATTAGGAGGATTAAATAGTAAAAATAAAAAATGAGTGACCTAATAGATCAATCCATCCTGACTCGCCATGACCTGTAGGCTATGTAAGAGGGGTTAGGTGAGTCAAAATTTTTTGCCAAGTTTAAAATTATAGCCCAACTTATCAAAATTGATGAGTTAGATGGATTAACTTGGCGAGTTAGACTCATTTTATCATCTCTAAGGCTTTGTTTGATTAGGAGGAACTTGGAAAGAAAGAAAGGGAAATGAAGAAAATTGAAAGAAAAAAGATCATTTTCCTTTATTTGATTGTAAAGACAAATATTTAGAGAAAGATTAAATAACAAAAAAAAAAGGTGGGATCCACCCAAAATTTTTTCCTCTCATATGTGGACAGAAATTTTGGAGGTGGGGGAGAGTGTACAGGTTCTAAACTTCTAGTAATACTCCTATATTACGTCGTGTGTGTATATATTAATATATTAATATGTATATTATATTAATATATAATATATATTATAAATATTAATATATATAAAAAATAGAACGGTTTATTTAACAAATATTAAGAATAAAAAATTTAATTTTTATTATATTTATTTACAATATGTTGAGGGATAAATTTATGATAAAATTATATTTACTTTTATATTTTCACTAATTTTTTACATGACTTTATATTATAGTTGGAATAATATCTTAAAATAACATAAAGGTAAAATTGTCATTTGATACCATTATCTCTTCCGTTCCTCTCACTTTTCTATACAAATAAACAAGAAAAAAATTTTATTCTATTTTCTTTTTACTTATTTTTCTTTTATCCAAATATACTTATGAAAAATAAAAATTCATTCAATTTCTTTCTTTTCAACTTCTTTTTTCTAGATTTTTTTGCTTTTATTTTCTTGCCTCTGCCAAACAAAACCTATGTGAGTTAGCCCAATATGCATATTTGTGTATATATATTCATGTAGAGATAACAATATATGATAAAAATATAGTCTCATGCAAATTTTTTTTTACATTTGATAAAAATTATATTCAAATTTGATCCTAGGATATAAAAGGTGTTTGCAGTATGATTTGGATCGATTTTGAGTAAAAAATTATTCATCTAAACAATAAAATATGTAATAGTTTAGATTGGATCTATTTAATCAATTTTTTATAAAAAAACCTTAAATATAAAATATTATAAATAAAAAATTATTTAAATTAATAAAATAAATAAATAAAAATAAAAAACTCATATACTATATATAAAATAATATTTACATAAAAATAATATATAAATACAAAAAATTATATAATAAATTAAAATTATTATAAATAAAAATATAATAATAAAAAATTATATTATATAATATTATTAAAATTAAATTAAATTAATTTAACGATTTTAATTGAATTGAATTAAATTTAAACACGGGTAATATGAACATTGTATGGGCGACAGGCTTGCTCCCCTCCATTTTATATTCTCACCATACGGCACACCGCAATGGCTCGCCAATGCCGCGTAATCTTCACCGAATATCCACATCGTTGACAAATGACAATGTTTCTCCCATCATTGTATCGTTGGACTCATCTCCCTTCCATTATTAAACAAATCACTTCTATTTTTTTAGTTAATCTTTTTCTTGGCGACATTTTTTAATTAATCATTTGTCTAAATTTGCACGGCCATCACGGAAACACAGGAAGTTAGAACACAGCACATAAAAAGCAGAGACATGTCTGCTTCTGATATATGCCATTGAATAAGGTTGTAACATCACACATTCACAAAGCAAAACCTCTTTGTGTTCTCACTTGCTTTCTTTGACTCTGTTTTATTTTAATATACTCTCTCTCTCTCCCTTTCGGATATTTCTATATAAAATTCCCCGAAGTATCCAATTCATTGATCTCAGGAGAGCTTGAATTTTTCTGGCACCCCAATTGGAAAAAGAAGCGAACTTGGGATCGGTGGGGTGGTTGTGCTTCCAATTTCTCGAACACACATCGATGGAGAAAGGTGATGGGTCTCCGCAGGGTCCGGTTACGTGCGGCTCGTGGATTCGGAGGCCCGAGAACCTTAATCTGGTGGTGCTGGGAAGGTCCAGGCGTGGGAGTTCTTGCCCTTCTCTGCTCCAAATTTTCTCCTTTGATTCCAAGACCACTTCTTTATCTACCTCACCTCTGGTATTTCTCTCAATATGTATCATGAGTATGTATATGTATGTATTTATTTATGTATGTATGTGCATATGTATTCATGTATGTACTGTGGAGTTGCACGTTTGAAGCATGGATTTGTTTTGTGCATACCTTTTTATTTTGAGCTGTTGTTTTCTATGTGTGTGTGTGTGTGTGTGGAGTGACCCATTTGGGACATGAATTTGTTTTGTACATACCCTTTTGGTTTTTAGCTGAGGAACTGTTGTTTCCTGGAGCAGATGGTTGAGGGATGTAGATGTTGTGCAGAATTTTTGTTATTGAGAAGTATTTTGAGTTTTTGAGTTTTGAGTTTCTGGTTTGATTAGTTGATGTGAAGTTTGGAAGGGATTTGGTTCTAACGAGCTTTTTGGTTGATTGTTATTTCAGACCACTTTTGTGTTAGAAGCAGAGGAAGGTGATCCTGTTGCTATTGCGGTGCACCCTAGTGGGGACGATTTTGTGTGCTCCCTCAGCAGTGGGAGCTGCAAGTAAGCTTTTATACTAAGAGCTTAAGGGTTGAGACTTTGTATAATTTGTCTCCATGTTGCATTTTTCAAATTAACAGTTACTGTCACTTTCGATAATCTCACAATCAGAAGTCCAACGTTCTATCTTATTTTAACTATTTGAAGGACAATGTAAAACTGTAGTATAAGTTCTACCAAATTACTTTGATGGTTTCTTATTCTAGTTTCCTGGGAGCTAGGGGAATGCTTGACATAATAGTTATAGTTGCTTCTTAAGCATGACTAGCTTATATTTTGCCTTTAGTTATCATTGTGTCCTCCTCAGATGATGAATCGAAAAACAGATATAGGTTGACATATTTCTTCATGCTCTTGCAGATTGTTTGAGCTGTATGGTGGTGAAACAAACATGAAGCTGCTGGCCAAGGAACTGGCCCCTCTGCAGGATATTGGTCCTCAAAACTGCATTACCTTTAGTGTTGATGGATCTAAATTTGCTGCTGGTGGGTTGGTAAGCATCACTCTTGAATCCAACCAATTGTGTTTCTTTGCTGATGGCACTATGAGTTTTCCTCTTTAGAGTTGGATCTTGTATGTTTGACTTCTGTCTGAAACAAGTACAGGATGGGCATCTCAGAATTATGGAGTGGCCTAGCATGCACAAGATTTTAGATGAACCAAGAGCACACAAATCTGTCCGTGATATGGATTTCAGGTAGGAATACTCAACAAGTTTGTTAGGATCCTGCTAATAGATGCATTAAACCATGCAACCAGTAGAATAGCAATAAATACTTGATAAAGTTAGTAACTAGAGTAATCTTATTTGGAATTCATCCCATATGGTTAATTTTGCTGTGCATGCTCATGCCTGCCTGCGATAATTTGATCGTGTAGAGATATTTTTTGACAATGAATTTGTGGTTTTATAATAAATATCTTATTCCTGATACTGGTTGTGAAAGCAATTCCTGACACTAAGATACTATTTACATGCTATATTTCTCAGTTCAATAGACACTTTAACATATCACTTTGAGTCTCCTTCCTTCCCTTGAAGTGGGACACATCATGCTGTTATTTACTGTATTTCTTTTAATAAGCTAAGCTTGGAAAAGTATTGTTGGCCTCTTAATATAAATATTATAGTTTACTGTTAAATTAATTATGTGCCAGTGTAGCTGGCCCCAGCTAGCTGGTAAAAGCTTTTTTTTTTTTTTTTGGTGTGCCTGTGTGTCACTTTGATCTCAAGAATAAGTTATGTTCTTATCTTTAATTGCTTTGTTATACCATGCTTTGAAACAATTTGAAACTTTGATGACATTGATAGTTAATTTGTTGTCCTAAATTTGTATTATGCTTCAGTCTAGACTCAGAATTCCTAGCTTCAACTTCTACTGATGGTTCAGCAAGAATATGGAAGATTGCAGATGGTGTTCCTCTGACTACTTTGTCTCGCAACTCGGTATAGTGCTTGATTTAAGATCCTGTGGTAAGATTTTTGCACAGTTAGTTGTATCACTATATCTGAAGTGTTGTTTGTCTCTGTAGGATGAAAAGATTGAATTATGTCGATTTTCGAAGGATGGAACCAAACCATTTTTATTTTGTGCTGTTCAAAAAGGTATATGAGTGTCTTGTTTCAAGTATATTCTGTTAATTAGTATATATTCTTCTAATCTTTTGTGGTTAAGATGTTCTTTATTATAGATACTTCTATCTTTGAGTAGGTGGACAGTCTGTTACTGGAGTTTGGGATATAAGCAATTGGAATAAAATTGGTCATAAGAGGCTGATTAGAAAGTCTGCTTCAGTAATGGCCATTAGCCATGATGGGAAATACCTTTCTCTGTAAGTACCTACGGTTACCTTCTGACCTTTCGTGTTGACTCTGGGCTTATGCATGGTCAACATTGTGTTATTATTCTTCTTTTATCTGTTGTCAGTTTTGATTTCCAGTACTTATCTGGTTTTCTTTGATTATCATTTGCATGCCTTTCATTTTTAGCAAGTAAATGATATAGAATATCATTTTTCCCTGTCTTTCACCAATAGAATTTCGATTCAGTTATCTTCTGTTTTGCCAAGCACCATGGTAGAGGGGTTGCTCTGTTGAATTGTTCCCCCTTCCATGAATTATCTGATGTAGGAAGGCAAGCATCCTAATCTAAAAATGTTGATCAGGGTACATTCATTTACCACACATAAAATGATGCCCTATCATCAACAAACCTCTCAATCAAGATCAAATCTAATAACTTCAATAGAAGAGTGGAAAATATTGAAAATTGGCATAAACGGCATTTCCCCTTGAGCAGTCCCTTGTCATATAATAAAGCCGATGAGTTTCATAATGGGTAGAGAACACCTTGTGTATATCAGTATATTTAAATCATCAGGATAGCAAAATAGAAATTTGATTTTGGCTGTGTTGCCAAAACTGGGAAGGATGAAGGAAATCATGATTGAACTGATTATGACTTTCCATCTTATTAAGTTGTCTATTTCTGATATATAGTAGATTTAAGTTTGTCTTCCAGTGATTCCTTCTTAGAGTCTCTTGTCTTGTAAATCCTTTGACCTTTGCTAATATAAGCCATTTTGGTTATAGAGACTACTAAATCATTCTCTTCTGCCTAATTGCTAAGTGATTTAATTTGTGTTCTTTGTCTTCTTTCTAAAAGGTTTATTGTTCTACCTTGTCATTTTCGTTCCTAATGTTTGTCTGATCCAGTTATCTTTCCTACTGGGGCTTTGCATGTGTTTTTATAGACTTATTGTGAATTGCTAGAGTACTCCTTTCCTTGCAGTTTTGGCAAGATAGTTATGATATTCATTCCATTTTTCCAGTACAGGTTTGGACAGTTTTAGCATGGCATTTATGGATAAGTTTTCAAAAAAGGATCTCTCTCTCTTTTTTTTTTTTTTTTAATGTGAGCTTGGTATACTTGCTATCAGTTCAACTAGTAGCTTGGACACAAGGGTCAGTGCCTCAGCCTTTTTTTTTTTTGGGGGGTTGGGGAACTTTAGTTGTTAAAAGAAGAGTATGTGATTATCTTTTCTAAAATTGTTGAAAAAAAAATGTGGTGAAGTAACTATAGCATACTGGTAAACTATATTGGAGGACTCTGTGGTACATAAGTATAATATTACTATAATAATTTTGATTTTGACAAAAAAAATAAAAATTGAAGGCCTGTAAGACTGTGATGTGATTTGCACATGACTTGCATGCCACATTACAGTCTGTGATATATGACTACAGCATTTCTTCAACTCATCAGAATTTTATCATTTTAGAGGGAGTAAAGATGGAGACATATGTATAGTTGAAGTAAAGAAAATGCAGATACACCATTATAGCAAGAGACTACACCTGGGTACAAATATTGCAACGCTTGAGTTTTGTCCCACCGAAAGGTAAATTCTCTATGCACTATTGGTTTAGTTTGGGACCTCTGTGAAAAATACTAACCATCATGAACACATAGTTGGGTTTAAGCTATTCATTTGAATATTGGAACGTGCATTGGATTACAAGGCATTGACTAAATTGCTGAGCCCTCTGTTTTTGCATTTTTATTTTTGTATAAAAGCAAGAAAATAGGAACTGTTAGTGCATGGGGCATTTTTAGCTGGGATTTAAGCATTAGAAAGAAAAGTCCTACTAGTCTTTTATGATACTTACTAAGCAAAATTCTGAATACTACTGAGAATATGTTAACCAAAAAAAGACAGCTTGTTACAAAAAGAAGCACTAAAATCATAATACCAAAACAAAAAATCATTCTATTTATTAGCTTGATAAATTCATTCTTTCGTTCTTGGCTATTCACATGGGCTTCGAATTCGATTGTGTCTTACACAGGGTTGTACTTACAACCTCGGTAGAATGGGGAGCACTAGTCACCAAACTCACTGTACCCAAAGATTGGAAAGGTTCTCTCTCTCTCTCTCTCTCTCTCTCTCTCTCTCTCTCTCTGTGCACCCCCTTCCTTACGTGTTCTTACAATTATGTCTATTCAATGTGACATTTTTCAATTTTCCTGTCAAACATGCAGAGTGGCAGATCTACTTGGTGCTTTTAGGACTATTTTTGGCATCAGCTGTTGCATTTTACATATTCTTTGAGAACTCTGACTCTTTCTGGAACTTCCCCATGGGAAGAGACCAACCAAGACCAGGGTTTAAGCCAATGTTTAGAGATCCCCAGTCCTTTGATGATCCCAGTTGGGGACCAGTTGACATGTGACTACTATGACATTCTTGATTTGGTCTTACAATGCTGTTGAAAAGAAATAGTTTCAGTAGCTGTCCAGTGGCATCAACTTTCATATAAGGACTTGTAGATTTAGGCACTTCACTTGTATTACAATTTACACGCATTTACTACTTGTGAACCTTAAAGGCCGTCATCATTGATATGTTATTTGAATAGCCAATTTTAGGAATTGAATAATCAAATTGCTCCTTGTGATTCACATGTTGCACTTGGGGCTGCCTTTATATAATTGTGATTGGATTCCATCGAAGAGCCACATCTTTGGATATATTTCCATTTTCATTATTTTCTATTCTTGTTACCGTTGGTAGCCTCTCGTATTTTGTTCTATGTTTTTGGCTCATCTTTGGTTGGAGAGTAAAAGAGGGGGAAGTCTCTGGATCAAGTTATGGTCTTTCAGAAAACGTGCTGTTCTGATCTTCTATGGCTTTACAATTTACATTCAAAAAGGAACACATGGTACATAACATGGACCAGAGTAATTAATCAATCGGCCAAGCTAAGTAGTGAAGGGTGGTAGAGAGAATGATTCAATTCGAATGAGACAAAAGAAATTGTGCTTTAAATGCACCTACGCTTGCAAGGGAAAATGATTATTTTGGGATCAATTATATAATATTTCTTATCCAACAAGGCATCAAGAGGATAATATTTTGTAAGGATGCTTGGTTTACAAAATATAGATTATTTTATATTTTATATACTTTCTTGAAAATCACGTGGCTTACAAAATGTATATTATTTTACTAGTATTTTTAACCTATGTAATGCACAGGATAATATAATATTTTTAATTATATTATAATTGAGAAATATTAAGTACAAAGAAAATTATTATAATTAAAATTAATTTAAGAATAATTAAAAATTGGTATATAATCAAAATTTATATATAATAATAAAATATAGTCATAGATTGATGTATAATATTTTTAATATATTAACATGGAGAAATAAGAGATACATGAATTGTAGCTGTGATACAAAAATTAACCAAATAAAGTTTAATAGAGCACTATTACATAAAAGGACTATATCAACGATCTATCTCACAGTCCTACATAAATATAAAAAAAATATAGTCGAATCTTAAAAAAAAATAAAAGAGTTAGAATATATATTAATAATTTAACTTAAATTATAAATGTAAGAATGATTAAAATAATAGCTATAGAATATGCACTAGTACCTTTTCTCTATTTTTTAAGTCTGTGCATGTCCTTGCAAAAAACGGCAAGCAAATAAAAAATAAAAATAATAGTCATGTAATTCGATTATAAGGATATTTACTTTAAATTTTTAAATAAGAATTGAACAATTAAAACATAATTTAGTTTTCCTCTCTATTCGTAAAGTAAATTTTTTTAAAAAAAAATTGTATAAAACTGTTCCATATATAAGTATATATATTTTCAATTTTAAAGTGAGAAATAAACAATGAAAAAATTTAATTTCTCTCTCTTCTTCTCCTTTTTTCAATCAAACTTACAGTAATATAATTTTAAAGAATAAATTTTATAAAAGTATTTCATATAACTCATTATTGAAAAAAAATTAATTTTTTATAAGAATACTACAAAATAATTTTTTTAGTGAAGATTAAACTTAGGGAAAATTTTTGCTATTTCCTTGTCTTGCCATATTCTTTGGTCTCATTTTGAAGTAACTTCAAATAAAAAATATAAAACTTAGTTTCATATAATAAGTCAGTGGCTTTTTGTATTATAATAACTTTTTAAATTACATAAATAATTGCAGATAATTGTTTGCAATTAATCAAGAATATTTTTATATTATATTACATTTTGAAAATTGAAAAAAAAATTAACATATTTATAAATAAACTTTTTTGAAGAATTAAACTTATTTATCGGAAAAATTAATTTATATGTTTTAAAAAAAATTAAAGTACAATTATAATTAAACTCTTAAATTAAAATAAACTAAATGTGCTAGTGGAAGTAATTAAATTTTAATTTTGATTGAAAAATGTGTTAGTGGGAGTAGTGGAGGTAATAAATGTAGTAAAAATTTCAAGAAATTGAGATAAAAATAAATACTTGGCAGTGTCTTCAACCAACGAAAAAAAGAAAGATAATATATTTTAGGGTGAAATGCACTATTTTTTTCTGAGATTCAGTGTAATTACACTTGACATTCCTCTAATTCACTTTGCTTAATATATTATTTATAGACAGAAGGGCGTTGAGTGTAATTATCCTGAACTTTAGGTCAGTATAATTCATCCTATATTTTAATAAAGTTGCTATGAGAGGATAGATTTTTAAAGTAGTGGAAAAATAAATGCATAGGAAAATGATATATATAAAATTTTTCTTATTAACAGCTCTGAATTGTTAAAAGTATAGATAGATTTCTTTTTTGATACTTTCATTAAAATCACGGTCTCAAAAGTATCATTCCCAAAATCGTCTATATCACCATAAGCATGGTTGGACCGATTTGTGGGTATCCTGTTCAATGTTCAATTGTGGTGCACATCCTACGAAATTTCAAGCAAATTCCTTCTTAAAAAATGTTCCAAAAATAGACATCCCCATTAAAATTCTTAGAAACATTTGATGATTAATGATTTGATCGTGAAGAAAAATGCTAGGCAGCAATACCTTTGTCATGTGATGATTCATGATTGCACATTGATTAACCGTATAGCATTTTTGTTACGTGGTAAGTGTAGTCGAATAATATCCTTGAAAATAAAATAACAAGAAGAGAATCACGTCATATACAGTCTGAGGCATGCAGTGGTGCATTGTGCTTAAGGAATATTTCGGCACGGTTGTCAGAATTCTTTCAGGATACAGCAGTCTCATCTAGTGTAGGTCAGGATGTGCAGAACTAGCAAAGGAGTTATCTCGGTTTATCCCAAGAGGGAGAAAGTAAGACGAAACGAGAAGAGAGTAGTAATAAGGTTATCAGGTAGTGATGTGCTTAAATGTTCAAAAACATGGCTAATTAGATAGGTTTAAGATAAGATTGTGCTTAATAGAGAAAATAGATGACAAATAAATTCAGATAAGGCTAAGTCAAATTCAAATTTATGGTCAAAGTTCGGAATATAATTAAAATGAAACACAATTAATTAATTTTGTAAAAACACAGCTTGGGATGTATTGCATCGGGCGTAAGTGGCAAATTTGCATTGGGTCCAAGCCACTTGGCCCAATTTTTTGCGTGCGCGAGGCCACCTTTTTGTAACTCTCAAAACCAACATGTGTATGCGGTTTGAGGCCAGTTCGAGTGGTTGATTGGCATGCCTCAAAGAAGGGCGCACCACCGGGGGTCATGACCCACCCCCAAAACGAACACAAAACTACCAACCAAAAGAGGGACCCAAAAATAAAAAGGCCCCAACATATATGTATGTAAACTGTGTCCTTCTATTTTCTTGATGTGAAATTTATGTCCATTTTTATTAAGATAACCGTCCAAAAATTGATACAAGAGAAAAAAAAAAAAAAACAAAAAGAAAACTTCAGAGCATCGAAGAATTAGTAAAAAGAAAAAAAAAAAAAGAAGAAATTATTATATCTTAATGGATGCACGAGGTTAGATCTGTAAACCCAAAAGAAGGCTAATGTCTTTTCCGGTTTTCACTGTACAAATACAAAGTATCTACAAAACAAGTTAGAAGAACGAAAAAGAAGACTAGTGAAAGAAAATATCAAGACACACTGTGAGATATATTATATATATATATATAGAGAGAGAGAGAGAGAGAGAGAGATTGTATAACTGTATCACACAATTCACAGCAAAACAGAACTGAACTAGCTCAACACACTGCTCAGGTTTCTGTTCCAATCATGAACTGTCTTCAGAATCTTCCTCGGTTCGTTACTCCTCCTTGCATTTTTGTTCCATTCTCTTAGCTGTAACACACTGCTTATGTGTCTGTTTGCACATGCTATCGAAAATCCAATAAGATTCTTGATTACCCTTTTTTTTCTTCTCCTTTTTTTAATCCTCATTTGCAGATTCTCTGTTTTGCCCTTCCAAACAGTCACGCGCCACCACAAGAAACATCCTTTCTCTGCTGTTTCACTGGTACCTTCTCACTCTTTACATTTGCACTGCATTTTCACTGCTAATGCGGTAATGGGTATGTGAAATTCTCCAATTTTTAGTGGTCGGTACAGGGAATCATCAATAATTCTCATCAGAATCGAAGTATGGCACTTAAGGTAACTTTCTTTTTCCATCTTGATGAGTGTTGTTAACTCTAGTTTGTTATTTTTCTCCCCCTTAAGTTATTATCATTCTGGGTTTGGTGGTGCAATTCTGTTAAGACCTAATATAAAATATGATGTGAGGAACTTACGATCTCTTGAATAGGATTGACTCAGTTGCGCAATAGCGTTATTGCAAAGCTGAATTGTGGAGAGAGTAAACTGCTATAAACAGGAATAATAAGAGAATCTGTGAAAGGAATTTTCTTGGCATACTCTGAAATCTGCCAAAATAAATGATAGTGATGGCATTTGAAAGTTGTACATTTTGTCATTGTGGTGCATGTATGGGAACAAAAATAAATATTAAGAAAACAAGGAGGAATCACAGTAGAAATAATTTAAACATGAAAAAAGGAATGGCATTTGTTACAGCTCTGTCCTGCCCTATGATTTGATTATGTAAATAGGAGTATTGTATTGGTATCTGTTATGTGTTCTTACCGCTTCATATTTTTTTTCCCCTCCTCTCTAGAGAACATGATTGGCATTTCCTTTTGCAGTCAGCTTCTGGTTCCGTACCCAGTGCAGAGACAAGTAGTGGCAGTATGAAGGAAGAAAAGTCTGAGACATATAGTCATAACATGACAGAAGCCATGGGTGCTGGTATGTTTAATCACTTTGCAGTTCTAGTTCAAAAACAACCAAGCCTTATCCCATTAAGTGGAGTCAGATACATTGATTAAACAATGCCATTAGGCTCTATCAAAAACCTACTTTTTAATATATTCATTTAGAACAAGGTTTTTATACTGGTTTCTCCTAAAGTTTTATTTGGTCTTCCTCTACCTCCTTGAATCAGACTATTTTTCAGTTGATCTACTTTTCTCACTAGAGCCTCTGTTGGTATTCTCCTACTTTGTGGTTATAGTTCGATTAACCAAAAAATTAGAAGACAATCTGAGTGAAAAAAGAGATGGCCTTTTGCTTGAAGCTTCAGGTTTTAAGGTCAATTCACTTTTTGGCTGAACTGTGAGAATAGAATTCAAATTATTACAAATAAACTTTCATTTCATTTGTTATGATGATAAATTCTAATAGCCTAATATATATAATATTTGCATTCAGCTAATAGTTTGGATCCACTGAAGGATGTCTCTTTTCATAAGAATGTTCATCTGCTTCTTTTGTTTCTTTGAATATTAAACGTCATTAACCCTTTCTGACACAGTTCTATACAGTTTTGACTTATAGGCATGAATTAGGAATGAACTACAACTTCATCCGTCCAGACTTGATAGTGGGATCATGCCTCCAGGTTTTTTTTCTCTTTTTTGTGGAAACCTGGTTCAGTTCTGTCAAATCAAGTTTGGTCATCTCACTTTTTATCAAAAGAAGAAAATGTTTGGTCATATCACTTCTTTAATTTTTTATGCAAATTTCCAGACTCCTGAAGATGTTGACAAGCTTCGTAGAATCGGAGTGAAAACCATATTTTGCTTGCAGCAAGATCCAGACCTAGAGTATCCTTAATAATTTGTCTAATCAGACTTGCTTTTAGCACTTGGAAGTTGGGACAACTTCTGCATATTGATCTAGAGAGGGGTAAAAGTGCTGTTGTGTTCTTTACCACTATTTCAGATATTTTGGAGTTGATATCAATGCCATACGAGAATATGCCAAGGCGTGCAATGACATTCAACACTTGCGTGCTCAGATAAGGTTAGTTATGGCATTATGTAGTTATATTATTACATTTAAGAGGCAACCCATTGTAAATTAAAATTGGCCTGAATTATTGCTACTAAGGTTAAGTTGCATGTTATGAAATCCTTCTTAAAAAATATAGCTAGAATAAGTCCTTCACAAAAATCTGTTACTTTGTTGTATTTTCTGAATATTTATTACTTACAGCTCATGGCTTGCATGGGTAACAAATAGTTTAATATATATCAAATAGTCGATCTGGAAGGAGTTACCACCTCAATATTATTTTTTGTGATTCAGTGGGACTGAGGTGTAATCCCTAATCACTGTCACATACATTAACCTTCCCAAAAATCCCATACTCTTGCTGTTTCTTAATTTATGGTTTATGTCATACTCTACCCGACCATTACTTTAAGAACTACTTTGTAACAACACTACCTCAATCAATCACATGCTAATTTTTTTATATGGGTATGGCAATGATGCATGATCCTGATCTCCATATGGGGCTTGCTGGGGGTAAGTTTCTGGTTTGTCATCTGCAGTTTGAGTTAGTTTGGTAATGCTTATCTGTCCATTAGGGTATATTCCGTAAGTTTAAATACTCAATTAAATATGAAGATGACAAAGGTTTGTTTCGATGTTGATAACATAAACTTACAAATATTTATAAGTTTTCGTGATGTCTTGAATGCTGTCCCATCATATGTGAGCTAAACTCTGTGCGTCTGTTTTTTTCTCAGACACTTATTTCTCTGTGGCCTCCACTTATATATTCTTAATTGTATAGACAAAACTGAGAATGTTCTTGATTATCAAATGTGGATTTGTCAGTTTCAAAGATTTATGCTGTGAATGAGCCAAAAAGTTGTGCAATTAGGAAGATTCTTTGTGGGTTTTTGGGTAAGACTAGTTGGTAATGTCACCTTGGATTTTGTTTCCTAATTTCCTATTACCTACAGGTAGGTTTTGGTCATTTCTTCACTACATGTATATTGTATACTTTTTGTGATTACTAGAATTTCTATTTACTTAAGGTATATGTAACTAACTAGTGATTCCTCTATTATGCGTTCTGTTGCCTTTGTATGCCTTGCACTTCTTCACAGTCTAGGATGATCTAATGTTGATGTAGCAGGGACTTTGATGCATTTGATTTACGGATGCGTCTACCAGCTGTAGTTAGCAAATTATACAAGGCAATAAATTCCAGCGGAGGTGTGACATATGTACATTGCACTGCTGGGCTTGGAAGAGCTCCAGCTGTTGCGGTATGTCTCTTGGTTTCATTTCTGGTGTGCATTTTACTCTCAGAATCACTTAACCTGAAATGGTTATGCTAAAGGAAATAATTTCCATTTAATAAAAGGAAAGACCTGATGCTGAATGTACTAAGTGACCTCACATGCTGAATGCTTTCAGCAGTTTTCACTCAAATTTGTTGGTATGAAATAAACACCCAGAAATCATTAAAATGGTAAAACTTTTCATTTTCATCATTCAATTTAGTTTCCTCAAAGCCTATAGATCAAACTTTAGTGCAACAGTAAGGCACTAAGGTTGCACTAAGGTTGTTGCCTCTGGTGGTTACATGTCAAGTTTTGTAAAGAGATTCTCCACTACGGGGTTAAGGTTGTGTATATTTGACCCTCTTCTAACCTCACAATGGTGGGAGCCTCGTGCTCTTGGCCACCTTTTTTTATTATGTATCTTTTTGCTGTGGACTACTAGAATGATTTCAGTTGATATGGCAAGAGTGCAGACGATCCTCCTCTGTTCACTTCTAATTTCATTTCATCCATAGAAGTTTTTCTGAAGCTGTGAGCTTGGGATGTGTGCCCTTGTTTTCATAAAGGGTATAAAAGAAATCCTTAAAATTGATGTTTCGTTATTTACCCAATGGAGAAGTCTATTAACTTTGATATTATTAAATTAAATGTTACTTTATATTGGATCAATAGTAAGCAAATCCTAGAGCTGCTGTCTTAGTTATACATGAGGGAAAATGAATTAACCAATTCAAACTTCCATGAAGATATAAATGTACAAGTTAGTGAGGTTTAATTTTCTTTTTCTCAAATACTTTGGCATAAATTCACATACATCATAATTTGTTTGTTTTGTAGCTCAGGTACATTTGAAATGATATATTTTGATTGATCTCTATTGGTCATTTATTAAGAGTTTATTTTGTCTCAGCTGGCATATATGTTTTGGGTTCAGGGTTATAAACTTGATGAGGCTCATAAATTACTCCAGGTAACTTCCCTTAATACTTCTTTTTTAATGTTGCACATTTTAAGGGCATTGGTGTCTGGATAGATAATGTACTGTATGGTTTTGATTACTCGTAATTGCTTGGATTAAAAAGAAGTGATTCTTTCCTCTTTCATTTTTTTTTTTTTTTTTTTTTTTGGGTTTGTGACATAAATTTCTGGAATTTAGAGAAGTCTCTGCATCCTGCTATCTAACTGCTAACCAGATTTTTTTCATTTTAGGCATGGCAAATATGTTTGTTCTATTAATTTCCCTAACTGAAAAAGCAACTCAAATTGAATTTACAGAATTTTGTAATCTCTATTCACTAATGATTGAAGCAACTAGAACAATTTTAGTTCAAACACTATCAGATTGGAAGATAATAAGTTTCTAACCTTAGGTATTTGTGAATCATGATGCTGGGCAGTTTGCTTACTGATAAGTTGATTTTCTCATCTCTAGTTGACCAGCATTCTTAATTAATACTAAATTTTCCTGGGTTCTTTAACTTTAACTCAAAATTTGTGGCATATTTTCAGCTTGTTTGTACATTAAGAAATTAATTTAATATCATTTTTTTTTAAAATCTAGGTCTTAGAATTCTCATTTGAACAGTATGATGGTTATAATTATCATTCTCTTGAGCTTTTTATAATTGCAGAGCAAAAGGTCATGCTTTCCAAAACTGGATGCCATAAAAAGCGCGACTGCTGACATTGTGAGTCAATTTGTTTTTCTACATTTATATGGTCTTATGCATTACAATCTTTGAACAATAGCTTTTTATGTTATTCCGATACAGGTATGATCTTCATGATAAGTCATTTTCTCATTGAAAGCTGACATGACACATTTGTTGCGAAAAGTTAAAGCGATATTTAAATGATGTCGCCCTTCACGTTATTTTTTACTTTTTTTATCGGACAGGCCTAATTCTACTGAATTATACCCAAAAAAAAATGGCAGACCTTGGATGTGCTTTTCTCTATCAGCTGATGTAACAACTCATCACATTGTTTAATATATGACATGACTTTTTCCATTAAGATCATGGATTTAAAAGAAACATGAAAGAAAGGAAATTCTTATGTAGCCAGACCACTTGACTGCTTCATTCTACTGTCGATTGTTTTCTAGAAATCAAATGCTTCCCATTGAATAGGATTTGGGATTTGAATCAGTTTCTTCATACTTAATTTAGAGGCTTTGGGATCCATAAACAAGCTAAAGAGATGTTTCTTTGGTAGATATGCAAAGAGATTGTTTTGCCTTGTTACATGGCTTCATCTTGTAGGATCTACATGTCTTCCTTTTCTTTCGTCTTGTGAGGATACCTTATCCTCTCTCTACGTATGCTTTTCTTTCCAAATGAATGAATTTCTTTTACTATATTAAAAAGAAGGTTTACTTTTTGAGAAAATTCAAATAAGTTCCTATGTTTTGAAAGTTTGTAAATAGATCCTCGTAGTTTAAAATAATTTAATTCAGCCTGTGCCATTGAAATTCCATTAAATCATTGCTTTCGGGAGGGGCCTGTTTGAATATCCTTAAAAGTATGGAGACTTATTTGAATAGGTCCCTATACAAAAGTTTGTATCTGAGTCCCTATACTTTATATGGATATTCAAATAGGTCTCCCCTATAATAGTGACCTAATGGAATTTTAATGACACGGACTCAATTAAAATTTTTTTTTTTAATGGTAAGGACCGAATTACAAACTTTTAAAATATAGGGATTTATTTGAATTTTTCCAAAAAATATAGGGATGTGCAGAGCAATTAAACCAAAAGAGTGTAAACACAAATATGTTAATATCATATTAATGTATACTGATTTTATTTTATTTGTATTGTTAACCATTATTTATTTATGGCACTTAAAGCTTACAGGCCTCAGTAAGAAGTCTGTCACGTTATCATGGGAAGACAACAATTGTACTTCAGTGGAAATTTCGGGACTTGATATTGGATGGGGGCAGGTGATGATTGAGCCTTCTCATTTATATTTTAGAATTGTTTCAGTTCCTCTGTAATAGCAAGTGTAATGCCACATAACAATGAAATATCGACAGTAGTTTTAGTCAAGGCCCCAAAGAGTTACTAGCTTATAGTTGCTTATTGGATGTTACCAATTCTTTTTTTCACCCACTGCTTCTATCATGAGTTTTGACAAACCAGGAGAAAATATACCTTTCTTTAGAAGTTTCCAGTTTGGTCCATGGCTGTTAAAGTTGACCTGACTACTCACATCTTGCCAACATTATCTACTAAAAGATGATATGTTTCAGATTCTAAATCTCCTGATCTCTTAAACAATGCGAACGATGTAGTTTGATGTATTTACTAGGTTTTGAACATATGCTATATTCGTATGATGTTAGAATTTGCCTTTGAAATGATGATGCTAAACCTTTATATATCTTGATCCCTTTACAGAGAATGCCTCTAGATTTTGATGATGAGCAGGGCTTATGGTTTCTCAAGAGGGAATTGCCTGTAAGTGCACTTATTAAAACTGTGCAGTTATTATTTTAAACTTTAGCTTTTGGAATTCAAGATTTTTTTTAATGCATTTGCTAGTTTCTTATGAGCGAATATGCAGTTTGAGAAACAAGTTTCTTGTCTTATTTACCAGGAAGGGCGTTACGAGTACAAGTACATTGTTGATGGGGAATGGACATGCAACAAGGATGAGCTTGTGACCTCCCCCAACAAAGATGGCCATGTCAATAATTTTCTCGATGTAAGTTTGAGGTTTCAACTACCTTGCTTAGAAAAGAGAAATTTAATTGTTTTAAACATCATTGAATCCTAAGGAATTGCCAGAAGCTTTTCTATTGAGGAAAGAAGCTAGAATCATTAATTGTGAATTTGTTCAAACTCAAATATAAAATACTACATACATATCGCTCACAAATTCTAGTCTCCTTAATCTTCACCGAACATGATATTTTGTCATTTGAGCTCAAATTGTGACCATTGTACATTTTAAATCATTAGAAGTTTGTAGACTACTTTTCTTAATTCTTGATTTCACATTTTGCATCCTGCATGAGCAGGTCCTTGATGATCCCAGCAGTGGTCGCGCGTCCCTTCGGGAGAGATTGACCGGTGATGATCCTGATCTCACAAAGGATGAACGACTGAGAATACGAGTGTTTCTTGAAGCTTATCCTGATGACCAGCAGTGAATCATGAATGCACTTGGTTGTCGAAATGTAAAGCAAAAAATGCACGGATATAGTGTATGCAATCTAATAAAAGATTGAATCTGGACCTTAGATAAGATATCTGTTGCAAAAATAATGTTCGGATGCAAAGCAGTATATTTCGAATTGCATAGAAATCAAATGTCTGTAGCATAATTCAAATGGTACACATACACTTTCAATGTAACATGACATATAATGACTTTTAATAATATATTACATTTGTAGCTACATAGATGTTAAGATGTTTGAGTAAATTTCTACATTATTATCACCCACTGATCTGGCAAAATCGTTGGATAATAGTTTTAAAATGTTTTTACAATAGTAAATTATTATTATTATTATTATTATTATTATTATTATTATTATTATTGTGCATTAATCGTTAAGCCGTGTGCGGACAAATGCGTTCGATGCGTAGCCTTGCAACTTAAATTACAACGAATTTGTGGTCACGTTTAGCCTGCAGCCGTAAATTAGAGGCCCGCTGCAGCCCCCCCATTGCACACTGTCGGATTGGCTCTAGATGCGAGGTGTGTTAGTGGCTTCAACTGGAAATCAGGAGAGGCCGGTTAATTAAAAGTATTTATAAATTGTATATCAACCCCTCAGCAGTGACTTCTTGCAGCGTTCAAGCTAATGCATGACTTGAGGAATCATTTCTCTGCATGCAATTAATACAATAGTCAAACCATCCAGTAAAAGGTTTGTGTGGAGGTCCATAAATTTGAGCAGATGGAACCCCCAATCCACCACTTCATACCCATCTTGGGACTCCTAGGAACGAGGTTGTTTGGTTCCCTGTTAATCCTATCAAACCCATTGTATTCAATGGCTTCCATTCAAGGTGACCTGCACACCAACAACTCTCGTATTGATGTGATGACTGGGTTAGTGTCTTACACTATTAACTCATTCATAAAGAATCAAATATTGACATAAATGTTTAGCTTGAAGTCATTCATTTGCTGCGTGCAGGGACATTAATGGCGAGCAACAGAGGCTTGGTGAGGTGGTTGGACATGCCTCTGCGCTTGAAGCAATAAGTGTTGAATGGAATAAGCCGCTGCAAAATCGAGCTTCACATATATATTGGTATGTAGCACTGATTGTAATGACTCCGACTTTAATTTTCCCTCCCTACTACAGATCGACCTTCGAATAGACGCACCAAATTGAGCGGTAGGCCTAACCATTTCAAGGCTATTCAACATCACCCATATATATTGGGTTAAAATACAATATTATTGACACAAAGGCCAAACAAAAATGTAACAAAAACTAGCTAGTAGTCGCTCAAAATTACCCGGCCCATTGTGCGCCCAAGCTTATGGTCCCCACCCTAAAACGCACCCTAATTTGTTACTAGTATAGTTTATGGGTTATGTTTTACAAAATGAATGTGAAATATGAGTGTTTACAAGGACCCGCTTGTGATGTCTATGGATAGGTTATACTTAGAGCGAGTGCTTCAATGCAACTTACAAAGTCTTGAATTACCAGGTGCTTATGGTGCACCGCAATGGATGAATAGAAATCCGTCTTCTAAGAGCCAGTAATTTAGTTTTAATTTTTTTTTGTGTAGCATTTTCACAATGTAACACAGTGTGGCCGTCTTCCTCCAAATAGTCCCTTTCGTTCACCACAACTAAACCCATGCAACCCACCGTCAATCTCCATATCCATCATCAACCTCCACACACCCGCCATCAACAATTCAACACCATCATCACCATTGATGAACCACCCAGTTGCAACCATGACAGCTCTCACCCAAAGCTTGAATATAAATCGCAACAACCACTGTCAAGCCACCCGTCACGTACTGCCCCGCCATGTGACCTGCCGCCGCAAACTGCAACTGATGCCAACGGTCGGTCATGGCAAACACCATCGACTTTGACTTCACTTAACAGTCCGCAACAGACTTGCACGATGGAGTAACCTCCTCCTTCAGTTTCCTCCAAAACTATGATGCCAGATCCATGTGGTTTACATTTCCAATAGGAATACGTAAAGATCTCACGGCCATTGCCCCCAAAATTGGGTTTAGGTTTAGGATTTTTTATTTCAAGTTATTTTAATGAATTTCATTTTTTTAACAATATTTTACTATTTTTAATTTTTTTCGGAATATTTTATTTGAAAAAAATCAGAGCCTCAAGACCTGCTTCGTAGGTTGCCAACAACTTTCCTCGCCTTTGAATGTTACTCAACTTTTAAACGATGCCTCATGTTAAACGAATGCCCGTGGCATGTCCTCAGTGCATCACACATCGTTCTTAGGACGATGCATTTACGATAATGCCCTTACGGTATAGAATATATATGTAATACCCCAGCGCGGGATTTCTATTGTATATCAACATCGGATTCCGAAAATTCTAAGTTTCAATCTTTTGCATCCTTGGAGAGCTATAAATTGAGATATTTTTTTAAGATTAAAAATCTCGATAATAATTTCTTAGATATCAATGAATTGAAAAGGGATTTTTAACGAATTTTAGAGAATGGGGAACCCCTTTATTTTTAACTCAACAATTTATTAAAATACAAGTTTTTTGAAAAATTATACTAAAACCTAAAAGTTGGACTTTGATTCCTTATGATTTTGAATTTTTAGATATTTTTGTTGAATCCAAATAGGAGATATTTCATTATTCACATTTATTTTTTAAAATTAATAGAGAATAAAGTTAAAGAGGATATTAACTTAAAATTAAGAAATATAAATAAGTATATGCAATATCTTGGACCTGGGAAAGGACAGTTGAAGGAGGGAACCAAGTTTTTGAGGTTGGTAATCGATTACATAGGGCCTGTAATTGACTACAAGTCTCTCTGTGCGCCTTCATGCTATATTTTTTCCTGTTGTAATCGATTACATGAAATGATAATCGATTACAACATCTGGGTTTGTGGTAATCGATTACCAAACTGTATAATCGATTACCATGGGCCCTTCATTTTCAGCGTATTTCACTCTCTCTCTACCCCTAAACTCTCTCCCTTCTCTCTAAAACTCCTTCCCCTTCATTCTTAAACTCAATTCTTCAAATCTTTCCGTCAAATTACACTCTTTTAATTTCACTCACATAATCTCAGATTCTTCCTTTAATTTCCATTCTTTTCTCCTTCCAACATCAATCTTGTTGGATTTTGGAGCTTGGAGGAGGTGACGTCAAGACTCCTAATCCTTCCTTCTCTCCTTTTCCTTTCCAAAGTTAATCTGTAAACTCCTTTCCTTCTCCTTTCCTATGAATTATGGATTATATCTCCAATATTGAGTTCTTGGATAACCCTAGGTTAGAATAATTGAAAATTTTGTTATATGAGAATAAATTGGTTAATCTTTGATCTTAATTATTAATATTGAATCAGATTGTCAAAATTGTGGTGATATGTCCCACTGGAGGTCCGATTCTTGGCTCCATGTCCCGTGGGCTTCAAGATTCCGTTATTGGGGTTAAGTATGTAAGTAGATAGTTTATCCCTAACTTATTTTCTGGTATATTTACTTAATATGTATGCAAACGAATTCATATATCATGGCATTATAATTTATATCTCGGTAGCCTGTGTATATTCAAAATTATCACATTAAACAATAAAGGAATTTTTGGTGAATCATGCTAATCATTTGAATATATATTAGGCAGCTATGAAATGTTATAAATTTTTCGAAACATGATAATGTTAGAGCTTTTGTTTTCTTTATTGTATGATTGAATAGATTTTATATGAGACTAGATTGAAAGATTTTTTTGGAGAAAGCTATGGACTCTATTTGTTTTCGAAGTATTAAGATATGTTGGTATGTGTTATGAGAATCCTTATTAAATATTATATATAATGGAAAAGAAAGATTTGAGAGAGTCTAAGCCAAAATCTGTAGGCTAACAGCAATAGCGTTAGCCCTTAGTGCACCTAGGATGAAATATTACACAGCCACATGCATAGTGTGGTGCATGACAAACTACAGGGTCACATGAAGGAATGACCATCTAAGTGTGATTTCTGACGAATTATCCGGAATAGATAGCTTTCCATGAGTTTTAGTAAATTAAATGATAATTGGAACAAAGATTTCTATTTTGTTTTTATCTATATGATTTAGTTTAATATTTAAAATTTTGTACATTGTCTCATATGAATTAGGGATAGTTTATCTCTCACTTCTTCCTTTCTTTTCAGATACAGGTACCATTTTGGGATTCAATTTTCCTATTCCTTGTAGCCGGTTCTGCTTCTTCAATGAGCCCTCATGATCAAGGGCATTTTAAATTTGAAGTTTTTGTTGTTGTATCCTTAGAGTCATGCAGCTCCATGGTAATACAGGTAGGGTCTGACCCTTGATAGATTATGTATATGTTTATGTAGTGGTCATGGTTATTAGACTGATTGAATTTCTAATGGAAGTAAAATTTTGTATTTGTATTAAATGGCTTGAAGTGATATATGCTTGTATTTATATAAGTTTAGATATATTCTAAAAATTTATGATGTTGCATGTTGAGTGGTGTATTCTGAGAATACTTGAATCCCCGATGAATAAGTGTGATTATTTGAATATGTAGAACGAGGACCCGTATTTAGGAATTATCCTAAATACAAAGGGGACTCTGTCCAATTTCTGTGAAAAATTGCGTGATGAAAGGCTTGCTTGGGGACTTGACCCCTATACGCCGATCACGGCTCTTGTTGGGTCATGGCAATATAAATATCTATTTATGCCTTTCACATTTGATAAAAAAATTTCATTTTGTTTCAATTTTTTTTTTATAAAGCTATGTTTTAAATATTGTCAATTTATTTTAATGAAAATTTAATTTTACTGAAATTATTAACGACAATTATTGACACGTATATCACATTTTCTTATTGACGTAATTTCTTGACATGAATGTTATGTCGACAAATTAAGTTACTCATAAAATATTGTGACAATTTGAAAGAATAAATTAAAATAAAAAGTAAATTATAAGGATGAATTAAAAATTAGATATTTGTCTTAAAAAAATGGAAATTTGAATTTTAAAACGACTATTTTGAGAGGCATTTACTTAATTATCCATCTTCGGCTTAAAATTAAACATAAATTTATTATGATATTAGGGATTCAAGACTTATTACTATTTTGGAAGTCTTTGTTAGTTAACTGTTATTCTCTACCTAAGACTGCAAGAAAGGGTGTATATACGCTGAGAAACTTTTTCATATATACATTTCTAAAATCCTATATTCTAAGCATATTCATAATAAAACTGGATTTCACCAATGAAATTGCATAAGTATCATCTGGATGAAAATTAAAGTTAGTTGGAGAGAAATATATTTATGATCGATTTCTTGGTTAAAAAAATATTTAAAAAGATGTTTGGTATGGAGTAATTGACTCAATTATTAACAATGTGGAAATGGATCCTCTCTTATTAAAAATACATATGATCTTGTCATGTATTTTTTTACTATTGATCAAGAAGGTAGAGTCAAGTATAAGACTTGCAAAAGAATCTAATCAATGATAAAAAATAATATATAACAAGGTCAAATAAACTTTTGACATGAGAGAATCTATATCCCTAACAATGTAACTTTAAATTATCTAGGTTTATAATATTACTCTATTTGATTGAATCTTATTGTATGCAATTCAAATTTTTAAGGCAATCTACTTTGTCTTTATACTTACAATGAAAATAGCCTTTTCGAAGCTGTTTATGCGAATTACCACCCTACACCATATTTTCTTCAATCCTTCTCTACAGCTCCAACTCCACCCTTCTCTGCCTCATGTCTCCATGTCCTTTGGCGACGTCTCCACTCCACCTCCTTCCCCTTCTCCCCTTATTGTGTTATCTAAAATATTAATTTAATTTATTCGAGAAAGTGATCACGTGTATGTTTTTTCATTTTTTTTGTTGTTCTTTTTCTTTTTTATTATATCCATTATTTTTTCTCTTTTTGATATTATTTATTCTTAGTTTATGTGTAGCAATATTTCTAAAAACTTATAAGACCAAATTTTAATTTTATTTATGAGCTCAATTTTCAAAAAAATATTCTCAGTTTATATATAGTAATTTTTTGAAAATAATTATAAGATAAAGCATTAATTTTATTCATAAGTTCATTTAATAAAAAAAATTCTTAGTTTATATATAGTACTTAAAATATCTTTTGTTAACACTAATAAAATCTATTAACAAAAATAAAATTTATTATTGAAATAACATAGATTAATAAAATATCTTTCAGGAACTAAATTATCAATATTTTAATTTTTTATAGCCGAGTTGATAGTTTTCTCCAAAAAAAAAAAAAAAGGCATTTACTCGCCAAAATAAAAAACTATTGCGATTCCTTCTTAGCGGGAAACATATTCCAACTGTCTTCTAGGAAGCCCGTTTGCATGGTCTTGATTTTATGTGGCCTGTTCCTCTTCCTCTCTAGCGGAAACCGTGTCTACTCTGTTTCCTCTCTGGCGGGACAGTTCGGGGACGCTACGCCGGTACGCTTGAAAGTGTAACGCTCGCCAGGTCTGTTTCATGTTCGGAAGCTCTTGCATTTTGCATTGGAATCGTGAATAAGAAAGCTTATTTTCTGAATCGTGAATAGTAAGATTCTTAATCAATAATTAGAACCACTTGCTACTTGAATGATTATATAAATAGATAGTTGTGATTAAATGACAGTGACACTACAGTAAAGTTAAACTCAATTAGAAATAGCATAAAAATATTTTTCATGCAAAGTAACACCAAAAAACAAGTATATATTAGCATTTTAAAATCAAATAGCTCACCTCATAGCTAACAAAACAGACAAATAAAGATTAAAAAAACATTAAAACAATGTCTAAACCAAAAAAAAATTCCAAAAAATAATAGACAACAAAAATAGAGCACAATAGAGACAAAATTAAAAAATACTACCAGTAACCAGCTAAACAAGAAACAAAAAATAGAAATAATAGACATGGAATAAAGAAAATATAGCAAAAGAAGCTAATAAAAATACATAATACGTAAGTTAGAAAAGAAAGAACACGTGCTGGTGTGTTCTTCAGTCTTGAACAGGGAGTAGAAATGAGAATAACAAAATAGAAGGAAGAAATGAATAAAGAGTAATAGTTATTACCAGCCAAAGAGAAGGAGAGACCACGTAACAGCAGCAGCTCCATGGGGTTTGATAGAAGAAAAAATGACGAGAGAACAGGAAGGCCAAGTATTGATAGAAGCGGAGTATTGATAGAAGCGGTTTCAGACTTTCAGACTCAGAACTTTTGTCAAAAAGTTTCTTTTGCTAATATTTTCTTTTATCTGTTGACATAATCTAATGAACCACTGACATTTTCAAATGTCAAATACGTTTTAAGTTGAAATAAAGTATAAATTGACAGAAATATAAAAATAATGAACTTGTAGTAATGAACTTGACTGAAAATCTGATCATGATCTTCCACATTTAAAGAAATATGCAAAACAATCACTTGTAGTTCATACAAAAGAGTGTATTCCCATTCAAAGAATTGGCGCCTCCAAAGGAAATTCCAATTCCATGAAAACCCATCCCATACCTCACACTCGCTAGTAGTTGTTTCCTTTTGTGAGGAATTGCAGTACAGTCTAGAAAACCTTTCTTTCAAACCAGAGTCTCCAACCCACAAATCTTCGCAAAAAAGAGTGCTCTTTCCATCACCAATCAACATCCAAAACCCCTTTTTTACTGAGCTTCCACGTCTTTATTTACTTGCCATATGCTGCCTATTGAAGCCCACAACCCATCCATTTTGCAGCTAATTTGGCTCCACATAGGCTTATCCATGTCAAGATTATTACAAGAACTGAATATCTTTTTCCGTAAAGAATCTTTTTAAACCGAGGTCCTCCACCATCGTTTGAACAGCATTGCAGCATTTTTTATAGTAGATTCCCCACACCTAGTCCCCCAGCTTCTTTGGGTTGCTAAATCTATTTCCAGCTAATTGGAGAGAAGACTTTCCTTTCCTTTTTCGAGCCCCAGAAAAACACAGACTGCAAGGAAATGATTTTCTTTGTCACTGCCTTTGGCATCTTAAACAATCCAAGATAGTAGATAGGCAAACTATTTAGGATTGTTTTTATAAGAATCAATCTTCCTGCTTTAGACAATAAGTTAGCTCTCCATCCACTCAGGTTCTTCTCAATCTTCTCCAAAATTGGTCTCCAAGTGGGCACTCTTCTCATGTTGCCTCCAAGGGTATTCCTAGATATGTGACAGGAAGCTTTGATACAAAGCATCCTAAACATGACCTCAGCTTCACTAGCAAATGTGTGTTTGGATTAGAGTTTGCAAATGGGGGTTTGGTTCAACTTCATTCTATAAAATTAATTTTGCCAAAAGTGAGTTAGTGTTAACATGATTTATGTTTGGAACCTTTTATATTAAAATTGATTATGACAGAACCAATATTGTTTGGATAGTATTATTCAAAATCACTTTTGAATGTATAATTACGAAAAAGGGTATAAATTTCATAAAATTTATATTTTGTTTCTTTTATTTGTTTTATTATTTTTTCAGTTAAATTTGAATGATTGACAAAATATTATTTTAACAATCAAATTTTACATTTACCGTTACTTAAATTAAATACAAATAATACAATTTTTAAATTAAAAAATAATTTAATTTTAATCATATCAATGTAAAAATATTTTATATAAATAATTAAATTAGAACTCTAATTAATAAAGTTGTAAAATACATGTCAAAAGGGAAAATAAATCTATTAATATATGAATGAAATTAAATTTTAATATATAAAGACAAATGAGTTTCTTTAATTAATAAAATTAGTACAAGGTTAATTTAGGTAGTCAAGAGATTAGATTTTACTTTAGGTAGTCAAAAGATTAGATTTTACTTTTACTCTTCAAACGTGAAAACTTTCAACTGAGAAGCAACAATTTGTTGCTTTGGGCTCAACTGGGGTTTAGAGCCAAAATCCCGTTAAAATTTTTCAATGTGAAAAATGTCAAACATCTTTTGCTCTCTATTCAAGATAGTGAACCATGGTTTGGATGACCACAATATGTATCCAAACATGCACCAACTCATCTAAACAGCTTAACGGAATGATAATAGAATTATCATAATTTAGCGCCAATCCAAACATGACCCCAAAACACTCCAAAATTCTTTTGTAATTTTCAGTGTTTTCTCCTTCATAGGACAAAAGATAATTGTATCATCTACAAATTATAAATGGGATAATGGCACGTTCTTTCTTCCTATAGGGAGACTCTCAATCATCCCCTTTCTCACAAGCTCTGAATAAAAGCTTATTCAGAAACTCTGCCACTAGAATAAAGAGAAAAGGGGAGAGGGGATCCCCATGTCTTAAGCTGTTTCCATTTTAAAAGGTTTTGTTGGTGTACCATTGATCAAAATAGACATTGAAACTATAGAGAGGTAGCTAATAATCCAACTCCTCCGTCTAATGCCAAAGCCCATTTTCTCTAGCATGTGATTAACAAATTGCCATCTCACTGAATCATATACCTTCTTAAAGTCCAATTTAGGAATTACCCCTTATTTACGTGTCTTCTTTAACCAATGGACTGAGCCACACGCTATCAAGGCTCCACCTAGGATTTTCCTATCTTGAATAAATGTAGTCTGTACTTCCTCTACTAAGCCTCCCATCACATTACGAATTCTTGGTGCAAGAATATTGGCAATAACTTTGTAGACACAACCTACCATGTTTATTGATCCGAACTCATTCATCTCCCTTGACCCTTCAAATTTTGGGATCAAAGTTACCCAAGTTATATTAAAACATTTATCAAGGCACCTTGAAGGAAAAAAATTCATCACCGTCCTTGTGAAATCCAATCCCACTATATCCCACAACTTTCTGATGAAATTCATGTTGAAACCATCAAACCTCGGGGTCTTTGAGGGGTCAAACCCCCTGCAATGAAATATTCAATAAACACTGAAAATATAATTATTTTTTATTTACTTCATTGTTTAGAACAAATAAAAAAGTTTTCAGTATTTTCTTATTGTGCCTAACTTTCAATTGTTATCATAACTTTTTTTTTTAAAAAATTATTATTAAAAAATTTATAAAAAATATTAATTAACGAGTGCATCGCACGGGCATTATCTCTAGTGTTTCAAGTGAACTTGCCTAGGTGTTTTTGATCATATGCTGTCTCACATGCAACTTCTATTATCAACAAAATTCCCTTTCCAGTCCTGCAAAACAAAAGCCCCTATGAATGCTTGCATGATAGGTTTACAGATGTTACTTCGTTCAAGGTTTTTGGTTCTCCATGATTTGATCTACAGATATTACTACATTTCCTTTTGGCAATCATTAAAGTGAGCCTCCGTTTCTTTTCTCCATACCTAAGTGCCATTTTTTTATGCTTGAGCTAGGGAAAAAAAAAAAAAAAAAAGAAAAACAAACACAGCCAGCCACCATCTCAGATGGGTGACTCCCATGGCATCAGCGAAGAGGGTCAGCTTGGTCGAGGAGGGAGGCAACGTCCACTCAGCCCGAGTACATTGCGACAATACTCCATTCTTTGCAAGGAAGATTCGCCAGTTGCATTCAAGTTTGTCTATAAATAGGATTCGGATCAGTAGGGCAGGGTATGGTTAAACACTCACAAGATACCTATATTCCTCATGTCATTGCAACAATATTAGAGCTATAGGAAAACACTAAGTAAACATCATTGCCTTTAGTTTAATTTGCTTTCACGTCATTTCATTTTCAGTTAATCAAGTTTGTTTTCCTTACTTTGTTGTTTCATTTTCATTTCATTTACTCTCTTGTAACTACTTGACATTCAATTTAATCAAGTTTATCAAGATCATCAATTATAAATCCTCCTTTTCGATATTTGATTTGATGTGCAAGTTATACTTAGTGGGTGAATAATACACTTCACATAAACCATGCGTCTTTTTAAAGGAAGCAATTTCTTTCCCAAATTGAAATTTGGAATCAAAATTGAGTAATTTAATAGCTTTTTTAATGACAATTTCAGCATCAACCACAAGGATTTTAGAGTTTGATTGTGATTTTATTTATATTTTGTCATGTTTGATTTTATGTTTTATTCTTCACTCAAGTTTGGCTCTGCTGTAAAACCATTGTTTTGTAAAAAATAAGAATTTTTTACTTTCATGTTGGGCTGCTATTTCAACAATATTAATTTTCTCAAATCACTTTTTAAATAAAAATACTAAATATAAATCATTTTACTTCAAATCAAAATCACTTTTATTTAAAATTAATTCTAACAAAATAAACATCATCAAGAATAAGTTTGCAATGCAAAACCAAACACACAAAGATCTTTCACTTATGACATGCTTAATGAACATGACACTGCCTAGGTTCATAAGATTTCCCCCAGACCATTTGGACGCTGCTTCTTCCATTGATTCACAACAGATCATGCTGAGTGAAAAATCATCGTGATTTAATTAGATTTTAGCTAGAATACTTAAAAATTTGAATCTGCTTTGGGAGGGTAGCTATCCTAGCTGTCCTACAAAACTGTTGGAGAATCCATTCACAACCCTTTTTTTTCTTAAATAATTTCTGCACTTAATAAATAAAAAATTAATCTCTCAAAATAAAGTCGCATAAACATAACTTAGGAAATTGAATTCAAAACCACATGGTAAAGGACCAGCTTCCTTTCATTCAAACCAAAACTTTATTGGTTCCATTCACAAATTATATTTGACTATTTGAGGCGGCTAATGTTGTATTCTAGTAATGACTTTTTTATAATATAGCTATTATTTCACAGTAGTTGTAGTGGATATTTTAGCCCCTAATATTTTTTCTAATCAACCATTGACGGTTCTTTTGTACGTTAGTGCGAACGGTCCTTTCTCTTGCTATTATTTATACATATAAAAAAAGAGAGTCATTTATTGGAAATTTTTTATTGGCAATTTATTGGAAAATTTTGACATGCGACAATTAATTGGAGAGTTATACAACAAAAATTTTTTTTGACTGACTAATAATAGAAACTTTTCATTTATAATTGTAAAAAAAATTAAAATTAAAATTTCAATAAGAAAATTTAATTCCTACCACTATCCCACTACTATCCAATTAAATTAAGTCCTTCCCCGCATACTTTATCATAGGTAATTTATTTCTATTTATATTTTCAATATACTTTTTCAGTCCTATTTTCTTTGAACCTATTAACTAAAATTGATTGATTGATACCAAGGATAATAACTATTTAATGAATTTTATAGTTTTCTTCTTTCCAATACATGAAAATAACTTTTATTTATATTTATCTTAGCTATTAACTATATTGAAATTTATAGTTTGTTTAGAAACATGAAAATGGACTAAATAGATAATTGGTATAAACCGATAATATGTCTTATTTACTTTTCAATTATTAAAAGGTAAATACTATTATGTTAGCACATCAACCAAACGTGCTTAATAAACTTATAGGTTGCTTATTTCTTTTTGAAACTTTTAATATTTTTTGGTAAATAAACTTATAACATTTTTAAGTAACACTCAAATTGATAATTAACGATTTTTTTTAACATATTTCCTAATTTGAATTTTCCCTTTTTTGTAATAACCAATGTTTTTTTTCCCCTATTGTACATGACTTTTTGGAAATAAATATGTAAAACATAAGAGTTTTAACTTACATGAATTTTCATATTCAATATTTGATTTATTTTATATACTGAAATATCATCTAAATTCTATTCTCTTTTTTGCTCTGTCCATAATTTTTTTATACTAAAATTTCTATTATTCAAAATTGTGGGGTGTATATGATCTGCTCTATATATTTAATCTAATTATTATTTTTTAAATCATATTTGATATGATTATTATGTTTGAGGATTTTTCATACAAACAAAGTCTTAATTTAGGGTAGTTTTATCAAGTGGATCATAGGAAATATTTATGAAGATAAGATTATAATTTTAAGAGGTTTATTAAGTTATGTGAGAAATACCTAACATTTATTATGTGACAAATATTAAGTATCTCAAAATTTTCAATTTCTTATTTACTATAACAATGGAAGGTAATATGATTCTATTTAATTTCCCTTTCTATGAATTTGCGAACAAATATAATGGATATGACATTTCATAGATTTCTTTTCGAAGAGAAATGAATGTTTTGATATACTTTGATTTAGTTTGGATATAATTAATAAATTGCTATTATTATTTTTAAATTATACTCATAATTATCATAAAGTAACATATTGAGAATTACTATTACAATTTATGTTAATTACAATTCTCCTAAGTAGGTATAGTTATCTTTTTAATTTATTTTTTTAATGAAGTTATATGTTTTAGTTTATTAAGTTTGTATGTGTTGTAAGTAATTTAGTTTGTTGCAAATATTAAGATCAGACACTAAGATATATAATTTGTTACTTTCTACATTATTTTTCTTGACATTGGATAATAATTATTGCACAATATTGGATAGGGAGGAGGGATTTCATAAATGATTAAGACAAATTTAAAAGTTCTTTTTTTTAGGTGTGTATTCTCAATTCTACACCTAATTAATTATGCCTATAGTTCATCCAAATGCTTTTGTGACCTAATATTGATCCACAGGTAAATTCTATGTGATATATACTTTTGATTATGAACTACTTATTTATTTTTTCTAAATTAATTTTAATTATGATAATTACTTTTGCACTGAATATTTGTTAATTACAATTTAATTTTAATTTTTTTAATTATTCCGTGTAGCATATAATATAACTGAGTTATATGTTAATGATTGGAAAAGATAATTAAAGACCTATTAATACTATAACTAAGAGCTCTAAAATATTGGACTAATAGTCTTCTACGAAAGGAAGAGGAACCGAGGAAAAAACAACATGGAAGATACATATGATTTGGTTCGGCTTGACTTATAAGGAGATGTGTTGACAGGACTTAGTAATCACACGCCACAAGACACACACTCACACAACAACAACAGTTTGAACAGAACAAAAACATCAACATTTACGTGTGTTGAGCCACCAGAGCTCCTGTCCAGTATTCAATGGCATCTTCTTCATCATTTTCTGGTTCTTCTTCCTTCCATATTCCTAGAACCAAATATGATTTCTTCATTAATATTTTTGGGTAGATAAACTTTTAACATTTTTTGACAACACTCAAATTAATAATTAATGGGTTTTTTTAAAACATATTTCCTAATTTGAATTTAGACATTTTTTTAATATTCAATTTTTTTATTGTACATGAATTTTTTGAAATAAATAGGTAAAATATAGGAGTTTTAACTTACATGAATTTTCATATTTAATATTTGATTTAGATTATATATTGAAGTATCATCTAAATTCTATTCTCTTTTTTGCTCTGTCCATGATTTTTTTATACTAAAATTTCTATTATTCATAATTGTGGAGTGTACATGATTTTCTTTATATATTTAATCTAATTATTATTTTTTAAATTATATTTGATATGATTATTATGTTTGAGGATTTTTTATACAAAAAAGTCCTAGTTTAGGGTAGTTTTATCAAGTGGATAATTAGAAATATTTATGAAGGTAGGATTATGATTTTAATAGGTTTGTTAAGTTATGTGAAAATTACCTAATATTTATTATGTGATAATATTTAGTATCTTGAAATTTTCAATTTATTATTTACTATAACAATGGGAGGCAATATGATTCTATTTAATTTCCCTTCCTACGATTTTTGTCAACAATATAATGGGCATGACATTACATAGATTTTTTTCTAGAAAAAGGAATGCATATTTTAATATACTTTGATTTAGTTTGTGTATAATTAATAAATTGCTATTAGTTTATTTTTTAATTATACTCATAATCATCATAAAGTAAAATATTGAGAATTACTATTACGACTTATGTTAGTTACAGTCCTCCTAAGTAGGTATAGTTATCTTTTTAATTAATTTATTTTTAATGAAGTTATATGTTTTAGTTTGTTAAGTTTGTATGTATTATAAGTAATTTAGTTTGTTGCAAACATTAAGATCGGATAGTAAGATATATAATTTGTTACTTTCTACATTATTTTTCTTGACATTGGATAACAACTATTGCACAATATAGAAGAGGGAGAAGGGAATTCATAAATGATTAAGGCAAATTCAAAAGCTCCCTATTTAGGTTTGTATTCTCGATTCTAAACCTAATTAACTATGCCTATAGTTCATCCAAATGCTTTTGTCACTAATTATTGGTTTGTAGGTAAATTCTATGCGACATATAAATTTTGATCATGAACCATTTATCTATTTTCTCTAAATTAATTTTAATTATGATAATTAATTTTGCACTTTATATTTGTTAATTACAATTTAATTTTAAATTATTTTTATTATTTCGTGCATTGCAAGGATTCAAAATACTAGTATATAATATAAGTTACTTATATGTTAATCACTGGAAAAGATAATTAATTAACACTAAAGCTTAGAGCTCTAAAATAATGGACTAATGGTCTCCGAGGAAAGGAAGAGGAACCGAGGAAGTAACAACAAGGAAGATGCATATGACTTGGTTTGACTTGACTTATAAGGACATGTGTTGACTAGACTTGGCAATCACACGCCACAACACACACACACACACAAACAGAATGCGCTGAACACAAACATCAACATTTACTTGTGTTGAGCCACTAGAGTTTTTGTGCAGTATTCAATGGCATCTTCTTCGTCATTTTCTAATTCTTCTTCCTTCCACATTCCTAGAACCAAATATGAAGTCTTCTTAATATTTTTTGGTAGATAAGCTTTTAACATTTTTCAACAACACTCAAATTAATAAATGATTAATGGCTTTTTTTTAACATATTTCCTAATTTGAATTTACACTTTTTTTTAATATTCAATGTTTTTTTTTCTATTGTACATGAATTTTTTGAAATAAATATATAAAACATAGGAGTTTTAAGTTACATGAATTTTAATATTGAATATTTGATTTGGTTTATATACTGAAGTATCATCTAAATTCTATTCTCTTTTTAGTTCTTTCCATTATTTTTTTATACTAAAATTTCTATTATTCATAATTGTGGGATGTACATGATCTGCTTTATATATTTAATCTAATTATTATTTTTTAAATTATATTTGATATGATTATTATGTTTGAGGATTTTTTATACAAAAAAAGTCTTAGTTTAGGGTAGTTTCATCAAGTGGATCATGAGAAATATTTATGAAGGTAGGATTATGATTTTAAGAGGTTTGTTAAGTTATGTGAAAATTACCTAACATTTATTATGTGACAATATTTAGTATCTTGAAATTTTCAATTTATTATTTATTATAAAAACGGAAGGCAATATGATTCTATTTAATTTCCCATTCTTCGATTTTTGTCAACAAATATAATGGGCACGACATTTCATAGATTTCTTTTAGAAAAGGGAATACATATTTTGATATACTTTGATTTAGTTTGCGTATAGTTAACATATTGCTATTAGTTTATTTTTTAATTATACTCATAATCATCGTAAAGTAAAATATTGAGAATTACTATTACGACTTATGTTAGTTACAGTCCTCCTAAGTGGGTATAGTTATCATTTTAATTTATTTATTTATAATGAAGTTATATGTTTTAGTTTATTTAGTTTGTATATATTATTAGTAATTTAGTTTGTTGCAAACATTAAAATCAGATAGTAAAATATATAATTTGTTACTTTCTACATTATTTTTCTTGATATTGGATAACAATTATTGCACAATATAACAGAGGGGGGAGGGAATTCGTAAATAATTATGGCAAATTCAAAAGTTTTTGTTTTAGGTTCGTATTCTCGATTCTAAACTTAATTAACTATGCCTGTAGTTCATCCAAATGCTTTTGTCACCTAATTATTGATTCATAGGTAAATTCTATGTGACATAAATTTTGATCATGAATCACTTATCTATTTTCTCTAAATTAATTTTAATTATGATAATTATTTTTGTTCTCTATATTTGTTAATTACAATTTCATTTTAAATTATTTTTATTATTTCGTGCATTGCAAGGATTCAAAATACTAGTATATAATATAATTTACTTATATGTTAATCATTGGAAAAGATAATTAAAGACCTATTAATACTATAACTGAGAGATCTAAAATAATGGACTAATGGTCTTCGAGGAAAGGAAGAGGAACCGAGGAAGTAACAATAAGGAAGATGCATATGGCTTGGTTTGGCTTGACTTATAAGGACACGTGTTGACTGGACTTAGCAATCACATGCCACAACACACAACACACACACAAACATAATGTGCTGAACACAAACATCAACATTTACTTGTGTTGAGCCACTAGAGTTTCTGTGCAGTATTCAATGGCATCTTCTTCGTCATTTTCTAATTCTTCTTCCTTCCATATTCCTAGAACCAAATATGAAGTCTTGTTAATATTTTTTGGTAGATAAACTTTTAACATTTTTCAACAACACTCAAATTAATTAATGATTAATGGGTTTTTTTTAACATATTTCCTAATTTGAATTTACAATTTTTTTTAATATTCAATGTTTTTCTTTTTTTCTATTGTACATGAAGTTTTTGAAATAAATATATAAAACATAGGAGTTTTAAGTTACATGAATTTTAATATTGAATATTTGATTTGGTTTATATACTGAAGTATTATCTAAATTCTATTCTCTTTGTTGTTCTGTCCATAATTTTTTTTGTACTAAAATTTCTGTTATTCATAATTATGGGGTCTAAATGATCTTCTCCATATATTTAACGTAATTACTATTTTTTAAATTATATTTTATATGATTATTATGTTTGAGGATTTTTTATACAAAAAAAGTCTTAGTTTAGGGTAATTTTATCAAGTGGATTATAGGAAATATTTATGGGTATAGGATTATGATTTTAAGAGATTTGTTAAGTTTTGTGAAAATGTGAAAATGTAAAAATTACCTAACATTTATTATGTGACAATATTTAATATCTTGAAATCTTCAAATTATTATTTACTAGAACATCGGGAGACAATATGATTCCATATAATCGCCCTTTCCATGGTTTTTGCAAACAAATATAATGGGCATGACATTACCTAGATTTCTTTTAGAAGCAAGAATACATGTTTTGATATACTTTGATTTAGTTTGCTTATAATTAATAAATTGCTATTAGTTTGTTTTTTAATTATACTCATAATCATTATAAAGTAAAATATTGAGAATTACATACTATTACAGGTTATGTTAGTTATAATCCTCCTAAGAAGGTATAGTTATTTTTTAAATGAAGTTATATATCTTAGTTCATTAAGTTTGTATGTATTGTAAGTTATTTAGTTTATTGCAAACATTAAGATCGGATAATAAGATATATAATTTGTTACTTTCTACATATTTTTTTTTGGCATTGGATAACAATTATTGCACAATATAGAAGATAATTTAAAGCACAAATTGGAGAGAATTTGTAAATGATTAAGGCAAATTCAAAAGTTCTTTATACATATTCTCGATTTTAAAGCTAATTAACTATGTCTATAGTTCATCCAAATGCTTTTATCACCTAATTATTGATCTGCAGGTGAATTATATATATATATATATATATATATATATATATATATGAATCATTTATCTATTTTCTTTAAATTAATTTTAATTATGATAATTACTTTGCACTCAATATTCGTTAATTACAATTTAATTTTAAATTTTTTTAATTATTCCGTACATTACATGGGTTCAAAACACTAGTTATAATTAATGCAAATGCGATAGTGCTTCCGAGAGATGGAGAGATTTTTGTGTACCACAAAATTAATCTGTATTCTTTCCAAATTAGCTTGAGCAATCTACAATTTTTTTATTTTTTTTTTGATCTGTTGAGCAATCTAGAAAAATGTTCCTCTGCTCTTGTTGAAAAAATATAATTAAAACAGTAGATCATCAAATTTGAGGTCCAACCAGCGATATAAAATTTTTTAAAAAAAGAAAAATAATAAGTGTGCATCATACACCGCTCGGGTCATTGACCCAGGCAACGTAAAAAATTTTAATTCTTCTCAAGTCAATGAGAAGTAGTATTCAAAAGAATAAAAATAGTAAATCTGACAAAGGGGAACAAGTTGAGAAATAGTTTATTAAGTAGGATAGGATGAACATTTTGAAAGTGGTACATGTATTGTGTTTGTCAAAAAAGCCTGAAAAAGTTAGCAGAATTCTATGGTGACCCAAGCAGCAGCCAACCATGTACAAGCCAGAGAAGTGGATTCCAGTTCGATTGAAGTATTTTCACCGTTATCAATATCACTGCACAACAACGAGAATATCGCGCGTATTGATCGTGAGTTTTACAAGGCTGCTGTGGAAGGCGATTTCAACAAATTCATCAACATCAACAATCTCGAGTGTCTACTCACCACAAACAAAAATACTGTCCTTCATATACACTTGACATCTACAACAACTGCAACAAAAACAACCCAAAGTGTTTCAAAACCATTTATTCGGCTGGTTCAAGGTAAGTTTCGAGATCTAGTACACAAAAAAACCGAAACAGCTGTTTCGGAACATTTTGTGGAACAAATTCTAGATAAGTGTGGAGGCCTAGTTCTACTCTCCAACACCAAAGGGGAAACACCCCTTCATTTGGCTGCTAGGTATGGACATTCAAATCTGATAAAGTTACTGGTAAAGCGTGCCGAAAGTTTACCTCCTGAAATTGAGAGTGGAATTGGAGTAGAGAAAAAGCCTACCAGAGCCACAACCAGCGAGAACAATGACACGGCATTACACTTGGCAGTGCGCTATCAACACATTGAAGCAGTGGAGATGTTGCTAGAAATGGATCCTGATCTTGCCAATATTGCTAATAAAGCCAACGAGACTCCACTTTATCTGGCATCAGAGAGACAATATATGCAAATTGTGCGGAAGATATTAGAGAAAGTGGAATCACCGGCATATGAAGGGCCAAATGACCGAACGGCACTGCATGCTGCCGTGATTAACGGTGATCTAGGTACTGCATCTTGCCGTGCTCATCTTCCTTAATATTGTTCATCTATTTTATTATTATTATTATTATTATTATTATTATTATTATTATTATTTATGTTGTTCTTGATAATAGTTTCTCATATTTGTTTTCATTTTAAAATATATAATTCATACAGTTGTATTCTCTCTCTCTCTCTCTCTCTCTCTTTGAAATGTAGTGAATATTTTAATTTAATCAAGATAGTATATCGATATTTATGTAATTTAAAGAGTAAAAAGAATATAAATTTATGTTAAAAATTCAAGTGAATTCAAATTATAAAATAATATTTTACTGTTTCTTTCATAAAATTCTAAAAATAATAAACAAACAGAAAACAATGTAACTTTTTTTTGTAAGTAATTAATATTGAAGATTGGGAATAAAAACCAGAAAACGTTTTCTGCAACTAAACAGAAACATATAAGGCACTAAAGCCATAAGTTTACCATCTTAAGGTTAGATTATAATTTCAACTCACAATTGTTATTCTAGTTTAAATCTATTAGTACATATCTTCCTAGTGTTATGGGCTCTACTGGATTCTGACAATTTAGCAGACCAAAATATTTTCCCTATTAGCATTAAAATTGTTAAGGAGGATGGAATAACAGTTTATTGCATTAACACTAAAACTCTCGATACATACAGTTTATACACGATTCTATGATTGCCAAGGAATCCTGAGCAATCACGAACGGATTTAATGCAAATAAAATACAACTGGAATAATTTACAAAATCAGGAATTATGACTAATTGATACAGTCATGTACAATCATGGTCATAATGTTATTGGCCATGATTTACGGAGGTGAGTAACTTTTTTTTTTTTTTTGTGTGTTTACATGAGAAATAAGAGAGAAACAACTAAACTCTAACAAAAGAACTGCCTAAAACATCCCGCTCCAAAAGAAGCTGTAATAATGATTTTGTTAACAAGTATACTTGTTGTAGATTATAAAAAATATTACATAAAAAGTATTTTTTTAAATTTGTTAAGAGATTAATTTTGATATATTATTAATATAAAATATTTTAAATTATCAATCAATCGTCATATCTTATTTTATATGATTTTTTAAGTAGTTGTGGAAAGAGTCAATCTCTTCTAATAACATAACTGTATATAATTTGATGATTATATAAAAAAGATTTATATTAATAGTATATCAAAATTTAATTTAATTTAATTTAATTTATAATATATTAAATATTATGAGAAATCTATTTTTCTTGTCATAACTATTTCTAATTAAAATTAGTTAATACTTTCTAACTTAATCCTTAAAGTTTAAGAGTCTGTTAATGATTAACGAAAGGAAAAATGATGTGTTGATTCCTCACATCTTCTATCAGGAATGGCAAGAGATCTTTTGAAGAATGAACATTTGAGAACCGCAGTCAAACGTCTAGACAAAAAACAATGGGTTCCTCTTTATTATGCAGTAAAAGTTGGGAACGAATTTTTGACAAGGTTGCTACTCGAACAAGATGAAAACACTGCATACATGCAAGACAAGGAGGGTAGGACGCCTCTTCACATCGCAGCTTATTGTGGTCATTCGTTTATTATGGAAATGATTATAAGATACTATCCAGATTGTTCAGAGCTAGTGGACAACAAAGGCTGGAACGCTCTCCATTATGCTATAAATGGGGAACGTAACTTTACAGTGTCTAGAATCATGCGCAACCTATCACTAAGCAACCTGTACGATGAGAGAGACAATGATGGAAACACACCCCTCCATCACCTTGCAAATTCTGAGATACGAAATCCAAAATTGGTATTTCACAGTAGAGTTGACAAACTGGCCTTGAACAAAAAAGATCAAACGGCCCTTGATGTTGCGTACGCCATTGTTGAAGATTCAGATAAACCATTGAACAAACAGGTAAATAATAATGAGGTTTAAATGTCATTTTAGTCTGTTTAGTTATGCTAAATTTTAGTTTTGATCCCTATAATAATTTCATTTTGTTATAAGTCTTTATAGGTTATAGCTTTCTATCATTTGGGTTTTGACTTTTGATCCTTGAGAAACTAAAATCAAAACAAATTAAATTATAGGGACCCATCCTTTAAGAAAAAATAAGCATTAATCCTTTATAAAAAATAAAAAATCTAAAAAATATAAGGATTAATAATTAATAGTAGGGACCAAAATCAAATTTTTGATATTGTAAAAATTTACACCTGAATAAAAAAAATAAGAACTACAACTAAAATTAATGAAACTATAAGGACCAAAAACTTAAATATAACAATAATAAGAAAAGCACTACCCTTCCAACCTTTATATTTTGACTAGAAAATCAATGAAAAAGGTCATGATTTAAAATTAAAAATAAAAAGAAATTATCAATATGAAAAATTCAAAGTCTAGAGAAGTCACCTTACTTTCCTATTCATGAGTCAGTTAGTAAACATTCAAAACATACAAAAAGAGTAATAGGTTTCAATTTCTCTTTCTTAATTTTTTATTATTGTAATTGGTACACCAATTTTTCAGATATCATTGAAATATCCAGGGAATCACATGTTAAGAATGGAAGATTTCTCAAGTGCATTACTAGTGAATTTGCTTATAGAAAGCATGGAGAATAATATGTTAATAGTAACTGGAGGATTTTGATTATTTTATTAGTAAATTCGATAAAAAGGATTTTGCATCGATTGTTAATTACCTAAAAATATCCATTACATTTACTATTTTAATTTTTTATTATCCGATCCCAAATATCTAAAATGATGTCTAAAATATGGGTTAAAAAATATTTTTATAATTTTTATATCTCTATTTTCTATACTAACTGATGTTTGATTTAGCAATAAAAAAGTTAGTCTACCACAATATAGTGAATTACTGTTTAAATTTTATCCGAAAGAGTTGTTCATATTTAAACATTTCATAGCATCCTAACAAAATTACCTCTAGTAAAAAGATACTTATAAAAAACTAAAAAAAAAAAGGAAAAAAAAATCTCTGTGCTCTATCATGTCCCATTATGAGCTTTTTATATAGACCTTAATCCGAGACTTTTCTGCCAAACCCGGCGTGAGAAATTATCTTAAAGGAAAAAGGTTACGACTTGAAAAAAATTTACTTATCATTGCTTTGACCCAAAGTTAATTATTTGAGTTACTGGATGGAAAAAAAAAAAAGCTCGAGTCGTATTAGCACTAATTTTCATCTCGCCCTTGTAATACATAATACGTGGTTTAAGAATAATATACTTAAGAGTTGTAAGGTCAAATGGTAAAATTTAAAATATTAATTTTGATATATCATCAATGTAAAGTATTTTATGCTATTAATTAATTATATATATTTTTTAATACTTTTTTTAAATAATTATTACAAAAATCAAAATTTTTTAATGACATAATAATATATAATTATCTAAAAATTTTTACACTTATATTATATCAAGATTAAATTAAAAAATTAATAAGAGAATATTAAAGATAAATTTATTTTTTAGTCTATAGACATACATACACGACACGCGTGCAATCACACACATGTATACAGTGTCATTGGATTTGTGTGTGAATTGGTCATCAAATCAAATATAACATTCAGGGCAACCAAAAAAAAAAAAAAAAAATCATAGAACACAACTTAAAGTGGATTTTTTAGTCTATAGACATCCATACGTGACACGCGTGCGCGCACACACATGTATACAGTGTCATTGGATTTGTGTGTGAATTGGTCATCAAATCAAATATAACATCCACAGCAACCAAAAAAAAAAAAAATTCAAAGAACATAACTTAAAGAGGGAAAAAAAAAAAGATTTTTTTTCTCCAATATTGAAAAGGTTTTTTGCATTGTTCAAGGGATCTGGTTAGGGAAAAGAAGAGCAACTGCAATCAATTAGAGAACGGAGTTGTATAAGTCTTGAACCTATTCTAAAGTCATTATAGTTTTTCAGTACAATAGGAGTTAAAAAATATAACATATCATTATCATTAAAAAGTATGTGAAATGCATGGGATATTAATTTTATCTATTCTTTTAACGATTAGCTAATATTAGGGGATGTAAGTGTAGTGGCAACATATATCTTCGAGGAGGTTGATATAATTTTTGAATAAGAGAGAAACTGTATATAATATTAAAGGATATCAAAGGTAAAACTTTGCTTGTACCGGCTAGAACTATAGATGAAGTACTATTTTATCGAAATGCAGGGCTTAATACAGCAATTAGAAATGGTTGGAGCTAAACGAAGTCAGCGACTCGACATAAAATCAAAGGATTGGGGTCCCAAGTTAGCCTTTACTAAGGAAGCAAAGGAGTCCCATCTAATAGTGGCCACTCTCATTGCAACAGTGACTTTTGCAGCTGCATTTGCCCTGCCTGGAGGTACCATACAAGATGGCGAGCAAAAGGGTAGCCCTATTCTAGGACATAGACCCTCTTTCAAAGCATTCATTGTATCAGACACCATAGCTCTGCTTCTGGCTTCTTCTGCGGCTCTTATACATCTCTTCTCGCCATTGAATAAAGCCAAGTGGGTGGACTATTACCTCTCTGAGGTGGCCTTCTCATGCATTTTGGTTGCACTAACAACAATGATTGTGGCATTTGCCTCTGGCACGTATGCTGTGTTGGGATCTTCCTCAATTGGTATCGCAGTAGTCATCGCCATTTCATTGCCATTCTTCCTTGTCATCAGGCAAGTGCTGGGAATGAATTTCAGACGCAACTCTCTCGTTACATTTGTGTTAAACTTAGTGAACGTAATATCGTTTTCGTTCATAAGATTCGCCCCTAGACCGTTTGGTCTCTTTTTCCTACTATTCAAAAGATCAAACCAGGCTTGGCGAAGAATAATCTTCTAGTGCTTTCTAGATTTGTAAAGCAGTTCTTTAGAACTCGCTATCTATTACTGTACCCGCGTGGTTGATTGCAAGAGTTGCTTGTTGCTCTGTATATGTAGGTGGATTCTCAGTTGAAGTTGACTAAAATTATTCACCGTGAAGTCCTTAAATGTAGCAAATGACAAGAGACCGTATGTATTTATTGGGGTCCGCATGGACTGAGCTTTAGTGTGTCAATAAAATGTAACACAAAGGTTATGACTTTGATTACTTTGAAAATAATAATATTTTAAAAAATTGAAATATTTTATGTTCTTCTACGCTGAGCCCCTGGTCTGCAGCTTCCGATGTCGTACACCGTCGGTGACCGACAAGCCATCCATCACCGAAAGTGGATATCCACCCTTTGGGTATCCCTCGTCCCTCACCCTCGCAAGCCACCCATTGCCGGGAAGCCATCCAAAGGACAAAATGATTTTTTCTTGGAGAGCACCTAATCTCAAGCACAAGCTTCAACTTTTTTCAGCAACGTTAAACACGCAAGACAAGTTTCTTAAATACACTAAAGGGGCGCTTGTGTTGTTGCATCGCAGAGACCAAGGAGCAGAAGTTTCTACCTCCTTGTGTTATTATGAATGACTTTCAGCTATCAAAGAAAAAAATTATGAATGGGTTTCACAAATTTGTATAAGTTTGAATTTTTTTCGTCTTTTAATCTGTTATGAAACATGAATGGAGAGTTATGATTGTTTTGCACATAACTTTTTTTCATCCTGCTCTTGGAAATGCCATTGATGGTGGCCTCATTGGAGTTGTTGTTGGATAAAGTGGAGAGAAAGAAAGATGAAATGGTGGGCAATTCATTACATTCTGTAAATTGTGGTCAAGGGGCAATGGAACTATTAATGGCCATTTAGCAGATGCAGATGCTGATAACAACTGAAGAGGGTTCACTGTCGCTAATGAGAGGGGAAGTGCACGAGAAGAGGGGGAAAAATGATATGTGGATAGAAAACTTGCAAAGACCACGGCGGTCTTTAAGTTATGAGCACTATTTTAAAATCTTTCTTGTTATTATTAACTTGATAATTAAGCTATGGATTAAAGCTTTAACTCACAATGGCCCACGCCTCCACATGTAACACTCTTATTGAACCACTTTAAAGCTTCACCATGAATTCCAAAAAACACGCTTCACCTGAGCAAGCTCCCCAATAAAAATATATGAATGGAAGGGGAAGGTTTGGAGAAGTTGGTTACAAATTATAATTTCAAACTCAAGCATTGCTCAAGCCAAATGTACTTCTGTTCTCAGCATATTCGAGCCTTTTTACTCCCAAACTGTGCAAAATAAATAATACGGGAATTTCCCAAAATAGTTGAGTATACTTATCGCTCGTAAAAATAAAAGAAAAGAAGCGTAAATCCTTATTGTGAGTTTGTGACTTGTGGCTTCCTTTACCTTGGAATAGGGCAACATCCCTTCTCCTAAAACTTATAATCGCCAAAATAAACAACAGTAAAACTCTGTCGTTGGGTATCGTGCTATACCTCACGAAGAACAACTAGTCCTTTTCCACGTATTAATTGCCTTGTTCTTCTTTGTTTTGTTAAATGATTTAGCGAAATTTCAAAAAAGGTTTATACTAGTAAACCACCTCTTTTTATATGGATTTAATAAACTCAGAGACAAATGGAACAGATTCTTCACACAGGAAGTCAAATCAAAGGCCCAAAGATTTTTAAACTTCAAGTGAAATGTTGGATTAAAGAATACCGTCAATTGATATTAAACTTGTGAGAAATATGTAATAATTTTGATTAGAGTTATAAATTAAGAATTTAATTGTCATACACTGACAGTGTAAAAGAATTTTATATTATCTTTTAATTAAATATTTGTATTTGTAAAATTTTTAAGATAATATATAATTAAATCAAATATTTTTATTGATATAATAACACATGACTAGATGTCCGTATAAATTTTTTTTACATTAATAGCAAGTATAAATTAAATTCTATAAATATTAGGAACTGATTATAATTTTCAATACTAGTTTTTAAAGTGCTACTATTCTTGTACCAAAAAAAAAAAAAAGGAGCCACTATTCTTATAAAAAAAAAATTGTAGGTGCACAATTTTCTCTAGTAAAAACATTAATTACTTCTTTCTTCTTTTTTTCTTTAAAAAAGCCTTTTATTATGCTATCAACATTAATTTTGTTTATAATGTAAAAACCACTGTTTTGGAGTGAAACTAGGGGTGTTCAAAATCGATCCAAACCGAACTAAAATTGAAAACCGATCCAAAAAAATTGAAAACCGATTAAAACCGAAATAAATTGGTTTTAATTGGTTCTTGTTTTATAAAAACCGATCGGATCGGTTCGGTTTTCGGTTTTAATTTCTAAAACCGAACCAAACCGAACTAAACCGATAATATATTACACATTAATAATTATATATGCATATGAGATATATTATATATTATATATTACTTATCCATATCTATATTTTTACAAAGATACATATAAATATATTCTACAATATTATAATACTAAAATTATTCAAATATTCTTATTATATCTTAACTCAATATTTTAAATTTGTAATTATTGATTAATTCTTTTAATTTACTCAAAATAAAATTTATTTTTTATATTTTATAAAATTTTTTATTAAAAAATCGAAAATCGAACCGATCCAAACCAATTTAAATTGGTTTGGTTTGGTTCGGTTTCTCAATTGTAATCAAACCAAACCAAACCGAACCAAAATAAAATTTATTGTTTAGATCGGTTGATTTTTCCTTCAAAACCGAACCAAACCAAACCGCGAACACCCCTAAGTGAAACATAGACAATCGTCTACATATTCATTTGATTTCTTTCATATGTGATATGTGCTACAATTCTAACATTTCTGTTGTCTTCGTTCTACATTCCTCAATCCTCAGTGTTTTTGGCCACATTATAATATAGTAGTTTTTAAAATATTATATCAAATTTATTACAAATTAGCCGATCTAGAAAAGATAACACCACAAAAAAGTATATAAACAAATCAGAAAAGACAGAACAAATCTTAAAATACAATTATGAATATACAAAATAGTATAGTCAGGTACATGCCACATGTTGCTAATTAATTATCACTTTAAATGATGGACTCATTTGGAAGAGCACTGCAAGTGACGTAAATAAATGAATTGGAAAAATTGGGGAAAACCAATTAATGAACTTTTTAATTGCAATTTTCAAGTAACATAAATAGGTTAATAATGTAAAATCAAGCTTAAAAAAGAAAAATTACAATTTACAGCTAACTTGATAACTCAAATTATCATATAAGGAAATTTTACTTATTAATGTACATGATTTGACTTATTTTGTGATCAAAGTCACATCATTAAACACCTATATAAATTAGTATAACGCTCAAAACATGTTGAAGCATTTCGTAGGAAACCAGAAAAACAAGCAAGTGAGAGAAGATTAGAAAAACAAACAAATTAGGGTAGAAATTTTGAACGATCCTGATTTGGTCGGCTCCCACTTATTTATTTCTCTTTTGAATAATCTTGGCCCCTCGAATTCGACGAAATGGAACTCCACTTTCCAAAAGCCGTTTAACGCGTAATTTCATCATCTCAGCATCTCATCCTCATTGCCTCTCCCATCCCAGCTCATACACTCACCATTTGCAGCACGATGGTCCCACCCCCACAGAACAAGTCCAAATGTAATATAAGACCAAAAATCGGCATAAACTATACGTATTCGTATTCACTACTTCTTTCTAATAATTCATTGAAATTATAACAAAAATAGAAATTGGAGGGAGTGTAATGTTACTTGGCTCATCAAGTTGGATGAACATAGATACGATTTAATGCAATAAAAACTATTTGTTTATCTGGGATATATTTGGTTGAAATTTTTTTAAAGTAAAAAATCACTTTTTTTTGATAAAAAATTACTTTTTTTCATAAAAAAATTATTTTTTATATGTTTGGATGATTTTTTTAAAAATAATCAAATTTTAAAAAAATTATTTTTAGAAGTCGAAAAATATAATATTTTAAAAAAATTTAATCTTTAATTTTTTTAATTATATATAAAATTTAAATTTTAAAATTATTTTTTTAAAAATTAAAATAAACACACTCTAATCTTTAACACATAAATGTGATGTCGTGTTCAATGTTCCATCTTTCATTAGGTTATTTTAAAAATATTTTTCATATCAAAATTAGACATTAAGCAGATACCTATAGTTGATTTTCCTTTATGAAGTAAAAAATGTATAAAAATTTCTCTAATTACCTTTTTCTGTGTCCTATTGTAAGTATTGCACTGGTGGATCAACATTTATGTTTAAATTAAATTAAATTATTAAATTAATCTCAAAAACAAAACATACTCACAAATTATAAAAGAAAAAGAGAATTGGAAAAGCAAGTGGAGAGAGAGAGAGAGAGAGAGAGAGAGAGTGACTTCTTCACTCACATGACATAACAAGGTTGACGAAAACTGGGCAACAGCAATACCAAAACAGGAAACCAAATCAAATGTGAAAATTACCCAAAAGCAAAAGAATACACCAATGCAAGCTCTTCCTTCACTATTCGTTTTTCTTCTTCTCACTACTCTTCTCTGTAAATCACGCCCTTCAAAATAACATACACATTTTCCGTCACTTTGCCGGGAAAATAAAAAGGGAAAATCTTTCCTACTTTCCATTTCCCCCTTCCCCAATGGGATTGTCCCGTAACGCATCGTCACAGCCGGAGATCGATGACCCCGCGAACGGCAGCGACGTTGGATTCCGCTCGATCCGAGGCCGATTCCCCTTCAAGCGGAACCCTAGCCACCACCACCACCACCGCGCCTCCTCCTCCGATCGCCAACTCCCGAGGACCGCCGCCGCCGCCGCCCGATCTCACCTGCAGAACCGGTTCACCCGCAAGGGCCTGCTGTGGCTGTTCCCGTTCTTCAAGGGGAAGTCCGGGTTCTACGGCATGATCATTGCCGTGGTGTTCCTCTTCGCGCTCGCTTCGATGGTGATGCAGAGCTCCATCACCTCGGTTTTCCGGCAGCGGAGCGAGCGCGGGAGGTACCTCCGGGAAGGGCTGAAGTTCGGGAGCACTCTCAAGTTCGTCCCGGGAAGGAACTCGCAGACGTTCCTCGCCGGCGATGGGCTCGATCGGGTGAGGTCACAGCCTAGGATTGGTGTTCGTGCTCCCAGGATAGCTCTAGTGAGTTCTGTTTCCATTTTTTCTTTTTCTTTTTCTTTCGTTGATGTTTTTATAGTATGATTGTAAATTTAATAATTTGATTCTTTCAAATCAGTATTGCTTAGTTGTTAGATGTTTAATATCATATCTATATGTTATAGATTATGGATTATGGATGTTTTAATGCTAATTATGGCAATGCCAACAAGTGGGGCTGTGGAAGCTGGGGTGGCGGTTGCTTGTGATTAGGGAGAATTTAATTAAGGACCCAAAAAGGTTTTAGTTGTTCTTTTTTTTTTTTCCTGAGCATAATATTGGTTGTTCGCGTTAGTTTAAATGCTCCAGTTAATGGAGAAGATATTTTCTTTTGGATTATGATTCGTGACAGGAGAGCCGGATAGTTTATTCGCTTTTGGGTTGTGTCCTTTTGTGGTGTTTTTATTGGACTGACTAGGTTCATTTGTTTCTTTCAGTTTTGCTTGTTTAATACAGTTTATATGTTTTACTGCTAGTTGTGGGACTCATGGCAATGCCACAAAGATTTCTTAATTGTTTCTAAGAACCATATTGGTTTTTCTACTGACATGGTTTATCATAGAAGAACACTATGAGTCTATGACGATATCTGATCCATATAGCCGACCCCACCTAGTGGGACAAGGCTTGATTGTTCTTATTGTTGTTTTTAAGGACCATATTGGTCATTCAGTTAAGTTCGTTAATGGACAAGTTATTTTCTATTATGGATCCATTTTAATTATGACTGGAGGGTCATGCATTTTATTCCAATTCCAATTACTAAACTCCAGACTGTTCAGCGGTACTAGAGCATGAATCACTCCCCCCCCCCCCCCAACACCCCCCAAAAAAAAGTTTTCAAATAAAATTCCCCCTTTGATTAAGACTAAGTGGAATATAAATCAGCATGACATGTTGTGGATTCTGAATGTCAATAGTGTTGAGATATCTATGGCCTACTTATATTCCTAAGCAGATTTGTACTTCAAAAGTTACCAGCAGTTTGTAGCAGAGTTTGCTCCAGAGTGAATTAGCATGTAGCGTGTGTAATTTATGGAAGGTTTCTTTTTGATGTTATATATTGAATGAATTTACAATTAAATATTTGCATATGGGTAAGACAAGGTGAATGACCAAGCTTGGGGCAAATCAGAACCTTTGGCATTTTCGATGTCTGATTCCAATAATATGAATAAGAGATTGTATGAATGCTTGGTCCACCGTTGCCTTTGCAACTCATGGCGCCACATGTAAAAGAAGTTCAACACCTCTGCCAATGGCCTTGAAGCCAAGTGGCAAACAGTTTCATTAGGAAGTACTTGATACCAGGTTTGATCCTCAGTGAGTGTCAATAGTTGCAGCTAGCCTGCCTTTCCCATTCCAACACCATGCCTTAGTACTTCCCTTGTTACCAAAATAGTATAAATAAATAAATAATGAGGAACTTCTTGAATTTCTTTTTCTTTGGAATGTGGCTTAATTTCATTTAATTGAAAGAAGTTTGAGTAGATCAAGATATTTAGTTCACTTAACTATAGGACAAAAATTATGGAGCCTTTAGTTTCCATAAAGCTTACTATTAAAAGAATTGCCATTTCATAGGTGCTACACTTAATGCTTAGAAGTTTTTATGTAAATCTAAAATAACTGAAAGATAAGTGAGGCTTGCTTCACTGAATTGGTGACCCTTGTATCTGTGAAGCATGCCACAAACTTCTAGCTATAATTTACTAAAAATGAGTGATTATAATAAGAATGGAGGATAGCAAAGCTCTGCTCTTCTGCTGACATTGGAGGGGAATGTGTACTGCTATATTGTAATTCCATAGCAAAAGTCCAGTCTATTGATGTTATTAATTTATTATCAATCGTTATTTGTGATGCAAACCTTTATTCCTCTCCGTTGTTCAAACTAACGAGATGAAACATTACAACTTGTACTTAACACAAAAATCTGTGCCTAAAATATTCAATAGTTCCCTCCATGATTATGGATTCATTGGTTTGAGTGATTAGCATAACAATGACAGATCAGAGGAGAGATTCTTGACTTTCCAAAGGTGTATGGAATAGCAATACTTTTAGTTTGTGGCCTGAACCTTGAAGCCCTTGGACCAAAAAGCACTGGCCCTGAAGGGCATGGGCTTGTTATTTGGCCCTTCTATACAAAAATTTCATAAAATGGAAAGAAAGGGTGATAACATTGTCAAACATTATGTTTTCAGTACTTTTTTGGATTATCAAATTCAAATATCCCAAAATTCATTTGCTTCATTTGGCATAGTATCCTGCATGAAAAGCATCTAATTAAATTTTGTTATATAAATTGAATTTCATTCTTAGCATATATTTATTTGTGCTTATTTTGTCTGTCAGATATTATTAGGGCACATGAAGTTAGATCCCCAGTCATTGATGCTGGTCACTGTGATTCAGAATCTACAGAAATTGGGTTATGTTTTTAAGGTAAGTCATTTGTGTTTTCTGTGTGATATTATCTTAACTTTTCCATAGATGCTGATGCAACTTTTCAAAAACTAGGCCTGAGATCCAAGTCTTCTAAATAATTGTACATGAATCCTTGTCAAAATGAGTTCCCTATTGAATTGATGGTATAGCTTCTTATTTTTCATGTTTGTTGTTGTAATTAAGTAAATATTTTGAGAGGCTCATGCATTTTTCCCTTGTCTGTTGACAGATATTTGCAATAGGGCATGGGAAGGCCCACTCGATATGGGAAAGCATAGATGATGGTCTCTCTCCTCTGAGTACTGAGCTGCAAGGCCAGATTGATTGGTCAATGTATGTGTTGCTTTTGCTAAACTTATGTTTCCTGTTTGATGCTGGGGTTCAAGTTGGGGTTGCCTGCACCATTTTTAATGCTTTAACATTTTTTCTTCTGGTAAATGTGTTTTTGACAAAATTCATTGTTACTTGAATACTTGATATAGGTGGTTAACCCTTTTCCTTTCCCTTTTTGGTTCCTCCACAGTTTTGAAGGTGTCATTGCTGACTCCCTAGAAGCAAAAGAAGCCATTTCAAGGTGGGTTTTTTTATTCATCCTATTCAGTTCTGAAGTAGCAAAATGTTTGACCAAGGGTGGGTTTCCAATTTGGTCTCCCGAAGCTGAACAGTGTTATTTTATATCTCCTTTTTTTTTTTTTTTGGGGTTTCCCTACTTTTCAGTAAGTACTTAAAAAGTTGACCTATGAACTGAAGATCATTCTGATAGAAGTGTTTAATAATTAATTTTATTCTGTAGATCATGTTAATATGTTATATGTTGATAGATCAAACTTTTACACAGAGCATAATGTGGCATCTTTCTTCCCCTTCTCTTAGGTCAAAGGCGATTTTTCTTCTTTGAAATGTTAGAGGCTATGATTAGTGAGTTTTATATTTGTGCAGCCTTATGCAGGAGCCTTTTTGTTCGGTACCATTGATATGGATTATTCAAGAAGATAGCCTTTCAAGTCGTCTTCCAGTTTATGAACGAATGGGCTGGGAACATCTTGTTTCTCATTGGAGAAGTGCTTTTAGCCGAGCCAGTGTTGTTGTCTTTCCAGATTTCACTTATCCGGTAAAGTTGCTGTTACATGTGCACAAAGACACAAACATTGACAGTATTAGAATTTGTTCTCCTTTAGACTTGCCTTAATTGTTTTAGAGCCATTGCTCAGTTTTTATTTCTCCTTGTATCAGATGTTGTATAGTGAGCTTGACAATGGAAATTTCTTTGTGATTCCTGGATCGCCGATTGATGTGTGGGTTGCAGAAAGCTATATTAAGACCCACACAAAGGATCAGCTTAGAGAACTTAGTGGATTTGGTAAAAATGATATGGTGGTTCTAGTTGTTGGGAGTACTATCTTCTACGATGACCTATCTTGGGACTATGCTGTTGCAATGCATTCAATAGGGCCTCTGCTGACAAAATATGCAAGGAGGAATGATGCAGCTGAGTCATTTAAATTTGTTTTCTTATGTGGCAATTCCACTGATGGTTATGATGATGCTTTACAGGTAGTCTGCTTTTAAGATGTGCTGTGCATCCCATGTTACATTAATTCTAACAAAATACAAGACAGTAGAGTACTCTATTAATTTAATTAGCATTCAAATTCTTTTATAAAAAAAATTAATTAATCATTCAAGGTTTTAACCATATGTCCAAGAAATTGATTGCCAAATAATTGAGCAGTTACTTTAAATTATTTGCACTTGTCAGGAGAAATATACCAAAAAAAAAAAAAATTACGACAACATTGGATAGAAATATATAGGAATTATTTGCCTGTCTTGAGAAATTATTTTGTTGTCAAGTCAGATGTTAATGGGTGATTACTTTACATTATTTGTACGGGTTGATCTCCTTTGATGTCATTTAGTTTGCTTGTTTCATAAAAGGATTTGCCAAACCAAAATTGAGCACTGTGATGAATAAAATTGCTTTTTGGGGATTTCCTACAATATTGCATGTGCTCAAGAACAAGAACTGATCCTTATTATTGTGAAATTATGAACCATTGCTGAGATTTAACCATAAGATTGTTCCAAATAACATATGGCATTTTATTTTGCTCTTTTTTAAGTGGTAAAAGGACAATTTTGTTGGAGGAAGCTTCTCCAAATGTTTGGAAGAGAGAGAGAGAGAGAGAGGGGGAGGGAGAAGGGGGGGGGGCAGGGGGGTGTGGAATGTAAGGCTGTATCAGTAACAAAATGGACAGGATAGAAAAGAGTAAGCAAGTAAAGAAATGAGATAGAGATTAAGAAAATTATTTAAGCAAAAGAAATCTTGAAGATGGGCTCTCTGAATTGTATTAGTGGCAATTCCCTGTTTTGTTATGTTTAACTTGTATTTAGGAACATTTGGTGAGCTTCGATATATTGTCTTTGAATTGTTCACTGATCTGTTAGCTTTTGGTGTAGGAAGTTGCTTCCCGCTTGGGACTTCCTCATGGTTCTATAAGGCATTATGGCTTGAATGGTGATGTGAATAGTGTGTTACTAATGGCTGATATCATCCTATATGGTTCTGCTCAAGAGGTGCAGGGTTTCCCTCCATTATTAATCAGAGCAATGACTTTTGAAATTCCAGTCATTGCACCTGATTTTCCTGTCCTAAGAAAATATGTAAGTTCGTTTGATTTCTTCCTTTTTCTCATTCATGGTTTCTGTAACAATAGCTAATTCTCTCTTCATTTTCATTGAGCTTTTCTCTACTTACAGATTGTGGATGGAGTCCATGGGATATTTTTTTCTAAACACAATCCTGAAGCTTTGTTGAATGCTTTTTCGCTTTTGCTTTCAAATGGAAGGCTTTCTAAATTTGCTCAAGCAATTGCTTCATCTGGAAGAGAGCTTGCTAAAAATATTCAAGCATTGGAGTGCATAACTGGCTATGCAAGACTTCTGGAGAATGTACTCGATTTTCCCTCAGATGCTTTGCTGCCTGGTCCTGTTTCTCAGATTCAACAAGGGGCATGGGAATGGAATTTGGTCCAGAATGAAATAGATCTAGGCATTGACTTACCAAAGCTGGATCGTGATTTTTTCATTGGAAAAGATACCATTGTGTATGCTGTTGAGCAGGAGTTGGCAAGTCTTAATTATTCAACAGGTGACTCTGAGAATGGAATAGAGGTTCCAATGCAAGATAAATTAACTAAATTGGATTGGGATATTCTGAGAGAAATTGAAATATCTGAAGAGAATGACATGTTGGAAATGGAAGAGGTATGATGTATTCTTGTAATGGCAGCAATTAGTTTTACCTTCCAACCTGCCATTTTCACTGCCTTTGTATTTATTTCATCCTTTTGGACTCATATCAGTTTATTTTAAAAGGTAGCTGGTTCCCAACATTCATTTCTTTCTGTTATAGGTTGAAGAGAGGATGGAGAAAGATGTTGGTTTATGGGATGAGATATATCGAAATGCTAGAAAATCTGAGAAACTGAAGTTCGAAGCAAATGAGAGGGATGAAGGAGAGCTTGAGAGAACAGGACAACCAGTGTGCATTTATGAGATATACAATGGAGCTGGAGTCTGGCCATTCTTGCACCATGGTTCTTTGTACCGTGGGTTAAGCCTTGTGGGTATCTTTGTCCATAGTTAAGACAATTTATCCGTCTTTCCCTTTGAGCCTCTTGTTTTCTTTCCTTTTTCTCAATTTATTTCTTGCAAGTTTGCAAGAGATTTTGATCTATATATCATTCTGGTTTCTAGAGTACCATTTTTGAAGATTTCTAATTTATGGTTTTCCTCTTTAATTTCATTGCCATATATATATATATATATATATATATATATAGAGAGAGAGAGAGAGAGAGAGAGAGAGAGAGAGAGAGAGAGAGAGAGAGAGAGAGAGAGAGAGAGAGAGAGAGAGAGAGAGAGAGAAGGGGGGGGCATTATTATGCTATTAAATTGACTGTATAACTTATCTATTATGTAGTTTCTTTTAGATAATTTTTGCTCTAGTTCCAGTGAGATGACCACTTGTTGATTTTAAATGAAAAAGTTTCATTTTGTTACTCTTAACGTAAATTCTACTGGAAATAATTTGACCCATCTTTTGGTAATAATGAAATATCATTTCTGGCAGTCTAGAAAAGCACAGAGACAAAGCTCCGATGATGTGGATGCAGTTGGTCGTTTGCCCCTTTTGAATGACACATATTTCCAGAATATTCTCTGTGAAATGGGAGGAATGTTTGCAATTGCAAATAAGGTGGACAGCATTCACAGGAGGCCTTGGATTGGGTTTCAATCATGGCGCGCTGCTGGTAGGAAGGTATTTCTTATGTTAGTTTAAAATTTTGCAATATATTTTCCCTATAGAGTATAATAGATTAAGCCGTCCTAAGTAGCTTTTAGAATAAATAATAAAAAAAATCTCTTATAGTTACCATAGCCTTTAAATTTAATTAAGAATATTAATTTCTTTTTTATTTAGTTATCTGTCAATTGATGTTAGAATGAAGTTGTGTTTTGAGAAAATTTGGTCTTTTCTTTTCGCTTCATCTTTTTCTTATTGCATATGTATAATATAATTTTTCAATGCTATAAAAAGTTCCTAAAATTTTGATTCCTAAAACAGGTAGCATTGTCAGCCGAAGCTGAAAAGGTTTTGGAAGAGAAAATGCAAGATAATTCTAGCGGAGATGTAATATATTTTTGGGGACGATTGGACATGGATGGGGGTGTCATAGGTAGCAACAATGCACTTACTTTCTGGTCTATGTGTGACATCTTAAATGGGGGCAACTGCAGGTATATAATATGGAATATAATATTATACATTCAGTTTGTTCAGTGTTTTCTTTCAGCTGCTTAAGAATGTCCTTCATCCCACCGCCCTCCCAGATAAGTTCTATACTAAAGGTGCTGTTATTTGCACTTATTACATAGTAAATTGCTTAGAACTGCGTGGCTTAATTTGACATGACAGCTTATGTCAACAATATTTGAGTAGTCTCTAGTCTCTAGCTCTATAACAATATGGGTTCAAAATGGAGTTTCTGCGCATAAAGTGGCCCTATTGTTATCAGAACTCCATTAGTGATAAAACCTTATTATATGTTCCTCAAATTGAATATTTGGAAGTTTGACTTGGGGTATTGTAATGTGCTCTAAACGTGTCTGATATTCTGCTACATATTGCATCAGAACTGTTTTTGAAGATGCCTTTCGCCAGATGTATGCATTGCCAGCACATGCAGAAGCACTTCCTCCCATGCCTGAAGATGGTGGTTATTGGTCAGCGCTGCACAGTTGGGTGATGCCAACTCCTTCTTTCCTGGAGTTTATAATGTTCTCACGGTAATAAATCAATCAATGTTAGCTTCTTAATAGGAGGTTAATTAAAGGCACTATCTTGATGCGAATGAAACTGCAAACTGAAATGCGATCATCAAGTGCAGGATGTTTGTTGATTCCATTGATGCTCTGCACCAAGACTCCAGTGATGTTAGGATGTGCTTGTTAGGCTCTTCCGAGCTTGAGGTAATTTGTTTGCATTTGGTTAAGGTTTCATGAATTATTTGTATTTCACTATTTCTTACTACTTTTGTTCTGTGCAGAAAAAGCATTGTTACTGTCGAGTGTTGGAACTTCTGATCAATGTATGGGCTTATCATAGTGCGCGGAAGATGGTATACATAAATCCTACCACTGGTTCTATTGAAGAGCAGCATCCAATCGAGCAACGGAAGGGTTTTATGTGGGCAAAATACTTCGAATTTTCGTTGTTGAAAAGTATGGATGAAGATCTAGCTGAGGCTGCAGATGATGGCGACCATCCAAGAGATTTGTGGTTGTGGCCACTGACAGGGGAGGTGCACTGGCAAGGAATTTATGAAAGGGAGAGAGAAGAAAGGTACAGGCTAAAAATGGATAAGAAAAGAAAAACAAAAGAGAAATTATACGAAAGAATGAAGTATGGTTACAAGCAGAAATCACTTGGACGATAGGAGAGCTTAAATTTGAAATTTACATGGCCAAAAGCTTCTGACTTGACCCAAAGCTAGAGCCCAATTTTGCTTCACTCAGAAATTTGTCTTTCGGATTGGAGAAGCTTTGATTCTGATAACATTGACACAGATCATGGAGACAGTATTCTGTTTTTCCTTCATTAACTGAATACGTATACTCAGCCCTCAGTCTCTGCAAAAGGGTGAGACAGAGAGCAAAGGAGTTTTCCCATATTGATGTTCACTAGTTTTCATGGCCTTTTTTCACGGTCAATTTTTGCGCGGTCAATTATAGCATCATAGAAGACACAGGCAATTCCTCCTATAAATGTATTCATAGTCCATAGAAATCCATTCTTCAATTAGGCTTAAATTTGTATTCTATTCTTTCATTTCTGTATATTTGTTAAACACTAGTGGCAATTTTGAGTAGAATAATGGCTGGTTTTCTCCTCCATAGTTTTCTGTATTTGAGTCCTCCTATTTAGTGTATGTAATGCTTCATTTTTGCCAAAATGCAAGGGGGGATTAAAGTCAGGTTTTACGTGAAATCTGTAACATACTGAGAATTTCGCTTGATGTGATTGAATGTGGCGTAATCCACATCAAGTCCTCCGTTATCTTTGAAATTTAATGACATGCTTGTTTTTGAGCCTTAATGACATCCTTCTGTTGTGCACGACTAGAGAAGTGGAAGCATGGATGTAGTCAGTTTTTTGGAAAATTTTTTAAATTATGATACGTTCGGTGAGTAACAATATATGCTCCTAGTATATACTCTTAATGATTTTCCTAATTACTAATTACTGGTTATTAAACATGGAAAATATTAAATATTTTTTTAAGATAATAAATATATTAGTAAAATATTTAATAATTAGAATGATTGTTTGCAGGGTATATAATTGTTTATATTCGATTCAAACACAATTCTTATTATCTGTGGCTTAAATTTTAGTTTAAAATTGATAAATGATTGCTTACCCAGAAAAAAAGGATAAATAATTAACTATTTATTATTTAAAATAAAAATATAATATCATTTTATCAGCACTTACTTCACATTAAGAATGTGATCCAATTTGAGTATTATGTGGATCAACTTAGTCTAAATCAAACTAGTCATAATTCAATAAATCAGGATACTGTTAGTTTCAGAAAATAATTATAATATTATTTCATAATAATAAAAAATAAGATTTTTTTTTTGGATAGAGTTAAGGATTTAGTTTCGATATAATATGACTGCAACATTTTTTCATTGTTGCATAAACATGTCATCAAAAATATTTGTCTCCTACCGAAAATGCCACTTAGGCTCTAGCACAAAAGTTAAGATTGACTATTAGGGTAAAACATTATACATGAAATCAATCTGTGAAATTTTTCCGCTCATCTTTATTCCGATAACACATCCAAGGGGATATCAAAATTACTCTCCAAAACGTAATAAAAGACAAGTTTGAGAAGCAGTGCAAAACTTTAAAATAATATAAAATGAGATGTCTCCCGCGCCCTCCAATTGGACCAATCCCTGTCGTAATGATAGCGATGCGATACGGCTCGCACTACCGTTCAGCCGTTGAATGCGAAGTGAAATGAAATTGAGGGTTTTAGCTTCACACTGCACGCTTCCCACTTCCCACACAGTGACTCACTCTCTCCCTCCCGACACCACCACCCTCTCATCTTCCTCTTCCTGGCAAGTCTCCTACTACTCTCTCTCTCTCTCTCTCTCTCTCTCTCTCTCTTCAATTTTCATCTATTTCTTTGTTTCTGGTTTGGCCTCTTCAGTTTCCTTTTTTTCTTTTAATTAAGCTGTTTGTTTTCCTGAATTTGAATTCAATTCAACCCCAGATATTATCTTCGGTGCTTATTTCATTTAGTATATGGCTGATTGTCTCAGACCCGTTTTCATACTTCGTTCTGGTCACCACTGTTATTACACTAGCTCCCTTTTTTTGTTTGGGAAAAAAAAAATAGTAACTTGGATTGCAACTTACAAAACCTAATATAGGTAATAATTTCTGTTACGTTGCCATCAATTTGTGGCTGAATATTGCTATGGACCTGGGAAATACTTCTATGCTTTTTTTTTTTTTTTATAATTTCTTATTAATTGTTTGGTTTTCTGCTCTGGGAATATGATGTATACTGATTAGAGTAGTCATGTGAGTAGTATTGGTTAGTGATGTAGTTTAACAATTCTAGTCTAGGTTCACTATTTTTAATTACGTTTATAATTCGTCCTTGTCCTTTATTAGCTCCTGTTCTTAATGCATTCATAGTGTAAAACTGAAAATGAGATTCACTTGTGTGTCGAAAAATATACATACACACTGTCTCTCTAATACTGTCTGTTTTTACATAGATAATATTACTCTTTGCTATAACAAATGGTTGCCACCTTCTTTTTTTTACATACTCGAGTACACAAATTTTCATCGTTGTCTGGAAAAATGGAGGCTTTTGTACATTTTTTTTAAATGCTGTTGTATGCTCTAGGATATTATATATTGTTCTCAGCTTTGGTATGATGTGGAGGAACTGCTTTTTCTTTTACTTTTTTCCTCCCTATGTAGTATTGCAATGGTCTACTGTCTGCGAACAATTCAGGACGATTTTTTTATTTTGAAATATTTTTGGAGAGTCTTATGTAATTGTGCATTTGATTTTTGCTAGTGATGATATTTCTAAGCTAATTAGCAGATGATTTAAAGCTTATATGTTTTGTAACCTTTCTTTCTGGTTGGACTACAATATGTGCAGGTTTATAATCTAAAAGTTGTGCTGACCGTGATGCATTCTATAAAGGGTGGTTGGGTGGGGCAAACATTTGCCCTTGCTAAGCGTAATGAATCTGATGGCAGAAAGTCCCGTATTCGACGTTCAAAGGAGGAAAGAAAGGCAATGGTTGAATCCTTTATAAAAAAGTAATTGCATACTGATTTCTCTGCATCCATGATTTTACTATCCTGAGATGGATATAAAATTATTAGATACTTTCAAGATGTATGTAGCCAACCCCACTTAGTGAAAAAAGGTTTGGTTGTTGTTGTATATAATTTCAAGATCTCCTATCATTGGTCCTGCTCTTGTTCTTCAGATTATTAAATTTAGTTGTTTAATCCACGCTTCCTTTCAAATTTTCTTCTTTCCCAAGTCAAGGATACATTATGCGTCATATGTCTTTTTTCTTTTTTATGAATATTTGATAGTCTAATTTTGCAGGATGTCATTGATTGTTAACAAATTCTTTGGTTGTTTGTTTTTTACTTTGCTACTTTAGAGATGATATGTAACTGCTAATAGAATACTGTGTCACTGTATATGCTTAATGGTTGAACACTTGAACTCTTTAGCATACCCCAAATTTTCTTTTCAATTGTTATAATTTAATTCAAACTTTAGAACCCCCTTTTTTTACCATCACCTTTATTTATCATCTAGTTACTTGATTCCAGGTACCAAGAGTCAAACAATGGAAACTTTCCATCACTTAATCTTACCCACAAAGAAGTTGGTGGCTCGTTCTACACAGTGCGGGAGATTGTACGAGATATAATTCAAGAAAATAGAGTGCTAGGTCCTGCTAAGTTCACTTTACAGGAGCTAACTTCTGATCAATTTTTCGAACACAATCCATTGGGTTCGATTGCCAGAGATCCTCAATCTTTTTTGGCTGCATCTTCAAATGAAAATCATCCTAAACTAACCAACCTTCTGGATACAAGTGGCAAAAAGCTCTCTGTTTCTGATGGGTACTATACTGGAGCCGAGCATGAGGAGGTTGACAAAGGGCATGTTGTGACTGTTAGCCAAGGAGATGTTATAAACAAGGAAACCATTGAATTCGTTGATAAAGATCATGGTGGAGCTGAGCATCTGGTGGTTGATAAAGACCATGTCATAAATGATAGTAAGGTAGATGAGACAAACAATGAATTCATTGAAGCCACTGTTGTCTCTGATGGGCATTATACTGGAGCTGAGCATCAGATTGTTGACAAGGGCCAAGTCATAAATGGTAGCCAGGTGGATGTGATAAACAAGGAATCCAGTGAACCTTCTGTTCCTGAGATGCTGGTAAGTGAGCCTATGGCACCCAAACAGAATGAACAAGAGTTGGCTACAGCTGCAACACCAATATCCACTATGACAAAAGACTTGATTGTAGAGACATTTCCAATAAGGCCTGTTGCTAGGACTACTGATGGAACAGAAGCTCTTGGAGATTTGAGAGGCTCAAGTAATTCACCAGAGAATGATATAAAAGTGTTAGAATTGGAAAAAGGCCAGGAGATGTCTGAATTAAATGGTTTAGATCCCACAAAGACTTCGAATGTACTGGATGAGAAATTTGAGGACGGCGTTGGAAATCAAATATTAAAGAAGAACACTGGCCAAGATGAAGAGAAAAGTCTAGGAGATATATTGGCAGAAAGTGCAAAGGAGTCAACCTGCAAAGAACCTTTTGGTCATGAATTCAAAGATTGCACTGAACCTCAAGTTAGAGTACCTCATCAAAATACTATAACTGTTGAAGCCGTTAACCAAAGCCAGATGACAGATGGAGCTAAGGTAAGTTTTTCTATTTTTATTATTTTTTCTTTTACTTGAAACGTAGTTTATATTCTCGCTCTTTAGGGATGTTTTGTCTATTAAATTTGAAAGTACATATTTATAGAAGAGTTGCAAATTGTCAACACAATAGTCTTTTTTCAGTCCGATCATATAAAGGGGCTCATAACATGCTTGTCGATTTCAGGTCTAAGATTTTGGTTTTCTAATGATAGGTAAAAGTATAAGTAATCCCTTTCAATGGAGTAGCACATGATAACTGCATAGAATAGTAGTACCCCATTACTCACACAAAAAAAGTAACTTATTGACTACGCAATGAATAAGACCTTATCTTTGACTGTAAACATTGTTGATAAAGTATAATTAAACCCTTACTATGCTGTAGGCATTAGTAAAATCAGATCATGCATCAAAGTAGAAATTCTTCACTTATCTTCCAATATCTTCTTTTTCTTGACCCTCAGCTAGTGCATCAATGGGTTCACATATTCTCTGTAAAGATTAAAGGTGTGTTTGTTTGAGATTTTTTTAACCAAAGATCACTTTTTTCATCTAAAAAAAATCAATTTTCGTATATTTGAATAATTTTTTAAAAATAATCAGAATTTCAAAAAAATATGTTTTCAAAGTTTTTGTAAAAGTTGAAAAGAGTAGTTTTTAAAAAAAATTAATTTTCAACTTTTTTAAATTTAAGCTTCAAAATTATTTTTTTAAAAAATATTGAAACAAACGCATCCTAAATCACTTGGATTTTATCAATGATGAACAATTTATAAAATGCAATTGTTATTAACTACTTTTTTTAGTTATGGGAGGAGAAATTTTTCTTGTAACAACTAAAAGTATTTTCACAGACAAGCGTTCGAGATGACTTCCAAGCCAAAAACCTGACTGATACTTGTACGGTGGGATCAAAACCTTCAGAGGAAGGTCTGCAGAAAGCTAATAAACTTATAGTTGACGGGCAAATTGGTGGCAACTCCCAGAGAAGAAGCAACACAACTTTAGATAGGATCAATCTGTAAGTGTATTTGATGATTTAATCTAAAATTCTGTGCAGATAGCAAAGGCCTTTCAATTCATATGTGTGAAATTAATTTGGTTCTTTTGCAACGGCTAATTTATCCTTGCTATGGTTTTCACTGCAGAGAATCGTGGGATGGAACGCCTAAGAATTCTGCAAGACAAGAAACCAACCCTCTTTTAGCCATCTTTAAAGCTTTTGTTGATGCCTTTGTGAAATTTTGGTCGGATTGAAGATTTTACAATCAGTTTCTTTTTCTTTTCTGTTGTGTTTACCTTTGGTAACTGTGGAGTGTGATGTTTTGTAGCTGTAAGAATGATACGCGTAGTCTTGATAAAGAGTAATGATATTTGGTATGAAATATTTTATTATGAATCTGCAGTAATGACAAGGCATGTTCTATGACAAAGGAAGTTTATCTCTTTATATTTTTAATTTAATATTTTTTGACTGAATAACCAATCAATGAAAGCCACGTTTCGTGGTCCCGAATAGCACTTCTCGTTGATTAATCAACTTGTCATATGTTTTTTTTCAACTGAATTATACCAAGTAATCATCATCATTCCCTTAACATAATTCTAAATCGTGTAATCAGCATTGTATATATAGTTTATGAAGACCTGTAGTTGTAGATTCGCAAAACGCATGCTTTTCGAGAGCTTGAAATCTCGAAAAGGAAAATATGAAGAGTAGTGTGAATTTTTAACGTAAATTCATGTATGAGGATGAAAATAAAGTACGTTACTCATCTAAGCAAATATAATTGCTATAAATTATCATCTGCGGTCAGTTGACAAAAAAAAGAGCTTTATCTATCCATCTATACAACTGTACAATATAATAAAGGGGATTGATGAGTGTAACTGCAATTTGGGGTCCAATTTTTTCATTTCTAAAAATCCTTATAGATAGAGATCTTGAAGAAGTGGGTTAAAAGAAATAAAAAGAATAAAAGTATAACTTCTTACACATTAATCTTCCTCCTTTGACTAAAACTACCCAGACCTGCAACTACCCATAATATCACTAAAACTACCTCTTCCCACACTGGTATATCATTTACATTAGAGGATAACTTATATATATATATATATATATATATATATATATATATATATATATATATATATATATATATATATATATATCATAAAAATTAAAAATGTGGCTTGACAGGCATAATAGTGCCTGTCGAGACGCTAGTGTATCATGATGCCTGTACTTAAAAATAAGTTGAGTTGAGATAGTAAGAAATTGAGTTTATTTATTTTTTAACAAGCTTATGCATTCTAAACTTAATTATTTGAAATAAGCAGTGGAGCTAAGACATTAAATAAGGGTTGAGCAAGTAATATTTTCTTTTTCATAAAATATTTGTGCAAAGTAATTTTAGTATCTTTATTTAAATATTTTGCTTGAATTGAGTTTGCAACAAAAGTTAATTAAAAAGATCGAATAACTACATTTTAGACATAAAATATTTAGAGTAAGATAATAAATTAATAACAAGAAGCTCAAAATATTAGTGTGTGTGTGTGTGAGAGAGAGAGAGAGAGAGAGAAAATTTAGTAGGTATATATCATTTTCACCTATAAGGATTTAGAGGCTGAAAATACAATTACATTTTTTGCAAAATCAAACTATTGTGATATTTGGTATTATAAAATTGTTCATATTTATATATTTATTATTTTTAAATTAATATTACTAGGTAGTTTGTTACTTGCTTTTTCTATGGTAGTGTTTATTTATACACGATGAATTTTGGGTTTCTTTATACTAGTAGTGGGAGAGCTTTATCCTTATATTGGGCATCTTGATTGAATTAAATTAGTTGAAATTTAGTGATTTTCTTGGTCAAAATCTTAGATATTCTTATACTAGAGGTAATTTTATTCGAACATTTGACATTCTATAAGGGACATGGTTCTTCCGACACTAGTTATTCCATAACTAGGAGTTGAACTCAAGACTATTAATTAAAGGAAAGGAGCATTTATCACTTCAATAGACTATGTGTTGGTTAAACCTAATGAGCTTTAGATATTAGTAGTTTGGACAAAAAAAAAATATTAAGAGATGTTATTTCTTTATAATTTATTCAAAAGTTAGTCTTTTGGTCAGTTTTTGGTCTGTCAGTGTCTCAAAATTAACTTTATAACTTTAGAGGTAGTTATAATAAGAGTAATATATATTTAAGAATATGATTATATATAATTGGATAATTATAAAAAAAATTACACTAATTGTTGTACCAATATGAAATCATTTTAATTATTTTTTTGGTTTCTCAAGGACATTTCTCTTCCCTATTATCAAGGAAGGAAACTAATTTTCTTTAGATATAGTCAAGTTTACCTTTTCAACTAGTGTTCTCTCTAGAAATCTAACTGATCGAGATTCTCTTTAAAAACGTAGTGTGTCTCTACTATTATGCCAACATTCTTATTGATAATCATTTTAATAATTTAAACATATTTGGTTGATAAGCACGGGAAAGTAAAAAAGTAAAGAGCATAGAACTTTGAAGGGCAAAGTTTTTCTTTAATTTAGATAAATACCACTTCACTAGCAATTGGTGTAAAAATTTCGCTTTTTCCACCTCTCTATTTCACTTTTTCCACCTCTCAGTTTCAGAAATTCACGGCTTGCATAATTGCACTCCTCAGAATAAACGTCTTGCTTCATTCAAGAACTTTTTGTACTCTGGTTTTATTTCTTGAATGCGTTTGTCCCATTGTCAATCTAACGTCGTTTTCCTCTGATTTGTACCCCCTTGCTTTGGGCTCTAATCACCCCCTTGTGCTATATGAAGAACTTCTTCAATTGTTCTGCATGTGAGAGACAAGAAGTTTTGAAGGGTTGCAAAATTTGGAGTGCTTCCCAATAAAATTAGAATGATTTTTTCTTTAACGCTTTGTATTGCATTGCTGCCTTTTGATTTTGTTCTCAAAGCAATTTTCCATGCCAGTCTTTATTCTTAAACTAGCTTCTATTATTAATCTTCATTTTTGAAGTTCATTTTTCAGGCATATTCTTCGGTGGAAAGAATCTTCCAACTTGAATAATGATGGTGAAAATAAGCTCGTCACTTCAGAGAGTCCAAATAGTTGAAATTTAGTAATTTTTGAGAAATATCAAAGAAAATAAAAAAATAAATTTAACGAATTAACTTCCTAAATTTGCAAGGTATACCAAACGCACTAACATTAAAATTCTACATAATTAGATCTAACGCAGCCTTCCCAATTTATAAATACTTTACCTCCTATGGTGGAAGGCGAAGATGTAGCCCAAGTGTATGACTGAAATGAAATTCTAGAACTTTACCTATTTAACTTATAAAAATATGTAGATATTGACAAGGCGTATAAATATCTCCAGAAAACATCTAGAATATTTATGAAAAGTTTCTAGAGATTTATTTGGGTTATTATATTAAAGTGGGTATAGTATTCTTGAACCCTTGTCTTTAAAAGTATCTATGCCTCGAAATGTCTACGGTACTAGTGTCAAATATCAATATGTCCCCATCTTAGGAACCTTAGAATATTTATGTAACCAAAAAAAAAAAATTATTAAATAAATTTAAAAATAAATGTTTATTTTAGTCCATGAAATTGGATATGTGTTTCAGTTTAGTCTTTGAAATTAAAAATTAATTATTTACTTTCTAAAGCTACAAAAAATTATTTAAATTAATTCTTTTAGTGATTCAAGTTAATCTTTATAAACATCACACTAGGAATTAATTGGAATAATTTTTTACAATTTTAAGGACTAAATCATTACTTTATTAATTTTAAGAACTAAAGTGAAGTATGCATATAATTTTAGGGATCAAAATAAATATTTACTTAATTTAATTTTAATACACTGTTAATATAAACAAATTATATATTATTAGCCAAAAAAATTATATAGTCATTTAATGAAAAATAATTATATTATTAAAAATATTTAACTCATTTAATAATTATTTTAAAAGTTACACTGTTGTATAATTTTTTTTCAATACATCATTAATACTGAAGTTTGAACTTGAGATTTTATGCATATTATCTAAATCCTCATCACTGACCCACTACTAATGGCATATATTGTATAACTTGTTAGTAATATAAAGTATTTTACATTAATAATATACTATACTTACACACACACACACACACACACACACACACACACAGACACACACATATATATATATATATATATATATATATATATATATATATATATATATATTCATTCTGTACTTTCCTTTTCAAAATTCTTATAATTATTTTGACAAAAGTTTGATCAAATTTTATCAAACTTGACAGATTATATTTAAGTCATCATTCTCTAAATTATTAATTACATGAGAAGAACATATTACTAAAAAGAAAGATATACAAAATATATTAATTAATTTAATACAAATAATGACAAATCATATTATAATAAAGTTTATATATATAAGTCATCCTTTTGTATATATTAAAATTATATACATAACTTTCGCATATTAGCAATTAAAATGAGAATGTCCCTATCCATAATTTAACAATTTTTATAGAAATTTTAATATTTTTACAGAATCTTAGAGTATGAGGCTGCATGATAAAGGATTGTCAAAATGGGTCAAATCTACTAAATTTATCCATTTACTAATTAAAATTAACTGGGTTCCTATTTAAATTAAGTGGTTGAACCCATGTTTTGAAGCCAAACTTTGCCAAGCACAAATGAAATGAAACTTCTCCCAACTTGTTTTCAGATTTGCAAGTGGTGGTAGAGTATTGAAAAATTGGTTTTTCAAAAACTTGTCTATGTGTACTTGGATTGAATATGAGAAGATGGAGAATGGTGGTGAGCGATGGAAGAGTCGGCGAGGAGAGAGGAGGATAATTTTAAAGATAAGGGTTGTTTGATAAATTTATGAGTGAGCCCATTAAAATGAAGTTATTGGCTACAATTGTATTCACCTTTAATTTTAGGTGGTAAACCACAGTACACCATTAAATTTTAAATGGTGTGCTATGTATCATATTTAAGTAGGTGTATATTAGAACTCATTAAAAATATATTTTAAATTAAAATTTATATTTTATGATTTATCTATATTATTTTTAGTTTGATTTTAATAAATCACTGATATAAGGCTAATTAAAGGGACAGAGAAAAAGTAGAATAAATTTTTTCTTCAATTATTTTATCCTTACTTAAAATTTTAAAATAAATATATTATAAAATATATAATACTTTCAGGTTGTTATAGAGAACAAAATTTATACTTTTAAATATTAGGATAATAAAGGATGTGGTGGAGGTAGGAGAGTTTGTGGATTTTTTTTTCTTTTAATTATTGATTTGCACTTAACCTATATGTAGGGTTGAATAAAGAGATAGGATTGATAAATGTAATGAATTTTTTAATAAAGAAACCGAGATTGGTAAAATGAATTAATTTTTCTTCAATTGTTTGATTTTCACTTTAAAATTGGAGAAAAAAACTTATAAAATGAATTACACTTTAAACAACCAGATGATATATGAATTGGATTTAAACAATTTTAGTTAATATGACTTATTTTTTTCAACAATAATTTCATATTTTTATTTTTTAGTTCTAAAGTTATTTCATCTTTAGTTAATTGTATGCATAAAATATTTTATGTAATATTCTATAAAGTTGTATATTTTATAATATAATATTGAGAACTATTCGTATTATTATACATGGGTTTGAAAATTTTATATAAAATATAATTAAATTGTGGTTAGGTTAAAAAAATTCAGTTTTTATATATAATATTATGAAGATGAGGTTATGTTGGATTCCTATACAAAAATTATTAAATAAATATTATGAATATACTTCGGTTTAGTTTTAATAAAAGATACAGAAGGGGTGAGAAAATGAATTAATTTTTTATTTTAATTATTGAACTCCCTTTAAATATGATAAGAATGTATTCTAAATTAAATTTTAAATCTTTTAATTTGTGTATATTCTCTTCACTTTGATTTTAATAAATTATGTTTAATATAAGATGATATAATGATATAACTTTTTTTAATTATCATAATATGACTCTTATTATGTAAATATTAAAAAATTAGTTATTTATAGAAAAAAAATTAAACTACTTTCATCCAATATTCTTAAAAATTAATACATATTAACTTTATTCTTTTTAAAGCTCATGCATTGCATGGGTCAAAAACACTAGTAAAATTATATATACATATTAACATATTGGTAATCAGAAAATATATTAGAGTAAGAAGAGATATTCTAACATGAATTAGAATACCAAAGCAATATCTACTTGAACCAACTAGCAATACAATCAAATAAATTATTGACAGCGTATATGTAATTTTATAACAATGGATGAGGGACAAAGAATGTCTTCGGGAAATAGCTGTACTCATTCCTTTAAAGCACATCATTAATGCAATCAATTATTATATATTTCATACGACTGGAGGTCTAACATAACAATACATAAAATATAAGATTGACAAAGCAACAGATAATATAATTGAATAAGAGTTGTATCCAGTAGAATTTTTAATACCTTAAATTTAACTGGATTCCCAACAATTCTTTCCAGAAAAGAAGGAGAAGAAAAAATGTCAATAATGCTCCTTGGGAATATAAATTTTGCATTAGAAATTTGCAATAAAATAAGACTACTTCTCATGCACTTTAGCAGAGTAAGTAAAAGAAACAAAAATGATTATATGAAGCAATATCAGTGGAAAAGTTTTTACCCTATGAATAGTTTTAACAACAAAGGACTTTAAGTGATTTTTTATTTTGAGAATAAAACAACTTCCAACAAAGGTGTGCATGATATGCCTGACAGTAAACAAAAGTCAATGTCACAAATTAAACTATATTGAGTTATATTTTTCTAAACCTATATTTTGTCAAGAGTAATTACATCCTGCATTGTTAAGAGTGGCCCTAATAATAAGGTTAAAAGCTTTTATAATTGAGAAAGATGAGAAATACATAAATTATATTAAAAATGTTATCTACATTAAGTGTTCAATAAATTTCCTCAATAAAATTACTTTTCATATATTTTATTAGGTAGAATAATTAAAAAAAATTTGGAAACATTTTTACTATATATATTTTTCAATTGCTATTATAACTTTCTTTAAAAGTATTTTTTATTAAAAATAATTACTAAAAAATAGAAATAAAACCGTGCTAACGTATGAAAATTACCTGTAATAATAAGTATGCTTCTTACACCGTGAGGATCAATAACCCAAATAACTTGAAAAATTTTAATTTTTCTCATGTTGTTGAGAAATATTATTTAAAAAGAAAAAAATAGAAAATTTGACAACGTGAAACATGTTGGGAGTGGGATAGGATGGACACTTTGAAAGTGGTATATATTGGTCAAAAGTGAAAATGGCTTAATTTAATTTTTTTGATAAGGTTAAGTGTGATTTCTCATCATAAAATCTCTTATATCATATATCTTATCTAATTCCCATTTTTTAAATTTATGGTGGGAGATTACATTTAATTTTATCAAATAAAAATTTCATTGAGAGGATATATTTTCGTCAAGAGTCCTGGAAAAGGTAGCACAATTCTCGTGGAGGGTGCGTACTGGATGGTATGATACCCTTGCCTTTGGAGTTGGGCTTTAAAATTCTTGTGAGGCAGTTGCTATTTGTTTCGTGGAAAGTATATTAATATCACCGATATACAAAATTAACTAATTCTTAATTTTTTTTATTATTTTCAATATTGATTCTTATTATAAAACTATTTCAATAAAATATTATCATTCTACAAAAGGAACCCTGATCAGTCAAAACACCAACTAATCTTTGCCAAAACCGAAATCACCCTTTCTCCCCTATCACCGACAGTAAAATGCTCCTTCACCTTTGAAGGGGTGCTTGTGGGAGAGGCTTGAATTCTTAGATGATGAGGGTCACTTTGGAGGAGAATAGTAACGGTTGAAGGAGCATTGCAGAATGGCTTTGGGGATCATTGTTTGGGTGGCGTTAGATGAGCATTTTCTTGGCTGACCAATGACCACTTACGATGATTTGTTTGTCAGAATTTATGAAATTGTATATATATATAATTGTATATTATGAGCTATGATAAAGTTTGGCCTAAAATTAACATGATATAATAAAGTTAAATTAATTAGACCTAAATTATTTAATTGAATATGACCTTATTATGTGTAGATACTGTATTATCTAATTACTAATTTTATGATCGGTTAAATTAGAAATTAGGATATGTACAACTATAAAAGATTATAGTTCCCAAGTTACATGTATGCCTCTTTTCCCAATATCCATCATCAGAAAAGAGAGGCCTACCTTCTCTAAACAATTCCTATCTATTAACTTGGAAGATCAAGAATTATAGACCTAGACATCAATCTGTTCCTATAGATTTAGATATGCTTCTACATCTAGTCCATTTATTTTCTTGATAGTATAACATAAATGATATTGGGGTTACAAAGAATTAAAGATCTAACGTTGGTTACTTCAGTACTCACTGTGGCTCCAGAGATTTCTGGATGTTACAAACCAAAAAAAATGCGGCCTTATGTTCTATTCGTGTTTATTTTATAAAAAATGCATTGAAAGTGATAAAGAATAAAGACCACCCGAAAGTAAAGAAACGAACTAAAATAAAAGTAATGAACTGATTGATTGGTGCTTTCATAAGATATAGTATTTGATTCGAGAAGTATATGACACGAATGCTACTTATTTATTGATTCGTCTGACTTAAGATTCAAAACCAATCTCCAAAGCAAGGTACATTTGATTCGAATAATACATGACACAAATGCTACTTATTTATCAATAATCCGTCTCACTTGAGTTTTGAAACCAATGTCCAAAGCAAGGTACCATAGCATTTCACCCTTATGGCGACCATAGCAAGCACTGCTAGCAGGCATAAGAATATCACGAGTATTGATTGGAAGCTTTACAAGGCTGCAGTGGAAGGCAATTTTGATGAATTTATCAACATCCACAATATTGAGCGTCTGCTCACCCCAAACAAAAACACCATCCTTCATCTACACTTGACATCTACAACAACTAAAACAACTCAGAGTCTTCCACAACCATCGCTTCTACAGATTCAACGCGTGTTTCAAGATCTGATACACAAAAGAACTGAAACAACTGTTTCAGAAGACTTTGTGCAACAGATTCTTGATAGATGTAGAGGCCTAGTTCGATTCCCCAACGCCAAAGGAGAGACCCCCCTTCATGTGGCTGCGAGGTACGGACACTCGACTATAACAAAGTTATTGATAGAACGTGCCAAAACTTTTCATGATATTGAAACTGGAGTAGAGAACGAGCTTATCAGAGCCCAAACCAAGGATGGTGACGCTGCATTACATGAGGCAGTGCGCTATAATCACATTGAAGTAGTGGAGATCTTGCTAGAAGTGGATCCTAATCACTCGAATCTTGTTAACAATGGCAATGAGACCCCACTTTATATGGCATCAGAGAGAAAATATAAGCAAATTGTGAGTAAGATATTAGCGAAAGTGGAATCACCAGCATACAAAGGCCCCAATGATCGAACGGCATTGCATGCTGCCGTGATTAACAGTGATACGGGTACTACATCCTGCCCCCGTTCATTTCCTTATTGTTCATCTATTTTTTCTTTATCTTATTATTATAATTAGTAGTTTCTTATATGAACCTTCTATAGCTCTATTCCGGTGATTTTGTTTTCTTTTTTTGTTTTTGGTAGAGCTGTGATTTTGTTTTCATTGTAAACTATATAATTTCATATAATTACACTATATTTTTCTTTCCCTTTTTTTTTTGGTTGAAATGTAGTAAACTTTTATTTAACCAGAATGGTACATGCATATGTAATATGAAGAATAAGAAAATCATAAATTTATGTTAGAAGTTCTCCAATTGGACATGTGTGTAAAGGAAGTCCTACATTTAGGGGGAAAAAAGAAAAGAACAAAAAAATGAATAAATAAAGCGAGGACTTTATATATAAACCGATAGATCCCTAAGCTTAATCCCTTTTTTGGGTAATGACGTATTGTAACTCACTATCATCATCCTTCTTTAAATTTATCTTTCTGACAATTTATTAGACCTATATATTGTGCAACATTAGGGGTATGTTGGGGGATATTTAAAGACAATTCAAGAAAATAGCTAATAATGGAATGAGATAAAGAAGTATGAAATGAAATCCGAGCATACATACATAATACTCCTTTATTTGGTTATTTAATGAAGGAAGGAAATAAACTTTCACCAAAAGCTATTCCATTCCTCCCATGATCCTCCAATTTGAAAGGAGAAACTATGAAAACTTTGAGTGGCAAATGAGGGACACCTTGATCCTTTATTGTCATTTTACTAAAATTTTAAACACATTTTAATTAAATTTGGCTATTCTATTTTTATCATTTTCTTTCATTATGCTCCTTCCAAAAGTGGCTTAAAACAATGATTTTATCAACAATTGTAATTTGTTAAAGATTAACAAAGAATATACTCCATGTGAAGGTTAGCAATTTCAGCATTTTTATTTTGACAAAATGCCCATCTCTACATTCTTATTTTGCAAAATTATAAGTTGGTTCACACAAAAGAGAAAAGGGCTGTTGTTCAAGGTTAGCAATACTTGTTAGAAATTCTTAATCATTAACAAAAAGAAGATGATGTGTTGATTTCTTGCATCCTCTCTTAGAAATGGCAGGAGATCTTCTGAAGAACGAACATGTGAGAACCACCGTCAGACATGCAGACAAAAAAGGTCGGATTCCTCTTCATTATGCAGTCAAAGCTGGGAACATAAGTTTGACAGAGTTGCTGCTTCAACAAGATGGAAACACCGCATACATGCAAGATAATGATGGTAGGACGGCTTTGCACATTGCAACTTATTGTGGCCATGAGGATATTGTGCAAATAATTATAGGATACTATCCAGATTGTTCAGAGATAGTGGACAACAAAGGCTGGAATGCTCTCCATTATGCTGTGAATGGGGGTTCTCAACTTGAATTGGTTAGAATCATGCGAAACCTATCGCTAAGCAACCTTTACAATGAGAAAGACGTTGATGGAAACACACCTCTCCATCACCTCGCACATTCTCGGATCCAAAGTAGGGAATTGGTATTTCACAGCAGAGTGGACAAACTAGCCTTGAACAAGAGCGATCAAACGGCCCTTGATGTTGCATATGCTGTTGCTGAGGACGCGAATAGAGTATTGACAAAACAAGTAAATAAAATCTTTTCATAAATGTTATTTACATTCATAATTTAGACATCATTTTGGATACATATAAATAAATATATAAATAATTAGGGATTTTAATTACATTTATAATAAATGTGATGTAAGGTTTTGGGACACCTTACCACATTCATTATTAATGTAACTGGAATTCACATTCATTTGTATATCAATCTACATTTATTAGCATGATTCCTCATAGCTAACATCTTTTAAAGCTAACATCTTCCAAGTTCCAAGTATTGTCTTATACTAGCTAGGACGAGAGGTAACAAGTACCGTTTTACCCGAATGCAGAGGTTGATAATGCAACTAGAAAAGGCTGGAGCTATAGGAAGTCAGCAACTCGATGCAAATCCGAAGGATAGGCAAGGACGTGGTACCAGCTTAGTGTTTACTAAGGAGGCAAAGGAGTCCCATCTAATAGTGGCCACTCTCATTGCAACGGTGACTTTTGCAGCTGCATTTACCCTACCTGGCGGTACCGAACAAGAGGGGCCGTTTAAGGGTAGGCCTATTCTAGGAGACAGTCCCTCTTTCAAAGCATTCATTGTATCAAACACCATAGCCCTGGTCATGGCTGCTTCTGCAGCTTTCATACATCTTTTCTCGCCACTAAGTAAAGCTAAGTGGTTGGACTATTACTTCTCTGAAGTAGCCTTCTCATTCATTGTGGTTGCGGTCCCAACAATGATTGTAGCATTTGGCACGGGCACATATGCTGTGTTGGGATCTTCCCCAATTGGTATTGCAGTTATCACCGTTGCATTGTCTTTCATCCTTGTCTTCAGGCAAGTGCTGAAAATGAGTTTCAGAGGCAATTCCCTCCTTACATTTATTATGAACCTAGTGAATGTAATAGCATTTTCGTTCATAAGATTCGCCCCCAGACCTTTTGGTTTCTTCATCCTTTTATTCAAAAGATCAGATGAGCCAAGAGTCATCTAGTGCTTTCCAGCTTTGTAATGCACTTTTTTAGAGCTCACTAGCTTTTACTTTACTCGTGGGGCGTGCAATTTTTTATTGCTATGTGTATTGTACCAAGAGTTCGCTTTGCTCAAACAATAAAATTTGGCTTTTTCGATAATTACTTTCGTTCAATACTTTCATGATGAAAATCGATGATCTATACAGAATTTATTTGCCAATCCTTAGATAAATATTCTTAATAATTAAGACCATAAAATTTAGAGAGTTGTTACCATATAATTGAGATTAGCCATTAGTTAGAGTTCGTTAAGTTAGGTAGACATTAGCCAGTAGTTAGTTATACTCTCTAGTTTATATAAACTTGTATTACATTTGTACCCAGCTAGCACCTGTCATCATTTTAGTAAAATTAACATTCTTTAATTCTCTCCAATTTTCTTTGAATTTGTTGGCTTTGGCCATGTTTTCAATAAGAGTGTTTATTGTCCCTCTTATATGTCAATTGTTGCTTCTACTTAACATTTTTTATTTAGTTTATCTAAAACACTTTTTGTTCTTTGTGATCGATCATAATTTTATTCAAACATATTATTGTTAATGTAATTTTCTTAAAATTTTTAACTGTAATCATATTTTTGTATTAATAACTGAATGTTACAACTATTTGTAATTAAATCATTTTTTCAATCGTTTAATACAAAAATAATATACCAATGAATACTTTTTAAAAATGGATGGGGCTATTGGCACTTCTTTTTGCCTATCCACACTTCTTTTTATTAGTTTATAATTTAAATTTTCTAAAATACCCTCATTAAAATGAACTAATGTTATTAAAATAAAATTTTAATTGAATATATTATTATTTATCTATTTACAATCCCATTTAATATCAACTGATCATCTTTATTTTCATAAACTTTTTTCTTTCTATTCTATCACATAACTTTTCCCCCTATTTCATTAATTTATTCACTTTATATTTATTCAAAATTTTCAAAAAATAATATGCAAATATTTGCGAAAAAAAGGCATGTATAATCATAGGCTTTAAGTAAATGCCCATCAAAATATATCAATAAAAATATTAATATCTAATAAGCAATAAAATATAAACATAGGCTGGTCTAGCTAGCATAGGACAGCCAAGGGTTTATGCATTAACTTAACAAGATGGACAAGCATCTAATGCGGTAGTGGCTGGTATTTTATCTGTTTGCTTTATCAGTGTGCATGCTTTGATTAATCTTGGTTCTATCCACTCTTATATGTTTGTGTACTTCGCTTCACAATTTGGAGGATCGCTCTTAGCTTTTGACCAATGTTTTTGGGTTAGCACCCCGATGGCAGATTCTCTATTGGTTACTTCTGTGTATAAGTCTTGTTTGTTGATTGTGAATGACAAAGACTCTATAGTGGATTTGATTGTTCTAGATCTGGTTGATTTTGATATTATCTTGGGAATTGACTGGTTGGCCTCTTGTCATGCTGTCATCGACTACCATAGAAAAATAGTGCTATTTGCCATGCCTGGCAAATCACCTTTTGAGTTTAGATGCAATGCTAATACCTCCCTGTGTAAGTTCATTTCTTCTCGAAGTGCTATGCATCTCTTGAAAAAGGGTTATTAGGGGTATCTAGCTATATAGTTCAGGACGCTTCAGTTGAAGCACCCTCCATTACATAGATTCCGGTAGTCAATGAATTTATGGATGTGTTTCCTAATAAATTGTCAAGAATGCCCCCTAATAAGGGGATAGAATTTTGTATTGATTTGGTGCCTGGTGCTTAACCGATGTCTATACCTCCTTATCGAATGACTCTAGCAGAGCTGCGAGAGCTCAAGGAACAATTACAACAATTATTGGACAAGGGTTTCATCCATCCTAGTACTTCACCTTGGGTACTTTGGTGCTATTTGTGAAGAAGAAGGATAGACCTCTGAGGCCATGTATTGACTACCGGCAGCTTAATCAGCTGATGATACGTAATAAGTACCCTTATCCTAGAATTGGCAATCTTTTCAATAAGATACAAGGAGCATAATGTTTTCCTATGATTGATCTTCACTTGGGCTATCATTAGTTGAAGATTAAAGAAATAAACATTCCCAAGACTGTCTTTCGAACCCATTATGGGCATTATGAATTCCCTATAATGCCCTTTAGGTTAACAAATGTTCAGGCCGCCTTCATGGATATGATAAATCGGGTGTTCAAGCCCTTTCTAGATTGCTTTATTATTATTTTCATTGATGATATCTTGGTTTACTCCAATAGTTGAGAAAAGCATGAGCATCATTTGAGAATTGCTTTGCAGCTCTCAGAGATCATTAACTATATGCTAGATTCTCAAAAGGTGAATTTTAGTTAGACAAGGTGGCATTCCTTGGGCATGTTGTGTTTAGTAAAGGAATCATAGTAAATCCTAAGATGGTTGAAGCCATCCACAATGGCCAAGACCTACCTTAGTGATGGAGATTCACAATTTCTTAGGACTTACTGGATACTATCGTCGATTTTTCAAGGATTTCTCCAAGATTGCCACTCTTTTGACTAGACCCACTTAGAAGAATGTGTGATATGAATGGTCTAACAATTGTGAGGCAAGTTTTCAGAAGCTGAAGGACTGTTTGACCTCAGCTCCAGTCCTTGTGTTCCCCTCAGGTCCAAGAGGGTTCTTTGTATTCTGTGATGCTTTAAGAGTAGGGCTTAGGTGTGTCCTGATGCAGCATGGTCGGATGATTGCTTATGCCTCGAGACAACTTAAAAGGCACAAACAAAACTATCCCACCCATGATTTTAAAATGGTTGTTGTGGTGTTTGCTCTAAAGATCTGGAGGCATTATCTATATAGAGAAACCTGTGAAATCTACATAGACCACAAGAGCTTGAAATATATCTTTCAACAGAAAGATTTGATACTCAAGCATTCAAGCATTGGCAATGGTCAGAGCTGCTTAAGGACTATGACTGCACTATATTGTATCATCCTGGGATGGCCAATATGGTGGCAGATGCTCTTACTCTAAGTAAGAAGTACATGAATAGTCTAGCTCACATAACCCCTGCTAGAAGGCCTTTAGTAGGAGACATTCACAAAATGGAGCAAGGAAGGTGGCACTTTGATCTTGGAGAACTAGTAGTGCTTTTGGCTTATGTGAAGGCTCAATCATTGTTAAATACAAAAATCTGAGAGGCTCAAATGGAGGATCCTAAACTGACCAAGATGATAGCCGAGGTCAAGAGTAGAAACGGTGCTGGATTCATAATTGACAATGAGGGTGTGCTGCAATATGGTGACCGACTTTGTATACCCAATATTAGAGATTTCAGGAAAACAATCTTAGAAAAGCCTACAATTCCAAATGGTCTATGCACCTGAGTGCCACCAAGATATATCAAGATTTGAAACAACTATATTGGTGGGAAGGCATGAAAAGAGACATAACAAAATTTGTTTCTCATTGCCTTATTTGTCAACAAGTAAAGGCAGAGCACCAACGGCCAGTTGGCTTGCTCCAACAAATTGAGATACTAGAGTGGAAGTGGGAGAGGATCATCATGGACTTTGTGGTAGAGTTGCCACATAAATCTAGAGGACATGACACCATGTGAATGATTGTTGATCGGATGACTAAGTCCGCTCAATTTTTTCTAATGAAAACCACTTTTAGTGCTGCTCAATATACTCAATTATACATTGATGAGATTTGTAGACTTCAAGGTGTTCCAATATCTATCATATCTGATCGCGGCTCTCAATTCACTTCACATTTATGGAGAGCCTTCCAATAGACCTTGGGGACCCATTTGGACCTCAAATAGCTTTCCATCCACAAACTGATGGGCAGTTGGAGCAAACCATTCAAATTCTTGAAGATATGCTGAGGACTTGTGTTCTAGATTTTGGTGGGAGTTGGAGTAATTATCTGCCCTTAATTGAATTTTTATACAATAACAGCTATCAAGTTAGTATATAGATAGCTTCATTCAACGCCTTGTATGGGAGGCATTGCAAGTCTCCTATTGGTTGGCTTGAACTCGATAAGGCAAGACTCGTTAGGCTAGATTTGATCTAAGATGCTATGAACAAGGTTTAGTTGATTAGGAAAAGAATATTAGTAGCTCAGAGCAGACAAAAGGTGTATGTCGATAATCGAAGGAAAGACTTAAAATTAATGGTGGGCGATCATGTGTTTTTACAAATTTCCCCTATAAAAGGGGTTATGAGATTCGGTAAACGAGGGAAAGTTAGTCCTCATTATATCTGCCCTTCGAGATTTTGAAGAAAGTCAGTCGCTAGCACCTGAATTCTCTAGGATACACCTTAGTCTTTCATGTGTCCATGCTTCACAACCATTTGCTAGATCCTTCACATGTTTTATCTCCACTTGCTACTCAAATACTCAATTAAATGAGAATTTGTCATATGAACAAGAGCCAATGACCATTGTTGACAAGCAGGTGAAGAAGCTTCATTCAAAGGAAGTACCTCTAGTTAAGATGATTTGAAGAAATCTCTTCCTAGAGGAAGCTACTTGGGAGATGAAAGACTCTATGAATGCCAAACAATTGCTTGCAATAAAAAAAAAAAAAAAGATTGTCAATTATGCTCCTTAAAGACTAATTTTGCATTTGAAATTTATGTAGCTTAGACAGTAAATAATAAAAGCCAATTATATGAACTAATGTTAATATAAAAGTTCTTATTCTAAGTATTGTTTTACTAATAAAGGACTCAAAGTGACCTTTTTCTTTTAAGTACCATTTCCCATTAAAAATGTAATATGCAATGATAATAAACAAAAATCAAGACCAATTATCAAACTATGTAAGCTTATACTTGCTAAAATGGATATTTCATCATAATCGATTATACTTTTCATTATCCAGAAATTGATCTCAGCAAAAAGATTGACGGTTGTTTGAATTTATGGGGATCAGACGTATAGCAATTACACCAAAAACTATTATCTACAATAAATTATATTCAATAAAAACACCCGAAATTGTACTTACTTTTGAAGTCTTCATCTATTTCAATGTTTAGAATACTCAACAATCTCCATATAGCCTTACCATATCCAACTTTAACTATTGTCATAACTTTTTTGTCAAAAAGCATTCTTACTAAAATAATTTACACAAAAATATAAATAAACCCCATGCAGTGCAGAGCCATTACCTCTACTATATTGTATATACTCGTACATTAAAACGAAATTACAAAAAATATGTTTACACAATATCAGCTACGATTTACTCTTCGATTTTTTTCTAAGTAAATTATAATTATTAAATACAACATATACAACTATTTTTCATTCAATAATTTTAATTATAAATAAATAATATTTACCACCAAATAATATTTAATGTCAGTTATAGATACATATAATTAACAAGATTATAATATTTATAATCAATATACAAATATATACATTAAATTGACTACTTATATTTCAGGATAAATGGTACAAGTAAAAAACATTCAATCCATTCTTTCAAGATGTACATTTTTTTACCCTATTTTCAATTGTTATATTTTCAATTGTTCTTGGTGGTGATGGTGGTATGATATTGTAGAAAAATGAAAGCTTTAAACCCATAATTGCTTTGTTGAGAATTTGCGGTTGAGAGATTTAAATCTATGTTTGATGCACTGGAATTTGATGAGGGACTGAAGATGGGGTCAGAGAAGAAGATGGAGGGGGGAGGGGACTAAATCCCAAGCAGAGTTTGGTCTTTGGTGAAGTGGTTGTGGTAGTGGTAGAGGAGAAAGATGGCATCAATATAATTACTTGGCTTAATTGTTCCTTTTTATGATGAATATGATCAAATTTAACACTATTTTTTTTATCTTGTACTATACCCCTACAATGGTGCGGGGGTGGCGGTGATCTCACGATCAGCAGTGACGCTGGGGCCGGCGGTCATGCTAGGGTGGAGGAATGAGAAGAGAAAGAACTAGAAGAGAAAAATGAAGGGATAAAGAAAGTGGGGTGAGGGAAGAGAGAGCTGAGAGAATAATTAGGTGTAATTGTACTATGGACAATTTCTAAATCCAAAAACTTTGATTTAAGGTGCACGATGTACTTTTTTGACCCCCGAAATGCATGCTTGACATTGTTTATAAATAATTATTCCTTTAGGAAATTTTGATTATATTAATTTTCTTTTAATTATACCTTTATTAAATAAGAATAGTGGAGAAGAAAAAGTAAGTGAAAAGGCAAAATTAAAAAAGAGATAAAATTAAAAAAATAAGAATATTTTTGTAAAATATACCTAAACTTCTTTAATTTGATGCCTTTTCAATATTTTTTAATTAATATACCCATTTAAAACTGTAAAGTTATTTGAGAACGGAGATGGCAAGTAATGTCTTCACATTGTCTTGTATGTTATATATTGAACTCAATAAAATTAGCGATGCAGACGCACAACATTTTGCAACTCTCCTTTATTGAGCCCTTTGTTAGTTTTACAGCACTCCATTTGTCCGTGCCATCCACTTATGACGTGCTCTTAAATGCATGAAAATTAATGAAGTTTATGAGTGAGAAAACTCATTGCTACGCCTAGCTAAGGTTTTGTTAGAAATTGTTGTAACTTTTTTAGAGTTGCTAAGTTTTTTAAACTCTTTAAAAATTGTTCTTAAAAAGTTGTAATAATATCATTTAGTAAAATAATAAAAAATTGCTTTTAATAAATAAATATTATAAAAGTAGTGTTTATTGATAAAATTGATCGTAGAATCTAAAATGATTATAATAGATATAAATACTAAAGAAAATAATTTCTACTTTTAATATCCTTAAAGAGAGTAAAATTATATTAATCTTTTAAATTTTAGAGAACAAAAGTAATTTGAAAAGCACCTTATGATAACTCTCTAGAGCACCTTTTGATTTTTAAAAGTCAATAATAAAAATATCCTAGCTTTTTGATTTAATAAATAAAAAAAATTGGCTTATGTATTTTATAAGCATAAGTCAGAGCACTCTTTCAAAAAGAATTACCAAACTAGGTGTAAGTCATATTTGATTTATATTTTGACCATGAAAAAGAAAATTCTGTTCTTTTTTTGTTTTAAAAAAAAAGAATAACATATCTTTTAACACTCTTATACGGCGAGATTCGATAAGTGAACTGTAAAACAAGCAAGCTTAAATCTTATTGAATCCAACCCATAAATTTGTTAAGGTTTGTGGTATATGCCTTATCTCGAATATATAATGTTCTTTCCTTGAACGTTTGACCAAAGAAAGATGTAAAATTTTACTTTTGCTATTCAATGTTCATTTTCCAAGAAAATGCCATTTATATCCTAACTCATTTAACATAGCTCACGAACACCGTAAGGGGTATGTTGTGAAGCTCAAATGAGAATGGAACATTTAAATTCACGCCAAAAAAGGGCGCAGTAGAAGCTAATTGGTATATATTCTCTGTTTCACTTTGTCTCCTAATTTACGAAAGTAATTATGCCAATCGTGAACTCCTATGCACTTTGGATCCTATAAATGATTGGGAGCTCCAACCCCACAAGGGCTCCTTTGCCTTTATAAAACCAAGAGTTGAAAGAATACTTGCTAACCTTATGCTGAATCACCATGTCACATATTATTAAAGCTTCACGTGCCACACAACAGAAAGCTCAGCTGCTGGATCCCTTTGTTCTTAGTAAATCTCAGATCCTGGACAAAGTTTGTCCGACCCACCTCCGTGCCGATGACAAGTGCGATAAAGATACCCTTTTCAACATTGTTTCCAATGTTCTACTTAAGGTAATTCATTTTCTTTCATTCATTCTCCCAATTTGACAAATTGATGCTAATTTGTTTCTATATCTATGCATTAATTTATAGTATCACCTTCTCAATGACATGACACATTCCCGTTGTATCGGGTTTACTGATTACTATATATCTACAATATTGAAGGTGAAATATCAAAAAGATATGTAATTACATAAGTAATAGTATAACACTAACGTTATTAATTGGTTTACTGATTGAGCCACAGACTAGGTTGCCAGAAGGCAGATCTGCTGCAGCTGGTTTCCTACCAGAATTTCGCACACTGAAGCTGATTTCTTGTCAGGTTATTTTATGGCATAAATTCATATCAAATTTGCATAATATTATTAGACAACTCTTGTTTTAATTACCTCGTGTTCGCAACGTAATTCAAAACTTCAAATCCGAACTTATCATAAAAAATTATTGAATTTAATTGTAATAAATTTTTTGCATAACTTTCATTTAAATATATATTATTATGCTATTAAAAATATTTAATTTTTATAATAATAATTTATTTAAAATCATACGAATATTAGCATAAATTAATTATTAATGTAAAACTTTTTAATATTAACAATTTATCAAGATTAAACTCAGTTTTAGTAAAGGAAAACCAAATTCAAAAGAACCCTTATCAATAATTTTGAGAAAATGTTCAAATTGATTTTTTAAAAGATATCCAAAACATTAAATTAGTATATAAAAAATTTCTTATATAAATTTAGAGTAATAATAGATGTACTCACTTTTTCTGGGACACCGTACTAACTTATCATTCATTTACCATTTGATGGGATGTATACTCAATTTAAGTGGGGTTTACACTCCATCCAATAATGGATGAGTGATTAGTCGGCATGGTGTCCCAAAAAAGTGAGTTCCCTTAACATTTCTCATAATTTTAATCTTTTATAATATGATATAATCATTAATTTGAAGACTAATTTAATATCTAAATATATATTAAAAGCTAAATTAATATTTATTTTAAACATTATGGAGTTATTAAAGTCTAGAACTTTTAAAAGAATAATTTGATATTGGTTTGTTCTCAGATGCACCTTACAAAGTAAGGTGCGTGATGCACCCTATTATTATAGCATAGACTAGCCATTTACCCACATTCAAAAAATGTTGCTAAACAAACATAAACATGTGGCTAAATAACTTCATCTCCAACCTCTCTCTATGTTCAACACTTGCAGTCCAGATCCGTTTCACCTTCGCGGCCACCCTCGTGGTCCCCTCACCGCCACCATCACAACCATTATGGCGCCCCCCCCCCCACCATGACTGTCGCACCCACTCGCTGCCACCATCACACCTCCTCCTTGGGAGCTTGTCGATGGCAGCGATGTTCACGACGAGGAGAGAGCGGCGTCGACAGCGAGACGATTGCTCCACTTGCCTTCATTCTTGCACGCAATGCCACAACAGGCCGCTTCCAATGGCAGCTACCAATAGTGCGGCAGAGACTAAAATCGGTGGCGGCGGCTTGAAGGGTGACGGTAAACATGAATGGCCGTCCCTCTTTTTTTCTGTGAACCAGGCATGGTGGTGGGTGAGGGATTGTGCTAGTGAGATAATGGTGATAGTTGTGGAGGGGGAGGAAGGAGAGGAGTCACTTAACCATATTCAAAATTCATTTAACCGCATTCATAGTTTTATTTAATCATACTCCCATCTTCTTTTAACCACATTTTTGAATGCGGGTAAAAATTGAGTTTAGGTACACCACTGAGTGTATCATGCACCATATTTCATGAGGTGCATTGCAGACGGAACCTTTGATATTGCTTATGTATTTGGAAGAATAATTTGAGGATTTCCTCCAACAATTTTTGTGATTACAGATGATAGCCACACCTAGTGGCGTGCAGTACGTGGACCGAACAACAATGTGGATTCTCCAACACCTCAAGACCTACTCCTGGCACGCAAAGGCACTAGTGACCGTGGCTGCTTTCGCTTTGGAATATGGGAATCTTGTGTACCTCACGGAAACTCGAACATCAGACCCGCTTGCAAACTCGTTGAAACATCTGAATCAAGTCCAAACCAGGAAGGTCCCTCCTGCTGCTGCCACGTTGGTGACGGCCGTAATGGAAGCGCTTCAGCACATCCGAGAGTGCGAAACGCGGTCTGCTGCTCGCTACGACACGGAGGAAGTGCCATCTTTGTCGGATGCCTCGAAAGAGATCCCCCTTGTTCTCTACTGGACACTTGCTTCCCTTGTGGCTTGTACTGCCAACATTGTTGTTTCGTCGTAAGTTTGGTCTTTAAATTTGTATCTATGATTAATTTTAGTTTCTGAAATTAAAAAAATAATAATTTAATCCCTAAAATTATAAAAAATTAATCCAATTAGTCCATAAAATGATATTTATATGTTAAATCATTATAAGAACTAATTACTTTAACTATATTTTATAATTATAGAAACTAAATTGTTAATTTTTAATGTCCAGAATTAAGTTGAAGTAGACATACAATTTTAGAAATTAAAATAAATATTCACTTTCATAAATTCCCTTCGATCCAACTTATGTAATAGTTCATATACCCTACACATATCATGCTAAAATAATAATGTTATTTATATATTAAGGTGGACATAAAATTAAATACCATATACGTGATTAGATAACTACTAACTCTTTATTTTGTTTCAGGGATTATATATTATCACATTTTACTGACAGGCTTTCTTTCGCTGTTAACAAGAAAGACCAAACAGGTTATGTGCCTAGTGCTTTATCCCTAGCGAGTGAGTATGACGGAACTACGATCAAATGCTAATAAGAGATCATCCATTTATTGCAGATTACTTGAGGCGTGAGAGGGCATTTTTCAATCCTAAAGATGTTGTAGATTTCTTGAAGCTTCTGATCCATCGCAGTGGATCTCCGACTCCCCAAGTATTTGATGGCAGCACCAAAACCAGAACGGTGAGGTGCAAAGCATTTAGGCTTTTTTTTCTTTTTGTTTTTTTTCTCTCGACAGGATCCTCAATATTTGAATTTTATTACCAAAAATTCGATTAAACCGACACAATTTGACAGAAATCCCTAAAAGAGGTAGGGTTTCTTAGCAAATTTTTTTTCTATTTTTAGAACTTAAATCTAGGACCTCTAATTAAGGATTAAGGTTTCTTTCATCTTATTATCTCACACTATACTTAATTAGAAATATTGCTATGTAGCAAAAACAAAAAAGGCCAAAATTTAATGAAAGAATGATAAATGCACACAACGCAAGTTTAATAAACAAAAACAAGAATTTAGGAGATGGCCATTGATGGATTTTTTTTTTTTTTTGATAATTAGATAGAGACCTGACTCACCAAACAAATGAGTAGCAGATTCCAACAACAAAACAACCAACTAACGAAGATACATTAAAACTATATCAGACCATTCCTAAATCATACTATATAATCACTAGGAAGATATACACCTTTTTCGATACTAAACTCAAATCAACCCCTAACTAAATCTAAAATCTATCTCCTAATCTATCTTAATTGTCAAAATAATGGAATATTGAGCAACATCTCCCTTCCTCAACCAATCCATTCTTGAAGAATAAACATTATTCAAAAGCAAAAACCACTCCAAATATGCAAATGCCTCAAGACTCCCATAATCAATCCTCTGCATCAGCTTTTATAATTTTCTCCCAGAAGAAAGCTTCAAAATACAAACCGCTACCATGCGATCTTGCTCCAACATCCAACCTTTCCCCAAATAATTAGTGCAATAATTATGCCTTTCCTAATTAGCTCCAAGCGTTCAAACATCTCACTCTTGAATAATCATTCATTTCAGTTCCGGTTCAATAGCCGAAATAAAAGCGACAATGCTTCAAATATCACCTCGCCAAGAGCTATAATTGAATTTCAAAATTCAGTTTTGACTTTATCCACACATTACAACTAGGTTCTTCCAACTTCTTGATTTTTGCCTTTCCACTATTGACACATACCCTACAAAAATGATAAAGAAATCAGGCCCCTATATTTTCAATATACATCTTATATTATTTAAAAATATTTCCTCTTATCTAACCCTGATTCCATGTTGGTCCCTCATTACACGTAACAAACACAACATCACATCATGTCAAACACCCCTTTCAACATCTGTGCAATACTCAATACACTAGGATGAACTCACCTGTTCATAACATAATGCTTGTATGTTGATCCTTTCCTACCTTCTTTGCACATTTCTTCCCTCTGGAATTCATGTTCTTTTTTTACGGCTTCTCCTATTTTTTGTCATTGCCCATATAATTAAGATCTATTTCATTTGATGAAGAAAGCTCTGGCATTTTACCCCGCTCCCAAGAACTTCTTGCTTCCTCTCGTACTGTTTCTTCAGTCTTGGCACCTAATCCTTTCGATAAATCACCCTGTTTAGTTGTTCCTTCATCCATTATCTGAGCCCAGTTCCCACCTTCATAGAACGACCTTGTGTGCTGTTTATAGTCTGACGGGATCACCTGGATGGAACCAAATACTTCTTTACCACCATGAGACCCAAACCCAGGAGAAGAGGCGGCATTAGAGTCATCATCAGCTTGAATATCTTTTGGAACCGCTTTGCCCAGCTCAGCTGCTTCCACGCCATCCGCTTTTGATTTCACACCTGGTTCTTCTTAGTTTAATTTGTTTCCTCGAACTTAATTAACCTGTTTAGTTAAGATGTTGAGATAAGTACTTATTTAAAAGCAAAGCATTATCAAAAATAGAAATAAAAGTAAAAATAGGAAATTATTTTATATTTGGATGTAATTATAGAAATACATTTTATAAGAATCAAAAGTTATTAAAATATTTAGATATGATAAAAATAAAAGTATTTTTTTTTATAAAATTATAATATTAATATATAAAGAGTGATATTTTTAAAAAAAAGTTAAGGATATTATGGTAAAAGTGTGAAAAAGTAATAGATTCAAAATTTAAGGAGTATTTTTCTCTCTTTTTTACTATTTTTACTTTTGAGAGAAAGAATTTCCTATCTATTTTTAAAAAAATAAAAAAATTGATTATTTTTTATTTTTATTTCTATATTTTTTTTAAAAGTATAAATAAATAATATTAAAAATACTTTTTTTCACAAAATTTTGAAAAAAAAAAAATACCTTTTACCCTTGCAAAAGCACAAACAAACGGGCTCAATATCTACAATTTCTTGAATTTAATCGCATTGAGTTTTTGCTACTCCCTCTTTTGAATGGACTGACCCAACTGTCCCTTCCTTTAGATTGGGCTACTCTGAGACACTGAAATACCCTGACCAAAAAAAAAAACCACTGAAATACCCTCATTTAGGCCTTTGTTGCAATGATCCAGCTTTGATGAGTTAACTTCACCATCAATCTTGGGTACAAAGAAGGAGATAAAAGAAAAAAGAAAAAAAGAAAAAGGATGAGAGAAGGAGATAAAAGAATGAATGGTAAGGATGAGAGAGAAGGATATAAAAGAATCAATGGTAAGGATTAAATCTTTGTGCAGCTTGTGTATATGTAACGTTCCTCAATGTATTTGCTTCAACAATGATGATTATTGAATTAGACAAAATAATAGAGATCACCTAACGAAAGTATATGTACCAATTTATTTTCAAAAATTTTGACAAAAAAATTTTACGTAATATTTTGGGTGTCATCATAAAAACATATCCTAAATGTTTTTTTGTACATTATTATTGGATACCTACTTGGACATAATGTGAGTGGAATGAAAAATAAATAAAATAAAATAAAATAAAATTTGAAGTGAGACAGGATGAAGTGTTTTAGCATATGATGCCTAAGGTATTTCACACTAATATCTGATTGAGTGTTCAAATAAGCCATTTCTAAAAACTTAGCTAATCACTATTTCCTTCTTTGATTTATGTCTCAAACAGGATATTGAAGTCTTCAGATATAAATATGTCTTATTGTTCTTTTCGGGGCTCAGCCAGATTGACATTGAGATTAAGCTTTTGAATTCTATCTATGTTGGACTAGAGAAAAATCCAAAAGAAGTAACAGGATGTTTTAAAAAAGAGGATTTCAAGATTTTATGGATCCCCGTTGTGGATGGTTGGGATGACAAACTCAAGATGAAATTCATTACTTTGAAAAATCACTTTATCAAATGGTATGCAGTGGAGTACTTCTCCAATTTACAGGGCATTAGATTAATTAGAGAGAAATTAAATTATTGTGATAAACCCATTATGCCAATGTTGGATCCTCAAGGCAACATAATAAATGAAGATGCAACGGAGGTGATCTTTCAATGGGGGATCGATGCGTTCCCTTTTAGGAAAATCGATGCTGATTATCTTACTGAAAAATGGAAGTGGTTCTGGGATATAATAAAGAAAGTAAATCTTGAAATTGATGTAAGTGAAATATTAATTTACACATATACTCACAAAATTGCATTGCACATTTCAACTTTGGTATTATCTTAGTTAATTTTTTAATAGATAATAGAGATATATGAAATTATATGTATGTTTTGCATTTGACTTAGGTCAAAGGTGGCCGATACATATTTATCTATGGAGGTACTGTCAACAAGTGGCTTATGAGCTTCGCACTTGCATTGGAGAAGATGAAAAGGCATGGAACTATCTTCGAGGCAGACGCTAGAATAGAGCACTATCAGTTGGGAAAGAATGATCCCAAGGATCTTTCTCGTTTCTGGAGTGAAATAGAAAGCAAGAAAACCTTGGACTGTGAGAACCAAGAATTTGTGGAAAGCTTGCTTCGCCTCAAACAAGATCCACGAGGATGGGTTATTCTTAGCAAAGGGCCAAATGTGAAGTTTCCGGGTCAGGGTGAGCCTATGTATCAAACAGTGGCGGAATTTGAAAGATGGAAAGAGAAAGTGAATCAGAAAGAGGACTTTGATATAGCCTTCCGAGAGTACTATGAAGCTAGGATTAAAGAGATGGAGATGGAAATTCAACCGTGTTCAGATGTCAGTGTTGATAACTATACTGCAAAGGTCACAAATACAATCACACGAAGAAAATTGATGATTTCCGAACAAATCCGCCGCAAAATACACAAAATCTGCCGTAAATGCTGTGCTAGTGGTAGATTTATGGTGGATTGAATTTGCTAGAAAATAGTGGGAAGGTAATTAGTTTGTGGCATATTTTAAGTCCAATAATAAGGTCCAATAAAAATTTGCATCGGACTTTGCAGCAGCTTTTTCCTCAACGAAATTTGCAGCAAATTTTATTAGTCTAAAATTTGCTATGGATTTTTTTGTTAGAAATTTACGAAATTTGTAGCGAATTTTGTCTTCCGAAAATTTTCAGCAAACTTTTTAGCTAGAAATTTGCAGCAAATTTTGCACAGAAAATTTGCTTTGGACTTTTCTGCAAGAATTTTGCGGCGAATTTATCCTTCACAAATTTTCCACAAACTTTTACCTTCGTAAAATTAGCAGCAAATGATCAATTTGAAAAAAAAAAAAAGACCTCTGAATTCACACAATATAATGACAAATTCAATCAATTCTAAATTCCAAATATTTCATCATATCATAAATACGTCCTTCACAAATTTTCGACAAACTTTTATCTTTGTAAAATTAGCAGCAAATGATCAATTTGGAAAAAAAAAAAAAAGACCTCTGAATTCATACTATGTAATGACAAATTCAATCAATTCTAAATTCCAAATATTTCATCATATCATAAATCCATAAAATTGATCCATACAAAGTACAATAGCATAGTTCACACAAAACATCTCTACACTAATTCTACTTAGGAAGTAGTGACTAACAAACTTTCTTTCCATTCCTAGCCAACAACTCATTCGCAAAGGCGGTAAAACAGGTTTGATCAGTCGGACCAGCCCGCCTGACCAACCATTTTTGGTAGGTTGGGTTACATATTTGAACCCACTTAAATGATTTAACGCATCTAACCAACCCTGCTCGACTTGCAGGTTGAAGCAGATTAGGGCAGGCCAACTTGTTGGGCCGATCCTTATTTTATTATTTAAAGAAAGAGTGGGACATTGCTATGTCCAACAGCCCACTACCCTTAACCACTATAGCCTAATCCCCATTTCATAATTCATTCTAGGGTGACACTTTCTTTTTCCCTTTATCCCTTGTCAATCACCCCTCCTAATTTCCCATCTATGATCCATCATCATCATCATCATCATCTTCTTCTTCTTCTTCTTCTTGACATCACCTCATAACCTCATTCTTCTCCTTCATTCTTTCTTCATCTTCATCCTTAATATTATCCCTCCAACACCCTTATCCCCATAAACCCTTACGCTAATGTGAGTTGCGACAACCTCAGCACAATCGCATTGTAGCGGCAACCTAGATAAAAGAAGCCATGGTAGCATGGCAAAAGCACCATCAACAGTGCAACAGAAGCAATGGCAGCAATTGTGGTGGCATGATGAAATCGATAGCAGCATGGATTTTGGAGATCAAAATTTTGCATTTAATGATTTGTTGTGCTATTGATTTTTTATTTTAGGTCTTTTAGAACTAATTTTGAACATAAATTTTTACTTTTTAATTTTTTTGAGTTATCAATTTATTTATTTTATTTTTTAAAAATTATTGGGGATCAACCCACCAACCCATCTAAAAACAGGGTGGGTTGATCATGCCAACGCATTTCATCAAAGTGGGTCAACTCGCCCCACATTGTTTAAGTTTGACCCATGATAGGTCGGGGTGGATCGACCCACTTGCCATCCCTACTTGTCCAAAGCCCAAGACTCAATTATGAAGGAAAAGGGAAAAAAATAAACAACCACAAGGCTCCGAGCATACATGAAAACATTATGGTAATTTAATGACCTAGAGGACTAATTCGAAATAAAAATAAATTAGAAAAGAAACTTAAAAAATAATAAAAAAGAGAATGGAAGTGGAAGCTTGTTTTCTGCCATAAAAGTATTTTATCAGTCAACGATGTAGAAACTTAGATACTTCGTCCTTAGAAGCTGCAGTTGGGGTGTTCAAAATCAATACCAACCAAATTAAAATTGAAAATCAATCTAAAAAAATTAAAAACTAATAAAAAACGATATAAATCGATTTGGATTGGTTTTTATTTTATGAAAACTGATCAATTCAATTCAGTTTGATTTGATTTTTCATTCTAGTTTCTAAAACCAAACCAAATAAAATAATATATTACATATTACTTATCCATATCTATATTTATATAAACATACATGACTTTTGTTCAAATGTTTTATTTATTTACTATTGATTTTGCCGTTGATGTACTACCGATGGAATTAAAAATTCGCCAGTGATATTTACCGAAAACAGTATTACTAATGGATCGTCTCAGCTAATAATTCCATCAAAAAATATACTAACAGATTTAATAAAATATCCGTCAATATTTTCATCGATAAGCTGCATATTTTTTGTAGTGATTTATATTTAAATATTAAATTAATTTTAAAATTTAAATATTAAGAAGTTTTCTTAACATGTTAAAAATACTGTTTAATAAAATGCTGGATATGTGCATTGTATATTCTAATATACTAATTTGCCTTTATTGTTTTTCGTTTTTACTCATTGTTTAGTTGGCTTAGTTATTTGGCTTTACAAATTGTTTATTGTAATTGAAATAGATATTTAATGATTTATTGTATTTGAAAGAATAACGAGATATAGTGATTGTATTACTGAATTCGCAACACGGAACTGGGTATTATAGAACTCGCAATATGGGGCCACAGAGCAGGACAACTCACAACACATCATCCCAATTTCACCAAAAATGCGGTGATATATTGTGAGTTCTCTATCTATAGTTCCCCACGTTTTATATAATTAGTGCACAGAATGTAACAATAATTGAACCACACCTCATGATAATTGGGGCAAACATTGTATTATAAGACAATAATGAAGCATCTCACGGGTTGAATAATCCTAATATACAGTAACTATCCCTTCTATAAATAGCTTCACCGTAATGCACATCGATAATTTGAGAATTCGATGTGAGAGAAAAAGAATTGAGAGTTAATTATAAAGAATTGTAAAAGTGAGTTGAATTGATTCGGTAAAAAAAATTATTTTTTTAGAAAAAATGGCAATAGATAAGACAATGAGAGCACAAGATCACATTTTGGAGAAGATTCATAATAAAAGAGTAATATTTAGTTGTTATTATTGTTATTATTATTATTATTATTATTATATAAGATATAAAATATGCTCTACACTTGCCTATTATTTTAGTATTGTTATTATCTTATAATCATAATATAATCTTGATTTTATTATGTAATTATTATTAACATAATTATTATTATTATTATGATTATTTAGTTTTATTTAGTTTTATGATGATGATGATGATTATTATTATTATTATTATTATTATTATTGTTAATCATGTTATTATATTGTTTAAGAATTTTTAATTAATAGTTTTAACTAAAGATTAAGACTTTAGTTTATCGTTGTTGTTGGTAAACCTTGGTTATATAAGATATAAAGTATGCTTTACACTTGCCTCTTATGAAGATCCTGTGTATCAGAAATATATCTGTTATATATTAAAAGTAGTTATATTTGATGGAGTAGTAATGAAATATTATTATTCTTTTATACTTATTGTTATGATTATTATTATTACTATTATTATTATTATTATTTAGTATTGTTATTATCTTATAATCGTAATATAATCTTGATTTTATTATGTAATTATTATTGACGTAATTATTATTATTATTATTATTATTATTATTATTATTATTATTATTTAGTTTTATTTAGTTTTGTGATTATTATTATTATTATTATTATTATTATTATTATTATTATTAATCTTGTTATTATATCATTTAAGAAATTTTAATTAATAATTTCAACTAAAGATTAAGAATTTAGTTTGTTATTGTTGGTAAACTTTGGTTATATACAATATAAAGTATACTCTACAATTGTCTCTTTTGATGATTCTATGTATTAGAAATATATCTGATATATATTTTTTAAAAAATTTAGACATTATAAATAAATATAAAATGAAACCCTAAATTATCAATTTATCAATAGTTAATATTATCGTTGTTATAATAATATTATTATTTCTGATAATATCTGTGTTTTCTTTTGTTTATATATTGCTTTATTGATTAGTAATGTTTTATTATTATTGATATATCCTAATTCTTTTATTTTTATGTTTTTGCAAATTGTAATAGAAAATGAGAGTATTGCAATCTTGAGTCTTATATTTGGAGAAACCGCCATCCAAAATACATAACTATTTACGAAATATCGGATTACTAAATGTTTCTATGATGGACCAGTTTGAATCAAACGACCACTTATCAGTGCGTTGGTCGAACGCTGGAGGCTAGAAACTCACACATTTCACTTTCTGATTGGCAAGTGTACAGTCACATTAGAAGACATGGCACTACAACTTGGGGTCTGTATTGATGGTCGACCCGTTATTGATTCTACATCCTTTACCAGAGAAAGAATTGAGAATTTATATGAGAGCCTTCTTGGCATTAGACCTGAAGAGTGTGACATTAACAAATCCACAATTAGATTAAGTTGGCTGTATGAACATTTTAAGGAAGACAGACTAGACAACTTTGGGCCAGATGTGCCTGATAAGATCTTACAGCAAGTTACTCGAAACTATATACTTCGACCACTGGGGATGCGACTTACACCGCATAAGACCACATTTTTAATTCATTGCAAATTTCTTCCATTAATTAAAAATTTGCAAGAGGAAATGGAGTATAGTTGGGGCTCAGCATGCCTCGCTGTACTTTATCGAAATTTATGCCATCCAACGCAGTATAAAATTTCTGACATTGGTGGTTGCTAACAGCTTTTACAGTTGTGGGTATGACATCGACTTCCATTCTTGGCTCCTATTTTTTAAAATCCCGTGCCACGTTTTCCTCTAGCATCCAGATACAATTATCATAATTTAACAATTTCTTGCAATTTATTATAGCTAAATATGTATCTAATTAATATAATATTCCATAGATGGATAAATACGTCAATTTCGGCAGAATTTTCCTTTAAGACACTGGGTAGTATAAGACTATGTATAGATCTAATGACACATGATGAAATAATGGTTAAAAAATTATAAAGATTATTATAGCTATCAATATAGTTGCTAATACCAATGTTATTTTATTTTATAATGCAATTTCAATAGTGACCATATCACCATCCAGGCATTCAGGAGATTATTCCGCATATATTGGTAGATGAGCGGCCATTATGGTCAACTACCAGTCCACTTATCTGCTTTGAGACTATTGAGTGGCACTCAACTGACCGCATAAAGCATCAATTTGGGCTTGAGCAAAATATCCCTGATAATCCAAAAAGCTTGGTAGACTCTCATAATAAAGATTTGAGGGGACAACAGAACACTAATTGAGTTGAAAAATATGCAGAGTGGTTACAAGATTGAAACCATAGATGGTAGCATATAACATATGGTCGCCCTTCCGATGATCCTTCTCCATCTCAGCATTATTGGAATTAGTATATTCACTTTGCTATAGGTCAATATTTATCACTTGAGGCACTACTGCAAAATCCACGACAACGGGAGTTACATCCAAGGCAGCAACATGCCCAAGTACCTCCGCAACCACCTTCGCATCAATATCATGTTGAGATGCATTCGCCACCCCCCACAGTATCCTCCTTATGGCGATATGCATCTGCCACCCTCGCAGTATCCTTATTATGATAATATACACCTGTTACCTCGGCAATATCTTCATTATGGCTGTATGCCCCTAGCACTATGGCAGTATCTTCGTTACAACCATATGGCCTCGGTATCACCACAGCACCCACACAGTTACATGCCTCCGACACACCCGCAATATTCTTATGGGCACATGCCATTTTCACATAGGATGGAGCTGCGTCGAATGAGCTTTTCAGCTTCATCATCTAGATTAGCTCACGGTGATGAAGGTCATTCACGTGGAAGAAGGTTGGTTGATAGTGGAGTACACTACCATCATGGTGCCGGCTCGCATCAGCATTGTCGATCTCATGGTAATGAATCTAGATGTGGAGGTGCTGCCTTGGGCCCATGGGGACGTATATCAGCTAGTCCTAACTATGCATGAATATGAATTTCCGTTATCCGTGCCTATGGTTGCTGAAACTTTAGGGTTAGTAAATGACATGATAATGGAATTACTACAGAATCTTGGAGATATGGGTAATGTTGAAGCCACTTCACATTTGATGACAACGTTTACTCAAGAGCCACAGCATAGGGAACAAGTTAATGAGGAAGCAGAAGAGGAGAACGAGGACAAAGAAGAGGAACAACAAGAGCAAGATGATGGGAGCAATAAGGCCAATGAAAGGCAAACAAGGAGCGACAACGTCTGGAGTCGTACTTGTCAAAGATTGCGGGATAAATTTAAACTTAAGGCACTGGTGAAATTTACCCTTGAAAGATGGCCGGCATGGAAGAAGAAATAATAGTCTAATGGTATTCTTTTGTAATATTTTTTATAATATTATTTTGTAACATTAATTTAGTTGTATGATGTTGTAATATCTTTATGATTTTTTGTAATATCTCTGTATTTTTTAGAATCTTTATTTTTACAATTAATTGCAAAGTTAATTACTTAAATATTATCTTAATGTTTGAGTATTAATTATCTTAGTTATAGTTTTAATACATATGCAACAAAATTGACTAGTATTAGAATATTACAAATGTAATTTAAATATTATCTTAATCATATAAAATTAAAAATAATATATTTAGAAGTGGCAAGATTTACACGAAATAATAAAGTAATCATATGATATAATATAGTTTTAATAGAGAAAAGGTCAATTACGGTTATTTAGTTATAGTTTCAATATTCAATAAAAATAACTAATAATAGAGGTAAACATAACTAAATAATATTATGTTAGTCATATAAAAATTAAAAATAATATATTTTAAAGTGACAGAACTTAAAAGAAATAATAAAGCATTAGTCACTAGCTAGAGGTCCATATTACATTAGTGAATACAGAATAATAACATTTCACTCATATCTAAGATCTTGGCCCATTTCGATGAGGATATTGTCTGCGGCTATGTCCTTCACCTCGATAGAGGCCGCAATGTTTTTCTCCTCTCATTTCTCTCATATCCAATTCATTGAGGAAACGAGTTGATTTAGGCCGACCTTTCTCTGTGCATTTCAACTGGGGGTTAGGATGAATTCTTAGGCCATTATATGGCGGCCATGTATTTTCATGTCCCACAACCCCGAATTCTTACTTGTACACTTTACATATGTTGTCCATCCTATAAACGTCATCGACATAAGCTTGCCAATCAAGGTATTGATTAGAGCAGCAAGTAATTACGTGACAGTATGGATATCGATTTGTCTGAAAATCGTTGTAATCATAGTACCTCTCGTTCATATCAACTTTGAATTGTGATTTGTTTGATAGATGTTCAATATGGAAACTCTGATACTGCCTTGAAAAAGTAGTAACACGTACGCCTCCTACTGCTTGCTGGTTTTCTCGCAATCTTGTCGTGATCGTTTCAAAAAAAATGCTTCCGGTAGCTTTTCGTGCATATGCCTCCCTTCCTTTAGTAGCAAATAACTCAGCCAACTGAAAGTACGTTGGTTTAACTAAGGTAGTAACCGGTAAATTACGAGCTCTCTTTAACACAGAATTGATGCGCTCGATTAGGTTTGTGGTCATATGTCCATGCCGATGTCCTCCATCAAAGGCTTGAATCCACTTTTCTCTTAGAATTTCATCAAGCCAATTTGCATAAATCTCATCATGTTGGCGCATCCGCTCGTAATGAAGATTAAATTCATGTTTTGTCCTTGTATATCCTACAAATTATAATATGATCAGTATATTAAACAAAAAGAATAAAATCACATTTATAAATAGAGATAATTAGGTTGGGAATTACCTATACTCACGACAAGTCAGTATAAGTAAGGTTTCTTGAATCTCCGCAAGAAATTGGCTACAATGTGTCTAATGCAGTACATATGAAATGCTCTTGGAGGTTCCCACTGTCCATGGCAATGTTGAATTGCTACTTTAATTGACTCGTGCCAATCAGAAATAATGTCAACTCCATCTCGAGCCACCACATATCTGCGTAGATAATACAGAAAAAAATATCATGCATCTGCAGTCTCACCCTCAACTATTGCAAATACAACTGGCAATATATTCTAATTGCCATCTTGTGCAACCGCCACTAATAGAGTGCCTTTGTATTTTCCATATAAATGTGTCCCATCAACTTGGACCAATGGTTTGCAATGTCTAAAAGCTTTGATGCAAGGACTAAAAGTCCAAAATATTCGGCGGAATATTCGATCATTTGGTTGCTCATCAGTGCCATGGTAAGCTGGACTAATATCGAACTCAACATATGAATCTCTTGTAAAAGCACACATTGCTCCCAACCATTTAGGTAAAGCTGCAAATGACTCTTCCCAACTACCATTAATTCATTCAATTGCTTTTTGCTTTACTGTCCATGCTTTCCAATATGTCGGTATGTATCCATACCGAGATTGAATTTCTGCAATCACAACTTTTACTTTAATGGATACATCAGCTTGTATCATGGGCTTTATATAATGTGCAATCATGTCAGCATCCAACTTTGTGTGATATTGAGAAATCACCGCTGCAGTACAAGTATGAGGGCCATTATACTTTTTGACCTCCCAAATGCCCCTTTTCTTTTAGACTAACCCTAACAAGCCAATTGCACCCTATGCCATAGTATTTGTACTTAAAATAAAATGTCCTTGACTCTGACTCATATACATTGTAGTCCACTGATTTAGAAATGTTGTAGTTCTTAATTGCTCGAACTACAGCCTCCCTATCACTAAATTGCATTTCCACACATAGTTCGTCATGTACAGTATAATCACTAGCCATATTTGCATACATAGGAAACTCAGGTGCATGCATAGCTTTAAGATCTAAAGTACGCATGAAAGATGGAAGACCCTTTGAATGCTGAATAATAGCCTGTGTATTTGATATTTGTTCATCATCTTCTGTACCATCATTCCCAGCTTCATGTTCCTCTTCCAAGTAATCGCTATCACTTTGATTATCTCTAATTTCACATTCTGCACCTCTTTCTGGAAACGAGCTTGGCAGACCTTCTTCATAGTGCTGGTACTAACAATTAATATTTATAAACACAAAAGATCATTAATTTAATATATTTTTGATACACAGGATCCTAAAAAAGAGACAAATGTAAAGCATACTTTGTATCTCATATAATAATATAATTAACAATAATGATAATCATAATAATGGAAATATTATAATAATAATAATAATAATAATAATAATAATAATAATAAAAGGAATAATAATTAATAAAGATCATTAACTATATACATTTCTGATACACAGGATCCTCAACAAGAGGTAAGTGTAGAGTATACTTTGCATATAATAATAATAATAGTAGTAGTAGTAGTCTATTAATAATAATTATAATATTAATAATCGTAATAATAATACAAATATTAATAACGACAACAATAATATTAATAACAATAGAAATAATAATATAAGATTGATAATAATACTAATAATAATATCTACTATAATAATAATAAAGTAATAATAATAATAGAAATAATGATAATAATAAAGCATATTTTGTATCTAATATTATTAATATCTAATATAATAAAATAATAATAATAATAATAATATTAATAATAGTAATAATCATAAAAATATTAATAACAACGACAATAACAATTATAACAATAAAAATAATAATATAAGAATAATAATAATACTAATACTAATAATAATAATAATAGTAATAGTAATATTATTATTATTATCTAATATAATAAAAATAATAATACTAATACTAATATTAATAATAGTAATAATCATAGAAATATTAGTAATAATAATAACAATAGAAATAATAATAATAATAATAATAATAACAACAATAACAATAATAGTAATATAAATAATAATAACAACAATAATAATTAATAAAGATCATTAACCATATATATTTTTGATACACAAGATCCTCAACTAGAGGTAAGTGTAGAGCATACTTTATATGTCATATAATAATAACAATAAACAATAATAATTATAATAAAATAAAATACATATTTATTTCGGAATAAAAATTAGCACTCCAAATTATAATAGCACTTACCGGATATGAATTGGGAACAAATTCATCGTAATATTGGTTATCCGGATATGAACTAGGGCCAACTTCAGCAATAATTTTTTCGAAGTCAACATACAACTCCATGACTGCATTGAAAGTTTGATATTGGCGATACATCTAAACATTACTCTCATATTTCTATCACTGTTGATTGTAACTGCTTGAAATTTTAGATTCCTATTAATATTTGAAATTGGACACCTATATTATATTTTTTCCACTTTTTTCTCAAAACCAATATTTATACTTTGACAAAGCTCCACTTTTAGTTCTTCTAATAATATAGTATCTGGAAGATATACCCATATAGGATAATCACACCCAAATATTATACTTTCATCAGATATTACAATAGAACCATTAAAATATACAATAGTAGTAACTATATTACTATCCATATTTTTTTTTTACTCACTTTTTTCAAACTATCTTACACTCTTAAATACTTTCAAATACTATGAACTGCCTATCAAACACTGACAATACTGAAAAACTCTTTGCAATGAATTCGGTAAAATGCCACACTATTTATAGGCAAGCTTCATTAATTTTTAATTTTTTATTTTTGAAATCGTAAAGGACACCTAAAACTCTAAAAAAATTCTAAGAATTTGTTGGGCATGTGAGTTCTATTAGAATTCGCAACAGTAACCCACAAATTCTTAGAATTTGTGGTGCAATGTTGCGAGTTCTTTTATTTTTTTTTCAAAACACCATATTTTATTAAATCTATTAAAATTATAATATATCTCTATTTCCTTCACTAAAACATAATATAGATCTCTTTGACCCTAGTTATTTAGATATTGTATTTATATATAGTTATTACAAAAATATTGTATTTTTTTTATGCATTTAAAGAAATATTTCTAAAGAAATCGCAATAGTTAATTATGATTTCAAGCTGTCAAAAATAAAAAATTATTATTTAATAGAAATCGCAAATATGTGTTATGATTTCAACAAATTTAAATTAAATAAAAATAAAAAAAATATTATTTTAACAGAAATCGTAACACATCATTGCTATTTCAATCAAATAAAAATTTAAATAAAATAAAAAAATAGAAATTGCAACACATTGTTGCGATTTCAATAAAATAAAATTTAAAACAAAATAAAAAATATTATTTTACTAGAATTGCAGCTCATTGTTGCGATTTTAATAAAAGTAAGAATTAAAAAAATAAAAAATATTAATTTAATAAAAATTTCCTGGTTTTAATAGAATTAAAAATAAAACAAATAAAAAATATCAATTTAATGGAAATTGTAAACAAAAGTTGTGATTGCTTTTTTTTTTTTGTATATTTACTGTGCATGTGTGTGTCTGCACATGTATTGTGTGTGTTTTGTTTTGTTTTTTTTTTTTTTTTCTGCATGAGAGTATGAGAGAGGGGGAGAGAGAGAGCACTAGAGAGTGAGAGAGAAAGGAAACAGAAATCAAGTAGAAAAGAGGAAGGAAAGAGGAGATAGAAAAGAAAGAAAGAGAAAAAATAAAAACACCATAATCTCTTAATTACTTTTTAAAAATAATAAATCATCAAATTTCTTATAAAAATACAATAAACAATCTTTAAAACCTGTATGGTTTTAATATTTAGGTTAAGTTTAATATAGGGGTAATAGTCTAGAGATGAAATATTCAAGGATTAATTTTTTTCATATAATTTAATAATAAATTCAATCCATAAATTTTCCATCTCCATTTTCACTTTTATACCATATTAATCCACATTAATATTTAAATCTAACTAATTTTGTTGAATAATTTAATTCCACATAAAAATCTTTAAAAATTAGTAATGTTAAGAATTTTGAAAAGTAATTAAAATTTTAATTAAGCCAAAAATAATAAACTTATAAAAACTTATAATTAATAATAAATATTTAATATCAAATTATCATTTTGATTAATAAATAAGAAGAAAATATTTTAAAAAATAAATAAATACTAGTTAAATAGGACTAGACAAAACCTATATATTTCATTCATTTTAGTGATGTTTTTAGTTATTCATCTTTTAGGGATATTTTGGTTTCGTTTTAAAAGTTTTTATCTTAACTTCGTCCCAAAGATTTCAACAAAGTTATAATTTTATTATTTTTCTTAGCACCGTCAATTAATTAACGTGGATTGCTGACTTGAGTTTGATGTGTCTATTTTCATCTCATGTGAATTCAGGTGTAAACAAGTTAGGTCAATCCAAACCTAAATTAAAAACATTGGGTCTAAACCTAGTCTACCACCTATCAAATGCCTTATTTTTGGCATAGTCTGACTTGAAACCTATTTCCAAAGTCTATTTTAAAACAAAAAGAAATAAATAAATAATAATGTATCCGGCCTAGGCCTTCATGTAACCTAAATAGTCCGAGGCCTTTGAACACACATTAAATAGGCCTTCACATTACCACCAAAAAATTTGATATAATAGAGAAATTACTCTTTGATGAGTCATGCTACTGCAAGCAAACATAGCATGCTCTGTCCTTTGAATTGTGAGTAATGATAGAGGTACTCATATTTTATTGGACGCCATGTCGACTCACACCCCATCCAACAGTGGATAGAGTGTGAGTCAATACGGTGTCCCACGAGAAATAAGGACATCAAGCATTTCTCTTGAATCATTCATAGACCCATGATGATATAACCCACCCATTTGCCCTAACCAACACATTACATGATGCAATAAGAACACAAAATAAATAAATCAAAATCAAAACAAAGGTATGAAAGATTAGACAGAGCATGTTACAGATTATAAGCAACAATGAATCCTAGGGAACTTATAGCCTGCCCTACTACGGACTGGCGAACGATCTACAGACCAGTGGATGGCGGTGGACTTTCAGTCTGCACATAGACTGTGTACGATGATGGATGGCAAACTTCGGACTTGTGGGCTGGGGTTCTCGATGTGCAGTTGTGGTCTCCTTGCAAGTTTGTATCCTACAAGACTGGACTGTAATTTGTATTTCATAGAATCGTGTGGCAGCTTGAGAACTAAAGGAGTAATGTTCTATGTTCAGTTTCTAGTTCTAGTTTATAGGGTTACCCGGTCGTTTTATTATTTTGTTTTTCAAAATGATACATTATAATTAATCTATAAATATATTAGTTATGTCAACTATAGCATAATTGCAAGCTTGGCTTAGTGATAAGTGCTTTTAGGTATGCTAGAAGACCCAAGTTTAAATCTCACTTGACATAATGGTTAAAATCACTTTTTGGTTCTTACATATGTTCTAAATTTTGGTTTTAATCCATACACTTAAAAAAAATTTGGTTTGGTCTAGGTTTTTATATTGGTATTGAGTTAGTACCTATCATTAGAAAATTTTTAGATGTTGTTAGTTTTTGCAATGTGGCTAACGAGAACTAATATGAGACATAACAGAATCTGGTTAAGGTTGTTTCGGGTCTAAAAACAATGCTATTTTAGTCATTTTTCTATTTTTGAAAAAAGACCATTTTAGGCTTAAAAAAAGGCCTAAAAAAGACTATTGTACGACTATAATAACAATATACAATGTCTATGTCGTCAAATCCTATTAGCATTTAGCATACCATGTTTATGTAAGATCCCATTAGCTACATCAGGCAAAACTAAAGTCGTCTAGTAATTTTCTAACTGTAGGGACTAACTCTTTAATGGAGTACACTATAGGATCTAAATTTTTTTTTTTATTATAGGGACTAAAACCAAAATCAAGATATGTGTATGGATATAAACAGGCCAACACGGCAAGCCTAATAGACTTTGTAAAGAGTGTAGTAAATAAGCATTTGCAAATGCTTGAGCCTAGCTTAATTTTTAAAAAAGCTAGGCCAGGCCAAAAGTAAGCCAGACCTTAGGCCCCTGATAAGCTACCAAACCTTTTACCATCCCTAAAGTGGATGTCATGCTATATGTATAAAAAATTTAGTTCCATTTAACCAAGCTTATTATAATGAACCAAGCTCTATCCATATATAGTTCTTAGCTTTAAACAGTGAAGTTTAGAAAATTAGGGATGAACATAGATCTTTTGCATGAATAATATGATCTATATGAGATAAAAAAAAAATGACATGTTGGAGCTAGCCCACAGTCATCATTAGTAAAATTGATAGCATTACCAAAAAGGATAACGTTAAAACTTTATTAAAATGCTGAAGACGAAAGTGAACATTAAAAAAAAAAAATGGGATGAAATCAAAATATTGCTAAAAAGGTAAGGGAAAAAAATAGAGTTTTTCCTAGGAGTGACAATAGTCATATAAGAGTGACATTAACCACTTCATTGGTTGTAATTAAGTTTTTTTGGGGTATATTTATTGTCTGATTTTGTTTCATAATTATAGGTGGAGACACATAAAAATCAATCATTTTTTCTGGGCAAAGGCTATGGAGCACCTAGCTTATCAAGGTGCTTTAAGCATCTTGATATCGGATGGATAGATACACCAATAACCTTTGATACATTCTAACCACCCAACCTTCCCCCAATCTCACTAGCCATAGCCATTCCTTCCCCCACCACCTCCAATCACAACCACCATCACCCAACACTCCTTGTGCTCCACTCACCGAAGACTAAATTGTTGCTGCACACTCTATCATGGCGGTTGACAAGCTCCTCGACCCCTAAAAGTTGATGGTCCTTGCCACCAAACTCTACCCCCACCAACACCACCAACAACAATAACAACAACCACCTATACAGAACAACAACAAAAACAACAACAACAACCCCCATCCAAAGCAACTACCACCACCTCTATCAACAACAACAACCTATCCAAAACACCACCACCACCGACTCTGAGTTAATGAAAAAAGAAAGTGAAAAGCTTCCTCAAAGCCGTCAATCTTGCTCCAAGACCTTAGTGCAACCCCTTAGCAACTACTGGAAGGATTCAGAAGCTCTTCTTTGGTGGCCATTTAAGAAAAATCAATTAACCAAGAAAAAAAAATTCAAACATAGCCAATCTAATTAGTTGATGATTATGGCCATAAACTGCAAAAATCAACCCAAAAATTGATTAACAAAAAAAAAAAAGAATCAAGAAGCATTCCTCATCAAAACTTACGAGAGCAAGTGTGACAATGGCAGCTGATTGATAACTATGGCCAAAAAAGACAGGTGGGAAAGGGGACGATGCCCGCAACATGTGACTATGCCAGTGTCAATAGTATTGGCACCAAATCCACCATTAGGTGAATTAGGTGTCAGAGATGAAGGGCGATAGGGAGAAAAAAGAAGATGAGAATGAGCGAGCTAAGTGAAGTGGTAGGTGTTATTATAGTGATCATAGTGATGGTTGCATTGATACACCATCAACTAATAGAGGGCTTAGATTAGAACAACACATAAGGTGCTTCAAGCACCAACTTTAGGCAGGTGCTTGACAACCTTCGCTATTTTTTTGTTTAGCAAAACTTAAAACAAAAGGCTCTAAAAAATAAATTAGCCCAATTAAATAAAATGGAGCTAGAGGTGGCAATTACAACCTGATCCACGAGTATCCACCCCGCCCCAAGCCGATCGGGTTGGGTTTTGAACCCACCCTGCAACGGGGTAGGTAGGTGTTGGTTTGGGTGCGAGTTGGGTCGGGTTGGGTCCGAGTTCAATGCTGACCTGCCCCTATCCTACTTGCATCCCATATCTATATTTAATACACACACACACACACACGCATACATATAATATAATTATTATATGGACTAAACAAGTTTATTGGGCTTTAGAGCTCGATCCAGTTGACCCAGAAAGAGCCTTTCTTGAAGGAATCTCCTCCGGATAAGCTTAAATTGAATCAGTGCATAGAAGTAGCTAACCTGTTAAGGGTAGTTACTAAGCATAAGGGAATCCCACGAGAATAGTAGGATGAGAAACCACTGCAGAATTACAGGGAGCATGCATTTAGAATTAGAATATAAGGAGGGGCTTGTGGAAAGCCAGAGGTAAGTAACTATTCTTTTTTACTTACACTTGAGTAGAACAAAGTTTTGGCTTGAGCGTTGGAGTTCCTTGCAAGTCCCCTGTTGGAGGAGCATACGAAAAGCTTAGATCATATGAAAAAGCTTGCAGATGTTAGATGAGCCAATTGCTAGACGAACGGGATTTGATGTTAGATGAGCTTAGATCCTAGTTACTTAAGGCCCAAGATCATATGAAAAAGCTTGCAATTCAGCACTGCAGAGGTGTTAAGTTCCAAATGGGTGACTTGGTTTACTTAAAGATTTAGCCATATAGGTTGAAGTCCTTAGCTACCAAAGTAAACTAGAAACTCAGTCCTCGATATTATGGGCCATTTCCCATCTCGGAAAAGATTGGAGCTGTAGCCTACAGGTTGGAGTTACCTCTTGAAACCCTGGTGCATCGCGTGTTCCATGTTTCATTGCTGAAAAAATATGTCTCCTCTGATGTGGTTACTCAACCTTTACCTTTAGCACTTACTGCAGATTAGGAGCTCAAGGTTGAGCCATTAGAAGTGGTGGCCATTCGACAAAATCAGCTGAAAGAGATTGAGGTTCTTATCAAGTGGAAGGGGTTACCTGATTTTGAAAAATTTTGGGAGAAGGCTACTACAATCATTGAGCAGTTCCTTGATTTTCACCTTGAGGACAAGGTGATGCTTTTTTTGGGGGGGGGGAGTATTGATAGAGAGAATCAAGTGGCAGGAGGGTAATTACGAGTTTCTTTAAGGTTTATAAGAGAAAGAAATATAATGAGGCAAAAGAAAAAAAAGAATAGGCAGGAGGATCATCAATTGGGCCCCACCAATGCACGTGGGCCTAACTAACTGCCTTGAGGGACAGAAAGGTAAGGAAAGAGTGATTCTTTCAAATATGTGGTGTGAGTAGAGAGGTTTTCCAAATTAGGCAAGGATTGGGTTAGGAATATTGGGAGGGTCTGAGCACTTTTGCTCATAATTGTCACTGTTTCATTGTTCAGTTTTTCTTTTCTTCTTCCCCTTGGCTATTATCACATTGATATCAGCTCAAGAAAGGCAATATATGAATTTCCTTTTCTGTATCTATAGTGTTTGTTAGTTTTCTATACCTGTTGCTAGCATGTTACTTTCAGAAAGCTTGGCTCGTGTTGATGGTGGTGGCAGCATCACGGTCATTGGGGGTAGGGAGGGCCTGTGTGCACTTTGTGAGTGATTTTGATTTTGTAATGGTGCCCCAGTGATATGACATCTTACAGTGTTGTCACTTGCTGTTGTGAAATTTGGGTGATGAAAGAGTATGGTGCTGTGCAGTCTTGGAAAAAAGGTGTTTAATTTTAGCCAGAGGTTGCTTTTTAATGGTGTGCCGAAGGCTTTGTGGATTAGGAAGAGTGAAGAGTTGTTGCTGCTCAAGGATGAGCCAGGAAGGCAATACTTGAGTTTACTAGACATTGAGAAGAAAACATTTACAAACCTTGGAATTGTAGGGACGAGGAACACATGGCAACTGTATATTGGCTATTATGCAGAGAGCTTGGTTTTGCTGAACAAAGCAAGTGGGCTGGCAGAGTAATTGACCCTAGACTTATGCCACATCTAGTAGGATGGATCCCAAATTTCTTTTATTTTTTGTACTATTTGCTTCACCTGGTTGCTTCTTGAATGCGAGACATACCTCTATTGAGTTTGTTTAAGATGATACTTCTATAGGAACCGTTAACGAAATGTTAAATGTTTATCTATGTTTGCTGCAAAATGTTGATTATGAGCTCCAAGTACCAACTACTTTTCTGCTATTAGAATAGCTATATTCTGTTTGCCTCAAATTTGTGAAAGAAATTTCTCTGTCAAATAATTGGAAAGTGTGTGGCGACAAAACTTCATCCTCTATTTTGGTATGTTACCTTAACTTCATTCATCATGCTATGCAATTTTTGCCTCCTTAGTACAATAGTGTTTAACCAAATTCTGTCAAAAGTTTGTGGTCCTGAGTATTACAAAATTATCTACTGAAACAGTGCTATCCCATTCTTAGTCTTGAACCGTTTGATGTCTTGTTAAGTTTACAATTTGTAATGGGGGAAAGAAAATACGAGATGATCTAGAATGTTAAGGAAGATCATGTCTTGATATTAGGGGAGTCACATACGCTGGCAATCATGGCACATTTTCTCAAGAGAAATTTGTAGTTGGTATGCCCAAATCACTGTAAAAAATTAAAAGTCATGTAATTCTATCTTAAAATTTGAATTTCCCGAACCATGAAATGTAGAACTCATATTTTTGGTTATGTGCATGTGTTTGCTTAAAGATCAGCGTTCTTGAGGTAAGTTAGGAGGTGTGTAGGGAACCAACAGAACCAGCTTCATGGATAGGAATAGGATGGGGCCTTACAGGGGCAGAAGAGGGCTTTTGTCCTTACAACTTGCAAGTGTAAACTCAAGCTTAAAATGAAGGAAAATAATGGAACGATGTAAACTTAAATGTAAACTTGAGTTTAACTTAAGTTTGAAATGTATTTGCTTAGGGCTTGGCTATCCTTATTCTTGCAAAGTTTACAAGACGGTGCTAAGATAAGTTAGTGGTTGCCACCAATATCTTTAGCTGTAATGGTGTTTCATAAGTATGTGATATTGAGGTATTGAAGTTCTTCAGGGGACAAATTCTTTTGGAACACTACTAGAAAATTGTCTAATTGTGATCGATTTTGTCGGTTGCATTTAGGTAGGTTGCAAATATATTTGCGACTAAATTTTTCGGTCGCAAATTTTTATGACGTACCTAATTTGGTCACTTATTGACTTTTTTGCCATCGATTTTTCGGTCGCAAAATTCGAAATCTGCGACAGATTTTTCAATCGCAAATATCGAATTTTGCGATCGATTTTTTGGTCGCAAATATAAACGGTCGCAAATTTTAAAATAGAAAAAAAAATAAAAAATCAAAATCTTATCAAATCCAAATTTGATACACTTGAATTTTACAACAGTTCAGAAAATAGCATCCAGTAATCCATAAGCAAAATTAGTTAACATTATATATAACTAAGAGTTAGTATTTAAAGTTTATAACATACAAATAAAAATTTAAGTAACAATATATAATCCAAACTACAGATAATAAGAAATATAAGTTATCCAACATACACATCACTGTCAATTACATATATCCTAAACACAATATATATAAACTATGACAATATAAAACTACAATAACATACATTATAGACCAAACTATAAGATTCTTCTAAATAAAATTTTGGAAGATAAATTTTTAACATACTTTTAACTAGTTTGTGTTTCTATGGTTCTTCAATTCTTTCCATAGTTCTTCAATTCTTTCCATAGAGTCTTCAACTTTCATTGATTCATCATCAACTTCAATTATATCTTCAACCTTCTTCATTGAATCTTCAACTATTTCTACTAAGTCTTCAATTTCATCTATAGAATCTTCAACTATTGAGTCTTCCACAAAATCAATTAAGTCTTTAACTTGCCTAATTGAATCTTCCACGATCTCTATATTATCTTCAAATCTATCCATTTAATCTTCAACAAATTAAGCAGATATTTAATAATAATTAATTTTACATTTATTTAGTATAGATTAACTTTACATCAATATAATCTAACTGCCAACAACATAACCAATATAATCAACTAACAACACCAAACTACCAATAACATCAAAAAATCAATTTCACAACCTCTACCAATCAATATAATCAATCAACAACACCAAAACTATCATTATTTTTAAAAAAATAGATCTGAAAATTTAAGAAAAAAGAAAAAAGAACAACAATATAAACTCAAACTCAACCAATAACATCAAAAAATCAATTTCATAACCTTAATCAACCAGTATAATCAACCAACATCAAAACCGCCATTATTTTCACAAAAACAAATCTGAAAATTTAAGGAATAAAAAAAAAAGAACAACAATATAAACTCAAACTCAATCAATAACATCAAAAATTCAACCAACCAATATAATCAACCAACAACACCAAAACTACTATTATTTTCTAAAAGAACAGATCTGCCAATAACAAAAAAAAAAAGAAACTAAGGAAAGGATGGAAGATAACCAGGATGGAAAAGCGGCAGTGGCATAGGTGGACAGCAGCAGTGGCAGCGGCGGCGGCGACGGCGAGAGTGGAGTGGTGGAGATGGTAGACGGTGGTGAGGGAAGGGGAGAGGTTAAGAAAGAAGAAGGAAGAAGAAAGGGGTGGAGTGGTGGAGATGGTAAAGAGGTGGGGGAAGGGGAGGGGCTAGGGAAGAAGAAGGAAGAGGAAAAAGGAAAGGAAGAAGAGAGGAAGAAGAATGGTTCTGATTTGGGGATTTTGATTTTAAAGACGTTGGAATTTAAGATCAATTTTTCGGTCGTAAAATCAGTTGCAAATAACTGAAATTTGAATTTTGAATTTGCGACCAATTTAGCGAACGATTTTGCCTTCACACATAAATCCTCTATATTAAAAAATTGGTCACAAATTTCATGTTTTGCGACCAATTTTGCCTTCACACTTAAATTATATACATCGCAAATTCAGTCGCAAAACTTGACTTTGGCAATCGATTTTGCCTTCATATGTAAATTACATACATAGAAAAATCGGTGGCAAATTCAGTCGTAAAACTTGAAATTTGCGACTGATGTTTTAATATAGAGGATTTATGTGTGAATATAAAATCGGTCACAAATTTCAAGTTTTGCGACTGAATTTGTGAACGATTTTGCCTTGACACGTAAATTATATACATTGAAAAATCGGTCACAAATTCAATCGCAAAACTTGAAATTTGCGAACGATTTTGCATTTATACATAAATCTTCTACATTGAAAAATCGGCCACAAATTTCATGTTTTGCGACTGATTTTGCCTTCACATGCAAATCATATACATTGAAAAATCAGTCGCAAATTTAGTCGCAAAACTAGAAATTTGCGACTGATTTTGCCTTCACACATAAATCCTCTATATTGAAAAATCGGTCACAAAATCGATTGCAAATTTCATGTTTTGCGACCGATTTTGCCTTCACACATACTCTATTGTTAACCTTACACATCGGTCACAAAATCAGTCGCAAAATTTAGGTTTGCGGCCCAATTTTTTCAAACTTTTTTTTGCTTCTACTTACAAAATCGGTCGTAAAATCGGTCACAAAACTAAAATTTGCGACCGATTTTTTTAGCGTCAATAGGTTCCCATTGTACTCAAATTGATCGCAAAAGCCTTTTTTTTTTGCGACCGAAAAAATCAGTCGAAAAATCGGTCGCATTTCCATCAAATTCTAGTAGTGGAAACGGGATATGCGATGGAAATTGTTGTTGTCCATGGGCGAAAATTCGTGATTTATTATAATTTCATTTAAGTTTATTATTTTTAATTAAATAAAAAATGAATTTATTTTTTATCTTCAATATTATCACATTTTCATAATTTTATGTAAAATTAGCATTTTTAATGCAAGTATTTATATTCAAATATTAAATTACTTTTAAATTTTGAATATTTATAAGTTTTCTTAACATATTGAAAACACTGAGTTTAATAAAATATTGGATATGTGCGCAGCATATTATGATATACTAATATGTATTCATTGTTATTCTTGGAAGGTTGTCTTTATGGTTATTCATTTTAACTCATTATTTAGTTTTAAAACTCAAGTTAAGTTTGATATGGGAGTAAAATTAGAGACAAAATATTTAAGAATTATTTTTTTCATATAATTTTAATAATATATTAAATTTTCATCTTCATTTTTTTAATACCAAATTTATCCTCATCAAGATTTAAATCTACTGATTTTGTCAAATAAGTTAGTTTACTTAAATTTTTTTTAAAAAATAGTGTGTTAAATATTTTAAGAAATAATTTAATATTTTAATTAAAATAAATTTAAATGAACTTATAATTAACAATAAATAAGAAGAAAATTTTTCAATGAAACAAAATAAATATTAATTAAGTAGGAGTGGACAAAAGCTATATTTTTGTCCCTCATCTTTTAACAATATTATGATTATGTTCCAAAAGGTTTTTTTTTTTGTTTAATTGTTTCGATTTTGGCCCTAAGTTTCAATAAAGTTACAATATTTCTCTTTTTGTTGATGTTGTCAATTTACCAACAAAGATTGTCAACCTGGTTCTGATGTTCCTATTTTTATTTCATGTGGATATTATGTTATACATGTAAAAGTTGTATCTTCCTCTAATCAAGCTAATTAAAATGAACAAAGTCTTAAAGAATGAAAATAGGGCTTTTGCATATATAAAATGATATCCACATAATATTAAAAAAAGGACATGTCGAAGTTAGGTCCACAATCATCATTAGTAAAATTGATAATATTAGCAAAGATAATAATATTGAAATTTTATCAAAATACAAGAGATGAAATTGAAATTAAAAAAAAATAATTGGGATGGAATTAAAAGAGAAAACCCCTAAAGTGATCTCTATCGATTTATCTATTGGACAAATTAGTTTCTAATAAAAATACATTGATAAATTAATCTTTAATTTTTTAAAATATCGGATAAATTATTCTCTAACCAAAATAATATGATAAATTGATTCTTAATTTTTTAAAATAAGGAACAATTTAGTTCTTTTGTCAAGTTTCTCCATTAAATACTATGATGTAGCTCCATTAAAAGTTGATGTGTCAATGTTATCTCTCATCCTATTATCCTGGTTATTTTCGTTTATTAATATGATATTATTTTGGTAAAACTCTTTTGATTTGTACATCAGATCAGAACATAAAACTTGGCATATTAATTTAGAAATATGTCAAAATGATGTCGTTTTAATAAATGGGAGTGAATATGATGACATGGTAGGATACAATGATGTCATGTCAATTACTTAATAGACCATATTATAGCATTTAATGAAGAAACTTGATAAAGAGACTAAATTATCCAATATTTTAAAAGATAAGGTACCAATATGTCAATTTATTTTTATTAGGTGCCAATTTATCCAATATTTTAAAATATTAAAGATTAATTTGTCAACTTATTTATGCTAAAAATTAATTTATATGATGAAGAAATTGGTAGGAACCATTTTAGAGATTTACTACTCTACTCAAAATGAAAAGATTGTTAGAGAGTTTTTTTTTTTTTTTTTCAATAGGAGTGACATCAATCGCATTGTTAGTTATAATTTTTTATTTCCTTTTTTTTTTTTGGTTGGGGTCATTTCTTTTTAAAAAAATATTTTTTTTGGTAAATTAATACGACTGTAGGACTCGGCCTTAAGGAGAGAAATTTTTACATAGATATAAATTTAATAATTTTACACATTTACGACAAAAGTGAGTCTCACCATCTTATTTAAGATATATTTAATTATTTATGAGTTTTACTAATTTTATTGTGAGTATGCGTGCAAATCTGAGGTGTAAACTTACAGTCGATCTAAGAATTTTCCCTTAAGAAGTCGGCACCCTACGAGGAAAATTAGAACCAGCTAAGTCATCTAATGGTCACTGCCCGCATCCTCTAGGGGTCTCCAAAATAATTTTGGTAGTTTTTTATACTTATGGTTTGATTTTGTCACCCAATTATCCATGGAGACACATATAAGTCATTAATTTTGTTTGTTCAGAAAGAGTTAAAATAAAAGTGTCTATAAAATAAACTGGCCCAATTAAATAAATTGATATCCTGACAAAAGCACCAGCAAACATAAACAAAGTTGCCCCTGGTACCATCATCTTCATCCTCATAAATCATAATTCGCCCACCCAACCCAAAAAAATAAAAAATAAAAATTCATAATTCTCCCTAAATCCCAAGACCAAACCTCCATAGGAGAGCACGTCCCCGAAGAAATAGTGGTGGAGATCCTACGGAGGCTGCCACCCAACTCCCTAATCAGATGCACCACCGTCTGCAAGTCATGGCGCAGCCTCGTCGCACACCCTTCCTTCATCTCCCTCCATCTCCTCCACTCCCCCCCGCCTCCTCCTCCTTCAGCTTTGCGACGCCGACAGGCCCTCACGCGCCACCGTCCGCTTCTCTCTCCACCGCGACATCTCCTACTCCTCCGCCGCCCTCCTCTTCCGCACTACCCCCTCCTGCGGCGACTTCTCCATCGTCGGCATCTGTGACGGCCTCGTCTGCATCAAAACCGACTGCCTCTGCTACTCCCTCATCATCTGCAACCGTTCTCTCCGCAGATATGTCACCCTCCCGAGACCCCAACACTATCCTTTGCTCTACCATGCCACTGTTGGGTTCGGCTTCGATTCCAAAAGCCACGACTACAAGGTTGTGAGGCTTTCTTGCATGGTCGATGAGAGGCATAAAAGAAGTCTTGAACAAGTGTTATTTGGACTCTCTAGTATAATGCATATAAGATAGTAGTTAAAATAATAAGTTATTAGATAACAATCATTATACCTCGAAAATTCGGCTGAAAGTTAAGATATGATTGATTAATAAACATTTATGTATCAGAATCAACAAAACTAAGGATGAGACACTATATCCTAAATATGATTTGGCGTTATACTTGCTTAATCAAAGTACGGTCGTTGTGCTCCCTGTGTTGAGGTTTACTCTCTTGCAACTGGGCTTTGGAGGAACTTGAGTGGTGCTGCTTCTCTGTGTATCTTAGGTTGTGCAAGTAGGGATCCTCCGCATGGTTTTGTTGATGGGGTTTTGCATTGGGCTGCGAAACGCAGGGAGGGTGATGGGTGGTACCATTTTGTGTTGACATTTGATTTTGCTGATGAGGTGTTTGGTGAGATGTTGCTTCCGGAAGGTTTGGCTCGTGGGCCTGACAATAGTGTCATGGTCATTGCGGGTGGGGAGGGGCTTAGTGTCTACTTTGTGAATGTCGGCTTGCCTTGCTGTTTTGAGATTTGGGTCATGAAGGAGTATGGTGTTGTGGAGTCTTGGAACAAGGTGTTTAGTTTTGGCTTGATGAGGTTTTTTTCTTGGCTGCTGGCTTTGTGCATTAGGAAGAGTGGAGAGGTGTTGATGCTCGGGGATGTTGCAGGAAAGCAATACCTGTGTTTGATAGACATTGAGATGAAAAGATTTACAGACCTTGGAATTGTACCGAAGGGGTACACATGGTATCTGTATGCTGGTTATTATGCAGAGAGCTTGGTTTTGCTGAACGAATCAAGGCGGCTGGTGTCTTATTAATGAGGTAATTGATCCTATGCTATTGCAATATCTAGTAGGATGGATCCTAAATTTCTTAAATTTTTCTTTTTGTACTATTTGCTGCACCTGGTTGCTTTCTGGATGTGAGACATACCTCTATTGAAGTTGTTTAAGAATGATACTTGTATAGGAAATGTAAAAGAAGTGTTTATATGTTTGTTGCAAAATGTTGATTATGAATTCCAACTACAACTAGTTTTCTGCTATTAGAATAGTTATATTCTGTTTGCCTCAAACTTGTGAAAGAAATTTCTTTGTCAAATGGTTGGAGAGTGTGCCAAAACTTCATCCTTTATTTTGGGATGTTGCCTTAACTTCATCACGCTGTGCAGTTTTTTCTTCCTTAGTACAATAGTGCTTAATCAAATTATGTCAAAAGTTCGTGGCCCTGGGTATTATAAAATTATCTACTGAAACAGTGCTATGCCATTCCTAGTCTTGAACTGTTTGATGTCTTGTTTAGTTTATCATTTCTAATGAAAAAAAAAAAAAAAGTTATCTAGAATGTTAAGGAAAAATCGTGTCTTGATAACAGGGGAGTCAAATATGATGGCAATCATGGCACTTTTTTTTTCAGGAGAAAAATTTGTAGTTGGTCTGCCGAGACCACTATTAAAAACCAGAAGTCAAGTACGGAGGTGAGGGTTCTTGAGGTAAGTATGGAGGTGTGTAGGGAACCAAGAGACTTGCCCTCCTTTGGGTAGCCTAACCAGCAAGATGGGTAGGATGGAATCTTACAGGATTAATGATATCACGGGGGCGGGTGCACATCTTAGGTTGGACCTGACAAGCAGCCAAACCAATTACTAGAGCGCAACTTTCTTAGAATAGTATCATTTTACAGAGTAATTTTTTTAAATTATATATTTTCATTCTGGATTATCTAAGATCAGACCTTATTCCAGTCGATTGTCCTCTTCGAGGAACACCTGCGTCCATGTGCTGGAGGTTCTAATCGCCCGTCTTGAAGGTGCAATAGATTTTTATAACATTGCTGCAGTAAGTTTTACTCTTCAAAGCAAGATGGGAAAGATTGTGATGGCTAATTGTAGAAACCTGCAGGCTGGAGGAGGAAAACGAGGAGATTGGGAATCAAGCTTCTGAGGGGAAGTTGCTGCCATCTTATATGCGTTATGCTTCTAACTGCCACTCTTTCCTTCCTTTCTTTTCGGCATTTGTTTCAGAATTGGTCCCCCCTCTCCAAAAATTAAAAATATGGACGATTGTCTTGATCCCCAAATTAAAACCTTGATATTCCTCCTTTTGCCTCTATCAAGCTCATCCTCAAATTAACCACCTGAACACCCAAATGATCCCCAAATGTAAAAACCCAGTATCAAAAACACTCACTCTGTCAACCAGCCTTCCATCCCTTTCCAGTTTAAATCTCAAGTTTAAATGTTTCCAGTGGAAGTGGGAGCAGGGTGCAAAAACTTTGATGTTGTCAATGGAGAGAGAGAGAGAGAGAGAGAGAGACTTTAAGAACATATTGATATCGAGTCTAGATGAAAAGTATGGGTTGAATAGGTTGAGTGTAGCGTAATGTAGAGTACAACTCCTCGAGAATAGTATTGTTTTACAGGGGCAGAAGAGGGCTTTCATCCTTGCAAGTGTAAAGCTTAAAACAATGGAATGATGTAAACTTGAATGTAAACTTAAGCTTAAATGTGTTTGCTTAGGGCTTAGCTGTCCTTATGGTTGCAACGTGTATAAGATGGTGCTAAGTGATTTAGTGGCTGCCACCATTATATTTAGTTGTAATGGTGTTTCGTAAGTAGGTGGTAGTGAGGTATTGAAGTTCTTCAGGGGGCAAACTATTTCAGAAACGGGATTTGCGGTGGGGACTGTTGTCCGTAGGTGCATTACCTGTGTTGGCTTCAATTGTCTGTGAGGAGGATTGTTGAGAAATAGATGGATATGGAGATCACACGTGGAAAGTTATAGCTCGCCAGTGGGGCTAGTATTGAAATGGTTTGGCTAATGTAACATGCTGCATTGCTGCTGAAGTGTTATGGTGTCAAATGCATTTTTCCCTTGTTGATTATTGTGGCGACAATTGGCAAATGCTAAGTTGAAGTAGTTGGGCCAGAGTGAATGACGGAATGAGGACTAACCCAAAATAGCTTCCTCGATTTGATCCTTTCTTCTTTAAGAGAGCCCAGGTCCTGGTTTGTGGCCCAATTGACTAGAGTCCAAGAGTATATCCTCCAACGTTCCTCGTGGTTCTACATGGGAGGTAACGAAGGAAATGGAGTTAGGTTTACATATAAAATGATATTCACATAATATATATATAAAAAAAAAAGGACATGGAGTTCGGTTCACATCATCATGAGTAAAATTCATAATATCAGCGGAGAGCATAATGCGAAAATTTTATCAAAATACTAAGGATAAAATTTGAAAAAAAAAAAAATGAAGAAAACTTTGGAAAGATAAAAGGAAAAAAATAGAGTGACATCAACTGCTCCATTAATTGTAATTTTGTTATTTTTGTATACTTATAGTCTGATTTTGTCACATAATTATATTGTGGAGGTGCATATAAATCTATAATTTTTCTGTTTAGCAAAATTAAAACAAAAGTGTGAAGGGTCTAAAAAATAAAATTAACCCAATTAAATGAAATGATGATATCCCAACAAAGCTCAAACAAACATAAACACCATTGCCCTGGTGCATCATCTCCATCCTCATAAATCATAACTCACCACTTTTGTCTCTTTCCACCAAATTAAAAAAAAAAAAAATCATAGTTCTTTCCAAATCCGAAGACCATACATCCATGGCCGACCACTTCCCGCAAGAAATAGTGGTGGAGATCCTCCGGCGGCTGCCACCCAAGTCCCTGATCAGATGCACCGCCGTCTCCAGGTCATGGCGCCAACTCATCAGCCACCCTTCCTTCATCTCCCTCCACCTCCGCCACTCCCCCCGGTTCCTCCTCCTCCAATTCTGCAACGAGCGCCCCCACCCCAACCCCTCATGCGCCACCGTCCGCTACTCCCTCCACCGCGACGACCCCCGCCTCTCCGACTCCGACTCATCCCTTTTCCTCCCACCTACCGCCTCCCACCGCGAGTTCTCCGTCGTCGGCATCTGCGATGGCCTCGTCTGCGTCACCGCCGGCCACCACTGCCACTCCCTTGTCATCTGCAACCCTTCTCTCAGGAGATACGTCAGCCTCCCGAGACCCCAACACTACCCTTGTCTCTACACTGCCACTGTCGGGTTCGGCTTCGATTCTACCAATGAAGACTACAAGGTTGTGAGGCTCTCTTGCATGGTCAATGATGAAAGGTATGAAAGAAGTTTTTAATGAATAGTTGAATACTATTTGAACTCTATCATAATTAAGGGCAACTTATTAGATAATAATCATTTGTGATCATGATTTACTCTTTCCATCAATACGTTGAAAAATCCGATGAAAGACAAGATATGTTTGGTTGATAAAACAGTTATGTATCAAAATTAATATAACTAAGGGTAAGGCACTAAATCCTAACTAGAATGTGTTGTTATCCTTGCTTTATCAAGGTATGGCCTTAGTGCTCCCCATGTTGAGGTTTACTCTCTTGCAACTGGGTTTTGGAGGAATTTGAGTGATGCTGCTCCTGTGTGTAGTTTAGTTTGTGTTGGTAGGGATGCTCCACATGGTTTTGTCAATGGGGTTGTGCATTGGGGTGCAAAACGCAGGGAAGGTGATGATGGGTGGTACCATTTTGTGTTGTCGTTTGATTTTGTTGGTGAGGTGTTCGGGGAGGTGTTGCTCCCGGAGAGGTTGGCTCATGGGTCTGAGGATAGTGTTACAGTCATTGGTGGTGGGGAGGGGCTTAGTGTGTACTTTGTCAGTGGTGGCTTGCCTTGTTCTTGTGAAATTTGGGTGATGAAGGAGTATGGTGTTGTGGGGTCTTGGAACAAGGTGTTTAGTTTTAGCTTGAGGGGGTTTTGTTTGGATTTGCCGGCATGGGGGATATCGGTGGCTGACGTGACTAGTCCGCCGGTGGCGTTGTGCGTTAGGAAGGGCGGAGAGGTGTTGCTGCTTATGGATGAGGCAGGAAAGGGATGCCTGTATTCGCTAGACATTGAGAGGAAAAGATTTACTGACCTTGGAATTGGAGGGGAGGGGTACACATGGTATCTGTATGCTGGTTATTATGCAGAGAGCTTGGTTTTGCTGAACAAAGCAAGTGGTCTGGTATCTTATTGAATTGGTAATTGATCCTATATTCATGCAACATATATAGAAGGATACTACATTTCTTAAATTTTTCTTTTTTGTACATTTTGCTTCATTTGATTGCCTTTTGAATGGAAGGCATACCTCTATTGAGGTTGTTTAAGAATAATACATTGATACTTGTATAGGGAATGTAAACGAAGTGTTTATCCATGTTTGTTGCTTGTAATGTTGTTTATGAATACCAAGTTCCAACTATTTTTGTACTATTAGAATAGCTATGGTTTGCTTGCCTCAAATTTCTAAAAGAAATTTCTCTGTCAAATAATTGGAGCTTATGTGGCGCCAAAATTCCATCTTTTATTTTGGGACGAGTGTAGATGCCCGTGCGATGCACGGGAATCTTACACAATCAAAATAACATGTTTGGTGACATTACATATATGAAGACTTTGTTTGTGGTTCAACAGCCTTAACTTCATTCATCTTGCAGTGGAGTTTTTGCTTGCTTAGTATGACGGTGCTTAACCAAATTCTGTCAAAAGGTTGTGGCCCTGAGTAGTATAAAAGTATCTACTGAAACATTGTTATCCTGCTAATAGTCTTGAACTCTTTGTTGTCTTGTTATGTTTATCATTTCTAATGAAAAATCAACAAAAAAATCTAGAATGTTTAGGAAAACCGGGTCTTTGATAACGGAAGTCAAGTCTGATGGCAATCATGGCACACTTTTGCAAGAGAAATTTGTAGTTGGTCTGGGCAGACCAATATCAAAAATTAAAAGTCAAGTCCTTCTATCTTCAATTTAAAATTTCCCAACCATGGAACGTAGAAATCAAATTTTTGGTTACGTTTGTGTTTGCTTTGGGTGAGGAATCTTGGGTTAAGTATGGAGGTGTTGTTTGAGTCATAACAGGTGTCTAGGGAACCAAGAGACTGGTCCTACCTTGAGCAACCTAACCAATTAGATGGCTATCTGATGGGGGCGCAAGAGGGCTTTAGACCTTACTGGTGTCAACTTTAAGCTGCAGACCACAAAAAGAGAATTGTGAAGTTAAAGCAGTCCTTTTGGAAGCGGATGCAAAGTGTATAAACTGGTTGCAATGAGAACAGAAGCATGTTTTCTGCCAACAGTATTTTATCAATGAAACGACCTTGTCGCTTAGATACTTAATCCTGCAACTGCAATATATGGATTTGATTTTGACACATTGTGACCCAATTACATCTTTTTATATGCATAACTTTTGAAGTGATAAGTATAAACCAAATATGTTCGATGATAGTATAAAGAAGTTTTATACTGTAAGCGTATTAAAATTAAATTTGTATATCAATTCTTTCTTCAAAAAAGAAAAAGAAATAATTCGTCCAGCCATCACATTATTAAATTAATTAGTTTCAGCTGAGAGCAAGCACAAAAGGCCGAGAAGGCAGCATGCCTGTGGCAAGACAATAAGATAATACATCGTGCACGAATAATATAATTATTTATTATTATTATTATTGTTATTATTATTATTATTTACAGCTATCCTCCTATCCGAAGCAATTACATTCAAGTACTGTAAAATATTTAAATGTGAGTGATTTTCTCAATTTAAATTTAAGGTGCATTTATTTTAGATTTTGAAAAAAAAAAAGTGATTTTAAAATTTAAATTTTATATATAATAGAAAAAGTTGAAAATTGATTTTTTTTTCAGAAATTACTCTTTACAACTTCTTCAAAAAAGATGAAAATTGATTTGTTTCAATGAAAAAAGTAATTTTTTTTTTTTTGCTGAAAAAAACATAAAAAAACACACCCTTAAACTATGGCTCACTATATTATGATGAATTAGCATTTTTACTACAAGATCAAATTTCAGTTGTTGCATGAATAATATAATTAAACATAAGTATATTAATTCAACTACTTATTATTCTCTAATCTATAATTATCTTCAAACACTTCTTAATTTTTTTACTGTGTGATTATAATTTATTTAATGCAAAAAATAAATATACAACGGTTAAATTAATTTTTTTAATTCTAATACCCTTTTTTCCTCTCAATTTTCAATTAAGTCACTATAATTTTCCTTTTTAAATTGATCGTTACACTTTCATACGTCTTCAAATTAGTTCCAACTGTAACCATATGTTATAACATTGTTAGTTAAGAATATGATGTGATTAATGTATTATGATGTGTCTTAACACATTGCCATGTGGCTATGGTAACGGTGGGTATTGAACTGAAAAAGTATGAAAGTATAAGAATTGGTTGAGGGAAAAAAAATACTGGCGTACAGAATTGAAAACAGAGTAAAATTATAAGGGCAAAAAAATTAATTTAATCACATAGAGGGTTAAAGTTTCATGCACATTTCTCCCATTTTACAAAGATTTTAATTTAGTCTCAAAATTTTTTTGTTTTATTTATATCGTTAATATTTTCAAAATATTTCAATCTTACCTTTTCAAATTATAAGTGAAAAAACTAATGTGAATGTTAGGTTATTTGTTTATCTAAGTGAGATAACATTGTTTATCACATCATCCCTTTTCATATTTTTGTAGAATATGAAAGGTCTTCTCCTCTAATGTAAACATCCTATAATACTTAATTAATTTTTCTCTTAATAAAATCGATACGCAAAGTTCTCCCTTGAAGAATTAACGATGAACAATCTCCATTGATGGATTTTAGACATTACTATCATTGTAATCTGGCATTCACATTAGCTTTTTCTATTTATAATTTAGATGTCATCTATCGAAATGATAAGATTGAAATATTTTGAAAATATCGAGGACATAAATAGAATAAAAAAAACTTTTGAATTGAATTGAAATTTATGTAAAACATTAGAAATGTAAATGCACTTTTACCCATCATATATATTCGTAAAATAAGAAAATCATGATCTTAATGCTTTATAAAATGGGTTGTGTCAATCTTTACTATTGAGACAACATTTTTCGGGAAAAAAAAAAAAGAACTAAGTTGCTTATACTAAAGCTAACTTCTTATGAACATTAAATTCATCAATCTAAATGTTGAATTGAAAATTGCCATTACATAGGTCAAGCCTACAAAATTTCATACAATTCAAAAGTAATTTGATATTTCATTGTCCACTTTATTTTGATGTATAATTGTTTCTTAAAAAATAAGTAAACATCAAAATATTAGATTATTTAATCTATTAGTGTTTGATTTTTCTAAAATTTGATATGCTTCATCATTAATATAAAATCATAATTTATTTGTTGGATCGATTAACTTCAAAATGTATAAAAAATTATTGAATAAAATAAGTATACAAGACTTACTCTAAAGTAAATGGATCCCTTCCTTGTAAATAAAGATACTATCAAATGTAACTATTAACTAAATTTAGGTTGAATTAATTTATTAGAAACAATATTTTTTTTGCAACACTTGACAATTTCTATTATACACTTCTCATATCATGAAATAGGATTGGCAAGAATGAATTAAAAATATGAATCATTAGGAATAAAAATGAAAAACACTTATTTTTACCCCTTTTTTTCATAAAGTTCTACACTTCAATTTTGCGATGAATAAATAATGGAATTTTGTGGGGGACTGAGTATGGTTTGCACCATCAATCAAGAAGGTGGGACCAAGTATAAAATAGAATCTAATCAATAATAAAAATTTATTTATGACAAAGTTATGTGTAATTTTTATATAACTAGATGCATTATAGAATAAAAATTAACTAGAAAAGAAACTTAAAAATAATAATAAGAAGCATGTTTTCTGCCATAATAGCATTTAGACTGTGTTTAGATAAGATTTTTTTGGCAAAAAAATCCTTTTTTTCACAAAAAAGAATCACCTTTGACAAATTTGAATAAATTTTTAAAAATAATTAGAATAAAAAAATTTAATTTTTAGCTTTTTAGTAGAAATTAAAAAATGTAACTTCTTAAAAAAATTTATTGTCAATTTATTCAATTATTTAAAAAATTTTAGTTTTACAACTACTTTTTTTCAAAAATTAAAATAAACGCACAACAATCTTGCAGCTTAGATACTTCACACAAATTTGCCCATTTTTTGAGGGGTAAAAAAAAAATCAGCTGAAGGTAAGCAGCATAAAGGCAACGGAGGCAAAATCAGTTATAGAGGGAAATCCCCTTTAAAATAGTATAGATGAATTAAGTCCTACCTATAGATAATTCCTAACCCTAAATATTGAAGTTTAGAAATTTAAGGATGAAAATAAAAATTTTTTATATATAAAATGATACCCACAAGATTTTGAAAAAAAACATGTCAGAGTTAGGTTCACAATAATCATTAGTAAGATTTATAATATTGGCGAAAATGATCAAAATATTAGGGATAAATTTTTTTTTTAAAAAAAATTTGGAAAGATAAAAGAAAAAAAGATAGAGTGACATCAGCTGCTCCATTAATTATAATTTTGTTATTCTTGTATACTTATTGTCTGATTTTGTCACATAATTATATGTGGAGACGCATGTAAATCCATAATTTTCCTGTGTTAGCAAAAGTCAAAAGGTGAAGGGTCTGAAAAATAAAATTAGCCCAATTGAATGAAAAGATATATCCTAACAATGCTCAAACAGGCATAAACACCATTGCGCCCGGTACCACTGCCACCATCTTCTCCTCTCATAAATCACAACTCGCCCACCCACCCAACCGAATAAAAAAAACAAAACAAAACGAAAAATCATAATTCTCCCCAAATCCCAAGACCAAACCTCCATGGGCGAAGACTTCCCCCAAGAAATCATAGTGCAGATCTTCCGAAGGCTGCCACCCAAGTCCCTCATCAGATGCAGCGCCGTCTCCAAGTCATGGCGCCACCTCATCACCCGCCCTTCCTTCATCTCTCTCCACCTTCGCCACTCCCCCCGCCTCCTCCTCCTCCAGTTCTGCGACGAGCGCGCCACCGTCCGCTACTCCCTCCACCGCGACGACCCCCGTCTCTCCGACTCCGACTCCGAATCATCCCTTTTCCTCCCACCTACCGCCTCCCAACGCGAGTTCTCCGTCGTCGGCATCTGCGACGGCCTCCTCTGCATCGCCACCGCCGCCTTCCACTGCCTCTCCCTCGTCATCTGCAACCCCTCTCTCCGTAGATACGTCAGCCTCCCGAGACCCCAACACTATCCTTCTCTCTACACTGCCACTGTCGGGTTCGGCTTCGATTCTGCCAATGAGGACTACAAGGTTGTGAGGCTCTCTTGCATGATTGATGATGAAAGGTATGAAACAAGTTTTGAATGAATACTATTTGAACTCTATTATAATTCATACTATAATTTTTTCCTTTTTTGGATACATCATAGTATAATTTTATTATGTAAAGATAGTAGTTAAGAGGGTAACTTATTAGATAATAGTCATTACTTATCATAATTGACTCTTTCCATCAATACCTTGAAAAATCGGATGAAAGATAAGATATTTTGGTTGATAAAACACTCGAGTATCAAAATTAATATAACTAAGGGTAAGATACTAAATCCTAACTAAGAGATGATGTTATACTTGCTTCATCAAGGTATGGCCTTAGTGCTCCACATGTTGAGGTTTACTCTCTTGCAACTGGGTTTTGGAGGTATTTGAGTGGTGCTGCTCCTGTATGTAGTTTGGTTCGTGTTGGTAGGGATGCTCCGCATGGTTTTGTAAATGGGCTTGTGCATTGGGGTGCAAAACGCAGGGAGGGAGACGATGGGTGGTACAATTTTGTGTTGTCATTTGATTTTGCTGATGAGGTGTTCGGAGAGGTGTTGCTCCCGGAGAGCTTGGCTCGAGGGTCTGAGGATAGTGTTACGGTCATTGGGGGTGGGGAGGGGCTTAGTGTGTACTTTGTGAGTCGTGGCTTGCCTTGCTGTTGTGAAATTTGGGTGATGAAGGAGTATGGTGTTGTGGAGTCTTGGAACAAGGTGTTTAGTTATAGGTTTTGTTTGGAGGTGCCAGCATTGGGGATATTGGTGGCTGATGTGACTAGTCCACCAGAAGCATTGTGCGTTAGGAAGAACGGAGAGGTGTTGCTGCTCACAGATGAGGCAGGAAAGGGAGGCCTCTATTCGCTAGACATTGAGAGGAAAAGATTTACTGACCTTGGAATTGGAGGGGAGGGGTACACATGGTATCTGTATGCTGGTTATTATGCAGAGAGCTTGGTTTTGCTGAACAAAGCAAGTGGTCTGGTGTCTTATTGAAGAGGATATTGATCCTATACTCATGCAACATATATAGTAGGATACTAAACTTAATTTTTTCTTTTTGTTCAATTTGTTTCACTTGATTGCCTTCTGAATGGGAGGATACCTCTATTGAGGTTGTTTAAGAATGATACATTGATACTTGTATAGGGAATGTAAATGAAGTGTCTATCCATGTTTGCTGCTTGTAATGTTGTTAATGAATACCAAGTACCACCTAGTTTTCTGCTGTTTGAATAGCTATGTTCTGCTTGCCTCAATTTTCCAAATGAAATTTCTCTGTCAAATGATTGGAGCTTGTATGGCACCAAAACTTCATCCTCTATTTTGGGATGTCACCTGAATTTCGTTCATCTTGCTGTGGAGTTTTTGATTCCTTAGTATAATATTGCTTGACCAAATTCTGTCAAAAGGTTGTATGGTCCTCAGTACTATAAAGGTATCTACTGAAACAGTTTTATGATAGTGCTAGTCTTGGACTCTTTGCTATCTTGTTAAGTTTATCATTTCTAATGAAAAACCAAAAAACGAAATCTCTAGAATGTTAAGGAAAATCAGGTCTTCATAACCGGGGTCAAATCTGATGGCAATCAGGGCACACCTTTGCAAGAGATATTTGTAGTTGGTCTGCCCTGACCACTATTAAAAATTAAAAGTCAAGTACTTCTATATTAAATATATATTTTCCGAACAATGGAATGTAGAAAGCATATTTTTAGTTGTGTATGTGTTTACTTAAGGAGAGGGATCTTGAGTTAAGTATCGAGGTGTTGTTTAAGTCATAACAGGTGTCTAGGGAGCCAAGAGACTTGTCCTACCTTGAGCAAACTAACCAATTAGATGGCCATGATGGAGAGAGGGTTTTTATCGCTACAAGTTTGAACTTTAAGCTGTATACCACAAAAAAGTGTTGACTTAAGCTTACGTGTCCTTTTGGATGTAGTTGCATAGTGTGTAAAATGGTGCTAAAGTGATTTCGTGGTTGCCACGAACATCTTTAGCTATAATGGTGCATCTTGAGTAGTGGGAACAGTGATTGAGGTATTGAAGAGGTTCTAGGGGCAAAATTTTCAGAAACGGTATCTGTTGTGGGGGACCACCCCCCCTCTCTCTCTCTCTCTCTCTCTCTCATAGGCGCGTTACCCTTTTTGACTTCAAGCTTTTGTGAGGAGTATTGCTATGACAATAGAAGGATGGAGATCATAAGTGGGAATTCGTAGCTGGCCAGTGGTGGGGGAATGGATTTTATCGTATGAAAATTTCATATGGCTATGGGTTGTGTTATGTGTTGATTATTACTATTGATCATAAAGGTAATCAATGATAAAATTTAATACATGAAAAAATCATGTAAAATTTTTATATGAGGATCCATTCGTGTGGCCAAGTATTGATAACACACCGCTAAGGTGTTATGGTGTCGAGTACAAAATTGAAGGTTTTTTTTTTTTTGGGCATGGATTGTGACTTTCCTATCTATTTTTTGTTTTTTCAATAGGAATCCTAGTCTACTAGATCTATTAATTAGGCCACTAATATGGGATTAATCGATGTGATATATATTTTGACTCTTTAATCAAAGATCTCGAGTTTGAGCGCTGAGAATAGAGAAAATCAATGTTGGGAGATCTTTACTCTCTTTGGAGACTTTCATTAGGTCGAGCCGGATTAGTCGGATCTTTGATAATAAGGCTCGAATACATGTGGTTTCATGGAGACAAAAAAGATCTATTAATTAGGTTGAAATAATCCAGTGAATGTAGAGTATTCTAAAATGGCTCGGTCAATTTTATCCTTTTTTGAGCTTAGGTTTCATGGCCCAATTCACCGGAGTCCAAGAAGAGATCTTTCAACTTTCTTGTCCGGAAGGAAAAAATTACTCCAATTCCTTTCATTACTAACCAGCGGCTAACACCTGCCTTCCAAAGCTCGAGGCTTCAAGCAAATTTAAAAATGCTGTGTTGATCTGATGAGATTAATTTTGAAACGAAAATTAATTAAAAGATGAATTTGAAAACTAAAAAACTTAAAAGTATGTGACTAAAGCCTGAACTTCTCTCGTGGATCTAACAGAGGGGCCTTCTAGAAGAGGTTCCTAAGAGGCCTGTTACTTTCCTTAGATGTTCTTGGCTCGTTAATTGAGCTGTTGACACGGGAAGAAAAGTATGCTATTTTTGTGGTGAAAATAATTCATCAGTCAATGACTTTGTTGCTTAGATATTTCATCCTTGCAACTATATTACTACACTACCATTTTTTTTCCAAAAAAAAAAAAAAAATCATCAAAACCAAGCATCTCATTCTTATATCCATTAGTTTCAACTGAAGGTAAGCATAAAGGCAACAAGCATGTCTCAGACAGCAAGAAAACACGTCAGACATGAATAATACAAAATAAAACGGACAAACCAACAGAACCAAGAAACCAAATCAACCAGTCAAGTTTTAAATCTAACGAAAGCGAGACATCAAACCAAAGCATTATTCAACAACCATTCATCAACCATAAATGTCATGGGGTGGTACATCACAATTCTTCTTCAAGTGATTCCACAAAATTAATAAATAATGTTTCGTTCCAGTGTTGATAGTGCCTATGTAATTGGCTAATTGCCTACGTAAAGCTCTAACATGGACTATTGAGTTCAAGGAATTGCATTCATTCTTGCATCTAATTATGTAAACTTGCAATATGTTTTTTCTTATGATTGTTCTTGTATCACAATTGCCATCGATGTATCTTAATCTCTTTTTATTTTTTCCAGTCATTGTATGTTAATACTACTTACCCCTACTCATCTATTATTAACTATCATTTGGAAATACATCTTCTCATGTACAAATTTTCACCGTTCATCAGCCTCTCATATGCACCATCTTCCATTTATATTTTTTGGTGTGGGCGCCATCTTCCCTATCACCAGTGAAAATTTCACATAATCATATATGAAGATCCATTTTCGCCATTTATATTCTTTTTGTTTTGGTCACTCATCATTTATGTTCTTTTATTTTTTTGGTCAGGTCATCATTTATATTCTTGTGTCCCTCTGATGAACCACCGGAGATGGACTTCATTATGAATGTCCACAGATGGGCCCAGCTTTTCCATCTAATTGCCAATCTTAATCAAACTTGGACCCATCTTATAAGGCTCATGCTGGGCCTTTCTCCCCGGCCTCTCCCCTCCTTTCTATTTGAAGCAATTAATTTCATGCCGATTGAGACCCACTATGTAGTTAAATGTAGAAATATTTTATTTTTAAAAGGGACTTATATGTTAATTTAAGTGTAATTTAGCATAGAATTTAGGTATAATATCAACATGTCTGAATTTTACCAACGTAACTACTCAACTGTTTTTGCTACTCACATTATACAAATAACGATATTTTTTACGACTATGTATATTTACATTCATGGCCTCATTTGAGTTTGACAATTTTTCACAACCATATTTGCGTAAAATTGTACTCACCTTACTTATTCCCTTGGTTCCATCATAATCTGTGGTGGGTTCCTCCGTACATCCACAGAATAAAGGCGGGAAAAACTTCCATGTATTGGCCCATCTTATCCACTTCATTGTCCATCTTAATCAAACAGAGTGATGTCTCAAATTCATGCTGATTTCGATACCCTTTAGTTAAACCCCCACAATAACGCGTACATTCTCGAAGGCAAAAAGCTAACATGCACCTTTATTTTCTATTTTTATCTCAGAAATTTATCTAATTATCTTATTATGAATCTGGACATTAATTTTTACGTAACACAAATAGATTTATTTACGTCAATTTTCTGGTAATTCATATCTTTACCAAAAATTGTGCCATTGCGGCCAGCGTCTACGCCATCTAGGTAGAAAACATCCCCTGTGTTTGTGCTAGCTTCTCCGTACATAGTTACAAACATGTTGGCGTGGCCCATGCACGTACAAGACGAAAAACAAGAAAAACAAGATGTGACTACGAGAAATTTTTAACTGCGAGACAAAATTAAATAATAATATATTAGCATTGAAAAGACGACATTCTATATGCAACTGCGTCATTCTAATTAGGCATGGGAAAAAATTGTTACAGTTCATCCATGCTACCAATGAGCTGATAGAAGCAATATTGCGCGGTTCAATCTACTCACTCAAATAACTGAAATACTCAACTTTTACAATTACCAATATTATCACCACACTGCTTACAGGCTTTATTCATTTGTTAGAACGTGTTGCCTATTTTTATTTACACAATCAGGCGCGCCTAATAAAATGGACTCTCTTATTGAAACTTCAATTCGGCAATATTATTGGCCCTATTTTCGTAAGATAGTAGCTAAAAACATAAAAACAAAAGGATAGTATTACATTTTTCTACCAACAACACCACATGGATATTGGGTAGTTTACCGTGGTGATATTGTCGGCCGAGTAACCTTTCTCACTGAATCAATTTGATCACGAAAAGATACCCTTGCAAGAGGCCATTAGAAGAATGACTCCAATGGCTTACAAAGGAATTTTCGTGTTTTTTGTTTTGTTCTGTGAGATAATTTTTGTAGTAGCAACATCACGATCAATTTATTCAAATAAGCAGTGAAGTTCATTTAGTTGGACCTCCTTTGGAATCCACTAGGGAACAAAAGAGCATGATGATTTAGGATCATCATCATCTTCATTTGCCAGCTTTATTATTGCCCATATCTGCCGAACAAAGCCTCATGCAAATCCCAATAATAGCAATGTTTGTTTACAGCTGGACAACAAGCCATGTTGAGTGAATATATAATCAAATCATATTACTGTTGTGAATGTTGTCTTAAAGCTTTTTCAAGCGAAACAACTTTGAATGGCCACGGCAGATAATACATGAAAGTTTCCTTGATCTAATGACCAGCATGTACTCCTCTTACTGTCACATTAAGCTAATTAATATTCCCATTTCACATGTGTCATATACTCATATGTCGACTTGGTTCCTTAGGCAGTCAATGAGAGAATCGTGGCATAGAAACTTTGATTCAAACAAAAAAGGGGGAAAAAAAAGAGAGACAACCTTATTATGAAAAAGAAGAATATAACAAAATAAAAGGTGAGACAATAAGAACTGAAGGCCAGTTACCTCAAAACTATTATTGCTTACTGAGTAAATTAAAATTGTCATAGAACATATCTATTGTCCATAGCTTTTGATTCAAGATAATGTGATCAGTGAATGAATCAAATTTTTCATGTCATCCCACAAGATCTCCACTTTATTATTTGGTAAAAGAAAATCGAGTGGACCTAAGGGGAATATCAAAATTGGTAACTTGAAGAAGTATACTCGTGTCAAGATACATTGTAAATTTGCATCTGTCTCATTCCTGTGCTTTTACTCCTACCAAACTCACAGGAAACGAGTTATTTACTTGACAGTCACTACATAATTAACCAGAGACTATAAGATAAGTATAACAATATTTTTCCACCTCTTCACTTTATCAGTTATTTTAATTTCACAGTATATGGATTAGACTACAAAAATTAAATTAAAAAAATTTTAAAAAAATCAACAAGATCACCTTTAGCACAGACCTGTCTAAAACCTAACCAAGTTTAATCGGAAGTTGCATATTTAAAGAGCTTAAATTAGAAGATGAAAGAAATCAAGAGTGACTCATTAATATATCCCTGCAATAATCTATTACGATTAATGTCTTAATAATTATTGAATATATCAGCAGCACTACTGTCTATTTTTTAAATGTTTCAGGTTTACTAGCTATCTGATGGTTGCTGCAACCGCAATGGTTCCCCGAGTCATAATTTCCTTCAACTACTGACTGCGTTTTTAATTGCTATACATCAACAACTCCACTAATTAGGTTCATTATTTTGCGTTATATTAACATGTTCAACTGCAACTAATAGAAATAGACTTTAATGATATTGAAGGGTTTTCATTTATATAACTTCAATATTGCAGTCCTAACTATCTTCATAAATCAGCAGTTAGTTAGGAAGCCCACATCTCAAAAGTCACCTGACATGTATATTATGATTTAATCTGCTGGTTATTAAACTTTCATATCTGTATATCGCCAAATATAATCAATGTCCATTTAATAAATTTCAGACCTTATATAGTATAGTACATGTTTGGTTCCAATTTTAATGGTTCTGAGTCTTAATTTCCCTCAACCGTATACTGATTGCATTTTTAATTGTGAATAGATTAAGTGTAGGGCGGTGAGGTGAGCTCAGAAGGTGGCAGATTTTCATTAGTGGCTTAGGCGAGCAATTACAATGAATTTGACGTAATCTTGGACTAAAATCTTAAGATAACAGGTCTATAATTTTTCTTACCTATACAATCCTTACTTAACCCAATCTTCACCAATGTGTTACTTCACCATTTTCCCAACATGAATAACCTCACTATTTGGTCTCTTCATTTTTGTTATATTTATTTGCAGGTGCAAGAGAGCAACAAATATAATGGACTTTCATGAAGAGGTTTCATGTACATAATTCCTAGGTATCTTCATAAATCAGTAGTAGTTAGAAAGATCTATTCACAAAAGTCATTAAATATATATTATGATACAAATCTCTTTCAACAACTCGAATGTGTGACATGAGCAGTGAGGCGTTTGGATAAGTTTTCTTATCACGAGGGACAAAATCTAAGCTTTTGTGCTAATAGCATGTGCATCATGATGGAGGGGTATTTGAATTAATCGTTTCTGCTATCTCATAAACAGTATCTACTTACTATCTCAATAAAATACAGCAAGCTGTCCACCTATCCAAAGAGCTCTATATCAGCTATTTGAATACCCTGAATTTGACTAAGCCCATTAATAGTGTCAACCTATTGATATGTTTAGAAAGAAAAATATAAATGGTTATTCAGTTATAAAATGAATATAAACTACTTAAGTTTTTATAGAACTACAAACATGCATCATGGGTTTTTTCGCTGTAAAAACACTTTTTTGATGTAGCTTAGAAGTTATTCATTCTAACTTTAGGGTAAAAAATCATATTTGAATATATGGATTCAAAAGCAGCTCGATTCAAATTAAAAAAATGATTAAAAATATAGGTCATTTTTATCCTAAAATACAATTATATTCAAATAGGATATACATCATGAATGGATATACTTCGAAACGGAAGGATTTGAACTTCCAAATAGCAAGTCCAAAACTAAAATAATTTTTGGAAAAAAATTATTTGATCTCCTTAAATTTTTCTAGACATATCTTTCAATTAAACTTTTTTGTTGAAAAGAGTTAAAAAAAAAATTGGACCTATCACCTAATTATGATTAAAGGATAAACTGGCCCTACATCCATTTCCATAGTATTTCATTACATGGTAAATTTCCTTGCCCTCACATATTTTGTTGGGGCACTCACGAGTTGTGTGAATATTTATGGATCTGAGTTTCTAGTTTCTACTCTGATCCTCTTAGGACCAGAACAAAATGGTTAATATTCCTCTCTAGATCAACTGCAATTAATGTTGGGGGGAACAAAAACAATATAGCGCTGGGTTGGTATACACTTTATTTTTCTCATGTGAAGATCTGATTTTATTAATTCTTTGAATCAGGATGTAACAGATCGATCAAAGGTGCAGGTGAATCTTCTCATCACCAAACCTGCCACTCGTTCCAGTTCACAGCTTTACCCGAATTCAGAAAGCACAAGCTATATCGGTAGCTTAAAAAAATATGTTATATAGGTAGAAAAATGTTACTTGTATAGATATAGATTTTTATATGTGTCTACACAAATGCCACAGTAACTTTTTTCTGAATTGTCTCTACCTTAAGGTCCTGCCAGGATATAATATGTGCAAGTATCAGCACTCAATATAGGCTGTGAATTATGAATAGGACAAAATACTGAGAGATGCTCAAAGTGTAATCTATAATCGTTATCTATATTCAACTGTCGGTCAATCTAATATACCATGACGAAATTCACATGTATATATAGCTTGCGGGGCACAGGCAGGAAAAAAACAATTGTTACGGAGTCTGTCATGATCACTAAAGGGTAGTTTTCACTCTATGTTCTGAAAATTTTGAAGTTGATAGAGTCGAGTACTTCATGATGAAGTGGTTTAATTAGAGAGGTTTATAAAAGGATGAAATAAAGATTAATTTATTAGGCTTAATTTGTTTATAATATAGCACCACTACACTAATTAATAGCAATGGAATTTGGGAAACAGGACCTTTTTCTGAAAGGATAAAGCCTAATTATCCAATAACTATGAAATTCTCACTAATGTATGTATTATAATTTTCTTAGTTTGAAAGGCGACCTTCAACAATCATCATCCCTTCATATGATTTTGCACGCCCGTGTATACTGCTTCGATCTAACTCATTGTTTCAAGAAGAGACCTTGCAGTGAAATTAAATTACATAAGCCATATGGAACTTGCATGTCCATGTTCACGGCCTAAGATCAATGAATTGATAAAATTGTCCGTTTCTTACTAGGCGATTTTTTATTGGTTATGTATTTGTATCCAAAGAAAAAGTGTATGTTCTAGGCTTACAATTGCTGCACATGGATCTACTTCTGAAAAAGGACAACCATGATCTAGACTGCCACATTGCATGGATGGTCGTTTCAATTTAGCGTTTGATAGCCTCAATCGCACAAACCATTAGCTCTCCTACTTTTGCTTCTTCTCTTTTTACAGCTCAAATAATTGGTCTATCTAGTTTAGAGTTTAATTGAATCAATTTTACGAAAATTAATATTGAAATAATTCCTGTTAGAAAAATCATGTTGCATTTAATACCTACAATTTAAAAATTAGTTTAGGAGAATTGATTTTGATTAGATAATAAATCGAATCACTTTTGATATGAAAGGTTAGTTTATTTGCAATCATTATATAGTGCTTGTAATTCTATATATTTTTCAGTTGATTTTATTCTTTTTATAATTATTTTTTATTTTAGCTTTGAGAATGGTGAAGTTGGTGTGCGACATTCCATAAGATTTTTGTGAAATCCTTCGTGCGATATGTACTGCAGTCTTCACAATTAGAACCTGAGATTAATTGAAAGTAACTGATATAGGCTTCTTAAATTCCCTTCTATTATTCTATAATGGCCAAATAAATATGGATTTAGGAAAATGGATACTCTCAATTTAATTTTCATTTGACAGGATAAAATGTAATCTCTTATCATCAATTTAAAAGGTGGAACAAATTCTCTCAATTTAATTTTTTATTTGACAAGATCAAATATGATCTATTATCATTAATTCTTTTATGTTATATGTCTTATTTGGATCCCACCTTTTAAATTAATAGTGAGATATCACACTTGATCTTGTCAAGTAAAAAATTAAATTGAGAGAATTTATTTCCAGTCTAGTTTATACAATAAAGAGGATTAGCTAGGAATGGGAATCGAACAGACAATGTATTAGGAACCTACATCTTAATCTATTTAGCAAATATTAAATTTTAAATATAACCCTTATTTATTAACCTTTATAATAGAAGTACGTCATATAAATACAATTTTATAAATTTTAGATATTAGCCCCAAATTGAAGAGGAAGAATTTTGAGTTTTAAGGGAAACAAACGAAGGGGAACACTTCCCTTTTCTTTACCTCTCATTCTCTTTCATTGAAAATCATCAAAATAACAAGGGTTATTTTTCCCTTCTCTTCCCCTTCTTAATTTCCCCCTTCTTATTCGCATCTATACGTGGCATTAGTTTTTTAACACAATTAAAAATCTTTGTACAGTGTAAGCTTTTAAATAGATTTGTAGGCGAGAAAAGACCAAGGTATTCATAAGCAGATCAAGTTGAGTCTCAAGAAAAAAATCAATACGTAAAAGACCAAACTCAAGTCAGATTTTTACAAAATAAGTTCATACCATTTTAAATAAAACGTAACTTGACTGAGGCTGGTTTTCAATCATAAAGATGACATGGATCTTCCAAAGAGCATAGTGTGGCAATCACTCAAGCATGGGGGGAATGTATGATTTTTTAACTTATTAATTTCCTGCATGTTAATATTTGATTATATCAGAATTCATTACAATATGTATCAAAAATCACAAGGAAGCACGTGAACGCCAAAATAATTAGCTCAAGTGGTATAATTATTTTGGGCATTCCTTGCTACCACAAGATAATTATGCCGCGTCACCCCCACAATACTCGACTTTGAAAAACATGCTTGGGTCCATTTGATTCACTACGATACAAGTGGGTAGCATAATTCTGACAAAATTTTCTACAATTCATTTGGTATCCGACGTACTGTCAACGAATAATTCATTGAAAAACCAAAAACTAAGGAGTAGTTTTCACAATGCCGTACAGAAAGAAAATATTCATCAATCATTTTAATGGCATATTTAGGCAAGTAAATTTTCCAATGAAACTAATAAGGGATATTCTGCCAATAATTAATTTTAGCAAAATATTATTTTGAAAAAATCAATACCTCGATTGTTGGCCAACAAACTAAGTAATTTATTTGAAAAATGATTTTCTTATTGGAAGATATTTATTATTTCCAACAAACTATACTTCACAAGTGATATTTATTATTTCCAACAATACTTCACAATTTTTTTTTTAATTTGCCGCAAATTTTTGAAGGATCGAGTCTGTCAAGAATTTTCCGCCACTAGCTAAACTGAATTTTTCACATAATAAGAGTTATAGGATTACCAAAACAATCTTCTACACTAATTAATAATAGATCAGAATTAAACCACTACTAGAAAATTGGCTGTTTGCGATCGATTTTTCGGTCGCAAAATGAAGCAAATTGGTCGCAACGTCTATTTGCGACCGAAACTGTCCGTCGCATATTGGTAGGTTGCAAATCCATTTATGACCAATTTTTTGAAAGCCTCAACAAATTGAAATTTGGTTGTATGTTGACTATTTTGCGACTGATTTTTCGATCGCAAAATTTATGTTGACTATTTTGCGATCAATTTTTTGGTCACAAAATTAAGATTTGCGACCGAAAAATCGGTGGCAAATTTCGATTTCAAGTTTAAATCAGAATTTGCAACCGGAGAATCGGTTGTTGATTTTGCAATCAATTTAAGTTGTTACGTAAAGCCCATATTTGCAACTGAAATTCGGTCGCAAAATTTGTTTTTACCATCGATTTTATTAGATTTCAACCGCCAAATCGGTCGCAAATTTCACACTTACACCAACAGAATGACCAGAATCTTCTAAAATTCAAAATTATTACACCTGCATTCGGCAACAGCCCAAAAAATAGTATCAATAACTAAAAGCTAACAAGTCAATATTGCATTTCATTAAGTATTCCTAGTTAATTGTACAACATCCCAAAATATAAAAGTCAAGTACCTAAAGTTTAAGACAAACAAAGTTAAATAAAAGTGAATAGTTTATAATCCAAACTACATCCAACATGAAACTGAAGTACAAAGCTCTTTCAAATTCTTCTTCATTATCAGTTGATCCATCATCCTCAGCTTGGTTTGCAATGATGGGTTGGAAATTAGTTGGTTGAAAATTCATCCTTTGCATCATCTGTTGCACAAGTAGATTGGTGGCCTAAAGTTGTTTCTCATTAGTCTTTAATATAGTTAGCAGCGCCCTATTCTCTTTTGTCATTTTCTTCATTAGCTCTTCATGCTCTGTTCTTTGTACTCGTGCATTGGACTATGAACCAGAACCATGATAATATGGCCTTTCATCAAGAACAGTTGATTCTAACCTAAGGCCATATATCCTTTCTTTTTTAACTCCAACTATTTCACGCCACACATCTAACTCAGTAGGTGGAGGATTTCCATCTTGAGAGGCTTTCTGGAATGTCTCATCCATGGCATGAATAAATTCAGCCGGCTAATTAGAATATTATGTCAATTAATACAAGAATTTTAATTTAGGGGTATTTACAACATGTAAATTGATATCGTACTAGAATTTAACATAATTATAGACCTATAACTATATTCTAACGTAGAAACTAATGTAATATGTAAAATAAAACATTAACTACTTACATCTACATGCTCTGCTCTCCTATCCACCCATGTTTGATCCTTATGCATGTGTGTGTGGCGAAATAACTCTGCTGGAGTGAGAGCTCTACCAAACAATTTTGTCTATCAAAATAATAACCATAATGTGAGTTAAAATTAATATAAGAATAGATACCTTAAGTAAAATATTACAGTAAAAATTAGTTTGCAAATAACATTAATAGTGGAAAAACTTGACCAAATTGGCTCTATGTTGTGAAGTAGTAATAGAGCCACCAGTATAAATTGAACCACGAAAGCCTAATGAGTCAGAAGAGCGATTCAATTTTGTTTGTCTACTCTTCTTTTTGAAGCTTTCATCCTGTCACTGTGCACAAAGTGCATCCCATACACTGTCTCCAAGAAAACTTGGCCTATCTGTGGAGGTACGAGCTCTTTGAAGCATATTCTTCAGTAATGTAGCTCCTCAGCATTCAAAATTCTTCTTCGCCCACGAGTAATCAGGAGGATGAATATCAAATTTCCTCTATTATAATCAACAAAAATATTAAGTAAATTAATAAAGTATATAGATGATAATACTAATCATTTCAAGAGGTTTTAAGTTACCATGAATTTTTCAAATAATAACTCTCTGACTTTAGGTGGTATTTTTTTCCATGAAAGCCATGGTTCAACATAATGGCTTTTGATAATGCTAGTAATCGCACAAGCTGCAGTGTTGGAGGGAAGAAATCTATACAGAAAAGATTTATTAATTAGTAAAATCAAACCAAATATAATGAAATAATTAAAATTTTTCATCACATACGCAGCTCCATCAAGATGCAAAGCTTTCTTCCTAGTACTTGACTGGTTATTTGAGGAATCATAAGAGTTACTTGATCCAGGTATAAGCTGAGGATTGTTTTATGGGGTAGGAGAGTTTGCACCTCTAATTGATGCTGGTGTTGATGAAGAATTGCCTACCGAAGAGGATGATGTAGCTGCAGGAGATGTGACTGAGCTCTGATCAGTTTCAAGAGGAAGCCGAACTATTGGAAGTTTGTCTGGACGCCTAGAACCTGACCCCTTTCCTTTGCCTTTACCCTTGTCAGATATCTTCAATGAAAAATCAACATTAGTAATAACAAGAAAATTGTGACAAGTTAAAGTAAAGTAAATATTATACTTTTTATAACAAGTAAATACAAGCACTAATTACCATCATCGTCATCATCATTATCCTCCTCCTCATCATTTAGTAATGCCTCCAATTCAGCATTCTCATCATCATTTTCAGAATTATAGGCAAAGTCAAATTCTTCTTCCTCATCCTCGTTTACAATTTGTTCTATGTCGTCATCTTCTTCCTCATCTTGATCATGTCCTACATTGACTCTACTTCATCATATGTACCTTCTTCATCTCTCAATATTTCAGGGAGATCATCATTTGCCACAAATTCGACAAAATTCAACATATCTTGATAAGCAAGTTCCAATGTATATCGATCATCGACTGTGGCTCTTGATTTTGTTTTAATAACAACCCACCAATCTTTCTTTTCTTTAATATTTTCTGGATATGGGACATAGTATACTTGAATGGCATTAGCTGCAAATATGAATGGATCATACTTAGAATACCTTCTTGTATGGCGAACATCGACAAGATCATATTGTTTGTGGATCTTCACACCACGATTAAGAACAGCATCAAACCAAAATCAGGACCAACAGCATCATACACCATTGCATGCACCTTATTTAAGTTCTCATTGTTTCTACTTTCTGTCATATTAGAGCTACTACCTTCCTGGGTAAATATTCTATGCAAAGTGGGATCGATTTCTCCATGACATGTCCAATACCAATAATCAGGAATAAACCATTTTTTATAAAGATGAACTCTAACTTCATCAGGCATAATGTAGTTCATGTTTCTACACTTAGAACAAGAGCATCTAATTTTCTCCTTTGCCAAATACGCTTGTTAGCATGCAAAAGCAACAAATTCTTCTACTCCATTTAAAAATTCATTAGTATAATCCTTCCGACCTAGCATAAGCCTATTATACATCCAACTACAAAACTGATGCATGTCCATATTCTGTAACATCATCATTAGACAATATACAGTTTATTTAATTTGCACAAAATTGAATAAATCAAGTGACACACAACTTAAAATAAAATTAAAATAAATAAAATAAATGCACAATCAAAAGCCATCAATCAAATATAATAATTTAACAAATTTAGCATATTTTCGTAAACAATGACCTAATTTAATCTATTTACTAATAGGAATGACAACCCAATAATTATTACTAATCCAAATATTATTAACACCAATATTATTAATTTTAGGTTGCAAAAATTAATATTCTTAGTCCAAATTAACAATTCTAACTAAATAATTAACATTATTAACTCATAAGTTAATACTTGTAAGGCAAACATTAACTATATTAATTGAAATTAACAATTATCACTCAAAACATTAACACTTTTAACTCACAAATTAGTGCTTTGAACCCAAACATTCATTCAAAAAAAGTAAAAATCCAAAAATCAGTCTAACCAAACTCTCTCTACCAACATCATCAACCAATTTACCAACATAAACAAACCATTCAAAATAACTAAATATACCAAAACTCTCATTATATTAGAAAAAATAACATATATCAAAAATATAAAATAACAACCTTTGACACCAATAAATTCTATATTAACTAACAAAATCAAACTAAACTAACAAACTAATTTAACAACATGTCAACTAATTTAACAACATAATTATCTACACAATGTAATTTGAAAAATTAAACTAACAAACTAACAACCAAATACCATAATCTAAAAAAAAAAAAAAAGAAATAGACCATAAAAATAAAATATAAACAGACCAGACAAAAAAAAAAAAGAAATAGAATAGAAAAAAATAGAACAGAAAAAAATAAAACAGAAAAAGGAAAAAACCAGCGTGGAAAAGGAGAACCGGAGTGGCGGCGGTGCAGATCTGGGCGGAGCTGATGACGGGCTGCACGGTGATGGACAGCGTGCTGCAAATATGGACGGCGACGGACAGGGACTACTAGCGGCGAACGGCGCTTACAAGCTTCTGCTGGCAATGGTGGCGCTTGTGATGGGGGTGGGGGGTTAGCAGAAAGAGAGAGCAAAAATTTGGGACAGGGGAAAAGAAAGAAATGGAGGAAAGGAGAAAAGAAATGGAGTTGCAGACATTGATTTTGGCTAAGTGTTTAAATTTTGCGGTTGATTTATTAGTCGCAAGATTGGACGAAAAATCAGTCGCAAATTCCATTTTTTGTGACCGATTTTTATTTAATGTAAATGGGAAATAAATAAAAATCAGTCGCAAAAAATGGAATCTGCGACTGATTTTGCGACCGATTTTTATTTAAATGTAAATGATATATAAAGATAAAATCGGTCGCAAATTCCATTTTTTGCGACCGATTTTGTGACCAATTTTTATTTATATCTTATTTACGTTTAAATAAAAATCAGTCACAAAAATTGGATTTTGCGACCGATTTACCGAACAAAATTTGTATTTTGAACATCTAAAATCAGTCGTAAAATCGGTCGCAAATTCCATTTTTTGCTACTAATTTCTTATCATTGTTGACCAAGAGGAAGTGGTCGCAAAATCAGTCGCAAAATTTAATTTTGCAACCGATTTTTTTTCATTTATTTTCATGTAATATAATCAAAATCGGTTGCAAAATTAAACTTTGCGACCGAATTTTACAGCATCACATTTACCTCAAATTACTCAAATCGGTCGCAAAATTGGTCGTTATTCCGACAATTTCTAGTAGTGAACTCATTTGGTTATATACACATGTCTCTCTTTATAAGACTAAAGAATTTTAAGGTTTAATTTATTTCACACAATAAGGAGAGTTCGAGCAATTATGGATTAACATGGCTTAAAAGGTTCATTCAAATTGTTTGGAAAATACTGATTTGCATATGATGAGTCTTTTTGATGCGAATGTATCTTTCAAGGGTTATGAACAACTAAGATAGGGATTGGCAGCGAGGATGGAAATGATCAAATCAGATCAAACTTTACCTTAAACAAATCTGTCTTATTTCCCAAACTCAAAAACTGAACCTAATTAATTATCAACATAGGCCTTTTTTAGGCTTGATTTGGTATTTTTGAAAGTCTAGTCTTACCTAAAAACATATTTAAGAGCTCTGCACTAAAGTACTTGCTTGAGAGACGATCTTGTGTTCTACAAATTTGATGAAGTTGCTGGGATTTTCTAAAACCTCTGAATCTTGGGTTTCCAATAAATGAATTGATACGATCTATATATCTAGGGCATTGTAAATATTTCTGTGGATATGTCTATGACTAAAGAGGATGATTTGATTAGGTGACCCTGTGATCATGTTACAAAATCCTTATCCTTATCCAAAAATATTGTCAATTCGTGCATGGTACAGCTGGAGAAGAGCTCGTGGTGGGTAAACAAGCAAGCAACAATATATGGGGACTACATATTCATTCATCGATTCTAAATAAAAGACTACTAGTTTGACTGCAATTTGCGCTAGAGTACCGTATTATGGAAGCAAATAACAGAATGCTTTGGATTCTGTATATCCTACATTGGTCAACAAATAAGTAATGAGCATATCCCTATCTGCCTCAGTTTCTTGCTTTCCTACTGCTTCTTGTTAACTCAGAAAGTTTAGTCAAGCAATGAAATGGAGACCGTACAAATAAATAAAAAAGAAAGAAGAAAGGAAACAGGAGAAAAAGGAGAAGAACTAAAAACCCCTTAATACTTCATGTTTTGATATGACCTATGTTAGTTAGGAATAATTTTTTCTTTTAAAAAAAAGAAAATATAATTTCGTTTGCAAATTGTAAATTGGTAGCTAGTTAGGCAGGCAAAGACTATCAGTGTTGTAATTTTGTTTATTTCCACCAAAATTGCGGTCTATAGTCAATGATACATGCAGTTATCCTAGGGTTCTGGGAAATCCAACAATATGGTCACAATCTTCGTAAACTTCTGCACGTGTGACCTCGATTCAGAGCGATTAGTGGGCATATAAAGTCAAAACTAAACCCCTAGGATAACATAAATTAGGTGGGAATTTCTTTGATTAGTAGTTAGTACGTTAGACGTAACTTCAGGTGGCATAATTCATATTTATATATAATTTTTTAACATAAGGTTGATCAGCTTATGATTAAAGAAATCAATTATTAATAATTGTGGAAAGAAAATTATTGCAATTAATTTCTTGCAAGCCACGGCACAAGACTATATGAACCTCTTTGAAAATAAATTTTATGATTGATAGTAACAATAATGATATATTGAGAGAGATTCGTTAATACCAGGTTTTTACACCTTTAATAATTTTTTATATTTTTTATCAATTCAACTATTGAATGTAAAAAATCTTTTGAGGATCACATTAATATCTCACAACTCATTCAAAAATTAATTTGGGATTTTATGCAAACTACTTATGATATTGATCATTTATGCCAAATTTTTTTAAAAATGGATATCAATGAAAATTTGATCAAATTCTTGTATATATTTAAGAAGTATTTATTACACTAATTTAGATGTACATAAAAATATATTAAATGATTTCAAATTAAAGTAAAATTTTATAGACATTATCTATATATAAACTCTCAATCCAATAATGGGTTTTGTAAAAAAATTTCAACAAAAATTGAATTGTTTCCCTCATATAGTTAATTACATAACAAATTATCCCTTAAGCTAGTGGCCCAGGTCCTGAACTCCCTCAAACTTGTCCAAAAATTAAAGTGTTTCCCTCACAGTTACGTTGGCATTGCTTTCCAAGTAATAGATGTCTTCTCCTCACCTTTTCTACCTTGTAGAACAAAGTGGCGCCCTTATGTACTTCCCACTTTTTTCAGTTTTAACATACTCGTACTTCTCAGGAAATTATTTTGAGCAATTTTAGGCTCTTCAAATCTTCTCTGGACTTTGTACAGCCATGGATATGCCACTTTCTTTACAGCTGACACTTAGACGTCAATGTAATCTCTCAAATAAAAGGAGTTAATAATCAAATGCAAAAATTCTTGAAGTAGTTAAGCAGGCAACGACTAGGAAACTTGTAGTTGTGTTTGTTTCAAACCAAAACTACATATTATTGTCAAATACATAGTTTTCTTGGGGTTGCGTGAAACTTCTGCACGTGTGCCCGCGATATACATAGGGATGATATTGATAGGCATACAAAGTCAGAACTAAACCCCTATGGATAACATAAATTAGGTTGGACTTCCTTGATTTGTAGTTGGTGCGTATCGTGACTATATATATCTATATATATATATATATATATATGAACATACTGTGGCGACTTGGTTGCATTCCACAGCACAGACTATGGACCTCTTTTTAAATTTATCTGACATCAAAAGGTTGATAATTAATACCAATTTTATGTTTATCAGAAAAGCTATGTAATGACAAGAAATCGAGAACTAATTAAAATGTAGAAATTTCTTTTTATATTTGCATACTTTGTTATCGGTAACAGGGGAAGAAGTATGAAAAAACCAACTCACCGCTCAAACTAATCAATGGGATCTGAAAAAAAAAAAAAAAAAACTAATCAATGGGAAACTAAAATGTGATGATTATCGCGTCATGTTGCATAATATTTGAAAGCCATGATCTCAAAGTGCCAAGAAATACCAGGTTTAACCAATGCTTAATTTCTATTTATCTTTGGATATTTATTTTTCTTTTATCTTAATTTGTATAGTTATTATTACAGGATAATTGCTATAAGAGTTAGTCTTGATTATTGTGACTGTTTGGCCTTAGTGCAATTTAGTGACCTGGCGCCTCTGGGCGCATGTATGTTTGTGTAAATAATACGAGAAGAAATCTAATTTTCAACCTCAAAAAGTTGACGAATAAGAGAGAGGGAGAGAGAGAGAGAGAGAGAGAGAGAGAGAGAGAGAGAGATTTTGGTGCTCCCATCTATATCATGGTATTAGTGGTTTTAGAGCAAGAAATTTACAAATAGTTTATGTGGAGCACATTTAATAGTATATAAGAATGAGATAAAGATTTTGTTTTAAAAAAATATTAGGGTAAAATATTTCCATATTGTAGAAATAAAATTAAAACTAGTGAGAATTTTAAAAATTTGGTAGACCACATGACTCAAGCTTATGTACTTTTTGGCTTTTTCGCAAGCTGAACAAAGGCTTATATGTATATATAATACTTTGTATATGTATAATTACTATTATTTAATTATATTAATTTTTTTTACTGAATTACTTTGTATTCAAAATTTATTGTACTCTAATTAATTTTATTCAAGTTAAGTTAATTTACTATAGAAATGAAGTTTTATTATTTTACTTTATTATTTTTATATCTTCATTTTAATTTTTTTCATAGACTCGTAAATGTGAAACAATTTAACTTTTATAAATATCCAAAAAGCATATTTCTGGGAACAAATGGGCTTTTCAGTTCTTATCGCTGCTTGTTCATAGGATTCCTTTTAAATGACGTGGCAAAATGTACACCTTTTAATGCTGAAAACTGCAGCTCAATTATAAGAATGAACGTGATTTGATCCTGAAAACTGATGAGACGTGGCTTATTCACTAAAATAATTTATCACAGAAGAGCAATATATTTAAAACTAAGTAATTATGGTCAATTTGTTTATTTTTTAGAAACAATTATTTTGATAATTAAAAAATATGTTTAAATTTTTTTAACATAATTAGATATATTTTAAGAAGATATAAAACCTCAAAAAAATATATTTTTTAAAATTAAAAATTTATATCATAAAAATATTTTCAGTTTAAACAAACACACCTTAATTATGTTTATAAAATAAGTAATTTAAATCTGTATTTTAAATCGTACAGATTTAAATTGAGTAGCGGTTTGTCTTGTGCATTTCACCAACAGAAGAGCTCACTCAATGTCCTACTGTAGTATTATAAATGCAGTTTACAAGAAAAACACCATAAATGTATATCCACTGCGTACGTAGTGGCGATGTTTTTAGGTGCAACTGTATGGTTAATTTACCCAAATTTTCCTTCAACTTCTGAGTAGTTTTACTAAATTGTACTGCGTAGTGACAGTACATGTTTAGATGCAACTGAAAAAATGTAGATTTTCGTGTGAAGGGGTTTCAAATTCCATAAATATAACCAGTCACCTGTCATCATAAATCAGTAGTTAAAATACTCTCTTTGCAAAATTTATGATTCAGTAATTTTTTCAACGACTTCCTCATAGATTAGGTTTCTCATATGAAAAACAAACTGCGTTTTCATTTATTGTCATATTAAAATACTATGTCATCTTGTCTTCCGGACAATCAACTTTTGATAGCCCATTATGATAAGTTGGTAAATGTTTGGCTGTATTATATTTCATGCAGTACCAGACACGTTCATGAACATGAAGGTTTTTTTTATTATTATATTATTTAAATTAAGAGTTTGTTTTATCATTATTATATTTAAATTAAGGGTCGCCTTCTTTTTATGAGGACCAAGACAATCTGTTGCAGCGCTGTTCGTGTGGGTATATGATAAAAAATTGTTAGAATTAATGTTTCTTACCCTTCGAAACCATTCTAAACCCAAATACGTTTCCCAAAGTAGTAATATTAGTTTTTGGTAGAATATACGCCTGAAAAGCTATATATACTTTGGTATAATTCTAATCCTTCATGAAAACCAAGAATTCCTGTGGTGATTATGGGGCAATAATTAGTACCCAAACAGCTACCGTATATATGCGGTTATCTGAATGTTCACTCTATATATATATATATTTGATTCATTCCTCGAAGTGAAATGGATACTTCGGTAATTTTCAATTAATGTTATGGAAATAGTACTCAACCAAAAGCTTCATTTTTATTTCACTTTATTTTATTTATTTATTTTTTGAGGTCCATGAATCAACTTTAAATTAGGTTTCTTTAATCTACTTATTTTAAGTTTAAGCTAGGTGTAACTGATAAGACTCGTTATATATAAGAGATAAAACATTAAACCTGCATGATCAAAATTCAATAAGTTAGTAGGAAATTTTCAATTGTTTTTGTCATAATGATAAGATTGCTAGTTAATTACTTGTGTTATGTACATTTTTATACTTTAATTTATCAATTATTTTATATTATTAAAATAAAATTAATTTTAATACAATATCAATATAAAGAATTTTACACTGTCACCTAATCATATATTATTATATATATAATTTTTGAAGTAATAATTATAAAAGTCAAATATTTTGACTGATTTGACAAAAACTGATTAGATAATTATATAAAAAAATTTATACCAACAATAAATCAAATTGAATTATATTACAATAATATAATTTTTAAATTAAAATTTGTTAAGAAAATCAAATAATTTTATAACATGACAAGACATTATTAAATCATTAATGATGTAATAATTTTTATATTGATATTATATCAAAATTAAATCACAGGTTTTAATGGTATAGGATTGTAATTCTTTATCCCCGTTTCTTTTCCTGTCTTTCCCACCTAAAATTTGATATGGTACAAAAAATTAAGGATTTCAAAAATTGATTAAACCTATTATGTGTAAAAAAAAAATTTAGGTGTCAAATTTTAAATGGAGACAGAAAATTGGGTTACATAGATGACTTTTATTCTAATATATGTTTGGTTGTGGGATAAAAATAGGGGTAAAAATTTTATGAATAACACATAGAGTTCATCTATTAAATTTTCACTTCTATTTTTACCCCAACCAAAAATAAGGGTGAAAATTTGTGGACGATATATGGAGCTCATTAATTAAATTTTCATCTCTATTTTTATACATTAACCAAACACACATCAAAACCTTTTCTCTGCTCACATTAATATAAGTTTGTGCAAAACATCACTCTTCTTTGACTATACAATGATGAGAGAGCAAAAGTACTCTCGCGTCGAGCCACTAGCTAATTTAATATACTACTCGTACAATTGTGACTACAAAAGTGTGCAACAAACAATATTCATTTTCTACATATTAGAATTCAGCGTTAGCATGGTGGTTTTCAAGATGCATTATGCTATGACATTTTCAACGAAGTTTCATTGGATACCTTTGAGAAGGGATCATGATGGTTAAGGGGTCATCATCGATTCACCTTGGAATGGTTAAGCTTTCCCCGGTATGAGCCAAAACATAACCTCATGCAAGTGCAAAAAATGCCAATGCAAGTCCAGCTGGAGAACACCCCATGTTGAGTAATCAAGCAGGCAACAATATAAGGATACAATACAAGCTAATTATATTCACTCACCAATGTGAATTGTCTTCTAGCTATTTCCATTTTTTTTTTTTTTAAAGTCTTTCGGTGCAAGATGGCTGCTAGTAGAAATGTATATCACCGGCTGGAATCTTTACTAAAATACTTAATTTTGTGCATGCATATATTTAGAGAAACAAATCACATTCTTAGATCCTTTTATACGATTTTTTTTTACAAAAAATGATACAAAAGCATGTTGTTTATCAGATCTCATGCACCACCGCATTCTGCATATATGTTTGGTTCCTTATTACAAAGTAATAAATAAAAATAGTGAAGGAAAAAACATGTGGTCGGAAAGAGAAAACTTGATTGACAAGATTGAGATAAAGACAGATCGGAAAAATTGGAAAGACAAGCCTTGGCACAAGGCTTGCCATGAACTCTTCTTATTCTTTCTGTGGATCTGGCGGATTCTTTGATCTACCTTTGAAAGAGAGAGAATAAAGGGTATATTAAATATTAAAATGAGAAGGTGAAAGGAAACTAAGGAAAGGTCACACGCAATTCTTGATTAACTTTGACAAATGACATGGATGAAGAGTAAAGTGGCAGTTAGGGAGGTAAAGGCTATACGAGTGTTGAAATTTTGTCTGTTTCTCGTAAAACTACTGACTGCAGTTAATCAATGAGAAGTATGCGGTGCAGGAGAAATTATTGTAAAACAGTTAGTTACCTGGGGTTGCGTGGAATGCAGTCACAATCATTGTAAAACCCTCTCTGCACGTGCGACCTTTGGGTCATATTCATAGGGATTAATGACATAAGTGGCGGTCGCATGAACAAAGTCAAAAAAACCCATGTACGTACCCATTCCGACTTCAGAGTAACGTGAAAATGGTCAAAAGGAGTCAGTATACAATGCAAATATGTTGAATTTCTTTGGTTAGTAGGTACTAGCTTGCTGTGACCGGCTGAATCACACACACACACCCATATATATATATATATATATATATAAAATTGATTTTCTTGATCCTACAAACAAAGCAGTTTAGGTTAAGTTGATGTTGAGATCGAGATTTTTTCAGCTAAGGCTCTTGATAAATTATTATTATTATCTTTTACAATAAATAATTGTATTGCTTTTGTGATTAATATATCATTCATCAACCTACGTACAATATTAGAGTCCAATACCAACATAAATATAATTTTTCAATATTTTTATTAAAATAAATATTAGAATTGGGATTAGACTTAGATCTAACTCAACCCATATACTAACTCAGGGGCTAGTTACGAGCAATTGAACATCAAGTATAAAATAGAGATATTATAATATATTTGATATTAAAATTGTGTCTAAATTAATCCCAAAAACTAGATTGAAAGTAGAGAATTGTTCAATTATTATAAATGCTGACTATATGCTTAATCGATGTGGGGGCTTACCAATGTTTTTCTCGGCACTATTATAACTTGATGGTCTAGATATGTATGAAATTTTACTCTTAGTCTAATGCAAAAGATTATTTTTATACCCATTTTTTCATCAAATTCATTTAATGGATTAAATTTCAATATACTATCACGGTTAAAAAAGAAAATAATATTATTTAATTATTTATTATCAAATTTTTAAATAAAAGTTTGGCTATAATAATTGCTAGCTAAGAAATTTTAACTTTTAATATATCAACATATTATTGAATAATGAGTCTAATTTTGATATCACATCTTTGTAAAAAAATTTTATATCATTAACCAATAAGATATTACTGAATGTGTAATTTTTAATGTAGTTATCATAAAAAAATACTTTTAATAACACAATAATATAAAATCAAATGACAATGTTAAAAATTTTGTACTAAATATATGTCAAAATTAAATTTTTAAATAATAGTACAAAAGAAAATAATAATAAATAAATTCAAATTCATTGGAAATATCTAAAATTATATTTGATTACAATCTTAAAATTAAATGGGTCTAACTTAATCTCAAAAGTTAATTTATGAGAGAGAATTATCCAAATACTTATAATGACTATATAAGTTATATCTCTAATTAATGTAAGACTCTACCACATCCGTTATAGTGAAATTTGTCAAATCGAACATCTATGGATAGCTCAATATAATATTATCAAATATAAAATAAACTCTTATACCCAAAAGCTATAATTCATGGAAAAAGGTTACCCAATTACTTATAAAAACTATTTAAGTTGTATCTTTGGCTGACATAGGAGTCTTACATACGGGTTATTTCACTTCATTTTTTATGTTAAATTAAACTTAAAATGTGTGTTGCAAATTGCACTACAAGCCATCAATTATGCCAACTTGGTACAAAATGACATTGAAAATAAACAATATAACTGCTTTGCTTATGATTAGCGGTGAAACCCAAGCACATAAGATAAGTAGTAAGTAGACATTGCACGTGGAAAGATTCATTTGATGATGGGTTGGTATTTGGTAAACCCAATCCACACTAACTAACACAATTTTTTATAGCAAGAGAGAGAGAGAGAAAGAAAGAGTGACAAGGTAGATGGGCGTATTCAAGGCTCTAAGATGGTATCCTATGCTAATGATATCAAAGAAAGATCACGAAGAAAAAATGGAAAATCAAAGAAAGAGAAAAAACAAGAAGGCACAGAAAGATAGGTCGTCTTCTTTGCATGCAATGCCCATGTGCACGCGCATCTGTTGTGGGGTGGATGAAAGCGAAACACCCTCATGCATGATGGAATCATGCTATTCGACCCATCTTTGTGCAGCAGACAAAGAGATTATCGAACACATGTTAATGCCATATTACAGGTGACAATAAATGATCAAAATCTATATATTCCAAAGTTTTGAAGATCGCCATTTTCTCATAAATTTCAGATACATGTACTTAACCTAAATAGTACTCTTGTTTGCTAGGAAAAATACAGATGCATATAATCTTATTGTGATCGCATTGTTAATTTGGAACTTACATATATTCGACTGAAACTTTTAAAACAAATGTTTATCTTTAGACAAACAAATAACTTGCAAAGTGGTCTTTTAAAGAACTAGACAATGTATTAAAATAATAATAGATTTTGTAGGTTTTCGATTTGTCTACATGTATTAATCAGTAATTATATATCCAAGGATTTGAATAGTTTGAAGTATGAGATGTACATCACAGAGTAAAACTTACCATTTTAATCATTAATAAGAAAGTAGAAGTTCAGGATTTTATAAGATACAAACAGTTAGATATGACACAATTTTAACCATTAATAAGAAAAGTAGAATTTCAGAACTTCATAAGACACAAAAACTTGTAATTTACCCTCTTAATTTTTTATCAATAATTAAGATTTTTTATTTTACCATTTAACATGCACCACACACTTTTCATGAGTCAATAATATCAACATCAAACAAAAAGATGCAGTCTTAATTTGATAATTTCAGCAATTTGATTCTCAATTGAGATAATTAGAAACCCAATTATATATTCAAATATAAAATCATTGTTTATAAATAAAATCAGGCTCAAGTTTAAAATTCAGTATTCCCGCTCTTGTTGGGTGTGTACGTGTCCGTCTATGGTGAGAAGAGCATTTTAATGGAATGGGAAACTCATTTACGGAATAGTAAAATTAAAATATATAACTAAAACAAAATTATTTGAATCCAAGAACGGCTAATAAACAGGCAAGCAGGTTTATATTAATCAAAAACGTAATAACATGATCATAGCTATTTGTCCTTACTTCTCAACACTGTTAGCGGCCAAACATACAAAATTAATGAAAAATCAGAAAGTCATTTTCATTTGCATATAGCCATTTGTCAATCATATGGCACTAAAAGACAAAAAAAAAAAAAAAATCAAGGGTGAAGGTTAAAAAATCAATTCCACATATTCAAATGAAAGAAGTCCAATCATCCAATTTGCCCCCAATTTTTAGTTTATATTCACTCAATTTCGGTAAATCGATAAGATGTGTCATGTATGTGAGTCTAATGGTCAAAAATTAATTCATATATATACATATAAAAAATTAACGTTCCTGATATATACTTCATTAAGAGATTCGTAACTCACAAAATCATAAATTACAAGAAATTCCAATTATGTATATTTCTTGATAAACAAAATCAGTAAAGAGGATGATATCATTGGCCAAAAAATGAATTGGGTTCAATATCAAACATACGTTACTTAGAAGAATGATAAGAGGAATATCATTAAATCTCAAATCGGTGCTTAATTATATTTCTCTTCTTCAAGTGCGTGTCATGGTGAAAAATAGAACAAGTATTGTATTATGATAGCAAGCTGAGCATTTCTTCACCATTTAAATCATAACACTTGGAATTTGTAAAGTATGTGATTTTTTTTTCTGACAAGGTAAAATATGTATAGTGTTTATTTTTTATGTGGATTTTTATAATAAATTTTCCAAGCGTAGTTGGTAAAAAGCAGTGTCGTATCCTATAAGAGTGCAAATTCAATTCTTCCTGTTGATATTAAGACTCCTTTGATGGATGATCTTATAAGCCCCTTATAAATGCTCTTTAAATCTTGGGGCTTCACTTTGGTCCTGGTGGGCAATAACCAATGTCGAAACTACCTAAATTTATAAGAATATAAAAAAAAAACTTTTATATTAAATTCCCATATAAAAGAAAAATTATTTTGGTATTAGGAGTCATAAACTAGGTTTTTTTTTAGTTGTTCATTTAAAAGTAATTTTGATATAAAGTAAAAAATTTACATTTCTTTCATAATCAATTTTAGAGATAAGAATCGATTTTTATCTCTTAAAATCAAACAATATCAAAAATTGGTGAAATCAATTTTAGGCGATCAAAATCAATTTTAAACCCCTTAAACGCGGATCCAAACATGTTACAGGGGTATTTTGCACTAGTTGTGGTACAACTTAATCACTTCCTATTTGTTAGAGTACTATTATTTATACACATTGATAATACGTACCATTTTTGACATTTGTGAAACCATATATAAATAAATGATAATTTAAGTTATTTAAGTGATGAATCTATTTGAAAAAATATATATAGAGAATTATGTCAACAAATGTATATTTCAATCTTGTAAGTGATTAATCTGATAAAAGAATTTTTCATATATTACCAATTATCTTAACATATTTATTATATTTAATAGAAACATAACTAAATTCTTCAATTATTTACATATTGATCTATAAATATCCAAATAAGTGTCTAATATTTATGTACCAATAATATTTTGTTTATTTGTTATCATCAAATAAAAACCCTACATCCAATTTTTTTTTCATATGAAACCCTAATGTTTTAAAATTATTTTAAGTATATTGGATCCGAATAATCAATAAAATCTCAAAAGAAAGATGAAGGTCAGCAAACACATTTTTCCATCAAATGTACAGTTTATAAATTAAGGTAAAAAAAAAAAAAAAAAAGAAACTGATTAGGGGAGAACAGTGGGAAATTGTTCAGGTTCTAGCAATTGTTCACACGCGCCATAGCGGCACGTGGTGGTGACAAGGCTATGCGACAGTGACCACCCTTTTGCCCTCTTAACGTAAGATGTACGTTCCACTAATTGACTGCTCGTAAAAGCAAGGGGCCGTGAATCCCGTTTTGGGGAAAACCGGTTTTATCTCCCGCGGCCGAGTCTATCGAATCTCGGATACACATCTCCAACACGTCACACAGAAAAGGGTATCTTTGTCCAATAATGAAAAATGCTTTACACGTGGAGAGGTTTACTTTGTCGTTCACCCCAAAACGCTGTCATTGCTAAGAAGATGATAAAATGCCCCCAGCGTTCGTATTTTTCACGGGGCCAGAAGAGAAATAGAAGGACAAGATTAAATTAGAGTTATTATTATTAACACCGTTGTTGCTGTTATTAACCATCATTAACTCAGTTTCACATAGAAATATAAAACTGTACTTATTTGGGTCATGGGAAATGAAAATTATTAATAGCCTCGAGATCATAAATAAATATATTTCCGGTATGAGAATTTATGCAAGCAATTACAACTAGTTAAGACTTTCTAATGAGATTAATTAAAGTTTCCTATAGTGCTCACATTATCCGAATCAAATCTCCAGTCGTTTATCCCTCTGATCTCCAATTTGTCAAGTCCCTCTAAATCCCTATTTCCCATGCGAAAAGTTTTCTGCGCTAATGTAAATATTGAATAGAATCAGCACGCTAGCTAGAAAGTCCAAATGGCAACTAAACCCAGCTAAAATAAAAAATGAATAACACATTGCACAGCAGTTTTTCACAACTAAATAAAAATATAGTGTTTTTCAAATTGTGTAAAACTATGGTTTAATCTAAAATTGGGGGCAACTCAAAGTCATTTGCAATTATTAATAAATTTTTGTAATCTACTTGAAATCTACAAATTGATCAAAATATAAATAAAGTTAAATACTATTGAGATAGAGATTTATTTTGATACACTATTAATATAAAAAAATATTTATACTATTATTTAATAATATATCATTATATATGAAATTTTTAAAATAATAAATATAAAAGTTAATCACTTTTACTGATAAAATATTATATAATAAAATATCTGTATAAAATATTTTTAACTAATAATGTATCAAAACTAAATTCATTAAGACAATAATACCTAATAAGAATAACATGAAAATTATTCAAAGAAAATGATTAACGTTACTTAATTTACACCAATTTCCCCCGAACCTCATGAGACTGAATAACACTGTACTGTAATAAAGTTGCGTGTAAGTGCGAAATTAAACCAACTATAGTTGCAGCGATACCCCACCCCCAACCAAAACCCCTCCTTCTTTCGCTCTCATCCTCCTACCATTCTCTCTCTAATCCTACCCTTCTATTTCTCTCTCTTTGTATCTCTCCCTCTTCCTCCTACCTTCTAACCCACGCTTTCAAGGCTTTCCATAAAGCCTTCCCCCAGTTCTCCACCATCTATATCTATATATACACAAACAAACGCAGTTTCACGCACCTCACGTTTGGTAAATTTTTTTTTTTAATTTTTATTTTCTGATCTCTTCCACCACGTTCTCACCATCCAAATACCCCTTTATAATCCCGCACACCCCCCTCCATAAAACCATGTCCACCGATCTGCACCTCCACCACGACCTCCCCAAGCTCCGAATCTCCCCAGTGAAGATGCAAAACGACAACAACATAATCCCCTCCTCCGAAAACACCAAAACAACCAACAACGTTAACGACAACGCACCCACTGTCGTTTCACGTGCCGAGAACGGCGAGTTAAACGACGGCGGCGTTTCGGACGACGATGAGAGCTACCGGACGCCGACTTCGAAGGAGAGCAAGATTCCGGCGATCCTGACGTGCCCGCCGGCTCCGAAGAAGGCGAAGCCGTCCGTGTCGTGCAAGCGGAAGCTTATGGATGAATTCCAGTTCTTCGAGGTTAACAACAAGGAAGACATGGACGCGTTCTTCAGATCCACTTTTCCTAAGAGGACCTGCCCCTGTACATGAGAAAGAAAATAATTAGCTTCCAGTTCCCACGTTTTAATTTGGCTTCCACCAAACGCTGTCTTGAAGCATATGTGAAGCTACGTAAATTACACAATTTTTGTTTCTTCTCTCCTTTCTCCCTTTCTTTTTCTTCTTCTTTTTTTATAAAATCCAATTCCACGTATTGGATCAATTCTCTCTTTCTTTTTTATTTTTTCTTTTACTATTTTTGGTGTTTTTTGATATGTTATATATGTTTCACTCTGTATAAGATATGAAATATTGGATCCTGAATCTTATATGTTCATTAATCAGAAATTAATCTCAGAATCGACATATATAACGTTGAAATCTCTTCAAGCACAGTATCGTTTGATTCATTTCAATTTTTTTTTTTTCTAATGATGATTTAGTTTGACGGTTTTCTTATGTTAGATTGTAATTTTGATCCGGATTGTTTTTGTGTGAAGGTCATGAATTTGATCGTTGATCATGTCAACAAAAATTGGTGAATTTTTTTTTTCAGAATGTTATATTCCTTTTATTGCCTGTATAATTCATATATATGGTCCTTTTTCTGGATATATTATATGATTTGATCAAAGTACTGGGTATGATGAGGATTAATGTTTGGGAATATTGGAGAACGATGTGGTAGATGAGGTTGGTGGCTTATGTTACGTGATGGAATTAATCACTAGTATTTTATTAGGGAAGGGAGTTTGTGAGCATTTTGGTAGGTTGGTTAATTTACTTTGTGAATGGTTGGTCATTACTTGTATTATATTAATTATATTAATTAACAAATTTTTTTAGCTGTTATTAGCCATTGTTGGAATAGAATCAAAAGACATGTATAAAGTTGATCCATCTTTGTGCTTTGACAATTATGCATGAATGTGTGTTTGACACGGCTTTGGGATCGATGAAAGGACTTTGATTTTGTGCGCAACAACAAGAGAGAAGTAAGGGATGGAATAATTTAATACGGTGATGGATGGATGGATGGGATATGGGGTGAGACATGCTATGTGCCTTGTGATTTTCAAACAATAGCTATGTTTTTGTCTTTTTATGACGAAATGTAATAAATCTCAAGAAGGATATGTGGATTATATTTATTAGACGCCATATTAGAATATTATCCGTCACAATGAAATTCTATAATGTTTTTTCATTTTTTCGGAAAATTGGCTGCTGACTGTAGAGGATTTAATACGCAACTCGACTAGGCGAGAGAGATTTGTTATATCGTTTTTGTTTTTATTTCTTTGGTAATGAGTGATTTGTTCTATGTAATCCAGCAGCTCATTACCTAATATTTAAGAAATTGCTTGTATTTAAATTTTATAAAATATTTCCATATAAGATTCTCATTAGAATATAACTATATGCAAATATCAAGCTAACAATAATTTTAAGCTCGGTAAAATATTAAGGTAACAGTAGTTCTCACTTGCGGCTAAAATAAAAATATATAAGTATTAACTAAAAACACAATGGCCTGAAAATGTTTCAATTTTCAATAAGAAGAAATAAATGAAACCTTACTTAAATTATGCAAAGAAAAAAAATCGACTAATTAGTATCCGATCTATAGGTTCTCAATTATCCTAGTATCTTTCATTTTGTTTTACAAAATAAAAAAGACAATTGTCATTCTAAATAAATCATAAAGGCGATCACATATCAGAATTTTTTTAATTTCTTTTATATATTGAATTTTAGAATTTAAGGATTTTGAAAGAACAGTTCTTTGTAATTAATTTGAACATTGAAATCTTTTGCCTATTTTTTGTTTATTTATAAAAAAATAAACATTTGGGATTCATAAAAAAAATATATAGAAAGAGTATATTTTCCTTTTTAAAATATTCATAATTTAAAATTTTATTGTCATAATTTATAGAGTAAATTACACTGAGTTGAAGTTAGGTAATATTATACATGATACCTCTCGATTTTTATACCTTTAGGGAGGCCAGTGTCATATTTACAAGAGTATTTAGTGTCACGTTATACAAAATACAGGGGTGCTATATATAAAATTAGAGAGGAGAAATCTGCTATAAAATTAGTAGGGGAAAACCTGTCGTAAAATTAAAGGGGAAAAATCTGCCTCAAAATTAGAGGGAGAAAATTTATCGTAAAATTAGAGAGGAAAAATCCGTCATAAATTAGAGGAGAAAATCTGCTGCCCTAATTAACCAGGGAAAATCTGCCACAATTGATTAGTAGCCTATGTTTTTGTGGCAGCTCAACTTCTGCCGCAAATAGCCAATTAGCAGTAGATTTGCCCAATTTTGTAGTAGATTTGTCTATTGTAAAACGGCTTTTTTCTTATTGTAAGGGGAGGTTAGTATATGTTTTTGAACTATTTTATATGAACAAACATGATATATTTTTGAAATAGATTAATGTTGATATACTATCGGTGTAAAAGAGTTTTATACTATTATCCAATCATATATTTTTATTGGTAAGACATTTATCGTAGTGGATGGTTGAATTAAATATTTTTATTGATATAACAATACATAATTATATATTTGTATAAAACTTTTTTATTAGACTGAAAGTATATCAAAATTAATTTTTTTAAAAAAAATCTAAGAAATTATATTACGTATTTTATTAAATACTTACAGCTTTAATTTTTCTAGTACCTGTAGCCATACTGTATGAGGCTATATACAAGATCCTATGCTGGAAAATCCCATGTATTTATTACCCCTAACTTAATAACCCAAGCTGATATAAACCACATTTTATAAGAATTATTTAGAATACATGTGTAAGGCTTTCCTATTGAAAAAACCAATTGGATTGGTAAAATATTGCGTATATTAATTAACACTGTGCATTAAAATTTATTTTTAAATTGTTATCAGCATATAAAATATAAATATTATAGCGTTAAATTGATTTTCGAATTTGGAAAGGATATTGGAATATTTATAATTCAATAGAAACTTACAGCTATTTTAATAATTTTATGTTCCAAAAGCAGTGTCCTTTGATAAATTTTGGCATTTAATTTTTTTCGATATATGTGAAAGTGCTCCAACTCACTTAGAGGCGAGGAACTAACAAAAGCGACCAAGGAAACAACGAGGACAGGAAAACACCAAAAGACAAACACCAACCACACAAATAAAACCAAGCCAAGCACCCCCCCAACAAACAAGCCAAAAGAGCCCCTAAAGAAAATGGGAAATACACCTAACGAAAAGACTAAAAGCACCAAGAGAACGAGCACCAAGGAGGGGCTAGCACGCCAATGGCCGAAAACAAACCACCACACCACCCCCAACACACAAGCAAAGACAAAAGCCGATCCAATTGCGTCACTAAGACCAAGCACAAGGACATCGCCCACAAGCCGAATAAACCAAAAACCCCTAAACGAGCAAAACCAAAACCACAAAAACCAACAACCTTAGGACCCTCCTTTTTTTTTTTCTCCTTTGGCAACCCCTTTTCCGTGGAAGGGTGAAATCTTGACACTACTTGATTTTAGATATCGCTTCAACCACTCTTAATACATTACTAGTCTTGAATCCCAAGGCTCTACCAATATTCCATGTCTTTTACGCTTCCACTAGTTCCTCTTCGAATGGAAGCACAATCTCGATTGCGCCACTATGGAAAGTTGGTACAGACTCATACAATGGCGTTTGCAATATCATCATTGCTGACTCTGAGGAAACATGGGAATTATTGGAACTTTGCTCAGCTTCGTTATCAAACTCCAGAGACTTACCACCAATAGAATTCTCCAATACCCCAAGTTGAAAATGGGCACTGCTTGAAGGCCAAACCACATCCGTAAAATGTTCAAAGCCAGGGGGGCAAGATGGCCCGTTGCTCATAGTATCTAAACAGCCCACCTCCATGGAGCCCGAATCATGAGCTGGTGAAAGTTGGTCCACCAGGTCGCGTGTAGGTGGGAGAGAGGCTTCCTTCACACACCTCTTTGATGGCCCCACATCTGGAGTGCACTGCAAGTCTGTCTTGTCCGAGTCAAATACACCAATGGGAAAGTAAGGGTTATGTCGTTCACTATGCCTCATTGAAGCCACCAGCTCCTTTTCCAAAAATACCCTTCTCTTCTCAGCTTCTCCCTCATTTCGCTGGTTTCTAATTCCCTTTCTATAGCAAGGAAGGTCAGCCTCAATAGCATTTATAGCTGGCTCCAATAAGGCCCCAAGTTGATGCTTAATCTCTCCTAGGATGTTTCGGTTGAAGATTTCTTCGGTCACTTTCCACATCATCTCTTTGATCTTCACCTTTTCAAGCTGTCTTCTATCCTCAACAGCTTCTGCATCTTCTAACTCTTTTGAAAAACTCCTTATCTGATCATCGCCTTTGGTTGTTGAGGCCTGCCTTCCACCACATCTTTGAAACTTCTCCCCTGCTTTGCAAATAACTAGAATTTCTCAATGCCCCCTATCTGTTCCTCGTTCTTATCAGGCTCCATGACGGTCAAGCCATTTCGAAACACCTCCTTCTTGCCATATTTAGCTATTGACACCTTCATTCTTCTCCCTCTAATCCATGCACCATTCAGGTTGTTGAGTGCGTTTGTAGCCTCCTCTAACTTCTTAAATCTAACAAAACTAAATTTACTGCTGTTGAATCGCCTTCTTTTATGTGAGACATAGACATCGCTCACTTCCCCTTCCCCTTCCCCTCTAAAAAATTGCATTAACCAGCTCCAGCTCATCTCCCATAGAAGACCATCAATGAAAAGAGAGTAATCCTTTTCCATATGTAGGCTGTCTCCAAAGCTTTGTATAGCTTTCATTCTACCTTTCTATAGTTTTCTCATTGGCATTTAATTATGAGTTAATTTTAATAAACTATTAATATCTTATACTTTAGACTATCAATCTATCATATCTTGTTATATATTAGTGAGAGTCAAACATTTTAATGATGTATTCATATATGATCTTTTTGGTAGATAAAAATTTAGGGTGAGTGGATGGCACCCCAATCTAATATAGGAAAGCCTACAGACTCAAAAGCACTTATAGAGAAATTTACATTATCTCACCCCAAAAATATAAGTGGGGGCTTAAACTTACGCCTATCTTGCTCTACATGGCCACCCTATTGGCGTTAAAATTATAATACTGATTCTGTATATTAAAATTAAATTCTTCTACTTATTTATTTTATGTGAAACTGTGGCTTTTGATGATAAGCTCCAGAAGAACCATCTTTATTATCTATAAAAAATTACTAAGCACAAAATTGTAACTTCTGTTGCTAAGGATCTTGGAATTAAAAGTCATAACATTCCCAAACGTTCAAACAAGACAATATATGAAGTCGATCTATATATAGAGTAAAAAAATCCGTACCTTCACTAAAATAATATTATTTTCTTCAGCATTGACAATGCGAATTTATGTACTTAGCATGCATAATAAAGGAGATATCAAAGTGCAACAGGGCGGTTGGGGGAGGGGGGATGAAATTACAATAGGGTAACCCAAAAACATGTATTTTTTCACGATGAATTACAAAATTCTTATGACGTTGCTTTATTGACTAAATTGATGGTGTGCATGTATAACGTTTTCTCTTTCCTCATATAAATAATTTTTTTTTAGACCAGTTTGGTTAATGACGCATAGGATAAAAGAAGAAAAAAAAAAACTTTATATGAAAGTTTGCTGATGAAAAATCTCGAAGTTTGCTTATGAAATATTCAATGTCATTCAGTAATTCCTTTTTTCAAGGCAATCTCTGTGTAGCTATGACTATATTATATCTCTCTCTGCGCTGTTTCAATCAATAAATACCGTTACTAGGGGGAATAGAACAACCCATTTAAATAAAAAAAAAAAAAATTTACCAAAGGAACAAACTACAACTGTTAATTTATATCCTTATATTGCGAGCAATAGTATAAGTTGAATAGAAAAGGCATCTTATACCAAAAGTCATGGTTCCTTCTTAAACCTAAATCAATATCTAATAATTAATTACATAGAAACCTGGCATCTACTTTCGGGATTTTCCCCCTTCAAATATATATATATATATATATATATATATATATATATATATATATATATATATATCTCAGTTAAAGGCAGAGCAAAGTGAATATGTGTCAATTAATTATTTTTTTGGCTACAGACTAATTAGAGCCATGTACTTTATGCATGTTCTTTCATCTGCGTACACATTTTTTAATCCCAAGGCTTCATTTTTACGTTTCTTTGTCTTTACTCTTTAAGATGTCCTAAAAGGTGGGCGTGACTATAAACTAATGAGAAAAAGTTTAGTCATCGTTGATGAACATGATGGAGTATAAATCTCCAAGCTAAGTTAAGAATGAAACAGGTAGCATAAAGAAAGGGAACTTGATCTATAAGCCAATCTTTGTAGAGGATACTTTATAACTTGGATAAGGAATAAAGCGATAGGCAACATGACCAGCTACTCAGCTCATCAAATTAATTGAGGAATATGCAAGCAATGTAAGGGGGGAGAGAGAGAGATGCTAAGCGTATTAAATAGAAAAGAAGGGTAAGCACAATTTTCAATGAAGATTATTACCTTTTACAACTCAGTTTTGGAAAAGCTTTGTGTGCGGTTACAAGAATAGGATGCGTCAATGTCACGAAAATGACTCCAGGAATGCAGGTCCATTCCCCGCCAGGTGGGGGCTACGGCCAAGAAGATGTTCCTTGTTTGTAGAAAATGTACAGTATCGTATATATCTATGATTTGGATCCTCGAGAAAATTTATAAAATAAGAAAGTGAGGATTTTTTACTATTACATCATTTTAGTAGGACTTATATATAATAAAATTATTTATCCAATAATAAATAATCTCTTATTTATTAACTTTATAACTTTTCTCATTTTAGAAAATCCAAGTCCTATATTCCCACCCAATATGCAACATGCTTTTTTTTTTTTTTCTGGATGATCATATTATGCTGTCTCAGGTGAAACTCAAATATGATTAGATTTTTTTTTGAAAAAAGAATAATCCTTAGACACTCAAATTGATATGTGATAATTGGTATACATATAAGTGTAAATTTTAATTATACAAATATTAAACATAATATTAACTAATAATAAATATACACTATTATAAAAGACAATATATATATATATATATATATATATCAATTTATCATTTATATAAGTGAAATCTATATTTATTTGAACAATGATCATCACATAGTAATTTTGATTTCTAAATCATTATGTTCAAAATAATATAACTACTCAAATTTTTATTATTAATCCATTCTTAAATGCAAGTATAAAATATTTTTTACTTTTTTATAAATTATTTGTGCCTATAATTTACTATATTTCAATAAATTTGATTCAGAACGGTTCAACTAATTATAAAAATAAAGTGTTCTTAATATTAATATTTACTATTTATCTTAAATTTACAAGTGTTATTCAGGAATTGTTTTAGATGAAAAGAGGAGGGTAAAATTTTCATTTTAAGAAAATATATTTTAACTTAAAAATTTTAAAATAAAGAAATAATATATTATCATAAAACCTTCCTTTCATTTTTTTAGGTTTTATTAAAAATAAAAATATTTCCTTCCTTTCCACTCAAAATCCTCCATTCAAACTTATAAGAACATCGAGAACGAATTCTAGCCAATTATATAGCTAGATGGCTAGACGTGTCTATAGCATAGCTATTCTCATTGTAGTCATTGTAGGCTAGAAGAGGATGTTCTTCACTGCTTAAGAGACTGGTCGCTCTCCTCTTTTATTCAGAAGAAGTTGGGCCTATACAACGAGGACAATTTTTCAGAAACCAATGTCACTCTTTGTTTCTTACTGCAATTTGGCAGATCAGCACAAGTGCATGCTGTTTCTTGCTGGTGGGTGTTGCATTTGCATTTAAACTACTTCTTTGATGATAATATTTGGAGTTGGCATCAGGTTCTTAGAAATATTATGCACTCCCACTATGATGAATTCCTTGCTTTCTATCGATGTCCCTCCGTGATAGTGAGCCAAATATGGCACTCCTAGTAGTGTGAAGCTTAATGGTGATGGTAGTGTTTTCCAAACTTCTTGCATGAGTGGTTGAGGAGGTGTAATCCAGTCTTATAAGGGTGATTGGCTATTGGATTTCACTGCTAACTGCATGTTCATGAGTTATGAGAGAAAGGGAAGGAAAGACATGAAAGAGAAAAGAAAAGTAAGGAAAGTGAGGGTTTAAAGGAGTATAAAATAAATAGGGGGAAGCAAATAGAGGATTTATAATGCATTTTTATAATTTTGTTTTTATTAAAATAATTAAATATGATTAATATATTTCATAAAATATGTAACTTAAAAATTACATTTCCATATTTTAATAAGGATAAGATAATAAAATGAGATTGTAATCTTATTAAAATCCCCAATTTGAGGGAATCATAAACTGAGGGTAATAGAGGGTTTTGAGGGATTAATAAAATCCTCAAAAGCCATTTTTTTTCTAAAAAGTAAAATTTGTGAACAATAATAAAACCCCATAAGCTTCTCTCTTCCTTCCTTTCCCCCTCTAAACCAAACTTGTGATCACACCCTAAATGTCATTCTATAGAGGTGCTAGTTGCTTAACTAAGAGCTATACATATGGATCTTGCGTTAGCTGAAAATTATGGCTATAGGAATGTTTGGTAGACAACCAGATAGTCTTCAAGCTATATACTTCTTACAGTTTGAACAAAGTGAACAATCATATGAGGTGCAAACTCATACATCAATGGAAGGCTAACTAAGTGAGTCAGTCCTTGTTGACTTTTTCCTCTCTTTAACTATGCTATAGTGTAATCAAAATATCCATAAATTTAAAATTCTTTATAGTTAAATATAATATTCTATAATTCTTACACAAGATTTATCCATTGCTTGGTTTAAGAAAAAAAAAGGGGGAAAAGAAAATGAAAAAAATTAATTTTTCTATTTCTTAGACATAGGGAGAAAATAGGGGAGAAAGAACCGAAAAAAAAATAGACTTGAGATCCATCAAAATATTTTCTCTCCACTTTTAGAGAGAAAACTAAAAAGGAAGAGATATTTTATTTAAAATAATTTGTTAATGCATAAAATTATTCATATATCTCTATTCAATAATTTAATTTTTGGGAGAAGTGATATAATCCTGCATAATCTCGAAAGTTATTAGTTCCAATATGTAGATCAAATGATACAATACGAGCAAAAATTCCTAAATTCATGAAATCAAATATATACATAGAATAACGTATAATTTAACATGCTTGCTTATGATAAATTAAAATGGAAAGATCAGAAAGACTAGACACTGAAAATGTGATTAGAGGGAATTAAATTATATTAAAAGTAATTATTTAGAACCAATCTAATAACTAATTAATTACCTAAAAGTTTTGGACTTTTCAAATTTTAATTCACACTCGATTCAAAAAACAAAAAAAAATTGACTCTTGCAGGTTCCATTTACATCTTGGAACATCACTTATCTTTCAATGGAATGAATATCATTCAACTCCAGCTTTGATTTGTCTCTGTCTTTGTTTTTCCAATAGCATCAAGCATAATCTTACAACTCATCCTAACTTGATGGAAGCAATTTCTGTAGCCAGCTTCAAAGCTTAAATTATTGCCATCGCGCTCCAACAGTAGAGGAGATGAAAAGTATTAGTAGTTTTAGTTTGGAAAACTTAATTAATTGAGAGTCTGTGGGTTTTTACATAATCCATATATATTAGATAGTACATAGCTGACTGGCGTATACATACGAAGTCATCACAATAAGATACTCTCTCCTCACTTATAAAAGCATTTTGTAAGAAAAGTCAAAACGTACTAAAAAAGTAGTAATTTACTGATTTGTATATGCAAATATAATAGTTTATTCATATTTTACTTAATACTTCTCAAATGACGCGCTACCTAGCATGTGCTCTAAATATAAAAGAAATCTAAACAGTTCTAATTATTTTCAGTTTTTTATTTGAGAACAATTTTTTAGTAAATAGCATCTTGATTATTTTTATTAGTTTATTTACAATTTGAAATTAATGATGATTAATGAAATAATTACCATTTTTTAATTCACCAGAATCAGATTCGCAAATGATAGGAATTAAGCAACCGATCTCCATGACCAGAACAATATCTGATATTAGGATTCGTGCGGTAAAAATATAGCCCATCGTGCAGCATGTTGCTTATGAATTACATAATATAACAACTATAAATAGAAAAGACATTGATCATGTATGATCGATGGTGCAACTGTACAATGGATTAATTACAAAACAAAACAAGTGGTAGCCTGATGAATTATATAATATAACAACTATAAATAGAAAAGACATTGATCATGTATGATCGATGGTACAACTGTACAATGGATTAATTACAAAACAAAACAAGTGGTAGCCACTGCCAACTATTTAACTCAGTCCTCCTAGAAAACGTGATAATAAAGTTATTAATTAGAAGATATACTAGCACTATTACTTTCCGATAGTATTAATTGTTGCCTTTGGGGCTGTCTGTGTTGTGTTGGATCCCTTTATTGCCGAAGAAGAATGCTAGTATTATGCAAACAAGACTGAGGAAGGAAAATCCAAGGGAAAAGAGTAAAAAGAAAGAGAAAGGGAGAAAACACACATGACACATAGTATTCCAATGTAGTATCCAGCAAAGAAAAGGAAAGTGTTGGGAAAGTGAAAGGAAAGTTGTCTCAAAACTTGCCATCTTGTACTAAGGCAGGATTCCTTTTGTTTCTGCATTGCCAGGCAACTCAGCTTGTGCTTAACTAATCTGTAAAGAAAGGGCCCTGGAAGAAGGACATGCTAATTCATTGGGAATGGGAACTGAGTAGCAGTCAGCAGACATGGAATTTATTTGCATTTTATCCAGTACCAGCCTTGCTAAAGAAAATTTTTCTCTTCTACATAATTTTTTGGAGTTACAATTTTGCATAATCGCACACACAATCTACGTATCTATCTATATTTGTATAATATTTTTTTCCTTCAGATAACTGATGATATTATTAAATTAAAAAACATAATATAATATCAGAAAATGTGAAATTAATCATAATATTAAATATTAAATATTATTCCTTTTTTGAGCTGGAAATATTAAATGTTAATTTTATAAATATAATTTCTTTGAATAAATATAATGTAATGTTAACTGTATTTGAAACCGCCGTAAGAACTTAATTTCTTCATTTTCTTGTAGCCCCGGCAGGGGTGGAACAAATCCTTGGACACGCCCAATTCACCAAACTGGATAAGAATCAAAACACCCACTATGTACAAAGTCCATAAAAGTCTAGAAAAATTTCTCGCCAAAAAATCTAGAAAAATCTAGCAAGAGCTAAGCATTTATCCAAATTCCACCATTAGAAAAAAAAAAAAAAAAAAGTTCCCACCGGAAAATGCACTTTAGTTCCTTAACCAGAACCGAGAGGGCACTGTCAGCCAAAAATAGGTAATGCATATTATCTGGTCAAAAGTACTACAACAATTAAACCTCATTCTACTAAATAGGATAGCTATATCTGGCCAAAAACAAAATAGTAAAATTTCAATTTGATTGTTGAAAAGATTTTTAGAACATCCACATAGCCTCCAAAAAATAACAACATCAGATTGATCCTCAAGTGAGTTTCTTTTCTACCATCATAAATATTAATTTAGTTTTAATAAATAGTCAATGAGCTGCAATTCAACTGACACGTCATGAGCGTTTGTGTGAGGCTAATAGAGTAGAAGATTGCTTTGCTAACACTGGACATTCCCAAAGTCTTGGAGTGACTTTCTGTTTTTTCTGCTCTAGACCTTTTTTTGTTTTTGGTCAACTGTTTTACACATTGTACTTATGGGGCTACTTGTCACAGGGTGATGCAGTTGGTTCGCTTCCTGTGTTTAGGCTTTGGCCCAGTTAAAGCCCAAAGGGTATAGGGCCCCGCCGACATGCCAAAAACCGCTACCCTTAAGCTTTATGACAAAAAAGGTATTAAATTATGGGGGGTTTACGGGTACCAAAATAAAAGTTCCCAAAAAGAGGTTATGTTGGATTTACTCAAATTTCTTTTTTTTTGGGCCTACAGTTGCTCAAATTGAAAGACCATATCGACTGGGCAGAAAGGGAATTGGTCTTTAACTGTTAGCCCTGTCTGTCGCCATTGCTCTCAGACCCAATATTTTGAGTAAACCCATATCTGTTGTTTGGCTTTTTAGAGAAAAAAAAACCTGTTGGGTGTTCTAACTACCTGAACCTTTGAGAAGCCCAAGAGACCACTACGAAGGATTGAACCTTTTCATCAGAAGCACAGCCATTTCTTTTTTAGAAAGAAAAAAAAAAAAAAGTCCTTACAAGATTTTGGGTTCCTCAACTTGCGGTTTAACGATCAAAATGTCATTGAGTATCTGCCTATGTGCCTGTGTGTACCATAGATTCAGGTGAATCTGCTGTCTCTAATCTCCTAAAAAATTTTTTGGCTACCATACAACGTGAAAGGTTTGATGATTCGTAATTACTCCATCGTACCTTATATATTTCTTTGATGTTTCTAATTTATGCAATGCTGTTGAGTCGTTGACGCCATAAATAAATTGTTTAACATTTACTAAGGTATAGTTGATATTCTTTGTTTGTCAAAATGGTGTAGCACAGTAGCAGAGCAAAGTCACAAATTTATAAGTCTCTTTTCTTTGACAAGTTGCCATATGCATGAAATTTCATCTCTCGTTTTTTCAATGACATTAATTGCTAAAGAGAGTTGTGACTTGCAAGCATGTGTTAGAATATCTGATCGAGATTTGAGACCACGTGTGCTATTCTATTGAGGTGCAGCAAAAAGTTTGATTAGTTCCTAGCTTTTGTTAGTTCCCATTTTTATGTGCTCGAAGGCCTGGAAATTGACTTTGTTATGTACATTGACTGATTATCCCCCATTCACTACAGTTTTTTGTTCTAAAAATATGCAACGAAAATGATCTCTTATGAAACTTAGAAACTTGTCTGAATAGGGTCTAAATGCTTCTATGTTTGCTTATGTTTCATTGGAAAATCATGGCATGATATGTGGCTATCGATCAAATTAAAGTGTTAGGAACCTAGCTCTGCATCAAGCTGGCCATTTCAACATCAGGATTGCAGATGGATCTAGCACCTTTTTTGTATGAGAAATCTGTATCTCTATGCATCATAGAACGTGATACAAAACAAACTTTGCTACCTAAATTATCTTAGTTGAACTAAAGTAACTTATTGATTTAACCCCTCAATTTTATAGTGAAGTTTTAAGATCATTTTAATGTCTCTTCCTACCATAACTTAAGTCTGTCCTCACCAATCCTCATTTGCTTCCTCCAAAGCATGGAGTTGTTTGTCACACGCAGGTAGAGGAAAAGAACCACAATAAAATATTTATGATAGGAATGATTAACTAATAAGTATTTGACAATTCATCGATGACATTAATATTAAATAAAATATTTAAGCACCTTAGCAATTCCTTTTTTTTTTTAGGTTGGTTAGATAATTCATTAATTTGTTGTTTTTTTTTTTTTAATAACATGGCAAGTGTTTTACACATATAATAATAGGTTTGTTTTGACGGTGAGAGGTGCAAGTACCTTAACTATTGTAAGTTTTTCAAAATTATCAGGATATGCAATCCCAATTAAAAATTGTTTATGATAAAGTTGAAATAGATATGTTTGGAATTCAATATTATAAGCATTAATTTAATTCAAAAATAAAATATTTTATTTCAAAATTTGAAATTCTAACTATGTATAAAATTATTTCAGTTAAATTTGAATTTATTTTCCCTTAACTTATTTTCGGTGTAATTTCATCTTAATTGTTTGAATAACATTTTTATTCGTATTAGTTAAGCAATTTATTGCACTGAAAGTAAAGATAATATAATAAACAGTTAATATAAAATTAATTTAATTATATTTAAGATACTCCAAACGTAAAGACTAATTTGCAAATCAACTTAAATATCAATTTTTAAAATCGATTAAAAATAAATAATTGATTTAAATTTAATTTAATTTACTTTAAGTCAAATTTTTTTTAATTTTTAATATTTTCAATTACTGAAAAATAATAGTCAAATGAACGGACGCGACGAAAAACAACTGGTAATGTTTAGTGGTTAAGTTCGTTGACTAATGACTACTGAAAGATTGAAGCTAGATTCGTTCTCTTTTGTAAGAAGATCCCTTCATTTCTTTTCTCTCCACCGGAACAAGATCCCCTTTTCGTGTAATATTCATTGAATTTCAAAACTTAATTTTAAAATTTTGGATTTTTGTATAAACTGTTCATTGTGTCGAACAATTTCTTCCTTTCTTTTTTTGTTTTACAATTCTCAAATATATTTTACTACACAACTTCTTTTTGTAAAGTAATAATTTGCATACTTATCATCTAACAAAAAAAAAAAAAATACTAGATACCAAATGATAAATTTTTTTGTACGGCCACTTTGGTATAACCTAAAAAAAATGTACCATACTAATTTTTTTCACTAATAGGAGCCACATGTTTTGCTATAATAGAGAGAAACTGACATGATGTAACACATGATCAAAGAAAAATGAAAAAAAAAAAAAAATATTCTTAACTTCCTAATTTTTGATAGAATAGTAATACTTAGCCCCGAAAAAAAAAAAAGAATGAAAAGAACTTTTGGGCAAAGAAGTAAGAAGTTATGAACTTACGTGGTCTAATATTAATGTTTTAGTCTGGAATTTACGATAATCAAGGATGGTAATGGATTAAAAACAAACTCATGTCATTTGTCAACTTTTTTATATCAGTTTTGTTGTACTAAAAAGTATTTTTTTTTTCTTTTAGTATTATGATTATAATTTTTTTACTTTAAAATGTAATTTTTAAACAAAATAGTGCAATATTAATATAAAAAAAACAGTGCACTGAAATAAATGTCATATTTTCGTTATGCGGAAGTTTTAGCTCAAGCATCCTTAAAAATAATTTTGCAAATTGTGATCTCATAATTAATACTATGCCATATTTGCTTGCACACTATCTGAAGTGTTAAAAATCATTAGAAACAGTAGTTATAAAAATAAAAAAAATAATATGAGAGACAATTTTAATTAAATAGAAAAATCATTTAATGTTATCTAATAGTCAAAATTATTGTTTTGATTTAAATATTCTGTTTGTAAATAAAATTTCCTGATTAGATACTGTAACACTATTTGATTCATATAATCGATTCAACCTAGTGAAAAAATATTTTGGTGCTATAAAAGAATATTTGGTTGTTATTGTTATAGGTTATCAAGATTCCTCGTATGTTATTAACAACCTGTTGATGACTACTGTGTGAATAATTACAGCTCATCGATTAGTGGTCAATATAAGTCGTTAAGTTATATGGGGATATTAAGTAAAAAGAGTGGTGACTTATCGGTTGTTACTTATATATAATTTATTAATAAAAATTACTGGATACTTATTAAGCTAGTGATGGAAAAGTGGGTCGGCCCCACCAAAAGCCAGTCAAAAGTGAGGCGGGACAAATTAGAAAGGCGGATTCAATATTCTAACTCGCCCCGTTTAAGGTTGGGTTGCCCGCTAAAAAAATAAAAAATAAAAATAAATTTATTTTAATATTATTATGAGTCAAATTACTTTAAAAATTAGAAAAATATATTGAATAAAAAATTTACTTAAATAAAATAGAATAAAATAATTAAATTATATAATTTATATCTAAATTTAACTCAAATATAAATATAATAAACTAATTATAATATATAAATAAATTTATAAATAATAATTAACTATAAATTTATAACATAAAGTCTATATTATAAATTTTATAAATTAATAAAAGTATAATAACAACATAATTTATAATAAAAATTTATTTTTTTTAAAAAATACTCTCGCACTTAAAAAAAAAAAAGATAAGCTTGGTCGAGCGGGCCAACCAGCCTTGGCCCGCCAAAGCCCACGTGTTAGGCGGGTCAAATATTTTTGACAGGTTAAATATGTCAACCCAACCCGTTATTTTTGGCAGGTTTGGTGGGTCAATCCGATAGATTGAGTCCATTTTCTCATCTCTAATTGATTCATTTAGTTGGCTATTCGCTTATATATTATTATGATTTGGATTCAATTCCTAATTTTTTTTATTAAGAGATGACTTATAGATATTTTTATAAATGCTCGATGAGTTCAGAAATATACTTTAATTTTGAATTGACACGAACTCTTAACTTATAATTTTTAGGAGTTAGGTGTAGTTGTTAAATGGTAAATACTCACTTAATCCAATTTTAATTGCCTTTTGTAGAACAAAATTTTATTCAATTTTTTTTTGTCATTTAAAATTATTTAGGAAGTATTAATTTGTTTTTTTAAGTTTATCAATTTTTTTATTTCTTGGACTAAATTTAATAACCATACTTAATAAGAAATGAGAAAAAAAAATTTAGTCAAATTAAGTTATATATTTTTATATCTAATGTGATTTAATAATATTTTAAATTCTTATAAAAATTTTAAAAAATAGTTATAAATAAACGAATAGAATAAATAATTATTATTTATTTTTCAGTGGTTATTATTAATCATTAAAATATTGTTAAAAATAAATTTGATCATTAAATAACTTAAATAATGTTTATAAAATTCAAATAATTTTTTAAATAATATTTTAATTTTCCTTTAAATTAAATATTACTTCTCAGCATTAAATTTTGAATTTAATTTTAATCATAAAAAATTTTGTATTTAGTTTATATATATTATCAATCTAAATTTTTTATATAAATATTTAATTATAACAATAAAAATATTTAATCTAATAACCCATTATATTAAAAATCTTAAAAATAATGAAACGGTGGTGTAAACTTTTTTCCCTCAAAATTAAAATTTTTATATTTTTTTTTTCTAAAATTAACCATGAATAATTGGGTGTGTGCTGAGAGTCACATCACAAAATTTCCTGGTAAATTAACAGCACGGTGACCGAACTTCTCAGATCTCACCTCCGCGCTATTCAAACCCTCTCTCTTCTCCTCCTCCTTCTTCTGCTTTATTTCTCGCTCGATTTTGGATCTGCACTTGTTCCTTCTTCACTTCACACATGCATTAGCCCTAATCACTTCACAGGTAACCCCCAATCTGCATTCCCCGTTTTCGGATCCAAATCCTCTACTCTTCAATTTTCAATTTTCAATTTCAGATTCTATGGACTTCGATTTGATTTGATTTGATTGTGTTTTTTAGTTGCATCACAGAAGAGATTCGATTACGATTCGAGAGGCAGTGGTGTGAACTGCGAAGATGCTGACGAAGTTCGAGACAAAGAGTAACAGAGTGAAGGGACTCAGCTTCCACCCGAAGAGGCCATGGATCCTCGCGAGTCTCCACAGCGGCGTTATCCAGCTCTGGGATTACCGCATGGGAACCCTAATCGACAAGTTCGACGAGCACGATGGCCCTGTCCGAGGGGTTCATTTCCACTACTCCCAGCCTCTCTTCGTCTCTGGAGGTCACACATACCCTTAGATTCATTCCCAGTGTCCCAGTTCTAGATTCATTTCTATGTTCAATTTCGTGTTTTTCATATGAATCTGGGTTCAATTGCATTTGTGTTGATCTACACTCGCGAGGAGCTGAAATTGTATATAATTGATTGATGCATTAGTGATTGTTCGGTTGTTCTACCATAGATCTGTCTAAATGTGTTTTTTTGTGGAAATTTGGTTTTTTGATAGAATGCAAGTTTGATCCATTATTGTGGGATAAGGTTTGGTGGTTGTTGTGTTTTATGTTTTGAGGATTTATTTTGAGCTGTGTTTTGTTTGAAAAGAAAAATGTTTATCTGGGCTACATCTTAGATCTGATGCTTGGTAACTAATGTTGATGTGTTTTTATTTTTAAATGAAGCTCGAGTTGTGCTAGATTGCATCTTGTTCTAATGTTTGGTTGGGTTTTCTTATGATTTTATTTCCAACAGTCTCCTTTCTCTGGTTTTTTACCCTACGTGGACAGGTGATGATTACAAGATTAAGGTTTGGAACTATAAGCTGCATAGGTGTTTGTTTACTCTTCTAGGACACCTTGATTATATTCGGACGGTGCAATTTCATCATGAGAACCCATGGATTGTGAGTGCCAGTGATGATCAGACCATTCGCATTTGGAATTGGCAGTCACGTACCTGTATATCTGTTTTAACTGGGCACAATCATTATGTTATGTGTGCCTTGTTCCATCCAAAGGAGGATCTGGTTGTGTCGGCCTCCCTTGATCAGACTGTTCGTGTTTGGGATATTTCTTCCCTCAAGAGGAAGAATGCGTCTCCTGCAGATGACATACTGCGGTTGAGTCAGATGAACACAGATCTTTTTGGTGGTGTTGATGCGGTTGTGAAGTATGTGTTGGAAGGTCATGACAGGGGAGTCAATTGGGCTTCATTTCATCCTACGCTGCCCCTCATTGTCTCAGGAGCAGATGACCGGCAAGTAAAACTTTGGAGGATGAATGGTAAACATGAAACCTCTTTATCTACTCTATGCTTCTGACTGGGGACATCTCTGGCTTCCCATTTCTTATTTTAAGTGCTGAGCTGCTGGAATTTCATATTGTATTGATGCTGTTCTGATTATCATATTAATTTAAGTGTATGAAGGAACTTACATCTACTTGTTTGGGTGAAATCTTTTGTTTAGCCAGCTTATGGATGCATTAAATATTGTAGTGTATAGTGAAAAGTAAACTTGATAGCATTTTAATTTATGCTGCTCATAAAATATCTCTCTCTTTTCAGACACAAAGGCATGGGAAGTGGACACTTTGAGAGGACACATGAATAATGTTTCATGTGTTATGTTCCATGCAAAACAGGATATCATTGTCTCAAATTCTGAAGATAAAAGTATTCGAATATGGGATGCAACAAAGAGAACTGGAATTCAAACATTCCGCCGAGAGCATGATCGGTTTTGGATTCTTGCAGCCCATCCTGAAATGAACCTATTGGCAGCTGGTCATGACAGTGGCATGATTGTTTTCAAGCTGGAAAGAGAAAGGCCTGCTTTTGTTGTTAGTGGTGATTCTTTGTTCTACACAAAAGATCGGTTCTTGTGTTTTTATGAATTCTCAACACAAAGAGATACACAAGTTCTTCCATTTCGACGACCAGGATCTTTAAGCTTGAATCAAAGTCCAAAGACTCTTTCCTATAGCCCAACTGAAAATGCATTTCTTCTGTGTTCAGATGTAGATGGTGGATCTTATGAGTTATATTGCATATCAAAGGACAGCTATGGTAGGGGTGATTTGCAAGATGCCAAAAGAGGCCATGGAGGATCAGCAGTCTTTGTGGCCCGTAATCGGTTTGCTGTGCTTGAAAAGAGCAGCAACCAAGTTCTTATAAAAAATTTGAAGAACGAGACTGTTAAAAAGAGTGCCCTTCCAATTGCTGCTGATGCTATATTCTATGCGGGAACAGGCAACTTACTATGTAGGTCAGAGGATAGGGTTGTAATATTTGATCTTCAACAGAGGATTGTTCTTGGTGATCTCCAGACCCCTTTCATAAAATATGTTGTCTGGTCCAATGACATGGAACATGTTGCTTTACTCAGCAAACATGCCATTATAATTGCCAGCAAGAAACTTGTGCACCAATGTACTCTCCATGAGACAATCCGTGTAAAAAGTGGTGCCTGGGATGATAATGGAGTTTTCATTTATACAACACTAAATCACATCAAATACTGTCTTCCCAATGGAGACAGCGGGATAATAAAAACACTGGACATTCCAATTTATATAACAAAGGTTTCTGGAAACACAATCTTTTGCTTGGATCGAGATGGGAAAAGCAGAGCAATAATTATTGATGCAACTGAGTATATTTTTAAGCTTTCCCTCTTGAAGAAAAGGTACGACCATGTTATGAACATGATAAGGAACTCACAGCTCTGTGGGCAAGCTGTGATTGCTTATCTACAACAGAAGGGCTTTCCTGAGGTTGCTCTCCATTTTGTGAAAGATGAGAGGATTAGGTTCAATTTGGCTTTAGAGAGTGGGAACATTCAAACTGCAGTCGCATCAGCTACAGCAATTGATGAGAAAGATCACTGGTATCGTTTAGGGGTTGAGGCTCTTCGCCAAGGCAATGCTGGTATAGTAGAGTATGCTTACCAGAGGACAAAAAATTTTGAGCGATTGTCTTTCCTTTATCTTGTCACTGGTAACCTGGAGAAGCTTTCAAAGATGTTGAAAATTGCTGAAGTTAAGAATGATGTGATGGGCCAGTTTCACAATGCTTTATATCTGGGTGATGTTCAAGAACGTGTTAAGATATTGGAGAATGTGGGCCATTTGCCTCTTGCTTACATCACTGCATCAGTCCATGGGCTGCATGATGTTGCGGAACGGCTTGTGGCTGAACTGGGAGATAATGTTCCATCTTTGCCTGAGGGAAAAGTACCATCTCTCTTGATGCCGCCATCGCCTGTCATGTGTGGAGGTGATTGGCCCCTCCTCCGGGTCATGCGAGGCATGTTTGATGGTGCATTTGACAATACAGGTCGGGGAGTTGCTGATGAAGAAGAGTATGAGGCTGTTGATGGTGATTGGGGTGAGGAGCTTGACATAGTTGATGCGGATGGCTTACAAAATGGAGATGTTACTGCAATTCTGGAGGATGGAGAAGTAGCTGAAGAAAATGATGAAGAGGGTGGATGGGAGATGGAAGATTTAGGGCTGGGCCCAGAAGAGGATACCCCGAGAGCTTCCATCAGTACATCTTCAGTTTTTGTGACCCCAGCACCTGGTATGCCAGTAAGCCAGATATGGGTTCAGAAATCATCTCTTGCTGCTGATCATGCTGCTGCTGGAAATTTTGAGACTGCAATGAGGTTACTGAACCGGCAGCTTGGAATAAGAAATTTTACCCCCTTAAGATCCACTTTTCTTGATCTCCATACTGGCAGTCATTCCTACTTGCGTGCTTTTTCTTCTGCTCCAATCATATCACTTGCAGTTGAAAGAGGTTGGACTGAGTCATCTAGTGCAAATGTGAGAGGCCCACCAGCACTTCCTTTCAAACTGTCTCAACTGGATGAAAAGCTTAGAGCTGGCTATAAGTTAACTACCGCTGGGAAATTCACTGAGGCTCTTCGTACATTTCTTAATATTCTTCATACAATTCCTTTGATTGTCGTTGAGTCAAGGAGGGAAGTGGATGATGTGAAGGAACTGATTATCATAGTCAAAGAGTATGTTTTGGGTCTGCAGATGGAGCTGAAGAAGAGGGAAATTAAGGACAATCCAGCCAGACAACAGGAACTTGCAGCTTATTTCACTCACTGCAACCTTCAGACGCCTCACTTGAGGTTAGCTTTGCAGATTGCAATGACTGTCTGTGTCAAGGCGAAGAACCTTGCAACAGCTTATAACTTCGCCAGGAGGCTACTTGAAACAAATCCTACCATTGAAAGCCAAACTAAGGCAGCAAGGCAAGTGATTGCAGTCGCAGAAAGAAATATGACTGATACAACAGAGTTGAACTATGATTTCAGAAACCCATTCGTAATTTGTGGTGCAACCTATGTGCCAATCTATCGCGGACAGAAGGATGTCTCTTGCCCATATTGTACTTCCCGTTTTGTGCCAAGCCAGGAGGGGCAGCTGTGTACTGTTTGTGATCTTGCAGTAGTGGGTGCAGATGCTTCCGGACTGCTCTGTTCTCCTTCCCAGATACGTTGATCGAGCTACCGAACCAGGAACATTTTTTTTTTCTTTTTTCAAATTTGGTTTCAGGTCAATTTTCAGCAGTAGATAGATCCCTATTGTTAAGTCTATATTCTCATGGTACTGTTGGTAGAAGCTAGAAATTGTCAAGAGGAATTACATTTTACTTTTTGCATTCCCTTTTGTTTAGCTGAAAATGATTTTCACTGTAATAAATACATTTCGTATACTGAGGGATGTTAAGTTTTTCATACACAAGTGAAAGGCTGTACTTAGATCAAACGATAGCTGTGCGGGACTTGCAATTTGCAGTTCTACCTGGGAAGGTACATATAACGTCGTGTTTAGGGCGCTGTGTGCTATGCTCCACACTCGTCACGTGGAGACCATCTTCGCCTCCTTCCACTCAACCCCCGACCTCCGGTCCACCACCAGTGCCTTTGACCTCAAGATGGTGATGCTGCAATTCGAGGCGAATAGAACATTCGACATTACAAGATGGCTGCGCTCGACGACAAGCCCACGCGCCACCCCAACAACCATACGATATTGTGTTGGCTAGCCCATTGTTTCAGAGGAGGAGCTTGGGATCCGACACTGTTTGAATCTCCCACGTGTCGTCGCTCTAGTCCTCAACGTTGATCGCTGTCCAGCCAGCTGGCGAAAAGATGGTGCTATGGATGAGGATGGCAAAGCATGGGCGGTAGGGCAGTGAAGAGATGGTGCAGCGGGAGTTCTGGGGAGAAAGAGAAATTTTAGAATGCACCAAAAGATGAGAGAGACACTATGATTACACTATTGTATCTAGATCTTAGGATGACCCAATGCATAGTACACCATATTTAGTGCGGTGCACCACAGCACGCGCCGGTGTTTAGTCGGGGTTCAGTCCCTTGGTTACAAAGATAATGTCGTTTTTCTCTTCGGTTAAGCAACGGCTCATTCTTTTGTTGATTATGTCCAAGGAATTTACTTCTAGGCGTACCTACATATTGTAACACTGAACTCTTAAATCTTGCATTGTTTGCCAGTTGGACAAAGTTAGTGCGATAGTAAGTGAATAACTTTGAAAGATATGTACCAAAAGAGATAAAAAAAAAAAAGAAAAAAAAAACAAGCATATGATTTCCCTCGCAGATTATTGATTTTGATTGTCATTTAGCAATTAGCTGCAGTAGATTTTCTTTTTGTATTTTTCTGGCTTTGGGGTTGGGTTGGGTTTGTTACTTCAGTTGTGTAACCTGTCTATAACCCGAACCAGAAATTTCGGGGTCTTTGGGCCCGCGGTTTAGTTTTTGAAAATGATATATTCCTAGTGCTCAGAAAGTGTTCTCACTTCGTTTTAAATTGTTCAAAAATTCAAAATGAAGATTAAAAAAGATTCTCAAAGTGAACCATTTTAATTTCTTGTAAGGCAATTAATGTGTAAGAAATGTGTTCTCTGCTTTTGTTTATACTTCTATTTCAGGAGTTTCCAGTAACAAGTTAATTGGCTAAACATGCAAGAAATAACTACAAAAACATTTTCACATGGAGGAAAGGCTAAAGATGTCATATATGCCGTGCTTTTGCTGACGGTACTGCGGTTTTTTGCTACGAACAAGCATGATCGTGTCCGACTCACGATCACTCTGGAGTCATCTCACGGGGTTCCTTTTTTTTTTCAGAAAAAAAAAATAGTTTGATAAGCTCCAAACCGTCCATAACAGGGAGGAGCCAAAGAATGATCCAAGACCAGTAATACCGCATACAAAAACAAGAAAAATAAAACATAACATAATCAGATCAAACTCTACTCAATCCTAATCAAACTGAAACTTGCTTCTGCCAAAGATGCCAAATAGCGCCACCAAGTGATCACCTTGAATCTTCATTGCAATTCTCACATAAGTATCATACTCCCGTACTTTTTCGAACTTTACTCTGCTGCCGAACACCTTCAAAGCTGCGTAGGAACCAGAATTAAGCACCTGCTAGTTTCCAAAATAGAGCCAAACACCAAAGTGTTCAATTGTACATCCCTCATCAGCATCAGTTTATCCAACATTACATATTTGACACCCTCCTAACTTGAGTACACATCAATGAACTGTAAGAGTATAAAAAAACCAAGAGATTTAGATTCCCCGGATAAACCAAAACATCGACAGAATCTCCATAATTTGGTATGCGAACAGCATCACAAAAATTGCGGCCATACTATATCACAAAACAGCACCTCAAATATGATTGATATACATCCTACTTCAATTTGCAACCAGACCATATCAGAGACTTCCACCCTTTTAAATCAGAAACATACATACACATATATATATATAAACAGCAATGTAGGTGGTTCCTTACTTAAGGTGAGGCATACTACAAAAAACAGTCGTTTATAAATTTAGATAAGTTAACGATTTTGCTATGTGTCTTTTAATATTTATTTTTGTTTTTTCAAATTATAGATACTACTACTCAATATGTCTATTAAAACTGGTTCACTCCATTTCATTAATTCATAAATTTAGTACAACAGCAATATAAATAATTTGCTAAAAGAACAGTTATGACAGCGAATTCTATCGATAAAATTACACTCAATGAAACTTCCAGAAGCTAACTACAAGAACTACCAAATGTAATTTTACCACGCTCTACATATGTTACATGTAAATCAAAATACAATATTAACATGTCATTGATCTCCTCGGATGAGAAAGCAACTCAAAACTCTACACAACGCAGCCAGACATCATCAATCAGATCAGCAACAATATTAACATGGACCTATAACACTCAACATGAGGATCACATGTGCCAGCCAGCGGTCATCATATATTGGCTACTGACTGGAGTCTGTACAACATCTCAAGCCACGTTGAAGGTTTCCATAGTAACCATACCATGTGCTGTGAGAAAGAATACATGGCTATACTGCTTTTTTGGCAAGCATCTTATAGAATTAAATTAAAAATAATATTGGATGTCATTCTATAACACGTTTGAAACAATAGAAAGCAAACTCTTGTCTGCATTTGTATTCCACCAAGTCGTATAACTGCAACTTCAAAATTTCTGAATGGGCACAAAAAGACACAACAAACCATCCCTGAGGTCTTCATTTGATTTTAAAATTATTTTGGTTAGATGATCCAAAATTAAAAGGAGAAAAAAGAGAAGAAAACTAATCCACAAAACCTTAAATAGTATAATTTTGCTACTCAGGATTGTAATTCCATCGGCTGGCATATCCTAGGCAGCCCAACAATTCCATCACATATAAATTTCGCAAAATCAGAAATGCATTACTGCATCTTTCAAGTCTCTGACAAAAAGAATGCAAATAAAATGGAATTTCTTAACAAAAGGGCAAGGGGCAATATAGACAGAACAAATTGATAACACATTGATATCTGCATTTATTCATGGAGAGAAAAATATAATATCATAAGTTACAATTGAAGTTACAGGAATCGGGGCTTGCATTTGTGTGCACTGCTTGCTACATACTTCAATAATATTCTTAGCTACTTTGGTTTAAATTAAAGACAAATTTGAGAAACTAAAAGGTGACCATGCTGTGACTAGCAACTATCCTGGCAGAAATCAATTAGAACCTCCTAGCTTTACACCTGATAATAACCTGCCCAGACCTTCTTTTAGAGAAGGGGCAAGTGTAGGACAATAAGTCAAAACATCAAGTGACTGAATCACACCCTTGCTGACAAGTAACTGGAAAGCGGATGAGACACCTTTAACTATGAGATCCTTATGCTCCACATCATAGTTGTCCAGAAGATGTAACAAGAACTCAAGAAGTGTGTTGGTCATGTCAATGTATTGCGGAATAGAATTCACCATCAACAAAATCGCAGGCTCTATGTTCATGACACTGTCCACCTTTTTGTCAAAATAGAGCCAGTCATAAAACAAAGCCAGTTTCACATTGGTCTCAACATAATTTGTCCTACAAGACTTCACAAGCCAACCTATAACAGCCCATCTGGGAACAATATCTGACTGAATGATCTCATTAGGTGGGTGGTGTGCACAGCATATAAATCTAACTATATCAACTATGATAGTCTCTCTATCCGGATCATGCAGAAACTTCTTAGAAAACCACAACTGGTGCCTCTTTTGATGCCCCAACTTCACATGTGTCATCAAAAACCTCAATTGGGTCTCCATCTCAGGACTGATCCTAAGCAAAACATACCTACTAGAAGTCCTTGTGCAGTAAATCTCCAAAACACCTTTAAATCCTGAAGTATTAAACTTTGATGGACTCAACACCAAGTCTTTCCATATATCTCTAAACTCAGGAACATGAACCAAGTCCTGCAACAACCTAACAAAATCCCTCCCAATTCTTAAACACAAGTGAAACTCTTCCCTCACTATCTTCACACACAAATGAACTTCCAACCGCCTCAAAGTCTCCAACTTTTCATCACTCGCTCTATTGGGTCTACAATGATCAGTCAAAACTCTAAGAAACACATACACCGCACTTGACAAAACGTGGGGTTCTTCTTCCAACAAGCTCTGCCACTTGTCCAAGAAGAGCGTCACCATCTTCGAACACAGCCACAAATTCCCATCACTGAAATCACCTCCATTGATTTGCCTCAAAAGGGACACCAACAAAGCATCAAAACCAATCCCCAACACGTCAACCATTTCCTCAGTGACCCAAAGCAGCTGGCCTTTCACAGAACCAAGGAGCTTTGGGTACAACTCATGCACAATTTTGATGAGCAAATTGACAAACATTGCATACCCATCAGTTACTTTGCCGTGCAAGTGCTTGATGTGGGTCTTGGCAAAGTGGGGTTCGGTTAGGATGCCGTGGAGGATTGCGTGGTTGAGTTGGGAGTATTCATCAGGGTTTGGGATGTCTAAGGAGAAGGGGGGTCTCAGCTTTGGTTCGAGGGCCTCGAATGCTTGTCTCAGAGAGAGTTCAAGTTGGTTTTCGGCTTCATGAGGAGCCTCCACAATGAGCTTCGAAGCCATGGAATTGAAGAAGCTTCCCTTGAATAGTGAAAGGAAAAACGAAAGGCCCTGAAAGTAACACTGTCAACTGCAACAGCAAAATCAAACAATACAAGAAATTTAACAGGAGTTGGAGTAAAGCAAATATAAGCAATAACTAAAGCAAATATAAGCAATAACTGAACGTAGAAGAACAAGAGATCAATATGGCATTTGAAAATCAATCACTTTTGAACAAAAATCATTTGTTCTTATGTGCACATGATCAGTAACTAAACTAAAGTGAACATAAGAATGCCAAAATTTAGTGTTAAGTTGAATACTTTTTAAGCAACATATAACACATGCAATTGCCTATATGAGAGAGTGAGCATTACCTTTTGGAAACAGAGATTGAGAGAGTAAATAAGCAACGAAGGCCAAAGAGATGAGAGTTTCGCTGCAGTAGCAAGGGGCAGGGGCGGAGGTGACAGCGGAAGTCTTATTATCCCACAGTTTGATGAAAAGGGTTGAGGTTGTTCTGCCTTTAAATATGTTTCAAATTTGTGACCAAACAGGAAAAAAATGTTATTGAATTTTTCATTATGTTATCTTCTTTAATTCAATTTAGTGTGATTCATGGATATAGATTTCGGACCAAATTTGGCTTGATAAAATTAAGGGGGAAAATAAAAATGGAATGGAATAAAAGTATATTTAGAAGTGAATATCTAAGAGAATTATTGTTTTAGAAGATTTTTTATATGAATTAAAATGAATCATTATTTTATTTCTAAATTCATAAGTTTGATATATTTAGAACTAATTATTTGAGGGAATTATTACCTTAGAAATTTATTTTAAACACATTAAAATGAATCGTTATTCGATTTCTAAATTCATAAACTAGATATATTTAAATGTAATTATTTAAGAGAATTATTATTTTGGAAAATTTTTTAAATACATAAAAATGAATCGTTATTTTATTTCTAAATTCATAAGCTTGATATATTTAAATGTAATTATTTAAGAGAATTATTATTTCAGAAAATTTGTAAAATAAATTAAAATGAATCATTATTTTATTTCTAAATTCATAGGCTTGAAGAAATAATTATTTTTAGAAAATTTTTTAAATACGCAAAAATGAATCATTATGTTATTTCTAAATTCATAAGATTGATTGTTATCATATTTTATTTATTTTTCAAAAAAAGAAATTGTCATTTTGTGGAAATAGATTTTTCCTAAAAGGAAATAAAATCTTATCATGAAAATAGATTTTTCCTGACTATGAATTATTCAAATTCTACTAAAAATTTAATATTTGATTGATTTAAATTGTTTGATTTTTTTTTTTTTTATGCAAGGTTTAGATTCAAATTTTGTAAATGAAAAAATTGGTGCTAGAAAATATTTTATCTCTCATAGTATGCCAACCCAACTTAAGTCATATTATTAAAGCCCAATAATAATTTAGACCAAAAAAAATTGAAGAGAAATTACATATCATCCAATATTTCCATAAGATAGCTACAAAGGCAAGGAAGCTCTATGATTCATTATGCCGGTTTTTTCTATTGATTAAAAGTAAAATATAAAATTATTTATCTGAAATTTAATACTATAAAAAAAATATTGCTGAAAGATTTTGACAGAAATTAAAAGTGGTTGTTAGATGAAATAAAAAGATATAATTCACTAATTTATCCAATATTTAATAAGCTTATCACATCATTCCGATAATTAAATTTTGATAAACTATATAGTAATATTTTCTTTTTTGATATAATCAACTAATCATCCATTAATTGATGTTTAAAAAATATTTTCTGAAAGTATATAAAAATTAAATTTAGTCATCAAAGATGATTATTTTAAAACATTTTAATGGCTTAGAGTAGTTTTGTGCTATGTAAGTAGATTTTATAAACTTTATAATTTATATAACTACTTAATCAAAGGGGCAATTCTATGTGACACTTTCTACAAAGTTGCAAAATAAACTACAATCATTTGCAATATGTCATTATGAGACACCATGCAGGGAATGACACCCTCTCGGATAGGGGTGGCAAGTAGAGATGACAAAATGGCTCCAATCCATCGGTTGATCTATTAAAAATAGTGAGTTGGGTAGCTATTTTTAATCTATCTCATTTTTTTAACTCATCTAACTCGCCCTACCTAACTCCGAGTTGAGATAGATCAAAGTGGGTTTGACCCACAGTTTAGAGCTTTCTTTCTTTTTATTCTAAAAACACATAGACATATGGGTAATGGGTTTGTACAAGTCAAGCCACATGTGATAGGACTATGGTTAAGAAAATTAGACTAGACTGGCTGATCAGACTAGTTCAACTGGAACCGGACTCTAGGTTAGTCTAATCATCTCTCTTAAGCTGCTTGTCCTCAAAACTAGTGAAGAATTGACCAAAACCAGGCAAAGCCAACAAACCGGTCCGAATCGGACTAGTTAAATCAATTGATCGGTTTGGTTAGTTTTTTGAAAAAAAAAAATTGTCAAACCATTGTTGTTTTATTTAAAAAAATGGAAAAAAAAACTCAATCAAAACCAAAACTTATTTCTTTTAGAACCTTTATTCTTTTGATATGATTATTTGCTATATACTCTTAAATTAATTTAAAAGTGAAAAATTGAAAATAATTATTATGCTATCTGTGAGTACTTCCCAAAAAAAATATAAGTGAAAATTAAAGTAAATGGATTTTGTAATGGTTTAATTATTTTACAGGTCCCTATAGTTTCAATCAAATTTCAATTTGGTCCCTATAATTTTAAAATTTATAATTAGGTTTTTATATTAAACAAAATTTTATAATTAAGTCCTTGAAAATAACAATGTCAAAAAAAAATTTGTGGCAATGTTATGATGTACTTAATGAAGTTAAGTGCATCATACATATTATTTATCTAAATCGTTAATTGTATATAGAATAAAAATCTATGGCTAAAAATAACGGGGAGTTGTAACACCCTCGTTAGTGAAGAGCACACCAAACCCCCTCTTGATTTTTCTTCCTTCTTTGGATCGGGAATCTTCTTTCTCTTCCCAGTTTTTGTTGTACCATCGTCCCTTTTCCTCTCTCACTCAGTATCAGGCTCTCTCCCTCACCCTCTCCCCCCATTCTCGCTCTCACCCTTCTCCCTTTCGTACGTCTCGCTCTCTTTCTCTGTCCCGTGTCTCTCCATCTCACTCTCGCACCTCATCTCTAGCAAGCCACCCAACCCGTGATGTCACCATAAACCACACCACAAGCTTCATTGGCAGTTTGATATGCATCATACTATGTAACAGGTGAAATGGAATTGCAAAGACAGATTGAAGAATGGCTCATGTGCTCAAATGTCAGTCCTATTCCTGTCATTATTATGTTTGGTGGTTGTTGTATTTTTTTTGTTCAATCCTTTTCACAATGTGGATTTCTGGTTTGCTTTTGTATACTATCTTTGCTACTCCTCTTCTTTGAAGGTATTAGCTCTTTTTATCGAAAAAAAGCTTCTTTGGCGATTTGGTTTTAGTGGTTTGGAGAGCGGGGATGGAGGATGTAAAATTTCATATAATGTAAAGACCTAATTATAAATTTTTAAATTATAAAGATCAAATTAAAAATTGAGTAAAATTATAGGGATATGCAGAATAATTAAATTTTTTGTAATTAAGACGTTTAATAAAGTCACCATAATAAATATTATTTTGTATTGGTTATATTATTGTTAATGATCTAATATAATTTTTAGCTTTTTAATTAATCATATATATATAATTAAATATACATATTTTATTATACCCTAGTTGAATTCTCGATTAAATCGGTGAGACCTCAAAACCTTTTGTTTCAGACTGAAGTATGCAAGTCCAACTCGGCCTAATAATTAAAGCCCAATTAGAGGTCGGATCGATCACTGTCCAATGCATAGTTTGGACCCACGTGCGAACTAAGGCCCAAATCTGGATTAAGCATAATAGAGTCCCCTAATGCGGCGGAGTGGTACTCATCTCGCATATTGCCGATAAACTCGGATCCATCTATTAACCTCTAGCTGATAGAGGTCCCAAGATGTCCCCTATTATAGTGAAATCAGATCTCTATCTTCTCAACTACCTATCCATATATATACGAGTCTAGTTATGGACCTTGAGTACTCCTTTTACCCTTCTCATACACTTACCTGCACTTACTGAGTTGAGCGTCGGAGTCCTTACAGATATCCCCATCGTCGAGGAACTTCAGCTTCATCAGTTCATCAATCATATCACAAGCAGTTTGAGATCCTAATTGTTGTTCGAATTTCCTTCAGATAACCTATTTACGAACACCTTTGAACCAGTGCCTTAACCGGCTTGATGTCCATTTTGATTTTCTTAACCTTAGATAGGACTTACCTAGGGTCTTCTCTCAAGCTCTCACAAGCACGCTTCCTTTCTAGCAACACAGTGGTTCTCTCTCTCTCTCTCTCTCTATTGCTTCTTCTCTTCCGCATTTATCAACCAATGAATCTTCTGCACTTTCCAGCTCTAATCGGCGGTGCAGATGGCAGGCCTAGAGGACGACGGTGACTGGTTAGTGGCATGAACAACGATACAATCGCGCAGGACAGTGGACGCTACGGTGCTTCCTTTCTTTTCCCTCTTCTCACGCCAGTGGATGGTGCAACATCTTGAGTTCAGCTTTGCTTTTTCATTTAATTATTTGCTTTTTAATCTGAGCCTTGCTTTTGCAATTTACATCTTAATATGAGCTATGAGTTATAGTTATGATTGAATACTAATGATGATAAATAAATGCTTATTAGTGCCTTTTTTAATGAATGAATTCTGATTATAATCTTTTTTTCTTCTCTTGAAATTTTGCTTGAATGTTGGTTTTTAGCGGGTTGACCAAAAACGGCGTGGGTTACTACGGAAGGTGGGTCCGCTTGCCCCATTTCGGGACTGACTCACGGTGGGTCGAAGCGAGTCAACCCATTTGCCAATGCTAGTGGAAAGTGCCTCCCTGCTCTCAGTTCTTGCTACCCATTTTCTCCTTGTCCCCATGGGAAGATAAGTGTCAAAAAATTGGTTATGAGCAGTCATTGATAATCGATGAGTGTCATACTTGTAACTAGCGAGCGAGCTGATTTGTGGTTGGGGGAAGCTCTCCTTGACAGTGGTCGTGAGAAGGCCTCAAGCCACCGAGGGCTGCTAGCAGCATCACGACATCGAAGGCAGAATTACAAAGGTCTAGCAGCATAGCAGAGGTGACGAGGCAGTCTCATGGTAATGATAGGGGAGGTCACCATGGCAGTCTCATGGTGACAATAGGGGAAGGCACTGTGGCAATCTCCGAGGAAGATAAAGGACGGCGTTGAAGCATTCTCACGGTAATCAGGTAGATGGGGTGAGGTGAGGTGTCATTTTGATGGCAGTAGCGAGCAATCTCAAATTCTCACAGATGCAAAGAAGTCGAGGTCGAGTATAGAGTTTGGGTAGAAAAATGTGGATCTTGTTTTTTCTTAAAATTAATATAATAATATACAGTGAAATAACTAAAGAAATATATCTCCAATATATATATATATATATATATATATATATATATATATATATATATGGATCTCACTGGGTTAAGAGTATGATCCACACACCCTCGTCTCTAAATCCATTTTACGGGGATTTTTGTCCCCACTGTTAGAGAGAAAAAAAAATATTCCAAACTCTAGATGGGATAGTCCCTGCAAAAATACTAAATAGTAGGGAAAGATTGTCATCCCTACCACTAAAAGTGTTTGTGGTATGGTTCGAAGCAATTTTAAACTAAAAAGTTATCCGATTCAAATATTATATATAGTTTGGTTTGGATTAGATTGAGTAATTCAGTTTTTGATTAATTTATCTTGTTAATTTATGAAACACTGATTATTTAAGGAAGAAAGAAGTAAACATAAGAGTGAACAGTGAATCCTTCAAAAATTAAAAGCCATGCTATTCTGTTGTGCAGTTTTAATTAGTCCTCCAAAAGCAAAAGAGCCAATTAAACTCAACGCTGTAAATGAGCAAAACCACACATGTGGACTAGCATATTATGCTTTTGAGTTTTATTATGAACCACCGAATGAATCCGTTTATTAGATTTTTGATTAATTTTGTAAATCAAATTAGACGCACTCCACACCTATAACATGGACATGGCTCCCGAAACATAAGATTTTAATTGTGGCCGGTCCATAATCTGATACTAAACATCTGTTAGACTACGGGAACAATAATCAGTCTCAGAAATGTAAAAGCATTTTCAGTGCAATCGAAATTCACAATCACATACATGGTTTTAATTGAATTGAGCACTCCACTAAATTATTATACACCTTGCTATAACGAAATGCACAAGCTGCGTACAGGAAACTCAAAAGCATTTCAGATAACAATATCAATTTCAATGAAACTCAAAAAGGAAACCCAACCTGCTGCGTCGCCGAAGAAGAACGGTCGACTTATTTGCTGTGTCGCCGCCGGACTGCATCAGATGAAGCTGCATCGGCCAGCGGCGAAGGTTATGCGAGACGGCGCCTATTGCTAGGGTTTCCTTTTTTTTTTTTCCGGTCGTGAGTTAATTTGTTTTTTGGGGTCAATGGCCGTGAGTTTCAAGTTGCCTTTTGTGGGAGACAATCTTGCAATCTGAAAGAGTGCATGGGACTCGGGTCTTGGGGTAGAGTAGTGGGCCATTGGGTTTGGGTTGATTGGATTTTTTTATGTTAATGGGCTAGATTTGTTATTTAAGTTTTGATATATGTATTTAGTGAATTAAAAAGTTCACTCAGCCCAATTGACATAATTAATGCATATATTAATACTTAATTTTTATATCAATTAATCCTTTTTATGTATTTATTTAGTTGGATTAAGTTAGGTCAAAATTACTTTTTTATTTAAATCTTACTTGTTTGGTCGATGTATTTTGCGGGCTATTTAGGCCAATCCGTCAAGCTTTGTCCATTTTATTATCCTTACTAGTAACTTTACTTTATTATTATCTTTTTTTTTTGTGAAAAAAAAAGATTTATTTTTACAAATTTGATTTCTTTCCATATTATTTATAAAATTAAATACTAAACGAATCACAATTTACATTCATGACTTTTTTTGAGCCCAAACTTATACTTACATTCATAGAATTTTCCAACTTTTCACCGGCCTCCTCTTCATAAGGACTAATAATTTTATAGATTTAGTCCAACTAATAAAATACATTTGACATTATTATTGTCGTAATAAACAAGTATTTTTAAAAGTGTATAACATGGCTATGACATCTAGGTTTTACGAATATAGACAGATGCCAGTTAAACTCGTAGGCATCTCAATTGACATCTTAACATGTATTTGGCATCTCAATTGATATATTGCGGTATATAGCATGACTTTTCCCCGCACCGCAGGCTGCTCCAAATACAAAGAGGGTAACGTTACCTTGGGAAGCATGAGAAGCCAATCTTAATAGTTTAATAACATACAAAAATACGTATCCCAAGTTTGTCGCATGCACCACACACCACACCCATTACGGTCCCCATACTTCGTTGTCCAACTTTGTCTGGTGCGATCAGATGCCTTCTTCTGTCTCGTCCCTTACATAATTTATATGTTATCTTTCCCGAAAAAGAAAAATGTTAGAACTTTCTCCTCCTGTTTTATGCTTTGGAAAAAAAAAAAAAAGAACATGGCTTGCTGGTTCATTATTCTCTTCGGCTTGAGAGAAAACTTAGTGAAGTGAAGTATATATACTTCATGTTAAATATTACTGACTTTCTGTTAAGAATACTTAATCCTACCAAATAACATCACTGACGAATGACCAAAAAAGAATACAGGTATTTAGTGTTTTTCGTAAAGCCATATGAGAATGTGGCTGCAGTTATATTACTCGATCCGTTTATTTATAAATATCTTTTAAATTTTCGTTTAAGAATTAAGAATTTTTTTTTTTTTGGACATGACATGAAGGATTAAGAATGTTATTAAATAGGCTTAGATATAAAATGAATAATGATTTAATTTAGTTTGAGAAAATAAAATATAAGGGTATAGTTGAAAAAGATCAATTGATACTTCCTTGATATTATCAAATGATAGATAATTGCAGATAAAAAATAAGTGCTAAAAATATAATTATAATTGGACTAAGAGAGTACTCTCTCATTATGCAGTAACTTTTTAGTCAAATTTGCATTTTTTTTTATATAAATCACTAGTATTTAAAATTTAATATATTCTAATTAATTTGGTTCTAATCAAATCAATCTACTATAAAATTAAAGCTATTATAGTATTAATTTTTTTTATTCATAAAATTTGAATACAAGATTTTATTTAAAGAAAAAAAAATATCATTTCACATGAATCAACCGAATTTTAGTTGTTAGACTCTTATTTGATAGCGATACTTTAATTACAATTAAACGTTTTCACATTTAATATTTTTATATTTTAAAACCATTATCAAATTCTTTTTTACCTTAAAACACTTATGTAGTGTTTTTTAAGTTTTAATATATTAAATATCTTAAAAAATTGTATAATAAGTTTTAAATTCTTTAACAAGTGTACTTAAAATACTTGTTAACAAAATCTTTAAGTAATTAAAAGTTCTTTTAACAAGTATGTGAGTAATAACCATATCAAAAGTCATTGGTACACTTAAAGTAGACTCTAATCACATGTAAACTTTATTTGTATCGTCGGGAGTTTAAATCGTAGAGCTGTTAGTTTGGGGAAGACTTTAACCTAATCACAAGCAATTTTTAGTACAAAAAAATATATGATTAATATTTTTGAGAAGATTTTATCTAATAAATGCTAAGTAATTGCCATCCACTACAAGCCACGACCCAAACAACACGACAAATCAGCGTCAGCTCTCACACTCCAAGCCTTCTGTATAACAAAGGCTTCGGTGTTAAATTGTTGTTTTGGAGAAAACAAACAACAGAACTGAGAAAACGAAAAATGGTTGCTTTCACAGAGAGGCAAGAGGCTTTAGTGAAGAGCTCATGGGAAGAATTGAAGCAAGACATTCATCACCATAGCCTTCGTTTCTTCACCTTGTAAGCTGTCTCTCTTCTTCTCTCTATGTGTCTCTCACTGTTTACTTCCCTTTTTTTTTTTTTTTTTGGTTGTATGTTGTGTCTTGGAATTAAAGAGGGAGCGTGAGTTTGAGACTCTTAATTTGGTCATTGGTTTGATTGCGTAGGATACTTGAGATTGCACCGGCGGCAAAGGACATGTTCTCGTTTCTGAAGGGCTCTGATGAAATACCCTAGAATAATCCTAAGCTCAAGGTCCATGCTGTCAAGGTCTTCAAAATGGTTAGTGCAAATCAAGCATAAAATGCCTCTTTTATTGTGATTAAAATGCTTCATCTTTTGTCAATAAGCTATAGATCAAATGGCATCTTCCTTGATTCATATAACAAGGATTTGTTAGTATTAGATTAGAGATTCAATTCCCATTTATCCATTCCCTTCCTCATTTTTTCCTAATTTTATTAGGAACTCATTATATATATATATATATATATATATATATATATATATATATATATATATATATCTATATCTCGTTAAACAAGCACGGTGTTGGCAAAGAAAAATATGAATTATTGAAGATTTTTAATTCAAGTGACAAGATATTTTGCAAAATTAAAATTTAAAGAAGTAATTTACTAGAAATCTACAATTAGAGCAAATGATTTTCAATTTTCATCAATGCCTTTTTTATATTTTATTCTGACGTATCTGTATGCTACACCTTTTGATCATTTTAGCCTCGTATTTATCGAACTCCACTCATGTTTAAACCATGTATCGATCTACTCTTCTTTTTGTCATGTCACTAATTTTTCTTTACATATCTTTTCAGGATTTAAATATATTTTTAATTTCTATAAAAATAGATTATTTTAATTTTAGTTCCTTTAAACAAATTTTTGACTTTTGGTCCTTTTTTTTCTAGTATTATGTTTTTAGTTCATGCTGTTAACTAACATTGTTAAATGATTACATTTATAAAGATTAAAAGAAGATTATTAAAATATTTATAAAGATCAAAACAAAATCTTCAATATTTATAATGACTAAATGTATATTGTCGGACCAAAATTTAAAATTATGGGCACAAAAAATATAATATTAAGAAAAGACAGACAAAAAACCAAAAAATAAATTTAAAGAGACTGAAATCCAAATGACCTATATTTACATGGACTAAAAATATATTTAACTCTATTTTCAATTTTATTTTTATCTTTTATATATTTTAAGGCCTATTTTTATTAGAATTTTTTTAATATATCAATTTGGTAATGAGATAGAATTTTAAAAGTTGTAGATATTTTTCAATAATTACTTTAAATGAAATATTCTTTACATTACTTACTATTGACAACCAACTCAAAAAATTAGGTTGTGACAAATATTAGATGAGAACGACAAAAAAACAAAAAACAAAAATGGTTAGTAGAAACTCTCGGGTAAACATTGTGAGTGTCGCTCAGCTAAGCGACTCACAATTGACAGTTTATAATTTAACTTACAAAGTGCAATTTTAAATCTCATGCTCAGTATGCTCAATCCATGATTTGTGCAAACATAGTTATCTTTTAATGACAAAGCAATTATATTTATTTGCTTTCATTTTTTTAATTTTATTTATTTTATTATTCACTTATTTTATTAAGCAAAATTAAAATGTAGGCTAGAAAAAGATTTACATAAAATAAATCTTAAGAATCTAGAAAGGAAATATTAATGTACATTCGACAATTCTTAATACATTATTAAATCCGTCCCTGATTAGTATTTGCTGATTATGTTTGTTTATTTATTTATTTATTTTCTCGTGTCTCACATGTCATATAGTTTTTTTTTTTTTTTTTCAATTTTAGACTTGTGAGTCAGCAATTCAACTCAGAGAAAAAGGGGAAGTGGTAGTAACAGATACCACATTAAAATATTTGGGTTCTGTCCACATCAAGAAGGGAGTCATTGATCCCCATTTCGAGGTATGATGAACAATATGAATTCTGGTGACAAATGGATTCTTAAGCCATGTTGATAAATAACCACCTGATTCCAATCTCATTTTTTCGATTAAATTCATCACAAAAACAGTGGACATAGATAATTTAAGATAAATTACAGTATCAGTTTTTCAGGATATGAGGATATTAAGACTCTTTATATCTATTATACTCTTCACTAATTATTTATTATAATATATTAATTCTCTCGATTAAAAATTTTCAGTTTAAGCCTTAATTGATTGTATTTTTATATATCTATTCATATTTGATTAAAGTCAACTTAAAAAACCATAATTGAAAATAATTAGTTGAGACGATGAATAAATGATTGAGAATATACAGCAATAGCGTTTTTTTTTTTTTTTGGTTATCTTTTAATTTAAAAATGAAATCTTTTTATAATTTGTATTGCTTTTGAAGTTGGAAGTTTTACTTTAAATTTTCATTTTTCAAGTATCAGTGATAAACCAACGTTAATGAATTAATGTTTTAGGTGGTTAAAGAAGCACTGCTGAGAACAATAAAGGAAGCAGCGGGTGACAAATGGAGTGAGGAATTAAGCGATGCTCGGGCAATAGCCTATGATGAATTGGCAACTGCAATTAAGAAGGAGATGAAAGATGAAGCTGCTGCGTTCTCTTCATCTTAGGATCTAACGACATAAATACATTTCACTAAAACTAGTTATATATGTCTCATGTTATAAATGTTGCTTAAAAGAAGTTGTTTACTAGTGTATTGGGTCTATCTTTCATGTCTTGTTTACTTGCTGCTTTGTGCAACTAGCATCATCTTATTTCTTTCCTTACTTTTAAATTCTTTCTGAACCACCTTTATTCCACCTGCTTAGCTAGCTTACTCACATCAATGCTGAGGCAAACTATTTTGAGGAGCATGCTTAGAGATATGGACATGGATGATTGCAGTATTAAAGTTACGTGTCCATTGTCTTGGTTAATATGCATTTTGATTGTATTTTATAATGTTATTTTTTCAAAGTTGTTAAAGAATGCACGCATCATAGAGTACAAAACCATAAGCATATGACGAATGGCCATCATAAAACACATGAAATAGTGTGAAGAGAACATCATAGAAGGCCAACCACATTGTCAGAATTAGAATCACCTCAACATAATTAATTGACCACGACACAAACACAAACATGTAATCATCCAAACAGCAACCCATACTTCAATTGCAATTACTAGCAAGCTAATGTGATATATATAGAAAATTGACTTTAATTATTATCGTTTTGATATACCTGTTCAGCTAAAAGTTGTAAGATGTCTTGTACATCTTCTCCATAGAAATGATTTTGAATCAATTTTACGACATTTGTCAACAACCCCTTGATCTGCCTAACTTCTTCACGCAGATCTGCATCTGCAGATGAGGAAGCTTTTGACTTCTTGGTCTTTGGCATCTTGTCCAAACAACGCATACGTGCTCTTTTTTTAGATCCTTGTATTTTGGAAAACACGTCATTCTTTCAAGATGTACAAGTTTGTTGTTTTTGCATGCTTGAGATGTTTCACCCTCATGCATTTGTTTAATTTCATCCTAAAATACCATTTATATAATAACAGGTCATTTTTTGTAACTCCATAACACACAAAGGATGTAAGAACCACCTAAGCAGTTCCAAAAATTTTTTTAAAAAAAAATTATAAGAAAATCTTACAATAACACCACCAGCTTTTTCATTTACAATTGTCTCATCCTTATGAGCTCGAGTGTCAATAGATACAAGATGGCGTTCAGGTAACACTCCGTTGTTCTTCTTTTAATAAATAAATTGTAAAATTTACATAAAAATACGTAATTCAATGACAAAAACAAATGCATTTGGGTAGAGCATTTGTCTATTCTTTTTAAGCAAGTGATAAAACTTGTCAGCATTTTCTCCTCCTCTTTGTTGTGGGTTCCTCTAATCATTATTGATGCAGTTTTCTTCGCCCATAGGATGCATTGCATAAACATCATAAAGCGATCCATCTATGTCATGCTTCAGTTCTCTAGGCTCCTTAATTGTGCAACTTGAAGATGCCTTTCACCATGAAAAATCCACTATCTATACGCTCGAAGGAATTCGCGCTTGGATCAGTTAAGTGTTCATAAACACTAGTTCCACGATGAGACTAATTGTTGGCACATTTTTTGCAAGAACACAAGATTTTTCCATTAGGTCCTGAATTTTGAAATGCGAATTCAAGAAACTCGTTTACCCCCGAATGTATTCTTCACTTCGTTTTGTTGAGTCATTCATCCACTTTCTAGAATCCATCAGGAAAACTGAACTGGAACAAATATTTTTATTTCAAAAAACAACCCCAATAATTTGTTAACAATATATTAATCTGCACGTGCTTAAAAACCTTAGTCCTATCTGCTGGAGCAACACAGGCCAGTGAGCACCACCCATATTTTACCAAAAACATAATATTCAAACAAAGCAAAGTCAAAACCACAGAAAATAAGTTAAAAACAATCACTTGGAAACAAAAAAGACTAACACTTCATGCCTCAGCCTCAAATAGCTCTATAATCAACTCGCCACCATTCTATGCTCTTATATTTCACTGAAACAAAAAAATTTTAAGGAGAGGTAAGATTACTATATTTCAAGTTCAGAGCATATTATGAGTATTGAGACTATTACCTAAGGCTTACAATAACACTAATTAAGAAACAAAATGCAAATTGTAATATTTTTTAGTCACAATTAGATCTTCACAAAACTAATTTTTCGTTAAAAAGAAATCAAATTTTAAGCCATAAGCTAGTTATTAAAAAGAAAATAAAAGCTATTAGCTCGTAGGAATCTAAAACAACAATATTTGTAGCAAGCAGTTTAAACACGAGCTAAAAAACAAGTCAACCAAGGTCTCTCATATCATGCTATTTGCACGTATGTAATTAATAATAGCTATGTAAAGTTTAATTGGCTGTTTGTGGCCGCATGAATCAGCACAATATGGTGAACTTGCTGCATGCTCTCTTGTTCTATCAACTGCAGAAATACCTATGCATGAGATTTTGTCTGGCTACCAATTTTTCAATTAACAAAAAACTGTGATTCCCACTGTTAGGCAATAAGCCTATCACTCTCCAGCACCCATATAATAAATAAATCCCCTTTCCAATTTATTTAATTAAATCATATGAAACACTTTTATCAGTTATTTTTTGGCCAGACATTAGGTATGGCCTTTTTTCTTTTTCTTTTGGTAATAATATTTGTTCCTTCCTTTTTTTTTTATTTCATGCATTTCCTTTTCTCTGAGCAAATATAGAAGAGTTCTAAATATTAAATCATGTATATAATATCTGAGATTTTCTTATCCTTTTCGGGCACCATTCAGTTAAAGACTTAGTTGTCACTCGTTAAGGATTTTGAATAAAGTGAAAGAAGACGCGGAGAGAAAGCTAAGTGTGACTGTGAAATGATAAACATTTTGCTATAGAAAATATAACGCATTAAGGTCTTAAGTAATGATTGTTTCCATTATTTATCCATTTTTACAAAACAAAAATTATTTTGCAGTAGGTGTTCGTCACATTTAAATTAATATTTGTGTGCTTCAAACTTGGACTGTACTGATAGCCAGGGCAAAGGCCATATTTACGCACTGGATTAGAAAGTCAAAATGGCCGGAAACCATGCTCTTAGTTTGAGATTCTAATTTAAATATTTAATTAAATTCTTCATGAATGAATTTAGACACTTTGGAAACAAAGAATGATGGTTTAAGTGGTTAGAATAATGAATTATTGTCAATTATTGCTCAGATAAGTTATTCTTCCAAATCTAAGTTGTATAAATAGTGGAGATATTTACATTCTAGCTTGAAGTAAGTGTTAAGAAGTATAAAATACATAGGGAAGTCTAAGGGGGTAAGAAGTGATTCGTTGTAGTATGCTCAAAATAAAAGGCATTGTATACTCATGCTTGTAGTACTTTAATGAGGTTTGGGGTCTGTATATCCACAACAACTATTCTAACATATAGTGGATCTTTCTTTTCACCCCTTACATTCTTTTAACCTTGTTTCCAATATTTTCCATGCTTCCAACTTTCTTAACGTGGTACCTGATTAGTAACATCCTTCTAACCATTCTTCTAACATAGCACCAGGCCCAAGCCTAGCTAGAAAAGAATTGAAGAAAAAGAGAGAGGAGGGGCGGGGGGGGGGGCACCCCCACCCCCCAAGAGGGGGCCGCGAAGAAAAGAAAAGAGCACTTCTTATCAATCTCAAAGGAGGCCAATCTAACCATTCCCTTTCTCTGCTCTTTGTTTGTACCTCAGATAACATGAATTACTGTTTCACGTGTGCTACAAGAAACCATCCACCTAAGTCAAGCCTTGATATATTCCTAAATACTTGACACTCCTTAACAAAACTAAAGCAAGAAGAGAAAGTTGATAGGAAATGCATAAGAAAAATTGAGAAACAGGCTTGAAAGAATCAAATACAGATTTTCTTGATATCATGTCAAATAACAGATTTCTAAAACTTTAAGACACCAAAAATAGAAAAAAGAGAGAGAGAATAAAAAGGGTAGCTTAGTGCACAAGACTCCCACCTAATGGGATATAGAAAAGTTAAATAATGCAACTTTACCTTTGCAAGTAGAGAAGCTATTTCCAAGATTTGAACTTGTGACCTCCATCCAGGTCACGAGGTAACAACTTTACTATTGTGCCAAAACTCAACCTCTTAAATTATGAAGCCTAGCACACTTCAACAATCTCAATTGGATAGGTGCTGCCTGCTGGCTTATAAGTTATAAACTGGGAACTACAAACAAACTTTTAGCAAGACCCAAAAAATAAAAAAATAAAAATCAAACCCTTTTAGCTACAAATGTAGAAGCTACAATTGAGATGACAGTATTTGACTGTAGAGCTGAGCTAGAATTTTTGCCACTATGTTGGGAGATTCATTTCCACTGTTTTTTAAGCAGAATAATGCAATAATCACTGCCTCACTCTGTTTTTACAAAAGCTCTTCATTTACATAAAATTACTGCTAAATGTGTGCTGAACAAGAACTGGAAATTGATTTACATGAATTTTTAATCCTTAAGAAAATAATAATAATAAAAGCACACTTTGATACCAAATCATAACAGGGAAAATGCAGTGGAAAAACAAAAAGACCATACTGGAGTAGATAGGTGTTGGAGGAGTAAACTGAACAACAAGCGCGGGGTCGGACAATGGATATTTGGCTTGGAAGCTGAAACGAAACATTTGAATGAAGAAAGGAGGAAAGCATGCAGAAAAAATGGTTAGAGGCTCAAGAGGAGTTCAGTTTTCCGAAAGTAGCCAACTTAAAATTACAAGCAACCAATTGAAAATTTGATTTAAGAGTGTAAAACTCTTCAGACAACAGATAGAGTTAAGAATGCAAAACTTGGAGTTGTATCACAATTGTACACTATTGGAATCTAAACTAGGGGAATCACAAATTGCATTTTCTGATCAATTGAGACCAGAAGACTTGGAACACAAGTTTACTTCAATGCTTGAAGAAATTGCTCTGAAGGAAAAAAAACCATAAATGTGGACCTGGAGAGAGAGTTACATCAGAATTGGAGGACTGCAAGCGTAGTAAAATTGAGCTTAAGGAAAAAAATTTGAAGGCTGGAATGGGATCTATCCACAAAAGAAGCTTCTTGTCACAAAAATGCTCAGCTAAGGAATGAATCAGATAAGGAGAGCAAATGTTGAGCAAAGTAGGAAGAAAGATTCTCTTCAGGAAGAGAATGAAGAGTGCCAGAAGAAAGTTAAAGCTCTTGAAGAAAAGCTGAAACAGAAGAAAGATATAAAACAAGACCAACATAATACCAAAGATTCAAGTACTTATACTACTGCCCAAGATGATTTGAAGCTCTTACACGTATATGCAAGTAACTTAACTTTTTGTTGACGTATTAAAATTGGCTTCCAAAAGACAATGGGGGGTTCGTAACTTTGGCTGCCACTTACTGCAGCAGTATCAAATCCATTGAGAGGCCATCTTTGTGGCCACATCCTTCCAATGGTACTCACAACATGTTTCAGAGAAACCAATATCCCAAACTGGTATAACAACTGTTTACACTTAGACCAGCCTCTTTGTTCATTGTTTGCTCTGATGTGCAAGACTACAGGTCATAAGAATGTTGCTGATTTAAGCTTTTCTTAAACTTGTCTTCAGGTTGATCTGAGAGAATATAATTTTGGGAATTTTTTCTAGTCACAGAACCTGATTTTGTATCAAAGATAAAATTTCTTGAGAAATAGATTGTATATGCACTAAGCAGAAATGACATGTCCATCAATTCACGAAGCAGGTAAAAGTGTTAGCTACTTCGATTTTGAAAGATATTCTTTTTTGCCTCCAGATTAATGTTTTATCGCAGATGTTAGTGTAATTTATGTTGCATTTCTTTTTTTTTTTTTTTTGGGTTTACATTTTAATCAAATTACATATAGCTCATGATCTCAATCTTCCACATCATAACATCCCGGGCATCTCAATTCTTGATTCAGAGATATTGCATATGTCTATCTCAATATCTCATGTCTATTCTCTTACAGGATCATGTGCTTAATATCCAGTTATCAAGTCAGGCTGGACAGGATTATTTTGTCACATCGTCCACTCATTGAGGATTGTAGCTACAATTATGTCGGTGAAGTTAGTTTTACTGGTGAAAATCCACTAACAATGGCTACCACTTTGTCATGAGTTCCTGTTAAAGTTGGCAACCAAATAGCAGGCTTTAAATGTACTTGCGATGTTGTCGGGGGACGTCAAATGCCATTCTACATTTCAACTTTGGTTGTTCCAACGTTTCTATCTTTTCCACAGTTTGCGTTGAATTATTATACTAATAGAAAACTGATCAGCGTTCTGGTTGAGGGTAATTAAATTACTACAATCTTTCAGCAGGCGAGGAATAGTGACCTTAACATGAGGCCAATAAAAGGATTGGTGTAATCAACGAATCTAACAGCCAACTGGAGTAAATCAGAATTTAGGCAAGCCCTTATTTCGAATCATCTAGTAAATAGTTTTATATCTGAATTTTTGTAGCGAGTATTTATTACACTAGATTTTGTAGGCTATAAATCCATCGAATGTAGTTCCTTTTTCTTTGGATACATGAGCAAAGGGGAAAAAAATGGCAAAAGGAAGAGAGAAAGCAGACTATCTCATGTAGTTCCTGTAGTAGTGAAGATTGTAAGAACCGAAAACCAATTAAACATTTACAGAAAGCCCAAAACATACCAAACTGAACATTTTTTTTTTTTTTTGGAGGGAACTGAACACCTGTTATTTTAAGTCGACAAAGTCATTTGAGAATTATTTTAAAAAAAAAAATATCCTGGTAAAGTATACAATAAGGGAAGAAATACCAGTACTTATTTGTGATTATTGAAGCCAAAGTATTACAGGCATTAATAGTATATATATAATGACCAGTTCCTTTCATTTTTTTGGGATTCTCTGTTTTTATTTCGTATGCAAGACGGGAAATTAAAAAAAAAAAAGAATTTAGACCTAAAATGAAATAAGAAAGATTTAGAAAGAATAACTATTTTATTTACGCAAGAATGATGAATCAACAGCGCCATTTGCTATTCCAATTATACAATTCATGGAGTTCCACATATAATCAGAAAAACAAAGGCAACTACTGAACACTATAAATAAGAACCTTGGGACTTCCAGAACTGAGATTTAACTCCCTCAGATCCTTACCACTCCATATGTTCTTTTCTTCTTCATGCCCTTATAACTTCCTTTTTACAGTATGGAATATGCTCGGACCACCTCAACTATTGGTGCTCGGCATAAAGGACACTTGCCTCCACCGCGAACTAACTCATTGGCACATTTCGAACAAGTGCACATGTGCCCGCATCTGCAAGAAATCGCAATTTGGAGAAAGAAACAAATCAAAAGATAAAACCATTATTATTCAGAAAAAGTTACAATGAAGGGGTAAACAACAGATCCCCACATAAGATATAGGGTTATATCTTGTTCATCAGCACATTTATGTATTTATAAGGCATGAATACCTGTACAAAAGTGAATCAATATGGTTATCGCAACAAACACAGCAAGTTCCTTTTTTCACATGCCCCCATTTGGACCCATCATCAGATGTCTCAGCACCCGAGCCTACAATATAAATTAACAAATTACATGAATGACTAAAGGTAAAGAAAGGTAATAACAGATAACTAACAAACAAATAAATGAAACAAATGCAGCATCACTATCATCAAGAGAATATATTCCTTCACTGCATTTAGGGAAGAGGGAAAAAAAAGCACGCACCATTTTCACCAGCTGAGCGATTCAGAGCTGCAGAGACTTCCTGTCTGACAGAGCGCTGCAACTCCAGCTGCATATCCATGCATGCCTCCAACATCCTCTGCATGTGATTCATGCCTTGCTGAAGTCTTGCCATGTCTGATCTTAAATCATTCATTATCTCCCATTCCTGCTCCCAATCAGCATCAAAAACAAGTACCTCAGCAAAGGATTTTAATAAAATATAGCATGTGGGCATATAAGGGTACATATAAGTACAAAAAGGATTCAGGCATAGGAAAGAACACAAGAAATGACAGAGGTAAAATAAGTTGACCTATTGTCAGAAAGGCATATCACCTTAATAAGAACAAGGATCTCGAATGATATAGTAGCTAGAGCTTTAAAGCTAGTAAGGTACTTAAAATTTCTCACTTTACTAAAATTTATTAGCTTCAACTCAGAGCATCTTGGATATTTTATGATTTGCAATGAGCAGGGTTTGATTAAAATCTCAAATCCAATTAAATTCTCTTGGTTAAGTTTTTTTGGTCCTTGCACTTTATATCAATTTTTAAATTGGTCCCCCTATGCAACTTAATTTAACCGATTCTATTTAATAACGCTCTAGCTTCAATTGGTACCTTACTAGCAACTACTGATAATTTTGCATAGAAGGTAAGATTCCACGTCAAAGAATGGTCAAAAGAAGCCATATACTACTATATTCTACATGTAACTCCATGGGTGAGATTTTTGTTAAGGATTCGAAATTCCACAGTATGAGAAAAACCAAAATAAACGTGCATAGGTATTTAGAAGATGCTCACGAGTTCAGAACGATGCATGCTATGGCGAGACCATCCAGTTTGATGCAAATCCTGGTGCCACAGTGGCTGTGGTGGAGGTACTGGCGGAGAAGGCAACACGAGTGAAGGTCTGTTAATAGCTTCATGCTGACCCTCATTACGTTCATCAGCCTGCTGATCAGGGTCCTGTTCAGGTGAGGCAGGAGTTGGTGTTGGCAAGTTCCTATGCAAATCCCAGTCAATTGGTGCACGGCCTTGCCTTTCCACATAGGACTGAATTAGTTGGTCAAGACTTTCACGGAAACCGCTGCGAAGAAGATTAGAAACACTTCTCCTGAAACCAGTGTAAAAACCCATAACTATCATAACCCTTGGTGACTAGAAGAAATGAAAGCCAATAAAGGAAGTATCAATCCATGGTCCGTACAATTCTCAACATATTAAATGGCTCATTTGTTTTAGATTTTTAAAAGCGTTGAACAGGCACTAGCACATAAAATGAGACACTTCTGGGAGAAGCTCATTTTATTTCCTTCTCACCAATGCCTGTTGGAATTGGGGCAAATGTAATCCAAACAGGCTGAAAGCCTTCTGTGAGGCAAAACATCCAAAAGGGAAGCATTACCTGCTCAGAAGCTCTCTAAGCTCCATACTGTACACATTATCATCATCAGGTGGATGGAATCTATTGAATCTTCTAAAAGGAACACCACGACGATTCCTTGAAGCTCCAGAAGGTCCTTCAGACCAATTACCAACAGCTTCCCTGGTGCCATCCTCATGCCAAATTCTTTGAGCTTCTCGTGGATGCAGGTCTTCCCCAGCTAAATTTCTGGGAGTTTCCTGTGGCCAATCACTGTCAGCCCTTCCATCTCTCAACCGATTGAATGGATCATAGGTTCTCTGCTGCCAGTTTCCTCCCACATCTTCAGTAATCTGCTCCTGCCGACTCCCTCCTTGATTATTAGCTTCTTGCCAACTAATACTCTCATTTGTGCTACTCTCCACAGTTCCTATTTGATTAGGCAACTGACGCACATCACTTTCCAGGCTCCTAACCTGTTCTTGTCCATAATTTTCTTGTTGGGCATCAAACAGATTATTTGCTTGGTCCCCGTCACTTCTTGTTTCACTAATGTTACTATTTGACGTGGTATCAGAATTGGTACCTGCTTGACCACGAACAATATTTTCTAATCTTGAACGAAACCCCTCCCTGAATTAAACCATAGACAAGTCAATACATGACAATCAACTAGCAACCATAATAAGCACAAGCTGTACTCAACAACAATCATCAACATATTGTATTTGAATAAATGTATAATCATAAACTTTTATTCTAACATACATGATAGTTCTATAGAAAGAATTTAAAATAAATTTTAAGGGGGGCAAAAAAGAGCAGAAGAAATGATCCAAGCTGACACAATAGGCATAACCTTGGGTCTTTCCCGTTGAACTGCAGAACATAAATATACAGCGTACACTAAGTATTGAGGAAGAAACTTATCAGCAAAAAACAAAGTACTAATGAACATAAATAAAATAATAAATAATAAACTAATTACACTATACATTTTATTTTTAATGCAACTCAAAAGAAACCTAATAAGTATCCAACCACAATAACCAGTAAAAAAATTGTATTTCACTGAGAAAAAAATTCCAATTCATCCCCCCCCCCCCCAAAAAAAAATGATAGCCGAATAGCTAAAGTAACACAAACACTAATTACACAGATATAAATGAGCAAAATGAAAATCCACAATTGTGCATAAAAGCTACTAATTATGCAAAACATAAGAGTCAAGTCAAAATCCATCAATTTGCACATACATTACTGAGCCTTGGCACAGATGCTAGATCGACCACTTTTTGTTTTATTTCTAAACCAGAAGTTCCAACATTTGATTGTTAGACAGAAGAGCCAATCACAACAAGGGTTTAAAGAGAATTTCATTTTTACTTGAATTTGATACCTTAAACCAGAGACCGTGTGTCGCTGTCTTAACTGAACCAATTCACTTGCAGCCATAGACGGAGGCCTCTCATCTTCAACAGTTCTTTCATTTCGGAGGAATCTACCTCTGAGCAATGACTGAAAAAGGTAATATTCTATAAATAGTCAATTTACAACAGGAGGAAGTATACTTGATTGAAAAATAAAGGCAATCTATAACTATAACTATATCAAAGAAGGGAAAAGCAACAGTCCAAACCAGATGTACCAGACAACAGAAACAAACATATGCAGATTATTCAACATTAAGACAAAGCACAATGCATAACAGAGTTGTATAAAGTTTAAATCAAAGCTGTGATACAAATTTCTATCTCCAGTTAAATTTCAGTTCTTGTATGACTTACTTTATTAATCAAGTTTTGAATTAAGCGAAGACACCATGACTAAAAGAACCATGATTTGCAAGGGAATTCTGACAGGGTACCCAACAGACCTGAATGCGGTTGCGGTGAGCAAAATCAGATACAGCTCGGTGCTCCAACAATCCCTGCAGCTCTCTTTGCCTTTCCCTTTCTATCCTCACAAGGAGATCAACCAGAGCCTGTCTTCCACGCAACCTCAACATGTCCCGCCGAACATGCTCTGGCTGGCCCTCATCATGATCAGCTACCACATCACGCACTCGATCAACTTGAGCTCCTTCACTTACTTGAGCATCCCTCCGGCTCCCACGTGAGCCTCTCTGTTGGCTAGTCATTTGCACCCATTCCCTGACAATTCTTACCCTCTCACGCTCTGTTTCTCCAAGCCATTCTGCTCTACGATTATTGTTTCTCTGACTCACGTTAGATGAATGATCACTAATCCCACTTTCCATCCATCCCCGAACAATCTGTCTAACCCTCTCCCTCTCAACTTCACCAAGATCAGGAGATTGCTCTCTGCTAGACCCATTGTGATCCCTATGTGCATTCTGCGATCCAATCTGATCGTGTGACCAAGTACCAAAATCATTTTCACTTTCACTCGCATCCCCCAAACTCCCTTGATTCTCACTGCCTCGACTATCAGACATGGTACTCGACACATTGGTATTCGACTCCGAACCTCTTTGCTGCCGCAACCTTTCCCTCATCCTTTCCCGAGCCCGGTTCAACAAATGCTCATCCTCCAACTCACGCCACATCTGCAGAATGGCAGATGCCTGAGTGCTTGGCCTCTCCACAGCCCCATCCTGTCCAGAAGTTGGGGACTGCGATCCCCTCAAAAAAGAGGAGTCCAACATCGACACAGTGTGCAATCCGGCGAGCGCCATTAACTCAGACTCCCGATTCCTCCTCTCAATGGTAGTTATCATCTCCTGTGCCTGCCGGGCAGCCCATCTACTCAAAATCCGCGAATGGCGCCTCCGTGCAGCAGATGACTCTGCCAAATCATCCCCTTCAAGATCAGACCTCCGCCTCCTCCGAGCAAGCTGATCACCCTCATCATCCTCATCATCCTGAGCCCGGGAGGAGCTACAGGAAGCAAATGACATACAATCATCCAAGTGCCCCCGCATAAACTCCTCGAGTCCACGCTCAAACTCGGCGCGGGCATCAGCTGACTCAGGCTTCTGCTGTAGCGGCTGAAAATCTGTCATCCTCACAGAACCTCTCTACCTTCCTCACCACTACTACACACTATATATGGAACCCAACCCCAACCCCTCTATCCCTCAATATCAACCCCACCAAGCATGAACACACACACACACACACACACACACTTACCTCAAACATCCATTCCTAAAAGCCTGTAACAAACACAACCCAGTTGCTAAACCACCATATCAATCTCCCGAAAACCAAAAAGGAAAACAAAAAAGAAAAAGAAAAATGGGGACCCCAATCTGAGAGTCAGACCCATAAGGGGAAAATGGGGGGAAAACAGAAAAGGGGTTTTTTCCCTAATCAAACCGAAATTCAAAGCCCCACCACACATGCCACCTGATAAACGATACGAGTCAAAATCAAAACAAACAATTAACAAAAAAAATTCAGATAAAAACAAGACAAAAAAATCTCAAAATTTGTGAAAATCAAACGGTGAATCGAATTATCCAAATCAAAATTGGGATCAACAAAAAGGGGAATGGGGAATTAGGTTAAGGAATGGACGAAGATGGATTGCAACAGGTAGGTGTACCTGGGAGGCTGTTGCGCGTTGTTGTGATGAAAAGGGTGGAAAAGAAAACCCTAGAATTGCGTGGCAATGGAAGCAAATCGAGAAATTGATAGAGAGAAATTGATGGAAGAAGATGAATGAATGCGCAGAAAGAGAAAGGGGGAGAGAGACGGAAAGAGCGTATGATGTGAGAATTTATAAATTATTACAGAGGAGAGAGAAAATCGCAAACAGAGAGGGATAATTAAGAGAGAGAAAGTTAGCGGAGAGAGAGAGAGAAGAGAGAGAGAAGAGAGAGTGCCTGTGGTGTGTGTGTCATATTATTCTCCAACACGAAAAATGTCTTTTTTTCATTAAAAATTTTTTTCTAGCAATTTCATAATTAATGTTTCGGGTAAGTGTTTATCTTGATCATGAAATTGTGCGTATTTTATTTTATTCTCTTAAAATTGTAAAACATTATTCAAATTAGATTTTAAGGTGATTCAAGTTAATTTTCGTAAATAAGATCTTGAGATTAATTTGAATTATATTTCACAAATTTAATGACTAAATCATTAAATTTTTAATTTCAAAAATTAAGGTAAAGCACATACACAATTTTAGTGACTAAAATAAATATTCATTCTTACTGTTCTACTTGATATTTTTATAAACATTTATTTTTATAAAAATATAAATGAAATGATTTATTTTAATCTAAAATTTTTAAATTTATCAAGCGTTTATAAAATATTTATAAATAATTTATTACCAAAATTCATGAATTATATTTAAATTGTAATAAAACATAAACAAAATATTGAGAGAGTATCTAGTACTTTCAATTTTTTTTATGAGTATAATAGCTTGTAATAGTTATTAACTAATATTGTGTTTCATATTCTATTTTAAAAAATAATTAAAAATAGTTATTTCAATTTGATGAATTTAAGTTTAAATATTAGTCATTTATTAACAAAAAAATTATTGATACTCTTATGACTATCAAGCCTACTAAAGAAATCGCTCAAAATATTAATTAGATGAATTAATTATGCTAATTATAAAAGTAATTAATTTGGCTGTGTTCTTATTCTTAAAATAGTATAATAATGTTCAAAGAATTTTTCAATCTTTTTATACAAAAAAAAGGAAAAGAATTTTTCAATCCTAATAACACTTAAAAGTTTAATCTTGCAATAATATTTATAAGTAAATCAAATTAAAGATTAAAAGATTAATAAGATAATAAACTTTATACTGACATTATTTTCACAAATCCCGTATAAAGTTACAACAAAAATGATGTATTATCCAATTATTTTATACTGCTCTTTTAAGTTTCTCTATGCAGTTTACAAGAATAAAGAATGATTTCCCCTTCTTTTGGCAACAATTCGATTGCTGTTCCATGTTTGCCAATATAACATTTCTAGAAATATCATTTTCTAAATTGGTAAGGATTTATATTGGTTATTAGTAAATCATCATTACTTTTAACTATGCATGATGATAACATTTTACGCTTTTAATGCTAATCATATGTATTGAATATAAATGAAAATAGTATAGCTTAAAAATGTTGTTTTATACCATATAAAAAATGTTGTTTTATATCAAATAATAACTTTTTAGTTGATTTTGCCTTATTTTATTTTAGTTTTTATATGAGGGATTTCTTGTATTATACCAGCTACAAAAATTAATAGTCAATATGTGTTTACAATTTGTAATAAGCGGTTTCCCCTTGAAAAAGTTAGGGAAGTGAAGTTAATTAGTTTATTCAAAATTTATCTTATTTTATTTTACGGTTTAAAAGGTTAAGAAAAAAAAAGTTATCTTATTCTAAAGTTATTACACATCATAAGTTTTAATAAAAGCATGTATATGATGATACTTATAAGTAAATCAATAATAAAGGATCATCAACCCAAACCAAACCTAACTTTAAGTCGAGCAATTTGATTATACCAGTTCTTTTTAAAAAAAAAATGAGGCTAAGATCTTGATATCAGGATTGGATTGGACAGAATTTAATTTCTTGTAAATAAAAAAAGCAAGGAAAGGTGCTAAGTTCCCACTTCTCAGGTTGAACTTTTACGTGTGATTTATTAACATTCGGCTAGTAATTATTATATCGGCCATATCACCAATCAGTTTACATGGCTTTACCGCCCGTCAAAAAAAAAAAAAAAAAAGGGCGTTATCAAACAGATAAAAATTAATTTATGGTCGCTATTCTTATGTATTAATACATAGTATTGCATATTTTATTTTTATGTATTTATTTTCAACTATAAATTTTATTTCAAAAGAGAAAACTTAACTAATAGGTAGCTATTCTTATATTCCCTTTTAAAAGACAAGTTCACAAAAAGTTATATAATTATTTAAATTTTTGTAATAATCAAAATTATTTAAATTTTAATTTTTTTTTATACTTGTGGCAATGAAATTTGAATTTGTAATTTCATACAAACTATTTAAATTCTTTAATATTAACTTATTTTTAGTGACTTAAAATTTATTGTTGAAAAATTATTGCATCCATTCATGAAGAAGAACTTCTTACCCAAAATTTGATATAAGTGGCTCTAGTTTTCTTTATAATAATTTTTTTCAATCCAAATATTTTGGAATTGATATTAATTTAGTCTTAAAAAAATTTAATATTAATTTAGTCATAATGCTTGAAATTTTAATATCAATTTTATCCTTCTTCCAAATTATTAGCAACTTTCTTTATGATTGATCTTAATTGACATATTACTGTACTACTATGTTACTTATTTAACTTCTTTGACTAATAAAGAAAGATAATTTCTACCTTATCAATTTAAGAATAATGAAAATATTATAAAATGAATAAATTATAATGATAAAATTGATGTCAAAATTTAAAATATTACAACTAAATTGATGCTAAAATTTTTTTAGAATTAAACTTATGCCAAAATTCAAGGTAATAAGACTAAATTGATATCGAAAAATTTTTTAAAATTAAATTAATATCAACTTCAAAATATTAAAACTAAAAAAAGATTTACTCTTTTCTTTTTAAGGAATATGGGGCAAAATTTACACTGGTTAATACCTTAATATTATGCAAACGAAACTATCCTTATCTAATTTTCTGCTAGACAGTTGGACAATAGGTTATACCAAATTTATTTCTGTTTCATAAGCCATTTAGCTCATTGAAATTGAAAAAAAATAAATAAATAAATAAATAAAGATTGATATACGCCACGTCATATTTCATTACCAACTATTCCTATTTACCAAAAAAAAAAAAAAAGCAGTTGTAAAATGAAAATAGTCTTTTATGTCTCTAACCTAGTCAACGAAAACAATATATACATATATGGTAGTTCTGAATACAAAAAAGACAAACAACGCTCGGGCTCTGCTAAATTCCATTCCCAAAAGTATAATTACCTTCTTTTATCTTTTAGAAATCTGTTTAGAATAAATTTTATTTTGACTTTGAGCCCTTGTTCAGTTATATAAAAGACAAATGTTATGGATAATTACAAAAGAGACAGAGATCGACAATTAATGTGCGGGAGTGTTAGATTATGTGGATCGCATAGAGATATTTTGATATAACACGTTTGTTTGATTTTTTTTTTCTTGTGAAAAATAAAATTCTTGATTAGTATATATTTTTATATTTTTATAAATTAAATGAATAAATTCTAAAAGAAAAATATTAAAAAATGTTTTTCTCCTAGACTTAAATGAACAGTCTCATTAAAAAAACATTGTATGAGGTTGTGTACATAAAATATTGGCTGCCAGGACATATTACAACTCAACTATATGCACATTAATGCTCTTTTTTTTTTAAGTGATTTAGTATTTATTTATTTTTAAATAAATTCTCGAATTCAAATTTTATAGATAAAAAATAATATTAAAAAAACTTTATCTATAATAAAATAATTCGATTTAAACTATATTAATTGAAATATAATTATCTCTAAATACTAATAATTTAAGGGGGAAAATTAGCTACATGCACAAATATGAAAATTTTACAGATACCAAGAAGAATTGAGAACTCAACAACACTCCACTCCTTAATTGTCACCAGATTGCAATTCACTCTAAAGCTTGGATATAAAAGACACCCAAAAGGGAAGAACTTGGTTTCCAAAACGATGGATTATGAGTTTTCAGACCAAAGACCAAACTTATTTTGGGATCAAAGAAGCATGAGACACCTAATGATCACTATATAACATCTTAAATGCAAAAAATCATGACTTCACATTAATTGTAGCTGTTAGTGTTGGACATATGCTATAAGTGGAGGCAACAATTCTCTTACTGTTACTGTTTTCACTTTCCGCATGCCAGTGTCTTCTTTTAGACAAATCACCAGCATAAAAAAACTCTCTCGGTTTATATTTTCAATCTCCAGGTAATTTATACTATTTGTTATATGTCCATTCTTTCATATTATTATTATTATTATTCAATGGAGAAAATTGCAAGCTTTATTAACGCAGCTTTATATATAATAAAATATATAATAAATTTTAACAAGATGACTCTATTAAGAAAATCATTTTAAATAAATCTAAAAAATCGTATAAAAACACTGCAGCACCAAAATCACCTGCTAAAAAGGCAATGCAACAATGCAAAAAGTACAAAAATACAACCTCTTAGTCTCTTATTGGCTTTCACTTATTTAACGTTTTAAGTCTTCATTTCTACCAAATCAACGGCCTATTACTTGAAGCGAATTCATCGATTAGGATGCCAATAAGCACATATAGCCAATAAATTCAACATATTTACCCTTCAAAAAAGGCTTCCTTGAAGGTATAGACAGTGAATTTGAAGGAAGCCTACCAAAAGTGATGACAACATGTATGGCCTTTAATCTTGCTCCCATTCATCAAGTTGCTTAAACCAAAATTACTTAAATTTATATATTTTTCTATGTTGCTTGTAAGTTTAGTCTGGCTCCATGTAGACCATGAACTATTCAACCAATGCTCAACCAAAAAAAGAAATTGCTATTGTAGATAGCACATTGATTTGCACATGGTAATTGCTAAATATTATTAAGTGATCTTCATGATTAATTCTTTTTTTTTTTTTTTACTTTTGTAAGTTGGAACCACAAAATAATAGGCAGCCCTCGTTCTTTCTAATTCTCATCAATCATCGACTTCATTATAAATATACTAAAATTATGGGTTTATTAAAATTATAAATACACTAACACTTTCTTGTCATGAGTATATTAAAATTATGAAACGAAGACTAAAATAGATGAAATATATGTTAGCCTTTTATAAAATAGTGTGCAAGTAAATTTATTGAGTACTTATAAAGATATTTACAAATTATCTGCCAATGACAAAACCTAAAATCAAAAACTCAAATCATAAAGATATATGAGCGAAAAATTCAACCAAAGTGAGTCAAACCCTATTAGCACTTAGGTTAAATTTTTGTTCAAGTTTTTGTATCTCTAAATTTAAAACATGGAAATAAAATAAAAGTTTTCATGCTAAAATTATTGATTGTTTCATTAGAAAATGAATATTATTAAGAGTACGTTTGTTTAAGATATTTTAGTAAAAAATATTTTTTTAATTATTGAAAAAATTTATTTTTATAAAAGCAACTAATTTCAGCTTTTACTCAAAAGTTAAAAGAAATATATTTTTAATGTTTGAATAGAAATTAAGGTAAATAACTTCTAAAAAATGATTTTTTAATCAAAAATCAATTTTTTATTTAAAAAAACTGAAACAAATGCACAGTGAATAACAAAATAACTTCTCTTCTTATTCAATTCCCGACATTCAAGCTAGGAACATGGCAAGTGAACACTTTGCTGTAGATGTTTGTAGTGCCATATCAGCTTTCAAAAGCAAGATCCAAAATTTTAATGAAACAGTGATTTAGAGCTAGCAAAACCCCAAAAACAACTTCTGCTATTTGAAATGAACAAGCTAGGAACGGAAATTTGATTAGATTTCAATTAGTTGCTAAAGACCAAAAACACCTAGTTTAACATAGTTGTTCTCACATTTGTAAGCAATTTTTTTTTTATTTATATATATCAACATGGTCTATGTCGCGTTATAATCTTTTCAAAATTATTTTGTTAATCCGTGAAAATGTTTTTTAGTTTGAATACAAAAAAACATTAGTCACACCTAATAAGATTTAGATGAGCGGATATGCCAATAAAGTAGTCATCAGTCAACATGAATCTTCTGCTTAAAATCGTGGAAGGGGCGTGCAAATTTTTTTTCAGGACCAAAGATTATAATGGTTGTGATATGAAAACTAACCCAGGACCTAATTCTAGGTGAGAAGCATATTTTCAAATTAATCATAATTTCACAATTGTTAAGCATGATTAGAAATAATTCAGACTTGCATATTTCAAATCAAACAGTGCCCATGCCGTCATGCGCCACAGACTGAGCAAAACATATAGTTTAACTCCTGAGAGAACTCTTATTGAATTTAATTTTCTTTAAGGAAAAAAGTGTTCAAAAATGTAAGACCTTGAATCATTATCAACGATCTCAAACACGAATACTTTCAAAATCTTTTCCTTGAAATTACCTTCGAGTATTTGAGATTAGGAATGGAATTAAGGATGATATCAACTTGTATTCACGTGTTTTAGACGTTCAAGAAACCAAATCACTTTGGTTGTTTTCAAGTCATTGTCTCACCTTTCAAGCACAAATATTTATTCGTAAACATCACCCTCTGGTTTGACTTACAGATGTATGCATTTTAATCGTTTTATTTTTCTTTCTATCCTTCGTTTCATCTTTCTTTTCTTTTTCTTAATGCGTTAAATATTCACTTTTTGGTTTCTAATGTCGGTTTAAAACATTAGTTTCAATATCTTTAATCTGTAAAATTAATAATTTTTTTTATGGGATCACAAAGAATAGAAAACATGAATAAGCTATGACTGTTGCTTTGGCTCCCCCCCCCTCTCTCTCTCTCTCTCTCTTCTCTTCGGTGGTTGAGCATTGTTTTCTTATCAGAAAAAAAAAAAGAATAAGGTATGACTAGTTCAAGATTTTATGTGCATGACAAAAGTTCAGCATGCTTATTTCTCTTGTACCACATAAAAGAGAAGAAAAAAAAATAGTTTTGATACACTATCATGTAAAAGAATTTTTATTATCATTCAATTGCATGTTATTATATATGAGATTTTTGAAATAATAAATATAAGAATCGAATACTTTGCTGATATAATAATACATAATTGAATATTTATATAAAATATTTTTATATTGATAATGTATCAAAATTAAATTAAAAGAATACTCTAAATCCTAAACACTAAAGCTATATATGCATTACAACTTCATAGTATGTCCGAGCATATGTAACATAAATAATAAACCAGAAAGAAAAATAATGAGTTACCTGGGGCGACATGCATAGGCTCCAAAGGATTTTTCTGTGGAACTTGGCTTTAAAAATCTTCCTCTCTGGGTGTATTTAGTTGGGAGATAAAAATGGAGGAAAAATTTTCTATGGATAAGCTACACATGAACTGAATTTCTTTTCATCAGTTATTACAGAAAAATGAAATATTGAAAACTAGAAAATTGCTCTGATAATGTAGTTTATGGTTATCCCTTATATAGTTCATGCCGCACTGATATATTTTATTTTAATATCATTGTCACTATTTTTCAATTCGTGGTATTGATTAATGAGTATAGTGAAGCGATGGTTATCCCTATATTTAATGTCACACCACTATGTTTCTATGAAGGATCATTGTCATAGAATATTACAAATCAAAAGAAAACAATTTTATACTGCAGAAATAAAAGGTTCACATTAAGAAAATTTGTAACACTTGTCATGCTCATAATTTGATCCTTTTTTCTCTAACATTTCTGATTGTCTCCATTTCGGCTGAAAAAGTGACTTTTCGTTACGTTTTCTGTAGTGAAAGAATGAAATTTTTAGAAACCTTCAAGTCTTCAAACCCGTATATTAATAATTAATTATCTAGTTTGCAGATTTAGACTCTGAATTACCGACATGTTAAAAGGGATCTAGATTTTCAAAGAAACTTGCAAGAAGAAGGTTGTCGAGGAATTATGATCGTAAGTGTGTGTTTGGTCGTATGGGATAAAAAAGAGTGAAAAATTTTTATGAATAAATTTTATATGTAAAATTATATATTAAGTTTATCTATAAAATTTTTCACCCTTTAATGAGAGTGAAAATTTCATGGAATAAACTCATATGCTTTTACTCATGAATTTATTCCATGAAATTTTTATCTTCATTTTTACTCTCTATCAAACATATTCTAAGAGAGAAATTTTCCCCATTTATTTTCCGAGCAAAATTGACTTTATAATTTCAATGGAGCAATCAACATGCAGTCCACTTTCTTTTAGAATCTTGCTACTTTGAATAACACTTTTCAGTTTTTAGTCAATTTTTGAGCAGTTTTTGTCTTCTCGATTAGCCAAATTTGAATAGTTTATGCACATGGTAGCCTTGTCGATGCCGGAATAAAATCAAGGTGAAAATTCTATATGGCCTTTGGTTTGGCCACCTTGTAATTTGCTCCTTGTTATACATTGCGTACATATGCCATTGTTGATAAATTTTATGGAAAATATGTCACCATAATAATATACGACACTTAGGTAAAATATTATTGCGATTTAAATTTAAGACTAATCGAATTCTCAAGACGATCATGACAAAATTACACTAATAAAAAATCACAAAATACAAAATCAGATATTTCAAAACGTAGTAGGATAAAATGCAAACAAGACAAATGAATAGGGTGTTAATACAAAATTATACATTTGACTTTCTTTCCTTATTTTTTTTTTCAGTTGCAACAAAGTTTATATTCTAAATCTAGGAACGAAGAGATCTAACGTCTAGTCTAATAATTTTTATGAAATTATCAAATATCAACTTATGGTAAAGTGGCATAATCCAATCCACTAAAATATAATGCGCTGAAAATGGTCAAAGTACACGGCTATAATCGATGTTTACCCTTAACTTTTTAATATTTTGATTGTTGCATTTTCTATCTTTCTTGCATTTGGGCAAATATAGTATCAATTAAGAAATGGAGCGGTCATCAAATGCCCAATTTTTACTTTATGAAATAATCATTTTACGTATGTGTTTAGCTAATTTTACATTTTTTCACACATATTCTCAGCAAATTTATTTCGATATTTTTAACTAACACAAGATTTCCTATGCTTCTTTCAGTCAATTAATGGATAAAATTTTTGGGTGTTAATGGCTTACAATTTTATAATAAAAAAACAAAAATGAAAGTAAAAAACTCACCTCTGGGGCTTGTAATTAAGGTCGAAATTATCATAAATTTTCAGTATTAATTTTGAAATTTTATTTGAAAAAATGGTGGCATTTAGGTTAGAAACCTCGTTTAAGAGAGGATCGTTTTAGTTTATTTCGTTGTAATTTATTTTATATATAATCTATTTTTATTTATTAAATTATACGCTCTTTTGAGAGTGATTTAACGTTTCATTTTATCCTATATTAGAAAATAACACGTCTTTTTTATTTATTAAAATTTTAAGTTTAATTTTTTGAATTAATCATTTATATTCTTTATACATTTAAATTTTTTCTATATTTTATTTTATTTTATTAAATTAGATCTTATTTAATTATGTATCTCCCTCTTATAACTTAAACTATTTTCTCTTTATTATTTTTAAATTTTTTTAATTTTAAATTAAATTTTAAAATACCCAAGCTACGTATAATATATATTTACTAATATATTATAAAGGGTTTTCCTTATAAACACTTTTAATTTTTCTTGAACATAATGAAAATTTTAATTTTAAATTTTTTGATGTATTAAATACTCTAAAATATTTATTTTTATGTGATATTTTTATTGTTAAGTTTTCAATAAGTGCTTTTAGAGATATATTCGTTAATAAAAACCCTATTATAAAAGCAAAAAGCTGTCTCAACTCTCAATCCAAATCATACTTACATCATCATGCCGGATTCACGAAAAAAGAAGGGCGGAAAAATAAAATAAAGACCAGCAAAGCTCAAAAGCTACAATAAATAAAAGAAAAAGTTCTAATCAAGACACTGTACTGAAGAGAATAAAAGAATCGCTTGTGGGAGGCCCAAAGGTGGTAACTTTATAAGCTCAAAGTGAGGGGTTTGGAGTGCTCCTTCTTCCAGGTGAAGGACCAGTTTGAATATGAATGAATATCCATAGGGCTATCTATGACTAAATATGCATGAGGTGGAAACTGGGAACTGCCATGAGGGAAATCAGGCCCTTGTCTTACTCCAATGTTTATTGGGGATTGGGTTGCCATCATTCATGTAAGTTGGCCAGCCTTTTTAAGGATCTTAATATTGAAAATTGAATTCTTTGGCCATGTTTTGGGACAATTCTACAGTGGAACTTTAATCATTTCCTAGCATTTGGTTTGAGATAAAAGGGAAGAAAATGCAAATTATCATTGTATAAATAATAATGATTTTTTTCATATAAATTTTTTGTTTTCCTTTAGAACAATACTTTTTAGTTCTTATAGAAGAAGAGAAAATTCAAAATTCTCCAATAGTATGAATACGATGTTTAGAGATAAAAATAGGTTAGATAATCTATCAAAGGCCTTCGGTCTAACCGTAACTTGACCTAACTTGTTTAATAAACATATAGACTAAGACTTTTCAAAAAGTTTTTTTTTAATCAAAAAGCTTAGGCCAAAAAAGCCTATTAAACCTAATAAACAAACCTATTTATTTACTTTATTATTATTATTATTAGGAAAGCTTTTGGCCTATTTAAAGGCTTTATTATCAACTAGGCTTTTAAATAAACTTTTAGATTAGGCCAAATTTTTTAAAAGATCAGACTAAGTGATAATTTCAGTTATGTAAGTAGTGTTTTGTTTATAAGAAAATATGAGAAACAATGTGTTAATTATTATGGAATTCAATTATGTAAGTGACAAATTTGATGAGAAATTTGACGAAAAAATTTCTCTTACATTATCAATTATCTTAATACATTCACCAAACATATAGTTAAAATTTTCAATTATTTATAAATTGATCTCAAAATGTTCAAATAAGTGTTTAACACCTATGTACAAATAATGATTTCGAAATCCAAACCAAGCAATTTTACTTCTATATATCTTCACTCCCTTACATTGAGTGGAGCGCTTTGTAGAGAGTTTTCAATACCTAGTTTTGGAATTTGATACAAAATCTATAATTTTTCTAAAAGTCCACACTATTTAGTTTAAAAACATTTTGGCCTCTTAAAACTTAAAAACATGAAGATAACGGCATGATGTTAATTTCTTTTATATATCTTTAATCTTTATATGCGATGCTATTTTTAATTTAATCCTTATATAAAAGAGACTTTATTTTTATCTTTATCCTTATCTGCTGATTATTTTTCATTTTTCATCCTTAATTGTTGTTATAATAACATATTTTTTGGTAAACAAAAATTTAGGGTGAAGGGATTACGTCCCAATCCAAGATAGGAAAAACCTCTAAACTCAAAAAATATTTACAAAAAAAAACTTACATTTATCTCATATCAAGGAAATTAGTAGGGCTCGAGCCTATGATTTGTCACGTGCACGACCATGTTTCGCTCCACTTGACAGGTCCCTTGAGATTATTATAATAACATATAGCTTAATATATGCAAAATTATTGTAAAGCATAAAGATTAAATTAAAAATAAATGTTACATATAAGAGTCAAATTAAAAATCACATAAAAAAAAGAATCAAATTAAAAATGAATGTTACATATATAGAGATAATAAATAATATTTTTTGGCTCTATATTAACGCTCATATTTAATTTGGCTCCTACGCACTTTGCAAGAACCCAACCGATGTCGTAATAGCAATGAACATTAATAGACTATATTAAAATTCTTTATACATATAAGACTTAAAGTAAAAACTTTATATATATATATATATATAATTACCTTTTCTTACAATCGCATGACGTCCATCTTCAAGGCGTTTGCAAAATTTGGATTGAAGGATTAAAGAACGTCAACAATATGAGCATTTACGTTTCTGAACTAAATATTTTTAGGTCCGTAGTAAAATTAAGATTCCTCAACATGTGGCAGAAATAAAGCTGAAGTCAATAAAGTTAATAAGAAAAGGAGAAGAAGAAAATTACAATGAATTGCAGTGAAAACTCTAAAGTTTAAGCAGTTGATTACACTGTTTAATTAGTATTCCCTTTCATATAAAACTATAAAGTAAGGTGGTATATAAATTCCCTAGCAAGTAGGCAAGTAGCAACTAGCTACTAGCTACCAGCATGCTTAGCATTCTAGTGAAACAAAATTATTTGATTAGTGGGCCAATTAATTGATGGATTAAACTTGGCTGAGGACTCACTTGCAGGCATTAAATGCGCTATTAGGGTAAACATATTAAAATCAATCATTGCTAGGAGGAGACAAATCATGCATGATTATTAATCTTGTACATATGGTATAGCTTGAAAAAAATTATTGGCTAAGTAAATAACTTTTGGAGAATGCTAAGAAAATCTCGAGCTTACTCACACTCCATTATCTTAGCTATTGAGTACACACACCTTTGAAAATTATCTAATGCTTAGTTCCTTTTTTGTTCCGTTTTCTCAATGTTGTTTATGTTAATGATTAAGGATTCGAACGCTTCTACACTTGAGCGTCTCCCAATAGTGTCCATAACTTCTTCTTTTTTTTTTTTTTTAATCTTTCTGTGTCAGTGACATTAGGACACAAGTTAAAAAAAATTTCAATTTTTTGTTTGACAAAAGTTTTCATTCTTATGATTAATTTATTTTTACATTAATCCTTATATATTTTTTAATTATTTTAGTTTGCATCAAGAACTAATATTTTGATGCATTAGATTTATAAGGATTAATAATATGCTTCGTGTGGAATAAAATCAATATTTTAATAAGTGAAAATTATAAAAAAAAAATTAAAACAAATGAATGAAAAATTTTGAGACCAATGTGTAAATTCGTAGAGATCAAAAGACAAATCAAAAAGTTTTATTATTATTCTTACAATTAAAGTATTATAATGAGGATTTATGAGATGGGCTTCATCATCACGTTGATTCTTTTCTCAAAGCATGTAAATCAAACTTGTCCTTGTCCGATTAAACTAGCTAACAATCAATGGGAAACATTTCATCCTTCTTCAGTCACTGCTAGTTCCATGAAGGATAAAATCGAGGTGAATTTTTAATGCCGTCTTTTTCGGGTACAAGAAATTAATCTTCAAAAGTAGGGTGTCCATTTGAGAATAATAATGTTTATGGAGTTGCAAGGTATACTAAAGGAAAAAAGACACAATTTTGTATAGTAATTGACGTTGAAAGAAATAAACTAAAAGCTTGTATCTTTCTCTAGCTGGAAGACATTCTGCACAACTAATAGGCTGAATAAGGGTGACAACTGCATTTTAACATTTGCTTTTAGATAAAACTGTTTAATTAATGTAACTTTCCAGCGAGCTTTATTTATTTTTTTCCGACTACAGTAATCATATTATGTTGTCATAACTTAAATAGTTTCAAATTTCTTCTCCTTAATTTACTTTAAGTAGGCTTATTTTAGATGTACAGTTCCTATCGTAACCATTATGAGTTATGAAGACCGTGTGACACACAGGTAAGGATTAAAATGTTTATAAAATATCTAACTTTCAATGTACAAATAATATTTCATAGTTGCAAATAAGTCTAAATTGATTCGAAATAGCTTTTTTTTAACTGATACAAACTTTATAAATTTGATCTATCACAAATAAATTTTAGTAATTTCTTCTTTCAAGCTTAATTTCAATCTTCGATAATGCGATCCTTTTATCCATCTATCTTATTGAGAGGACTCAACGAAAGCTTTTGAAACAGTTTTACATATGCTAACTTGAATGATCTAGTGTTTTCAGTCCAAGTCAGGCAAAACATTGTTTCTGCTTCACAATACCTATTAAAACACGATTAAATTGACTTGGCTACGTACTTCAACTTAAACAAGCCACTTCAATAACTTGCATTGACACCAACACCATATGATGAAACGGAAGAAGATAACCACATTTCACTGTTGAAGATTTTAAGTTTGAAAGATGAATTTCATAAACTTTGTCTATATTAAACAAGATTGATTAAACTTATAGTGACAGGCACTAAAAGGTTGATGGCTTTGCTCTTAAATCTATTGGTCATGCAAAAAAGTGACAACATCTAATCACCATAGCTTATACAAAACACAATAAATTCAAAGGAAAAAGAGGGATATATATTAATATATAAAACAACTAACACCTGGCAACAATAGGGTATACAAACTTTCATTTCGTAAATTCTAGAGAGTAGGAATTGCCACATGGAATCCATCCATAGATCAATATGGGGATTAGGTATACAACAAGTGGGCTAGCTTTATTAATAGTGCATTGACAATTATTTATGTGTTCCATTTGTATCTAGACAAGGCCATTGGGATGTAAAATTGAAGGCATGTGGGTTATGTTACTGTTAGGTGATCCATCATACACAATGTTTTATCACTATTCAACTTGTCCATTTCCCATAACCCATATCACCCTCTACGGTTTTCCGCAAAACTCCATCTCCAAGAAGCCATAACATCATTTCACCCATTAGTCCCTGTTCCCCTGGAATCACCCAATGAAGATTTGATTGTACATAATCACCTTAGATCAGGTTCAATTGGTGGGCTCTTTGGGAAACAAGAGCAGCATTCCACGTGTGCTATGATGTGTTCAATTTGTATCTGCATGCATGTTCTTTATTGAAATTTTCTAGGGTTTCACGTTGAAGGTAAGATGGTAGCATTGGTTCGGGATCCTAAGTTATTGATAGGATCCTGTGAGCAGTGAGAATGTAAGAGGGAAACTCGTGTCATGTTGGGTCCGTGCAATATATAATCACTTGGGGGCGTTGCTGATGTCTACTTCCTTTACGGGAATATGCCACCACTTTTTGGCCCTTATCCCAACCCTACCAAGTGTAGTAGAGGAAAAGCCATGAGAATAAGACAAAGAAGAAAGTGAACCCAATTATTTTTGCATAACATACGACATATAAATGACACAATTTAAAGGTGTGTTTGCGAGTTAAAAAGCAACGAAACACTTTTCTTTTAAAAAAAAAAAAATTCTGGGAGCACTTAAAAATTTTTGAAGAGAAGAGAAAGAAAGGAATAGAAAGAAATTTTTGAAAAGAAAAAAGTGGGGAAAATATTAGTGGCGGATTAATCTTAAAATGAATATAGGAAAAGATAGTTAAATAAGAATAAAATATCAACAAGAATTTGGTTTAACAATAAGCAGGACATACTTTCAAGAAGAGAATCACGCCCTTATAGGAATAATTAGGTCAAAGAACCAAACGAAATAACTTAATTATAATATGCTTTTACAAATATATATTTTAAATCTCATGAATTGAATATTTATTAATATGCAATTGTTTTGCCTTTTTTGGGGGGGCCTAAACTATCAATATTGAAATCTAATGGTACTCTCTAACCAATATGATTTGCTAAATTGGCCTATTATAAAGGTAAAACTCTTCTAGTATTAAGGGTCGATAGCGATAGAGACTTAGATGATGACTATAAGACAATTGATATGGCCAGCTTGAAGCTAGTGTCACAACAAAGGATAAAGCTATGAAAGGAAAGATGTAAGCAAATGAGAGGAAGGGGAAAGGATGGGCTTAAGATGAAGGATTGGTGGTGGTGGTGGTGGGAAAGGGAAGAGATGAAGGGGTTGAGGGGACAAGTAAGAAGTGAGGGTTGTGTATGAGATGGGTTGCTAAGGTTAAGTAAGATAATGAGCAAACAAGGGAAGGAGAGTTGTGCTTGAACCCTAAAAAATGGCCCCAAAAAATAGCTTTTCTTTTTTAATTTGTAAAATTCAAGTCAATTTAGCCCTAACTCGTATAACCTACAAGTTATGTAACTCAACCCAATCTAACTTGAGGTCTAAATGAGTTGCATTTCAAGTAACTGAATCCACCATTTTTGTTGTAAAATTCAACTCAATTCACTGAATTCATAACACCTACAAGTTATGTGGCTCGATTCAATCTGACCTGAGATCTAAATGAGTTGCATTTCAAGTAATCTAACCTACCATTTTGGTGGGTTGACTTGTGTTGACTCACAAGTTGCAACACACTTTGACAATTCTAGCTACAATGTGTTGGAATCAATTAATTAATGAAAGTTAAGGAAAAAGATAAATAAAATATTGCAAGAGTGTTGAGAGTGTGGATAGTAACAAAGGAACTAGCTATGAATTGATGTTGTCTTAAGATCACTTAGTGCGTATTTGATTTTATTTTTATAAAATTGATTCTGAATATAATTGACTTTATTGAAATTGATTTAATTAGAATTGATTTTGAGATAAAGTGACTTATGTTTGATAATTTAATCTGAGAAGTGATTTATATTTATATAGTATTGATCAAAATCACTTTTAGATGTATAATTTATAAAAAAAAATGCCCAAAATCAATTTTGGATGAATTAAAAAGCAATAAATTTTCACTTTTGTCCAAAGTCAATTTTAAAGTAGGAATTGATTTTGATGGAGGTATTTAATGAAAAACTAAACAAATTAAAAAATATCCAAAATCAATTCCAATGTCCCATAATTGATTCAGCATGACACAAACAGAGATCCTAACACAGGCTTATATTTAGAATATTGGAGTTCGAAAATTATGGTTTAGATTATGTTTCCCAAAAGTACCGTCAATAGTGGAGATGAAAGCTGAAACTCGATGACAGAGCAAGGTTTGGGGGCCTGCAATTTAAGTTTCCTTGTACTTTGCTTAACATAATTGACTTAATCACTTCAATTGTACTGTAATCTATATATAAAATTAAGGTATAATATAGCTTCAATTTCTGACAGCCATCCATATAACAGTCACGTGCCTAACCTTATACAGCTCAACTTTAACTTCTTACTTATAAACCACATACCTAAATAAAAATGAGTTTAATTCGAGTTGTGGGCTTATTTTTGGGTATAAGTGCTAAGAAAGAAAAAACAATAAAAGGTAAAAGAGATTATCTCAGATGCACGAGAGATCAGCTTCGAGTTGTGGGCTTGAATGTGCGCAACACTACTCAAAAAGCTAGGCAAATATATCGAGCAAAAGAGGAATCCTGAAGTTAAAAAATGCTTCTAATACTCAATGATAAACATTTAGACCGAAAAAGACAAGCAATTTTCAACCAAAGAAGCAACGAAAGGACTAACAATCTCAGAACAAGCAATAATTAGGCTGTAGAAGGACGATAACAATCTAGTCCTAGCTCATTTACTAACACAACTCTGCCTGTGTTAAGCATCATGAAGCCATTAATCTGAGTTGACTAAACTTCACAAGCACTAACTTTACCAAACAAGTCGGAAAGCTACAGATGGTGTAGGTATGTCATAAAGTGAAGTGAAGAAGAGCAGACTTAGCAAGCAGAACGAGTGAGACATACCACCATCTCTTTAGGCTGTTTTGTTGTTTTTGGTCGTAGACACACCAGTGTCCTTCGTTTTGGTCAGAAGCATAGCAGTGTCTCGAATAACAAAAATGAGAATGGGCCACGTTAACGTCGTACGATGATGGAATAGATGGGCCGGTAAGGGGTAAAACTTAAAGCTAACATTCTAATGTTGGAAAAAAGCCCAAAATGCTGGGGGCAGGTAGCAGGTCCTCCACTGAATCCACCACAAATTAATCAAGCCTGTTTTGCTTTTGTAAGAAAAAATCATAAAAGTGTAAAACCATAATCCAACTGCTAAATCAAAAGAGACAATGTTGGGCCAGATTTCTCCCCGCATTTTTGTCGACCATTGGAATTGGCCAGCACCAACCGAAGAAATGTGCATGCCAATAAAAAAAAAAAAATCTAACTGAAGAAATGTTACACAAGCGAAAGCCAAAAAGTTATCATGCAAGTACCTCATGGAGGTGGTATCTAATTTGATTCACCCAATCTTTTGGCACTTCTCATGCTCCACTTTTATAAATTGTTAGATTTGGTATAATATAATCTAATGGCTAAAATCAAATGGGTATGTACATGAACTCTAAATGATATAAAAAATGGAAGTGTTACTCCTCTACCCTCTTCCTTCTCCTCTGCCTCGTCTCATTTGCCTCCACCATTGTTACACCACTGCATTGTGCCTTTTTCCTTGTGCACTCAACTTGACGACGACCAACCAACGGGGCTACAACCTGTGCCGTCGCCCATGACGCTGTTCTGGATCGAATGCTTGACAACATTCACCCTCGCCTTCTTCTACTTCACCATTGTGCCGCCAGAAGAGTCACCACCATCGAAGTTCGTCACCACCGCAAGTTACTCCATCCTCCCCATTGGCTTCCACAACCTCCTAAACTTGTACCAATGCCTGTGGGTTGGGAAAATGGAAGGTTTGGCTTCACGCTGGACCTGCACTATGAAGATCGTCTTCTTTGGGTTGGAAGAAGAAGCAGCAACTACAACTGCTGTGGTTGTGGCTGTAACGATGAACAAGTTGCTACTGTTGGAACAGTGGGGGTCATTTGGGTGGTGGTGGCGGTGGAGAGTTTGACTCGTGATTTGGAGCAGGGATAAGTGGTGGTGGTGGTGGTGATGCACAAAAGTCTATGTGCATAGGCATTTTTTTTGAATCATTAGATTTTTATTAACTGAGTCTAATGGTTTAGAAAGATGGAGCATGAGAAATACCAGAAGATAGGGTGACTCAAATTAGACATCACCCCGCACGGAATGCACTCGGAGGCATAGCACAACTGGCTTCGGGTTTGGCCTCTTCACTAAAGTGCACCCAACCAATTAGAGAAATCAAGTTTGAATCCTGCAGTCAGAGACTAGAGGCTAGAAAAAAAAAAAAAAAAAGTTCTGTACAGAATTGGCAACCATTGCTAGAGGTTCATTAGTCCTAAAATATATTTTCATTAGTCTCCACTGCCTCTGATCAATACACCTTAAAGGAAAAAAATACACATTACTTTTCTGAATTATAGACTATATACACTTTAATCAACAAAATTTAAAAATGTGCAAACTCAAAATTCAAAGACGTATAATATATTTTATTTGACTAAAATACATATTTAAAAAAATTCAAGAAGTTGATTTGCACATTTTTAAATTTTAGAAATTAAAATATAAATTGTCTATAAGTCATAAGGATAAAACGCAATTTTTTCTATCTTAAATCAAGGAAGAATATACATAACTACCGTCAAAAGACAGCACATTCAAGAAATTTCGAACCATACATTTTTTTGGGGTCAAGATACAGTTCTTTTTCTTTTGAACATCACATTCTCATGGGATAAGATTTCGTCAGAATCCTTCATGTCCTCATCTGAGTGCCATGCCACTAATATCCACATTACCGGGTCAAACTCGAGTTGTTTGATCTTTGATTTCAAGCAATTTGTCAAACCTTGAAACATATAGAGATTCGCCCAAACTTAGCATATGATAAAACTTGTGAAAAATATGGTTCCCCGGATTATCAGACAGCAACAATAAAAACAATACCAATAAAAGCAGAACAGCATGTTAGCACATAATAACACATGGCAAAACAGCTAATACTAGCTGAACTTACAGGCTCATACATATGTACGGGTCAGGATCACTCTTCCTCCGGTTACCAGTTCCAACGCCTTCTTGCTTTCATCATATAAAAAAATCCATGGTTGTACATACAAAACACTTATATTTGTAATTCAGTTAATGGAATTATTGCAAGCACTTTGATGCAACAGAACATCAAATAATATTGCTCCCACACCACTTCAGTTCTCCATAACCTTGCCTTAGACTACTCTACTTAAAATTCACCAATATCACAAAACAGAGATCCTAACACAGGCTTATATCTAGAAGATTGGAGTTTGAAAAATGTGGTTTAGAATATGTTTCCCAAAAGTACCGTCAATTGTGGAGATGAAAGCTGAAACTCGAAGACAGAGCAAGGTTTGGGGCCTACAAGTTAAGTTTCCTTGTAATTTGCTTAATATAATTGACTTAATCACTTCAATTGTACTGTAATCTATATATAAAATTAAGGTATAATATAGCTTCATTTTTCTGACAGCCATCCATATGACAGTCACGTGCCTAACCTTATATAGCTCAACTTTAACTTCTTACTTATAAACCACATACCTAAATAAAAATGAGTTTTATTCGAGTTGTGGGTTTTTTATTTTTTTTTGGGTATAAGTGCTAAGAAAGAAAAAACGAAAAGTAAAAAGAGATTATATCCGATGCACAAGAGATCAGCTTGGAGTTGTGGGTTTGAATGTGCACAGCACTACCCAAAAAGCTAGGCAAATATATCGAGCAAAAGAGGAATCCTGAAGTTAAAAAATGCTTCTAATACTCAATGATAAACGTTCAGACCAAAAAAGACAAGCAATTTTCAACCAAAGAAGCAACGAAAGGACTAACAATCTTAGAACAAGCAACAATTAGGCTGTAGAAGGACGATAACAATCTAGTCCTAGCTCATTTACTAACACAACTCAGCCTGTGTTAAGCATCATGAAGCCATTAGTCTGAGTTGACTAAACTTCACAAGCACTAACTTTACCAAACAAGTCGGAAAGCTACGGATGGTGTAGGTATGCCATAAAGTGAAGTGAAGAAGAGCAGATTTAGATTTGGTTTGATATTTATGTGACATTTTGAAAGTTCTTTGAAATTTCTTTTATTTCTTTAAAAAATTTCAAAAGTCATAATGCGTCGTTTGGTAAAATAATATAAAAATTACTTTCAATAAACAGAAATTACAAAAGTAATATTTGATAAAATTATTCTTAATATTTAAAATGACTATAATGATTATAAATATTAAAGAAAATAATTTTTACTTTTAATGTCATTATATAGAGTGAGGTTATATTAATCTTTTAAATTTCAGAGAATATAAACCAATCTCAAAAAATACCACATGAAAACTTCTGAGAGCACCCCCTAGCTCTCAAAAGCCAAAAGTAAAAAAACTCCAATTTTTTTATTTATCAAATAAAAAAAATTAATTTATAATTTTCATAAACTAAAATATCTCTTTAAAAAGCACTACCAAACTAGACTTTAGCAAGCAAATCGAGTGAGACATACCACCGTCTCTTTTTGCTGTTTTGTTTTTTTTGGTCGTAGACACACCAGTGTCCTGTTTTTGGTCAGAAACATACCAGTGTCTTGAATAACAAAAAATGGGCCAAGTTCACGTCTTGCGATGTTGGAATAGATGGGCCGGGAAGGGGTGAAAAGGCTAACATTCTAATGTTGGAAAAGCAGCCCAAAATGTTGGGGGCAGGTGGCAGGTCTTCCAGTGAATCCACCACATATTAATCAAGCCCGTTTTGCTTTTGTCAGAAAAACTCAAAAAAGTATAAAACCTTAACACCATTGCTAAATCAAAAGACACAATGTTGGGCCAGATTTCTTCCGACATTGTTGTCGGCCATTGGAATTGGCCATCACCAACCGAAGAAATGTTACCCAAGCGAAAGCTAGTCACCGCACGGAATGCACTTGGAGGCATAGCACAGCTGGTTTGGCCTCTTCAGTAAAGTGCACCCAACCAGTTAGAGGAATCGAGTTCAATTCCTGCGGTCAGAGACCAGGGGCTAAAAAGAAAAAAGAGTACCGCACGGAATTGGCAACCATTACCAGAGGTTCATTAGTCCTAAAATATATTCTCCCTAATCTCCACTATCTCAGATCAATACATCTTAAAGAAAGAAAGAAAAAGAAAAATTTACCTTCCTGAACTGAATGTTATATACACTTTAATTAATAAAATTAAAAAATATGCAAACTCATAGGATTAATTTGTATATTTTTAAATTTTAAAGACTAAAATACAAATACTGTATAATTCAAAAGGATAATATTTTATCCTTCTTAAATCAAGAAAGAATATACAAAACCACCGTCAAAAGACAACACATTTAAGAAATGTTGAACCACACATTTTTTTGGGGTCAAGATACAGTTCTTTTTCTTTTCGTTAGAACCCTTCATGTCCTCATCTGAGTGCCACGCCACTAATATCCACATTACCGCGTCAAACTCGAGTTGTTTTATCTTTGATTTCAAGCAATTTGTCAAACCTTGAAACGTATAGAGATTCGCCCAAACCTAGCATATGATAAAACTTGTGAAAAATATGGCTCCCCTGATTATCATACAGCAACAATAAAAACAATACCAATAAAAGCAGAACAGCATGTTAGCACATAATAACACATGGCAAAACAACAAATACTAGCTGAACTTAAAGGTTCATACATATGTACGGGTCAGGATCACTCTTCCTCAGGTTACCAGTTCCAACGCCTTCTTGCCCTGTGACTTTTTTCATCATATAAAAAACTCCACGGTTCTACGTACAAAATACTTATATTTGTAATTCAGTTAATGGAATTATTGCAAGCACCTTGATGCAACAGAACATCAAATAATATTGCTCCCACACCACTTCAATTCTCCATAACCTTGCCTTAGACTACTCTACTTGAACTTCACCAATATCACAAATCAGATATTCTCTACCAAACTGCTTAGAATACCAAGTCCAGCATTCAGCTCATGATTTTGACAATAACTATTGAAAAACACAAAGTTACCAAGGTCTTCACAATACCACTTACTTGCTATCAATTTCATTATCAGGTTGACGAAAGCCACCAGCCAAAGCAGATCATCAACAAGAGGAGATTATCGCCAGATTTCCAGTAGGCCTATTCACTCAAAATTCAAACATCCAATTCAAAAATTCATCATAGTTCCAGAAGCAATCTACTAAATAATCTGCCTAAAATTCATGATAAAATGCATTGAGCAGCATCTTCACCCTGCTACTAACAATCAATATAACAATCAAAACTACAAAAATTCGTTGAATCGTAGCGAACAAATAATTGCAACACGAGAATCAGCATAGGGGGAAAACAAGTTAATGCAAAAAGGGTAAGTTAAAAGTCTCCATTGAAAAGGCACTACTTTGCGATACACAGAAACGAGTTCCACAGAACGCGTTTCAAGACTTTACATCAGTCAAAACCCTAATTCATCTCTTGTTTTTAGAGGAATAAATATATAATTATATAATAAATTAAGAGCTAGTGAACTTGGTGACGGCCTTGGTGCCCTCCGATACGGCATGCTTGGCGAGCTCGCCGGGAAGGACGAGGCGGACGGCGGTCTGGATCTCACGTGAGGTGATGGTGGGCTTCTTGTTGTACCGGGCGAGTCTAGAAGCTTCCTGAGCGAGTTTCTCGAAGATATCGTTGATGAAGCTGTTCATTATCCCCATGGCCTTGCTGGAGATGCCGATGTCAGGGTGCACCTGCTTCAGAACTTTGAAGATGTAGATCTTGTAAGTCTCAACGCTCTTCGCCTTCTTCTTCTTCTTCTTGTCGCCGGAGGAGGCGTCCTTTGGGATCCTCTTCTCCGCCTTGGTTTTCTCCGCCGGAGCCTTCTCCGCCGCCGCGGGCTTCTTCTCCGCCGGCTTCTTCTCGCCCTTTGCCATGGATGGGAATAAGAATGCGAAACTGTGAATGAGAAAGTGTGTTGCTGCCTGAAGGTTGAGACTCGAAAGTGTTTGTGTGAGTACGGCGAGGGGAAGAGGAAGGAGTGTGGGTTTATCTAGGGGTGGTGGGTGGAACGTGATTGGTTGGGTTGTGGAGTGCACGGATCGATGACGTGGACGGGTCCGGATTTTGGAGGGAGATTTTCGAATGCCGAGTTTCGTGCTCTTTCTCACTTTCCTTTTTGTTGTTCTTTTTTTTTTTTTATGGCGGGGGTTTAAATTTCGGGAAGAGAGTTGGGCGGAACGGATTAATTAATTAGATTTAAATCATGTAAAATGAGAGGTTAATTACTTTTGAATTATGCAGTGGAATTTATAAACGATAGAAGTTATTGATTAAGAGTGGTTAACTTTTTATTTTTTTATTTTATAAGGATGATCATTTTAAAAGATCTAAATTTTAGTTAATTAATTAATTTTATTAACTAAAACTCACAATACAAACTTGTACTGCATTTTTTATAGTGTGTTATCTCTCTCTCTCTCTCTCTCTCTCTCTCTCTCTCTCTGATACGTGCTCAGGAGGGTATTTTGGTTATTCCAACACTAGAAAAGAGCTTGTTTCTAACAAGTTGGTTCTGCCTTGGAGATCAAGCAAACCAAGAGCTTATTTCAAGTTACTTGGAAATCAAGGAATCAAGCATAATTAAAGTAACTTGAAGAGCAAGCAATCTAATCATGTTGGAGATATGTTTAGATTGTAGCTAGATTCTTTTTTGATTTGTTTTGACTTAGTCTAGATTTGTTTAGATTTAAATTGCTTCAGTTTATCTTTTAGGATTTAAATCAAATCTAATCTAATCGATAAAGATCAAATCTGATTTAAAATTAGATAGGAATAAATCTTTTAGAATAGAATCGTATCTTTAATTTTTAAATTTTAGCTTCAAATCAAATCTTTTAGATAGGGTTAGATAATTTCTAGTTTTAGAATTTATGTATAAATAGGCAACTTGACCTATAGACAATAGAGAATTTTGATCATATTTTTTTATCATGGTTTAACTACCAATAAAATTGTGAGGTTTTCCTCATGTTGTTACGTGATGCAGAATGTTCTATCTTTCCCCACATTCTACGCTTTAGACAGGTTTCTTGGGGGTTTAGTAGGGAGGGTCTTTATTCTACGTCTTGTTTTCTATCAAAGTGTGTGCCTGGGGTTTCTGGATCTTTATATCCATGGGGTTCCATCATCACTCTCTCTCTCTCAATCGTTTGAAAGCATATTTTGGTGTTTTGATAGATTTTTTTTGGATTGATTTGAATGGACCTTATTTTGATTTTATGATGGGTTTTTCAATAGAGAAAAACTTCAAAAAAATAATTGCTAGAGTCACATGGGTTTCTAGCTTCTCAGAGAAGTCTAACTTTCATCCCAAAAAATGTCAAATAGCATGTTTGGAAGTCCGTTTTGACTCCTCAAAATCAATTCTAAATCCTCAGAATCAATTTTGGAGATTTTTTATTATGTTTGGTTATCCGTTCTCAGAATCAATTCTGGTCTTTAGAATTGATTCTAGAAGAAGTGAGAATTTTTTACTTTCTATCATAATCACTTTTAAAGGAACTACCAAATATAAATCACTTTACCTCAAAATCAATTCTATTCAAATTAATTTTCTCTAAAATCAATTCTACAAAATAGAACCACACACGCTAAAATAGCTTTAACATAAAAGTTATAGGTAAAGCACCTAGAGGCCAATATAAACAGTCATAGGTCTAGCCTCTAGAAAATGGTGCACTCCGAGGGCGCGACTTGTCACAGGGGTAGAGCCCTGTTGCCCTCCCCTTCCCCAACCGGAAAAAAAAAATTATGAGTAATGCAAAAAAGAAATAAGAGAGAGCAACAAAATTATTTTTTTCTTTTTTTTTTGGTCAACAATTAAATTATTTTCATTGACCAAGATATTGTCATAGCTTTTAGGGATGTTAAAAGATTTTGCTGGGTCCAATAATCTATCCCAACCTGGAGTTTATTGGATTGAGTTAGAGTTTTTAAAATTTGACCCATTATATTTTTTTGTCAAGTTCATAATTTAATTTTGTCTTAGTCTAAAATTATATAATTCTTCAAAAGTTATATTAAAAATAGTGATAAATTATATGGCTTTTTAGATGTCAACTAATAAATTTTACAGTTACTTTTTATTGATATAACTTATTTTGAAATATATATTCTAAAATATTTCTTAATTTTTTTTCTTCTAAAATTTTATGATTTAACTATGTATATTATCTAAATCTATATATGCTGTCAAAATATAAGGTTGACATAGTCATTAGTTGGCTTATTATCAGGTCAGTTCTACCTTTTTTTTAAAAAAAAGGGTAAAAAATTGGGTTAAGTTCAGTGTTAAACAGCTATTTGTTGAAAAATGAAATAATGACCCAGCAAGTTTGAGTTTGGGTTGGTTCTAATTTTGTTGATGCCCAAGTGGTTGGCTCTGTTATTCAAGGAAGCAAGGTATGACTGAAAGCATAAGATTAATCGAAGACCCAAGTTTCAATTGTGGGAAGGGAAGGAATTGGATCGAGACACACCTTAATTATACTTAGACAGCTATACTTTGACTATTAAATTGTAGTGCTTGTGTACCCAAATTAATAGATTTGAATTATATAACTTTTCTCATTTTGATTTTGAAGAAATGAAAATTGTAATGTTGGGGGTGGTGGTAGTGGTGGTGGTGGTTGGTGGAGGATGAGAGGATGTAGGAAAGTTTAGAGGTGATATGCTATGAAAGGTGAGTGTTCAAATGTTGGCGGTGGATGATGGATGATGATGGCGATGTAAAGGCCCAGATGGAGGGTAGGGTGGGGTGGGTGGTAACATTGGTCAGGTTGTTGGAGGCTCTAGTGCGATGGTTGTTGGACAAAGGCCAACAGAGCTCTAGCATAGCGGTTGATGGTGGTCATGAAAGTGAAAGTGTGGTGAGGATGGTGGTGGTATATAGAAGTAGGGGTTTGGTTGTGAATATGGACAAAGAAGGAGGATAATTTGGTAATTTTACTAGGCCTATGATGGAGTCAAAACTTGAGATATTCAAGTTAAACATCACCACAATGCTTATATATTTTAATTATGCAAGGATTTTAGTTAAAATAAAATTAACTATTGTAGAAATTACTTAGAGTCTGTTTTAGAGATTTAAAGAAAATGGAAAGAATTACTAATAGAATGAGATGAATGGACAAATAATATGATGAATAAAATATATGTTCCCCACTTATTTGGCTATTTAATGAAGGAATGGAGGGGCCTTTTATCGAAATCTATTCAACTCTATTCCATTTCATTCATTAGTGTACCTTTCCTTGTCATATTTGCAAGCATAGCATTTTAATTTTGTATTTGAGATAATATTATGCTTCTTTTGCTTTAATTTTAGTGTATGTTTAAAAATACTTAATTATTTCCCAAAATAACTTATTTTAACATAAAAGCCCTTTTAAGTTAAATATAATATATTTGAGAATGATTATAATATTGGATTTCTTTTTGTCTTGAAAATTGTATGAGTAATTTTTGCTTCAAGTGTTGTTAGGTAAAGCCCTCTAAAAAACGACAATTATAAAGTTTGAACTCATAACATTGTAGGTAAATTTTGCTTGGGATTGTAATATACTTTCACTACAACAAATTTCTTTTCAGTTAAACATAATTTTTTTTTCGAGAAAACATAACTTTTTTTATGAAATTTAAAATTTTGAACATTTTGGATTGCTTTTATTTTATCTTTTTAAAAAAGTGATTTTGAGGATTAAATTTTATGTATAGCTGAAAAAGCTGAAATTTTTTTTTCTTTAAAAAATTATTCTTTTCAGTTTCTACAAAAAAGTTAAAAATAGATTTTATTGAGAATCTGATTATTTTTTAAAAAAAATTATCTAAATATATGAAAACTAAATTTTTCAATAAAAAAAAGTGATTTTTTGCTCAAAAAATATGAAACAAACACACTCTTAATCATATGATTTTAGTTTAATGCAAAAGAATTAAGCAACAAATATCTTTTCCCTTTAATCAAATAGCATTTTTAATTATTTCATATCTCTTTTTAGTAATTTAATATATAAAAGTAAATTTCTTATTACTTAAACAAGATTTTGCATCTTATATTAAATTAATTTTTAAAAAAATTAATTTAATACATAATCAATTTTTAGCATAAAAAATTAATTTAATACATAATCAATTTTTAGCATAATTTAATTTCACAATTTCCAAAAAAGAATATTTTTTTCAAAAAAAAATTCATAATTTTTTTTATTATAAGGTGTTTTGAACCTAAAGTGAGCTAATCCAACTATAGCTTTAATCTTAACACATTTTTAGTGTTTTTTTTTTGTCTAAAATATATTTTACTTCCTTCAACTTTCACTTAAGTGTATTTTACCTCCAAAAATTTTTAAAAGTGCAATTTACCCCTCAAGAATTATAAATGGAACTTAAAACCCCTCTTTTTAAATTAACTAGCTAGTTTGATACTCGTGCGATACATAGGAAATTACAGTACTATTGTAGTATATAAAACATAAAATAATTATATAAAAATGTTTTTATTATTAACGAAATGTAATGATAGAACAATACATCAAATACTATGATTGTATTAATAATAAATATTGTTAAAACAATTAAATAAAAATAGCATATCGAACTCAAAACAAAAAGCAATTAATATTAAAGGAGATAAATTTAAGTATAAATAAAAGGAGTACATATGACAGTATTAAAACCTATGTGTCATATATAAGTATAAAGGTAAAGCGTTAACTGCATATGATTTAAAATGTTCGAACTCAATCATTTAACTTTCAATAGTTTTTGCTCGTTCTTAAACTACTTGCTTTATATCTTGTCATATATATTCCTTCTATTTTATCACTAATTTCTTTTGTCATGCATATATTATTATCTTAAATAAAATTTTAATATAAACATATGTTACTTATTAATTTTTATTTATTATAAATTGGCAAAATTTACAAAAATAGGTAAGTTATTATTTATGTAATGAATATCTTTGGCATTTCCTATGTAATGTATATATTTGATATCATCCATTTTTTATATCAATATTAGTAAAAAAGATCATTTTATATCTAAATTATTTTATCATGCAAGTATCATTGTCCTAAATAAATAATTATAACTTGATAATTGGTCATTAATAATAATTATAACGTTGGTAAGTTACTACTTGTGTAATGAATATCTTTGATATCTCCTATGCAATATATATGTTGTAATATCCTCCTTCTTCATAAAATATTTTGTGCATTTAATCAAGCTAATTTATTGAAATATTTTAGTTAATTTGTTTAAGTTAACTTCTGTAACAATAATGGATTGATTAGATAGTTAAATTATAGATTGGTAGAGGCGTTGAACTCAGAACTCAGAAGAATAATATAGCTATAATAACCAAAAAAAAAAAAAAGAACAACACAACAATACATAACAATAAATGTCGGCAAAGAAATATTAACCATGACAATAATAAAATAAAAATAGAAAACGTCACCAATGATGTTTCTTCGGTAGTTCAACGCTCTATAAAACGGGGAAGGGGGTCACGGTATGAAAACAGAGAAAGAGTAGAATAAGATATGGAGTGTTAATAGAGAAGAAGAAGAAAAGAAAGAAAAAAGAGTAGAGTTTATTGAATAGTTTAGTAGGAACATGCTAATTTCATCTGTATCAAATATAAAGGTAGATAATGAAATTAGTTAATTATATTTACTCATTTCAAGTTGTGCTATTTTATATCATTACTTATTATTATTTACTATTGCAACTTATTTTATATTTCAAGTTATTTTATTTATTAAAGTTATTCAGTATTACTCTTGTTGCAATTTATTTATCTTCCCAAGTTATTTTATTTATTGTTCATTTATATTATTGCTCCTTTATTATTTATCATTGGCATATATACTATTTATTGTTCCAAGTTATTTCTACTAATGTAATTTATATTATTACTCATTATCATTCCTATTTATTTTATTGATCTTTTCAAGTTAATTTATTTAATGTTCCTTTAATTATTATTATTATTATGATATTGTTTTGATACTAATATATTATTTTGAGTTGTCAATTTTTATGGTAATTTCTCTAGGGGATCAATATTAATAGTAAAATATTATATCTAACCATAAGTAAAAATTATTATATATAAACTTGAGCTATTAAATTATCAATACCTTTACCTGAAATTTCATACCTTGATCTATAGATATTACTGTAACCCATGAAATGACAAAACTAATATGCGCTAAATGTATCATGATGACAAAGACAGATTCATGGTTCATACTAAGAAAAATTCAAAGAAGTTAAATAAAAATGTTCTTAGACTCGTCCCCTTTGAAAATTAACATTTAAGTTTAATAACTCGATATTTGAGAAATTTGATTGGAATATTATATTATTTATTTAACTCAAGCTCACATTATTTCAGTTTTGTGCACTTTATTTATTTTAAGATTATAAATTAACTTATATCTTTTGCACCTTATTCAGTTTATTCTATTACTAAATTTTATGTTTTATTATTTAATTTATTATGTGATGAATTTATTTATATTATTCAAGATTTTTGTTTATTATTTGAGTTTTTATTTCTATTTATTACTTAAGTTTATGCATATGTGAATTTATAATGGCAAGTAAGTAATTTAAAAATAAGATATTTAAGATTTGCCGCTAACTACTAAGAAGACACAGAGGGATAAGATTTAAGATCCTTTTATATTACCTGTCTTAGTTAATGTGGCTTAAAAGTCTCGCTTTGTCATTACAATGTTAAAAGTAATGTAAGAGAATGAAAATTTCCTAAAAGATGCATTCGAATATGTGTGAGATAAACAGATAAAAAAAAGTAAAGGTTAAAGCAAAGAGATTATAATTTTCTTAATGCAAGTTGCATTTTCAGTTGCATGGCATATTTCACTTGCATTTATTGATCATAATATCATGATGTATTATGACTCACTTATAAGTAATTGATGTGATTTATGATACAGTAACCGTAAGAATTTCCGTGCTAAGACATAGTTAGAACCATCATAATTCAAATGCTTTAGAATTTTTCATTATCTACTGAGAATTTTCAATTCTCACTCTATTTCTGGTGGTTTTAGATTAGTCAAGTAACGCTCTAGAAAAAGACAAACTCCTCAAACTATGAGAAATGTACTAGAGCTATGCTTAAATAAATTGTGATTTCTTAATTTGGCCTAATAATATTTAGCTTAGGGCCGACAGAACGTTACCGCTGCTCATGAATTTTGTGTTGTACCTATGGATATCAATTTTCAACTTTGAACTTTCTATGTAAAGTTGTGCCATTAATTTTATTATAAATAGGTTTTACATATGTTTAATATCTAAATCTTTTGTTATGTAGGTATCATAGTCTTAAATAAAATACATATATATATTATTTTATTAATTTTTATTTATTATAAATTGATAATAATTATAAGGTAGATAAGTAATTAGTTGTGTAATGAACATTATTTGACATATCCGTTGCAAGTTCGTCATCAAACCCATAAGCCACTGCTCCGTGTCCGCCGCCCTCACCATTAGATCTATACCATCATCGCACAACCTCACTCTCATCGAGAACTACTGTGCACAACCACCTTACACCACATGTCGCCATGCTCTGCAACTTGCCACCATCCATCAAGTCCTCCAACATGTTGATCAACGAAGGGTGGAATGCGAGGCTAAGTGACTTCAAGCTCCACCTTAATGCAAGAAACCAAATACTAGGAAGAGTTTTGGTTTCAGTGATTGAAGTTGTAAGGGAGGGGGCACTGGGTCACTTGGGAGCTAAGGACAGGTGTGTTAGGGGCATGTTAGCAGTGGGAAAAGAGGCGCCAACGACAGTAATGGCAAGGGCACGGTGGAACATTGGAGGAGGTGGTGTGGAAGTAGTCGGTGAAGGAAGATGGAAAAGGTGAGAGAGAGGGGGGCCGTGAGATGTGAGATGGGAGATTAGAGTTTGAGAGTTGCTAAAGTGCACCTCTAAAATGTTGGTGTATAGATAATCTATCAAGATAACATCCTTAGATGACAAAGTGCTTCAAGCATCAACTTTAATGAGGTGCTTGTGAGCCTTTGCCAATAATGAGATGTATAAAGAATTGTGACTAGAAATAAGGCAACAACTTACCAGCAAACTCAATGTATGAATGACTGCACCAACAACACTACACAAAAAAGAAAAAAGAAGAAGATCAAGAAAAGAACAACAAAGAGAGAAATAAACGGAGATGCAATACATTATAATCAAATCTTAGTCAATTAGAATTCTGAATTATTGTCATGTTAGAATCAATCAGAATTAAATTACAAACATTATTGATTGATATCAATTAAAGGTAATGAAAAAAAGGAAAGACAAATAATTATGAATTCGAAAATGAATATGTCTGGATATATTTAGGCGAGAAATAGAGCAGCCAAAATGGTGACACGTGTGCATTTCCAAATTTGTAAAACCCCTATATATACAGTGTTTATATCTCACTGTTGATCCTCAATAATAGCCAAAAGCATCCTATTTAGCAATCATTGATCTAACTTTTCTTAATGGAGCACCTTTTTATCACAATCTACGTTTGAGTCTCATATCAACTAGAGATATAGTCTAAATAGTTTTTATAAAGTAGTTGGACAATCCTCTTATCATAAATCGATTTTTGGGACTGGGTTAGGTCTACTCAATTTTAAGATGGTATTAGAGTCCATCCTATGTTTGGGTCACCTGTAAATATCTAGTCTTGCAATTTTCACATTTTAGATGTTCATTTCTGGATGTGAAAGAGTATACTAGAGTCCCACATCAACTAAATATATGACATAGATAGCCTTTATAAGTACTTGAGCAATCATTCTCTCATGAACTAGCTTTTGGAGTTGAGTTAGACCTATTTAATTTTAAGAACCTGCAACAACTTTGAATTGCTATAACCAGTTGTCATCTCCCAAACAAAAACTTAGAAGGAGAAGTTTATAAATAAAATCCCCTAACACTTAAAGCTCATTTTAACCAATTTTCCTTTTGCAACTAAAGACCCTACTACATTCAAAACAGAGAATTAATAGAACCACTCTACCGTACAATTGAAACTTTATAATCCATGATAACTAAAAGTTAGAAAACCCACTGTGCTTAGAGCCTATTGATGGGCTTTTTTTTATCCAAATAGATCAAAATGATTTGGTCCAAAAGAAACCAAACTATAATAGAGGCATTGAAATAGGGGCCTCGTGCAGATTGAGGCTAGTTCAATTGGCTAACCTCGTTGCCTCAAGGAAGGCCGCATTCGAGGGACGCAACTTAGAGTTGCAAGAGCAGAGCGCCAATACCCCCTCCCCGGGACCAAAAAAAATTGGGGGCTTGAGATTAGGTGTTACCCCTGTATATGTCCAATTAGGATATCATCTAACAAAAGGGTACTCAATGGTGCAATGATCTAGAAGGCTTTATAGGTGATGCTGCTCGAAGCCCCTTGGCAAGGAAGCCTCCACAAGGTGGGACCTTTCACTAATATAGAGTCTAACAAAAGAAAAGAGCAACTCCCATAAGCTCGTAATTGCACTAGTTAGTATAACAAACAAGGGCTAAAGGACGAGAGGATCCTTGACCTTGGACAAGGTGATAATAATTATCTGTTTAGATGCTTTGGCCTTAGGCTTTCAAGCATGAGGAAGGTTCAAAATGGAAAGATTAACAGCATAAAGTGGATAGGCAACTTTTGTCCTTCATAGCAAACGGTCATGACCACAATAGTAATAATAATAATAAAATATTGAAAGGGAAGCAATAAAGGAGACTAAAATAGAAGGAAGGAAGGCAGATTCTAGACACCCTTGGAGATAATTTGGTTCAACACTAAGATTACCGCTATTGAGTTTCCCTTTGTCTCTCAATTTTATGAACTTGCCTTTGAAGAGGGTCATTACCAAACATCAAGTATCACCAACTTAAATTGAACTAGAAGCCTTGGACTGCGGTCAAATCAATGGGATACTCTATCGCAAAATATCTTTCTACATCACCAAACCTTCATTCATTCTATACCAAAACCCACCATCTGAGACATACTCCATTGTTGCCCTTTTCAATAAGTGTGGAAACGAACTTAGATTATCAGTAAGAGAGGCACCTAGGGCCAAGTGGAAATTTATGAACAATGGCATGTTATTATTTTGAGTAAGTGATTAACATTTTAACATAACTTTGTTAATTGAGAGATTCTTAGATGCTTTAGAGAAAATAAAATTTTACTTTGAATTACTTAATGTTTAACACCTTAGCAAAAGCAATTAAATTGTAGTTAAAGTGAGAGATATTAATGACCCACAAAATTGAAATGTTGAATAGTAAATGATTTAGAGCAAGAATCTTTTATTGCTCTAAATGCACTTAAGAAATTTTTGTTAATTATTTGGAAATTGAGGGGTTTTAAGCTCTATTGATAAGTTTTGAAGGGTAATTTACACTTTTTATAATTTTAGGGGGTAAAATACATTTTTTTTTTAATTTTTATGAAAGCAAGGGAAAATGGAAATGAGAATCAAATACATAATATTCCAAATTTAATGATAGATGCAAGAGACAATTATAATATTGTGGGCTCAACTACAAGGGTCAAATTCCACTTGAGTTCAAGTTAAAGGAGTAAAATATATTTTATCTTTTGTTTTTTTTGACATTAAGTGATTTAAATCTTCTTTGTGTTAAAATAAAAGTATTACATACAGTTATAGATGATTTGTCATATGCTATATTAAGAAATCTTTTATTTTTGTACTTTATTAATGATACACGCGGTGGTTGTACGGCAATTTAGTTGATTGTTTTTTTTTTAAAAGAAAATTACAATAAGGGCATAGGCCAGCTAATCAAACTACACTACGCAAGTGTAAGAACTAGTACGTATTTAAGTGTGTTTGTTTGTATTTTTTTAAGTAAAAAATTATTTTTTTATTGATAAAAATTAGTTTTTATATATTTAAATAAATTTTTAAAAATAATTTTATTTTAAAAAAATTAATTTTTAATTTTTTGAAGAAGTTGAAAAAAAATAATTTATGAAAAAAAATAAATTTTTAATTTTTTTATTATATATAAAATTTAAATTTCAAAATCTTTTTTTTTTTTTAAATGTGAAGCGAACACATCCTTAATTTTATTTTTATAGAATTGATTTTGGTGAAAGTGATTTATGTTTGATAATTTATCTAAAAATGATTCTAATAAAAAATAATTTTTTTTACTTTCCTTAAAATCAATTTTAGAGATAAAAATTAATTTTAAAAGTGAAAAAGTAAATTTTTTTTTTTCTGGACAATTGATTCTACCCCAAGAATCAATTTTGAGAGGCACTGGGAACCAAACACACGCCCAGCAACGTCATCCAGAGGCTTTAGGAGGACCCTCGAAGCATAAGCTACTAGCATCTTGATCTTGCAAATTGAATTTTATATGAAATTAAATAATACATGAGGAAGACAGCGCTGCCAGATTAAAAAACCTTCATTGCACGCCTCTCATCCTCAACTACGATTCTACGAATTTTCAGTTCTCCAACTAGTACACGTTTTATTCTTCCCAGAGAAACAAAATGGTAAAACATAGCATCAAAATGAAATGGGTGATTAGAAAACGCACAACTTACAAGCTAAGCCGATCGACATAGAGCCAAAGACAGCAATAATTCTTTGTGATGTATTGAAATTGAAATCTCTTGAGATCACATATTCAAATTTTGCCAGCTCGTTACTATTTTCAGTTGTCCATTTATAGCCGCTCTACTTTTTATTTTTAATAATTTCAAAGTTACATAAAATCTTAGTTTTGAATTAATTTTAATATATTATTAGTGTAACAAGCTTTATTATTATTTATATTTGTCATTCAAGTATATATTATTATATGTATGACTTTTATGATAACTAATTATAAGAATCAAACAATTTTACTGATGTAATGATGTATATGATTAGATGATTATATAAAAAAATTTACGTGAGCAATATATTCAAATTATTTTTTAGTCTTAATTAATCACCAATATTAAAAATTTATTAGACTTTAAATAATCTAAGTAGTTTGAGCCAAATCGACGTATAATAAAGTCTCTCTTATCAATAATTTTTCATTCACAAGATTAGCTCCTAAAATCTTATTTAAAGGAAACAAGTGTTGAATAACTTGAATAAATAAAGTGTCAGTTAAAATAAACTTTTTTAAATTTTACATGAATAAACTAACTCCATTCAAATTAATTTGTATTTAATCACATTTTAATTTTTTATTTGCATTTTAATAATTGAAACAAATTAGTTATATATATATGTTTTTGAAACACATGAAATTGTTTTTTTCCCTTCAAATTTCAACACAAAGAATTATGTAATTACAATTAAACAGGAATTTATGAAAGTCAAAATGTTAACGTGATTTGGCTCAATTTGTCAAAAATGATTCTGAAGTGATTTTTAAATTCTTCCATTTGACTGATAATGTTGTTTAAGGGCGCTCATGTGCTAGACTCAACTTCACCTAAGTCAATCTCATAATTTGATCTGGCAATCTTTTTTCAACGCCACATTTGATTCAGTCATGACTCCCAACTTGATCAAGGCTGGGTCATATTAATATTTTAGTAATATATAAATTTAGATATTATATTTGGCTAGGTCATAAAAATTTAAGAATAAGAAATTAAAATTAAGTGATATTCGCTACAAGTTGAAGCATTGAATTAGGTTGAACTAACTCAGCATGTTTCGAAATAGACCCAGTAATACTTCAAATCATATTTTTATATATTGCCTAAGCGTATGTTTGAATTAGAATTCACAAACTTGATTTTAAATTAACGTGATTTTATTAAATTGATTTTGGTCGAAATTGAATTTACTATAACGTGATTTATGTTTGAAAAATTTTATTATAAAAGTGAGTTGGATAAAATAAATATTATTTAAATAATGTTAATCAAAATTACTTTTACTTATAAAATTACCAAAAAAGATACAAGTTTGTTATTGTGTTTTTAATGTTACTCTTTTATTTTTTTGGTTTCTAAGATATGGGAAAAAAGTGGTAAGTAAAAAAATTACTTTTATTTTTAATGTTCCAACGGAACAAAATGAACGAGAAGGGCGAGAGTATTAATCAAGCCAAACCAAGTTATCGGCTGGGTTGATTTTGAACACTCTAATTAATACGTTACTTCGAGAAGAATCTTTCTAATTTCTAAAAATATCCCATAACGATACGAAATTTGTTGAGAGGACGACTAACTTGCTAAAACGTTAGATATAGTATTCATGCTAAAATTGATACCGCATAAATGCCACGTCTACAGAATAATTGAGGTTTCACCAGGTCTTTAAGAAAACGGATAATACCCTGATAATAGACGTAAATATCCTATGCCGTTCATATACTTTTGCTTTTTTTTTTTTTTTTTTATATTAACACTTTTTCGTCTTGTTCTTCCTCAAATACCAGATATTATACCTTATACCTCATTTATTCAAATTCAAAGTGCCGTTTACCGTGAAAATATTGACGGAATATTGAGCGCAAAATTCATCCACCCATGTCCTGATTTCATGAGAAACTTTTGTATATTTTGAAAGTATTACTAAATTAAATTTATTAAAAATATAAATGTAAACAGTACAATCATACATGCTATCATGCTTAATTAAAAGTATCATGTTAAAATTTCACACATAGTAAATCTCAAATTGAGTATATTGCAAGTGTTTTTCCCAGCATTTTAACACACCTTGTAATACATAATTATGTATGCATCAGTATGTTTATACTTATAAACAATCAACTTGAAGTCAGTAAATGATTTCAAATTTTCAATTGATGGTTATTTAAGAAACTGTCCATAATGGTAAATCCAATTAATATATGAGTTTAGCAATTCAATTCTAATTCAATGGAATACTAATTCAATTCATATATATTACAGCCATGAGCACATTTTCGCCCCTAGAAACTCATATCCAGACGAAAGTGGACTCAAAATAATATAGCTTAAGTTGGATGAACCTATTATAGAAGCAAAATTCTTTTAGCATTATTTTTTTTAATTTACAAAATTTCAAACGTAAAATTAAAATATGTTGCTAATTAATACTATCCAAAAGTCAATGAGCATTAATACCCTATATTAAATGTATTTAATCATTTAAAAATAAATATTAAATAATTTGCATATTTTAAAAATAAAATATTTTATTTTTGTATTTAATTTTCTACATATATTCTTAATTAGAGATAATCTTATTTGAAATATGGTTGAATATTAAATATAAGTATATTTTTTAGTTGGAATTTAAACTATGGTCCGGCACAAATTAGGGAATCCTTTCTACTAGATTAATTCTTATTATTTTTATGTAATAATTAATATTTCTATTTTTAATTAATGCTCTTAAAGTATGCGTTCCGAATTTTTTTTTGATGTTTACATTCAAGTACATCTTCATGATTTTAAGGAACGAATAATGAGAATGAGCACAACTCAAAAATTGAACTCCATTGTAGAAAAAAATATGAAGAAATACACGATATTTGTTTACCTAAAAGTAGTTGGTCATAATCCAAATGGACTATAATCTCCCAAATGAACTATACTTGTAATATTAAAAATTTGACTCTTGGAGTCATATCACTTTGAGAAAGATTTACTTAATCATTAGCTTGAGTCTGAAATTATGAAAAAAAAAAAATTTACACACAAAAAAAATAATTTGCTTCTTTTTTCTTTTTTTTTCCTCATCTAGATGATTAAGATGAGATCATTACAAAATACGTTAAGTTTGAAATTATTTAATTGAATTTGATCACAAGCAAAGAGTAACAACAATTATTTTTGTTGTTCTTAAAAAGTGTGTGGTGCACTTGAACAAATAAAATATATAATTTTAACTAGTAATAAAAATCAATTATATATATTATTGCATATATATAATTTGTCGTGTTAATATTTATATTCATAAAATTTTGAATTATTTTTTCATCAATATGTTGAAATTATAAATTTTATCTTCCGAAATATACTATTAAACCATTGTGCATTTAGCCAAATCCAAAAATAATGAGTCACTTTTAGTCTTTTGGTGCAAAGGACAGCAAATGCAGTTAATTGTGGTTTTTACAAATCAACATATCTTAATGACTCAATCAATGTTGCCATGATTATCAAGATTTAACAGTAATAAAATACCACGCAAAAAAGTGCTTCCATAAAACTAAAATACGGTAAAACTTTTTTAGGTCTAGTTGATAGTGTTCTTTGAAGAGATATTCTGACTTATAAAAAAATATAAGCTAATTTTTTCTATTTGATAAATTGAAAAGTTGATGTGTTTTTACTCCTGATTTTTGAGAGCTAGAGGGTGCTCTTGGGAACTTTCATGAAGTACTTATCGGAGTTAGTTTGTGCTATTAAAAATTTAAAAAACTAATATAACCTTACTTTATTTAATAATATTAAAAATAAAAATTATTTTTTTTAGTATTTATAATTATTATAATTATTTTAAATATTAAAAATAATTTTATTAAATACTATTTTTATGATTTCTATTTATTAAAAATAATTTTTATATTAATAATATTACTATAATATTTTGAGAGCAACTTTTTCAAAGCACGGATTTTACTAATACTTCGATTACGAGTATTATTATTAGGCAATTTAAGGACGAGATAGATCAGCGGGACATAACAAACAAGCAAGTGCAGGTAATGGGTAATAGGGACGGGTGGGTCTGTGATATACTGATATTTGTGTAGGCTCAGCGAGTATATTTGAATAAAAATATCCAAAGAGAGAGAGACACACACAACACACACATGCATTGACACCTCACGAGTCACACAACAACATTATACGTTAGATGCTAATTCAATTCATATATATTATAGTTTCCCCCCTAAAATACTCATATCCGTACTAAACTAGACTCAAAATAATATAGCGTAAGTTGGATGAACATATTATAAAAGCAAAATTCTTTTAGCGTATTATTTTTAATTTACAAAATTTTAAATTTTAAATTTTATTTAAAAGAAATAAGTGTTAACTCACTTGTAAATATTTTTTAAAACATGTTGCTAATTAATACTATCCAGAAATCAATGAGCATTAATACCCTATATTAAATGTATTTAATTACTTAAAAATAAATATTAGATAATTTTGTTTACGTTAAATATAAAATATTTTATTTTTATATAATTTTTTAATTTTCTACTTGAATCTTTAATTAGAGATAATCTTAGTTAAAATATGATTGAATATTAAATATGAGCATATTTTTTAGATGAAATTTAAACTATAGTCTAACACATGTGAAAAATTAATTCTTTCTATGAGATCCAATTTTTATTATTTATATATAATAATTAATATTTCTATTTTTAATTAATGGTCTTAAAGTACGCATTCCAAAAATTTTAATGCTTACATTTAAGTACGTCTTCATGATTTTAAGCAACTTATAATGCGAATAAGCATAACTCAAAAATTGAACTCAATTGTAGAAAAAAAAAAAAGAAATAGACAATATTTGTTTGTCTAAAAGTAGTTGATCGTAGTCCAAATAGACCATAACCCCAAATAAACTTTACTTGTAATATTTGGGATTTGAATCTTGCAGTCATATCACTTTAAGAAAAATTTACTTAACCATTATCTCAAGTTTGAAATTACAGAAAGAAATTTTACACATAGAAAAAAATATAGTATTTGCTTTTGTTTTTTTTTCTCGTCTAGATGATTTAGATGGGATCATTATAAAACACGTTAAGTTTCAAATTATTTAATTGAATTTGATAACAAGAGTAAAAACAATTATTTTTGTTATTCTTAAAGTGTGTGATGTACTTTAAAAATCAATTATATATATTATCGCATATATATAATTTGTCATGTTAATATTTATATTCATAAAATTTTGAATTATTTTTTCATCAATATGTTGAAATTATACATTTTATCTTCCGAAATATACTATTAATCTATTATGCATTTAGCCAAATCCAAACATAATGAGTCACTTTTAGTCTTTTTAGCGCAAAGGAGAGCAAATGCAGTTAATTGTGGTTTTCACAAATCAACATATCTTGATGACTCAATCTATGTTGACATGATTATCAAGATTTAACGGTAATAAAATACCATGTAAAAAGAATTTCCATAAAACAAAAACAAAGCACGAGTTTTACTAATACTTCGATTACGGGCATCATTGGGCAATCTTAAGGACAAGATAGATACGAGGGACAAAACAAATTAGCAAGTGTAGGTAATGGGTAATAGGGGGGGTGGTGGGTCTCTGATATTTGTGTAGGCGCAGCGAAAAATATTTGAATAAAAATATCCAAAGAGCGAGAGAGACACGACACACACATGCATTGACACCTCACGAGTTGCACAACAACAGTTACCCAAAACAGAGAGAAAGAGAAATAAAAAAAAAAGAATTAAAAAAAATTGATATTTTGGATATGTAGCAATAGCTCTAAACAGCGCAGCACCTTCTTCTTCTCTTCTCCACTCTTCTCTTCGCTGTTCCCACTCTTACCCATTCCCCTCTCTTCCTCTCCCATTCTCACTCCTCCATTTCTCTCTCTAGCAATCTTCCATTCTCGCGTTGAGCCAATGCTGTGAAACTCTCTCTCTCTCTGAAATCTGAATTGAAATCCTCTTTCTCTTTCTCTCTCCTTGGAAGGAGGAGAGGTTGTTGTTGTTGTAACGGTTATCATCTTCGGAGAAGGAGGAGGAGGAGGATCAATGGAGTCGACGGAATCGTCTTACGTGTCGTCGCCGGAGGGGCCCAGGAAGCACGTGTCGCCGCCTCCACAATCCCCTTCGCTAGGTATACACGCTCATCCATACGCATCTGGATCCCGATCTGCTTTCTCTCTCTTCGTTTTCGTTCCTCTTTTCGCTGTTCTCTGCTCTACACCATAATGTAGGTCAGCGTCAATGTATGTCGGTGACGCCATTTTAAGGTCAACAATTTCGCTCACCCAACCCTAATTTTTGTCGCACGCAGCACCAATGATGCTAGTTCTTACTAGATTCATAATTTTTTATGAAATTAATAAAAAATGCATATCTGTGTCTTGTGTGGATGTGATTTTGCGTTTTATATTTTTGCTTTTTATTTTATTTTATTTTAATTGTATTTTGGTTCTGTTTTGGTAATTGGATTTCAGTAGATATGCATTTATTCAGCTGTTGAATCTTATAGATAGCTAACGCCGTAGAAGGAAAATATGCTATTGGTTAACAAGTTTATAGATGAGAAGAAGGGAATATTTTTTTAATTATTATTTTCAATTTTCTTTTAATTTCAAGGAAGCAGATGGGGCTTTCTAAAAGATATTCCATTTTTGTGAGAGGTTGAAGTTGTTTTGGTTTCAATGAAGTTAGGCTACTTTCGGCATCTCATTACCGATTTATTATGTGAGATTTAGCGTACAACTGGGACTTTACTTTGCTATTGTTTTTGAAGGATGAACTTTTAGAGATTCTGCGTAGCATCCCCACAGAATTTGTGTTGGAAAAATCTTAGGGTTGAGTTTTGAGCACAATAATTTCTTATAGATCTAATCCCAGAAATTTTCATCCTTGCTTTTCATTGGACACCAAACCAACATTCAGAGTAGCAATTTTGTTTTGACCTAAAGTGGTTAACCCCACTGTGCAGTCATGTTAGCTTTGTATAATGAAGTTTTCTGCCTCTTCTGGGGCTCCCTGGCTCTGATATTATTGTTTCATGTAAAATGGAGTGAAGACTTGGTTTCTTTTTCCCTTGCTTTGTTTGTACCAGGAAACAAACACATGGTGTTCTTCCTTTTATTGTTCTCATTCTGCGAGTCAGAAGTTGCTTCTTTGAAATATTAGCAATGACCATGTTGTACATAGTGGTAGTTGAAGGGAAGCATAGTTGGTTTTTTCATAAGCTGAGGCAAATTTTTCTATGATGTAAAATCTGGAGAGTTGAAGTGTAAATTATGTTAGAGAAATATCCTATTATTTTATTGCTCTGTGAGACAAATCTTTGAAGAATGAGCTATGCTTGCTTGTGCTTGGAGAAGAGAATTATTTTATAGAATGCTTATGTGAAATTACAAAATGCAAATTGTTGCCAACCTCTCATGTTACAGAGAGATAGAGGAACTTTCTGACCTTCCTGTGAATAACTTGGGACTTTCTTACTTTCCTGCTTAGTAAGATACATGTATGAAGTATGAAATCTCCTTATTCCTGGAAAAATATCTGAAATGATATAATATCTAGATTACTTGCATATAGTTAGTTACAAAGTTCAAATTTTTGCAACTCTTACCTCAAATATAATGGCACTATTGGGCCTTCTTGTGATCTGTTTTTGTGGACCTTTTGCTTCCTTCTTGCATTTGAGTCCATGCAAGTGAGACTTTAATGCTACTGTTTTGTGTTTTCCTTTTATTATCTACTATCTTAACTTTTCATTTTTTTCCCTGTTGCATCTAAAATATATACCCTTATTTGTAAATATGTAAAAGTTTTAAGTTAATTCTTTCTGATTATTTTTACATTATGTTTACCTCTTTCAGAGTCTGTGGAGAAGGCAACATATGTTAGGTTTCTTGTGTCAAACTCCGCAGCTGGTTCTGTTATTGGAAAGGGTGGTTCAACAATCACTGATTTTCAGTCACAATCAGGGGCACGAATCCAGTTGTCACGCAATCATGAATTCTTTCCTGGAACTACTGATAGGATTATCATGGTATCTGGTGGAATAAATGAAATACTAAGAGCTGTTGAACTTATTCTGTCTAAGTTGCTCAGCGAGGTAATCTCCATGAAGTCAACTTAATTAGTTATAAAGAAAATAAAAATATGTCTTACAATTTCCTAAAATTAATTTGCCTTCTTTGATTAGCTTCATAGCGAGGATGAAAATGATGCTGAGCCAAAAACAAAAGTGAGACTCATCGTTCCAAATGTTTCTTGTGGTGGTATAATTGGCAAGGGAGGTGCTACCATCAGGTACCATTATTTTCCTTTGTCAAGTTGTAGGGCTTAACAGTTTGCCATGTTTATGGAATATGTATGGATAAAATTAGTTGTTGATACTTGTGTCTCTTAATTTCTGTTCTGGGAATGTGTTGTGATTTCCTGAGGTTATTTATTCTATGAACGGTGGTTCTTTGGTGTCTGAGCTTTTATTTCCCCTTGCTGCCCCTTCTATCATTAAAAAAAATAAAAAAGAGAAATGTCATTGTTAGGTCAACTATTGTTTTTCATTGCAGGATCTTTTCTATTTGTTTTGAAACTATCCATAGATGGGGATAAAAAGCTTAGACTATACATTCTTTGTCATTGGCCAGGTCATTCATTGAAGAATCTCAGGCTGGCATTAAGATATCTCCTCAAGATAATAATTATTATGGACTGAATGATAGGCTAGTGACATTGGCAGGAACTCTTGATGAGCAAATGCGTGCAATTGATTTAATTGTTTCTAAGCTAGCTGAAGATCCTCATTATTCACAGTCCATGAACTCCCCGTTTTCATATCCAGGTTAGTGCTGTTAATTAACACCATTGAATATGCTTTCCATTCTTGCATGTTAGTAATCTGACTGTTATCTATTTTGGAGGACCTAACACCAAAATATGACAATAGTTGCTAATCTTAAAATCCTTCTTATATATCTTCTATTATCCCTGTTTTCTTTGTGTAAGGGTCCCTGTGATTATAGTCTTCTCACCTCTTTATTGCAGCAAGGTAGTAGATGGAAACATTGGTTAAACTACTATATCTTCCCCTGTTATTGTTGGCTTTGTTCTTTTAAGTGTATAGTATCATGGATTTATGGACTTTTCGCATTTGTACCCTGTTGTTTTTATTTTTTATTTTTTTTTGTTTTCAATGAGCTGGTCCTGTCTGCTTTTCTACTTACCATATTGTGCTATACATGGAGATACGTACACGAGAATGTTCTCCTTACAATTTTGTATATTAAAGTAAAAATGTAGTTAATATAGTTTAATCATCCATTTTTTAGGGGAATGTTCATCTTTCTATATTTTATTACTTCCTCTGTTAAATTCTCCTTTTCAATAAAAAGGAAAAGATTAGACTGCAGTAAGTCATCACTGTAAAAGATGAACTCTTCTTGAAATTTAAACCTAAACTATTAGTTGGATAAGTAATATGTTTTATGATGAGTTATTTTTGGTGAGTTTGATGCCAAGTATAATTTTGTTAACTTGCATTTATAGGTGTTTACTTCTCAGGTTATCAAGGTGTTCCATATACATATGTGCTTCCATCTGTTGCACCGGCGCCATACAATGCAGTGAACTATAGGCCAAATGGTGGTGGAGGAAAGTTCCAGAACAGCAAGGTTCTTTCGTTCCATTAATTTAATCTTTTCATTGGTTTCTTGTGTTATAAGTTTCCAAGTTTTCAGACAGAAAGTTAAAAAAGAAAGATGTTAAATTCCCTTATCTTGTCCTAGAGTAGGTTGATCAATGTGCATGTTGTGAGAATTGGAACTTGAACAAAAACTCAAGCCTTGCTACCCTGAAATTACTTCTTTAATTCTACTTAATAATCCTTTGAATTTTCATCCTCAATGGGAACATGCTTAGTTTCTTGTAATTTGTAAGCGGAGGTGGATGAGTGGACATACAAGAGAAGAAAAGAGTAGGAATGAATATACCCAGGAAGGAGTGTAGCACCTATTGGGGGAGGATGATGGAAACTTGCCTAAGATGGGTTGGTCATTTGAATAGTAGACCAATGGAGGTTCAAGTGAGAAAAGTGGATCAAATTGAAAAGAGTTCGGTTAAAGCTTAAAAGGGTTTGTGGAGGACCTAAGAAGACTTTTAAGAGAAACTATTAAAGAAGAAGACTTTTTTCTAAATGGCTTTACGCTTTTACTGCAAATTTGGTTTTGATAGATTAGAGCCCAATGGTTTCAACATCATCCATGTAGCTGATTTCACTTAGTTTAATAAGGCTTGCTTCTTGTTGACGGTGATATTGGGCAAACTAAGTTTCTGCTGCTCTAGACAAAAATGTAATAACAAAAATAGAAAAAGGGAAATATTGATGTACGTTATGTGATGGGCACCATATGTTTAAATGGAAGAAGAAGATAAAAGTAATCCTTGGCCTTGTGCATTGTTTACTATGAATACTAAGAAGGGTATGTAATTCACATACGATGTATGCTTAACATAGAGTACTGCTGTTGCCTTGAGATTTAGTTGAGGATCAGCTTTATGAAATCCAGTTTCATGTAATAATGTTTGAGAACTATGGTTTTTGCTGATTTCTTAATCATGCCGATTCCAAAAGCTATCATGAGATTATACGTTTATAGTCAGTAGTGAATTTCTATAAAAATAATGTTAATAGTGAATCAACAAACACATATGTTGTCTTTTATCCAAAAAAAAAAAATCCAAATACATATGTTGTCTGTTTAAATCCTTGCATCGTCATCTAATGGTGAATTATTGATTCAATTTGAACTGACAGATGTTCTTCTGTTGCTTTCCAGGAGGAGCGCAGTAACTCACTGACCATTGGTGTTGCAGATGGCCATATAGGATTGGTTGTTGGTCGTGGTGGAAGGAATATAATGGATATTAGTCAGGTTTGCCAATGGCTAATGGTATTGCGTAGCATACTGTGATTACTTACGCAATAAACTAATCTGAGTAACTCTTTACTTTTTTCAGATTAGTGGGGCAAGGATAAAGATATCAGATAGAGGAGATTACATATCCGGAACAACTGATAGGTAGGATTTTATTCTGCCAAGGTTTTACACCTTTCATATCCCGAATATAAATAACCCGAGTCAATGATCAAATGTCCAGACGTAATTTCCTTTACCATAACGTTTTACGCTATTTCCTTATTATACAGGAAAGTTACCATAACAGGATCCCAAAGAGCAATACGTACAGCTGAATCCATGATAATGCAGAAGGTTGCTTATGCTTCTGAGAGGGTGATTGAGTAGTCTGCATGCACTAGTCTGCTGTTAGATGCCGTAGTGAACCTGCTCGCTAAATGCTTATACATTTGCCGAATTTTTGGGATTTGTTTACATTAATTCTCATCATATGGTATACTCTGGGAGATCTTTATTCTAGTGGGAGAGGCAGGATCTTTTCTTTAATTGAAGGCGGTCTTATAGGAATTATTCTCAAACTTCTTCAACTTTAAGGTCGTTTGGAAAGGGCAATATTGCCTTTCCATATGTAGTATTTAGAACTATATTCTTTTTGTTGTAAGTCAACAGTAGCTAATATCATATACAATCTGTATCTTCAGTTACTGGCCTGAGATAGGATTTGGGTGTATTAATTTTCTGTGATGTCAATTGAGAATTAAGAATTCACTTGTGAGTTGTCAAGAGCCCCACCCCTCTTAAGTATGTTTTTCTTTTTCATGTCATTATTCTTCATTAGTTGAAGTGCTAAACGTATTAACATTCAAGATTGCATGTATAAGTTAGCTTAGCTTATAATTAAAAGGTTTAGTAAGAGACTTTTTAAAAGATGAAGAAAAACGTAATTAGATCTTAAAATGGCATCGAATTTAAATACATAAGTGTGTGCTTAAATGACCATATTTTAATTTAAAATAATCTATACTTAAAGTTTTATTATAAATTTTTTAAAAATAATTAACTTCAATCAAATTTTTGCCAAAAAAGTTAAACTCGTTATAATTAGATGATAAGATGGTAAAGAGCATGAACATGAACGCGTGAACAAGCCCAACATTACCTCAAAGATCAAAAGGGAAAAAAACAAGCCCAAGATCAGCTCGTTAGTTGCTTTTCTTTTGTTTTTGGGTGGGTGAAGGGCAAGCTGGGTAAGAATTTGATGCTTGTCATGCCCAATGAATCAAAACTTCAATCCAACCTCCCATAGCTCAATCCACGTGTACCGATTAAAGAATTGATTCACGCAAGGTGTAGACCCCCGGTTTGCCATCTGTTAACCGTAAAGCCCAACAAAAAGAGCTAGCCTCGTAATGGGTTAGTGCGAGGCAAAACCACTATAAGACATCGCAGCCGAAATATAAGAGTGTGTTTGGTTTGGGTGCCTTCTATTTTCATTTTCACTGAAAACAAAAGACAGTAGTGAAAATAAGTTTGGTTTAATTCTTTTGAAAATATTTTGAGAAAACATTTTTGAAAACCAGTGAAAATTTGGAAACGACATTTTCATGTTTTCAGCATTTACCCCCAAATGCTTTCGTAAATGTTGAAAACGTTTTCATCGATAATGCGGTGGCAAATTTATAATAATAATGAGATCTTTTTTTTTCTTTCCCCTCTCACCACCTTCACAACTTTGTGACTTCTCACCCACACGGGCTTAATCACTGGAGCAAAACCAAAACCAAGAATAGAACGCGATCGTGACCATGAACATCTCGTCGCCATTGTCGATGTCTCAGGCTCCCTGAACCCATGACGTGCACTCGCCAATGAAGTAGTTGGGTCGATCCATGGCTTTGCCAATGACATAAATGATGCTTTCTTCGTGTGGTGGCCATCCTTGATGACGTTATCTACTCCGCTACAGCGTTTCTTGCTCGGGAGAGCCATGGAGATGAGTCATGACATCGTCCATGTGGGTAGAGAGAGGAGAGTGGAGATTGGGGATGAGAGGCAGAGAAGGTTGGTTGGAAAATTGGAATGGGAATGGATGAGGGAATGAATCGGGGTCAAGCCCTTTCCTCTTCCTCGCTTTAAGTCTCTTCTCTCCACTGCATATTTTCTTTTTCTTATAGTCTAATAACTTCAATGTGGTTGTGATTTATAGGGACTTTAGATAGTTGAAATCAAGAGGTTCCAAATTTATCAGGTAATTTTGTCAGATCTAGCTTCATATGTGCAAATTTAGCTCCAATTTCAAACATTAATGATGGATGAAGCTGTGTGTTTGGTTCATTGCTGAACTTTTTCTAGTTTCTTGCTTGTGATGATCCTGTTTAAGTCCAATTTCATATGTTCTTGGTGTTTTTTGATTTTTCCTAGTTTCAGTTTTGAGGACTTGCTTGGTGTTGTGTTAGCTCTTGATTATTGCTAAGCTATTGTAATTGATGAGATTTTCACAGCATTGTGAGCTTCATTTTTAGGATGCTTTCCATGCAGCAAAACAAATAGGGAAGGAACCATAATGTAAAAGTACAAAAGAAATAGGGAAGGAACCATAATGTAATAATTCAGTTAAGGTTGTGGCTTCTATGTCTGACGTAGGAAATAGTGATACTGTAAGTGTAGTATTAGTAGAGAAGTCAGTAGTCCTTCCTCTAGGAGTGACTAATCTTGTTGTTAAGATAAATGATGATAATATATCTCCCTTGACTGATGAGAAAGCTAGAATATCAAGTTTGGAGGAACCTAAGGCAAAGGAATGTGATAGTAAAGTGTTAGCCTTAGTGTTTGCTAGTGCTTCCACTAAATTTACTAATGGTGCAGAACATATTGAGGATTCTGAGACCCCAGCATGCTCTGAAAATCAGGTTTTGCTTTTCTCATGCATACAAGTTTCGTCAGATAATAATGGTTTGTGATTTTTTTTTTTAAATCATTTTAAATCTATTTTTTTTCTTTGCTAAATTGATATGCAGCCTATTGTAGCATCTACACATACGGTGCAAAAGACTCCCTGATGGAGATGCTATGGATTTTTTGAAGTTCTACCAATTGCAAATAGATAAGTTTAGGTTTGGAGTTATTTTACCTTGTAAAATTGAGTATATTCGAACTGCCTCCCAACTTAAGAAACTGTACTTCCGGAGATTTATATGCTTCCTTCTAGCATGCCTGCTTGTGGTTGTTTTAGCTGCTTACCATGTTACATCGTTTCTAACTAGTTTGGTTATCTGATGTGATTTGTGGATGAGATGACTACCAATAATGATTTTGTGCATAGCAGTATATTTATCAAAGTAAGGACTTCACTAAACAATATATAGGCATTCCTAGTTACCACTGGAAAATGAATGATGGAATATGAGTCTAATCAAATAAGAAGGGTAATAAGAAGAAAAGTACTGATAGGGTGTCCTTATTATTCTGAACTACGCTTCTTGTTACGATTCAACATATACATACATTTTGGACACAGATGTAGTTAGTTGAGATACACTTCTTAGTTTTATGAATTGTATCAATTAATTGATAAATTGTCTTATTGTCTCTGCTAATGCTTACTTTGGGATACTTTGAGTAGTATCGGTATACATTTTGAACTTGCAAATCAAATTGTGGTTGACATTATCTGTTGCTTTTCTTGCAAAAATACAATCATGAGAATCTCAACTGATGGGTCTAACCTGTGACGACTGAAGACTTAGAAGGACTTTGTCAAAAAAATTTATGATAATTTGATCTAGACAATCTTCTATAAGATTTTCTAGAAAAGATTGGCCAAAGAGGTCTAACTATATAATTCATATAAGGCTTGTTTTTTGCTTTCTATTTTTTGTTTTTGAGTTCATATAAGGTTTGTTTACATACAATGAGCTTTGTTGTAGTTAAACAGTTAAACTTGAGTCTTTCAAACAACCTTATTAATTCCACATTAGTATGTTGGTCATGGTCTTATAAGTTCTGTTCTTCCCTCCCCCCTTTTTTCCTCTTTCTTATAACGGATGTGTGGTACGCAAAATATTTTTACAGTCTTAGGTATGTGACTATGGACTAGAAGGACTTGTAACATATAAGACTTATATTTGGATTTTTTTATGTTTAGTTTTGTTTGACATATAATACTTGTATTTAAATTTGTTTATGTTATAATGGTTATATTGATCAAATATCACTTGTTATTTGTTTTCTGTGAATAAATATTGGATATTAGATATTAGACACTAGATATACATTAAAATGATTAATGAGCAATAATATATAATAAAGGAATTTCTCTCTATTTTTTATTTATTTTTTATTTTTTAAAAAAATAAAAAATAGAGATCAATATAAATATACTAAATGTCAATATGCCAATATCTATATATGAATTAATATAAAGTTATTTTAATGTTAAAATTAAATTTGAAGTTCATATAAAATTATTTTTAAAATTTTTTAATTCCTTGAAAACAAACTAACCAAACATGATAAAGAGATTTCTTTTTATTTTTTATTATTTATTTTTATCTTTAAGAAATATAGAAAAATAAAGATCAATATAAGTGTATTAAATGTCAATATACCAATATGTATATAAAAATTAATATAAAGTTATTTTAATATTAAAAATCATATAAAGTTATTTTTAAAATTTTTAATTTATTGAAAACAAATAAATCAAACATGTTTTTAATATTTTCATTTTTTTAAAAAAATAGAAAACATAGAATCAAAATAAACATGTTTTCTAAAAACTTAAAAATTGGAGAATGAAAACTATTTTCAAGAAATGGAAATAGGAAATAAGTTTTTTTATAATTTAATAATAAATATAATTTTGATATCTCAAATTTGATTATGAAAATTATATTTTGAAAACAAATAAATCAAACTTATTTTCATTGTTTTCAACTTTTGGAAATAGTATCTATTTTTATAAACCAAACATATTTTTTAAATTCAAAAAATCTGAAGATAAAGAATATTTTTAAAATATAAAAATAAAAAATATTTTTACAAATCAAACGCACCTAAGATTTTGTCTTAAATACACCTCCAGACAGGATAACTTGTGGTTGTTGCCTTCGGATACTGTTAAAAAATTCATAATAATAATATGAAATTTAAAGTTGTTGACAAATACGAAAGAGTGTAAAAAAAAAAAAAAGGAATTAAAGAAAATTTGAGAATATGAAATAAAGACATATAATCCAAGTTTAATCCACAGCTGCCTAAACTAATAGTCAAGTATTAATTCAATTACACATTGTAACACAACGATCATAAGAAAACAAATTCCACCGTTTTGTAACATTAGACTAACCAAGTGAGTGAAACCAGCTCTTTCGTGCTGTCACGAGGGTGACTAAGCTGTGCCAAGTGCCTACTCACAGCAATGCCACTTCTTCCACTTATTGGGGATACGGTCAAAGCCACGGTTAATAAGTGAGCCAAGAATAAGTTAGTTTTGTTAGTTGAACTCAGTTTTAGATAGTTAGTTATTACCCAGCTGTGAGGAAGTTGGAAAACTTGTATCACAAGCTACATCAGTGTATAAGTACATCCATGCAATCACCATTCACTGAGTTGGGCTAAATGAAATTTTGTTACACATTTCACTCAATCTCCTTTGCTTTCTCTCTCTCTTCTCTAGAGGTTCTTCCTCTTTTTTCTTCATCAATCAGTCTCCGATACCTCACACCACTATCTTTGTTTTCTCTCACATCTCTTTCCCTATAAACTCTTTCTATGTATTCTCTTCCTACAGCGTCTTTCTCTGCCTCTAACACATTCTTGTCTGCTCGTTAAGCTTTGAGCTAGAAACACATACTAAAGCTCAAACTGATCCCAGTTTCATCAAGCAATGCATCACCACCACCATCTTTCACAACGCTGCAATACAACCCAAACCACCACACAGCCACCAACCTCCGTTACCGCCATTGTTTGTGCCAAAACCACCCCTACCCACCATCACCCATCGCGTCTCTGATACACACAGTGATCATGCCATCTTCCAGATTTGACAGAATCCCCCCAGCTTGAAGTAACGAATGGGTGCACGATTCTCTCTCCAGTTACGCGCTCTCTCTCACTCTCTCTCTCTTCTTCAGATTCTTCTGTCTCTCTCTATTCTATCTGTCAAGGGTGCTCTAGTTGAAATTATTCATGCATGCTAAGTGTTTGATTTTTGGGCAATCGGGTGCTATTAAAATTTTTCATGCATACCAAGTATGTGAATTTTTTTTGGCAGTTGGATGCTCTAAAAATTGTTCATGCATGCTAAGCATGTGATTTTTTTTGGCAGTTGGGTAAGTATGTGATTTTTTGGCTGTTGGGTTCTTTTAAAATTGTTCATTCATGCATGCGTGCGTGCTAAGTATGTTTGTGGCGAGATACTGTGATGTGATAACCACAAGGCAGAGTGCATGGGTTACATTTTCTGAAACCAATTAAGTAGTGGTCTTTTTTTGCAGAGTTATGTGGCTAAGGGGAAAGGAATACTGCAACCTTATGATCTGCTGGATGAGCTTTACACTATAATGTAGGTCAGGTTGAACGTATGTCGGTGACGCCATTCTAAGGTCAACACGTTGGTTCCCCCAACTCTAATTGTTGTCGCACGCAGCACCAGTGATGCTAATTCTTGTTAGATTCACAAATTTTTCTAAAATAAAAATAAAAAAGATGCGTAGTTGGGTTTTGTTGTGGATGTGATTGTGTTTTACCTCCTTTTGTATTTTTGGTTCTCTTTTGGTAATTGGATTTCAATAGATATACTTTAATAAGTTGTTGAATATTATCGATGCCTAATGGCGTAGAAGGAAAATATGCTAATGGTTACCAAGTTAATTGATGAGAAGAAGGGCATTTTTCTTTGCTCCCTTTTCCCCCCAGTATTTTAATTTCGAAGAAGCAAATAGGGCTTTGTAAAAGATATTCCATTTTTGTGAAACGTTGGAGTTGTTTTGGTTTCAATGAAGTTAGGCTACATTAGGCATCTCATTACCAATTTATTATGTGAGATTTAGCGTACAACTGGAACTTTACCTTGCTATAGATCTTATCCCGGAAATTTTCATCATTGTTTTTAATTGAATACAACACCAACATAGAGAGTAACAATTTTGTTTTGACCTAAAGCGATTAACCCTACCGTGCTGTCATGTTAGCTTTGTTTGGTGAAGTTGTTCTGCCTCTTTTGGGAATTCCTGGTTCCAATTTTATTGTGTCATGTAACATGGAGTGTAGACTTGGTTTCTTTTCCCTTGTTTTCTTTATACTAAGAAACAAAGAAACAAACACATTGTGCTTCCTTTTATTATTCTCGTTATGCAAGTCAGAAGTTGCTTCTCTGAAATATTACCAATGATTATGTTGTACACAATGGTAGTTGAATTGTTGGTGTTTTTTGTAAGCTGAGGCAAATTGTTCTATAATATAAAATCTGGAGAGTTGAAGTTTAAATTACATTAGAGAATTCTATTATTGCTTAGTGAGACAAATCTTTGAAGAATGAACTGTGCTTGTTTGTGCTTCGAGGATAGAATTATGTTATCAAATGCTTATGTGAAATTACAAAATTCAATTTTGTTACCAACCTCTAATGTTACTGGAGATAGAGGAACTTTCTGACCTTCCTGTGAGTAACTTAGAACTTCCATACTTTCCTGCTTAGTAGATACGTATATGAAGTATGAAATCTCCTTTTTCGAGCACCCCCAAAAAAAAAAAAAATCTGAAATGATATAAGATCTAGATTACTGATGTATAGTTACAATGTTCAAATTGTTGCAACTCTTACTTCAAATACAATAGCACTATTTGGCCTTCTTGTGATTTTTGTGTTCTTGTGGATTTTTTGCTTCCTTCTTGCATTTGACTCCATGCTAGTGAGACTTTTCTACATTAAGGTGAAAATGTAGTTAATGTAGTTTAGTCATCCATTTTTAGAGGAATGTTCGTCTTTACATATTGTATTACTTCCTCTATTAAATTCTTCTTTTCAATAAAAAAAAAAAAGGAAAGAAAAAGAAAAGATTAAGTCATCACTGTAATAAACGAACTCTTCTTGAATGCAAACTATTAGTTGGATAAGTAATATGTTTTAAGTTATTTTGGTGAGTTTGGTGCTAAGCATAATTTTGTTAACTTGCATTTATAGGTGTGTACTTGTTGGGTTATCATGGTGTTGTATATACATATGTGCTTCCATCTGTTGCACCGGTGCCATACAATGCAGTGAACTAGAGACCAAATGGTGCTGGAGGTAAGTTCCAGAACAGCAAGGTTCTTTCGTTCCATTAATTTAATCTTGTTATTTGTTTCTCGTGTTACAAGTTTCCAAGTTTTTAGACAGAAAAAAAAAAAAGAAAGATGTTAAATTCCCTTAAGTTCTGGAGCATGTTGATCAATGTGCATGTTGTGAGAATTGAAACTTGAACGAAAACTGAAGCCTTGTTATGCTGAAATTACATCTTTAATTCTACTTAATAGTCCCTTGAATTTTCATCCTCAATGGAAACATGCTAGTTTCTTGTAATTTCTATGCTGAGGTGGATGAGTAGACATTCAAGAGAAGATTAGAGCAGGAATGAACATATGCGGGAGAAAGTTGGAGTAGCACTTACTGGGGAGAAGATGATGGAAACTTGCCCAAGGTGGTTTGGTCATTTGAAATAGTAGACCAGTGGAGGTTCAAGTGAGAAAAGTGGATCAAATAGAAGAGGATTCAGTTAAAACTTAAAAGGGATTGTGGAAGACGTAAGAAAACTTTAAGAGAAACCATTGAAGAAGACTTTTTCTTAATGGCTTTACACTTCTGCTGAAAATTTTGTTTTGATAGAGTCAAGCCCAATGGTTTCATTATGCAGCTGATAAAACTGTGCAGGATCTTCTACAAATTGTGCAGGGGTTCTCCTTCACAATGACTGGAGTTGATAAAACTGTCCGGAAGTTTGAGCCGTCGGGTTCCTTTCCTGTGAGATCTTTTCTGTTGCAGGTGGACTTGGAAGCACGCTCATCTACAACACTTCTGAACAGTGTCAAAGGTGTTTGGCAGGGCTCGGCTCCCCTGAAGGCTGAGCTACTGACTTGGCTGACTATTCTTGAAAGGTTGAATACAAAAGATTGCCTCAAAAAGTTTAAAATTATGTGCTGACAACACTGGCTACCTGCTTTGTAATCTGTATGAGGAGAATGTAACTAACCTGTTTTGTCACTGTTTGCCTGTGTGGAAAGTGTGGTGTAAAATCATCAATTGGGGGGGTCTCAGCTGGGTTTGTGCATGAAGTCCAAGTGAGCATTTTCTGGCTTGGCCTGGTGTAAAACAAACTGTTTTCCAGCAAAAGGTATGGTGCTAGCTGTTCTTTGCTATAATTTGGTCAATATGGCAAGTGAGGAATGAAAAAATTTTTCAGAACAAAGATCCTGATTGGGACCAGGTGACATACCTCATAAAGTTAAGATTGGGGTTCTGTATAAAAGGCTGGTGTCAGCATTTTTTTCATCCTCTTGATATGGTCATATACAATCTCAGTGGAGTGAAATCCTTGAGATGTAAGAGGAGGTGCTGAGAGGTTTTGTTTTTCAAATTGAGTATGGTGTGGTGCAGGTGTGTAAGTATGTTTGCTGTTGGTATTTTGGCTGCGAAGTTGAGCTATGTGGTTTACTCCATCTCAGGAACAGAATTTTTGTACCTGCTGCTCCGTAGTTTTCATCAGTATACATGCTGTTTTTGTGTTATCCTGCAGGGTGGTGGCTTTGGTCATTATGATTTTTGCTGCCTGGATTTTATTCACTGTCTTTATTTTATAAGCGGGGCTGTTTGCTGATTACAGAAGTTTTAGCAGAACATTTGGTGCAACCATTTCTTGTTCCCAATTTTTCATCTCGGTCCTGGATTCTCAAGTGGCAGTCAGAAAGGATGAGCAATTTGACAGCAAATGAAGGATTATGCATTTGGTGGTTACAGTGCTACTTATTCAATTATATGTCTTTGTGTGTATGCTGGTATGCATAATTGTGTTAGCTGTTGCTGGGTGTACTTTTGGTCATGTGCGGTTTACCGCACTGCTCTTGTTTCAGCTTTACTGATGTGTTCTGAGTGCCTTATGTTTTGATACTCTGATGTATTTTGCTCTTCTCTGTTTGTGAGAGTTAAGCCTCTTTCATTTGAATTATCTTAAAAAAGCTGATTTCACGTGTGCAATAAAGCTAGCTTCTGGTTGATGGTGATATTGGGCAAACTAAGTTTCTGCTGCTCCAGGCAAAGATGTAATAACAAAAATAGAAAAAGGGTACTACTGATGTACATTATGTGATGGGCACTCACGGTTTCAATGGAAGAAGATAGAAACAACCCTTGACCTTGTGCATTGTTTACTATGAATACAAAGAAGTGTATGAAACTCACATATGATGTATGCTTAATGTAGAGTACTGCTGTTTCCTTGAGATGTAGTTGATCAGCGTTATGAAATCCAGTTTCATGTGAATAATGTTTGAGAACTATGGTTTTTGGCGATTTCTAAATCATGCCAAATCCAACATGCTATCGTGCGATTATATGTCTATAGTCAGTAGTGAATTTCTATAAAAATAATGTTAATAGTGAATGAACAAAAGCATATGTTGTCTGCATAAATCCTTGTCTCCTCATCTAATGGTAAATTGGTGGTTCAATTTGAAACTGACAGATATTCTTCTGTTGTTTTCCAGGGGGAGCGGAGTAACTCACTGACCATTGGTGTTGCAGATGGCCATCTGTAGGATTGGTTGTTGGTCGTGGTGGAAGGAATATAACGGATATAATGGAAGGTCTCATAGGAATTATTCCCAAAACCCTTCAACTTTAAGATTGGAAAGAGCATTATTGCCTATGTAGGATTTAGAACTATATTCTATTGTAAGCCAGCAGCAGCTAATATCATATACAATCCGTATCTTAAATTCGGCCTGAGATAGGATTTGAGAATATTTATTTGCTGTGATATCAATTGAGAATTAAGAATTCACTTGTGAGTTGTCGAGAACCCCACCCCTCTAAGTATGTTTTTCTTTCTCATTGTCACTATTCTATATTAGTTGAAGTGTTGAAAGTATTACCATTTAAGATTGTCTCGTGTTTGGTTGTTCTATCAAGTCTGGCTGTGCATGATACCTTTGTCTTAATATTTACAATCTCTATTGGACGAAAATCAACAAGCATGTCTCCTGTGTTCATATTTTGTTTTATTAAAAAACAAAACATCATCATTTGTTCTTTTGAAAATTCAATAACTTTGTATACCTATGGTGAGCAGTATTTTCCTTTTTGGTGGCCGCGTTGTGATTGTGAGGACCCCAAAAATTATAGCTGTTTTTCAGTGCTGTACCCTTATAACAGTTGGGTTGCTTTGCTTGTCCAAGACTCAAAAATCTCTTTACACTTTGCAGGCACAAGCATGCGAAACCGATCGAGATATTCCTCAAGCTTTTTGAAAGTGGTGGGGGTCCTTCTGTCCTAGCCGTAGCAGAAAGATATGCGTAAAGTAATATTAATATAGATATATGAATTTTTAACATGATATACATAATATAATGCATGTTGTATATGATAATTTGCATGTTTAAGAAATGAAGCTATATCTCAAATTTCTTGCAGTTGATTACGTTACGTAAGGATTGACATGGTGACATCTGCTAGCTCGCATTTACATATGGTGGTCCTGGCTAGCCGTCCAATACCTCAAAAATGACTTTTGTCTGCTTATTTAATATTGCAGAGCAATAAGCTGCGTAGAGTAGTGCCTGATTAAATTGAAAATTTTATATAATAATATTTCGAAGGAAAAAAACTAAATAAAAGGAGATTTTAAAGTCAAAATACTAAATTGAGTATTGACGACTGAATGAAATAAAAAATAAAAAATACGGATAGTAGTTTGAGCACCTTTTTTTTAGAAAAAAAAAAAAAAAATTAATGACCTCTTGGTATGTTATTATGGGCAAACCTTGTCTTATAAGATAATTTCGCAGAGTTGTTTTGTCCGAAACATTTTTGCTTCTGCAAAGATTATGTATGTTTCAATTATTAAGATTTATATTTTTGGCATGTTCTCACATATACCTTACACAGTAAGGTGCATGATGCACCTACTGGTGAAATAAGGTGTATTATGCTTCTTTTTCTCCCTTCTCTTCCCCTCCCCCATTTTTGCTTTTCTTCCACCCATCCAAGCTCTGTATTGCCACGTCCACCTTGCACTGCCGCTTCCACCACCACGCCATTGCACCTCAGCACCTCACTATCGCATCTCATCAGCGTGATTGATCAGCCACAGGGCAGATTTGAGGATGACGCTGGAGAGAGCATCACCGAACTGATAGCACCTGAACTCGTCTTCGGTGCCACTCTCTTCCTGCGAGAGAGATTCTTGGCATGTCAGCCTCTGTGAACATCACCGCCGCCAACAAGTGCTTGACGAGGAGGCTCTTCTTCGAAGCATCCAAGGTGCAACGAGGGGGCATGATGGTGGCGCACGAGTGGGCTACGATAGTCATAGTGAGGGGGCCACGATGATGGCAGTGGTGGTGACCGTGAAGGGGCCACAAGGGTGGCCGTGAGGGTGGAACGAAGGGAGACTACAAGTGTTGAGCATAGAGAGAGGAAGGAGATGGTGTTATTTGGCTACATTTTTATGTTTGTTTCGTAACATTTTTTGAATGCGAGTAAAAGGCTAGTCTATGATGCACCAATAGGGTACGTCAGGCATCTTATTTTGTAAGGTGCATGTGAGAACCTATATTTCTATGCTTTGCTGGAGCGGGAGTACATTTTTAATTGGCTATCATATGTAATGTGATCACAATATGTGCTGCTTTAATTATGAGACATTATTCTCTTTCACTTCAAATACATTTTAATGTCATAGCTGCATGTTCAAGGTATAGGTCACTATTTAATTTTTCTCCTAGAACACTCGAGATTCTCTCATTCGTATTGCAATGAAATGGTTTTATAGAGTAAGCCAGCAAGGTTTCTTCCAATTATTTAGATCTTACAATTACAAGCATTCGGCTAGGAAGTTCTGTTTAAACGTTGGAGAAGGAAACACTGCATATGTTCTCAATGTTCATATGTTTAATAGTGGGAAACTGGGGTATAAGAAATAGAATAATAGTAACTTACTATTTGGCACCCATGTAGTAGGAAATACCATCATAAGAATAAAAAAAGTGAACCCAAAGTTTGCAAATTACAGAGTTTTGTCAAACAAATATATTTATCAAAGTGAATCAGCGTTTAGTGACCCCTATGCACTATGCTGCCGATCATAAGTGATACATTATCAATGCGCTTTGTGAGGGGTCCTCGTGTTCAACCTTTGCGTTTAAATAAATAATGGTATGTTTGCTGGCTATGTGATGATTTGTCAAACAAGTAACAAGCGTACGGATCAATCCCTTGTCTTTTTGGTCAGAGAACATTCCCTTTCGAAGCCAGAATTAACATAGAATAGCTCCTCAGATCGAGTGAGTTAATTATAAAGTTTGTATTCGGGTTCTATTTTGACCTGTTAGATTTAAAAACTTCTCGCACTATTATTGAAACGACTTGCCTTTAATTATTATTATTATTATTATTATTATAGTTAACTATTTTTTAATAATATGTTGATATGTAAATTGTACTTTATAATTAAATTAGCAAATATATTATGTTAGTATCCTTTGCATCACTCCAACTCCATCACCAAGACATCAACATTTTTAAAGAAAAATAATTAACATAAGATTATTCTTAAAAAGAAGAAGATGAGAAAAGACAGCTAACTTTACAAAGATTATTCTTAATGCTATACTCGATAACATCACTAACAAGGATACATAGCAACATTTATAGTAACAATGATACATAATAGCTATATATTAACACAACGGTGCATGACGCAGGACGACCATGAAGCCACCCTACAATTTATTTTTGGAAATCACATATGGAAAACAACGATTGAATACTACCTAATTAAAAGAAAACCAGTTAGCTATATATATGTATATAGTTCTTCATGCGTTTAAGGGGACTCACCAACATCACCTCCTCCACCACCAGACCCATATCCTGACCCATAGCCAGAGCCACTACCATAGCCAGAACCTCCATTACCACCACCGCCGCCACCTCCTCCTCTGCCACCACCGCCGCCGCCACCTCTTCCTCCTTTACCACCTCCTTCACCATAACCTCCTCCTTCACCATAGCCAGAACCATTTGAGCCTCCGCCACCTCCTCCACCTCTCCCACCTCCTCCACCTCCACCACCACCTTCACCCTTTCCACCACCAGACCCATATCCGGATCCATACCCGGATCCGGAACCCGACCCATATCCTGAACCACCAGACCCACCGCCACCACCTCCTCCGCCTCCTTTACCACCACCACCTCCTCCTCCTCCTCCTAGTGCTCCACCACCATATCCTTCACCTCCACCAGACCCATAGCCTGAACCATGCCCGGAATCATGCCCGAGACTACCACCACCGCCACCTCCTCCACCACCACCACCGCCTCCACCACCACGTCTTCCACCAAACAGCCCATCTTTCACCCTAGCAGCAAATGCTATGTCCACAATGAGCAAAGCAACGAAAACAGCCCCAATGACCTTGGAGCTTGCCATCTCTACACTTTCACAAACTCAATGTGTGACGAAATTGTGAATGTGATGATACAGGAGAATATATGATACTTATGTGTATCAATACTTAAGCAAGAGAGTACACTGATACAGAAAGAATATGTATTATTGCACTGCTTGAGGCAACAAACATGTACTCGGTGCATGAAAGTGCGAGGTAAGGTACCCTATATATACACATAGTAAAGCTTGTTCTGGTAGCCTCCTTTTGGTAACACCTAACCAGGTGTTACTACTATAGATATCGTATGTTATTCTGAAGGAACGTGTTGTGAGGGACTTCGTTAGTGGTGGAGACGACGGTGGTGTCATTGTAAGTAGTGGGTGATATAATATTTTGGTTGGTGGAATGCCTGCCTTTTCGCCCTTATGCTAGAAATATTGTTCGATAAAATGAGATTTAAATTTATAATTTTATATTATGGTTTTAAATTGTGATCCACAATTACAGCGATTGAAGTCTTATCAAGTATGCCTTCTGGTAATTTTTCACATCGTAACTACAATTTAAAATCATATCTTATATAAATTACACAAATCCACTGTCACTAGTTGATGACTTCTAGTAACTTCCCTATACAGAAATATGATTGATATATTTGTACATCAAAAATTAAATATTACGAGCAGACAATATAAGAAAAAACACAAAGCTTTAGCCTTATCAACCACTATCGAATGTTTTGTACCCTTTTTTTTTAATATATAGTGTATGCTTTTAATATCCACTTAATTCTAATGTGTAAGATAACAGTACTCGATCGGTGCTATAAACTATAATGACTTCCACTTTGACTAAGCTTTTCCTCGTTTTATATTGCGGGAAAGAAATAGAGCCAATCACCTGCGTCCCCATTTTGTCAACCTGTTCATATGGTGGCCACCTGTATATGAGTGCACGAGCAAAATATTATGCATATACATTAGGGTGCTTTGACTCTGGATTATTTTTCTTCAAATTACATTTAGGACTCAAATGGGCTTGCAGTGGGGATGATTATATTAATAGTTAAATATTCCGTGCATATTTCTAATTCAAGTGATTTATTTTTAGTACAAAATGAATTAGTTTAAATATACTTATAACTTTATAAAGTATAATAAGAAGACTCATATTTTAAATTTAATAATTACATGATATCATTTTATTTAACTTATTTATAATAATATTTTGATGCAATATCTTTTTAGCCCTATATAAATAACTTAATAAAATATCAATATATTAATTAAAAACTAATGATTTTTATTCTATAACTTGTTATCATGAAAATAGATTTCAATCTCAAATTTTAATTATATCATTATAATTTTCTCTTGAAATTATTATTAAGATTATTTGCATTTCATTCTAATAGGGTTTAATTAGTATCATCAATCTTCTCAGTCAATATAATTTTAGACAAAAATTGAAGTACAAAAACTTTTAAAAGTTTATAAAAAATGAAGAGTCAGGAAATTAAATATAAAAGGCGGGTAAATAGAAAGTATTAAAAAAATGAATTTATTAACAAAAAATAATTAATTTCAAGAAAAATGCTATATGGCAACTTGAGAGAAAGAATTTTAGTATATATTATAGATAGATAGATTATAAATTATATGCTCAATTATAATATACATAGGCCACATTGGTAAATTGACATATGAACTTAATTAGTGCCCAAGGAAAATGTCACATTAAATATAATATATGATAGTGGTGGACAGATGGTTATTTAGTCAACAATTAATATAGATTATATGTTTAAATATATTTTTTTCTAGTAAATATATGTCATTTTGATTTTAGTTCCTTTAAAAAAAATTTAACTTTTAGTCATTCTTTTCTTAAATATTATATTTTTAATTCCTATTATTAGTTAGCACTATTAAGAAGCGATATTTATAAGAGGTAAAAAAAGATTAATAAAATATTTATAAGGATAAAAACAAAATTTTTAATATTTATAAAAATTAAATATAGATTTTAAAATACCTTTTCAAATTAAATTTATAATGACATGGACTAAAAATATAATATTAAAAAAAATAAAAAATGAAGAATTTTTTTTATAAGAACTAAGATCAAAATAAATTACATTTATAGAAATTAAAAATATATTTAAATCTAAATTATATGTTAGACTAGAAGTGTATGTACAATTCCACTTTAGTGGGCTCAACTCGGTGTTTGTCTTGAATTTAAAATTATATATTCAGCTCCTTTGACGTCACTATCTGCATAAAAATAGAATTTTCTAAAAAATATTTTTATATTTTTTGATATATTTAAATACATTTTTTTAAAAGTAAAGTCACTAAAAAAATATAAATTTTTTTTTAAAAACAAAGTTACAATTTTTGTCTTTAAAAAAAGATCATTTTAGATCATAAAAAACCTGTTTAAAAATAGTTTTTTGACAAAAAAATCGTCACCCAATTTTTGCGATGACATCTCTTATCCTTTATATTTTACATCGTTTTAATTCAAGATCACATATTACTCGTCATGAACAAAATTTGCAGAAGAAACAAGAGCACCGCTTCATCAACCCCCAACACCAAGAGGGAAGAGGGCATTAAAATTGAGTGAAAACATAAAAAATAAAAGTCAAAAGGCATCTGAAAATTTGTTTTTGAAGGCAAGAGTGGCAGTAAACATCAAATCACGGGTAAAGAAGAAAATAACAATTAGCTACCGTAAGTGATTGAGTATATTCTCCATTAATAGAATCAATTGCACGATTATTATCAGAGGTATGAGCAATAGATTAATTCTGTAGCTTCTCTTAGTACAACAAATATAAAGGGGGTAAGGATTAACTAAAATAAGAGAATGACTAAGATTACTTCTTATTTGACTTCAAGAATATAAAAGATATATAATTTTTTGACCAAAATTATTGTTAATTTTATGAAATTTAAATTTGCATATAAAAAATTGAAGTATAAGTAATAGTAAAGATTCATGTTTTATTACATTGTTATAATATTTTATCATTAAGTTAGTAACTAACTAAAGAAAATTAAATAGCAAGATCAAATATTAAATTATATTGTTGACAATATTATTTTTAAATGTAAATAAATTAAAACAAAAATCTATAAGTAACTTTTTTGAAATTGTTAAATCACTTTTTCATTGAGTTATTTTTTTTAGATGATGTTTCTTTTAACATTTTAATATGTTCTAAGTACTCATTTTTTAATCCAAATGTCATTCACAAAAGTACTTCTGTATGCCCTTTAACTAATTTTATGATTAAAATATTTTTACATTTTTTTATTCAAACAATAAAAAATTTGAAGAATTATTAAATATTATATTAAACATAAAATAATTTTTATTTTTTTAGAACATATTTTTAAAAAATCATTTTTTTGAAAAAATCTTTTGTCATCAGTTCATCCAAATGAGCCCATTATCATCGATAATGTAATTAATGAGACTTGGTGCTGTGGACTGTTTTTCTAAAGCGTTTTCTATATAATTCACTGCACATGTATCTTGAATGCAATCTACCTATTATTATTCTCTATTGCATGACATTAGAAAAAAAAAATTCAGACCAAAAAAAAAATTATAATTAAGTATAGTCTGATTTGAGAGTTAAGATTAGGTAAGGATCATACCATATACTCCTCCAACTTCAATACTGTATATTGATTATATATGGTCGCAGATTTTCCATTTATTATCAGACACAGATGCTATCGAAAGTCGGTGCTTTCTTTTGGTACGAGCACACCTCCTACACTTTTAAGGGTAACATATGCCCTTAAAAAGATTAATTAATATCAAAACAATATGATCAAAATGCACAACAAAGGCAAATGGGAATAGCCTTAAGGCTTATAGGCCTCCAGATCTGCGCATCAGTTTGCTGACCTTGCAGACTCGCACTTTTTCCAGAACAACAAAATTCATGCACCACAGAAACCCACTACCATACCTCAACTACCCAGAATATGAAATGTTCCTCACCCCTACAATCCCCCATCTTTCGGTGGGGTTGTCTACTTTCTTGAAAATGTACTCTTTGAGTGACAAATGGCATCATATGTAGTTTCAATATGTGCTACTTTAATTATGCGATTTATAATTCTCTTTCACTTCCAATATATTTTAATGATATAGCTGCATCTTCAATGATACCGACCACTATTTATTTTTTCTCCCAGAACACTCAAGATTCTCATTCGTAAGATCGCAATGGAATGATTTTATAGAGTATTGGATGGGTTTTTTCCCAATACGATCTTGCAATGCATAATGTACTCAAATAGAAAAGTTCGGTTTTAACGTTGGAGAAGGAACACTTCATATATCCTCATGTAGATGTGTTTAATAGTGAGTTCTTTTTTGTTTAAACTATTAGTATTTAAAATTTACTAAAGTTTAATTAATTTGATTTGGATCGAATTGATCTATTATAGATCAATACAGATAAAACTATCCTAACATTAATTTTTTCATCTACAAAATTTAAACTTGAAATTTTATTTAGAATAAGTGCCAAACTATTTTTTCTAAGCAAACTATAGTGTTTAATAGTAGGCTATTGTATTATATGACATAAACATTGTTAATGACCATTTTTTTTTTACGGATAAATGAATTTATTAAGCCCCAAATCGGCATGAAGAAAATTAACAATGAAATCAGGGAGATCTTCAAATCATATACCAGCCACCTCTGATTTTGCATGGTGCGCCAAACAATTTGCTATCATGTGTTACCAGTTTTGTGAATATCATCACAATCAAATCTGGAAAACCAAGTGGCAAACAAATGAATATCTCTAAGAATAGAACCCTTGTGAGTGAGATGTTCCCCTCCTCCCTTAATTCCTTGGATCATATTCTTTGCATCGCTCTTAAAAAACACCGATCTGAAGCCTATCCCATGGGAATAGCAGTCCTTCTCGAGCTGCAATCAGTTCAACTCCATGTGGGTCTCTACAATATTCACTCTTGCATTCGGCCTTGTCATCCCTCTCCATCCCTAATGACTTGATATTTGGTGGTACCCATGATATAGGAATTATCATTAAAGCTCTGTTATTTGTACATCTCTACTTTAGCTTCCATCAAGACACCCTTTAATACATAGATTTTAAAAAAAAAACAATTAAAATGTGTATTAAAAAATATTTAAAAGTTCACTTTACTTACAAAATATCTTAGTATATGTCTAAGAGTCATGTATTACTATTCGTTATAATACTGATATTTATACTCATAACTCGGGATTTATTACTTGACACACCTTCACAAAAAATTATGAGATATTTACCTCCGGATAATATATCATACACTATTATCTAATAATTTTTTCTTCTTAAGTGAGGATAATAAATTAGATTGGGAAATGAGTGTAAATATCATTTATCTTTTTGTTAACATTAGTAGATAAGAAGCAAAAAAGTAGACCCACAGTTTACAAATTACATAGTTGTGTCAAACAAATATCGTTATCATAGTGAATTAGCGTTTAGCAATCCCTCATGTATTAAGTTGCTGTTCATAAGTGATTTCATTATCAATGCGCTTTGTGAGGGGTCCTTGGGTTCAACCTTTGCGCTTAAATAATGGTGTTTGCTGGCTTTGTGATCATTTGCCAATCAAGCAACAAACGTACGGAACATTCCCTTTGAAAGCTATAATTCACATAGAAAAGCTCCTCGCATTAAATGATGTATATAAAGTTTTGTGATGGGCTCAATTTTGACCTGTTGGATTTAAATACTTCTATACACTGTTATTGAAGTATATGTTAGCATATTGTTGAAACAACTTGCCTTCAATTATTATTACAGTCAAACAATTTAAATAATATGTTAATATATGATTTATAATGTCATATGAAAAAACTTAATTATATAAATAAATGCAAAAGTATAATAATTAAATGTGCAAATATATTATGTTAATAGTCTTCGCATCACTTCAAGTTCGATGACGAATTTAGCAACAATATTTCTTTTAAGAAAAGTAATTAAGATAAGATTATTCTTAAAAAGAGAAGGAGGAAGAAGAAAACAGGTAACTTCATAAAATGTTCTTTTATTAATGTAATCCTTGATAACAGCACTAACAAGATACGTTATAGTAACAATTATATATAGTGAATATTAACACCACCATGCATGAAAAAGGACAACGATGACGCAGGACGACCATGAAGCCACCCCTACATTTTATTTTTGGGAATTACATATAGCAACGAAGATTGAATGCTACCTAATTGAAAAAACTATGTATAGCTCTTCATGTATTTAAGGGAACTCGCCATCACCTCCACCATATCCTGACCCATACCCTGACCCATAGCCAGAGCCACGACCATAGCCAGAACCTTCATTACCTCCACCACCGCCACCTCCACCTCCTCCTCCGCCGCCGCCGCCACCACCACCTCTTCCTCCTCTACCACCTCCTTCACCATAGCCATAGCCTGAGCCATAGCCAGAACCATTTGAGCCTCCACCGCCTCCTCCACCTCCGCCTCTCCCACCTCCTCCACCCCCGCCACCACCTTGACCGTTCCCACCACCTGACCCGTATCCATACCCGGATCCATAACCTGACCCGTATCCTGAACCACCAGACCCACCACCTCCTCCTCCACCTCCTCCTCCTCCTCCTAGCATTCCACCACCATACCCTTCACCTCCACCAGACCCATAACCTGATCCATATGTGGAACCACGCCCAAGAACACCAGAACCTCCACCGCCACCTCTTCCGCCAAACAATCCATCTTTCACCCTAGCAGCAAATGCTATGTCCACAATCAACAAAGCAATGAAAACAGCCCCAATGACCTTGGAGCTTGGCATTCTCTAAAAGTCTACTACACTAATGTGTGATGAAAATTTGAATATAAGTGATAATATAGAATATTTATGATATATTTATCTGTATCAATATGGTTGAGGAAGAGAGCACACTGATATAGAAAGAACTTGTACTATTGCAGTACTGCTTGTGACAACAAACATGAGCTTTGGTGCAAGAAAGTGTGAGGTAAGGGACCCTATATATATACACATTGTAAAGCTTGTTCTAGCAGGTTCCTTTTGATAACACCTAACCAAGTGTTACTATTATATTGATATGATATGATAATTTGAAGGAACGTGTTGTGAGGGATTTCGTTAGTGGTGGAGACGAAGGTGGTGTCATTTTACGTAGTGGGTGATAGGATTTGGTGGTCGAGTGTCTGCCTTTTTGTCCTTATGCAAGCAATTCCTTACTATAAACTAATGACCAAGCCTTACTTCCACTTTTGACTTAAGCATTTCCTCGTTTTATATTATAGGAAAGAAATGGAGCCAATCACTTGCGTCCCCATTTGTCAATCTGTTCATATGTAGGGCGCCAATATATGAGTGCATCTGCAAAATATTACGGTTAACAGATGATATAAACACATCATGTATTCATGTGAGCGTTGTGATAATACTTGTTCGCATGACTTTAAATTCTAAACTCTAAACTCGCGTGAGCTTACCCGTTTATGTTCCTAAATCAAGACAATTTGCTTAAAGACCTCATAGATGAGTAAACTCAGATAAATTCAGTAAACTCGAATAAACTTATGATCGAGTTTACTATTTTAGTCAAAATGTTGTCTTTCAAACACCAAGACACATGATTCTAAATGAGCACTTTTAATTAGGACTTTTAAAATTGAAGATCTTGATGTTGTAACTTAAGTTACTTTAATTTATAACATTATGAAGTTTGATTTGTTATTTTTTTATGCGTTTTCAATTTGTATTTCATACTTTATTACTTGTATTTGCTTCATGATGATGTTGCAAGTAAAATTTTAATTTATTTTCTTTATCCTGAATTTATTATATTATGTTTAGTTGTTATAAATTTTTTTAATATTATTTTTAAAATAAATAATTTTTTACATGTTTGTGACTCAAATTTACCTAGACTTTACGTAAACTTAAGTTTGACACCTTTGATAGTTGTGGATATCAAAATATAATGTATGCCAAAAAATAATTTGGCTAGCTATATGATATGTGTTAATATTTGATGTTGAATGTAAAAAAAAAAAAAAAAATTATAATTTTATCCCTAAAATATTGAGTGTAATAAATTTATCTCTGAATTATAAAACATATATAATTTGGTCCATAAATTCACTCATATTATAATAAATAGAGTAAAAAAATTGGTCACTGAATTTAACATATTAGTATCTCAAAAAAATCAACTTGTTTTAATATGGGTGAATTCAGAAATCAAATTGTATGTGTTTCTTAATTGAGAGACAAAGTTATTACACCCCATGTTTTACGTATGGAAACGTAGTTTTTCTCTAATAAAAATAATAGGATTAAAATATTATAAATACATTTACATTGGAGTACTTTCACTCTAGAATATCTTTCTTCAACAAATTATATTAGGACTCAAATGAGCTTCTATATATAGATGGGATGATTATATTAATTATTTTTATTTGACTTTAATCTATTATATTTTTAATAAATTTATATAATTTATTCAAAAAATGTTGTAAACATTTTTTATTATAAGTTATTTTTATTATTTTATTTGGAGATTTCTAAATTAATTATTGATAGTGTTAAAGAAATTTTAGATTGATCAATGATTAATTTTAAACTATAATTACAAGCCTCAATTATAATATGGATAATCCACGTTGCTAAATTAACGGATAAACTTAATTAGTGCACAAGCAAAATATCATCACATCAGATATAGCTAGTATATGTGATAGTGGTGGACAAGTGGTTATTTAATTTAGTCAATGATCAGACTTCATGTTATACAAGAAGTGTGCTTAATTACTTTTACATTGGTGGGTTTAACTCGGAGAGTTAGTATATGTTATCATTGATAACTGCATAATTAATGAGATTTAGTGTTGTGGAATGTTTTAGTAAAGCATTTTCTATAATTCAGTCAACATGCATATATCTTGAATGTGATTTACTTACTATAATTCTCTATCGATAACATTATAATATGATTTTAGTTTATATAAGTTATGGGATTTGAGAGTTAGATTAGGTAAGGATCACACTCTTTCCTCCAACACTTCAATAATATATATTGAGAGGTGACAAATTCATCGAGCAGATACAATCAAAAATCGGTTGGTAAGAGCACAACTCATACTCTTTTTAAGGGTAATTAACATTCACTTACAAATTAGTCAGTGTCAAAGCAAATATGAACAAAATGCACAGCTAAGGCAAATGGGAATAGCCTTGAGGCTCATAGGATCAGTTAGCCGACTTTGCACACTTTTACTTTTTCCAGAACAACAACAAATTCATACACCACAAACACCCACTATCATAATGCAACTACCCAAAATATGAAATATTCCTCACCCCTAAAATTCTCAATCTATCGGTGGGTTTTGTCTCCTTTCTTGTGATGTACTCTTAGAGTGACAAATGGCATTATATAATATATAGCTTTAATAGCTTCCTGTATCGCACTCTGCCTTCAATCATTACAAGATTGAACCCATATCAAGGACCTTTATCAAAATGGGCACAATATTAATGGGCCATTGTCATTTTCTCTACAATTACTCAAACACATGTATAGTTAATGTGAGATAAACGTGTGACATGTTCCCTTTCATTAACAGCTAATTGCTGGGTTATTGTGATCACGCTTGCCAACTAGAAGGGTTTAAGAATTGTTTTGTATAAGGTTATTGCATGTCTAGTGAAACGGCACACACAAAGTCATGATTAGACTTTATAGGCAGCACGTAATCTTGAATAGGAAGATGTAGATTTTGTGGGTATGCATAGTAGGGGAAGTAGAAAACATTCAACGCGGTGCTTAGTGGCACTGGTACGCGTACACCTCTCTAACTTTCAATCACTAGAGTTGTGCTTTTGAGTCACCACAGTCAACTAGTTTTCAATTAAGAATATCAGCTATCATCATTTCAAGGAGACCATCTTTTTAACAGTAATACTATCGGTAAGCTAATTTACCAGATATTATTGGAATATTTAAATAATTACATACTGATAATTAAAATTTTGTAGTAGTATTATTAATAAATTTATTTGTAGAAAAATATATAGAATCACAGATTAATAATTGAGAATTTTAATTAATTTATCAATAATTATAGTGAAAATTTTTCGCATGTATATTATTAATTCTCTTATTACATTCATTACATTTATTAAAAATATAACTAAAATTTTAAATTGTTTATGTTAGCTTCTAAATATCTAAATTGCTGTGTGTCTCTTCTTTTAATACAAGAATTTTGGTCTGAGACTGAAAATTAGGTAAAAATATATTCATGGATTTTTTTAATATAACTTTGTTTATAAACTTTGATCCATAATGTTTTCTTCATTTTCAACTAACCCTTAAAATTAAAACTGTTCTCTTATCAAAGATTTAAACATTAAAGATTTATTCGAGAATAATCATTTCATAAAAAATTTACTAATTTAATAATTTCTTTTTATATAAAACCTATGTGTCTAAAACTAGTGAATTATAAAGATTTATCATATTAGTAATTATTATATATTTTATCGCTAAAATCTACTCATCTTAAAATGGTCGTATATATCCACTCAACTTTACTTTTCACTTTGGCTGGATCGTGAATCAGCTTCAAAGCGAAGTCATGTCACATTAATTGAGATTTTTTTTCTCCATCAAGAATATTCCCTTCCTATTACTAAGGATGATACTAATTCCTTTTTTCAGGAATTGAATTGGGATCTTCTTTAAAGTCGTAATGTACTTCTACCCGTTAATTTTCTTGTTGGTATTAATTGAGAAATATTGGATAACTTAGGTTGATAAAATGTACCTCTTTATTTAATTGAATACATAAAAATGAAGTGAGCTTCTCACAAAGTGCCAATCTCCAATTTTTACTTTTTTGTCAGCATAATTTCATTTCATTGATTAAAAAACGAAGGTAAAACTTATTAATTATAACAGAATATTTGGTACAACAAAATTTGATAAAGCATAAATTAAGTCTATGATTATAAATTCCGCTATACAACAATAGTGGATACTTATCGGAACAAAGGACATATTGCCGGGAAAAAAAAATGATAGCGGAACTTTGCATTGCCCAACTGTGCAATCCAAATATGGTTGTCTCTTTTATTAGTTTTAGTCTTGGTCATGCTTTTATGGGTACTCAAATTTGTGGACAATAATCATACCAGCAGAAAATATAGATTTCATAAGCTTTCCAACTGTATAAAATGCGTGAAAACTCAATCTATACGCGTGGAAAACTACGTTCACGTCAAGTTTAGGGTACCAATAACTTGTCAACAGCTTGTGCTAAACCGATGGAAAGCAAGTAGCCATGTGCTGTAGTGAAAATAGGCAGGTCCATACACTATGTAGATCATATCAGATAATTAACTAGTTAGCTAAGTAATGTGAGATACAGCTTACTTTGGCATGACATTTCTCTCACTTCTACCTCCTCTTTATTATATCTCATTGTAGCTCACAAAGGAAATTATTGACTCAAATTACTTACTCAGGAGCATAAATTGTGAACTTTGTTAAAACCGATCTTAAGAGCAAGAAATTGGCAATGATAGCCATTAATCACGTAGCATCCTCAAACTGCACTTTGAATCGGCGCTTTTAAAGATAAAAGATTGAATTATAAGGAATGTTAAAGATAGTAGTTCAAGCTGAAATTGTGAAAATCTGAAAGAAAATTATAAAGAATAAACTATTAGAAATTTGTGTTGATCTATCACAAGTGATGTATAATAAAACTGAGTAGAACTCAACACACCTCTTTTATGTCGCGAGGACTCAATATCTAGAGTGGATGACTAACATTAAGTATAAGATATACTCTAATACCATAATAAATTGAGCGTGCCTAGCTTAACCAGGAAAATTTAAAGAAAAAGGATTGTCTAAACTATTAAAAGCAGTACCACTATTTGCTACGAAATAAAAATTATGAAAGAAGTACGAATGAGACTTGTTTAATAACCATTGCATATTCACTCCGATAGATGCAAAAATTAAGATGGGAGTTGCCTGAAGAAAGCTTCCCATACACTATTCCTCAGTTGTCATACGAGTATATTTTGTACTAAATAACATTTTCCTGTTACAAAAGATATTTTGGTCATATAGCTAGTTAACGTAAGACTTAACAATGTAAAGTATGTTTAGAATTAGGATACTAATTAAGATGGAAATCGAATAAAACCCCCCACAATATATTTTGTATTGTGTTGTATCTTCTATCAAATATTTTGATTATGGTGAGTCCCACATGAGGGAAGTCAAATATCCATAAACCTTCCTGCTAGTAGCTCATTACCAATTATCTAATGAAAAAATTTCCGAAACATCGCCTTCCAAAGTCACCAAATTTTGAGGTCGAGTAGCTTTCCGGATTTCATTCCTACCTCTATGTTTAAGAATATAATACGATGGCATTCCATTATATATTTTATATATGTTGGATGACGTCGAAATAGCATCAAATTCAAAACAAATTGTTAATAACGGAACCTAACCGGGGTGAATTGAGTTATTTGTGTACATGGTATAGGGTGTGTTTAGTTCAGCTTAATTTAGCCCCCAAAAAATGATTTTTAATTAAAAAATTATTTTTAGAAAGTTGAAAAAATTATTTTTATCTTTTGAATAAAAATTAAAATAAATAACTTTTATGAAAGTGATTTCTTTAAATAATTAAAAATTTACTTTTTGTTAAAAAAAAAAAACCCTAAAACAAACGCATCCATATTTTATTTGAACTTCAAGCATAAGATATATACCTGCCAAACAGATCATATTTCTTTCTTTTTTCATACAAAAATTGCGTCTTTTGACAAAATTTAAAGATCAAATTAAATTAAACATTTGACAGGTAAGTGCTTGAAACCTAAACCAACTAACCAGATGCTTGGATGATAAAAGAAAATGGAAAAAAAAAATAGAGAGAAGAGAAGATAAAGAGAAAATAAAAAGAAAGAAAATGAAATACTTTTTCTTTGTTGGAGAGAAAAATAAGAAGAAATAAAATGTATTTATATTGAAATACTTTTTTATCCTATACAATATAGTAAAAACATTTTTCAACATTTTATATATAGAGTATAATAGTAATTTTATAGAAAATCTCTCCCTCACTTTAGTTTTCTCATATATTGTAGAGAGAATTTTTTCGTGGATCTCACTACTAATATTTTCTCTCTCTCCTATTTTCTTCTCACTTCCAAACAAAAAAAAAATCTTAGAATATCTCCATTTTCTTTCCTTTATACTTTTTCTTTTTTTTTCTCTTAAAACAAGTAAGGGTTATGAAATATTAAAATATCGGTTGGGCCTTTGGGCCCTCATTTGTACAAAATCAATATTAGTTCCCTTATCCAAAAAAGAATATCAAGAATTCAACCCCAAAGCCCAAATCATTTATATGCACACAATAGATTTTGCAATCGCAATTCTCGTATCAATGTTCCATTAATGAACTAAATAAAAAATCATAGAAGTCTGGCCAAAAGAAAAAAAGAAAAGAAAATCATATAATAAAATTGCATTAAACACTTAATATACCACGTTGAGGCGTACACAAGTTTTCTTAATTAATAACTTCTTTGATCACTTTTATATTACATGAGATCTGCATATAGACCGAATTAGGAAAATTTAGCAATCTGAAATGGAGACATTAATCTTGTTATTCATCCAAATAACACTAATTAAGGAATTCCCTACATATTGTTGACAGATGTTAACATATTGGAGGATCTATTTTCTAGTTGGTATATAACATATTGATCTTAAAGAAAAATACTGAAAAAAAAAATCTCTAAAAAATTTAATTTGAAAGATTATAGCAACCAACTCTTGAACAACATCTGTATATCTCACCCTAGCTTCCCCCTTTTAGAACTTAAACCAACAAGACATAGGTTATTTTATTTTTCCTCCTCTCATTCATAATCCCAAAACTACACAAGGTATACACATGTGCATAAACATCTAAAATACAAGGTGAACTTTCTAATGACATAATCATGTATAGAGTTTACGCATATGGGAATCAATAGCAACACACCAAAGCACAAATATGAGAAGAGTATCTATAACTAGATTTCTCCATCACACCTCATTTTCTTACTTTTTTTTCACAAGAAAAAATATCAAAAGGGCTGAAAAAAAAAAGAGAGACAAAAGTACTAAAAGTAAACCAACATAAGATTTTAAATATAGGTAAGTTAGTTAATTAATTATTTGATTCTTCTTTTTGATGAGGACAATGTATACCCATGGCTTCCTTGATAAACAAAACCCTCAAAGTGTTGAGAGAGTCCTCTCTATGCAGGAATGCGGTTGAACTGGTCACACCTACTCCTCACCTCTCCATCCTTACCAGTCTTCACTCCCATCATAGAAAGTTTCTCCATTGCCTTAGCAAAGTCCCTAAAGAATGCTTGCTCATCTTTTGCATACTCCTCCACAATTGGCCTTGTCCTTGGGTCCACACTCAGGAGGTAATCAGTGGTCAACAGCCCCAGCCCCTTGAGCACATTGTTGAAGTAGGCATTATCAAACTTGCTTGGTGACCTCACATCATTGAATGCAGCCATTGAAGGATCCTGAGTGTAGTTCTTGCACACCTGCCTTAGCCCGTCAGCAAGCTTAGGGTGCAGGGTTGGGTCAACCTGAGAAGTCTTGCTAAAGTTGAAGATCCTATGGCTGAACTCCTTGCAATGTGTGAAACCAATGGTGTGAGCACCAGTCATGGCCACCATCTCCCTCACCGTGAAATTCTTTGCAACAAACCTGTTAAGGGAAATGTTTTCTTTTTTTTAGTAAGAGTAATGAAGTATAAACATTGTATATTAATACGAGAAATTGAGAATGCATGATAAAGGACAGAGTCAGGAATTTGGTAGGAAAGACACCAAACTAAACATATATAACCAAAAAATACTAATACTAATTGTCATGTATATAATAATATATAAAACAACTAACAAAATATACATTGGGAAATGTTTTTTGAACATAGCATGTATAAACAAAGAATGAGACACCTTATATTAATGTGAGTGTGGGTGAGTATCAAAAACATTTGCATATTGAGATAAAATTATATATATATATATATATATATATATATATATATATTGTGTATTTATGTGAGAAGATGCTATATTTTGATGTTTCAAAATTATGTACAAATAGTATTGGAACTCGAATATACATTACACAAACATATTTATGTTTTATATTTTTTATGTGGGGGGTAATAGATTAATATATGAATAAATTTTTTGAAAAAAAAAAAAACTAAGCTGGGGGACCATAGCAATCGTGGGTCCCCTCCCTCTGCCACTGTCTATGAATATTGAGATACACGCATACTGAGATGAGATGAATGAAGTCAATATTTATGTGAAAGTAATGACATATATAGTGTCCCGTAATGTCATATATAGTTTATCATAATTGTGTACAGATGACACTTATCACCTGTTAATTATTTGATCCATGTTCATGGTTGACTTTGGAACATTAGCATTAACCCTAGATGCATCCGATGTGAGGCTATCTTTCCTCCCAAGCCTCACATTATAATAAGGCCCACCAACCATCTTCACAAGGTCCCTTGTGGCTTGGGCAACAATGTCCGAGCAAGAAACAACACCAGGGCAAGCCAACTCCAATGCATTCTTGATCTTCATAACAATTTCAAAGGCATCACCGGAGAGAGAAAGGTTAAGATCTGCATCACGCTCAGCATGAGGGTTGTAAGCATTGGATGTAATGAAGACCGAGGCATCACAGCCATCAGTGATGCAATCATGGAAGAAGACACGAAGAACACCAGCTGCAGTGGCTGGAACTGCGCTTTGCTTGCTAAAGACGTTCTCCCTCACGATTTTTGCAAAATCAGGACATGTTGTGTTGTAGTAGTCGAGATTGAGTTCTGCTGAGGAAAAAGGGAGGGAGAGGAAGAAAAGGAAAAGGACGGGGAAAGCCATGGTTAGTGAATCTATATCCTATGGTTCTTTTTCCAAGAGAAGGGGCTTTCTCAAAGAGCACACAAAAAGAGATACTCTTTTGGTTTCCTCTCTCTTGGGGGGTTTGGTTTTTTGGAAAAGAGAAAAAAAAATAAGAGAGTCCCTTTTGGAGGAGGGACTAGGAAGAGAGAAAGTATGGAAGATGTGCCAAGTTTGGGTAACAATGGGAGAATGACAGGGGAAAGAAATAAGGTTGCGAAAGGTGTGTGTGGAAGGGAGGGGTTTGAGGAGAGATTTTCTGTTGAGTTTTTGTTAATTGAAGTTTTGGATTCATGGTGCATGGAGTGGGTGGTTTGTGCATTTTGCTATTTTTGCATGTGGTCATTGAGTTGTCTTTTTTTATTATTTTTGGGTTTAGTTATTTGTACATAACCATCTCACATGGTTTAAACACACTATTAAATTTAACGGTAAATAGCACTTGTAATTTCTTTTTCATTTTTTTAATTATAATACATCTCTCTTATCAAGCATGGATGTCGGATATATGTCAATTGTAATTGATACAAATAAAGTTTCTCTTTATTTTTTGGTTTATGACCTTTTTTTAATTTAATTTGCATGGCACACCCACTTTTGTAGGCACTATTTTTAGATGTGGGGGAATTAACTAGAATTTGAAATCATGGGGGAAACATTGTTGACATGGTAAAGAATGAGTCATGCCTATTTTTTAACAATGGCCTATATCCTTGTAGGGATTTATGGCTTATCTTTTTGTATTTATTACAATTGATCTTGCAACAATGTATAGAATGTGCTTTGCCAAAGAAAATGGTCTCAAGAGTGTTGGACATTATTAATTGATATTTTTTGTTCTTTTCCTTAAACTTTTATCTTCTTTCCATTAAGCTTTCTCAAAATTATACCATGTTCAAAGTTAAGGTTCTTATATATATATATATGTGTGTGTGTGTGTGTGTGTGTGTATAAGTGAATATTTTCATCATTTGTTGATAAAATTTTCTTGATTATTTAAGTAAATTTTGATATTTTGGTTGTAAATATTCAATGGACTATACTAATGGATATTTTTTCCCCAAATGAGTTTAACCAGACTTAAACTTGACTCAATTTTTTATTGGGTCCTTTTTTAAAATTTTTTTTTTGACTCAATTCGACAATGATACAATTAATAATTAGGTTAGATTGGGTCATCTTGTAAGTGTTGTCACATAATACTAATTGTCAAGGCGACTCACGTGCCTCTAAATTGGAGGTACTCATTTTGGCCAACTGCCTTCAAAGAAGATGGATCTCATAGTTTTCATATAACTACGTTCACTTGGAGGCATCTCATAACTTCCTCTAAGTAAAGAAACCTTATCTTATCTGTTCACATTCTATCTGAATTCATATGCTCATATATATTTTCTTTATCAGGAAAAATATAGTCATATCAAGATAATATGCTCATGATGCATTCAACATGTACTACTCATATATATTCCTTTGTTGAGAGAACATAGGCACATCAACATGTACATTTGGCTCTCATACTTCAAGTCTCAAAATAACTCAATATGGAACGTAACTCGCATAATACCTAGGATCTTGTCCCCAATTTTAGAATATTTACCAGAATCCGATTTTAAGTTATTCTAGGCTTGAATTTGAAACATAGATTAAGTCAATTCAGGTTCAAGCTAGGAGTTAGGAACTTGGAAGTAGGGGAAGTCAATTTGGGGTCGAGTTAAGAAGTTGGAAATTGGAACTTGTGGACGAGGGGAAGTGACCCTTGTCTTTAACTCAGAAATTAGGGACCAAGGAGTAGTGTTTGGTTCAACTTAGAGGTCAGAAACTAGGGGGCAAGGAGGTAGTGCCTCGTTAGCTTTTGACTCAGAAACTAGGATAAATCAACTAAGGTCTAAGCATAAGCCTCGAAACTCAAACCCAGGGACCTTCGATCCCAGATCCTGGGCCCCAGAACCTGGTCACAATAGTTAACAACATTCGCTCCTTCGGGGTGAGCATTTTAAACCTTATTGTCCCTCCCTTTGAACTTGAAACTTGAATCTCGATATCTAACTCACTGATGCCCTGTTTCAGGACAGACTTACATATTTAAACTTAGAAAATTACTAAAAATCTATTCCTTATCTTTTTACTCTAAAATTTTATATGTTTATACTCACTTAAAACCCCCTTCAAGCCAACAAAGTGCCACTCAAATTGGCTAAGTAGAGCCTAAGTTATAAGCTTGATATTGGGGCTATCCTATTTTGGTTCCCATAGAACATAGGGTAATTTTGTAGAATTATTGGGAGCAATCCACTAGGAGGTTAAATCTAAAACTTGATAAGCTTATTCCCCTATGTGTTAGCTTCCTAACAAACTTAGTTGCAATCGATTTGAAGATCTATAGGGCAAGTTAGACCCATTAGAACATATCTTGCTCCAAAATTAGGTCACTCCATCTAAAGCTTTTTCAAAATTCATAGCTTATTCGTCTTATGTCCGAAAGGCTTCAAATTTCGTGCCTATACTCTTCTATAAGTTAAGTTTTATCTAAAATTAATTTTACTTCAATTGGAGATCCTTAACTTAAGATATGGCTCATGGATCTAGTATTGTCTAGAGCTACCATATTTTCCTATTTAGTGTCTATGATGATCTTTGAGTTTCTAACTTGTTTTCTTCCATTAACTTGAGTTCCACTAATTCTAACTCATTAATATGAGCCTAAGAACATCATATCCAATCAAGAAATATAAGAAATCAAAAAAATACAAAACCCTAACTCATTTAATTACATAACCACATATAAGGTAGTTTAGGAGCTTACCTCACATCCAAGTTTGGAGAAGTTTCAAGTATAGCTGCTATCAATTCAAGAACTTACTAAGCACCATAAGACCACACTTAAACTCTTCCTTTCTCTTCCTGAGCTGAAGCTTGAACAAAGAGGAGAGATTTGGTTCTTATGTGGTTTAAAAAACAACAAATAAGTTCAAGAATCAAGTAGATAATGAGGAAACAAGATGAAACCAAAGGATTGTGAAGTTGTGTGAGCAAAATGGAGGAAAGCAATGGAAAGGAAAGGTTGCGACTATGTGGGCCGAGAAAGAGAAAAAAATGATAATAAACTATGGTTTTGGGGAGATATTTAACCAAAAAGTTACGGTGGTTCACCTAGATGACTCACCAAGAGTATGTGGCCCACACTGCGCTGTGTGTTTTAGCTGTGTAGCCCACTCTAGACCATATATAATAATAAGTGTGATCTTCTAATGACTAAACTCTCTGGTATCTTATACTCTTACCGAATCAATTTTGTTCTGTAAAAATCTAACCGTATACTGCTACTACTTATATTATCCTACACTCACCTTTAATTTATATACTTATTGTCAATTAATTTCTAATAATGTTAATTAGCTAAATTGGGTGTTACAACTTAAATGTAAATGACTCTCCTAGCTAAAATTTGTCACGTTATATTGGACTAACCCTCTTTTTTATTAGACTAAACTTTAGTTAGTAATGTGTGCAGATTTGAATAATATGTATAGTATAGTTATAAAATTTTAGATGCAATAGATTTTTTCAAAACTCAAACTTGAGACTAATAAACTTTGAATCGAGATAGATTATAGGATTGAACTGAATTTTGAACACTCCTAGGGAATGACACAGTGCAACAGCAAAGATTTTGTTTAAAAAGTTTGAAAAATTCTTTTAAATTATTGAACTATGAAGGCAAAAGAGCCCAACTAACTAGCTATATTAAACTGAAACTAGTGTGCCTAAAATTAGGGAGTTAGCCAAGAAAATAATGGAAAGATAATTAAGTAAGAAAACTAGGTAAGGAATAAGAAAAGAAAAAACTCGTAGAATAATCATGATCCTTTCTAGCAAGCACATTTGTATAGAGTCTTAAACCATCAATATTTTAAATATATTAAACTCCAATTAATTTGATTTAAGTCAGATCAATCTATTATTTAATAAAATTTTCTCAATATTAAATTTTTCATTTACAAAGACTCAAATATAATATCTCACTTAAGGGTAATAATTGTCAAACCTCTTAATATATTTTTGAATTAAGTAAAACTCTCAATATATATATATATATATATATATATATATTTATTATTCACAAAGATTGAAACATGATATCTTATTTAAAGGTAAGAAGTGGAAAAGGATAGAGAGAATTGAGTCCTTCCTTTAGCTTATTGCCAAGAATTCTTTTCATACCAATGAGTTCTGCCATTGTAGACATGTGGCTCCTTCTCCTTTATGTACACGATGTAATGAAGATCTTCATGAATTTATTCTCCATGCTCTAAGAGATTGTGCTATTTTGGGCAATTTCTGGATGAAACTTATTAAGTGTAGTGACTGTCCTGATTTTTTTAATGCCAATCTTAGGCAATGGATGCTAGCTAATCTTCAGGCAACTTGGTTAGTGAATGGGCATGAATAGGCCTATGTTTTTGGGATTGCAATTCATTTCTTGTGGAGGGTAAGAAATGAAGAAGTCTTCTAGCAAATTAGTCCTTCTCCTAATGATATTTATCACCACTTTTATTGTATTCCTCTTGTTGCGCTCTGTGATATCGTTGCTGATAATCTGTGGGACATTGCTTTTTCTCACCCAATCATTTAGTCTCTATTTGTTTGGGGCATTTTTGGCCTTGTGTACTCACCCACAAAAAAAAAAAAAAGTAAGAAGTGTCCAACCTCTTATCATAATTTTGATTGAGGTATTTTTATAAGTGTTACTAAGAAGGTGAGTGTTAACTTAGTCCTAGCTAGTTTGGAGTTACATTAGTCTCCAATTAAAAATTATAAAATAACCCAACAAACTTATTGCAAAAAAGGTGTCTTGGCATTTTATTTGTAGAGATAGGCTTCTCCTTTTTGCTATGTTTGCAGTACCCATCCTTTTCCTCATGGAACTCCTTGACCCATGGCAAATCAGTTGGACACGGATCATGTTGATGTTGCACAAGCCAACTGCTGCTACTGCTACTTCTTGCTTTCTTCCTTGTCAACAATCACAATTTGGAAATCCTTTACCTTTGCTGGTTTGTTCTCTCCCATGGAGTTATTGGTTTGTGATTGATGATGTGGTTGTCGTTGTGGGAGGCTCAGGAAGTTAGATGTCGCCTCTTGTTGCTACTTTGAGCCCTTGGGATCCATGAATAGGACATAAAATAAAAAGGTTGTAGGGGGAATAATTAAAAATAAAAATAAAAGAAAAGGGGAAATGATGGATCCTCTTTGATTGAAGTTTATTGGAAAAGTCCTAAACTTTCATGAGTTGTTGTTTCTGGCAAAGATTGAGGGACAAAACTATAAAGTATTAAAATCCTAATGTGCCCATGTCAAAATTTCCACTCCATGGCTTGAGAGTTTTGGTTATTAATCTATCTTTTTTAGTTGTGGTTAATGACTAATCTGGGTTATTGATGTATCAGTGTAAGTGTGGTTAGATTTGGGTTTTTGATTTTTGTGTCAGTACTAGCTTAGTGTTGCGAGTTTAGCAATCATCTTGCATGGCATGTGATAATTCCTGACAGGCAATGAGTCTATGAGTGAACATATGACCGATGATGATCAACATGTGTGTCTGTCACCGTTATCCCAATTTCACCCCAGCTTCAGTTTCTTGAGGCATTTCAAAGCTTCATCCCCCACCAACTTAGAGAAAGATTGATCGCATGCTTTGGGAAACCACCAGTTGTAGCAATAGCTCAACTCCAATCAAGAAACACAGGGATTTATCTGCAAATATTCTAACTACATATATTTTAAATTGATTTCTGAGCTATTAACCATGGGTTAAATAACAACCTTTCAATTTAAAATAGGGTTTAATTTGAATGTAATGTCAGTGTAAAATTTTTTTATACAGACATCCAATCATAAATTGCTATATCAGCTAAATTTTTTGAGATAATCACTCACTACTTGAATAGTCATGCAAATGAAAGGTTTTGATTGTATGATTTTTTATATTGTCAATGCACCTAAATTAAACTCTTTAAAATAAGATGGCTCCAACATTGATGAGTACATATGATGAATTAATTTTTAAAAAGGGGCTAACATAACTCCCAAAGTTGTAAGGATCAAGTTAACACTCATCCACTAAGAAACTGTTGTCATCTACATGGTTATGAATTAAAAAGTCCATTTAATAATTTTTTATTTTAATTTTTGAGCTTTGAAAGTTAAATTAATTACTTTTCAAAATGTGATAAATTTTAGGACTTGTTCCTATATTTTTTCCCCCTAATTTCGAATATTCAAATAATTCACCTATAACTAAAACCGATATCAATTCATTTTATAAATTAGTTAAATACAACACCAAATATTGTTTTTTTTTGAAGAAAAAAAACAACCAAATATTCAAAGTACGGTAGTAAAGCATTCGAGTTGCAGTGGAGTCTTCCCTTACTACACATGCAAAATACAATTACAACGGCGACTTCGAAGTTATTGCCGTAAAGCTTTGTTGTGTTGTGTTTGTGTACTGTGTGTCCGAGTTCCAAAACTCTCCACACGACGACGTATCGATCCAGATCTCGACGGTGACGGTGGCTTTCGATCCGCCACCGTCCCACGGCGACCTTTCGAGATCTCACATTTCTTTCTAACAGGTTCCAATCCTAATCCCTTTCTGCTCTCTTCGAATTCAATTCCAAACCCATTTCTATGTTCTCTCCGCCAATTTCAAAATTTCAATGATTTTGAAAATTTTGGCAATTTTTCTATTCTGTGGTGACCTCGATTTGTTATATCAGATACTTTGGAGCCGCTTCTCAGCTATTCCAAAGAATGTGACTCTGATAATTATATGTTAATGGATAATTCAATTTTACTGAACTACAGTTTGATTGGAAAATTTTTATTTATATATGTTGTGAATGATGTTACAAACTTGTGGACATTATCCTTTGTGTGTGTACTCTACAGAATTTGTCATTTGCAACTTGTTTATGACAGTTATCTTGTAACCTGAAGTGACAGTTAAGGTGGTCTGAATTTGAAACAGTTCCAGAAAGACATGGAAGTCAGCAATTGGTATAAGGAGCTGGCATATGATCAGTGGGTACCGATCCCTGTTTCCGGTGCACGTCCACCGGCTCGCTACAAGGTGGTTCCTCTTTCCCTTTCCCTTGTTTATTCATTGTTTTAGCACTATTCAAGATTGAAGAACACAAAACTAGAAAGGAAGACATAGGCAAGATATGATCCTTAACAAAGGCATAAAAAAATGCTCATCATTCGGTCTTGAGCCATTATTGGTTTATGATAGAATCCTATGGCATTGTTAGATCTATGCAGCCGACCCCATCTTGGTTGTTGTTGTTGTTGTCGTTGTTTTATGGAGCCTTGAGCCATTATGAGTTTTTTTGCCTTTGAATGCTAAAATTCCTTGGTCATTTCATTACTTCTTAGCTGAAGGATTCTTTCCTTAGCCTTGGGCCAGTTCCTTATTCCATGTTTTGTTTTTGTCCCTTTTATTGTAGCATGCTGCAGCAGTAGTCGATGAAAAACTCTACATTGTTGGTGGAAGTCGTAATGGCCGGCACTTATCTGATGTTCAGGTATAAGGCATGCTCTAATACTTTCAATCTTGGACACTTTGTGTTTGTAGTGGGTCATGTGATTTAGCTGTTTGCAGGTTTTTGACCTTCAAAGTTTGACATGGTCTTCTCTGAAACTGAAAGCAAATGCTGGGAAAGATGATGACAGTAGCTCGCAGGGGATTTTTCCAGCCACATCCGCTCATAATATGGTAAAAATTTGTATGCACAATTCTCTCTTTGTGCATATGTGTTATAGTATGCAATATTACTTTCTTCTGTTTTCCTATTGATAAATCATGAATTTTAGTGACTATCTGGATGTTTGATTTGTTCTGATAGAGACTTGAAAATTTCTGCAGATTAGATGGGGGGAGAAACTGCTTCTTCTTGGTGGCAATTCAAAGGATTCTTCTGATAAATTAGTGGGTTAGTCTATATATGATGATTTTTATAATGGTTCTTGATTTTATCAAATCTTAGATAGCATTATATAACATGGTGTGTTAAAAGTGAAACTCACAAGGTTTATTGGAATTCTTGCAGTTCAATACATTGACATTGAGGCATGCCAGTTTGGGGTTATCGAGACGTCTGGAAGTGTTCCAGTGAGTGCATTTAATTTTGAAGTTCTGTCCTACAATGTAGATTTTTTATTTGGTTAAAATCTTCTATATCTTACTCTAAGTGATTTTACTGAAAATATGGTCTTTGATAGAGGCCAGTGGTGTTGATTGATTCCATTCATGTAAACCAACCAATCCCATCTACTGGGATAAGGCTTGGTAGTAGTTGATCTTGTTGTATCTTCTCTATCCTACTTTTTACTCTTTGGATTATGTATGTAGGATATTCAATTTGCATAGAATTTCCTCTCTTTTTTTTTTCTTTTTTTCTCCCTGATAAAAGAAGAATATTATTAAGGAGAACAGAAGAATAATACAAGATGATAGGAGGACAAGAAATTCTCCTTACAAGATCAAAAACAAACAAAATAAAAATGAAAAAAACTATCTATGAAGTATAGCTTTTTAATCTCTCAACATGTCTAAGAGGAAAATTCCTCTAAAAAGATCATGAATTTTACACTAAATAGAGGCCAAATGCCTAACACTATCCCACAAAACATGCTTGTCTGAAAATCTATCATTGAAGGTGCAAGATTATGCTCCAACCAAATACTCCAAATAGTGGCATATATGGCACATTGCCACAAAGATTTGGCTTCCTTCCTTCTCCCCAAACTAGCAAAAATAGTTAACAAGAAATGATCTAAGGTCGCAGGGCACACCCAACACTCTCCAAAGATGCCAAACAAAGTGTTCCATAAGAAATTAGCCACAAGACAATGCCAAAACAAATGTGATACTGATTCTGAATTCACTCAACACATATGCATAGAAGTTCCTCTTAATATCTATATATGCAACATGGGAGTCACTTTGATAGTTGTTAAATTGATATTTGAATTTTTTTATATTTATTTATTTTTTCCAGGTAGCTCGTACTGGACAGTCTGCAACACTGGTTGGTTCAAAAGTGATATTGTTTGGTGGAGAAGACATGAAAAGGAAGTTGTTGAATGATGTCCACGTTCTTGATCTGGAAAGTATGACCTGGGATATGATAAAGACTACGTAAGTATTAATTATTTTACTTTCAGAAAATCTATTTGCATGCTTTAGAGAAATTCTGTATGACCGTACCACTTTCTTGCATGTTGATAGGCAGACACCTCCAGCTCCTAGATATGACCATGCAGCTGCTATGCAAGGAGATCGGTACCTTCTGATTTTTGGTGGTTGCTCTCATTCTGTCTTCTACAATGATCTTCACTTACTGGACATGCAAACAGTAAGGGAAATTAGTCTAATTGAATCAAAGTATTAATGAGCAACTTTCTTCCATTCTGGTCTGATCAGTTATTTCTGTATTACATGGGAACAAAGGTGAATTTAAATGATTCATATTCCAGCTCTTTCTAATTTTGCAATTATCGGACAAAGGTTTTTGTCTGGCTTCGTTGTGGGTTCCTCTCAAATCTCAATGGATGGACATTTTCTTTTCATAAAAGATATAGAGATTGGGGAGATCTTTTTTTAACATTTTTTAAAAAAAAAAATCTATTTGTATTATCTATCAGTTTGTTTTGTTGGGCCTGTTAATTGGGTCGGGGAAGGGGAACAGCAATTTCAATATTCTTATAAACTTGAGATTAGTTTTCAATTGATATCGTCCCTGTTTAGAAAAATTGCTTGAATGTTTGGCCATTGATCTTCATACTTGGTTTTCATTTCATTCTTACAAGTTTAGCATTGATGATCTAACAAATTCATTTGGCTCAGATGGAGTGGTCCCAGCCACAAATTCAAGGTGATTTAGTATCTCCAAGGGCTGGACATGCTGGTATCACTGTTGATGAAAGCTGGTTCATAGTTGGTGGTGGAGATAATAAAAGTGGTATGTATTTATCTTTTTTAATTGAAAAAGAAATACTATAGAGAAAGAGTGAAAGTACAACTAGAGGGAAGCAGATAAGATATTCTTCAAAATAGAAAATTAAGAGAAAGGAAAGTGGTGATAAAAAGAGAGGATCAAGAATGCAGCATGGAAGTCCACTTTATGTGATGTTTAATAACTCAGTTGGAACAGCATTGAGTGCATCACTAGCATGAAACCATAAACACTGTAATATCCAGGAGCAAGTCTTTTGGGGTGGGGCTTGGAGACTTACTTAAGTATATGTCATCATGCTCCATCCACACACTACAACATCATTTTTTGGCACCTTGTATCTATTTAAACCTAAACATAAACCATAAGAAACTGCTTAAAAGTGAAGAGGGTCGGTAAATATATTATTGACATCACGTATGCATACATTATGCTCTCAACATTAATGGGAAACAACACTCTTTATGGATGTCTGATTATCTAATTTTAAAAGCAGGTTGCCCTGAAACCCTGTTATTAAACATGTCTAAGCTGGTTTGGTCAGTGTTGACTGTTGTGAAGCAAAGAGATCCACTTTCTAGTGAGGTAATTTCTTTGTGCAGTGGGTCTTTTTTAATTGTTTTTTTAATATTTCCTGGAATGTTGTATGAAGAATTGCAATTTTCTCTTATGTAATAGAGTAGCTTGCCATTCCTCTGGTTGTTGATTTTAAGACTGTTTGAGTATGATTATATATGTGCTGGAGTATGATTTTATATGTATTTCCAATTTGAGTTTGTTCTAGTAAATTCTTTAGCCTTAAGTAGAGGGACTTGTTTTTTTTGTTTTTTTGTTTCTCAAGTTTCTGTTGAGTGGGATAAAGATTTCTTCTGAACATTAGACCAAGGACCCAGGAATTTGCTTTTTCCTTTTCATAAAACAAACAGATCTCAGTTTTCATTTTCTTATTTCTTACTTCAGGTGGCTTGGTAATCCATGACACTGTGTGCAGAAAGTGGATGGTCTATGACATTCATTTATCTATGTATGATGTTTGAATGCAAGTGAACGATTGGAGTCACAAGTGAATTTAGAATGACAATTTGCCTACCCATAAGCTTTGTGAAACGTAAAGAATTTTAAAACGTTCCAAAGATGACAAAAATCCTGCTTCAATTTAAATCTTGATTTCATAATATAGTAAGATATTATCAAATGAAAAATTTAGTCCATTTCTGAATGAGCCCTTGTGCATAGATTGTTTGCTTCAAAAGTCAGACTCTGATGACTGTTTCACCATATAAGCTTAAATCCTCCTACTATAAGATTTGGGATCTATCATTTTCATACAGGATATATGTTTATAATTCATCGACTTCTCTTTTCAAATAAAAAGATAAGTGCCTCTTCATTCATAAAGTATGATGCAATGAAAAGGAAAAAGAGAGGAGGAATCTTTTTCTAGAAAGCTCAAATTCATTAAATTAAACAAGCCTAGTGGTACTGACATTCCAAAGTGAAGAAAGTAGATCTAAAACCACAACATAAAAGCAAGTCTAACTGCATATGCACATAGCTTCCAGCCAGTCACAATCAAAGATGAAGCATCTATATCGCCAGAGAGGCGACACTGCATGTGTTGCAGCATGCAGAGAATAGTTGGAGATGAGATAGTAGATTTATGAGATCTTCCAGCACTGGGGATTTAATGGATTTATTGAAAGAAAACACAAAAAACTATATAAGGGAACAGAAATTGAGTGGGACCTTCACTTCTTCTAACCAGCAAATTACTTGATCAATAATTTTTTTTAGTGGTATTTTTTTCGGGTGGGGGGAGGGGGGAGGGGGTTTGCTCTTTATATGTAATTAAATATGATAAATAATTATTGCCATGTTATATTAATGCGTATTCTTTATCCTCATATGTGATGCAAGTATTTACTGCTTATCAGGGTCTTAGTGTCTGCTCAACATTTATTGGTGGAGAAAGGTATTTGTTAGCTTTCGGCGGCTATAATGGGAAGTATAGCAATGAGGTATGTGATGTAACCTTGATTTATAGTTTTTCTGTTCGCTCTGGATGTTTGGCTTTCTTAATTTATTTTTGTCCAGAAAGAGAAGTTAACGTTGTAATCATCACCTGTGTGGAAGATTTTTTTGTCTATGACCGTGCCTTTTCTCCTCAATGATGATTCAAATATGTACCCTTTCTGCCTTATGATTGTTTAAGAGGTCATTTTTCCATCAATTTTAGCTGGAGAGGTTTTATCCTCAGATTGGTCCTTTTTGTAATATGCTGGCAATGTTTTGCTAAGCAGATTGAGTGCCTTCTTGTGTGCTTCTGTTTTACCTATTAATTATTGGCTGCCTGCTTGTCTGAACATGCATGCCTGTCTGAATTTGCTAGTTTTACATGTTTTAAGGTGCAGTTTCTTTTTAATTAAAAGTTTGGTGTGCTATTCTGTGGCTGATGGCCCCCATGCAAATTTAGGTGTTTGTTATGAGACCCAAGCCACGGGATTCCTTGCGTCCCAAGATTTTCCAATCACCGGCTGCCGCCGCTGCTGCAGCTTCTGTTACTTCTGCTTATGCATTGTCTAAATCTGAGAAGTTGGATTTTGTGCAACTAGATGATATAAATTCCAAACCACCTGTAAATGGTCATCCTCTGGATGATGTCACGGTTAAAATTGATGCCATTAAAGAAGAAAAACGATTACTGGAATTGTCAATTGCGGAAGTCAGGGCTGAAAATTCTAAGCTTGGAGGTGAGATAGATGAAGTAAATAATGTTCATGCTGAGTTGAGCAAGGTAGGTATAACAATTTTCATGTTGGGGTGCCCTATAATTTACTATGTAACTGTAGTTTACATCATTGAATACATATTTTCAGGAGCTCCAGTCAGTGCAGGGACAACTTGTGGCTGAGAGATCAAGGTGCTTTAACCTGGAGGTAAAAGTTCACTTTCCTAAATTTGAATTTTATTATGCTTTTTGGTTGCTGTGCAGGATTTGAGTATATTGGCAATGTTTGTTTCAGGCTAAAATTGCAGAACTCCAGAAGTTGCTGGAATCAATGCAGTCTGTGGAAGATCAGGTACAGGCTCTTCGTAAAGAGAAGTCTGCTCTAGACCAGGAGATGGAGCTTGCTGCAACTGCTCAGAGGCAAGGTTCTGGTGGTGTTTGGCGATGGCTTGGTGGGGGTGAGAGATAAAAATAAAGAGGGCAATGCCAACTAAAGTGATTTGGGTTTTGCGTCCGAGGAGCCTCAACTTTGTTACAAGCAACAGATTTTACTGTTTTATTTTAGTTCATGCAGAAGATGGCATTTCCTTATTACAGAACGTTGCGGTGTTATCTTTTGTGTTGAAGTGCATGATGGATAAGATTTTGAACTCCAGTTTTGAAGACTGATCTGAAACTTTCTAGAGGAGATGGGTACATAAGCTTTTTGTATTTGTATTTCGTATGTTAACTTGTTTACTTTTGTCTCATTCATTTGAGTAAATATTGCTATCTTATTTTTATCTTTTGTTTCATTTCGAATTTAATTAGCTGTCACATGCAATTGCTAGAGGTATTGAATTTTAGTCATTTATGTTATGTGTAAGAGGGTTAGTCTTGACCCAATAATAAGATTACTATTGTCGTGCGACTTAGAGGTCTAGATTTAAATATTGAAAATAGTTTCTCCCCAGGAAAAAATAATTCTTTAACAGACAAGTTCTAATGCACTTTACTTTTCAAGGTATGTAATACATTTTGTAATCTAAAAATTAAGATATGTGGGGTGTATCAATATAATTAATTATATATGAACATTGTAAAATTATTTTTTCCCTCCTCCCCTTACCCATCCTCCTTGTCCTCCTCCACATAAACTCTCATCGCCGCCTCCACCATCCTCAACCCTCCCTTCAGATCCACCTCCATGTCCAATATCCCTTACACCATCTTCTTCATCTCCCTACACACCCTTGCCACCTCCACCAGCTCCTTCGACAAGAAGCAAAATGGCACCATATTGCTGGAACACTGAATCAAAATCTTCTTCTTCAGTTTCAAGAGGTCGTTTGGATCTCTTGCCGCCTTCTCAAACCTTTGAGTCTCCATCGACTTTGCCACCCTCTCGAGCAACATGTGTGCGGTGCGTGACCATGACTGCATGATCTGGTGCATCACGTGGAGATTCAAATTCTCGTAGTTCTTGACGTCATTATACGGCGTCGTTTCGAGTTAATGTATTTCATTCGTTTTGCAATGGTGTCATAGAGGAGGATTAGTTTTCCGGCTAGGTTCAAATCACCCAAACCTAACGTGTATGGACACCTCGTGATCTTGGTTTCAACAATGGTGAGAATCTTCTATGCTAGGTCCTTGGATCTGTGCCACATGGCGAGTTTCAAGAGTAGGCTGGCCTCTACTACCGCATCTTCTTCTTCTCCTTGTCATTATTCCAATGTTGCCACGATCGTCCCTATCGAACACCATCACAACCTAGAGATCTAATAATGGTTCATCAATGTGCCAGCAAAGAAGGTGGTGGGTGGGGAAAAGAAAGGGAGGCGCCAGGGAGATAGTTGAAAGTGGGGAGGGGGTGGAAGAGAAATCGAGAGTTTTAGAGTGAAAAATATGTTTTTTGGTGTATCCATAGTCTATCACATCTAAACCATCAAATAATCTGGTGTATAGTGCACCTTGTAACTATTGCTGTATAGGAGCCTTCACTTTCTTTCATAGGTTTGAAATACCTTATGGAGGAAACATTATTAAGTTTTTTGAAATAGGGACAATTGAGTCAACCTATTCAGCGTGGTTGGTAGACTCAAAAACTTGCAATTCAAACAAATGTAGCATAAGCTTTACATTGGATTTTGTTTGCCACAAATGACAAAATTAGATAAAGGTAAGTAGCGTGACCGGCCAATCTGGCCACAGAAACCAACATCAAAATTGAATGTAAATATAGAAATTCGATTGAAAACAGAAGTACATGAATCAAAACTTAAACAAAGTGACAACACGGATTAATTGTTTATTTAAATTATTATTTTTTATATTGGTACGTGTTCAAGATTTTGCATAGTTTTACCCTCAGGAGAAACCTCTTATGTGGCAAATTAATCTATGTTCAATGTTAAAATAGCCTACAATATTTAAGAAATTTAATTTAAATGTACTTACAGTATAAAATAATTTTATATTAATAATTAATAAAAATAATAGAAAATATTAATGAGGACTCGCTATGATTTTTCACTTTCTCTTATTTCTATTGGTTGACAGTGTAAAATCATTTTACATTACCAATACATACAAATAACTCATATTTAAAAGTAATCATTTCAATACTAATTTTTAATTAACTAGATTCTTTTTTAGATCATGATTGCATTGCACTTAATTTTTATGGTTTTTATGCTTCTTTTGAAAATTGACTTAATTTTTAAGTTGTCGTACTTTTTTTTCCTTTTTCTTTCAATTTGTTGCATTGTTTTTAAAAGATAAAACCAATTTGACTATGATTTAATTAACAATAAATTAAATAAATATGTGCTTATGCCCAGCCCAACCAATTAAATTGTTCACCACATGAAATGGAAACTGTAGGATCAGGAGCAACAGCGTCTCCGACTCCCAGCAATTCTAACAAGGTGGCTGCGACATCTCCGCTACCTCCATCGGCGGCGAGGCTGTGGAGGACAGCCGCGCAGCGGAACCTTCGGAACCAGTGGTCGCAGTTGGCGTCTCTGAGGGAGCAGTGGTCCTCCGCCTCCTCCCGCGCACTCTCCCACGCCAATGACGCCGCCAACTCCCATCTCCATCAAAGGTAACATACCTACCTACCAACCTACCTATTCTCATTCTCATTCTCAATCACATTATTCATTACATTCCTTCTCTCTCTCTCTCTCTCTCTCTCTCTCTCTCTCTCTCTCCTTTCTTGTTTCATAATCATATTATTCTCTCTCTACAGGTACATGCCTCATAAGGCGTTAGGTGTTTTGAGTGATATGCCTCACATCAGAACCTGTGCTTCTATCAAACTACAAAAGCGCCAGGTATTAAACCATATTTTTTATTTTCTTTTTTTAATTCTTGAGGACTTTGTTATGCTTTTACTCTCAGATCATTATTGCTTGGCTTTCTGTTTCGGCTTTGCCAAATCTAATCAAGTCAAATTTATTCTTTTATTGATTAATGATGAAAGATAAACCCTTTGCCTGCCTGTTTCAGGTACTTGCCACGCGCAAATTATTGGATTCGTATAAGTCCATGGTATGTGTTTTGTTTATATCCCTTGTTGTTTTGCTTCCAATTTGAGCTAGTGATATGTTTTTACTTGCAACTATATATATATTTTGAGAAGTTGCTATGGCCTACGACATACAAAAAAAATTCACCGATTTCGGACATGCAATGGCTAAGTGGAAGCAATCATTGCATTGCATTTGCATAAATATGGCAATACTATTTTTAGGCATTTCTGTTTAATTTATGTCTTCTTATTACTTTATAATAAGAGTTGTGCCCTGTTTGAATGAATGTAAATGCTTCGGTGAGTGACACTCGAAAGAAGTAAAACTGTAAAAATAAAATAAAATAAAATCATAACACTGAAACGTTTTGGAGTTTATAATGAAGAAGTTATTCTTTCCCATTTATACTCAATGGCATACACAAGCCAGAAGCCCTTTCATTGGTAGTCCATGGAAACTTGCAGTCTAAAAGGTTGTTTTTATGGAAAATTTAGCTGTCACATTCTCATGCAGTTGTAAAAGGAATTGCTTGCTGATGATATCAGATGTATTTATGTATTTGTTTTAATTTACATGTAACTTTAGGTGGATGTTTTAAGGAAAATGTTCGAGGCTAGCAGATTGTTGAGGTGTTTTTTCAAAGGATCAATCAATAGTCCAATATTACAATTTTCTGAAAACTCTGAACAGAAGAGTGACAGCAGTGATTTTGGAGATGGTGGTGGAATTCCAGTATATACATTTTTGTCAATCTCTTCTCATGGTATGACAGAATCCAAGTCAATATCTTGCAACAATCATTTATACTGATGTGCAATTCTTCAGAGACTTTTGTCACGTATTTTTTAAAATTTAGGTTGGGTAAGGATTGCAATATCATCCAATAAATATTTAGCTCCATACATGTTTTCCTTTAGTTTCATGCATTTTACTGTAAAATGACAAGTTTCCAAATCTGGCAGAGAAATATGCTGAGGAACTGGTCCAGATGTTTAGCTTGGAAGTGTGTATGAAGGTGAGTTGCAATTTCTAAATTTTTTTCCCCATTTTATATTTGATTTGTGATTTTCTGCTTTGTTTTGGTTTTGTTACTATGGAATTATTTCAAACGTGCAGCGATTTCTTGTTCTTGAATTTATGTCACTTGGTTATGACACTTCACAAGTAAAGCAGTTGAGTTGGTCAACTGAGCTGTATGCTGGTGAATTCAAACATTTGAGTGACTGCAATCTGTACTGTGAGGAGACACATGGACCAGTTCTACCTAGGTCGAGAGATGGGAAATGTGATATGTTTGCTCTAACATTTGACAACCAACCCACTAGTGATGTTTTAGAGGTATTGTATTTTAGAACTGTATATGCATTATTATATCACTTCACGTTTAGTTCTTTGATTTTTCATTTTGTTAAACTTTCAATTATAGCATTTTATGACATTAAAATGGAAGATTGATATCATATTAGGTGTCAATTTGACACTCCAAAGCTATCCCTACGATGTGGACAACTAAATTTTCTGTAGTAGTATAGACTGATTTTAGAGAAAAAGCAACTCTAAAGTGAGAAAGTAAGGGTGTATCCACCCTTAAATCATTTAGTTGGTTTGGTTACAATTACGCAGAACTTTATCTATCTAAGGGTGAATACACCTTACTTTCTCACTTTAGAAACAAACTCACTTAGAGGAGCCTTATGTGGATTTTAGTAGGCGTAGAAGGATAAATTTATCAGGCATCTGCAAATTGCATGGCTGGACTTTTTTTTCTTGGTAACTAACATGATACAATCTGGTCCTGCAAGTTTGTCGCTTTGTTAGGGTTGATTCATAGTAACTTGTATTGGAGTCTTCCTCTTTCTGATGAAAGAATAAGCATAAAGGATAATGACTACATTTTAGTAGAAAGGAATGGGCAATTAGCTCGTGCAATTACTGATTTATTCTGTGCAAGTCATTTACTTTTGCATGCAAGTTTGAATATGGTTGGTGTAGGATGCTACTTAAGACCTTGAATCGGAATAGTTATGTTAGTTTCATAAGAAGTATCTTAGAAACAATGAGTTTTTAGTAGTCAACATGTAACTTTTAGTTCCTTTTCTTCACGAGATCTATTAAACTTATTCTGCATCACAGGTTTATTTAACAGCATGGCGTGCAGAGCTGAACATAGACTCGTTCAGGTAGGATTGCAATGAATTATCAGAGTATAAATTTTTATATAAATATTTGTCAATGTCTAAGATGCATCTTCATTCCCCACGCCACCCTTTCCTTCCCTCGCTAACTAACAGGGTGAATGAGATATTTGAGATTGTCGGGGAGGAAATGCATGTTAAATTATGTTAAGCTGCTGTCCTCGAAAAAAGACAAGTTATTAAAAGCTTCTATGGATCGTAAGTGAAGTCTCAGCACTGCATGATACTTGTTTTTGGAGTCAGACTCAGTGGTTAGATCTTTGGGTACTCTTTTAGACATTGTCAAGCTTGACTACAGATCTTGAAGAGAGCAGACTGTAGATAACTGGTTTAATTACTTTGTTTTCTTCTTTTGGCGGCCACCATTTGTTTATGATTGTATTATAGTGATATCATCTCGTTACAACTTTAATTGGATGAGTAAACGGGGAAAGGAGAACATTGTACATATCTCGCCGTCCATGAAAATGGAAAGAGGCTTAATTTTTGGGGTGTTTAAGTAACCTCTGATTATTAAAGTTTTATGCAATGTTTGGTCGGTTTGGTAATGGTCAATTTTCAAATCGGAAAACCCCGCAACCAATGCTTTCTAACCAATAAGAGTAGATTATTACTCCAGAAATTTTACTGGATTGTATTGATTGTATCAATCCAGTTGGTTTTGAACAGGAGGCTATGTTTCTAATAAAATTTAGATAGGACTGGGAATCTTTGTAAGGTGAATTTTTCTGCAGCTATAGTTACAGAAAGTGAAATAGCCACAATATATACAAACTATATTCATCCATAACACTAATACAAATTAGTACTACAGGCAATCAAAGCCTCAAAAGGCAACACACCAATACAAAATTCGTAGAAGGCACAATAAGATCTTAAGGACAAAGGGCAATATTCTTTATTAAAGCAGGATTTCTGAGTAACCGAGTTGAATTCTTTGCATCCTTGATTTATTGAGTTGCCGAGTAGATGAAGTGTAGAACTAGCAACCGCAGCTATGCATTCACATTCCACAAGAGCTGCATTTTTCCAGGCTTAAATAAACAACTTTGTATGACAACTGATGAGCCATCATGTGCACCAAAAAGAAAAAGAAGAAATTGTAGAAAGTTATACACCAAAGGAGGTCTTCTTTCAAGTTCCAGTTGAAATAGGGTGGCTTGTTTTCGGTTTTGAACTTCCCTTCTTTAACTGGAGACAACCTAAAACATTCCAGAGCACTACCATATATACCAATTTCACTCATAACTTGGAGGCAAGTTGATGCTTGCTTTGGGAAACAAGATCCTTCCGCAATATCTTGCCAGCAGCTGACCTTGGAATAGTGTCAATGAAACTCACCCTCCTAACTTTCTTATATGGAGCCACCTGAAAATTCCCAGATATACAATAAGTAAAACAAATAGAAACAAATTAAGATGACCATAGGAAAGAGAGGAGGCAGAAGCTAAGAGTGACCTGGCTTGCCACAAATTGAATCACTTGGTCTTCGGAGAGCTCAGAACCAGCTGCTCTCACAACATATGCCATTGGTATCTGTCCGGTTGCTTCATCTTCAACCCTGCAAACATATCTTTCCACATGAGAAAGTCACTGGTATAAAGAAAATTAGAGTGAAAATGTGCTGAGGGAAACACACGGTATGACTGCTGCATCAACAATAAGGGGATGACTTAGCAACACAGATTCCAGTTCTGCAGGAGCCACCTGACACAAGCAACCCATGTATGTATCAATGCAAGCCGAACAACTTTTTGGATTCTCATTTCTGAAACTCAATTGATACCTTAGAACTACTGCAATTTTAGTATAGAAATTGAAAACTTAAAACTATTACTAATATTATAATTGAACTTCAAGAGCAAGTAAACTGCCATAATTGAAAACTAAAAACTATTATTATGATTTGGCTTTAAGTACCTGATATCCATTGTGCTTGATCAGTTCCTTTATTCGTTCAACTACATAAACAAATCCATTCTCATCAATGTAACCAAGATCACCTGTCTTCAACCACCCATCTGAATTAACTGTTGCAGCTGTTGCCTCCAAATTTCCCAGATATTCTTTCATAATAGTAGGACTTTTCAGCCACAACTCTCCTTTCTTGTGAGGAGGCAAAGGTTTCCCGGTTTCAATGTCTACCACCTTTGCACAAAAGGTTGGAAGTAGCTTCCCACACGAGTCTGGCCGAGCTTTAGAGTCTTTATCTGACACCAAAAAGGTTGCTGCTGCTCCACTTTCTGTTAGGCCATAACCTTGTCTTAGTTCAACCCAAGGAAACATCTTTCTAAACTCCTGCGACACTTCCTTACTCAAAGGTGCAGCACCTGTGCCCACCTTTCTAAGGCTGGACAAGTCACACCCAGCTTTGCTTGCATATTTCACCAGTGCAAGGACCACTGGTGGCACTGCTGGTAAGTTATTAACTTTGTGCTTCTGGATAGCAACAAGCATAGCTTGGAAATCAAATTTCTGCATCAAAATTGTTGTAACACCAATACACAACAATCCTAATCCAAAGAACATCAGTCCATAGACGTGAAACATTGGAATGAAGGCCAAGTAGACATCATCTAGAGATGCACTTACATCAGCAGACCAGAAGAGAAGTTTCATTGTGGAAATAAGATTTTGGTGTGTCAAAACCACACCTTTGCTTACCCCAGTGGTCCCTGAAGAGTAAAGTATAGCAGCAGTGTCTGATTGAGCTACAGGAACCTGTGGCAACTCTAGAGAACAAGAGCAGCCTTCTATCAACTCTTCAACTGATAACATTTGGCCATCAGACGGACGATAGGTGAGAAGTGTAGGCACCCCAGTTGGGACCAATTTGTGTAGCTCCTCTGGTGCTGAGATGGCTAGTTTAGCACCTGAGTTGTGTACTTGCTTGGCGATTTCTGACTCAGTATTAAGGGGGTTGGCAGTGGTCAGAACTGCACCAACTGATAACACAGATAGGCATATGGTTGGGAACAGGATTGTGTTTGGGGACAGGACAAACACAACATCCCCTTTCCTAACCTCAAGTCCACGGAACAAAGCTGATGCAAGGGAGTATACAGACCGGCGAAGCTCGCCATAGCTTAAACTCTTATTAGTACCTGCATCAAGGAATGCTGTTCTTGCCTCAGCAAGGTCTCCTTGTGGGAACTGTGACAGCACAAGATGGGCAGCGTTGAGATCAGGCCTTGTTGGGATCTCATGCTTGGTGCCAAGTCTAACAAGAGAGCGATAGATGCCAGTTCTTGAATCATAGCCACTCCTCTTATCAAATGGAGGTAGAGACTTGCAAGACACGTCTTCAGTGGCTGGCCAAATTTCCTCTCCTGATGACATTGTTTCTACAAATTTGAAAGATGTGTTAATCAAGTAGAAGTTTATGGTAGTGTTATGAGGCTGTGGCAAACTGAGTGTGAACCTTAAACAGCATATTTATATCTATGAAAGGCTTTTCTTCGTCAAGTGCTAGGCTTAACATTGTTAACTATGTCACTTGTAGCAAGGACAAGATTAATAAGAAAATTAAATGTGTCTTATGTGGCCGGCTAAAAGAGGCATAATAAAAAGTATTAAGCAGCTAAAAGATATATACCTGATGCTGTGAGCCGAATCCAAGAGAAATAATTGAAAACGTGAATTTCCTTTTCCTCAACAGTTAGAAAATTTGGAGGATGCATATGTTGTCGACCTAAAAGTTTGGATTCATATTATGCTTAGCACAACAAATGATGAGTATAAGTTGCATGTCCTATATCTGCCACTTGCTTTTCATTGACATGGTAGGCTAGAGATGGAAAGTGCACGCTTATACTTTGATTATCTTCTAACAAGACAAAGATAATACATTGTAAACAGCGAAAATCTCAAATAGACAAAGACACTTTTGTTCTTATAGAGCGGTAGCCGGTAAGGTTGAAATTAGACATTCTCATCAATGTGTACTCCAATTATGAGAATGATTTGAAAGAAATAGGGATCCTTTTATTTTAAGAGTAAACATAAAAGTATTTGGAGAGAGAAGTTTGACATTTATTTTTTTGGTTGAAATCATATATATCCTCCTATCAAAGGCAATTATGCTTGAATCAAGCCTGGATGGAATCTCTATCTAGTTATAATAGGATAGGTCCTGCCAGTTGACCTACGTGCTCATTGACAGAAAACTCCCAATACTTTTAAATGTTTATTTCCTAATTATTATATTCAATAGTAATATATTGATACATGAGCTAAAAAAGAAGCATATATTTAAAAGAGGAAAAGAACCAATTTAATGAAAGAAGAAAAATTATACAAAGCACTCAATTTTAATAGGTAAAAACGTTAGAAGAGGAAAATTGAAGCAATTTCCTCGTGCCTATAGAACTTTGGCCGGTGACAATTTCGGCGGATAGGAGAATGATGCAGCCGAAATTGTACTGTTTTCACACCGTATCGAACTTTATGAGTTGAGGTGTTTTGCTCTATATGGAAAGCAGAAATAATAGTGTGAGGGCACTCTTCGATACTATAATTAGAGGTGATTACTTTTATCTGTTCGGTATGAATAGGTAAGGTATGTTTTCTTCATTCCATTTTTTTTATAACAAAAATTCATGATCATATTTAGGATTAAATATGTTTTTTTGGGGTCAACAGATTGGATAGGTTTCTGTCTTTTTGGTTATTGGCTTTTTGTTTTTTTTTTTGGTTAGTAGATTGAATACGGTCGTGAATAGGTTCGGCCATCCTCATTAGTACCAACTAAATTTTTTGGATTGGGCCCAACGAAAGTAAGCCTAAATTAATTTTTCTGGACTCAACAAACGTGGATTGGGTCAACAAGATTTTTACATTGAGCATGTGGACTGAATGGGTTGTTGAATTCTCACACTTATGTTGTGAAACGGAAGGAGGATTCCCCGACCGAAAAGGGAGAAAAAAATGAAAAAAGGGGGGGGGGGGGACGATTCCATATGGCACTTTTGTCAAGGAATACTTATTACACCATTATATGAGTATTAATATTCTCCATTAAAAAAAAAAAAAACAAAATAACATAGTATTAATATCCATTCCAATGACCTAACCAAACATGGGATTGGGCATAAACTGTAAAATTATAAACCTTATCAAAATATATACATGCTATTGAATTATATATGATATATATACAAATTTAAATCCAATCTAAATTATTGAGAGTATTGCACTCAAAATATAAATAATTTTGCATGATATATATTTGCTTTAGAAACCGTCTTCAAAGTTTATTCCCTACTCTTTACATCATAGCTTAACAGGTGGCCACGTCCCTAACTAATTAATGACAATGCCTTAAAATAGAACCATTTATCTATATATTGTCCTTTAATCCTAGTAATCTCACCCTCCTTATGTGTGTGGGATATTGAAGGGTTTGGACAAGCTAATTAACCAGCATGGTATATGTCATTCATGAGCTGCCTGGCTACAGTTAAAAGGAAAAACCTACATTGGAATATAGACAAAGCAGCAGTGGTCCCAAATCTTAAAAGAGAAGATTAAGGATGAGAAAATGGCGTGGACAAAACCTTGCCACGGTTAGTCCCAACATAGCATAAGCCTTACAATTGATCAAATCATAGAAAACAACAAAGGGCATAAATACCTTAGTATGTCCCGATCAAATTCCCCAGGACCACCACTCTTTCCTCTTCAAATTCTTCAATTCCTCTTCACCAATCACAAAACACAGACAATGAAGGGAAAAATTGACACAAAATTTGAGACAAGCACTTCAAGAATTATGGTGAAAAAATAGAATTCACATAAAGTCCTAGGACACTCCATTTACCATAATTCAATTCGTGGAAATCAAGTGTGAGAATCAGGAGGGAATGGGTTATATACCTCATAGTGGCCAGTGCCCCATTATGACATTAGATATATGAACAGCCCTACTTTTTTTTTTCCCCAAACATACTCATTGATTTGAAATTTGCAACTATGATACTTAATCGAGATACTGAATAATGGATTTGAGTGCTTGTCCGAGGGATAAGTAATGAGCATATGTACATAAGAATTTGAGGAAAGGACCATAGTTTTCTATGTTAGATTTTTATTAAGATCTTTAACATTGAACTGAAGGAATTTTGTATTAGATAGTCAATTAATTAAATCCATGTTTCGTGCCTCACCATTTTTTGGGGTCGTGATCAACACCCTAGTTGTGTTAGCATTATATTACCACCAGCTCCATATATTTGGGGGACCTTGCATGTCTTCAAGACTTCAGCAATGGGCTCGTGTTCAGGTGTTTGGGATCCTCCACAAAGTGCATGAATACAATACCATTGTCTATCTTCTTCTCGGGACAAATTTGAGGGTTGCAAATCACAAGGAAAGTGTTTGAAGGTAGTATAGGCAACAAAAATAACGTATAGCACAAACAATGCTGAAACATAACAACTACTGACTTAAAAAATTACTAAACATTTATGATGGAGAATACAAAAGTAATTACACTTAACTTATCATCTAAATCTCAAATACACTCAAAATATGAATTTTATCACTTGTTTATACTCTTAGCACACGGAACCAACACTTCTTTAGTGGGGATGATCAAAGAATGGGTTGGATCAAATCCAGACCCGATCTGATTTTTGGATTGGGTTTTTTTCTTGAGCCCGAACCCGACCCGATTACTGACTGGGTCATACCAGGTCAACCTGAATTTTAAACGACATATAAAGATTTGAATATTATACATAGTAAAGTCATAAAATTTTAAAAGTAAGAAATAAAATTTAAAAAATATTATACAATACATATTTTAAAACAAATTATATCAATATAAAAATAGTATCAAGTTATGTAAAATGTATTAATTAAAGTATAAAATCTTATAATTTATTATTAAGTATTTTGAAAAATATAACTTATAAAGAATTATTTGATTTGGGGCCGAGTTGGGCCAACTTGAAGTACAACACAAACCCAGCCCAAAAAATGTATCGGGTCAAATTTTAGAACCCAAACCTGACCTGATAATCTTCGAGTTGAGACGGATCTTGAACACGTATCCTCTACAAAAGCACCTTGCCAAATTGTTTGGAAACGAAAACTAAGAAATGGATGATGTAAAATGCAGCAACAGGACTTAATTTATTTATAAACTTTTGTTGCCAGCCATTTCTTGCAAGATTTCTCAAAAAACATGCACCATGCACCTTTGCTACAAATGAAACTACTCGTGCATGTGAATCACAATATTAACCGAATGTGTGGTTTGTTTGCTGGCATGCAATCAAGCCTTATGCATATACCAAGTAAGGCTCCTTTGGCCATACATGTTGGACATTTCTCTACTTCTCTTTAGAGAAGCACATCACCTTCTTCAGTAAAAGTCAAGACAATCTTCTAATTGAAAGAATCATGTTTTGGAAAACATCCTCCACATGACTGAGTTAAGCTCAATATGTTAATGGCTCATCCAAGAGGTCAACAATGAGAGATGGGGTGTGGCAGAATTCTGGTGTCTAATTGAATGGGCTTTCCTCGTGACATTAGCTTTTGCAGCAAAGATTATTCTTGCATTTGTTACATGTATGTTTTCATCAACTTCTGTGTTAATAGAAATCTCCTTCTTGGAGTATTTTAGAGTGATGTCAATGATAACTGATTGGTTCTTTACTTGACAAAAATACAGCATTTGAGCAAACAAATGCAAAACCTTGTGACCAATCAATTAGTTGGATTTAAAAATTAAGCATATATGGTTTAAGTACGGCACTTGGTAACCGGTATTAAGTATTTAATATCTTATTAAATTGTCTTGATTATTTTAAAAATAAAATAGTACCTTATTTAAAATTTTTAGCATATTTATATTATTTGATAACTTCTATTATAATTTTTCTATTAATATGGTCACTCTCGTTAAACAAATTCATAAAGTAAAAAAGCTGTGCGAAAGCACATGCTCTCATTTAGTTTTGGAAATTATTTTTATCTATAATAGATATTTGTCATTTTCACTCCTTTCATATTTTTAATTATGTCTCCACATAACGAAATATGAGTAAATTTTATTTCACAAGTTGCAATCCATATGATTTAAAATCAAATTAAGGGATAAAAACTTTTACACTATTTCTTTGTATTCACATAGATTTACGTGCATATAATTATTTGAAAACTTTTTATCTACCTATATATTATCTTTGTTGGCATTGTCTGGAATTTTGGTGTCCATAAGACAATGTAGCACATTTGGTTTGTGTGCGTGCAATTTCTTACGAATTGCTTCATACCATTTAGTATTGTTAATGATTTTCGAGACTCCACTGCGACCGGTTATTTAAAAGAACTAGTCTCTTTAAGCGCCACCCCATAAGTTTCAAACCTCAGTAATTACGATAGGAATTAGGGAGTACGTACATATTATTAATTAACTACTAGATCATTCCATGTAAACAACAACAACAACAACAACAATAATAATAATAACAACAACTAGATTTGGGTTATTGATCTTGTCCCTCCTGAGTACCAAAGGCTAAACTCACTTCAGATAGAAAATAAATAAATTCACCATCCACTTAAATTTGGTCTCACCTATTGATCTTCTTGGAGTATTTTGTCCTTCAATTGAATTGTTTTGCTACAGTTATGGCTATTACTAACTCACCCTCTACCATAGTTGAGATTTAGTAATATTTGAAAAATGTTACTAAATCATATAAAAATATTAGAAAAACTTTTTAGCAACATAGCTGATATACTATACGTATAAAAATATTATTAAAGAATTTTAACAGCACCTTTTATTAACAAATGTTACTAAAAGTTAAACATGGTATAGTGTCAACAGAACAATATGTCGTAAATGATACGAGAAAAATAATTTAAACTTTTAAATACTTGTCTCTCGATCTTCGTTAATGTCCCTTTATCCCATCTTATGAATATGCAAACCATACCCTTATTTTATTCGTAATGTTATTGCTAGCTACTAAAATATTGCTTTTGTAAGTAGAAATAATTGGAGAAATTAACAATTCTATAAACATAAATATGATTCACACAATACGTGTTTATTAAACTAATTAGTATTAACTAATTATTTAATTTTTTTGTTCTACATCAACATTAGTATTTCAAAATAATAAAATATTAGTTATTGATTATATCAAACGAATAAATACAATAATCTTTCGATGTTTGTCGAGTATATTAATTCAAGTAGGAAAAGGTTAAACGAATCATTGATTATTGACTGCTAACATCAAAATAAGTAGACTTATTCCTGTCCAGTTTTCCGTGATGCATATATCTGGTTTTCTCTGCGTCCATAATTTCATAACAATGGCAAACTTGTAATAAAAATTATTTTTAGATATTGTAACAGTTATTTTAGTAGTTTTTATTTAATTTTTTAAAATGAATTTTCTTTTTCTATTGATTAAAATAATAATTTAATATTAATTTTTTTATGTCAATTATAATTTTCTAAATTAATTATTCTCAATTGAATAAATAATTAATTCAATATTCTGAAAATATGTATTACTAATCTTATTTTCTAATTTTTACATTCCACTAAATATTAAAATTATTTATAATTAATGTTATTAATATAATTATTTATGTTTATCTATTAAATTAGTTTCTTAAAATTTTTAATATAATAGTTGCCTAAACAGTATAAGAGTAAATAATTTTTGAAAATGAATAATAAGCAAAAATAAATATCAATAAAGATCAATGACTAAATTGTGATATGTAACACACATATCGGTATATTATCATCCAGTGTTTATGTAATTTAAAAGAAGTATTAAATAAACATATCATATCAAGATTTATTTGATAATCACTTACTTTTTGCTATATTTATTTTCACATCATCTCTATTATTAAACATATGTACCACAAAAAAACTCTATTATTAAAAATTAAGTAATTTAAGTCATTGAATTAGTTAGATTATTAATTTGTATGTATTATCATTACGAGTGGATTGAAAGGTACATATATCCTTGTGAATTCACAGTTCTATTATTTTTATTTTCTAATGATAGTTAATTTATTTAGTCGTATATAAAATGTAATATAATTTATCTAAAAAAAAAGTAAGTAATTTAGTCTTTGTATTGTGTGAGTGCTAACGGCATGTGATAGAAGAAAAATTTTAGTCTATGTTAAACTCCTTCTAGTGCAAGTAAATAAGTAACTAATTTAACGTATCATTATCAAGTTACTTTAATTTTTAAGAGTAGAAATAATGTGAAAAAAGTTTAGTAAAATTTAATTGGTCAATAGCAATAAATCTTGCTATTATATGTTTATTTAATACTTTTTTATTACATAAATACTAGATATTACGTACATATGTTGTATATTATAATTTATTAAAATACCTTTATTGTTATTTTTTATTATTTTTTAAAAATAGTCTAATTGTTTTATCAAGAAAATTAAAAATATATATTTTAATATTTAAATCAAAATAATTATATTAAATAAATTAGTTATCAATGAAATATCTAGTGACCATATAAAAATAAAAAAATAGATAAATATTGAAGATTTTCAAGTAACTAAATTAATTTGAAATAAATTAACAATAATAAATTTAGATAAAATTATGATTGATAATAAATAATTAATTTAAACTATTATTTAATTAAAATAGAAGAAGAATGATATTTTAGAGAAATTTTTTCAAAAAATCTAAAATAAAAGTGACATTAGAGTATTAGACAAAGAGGAGTAGCAATAGCCACTCCCAAAAACAAGTAATAGAATCAAAATAAACTAGATTTAGACCTGGCCAATGTGCAGGACAATAAAGTTATCAAAGTGAATATATTATTTTCTATCAAAAAAGAGAGATATGTGATAATATTTAGTCTAATATAGATACAAATTATTAGATGCTATATCAATATTGTAAAGTGTAATAATCATATAATGGAAGGAAAATATTATTTATTTATTAAAAAAGTGATAGAGTTGTAATATAGATAAAACAAAAATATATGAGCTTCATAGCCATTTTAAATACAAAGAAATCATTTGTACATATATATATATACACTTCACATAAGTTTTCTCTTTTTAATTTCATCTTTGTGTTTGCTCTTATTGGCACTCACCTCCTCTTTTACACCGTATCACCTTTTTTAGTTGAACTAGTTGTAAATTATGTTTGTTTGGAACTATTTTTCCTTAAATTTTTAATTAAGATTGATTCTTTATTTGATAATGATGTGTCATTTATTTACATTTATGCTTTTTGACATAATGAAATATAGACGTTTAATGTAGAATAGTTAAAAAATGACGTGGTGTATGAGTTAGATGATGTTGATTTTTATGACCATATACTTATATACATGTATAGCCAATGAACAATAACAAGTGATAATTATTTCTAATAAATTTTCAGTTTTATTTTATTGTTAAATTGAATTTAATAGAATAAATATTGTTTCTATTGTTTTAATGTTGATAGTTAATATCTCTTATTATAACGAAGGTGTAAATCTTCCATTAATTTGTATTGATAATTGAGAGTTTAGTCACTTCATAACAATTTTTATCAATGAACCCAATATTACAATTTATAGAATTTACAATATTAAAATTTATAGAGTCTTGGACAATTAATCTATATGAGGTATGTAAATAGAATTATTCAACTAAAATTATGGTACTATGTATGATGTGGCAATAAGATTAAGTTAGAGAATGCTAACTCCAATAAAAAGCTGATATGGCAATGTTATAAACCATGTAAAAGACTAACATCCTTAGTCTCAGCTTTAATATATTATAATAGAAAGATGTGATTATATTTTGATTATGGAGAATACTAAATAGTCAACATTTTCTTAAAGTGAATTAAAATTCTCTTATTAATTTTTAGTTAAATAGTTAGTCTCCTTTCCTTCGATCCTTTCCTTTGATTTAAGTAGCAATCATTTTTAAATTTAAATTTAATTAATACATATTATTAATGTCAAAGAGTTTTGTACTGATGCCTACTAATGTCTTGCTATATCAATTCATAAAATTAACATCTCATGTGGCCATAAACTCATTAAATAATAACAATGTAAAATTTTTCTTAGTGCTGAAAATGCAATATCAATTAAACTCTTTCATTTAAATTCTATATTCAACATGTCAATTATGCATGCTGATTTTTCCGTGTACACTTTTTTTTTTCATATGAAATCTGCTTTCTAATTATCCATAGTGCTACTGGTCCAGATCCCTGCAATGCAAGGGCATATATTCTTCAAGTGGCCAGATGATATGTACCACCAAAATATAAGAAGTTAATAAATTTAAAAATTCAACATGTAAGACTACTTGTGCATAAAATGTCTATCCAATAAGAATGTTTTACATGATGAGTAGATGATAATATCCAATCTCCAAAAGATTAACCCAAGTTGTGGATGATGTTTACGGTGAGTGCCTTGGCTTGACATGTGTCATTTCCATGGCCTTATACTAATATTTCAAATCATCCTCTTGTGCTCCTCTTCATGCCCTCCTTTGCTTCTCTCGCATACTCTTTTAACTGTTTACTTCGCTCTGCTTTTCTCCCTCCACTTTGCAACTTCTGAACCAAACGTTATCTTTTTGCTCATTCTCTCATCACGCACACATACCCTTTGGAAAGTTCTTCGTAGTTGTTGCTTTTTCTTTGTCCCGGAAGCAGAAAGATTGTTCCTTTTATAACTCTCTTCATCTGAGACTGCCTTTTTTTTCTCTGCTGCTATGGCTGTGGCAGAGTTGAACCCCACTTTCACAAAGACTCATCTTCACTCTTCCGAGCTCTCATTCCTGTCAAGGAGTGTCCCCAGACACCAACACTGTGCTTTTGCACCAATTCACAGAACCCAACATGGCAGGATTTCTTGCTCTGTGGCACCAAAGTAAGCAACTTTTGGTCTCTGTTTTTTCATCTAACATGTGTTCAGCTTCTTGGTTATGACTGAATTTTTTACCCTTTTTATTTCTCAGTCAAGTGCAGGTGCCAGCTGTGCAAACCCAGGATCCCAAGACCAAGTCTGATTGCTATGGGGTCTTCTGCCTCACCTATGATTTGAAGGCTGTGAGTACCTTTTCATCCCTCTTCTGTATTTCGTCTATGTGCATGTGTTGTTTCAGCTTTTGTTGAATCCAAATTGTGGGTTTTGTGCATGATTCTGTGAGTATGTTCCTGCCCCACTACTGATTGTTTTATGTGTTTTGCTGTGAAGTTTGTTTGGTAATTTTGGAGCAGAAGTTTGTTATTATAAGTATCACTAATGATGTTTGTCAATATGTTCATGTTGATGCAAAAATTTCTTTGCGGCATTTATTTATGCTTCATACTTAGAACTAGGTTGGTGTATTTCTATGTTTAACTGCGGGTATCTTGATTCCTCCTCTTCTGTTTAACTGCGGGTATCTTGATTCCTCCTCTTCTGTTGAGTTTGATCTATTCAGATGCCTGACTCTTGGTGTTTAAACAATCTTAGACAAACAAAAGGCTTCAAGAACGCTATTGGTTGTCTCGTCTCCCATAATAAAACTGTGTTTCTCAGTGTTGTAAAAATGCAGAAGTTAGTCAATGTTTAACTTTATACTGTTCATTGTAAGGGTTCAGACGGGTAGGTCTTCAATTTTTTTGATCTAATGGGAGATCACCAACACTGGAGAAGTATATGAGGAAAATGTAACAAGTGCCTTCTATTGGTTGCTATCCCAATCATTCAGGATCAAATAACAGGTTGATTTGGAGTTGGGTACATCAAATCATCCACCACATGATAGCAATTCATACAGCTACCTCAATCCTGTTAATTCTTTTTGACACAAAGTGTCCCAGTCTCAAAACTAACGAATTTGTTTCATTTGGTTTTCTTTTAAATTTACCGCTGTTCTACTTAATTTATCAAGGAAGTTTGTACCAATTAGTCTGTGTTAATGTCTTTGATTGCATGGCATGACAGGACTGGAATAACAATGCTTCCTTGCTGTAGTGATAGTGGCCTTTATGAAACTTTTTGGCTCAGTGCTTGAGACTTTTAACTTAGTGTACAGTATGTGATCTCAAGCAGATCTTTATTTTACTTTCTGCTTTTCTGTTTTTTAATTCCAGTTGCATTGAATCTCCAATCTAATTTCAGTAAGAAAGATAGACAACTTGAACAATTAATTGAACTTGAGGACATTAATGTAATATTATATTGAGATTATTTTTTATGAGTTCTTTGATAGAGGGGAGGGGATAAATCTCTGTGCATGTGAATCTAATGGCTCTTTGATATTAGCACACAATTAAAATTGTTAATCTAAGCTGAATGTATCTTAAAAACACTTGGCTTGTTTTGGCAGGAAGAAGAGACAAGATCCTGGAAGAGATTAATTAACATTGCAGTCTCTGGTGCTGCTGGAATGATTTCCAATCATCTACTTTTCAAGGTGAATATATCTTTGATTTCAATTAGGGCCATGTTAGTAAAGCACATTAGAAGTTCAACTTGTCTGTCTCATATCTTATCTATTTATTTTCAATTTTTTTCCTTATTATTATAGTAGGCTTAGATTAGGATTTTTATAGTCATTGGAACAGCTAGAGTCGTATGCTGGAATAAAATTTCTTCCTATCTCATTGATGTTGATGAATATGTTGTTGTATGGCCTTTTTCGACTTGAATTTGCTTCTTTGTATTGACTCAGGAATTTACTCACTGCAGTAATTTGTAGTATGCATCCCTTCTGACTTGAATATACTTCTTTTAATCTTCATATAATCATCTTTTCCCTGGAGCAACTGAACTTTGAAACCCACTACTATATGTAAATTTGAGCTTAATAGCTTGATGATTTTTTAGAAGCACCACATTCTTCTTGCTTTGCTGTTACAAGAAATAGAAATTGAATTGAGCATGAAAGCTAAATTGGTGATTTAGTGAAACCTTTCGTTTTTAGAAATTTTCTACATTATAACTGTTCAAGCGGAGAATTTTTATTTTGCATGTACTTTGAGATTTTATTTTATGAGAGAACTATTACCTTTAATGGTATGCAATTTAGTTTCACCCTGAAATCGGAGTTGATTTATCATGACAGCTTGCATCTGGTGAGGTTTTTGGTCCAGATCAACCTATTGCTCTGAAATTATTGGGATCAGAAAGATCACTCCAAGCTCTTGAAGGTAAGCTTCCTGCATTTAGGAAATTTGATATTTGCTATGGATTGCAAGTGGGAATAATTAGTAGCACATATTTCGCCTGAGATATGTAAGCTAACCCAGCCTCCTCCACCTCCAACTTCTGAAAAACTGGATAGAAAGCCAACTGAAGGTTATTATTGAGTCTCTTGTTTATGAGAGACATTGAATATGAAATTAGTTAACAGAACCACTGCCGGGTGGGAAATGAATAAAAACAAAACCAAGAAGCTAATTAAGCATTGATACACCTTGTTACAAGAAAACCTGAGGCTTTGTGCTTTGGTCGCACGAAACTCTGAACCATATTCTGTCACTCCCCCTCCCTTTTCTTTCTTTTTTCTCTCTCCCTTTTGATCTTTCCCATCTAAATGTATGCTAGGGCTTATAAAATTTGCTACTGAGAGAGAGAGAAAGAGAGAGAGAGAGAGAGAGAGATGAGGAATTCAAACCAATAATTGGTACTTGACTTGTCAAGCCAAAATAGGCTCATATTTATGTTTGCATTTTTTATTTATATATACTTTTAACTGAAACAAGATTCTCCTTAATGTTGATTGATATAATATATCACTGAACCTTTTCAATTTTAATGTTCCAATTCAACTTGCAGGCGTTGCAATGGAACTGGAGGACTCTTTGTTTCCTTTGTTGAGAGAGGTGAGTATTGGTATTGATCCTTATGAGGTGTTCCAAGATGCAGAATGGGCTTTGCTAATCGGTGCGAAGCCTCGAGGTCCTGGAATGGAGCGTGCAGGCTTGTTAGACATAAATGGGCAGATCTTTGCTGAACAGGTAAAATGGTATTCAAATTTAAACCATATTCATTGCTTTCTGCTAAAATAAAGTTCAATATACTGACATTATATCTTATCACGTGTACAACAGGGAAAAGCACTAAATGCTGTTGCATCTTGCAATGTCAAAGTTATAGTTGTGGGAAACCCTTGCAATACAAAGTAAGCTTGTTGTTTCATGTATAAACTTGTTGCTGCATATTATTTATATCTGATTGTGCTGATGCTCGTGTGTTTTAATACAGTGCATTAATATGCATGAAAAATGCTCCTAACATTCCTCCGAAAAATTTCCATGCTTTAACTCGCTTAGATGAGAACAGAGCCAAATGTCAGGTAAACAAAGTTTATAAACTTCACTTTTTTAAAATTGTTCTACAGCAGAAGAAATAACTATTATCTTCTCTGCATTGTCTCAATTAAATGCACAGCTGGCCCTCAAGGCAGGTGTCTTCTATGATAAAGTGTCAAATGTGACAATATGGGGCAACCACTCAACTACTCAGGTCTTTGAAGGATATACTAGAATAATGTGCTTGAACTGAATTTCTTTAATTCTCCTATATGATGTGCTGTTAAATTGTTAACAGGTCCCTGACTTCTTAAACGCCAAAATTGATGGTTTGCCTGTCAAAGAAGTCATTAAGGATCATAAGTGGTTAGAAGAAGAATTCACTGAAATGGTTCAAAAGGTAAAATTTGTAGTTAGCATCGGTAGTACGTGGAACAAAAGATATAGTTTCCTTGTGTTAAAAGCTGACAAGAAATTGTTTGGTTGGCAGAGAGGTGGTGTGCTTATTCAAAAATGGGGAAGATCATCAGCTGCATCCACTGCTGTGTCAATTGTTGATGCCATACGATCTTTAATCACTCCCACTCCTGAGGGTGATTGGTTTTCCTCTGGTGTAAGTTGGTATTAGTTAAATGACCTTGTGTGTTCACTTGATAAAGAATTATATGAGCTTTTCTGCTAGGCGGCAAACTTATTTTGCAAGTTATCTGAACTGAGCTAAGAGACACAGAGAAAAAAGAAAAGAAGAGAAAAAAAAGGGGGGGGGTTATCTTCCAATTCATATGAGGATGGAAAAGTAAAAATGAAAAAATAAAAAACACAAGTCAGTATAGTTTCTGGTTCCTCCATGCATATACTGTAGTAAATAAATGATGTTGGTAAGTTGTAGTCCAAATGAAATTTTCTCGTTCACATATAGTTATATATGAAAATTGTTATTTTAAAGCTTAATCAAAAGGCCTATGACCAGTTTTACTGATTTGAACGTGGCGTCGCCTTTATATATAAAATGTCTTTTTGTTCTCCCCCCGCCCCCCTCCTTTTTTTTTCTCTCTTCTTCTTCTTGTTGCTACTTTCTAGTTCAAACACAAAGTTTGCTATTGCAATACCAGGTATATACCGATGGAAATCCTTATGGAATAGCTGAAGGTATTGTTTTCAGTATGCCATGTCGATCAAAAGTAAGTGCTTCTATTGTCTTCTTCATTCTTTTTCATTTTTGAAGTTGTTTTTGCTCCTTTTATAATAAAAAATTTTACCCTTTAGGGAGATGGTGATTATGAACTTGTCAAGGATATTATATTTGATGACTACCTCCGGCAGCGAATAGCCAAGGCAAGTGTGAAACTTACATATTTTATACAGCAAATAAATAAATAAAACAAAAACTTACCTTAACTATCATATTGGAATTTTATCTGTTGCCGCTTCCTCAGCTCTGAAAAATAAGATCCCAAGTTCCAAATACACACGTTTGGTTACATATCACATATAAACTTTTCAAGTTGTTTCAAGTTGCAAATGCTACTTTGAAGTGGTTATTTTAAACTCCTCGATGTTTATAACTGTATAATTATTTTTCAAGCATATTTTGTAAATGCAGTTATAATTATTAAAATTTGAGCTGTGTCCCATGTCCCATGTACTCTTTTGGTTGTGAAAAGAACCTTATAATGCAATCTAACCATTATTTGGTTATGCACCTGGGCCTTGACCTTGAGCACGTGCAATATCTGTGATTTTTATGAGTTTTTTGGTATAGTGATTTTTGTGAATATATATTCTGCAGACGGAAGCTGAACTGTTAGCTGAGAAGAGATGTGTGGCTCACCTAACAGGCGAGGTGAGTATCTTGATATCATATAACCATAACTATAGTTCCTTCTGCTAGTACTAGTTGATGTTTTGCTGTACCAACGTGGGGTTGGTCGAGATAGTAGGTGCCTCATCCCTTAACCAGAGGTCTTGGGTTTAAGCCTTAGGAATAGAAAAAATCCTTGTTGGAAGTATCCCATTTAGATAATCGGGTCGGGTTGAATTAGTTGGGTCCTTAGTAGTAGGGCTTAGATATCAGTGATTCTATTGAGACTCAAAAAATGAAAAAAAAAAAAAGAAGGAAACAAAAGTAGATGTTTCACTGTCATCTGATTATATATATATATATATTCTCTCTTGTCAGGGAATTGCTGTTTGTGATCTACCTGGTGATACCATGCTTCCGGGAGAAATGTAAGAAGCCAGGCTTCTGAATGCTAAAGCGTATATTGAAATAAGATCACACTAACTGATGTAGAATATGGTTGTTATGGAATAAGACTGCAGAAATTTTATGTAATAAGGATATTAAGTTTTAAAAACATTCATTTGATTTCAGAACCATGAAGCTCAATAATGTGAGTAGGATGTTTTTTTTGGTCTGAATATGAGTAGGATGTTGTAAAAGTGAGATCTATTTATGCATCCTAAGATGGCTTGGCCTAGAACTGCTATTTTGTACTACATAGTGAAATACCAATTCGGTATCTTGAGCAGAGTGTGCAGTGAAATTGGTATAATGCTTTATGTTACTTAAAAGGATGCTACTTTTACAATTACAGCTTTTGTATTATAGCTTAGTCTCGTTCCAATAAATAGCTTAAGATATTTCGTGAAAGGAGCTTCTGACAAATTATTTTGTGTGAAAATTGATTTATAAACAAGTTATTTGTATTTAAATGTGTAGTAATAGAAGCATTTGTTTTAAATTTGTAGTAGTTGTTCATAGAAAGCTATGCAGAGATTTTATTGCGAAAGTTGATATTCTAACTCCTTAAAAAGTATTAAAATGACTTTTTGAAAAATGATAAGTTGAAAAATAAAAAAAGATGTTAAGGTTATAAAATAAAGGATACTCCACTCCATTATATATAAATATTAAATAAATATATTTTAATAATTTAATGAAATATTAATTTTCTCACAAAATTTGTACATAATTATTATTAAAATGTTCTAGTATATATTTCTTGAAAAATATCTTTATATAGGTTATATTCTTTAAAAAAATAAATTAATTATCATTAGTGCATCTAATATATTAATTATATTTAAATAAATTATAATATTATATATAAATAACTTTAAAATATATGGAATGTGAGATTTGTTAAACTAATTAGTAATTAATATTATTGAAAAAATTTTAAAGAATATCTTAACGTTACGACAATACTAAGAAATTAGTATCATAATACTTTAATTAAGAATAAATCTTTATAATATTAATATAAGATATCGTAAGAATTTAATTTTAATTTATTAAATGAATATATATTTAAATAATAATTTTATAAAATATTTTTATAAAATTCAAAAACAATTATCATTAAATTTTCTTTTATATATATATATATTTTAAAAATATATCTTTTCACGTGGATTATATCCTTAAAAGATAAATTAATTATTTATTAGTGCATTTAATATACAAATTATATTTAAATAAATTGCATTAATATATATAAATAAATATAAAATATATAGAATATAAAATTTGTTAAATTAATTAGTAACTAATATTGTTGAAAAACTATTTTTAAGAAGATTTTTACTGTTACGGAATACTAAGAAAATTAATCTTATAGTAATAAGATATGTTAGTCAACTTTAAATTTTTATAATATTAATTTAATTTAATCATAAAAATTTAATTTTAATATATTGTCTACATTAAAAAATTTAATATACAATCAATGTAAATAAATTTGTATAGTTGTTTAAACATGTATATTATAGCATATAATAATATTATTTAAATTTTTAATTATTAATATATTATTTAGATAGGAAAAAATAGAAAAAGGATAATATTATTCAAGTAAATAATAATAGCGGAGAATGAATATTAATTAAGTAAGAAAAAAATTAAAGTAGTACTTCATATGAGAAAAATTAAATTAAAAATTGTCAAGAATCATAAGTTTGTTTACAAAAGAGAAAAGTGAATTTTTTAATCCAATATATAATATAAAATTAACTAACCTCCACACTTTCAGCACTCTCCATTTATAAGTATTCTCTTTTGTTTTTCATTTTGTCCTTATTATTTACATATATTATTACAAGTTATTTAAATAAATTGATATATTAGATGCACTAATAATAATTAATTTTATTTTTTAAGGGATGTAACCCACAAGATGTATTTTTTGATAAATACATATATATTACAAAATTTTGGATCATTATTTAAGAGCTTTATGAAGAAATTAATATATATATTTTTTAACAATGGAGTCCTTCTGTTTTATATATTTGGAATTTAGTGTCTCTCTTAAAAATCTCAAGCAGGTTTCTATACTTTTCTCTGACTTTTAACTACCAATAAGTCTAAAAAGATTACAAGTTATCGAAATGCACTCTTAATCATTAAGGACTATAAGACCTTAGGGAAAAAGAGAAAAAAGTCGTTAAGCACTATGGCGTACATAAGTCTTTTAATTGCATTTCTTCGGTCACTTTAAGTTCTATCCTTAAAACCAACATGTTGCTTGATTCGCAAAAACCCGTATTTACTTTCGGGGTGAACTGAGGAAAAACTATTTACAAAATTAAAAGTTGAAAAATGTCCTACATACATCACAGTTCTGACAAAGATTTAGCCAAAAATTTGTCGAGATTCAATATTGTTGGATAAAACGAATGTCGTAAACCACTTTCCGAAGTTAATAAAAGTAATTATTCTGGCATGAAATTCCAAGATTTTCCAACCGATAATTATCCATTAAAATATAAGCTACATCGGTAGCGAGATGCCTCCACTCTATGCATCCAAGTATTTTACATCACTTTGTTGAATGTAAACACCTACTGCCATACCTACGGAGGAAGAGATTATGGAGAGACAGGCAAACAGCTTGAATTTTGTACACATCTGACCAATTGATCTCTCGTACCCATCTCAATAACGGATATCCTGTCTTTAAGAACTTTGCTTATATTTAAAGCAAATAGTATTAATATAATTATATTATGAATTATACAAGGCAATATTACTCCATTGGTGAAGACACTAATATTGCTCTATTGCCTCGAGTACAATTCGAAATATATTATATTGTTAGTATTTGCTCTCAATAGAAGCAAAGTTCCTAAGATAGGTTAGCCATTATTGAGGCGGGGATGCGTCATAACTTGATTCAATGTGTACAAGGAGCCAAGCATATTGTCTTCCATTCAACATAAACTTTTTTGACCAAAATATTATTCTATCTGTTGACTCCCTAAAAACAAAAACCTATGGGAATAAATTAAAATGAATAATTTATGGATCAGTCTGACCAAGCTACTGAGTCATGGAGGTCCTAGTCACCCAACGAGTACCATCAACAACAAATGATAACTAACTGCAGCCATGCCATTTACCGGTATACATAAAGCTTCCAATCTTGTAAGTCATCGAAAGAATCAGAACCGAAAACATCATCAGGAAAGCCCAGCCATGTGACAGCACAGATGCACTCTTGCGACAGTATAAACCAGAAACAGGTATCATAGCAGCAGAATCAGTATCTGGATGAGAAAACCCAGTAGAGACTATGGTGTTAAACCCTCCAGTCTTGCCCACCATCCAATCCATGGCGTTGCCTCCTAAAGTAATGTTTGATATGCTGACCATGCCAGCAGTTACGTGAGCTGAATTGGAAGACTGAGGTGCAGAATGAATCCGAAGAGCAATATCCTTAGAAGGAAACTCCGCAGCAAATGCTGGAGGAGCAGGAACGCTGGCCAACCATTTATTGGCCTGCTTTACAATTGGATTTGTATTTTCTGCCAAGCAAAGAATGGAAGAATTTACTCACATCAGCACAAATAAGTGAGAGATAAGGAAGTCAGAAGAGATAAGATACCAGTTTCCAAGATATGTTGATCCACAAGAACACACACACATTAACACTTGATGGATAAATTAGCATGCTAAGTGAATGAGAGCCTAACCTGAAGCCAACTTTGAAGCAGCAGCTTCTTTGCTAGAATGTGCTTCAACATCATGACTGTTTGTCATGGAAGCATCATTGGCATCTCCCTCCACATTCTGTCAATGAACAAAAAAGTTTAATAGACAGCTATAATAAATAATTAGCACGGCAGATAACATGAGAAACTAGAGTTAGCCCTAACCTGCTGGATGAAAGGTGGCCCTTGGTCAGGAATAGAATTTTCACCCTCCATAGACTGAGGAGAATCAAAACATATATACTTGGTAATGTCATCATCAGAGTATGCAAGATACTCATCTATCATATCCATGCCAAGTCCAAGAGGATCTGGCCCAATGGAGTTATCCTCAACTGGCTTCAAAAGATCATCAGTTTCGAGGAATGATCCATCATCACCAAACAGAGTATGATCAATGGCATCCATGTATTGCTCTACATCACCAGCTCCATACGCAAATTTCAGAGCACTCCCACTATGGCTCAGCACACAATTTTCTCCATCTTTCACTGAATAGATGTCCTTAGCATACGGTTCAGTCATATTAAAATTCAGGCCATCTTGAGGCTCAAACACTCCAGCAGTGCCTACCAAGGGCTTCTGATCTTGGTGATGCACAGGATAGCTACTACACTCCCCGTAATAGAAGTTCAATGGTAAATCAGCACTTCCAACCGACACACCCGTATCAAGCTTCTGTTAAGACATATTTCAAGATCAGCAAATCAAATAATGCTGGACACTTTAGACTCCAGAGTAATCAAAACAGTTAAACAGGGGCGTACACGTTTGAGGAAGAAATTATGAAAGGAAAATGTATATATATGTATATATATAAAGGGAAATTGCAGATTTCTATCATTGACATCACAATGAGGAAACCTGTGGAAAGGCAAATCCTTGAATGTCAAGGATATACATATCTGCATGAATGACAGGACCATGATGACCTCTATCATTAGTGATTAGAAATAAAACTCGAACCTTCTCAAGGTCGTTGGTTTCAAAAACGGCATCAATCTCACCGGAAGACACCTCAATCATAGGCTCATCAGCAACCGGCACAGGAACCACCACCACATCATCAACATCCCATTCCTCCTCTATAAAGGGAGCACCATACTTCTCCCCATTCTTCGGCCCCGACCCACTCTTCTCGAAAATCCTACACAGCACAAAAGCATCCTTCTCCCACAAAGACAACAAAAGCAAACCAATCAAACCAACCTCATCTAGAAAAACAAAATAATAATAATAATAACAACAACAACAATGATAATCTTTTTTCCTTATTTTACATCCAAAAATACTCAAAACAACCCATAATCAAAACTTTAGCCCCACAATTATTAAAACATAAAAAAAAAAAAACAAAAACAAAGACAAATTTTATTTAAATTTATATCTATATCTATATATGAGGTACCTGCAGAAGTCCGGCTTGGGCCAATTGCTCATCGACCATCCGGTACTCATGCATGACCCAATTGGATCGGGTGCCACGTGGCGCCCGACCCGCATGGTAAACGAGGGTCTTCTTCATGCCGACGAGACGCCCGCCATACTTGATGGTGCGGTCGTTGCCGGTGGTCTTCCAGTACCCTTTCTCCGTGGCGCGGTTCGTTCTCGAACCGCTTCCGTACTTCCTGTCCAGCACAGTGAAGAAGTACCACTCCAAATCCCGAGTCTTCAGCTTCGACTTACCTAAACCACCAACAACAACAACAAAATTTAGTCAGCGAAAGTTCAAACTTCGCCATGAAACCCTGAGAGAGATTAAGAACGGGCACATACGGAGAGAGAGATGAAAAAAAAATTAGGGTTTAAATTTAGTTTGAGAGAGAAATTAATTGAAGGGAAAGAGGTGCTAACTGGGGAGGTCCCAGGGCTCGAACTTGTATATGTCGATGACGGCGATGGGGTCGAACCGGAAGGGTCTTCCGGTGACCTTGCGCTTCAGGTAGTACTGGACCAGCTCCTCGTCGGTGGGGTGGAATCGGAATCCGGGACCCAGGGTTGTGCCATCGCGAACCATGATGATGATTGATTCGAGTTGAAATCGCTGAAAGCAAGAGAGAAAGGAGAGAACTGGGGAATTTAGGGTTCAAGGTTCGAAACGGGAATTAATGGGATTCGTTTTGCGACATGAACGTGCAAAGCAAGAGGAGAAGAAGGTTCTAGTAGCACTTGCAGGTGTATGCTATTGCAATGGAAGTACCAGCGAAGTGGAGGACGTGGGTTTTTGTAGTGTGACATGTGCGTGAATGTGACGAGGCTCATCCACCCGCAATGGAAATTTTTTCTGAATTATTGATGGCTTACTGGCCAAGTTCTTTCTTAAGAAATATATGGTAATTTCCCCTGTAATGGTACTCAGGAACATTCCATTACCTTATCCGAAAGAAAATATAATATTTTAAGATAAAATGTAAAAGTATGATAAAAAGTAAGAGTATCTGTAGCCTTCAATATGTTTCTTAGAAAAATTAAGAATAATTAATTTTCTAATTTTGGTTTTACTACAAGGTTATTCAGATAAGCTATACGAATTTTATGGTAATATATCTATCACAAGATATTTTTCTTTAAAAAGAGACAAACAAATGCACCCCCATTAGTGTGGCGTTGTGTTTAGTTTGATTAAGTGTTTTGATATTTATTTTTTAAAAGTAATATCTCATATTTAAGTCTGGAAATAAAAAACACTAGTATTAAAAAATATTTACTCTAGCAATGATCTCAAGCTGACTCATACAAGATCAGTTAAATTTTAAATACTAATAATTTAGACAAAAAAATTAAACATACTATACCTTAATGAAAATATAATAATGACACTTTATAATTACAGAAGTAATCAAATTCTAAATAAATAATATTGAATTATAAATTTTATTAATATTTATCCTAAAAAATATTTATTATTTTATATTTATTTTATAATTAATAAATGTGTTTAAATATTAAGTATTTTCATAATAAAAACTTATAGTTTTATTTAATATTTTTTAATGAAATTATTGAATCAATTTAAAGAATTCCAAAATTATCACAATAATTATACATATAACGAAATATTTTACAACTATATTCAAGTGCGAACACGTGAAATTAAGGAAAAAAAGTTAATATAATTTTAGAATTTTTTTCTAATTTTATTTTATTTTTTTCTAGAAGCTTACTCAAATAAGATATACAAATATTAATTTTATCCTAAAATAAAAATTCCAAGCATATTATAATTTAATTAAAATATAATAGTGACACTTTATAATTGCAGAAATAATTGAATGCAGAATAAATATTATTGAATTATAGATATAAATTTTAACATAAAAATGTAAGAATTTAATTTAAATGTATTAACAATATAAAATAATTTTATACTATTAACAATAGAAATAGTGAAAAGTGACAATTCATACAAATAACTATTCATTATAATGAGGGATCCACCATGATTTCTTACTTTCCCTTATTTCTATTGGTTGATAGTATAAAACTGTTTTATACTGTCAGTATATACCAATTAAACTCAAAATGTAAAAGTACAATAATTTTCAATATGTTTCTTAAAAATAGAAAATAATTATTTTCTAATTTTATTTTTCTCTAGAAGCTTATTTGGATAAGCTACACGAATTATATAGTAATATATCTATCAAAAGATATTTTTCTTTAAAAAGATACAAACTAATGCACCTCCATATTTATTAAAGTTTTATTTCATAATTTGTCTAAGTGATCTAAGATACATTTGCAATTTTTAATGATTTTAACTTTTATTCAAAAGTTTAAAAAAAATTATTTTCAGTTTTTTAGTATAAATTAAGATAAATAACTTTTATGAAAGATGTTTTTTTAAAATAAATCCAACTCAAATAAGATTTGTTAGATTTTAGATACTAATGATTTAGACAAAAAAATTAAACATACTATACCTTAATTTAATTATAATAATGACACCTTATAATTACAGAAATAATTAAATTCAAAATACATTGTATTGAGTTATAAATTTCATTAATATTTATACTAAGATAAAAAATAGTTATTATTTTCTATTTATTTTATAATTATTGGATATTTTTAATTATTAAGTATTTTAATAATAAATACTTACATTTTTATTCAATACTTTTTTAAATGAAATTAGCGAATCAATTTAAAGTGTTCCAAAATTATCACAATAATATTATACATATATATACACATTTGAGTGAAAATGAAATATTTCACAAATGCAGTCAAGTCTGAACACGTGAAATTAAGGAAAAAATTAAAATATTTTTATAATTATTTTGTAATTTTATTTTTCTAGAAGATTGTTCAAATAAGATATAAAAATCTATTATTTTTATCCTAAAATAAAAAATTCCAAGCATATTATATTTTAAAATATAATAGTGACACTTTATAATTACAGAAATAATTAAATGTAAAATAAATACTATCAAATTATCAATTTTGTTAATATTTATCCTAAAATAAAATATTATTATATTCTATTTATTTTAAAAAATTAAATATGTTTAAATCTTGATTATTTTAATAATAACTACTTATAATTTTTTAATATTTTTAATGAAATTATTGAATCAATTTAAAGAATTCCAAAATTATCACAATAATATATATATATATGCACATATTTAGATGAAAAATAAAATATTTTACAAATAGTGTGAACATGATAGATAGAGAAAAAGTTAATATATTTTTAGACTATTAAGGCAATAATTGTATTATTATTTATATTTAATTTAATATATCTCTTTTTTGAGTCTAACAACATCTTAATTTTAATTTAACGATCAATATGAATAAATATATACATACAATGTGATATATATTATGTTTTGACCAAGGCAATACAAAACTTTGTGTAGAAAAGTATGTCATGGAGGGTGGCGGATAACTCCGTCTTCCGTAGGCGCGGGCTTGCGTGACACGTGGGACGGTGTTATTGGCAGGATGATGTTAATTTGATAATGATGAGTACATTACCAAATAAATTCAATAAACATATGATTTTTTTTTAAATCTAGAGTAAGGATGTTAATAGAGATGTTTCAAAATCAATCCAAATCAAACTAAAATTAAAAATTGATTAAAACTAAAATAAATTAATTTTAATTAATTTTTATTTTATCAAAATCAGTCGATTTGGTCTGATTTTCATTTTTAGTTTTTATACTCAAATAAAATCAAGCAAAATCGATAGTATATATATATATATATATTATTTAAATATTTTTGTTATATTTTAATTTAATATTTTAGATTTATAATTATTTATTAATTCTTTTAATGTACTTAATATGAAACTTATATTTTATAGTTTATAAATTTTTTTAATAAAAAATAAAAAATCAAAGTACTTTAAATCAATTTAAATTAATTTAATTTTATTTAATTTTTTAATTATAATCAAATTAAATCGATCCAAAACAAAATAAAATTTATTATTTATATCAGTTGAATTTTTAACTGACAACTATGCCAGATGGAATGGCAAACACCCTAGATATGAACGTTGATTGATAGTGTAGCGGGTTCGTCCAGTGTAAAGAGTCATGAAAGGGATTATGTTAATGACGTAACTGCATACTGCATCCGTCAAACACGTATGCCATTAAGGAAGCAGCCATAACGTCATTTTATCTTTTATAATTTATGAGATATTTATTATAAGTTTAATTTATTTAAATTATTTATATGATTAAGTTTTGTTTAAGAATCTATATCTATCTATATACTACTATAAACAGGTTGAGACTATTTAATTGCTTATTGCTTGGTCACAATTTTTTCCCCTATTTTATCCATGTCAAATATCATTATCATGAACCAAAAAATTTTTTATAAAGAATAAATATATAAAATAGTTTTATAAAATCCAACTCCCATATCCACTAACTCCTATTCCGCATTCATGGTTTTTTCTTCACCACTATCACTTATATCCACTTCTCCTATTTTGCACTTTTGTTACGCGTACCTATGTTGCAGTATTTTAGTTGCGGTCTTATTTTTGGTTTAAATATGTTTTTATTTCTTATGAATATAAGTTATTTTAATTTTAATTTCTCTAATTTTTTTTTTTTTACTTTTAGTTATTCTTTTTCTTAATATTATATTTTTTATTCCTATCGTTAGTCAGTACTACTAAACAATGATACTTATAAGGACCAAAAAATTTATTAAATTATTTATAAGAATAAAACAAAATTTTTAATATTTATAAAAGCTAAACATAGATTCTAAAATATTTTTTTAGACTAAAATTTAGAATAATAAGGATTAAAAATATAATATTAAAAAAAGAGAGATAAAAAATAAAAAAAAATTTTTACAAGGACTAAAATCAAAACCGCCTATATTTATAAAAAAATAAAAATATATACAAACCTTTATTTTTTTACGTTGCACAATCAAACTTTTATACTATTCTATCTGTAACAAAGCTTTTATACATAGTTAGAATATTGTTATTTGTGAGAAAATACCGTTTCCTAAACAACTTTTAAGTTACAAAAACTAAATCAAATGTTACATTTTTTAATGAATTTAACACTGCTAGTTCTATTAAAAATAATAACTACAAACATCTCAACAATAGCATAAATAAGATAGATTTTATGTGCAATAACTAAATTTACAAAGCAGTTTTGGTGGGACAAATTTCAAAGAGATCCAATAAATCATTGGCAAAAGATTTTTCCTTTGGATTTTCGTTTTTTGTTTTTGTGCAATAAAAGTTTTCGTTTCAAAATTGAATTATTGGTATAACTCAATTTTTCTATCTATGGCAAGGAGGAATATAATAACTAGATCATAAGCAAAGTACATTTTATATTTATTTTACTCTACTTAGAACGGAAAGAAAATACAATATGCAATTTTTAAAAACCAATGAATATTGCTACAATACCTAAATCTTTTCTAACATAGATACTCAAGATAAATTGTTAAATATGCGCTGACTGCTAATTTTATAATTAATATTTAGAAATGATAGAATATAATTAATTACTACGTAGCTAATTCATGGTAAATACCAATATTCATTTATAAAGAAATGGGTGCTGGAATAAGTTCCGTTAAATACACATGCCTTTTTAGTCCTTTCTATTTTGCCTGTATATGTTTGTATTCATGCACTGTAACACATTAAACGTGATAGTTCGTTTTTTCACCAAAAAAAAAAAAAAAATGAAAATGTGATAGTTCTTTTGGAAATATATATATAATACCGTTAATACACATATCAATAAAAAATCCAAGAACAATGGAAGTAGATTAAAATATTTGAAAATCGACATTCTTAATATAGAAAATTGTAAATACATTCAATATAATCCAATCTATCTATCAATTAATATATAGTTTTTCTTGGTACGAATTGATATATAGTTAAATAATAGAACTAATTGTCTTTCCCGTTTGCTAGGGTTTGCATGGGCTTTGGTAACTCCTGTATTCAGTGAAAGTTCATCTCACGACTGTGACGATTTATTCCTTTACCATATTGGACTATGGGAGGTCATCTCGATATAGGAGTACGAGAGAAGGGGAGGTAGGGGACGGTAAGGAGATGACAGAGGAGGAGCTTGTCAAGAGGTATCGAAAACTAAACCCCTCTAGTGAGGAGATTATAGTGAATGTGGTAGAAGAAACTAGTGGAGACACGCCACGACCAAGAATGTGTTTCTTAATTCTTAATTCTCTTCTCTCTATTAGACCATTCAATATAACAACATTGGGACACACCATCCAAAAAATATGGTGTCTAGCAAAAGATATGGAGATTGAAGAATGTTGGAAGGGTCAAGAAGCGGTCGAACGCGAGCTCTACTAAGGAGGAATTTTGCGTCCGGGTGATTATCTACCTCTTAAAGTAATGACCCTGGAGATGGGGAAGGACATAGGCAATGCGATGGGAATGTATCTAGGCCTAAAGTTAATGCAGAAGGGAGTGCCACAAGAGTATATCTATGGAGCAGGGTTCGGAACAATGTCAAACAGCCATTGAGGAGAGGTAAGATTTTGAAGTTATCCCATGAAGGTCAAATGCAATGGCTCGATATACACTATGAACAATTATTGAACTTTTGCTATCGATGTAGGGTGTTAGGGCATATTGTTGATGGTTGTAAGGAGGATGACTTGGAAGGAGAGAGATCAAGAATTCCAATGTAGAGAATGGATGAGAGCTTAGATGAGGAATTAGGTCCTTGAGCTAAAGTGCCTATCAAAAGACCACCCTAAGTATCAGTAAATCATCATCTAGCGGAAGAGAATGGAAAACGGAGTATTCTAACCATCAGGGCGCAACTAGTCCAACCAAAGGAAGTATATATCCTAATGATGGGCAATCAAAGGAATAGGATGAGGGGGTAGAGTTGAGCTGGAGGCATCGAAGGAGGAGCATAACTTGATGAAAAATACTCCTTGACAGTCAAAGTTAAGACAGCCACAAGCTAAGCCAAGGATAAAGAAGGACACAAGGAGGAAAACTACTACTCAGCATCCTGACATATTGAAGAAAAGAAGCTTGACATATATGTGAGATAAAGACAATAATATGGAAGTGGATGATATAGTAATGTTGCAAAGGAGAATAGTAGACAACATCAGGGAATGTGGTGAGGAAATTTCGATTTTATCTGTAGTGGTTATGGAACAACCCGCTGGAAAATACAAGGATCCAAACTTGGAATTGTCGTGGTCTTGTGAATCCACAAACAATTCTGATTCTCCATCTCGTTGTGAGGAAACATAAACCAGACATTATGTCCCTATCTAAAACAAATCTATCAACCAAGGAGTTGAAGTGATAAAAGGAAATGCAGGATTTAATTTTGGTTATAGCGTGAGTTGTGAAGGAAGAAAAAGGGGCTTAGGAATAATGTGGCGATTTGAGATTAAGAATCAAGAGGTATTGCAAGCACTTTATAGACACATACATAAAATGCAATGATAAGGATACGGGGTATAGGTTTAATGGTTTTTTATGCTGCTTCTGCGACAGTAGATTGTGAGGACACGAGAAGAATGTTACAGGAATTAAAAAGGGATGACAACAACCCTTGGCCACTAAAGGGAATTTTAACAAGCTTATGAGTGTGATAAAGAAGGTAGGGCAAACCAAAATATTGATGGCCAAGTGAGGCCTTTAGAGACAAAATGGACTATCGTGAGCTACAAGATCTAGGCTTTTCAAGATATCGCTTTACGTGGCTAGTTGCATGACCTGGAACACAATCAAATTGTACAAGCTGCATGGAGAGGTGTTGATGCAAGGAGTAGATAGCTGCAAATTGCAAATTTTCATATATGAATGACACATTAAAAAGCTAGAATAAGAACTCCTTTGGGCATGTCGATAAGGAGATAGAACGCCCCCAACAGAACAATCTCGCACTTTAGGCAATGCCCGTGATAGTAGCAGTAATGGAGGAACTAAGAAGTCTAACAGAGGACTTGAGTGAAGTATTATAACAAGAAGAAATAATGTACAGGCAAAGATCACAGGCAAATTAACTTGATGAAAAGGGACTTAAATTCAAAGTTCTTTCATGAACAATCATCCTAGTGGATAAAGAAGAATAGAACAAGACGTTGAAGGATGCCATGGAGATGGCAACAAGACCCCAAAAAAAAAAAAAAGTTAAGAAGATAATTAAGGACTATTTCTCCTCCCTCTTTATGTCAATTAGGTCGAATGGTATTGATGAAGTCACTGAACACATAGATAAATTTGTTTCGATGGATTTTAGCAATTTCCTATCTCTCCCATTTGCTAATTAAGATTGAGATTAAGGAAGCCATTTTTCATACAGAAGCAACAAAATCCCACAAGCCTAATGGAGTACTAATGTAGTATTATTAGAAATATTGGTCTATAATTGGGGATAAAGTCTCTTAAGCATTGCTACAGTTTTTAAATAGCAATGCAAGCTTGGAAGACATAAACCAAACATTCATTGTTTCAATTCCCAAGGTATCCTCTCCGAAAGCTACTACCTATTTTATGACTATTTCACTTTGCAATGCTTTGTATAAAATCATTAGCAAAGTACTTGCCTTTCAACTTAAGGTCGGAATGCCCTCTATCATTTCCAAGACTCAAAGTGCATTTGTATGAAATTGCTTAATTTCGGAAAATGTCCTTATATCTTACTTGATGTCTCATTCTAAAGCATAAGAGGTCTGAAAAAGAAAGATACACGTGGCTCTAAAACTAGATATGCATAAAGCATATGATTAGGTGGAGTGGGAGATTTTGGAGGTAGTCATGACAAGGATGGGGCTTTAATCAAAGACGGGGGCATATATTACCTCAATTTCATATGCAGTTCTTATGAATGGTTGTCGAGGAAACCCTTTTTCCCCATAGAGAGGAATAAGACAAGGTGACCTGCTCTGGCCGTACTTGTTTGTCATTTGCATCGAGGCTTTATTATCATGATTTCTGGGGCTGTGGACTAAGGGGTACTGACAAAGATGAGAGTACGTAGAGTTGCACCCATGGTTCCACATCTCTTTTTTTTGCAAGTGACAATGTTATTTTTGTTAAGGCCGCCGAGGAATATAATGACGAGATTTTGAATATTCTTGAGCCATATGGAAAGGCATAAGGGCAGTGTATAAACTTTGATAAAACAAATATTTTCTTTAGCCCAGATGTTCATAGAGGACTAAAGGAGGGCATTTCTAGATCATGGAAAACTAAAAATATTGTGGTGTTAGAAACGTATCTTGAATTGCCAATAATGGCAGGAAGAGCAAAAAATTGATCTTTTCGATCTATTTTCGATCTATTAAGGATAGAGTGTGGAAAAGAATAACAAGTTAGAAAGAGAAATGATTATTATAAGGAGGAAGGAAGTCTTGATAAAAGTGGTAGCATAAATAATTTTGACTTATTCAATGGGTTATTTTTAGATTCCTACTAGCTTATGCAATGAGTTAGGCAACATGATAGCTTAGTTTTGGTGAGAAAATAGTTTTGGTGAGAAAATAACACATACTAAGAAGATTCATTGGCTTAGTTAGAAGAGATGTTGGCCAAAGGGATGTGGTGGAATGGATTTTAAAGATCTCCAATGCTTTAACCTAGCAATGTTGGCAAAATAAGGATGGAGACTTTTGTTCAATCTTGAAACATTGTATGCTAGAATTTTTAAGCCAAAATACTATCCTACCATCTATTTCCTTAATGCACCACCTAATTCAAACCCATTTTACACTTGGAAAAGCACTATGGAAGAAAGAAAGGTTTCATTATATGACGCTTTATGGAGGATAGGTTACGACATTACAACAAGGCTATGGGATAACCCATGGTTACTAAAGGAAGACGGCTTTAAAGTGCAGAGTCCCATGAGGTTTGACCTAACTCTCTTTTCTGTCTCACAATTAATATCTCCAAGAGCCAAAAAGATGGAATAGGCCCCTAGTTGAAGCTACTTTCTGGCCTACTAATGTTGTGACTATTCTAACAGTGTCATTGACAACACAATATCATCATGACACTATCTCATGGTTCCTTGATACAAGAGGTCAGTTTTTTTATTGAAGTTGCCTACAAACTAGCTTTTGGAAATAAGATGAAAGAAAGAGTAAACAAAGGACTATCGAGATACCATAATTTCAACACCATCTCTAATCATTAAAAACTATAGAAGCTATTGTGAAAATTGGATGTACCTCGAAAGTTAGAGTATTTGCAGGAGAGCAGGCCAAGACATTCTTCCCACCAAAACTAGGTTGCAAACAAAAGGTGTTTAAGCTGAAGGCCAATGCCCTTTTTCGAGAAATGTGATGCCAGTCTTACCAACTGAAGAGTTGCTCACGGATTAGTTGAGGCCTGGTTAAAAGAAATGGAGATAATGCTACTTAGTAGAAATGATGAGAAGGAAAAATAGACATTGATGTACACCTAGTATCAAACCTAGTTTGAAAGGAATCCAAGGTGGGAAGGCAAGACACCACGACCATCATAGCAGGTAACTAAAATGTCAAGAATTTCCCTTGAGGCTTTCTACTGAGCATGGGATGAGCATAGTATGAACAAGTAGATTGCAGGGCCAATTGAATGGAGAAAACCAAGTGCCCCGATGCTGGTATCTTTGAAGACATAAGTTCAACAGGGATTGGAGTAGTGATATAAGATCATCAAAGCTTTTTCATGGCAACACAATGCACCAGAATTCCAGGCATCTCAGATCCATGCAAAGCTGTAATAACTACAGCCAAGGAGGGAGTTTTGTTTATGTAGGACCTAGGCTATCGACACACCTATCTGGAAGGATATGCAAAGCAGGTGTACGATAGGTTCCCCATGGAAGTAGTTGATGATGTTTCACACAATGGGACAATTTTGCAGGATGCTTTTATGTATGCAGGATGGTTTGCAAGTTTTATATTTAGTCATGTTCAAGGAGAATGTAATAGAGTGGGTGATTCTTTAGCCTTTCATGCTAGGAATATTTCAACCAACATTTGGCTAAAGAACCCACCAAACTTTCTTATATATTTGTATAATATATGAAGATGATTAAGTGAGAGGAATGGTGAAAGGAGTAAATATTAATCATTATATTTTATATGAATGATTAAAATTAAAATATAAAATTAAATAATTTTTTTAAGTAATCATATAATTTTTAATTGTATGGTCATATAGATAAGATTTGTTTCTCACTCATAATAAATACAATTAATATGCATTGAATGTATTCTAGAAGAAGATACCTATAATTTAGGGAAAAAAATCTAAAATGTTTGAGAATTAATAATTTTAATCTTCATAATCATATTATATAAAGAGAGAATTTGGTAAATAAAATTTTAAAAGAAACTATCCTATATGGCACATTGACGTTCTTTAATATGTTTCTTAATATAGTTGAAAATCATTATGCACTAAATGTCAATGAAAATACTCTAAGGGGAAAATAAGCAAAAGAGAATCTTACAATTAATAATATAAATACGAAAATATAAATATAATTACTATACACTGTATATATGAATATAATTACTATACATTGTATATATACATGATAGTCTATATAGTAAGGGTAATCTGGAAGGAGAGGATACAATGTAATATATTAATAAGCATGTCACCCTCAATATAATTGATAATTATACTATGGAAAAAAAATATAAATACATTCAATATGCACTAAATATGGAGAAAAATACCCCAGAAGTAAAATTACATAGGCCAAAATATTTAGAAATTAAAATTGTTAATTAACATTATAATACAAATGCAATTAATATGCACTAATCTGCATAATGAAAGAAAGAGAAAATGCGATGTATCAGATAGGTATGCTAATATCTGCCACTAAAAGTACTTTATATTTTATAAATTAAAACTATAATTAATGGGTTAATATTATATAATGTATTTAGGTTGAGATTGATAGAATGAATTAATCAAACCATCTTGCTACTGATTAGCTTAAAAGTAGGATGGGCAGATTCATTTTTTAAAATGGGTTGGAGTTGTCAACCCACACCATTTTATGAATATGTCAAATCATCTAAATAATAATAATAATAATAATAATAATAATAATAAAGATCGCTTCTATTTAGTGCGGAGTTTAGAAGCACGAAAAGAAACAAAACATAAGAAAACATAACTACCGATAGACCAACAACGCACAGTTTTGTAAATATTTCATACTAAAACAATTTGTTCTAGTTATTATTTCTCAAAAAGAAATGAGTGAGCAAAAATTATAAGTGAAGTGGGTTTATCCGCCATCCCACTTATCTTAATGGATTAAACATAACAAGTTAGGTGGATCAACTCAATGGATTACTTGCTTAATCTATCAACAAGAAAAAAAGAAAAATAAAATAAATGACTCATAGGTCAATTTATCTTGCCTCACCAATCCATCATTTTTAGCGAGATAAATGAGTTGATTTATTGACTTCAACACTTTATCAACTCTAATTTAAAATTAGTCAGTTGCAATAAAAGGGTATTACAACTCTTGATAAACTTTGTCTAGAATGTTTTGTATTTAAATATTGGAGGTAACACTTTAAAAAGGATTTTACATAATTATCACTCTCAAACTGAAATTGTGTGAGCAATTATGAATTAAAAAATAAAAATTAATTATACTTTTGATATTTTTAAATATGCTTTTCAAAATTAATTATCAAATATTTATTCAAATCGACAATTAAAAATGAACTTAATTTTATATTTTTTATTATATATATATATACCGGAGAAAATTGTAATTTTTTTCTATTCTTTTTCTATTTATTGTTGTTTATTTTAGAGATAGTTAACTATGTTCTCAGATAAAATTAAAAAAAGGGAACTAAGGCATATTTAAAAAAAAGATTAAATTATAGTCTATTGCGTTTTTGTGGCTTGAAATGGTATAATTAACTTTTACATACATTTCAACTTTTTGAATTAGGTTTTATAAATTGGTTATAAAGTGAGAAAGTAAAGAGTTATTCACTCTTGGATTTATAACTTTTATTATGTGTAAATTTTACTAAAATGATTTAAGTGTGAATAGTCTCCTACTTTGGGTCTTTTTTATGTATATGGTGTTTGAGAAGATTATAAACATGAATATGGGATTTGGTAGTTATTTACGGGTGTATGGGGACGTACAGAAAACCGCCATTGGCGGTTTTTATTTTCAAAATTACTGGCTCTGTAAAACCGCCAATGGCGGGTTTTGATGGTTTAAAATTTTTTTAGATAAAAACCACTATTGGCGGGTTTTGGGTTAATTCAAAAAATACCACTGGCAGTTTTTGACTTGATAAACCGCCACTGGCGGCTTTTAATTGGTACACTATATAAACTCAATTCCCCCTCGTTACTCGTCGCTAGACGTTTATGTTGTGATTCTGAGAAAGAAGAGCTGAGAGAATAGAGAGTAGTCTAGGAAAGGAAAAAAATGAGTGCAAATATAGTGATATATTTTAATGACGATATTCTTATAAATACGAGTGAAGGTGTGACATTTATATGCAAGAAGCCAGTATATTTCTCTCTTCCGTATACTATGTCATTTGCGGATCTAGAGCATGGGCTTTATCGATACATAAAAGCTAAGACCTTGAAAACAGTGGAAAAGATAACATATAGATGTCCAATCTCGATTTTTGGTGGTTTCATGCAATACCAAGCAATTCCAATAAATGATGATGGTGACCTTCAACAAATGTTTCGAATATATCAACAACATCAAGCACAAATTTCTATTGCTTAGTTGTACGTCAATTTTAAAGAAACTGCTGTTGCCTTTTACCATCAAGCTGACGATGAGCAGGAAGAGCCTGAACCAGGCACAATTCCAGAAAGAGAGATAGAATGGGAACAAACCATCGGCAAAGTGATGATGAAGACTTTGAAGGCCAATATGAAAATGGTGATGATACTGCAGATGATGAAGCGAATGATGATGCAAATGACGAGCAGTTGCACATGTCAAACACAATGGTGATTAGTCAGCATCCATTTGGGGAGCCACCATTCATGCGCGCTTTAGATTTCGAAGTTATGCACGCACCTGAATTTCCAGAATATACGAATCTAAGTAAGTAGTCACTGACATTTCATCTTAATCGTTATTTTTAGTTAAAAAATTTGTTACCTAAGATTTTAAAATTATTAGTTATTATGTTAGATTATGCATGCAGTTCTATTATGTTACTGTATTAATTGTTATACATTTAATTTGTTACCATTTTAATTTTATTATATTTATTATTTTATCTTTATGTTTTATAGATGATCCGGCTACAGATGGAGAATTGGGTGTTGGAATGCAGTTTAGTGACAGAGAAGCTATTATACGGGTAATTAAGCATTACAGTATATCAAAAGGAGTGGATTGTATGAGTCAGAAGCAACGACATTTTATTGTAAATGTGTGCAGATTGGTGTAGATTGTGGATGACTTGTTAGGGCCAGTTTCAGGAAGAATAAATATTTTTGGGAAATCAGGAAGTATAATGGCCCACACACTTGCACTAGGGCAAGGATTTCGCAAGATCACACAAAGTTAGATTCAGACACAATTGCAGAATGTATCAAACCCATGGTAGAATCTGATCCTTCTTTTAAGATAAAATCTGTGATTGCAGAGATTCAATATCGGTACGGATACACGATGACATACCAAAAAGCATGGATGGCAAAGCAAAAGGCTATCGAGAAAGTATTCGGTCAGTGGGAAGCCTCGTTTGAAGCTTTGCCACAATGGTGTGTAGCAATGTGTGATGTTGTTCAAGGATCAATTGTTTAGCTGGATGCTGCAGAGGCTTATCGCGAAGATGAACTAGTTCTGAACATGCGGATATTACGTCGAGTGTTTTGGAGTTTTGGTCCCTGCATTAGAACATTCAGACATTGCAAATCATTTGTGCAGGTTGATGGGACACATTTGTATGGAAAATACAAATGGGCTCTTTTGGTGGCAGTCACACAAGATCGCAATCAAAATATATTGCCAATTGCTTTTGCTATTAACGAGGGTGAGACTGTAAATGCATGACATTTTTTTCTGGATAATTTACGTAGACATGTTGTGACCCGAGATGGAGTTGGCATTATCTCTGATTGGCACGAGTCAATTAATGCAGCAATAAGGTGAAGTAATGGCCAATGGGAACCTCCGAGAGCATTCTACATGTATTGTATTAGACACATTGCTGCTAATTTCTTGCGGAGATTTAAGGCACCTTACTTGCACAAACTCGTCGTCCGCATGAGTAATTAATATTTTGTTTCAACTTGTGAATGACATTTTTCAAAAAGACTGTATCAACCATATTGTGTTTTGCAGGATATGCTAAGATGGAGCATGAATTTAATATTCATTATGAACGGATGCGGGAACATGGAGAGACATATACAGATTGGCTTAATGAAATTCCACGGGAAAAATGGGTTCAAGCATATGATGGTGGACATCGATGAGGTCACATGACCACGAATCTAGTCGAGTGTGTGAACTCTGTGCTAAAAGGGGCTCGCAATCTTCCCATCACTGCACTGGTTCAAGCAACTTACTTTCAGTTGGCAGAGCTATTTGCACGTAAGGGCAGTGAGGCACACGTGCGAAAAAATGCTGGACATATTTTCTCCGAAACCGTGACGACTCGACTTCAATCAAACGAGCAAGCATCTAGAAACCCCTGTGTCAGTCAATTTGATAGACAAAATGAAGCTTTTCATGTTCAGAAGCTATCTAACAGCCAAGATTATAGAGTTGAGCTAAGACAGAGGTACTGTGATTGTGGTGACTTTCAAACAGATTGATTTCCGTGTCATCATGTGATTGCTTGTTACTCTAGCCTGAACATTGATTGGCGAGCTTATATCGATGATGTCTACAGAATCAGTGAGATATGTAAAGTTTACAAGAAGGAGTTCGGGATCATAGGTAACGAATGTACATGACGCCAGTATAGAGGCCCAAGACTTTGCCCTAATCCTACCTTAAAGCGCATAATAAAAGGTCGTCCCAAATCAACCCGTTTCCTGAATGAAATGGACATGCGTGAGATGCGAGGACCACGATGGTGCAGTCTTTGTCGAGGCAAGGGGCATAGTCGCAGCCGATGTCCATATGCTCCTGGGTCTAGTTCATAGTGTTGAGTAGTTATTTATATATTGTTATTATTTTTTTATTCTGTGATGATTGAATTAAGTTGTTATTATTAATGAATTTGTGTATTATTAAATTAAGTTGTTATATAATTAATGGTGTTTGAGAAAATTATAAACGTGAATATAGTGTTTGGTAAAAAAAAGTAGCTAAAAAATGAAGGACAAATCCATTAGTTAGGAACAAATGTAAATATTTAATTCCATTACAATAAATTGGTAAAATAAGCATAAGAATAACAACACAACATTAATTATACATCAACATGGAAACTGAATAAATACTACATTACAATAAATTAAACATTAAAATGTTATTGTGAACTATACTAAAAAACACTACTAGCTTCTCCATCATCTAGGGGGGTATATCTAACAGGGGAATGTGTAAATGGACGTAGAACATAAGAAAGTAATCCCCTCCGTCTTCTTCCTCTGCCACAATGGTCCCCCGCACCCTCATCTCCCCTAGCCTCATCTCTCCTAACCTCATTTCCTCTAGTATCATCTCCACTAGTCTCATGTGCGGCAACTTCGGGCTCCACTGCAGCGGCAAATGCAGATGTGTCTTACGGGGTCATCTCCCACTGCAGGGGCACCGACCATTGATTGCTCGGGGAAAATATTGGCTGAGATGTAATCCCATAATTAGGTGTCACCATCTCTAGTCAATACACATCCTCCTGTACGGGTATCTCTTCATTAGACGCCTCCTCATTCAGGTCGAACCCACAGGAGGGAGCTGCTCGTTGGGTAGATTGAGCTTCATCAATGACAAAATCATAGGTGCATAGTAACCCGTGAGATATTCCACTGCTACTGCTGCAGTCAACAGATCTTCTCCCTTGCGATTCCCTGCTTCTTGAACCACGATGGGTACTAATTGTATCTACGGACATTCGTGTTAGTTGCTGTTGTGGGGGCTGTTGATCCCATTGAAATGGCCGCCATTGTTCTCCCCGTGGAGACCAATATAACTCCTTATTCGGTTGTGCAGAAGGTGCGATGAAATTGCCGCCGGGATACTGGTGTGCAGGATAATGGTAATGCTGGGGGGTGGCGGCTCCATAAGGAACTGTTGCTGTTGAGGAAGGGGTGGTTCCATAGGAAACTGTTGTTGCTGTGGGGCTGGTTGCTGCATCTGCGGGGACAACCAAAGCCAGTCAATTGCATATTGTGTATACCGTTCCCAATACTCAGCAGAAGGATTATAATTATCAATGGGAATTCCTTGTAATATACGATGATATCGGTGGTCTCACAGAGTGACCCAATCATCATGCAAGGCTCTCTAATTCCTTGGTTCTCTTAATCCCCGTAAATCTTTGTTATGGAATCCTTCTAGACTTTGGGGTGGGAGAGGAATATTCTGAGCAAATCCAAACTGACGCATTACTCGGTCAGCAGCGTGCCACTCTAATACCTCAAAGCAAATCAATGGGCTAACAGTTGACCATAATAGCTGCTCGCCTCTAACGTCATCTGGAATATGAGCATTAATAGCTTCATTCCCATATGGTCGCCATACGAATTGCATTATAAAAAATAAATCAGATATGCATGGACTATTTTATGCGATATTATAAGAGATACTACGGTATATTAACGCAAACCTGATGAACACCCATCTGATCTAATGCCAATCTGATATTCTCAAGATCTTTGAATGGAGTATTATGTGGATACCGTAGTTGTCTCCGTCTGTAAAAATTTATATTAATTAGCTAATTTTGACTATAACTAATTAATAATTTGTTTAAATATAAATTACCTGAGAGCGAGAGGAAAAGCAATTGGTTCAGCTGGTATTGGAGCCAACCATGGGAGTCGATTCCATGCCCACACTTGTAACAATATTATGCAACCACAAATTTCTCTCACATCATTGCGTGTAGCACGATCTAGCCCTCTATACAGAAAAACCAGGGTTGCTGATCCCCAACTATAAAGCCTAATTTCATTTAAATTCACCAACAGTTGTAAGAATTTTCCATGGATTACTGAATTGCTCTTGGTCGGCATCAGAATATGCCCCAATAGAGATAATATATATCCACGAACATGTTGTGCTCTTGCGATGTTAGAATCAATACGAAACGAACCAAGATGTTGTGTGAGCCATGTTAATTTTATTTCACATCTGTCAATATCATATTGGCTAGGTCGGCCGCCAAGTAGCTCGTCACACATATTTTGGAGGGCTATGGTGCTGGGATTAGTAGATCCAATGACCAGTAGACCATCGATATGGAGTTTGAGTAAAATAGCTACATCTTCCAAAGTGACTGTACATTCTTCACAAGGAAGGTGAAATGTGTGTGTCTCCGGCCTCCACCGTTCAACAAGTGCATTAATAATAGAGCCATTTATTTGCATTTGGCAAATCTGTGTAACACGATCAAGACCAGCTTGCCGTAAATGCTCATGTATTTCAGCCTTGGGTGGCATCATCCGTAAGTGACAAAGTCGCAATGACCTCCTTGCCTATTATAAACAGTAAACAAACTTAGATTAATGAAGCATTTAATATGATATTTTATTATTATTAACATTTTTTTACAACATCAGTTAATATGATATTTTTTACAACATTTTTTTTACTCCATGATTAGTGCAATTAAAATACTTAACAATAAATTAAATTAGTTAACATATACATTACTATAGTAATTAAAAGTCATATATATATATACATACTTAATTTCAAATTATAAAAAAAGTCAACAGTAAACCTTTAATTAAAAGCAAAAAAAATTGATAATGATACTACAATGATTATAAACGATCATAACAAAGTAAATATTTTTTTACAATATTATTAATCATCCTTTATAAAATATTTTTTCATAATTTCACATGTCAAAAATTTATTCGAAAAAAAATAATACTTACATTCTCAACACGAATTTGTTCTGAATATATTTATGTTAATTCATTGTTGAGTCACGAACCATTTTTAATTCGCTAATACTTTTCTTATTCTCTCTATTTTTTTTTTTCAAACTGTATCACACTCACTATACGATTTTTCAATTCTTCTTTCTCTCCTTCTGCATTGTGAACGAATATGAACACACACTTCCTCAGTTCGTCTTCCTCTCTTCCACTATATATATATACACGGAAGGGAGCATGATTTGACATTGCTGCAAGATTCCTGACACAAAAACCACCACTGGCGATTTTTGATAAATTATGTCTGACATTTCAGCACCTTTGCAAGACCGAGGTGCAGGCTTTGTGATGAAAACAGCCACTGGCGGTTTTTGGGAAGGCTTCGACGTGCTGCAGGACCGGTGCAGGCAGTCAACATTGACGGTGCAGGGGCTTAGCTTTGTGAAAACCACCACTGGCGGTTTTTGGGGTGGCTGCCACGTGTCCCTCTTATTGCATGGTGCATGACGTTGCAGACCGGTGCGGCTTTCTGTTGATGTGACAAAAACCGCCACCGGCGATTTTTCGGGTGGCTGCCACGCATCCCTTCGGTTCATGCATGGTGCAGGACTGATGCAACTTTTGCAGTTCACCAAAAATCGCAGTTGGCGGTTTTTTCTAAAACCCCATATTATCATAAATTATATCCTAAACCCATATTAACGTAAATTATGTAACCATTTATCATATTAATAATAAAAAATCTCTTACTTTCTCAATTTACAATAATTTTTACTTTAGAGAATCCAAATATCAATTTTTAATATTATATATTTATTGATTATTTATTATTTTTAAATAAGTTCATTATGGAATATGTATTAATATGAGGAAAAACTAAGAAAAAATAAGGTATTTTTTTTTTTGGGTAGTGAAAAGAAAAATAAGTTAACTATATAGAAGTTAATATTCGTTTGAAATATTCGTAATATGTGGGGATGAGGCCCAAAACTAAAAAGAAAATCCATTGAGGAAATACTGATTGGAAGGGTAGGTGCTAGCATAAGTCTCCTTCAAATGTTATCTGCTAATACATTTTTGTACCTTTTGTTTCTTTTTATAAATAAAATCTGACAGTACCAAATAATGATAAATGTATTCTTCCCATCAAAATAGCTCATGACTATGTTCCTCATTCCTAAAGCCATGAACCAAGATTTTTCTTCATTCCTCAACAAAACTGAAAAATCTATGGGCTTGTTTGATAAGTGTTTTCAAAAATAACTTTTGACTTTTAAAAACAAAAAAAAACTTATTTGAAAAGGAATTTTCTTCTAATTGATTTTAAAAATAATAAACACAATTTGGATTTTAAAAACAAAAAATAAGAAACACCTTTCATATGCTTTCAATTTTATTGTTCTAAGAATGTAAAAACTGGGGTGGCATTTTTGTAGTTAAGATGTTTTATTGTTTTGCACCTTGTTTGAATCTTGTATCAACCTAAACAGAAATAACCTCCCCCCCCCCCCAATATCAAGCCTTACCAAGCTCATCTAACCAAGCCTCATACAAGCACTATATCTCATCTCTCCTCTCTATCACTTGCCCAAGTTCTTATAGTTGTTACTAGAAAGAAGGTACCATTTTCGATCTCAAAAGATTCTTCAAATTCTTTAATTTGTGTTCCTATATTTGGTATCATAGATAATCTATGTTCATTAATTTCCTTACTTCTCCATCCCCAAATTCTTTCTCCTTTCCCCTATTCTCCATCCCCAAATTCGTTCCCCTTTCCCCTATTCGCCCAGCCATCCATACCCATTCTTTTTTCTATTTTTCTCTGCTGCAAGCCCAGCCACCTTGTCTTTTTTCCATTCTTTCTCCATCGGCCCCAGCCACTTATTCTTTTTCCTATTTTTTCTTCGCCATGGCCCTAGCCACCCTATCTTTTTTCCGTTCTTTCTTCGTCGGACCTAGTCACCCTTTCTGTTTTTGATTCTTTCTCCACCAGCCATCATCCATTACCTACCGACGTCCAACCCCAACTCACCATTGCAATGATTGTGTTGAGCATGTTATTCGGGTTTCAACTCTCAAGATGCCCCCATTTGTCTGCAACCCCCACCATTCAATCCTTTCCTTTTCTTTTCAAAAAGACTTGGATTGTTGCTCAAAATTTCGATTTTTATCAACCTGGGTCATGGTTGTTTTTGGTTAGTAATGTTGGGTTTCGGTTAACCTCTCAACTAAGGGTTTTGAATTTTGATGTCTTATCACTCGTTTTCATGTTTATGTTTGATATTAGCTTATTTGGTAATTTGCTTTGAGAGAAGACCATATGGTGAGTGTTTTGGATTATGCTGGCAACTACCTGAATGGGTATCATCTTGATCACTTGATGAAAGTTCTATGAAATTGGATACAATAGAATTGCTTTTTTCCTGTGACTAAGATCTTAGCAGGGTGTTTTTTTTTTTCTCTTGTGGGTTGAGATATTTGTTTCCTATATTGATTGGCACTGGTAAAATAATGAGAGAGCTGGATTAGATTGGGGGATTGTTGGTGTTGGTGCTCCTTTGGCTTGCAGATTTAATGTCTTGCTTTATTAGGAGTCATATGCTATCTTGGGTGTCTACTTTTATTACAAATGGTAGTTTATATTATGATTAGGATGGTGTTTTATTTTTGTCTTGATATGACTCTGTTATATATTCCTATCTTTGCTCCTCACTTTGCTTTGTTGAGTTGAGATTTTATCCAAATTAGTAAGGCGGTGACTTTTGCATGTACTCTTTTAGTTTGGAAATAGATTTGTTACTCGACTGTTTGGGTTAGGCACTAGACTCATAGCTTCTAAAATTTGTTCCTCTCAAGTTTTTGATTTATTTATGGAGTCGGACTTGTCCATTGTGCAAAGGAAACAAAATTCACAATTTATTCTATCAATATCAGTTGTTAATTAATTAATGATAATAATAGTCATTATTTAATTTGCGCAGTGAGCTTATAAAAGTGAAGAAGTATATGTTGCATGAATATATGTTTATCGCTACTAATCTTGAACCTTTTTTTCTTGGGTTTAGACTTATCTTATAATTAGCATATTTTCATTTATCTTATGATTAGCATATTTTTAGTTGATGCCTTGGGTTAATTTAAGTTCAATTGTACTTGTGTTAGCATTGTGCTAGTTAAAACTTGTGGCTTTCTTATAGATTTATTGCTAAAGTTGTTGGATATATTATTACCATTGTAGATGAAATATGACAAGAAAAAGACTTCACTTTGGTCCCCATCAGTGGTTAAAACTTATATAGATATTATAGTTGAGGAGGTTAATAAGGGAATATGAGAAACAATGTATTTTCACCTAAAGTATGGCAAGCCATATTGCAAACACTTAATACAAGAACTGGACATACATTTGACATGAAAAAAATTAAGTAAAAGTTTAATAGGTTAAGGCAATAACATGCTACATTTTGTCACTTGCTACAACAAACTGGATTTGGATGGGATGTAAAAATTAATACTGTTATTACTACAAATAGAACATAGCATTTTTTCATATATATTTACATATTTCTTATATTCAGCATATATTATTTATTTATTTTCCTTATAAGAACACTCTGATGCTGCATCGTTTAAGAAGAAAGGTTTGGAACCTTAAAAACTCTTGGGAGTGATTTTTAATAAAAGTAGTGCAATTGAGGTGCTTCATCATTCATCCACTCAAGATCCACCTAACATAGATGATGAAAATGAGCTTGATAATGAATATTTGTAGCGTGGAATTCATGTAAATTTAGATGATAATGAAGAAGAGGAAGAGGACAACCCAATAATAGAGAGAGTCACCTGTAGTGGTAAAAGGATAATTAAAGTTCAAGATCGCAAGGCAAGGAAAGAGTATAAGAACTATCAAGTGGGAGATGCACTTCAAGCATGGATTAAGTCATCTAAATTGAGAGTAGAAGCCTTTGTTGAGACATCTAAATTGAAAGTAGAAGCTTCATTGGCTAGAGTTGAGAGGTATAGGGCTAAGAGTATAGAAACCACTAGTTCTGCAATTACATCATTTGTATATACTATGGCTAAATGTGTAACTAAACTAAATGAGATGGAAAATATCTCAGATGACTCCTACACGAAGGCAGTGGACAAAAGATAGGAGAAAGGCATGGATTCATAAAGTTGTGTGACTATTTTGCATTATACAGTGCTTTTAGATTAATTGAATCAAGTTATTTATTTCCATTAAAACTACTTATTATGTATGACTTTTTAAAAGTTTGTTGTTGGTTTGTACTTTGGTTTGCTTTGTTATCTGGGACAAGATTTAATAACTAAGACTACTTATTTAAATATATATTATGTTTAATAGTAGGTTTTATTGTGATGGAAATAAATAATTATCCTTCAGGTAGTGATAGTATCTCAATAGATACTTTTGAAAGATCTTCATCCTCATCTAACTCTAGTGATGGTGATTCTGAATTTGCAAAATTATTAATACTTAACCTTATTGGTGATTATGAGTAAAAAATCTACAACAAAGTTCCTATTAGAATATCAGCACTAAGAGGTCAAGAATTTGTTAGTGAGCTTTTGAAAGAATCTAGAATCGTTTGCTATGAATTATTACATATGGAAAAAGCATGTTATATTAATTTGTGCAATGAACTGAGAAGCAAAAATTATCTAAAAGACTCGAGAGAAATGTTTTTAGAAGAACAAATGGCAATATTTTTATTCATCATAGGGCATAATATGCATCATAGAGTAGTAGTAGATCGATTTCAACATTTCACTCAAACTGTTTCTCATTACTTCAAGAATGTTTTAAGAGCAATTTGTCGCTTAGGTAAAGAAATCATAAAATAAGATTCCACATACCTACCTGATCATATAAAAATAATCCAAAATATTACCCATGGTTCAAGGTTAGTCCTTTTTTATCACTTGTTTTGTGTTATATGGTATATTATGTTATTTTCTTTTATCAAATTGATATGTTTCTATCGTATGTTTGTATTAGAATTGTATAAGAGTTGATGGAACACACAAAAGTGCGTGGGTTCCAATCGATAAACAGACATCATGCAGTAGTAGAAAAACAACCATCACACAAAATGTTATGCGTATTCAAGTTAGAAAGGTAGTGCTTATGATTCAAAAGTTTTTCTAGATGCACTTACTAATCAAGATGCAAACTTTCCTTGATCTCCTGAAGGTGATATACCTTTTGTTAGAATTTTCTAGATTTGGGGTTCTATTAATTGGTAGACTCTTTTGATTTTTATAAAAAAACAGGTTAAATGGATAGCCTGATATTTTCTTAGATACCTATGTTATTATTATGTGATCCATTATGGGTTTAGGATTCACCATATATTATTGAGCTTAGGCTCAATGGTGACAGTGTTGGATAATGTAAGAGCCTTGGATGACCTAGGTCTTTGATGAATGAAACTAAGTTGTTATATATATTCATATTATTGGCAACATCCCCACTCCACTCTCGGCACTTTTGACAGCTATTACTCCATCAATATTGCCCTTTGAAAGGAGAAAGAGAAGGAGAGGGTTTTCTTGTACTTGGCATATACAAGTGTGTATGTATTTTTTTGCATTAGGATTTATAGATGGAGTGCTCCTCAGCGATATAAATCTGACAAGTACACATTGTTATTAATCTATATTTCTATTTTATTGGTGTTCTAAATTTCTGGTATAGATCCGATAAAATCTTACACCTTCATCTAATAGAATAATTATTTATTGGTTATGTGTTAAACTCGACAGTGTCATATGTGAAATTACTTGTTCATTGATTATTACGTAATGATATTGTTAATTTATATTCTTATCCAAGTTAATGCTCGCTCACTGATTTAGGTTTATTTTATTTGATGGATTATGGTTATCCATGTATTGGAGGCTTTCTCCTACCTTATAGAGTTAAACAATATCATGCAGAAAAATTTCATAGTCAAGGTAGACAAGCTAAAACTGCTCATGGGTTGTTTAATTTTAGGCACTCATATTTAAGGATGACAACTAAGTGTTATTTTGGAGTACTGAAAGCAAAATTCTCCATTTTAAAACTAATGCCGCCATACAAGCCTTTTAGGCAACGTCTTATTGTCATAGTTTATTATGCAATTCATAACTATATGTGTAGGTGAAAAATACGTGATAGACTATTTAAAGAATACGAGAATATGGATTATGCTGAAATTGAAACTTAGAATGGCAACATAAGTTTGGAGGTTTCAATATTGACAACATAGCAAGGTTAACTGATGAAGCTGCAAGGGAAATAGTAAGGCATCATAACCAAATTGTAACTCAAATGTTGCAGCAAAAGTATAATGCATAATATATAAATAAATTTTTGAATATAAAAATGTATCAAGTTGTATTAAAACTTTATTTGTTAAGACTTTATGATAATATTATATGTCAAATTTATTATTATATTAAATTATGCTATTATATGTTTGCTACTTTTAAGAAAATATTTGTCAAACAAGTTTTTTGCTTTATTACTTTTAAAACTTGTTTTTAAAAATAATTATCCAAACAAATTTTTTTTATTATTAAAAAACTATTTTGAGAGTAAAATTACCAAACAGATTTTTTTGTTCTTTTGTTCTTTAAAATTGAACTTAAAATTATTTTTTAAAATAGTTTTAGAAAACTAAAAGCAAAAACACTTTTAAATAAGCCTTGTATCTCTAATAGTATAAGAGATTAATCTGTATGCACTGACAATATAAAAGGACTTTACATTGTTAACCAATAGCAATACAAGAAAGTGCCAAATCATACTAGGTAACCACCCATTATGATGAAGGACCCACATGATTTGGCACTTCTTACATTCTTATTAGCTGACAGTATAAAATTTTTTTACATTGTTAGTATATACAAATTAATAATATCTTTTTTTGGGGGGGTACATAAACAGTTTCTCTATTTGATATAAGATTTTATTTTTCTTTTCTATATCACCATTATTTAATTAAAAATTTAATTTTGATGAGCTGATAGTATAAAAAATTTTTACATAGTCAACCAATCATATCCTTTGATTTATATGACCATTTAAATAGTGGGCATGAGAGTTAATTATATTTGTTGATACGGCACGATATGCGTAAATGACAGTATAAATTTTTTTTTATGTTATCAGTGTATCAAAATTAAATTCTTTTAATTAAACTTAAACATAAAAAATTATTACAATGTAAATATGATTTATTTTGAAGTTGAAGCTATTTTCCTATGAATTTAATTGAAATGTACTGACAGTATAAAATAGTTTTATACTATCAGTTAGTAAAAATAGTAAAAAATGCCAATTCATACAAATAACCATCCATTACAATAAACAACTCACCATAATTTCTCACTTTCCCCGATTTCTATTGATTGACAATATAAAATTATTTTACATTGCCAATACATACCAATTAAATTATTTTCCTACATCTATAACTTCTTACCAATTCACAATCAAAGCACTTAAACCGGTTAGAAGGAAAAACTAAATGGCTCGAAATTATTTTCACGAAATGGTGTACGAAATGACAAACACGTAGTTGTTTTATGTTGAGTTCAACCGTTTCTCCCTCCTCTGTATATTTTCAATTCTGCATTGGTTATAGCATCATTCGTACCATTTTGACAAAAATGCTTTCGTTTTCCATAACACCTCTGAAACTAGAATATAAATGGATTTAATTTTATATTGTCAGTAAATAAAAATTCAGAAAAATATAAAACCATGATAAATAATTATAAAATTACTTTACAATATTAATATATCAAAATTATTCTCAATATAAATTCATAGAACCACTAACTATTTCTTGGTAACCATATTCAAGATTTTTTTGTAACATTTTCTCGATATCCCATTTATACTACATAGTATTGCTGTTTTCAAAAACTAAATAACAAAACATCTTTGTACTTCGATATTTGCAAAGAATGAACCTTTTTATATAAAATTTCATATCACGCGATCATATATAAATTCTCACCATTCCTTGGATTTCTCATGTGTTTCTTTCTGAACAACTCCTTCTTGCTTAATAGTGAAAATTTACTCATCGCAAGTCATATTAAATCTCCACATAAAAAGATCTATACTAAGGTTTCCAAATACCCTAAGTATTCAGTCAAGAATGGCCTAGCAATTTGAGTTGCTATTCATTCACAAGGACAAGCAAAGGAAGGAACTAACATAACCATTTTCATAAACAGGTAACAAAGTTACGAGCTACACAACGACAAGTTTAAATACCACTGAGAAAGTTTAGCCAAATAAACGGACTACAATTCTTAACTCTGAAAAATAAACAAGAGATCCGGTAGACAGAGCACCATTGCTCTGTTGTAACAAACAAGATTACATGGCCACCGCCCAATTCCCTAAGGATTGTCGATCATCCTCTTCAGTTCCTCATTTTCTTTGCTCAGAAGGTCGACACGAGACTGGAGCATGTTAATCATCGCTTGAGCGCTCATCATCTCAAACCTCATAGTCTCCCTCTCCTCGGAAAGCTGGTAGATCTCGGTCTGCATGTGTTTGATAAACTTCACGCAGCTCGGGGGCACGGATGCCTCAAGAGCAGCAGCATCAAACTCTGGTGGTTGTAGTGCCGGACTTCCCTTAGATTCAAGAGATTCCATCAGAGAAAATTCCACCAGTGCAGACAGGAAATGTTTTTTGGGCGCGGCATTGGTGGTTGCGGTGGTGGCAGAGGTGGTTGCTGCCGGGACTGTTGTTGCGGCAGTTGTTATTGTAGATGAGCACGGTGGATCCTGGCTGGTTCGGATTGAATCCCCGTTAACATTTGAATGGTTGGAGTTTAAGTAATGCCTCCTCCTTTTGTAGATTTGAGAGAAAGGCTTTGTATTATCTGTTTGGGGTGAAGGATACTCATCCATCTGACGCTTCGAGTTATCCTTTTCGGGTGACGGAAACTCAGCCATACTCTCCCTCTTGCAGACAGCTAACAGGCTTTGAGTTTCAATAGGAAGCTTGTTGACATCAAATGGAACTTTGTTGTTAGATTGAGTATCCTGAAAGAATATAACAATGAAAATGTTAGCATGCAAAGGCTTGATATGTGAAGCAAACTCTGAAGCCGATGAATGATGCATAATAAAAGAGTCTGTAACTCAGGATCATTGAAATTCAAATCCTCCATCATTATCATCACATCATTTTAAAGCTAGAGGCAACCAATCTAATATTAATTGCAGTAGAAGAAAAGAAATTACAAACAAATGATGAAATCTAAACAAATCAAAACAGAACAGAGAGGCAACCCAAGCAAAGATAGACGAGCTGCAATGGCAACAAAGAACCAGAACAAAAATAAGAAATAACAACCAAAGGAAAAGCAACCAGAATTTTGCAGTGGCAACAATTAAACACCAGAGTTGGAAAAGGAGGCACAATGGTACCAACAAAGAAACTAACAGGAGAAGAGAAGTTGACAAAGAGGACTAAGTTTTCAGCCTTCGAAGGAAATAACAGCCAGGATCCACCATGTTTGTCTACAATAACAACTGCCGCAACAAACCTCCTGACGGCAACCACCTCCGCCACCACCGCAACCACCAACACCGCACCAGAAAAACAGTTCCTGCCTGCACCGGTGGAGTTTTCTCTGATGGAGTCTCTCGAATTGAAGGAAAGTCCTGCAGTCCATCCACCAGAGTTTGATGCTGCTGCTTGAGGCATCTGTGCCACCGAGCTGCATGAAGTTCATCAAACACATGCAGAGCGAGATTTACAAGCTTTCTGAGGAGATGGAGACTGCGAGGTTCAAGATGTAAAAACTCCTGAACAAACATGCTGCATTGTAAAGGTAATTGAACAAGAATGCCATGAACTGAAGGATTGTCATTTATGTTTGAAAATCTAATGCAACAAGTCCATTCTGTGGAATCCTTAGGTAAATATTCTTCCAAAGACATGGCTCACACATATCCACAAGGCGCCTTCTTATTATGCACATAAGGTGCAAAGTCCTTCCTATCCCAAAACTGATTACATCCAACTCGGATTCACACCAATGGCATTTTTCTTCTTGGTCAGTTCAGTTCAGCTGTTATCTTATCTCTAATTTGCTTTGCCGTTGATTTTCCATCAATCACCCAAGCAGAAGCCTCGATATTCAAGGCACCGTCAACACCCTTGACTGTACTACACAGAGACATGGAAGAGTCATTCATGACTGTTAATTATCAACAGCTTCCTAATGAAACCATGATCTTTGGGAAGATATACCCAGGGCTTTGATGATATGCCAGTGCCAATAATGAAAACATTATTGATACACGTTGCAAACTCATAATCATAGGCATCCTTCTTGTTGATGATTTCATAACTTTTCTTGCATTTCTCTCTGAAGTCTGAACAGGGTGTAATTATTTCCAAAGTTCATTTTCCCCAGATATATAGGTACACTTTCAGAAAGAAACCACAAACTTCTCTGAGGAATGCTGGAGAACCAATGATAGGTAAGGTCTTCTTGATCACAAAAGGGACTAATTGCGAAAAGGTGATCAGCAACAACCTTAAACAAGTTATATCAGAAAGAACGACACTACTCTTTCTTATCTTCCAGTCAAACTTTCTCTTCTGAGATACTACAATTTAACTTATTCATATCATCCCTCACTTTTGTCTTTCCAACAGCTCATTGTCAATTTTGTTTTTATGATCTCCATCATATCAATTGAAAGAACAACAATTTGCTCTTGATTTGTACATGTCAATTTACGAAGCTGTTGGATTCAGGATTATCCTATCACACAGAAGGAATGTTGCTATTTTCTTTACAGAAAGATAGCAGAAAACTCAAATTTAAAGAAAAACAATACAAAGTATTTGATATATCCTTAATACTGGAGAATATCCATTGATCTCCCATTATTTCCGAATATCTCCCAACAGCTCCCAATTCCGTGACAGATGAAGAACTACTCTCAAAGAGGGAAAAAGAAAACGTGCCTATTAATGACAAGGTCAAAACTCTTTTAGTCAAGAATAGTGTGAAATCTCCGAAGAAAGAGATTACTTTGTTACCTCGATTTCTTCTAGGGCATAACTATCCATAATGAGTTGTCAAGTATTTATTTGCTTTCCGCGACTAGTTATATGATAGAATCTGGAATTAATGGAAAGCTAGAGGCAAGCCTTCAATTACAGTGATAGAATAGTATATGCAGATGCAAGTTTAGTATAAGTAAAAAAGGAAAATAATCAGAGAAGCAAGATGCTATCTTTGCCCAATGGCTTAAGCAACCCCACACTGCCCAGACAACCCAATGCCAACCTCACTACCCTCTGCAGCCTCCATATTCACGTTCCCCGCACTCATCCCCACATCCCTCAAATCCCTCTGCTGCTGCCAGGCGTCCATTTGGATAAACATTCTCCCATCAGCATAACTGAATCCTCCACTACTGTATCCAGTTCATTCCCATTTCTACCCTTGATCTTCCCCCCCTACCTTCTCTCGTAAACCTTCAGTGTCACTCCCTTGGGCCCATAGCCTTGCAGCCCAACTCCTTCTTGCTTCTTTGGTATACATCGGTTAGTGGCCCGTTATTATATCTAATAGACTCCAAAATATTTATTATGAAACCAGAAATCAATAAATACTGGACAACCCACCCAACGTACCATACCCATAGGGTACCAATGGCTACTGCCCTGAAGTAAGTAGCATTGCTCATTTGAACAACATCATGTTGGTATCATTAGATACTATCAAGCCCCTTGCCAGTAGCCCTACACAATCACGAGAGTCTACCATATAATTCAGGCCCCAGTTGGAAGTCCCATCCTCATTACTCAACATAAACAGCCTCCTCCTTTATAATAACAACAGGGGCCATATAATTCTTGATAATTGCCAACATAACTTCCAGGCTTGAGTATGATGGAATTCAATTACCTGGCAACATCACATTTCTTTCTTTATCCATGTAAAGAAAAGACAGAAGGGCCATATTCATTATCTCATTTTCTATCTGGAAATGCGAATTTCCATGTCGCAAGAGCCTTTCAGAGATAAGTATTTAGGGTAAGAAAAAGCAATCACCTGTTATCTAAGAAGAGCTAAGTGAACCAGCAAAGATGGAAATATGGTACTCACGAGGAATTCTAACCAGACAAACAAAAGTATCAGCTACGATTTTACTCACAAGGGATTGATCCTTAGTTGTCAAGTTCCTGGTCTTGTGGAAAGGGCATAACAAAATCCCACTGCATCAATTGATATCTAAGACAGACACCCAAAAAGGCCTTATAGCTTGGGAAACATCTTTTTTCTGTTTTTTTTGGGAGGGTGGGGGGAAGAAATTCATTAAGAAGATACAAAAAACAAAAAGGTACAGGGAATGTGAAGGGTAACGGATCCGCCATTTTTTTTTTTGTTTTTTGTGGGGGGAGGGGGGGGGGAGGGAGTAGAAAAAGAGAAAGTATTGATGTATCTTGGGGAATGCTGTTATTGAACATCTACAACTGTCACAACATGGGAATACTAAATCAAAACTCTGTATTGCAATTATCATTTTCAATATTTGTTTTATAAAAGAAGAAATATATTAAGACAAAAATAAGAAAATGCAAGGCTGCAAAGGTTCCCAATACCTCGACAAAGTTACCATTTTGTTACCACTGATTGAAGTCCACAACTGTCACCTACTTTTCATGTTTCCAATTATTTTTTTCACATAAGTATTCAACATGTCATCGCATATATTAAACATGAGCATCAATACATTTATCTCCAGGTGAATCCACACAATTAACCGTTATTCACAATGATTAAATAACAACCAAAAAGTACCAAAGAGAACAAACCTGTACGATATCATTTTTCCCTTCAACGCATAAAGCACGACCGTTGCCTTCAACACGTGGAGGGTGGGCAACGGTAACGTCTTCCACAGGCTCTGCTGCCCCAGGAACCAATCCTGATGCATCATCCCACTCCTCCTCAATGAAAGGCGCATAACGTTGCCCATTTGGAGGTCCTATGTTATTTTTGTGAAACACTCTACACAAAACATATGCATCCTTCTCCATCCAGCAGAGAAATGCACAAAAATGATTAACCAACTGTTGTGATATAATAACAATGTCCATACTGTAGAGCACATAGGAAACTAAACTTTCCACGTTTACTAAACAACAAAGTTTCAAACTCCTGCAACCAAGTTTCACACAACAATTTGGGTTTGGGAACCAAATAAAACAACAAAGCTCCTTATTTTATCAACATCAAGATGGGGGGAGCCCTCATTTGCCGTGGGAAAACGGCGCAAAATCATACAGTTTAGGCTCACCTCACACTTCAAGTTTCTAAACTCTATAATCTCACCTGAGGCTGAGAGGATCCAGTCCTAGCCCTCTCCAGCTCTTCATCAACAAGTCTGTACTCATGCATGACCCAATTGGTCCTCCTACCATCCGGAGCACGACCACTATGAAACACAAGGGTTTTCTTCAACCCCACCGTCCTTTGTTCATGCCTAACTGGGCGATCATTCCCAGTGGCTTTCCAGTACCCTTTGCTTGTAGCCCTGTTCATTCTCCCACCATTCCCATACTTCTTGTCCAATGCGCTGAAAAAATACCATTCTTGGTCCCTAGTCTTCAACCTCGACTTATCTAAACAAGCATTCAACATACCATCATCTCAATGAGTTAACAAAAACAACAAAGACAAGCAAACACAAACACAAACACCCCATAAAATAAAACATCAGAGAGACCAAATTTTTTCAACAACCCATCAAAAATTTAACCAAGACAAACAAAACCCACCTCCAGAAAACCCACATTAAGCTAACCTGAGAAACCAAGCACAACCCCAGAATCAAAAAACATCAAAAGTTCCAATTTTTACAACATAAATGAGCATAAAGGAGCAAATTTAAGTAAAAGAAGTGACCTGCAAGGTCCCAAGGCTCGCTCCTGTAGATGTCAACCTCAGATATGGCATCAAATCGGAAGCTTTTGCCACAAACCTTGCGCTTGAGGTAATAGATAACGAGCTCCTCATCAGTGGGGTGGAACCTGAAACCAGGAGCAAGCGAGGTAGGAGGAGCTGCTGCAACTACTGCAACAGCAGAAGCGGAAGCTGAAGCAGTTGGTGCTGAAGCTGATGGTGATGGTGATGGTGCTGATGATGGTGTCACTGGTGGTGGTAGTGGTAGTGGTGATGGTGGGCTGTGTGTGGTTGTGGTGGTGGATGATGGGGTTGGTGGGGGTGGAAGAACAAGGGTTTCACGACCCATGGTTGGGTGAGAGGAGGAGGGAGGAAGGAAGAGGGATTAGGGCTTCACAGTCTGTGGAGTTTGCCTAAGCAAAACGGAAAAGATGGGGGGTCTTTGATTGAGGGTCAAGCAACAAAAGAGGGGTACCTTCAATGTCAAGAAATTCTAGCACTTCGTGGCTTCCAGGGATTGTGTTTTCGTATTTTTCTTTTTTTTATCAATAAACCAAATAGAATTCATTTTTTTATATATGGTTGTATTATTTTTTTTTTTCAGTACACACCAACCCGTTAATTCAAAAAGTTCGCCAATTATTTTTTTTAAATAAAGTTTTAGGTGCAAAATTAATAGAGATCAAGTCTAATTAAAAGGGATAATATTTCACAACATAACAAATCATGATTCAAATTTAAGTTTAAAGAGATGTCTATATTTAATATTTCATCCTATCTCAAATAAGATTGCCTTGAATGAAAAATATCTATAAGAAATTAAAGAAAAAAATATGTTTTAAGTGCATGTCTTACGAACATATTAATTTTAAGATAATCTTATTTTATAGTAACTTGGCTTAATTCGAGCCAAATTAATTGACTTTTATTGGATTCTAAATATTAATAATTTTAAAAAAAAATCTTTCTTTTAAAAAAAATAATTGGACACATTTCTTTTAGTTGGATTTTTTTTTCTTTTTAGATATTTTTCATGAGAGATTCTTTTAGTTGAGTTGCATTACTGTAAATGAATAAATAAATGGTGTAGATACTATGGATCCAATAGGAACTTCCAGGGAAACCACATGATTGGGTTTTCTTTCTTTTACTAATTGACAGATAACAAATTTGGAAGTAAATCGTTGGGTGATTTCCTTCTTTTTCCTATTTGTGAGGTAGTAATTTGGGACCATTTTTGGGGCACACTTGCCATCTGTGGCCCATTGTGGTCATCCTCTTGTTCAAGGACCAAACATGTATTTTATTCCTACTCACGCCAAAAGTATTATTTTGCAAATTAATAAGAATAAGGAAATGTCACTCAATGAGCAATGGTTCAGAGAACATAATTATACTTTTTTTTTAATTGTTATGCATTAATGCTAAGAATTTAATTTCTATTTGATATTTTTTTCTCATCTTTGTCATTTTAAATAAGAAATTTATGTAATTTAAAAAATAATAAAAATTTTGAAATTTTGCGTTGAAATTTACTATAACAAAATTACTTTTATTTCATCTCTAAGATTTTTTTTTCCAGCATAATTTGTCTTTTTTCTTGACATAGAGAATAATTTGTCTTTATGTTATTATGAAATATTTTTATTTTCTATATTAATAAGGTTTGTCGTCTATTGATAGCTCGGTCGTTAATAGCTAAAAACATTTAGGAAGAGTAACAAGATTTAATTATGATAAATGCTTTATATTTTGATTTCCTTTTCCTTATTCCCCCATCTCCCTTCCATACATTATTAGGGGATTTTTTTTGGGGGGGTTTCACTGCCCTTTCTGTCAAGCCCACATGATGGATTCTATGCCTTACCAAGAATAATAATAATAATAATAATAATAATAAAGCTCTTTTATTTTATTAACTTTTAACAACTTCATAACTCATACACATTTAAACATGATTCTATTTTGTGACCAAGGCAAGTGGCACAGTGGTGATGTGTTACCTCCAAAAGGAAGCCACATCTAGGAGCGGCTTAGTTCAAGTCTTGGGGTCCAAGACCCCATGCTCCCCTCCCTTCCCTCTAGTGTGTGTGAGTAATGACAAAAAAAATATATATTCTATTTTGCACTTGAGATATTGGTTCAATGAAAAATATATTTGCCTCCAAAAAAGCGAATTTGGATTCAAGCTAGTAGAGCTGGCAGTAGTTAGAAACCCTCCCCCAAACCCCTAGGACCAAAAAAAAAAAAAAACATGAATCTATTTTTAGTATTAATAAGGCTATATTATTTTTATATTTCATTAACCTTTGTCAACTTCATAATGCATACATGTTTATTACCATTTTATCTTCAATATTAATAATGCTCTATTATTTTATTAACCTTTATCATCTTCATAACTCACAACATTCAATATAGTACAAATTCATTCATATATATTCATAAAAATCTTTGGAGTATCATTGGGAGCATATTATTTTTTTGAGATAATGAGATATTCTTATATATTCGATCTATTTGAACGGTCTATAAAACTAATATTTATTCAACTATAGAAACATAAAAATTTATACAATCTCCATATAAGAATTGACTCTTAGGATTCGAACTCACATTCTCCTCCTAAAAAGTCGAAGTTTAAATCTTTGGAGTTTACAGTTGCATCCTCCTTAGCTATTAATAAGGCTTTATTATTTTATTAACTTTTGTAACCTCATTACTTTTATTTCATCTTTAAGATTCTTATTCCAGCACAATGTGTCTTTATGTTATTGTGAGATATTTTTATTTTCAATATTAGTAAGGCTTGTCACTAAGAGCTAGAAATAATTAGGGAGAGTGGTCCGATTTAGGGTGCATTTATTTCACTTTTTTAAAAAAGTAATTATAAAATTTAAATTTTATATAGTTTAAAAAGTTAAAATTGATTTTTTTTCAAAAGATACTCTTTTCAAACAAAAAAAGTCGAAATAGATTTTTTGATATTTTGATTATTTTAAAAAAATTCAAATATGAAAATTAATTTTTTAGTTAAAAAAATAATTTTTTACTAAAAAAATCACAAATAAATACACCAAATGCTCTTTATTCTAATTTCCCTTCCCTTATTCCCCATCTCCAGTCCATATTGATTAAGAGGTTTTTTAAGGCACTAAGAGGCTCTTCTGACAGGCCCACATCATGGATTATAGATCCTAACAAAATAATAATAATAATAATAATAATAATAATAAGGCTTTATTATTATTAAACTTTATCAAATTTATAACTCATACACATTTAATATGATTTTATTTTCAAGATTAATAAGATTATTATTTTATTAACCTTTATCAATTTCATAATGCATACACACTTAATATGATTTTATCTTCAATATTAATAATAAGGGTCTATTATTTTATTAACCTTTATCATCTTCATAACTCATACACATTTAATACGATATCATTAGGAGTATTTTTTTTTCGTTAAAATTATAAGATATTCTTATAGGTTCGATCTATTTGAATCATTTATAAAATTAATATTCATTCAACTATAGAAGCATAAGAGTTATACAATCTCTACATCAGAATTGACTCTTTAGTATTTAAACTTACATCCTCCTCCTAAAAAATTTTAAATCTTTGGAGTTTACGTTTGTCTGCCTATTAATAAGGCTTTATTATCTTTATTAACCTTTGTCAACTTCATAACTTATACCCATCTAATATGGTAAAAATTCATTCATATACATTTAATGAAATATACATGGAATTTTATAGATAGGATGACCAATAGTGAAGTGGTACAGCGAGCAGAGGGTAAAGAGAACCCCCATCAGGTATGTTTCATTTTTGTTGTGTAAGATAACAAGATATTTTTATAAGTTTAACCTATTTAAATCACCATAAGACTAATATTCATTTGATTATACATGAGCATATGAAATGTGTATATATATATATACACATTAATCAACTATTTGTAGGTGGGAATACTGCAATATTGATCCTTATCATGATGATCATGAACTAAGTCTTTTTGTACCTCCTTCCTCTTGACAAAGCTCTTCACATTAAGAATGATTCATACTTAGATTATAAAGATGAATAAGGATCTTTCTATTAAGAATGATTCATATTTGAAACATTAAATATTTTTCTTACTTCGAAATCATCCTTACTTAGACAAAGGAGCGTACTTTTTTTTTACAAGTATTTTTTATTAGAAACAACCATATTCGAAGCACGATCGAATACTAAATATGAGCACTTTTCTACATTATGATTTAAACTATGGTTCACCACATTATGAAAGACCAACCCCTTCCATTAGACACAATCTTTGTTGATGGAACGTAATTGTGTCTAGATATATTTATACTAACAAATACTAAAATATAATTTTATGCTTACATTTCAAGAAAATGTCTGTATAAAAAGCATGTTTATTTGCTTGCTATTATTATAAGGAACTTCCAGTTATATCACAACTTTTTTTTCAAATAGTCCACGAAATACATGTGTTTGGAGTTTTGAATATATAATTAACTTAAATAAAATGCTAACTAATAATAATAATAAAAAAAAACATAGTTGACCAAATGTTCTATAATGAAGGTTTGCTATATGTGACAAAAAAAATTTCGGCGAAAACGCACGAAAAAAACAACGTACGGTGGTTTTTTTTTTTTTTTTATTTCAACAAATAAAAAATGAAAAGTAAAAGGTAAAAATAAATTCTATGGCTTAAATGCTTAGTACATGACTTTGTGCAGGAGGTTTTCGTACGACATAGCATTTTCTAATCTATTATGTAGCACAATTCTGAACTAAATCCTCAAGTAGTTACTTGATTTTATTTCATTTAAAGATCTAAGATTAAGTGTATGAGATGATTAAGAGGATGAATTATAGGCAACATTATTTAGGTAGAATTTATTCTTGAAATCAAATAGTTCTTAAATATACTTAATGTTACTTTGACATGGTTATTAGCTAAGGCTATAGGCCAAGTAGCCATTTACTTTTTATTTTATAATTAAATTACGCCAACAAATTAATGGATAAAAATACGCCTATATAAAAAAGTCACCTAACATTCTTTTAATACTTTTTAGATTGATATCCAACAAACAAATTTGAATATGTGATTTCTATATAGATTTACCAAAAGTTGCCAAATATGAGATTATGATTACAATACTTAACCAAAATATACTACGAGGGGGAGAAAAAAGAAAATATATGGCAATCCCAAATAATCATTTATGAAAAATGAAAAAAAAAAAAATTGGTGATTGGGCGGCTCAGAGCAGCCATGTGCCAATAGGAAAAAGGAATTAACAATCCGACCCGGGCCCAATCCAATTGGTAGTACAGGCTTTTTGCCTTTCTTCTGTCTTTCTTTCTTTCTTCCTTTCTTTTTTTACCCTTTTGATTTTACCTTTCATGATCAGTGATTGAATTGTTGGAGGATGTTTCGTATGAGTGAAATCCATTATCCATCCCTATTCCCTACACGTTCCTATCAGCTATGAACACTGCCTGCACTGCACTTACTTATATGTCAGTACGATCGCCTCTACTTCACATTTTCTTTAATTTCCCGCCAATTTCACCCTCTTTCATCCTTCAATTTCATCCCTAACAAAGCAAAAAAGGCTTTTATATGGCTCTATATGGTCTGATTTTCTCCCTTACAACATTTTGTCATTTTTTTGAATAAATTCCCAAACTAATCCTTAATGATTTTTTATTGGAGACAAATTTGTCTGAGAGAAAAATATTCACTTTAAAGTTCTAGGCATTTATAATTATCGGACATGTTAATCCTTCAGTTAACTTGATTATGTTAAAACTAAATGGAAATGCACACTTGACATATCATCTTTTTGAGATGACATTATAATGACACTGTTGCTCTCATCTTCATCTCCTTTACTCTGATCTTCCCTAGGACCCAAAGCTAGAAATAAAAGCCAAATTCTTTAAATTCGTAAAGAGATTTTGTCCATACATCACTATTACTATTAAACCCTATTATATATAGCAAACACCACCATTTGGGCAAGAATCGAGTGCTATTCAAGTACGTCTACTGCCGCAATATCTTAGGGTTACCGAGAGTGTCCAAGGACAATGGGCCTTAGAAGTATACTTTTTAAATATTTATAAACAATATTTAATAAAGAATTACTTATAAGAATTAAAAAATTTACTTGTAACTCCTAGACTAATCATTTAATCAAGATCTCATGTACTGTTCGAAAACTTTAAGTCAATATATATTTGTCACCAGAAAGGTGGGTGGCAACCGATTGAGCATTATATATACTAGTGCATTGATAGGCACTTTTTTTTATTATCAATTTAAAATTTTATTTTTATTTTTTTTAAAATTAAATTGAAGTGAATATTTTTAATTTAAATTTTTTTTTTAAAATATTCAAAAATTAGAGAAATTGAGAGAACTTAAAAAAAATTAAGAGAAATTGAGGGATAATAATGGAAAATAAAATGTGACCAAAAGGGAAGTTAAAATATCCCAACCCCTTTATATAGTAGTATAGATGTTTGCATCCTTTTGTTGTAAAATAATAGCTTATTTGTCTAACAAAATTTACATGAAAAGGAAGTGACAGACGAATATAATTAAGCCAACAAAAAAAAATGAAATGCTCTCGGCTCTTGGATATAATTCTCTAAGAGGTGGAACCAAAGTACTGAATAGGCACCTCTAGGAGCAAATATGTATCATTTAAACTTTAATAGGCATGAGCCTCAGGCGCAAACCAGCACTTAGGAACAATGAACAGGTGTATATGATGCCGAATATTTGCACTTATTAGCCAATAGTTGCATATATAGGGCTGAACCATGCTTATTTTGATTTGAGAAGGCATTTAGGGTGGAGTGGAGTGGAGACTAAGGGACCTTAATGTGTTTCCATTGTTTAAATTGATAAATTTATAATAGAGTGAAGTGGTTAGTGAATGAATAGATTCTAACTTATTTTACCAAAACGTCCATTTTTCATTCCTCCCAATTTGAGGGGTTTGGGATGGAATCTTATTTTATCCAAATAATAGAATAAAATAATTACTCTACTTCACTCCATTCTATTTCACTTTCTTGAATTTTATTCCACTCCACTCCATCACTGGCCATCAATCGAAACATACCTTTAGTTTCCAACATCCAAAAGGATGGAATATGGCACATATTAGGTGCTATGGTCCATAAATAGAAACTCAAAAAAAAATTTGAATAATGAGATTAATTTTGATCTAATGTTAGTGAGTTTTATACTGTTATCAATTATATACTTATATTTATAAGACTTTTAAGATAGTGGATATTTGTGTCAAACACTTTATTGATGTGATAATTTATGATTAGATGTATATACAATTTTTTATACTAATAATACATTAAAATTAAACTCTTAAATAATTTGTTTTCCTTAAAAATATGATATTGGAGGTGGATCCCGAATTAAAAATGTTATCTCCTTATTTTATATAAAAGAATAATTTCTATGTATTGATAGTGTAAATTAACTAACACCGTCAATTAATATAAATTGAAGATAGTGATATATAAATCAAGATAGATAGTTATTATGGTGGATAGTTACTTATCATGATTTGTCACTTTTCTAAATTTTTATTGATTGGCACCGTTAATACGTAAAAATTAAATCCATTTTGTAATATGCATAATGTCATATTATTATTAAAGTATGTTTGGATGAAAGAATTTGAAAACAAAAATGGGTGACAGTGTTAATTTTATTTTATTTCAAGTGAATATTTTATTTATTTGATAATTTCTTTGAACGAATAAAATAATAGACTATTATATATTCTTTGATTAATTATTTTATATTTATTAAAAAAACTTAGAATTTAATAATTTGTCTATACTCATTTTATAGTTTATGGCAATATACAATGACATCGTTTGATCAAAATAGTCGACCTTACATAGTGGGAAAATGATTAGTTGTTGTTGTAGTTATTGCACGTATACTTGGAATATTTTTCATTTGTTTTTATAAATGTTTTATACTTGCTAAATTTAGGAATATAAAATTATTCCCGACTAATTTTTCGTTTTTCATCATGTATGATATAATTTTATATTAATATTTAATGATATGTTAGCGTGTTATTTTAATGAAATTCAACTATTTAAACTAATTAAATAATATAATAATACGTTATTAAATACCAATATAATTATTTTTATACTTATAATATATTAAAATTAAATTTCAGAATTTATTTCTAAACCATTGGTACATTCTGCTTGCAGACATTTATGAATGGTACATTCCATTTATTGATGCTTATATACAGGTTTCATAACTTTATAATTGTATGTGACAGTTAAACTGCTGCCTAAAATAATGAATAATAACGAATATAAGGATATGGAAAACTACAGTAGAATATAATTATGGATTTAATTTTAATATACTATAAATTATAAATTACTTTCTCGTCTAATATTGTGTATAAATTTTACATGTAGAAAACGTAATTTACATATTTTATATAATTTATACTACTTATAAAACAAAGGTTGTTATTATATGAAAATTTTACACAAGTCAAAACCTAATAAATTCTATATATTTTATTTTTTAAAAATTTCTAATTAAGAAAATAAATTAAATACGCTTGCAATTAGAAAAATGAAAAAAAGAGCAAATAATTTTAGAGCAAATGAATGATCCGGTTATGTGTTTTAAAATGAATGTTTTCTCAATTATAAAAAAAAGGAGCAATTAATACACGAGCAAAAAGAAGAAGCAAATAGATTGAATGTGTCTTTTTTTTCAAAACTTTTACTCAGTTATGCATTTTTTATTTAGTATAAATTATAATAAAAGGCTCTAATAAATGAAACTGATATAATTGATTTATTTTTTATTTATTCAAATCCATGTATTAATGGTTACATTTGTATTTTGTGTATTGTATCATTTGGTTCGATTATTTATTTTATTTTGTTTTAAATAATTTTTTGAAAGACTACTAAATCACATTAAATTAAATAAAAAGAAACTAAATACTTGTTGTAACTTGTGAGATACCTATCATGTATTACCATGAATTGTGGGTCTACTTTAATCACCCAAAAAATATCATAGTGTTCTCTTTCTTCTATTCTTAAATGAAATCCAAGTGTTCTGTAATATTAAATCACAAATTAGTGTTAAGAAAAAAAAGATTTCCACTTATGCTTTTAAGAAATATTCATCATACTTTAGGATTGTGCAACAGAACAAAATTAATTGTTTTGGAGTTGGCAAATAATGTCATAGGGAAAATCATTGTTACAGGAAATCATATTAGTGAGAAGGTTTACATTTTTTAAATGAATATAATTATATCTGATCCAAAGTTCCTTTGAGATTTAAAAGAAGAAAATTTTCGGTTGCACTTTACTTTGCTATAACTATTAACAAGAGTCAAGGGCAATCATTATTCGTATGTTCGGTTGTTTTTGCCAATCCCTATATTCACTCACAGATAATTTTATGTAACTATTTCAAGAGTCAAATTCAAGGGTGGGTAGAAGACTTTCATATTAGATGGCAATGAAAATTCATGCAACAAAACAAGAAATGTAGCTTATCAAAAGGTATTTTAGAATATCCGAAGTTGAGGTAATAAATTTTAATTTACTCTTGTTTTCTATTCCATAATGCTTTTATCTGATCATGATTGTTGTTTTTAATTTTAATTTTTAAATTCATGATTGAACATTATATATAGTTATTTATACTAATTTATACTTATATGGTGCAGTGTAGTACGAGAAGTTGAAAATTTTAAACGAATGCAAAGTTATGAAGACTTTAATTATTTGATTTGCACTTATCTTTTTTTCATTAGATTTTATATTATACTTTTGTAGTTAATTTATTTGATATGACAATTTATATCAATTTTGTATTTAAATAATAGTTTGTTACTTTGTATTAAAATTAGATTATTTATTTAATCTTACAACTTAATTACATTAATTTTTTAATTTTTTAAATTGAAGTAATGCTTTTTAATTCGTGCATTGCACAGGTCACAAAACACTAGTTCTATTATAATTATTACTTTATAATTTTTTCTCTTTCCCATTTTATCCATCTACTTCATGACACTCATACTCTTTGTATAAATTTTAATTTTTGAAATTTTATCCAATTATAATTGCTCATTTTTATAATATTCTTTAAATATGCGACTAATTTGATGAAATTCAGAATGATATAATTTGGCCTTTTTTATTAATTCTATTTTCAAGACCTACACTTTTATTTTCTTTTGAAAATTTAATATTCACTTATTAGTTATTGTTATGTTTTATTACTTGTGCATAGAATAATTAATAAATAAAACCTTCAATAGCTATGCTCATGAGAACAACAACCAACTAAATTGACAAAATCTTTTGCAGGTAAAAATAATAATATGAAAGTAAATTTATGTGCAAATTAAAATTAAAATTAAAATTAAAATTATTATTCAAAATTTACATTCAATAATTTAAAGGATTTTTTTAGTCAGTACTCTAAAATTACCCTACTAAAAAATTAGTTAAAGTGGGGATTTTTCAATTAAAAAATTAAGTTCTTAAATTTTTAATACATGAAATATATTAAAATTTTCAAAAATTTTAAGTACCAAAAGAAAATTTTCAAAAATGTTCACTTTACTTAACTTAGAAAAACCCATATTTAATGTCAGCTAAAACTTGAGTCTCTGACTCTGAGACTGCGTGGGTGGTCACAGTCAGAACTCAGAAATTGTGCTGCGCGTGAGGGTTTGTTGTCTAGATTTCATTGTCAGTTGCGAGTGGCATGTGCTGCACGTGTACACATTCTAGTGCATGCATCGACCACGTGTCCTTATCCTCTTCCTCTCCACATTTTATTTCAATTTCAAATTTTCAGAACTTTATGAATAAATAAACAGCGGGGAAGATCGAAGCATATTGCTAGCATTTTTTGCTTTGTGCAAAGTTGGATTCATTTTGGTCACCAGCACATGACGACAACAGAGGTGGGCCCCCTCGATGCTTATCTGTCCCATTCAGGTGGTTTACAACATGTGTGTCCTGTTTGCAATGGTGTATATATGAACCGTCTCTCTCTCTCTCTCTCTCTCTCTCTCTCTTATTTTCCCAATCATTTGTGCAAGGGGAATGATTCTAAATTTCCAGTGAAAGCGAAATGTGTTATGCAAAATTTGTGATATGATAGTATATTAATTACGCAAGACTAATTTGACTTTTTGTGCATAAACTAATGTCTCTCAGGCATCATTCTTAGTTAAAAATTTTTAATCTACAAACAAATATATTTATTGCACTAAAAAACTTGCATGCACAAAATCTTTATTTAAATGATACTTTCTTTATTTTAATATATTTATTAATTTAATCAAAGTGATATATTTAAAAATTAATATATTTGGATATAATCAAACAAATATATTTAAAAATTAATATATTTAGATATAATTATATCAAGATATATTAATTTTTAAATATATTATTTTGATAAACTGACAAAATTATTGAAATGGAGAATATACATACTATATTAATGACTAAAAAATTTGAATTATACTACTTTAGCTATTAATGTTAGGATCACTTTTTGTTTTTTTTTTAATATAACTTTGACTTAGTTTTTGCTGTAAATTATTGTGCCATGCTAATAAAAACGTGTTTGTTGCGAGTCCCATACTAAATAAATAAAAAAATTACAACTATTGAAATAGATTAAAAACTCCTAGACTAATTTGCTTACATGGTACTAAAATTAGGTGGATTTTGTTTAAAAAATATTTATCTATTTAAATAAACTCATTTTTGGCCCAACATATTTAATATGCAGGTTAAACAAGCCAGCTCAACTAGCAAATGAGTTGGTCTATCCCTTTATTTATTTATTTGAAATAGTATTGGAACTCAAATTTGATTATTTAATTTATTGAATTTTGACATTAGGACTTTCAATTTGAATTTTAGTATTTAGTTTGTTTTGAATTTATGTAATTCGATTTGAATGTGTTGAACTTCAACTATTAAAATTTGTTTGATTATATACTATGTTAATAACTTTGACACTTGAAATGCTGAATGTGGATTTTAATATCTGAGCTATGCTAAACGATACAAATAACAGTGGTACAAAAATTTACAAACCACCAAGTAATCAATCAAGTTTTGCAAAGGAAGTAATAGACGAGTTGAAAAAAGTTACGAGTGAGGTGAGAGTTACAATCCAACAATAGATGTTATTTGCGAATTTGTTTGTACATCTATGACCTATACCATTCAACCAAAAAGGGTATTAGTATAATAGTAGAAGTACATTATGATTAGGGATGTCAAAAATTTCCATCGAATGGGGACTGCCCCACTCGGGACCTCAAGTTTGGAGATTTTTCCCCATGGGGACGGGAGCAGGAATAAATGTTTCCCCATAGCAAATTTGGGATAGGGCAGGGATTATCTTCCCACCCCTTGAGGACCCTGTATATATAAAAAGACTTTTTAACCCTTAATAAATATTCGTGCTCCATATATATATATATACCTTTATGATATTTCATACATTAATTTAATTAAAAAATTAAAAATATCCCAAATCTATTCCTATAACCTAACCTTATCCTTTGTGAGAGATTGTGATTGGGAGTTTTTTTCCTTTCTTTCTTCCCTATCATCCCTCCATAGCCACTCCTCTCCTTCTTCCCTAACGCCTCGCGGAGCCACACGACCAGCCTCAACCACCTCAACTTCGGTGACTGCGACAGTCAACACTAGCTATCTGCAACCACGACAGCGTCCGCTCACCACCACAACTTCCATTTATTTTCTTTTTTTTTTTTGGCAGAAGCACCAAACCTCTCTGATCTGTGCTAATGTTGTTGTTGTTGTTGTCTGAACCATTGTTTTTGTAGTTGTTCTGTTGTTGTTGTTCTCTCAATTTCAGAGCTGTTGTTGTTGTTGGGCTTTTTGACCTACGTATAATAGTTTTTGAAACAATTTATCAAAGTGTGGTAGTTTACAAACTTAATTTTTGTCTATAGTTATTTTTATTTTTTAATACTTTCTGTCTATGTCAAATGCTAATCAACGCCAGCAGCAGCCTTTGACTGACGGGACTGGAGGTTGAAGATGGCGCTGATCGAGGACGCGCCACCAGCTGCTCCTCTGCCTGCACCCGTGACCGAGTTGACGTGACGAGGATGGCGCTTTTCCAACCAAAGACCACCTCGTGAGCCGCCAATGTCCTATGCATGGCGCTGCATCAAGATGCGCCACCAAGGTTCTCTTCAACCCCTTCCGCAAACGCCTTCACCCCTTCCGCAAACGCTGCCTTTACATTTTGTTCTGCTTTCTGCTTTCTTTCTTTCTCCGTGGTGCTCTTCATCCTCTTACATTTCCTCTTGTCATCCCGATACCTTTCCTCTTATCATTGGCAAGTATTATTTTTTTTCAGTTCAAATATATTTATTAGATAATTTATTTGATTATTTTGTTCAAGTCAAGAATTTCTATAAAGCTAATTTAAATTTTATTTATTACTCATAAATTATAATTAATTTATTTTTTATTCATAAATATAATAATGCTATGAATTAATTTTTTTATTAAGAAAAATAGCTTCTGATAAATTTAATTTAAAGATTTTTTTAAAAAAATTATAATAATTTATAGTTCATTTTCATATTAATGTTTTGTATATTTATATATCTATATTTTTTTTTTACAGATGGCATCTAGTTCTTCCTCTTCATCACGTGTTATTTGTCCTGGACCAGAAGATGCATCATTGTTAACAATGCAAGAAACACATATTTCACAGTATGTTTGGAATGGACATCCTGATCGAGTATTGGTTGTTAGAGGAAAATCCTCTATTCGTAGCAGGACCGAACAAATTCCTAATGAGATTATTCCGTACTTGGAACAAGCAGGATTTCTTGAAGTTGCAAAACTCGAATTTTTCCAAATTGAGCATACATTGATATCTGCTCTAGTGGAGTGTTGGAGGCCAGAGACACATACATTTCATTTGCCCCCGGGGGAATGCACGATTACGCTGCAAGATATTGCAGTCCAAACTGGTCTTCGTATTGATGGGATGGCAGTTACTGGCGATACTTCTGGTCCGTGGCAACCCATTCTCCAAGAATTGTTAGGCATAACTCCCCCACAAAATGCTTTTCATGGTCATCGACTGAAAATGGCATGGTTAAATACTCACTTTAATAATATCAATGATCATATTGGCAATGAGGTCCAGATTCAGCGATTTGCTCGAGCATATATTTTGCGGTTGATGGGGTCACTTCTATTTCCAGATCATTCTGGAAACTTAGTACCCTTAAGACTTCTACCATTTTTACAGGATTTCGCCATGGTTGGACAGTACAGTTGGGGATCGAAGGTTTCTTATTTATATCGCGAGCTTTGTAAGTGTACGGATTATAATCGACGTGAGATTGGAGGCATGGCTGTATTGGTTTAGCTATGGGCATGGGATAGATTACCATCAATTGCCCCAACTCATCCACAGGAGATTGCTAACTCCCCACGTGGTGCTAGGTATGACTTTTTTCCATCCTTTTTTTTGGTAATAAGCTTTCTGTTAAATAATCATTAAATGTTTAGTATATTTGATTGAATATGTTAAATAACAGATGGATAGGTGGTAGAACTTTTATGGCTGTACGACGAGACTTGCCATACTATCGTCATAGACTTGATCGATTAAAGCGAAAAGATGTAAGAATTTTTTATTGATGTCTTTATAATTCTGGTTATATTGACTTTATATAATTTTTACTATTAATTATTGTTATTTTGCAGATTGTGTGGGAACCCTATGTTGAAATTTATGCATCACTTCCACCTATATGCCTTGATGGATCTCATGTTTGGAGAGCTGTTGTGCCACTTATATTTTTTCATATCGTGGAGTGGCATCAACCAGATCGAGTGATGCGTCAATTTGGCTTACAACAGTATATTCCAGACCCACCGCGTCAACCAGAACAACTCCATGATCTTACTCTGCGCGGCAAGGAAAGTGATAATTGGATGCTCTTATATGCTTCAGTTATCCAAATGTGGCATGATAGGGCACAATATCTAGTAATTAGTGATCAACAGATGGGATTATTGAGTGAGAATGATCCTTACATGAGGTGGTATTCAAGGCACACACGTCATTTGGATCGATAGAGATGGTACATGCAAGAGGCGTATAGTAAGTACTATTATTTTTTTTATTAAATTATGTTGTGTTATTATCATTTCTATATAATCTTCATATCTTCATATCTACTTGAATAGCACAATCAATTGGAGCGGATGCATCATTTGTCCTCTATTAACGACTCAAGCTTTTCGATGGACGATGTTAGAGATGTGACAGCTGAGTTATTGCAGCAGTTTGAGGAATTAGATAGGGTCACTGAACCTGCGGCAGCTCGTGTTGAACAACAGCCTCTTGCACAACCTGATGTGAATGTGGCAATATCTCCGACTTGGGTGGAAGCTCGAGGACTTCAGCGGCGCAGAAGGCGAGAGGTGACAGAGGTTCATACTCTTCCTCCGCTTCCTGAACGTGGTCATGGCGAATATTTTGTTCCGTCAGCAACATCAGCCAACCGCATGGATTCAGGTCCCGAAAGAAGTTATTATTGGCCACCTCAATATCAAACAACAGCAGGAGCATCCTCTTCACATGCTGCATATCATTCATATGGTCCAGATGAGGCGTATATCCCTTCTGCTCCGAGTCCGTCACAATTCACACCACCTGCGTACGTGCCACCAGAGTTTACACCAACTGCACCTATGGGGATAATGGATTTATTATCACATGAAACCCTTTACACCCCACGTGGTGTAAATGTTGTTTCTCCACAGGGTATTGACTTGAATGAAGATTTTTTATCTGTAGCTGACCCTGAGGATGATGCAGCTGATGTGAGAAGAAACCCACATCGTAGAGCGAGAGATAGGCAACGTGGTTGTATATTATCGCCTAACTCTCCACATGATTGATTATGGATATATCTTCTTGTTTATTTATGTAAATTTTTAATGTAAATATATGTGTATGATGTATATATTCTGTAAATTTTAATCTATTTATCTCAACAGTTTTATGCATATGTTCTTTAAAATTTTTTTCTTAAAAAATCTTAAAACTTGTAATTATTATTATCAATAATATGTTAATAAGTTAATTTTCCTGCTCCATATTTGTTCACTTATTTACTATAAAAGAATTTTTTTTTAAAGTTAAGTTTATATCAATTTTTAATGTGATAATTTATTTTATGAAATCAAGTAAAAAAATAGAAAAAGAGTAAAATAAAGTGTTTTATTTTTAATGTCATACTTTATTTTGATTGTGGTAATTTAATTTATTTTGTGGTAATTTTGAGTATAATTTATTCAACTAACGATAATTTATAGAGCAATCACTAAATAAATAAGGCAATTTAGACAATTACAATGCAAGAAAATAATTAACAACGGCATGAAAGTTTTTGTTTTTGAAATTAAAATAAAATCACACCAATTGATTAAGGGTAAACTTGGCACAATTTAATTATCTTCATCATCTACAGTTCCGCTAAGACGAGGGCAAAGACGTCGATTATGACCTTCCCTTTTACATATTCACACCGTTGTCTTCGCTGCGACTCTCTCAAATCCATTTCGTTCCGTATCCGTGTGGACTTTGGTCTGCCCTTTGCACGAAGGGTTGACGGATTTGGAACCAATGTCCAGTCTGATGTAGTCAGAATGCAATCTTCATTGCCAATTGGCCACCACTGTCCACTATATGCATTGACAACATTTTGAATGGAATAAACAGGATCAACTAAATTGTAGAAGTCTATACTTACAGCAGCACAAGCAGCAATGACATGAGAGCATGGATATTTATATGCTTGAAATTTTCCACACTGACAAGTACCTCTTCTTAAGTTTACAGCCCATGTATGACCGCCACTTTGTGTCACAGGGTTGAATGCCTCTTCAACCTCGAACCTTGTGGTCTCAACGTCATATTTGCGAACTTGGTGGGAACAAGCATCCTCCTGATTCTTCCTAATTGCATCGACTAACTTCTTACAAAACTTATTTCCAGCGCCCAACTCCGCCCTAGCCTCTGCACCTCTTTGCACAAAATATTCTACCATTCTCCCATATGTGCACTTAACTAATGCAGTTATTGGTAGATTTCTAGCACCTTTTAAGACTTTATTCACAGCCTCTGATAAATTTGTTGTCATATGCCCATATCTACCTCCTCCTATATCATATGCTTGACTCCATTTCTCCTTCGGTATACTATCAATCCATCTTTTAATTTCAGGACTAATTTGACGAAATTTTTCCAAGTTTCTATCAAATCGGTGCATACAAGTTGTATACCCTGCATTAACACAAATTGGATGTTAACTTTGAAAAGAAATAAAATTCATATATATAATATTAAAATTATGAAAAAGTACTTCTTACCAAGTTTCAATAGGTCTTGTTTTAGTTTCGTATTCTTGAACTTGTGGTTGAAATTGCTGGCAATGTGGTGAATGCAGTACACATGATATGCATATGGAGGTTGCCAACCGAGGTTTTCATTTGCTATAGCTCCTTTTATACTTACATGCCTATCAGAGATAAGACACAAACCTTGCTTTCTTGTCACATATTGCCGGATATTTCCCAAAAACCATGACCAGGCGTCTAAAGTTTCTCCTTCGACAATAGCAAAAGCAATAGGTAAAATGCAGCTGTTGCCATCCTGTGTAGTGGCAATTAAGAGTGTACCCTGATACTTTCCATACAGAAATGTGCCATCCACTTGTATAATAGGCTTGCAGAAATTGAAGGCATCGCAACATTGTTTGAATGTCCAAAATACTCGATGAAATGTGCGAAACCGAGTATCTACTTGATTATTGATTGTAAATTCAGTTGTCTCAATTTTATAGATAGAATCTGGTGCAAACAACTGCATATATGCAAGCCATCCAGGAAGCATTGCAAAAGATTTATCCCAGTCACCAAATACCTCTGCTATTGCCTTTTGCTTAGCTTTCCAGGCCTTCCGATATGATACTTGAAATCCATATTGACTACTAATTCTTTCTCTAATCAAGGAAATTGGAATTGATGGTTCTAATTTAACCAATCCTATTATAAATTAAGCAATCAAATTATTATCAACAAATAAAGTTAATAACCATAAAATACATAATTGATATATAATTTAGTGACGCACCTCGGATATTTGCACAGATAAAATTTGAATCTAATTTGCTATGATCTTGAGATAGCATAGAATTAAGACAAATATGACGACCACCCCATTTAGTGATTTGCCACTTGTTTGTCTTCTTTCCTAAAATTGCCCTCATTCTCCAGGGGCAACCTTCTTTCTGTCTTATACACTTTGTGCAGTAAATTGTCGGCGTTGATTCAACCACAATGTATGTTTGATGGACTTTCATAGAGTAATGTTTGACAGCCATTTGTACTGCTTCTTTGCTTTCAAATCGTAAACCAACATATAGCTCATCTCCAATATGCCATGAACCAGGCACATCCAATCCAGGAAATTCATCTGTCTCTTGATCAGGGTGGTCCCAATTGATATAATTATAGTGCGGAGATACATTCCAAAATGGAGACTCCATTAAATGTGTTACACCTATAAAAATATCATCAAATCATAAGGGTTCTATTAAATTAACAATATATAAAAATACTTATTTGAAGACTAACCGTCTTGTTGTGTAAGTTGTTCTCTGATATGCAATGAGGATGCAACAGGAGAAACTGCAATAGCTGGAGAATCTAAGTTAGCTTCAGACTCGGAAGAATCACTATCCGGGATCTCACCTTCATCATCATCATTTTCACTTTCATCGGGCGATAGATCTCTGATGTAATCTTCATCTTCGTCTGATAAGCCTATATCAGCACTATAATGATCACCAAATGGAGCAGCAGAATGAACAGAAGCGGCAATAGGCATGAATGAACTGCCTGCAATATCGATTTCAGCATACAATTCGAGCACTGTCAAAGAAGATCGTTGCTCAAAGGTGCTAATCATGCAATCAACATCATCATCATCAACTATCTCAAGAGCAGTATATGCACTGCAATCTCTAGCAATTGGGAACCTATAAGTAAGACTTGAAATAGTTTGATGAGATTGAAGCTTCAATTTAGCAGCAATTTTTTTTTTCAATGTATTATAACTGACACCTTTATCTATTTTAATTGATTTTTTATTTCCTTCAAAAGTGCATCCTTGCGGCCCATCAAATTTTCTACCATTCCAATAAATAAATATAATAAAATTACTCATTTTTTTAACTAAATTAAAAAAAATAAGAAGTACAACAATTACATATACACAAAAATTAAAATTAAAACATACGAAAAAAAAAAATTTTAAAATTATATTTTATAGAAACTAAAAATTGGAAAATTTAATAAAACCTTTAAAGAGAAATAAAAATTTTAAACGAAAGTTTCACATAAAAATTTTAAGATAAAACAGATCGATGGATGCTGAATGGGGGAGCGGGAGTGGGTATTTAAGGGGAAAGTTGGCGCATTTTGATGTCGCGTTAGGGGAGGATGGCGCTCTTCCAAGCTGCGCCAAGTGGGCTGGGTGGCGCCAGTCCATCCTGCGCCATCTGTCTGTCACCAGTCTCGTCCCTCAGCTTTTGTCCCTCAGCTTTTGTCATGTCACTCGGCTGGTTGAAGAGTTGGCGCATTTTCATCTTGCGCCATACTCATCCCCAATTGCCATAGACAGTGAAATAGTTTATAAACAACTGTAATTCAGTATATTGAATGTAAAAATACGTCACTTTGGTCAAAAAGCTGTTGTTGTTGATATTGTTTTCAGTCTCAAAGTTGATGTTATTGTTCTTCTACAATTTTTTGTTATTCTTTTATTAAAAAAATTATTACTATGGGGACCGATGGGGAAGTGGGGAACAGGGATGGGAGAAAAAAGTCTCCCATGGTGGGGACCGGGGATCGGGAATAAGGATGGGGAGTATTTGGCGTAGCGGGGAGGCACTCCCTGCCCCTTCCTAATGCAGGTGACATCCCTAACTGCAGCCCAAAAAGGACCTCGATTCAATTCCTGGAGATGGCACCAGTTGGGAGTGCATGCTTGAATACGCCTGAAAGGGATTAGCCTTATTTCTTGATAATAGGGAGGGAGATACCTTTGATAAATCATTTCAATTTTTTCTTGATATTTAGTTTATTTTGAAGTTTATGTATTTTAATATGTAACGTATCAAGTTATTTAAATTTGATTATACTTCAAGTGTAATAATATTTAGGAGTTTTAACTCAAAAATTTTGAAAAAAAAAAAAAAGAATTGGTCCATTCAAGTCCTCAAATTGGCCTTAAATAGGCTAGACAAGTATAATGTTGACATAATAATACTTGGTATATGTTGTCTTGACCCATTTAATTTGTTAGCCTAAATAGGTTGATTCCCTCTTTCTCTCTCTTTTTGAGTCTTGATTTTGTCTCATTTAACTACTCTAAGGAAGCTCAATATGGTACTTGAGCCATGGGAAATTTCTCATATAATGGCTAATATTTTGGGCTAGGTCCTTCTTATATGCTTAAGCCCAAACATGTTTCTTTTCTATGACAAAAAAAACTTTTTTTAAAAAAATAAAATAATAAAAACTATTAACTTTTACGTATCTACATGTAAATTAACATATGAGAATGTTATTATCATTGAAGATTATTACAAATTGGCGTATATATAGACACACACAGAGCATCATCATCAACGGGTCAAATATCACCACTGAAATAATACCAGATATTGTCTTTCATTTTAGAGGGAAAAATGGTGCCTCATATATTATATTATATATTATACCCTTATATTTATTGTCCACGGCACGTCATCTTTTTCCTAGCCTTCAAATCTTCAAAATCTCAAGATTCAACCACTTTCCCGATTTGACTATTGTTGAATATATATATACTCAGGTAGTTGCTTCTTATCTGGCATTTGGGTCGTTTTCTGGGTCATTAGCTTTTCGTTTTTTGGTGAATTGGGTCATGAGCCGTAATCCTACTGGGACTTAGTTTTCTAACAGCCCTAGTAGAAGAAGTAACATGTCCTGTAGTATGCACGTACCTACACTTGATTGAAGGGTAAATTTCACAGACCACAAAAAAAAAAGAAGGGTAAATTTCCTGTATTGATCAGATAACTGTGAGATGTCTTATGCTAATTGAACACTCGTGTTTCGCTGGAAGTTGGACCTGTAGCAGAAACTCTCATGATCAATGAAGTCGCTAATCACGCACTTTCTTTACGATTAGAAGCAGAACTGGTTCAATTTTTTTTTTGTTGTTCTGTTTTGTTTTGTTTTTCTTTTTGTTGGGGGGGACTGTTCATTCACAGCACTTTTACACACATTAAGCTATTGATTGGCTTAAGAGAAAATAAAAAGAAAAAATAAAAGGAGAAAAATGAGAAGCTTGAATGCGATGAGAAAAAAAGAAAGCATAGAGTCTACCAAAGTATTTTTTTTTTAATTTATGGAGAGAAAACTAGAAGTGAAGAAAGATTTTATTTAAAATATTACTTTTATTTATATTTATTTCTTTACATTATATTGTATATAGGTAAAAAAATTATTTAATATAATTATATTTTTTTTTCACTTTTCTCTTCAACTAATTAAGTAAGATAAAAGAACCATTTCTTATTTTCTCTTCTCTCCATTTTTTTCCTTTTATTTTTTCTATTTTCATTTTCTTTCCTTATCCGAAATAGATATGTTGAAATTAGTGTTGTACATGAAACAATTTAAGTGAATTTTGTATTGTAAGAAAAATTAATTTGAGTTAAATAGTGCCGCGTGCGGACGTATACACATTTACAATACTGTTCATAAATTATAACATTTCAAAACAGAAATTATTGCATGGTTGTTGAGCCCCTATATATGATTGTGTTCACTTCATTTTAGAGTATATAAAATTTCAGCTACACATCATGCTGGATTCACCGCATATATATTATTATTTTTTATGTTTTAAAAATTTAAAAATAAAATATAGCTAATAACTATGTAGGAGTCTATGCTAAAGGAAACAATAAGAATAAAAAAAATATTGTTTTAATTTTTTTTAATAAAATTCTTAAAATAAGAAACAGAATTAGCACAAAGCGATAGTTTTGTAATTAATTTTAAAAATAGAAAATAAAAACATACAACATTTTCTAAAATAAAATAGACCCATATCTTGGAAAAAAAAAAAAGAATCTTGTAACTAAGAATTTGACTATCAAAATATATAAGCCTCATCATTTTTTGCTCAAAACTCCTCGCACAAAGGATGCAAGATGTAGTTTTGACCATTGTGTGTATTTATAACAGTTTGATGATGGAAAATTTGTTATCTTGACTTATACTTAGATGACATGTTTGTGGCAGAAAAATATGGATGCATGGGGAAAATTAATGAACCCAATAAGAAGCTAGCACAAGCAATTTGAATAGCGATTTAGGTGAGGCAAAAGTAATTTTTTTTGGTGAGGGAGGAGGCAAAAGTAATTTGGGAGCAGAAGAAATTATGGTTGTCTTAGGTAGTTGGTTTCTATGTAGACAAAAAATAATATGGCTAGGTAGCTCGAATGCATCATGATTGTTCTCGTAGTCAATTCGATTGCTTTTGGAGTAAGAATGAAATCCATTGTTATTGTAATTAATAAAGCTTTTGTTAGAAGATATAGGTACCGCTATTATATAAGTGGACAAGTGAAATTAATGGGGCAAATTTTATAAACGAATGTTATGCCATTGTTGAACAGATATTTTTAGCCCTATTATTAATATTATTGACTATTTGACTATTCTTAGATAAACGGAGTACATGGCATGGGGACGAGGAGGGAGACCGAGCAGCAATTGCGTGATGGGTGCATGCCGAACACTTGTCAAGCGGTGTCAATTGGTGCTATTAGTATATATACGCAGCAATCAATATATTTTATTCAACCATTTTAGTTCTAATTAGACAACCCACTTTGCCCTTCAGAGCGCGTGCAAAAGATACATACAACAATGATAATTACCTTCGTTCCGAACTATATCAAATGTCCGGATATACTACAGTGTTCTTTCCACTTCGTAAACATTTTTTTTAGTCATAATAACATATTATTATGTACACAAGATTAAGGAGAAACTTTAAAATAATCACTACTTATTATAAGCACTAAAATAATTCACAGCTGTATATAAAAGTAGTATTTATGTGATATATATTTATACATATTTATGTCCAGGTAATTCGCATAATCTTACTCGTATAAACCACATTATTTAAGTATAGGCAATCCTTATCATTTCTTTTTTCCAAAATTAATATGGGTAGCCCAAGAACAACCACATAATAAGATCTAATATTATCTTAAAATTGATAGGCTTAATTCAATCTCAAAAATTATATTATGAAAAGAGTTATCTAAATTCTTATAAAAACTATCTAAACCGTATTCTCAAGTGATACGAGAGTTTAACAAAAAAAAAAAGTGTTATAAAACATTTTATCGTTGCTTGTTAAGAGACTAGCATGAATATAGACTGAAGACAGATTACTCCTAGGTTATTGGAATTACTTCTACTATAATGGTTTCTACACAAAATTATTAATTTTTGCAGACCTTAAAGGTTTAACGTTGGTATTTGATGGAAAAAAGATAGAAATAAGAAAGAGGAAGAAATAGTTGAGCGCGCGAATGGTGATGATGTATTCGTATGTGAGTTTGTGAGGACCCCCGTTTGAGACTTTGATTGATTTAGCCTAAATTTAATTATTAAAGTAGTAATTGTAGAGTTTTCATTGATAATAATAAATGAAGATTTTTCCTTATGAAAATGACAAATATGGAAACTTCCATAAACACGCAATTGATATTGCTTTAGTTAAATACGTTTTGTGTCTGGTTTGTTGCATTATTGGGAATATTCTTTCAGGAAGGAAATTTTTGTAGAAAATGTCATTCAGCACGTCTACTGTCGAAAATCATATTTAAGTCTTCTTAAAAGAAAAAAAAAAAGTTTTCCAAAACAAGTTTAAACTCATTTCACTTCTTGAGCTTATATATTGCTCTAACTGAATTTTTTACCACCAAATCATGTCGCCCATATTATTAGAGTTATGTGTCAAAAACAAGTTTCTTATCTTTTATATTATGTTAATCACAAACAAAATACTGTTTATATGATTTTAGGGTTAGAATCAAGTTATACTTGTGTAATTTTAAGTATAATTATATTATTTAATAACTCTCTATAAAATATAAGTTTTACCGATTTAACCATTGAATTATAATTACACATCAAGAAAATTATTTGTGCTAAATTTTATAAAAATTAAATATCAATAACAATGTAATCAAGTAACTTTTATTTATGTAAATTTTAAATATAAATATATATATATATAAATATATATATATATTTATTTATTTATTTATTTATATATTGCATTGATTTTGATATATAACAAAAGTATGCCAAACAATTTTAGATTGATATTAAATTTTGTAAACACGACCTATAAGATATAAATTTCTAATCTAATGATGAATTTTGTAAAATATGATAGACATAAAAAATTATTCAATGGTGTAACAAATACTTAAAATTATAGCAATGTAATTTAATTCTGATCCATGATTTAAATTTATTATTAGGATATAAAATTATTCATATACTTCTATTAATAATTTAAATCTTTAGAAAAGATGATTCATAATCTCAATATCAACTTGATGGATTTTGAAGAAATGATTTTATGTATATTACCTCTAATTCAAGGTTCTGTCTCAAATGCACCTCATAAAGAAGGGTGCATCATGCACCTACTTGTGTTGGGTGTACTTCTTATTTAACCGCATTCAAAAAGTGTGGCTAACTTACTAGAGAATGTGGCTAAACAAACATATGAATGTGGCTAAATTAAATTTAAGACCGTGGCTAAATGACTCTTGTCCCCTTCTCTTCGCTGTGGTTCCAACCTTGTGGCTCCCTTCCCCTTCTTCTCTTTTCTTCCGCCATCTGCAAGACTACAACAACAAGGACCTCCGCCTCTTCATCCATAGGACCTTCACCTCCAGCAAGCTAAAGACAACGTCGCCGCCTCCGCCGCCACACTTCCCTGAGCCATCATGGTTCGCACCGATATATTTGACCCAACTCAAGTGCAGTACCTCTTCGACTCAGTCATAGAACAATTGCGACCTTCATCCTCCATCACAGAATAGTCGCGACCGCAACCGTCCAAGATCGCACCACCAAATTTTCGTGCTTCCTCCATGACCGCTGATGCCAAACACGCGAATGAAACGACATGCATTTGAAGATCCAAATAGAGATTGCGATTAGAGAGAGAGAGAGAGAGAGAGAGAGAGAGAAAGAGATCTCCGTTGTGTGGTAGTGACTGAGGGTGGGGAGGGGCGGTGGCACGACAAGCTAAGATGGCTGGAGTGCGAAGGTAGGCAAGAACCCCGACGGTGACGCGATGCGGATGTGGTGGAGCCCGATGCGAAGGTTGGAGCTACCGGAGTTGGGCGGCACGGTGATGGGCGGTGGAAGCAGTGGTGCTACGCAAAAATGGTGACGCAGTGTTTGGCGGCTGAGGGGAAAAGGTGAAAACGGGGGAGGGGAAAGAGAAATGGTGTGGGGAGCACCTATACTCTACTGATGTATGATACACCCTACAATCAGCAAGCACCCAAATTCAAACGAAATAATCAAAGATATAAAATATATTAAAAATTTGGTATCAAAGTAGCGCCAAAATTAACTAACGTAAAACGTAAAAAATATAAGAAGATATGAATATAGATGCGTATTTGAGATTATCACTTGCTATACCATAATTCCCTAGCTAGTTAGTGTTACCGAGAAGTGAATTGAGCGAGAAGCAGACAAAATCTTCAGTTGCCGGCACGATCCAAAGACAAGAGAGTCCCATGTTGTGTGCACAACAAGAAAGGGCGCGTGGACTCAATCCAAAGCACACAATAAAAAAGTGTTGAAGGCATCCAAGGAAATACGACATTTGTCCTAACCACACTGATCTTCTTGGACCAAACTCCCAACCGCATGGACTACTCGCTATCCTCACCTCATTGTCTCATTCATTCATTCCATTTCCAATACTCTCTTAACTTCGGTTAATCTCTTTCTCTAACCTCTTTCTTTGTTTCTGAGTTTCGAGTTTGACCCATTTTTGTGAAAGGGAGAGATATAATCATGGTGGAATGATTCATGCATGGTTTGGAACCTGAAAAAAAAAGAGAACATGGGTTCTGCTTCAAAAGTTGGAAATAGCAGCTTTGATTATTCCTTTAAGGTTTTGTTGATTGGTGACTCTGGTGTTGGCAAGAGTAGTCTTCTCCTCAGCTTTATATCAAAATATCTTCATGATCTCTCCCCCACAATTGGTACGTTTTTTTTTTCTTATAGTTTCTTCTATTCTCAGTTGTGTTTGGGAAGAGTCTATATCATTTCTGGGGTTCAGTTTGAGATATATGAATTTGGGTGCCTTCTCTATCTTGCTTGTGAGAATGGAACAACAGGGCATAGTTACCTCTTGCATAGGATGATACATCTATTTTCTGAGTTTGGTGCAATATAGCAATTTTTTTTTGTTTTATTTTTGTTGTTGGTGGGGAGGGAGTAGTGGATTCAACACCCATGTAAATAAGGTTAGAGTGGAGAAGTGGTTCATATACTCATGCATTCTTGACGAAAATGCTTACCAAGTCAGCTTTCTTCCAAGTTTTCAATTATACTATGAACTTTTTGGTGTCCAATTGGTGGTTCCATCTTCCACCCCCCGAATTATATCAGTTTCGATTTCTGTGGATTTGGTTCGACTTGAGCTCCCTGGACGGAACTTACACTGTATGAATATTATGTGAAATCCACTTTACAAGTAACTTTTCTTAATAACATTTGGAGAAGAGAATTCCTAAGATGGTCTAATTGGAATTGAAATTGGGAAGGGTTCATGCCTTGGCAATTTTTCTATTCAATATTATATATTCATTGAAAATTGCCAAATCATCCCATATATGTCAGGAGTTTTATTGCCATCAGTATCAGTTATATCTGTATCTTATTAGAAACTTTAATCAGTCGATCAATTATATACTGTGAAATGTTGTGTTTGTCTAATGAGGTGATGTCTAGGCCTTGATAACCTTCTTTGTTAATATTTCCTATTTGTCTCTCTCATTAGGCTGATAACAGTTTGTCGGATTTTTTTTTTTTTTTTTGGCATATGGCTTTAAAAATTTTAGTACTATATGATTGAGTGCTTCACAGCCTAAGGAATTTTTTGCACTGTAAATTTCTGGTTTTGTTATTAAAAGAAAAAAGAATGAGCTGTTGGTATTTTTAAATCATTTACAGGTGTGGACTTCAAGATCAAGCTTTTTACAATTGGTGGTAAAAGAGTGAAGCTTACTATTTGGGACACAGGTATAACTGATTCTCTAGTTATTTGATCACATTTTCATTTATCCTTTTGTAAAGAAATTTCTTGTACATATAAGTAGTTAAGATTTTTCATTATTCTAACGCTCTCTTCTGTTCATCTGGGAAAATTGTTATAATATGAAAGGTGCTTTTTTGTCTGTCATATATAAAGGTTTTTACCCATAATATTTCTATTAGAAGTGATGTTCTTGAGATGTCAATTTGTCACTACTGAGGAAAGAACAGGGAGATATCAGTACAACTTTAATTCTTTACCTAAATATTAATAAAGTTGGAGAAAACATGAAAATATTCTAAATATGACAATTGAGAAGTGGAAATGTAGGATAATTAGGATCACTAGCTCCTTCTACTCGTTGCTGGAACTAAAGAGGCTACATTAAATCGTACGTTTATCTGGATAGTCAGGTAATGTAGAAGAAATAAGATAAAAACTCATGTAAATCTGTTTTATTAGTAAATAGGCTCTTCAAATGTTTCCCTGTCTTCTTTGTATCATTTGATTTGTACAATGAGGACTGAAGCAATTAAAGATCCTTGTAGCATAAGGACACAACCATAATTATTTTGCTTGGATTTGAATATTAACTGTTTGTTTAAAGTTAAACTCACTGAAGTATGGTTGATGATTGATGTAACCAAGCGATAGATGAGACATAATGATGAGAAGTCATTAGTCTCTTACAATAACAAATTTAGATCAGAACCTATATGCTTTTGTCTGTTCTCCTTCCCTTCCCTTCGTTCAACTGGCAAAGTTTATGAAGCCAAATTTAGTGATGCAAAATTTTAATCTTTTAATGTAAAACCATTTTCAAGTCTGAAGTAAAGGCTGTAGCTTGAATTTGGTAATATGAAAGTTACTGAAAAGTCATGCCTGTTGGTGATGAGGAGTTGAAAGCTATTCAACCCTAAGTATTTATAGGGGTATGATCCAAGTACAAGCTGAAGGTGCAACTGGGACCTTGGCAAGGGTGAAGAACACTTTCAAGTTTCAATGTGGTGCTGCAAAAAGAATGTTAGCTTGTGGTTTGATGTGAACTTTTGATCCAAAGGTTGATTTTGTGAAAAGTTTGTTGTAGTTAAAATTAAATAGTGATGTAACTTGAATTTAACTCTCATAACAGTGTCAACTAATCCTAACCTTATATACGTATCTAGCATGAAAAGAAATGTTCTAAACGTGAAATATGATTAATTAAGTGACTGAGAAAATAACCACAATCACGTCCCATGTTCCCCCTTAAAAGTGAAGCTGCGTCTGAACCGAGCATTGTACATCTAACTACATATATATATATATATATATATATATATATATATATATATATATATATATAGCAGCTTAGAGTATGCTTTAGCTGTTTCTACTTTCTAGTAGTAAACTTGAGGTCAGGATTAGATACTGTCTCTGATAGTGGAAGAAGTTAACTGTTCCGTCCTGTCAAGATCTATGGGGATACATGATACCATTGCAGACTGAATTCCATTTATATGAAACCCTGTGGTGGTGATTTGTTGCAGTGAGATCATAATATTTCTTTTTCTTACAGCTGGACAAGAGAGGTTTGGAACAGTAATAAGCTCTTATTACAGAGGCGCACATGGAATTATTCTTGGTATGCTATAGATATTGGAAAATTGAATTTATTATTATATTTTTTCTATGTACTTAGATTTATGACATATAAAGATTAACTATGTGGAGGTTATTTGTACAATCTACTGCACATTTTAAAGATGTACCGTCAGGTTTGTCTCTCCCCCCCCCCCCCCCGGCCAACAAAAAAAACGCACGCGCGCGGGGGTTTTGAATTCACAGTTTTCTATTTTATGTTCTGGAGTCATTGCAGAAATAATTTATCCATTTAAATTTCAAATGTGAAAATTGCATTTCGTCCATTTTGTTGTAAATGCTAGTGATAAGCCTATAATTCTTCTCTATCCCATCTTTGAATAATTCTTCAATATACCCTTGCCTCTGGCCTACACTTGTGCTCAGAATAAAGAAACAGTGTACAATTGTATACTTGTCACTCAATCAACTCCAAGCAATCGCCTATAATCCATACGAAAACAATCATCCTTAATTTTATGGTCAACAATTCCTTAATTCATAAGACTTTCCTCAATGGTTTTCCATGCTCATTAACAATTGTAAAGTTCTTGAAAGTAGTGAATGTACATGTGTCAAAGTGGTGCTCACTCTTTGTCCTATTCATATTGCCTATAGTGTTCATGTCTAACAGCATTTTTTCTTCACAATTTTCTAATTTAGTCTATGACGTGACAAGGCGTGAGACATTTACAAACCTGGTGGACATATGGGCAAGAGAAGTTGAGCTTTACTCCACTAATCATGATTGCATCAAAATTCTAGTCGGGAATAAGGTGGATAAGGTATATTTTATGGTGAATGGTCTTGCAGTTGATCCCTTACTCACAAAAGAGAGATAACCAGATAGATTATGCAATTTTTTTCTCATACTAATTATTTTAGAATTAAAGTAGAACTTCAATTTTTTCCTTAATTTTTCTTTATTTATTTATTTATTTATTTTGGATTTTGAAGATGGTCAGTTTGTATTACTTTTCAGGAGAGTGAAAGAGCTGTAACCAAGGAAGAGGGCATGGCTCTTGCACAGGAACATAGATGCTTGTTCCTAGAGTGTAGTGCCAAAACCCGAGAAAATGTTCAGCAGTGCTTTAATGATCTCACACTAAAGGTATATTTGATTTTATTATTTTTTGTCTTCTTCATTAAGTTAGTAATTACTTGCGTAGCATGCAAAGTAAACATATGAGTGTCTTACATTGAAATACACAACTTCTTTTTGCTTCTCTATCTCTCTTTACTGCTCTCTATGTAATCTCTAAAATCTAAACATTTTAATAGTTTGTCACTAACTAAATCCTTTTGTTCTTCCAAATAACATTGATTTACAGATGTTAGAGGTCCCAAGTTTACGGGAAAAGGGATCTTCCATAGTGAAGAGACAAAAGCAAACGCAACTATATGAGAAACCTCAAAATGGTGGCTGCTGTTCTCAGTAAATATGCTGCAACGTGACTATGCAATAGATTTTACAACGGGGATACAACTTTTGGGAAGATTTTGTTATTAGCTGGTCGATGCAGCATGTCAAGTGACACAATCAAATAGTTCAAATGATCATGTGCTCCAAAAATTTTTCTAGCCTATTTTCATAACTTCCACAAGAAGGTGCTTGATATGGAAATTGTCCTCTTAATTTCTTTGGGATCCGCAGTATGACTTTGGCAATGTGGTAGTCAAGATGATCATACTTGCACTTTTTCTTACTTATGTTATAGTTTTGGAAACACCTGTGGTCTTGTACATCTTATGTAAATATGGCTCCAGTTTGAATGTGTTAGGGTTGGTTAGGGTATGCAGCAAAATATTATGTTTTAATTTTTTGGTTGCGCCGTTTGGTCCTCCCTTATAACCTTGGGTGAGAAATGATTTATTCATATCATATGTCTGTATTTTCTGTTTTTTCAAACCCCAAGATGATTGTCTATTAATACTTTCTACCATATGATGATCAAACTTTCATCTTGTGATCAAGTAAAAAACATAATATAGATATCATTGTATGGAAGCAGAAGCTCTTCATATGCAACTGTTGAATTGAGGTGGTGAATTCATAGAAATTTTAATGAGGAAGAAAGAAGATTTCAATTATTGCAGAAATTTTTGTTATCTATTTGGTGGTTACAGAAATATTAATAGCTGTGTTTGTTTAGATTTTCATATATGGCCATATAGGCTTAAAGCATTTAGATTGAGAGGTTCTTTTATATGATTTGACAATATTTTTGACCTGATCTAGAGTTTGAGCTGTGTTGTTGGCTCGTCTATGCACCCTTTTTATTTCAATTATAATTAGGTTTTTGTGTTACTTGACATTGTTAGACATATATAATTTATTTCTGATCTTCAAGTTTAACTTTCGTCAATTATTTTTGGAATTAATTTGAATTTTGCTGTGAAATATTTGGTTTTATGAGAATTACTTTTGCAAAGTAATTTTCCGAGGGAAAAAAAAAGGCATTTTAGCTAACTTCTTTTCTTAAGATTTTTGTTGTTCGGATAGACTACCCATATATGCTTTTCTAATGTAGCAAAACACCATTATGCAGAATAACATGGCCCAAAAAAGGGAATCAAATTTTATTATGAAGTGTTGACAATCTTGTGCTTTACTCAATTTTTGAAAGATGTCCTTAAAACTTAGGGATGAAGAAATTTTAATGTGGGGAGAGGAACATATTTTGAGTTTTGGATTTGTGTCCAGGACATGCAGTTGTACTTTTATCCCTTGAAACTCCACTTTGCACGTACAAATAGGTGAAAAACTCAGCGTTTTGTTCTTACCATAACTAAGAAAAAAAGAGAGAAAAATTAAAATTAGTGGGTATTTTATTTGAAGAGTCTTATCGTTAGTAATTTTTGGACTGACATACAGGCTCATATTCCTTTAGGAGAAAAAGGAAGAGATAGCCAACGTCTACTTCTTCTTCAGTCAGTATGTACTATGTAGATCCAACTTATCAGTTAGCTTTTAAAATTAAAACCGTAATAATAGTAATAAGAATCGTTTTGATTCCTTTTTTTTAGTTATTAATATAATTTCTCTTCACCTTGGTGAACAAATAGCACGAGTGCTTGAATTATGGTGCCGTAGCTGGCCTATATCCATGTATTTTGGAACATGGTGGTCTATGTATTTCTAAAGAAAATATTATTTAGTTTTCAAAAGCACTGGAAGATTTCCCATGCACCAATCATATTTCATTTCGTTAAACTTCTCAAATTTTTGGCCGGCTTGTTATTTCCAAACTTTCATTGTGATATCATTAATGTTGTTGAATCCGTAAGGATTTGTCTTGTGTTCTTGATAGTGCTGTTGGTAACATACACAATGCATCAAAATAGTAAGCTTGCTTACATAGAAATTTGCACGTGTCATTTTCTTTCATATGAATACATAAAACACGAGAAGACATTAAATCTATTGTTAGAGTGAAACAAGGCCATGACCAAGTCTTGTTCTACCTTACTTGCTCAGTTTCTTTGAATTCTTCACCAACCTAGGACACTCCTTGATATAAAACTATCGAATTTATAGCCTATTTGTATTTCCTTTGTGGGAGCCTACTGGGGGAAAATAATAGCACTTTTGGTCTAAAATGGGATCCAGTGCGTGCTGCAGGGTCCTCTTCAGCTATGCAACATTGGTTGCAGTCTTTGTTGCAAGGTCTAGTGCCATTGATGTTTTCCATGAATGGCACGTTACCCTCGATACAGCCATCAAACCTTTGAATGTGAATCAAACTGTATGATCAACAACTTTAGTCTTTGTGGTTTATATGATTTTGCTTGTAATTCTGCTTCCTAACAATTTTAGTATGTATATTTTGTTGAGAAGGTTATTGCTATTAATGGGATGTTCCCGGGTCCCCTTATTAATGTCACAACCAATGATGTTGTCCATGTGAATGTCTTCAATAATTTGGATGAACCGCTACTCTTCACTTGGTATACGTATTTATAGTTATACTAACTTATTCCTTTTTCTTTTAATTTGTAACTTTTCCCTTTAACTCCTATTTAAATTACAAGAATACTTCCTAGTACAATAATCATGTGATGGAATCAAACAAAGAAAATGGGATGATGATTGTGGTAATGGTGCAGGCATGGCATACAACAAAGGCTTGATTCTTGGCAAGATGGAGTATGTGGCACAAACTGCCCTATTCTACCTGGTACTAACTGGGCTTATGTGTTTCAAACCAAAGATCAGATAGGCAGCTTCTTCTACTACCCTTCGATCAAATTTCAGAAGGCTGCAGGAGGATTTGGACCCATTCGCATCAACAATCGTAATGTCATTGCTGTACCTTTCCCTAAACCAGAATCTGAATTTGATCTTCTTATAGGTGATTGGTCTTATGATGACTACAAGGTGATTCACATGAATTGCCAGCCACAAATTTCTGTTCCTTGCAAAATAAATAATTGCCAGGTGGTGCTATTTGTGATTTCAACAGATCAGTAGGTCTATCTTGGGGACCAAGGATATGGCCAGTTATGCAATTCCTGATATTATTCTGGTGAATGGCAAAGGTCCTTATGGACACTCCTTGTCGAAGTCCTTTGAGTCCTTCACTGTCACACATGGTTTGTACTTTCTAATATGGATTAAGATTATCTCTTGGTATGATTCAAGCCAAAGAGTTTAATTTGTTATCTTGATCACATATTTCCGTTATGATGAAAGTGGTGGAAACATAATTCTAATGCTCAAACAAAGTTTGTAAATAACATCGGTAAAATTGAGAGGGCCCCCATTTCCTTTTGAGAAGTTTTGTTTGTGAAACTGTTATTTAAGATGCATAGATCCGTACATGTTATGATAAAAAGTGGTATTGTTGTTTATATATGGTCTAGGCAAAGGGGTTTACGTTAATTTTAAGCTGAAGTGTGTACTATGCTATCATGGCTATGCAGGAAAGAGCTACAGGTTTAGAATATCAAATGTGGGGAATGCATTGAGTTTCAATTTCAGGATTCAGAACCATCAGATGCTATTAGTTGAGACAGAAGGGTCTTACACCGCTCAGATCACATTGGATTCTCTTGATGTGCATGTCGGCCAATCCTACTCCGTTATCGTTACAATGACTCAAAGTGAAGCTGATTATTACATGGTGGCTACTCCAAAATTAACCATCACAAATGATTCTAGCTGGCTTGTAGGTATAGGAGTGCTTCACTATTCCAATTCTAATACAAAGGTAACTGGGCCTCTACCAAGTGGCCCAGACTCCTTTGATGTAGAATTTTCACTGAATCAAGCTAAATCCATTAGGTAAATAGAATTTTCCTTATAACCTCATTCTGAACCTTAAACCTCAACTTTGAAGCCTTGTTCTATGTATTGTATCTGTCATTTGATTGTGCTTATGTTTGGTAAATCTGGAAAAGCAGCAGGGAAAATGATCAGTTTTATAGTGTTTTTCAAATTTATCTTTTGCATACTTCTTTCAAATGCTTCAAGAGATTAATTTTGTTGCTTCAAATCTTATCCAAGTTTTCTATTTACCGAGCAGGTGGAATTTGACCGCAGGAGCTGCAAGGCCTAACCCACAAGGAACCTTCAATGTTACGAATGTAACTCTATCACAGACCTTCATTCTTCAAGGATCCCTGGAAGCAATACGCGGCTTACCGCGCTATGCAGTCAATAATGTTTCCTATTACACCATTGACACACCATTGAAACTTGCTGACTACTTCGTCAACGGCACTGGTGTATATCAACTTGATGCATTTCCTCATCAATCTGTCAATGCCAATGCTGCATATGGCATTTCAGTTGTCTCTGGGACACACAAAGGATGGGCAGAACTTATCTTCAAAAACAAGCTGGATATCATAGATAGCTGGCACTTGGATGGTTTTGGTTTTTTTGTTGTGGGGTAAGTACCTTGTGAACTGGAACCACCAAGCTAGCACCTCCTCTATCATTATGGTTCTCATGATTATTGTTTTATAATCGAACTATTGCAGACATGAAAATACTTCCTATATCTCCATTGCATTTTTTCTCATATGATGACAACTTGACAAGTAATTCTACAGCTTGAATTCTTTTGATATTGATATGTTGAGGCGTGAATACATTTCTTACATTAGCATTAAAATTTTTTTTGGTGATTACTGATTAGGTTTGGCAACGGAGACTGGACGCCAGCTTTGCGCAATACTTACAACCTTGTTGATCCAGTTGTTAGGTCTACTGTGCAAGTTTACCCTAGAGGATGGACAGCAGTTTATGCATTCCTTGACAATCCTGGAATGTGGAACATAAGGTCACAAAATTTAGAACACTGGTACTTAGGCCAAGAACTATACATCAGAGTTCATGATAATGATCCAAACCCTGCCAAGGAGAGGCCACCACCTGAAAACCTCCTCTTGTGTGGTTAGTTTTGTTTACATATTTTCTTCTACATGCAACTTGGAAATACATAAGTGATTGTGATTTTCATTTCTACGATCATTGCAAGCTCATTTCTTGTTTGCAAACGGCAGGGATTTTTTATCATTCCAAAGCTCCAGCAAGTTCTCCAGCTAGCTAATGCAAAGGACATTGATTTGGGAACCAGTTGCAACTTGGTTAATGAATAATAAAGTTCTGTGCTCAGAGGATTATATAATTTATATATTTTTTTCAATGTGCTCTTAGACTGAGTGTTGTCATGGTGATAAGTAAAGGGAATTGAGTAACTTTTTATGATTAATTGTCATTTCAATGGATAAGATGACATAAATAGGCAACAAAATGTAGAGCTGACAAGATGAGCACTTCTTTACTTGTACGTTGGGGTGTTATGATGGTCCCTTTTTAGTATTTAGTAAGCAATCAAAGAGATTGATTAATTGAAGACAGATTATGATACGAATGACACGACTATTCTGAATTATTCATAATTTTGACGAAAAACAAAGGAAAGAGAAATATGATAAGGATCAAGTTCATGAAACAACATAATCTGGTATAATTTCTTCAACGAAAAACCATATCTTCCTTTTTCCATAAAAAATACCTGCCATGCTAGATGTTGAATTTCAATTTTATGTCAAACTAGGAGGAGTACATTTATTTTATTTTATTTTATTTTTTTAACTTTTGTTACAAAAGAAGTGCAAGATCGCCATGAGGAGGGGAAAATTGATGTGGCCTTTAGGAAATTTGAATTTGGGATCAAGGGTTCCTTGTAAAGAATTGTTCTCCTTTAAATTACAAAGCATCTTTATAAGTTTGATTCATTTAAATCATTTATAAAATTAATTTTCATTGAATTTTGAGAGCATGAGAGTCGAATAGTTTTTCCATAAGAAATAGCTTTATTGAGATTTGAAGCATCTTCGTAGAGAAAGTCAAAATTGTTTACTACCTCAACCAAGCCTTTTTTGGTACTAGAATGAGTATTTGGTTGCAGTTGGATTTGGACTTATATTACTCTTAATATGTTCTTCATGTTGTTTTTTGTCCCCACTTTTCGGCATAATTTGAAGCTTAAAATTAGTTAATTTTCAATAAAATAATTACATAAGCCAACATCAACCCAAATTTAAAGTCATGCAGTTTGGCCGGCTTTGTCCTACTTGAGCTTAGCACTTGAGCAATCAAAGTATTTATACTCTTTAACACCGCCGTGTAGCTACTCAAATGCAACCGCTAAGAGGCAACATTAATCAGAACCAAAGCCAGAAGTTAAGGTCGAGTTTCAATGGCTGCAGCTTCTGCCAGTCCTCAACTGCAGCTTGTTACATGTGCTATTGTGCTGCTTGCACTCTTTATCACAATAGCCACTAGTGCTGATATATTCCTTGATTGGCAAGTTACCTTTGACTTTAATGTTAAGCCAGCGTCTGCAGATCAACCGGTAGAGATTGTAGTCTTTGATCTATTAATCTGTTTAATTGTCTTAGCCATGCACATTGTGGCCTAACCTCATTGCTGATATAATTGGCAGGTTGTAACAATCAATGGCATGTTCCCTGGACCCCTTATAAATGCATCAACAAATGATAACATTCATGTCAATGTTTTCAATGATTTGGATGAACCCTTGCTGTTTACATGGTATAGTGCTCTCTTTATTTCTCTCTAAATGGTCTTCAGGTACTTTCTTGACGTAAAATTGTAAAGTGAATGTCTGAGTTCCACAATGAAGCCAGAGAAAGCCTTGCAACATTCTTCTTGAGATAAACAAAAGTCAATGTTGCTGGCCTTGGACTAATAGCTATGCTACTTGGAGAGACATAAGAAAGCCAATGCTAATGACAACTTCCTAGATTCATAAATTTTAATGCTTATGGTATTGATTTAGTTTTAGGAATGGGATTATGCACTAAACATACAGAATACTGGTTTGGATGTAGGAATGGCATAGAACAAAGGCTAAATTCATGGCAAGATGGAGTGTCTGGCACAAACTGCCCCATCCAACCTGGCAGTAACTGGACTTATGTCTTCGAAACCAAAGACCAAATTGGCACATTCTTCTATTTCCCTTCCGTCAATTTCCTTAAAGCTGGTGGAGGTTTTGGTCCAATTCGAGTCAACAATCTTCCTATGATAAGTGTTCCTTTTCCAAAACCTGAAGCTGAGTTTGATCTTTTAATTGGTGATTGGTACAATAGTAGCTATAAGGTAACTGACTGCCTTTTTGTCATATATCCATTGATTCTCACTTTTGAACATTGAGAATATTGCATGACCAGTTCCCTAGAATGCCATTCCATTCTCTGATCTTCAATTCTTACATTAATTATTTATTTTTTGATTTGCTAATTCTGACTATCTGTGATAAATAATTTCAACTAGGATATTAGGTCCAGGTTGAATACATCTGATGTTATTTCCCCTAATTGGATGCTAATAAATGGCAAAGGACCATATCTGAACCCTTTGTCAAAATCATATGAGACCTTCAATGTTACACAAGGCAAGAAGTCAACAAGTAAAGTATTGACTCCCACTTTATGATCATGCCACCTATTAAAATAAAAATCTTTATGATAATGTGGCACAGGTAAAACATATTTGCTTAGGATATCAAACGTAGGGACGTTTTGGAGCTTCAATTTCAGGATTCAAAATCATCATATGGTTTTGGTTGAAACTGAAGGATCTTATGTCAATCAGATAAAGTTGAAGTCTCTTGATGTTCATGTAGGCCAATCCTACTCAGTTCTTGTCACAGCAGACCAAAATTCTGCTGATTACTACATAGTGGCCTCTCCTAAAATGAGCCACGCCGCAAATTTGAGCACGCTTGTTGGTGTTGCAGTGCTTCATTATGATGACTCTACCATCCAGGCTAATGGATCTCTTCCAAGTGGTCCAGATCCATTTGATCTGCAGTTTTCCATCAAACAAGCAAAATCAATTAGGTAATTGTATGTTACAAAGAGGGTGCTCTGTGTACTCAGAGCTTCTCTAGTTTCCTGTTTTCCTTTGCTAGTATAATGTTAGCATACTACAAAATTACCAATAGAAATGCCTCTAAAAAATATTGAGCAGTTATGAAAACTTAAATGTGATTTTGAGGTCATATTCAAAGCATATACAAAAGCATTCACATTATGGTTCTATGTGAATTGAAGGTGGAACCTGACCGCTGGAGCTGCAGGGCGTAATCCTCAAGGAACCTTCAATGTAACAAATGTTACGATATCTGAGACTTTCATTCTACAGGCATCAACCGTGACGATTCATAATTTATCTCGCTATGCTGTCAACAATGTCTCTTACTTGACCCCAGATACACCACTGAAGCTTGCTGATTACTTTGTCAACGGATCTGGAGTATATCAACTTGATGCTTTTCCTATTAACTCTTCAAATGTTGATGCTGTGCGTGGAGTTTTTGTTGAAAGCGCAATACATAAAGGGTGGACAGAGATAGTGCTTAAGAACACTTTGGACACCATTGATTCTTGGCATTTGGATGGATATAGCTTCTTTGTTGTTGGGTAAGTGTTACATAGGAATATACTACATCAAACCTAACATAAGGCAAGTGGTCAAGTGAACTGCTTAACGCAATGAGTTCTGTTACGATAGAATTTGGTTCATAGTCCACATCATGTCTAACTTAAGGCAAGTGGTCAAGTAATCTGCTTACCTTAATAAGTTGAGTTCCTATAGAATTGGATTTATGGTGAATCCTATATATGATAACATTAGAGGGCGAGCCTTGGTATAATGGTAAAGTTGCTGGCTTGCAACGCAATAAGTTTGCGTACGTTAACCTTCCCTAGACCTCACTAGATGGGAGCCTCTTGCATTGGGCCATCCTATATGTGATAATGTGCGGATAATTCAAAAGACAATTCAAAATTATAAATATGTACGCATTATAAAATTCTGTTTGTGATATATTAGCATGAACTGGCTTAAAAATTAACTTGAGCTTATGGTAACACAGCTCTAACTTAATTATCAATGGCCCATTTTATCGGTTCAAATTTTGTGTTCATGTACAATGGCACTCTCAGATTAGAAAAACAAGCATATTTTCTTCATATGAAATTTTCTGATTAGATTGGGGGAAGGAGAATGGAAACCAGAATCACGCTCAACTTATAACCTTTATGACCCAGTAGCCCGCTCCACAGTGCAGGTGTTCCCAGGAGGGTGGAGTGCAGTGTATGTGTACCCTGACAACCCTGGAATGTGGAACCTGAGATCACAGAACTTGAAAAACTGGTATCTGGGTGAGGAGCTATATGTGAGGGTTCATGATCCAGATCCTAACCCTTCCAAAGAAAGGCCACCGCCACAGAATCTCCTTTTATGTGGTTAGTTCATGTGAAAAAGTTTCTTCTACTTTTTTTCACTCTTTAACTTCTTTTCAAACTTTCATTCTTGAATGATGATGAAAACAACGGGCTATAGTATTTATGCTTCTGAATGCTCCTTGTTCACAGGTAAGTTTCAGCCTCCACCTCCAGCTCCTGCTCCCTCACCACCACCTCCAAATGCCCCATCCCCATCATCCAGGGCATACGCTCCACAGAGAGCAAGGTATTAAAGTATTTTGGGTTGTCACATCATTTATGTGAAAATGCTTACAAGCTTATATGGTTCAACTTTCAATGTTTTCTTTGTAACAATAGGTCTCTTATTGCTGTGATCACCACTGCCATTACCATATGTTTCCTCTGTATGGGTCTCCATTGAAAGAGTGCACCCTTTGCTAAGGAAAATGGAGATATACAGACGGGCATAAAGATATTTCCACAGTATTTTCTACTACTTTATTTGTTACATCAAGAATGAAAGCTATTCACCATATATATGTTCTTTGTTTTTTAACATGTTAATTATGTCAGGAATGACAGCTATTGACAATATTGGTTACTTATTACTTCAATCATGTTGCTAGTTTAATGTTCAACACATACAAATCAATATTTTCAGTGTCATCTTTTGGCCACACTTGATGAAGTTGTTGCTTAATCTACATAAGGGGTGGAGAATGATGCATGTATGAGGGTCAACAACATGCAAGGGCATCTTGATTGGCATATTAGTAGCAAACATTTTTCACAACTTAATGTTTCATCAGGTCCCTTTTCATTCCCATGTAATACTCTCAATTATATAATTAAATCATGATGTTTCCATTGTCCTCTCTCACTAGGACCTATCAACTCACTACTACCATGGGTAGTAATCTTTCGGTTGCAAGTTATTGTTATTGCAACTGTTGCCCCCCTCAACCTTCCTTCTGACATTTGGTCTCATTAATGTAATTGCATCTATATTTCAACAACACTTGCAAAAAAATCATAATTACACTCACTATCTTGTTTATTACATTTTGGTGAGTGTCTCCTTAAGCTTCCAAGATTACACAAGGCTAATTATGCTGAAAATAAAACAGGCAGCGAGTTCCTACACTGGCAACCAGTCACATCTGGATCTGTGACAGGGACTTGAAAACAATCAGCAAAAATAACCGGATGGAGATCTTAATTATGTTACTAAGACAGTGTGCAGAAGATTTTCACGAATAATTGCTGAAAAGTTTCAGTAATGATACTAACATAAAACTTAGATCTACATATAAACACAAAAGAAGAAATGTCTATAACTGGCAATTGGGCTATCCTAATTATATTTTGTAAAAGTTAGACACGTTGTTGTCAATTGTGAGGCTAACTTTTTTTTATTTTTTTGGTGAAACTATTTTTTAAATAACAGTAATAACAATTTGCCGCTATTCTCAATTTTAAATTAACATTAGATAAAATAAAATTTGTGTAATTGTGGCCTTACAAATTGTACTAGTAACATTAGTAATTGTCAGCAAGGATGGGCACAGTTGGTTAAAGTTTTGACTTATACCCTACAAAAGTATGGGTTCAAATCTCATGGATCAATGTGAGGACTTTATTGATGGTGCGATATATAATTCTCATCGAAAATTCTCGAAGAGGTTGAAGGTTTTTCGTAACCCGAGTGGGATATTGACACTTACCCCCACATAAACTTTTTTCAATTAAAAAAAAAAGCAACATTAATAATTTTTATAGAAAAATTCACAACTGCAGCAAAATAGATAAGACTTATATATTTCTTTGGTACATTAAACAATATTCATTTTTTGATAGTCAGTAACATATTTTGGACAGGAAAATGGTATTCACACATTAATTAGATGCGTCACTAATACATTGAGCTTATAACCCAAATGAGAATAAGATGAAGTGGAACTCAAATATTAGCATTTACTTTGTAAAAATATAAAAGAGATACACATTTAAAATTTAATTTTGATACATTATTGATACAAAAAAATTTTACATAAAAATTCAATTATATATTTTCACATTACTAAAAATATTTGATTCTCACCTTCACAATCTCAAAAATCTCAATGTATAATAATATATAATTAGATAATAATATAAAACTCTTTTACACTGATTCACACAAACACACATATGTATTTTACTTTAGTCCTTAAAAATATTAACTTAATACAAGCTTTGTAAATTTAAGTATTTGTATAATAGTCATAATTTGAAAACTATATTACTCATTACAAGCAGAGAATAATTTTAAAGACTAAATTATTAATTTATCCCATTAAGAAATATAAACACATAGCAAAACTATCTTCAAATGGTTAGTTGGAGTCAAAACATAAATGAAACAGCACGGATGACATTATCTTTTGGTATTTGACAGTCTTTAAAGGGGTTACTGAGAAAGAGAAGAAGGGAGCGATACCATCTTTCATCTTTAATCTAAGATTAAGTAAGCAGTTATTAAGAAAAAGAAAAGCCTAAATGTCTAGTTAGGATTTGGAGAATCATGTTCCTAGCAAACTTGGAAGTAACAGATAAAGCAGGTAAAGTGGGGTAGAGGCAAAGTATATTGAAGACTGTTGTATTGTGTATACTCTACGTATAGACTACACTTTGCCGCTACAAATAGTTGTGGGTAAACATACTCTTTTGTCCAGTAAAAATATATTGAAGTGTAATCTAAACCTAAAGGCAAAGTGTGCTTCAACATAAAGCTTTTGTCTACTATATAATATAATATTACTGCTGTAGCTGCACCTGCACAAGCAAGCTCTGCAATAGCAGCACAAAGAGGGTTTTCGTCTGAGAACCAAAAATCTTGGTCAACTATGAAATATGAGAGTAAATATATTCATATCTGAGATGCGTTCATGTTCCTTCGAGAATTTGTGTAGTCGTATATTCATTTTTAACGAAATTTTTTCAGGTCAAGTACTGAGTACTATGCAGATGAGCTTGATGAATCAAGAGGACCACATGACACCAATTAAATCTGTCACATAAAATAACGGTGCTAGTAATTTGAATTGGTTTAATCATGAGGAGAAAAAAACTCTGAATCTAATCAATTGATTTTCTTATGTAAAGATGATTAATTTGTTTCCAATTAGAGAAATAAACCAAACTAATTTCAATCTATTTGATTCGATCAGGTCCAAATGACTTTTTATTCAAGCACATTCTTTGAAAGAAAGAAGAATTGATCCAACTTCCCATTTTTCATTTCATGGTTTACTAATTAACAACAAATTAGCATAAAATTTTGATGATTGATTCAAAACTCATAAAAAAAGGAAAAAAAAATTGATACAATTCCAAAATTTCGTTCTTCCCATCACAGCAAACACACGAGTACATGACATTGACCGCATATTTTGACAATGGATTTAGCCTTAGCAAGTGAAGCCCTAAATTAACAACCAACTCAACTTGGTAAACTTTAGCTGCCTCACCCTTTGCCCTCATGCCCCTCTCTCTGTTTCTCTCTTCTTTTATTTTCATATTTATTTATTCTTTTTGTGAGTAATTAGATACATCCTCTAAGTACTCAACTTGCACCTACATAATCTCATGCAGCATTTTGACTATTGATTTATTAACCATACAAAAGCTCTTTGCTTGTTCAATCTTTTGGATATTTATCTTATAAAATATAATGGCCCTACTAATAATTGGTTGAGTGTAAACCTCTACTTGACTACTTCTGGATGAGGAACTCAGTTTTCTTCAACGCCTCTCTTCTTACTTCATCAATCAAAAAGATAGGAAAAGTACAGAAATTAATTAATAACTGCAATCTTAACTTTCCCTTGTGGATTTGATCTGATGATGCAACTTTGGTATGTATTTATTAGGTGTGTACATGTAAGCCAAGGTTGAGAATCCAGTGGAGAAATTTGAGGCTTGTGAATTGTGAAGTGGTGGATGGATTCATGGGGTTGCTTAGGTGTAATGACTAGGCAATTAACTAGCACAAGAGAAGGAGCAAGCAAAAGAAAAAGAACAAAAATTGCTGAATAACACAGTAACATTATATTTTTTTAATGCCAACATATTGCTAAAGGAGAAAAAAAGGACAGCGTGAGGATTCATGTGGGAATAGCAGTTACTCACTGGCTTTCCATACTTTTATTCTATTCTCATGACCAATATGAGAGGACACACACACACACACACACTGAGGAAAGAGAGGGCGAGGGAGACAAAGACAGAACATAGAGAGAGAGAGAGAGAGAGAGAGAGAGAGAGGAGAGACAGGCTTTCTTGTGCACAAAACAATGAAACTTACACGAGGACTTTTGGGATAGTACCGATACCTCTCTCTGTCTCTCTCTCTCTTTGTAGTCATAATACATCACATTCTGTGGCACTGAAAAAGAGCCCAAAAAATAAAAGTAAAAACTATGGAAAAGGAAGAAGGAAAAGATACCCAACATGAGCTATCCATGACTTGTAGAGGTCTTTTCGGAGAACAAAAATTAAAATTTTCCTTTTTCCTTTTTCCTTCAATAAACAACTGAATTCACCATAATTTTGCAGGTGCCTGATCAAGTTGGTAAGGAATCAAAAGAATCATGTAAATGTATAGAAAAGAATCATACAACAAATGTGTTGCTAAAATTTTCATATGAATGAACCCAGTTTTCCGTAATCGTCATCATCCTGTGGAATGCCAAATTTGCAAGCTTCTGTCAGTAATGACAATCCACCAAAGCTGGGGTGGAGAAGACAAGACTTGTTTGCTGCTGCTGCTGCTGCTGTTGTTGTTGCTGCTGCTGCTGCTGCTGTTGTTGTTGTTGATGTTGTTGTTGTGTTTGATGTTGTTGTTGCTTGGATGCAAAGGCAAACTTGGATTCTCTTTTATCATCTTCTGGGGCAGGAAGGTTGAGATCCAAATCCAAAGACAACACATTCCTCCTCTTCCTAGGTTGCTCCTCTTCCGGCTCCAGCGCCATTGGGGTCAAAGACAGTGTTGTGTTAGTCCCCACCGGCGCCCGGTGCCGCCTCATGTGGCCACCAAGTGCCTGCCCTGATGTGAATTCAGCACCACAAATGGAACACTCGTGCACTTTGGACTTGTTATTGTTGATGTTGTTGTTGTTGTTGTTGTTATTGCTGTACAAATTCCCTCTATTGTTCAACTGAAGGAAACTTGATTTGTTGCTCTTGAATTGGAACTCTTCCTCATCTAATGACAACAAGGGTGGTTGTTGCTTCCTCTCTTGTCCAATTGCCATTGCTGCAGCCATGGCCTTAGGCTTCTTGTGGCTTGCCCTGTGTCCCCCAAGTGCTTGGAATGAAGGGAAAGTCCTGTTGCATGTCTTGCACTCATACGCATAATAGCCTGCCCTGCCGTACCCCACTCCAGCCGCTTCCAGAAACTTCCTACTGCTGTACTTGTTGTAGCTCACACCGCCATCTTCCTCGGCGCGTTTCGGTGATTCCCTGGATTGCCCTTGTGCTAAGAGGATCAGGCAGTTTGCCATGTCCTCCTCTTCATCTGTGCTATCTTGTAGCCCTGTGGAAGAAGTGGTGGGGGAGTTGTTGTTATTGCTGCTGTTGTTGTTCATATTGTTGTGATCATCATCCTTGATCATCAAATTCATGTTGTTGTTGTTGTTGTTGTTGTTGCCGTCATCATTGCCATTGTGGCAATCTTCTCTATCCCCCTCTCCGGTGCAGGAATCCGCAGTGATGGAGAAGGGGATAGGGGATTGTGGCCTTACCCTTTTGGTCCTTTTTCCTTTGACAATGTTGGTGTGCTCTTTGGAACCCAAGGAGAGTTCCTCTGGTGCTTCCATGTTGGTCCTTACGACCAAAGAGAGAAACCTTAATAAAACAGAGGAAAACAGAGAGAGAAACAGAGAAAGAGAGAGGCTAGGAGGGTTGTAAGGAAGCAGAGGAATGAGAGTGGGGGTTGGTTATTATATATAGATATGCAAGTGAAGGATAATAATAAAGTTGAGTCAAAAGCCACCCAATACAACAGTAACTGTGAATCAGCCCTGCAATCCAAGTTTTGGAACTTGTTTATTTATAGAATAATTGGGATCGGAAAATTTAGGAATTGAGAGGGAGGAAATATAGCACTCAAGGGAAAAGATAGACCCAAAAATAATGCTATTTAACAGAAAGTGGCCAAATTTGGAGAGTGTGGTGCAGGGTTAACAGATTGGAAGAGAGGGGGGGAAGGAGTGGTTTGTTGGACACAGAGTCCGTCTCACACTCTCTTTCTCACACTTTGCCAACGCACTTAACACGAAATGAAAACTACCCCAACCAAAGCTTGGTGGCACGATATTAGCATGCTCTTTAATTTATTATTACCACCCTCTCCTTTTATGTTTTTTTCATTTAGGCTTCTTCTAGTAAGAGTAATTTAATTACTATATACCACCCTCTGCTCTAATATGTTTGATGGGGTGGATAGTTTCTATATATGGCTTGCATGTGACTCTAACCTCTTATCTTTTTTCACTAGCTTGGATATCTAAACCACACAAAAGGGGTTTGCTGTGTTGTGATTTGCACCATTTTGGGTCAAACGTAAACCACTAGAATATATATATATATAATCTAAATTTTATGCTACAAAAATTGAAGAAGCTTTCTCTCAACTTTTCACTAACTTGGTGATCTAAACCGCCGAAAAGGATTTGGTGTGTTCCATGTTGTAACTTGCAACAATATGGGGCAACCGTAAACCACTTGGAAATGGAATCTAAAATTCATGCACATAAATCTTGTTACTTACTAGCAGTGCCAAGTTGAAGTTCTCATCAATCAATACAATGATTGTTTCACTTTTAATGGATTTTTTAATGAAGGTGAGATGAGTTACCATAAAAAAAATTTTAAGACATGACTATTTCAATTGGTTTAGCACTTGTTTTTTTTTTTTAAAGTAAGATTTCAAATCCAACCTTAATAAATAAAAGAAATTAGCATTGGAATGCCTTTATATCTTTAATTGGTCGATATGATTCGAATTCAATTAATCAGAATCTGATAAACTTCAAATACTAGTAATTTAGAAGAAGGCGCGTGAGGGGCAATATCTTTGGTTTAGTTACTAACACGTCTTGGTCAAGGAAGATATATAGAGTGGAAGATACAGGGTGATATACATGTGTATACTAATTTTAGAGAGAAAAGGGGGAATTATGGAGGGAGGGGGTGTGAAGGAAGGGAAGCAGGGAAGCAAGCAATAGCCACATTACTTTGCCTCAACGATTTGTGCACGAGATGATTGGAGTGCAAGCCTGGAACCACGGAATCTGCGGTGTTCCCTTCACTTCCCCCACCCCCCTTAACCCTTTCTTTTCTATTTTCTTTATTTATCTTGGTGTCTCTACCTATTATGCTTTTTGTAATCTGTCATGCCTGCATGACCACACATTCCATGGACTTCTTGTGCTTCCCACTCTCTCTAGTCTCTTCTCTTTTGGTGTTATTTATTTATGCCCCCCAATTGTAGTGAATGAACTATAAAGAGGGGACTGTAACTCACAAATTTCAGGCTTCATTTCACCATTTTGATGTTTTGCTTTCCAAAACTTTGTAAAGTATTACTAAATAATGCTAAGGAGGGCACTGATATCAGAATGTGAGATCAAATAGAATAGATAAAAGTATCTTGGTATTGATTTTACGTTAAAAATGTTATTTATGCGTTGTTTTTATTATATTATTTTACTCGAAAAAACACACATATTGACATATTTTATCTTTTTTAAACAATGTGTAAAGGAGGACATAAAAAAGATATGTGTGAAAAGTATTTCTCATTCAACACTTTTTTTTCAAATGAGCTTTCACACTTTCATTAATAGGTTAAACTTCAAAGTATCACAATCTCTGGTTAATTAAACTTTCGAATATTCAAAATAGATTGACTTAGTAATCAATATATAATATCTTATTGTCTGTTAGCATTCCCTAGTCTATATATATATATATATATATATATATGATTTTATATACTTCTTGTTTAAGGGAAAAAATGAAGAGTAAATTTTTTTTTGTGACATAGAAGTTTTTTTTTTTTTTTTATGAAAACAATTTTAGATGGGTTCAATATCAGTTATCCTATTAGGACTAGGGCACGACTCTTGAGTTCAAAGAGCACTTACAGGGAATGACTTATGAGATTGTCTATCAATGGAGTCCTCATGTCAATAACAGGAATTGAAATCAGGTCCTTCTGAGATTTGAGCTCATTCTTTACCAACTGTGTCCTCCCTCATTGGCTAATTGGACATAAGTTTTAGAATGTTTTTCTACAATTCTTATCAAATCTAAGTAGTCTTGTCCGATAGCTTATACAGATAGAGTATTCGGCTACTATATGGGGCGCAAAAAGAAGATACTCTATTTTATACATACATATATATATATATATATATATATATATATATATATATATGTATGTATATATATATATATATATAGAATTTCACTCTCTTGACTCGAGTTAATTAAAAAGTCAAGGACAATAAGACAACCAACACTTAACATTTCTAACTGTCCTTCTTAAACCCCCTAATAACCTTTCATCTTCAGGTTATATTCAGAGAGTGAAATTAGAACATGAGTTAACTCATGCCTTCTTTCCATACTATGTCACAGAAGTTTCTAGTAATGAATGTTCAGATGTGAGAGATGATTTAGATCTCATTGTTTCAAGACTTTTTAGAGATGCATAGAGTTGCTTGATGTAAAGAAGGTTATCGGTGTATTGATACTTTATACCAAAAGGCTAATGATTAGCTTTTCCTATAAGGACCTTTTTTATACAAACATTTTGTTGCCAAAATTTTTAAACTGAGTATTTCATATCAGAGATTATGCAAATAAATAAATATGCCCAAATTAATCATAGGGATTAATTTATTATAGGATGAAAAGCTTTTGATCCAGTTCTTCTGTCATTTTGAGTAATGTTGCTTTCTTAACTATTAGATCTATATAAAGCGAAATAACTGCAATGAGTGAATCCAATTAATGAACGTCATGTTACTAGTTTGAGCCTTACATTAATGGCCTTTTTTTGTCAATAATATGATGATATGGACTTTATACACAGTGAGTAACATTATACTGCAAGTGAGAAACAAGTTGATTATGAAATTAAGTGAGAGATAACATCTATGAATTTGAAAGAAAGTGACTATTATTGTATTAATTAATCCACAATCGTTCTATCCAAGAAATAGAACAATCTCTTTAATAAAGAGTTTTCACTTTAAAGAAGATTTTCCTGTATTTTGGAAACTTATGGGCCATGTTTCAAAATAATATAATAAGAATGAAAAGAAACAGAAAGAAAGAAAATTAAATTAAACAAGAATTTGAAGTATATATATCATTCTCCTTTTTTTCAAAATAAAATGATCAAGAAGGACATAGTGATTAGTGAAGCAAGAGTTGAGAGGAGTAAATTCAATTCAGATTTTTGTATCCTGTGGCAATCAATGGCGTTTGACAGTGATGAAAGAGAGTAATAGTCTGCTTGCATATATGGGAAAAAGTCAGCCAATATATCTTATTAAATGTTATTTTAACATTTTCCTCTTTTAAAGACGGTGATTATATACATACATATATTGATACATGTGATGGTTTTTCTGTACCAAAAAAAATACTAGTTTTGCTTTTAAAATTCTCTCTTTTTTCTCTAATACAATAATGTTTTCTTCTTTACTTAATGTAGTGATGGTTTTGATTAAGTACAGCAAAAGAATTTACTATTATTATATGAATTTAATTTTGACATATTATTAACTAATTTTTATATATGACCGTAAAATTAAAACTGTTCAATTTTTATAACAACGATACTTCAACATTTTTCAACATTTACATATATAATAAAATTTGGGCCTTTATTCGATACCCACAACTTTATATGGGTACCGGTACTCTTCATATGTGTCATGTAATAATTGATTAATTTATAATATAAATTAAAAAATTGGAAACTCACTAATCCAATAACACAAACTCATTTGTTAAAATTATAACATTTTCCTAAATTTTCCTTCAATTTTACAAATGCACCCATCTTCCCTTGCTTTCTTCCATAACTTCCTTCTCCTCCTTCTTCTCCTCTTCGTCTGACCATCCTCCTTTCATTCTCCTTTTTTTCGATAAATTTCATTGAAGTCTCAACCAATAACAGTGCACTGTTAGTAAGAAGAGTACAAAAACCAGTTGATATAAAATATAACACAATCACAAGACAAAACCTAAAATGAGCTAGGCTCAATGTCACAACTTAACAATCTGCAGCCATCACCAATCCTCAAAACATATGATCTTGAAAGCCCCTTATTCAATTGCTAGATTGTCTCCCTTTCATTCTCCTCTATGCTCTTAAATCTCTAATCCCATTAAAGGCTAAAACTTCATCCCACCACCCAAGAGCCACAACATCGGTGACCCACATCGTGTGCTAGCAACCCACAACGTAGTGCCGCTGACCTAACCTGTAGCGTGTAACCTAGCAAAGAGTAATGGAGAGAGAGTGGCACGCCAGAGATGGGTGACGCAACGGTGGTGTAGTGGTCCTACTGCTAAGTTGCCACAGCTGGCAGAGAAGGAGAGGGGGCATAATGGTGATGTGGCATTGGTGAGGCGGCATTGCTGGGAGCCTTAGCCAAGGTATGAGGTCAAGGAGTGGGGTGAGGGGGATAGGTTCTAGCCGTTGTGAAAGTGTGAGTGAAAATTTTGGTAAACAATGGAAAGAAAAGAAAAACCACAAACAACAAAGCAGAGTGTGAGCGAAATTGAAGAAGAGAAATTTATGTCAAGAAAAGAGAAAATGTTTTTTTTTTTTTAGGGGATGATCGAAATAATATAGGTATTTATGCTCTTTTGTGTTTGGGATGTTTTGATGCTGGTTTGATAAAAGAGTATTTGCATGTGTTGTGGAGGAAGAAGGATGAACATAGAGTAACCGTTATCTTAGGCTGATCTAAAATATTAAATAATTTTGTTAACAAAATTTTAAATTGAAAAAGTAAGATTTTAAATTTAGAATAAAACCAATAAACCACTTCCACTAGTAAAGATATTGTTTTGAAGGTTAAGGGTACCGATACCCAAAAACAAGAGGGGTACTAGAGTAATCCCCTAATAATATACAATTTTTATAATATAAAAGGTTTTATATTAATAGTGAGATAAAATTAAATTATATATATGTATATAATATTTTAGTGGAAAATTATGTATTACTTTTTTGTTTATGAATTTTAATGTTGTCATAATGCTAGAGATAAAGTATTTACAATTACTCCCCTTTGTATCATCATTCTTACGGAGGATCAAACTATTTACCAATCGCCCAACAGTTTGGTGGCTCTATATATATTACTTTAACTAATATAATATTGAATTAAAAAGAAAGCTAATCATGATGATACAATTTTTTTAATATATTAATATCAATAAAATTTGAACCTTTGACTTAAAATTACCCAAATCTCCATCATTAACTTATTTCTAATGACTTAATGATACAATTTAACCTAATATAAAATGATAATTAATTATTAATAACAACAAAGAGAGGATAACAATCTAAATCAATTAAACGCATATTATATACGATTTTGTGAATGAAAATGTATGCAAAGAATTGTAATAATAGAAACAATAAGTTTGGTTATCTTTCTTTGAGTAAAAAGAATGTACTTTATTAGTTCTCTTTTCTTTAAATTTCTTCTTCTTGTTTTTTTTTTTAACAGGAGACTTATTATTTCTTTAGTGGCAGTACTTAGTATCAATGGTTTGTATGTTTGGAGCGACTTGTGATGCACGGCTCGTATAACCGCAAATTTACATCAATAAAGTTCATCATAGGTAAATATGAACATGTAGGTTTATTTTGAAATTCCAACAACGTGCTATTTTCTTCTTTGTTCTTGTAAAATAATTCTTCGCTATTTTCTTAATATTGTCTTTTAGAATTTGTTTCCATTCCAACCTTATCAATAAATTTTAAACATAAATTATCTCTTAATTGTATCCTTAATATCACTCTTGACATCATTCTTCAAATAGACATTTGGTGTATATCCTTGTTGACCATTACATTGTGCCATGCATATATATCACAATCTAAAAGTCCACTTACATCAAAACTCATCTTATTAACTTGGAAAAATCAACATTCTTTCAACTTGGAATTTTCTTACATCAAGTGCTATATGAAAATAATAAGTGAAAATTAAAAAAAAAATCCAACAAAAAAGGGGCAAAAATGATAATAAAAATATCGTATTAAATTTGAGGATTCCCTGGACAAGTATATTACATGTCACGAAATAGTGTCCACAAAGTGTGAGAGATATATCCTTTCAACATGATGCCAACAGCGCGTGCTGTGGAATCAACGTCCTATATATGTGGCTCGATTGTAGCTTGCATGTGTGTATATGTCATTTGAGTCGATAGGAGGGTATAAAACGCCATATGTACAGACTTAACATTATATCTTAGCTCAAAATCTATTAACAAAATTATTTATCTAGGTGAACTTGACACTATTTCTCAATACAAGGCCGTGAGGCATTTAATTCATTGTTTTTTTTTTTAAAAAAAAGCATGGCTCGTCTTATATATTCATTCATGTGAGACTTCTTGTATTCATGCTCTGCATTTTACTTACGCTTAAATTTCTCAACATGCAACACTTATTTTTCATTTTCATAAGTGTTGTCGGTCAATTTAGATATGATAACACAATTTAACCTCAACCTATTTCTCATACCATCTACTTCTTTGTAAGATGAAATTTCAAGTAAAATAAAATAACTCTTGACTGGAACATTGCTTAAGCATGATAGGAAAAACCTTTTCTTTCCAACAAAATATAGATTTGTTAGGGAGGATAGAATCCTCAAAAGGATATCTGCATTAACAAGACAAAGAAAATTATCGTACAGGCCGAAAAGCAAATAACATTTAGTTGAGTAGGCAAAGTATAAAAAATTACACAAAACTAGTACGTACAAAAATATTTGGACTTTCTGACTAATTTTGTGTAAATCTAGTACACCAAAAATTAAAATATAAGTTAGTATATGTATAATGGTCGATATTGTACAATTTTTTTTATAAAGCATATTGTACATGAATTTTAACATATTTAGATTAAATATTGAATAATCTTGTTGATGTAAATTTACAAAAATTGATGGAGTAGTGTTTCACACAAAAATATTTGACTAGCCGAATGGATTGAGATTCAAGGCGTGTTAGGAAACTATTTTAAGATGACCAAGAGGCTTGGCTAGTGCAAAGTACAACCGATTCCTATGATTAGGCGATTAGTATCAAGAGAAGGACTCTGTCTCTCAGCAAATGGATTCCCAAACTACTCCAAAAAGTATTTGGTAGGCAGATCAGCAGATTCAGTCACCAAAAGGATATTGGCGAACAACTGAATCTAATGAATTACATTGCAATTTAAACAGATTGAAAGTAAATGAAATGCCGTAAACAAAATGCGGCAAAAAAAATGCTGTAAAGTGCTGAAAAGTAAAGGCAAGAAATGTAAAGTTCATAAAATATAAAGATAGATATAAAAAGAAACTTGTGTTTGATCCATTTGTTTGGGGGATGAGTTTACAGATTATGCTTAAGGCTATTTATATATGTACAAAACTTAATAGTTATCTTAAGGGATCTATTAACCACGTTCTCACACAAATATGGTCAGCAAACTTCGTCCTATTAACCGCCTCGTAACCGTCTTCCATGTCTTCCTTTAGTGCATTTTTCTCAGCATAGTGGTAACTGCTTAAACTATTCTTTGCTTTTCAGCTATCTCCCCACTTTCTAAACTAGAAATCGCCTCCCTCAGCTGCTCCTACTTTCTAGGGAGTAGTCATGGACTTGGTAAAACTCCTACTTTTAACTGCTAAAGCACATTCTTTCTCCAACTAAAGCCCAGAACTGATATGGATTATCAGTTGTCAAAAAGGTCCAAAGCCTAATAGGAAACTCATACCCTCGGCTAATAGCTACTGTCAACTATTAGCTGATGGCTATCGATTGATGGCTAAATCAGCTGTCTACTATCAACTAGAATCCATATCAACTGTCAAGCTTCAAAATATGTGAATAAAAATTCTTATAGGCGACTACACCGAGTTAGAATCCTAATCACAAAAGACAAGACAAATCAGCTGAGGTAAAATCAAAAAATGGCCGAAACAATATTGAAATAGCCTTTTTCCAGGCTCAAAATAGCCTCAACTGGGCCGACCCAAGTTGCCACTTCGATGCTCTCGTCTTGGTCTTTCATAAATATGCAATAATAATTATTTTGATATCCAAATTTCAGCCGACGACCAATTGAAATTTGGCCGAGTATTTTGACCTATTTCAATTAATGTAAGCCAAGCAAAATATTCCATGTCGGTCGTCAGTCATCGTTCATTCTTCAGTTAACTACTCTTCAGCTATCGACTGATCGAATATTGCCTTTTCTAGCTATTTTTGCTCGACTGACATCCTTCCTCGACTAACTGTAATTTTTTGGTGCCAACAAGTAGAAAACAGTTTTAATGTTTATTTAAAATTAAATCCAGCGTCATTGATATATCTGGGAGTAAGTGTATAATATACTTTTTGAATACAGAATAATATCATCAACTACTTATTTAATCCCAGAGCTCCAACAATTTTTATATTTGCGCTGCACATACATTCTTAAGAACATGCATTCATTGACATCATTAGAAGTCTGTTTTCCATTTAAAACTTTTTGGTACTGAGCTAATCATTGAAATGTTTCGGGTAAGGAGCCCCAATTATTGACATGAAGAAGCAAGAATTATTTTTAGCGGCTGGCCGTGTGCAGCACGCAAAAGTAAACCAAAACGAAAGAGATTGTACTTCCAAGGGAGAAATCATGGGCTATTTTTTTTTTCTCAAAAACATTTCATCTCGCGCTATCTTTTAAAAACTTTATATTTTGAAATAAAAATTATTGTTGTGATATTGAAAGTTATCACCATACATAGGTTGACAGTGTATTCGATATGCAAACGGAACAGAAAATCCCCATTTTTAATGCACTCCCCCCCCCCCCCCGGGGAAAAAAAACAAAAAAAAAACACAAAAATAATTGTCTCTTCCTCTACGCATGGTGGCATTGAAATGTAGCTAACCAAACACAAATTGAAAATGTAATATAAGAATTGATGTAATTTAGAATATAATATATATTCTTAATGTTGCAATGTTTGATACCACAATTATAAGTTTCTTATTTCATATGTAACTTAAAAAAAAAAAAAAAAGTAGCGCGGTACACAAAAATTTGAAGTAACAAAGTAGAGCCCAAGAATTATTGACCCCTTGATAATGCATTCCTCTACTATTCCTTCATATGTCTTCTGGAACTTCTACACTGCCGTTACTAATTTATCTTTATCAATGGATGGTGAAGCACATTATTGATATGTGGAATCTTAATAAAGAAACTGTTCCCTATTAAATGATCAATAAATATGAGGAAACTATGAACTATCTTCTAAGCACTTGCTTCAAAACCATTGTGGAGTATACTACTCGAATTAATGTAGCTGGCTTTCAAATATTTTATACCAGCATTACCATGCTGTTCGTACCTCAAGAAGTCATCGATGAGGGAGGTTCAATAGTAGCTTCTGAGATACTTACAAGGACACCATATCTCAACTAAGAAAACCAAACACCAAATATTAAAAAATGGAACTTTGGAATAGATTACTAAAGGGAACCAATCAAATAATTCCCCAAGTATTATAATAATTCCGTGTTGCGTATAAAATACTTGCTGATTTAGCTCTAATGGATGATTGGATTCAGACTTTCACACTTTCATTCATTGAAGTGAAAATAATGCTGCCGAGTTTGTTTGACTTCTGGATTAGATCAAAACTTATAAGAACCAAGAACAGGAAAATCAAACAACTACCAAAAAAAAATAAAATCAGATTTCTTAAGGCTCATGTTTGTGGGGCCGAAGCACATGCATATCCAGCACTGCAAGCTTCTTACACATCGAAAGCTTGAAGCATAATGCAACCGGGCTCTTAACAAAAAAACTAAGCGGCTTTAATGCACACATCTTCTAAGAGGTTAAACCAAATTGAAGCTAGTTGTAACTTCCAAGTTTAGAGAAGCGGGAATAAGCTTTAGTTAAGCATCATGCTATGGGAAGACTTTGTTAATACTTAATAAAATAAAGTAAAAAATACACTTCATTCTTCTCAAACTATAAGCCACGGGTACTTTACCTTTAAATATCTAAAAAAATGCAATCAATCCCTTAATATTTTAAAATAGTACAAATCAGCTCTTAAGTAACTAAACTATCCTCTTAAACAAACAAATGGAGGAAAGAGAGTAGAAGGAGATGAAAATTATTTAATTATTTAATAGTTGATTTTCAATTTTTTAAAATATTAATGAGTTGATTTGCATTCTTTTAAAAATTCGGAGGTAAAGTATCCATACTTTATAATCTAGGGGATAAAATATATTTTTTTCCTAAAATAAATTAAAATTTCATTTAGAAATAGAAAGTAAGTAAGAGATTCCAAAATTTAGTTGGTTTAAAATAATTCGACACTTTATTTCTTTTAAATAGGATCCCGAGTTTAAGCCTTATAAATTGGGAAAAAAAAAATTTAATGACACGAGAACTTCATATATAATTACACATTATATATTCTTACATAGATAAAACCTCTCAACAAAGTAAGATAACCTCTGAATGACACACGAATTCTTCCAAGTCTAAGAGGGGACAATCCCGCAGGCAAAGTCTAGGCAATGACGTACATCTGAGCCCCACACTCCACGAAATCACCTAAGACTATATGTTCATTTAGACTTCTTTCCTTTTTTCCTCTTGACAGCTTCATCAACATACATTATGCCCTTGCCTTTGTAGACATCAGGTGGCTTGCAACTCCGAACAGTTCCAGCAAACTGATGCACCCTTCCCTTGTCTATTCCGGTACAGCAGATTACATTGTTTTTGAAGCAGAAAACACGAACAGCAGGAGGCACGCTTAGTTCAACCTCATGACTGTATCCCAATTTTAAATACAATAGACGCCCTGCATCTTCGGCTCTGGCTTTGTATCCGACACCAACAATCTTGAGAAGGCGAAGGCCTCCATCAATGCAAAAGCAAACCAGTCTCCTAAATTTGCCAGAGAACAAAATACAAATAAGGTTGGTGCTGCATCCCATATTGTATACAGAGTGCTATATCTATTGTAACGAGAAAATATTTATAGTGTGATTTGTAAGTAAGCTTTTGCAGACAGAAGATCAGGTACAGGCAATGAAATCATAGTACACAATAAGATAGATAGTATTAGGAGTGGATTTAAGTTACCATATCAAGTGAAACAGATGTATTATTGATGTTGCGTAAACATAGGATATATATAATTATACTAGCAGATATAATGCAATCATTAGCTATGTACTTTATTCCATTGTTCTAAGCATCCATAATTACTTCAAATGTTATATACGAACATAGACCTTGGAAACTCACTCTTGAAATGGAAGGAATCCTCTACCAAGAGGATTTACCCTATACTCAACCATATACTAACAAGTGGTATTCCACCCTTGGTAGAAGCTCTCATATCAAATTTGTGAATTGGGATGAAAACAAGATAAAAACAAAAAAGAAATGAAAATAGAAAAATAATATAATATTTTAGTAAAATCGCGCAAAAGAATTCAACACAACTCTAACTACTTTATTAGTATTATTATTATTTTAATGATAAACACCCATTCCAAGGACTTCATAAGAGGCATTCAAGTTTAACATGTGCAATCAAACAAATAATATGATCACATCAAAAAAACCATTTTCCACATCGCGTCTTTAACAAGGAACACAACTTGAGAGTTGAGACTACCCAGCAGCACGTAGGATCCAGAGAGTTCTTTGCAAAAGGGTACCTCTGATTATTGAAAATTATGGGTTAAGGCCAAAGACTGACGAAGCGAGGCGCAGCTAAGAGAAAAGGAATCGAAGTCACTGGACACCGAATCGTACAGTACCGCACCGTAGGAATTCGATTGCGTGTTGTTCTAGAGTTTTCGGCCTCCCTAACAAACAAAAGTATAGGCCCATCCAAAAATGTTGGGCCTACAACAATGACAAGACAAAACGTAGTCTAATTTGAAAACCAACTTGTTGAACGCCAAGAACAAAAAAAAACCCAACTTGACGATAAAAAAAAAAAAAGCAATAAAAAGAAAATATATTGTATCCAATTTTGTTATTGGATATTTTCAATGATAAAAATGTAAATTTGTTATTTAAAAGTGATTATTAGACTAAATAATATCAAGAAAAAGGAAAATAAGCAATTCATCATTCCATATTTTAGGAAGTATTGGAATTTTTTTTCCGACAAAATAGAAATTAGAATGGATTATGATTGTTATAACTTCTAAGATGAATGAGTCCTTCCTATTTTATTATTTTGCTCACAATCACCGTGAGTAGAGTCCTGATAAATACCACGTAAAGAAAAAAGTTCAAATAAATTCTAACCGAGTAGCATTAGAGCACTACTCCTTAATTTTTCTTTTGTCAATTTCATTTTTAAAACTCAATATCTGATTATATTTGTTAACTTTTTCCCTTTTGGTTCTTGGTGTTCAAAACAAGATTAAAAGGAATTATAACAGCAAGAAAAGCTTGTGTGTAGTTAGCATATGACATTATCCTTTGCTCGTTTAATTAGTTGAGCTATCAAAGTGTGGCGGCCCGACCCCAGTTTGGACCAGCGATAAATCCTATTAAAAGGGCAAAAAATATCCACGCATACAAAATAAAAGTTTAAAGAAATTGAACATTTGAGATGATGAGAAAAGTAAAGAGAATGTGTTAGATATAGTGAAAAAATCAAGGAAAAATGATATGCTAAAAGTAGATAGATAATATCACTATTTTCATCATTAGCAGTTTATTTTTTAAGATAAAAAATAATTTGAAGGGTTAGCTGCTTATATATATATATATATATATATAAAACAAACAAAAGGTTCGTAAAAAAAGATCTTGTTAAGTTGAGAGCTGGGGAGTGCTTTGAAACATGATGACAGAAGATGAGGACCAAATTAATTAAGTGAGCTAAACTCATCAGGGTAAATGCTATTTTAGAAACATTATATGTCCTAAAATACATTCTTATTTTGGAATTACTTTAATATAAACTTAGATGGTGAGTGATATGTTGGTCCTTAAAAGTTATGGACTAACGTTAGTTCCATGTCAAAAATTACAAAATAATTCTTATAATTTAATTGCAGAAAGGGTGTCGATGTTTTCTATTTGCAAATAGGGTCAGTGTCCGATAGCTCTTCTTGACGGAGTAATTATCTCTTTGAATTGAGTTGTTTTCTCTTCAGATTGACTTTGGTTTGTGGCATATAACATGGTTTAGGTGGCGACGATCTTTGATATTGTGCTGAAACAAAACAACCCAACCCTATTACTTTCATTCTTATCCCTACTGAAATAAAACGAACTAGTCCTTATTAGTTTCACTCTTTTCCCTTTCATTCTTCATTTTCTACTGCCACTAGCCATCATTTTGCAGATATTCAGCATTTTGTTCAATGTTTGATTTACTTGATCTTTTTAGTCGTGATTGTGTAAAAGGTACTTTTTCCTAGAACAAGATTTTTTGGGTTTATCCATGGGAAATAATAGGACTCATTGTCAAATGAAACAAAAAACTCCCAATGATATGCAATAATATTCCATCACAAAATACCATCAACACAATAAGGGACAAGGGATGACAATCTCAATGGTAATCATTCCTTAATTTAAAACCAGAATGGGCGATGGTAAGTTGGAGGGACGCTCTAGTCACTGCCATGGATGGAGGGAGGTGGTGCTGTTGTGGGGGTTATGGCAATGGGAATAAGTCTGTTGGTGGTGGGAATGGGTGTAGGTGCTAGCTACAATTGAGGCGAGCATGGTGGTAGAGCTGCGTCACAGCTAGAGAGGACAACAGCGACATCGATTAGTGAGGGGCAACTTGCTTCCTTATTTCTTTGACGACAATGTTTTGGATTCAAAGTTCACGTGTTGACTGCTTACCAAAAGCTCAGACCGCTGACAGTGTGAATAGCCCAACTCAGATGACAAACATACGAGGAGGATCTAACTACAAAATTTAACACTTCAAACACTCATTGTTAAATTCTTTATAATTTGGTACGAATGAAAAATCAGCCATTAGATTTAAAATAACAAATATCTGATGGTTCTAATGAAATTATTTTACAGATTTTAAAAGGGGAGTAACATAAGTCCCAAAGTAGGGAGGACCAACTTATCACTCACCAACTTAGATTTTGTGTAAGACGCATGATATTACTTTCTTGGTGAGTGATAGGTTGGTCTAGTGAGCTTTGGGAGTGATGTTAGTCCCAAATGTAACGGATGGATTATTAATGATATGGACCGCTAAATCCAATTTTCTTTTTGATCTAATGATCTTTTTTGAAACCTCTTTAGTATTGGCGAAAATATATTAAAATATTATAAGTGTGAGTATTTGTTTTTAAATCCCTCAGTCTTTCATGATCGATGATGAGGTTGGTGTACTGCCGGTGTTGTTGAAGTAAATGTGGTGACTCAATGTAACTTCAGCAGAAACGGTGCAAAGAGGGGTAGTGAATTAGGAATTTATATTTATCAAAGGAAACATTTGAGCTCTTTCTAATTAAATGATGTATTTCTCGTGGCTCCATCACTGCATCATCCCCACGCTCAATGTTGCATTTTAGATTAGTAGTGTGGAGGGTGGAGTCCTCCCCACACTCATTTTTTTTTTCCTCTATAATTTTTCAGTTACTATTGTTGCATGCCAGAACAAAAAAGCTCTGGGCCTCTTCACTATTTTGCATATTTAGCAAGTTTTGTGCTACTACGTTGTTGCTTGCTAAGTGTTTCAGTTGAGTTTTTTTTTTTCCCCTTGTGTTACGATGTAGTTTGTTGCTTCAAGTTGCAATTTTTCATGTCATTCTTTATTGGGGACAGCTGAGTGGAGTGATTTATCTTGTAGTGGCTTTATGGGATTTTCGTGTATTCACTTTGAAAGCTAGTAGGTAAAATTATCTCAGACACATTTGGAATTTGGGAAAGGTTGGAAGTTGCGGATGGGAATGGTGTTGCTGTAGAGGCTCCACGCTTGAAATGAAAAGTGAAGCCATTAATAATAGAGTGCCAATTGGAGATAGGAATGATGTTGTTGAAGAGACTTTTGGGAGAACCCTATATCTGCAAAAAAAAAAAAATATATATCAATAGACCTTATTTGCAATTAATTTATGGAGTTATTTTATAAATTTAAAAAAGGGGACTAACATAACTCCAAACTTATCACTCAGCTGCTTTCTATTTCGCTTTTCCCCCTTTCCCCTTCTCACCGTTCCCCACAATTCCAACATGACAAGCTCCTTGTCTCCATCTCCACCTCCAACGCCAAGCTCCCCAACGGCGCCACCCTTCTTGTCACTGTAGGAAACGGCACCATCTATCGATGGTGGAAGGAAGAGGAATGCTGGGTGGGGCCACTTCGAAAACAGTCCCAACGAGTTCAAGACCTGCATTTCGGACCTTATAATCACGACCACTGCAGCTATCAGATGGTTATGTTGAACCTATTGCTAAGGATTGTTAGGTCATACTCATATGATTTCTAAGGCAGAGCCAGATGCAACCTCAATTCAACATGGCAGTGAAATTTTTGATATTCCATTGTGTGCTAACAGCAAATCATCTCAACTGGAAATAGAAATAGACCTTTAAATCCTTTACCTGTGCTTGTGGGAGCCCTGCAAACAAAAAAGCTTGCACAACTAGTTGCATCTCTTCTTGAGCACTAGAGGCAGCTAGGAACAGTGGGGAAAGGTGTGAAAGGGAAGAGATAGAGGGAGAGGGGGTGTGGGGAATGGTGGAAGTGACTAGTGGTGCACTTCAGAAGAATCACCACCACTACTCTTTCACCCTCTCCTTTGCCATACTCCCCACACTCTCAACCTCTCTTCGGTGACGATGAGCCTTGCCACCCCTGATTGGAGGAGGAAGTGAAGAGTTGTTCAGGTGTCATCTCGAAGTCATGACCATGAAGCTGTTTTCGAAACTTCTTTCGGAGCACCTCAGCGGCGAAGGATGCGCTAAAGCTGCTAGAAATGATGTCGTCAATGAAGGAAGGGAGAACAGAGATATCCGAGGACCCAACATGCGCGATGGTGATCCTGAGCAAGGTGGTGCCGCCAAGTGACTAGTCATCGTGATGGCGTGAAAGGTAGGGCTCCGATGGAGGCTGACGACGACTACCGAGATGGAAGGGCATCGGAGATGGTTAAAGTTGGGAGGAAAAGAGAGTGTATGAGAAATTTTGCTGTGGTATATCACTTCTTGGCTTATCAACGAACCCTTATATTACTATTGGCTATCAGATGAGATGGTGCATACTACACCATACTTGGCCTGGTGCACCACACCGTCATTCTATTTCATCTGTGTGAAATATGAAAGCGTCCAAACATGCCCACGTGCATATGTACTTTTACCTGCTCGACGAAGCTACTCCAAGGCAGCAGAAGGCGAATGAGGCGTAAGCACTTGGTTCACTCAATCATCTTCCCGTCACTGACACTGTAACCGTGTGACTGCATTAGGAAGAAGAAGAAGAAGAAGAGAATCTCTATGAGACTCTCTCTGCATTGAAAAATGCTTCTCTTAGCATCATCCTCTTCCCTCTCTCTCCCTTCAGACCTTCGTCGCCTCCTTCCTTCTTCACTCCCTCGCCCTTCACTGCACCTTCCCTTCCCTTCTTCCACTTCCAAAGCCTCCCCACTTCTTAGCCACACCCTACCACCCCTTTGCTGCTCCCTTTCTTCTTCATCATCATCATCATCATCATCATCATCTTCATCAGTAGAACAATCTGTTTCATTTTCTCAGGTTTTTCTCCATTTCACCACATACCCTTTTGCATTCACACTTTAAAAATTGCATGTGACAGGATTATACTGCATTCAAAAGTTCATTTGATGTTCAGTTGCTCAGTTCTGAAACCCTTTTATTGGAACTGCTAACTGTTGGCTGAAAAATGATGACCCAGATGCAGAATAGCTTGTTGTACTCCAGAGCTTATTGGGTTACCGAGTCTGTTATTGCTTGGAACGTGGATGTTGGAAATGGGTTTTGCTGCCTACTTGCTAGCAAAGATGCTTCTTTGAGCATTTCAAATAATAAAATTCGAGGTTGAAATTTCTAACGAATCTTTCTAATTTGTTGTGGTTGTTCAAGCTTGTGGGAGATATGCTAATGTTTCTTATATATTATTGATTGCAAGTGAACATTGACTCATTGTGGTGCCAATCAACAGGTGAGGATGTGAAAATTAAGCTTGAAGAGGATAGGGCTGGCCTTCCTGCAAATGTAATAGACCTTTTTAGTTTGTATCATATTTAAGATTTTTCAAATATCAAGCATTGCCAAATTGTGTTGATTGATTTATGGTTCCATTCCATTGTTATTGACAATGTGGTGGCTTTCACTTACAGTGGAATGAGGACGATTTACTTACTCCTGCAACCTTTGAGTTTTTAGGTGGTGGAGAAATTTCCACATATTCAAGGTTACAGAGCTTTCAGACTGCCACCCAATTTGGATGTCAAACCTCTTCTCAAATCCCAGTTAGCTGTTGTTATTTATGATTGTAAGTCCTTCTTTTGCAATAGAATGTAGAAGTATATCTACTAGTTATAGAAGCAAATGTGTTTTTGCTTAGCCCCTTTATTAGTGTAGCATAGTTTGTTTGTGATGTGTGCTGCACTAGATTGTAAAGTAAAAACACACTGCGGTGTTTGCTTTGTATGCGTCACTGTTTATCAAGTGATTATTTGGGCATTAACAATATTCTTGTGTAAATGTGGGGAGACAAGATGTCTTAGTGGTCACAAGTGTCTACTAATAGAATTTCCTTTCTTCATTTTGCACAGCTGATGAGAAATGCAGGAACTGTACTGGTTTGCAGTTACCTGGTGTTTTAGATGAGCTTTTCTCATATAATGGTCCCCTTGGTGCACTTTACTCAGAGGAAGCTGTGTCACTTTTCCTATGGGCGCCTACTGCTCAAGTATAATATCTTTCATCGAAAAAAAAAGAAGCAGTTTTGGTGCTTTCTAAAACCTTCTCTGCATACTAAGATATATCTTTCCTCATTTTTTTTCTTTCTAAAACAGGCAGTACATGCTTACATATATAAGGATCCATCAGGAGATGATCCCATAGAAGTCGTTCACCTTGAGGAGGAACATGGTGTTTGGAGAACTAAAGGACCAAAAGCCTGGGAGGGTTGTTATTATGTCTATGAAGTATGTGTTTACCATCCTAGCACCTTGCAGGTTGAAAAATGCTATGCAAATGATCCATATGCTCGAGGGTATGCTCTATTCATGTTAGTTTGCCATCAATTGTCTTTTGTAGATTATTTCTATACTCCAGATTCTAGTATTAATAAGTGCAATTTAGCAATACATATTTTGTGTGATTAAATATGAAGTTGAATTTCTCTAATGTTTGCTTGATTTTAGTACCTTCTTTTTCTGTATTCAAGCAGACTTTCATCAGATGGCAGGCGAACTTTTCTGCTTAATATTGACTCTGATGAATTAAAACCTGATGGATGGGATAATCTGGCAGATGAGAAACCTATTCTACATTCTTTCTCTGATATAAGCATATATGAAATGCATATAAGGGATTTCAGGTAACTCAATAACTGTGTAATGATGTCTTTAATCTTATTCAAAGATCAATTTTGTCTTTTATTTCTGAAAGCTTACAATATAGGATGTTTTCTGAAATCCAGAAATCATCATGATTTAAGGTGTGGTTTGAAAAATATATTTGTATGGCCTTGTATTAAAATTCAAACAATGTTTTGTATCTTCCTCTTGTTTATAAAGATTGATTTTTCAGTGTCCTCTCCTTATGTGATGCAAAAATCTCTTTGAAACTTATAATTCTGCTTTTGGGCTTAAATGCCCAACAATTTTTCTAGCTCTAGAATACTCCTTCAGAGTAAGAACAAATTGGAGATCTGTTGTCATACGAATCTCTGACCCACAATATACAATTTTTAGTGCAAAGTGAATACCTTAGGTTGCATATTTGCTCCCTTTCCCTCCATCTCTCTCTCTCTCTCTCTCTCTCTCTCTCTCTCTCTCTCTCTCTCAATATATTGATTTTTGTTGCTTCTCTTGAGTTTACTGATTTTCAGTAGTCCTGGTTTCTCCAGACATCTTTAGGCTTTTGTATATTCTCCACACTGTTGCCAGCTGTGGCTATGTTGCTGATAATGTCTATTTCCATAACCTTTTAAGTTGTTAATTATTGTTCTTGTTGCCATACAGTGCCAATGACCTCTCTGTGCAACCTGAATTTCGTGGCGGTTATCTGGCCTTTACATTGCTGGTAGTCCTACACTCCTATCTAAGTCCTGCCATTGATGGAGTTTGATGAGAATAAGATTTTCCACCATTTATGATAAATGGAATTGGCTTCTACACACACACACATAGATAGATAGATCGATAAAAAAAGATATTCAGTTTTTGCTAGTTTTGTAGTCTTGCTATTTTTGCATTTGATTTAACAGTAGGAGTGATGGGAAATTGAACCGTTTGAAAAGTTATAGGAATCATTAAAAGAGAAAGTCACAAGAACAAGTTTGGTGTCATAAATTCACTTTTGTGGGCAGCTTGCTTGAGGAGAACCTATTGATATATTGTATTCATAAAATGTGCTAATCCAATTTCCATCGGTTCAATTATGTGGATGGTCGTTGTCAGCAATTGTTGATCATGCCGACAGAGGGATTAGATTTGCTCAGATATAATACTTTCTTAATTGTTAACTGCTATTTTGGAATTTACATTAACTATGAGCATATGTTTGAAGGATTCAGCAGGTGTACTTCATCTAAAGAAATTATCAAGTGCTGGTATCACTCATGTCCATCTATTGCCAACGTTCCAGTTTGCAGGCGTTGATGATCAAAAGGAGAACTGGAGATTTGTAGGTATGTTTACATGACAGATTATCCTCTAAAAGTCTCATTAAACCATTAATTTCGTATTTGTAGTAAAACCCCCTTCTTTGCATACTTCATAGGCCTTCTACTTCTTAAATGGGTCATATTTAAGCTTTTATCCTTATAACACCGATTCTTTTGTTATCAATGTTTGTAACTCATTTACTAATTAGTAATAGTGGTAAAATATTATCTAGTATTGGAGAATGAGTTATGTTACCCACCCTTCAACAGGGCATCCTTATCTTTTAGTCACTTATTTGTCTTCACTCTTCAATTGTGTAGGCATTTATAAGCTCCATTTAATATTTATGTTATATTGTTATCCTTCTATCATTGAGCTTGTTATCTGTTGTTTGTACAAACATCAATACATACATGCACATATCCATATCATGTTGGTCTATGTGTGAACGTGTTGGTCTGTTTCTTATATAGTCACTTATCATGACATCTTTTTTTCCTTTGATTACTTTTGGAAACTTGATTGCTGATATTTTCATTTTGCCACAAGAATACATAGGCTATGTATTTGTGGAAAGAAGTTGTTATTCATGTGCTCAAATATGTGCTCATGATTATATTAATTTGATATATATATTATGTTTAATCTCTGACGCTAGCACTCTGATAGATACCTCAATACTGGAAAGTTTGCCACCAGATTCAGATCAGCAGCAGGCTCTCATTACGGCCATCCAAAACTTTGATGGATATAACTGGGGGTAAGCTTCTAAATTCCACATTGATTGACAAGTCCAACATTTGTTTATGGTAAAGTTTGCTTATTTCCATTTTGTCTTTAAAAGGTACAACCCTGTTCTTTGGGGTGTCCCAAAAGGCAGTTACGCAAGTAATCCAAATGGCCCATGCCGTACAATTGAGCTCCGTAAAATGGTTCAGGTCTGAGCTCAATGTTTCTTTCTCTGATGTTAGATCCATGGGTCTATTTTTCTGCTTAATTTTGTGATGTGGACCTGTAATACTATGGTTGGGTGGGTGTCTATAGTCAGCTAAATCAAATTTGGGTTGTTCTCTCTCTTGAAATTTGTTATACATTCAGGCTCTTAACCGTGTTGGCCTTCGCATTGTGTTGGATGTTGTCTACAATCATTTGCAAGGAAGTGGACCCTTTGATGAACATTCTGTCCTTGATAAGGTCATGACTTATCATGAAGGTGTTTTATTTTTATTTTTTCAATTTTTTAATTTTTTTCCATGTGACATAGTCTAGTTATCTATATGTATAGATGTCCTGTTGAGTACTAAATTGTTTTGAATAGCTTCTGTGCTTTTGTGGATGTATCTTATAGATTGTTCCAGGTTACTATCTAAGAAGGAACACTGATGGTTTCATTGAGCACAGTACTTGTATAAATAACACTGCCAGTGAGCACTTTATGGTTGAGCGCTTGATACTTGATGATCTTGTACACTGGGCAGTCGATTACAAGGTGATTGTTTACGTCATTCATTGGGGTTCACATATTACCTTGTTGAATGTTCCTTTTAAATTTCTAATAGTTCATTACTGTTTTGAATAATTGGTTTTATATGTAGGATTTACAATTTTCCTAGAAATGAATTTTTCTGCATATGGCTGCTTCAATGGAGTTGTTTTCTCTGATATGAAGAGAGATTAGGCAGCCTGCACTGTTTGTAGTTTTTATTGTTCTTCAATGTATAAGTTATCCTGTTTTCGAGGATACTTGATCCTCCCCTTTATTGTACTTTTCCCTTTTATATAAAAAGAAAAATAACCTTTATTTCTATTCCAGATATTGCTAATTATAGACTATGTGTTTTATTTTTATTTTTATTTTTATTTTTTCCTTTTCCAGATTGATGGGTTCAGATTTGACCTTATGGGTCATATAATGAAGAGCACAATGGTATGTAATTCACTTTGTTATATTATTACATGAGTTAATATGGAAACATGTAATTGCGTATGGGTGCCAGAAATGGATAGACAATAAAACTTGAACCGTGGAACATGTTATAATGTGGTTTCACTCTGTTGATTGTGGAAGCTCATATAATTGCATGGGAAGTGTAGCTTGTAATTTAAACATCATCCCGGAGGATATGGGATAGATAGGGGAAAATGCATGCGAGAAGTAATTGCCTAGACACGTGGCAGCAGGGGAGGGAGGAGTGTGAAGTTGGGCATTATGTTAGAGAATGCTTAAAAGGAGAGAGAGGGAGAGAGGGAGGGCATGCAGAATTGTGTAGAGAGTGATATTGGGTGGGGTTGTCGTTTCTAATTCTGGGAGAGTCTGCCTTACTACTCTTCTTTTATTTATTTAACTTTTTTCTTTTCTGCTCGTTCTTGTTTTCCAAGAATTTACAGAGTTCATTTCTTGTGTAAAGAGCTAATCTCGACTTCCTGATCAGTAAAATTCGGTTACTATCAATATGTTGCAATAAATTAAATGGTAAATTATAGGGATGAAAAAGAGGATATAATTTAACTTAAATAATATCACATGTCACAAACATTAAGCCCTTGTGATTTTGGATTATGGTTGTATTCATATATGGTTTATGATCGGACCTAACAGTGTCATTTGTTCCATGTAGCTAACCCATCTAGTGCAAAAAGGCTTGGATGTTGTTGTTGTTGTTGTTGGTTGTACCCAAGATCAATCTGACATCCTATATCAAATTATGACATGCACATATATGGAGAAAATATTGATTTCATGATGTGGACGCAGGTGAAAGCAAAAAATGCTCTCCATTGTTTAACAAAAGAAAAGGATGGAGTTGATGGTTCGAGCATCTACATGTACTTGTTCTCCAATGTTGGTTTTTATTGAATTAGATAAATTGGTGAACTTTTTTATTGGATTCATCCTCATATTTTTACTCGTTTGCATGTTGTATTTTATATTCTTTCTTGTCATTTTTTAATTGGGGAAAAAAAAAAGATATGGTGAAGGATGGGACTTTGGTGAAGTTGCCAAAAATGGACGTGGGATAAATGCTTCTCAGTTCAATCTCTCCAAAACAGGAATTGGGAGGTAGGATTGTCTATCTCCACCAAAAGTTGCACAATAATCTTTCATTATTATTATTATTATTTTTTTCCCAAAATGTTCAAGAAAGAACTTTTGGCTGGAATGCTTTTTCCAAGTGCAAAACAAGCTAATCCAGACATGGATCTTTTTGTGTAAATTTCACATGTCTGTCTCATCCTAATTTTAGGAATATTATCATTGCGTAAATTGATGAATGTTAAATCCATAGTATTCTACATTTCCTTTTTTTTTTATTTGTTGATTAGTCATTTTGGCGTGTAATTCAGCTTTAATGATCGGATTCGAGATGCCATACTTGGTGGATCTCCATTTGGCCACCCTCTTCAACAAGGTTTTGCAACTGGTCTACTCTTACAGGTATTTTGTTTCTTTCTTCATCCACATTTTTTTTCTTTATAGGCATTACATTTGACCTTCACACCTAAAGATTGTGTAATGTTAACTATTCCTATCCTCCGCTATTTTTCCTTCCTAGTTTTTCTGGTCTTCATTGAACTCATTGCTATGGAGTTTAATCACAATTCCACAAATCTGCACTCAAAATGTACATAGTTTATATTTTATATCATCTTTTCAAAATTCAAAGTTTATTACTTTCATGAATAAAAAATGATATCCATATGAAAGTGACTACATTAAAATTGAAATTAGATATGTTGTATTGAAAGTTGAACCTAAACCTAGGGTTACGTAGTGATTAAGGCTTCTTCCTAGACATTATGTTATACATAAGATGTTTTAGACATCTAAAGTTTGAATTTGTCCACAAATGATATTGCCAGAGTTGTCAATTTCTGCATATTATTTGTTCAACTTTATGGTCTGACATTCCTGCTATTACTTGCCCATTTACTAATGTTGATAACTAGCTTTGGCTCAGCTAGCAGAATTCTAGTGTGATGCATAGAACTTCCTTTTAATGCTTGCCTGCAATTTTTATCCAAAAACTTTCTGAGTATTGTCACTCATTCTCTCTCTGCAGCCTAATGGTTATGATCATGGAACACAAGCAAATATGGAATCCATGCTTGCTGCATCAAAGGATCATATCCAGGTTATCTGGCTTTATTGTTTCTTGTCTTTATTTGGATGTCTTATTTTTCAAGTTAAAAAAAGTATTGGAATATGCTTTTACTTGCACACAAACTTGACTGAAACATGGCTTCTTGGTAGCTTGAGCAGCAACAAGCCTTGGTTTTATTATTTATGTAATTTGCAGATGCTTTTGATGGAGTGAGACTCTCAAACATATATAGTTAGCAATTTACTCAGTTTCTCATGCTCTCTATTTAACCCTCTCCCACTTAGTGAGGTTGTCTGCGCATGGGTTGTATATATCAATGAAATACAAAAATAGTCACACAGATACATGGATTATTGACTACTATTGTTCTGTTATATTCTGTCGTCAATATTGATATCATTTGGATATCATTCCATCTGCTTTTTGTTTTGGCATATATAATTTATTCATATTCTTTCATGTTTTCCAGATTGGAATGGCAGCAAACTTGCAAGATTTTGTGCTAACCAATTCTGATGGAGAAGAGGTATTCAAATTGGTCCATTTGCTTTGTCTACTTAATGTCCATGAATGATAAAAATGGCTGTGTCTTTGCTAGACGCTATCATCAAAAGATTCATACCTGTTGCTGTTGGCAGGATGAGGATGGTTTGTACGAGAATTCTCATCTAATAACTTCATTGTGATTGTCTCAGGTAAAAGGGTCTGAAATATTAACACATGATGGGACACCTGTTGCATATGCCTCATGTCCCACGGAGACCGTAAGCTTCTTCACGTTTATATGCCTCAACTGTCTACTACTTTCTGCCTCCTGTAAATATGCTCTGTAATTTAAGAAACTACCAACATTTTAAATTATGAAGTATTGAATATCATTGTCAACAACATGGAGGGGAAAGAGGATAAAACGTTTTGAACCAGAGATCATCTAATCAGCATCTTTAGTTGTTTTGCAGGTCAATTATGTTTCTGCGCATGACAATGAAACCTTATTTGACATTGTGAGCTTAAAGGTATCATAATTATGTTAGAGATATAATATAAGCCATTCATGTGTCTCACCTAATGGCTTAACCCATTATTCTCAACATACTGTTTTGTTTATGCAATTTTTTCGTAGTCGCTGGTACAGTTGTGTTCCTTACTTGCAGAGTCCAATGGATATCACTGTAGCTGAGATATGCAGGATAAACCATTTGGCAACAAGTATTATAGCACTATCACAGGTTCAAGAAATTGAATTTTTTTCTTTTCAAATATGTCTTAGCGGTTTCCTATAATGTTGTCACTTGCAGTTTTCATAATTTTGCTCTTCTTTCTTTCTTTCTTTCCCCTTTTTTTTTTTTTGAGAAAATATCTTTCACCTTTGAGCCACTGGGGGCCAATTTTTTTCAGCCAACCTGATAGAATATATTACAACAGACGCTTTCTTTTAGCGAGTCTATTTTGGCAGTAAAGAAATTTTGTTCTTAGGGTATACCATTTTTTCACTCTGGAGATGAGATACTCCGCTCAAAATCACTGGATCGAGATTCATACAATTCTGGTGATTGGTTCAACAGGTATTCTCTACACACACTCAACTTCTTATAGTAATAATAACTAATTAATTTTGTTATTGTTTGACTTTGCCAAAACTAGTATATCATCTACTTCATTATAATGTTCTGATATTTATAGTTATTCAAATGATCCTGTTATTTTCCACGGATTAAGTGTCACTTATGATGTCTTTCCCTCTGCATCTAAGTTACCTTTTACTCTTTCAATTTCAGGCTTGACTTTACATACAATTCTAATAATTGGGGTGTTGGACTTCCTCCACAGGAGAAAAATGAAAAGAACTGGCCACTGTAAGCATTTAAATATTTCATTATCATCATTTGAAAAATGCATCTCAATGATGCAACATATCCAGCTTCATACGATATTAATCAAGGTCTTTGGGTTATTGAAATTGTGATTTACAGCAATCCTATTTCTAGTTTGCCGCTTGTGTTGAATTTATTTTACTGCTTGATGATCTTGACTCTCCTTTGACTTTTCAGAATCAAACCAAGACTGGCAGACCCATCCTTCAGGCCTCAGAAGATTAACATCCTTGCTGCTGTGGAGAATTTCTTAAACCTGATGTGTATAAGGTACTCTTCACCACTTTTCCGCCTGAGGACAGCAAATGCTATCCAGGTGAGACGTTTTAAATTTCATCTTTATAATTATCATTATCTTCATCACTATTATGTCTTGGTAGTAGTTCTAGCTATAAAATCATGATATTTAAAAATCTCACATATCTTCTGTGTCTAGCAAATGAGTTCCCTTTCTTAACAGCCGATGATGATATTTGACTTTTTATTTGGATCATGATTTGTTTTGTTTTCCTACTCTTTGCTGGGTCCTACAGATAACTGATAAAGCAGCTGTGGCAAACGTTAATGCATAAAACATTTACTGTTCCAAGAGCTAAGATTTTTATCTGTGATATCTGCAGCAACGAGTACGCTTTCACAATACTGGACCATTGTGGGTTCTTGGAGTCATTGTGATGAGCATTGAAGATGGCCATGAGGGCTTTCCTGGTCTGTCTCAGTTGGATCCCATGTATGTTAAAACATATGGCACTTTTGTCTTTTTTTGTTTCATGACATTGACCTGCTATAAAACAGTTTTGTTGACAATGTTGTCGACAGATATTCATTCATTGTGGTTGTTGTCAATGCAAGTCCGAAAGAGGTATCATTTGTTAACCCTTCCCTGCAATACAGAAGTCTCCAGTTGCATCCCATACAGGTATGAATAATAATGCTTAACCATTTAGATGTTGAAAATTGGAATATTTCCAGACTAATTATGTTTTGGAATTGGAAAAGTCATGTTTTGATGAAACATTCCAGTTTGGCGAATTAGTAAACTTCACTGTTTAGAGAAAATCTTGGAATATTTACAGCTTTTGTTAGAAGTTTCAAGTGGCCTTTCTCTGCATTCATATACTATTTTAGTCTATCATGTGACTAAGTAGTGAAAGTATGATATTTAACTTGACTATAGTGCTACATAAAGTTGTATATGATTGATGAGAAAGAATGAAATGAGCTGTTATAATTGTTTTATTATAGTGACTTTCCCTCTGGAGTGGACAATCAACAGAACATCTTGAATTAGTTTTCAAAGATGAGACATGATTCTGCTGCAGATTGATACAAGTTTCTTTGGTTCACTGTGCTAGATTTATCCATTTATAATTTAAGATGCGGTGGTCAGTTCCATTGTCTGTTACTGTGTTGTAGGTAATGTCATCTGATGATCTTGTTAGGAGCTCAACATACGAGGCGTCTTCTGGCTGTTTTGTTGTGCCTCAAAGAACAACGGCTGTGTTTGTTGAGCCAAGGAAAATGTGAGTCACTGCTTTTGTCAAATATGGATGTTAAGCCAATAATGTGAAAATTGACTTGGTGTACTACTGGTAATTGAGATGCTAGTTTGGGTGCATGCATCATGATGAGTTCTTTTGTGACCTTCACACACTGAACTCCTCCTAGGCCAGAGATGGAACTTGAGACAAATATTAAGCTAGATTAGGTGCAAAAGGTTTCACACATATTCACTAGTAGCTATGTTTGCCTCCATAAAAGTGATGTTGGTCAAAAAGGGTTTAGAGTTGTATCAGCTCAATGTACTAATGTACAGGTGAAATTTAAATTAAGCTTCAACCTATTGAATTGGCTTACATGAAAGTCATATTTCATGAGTCACAGATAATTGTGATTGAAGTTCTGACTCAGCATATAGCCGACTCAAACCACCTTGGATATCAAAACAACCAACAGTCTGGATGGTGTATTGAGAAGCCTAACAAATTACACACAACTTTTTTTTTTTTTTTGGGCAAAATATCAATTACTGCAATACAAAGTGATACATGAGAAATTATTTAAATAGAAAGCCTGCTATTACAATACAAAGTAGGACACATACAGCATCTTTGATAATACAGATCGAGATATCTTGAAAGCATATTTTCTTCGCACGAGAGGAGGGTGGCTAAAATAATAAAACCTGATTGCTTTAGCGAAGCTAATGATAAGTGCAGTGGTGTTTACAGATCCTAATCCTGTAAAGAAATTGAGGATGAGACTATTGCATATCAAGGTTTTAGAAATATTGTCGTAATATAATATAATGGTTTTGTTCGTCATATACTTTTCAATTGAATCTTAATTAAAAATGTGAGATATTAAGAATTATTTTCCCTTAAACCTTACATATGAAAGCATGGACCAAAATTTTTAATAACATATAATTAATTTAGTTATTAAAATAATTTAGTTATTAAAAGTTAATTATAAATTTAAATCTTGAATTTATAATTCTATTTAAATCTATTATATATATATATATATATATATATATAGTCCCCAAATATCTCTTTTTTCTGGTTTGGTCCCTTGTTTAGTACTTAATCCATGTCAACATTCACATAAGCTGTCATGATAGCATTTAATGGCAGAAGATATCAAGAAGTTAAAAGATGAATCAAATGGAAATGAAAATAATTTTTGAGGGACTAAATGAGAAAAATATAATATTTTAGGGATTAAAAATATAATTAAGCCTATATAATATTATATCAACAAATTTGTTTAATTCTTATAATTATTATTTTAAAAGTCACATAAATAGTAGCATATAATTAGACGATTCTATAAAATCTTTTTAGGGTAAACTACAATGACTTTTTATAAGGTTTAGTAAAATTACACCAACTTCTTTCTATTTGTAAATTGTCTCAGGAGACCCTTGAATTTTGCAAAATATTACATTGACTTTTCTTTTAACATTGACCGGTGACATCTCCTGAGATTTAATGAAAATACACTTGACCTCCCCAAAAATTTAGAAAAATTACATCTAACTTTCGTCTAGTTGTCTGGATGACACCAACCAACCCTGATATTTATATGATTTTTCTTTTATATCCTTATTCCCCTTCCCGGTCATCATCCTTTTCAACATTTTGGAAGCTTCACAACCACCAAACACAATTGTTAAACATGACTTTCAAGCTAGAAACTAGAACAAAACCGAAACCATTTTTTTTCCCTGTTTTTTTGTCACTAATCCCCCTTTCAAACCATAGATGAAAACAAATCTAGTAAATCTTTAAAAAAAAAAAAATCAACAACCAAAATTCAAAAATAACATAAAGTCCTCAACAGTGCACCCTTTCTTTCCTTTTCCATGAGACGATGTAATGTTAAGGGACTTCCATTGGATTTTGAACAGATTTTTTGAACAAATTTACATGCAACATATATCGCATGGACATCATGAATGAGGGCAACGGTATAATGGAAAAATCACTTGCATACTAGGGGTGGCTAGCATCACATGAATAACTAGAGGAGAGTCAGATGTAATTTCACTAAAATTCAGGGAAAGTTGAGTTAAACTAGTAATATTTCAGTTACAAGTATTAAAAATTATTATATCACTTAAATTTGTAATGGTTCATTAATTTTTATTTTTTTTTTATCAAAAGCAGTGAGACTAGAAATTATTCATAGGGAATATTTTTGGGGGAGAGTCGAATACGAGATATCTTAGATTCAAATGAGATATATAGGAGACAACTATTAGGCTGTGGGTTCAATTGCATAATGGTTCATTAATTTGCTAAGTAATATTGTGTAATGTGTAATAGTAATAATCATTAATACTAATATTTTACCATTTTATAATATGTTTTATTATTGCTTTTCATAACAAGTCACTTAGTTTCTCCATATCACTTAGTTTCTCCATCTATACATACAAAACCTATAATCAACTATTTCTACTTTTTATGGATTCATTTAATTATTAAAGTTATTGAATCAACCCTCACCTTGAAATGATATAGGATGTGTTTGTTTCAACTTTTAAAATTTTTTTTTATAAAACTTAAATTTTATATATAACTAAAAAAAATTAAAAATTATTTTTTTTAAACTACTATTTTTAAATTCTACTAAAAAGTTGAAAACAAATTTTTTTGAAGTTCTAATTATTTTTAAAATATTATCCAAATATATAAAACTAGATTTTTCAGTGAAAGAAGTTATTTTTCGCGAAAAAAATCACAATGAAACACACCCATAGACTTATATCAACTTTGAAGAAAACCTAATCAAATATACAATTATTTTATTTCTAATCAACACACTCTACTACTATTTATAAAATTTATTTGAACTTATATTTATTTTAACTTTTTAGAAGGAAAATGTTGATCAATAATGAACAATATATAAGAATCATATAAGAAAAGGAATATATTAAAAGAAATAATTTAATTTCTATATACTGACAGTGTAAAATAATTTTGCACTATTAAACAATAGAATTATAAAAAAAGTGTCAAACCATGTTAGATAACTACCACCATAATGACTGCCCATTATAATTTGGCACTTTCTTACAATCCTATTGGATGACAATATAAAATTATTTTATGCTATTAATGCATAGAAATTAAATTATAAAAGAGTTCTTTTCATTTTATTTTAATTAAAATATGAAACCTATTAAAAATATATTACAATAATGCAATTTGTCTAATTTTTATTTTATTATCTTCTTGTTCCTTTCACATTTTTATCTTCAATAAATATTTTATGTAATAAATTATAAAAGAAAATCATTACATGAAGGTTTTTCGATTAATTATTTTTTGAAACTAGCAATTATGTAATGTGTAAGGAAATAATTTTTACAAGATAGTTTTTAATAGAGTAATTTTTAATAATATATTTGTGATATTATTCCTAAATTAAATGAATTACAAATAAATTTTGCATAAAAGTGATAATCAAATTTTGCATGAAAACTTTAAAACTTCTAGTGATGCAATATATGTATGATTGTTGTTTGAGAACTTTTGTCAAATTACTTAAGATCTAAACTTGATAGTAGAATTGAGAGTTTACTGATTTTGTTAATATTTACTTAAATTCATACAAATTTATCAGAAAGAGTTTATATGCGAATTGACTCGTTTTTATGTGGTAGAATCGTAAACTTATAAGAATTTAAACGTTAAATCAAGAATTTAACAATTATGATTAAAAGATTCTTTTTTTTTTTATTTCCAAAAATTTAGGTTTAGAGGAAAATTCGTCTCCAATACAAAGATAAAGACATGTCTTTGGGTTTATCGATTAGGTGATCCAGCCAATCAACGCAGTTGAAGAAATAATTTAATTTATTACTAAATGAAAAATGAACTTTATGAAAATCATATATTTGAAGGCACAAAAGAACATTTAATATTTTTTGGAATATTTTTAAAAATTAGACTAATTTTTTTTAATGTTAATTTCTTTAATCCAATATTGTATTCAATTTTTTTTTTTGTTTTTGATACTAGGGTTGGCCAAAACCATTATATAACTGAGAGATTTCTCAATTGAAAAATACTAGGTGGATGAGGCACTAGAATTAGTGAAAAATGGCATAGCCTCATAATATTACATCCTATTGTGAGTCACGACTCATCCTCAACCCCTTCCCCCGATCCCTTTCCTTTGACATCCCCCCAAAAAAAAGAAAAGAGAAAGAAAAAAGAAAAATCTTCCAAAAGCAATTGCATATACCTATAAGGTGGAACTTGAAGAAAAGAGATTTCTCAGGTGAAAAATACAAAAAAGATATTCAAAAACAATCGCACACACCAATAAGTTGGAACTTGAAGAAAATTAAAAAAAAAAACCTGGAAATAATACATGCATTAGTAATAAATCATTGGAAAACAACAAATAGGAAAGGAAAAAAAAACTGACTAATATTTAACAAACCAACTTAAGAGTAACATTAACCTCACAGGGTTTCGGAATCAAAGTCAAGGCAGTCACAAATCATTATTGCCAATGTGACCCAAAGCTTGATCTATATCAAAACACAAAATGGGAGGTACCCCATATGTTGAATGACACTGCAACAAATAAATCTTATTATTAGAGGAAAGGCAGAAGAAGTCGAAAGTGAGCACAACAATGGAAGTAACAACTTCAACAACTCACCAAACATTTCTAATTCAGCAACAACTTTGCCCTTGCGTGACCTTGTGAAATCTGAAATTGTTCAGTTATACCTAAATGAGCCATCGAAAGCCAGACATGGGTAAGCAACTCGCCACCTTTGCTAAGTTGCTTAGCATGATCAAGCCCCCTACAGTGGCTTGCTGCATTACACAGCATCTCCACCCAAACATGACTCATCATTTCCCATTTCTATTCTATGGACCAATTCTTCTGTGTTTCTAAAACCTGTATGGATTTGGCAAGCCTACAGGCATCAAACAGCACGGACTTGCTTCTATCTCCTTTAATTTGTGATGGTCGGATTTCCGTATTCACTCTAAGTATCACCTTACAGGCTTCATTTCTTTTCCTTATGTACTTCCTCTCCTCCAGAAGTTCACTAGCCTCAGCACAGGTGTCATCATATCTGATTTGGCCTATTCCATTGGGAAGCATAAAAGGGCATATGACAAGAAGATACATAGTATAATTTGACAACAATCTGCTTGTAATACAAATTTGAAGGTTGACAAAATTTATCAGTTTCATCTGAATAATAGCAAAGATCTGTAGCAATATGCCAAAGCAGAATGCTTTGATCAAACTCTACCTTAACGCTTCAATCAATAGTATGACAGTTCCATCTGTCCAGAACTCGATCACCCTTATGAGCACATAATTTTTTACATGTTTCAATATCTAATGCATGTTCAGACTTCTCCATAAGTTGCTCAAAAATAAGGATTTTTAGTTTTTCAGCGACATCTTCCATGTGGTTGTAGTAAGACTTCTCGAAAAATTGATAAATGTAAAGGAATTTTTGGATTTTGATGCATTTAATTGGCTCATCCTTCAAGCAAAAACTAATGAGATTGAATTGTGACATAAGGTTAGACCACCTCTAAGCGTGTGATAGTTTAAGCCATCTTTGAAAACATGAGATGGACTTGTAGAGAAAATCCACTCCCCAATTTTTGTGCTTGCTCAACCAAAGCATTGGCCAATTCGAAGAAAGCAGAACAATGACCGCATATAACTCAAGAAAAAAAGCCCCAACGAAAAGCACAAAAGTAGTTATTTCAATATGGGATTATAATATTGTGTTTTGAATTTTATTACGGGGATGTGGAGTTTTTGTTAGAGATTTCACACCAAACGGAGAAGAAATTTGTAACATAAATTACTACTTGTAGGATGACGAAACTTGAGACAAAATTTTGTGAGAAATTCGCCCCCAATGCGAAGAAAAGTGAAAAAATTAAATTTTCCTCCTTACATTGTGGCAAAATGTGAGAGAGAAATGTGAAAGTGAATGGGCTAATTCCGAATGAGCTTGTAGTCTGAGCTTGAATTCATATTGGATAGGTAAATTTTTTATTTTTGGTGTTGAGCCTAAATTCTTTAGTAAAATTTGATAAAATTAAAATAATTTTTATTTTAGATATTATTTTTTGAAAATTTAATTATACTAACTAGTATATAATAAATGTATGGATGCTTTTATTTATTTATATTATTTTCAAACTTTTAAATTGTGTTAAACTATTAATTATTTATATTATTTTATTATATTTATATTAACTTTAGTATATTTATATATATTTATTTAATTATATTTGGTTTAACCAATGATTCACTAGTTGAATTAGTGACATAATACCTTGACCGAGTTGATCCCCAGTCTAAGTTTTATAACTATGCTTTCAATAGTATTATGTTCTGAAATTGGAAGCAGACAGCGTGGCTATGACACTACTCATAGTTTATATCCAGTAAGTCATATGATATTTTATTATATTTTTATTTGAAAGTTATTTATATAATATAACTTCTTTCTTATTTTGTAATTTATTAATGGATTTAATTAGTATGTACTGATAGTGTAAAATAATTTTATAATTTAGCCAATAAAAATGCTAGAAAATGAGAAATTATAGTGGGCCCTTGATTATTATGAGTGATTATTTGTATGAGTTGACACTTTCTACAATTCCTATTGATTAATAGTGTAAAATTATTTTATATTGTCAGTACATTTAAATTAAATTCTTTATTAATTGGTTTAATTGTGTAATTTTATGCTCTTGCACCTAATAGTTCTTCTTGACTTTAATTATATTTTGATGTTTATTAATCTATATTTATATATAAATATACAAAATTTTAAAGTGTGTTAAATTGTTACTTACTTGCATCATTTTAGTGAATTTATTTAAATTTTAACATATTTATTTAATTAAATATGATTTAATCAGTTCAACCAATGGCCCACTAGTTGAATCAGTGACCTAGTAACCCAGTGCTTTGTCCGAGTCAATCATTGGGTTGGGTTTTACAACTATGGTTGAGAGAAAATGAGTGTTTTTAAAATTCATTACATTTGAGAGGACTATTAATACATCTCATATTATGACCATCAATGATAAAGGTACATCAAGCACCCTACCTAATAGAGTGCGTAGTATACACTGCCCACACTTTTAAATATACTTAAAAGAATGAACTTTTTGGCTACACATTTTGGGGTGTAGCATGGCAAAATACTTGATAACAGAGTAAATGGTTGATGTCTCAGTTTTCGCTACACAAGAAGTAGATTTTATTTAAAAAATTATTAAATTCTGAACCTACATAATGAATGGCGAAATATGCTTAGTTTTCTTACACAACCGTATTTACACAGACAATCCCATATTATCATATTTTTAACCCATAATTCCCATATAAAAAATAAAAAGCCAAGTAATAACCTGGTCATAATTGATGTGTTTTTTGTCTACCAGATAATAAAAGGTAATAAATGCAGAGAATGTACAAGGGAATCTCACAAACTTGAAGAAAGTGCCAAGACGGGAATATGTGAGAAATGCCTTTGCATATAGAATATCATACATTAATCCAAGTTCAACCTCAACCACTTGAAAGCATAACTCCAAGACTTTTGCCTAAAGAAAATTTGGCTGTTCTTGTGATCTTGAAAACTAAGGATGAGATCCGCAAATAGGCACTCGAAAATCCTGAAGAAATAGAATCCATCATGTAAAGAGGAAGCATCTATAATACTGTTAATTGCTATTGCCCCTTGAGAATGAGCCAATAGGATGGCAGTAGTTTCAATCACTTTCCCCAAGGAGACTCTATACCCTTCAGCCTTTCTTGCAGTGTACTCCTCCATGAATTTTGCACAATTTGGTCCCGGGTCTGGAGGGGTGAGAATGGATTCTCTGAAATTTTTGCTGCTTCCGGACCTCAATCACACAAGTCCTCTCACCATATTTGATTATTCCAACCACAATCCATGGAATGGTAACAAAATTTCGGGGGCTTCCGTTCCAAGACTTGGGAACCACATAAACTGCCACAAAGAACTGGTAGAATAAGCCAAGCATGTGTCGTAGCCACAGTTCATTATCCTCAAGGTATGGAAAGGAGTGAAAAGACAAATGTTGATTACTTAAAATATACATAATCATGACGTATCTTCATAGAATGGAAAGGACTAATACGGGTGAAACAAACATTAGTCTTACTCTTACCAGGCAGTAACATAGTTTTGATGCTTCTCTTTGATCACTATTCTGTTTCAAGCTGCAGAGCAATGCCACACCTTGAAGTTTTAGCATCTGAAGGAAGCAAAATTTAGAGACAAGGCGAGCTTTAATTTAATGATGAGAAAAATGAAATGCACTTCCTGCATGAGAATTGGAAGTGAAAATATGTTAGGCAACTTTCTTTTAAACTTTCTTTTAATGCCTAATATTATTCTTTAATTTAATTTTTTTTATGAATACAATATTCATGTAAAATTGTTTACACTTTTAATTAATTATATATTACAGCTTGTAATATTCTTGAGGTAATTGTTATTAAAATTAAATATTTTTATTAATATAATAATATAAAATTAAACGACTATGCTTCCTTTTTTTTTGTTTTCAACGTCCGAGGGGAGGGGGGATTTTCGGGGGTGGTGGAAGGGGAGTGTTCAGACTTGACCCCGTGGTGTGGTTCTAACGAGGCTTTCAGATTGCCGCCCTTGCCTCGGCCTCAACCACATGTATGTTTCCTATACGCCCCATGTTAGAATATTATTAAAATTAATTCTTCAAGTTATGTATTTTATGTCAAAACCATATAAAAATATAAAAGTTCTAACATTCAATATGTTTACAAAATAAAAATAAATTACAATAATCTTCGTTAATGCAATGAAAATTAAATAAAGACAAAATACTCATTTTGTCCTCGGTGAAAATTTGGGAGAGTAAATTAATTTCTCAAAATTTAAAAATTTATAAATAATCTTTTGCTATTTAAAAGAGGATATATTAATCCTTTTATATAAAAATTTTAAAAAAATTTTTATAGTACAGATTTATATTAAAAAAAGACTCCTTTTTGGATGATAAAGAATTATTTATAAACTTTTAAATCTTAAAAAATTAATTTATTTCTTAAATTTTTTGTTAAGGGTCAAAATAGAAATTTTATCCTAAATTATTTTTGACTAAAAAACGCTTTACGTAGTATAAGAGCCCAACGCACACAGCAAGCCGCAAGACAAACAAAAGTCAAGAGCAAGTCCAAACGTTGGGACCATCAAACAATCTACATAGGATCTTATCTAAATTATTTTTTAAAAATTTAATTTATTAATAAATTAGCCTCTAAAATATTTTTTTAATAATAATAGAATTTATTATTAGGATACTATAGACAAATATAATATTTTTAAAGATTAAATTATCAATATTTTGATCTTTTATAGTCAAATTAATGGTTTTGTCTCTTATAATTGTGTAGCCAAAATTTTCTTTACACATTCTTTTTATTATAAAAACATCTTCACTTGATTAATTTTTCAATTCCTCTATTATTATAAGATTTAAAGTGAAGAGGGAAAATATTCCAAAAGTTCAAAGTTATGTAAAATTTTAAATTTTCTCATTATTAACGCTTTATTTTTTAACAAGACATTACACATAATATAAGATATTTTTATCTTTGATTTAATTTTATTTTTAAATTTTTTTCAACAAATTTGAAGTTGGTCTAGATTGATTTGAATAATTGAGTTGATTTTTTTTTTTTTTTTAGTTTTATCCTTATGACTAGATGTAACACTTGATCATGAAATGCTTAACAATAATGTAAAATGATAAATATCTTAAATAAATGTAAACAAGGTAGATAAAGAGTAACTTATTCACTAAAATCTTATATGCAAAACTTTGACTACTTATAAATTAATTAGAAAAAAAAATACACTTGATCGAATGACTGAATTAAGTATTTGTGTTTTGAGTTAAAAAATCATAGATCTAATAACTGAGTTAATAATAATTGATTTAATTTAATTTTTATCCAACAAAAGCCCCCAACAAGAATGGGAGGCACCACCAAACAAAGTTAACATTAGCACATAAATTCAGGATCTTGCTTCGACTCTCACATAAAAAAAAAAAGGTTATTACTTCACATTGTTTAATAATTATTATATTAACTACGTGAGTGAAGGGTCATCATTATCTTCTACTTAACTTATATTCTTAAGAGAAAAAAGTTAGTGGCGAAGGTATGTGCATATTCTAATTGATAGTTCTTTTAATCTATTTTACATTTTGTATTTTTTTTTATAACCTATTTCATTTTTTTTTAAACCACTTCCTATTATATAGAGGTGTTCTATTTTTAATGCCATGATTTATTAAATGATATAACATCATAATTTTCATTATAAAAATACAATAAATATTTTATATCTTCTAGCAGCGGGATATACAAAAATTTCTCACGAGATAGGATGAACTCTTCATCATCTCATCATCTTCACCTATTATTCATACCCAAGGCATTCATGCATTAGTAATAAATTTTTTCGGTAACATGCCTATTTTTTTTTTTGGTAACATATGCATTAGTAATAAATTATTGCAAAATAACAAAACAAGTAGCAAACTTATTGTTGACAATTATTTCATATTCTACTAATCCAGACCATATCAATAAAACTCAAATTGGGAAGGGAAGTAAGCTGGAGTAACATCGGTCACACAAGGTTCAAGGTCAAAGCAACCACAAATCATCATTACACGGCATCATGCGGAACCAAACTTCTGATCTCTATCTAAACACAAAATGGGAAGGTACGTACACTGTGTTGTGTGACACTGCAGCAAAGAAATCTTATTGTTAGAGGAAGGGCATAAGAAGTCAAAAGTGAGCACAAGAATGGAAGTATGAAGCTCAACCACTCACCAAACATTTCTATTTCAGCACCAACTTTACCCTTGCGTGGCCTTGAGAAATCTGAAATTGTTCAGTTATACCTAAATGAGCCATTAAAAGCCAGACATGGGTAAGCAATTCGCCACCTTTGCTAAGTTGCTTAGCGTGGTCAAGCCCTCTACAATGGCTTGCTGCATAACACAGCATCTCCACCCAAACTAGACTCATCATTTCCCATTTCTTTTTTTTGGACCACTTCCTCTGTTTTTCTAGAGACTGTATGGATTTGGCCAGCCTACATGCATCAAACAGCACAGACTTGCTTCTATCTCCTTTAACTTCTGATGGTAGAATTTCCGTATTCACTTGAAGTATCATATTACAAGCTTCCTCTCTCTCTGATATGTACTTCCTTTCCTGCAGAAGTTCATTAGCCTCGGCACACGTGTGGTCAAATCTCATCTGGCCTATTCCAGTGGGCAGCATAAAAGGGCACATGACAAGAAGATACAACATATAATTTGACAACAATCTGCTTGTAGTACACCTTTGAATGTTCACACAATCTGAGTTATCACTTTCATCTGAATAATAACAAAGATCTGTAGCGATATGCCAAAGCAAAATGCTTTGATCAAACTCTACCTTAATGCTCCAATCAACAATAGCATCACAATGCAATTTTTTCAGAACTCTATCACCCCTATGAGCGCATAATTTTTTACATGCTGCAATATCTAGTGCTTCTCCAGACTTGTCCTTAAGTTGGTCAAAAATAAGTTCTTTCAGTTCTTCAGGGACATTTTCTGTGCGGGTGTAGTAAGATTTTTCGAAAAACTGATAAATGTAGAGTAGTTTTTGGATTTTGATAAATTTGATTGGTTCATCCTTCAAGCAAAAGCTAATAAGATTGAATTGTGACATCACGTTAGACCACCTCTTAGTGTGTGACAGTTTAAGCCATCTTTGGAAACATAAGATGGGCTTGTAGAGAAGATCGACTCCCCAATTTTTGTGCCTGCTCAACCAAAACATTCCCCAACTTGAACAAAGTAGAACAATGAAGGCATATATCTCAAGAAAAATAGCCCCGGCAAAAAGCACAAAAGTAATAGTGTGGTCATAATTGATGTGCTCTTTATCTACCAAATAATAGAAGGTAATAAATGATGAGAGTGTACAAGTGAAGCTCACAAATTTGTAGAAAATGCCAGGACGGGTGTATGTGAGAACTGCTTTTGTAAATAGAATATCATACATTAATCCAAGTTCAACCTCAATCACTTCAAAGGCATTATTCCAAGACCAACTCTCTTCCCTAAAGAAATTTTGACTGTTCTTGTGGTCTTCAAAACTAAGGATGAGATCTGCAAATAGGCACTCGAAAATCTTGAAGAAATAGAAACCATGGCATAAAGAGGAAGCATCTGGAATACTGTCATTTGTTATTACCCCTTGAGAATGAGCCAGCGTTGGAGTAGTTTCAATCACTTTCTCCAAGGAAACTTTATATCCTTCAGCCTTCCTTGCAGTGTACTCATCCATGAATTTTGCAAAATTTGGCCCCGGGTCTAGAGGGGGGAGAATGGATTCCCTGAAATTTTTGCTGCTGGCCTTCCTCAAAGACCAAGTCCTCTCTCCATATTTGATGATTCCAGCCACAATCACCGGAATGGTAACAAAATTAAGGTGGCTGCCATTCCATGACATGTAAACCACATAAGCTGCTACAAAGAACTGGTAGAATAAGCCAAGCATGTGTCGTAGCCACAGTTCATTATCCTCAAGGGAATAGGCAGTGATTGAGTCAGGACCCCCAAGATGCACAAGAAGGAAGGGCGCCCACGTGGCCATGATAACGAAATTGGGGTCTACTATCAGATCTTTGCTATCTTTGGAAAGAATGCCGAGTGCAACAGTAGCAACCCAATCTGCTGACAGATAGGTGAACCAGACAATGAATTGTAGCCATGTTTTGGCTTTGTACTTCCTTCGGTTGCCAAAAAGTATGAGGACAATTTGCAAGCAGAGACTGATCAAAATCAGAATCCGAAGTTCCAATACATTCCAGAGGTTTGACAGACGTAGACCTGGAATGATATGATTGAGATTTATTTTCACTGAATATAGCATGCTGCTGGCAACTGAAAATACGAGTAGTCAAGATCAATTCGCACATAAATGAAAGGGGAAGGACTAGTATCGATTACTGTAAACATACATGATTAGTCTTACTCTTACCAGCCAGTAACATAGAGTTTGTGCTTCTCATTAGACGCTCTAATGTTTCAAGCAGAACGGCGATGCCAGAGCTTGCTGTTTTCAGCATCGGGAGTCAAAAGACGGAGATAAAGAAGACAAGCTTTAAAATAACGAGGTTGGCAAAGTGTTGCTATGTGGAAACTGGAAATGAGATGACAGCGGCGATGATATTATCATCACTGATGATGGCGTATCTTCTTGCTACCAACGGATACTCAATGGTTTAGGTGTCCTTGAGCTCATTATTGCTTCATGGGTGGAAGTAGGTTAGGCTAACTTAGTTTCGATCTCTTCCTTGACATATAATTTTTTTTTTTAGGAGCTGACCTTTTTAAAAGTCGAATTTGGTTTAAAAATTTATATAAATATCTATTTAATAATAAAACTTTTAAATAGGTTAAAGTTAAAAATCTATTTTTAAATAGATCAAAATATTTCGTAATACTATGACAAAAAAAAATATTTCTAAATACATGAAAAAATCTTAAGTACATTAAGAAACTTCTTAAATAGGTTGGAAAAAAAATATTTTTAAATAAATTAAAAAATTTTATTATTATTAAAATTTTGAAATGATAATGATGATAATGATGATGATTATTATTTTAATAGAAGAAAAATATTTTTTTAAAAAAGGTATTTTTATGATTTTTATATATATTTAGATTTTTTTAACAAAAGAATTACTAGAAAAAATTCTGTTTTTAGAAGCTATAATTTTGTTTTTATAGAATACAGTTTTTTATAATATAAGAAAGCTTTTAAATGATAAAAAAAAGATATTTTAATATTACATTCAAATAAATTAATTTTATATTTAAACATAAAACAATTTTATTTTTCAAAAAATTAAAAAAAAATATCTTTTTGAAGAAGGTCAACTAAACGAGCATAGTGTGGCGAATTAATTTAGGCATCGTTGGATGGCGCACATGAATTGACTAGTTGGATTATAAATATTTGTATTAAAATTTGTTTGGGCATGAAAGAGGATAAAAAATATGAGTAATATTGGTGGATCCATGTGTAAATCCCTTTAGTTAAAAGTTTTTCTGACAATGTGATAGTTAAACGTCATGTTCCGCAAATAATGGCAGCACAGGATTATACATTGTGGAGGGTTCTGTAACTTTATTCTCAAAAATTACCATGATTGAAGATTTGCAACTTTGTTCGTAAAAATTGTGTTGTAAAAGATTTGTAACTTTCTCCTCAAAAGTTTTTATAGCGGAAGGAGTGTAACTGTCCAAAAAAAAAAATTGTACTGTGTGTACGCATACTCACCTTATTCGAACATTCGATGAGTTAATGTTAGGTACTTAAGCTTTTGGGTAAATACCTTTGGTTGATGTTGTACATGCTTGATGATGCTTGGGGTGGTTGCCCTTTGGTCCCTGTTTTCCAGTTTTAGAAGCAGAGTATGTGCCACTTTATGTAGTTGCTTGAGGCCTCTAATGGTCACACTTTTCTAGAGGGTTACATTTCTACTTCTTTTTCTTTTTGATGTCTTAAAGATGGTTTACCATAGTTTACAGGAATTAACTGGGTGTTAGTAGTTAGGATGGAGCGAAAATTTTATTTATTAATAGAATGAAGTGTTATTATTTAATATTTTAAGGGAGTTAAGTATGTTTTACTTAAAAAATTATTAATGTCTTATTTTATAAAACTAAATACACAACAAAAAAAATTACAAATTATCTGTATGTTAAAAAATAAATTATTTATTTCTTACTACATAATTCATATTTTATTTGCTTTTAAATAACTACAAAATCATAAATCAATAAGAAAAATGCTATAACTAAATTTTTTATCAAAATAATATAACATTCTGATTAATTTTTGAATAGGTAAGTGAATTATTTTATTTTATTTTATTTAATAGTTATTTTTATTTTTCATTAAAAAATATAGACAAATTTTTCTGACAGTACAGCATGGCTCGATTAATGAATACGTTATATATCCATCATTATATTTGTGGAAGTAGAATATAAATTATTAAATACTATAATCTTTTATGGAAATGAATGGCACTCCTCCACCAATTGAATTTGTCGGAGTGATCAAAAGTAAAATAAAAGGACTAAAGCGTGCAGTTCGCAATAAAACATATTTAGAAAAAACTGACGAAGACTTGCTTTTTGAAAAATGAATGGATTAAGAAAACAAGACCGAGACTTGCGTATTTAAAATGAGTGGATTCAAAAAAAAGGGGGCCAAAACTTGCATTTTAAAATGGATGGATTAAAAAAACAAGACCAAGACTTGCATTTTAAAATGGATGGATTAAAAAAAGAAGACTAAAGACTTTCATTTTATAATGAATGGCTGCTTGTTAAAGACCTCTCGATATGCTTAATAATCAAGATAATTAACAAAGAGAAGTTATGTGGCAACTTGTTTTGGTTTGCGCACAACGAACTCATTACTCTTTTCTCTTGATCAAGTAATTATTTTGGATAAATTTATAATTTTATTTTATTTATATTAATTACGCTTTCAATTTTTTTCTCTCTTATTTAGTATTTTCTTTTCTCTACTTTCTCTATTTAAATAATATTATTCTTTTCTATTTTTTTTTATTTTCTAAGCAAGTGATTCAAAATTCAAACTAAGTAATGTTAATATATACTATTTTATCGGGAGCCTCCCCATTTCTAATATACAATTCTTATTTTGGTAAGATGAGTATTTTGATATTAATATAATAACTTATTTATTTTATTATAACTATTTATAAGGATCATATATTAAAAATAAAAAAAACCAAAAAATTGGATCATTAGTTGAATATATTTTTTATGCATAAATTCTTTTAATAGAAATAAGTAAAAAATATACTTTATATCTTTTATAATTTCGTTATTTTTTTTATTTTGTTTAAAACTGCAAGAACATATTAAAAACAAGAAGGGAAGAATTTTTAGATAAAGAGAAATGCGATTTAGAAATTTATGATTATAGAAATATTTTTATAATATTATTCCTGATACTTTTTTATTATATAAAAGGTGAGCTTCTCTTTCTAGGGTTTTTTATTTTTAATATGATGTATGGGTGTAATATATACAAGAATATGGATTTATGGGTGAAAATACATGAATATGGGATTTCAAAAGCCATGGCGGTTTTTCTTTTTCAAAAAATGCCAACGATTTTTGCTTTTTTCTGACGATCTTGAGAGATACGATTTTTTTTTTTCCAAAAACCGCCAATGACGATTTTTACCTTTTAAAAAAATTCTTGCATTCTGAAAAACCGTCATTGGCGATTTTTCTTCAATTATCATATTTCTATAATTCACCCCAAAATCTCATATTTTGATATATATTATTTTTAAAAATTATATAAAAAAAAAGACCCCTCTCTTTCTACGCTCATTATTAGTAGACAAGACTATATTATATTTATTACAAAGATTTGACTATGCTACAAAACGACAAGGACTTTAATCATCACAAAAAGACAAAGTACTGGCCTCATTTATTGCAAGTGGGCAGAACTACTTATTATCATGTATTATGAAAAGACTTGACTACAGTCGATGGATTACACTTCTATCCATCTTCTTTTTTAGAAATGACAAATGATGCTGGTCTTCCATCGTGTTTTGCCACCTTTACCACTTTTGGAAAATAGGCTCATGATTTAGTAATAAATTGATTTTTTTTCATTTTTATTTTTATTTTTTGGTACTAGCAGTGTTGCTTTAATATCTATCTCTTTTATATCTATACTCAGGTCTTGAGAATCTTATAAGATGAGACTTGGCATCGAATTTTTGTCCGAACTTTTGCTAGTTTGGCCCTGCTCAATTTCTCCGGTTGGCGCTTCGCCGTGTGAGTAAATTCCATTTTCACTTTTGATGGCAGACAAATGATGTCTAAAGGCCTGATCTTGGTGCAAGTAGAATTACTTATTGGTGATTTTCCATTAATTTCGGACAAATGGAACATCAAGTTTTCTTTATAGAAAGGATGTCCATTATTTTTTACCAAAGCTTTCAAATTTGGGAAAATGCTATATAGCCTTGGTTGGTTTTGTGTTCAAAGAAGTTTAATTTGAGGATGTTGAAAATAAGGAGGGTGAATGATAAAAATTGTGATAAAATCATTAATTTGACTTTCATCCAATTTTTAGATATTTAACTTAGATAATTCTTGATCAATTTCTTTAATCCATCAATCTATTGCTGCAAACCATTGCAAAGTGATCCAAAGGAGTGAATGGTGGTTGTCAGGTTCTGCAAGAAATTATCTCAGTTTGAAGGTTGGATATAAAATGGGATAGGAGTATAACATAGAAATATATCATAAATATCACATGTCAGATTCTATAAATGTTGTTCCCGTAAAAATGGTAAAAATAGTGAAATAAGGTGTAATTGGGTCAAACTACGTAGATTGAGGAATAAGATTATGTGTTTAGATAGAAGTGGTCAGATAAAGCATATATTATTTATTGAATTAGTATTAAGCATATATTTACCTAATATAATAATATTACTTAAATTTTTAATCACTTATATATATATATATATATAATATTATCATTTAGATATTATTTAGATAAGAGAAAAGTGAAAAAAATTATAAATTATTTAATAAAAAAATATGAGAGAGAATATTAATTAAGAAAGAGAAAAAATTTAAATAATAATTAATATAGATAGAATAAAAGTATAAATTTATCCAAAATTATTACTTGATTAAGAAAAGAGAATAAATAGTTTATTATCTAAAATAAAATATGGCAATTGCTAATCTCGATATGAAGGTGTGGGATTAGCAATTCCATATATAGGATGTTGGATATTGTGCTAAGTTATTTCTCATTTATTATTAGATAAGATATAATTTTGTTCAAATATGATCTATATTCTATCCAATAATAAATAAAATATAAATTAATATGGTGTCTCATAAAAAAAAATAAATGTACTAAATATTTCTAATAGAGAGAGAGAGAGATCCACGAGCGAGAGAGAGGAGGGCTGAGACAATGAACACAAATATAGGGGAGGGGGATGTTTATCGAAGAGAGGGGAATGGTGTGGTCCATCAATTTGAGGATGTTGGGTGATCTCTCTCTTGGTCTTTTTTTTCCCTTTTACCTACATTTCTAAAATAATATTCATTTAATTCTTCCATCATTATATAATTTAAAATAAATAAAAAAATATCTCAAAAATTTGAGGTATATAAAATTTTAAAATTTTTTTTATAAATATTTTATTTTAAACAGAATATTTCGGCATTCGTCCATGTCAAAAAAATAAGCAACAGTGTCTATTCATACATTAATTGCAGTGAATTATCTATTTTTATTACCTTTTCCTATTAAAAAAAAATGAAGTCCTGTGATTGGTAATCATTGTTAATTTAATTTAATCCTAGTTGGTATATATATATATATATATATATATATATATATATATATATAGTCAGCAAATTAAATTGATGTAGAAAAGGCAAGATAACGTCCGGCCAACATTTACTAATAAAATGAATTAAAAAGCAAAATATTATTAAATTAAATTTACACGTTTATTGCACTGTGGATTCAAACGAATTCCAAGGGAGCGGAGAGTGGCTGGACGGAGTAAACAGCAACCAAGGAAATTACTATTAAATTTTAGACCAAGAGGACTATGCATCAGATAAAATATGGTACATTACATAACACTACATATCATGTAATTAAATGGCTAAGATTTAAAGACTATTCATATGTCAATGTACCGTAACACAAGCACCACCCTTCCGTGCGGATTGCTACAATCACTGCCAATTGTTCGACCACCACCTTGCTCGACCACCACTGCCCCGACTAAAACCTTCATCTTCATCTGAGTCTTGGCTGAGAATCATGGCAGCAACATGCAACAACCAGTAGTGCTTCTGCAACATGCCACCGAGGAAATTGCCCAATGGGGACCTTGGCTCGAGAGGCGAGTTGAGGCTATTGAAATCACAACGGCTTGGTCCAGTGAATTTAACCTTCAAGGACCTGCTCCTGAGGTAGAAACAAGGGCCACCCACAAGTCGGAGACATGGCAATGGTCCGGCAACAAGGCATACAGTCGACGACAGAAGAGGCAGCAGGAGGTGGTTGGGAATCTTAGGGCGGCAGCTTCGCAGACCTGCCGGGGCTTAGCAGGCAACGATGGGGGTGGGATGTGTTGGTGAGTTGTAGAGAATATTGGCGGAGAAGAAGACAAACGACTGTGAAAGAGAAAGTGGCTTTCTTATGGTACATTGATGGTGTATTAGTGTATGAATAGTCTCCAAATTTCAGCCATTAAATTATTTGATATGTGATACAGTATATTTTATCCGATACATCGTAACCTTGGCCTAAATTTTAAGGGTTTAGCTAAAAGATGCCTTAAAGGCAGAGCTTGAGGAAGTAGAAGTGGAAAGTTCCCATCCTTTTCACTTTTAATTCGTTAATTAGCGCTCTAGAGCCCGACAAAATCCAAATTTCAAATTAACTTTTAGCAGTTCTATTTATAGAACTAATTTTAGGTTGGTATATTTAGAAACCTATTTATAGTCTCTAAAATTAATTTTGATCTCTCCGAATTAACAAAATTAATTCTTTTAAATTTTGATGATATATAATTTTTATTGTTTAAAATTAATTTTTATCTCTAAAATTAATTTTGAAAGAAATAAAAATTTTTATTTTTTATTAAAAGTAATTTTAAAAAAATTATTAAATATAAATTATTTTATCTTAAAATTAATTTTATAAAAACAGAACTAAATATGTATAAAATTAATTTAATTAAAATTGATTTTAAAATAAAATAATTTATATTTGATAATTTAATTTAAAAATAATTTATATTTAAATAATATTAATTAAAATTATTTTTAGATATATAATTTATAAAAAAATTTAAATTAATTTTGGTGAAATTAAGAAATGAAAATTTTTAACTCCTACCGATAAATAATTTTAAAATCATAATTGATTATAAAACAAGAAACCGAAAAAAAAAAAATAGAAAATATCAAAACTGATATTGGCCGTTGATGAGCATCCAAACATGCTATTTGCAGTCATTAGTCAAAATTGTTGGACAGAGCATCGATTCGTCCATCAAGCAAAGGAGAGCTTCGATCATCGCTTGAGAGTTGAGACATTTTATCGGCTAAAGAGGAAGGAGGAGGAAAAAAAAAAAAAAAAAAAGATATGCCTTCCATCGTTTCAGCTGTTGCAGACAGACTATCTGACACCCTCATTCAAGAAGCGGCAGTGTTGAGGGATGTAGAAAGGCGAGTTGAATGGATTGCGAGAGAGTTAAGGCTGATGCAGGCATCTTTGGAACAAGTTGAGCGCCGTGAACGAGGCTTCAATGAATGGGCAGAGGAGTTGAAGGACGTTGCTCTTGATGCAGAGGATGCCATAGGAACATTCGTCATTAGATCAGTCAAGAGAAGGAGGAGATGGATTTTCTCCTTGGTGGATCGATACAGGGTTGGCAAGGAGCTGGAGCGGATCATCAAGAGGATCAGAGATATCTCCCAACAAAGAATGAAACACGACCAGAGTCACCGCACTGACATAGATGTGGTGGTTGAAACTCCAAAAGCATCAGGTAGCAGAGCATCACCAGAAACAACAGTAGCCCGTGCACTACGGAAGCTTTCTCGTGTTCTGAGTGAAAGCTTAGGTAACAGTCTGATAGAGATAGTGGAAGAGGTAAGAGATGACGTGGTGAGCATGCAGATGATAGTGTCTAATTTGAGGTCAAGAGAGCAACCAACTGGAAGAGAAGAGATCTGGCTGGAGGAAGTGAACGACGTGTGTGGTTTTACCGTAATTGTTATTGAAGACTTCCTTAAGAGAAGAGAAGAGTGGTTTAGGATGGGTTGGCTTCAGCGTGTCCGTCTCCTTTTGTCAGCAAGTGACCCCGAGAGCTTGTTTACGAAGGAGATGAAGCATGTTGGAGCACAAACTGGAGGAGCGCTTCGCAGAGGATTGACATACGGAATTGAGGAGGAGGAAGGTGTCGTTGACAAAGTAGTACTAATGTCAACGTTCTCAAAAGGAATGGTGGTTGAACCGCTATCACTGAGAGAGTTTATAATCCGAAGAGCCATATACGTGATCATATATGCCACAATTGCCCCTCTCTTCCGCATGGTGCATTTGCCGTACTACCTTATGGTTCCCCTTTGTCTTGTAAGTTATGCAATTGTTGCCCTACCATTATCAGTAATGGCGGATCTATGGAAGGCCAAGCCAGAAGAAAAACTAAGGATTCTTATGTCCATCTTCTGGAGTTCTTCGATTGATTTTGTCATTATTGCCTACTTGCTCGTCGACCCTCTCGGGACGGCGTTATACCTTCAGGTTGCTTTTTCTGCTTATAAAGTTATAAAGGCGACCATGTTAAGATGGGCGTCATTAGATGAAGAACTGGAGTCCATCCAAAGAGATTCAGCACTAATGCAAGCATTCCTCAGATGTGCGGAAGGAGTGAATGAAAGACATAGGGTATGGGTCGAGCAAATGAGAGTCGTACATGAAAAATCCCGGGCCCTTCTCGATAGACATGAAATCGGAAAGACGAAATTATATAGACAAGAAGGGGCTCTCGGAAGGTTTTTTCGGCGTTTAGCCCATCTATTTATGTTTACGCCGAAAATCAATGACATGTGGCTCAAGATGCATAATATCTGGGAAAGGAAAATCATTTATTGCATTTCAAACATAGAAGAAAGAAATCGCGTATTCACTTTGGGTCAAAGCACCCAAGGTAGTGGGAGTGAATTCCAGGACGATAGTTCTGGTGCGGAGGAAGATCCCCTTCTGCCAGCTGGTTCCAATAACCGTCCGCGGCCCAAAGGTCCCGTTCAGCAGGCACTTGAATCGATCCAGGAGGACTTGCAATTGATGAAAGCACTGTTCGAGGATGCAAAAAGGTTGGGAGAACTAGATGACAGATCCGATATCTGGGTGAAGGGAATGAAAGATATTGCTAGGGAGATTAAATTTGTCAGTAATAAATATACTAGTGAATTGGAAGGTAAACCAATTTGTGTCTACATTCGGAACTACGAGGCTCTATTTATTATTCTAAAGAAGATTAGTCAGATCAGAAACAAGATTCGAGATGCCTCGCGAAGAAGCAAGACATACGGTTTGGTTCACTTACGAACCCGAGCAGAATCATCCTCCGCGTTTCAAAGATTACATCGAAGGACACAACCACCTCTTACTGTGAAGGAATCCAGTATTGTTGGCTATGCCGAAGATGTAGAAGTTTTGATGGCTAAGTTACTCTCAGATGAGGAACGTCGCTGCATTATTTCAATCGTAGGAATTGAAGGCACTGGTAAGACAACACTAGCCAGGTTGATATGTGAGAGTAATGCTATCAGCAATCATTTTGATCATCAGGCATGGGTGTCAGTGCCCCCAGAGTGTAAGGTTGAACTGCTTCTAGAAGACATAGTCAAGCAAATTATGAGAGAGCAAGAATCTCGGTGGACAACAGAAGACTTGCCTCAGGTGCTCAAGACCTACTTGGTGAAGGGAAGGTATCTCATAGTTGTTGATGGCATTGAATCATCCCAAGTCTTGGATACCTTGATGAAGGCCATACCTGATATGTCGACTGGCAGCAGAGTTCTTCTTACCAGTCGCAATGCAAACGTAGATCTACATGCAGGTCCAAGAACCCTTGTACACCAACTACAACTATTAGATGATGAAAATAGCTGGGCACTGTTCAGAAATAATTTGGAGGAGGACATTCCCCCAGAGCTAGAGAATGTTGTGAAAGAAAATGTGATAAAACGCGGGGGCCTGCGATCAGAAATAGTGAAAATGAGTAATTTACTTAAAGGCCGCACAAATGAGAATTGGTCAAGCAAGCTAAAGGAACTCAATCAAGATCAAATACCTTGGTTTAAGACACTTGACACAATTAATATGAACTTACCTCTATATCTGAGGAGGTGTCTATTTTATTTTGTGCTATTCTCTGCTGAATTTGGGATTCCTGCAAGAAGATTAATCGCCATGTGGGTTGCAGAGGGTCTGGTGCATCAGCGGGAGGACAAACAGGAGCCCCCAGAGCAAGTTGCAGAAAGGTACTTGACAGAGTTGATAGATCTAAACATGGTTCAGATTGCTAGGAGAAAGCGCAATGGAAAGGTGAAAACATGCCGCCTCCCTAATGCTTTGCGGGAACAATGGTTGGCAAAAGCTAATGAGTCCAGATTTCTTCAAGGCCACAATGCCACAGATTTGGCTTCAGTCTCAAAAGATCCCATTATACGTCGGGTGGCAGATCATCTTGACAAAAATGATATCTGTTACGATGATATTCACGGTGACAATGTAACTACATCAGCTTCCCTGAGGAGCTCCTACAAGGATGTTCTCTCGTTTTTATCCTTTGATACTCGAGAGGGAAGTAAACCTGGCCAAGGAATAGGTAACTTTCTGGACCGGTGTATTTCTAGCGGTTGTTTTTTATTGCTACGGGTGCTTGATCTCGAAGGCGTTTACAAGCCCCAATTGCCTGAAAACATAGCTAGACTTTCACGACTGAGGTATCTTGGCTTAAGATGGACCTACTTAGAGTCACTCCCATCATCTGTAAGCAGCTTGCTGAAACTCCAGACGCTTGATCTGAAACATACTTACATTAATGTTCTCACTAGCTCCATCTGGAAGATGCAACTGAGACACTTGTTCTTGAGTGAGACTTACCGCAGCAGATTTCCACCTAAACCAAAACATAATGCGCTATCTGACCTCCAAACATTGTGGGGGCTTTTCGTAGATGAGAAGACTCCAGTGAAGGGTGGCTTGGACAGGTTGGTCAATATCAGAAAGTTGGGACTGGCATGCCAATCAATGTCATTGCATCAAGAGGAACTGACATCACAACTTCACGCAATAGCTGAGTGGATTGTGGAACTACAAAACCTTCAATCTCTAAGACTGAAATCAAGGGACATAAAAGGCCAACCTTGCAATTTACACTTGAACTCTTTGAGAAAGCATGAATATCTAACTGACATTTATCTGCTGGGAATCTTGAACACTTCGTCTATTCAGTCCCTATTCCCTCCAAGACTCACCGAGCTTACCCTGTCACATTCCAAACTACGAGATGACCCTATGAAAATTTTGAAAGGTCTTACAAATCTTCGGTCACTGTCGTTACTTGCAGAGTCGTACATAGGAGAAAGTTTGGTTTGCGAATCTGGAAGCTTTCCTCAGCTTCATGTCCTGAAACTCTGGAGGCTGAAGCAACTAGGGAAGTGGACTATACAGCAAGAAGCACTCCCTTGCCTCCGACAACTGGATATCCGATCGTGTGAGAACCTCGAGATGCTTCCTGATGGACTACAACATGTTAGCACTCTACTTGAGTTGAAATTAACAGACATGCTGAAAATCAAAAGCAGAGTTGGTAGCACTGACATGGATAAGATTTCACATATTCCTGATGTCTACATAGATGATTGTAAGTATATTTGTGCCTCCCAGAATTTTGATATCAGTAACATCCTTCCCCGCTTTGGGGGCACGGAGAGAAGCCCCCAGAAGGCTTCTATTTCGGCGTCAAGCATCCTTCAAAATGGTGAGAGTGAGGCGGAGACTTGTGCCTGGAAATCTCCTCCAAAGGGCTGGGTATGCCTGAACTCAGATGGGTCAGTTTTTATTAGCAATTCCAAAGCAGCATGCGGAGCGCTTGTTCGTGATGAGGCAGGTTTAATCTTGGGTGGCTTTTCTGCCAACTTGGGAGTCACCTCTATAACAATTGTAGAACTATGGGGCGTCTTGCATGGGCTCAACTTGGTCTGGGAGATGGGTAGTAGAAAAGTCAAGGTAGATATTGACTCCCAGTTTGCCTTGTCTCTTATACAGTCATCTCTTCATGAGTCCCATCCAGCGTCGAGTGTCATCCAACGTATCAAGGATCTCCTTAGGAGAGACTGGAAAGTGGAGTTCTGTCATATCCACCCTGAAGCCAATAGAGCGGCTGATATATTAGCCCGTATGGGGCATGACCTGCCGTTTGGCGTTCTGGATTTCATCTCTCCTCCTACCTGTATAGCTGATGTCATTCGAGAAGATCTAGCCGGTGTTGAGCACCAACGTAGGAGTGCTTAATTTTTTTCTCTCTTTCATTGGTAACCCAAAAAAAAAAAAAAAGAAAAGAGCAGATGAATCTGAGTAGAACTTCTTCATTGCATGGTGAGTTTCCTCATTTTTGTATGTTTGTTTTCTTTCGTTTCAGTTGACACCTGGAGGTTTGATTACATAAACTATGTTTGGCAATGTGCAGAAATTTATCACAATAACTTGGTCCTGAGAAAGCCTTATTGGGATTCCAACAAACTTGATCAACTCTAATGCTTGGCATGCATGCAATTTGTGCTAGAAAGTCTTATTCTGGCTTCAAACTTCTACTCTGCATATTGTTGATGATGAATAAAGGTATGGTAAGTTTGGTTCTTCATTGAAGTCTTTGAAGTAGTAGATTTGTTTCTTTGTTGTCACATTTAAATAGACTTTGTAGCCCATAATTTGTGTTGAGACATGTTCTTTTCCTTGATTGTGTTGTTGAATCCAATCTCGACTGATCAGCGAAGCGAAAGAATTTTTCTGATTTCAGTTGGTAGGTCCAACTTCCAGTGCAAAATTTGGATTTCATGGTTCAACTAAATAGGCCACAAGACTTGCATGATATAAACACCAAAAACCTAAGAGAATAACAATCATAAACAACGTATGTAGCATATCAACCTTATTAAAAGCTTGACAGGATTCTGGGTAGAAGGGAAAACCAGAGAATGATTCAGAATGCGGTACGCGGAAAAATTCTTTTACCGCAATCATCATCCAATTATATTCATCACAAGCGGGAATATTCTCAAGCAAAGAGCCAAGGGAGTTTCTCGCATCTTGAGCTTGAATCTGAAATACCAAGCTCAAAATTAGAGAAAGCGAAACTCGGAAAATAGAGAAGACAAGAAGATGTTTCGGTATCGCTCATGAGAATAAAACAACCATTTATTGAAAAATTCTGCCAAGTGTCAACAATTAAGAAGATTTTCGCAAAAATTATTCCAAAACTTACTATATTAAAAAATATGAACAGGTAATATCTTATTAGTGGAGTATTAATGAGATAATTAATACATAGAATTTAAATTAATTAATTAGAGTCAATTACTTTTTTTCTACTTTCTTTTTTCAATATGTAATCAATAATAAAATTTTGAATTAACCAATGGTAGAAGGATTTTTCACCAAACTCTTTATATTACCAATGCAATGAGTCCTCTCTCTCGTAATCAGGTACATTATTTCTCAACAAAACTACGCCAATGTTTACCCCACCGACCCTCCACTTCTTCAACGCTCATCTCCAATTATTTTCTTTGTTTCCAATAGATAATTATTGTTAAGTTATAGTTCACATATCTCAAATGTTCTTCAGAAGTAGTATCTATATAGAGTTATATATTTTTAATCTTTCTTCACGTAATTTATAGATTTCATTGACGTTGTGTAGTACTATAGTATGACTTTTCCTATTCTTATCAATTTATCTGCTAACATTTTTTGATAGTGTATTTGTTAATGGTTTTTTTTTTAATTAAACGAAATCAGTATATCTATATCCTTTACGCTAATATTGCTGTTAGTCTTCCATGTAGTTTGCATTGTTAATCCAACGGTAATGTTAAACAATGTCATCTTTTTGAATTTAGAATTTTTTTAAAAAAAAATTGTTTAAGACATCTATATATAAGGGATATAATCTTCCCTTAACTTATTGATAGAGTTGACATGGATACATAAGAAATTATTCCATGCAAACTGCTAAAAAAGCTGTGAAGCTATATAATCATGAGTTATTATACAAGAATCATAGAGGAATTGGTAAGATGCAGGTTTTTTTTTTTGGGTAGTATTTGAAATAATTAAAATTTAGAATTTGATTTGATTTATTAATTAAATCTCATGTTTAGAACAATTATATAAAATATGATTTGAATTGATTTACAAATCAATTATTATGATTAGAATATATAAAATAGTGTTTAAAATAATTAAAAATGAAAATTGATTTTTTTAAAATTAGTTTAAACTTGAAATCAATATTCCCTAATATCTTTTATACATGCAATTTAAGTTGTATATTATTTCGTTATCTAAATTCCGTTTTTAAATTGTACATTTGAAACAAATTTATTCTTATTTTTGTATATTCTATTATAAAGAAAAGTGTAACACACACGCACATATACGTGTAATAATATATATTAAATTGTATCTTCTATTAAATTGTCTGATCCTTAATTAAAAAATAGCAATAGATATAATCATAAAACAAATTACACTTTAAAAAATGAGTCATTGCACAAAATACTTATATAAATTTTTTTCTTTAAAATTATCTTACCATGATTCTAAATAATAGAGAGGAGAGATAAAATGAATTATTTTTTTCAAGTTGTTCTACTTGACTTAAAAATTAGAAATATATATTATTATACTCTTAATAAGTTGTTGTTGTATGGAATAATTTTATATAATTTTTCTTTGACTTAATTTACCAGAATATTAAAAGAAATGGGGAATAAAATAAAAACACTCGATCCCCATTTAAAAATTAAAATTAGATAGTTTTGTTTACTAGCATTTGCTTAAAAAAACTTTATCCTATGCATTTGATAACTGGTGAAAATATACTATTTTCCCCCGTATTTGTGTATTGAATTTTTCCAAATTTATTCTCATAATGATGATTTTCTTGGATTAATTTAATAAATCTTTATTGTTGATGCTTTTAATGAGAAATTAATTACTTTGAATTTAATTGACAATTATTCTCACTAAATTTATTTGATTGCAGAATTGATTTTTAGCATCAAGGATTTGAAGATTAGAGGGGAACAATTGGATAAAGATTTGAAGATTTGAAAAAGGAGAAAATCAAGAAAATCAGTTTCTTTCTGTTTAGATTTAAATTCTTTTATCCATAAGAGGGTGGGGGGAATCGATTGAGAGAGAGAGAAACATAGGCTAAGGGCTGGAGATTCGAGAGAGCTATCAGAGTACTGTTTTCTTTTCTTTTTCCATGACTTGCTAAATTTCTTATAGGTGTTAGGGAGATGTAGTCTTAGGAAACTGATTTTGTATTCCGTTTTGTTATTTTAATTATCTTTTCAATACATTACTTAATTTCTAGTGTTCTTAATGCTGTTTTTGGCCTGATCACCCATTAATTGATGTATGGTTTTGTGATGTCGAAAATCATTTCACTTTATAAAATAAGCCAAACTAGAAATTAACACAGGTTAAAGTAGTCAGGAGTGGAAGTACTCATTTGTGCGGCCAATTAAATTCTTGTTTTTTATCCTTAGAATAGGTTTAGAATAGTCTAAGAAATTAAACTATTCAACTTCTTCTAAGAGGGTCCTAGTATCAAGCCATTGAGCTTTGACTATAATTAAGAGTAATTCGACTGGTAATGATATTGTCAAGGAATTAATTTAATAATTGGGTAATACAAAAATCAGGAAGCTTTGATGAAATCAATCCTTAACACCTGTTTTCCATCCATTACTTATTTTTATTTTCTATAGCTTGTTTAATTACAATTTCTACATTTATTTAAATTCCAATTTTCTCTCAATTTGTGTTTGCCTGAATAGTGACGTGTCCAAGTGAACCAGTAATTGGTTTTGGTCCTCGTAGGAACGACAATCCTGTACTCATTTTCTTATTACTTGTGACCCGGTATACTTGCTGGAGCTAGTTTTCTAAATTGGCTAACAAGTTTTTGGCGTCGTTGTTGGGGACTAAAGATCAATATCATTAGTAATTTGGGTGTTACTAATTTAGGTTGTTTATTTCTCTTTTTATTTTTATTTTTCATTTTCGTATTTATTTTTTTCTTTATTCTTAAATTTTTCATTTATTTCTTTTCAGTTATTTATTTTATTCTAGTGTTAAAAAAAAAAAATCATTGCTTCTATTTATAGCTCACCTTGGTGGAGTTCTTCCGTGTTATTAGCTTTTGTGTATGCGAGGTACTATTCCACCAGAGCAATTTCTCTTCGATCCTGAGATAGAGAAAACTGCAAAAAGGAATCGGAGACTCGCAAAAGAAAGAAGACAAAAGGAAAGTTCATCAAGTTATCAAGAAATAGAGATGGCTGATGAAAATCCTCTTCTTCCACGAACTTTAGGGGACTATGCTATTCCAACTACTAATGGTTGTGGATTCAGCATAGCAAGGCCACCAGTACAAGCAAACAATTTTGAAATCAAGCCGGCTATTGTGCAACTGGTGCAACAAAATCAATTTGGAGGAAGTCCTTTGGAAGACCCACATGCGCACATCACTAGTTTCATTCAAATTTGTGATACTTTCAAGATCAATGGAGCTAGCGATGATGCTATTAGATTGAGATTGTTCTCTTTTTCTCTAAGAGACAAGGCTGCTCATTGGTTGTCTTCACAGCCATTAGGGAGTATTTCTACTTGGGATGATTTAGTTTCAAAATTTTTAGGTAGATATTTCCCTCCTTCTAAGATGGTTAAATTACGATCTGACATTTCTTGTTTTATGCACAAAGAAGGCTCAACAAAAACTTGTTAGCCAATTTAGAAAACTAGCTCCGGCAAGTATACCGGGTCACAAGTAATAAGAAAATGAGTACAGGATTGTCATTCCTACGAGGACCAAAACCAATTAACAGTTCACTTGGGCACGTCACTATTCAGGCAAACACAAATTGAGAGAAAATTGGAATTTAAATAAATGTAGAAATTGTAATTAAACAAGCTATAGAAAATAGAAATAAGTAATGGATGGAAAACAGGTGTTAGGGATTGATTTCATTAAAGTTTCCTGATTTTTGTATTATCCAATTATTAAATTAATTCCTTGACAATATCATTACCAGTCGAATTACTCTTAATTATAGTCAAAGCTTAATGGCTTGATACTAGGATCCTCTTAGAAGAAGTTGAATAGTTTAATTTCTTAGATTATTCTAAACCTATTCTAAGGATAAAAAACAAGAATTCAATTGGCCGCACAAATGGGTACTTCCACTCCTGGCTACTCTAACCTGTGTTAATTTCTAGTTTGGCTTATTTAATAAAGTGAAATGGCTTTCGACATCACAAAACCATACATCAATTAATGGGTGATCAGGCCAAAAACAGCATTAAGAACACTAGAAATTAAGTAATGTATTGAAAAGATAATTAAAATAACAAAACGGAATACAAAATCAGTTCCCTAAGACTACATCTCCCTAACACCTATAAGAAATTTAGCAAGTCATGGAAAAAGAAAAGAAAACAGTACTTTGATAGCTCTCTCGAGTCTTCAGCCCTTAGCCTATGTTTCTCTCTCTCTCAATCGATTCCCCCCACCCTCTTATAGATAAAAGAATTTAAATCCAAACAGAAAGAAACTGATTTTCTTGATTTTCTCCTTTTTCAAATCTTCAAATCTTTATCCAATTGTTCCCCTCTAATCTTCAAATCCTTGATGCTAAAAATCAATTCTGCAACCAAATAAATTTAGTGAGAATAATTGTCAATTAAATTCAAAATAATTAATTTCTCATTAAAAGCATCAACAATAAAGATTTATTAAATTAATCCAAGAAAATCATCATTATGAGAATAAATTTGGAAAAATTCAATACACAAATACGGGGGAAAATAGTATATTTTCATCGGTTATCAGCATTGCACAAGTTCAAAATACTAGTTATACTAAATAAAAGTTGACAAAAGGAATTCACCCAAAATGAAAAATGAGAATAGGATTCATTCGCTTAGTTTAAAATTTAAATATGGGTAAGAAAAATAGAGGAATGGAGGGATTTATTTCCTTTATTTAAAAAAAAACCTATATTTTTATTTCTTTTGAAAATTAGGATAAAATTAGAAAAAGAAAATAAAACTTATAACATATACATAATATAATTATTCTGTCATTTTTATTAATCTCTAAATAAGGGAAAAATCATTTGATTTCATTTTTCATGTCATTTTATTAATTTTACTTCGCTCCATTAATTAAAAAAGTTCAAGCAAACACAATCTAAAATTTTATTCTTTTAGTTACATCAATGCCAAGCATCTTATTTTTCAAAAAAGTTTACTTTTAGTTTTTTATTTTGTAACGACTCTTTCAAAGTTTTTGTCTCTTCTAAGTGTGCATTTGGTTTTGCGTTCGTAGAATTAATTCTAAATAATTTTGTCAAAATTGATTTAATTAGGATTGCTTTTAAAGTAAAATTATTTATATTTGGTAGTTTCTCTATAAATAATTTTGATAAAAAGTAAAAAATTTCACTTCTTTCAGAATCAATTTTAAAAACAAAAATTGATTTTAAAACCACAGAACCAAACATCATCCTAAATTGCCAAAATCAATTTTGAGGAATCAAAATTGATTCTAACCTCCCTTCAAAACTGAAATCTGAACATGTTATAAATCAAACACAAAATTAAACTAGATTTTTCCATATTTTATTTTGGACGTAAAACTCACTTTTCTCTTTTCTTGAATCAATTTATGATTTTGGGCAACTAAGTAACTTTATTTTGCTCACATTAATTACTATTCTAACTTTTCTTTCATCTAATTAATATCAACAGATATGTTATTTGTACATTCAGAAAAGTGAACACTTCCTACATTTCATCTCTATTTTTTTTTCTCTATCAATCATTTCAGTCATTTTTATTTTTTTTTACAATTTTTTTCTTTCTTCTCTATCTGGATGTCCTAGAGTGTCTACTAACTCAATGGTACAAAAAATATTTCTCTAATATCAAATCTCCACTATTTATCTCTCTAGGAGTAATATACTTCTTTTTCAATTTTTCGTTTACTTGAATATTACATCATTATAAATTTATATAATATTATTATATGCTAAATAAATATATTTTAATACTAATTCAAGAAAATATTTCTGCATAAAATTCATAAACAAATAAACAACTATTATTATAAAATTTTAATATATTTATATGAAGTAATTAAATTTAAGAAAACTAAATAATTCTAGTAGAGTATATTTGATGACACCTTTAGGTCGATCTAATTATAGGCCTCTGGCATGTTATAACATTGTTTCTAGATCCCATAGATTCTGCCAAATTAGCGTAAAAATCCCCATTCTTGAATTTTAGTTTTTCAAATTTGATCACTTCAGAGAAACACATAAATAATTTTATAATGATAGTTGTTTATGTTTGTTATGAAGAAATATTTTATTAAAATAGTATTAAAATATATTTATCCATTGTATAATAATATTACATGAATTTGTAATTATATAATATTCAAATAACAGTAAAAAAAGAAAAAAAGAGAATGATATTTATGTAGAGAAATAAATAATGGAGAGTGGATATTAATTAAGTGAGATAAAATTTAAAATAATAATTAATATAAATAATAAAGAATTACAAGGTTGTCCAAAATTATAAATTGATTTAGGAAAGAGAATAATGGATTTTAACTTCAATACAAAATGTGGATATTGCTAACCTTCGCATGAAGACGTGGAGATTAGCATTCCCCATATATAGATATGGAGTGGCTATTGGCACACACCTTTATCTAACATTACACATTTTTTTATTAATATTCTAAAACTATCTTTCATTAAAAGTTAGGTTAAATATTTATCCATTACCACATCCTAATTAAATATTGATATTTTTCTCAATACAATATTTTTATAGTATTTACATCCTTCTTATCTCGCTGCTATCCATGTTCTCCTTCTGCTTAGGGTTGCAAGACGACAGCTAATTACATTCTTGTTTTGTTTCAAATATTGTTCTCCAAAAAGCGTTTGACACTCACCTCCAAATATTGCTAATCAATCCATACTACCATTGTAGCTTTTCTCATAAGCCATGCTACTCTTGCTTATACAATCTTTTCCATTTTTTATTATTGTATTTCTTATGTATCATGAGTATTAGGATTTGTTTTTATTTCAATTGTTCAATTTCTAATATTAGTATATCATTTTGACTTTTGTTCTTCTTTCATTGTATCATTTTTTTTAGAGGATGGAAAATCAAATTGAGGGAAAAAAATGCTTTGACTAATATTCAAAGAAAAACAAAGAAAGCACAATTTTTTTTTTCTAGAACTATAAATAAAAATATGCTTAGATTTAGCTATAAATACAAACATTTTCTCCATACTGTTTACATTATTATTTATGAAAAAATGCTCCTATTTTGCATTATTTTAGTGATTTATTTGTTTCAATTATTTTGTTTGATATTTTAATTTATTTTGATGATAGTCATGATACCTTTGATTGTAGTCATAATTGATTAGGAATGATGGACTTGTATACTCTTTCATACTAATTCTTTCAAAATTGGTTTCATTGAGATAAATATTTACATGAGATTATCTATTATTTTTTTAATTAAATAAGCCTAACTTTTCATCTTTATTCATTTACTATATTTTTTTGGATTGCAGAGGGAAATATCGCTTCAGGACTTCCAGTGAATTATCTTTTTGATGGAGTTACAAGATAAATATATTTAAATTTAATTATTATACACTGACAATATAAAAGAATTTTACATTATCATCTAATTAAATGCTTATATTTGTAAGACTTATAAAATAGTGATAGTTAAGTCAAACACTTTTATTGATATGGCGATATATAATTAGATGTCTATATAAAAATTTTTACACTGACAGTGTATACAAATTAAATCCAATATATTATGGATGTATTTTTCTTGTATAAATATGATATTAAGAGAGTGTTATGTTTTTGTTTGATCAAACTTGTTATTTAACTTTTATTTGACTACATTTTTTATACAAATTAATTATTAGATTTAATTAGATTTTTTTCTTGTGCTAGGTTAATAGTTTAATTATAATCAATTTTTATATCTAATATTAATTAGTATGATTATTTAATATAATTTTGGAATATGAGAGGGGTAACAGATAAAAATTTAAAATAAATTTTAGTCTCAAAAATTGAAAAATAAAAAATAGACAGAATACTTATTTTGGTCCCTGACAAAAGTTTTGAGAGATAAATTAATCCCTTAAGATTTGAAAATTTACAAATAGTCCTTCACCATTCAAAAAATGAGACATATTAATCCATGTGTATTTTAAGAATTTTTTAATGATACAACAATACAAGATATTTTTAATATAGTATATTTTACAAGATATTTTTTAATAGAGTAATTTTTTTAATAGTATATTTGTGATATTATTCCTAAATTGAATGAATTATAAGTAAACTTTGCATGAGAGTGGGAAATAAATTTTGCATGAAAATTTTAGAACCTCTAGTCATGCAATATGAGTGATAAACTCTTGCCATTAATGCATGCTTAAATTTATACAAATTTATCAAAAAGAGTTTATATACGAATTAATTCGTTTTTATATGATAGAATCGTAAACTCATAAGAGTTTAATAGTTATGTCAAGAATTTAACAACCATGATTAGAAGATTTTTTTATTTGTTTTTTCATTTAAAAGATTTAGGTTGAGGAAAAAACTCATCTTCAATACAAGATAAAGACATGTCTTTTGTGTTCATTAATAAGGTGAGCCAGCCCATTCAGCACAATTGAAGAAATAATTTAATATATGTAGAATTAAAAAATCAAATTAATGAAAATCATATATTTAAAGGCACAAAAGAGCATTTAATATTTTTGAAATATTTTTAAAAATTAGACTTAATTCTTTTTAAGATTAATTCAAACGTACCCTTAATATCCTTAGAAACATATGATCCTTTAATCCAATATTGTATTCATTTTTTTGATAGCAGGGTTGGTCGAAGCCCTTATAGAATTGAGAGATTTCTCAATTGAAAAGTACTAGGTGGATGAGGTACAAGGATTAGTGAAAAATAGCATGATCTCATAATATTGCACCCTGGTTTAAGTCACAAATCGTCACCACCCCCTTCTCCCTCACTTGAAAACTCCCCACCGCCCCAAGAAAAACAAAAAAGAAGAAAACTAGAAAAATCTTCCAAAAGCAATTGCATACACCTTAAAAAATACTAAAAAAAAAAGAAATCCATAAACAAGTGCACTAGGGGTGTTCATTATCGAACCGAACCGAAAATTACCGCAAAACCAAACCGAAAAAATCAAAAATTTTGGTTTTTTTCCGATTTTTTCTCAGAAAAAATAAATAGGTTCAAATATAATATATTCTCCAATATACCCTCGTTACTTTACTCTCTCATCACTTTCTCTCATGCGTTCACGAGACTAACAGTAACCCTATACACTGCCTCAGTACCTCACCCTCATTCTGTCACTCTCTCAAGTCAAATCTCTAGATTCAACACTCAAGACTCAACCCTCTTCTCTTTCCCTCTCATTGGCGTCCACAGTGACACCGTAGCCATCATCGCACATCCCAATCCACATCTCTTATTCCCTCTCTCTTTTCTCTCATCAACATCCACAGTGACACCACAGCCAGCACCACACATCCCGATCCACATCCTTCACATTCATTTCGTCGTCATCCATCCTCTCATCGAAATCCATGCCATCGTCCATCCACTCATCCAATCCACGCCATTGTCTAGTCTGTCACCACCGTCAGCATCCAGTTGATCTCGCCGGCTCCACATCTCATCTATCACCATCCTTCGGCGTCTAGAACTCGATTTGATCCATCCTGCACCATGTCTGAGGTATTTGATTCTTTCTTTAACTTTTTTACCCCTTTTGAGTTCAAAGTTGTTTTCCTATTAGAAGTTCTTGATGCACTCTGAAAACTGAAAAGGTATATGTGGCTTTACATTGTGATGGATTATTGGATTATCCTGTTTTTGATTTTTAATAGCTGAAAAAATTGAAGGAACTGGGTGGGTTTCGTGTGTTATGCAAATATGATGGGTTTAACCGTGCAAGAAAATGGGTGCCATTGTATATATATATTTCCCCTTTTTTCTTTAAAAAGTATTTCGAAATAAAAGGGAAAAGTAGAAGTTTATCTGCATCTCATATTATTCTTCAATTCTTTTTTTTTTAATTTTTTTATAAGTCTATCCAAACAAGTTACAAAAATTTTAGATATATATATATTGAATTTAAAAAAGGTATTTTTCTTGTGAAAACATGTATACTTTCATGTTAACTATCAAGATAGAGCATCAAAGAATTTATGTGTTTTAAGAGATATTTAATGTAGTTCTGCATGTGGTACTTATGGCTTTTATGTTGGAAGGAAATGAAAGTATTCTGTTTGTTGCCAAATATTTTTCATGGCTTGTTTTGATCCTAATAAATTTTGCTAAAGTAAAACTAGTTTCAGAATGAGCAATTCTTATTAGTTTTAGGAGTTAATTGGGTGGTAGTAGTTGTCATATATGTAGCCTATGTAAAAGTTTATGTCCTATTGGCTTTGTGTTTTGAAACTACTGCTTTAACATATTGTTGTCATTGGATTCCTATTTTATAATAAAGGTTCCACGAATTTTAACGTTTACTTTACAACTCTCCTATTTTCAGTTCAATATTTTTGGATTTTGAATTTTTGAATGGTTACTAATGGGCTTGATTCATTTGCAGGCAAAAAATACTCAAAATAATGAAGGAAACACAACTAGAAATGCAGAATGCATCTAGCCTTCAATAGAAACTAGTGCAGCACAAGTTAGAGCCCAAGTTCCCAAGCCTGATTAACATTCACTTTACAATTTTAAGCCTTGGATTGGTTATGATTCTAACATTCACTTTATAAGTCTCCTGCTTGGTACACTTGGCCTTGTCAAGCCTTGGATTGATTATGATTCTGCTGGTTTGGTTTCATAATTATGCTGGATTTATAATTCTATTGTTGGATTGAGTATTTATAATGCTGTTTTTGATTATTAGTTATGAGCAGTTTATAGAGTAATAGAGTGATTTTAAAGACATAAAAAATAGTTGATTGGAAGAGTACCCAGAGAACAACATTGACATTCTTGATGCATGCAATTACGATGAGGACAAAATAGGCCACATGAAGAAGATGTAGACTCATTGGCAGGGAGTGGTTTAGTAGAGCAATTCTTGATTTGGAGCAATTTTTGATAGAGTGATTCTCTCTTTTCTAATTTTGTCATATTTATAATTCTATTCTTGGATTGAGTATTTACAATTCTATTTTTGATTGCTAGTTATGAGCAGTTTATAGTTCTTTTTGAATGCAAAATAGGGGTTAAAACAGGTTATAAGAAAATCGAAAACGGGCCGAACTAAACTGCATTTGGATCGGTTCGGTTCGGTTCGGTTTGCCCACAGAACAGGAACCAATTGATTGGTATTTTACATCAACCGATCGGTTCGGTTCAGTTGGTTTTTGGTCCAAAACCGACCTGAAATTGACCGCAAACACCCCTAAATTGCACTATATTGCATGGATATGGGTAACGTATCGGGTATAGATATGGGTACAGGAGACAAAAATTTTGTAAAAACTGAGGTATAGGTATGGTAATATATATATATATATTACAAATTTCATAAAATAGAAACTAAAATTTCATATGATAAATTAGAAAATACACCAACTTTAATATAAAACAGGCCTAAATTGTTTAACACCATCCCTCTCATTTTCCAGAACATTCAACATGAGCATACATAAAAAAATGGCAACAACATAGAACCAGAACACTAGAGTCTCTCAGTTTCTCAAGTTCCATTTCAAATCACAAGTTTTCAAAAAAAGAAAACCAACAAAAACAAATAAAAACAAAAGCAGTAGCAAAGCTTAGGCTCCATTTCAGATCGTGTGCTGTCTTACAGGACTAGCAAAACTCAAATAAAAGTAGAACAAAAATAGAAGTTACCTTTCACTTACCCTTTTTCTCCTGTTCGCGCCACTGTTGTGTCTTCCTTGTTGCCGCCGCTGCCAGTGGAGCAATTGAGTGGTGGTGGCTGTCGGCAAGGGGTGTTTTGAATGAAAGAAAGAAGAAGAAAGGGGGTAGGGAAAGAGAAGTGTTTCGAATGAAAGAAAGAAGGGGACAATGCTCTTATTGTTTGGGGGAAAGAAAGAAGGAGAAGGGGGGATAGGGTTGTGATTGGGAGAAAGAAAAAAGGAAGGCATCGAAAAAGAAAAGAAAAAAAAAAAAACACTAAATCCCTTATCTAAAGCTGTATCCGAGCTGCACCCAATCCTTTTTACAAAAAAATAATAATAATAAGGGATACGTTCGCAAGCATACCCAAGGGATACTCATACACGTTCCCGGGCGTATCCAAGGGGTACCCGTATAGGTACTTTTGTCAAAATAGAGTACCCATACTTCATAGCAATTGCACACACCAATAAGTTGGAACTTGAAGAAAATGCAAGCGGAAATGAAAAAAAAAAAAAAAGTGGAAATAATGCATGCATTAGTAATAAACAAATAGGAAGGAAAAAAAAAAAAACATTGACCAATATTCAACAAACCAACTTATTGTTCAATATGCAACTTAAGAGTAACATTCGTCTCACAAGGTTTTAGAATCAAAGTCAAGGCAGTCACAAATCATCATTTGCTAATGTGGACCCAAGCTTCATCTATTTCAAAACACAAAATGGGAAGGTACCCCCTATGTTGAGTGACACTGCAACAAAAAAAAAAAAAAATCTTATTATTGGAGGAAAGGCATAAGAAGTCAAAAGTGAGCGCAAAAATGGAAGTAACAACTTCAACCACTCACCAAGCATTTCTAATCCAGCAACAACTTTGCCCTTGCGTGACCTTGTGAAATCTGAAATTGTTCAGTTATACCTAAATGAGCCATTAAAAGCCAGACATGGGTAAGCAACTCGCCACCTTTGCTGAGTTGCTTAGCATGATCAAGCCCTCTACAGTAGCTTGCCGCATGACACAGCATTTCCACCCAAACATGACTCATCATTTCCCATTTCTGTTCTTTGGACCAATTCATCTTTGTTTCTAAAGACTGTATGGATTTGGCAAGTCTACAGGCATCAAACAACACAGACTTGCTTCTATCTCCTTTAACTTTTGATGGTTCAATTTCTGTATTCACTCTGAGTATCATCTTACAGGCTTCATTTCTTTTCTTTTTGTACTTCCTTTCCTGCAGAAGTTCACTAGCCTCGGCCCAAGTGTCATCAAATCTGATCTGGCCTATTCCACTGGGTAGCATAAAAGGGCATGTGACAAGAAGATACAACATATAATTTGACAACAATCTGCTTGTTATACAACTTTGAAGGTTGACACAATTTGAGTTATCAGTTTCATCTGAATAATAGCAAAGATCTGTAGCAATATGCCAGAGCAGAATGCTTTGATCAAACGCTACCTTAAGAATGCTCCAATCAATAGTGTGACAGTTCCATTTGCCCAGAACTTGATCACCCCTATAAGCGCATAATTTTTTACATGCTTCAATATCTAATGCCTCTGCAGACTTCTCCTTAAGTTGCTCAAAAATGAGGTTTTTCAGCTCTTTAGAAACATTTTCTGTGTGTGTGTAGTAAGACTTCTCAAAAAACTGATAAACATGAAGGAGTTTTTGAACTTTGATGCATTTGATTGGCTCATCCTTCAAGCAAAAACTAATGAGATTGAATTGTGACATAAGGTTAGACCACCTCTTAGTGTGTGATAGTTTAAGCCATCTTTGAAAACATGAGATGAACTTGCAGAGAAGATCCACTCCCCAATTTTTGTGCTTGCTCAACCAAAACATTGCCCAATTTGAACAAAGTAGAACAATGACGGCATATACCTCAAGAAAAATAGCCCCAATGAAAAGCACGAGAGTAATAACCTTCTCAAAATTGATGTGTTCTCTTTTCATTGGGGAACTATAATTGATGTGTTCTTTATCTACAAGACAATAAAAGGCAATAAATGCAGAGAGTGTAGAAGAAAAGCTCACAAATTTGAAGAAAATGCCAAGACGGGAGTATGTGAGAATTGCCTTTGTATAGAGAATATCATACATTAATCCAAGTTCAACCTCAACCACTTGAAAAGCATGACTCCAAGTCTGTTCCCTAAAGAAACTTTGACTGTTCTTGTGGTCTTGAAAACTGAGGATGAGATCTGCAAATAGGCACCGGAAAGTCTTGAAGAAATTGAATCCATCATGTAAAGAGGAAGCGTCTTGAGAATGAGTCAATAATATGGGAGTAGTTTCAATCACTTCCCCTACGGAAACTCTATACCCTTCAGCCTTTCTTGCACTGTACTCATCCATGAATTTTGCATAATTTGGTCCCGGGTCCGGAGGAGGGAGAATGGATTCTCTGAAAGTTCCCCTGCTTCCGAACCTCAATGACCAAGTCCTCTCACCATATTTGATCATTCCTGCCACAATCACTGGAATGGTAACAAAATTAAGGTGGCTCCCATCCCATGACATGTAAACCACAAAAAGTGCCACAAAGAACTGGTAGAATAAGCCAAGCATGTGTCGCAGCCACAGTTCATTATCCTCAAGGGAATAGGCAGTGATTGTGTCAGGGCCACCAAGATGCACAAGAAGGAAGGGCGCCCAAATGGCCATAATTTTGATCTTGGGGTCTTGATCTCTGCTGTCATCGGAAAGCATGCCAAGTGCAACGGTAGCAATCCAATCTGCTGAGAGATAGGTGAACCACACAATGAAGTGTAGCCATGTATTGGCCTTGTACTTCCTACGGTTGCCGAAAAGTATGAGGACTATTTGCAAGGAGAGACTGATTAAAACCAGAATCCGAAGTTCCAATACTCTCAAGACTTTTATCAGATCCAGAACAAAAAGTTGTGACCGTAATTCTCTTGAAATCATCAAAGTACTGACAACTGAAAATAAATCTAATCATGATCAATTTGTGTGGAAATTGATACTGAAAACATACGTGTAAACATGATCTATTTTCATAAAATGGAAAGGACTAATACTGGTGAAACAACAACTAGTACTCTTACCTGGGAGTAACATATTTTTGGTGCTTTTCTTTGATAGCTATTCTGTTCAAGCTGCAGAGCAATAGCACAGCTAGGAAGTTTTTAGCATCTGGAGGGAGCAAAAGTTGGAGGTTGAGCTTTAATATATTTTCCCCCCTTTTCGCATGAGAAATTATGGAAATAATTTTGGATCAGAGTAGTAACTCCAAAATTCCAAATATGACTCCACTGTAACCAACCAGTCAGCCAAACAAATACGCTCTAAGTATGGCGATGAGGATCGAACAGGCATTGCTGAGTGGACTTCGGAAGTCAAGTTAAGGCAACTTCCTTTCAATGCCTAATATTATTTTTTTAATTTAACGTTTTTTATTTTGATTATTTTTTAATTTAATGTAAATACTTTATTTGTATAATTTTTTACTAATATTACTAAATTATATATTATTTTTAAGATAATTATTATTATAGTCAAATAATTTTAATAATATGATAATATAAAATTAAGACAACTTGTGCTCTAAGTTTCAAATATGTTCCCCGTACACCCCATGTTTTTATATCTTTAAACTAATTCCTTGGGTTTTATATTTTGTGTTAAAACTATATAAAAACATAAAATTTTTAATATTCAGTATATTTATAAGATCAAAAGAAATTACAATAACTTAAGTTATGGTTAAATATAGGGATTTAACTTGTAGTTTAGTAATACTATTTCGATTCTTTTTTATTGTTTCATGTCACCTTAAACATACATCTATTGTTAACTCAAAGCCGGAGCATCTTATTGGTGAAAATCAATTGCAACAAGAGGCTGTAAGTGTAAGGTCCCAAAGCCGGCAATAATGCATCCTGCAAGGCATTATCTAATTTTGTTGTTACTAAGAAAAAGAAGCGTAGCAAAGTTCGAGTTTTCTCTTGTAAGCTCATTTACATTTTTTTATGAGTTTAAATATAATAAGTTAAAAGAATTTAATTTTAATACACAATCAATATAAAAATTTTTATATAATTATTCAATCATATTTTGCCATATAATTAAAAGAGTTTGACTTTTGCAATAACTATCTTAAAAGTCACGCAAATAATAAGTTGTAATTTATTAATAATGTCAAATATTTTATAATGACAATATATTAAAATTAATATTATTTTAAAATTAGTTTTGATGCATTATAAAAGAAAAGTGTTTTATAATGTTAATCAATCACATCTTACTTTTTTTATGTGACTTTGCAAATAATGTGGTAAGAGTCAAATAGTTTTCATAAAATCACTTAATATAATTTAGCAATCTTATAAAAAATTATTTTAAATATGTTGATTTTATTCAATTTTTTATTAATCAGTGATGTATTAACAAATTATATTAACAATTTTTTTTTTTTTAATTCTCACCGTGAGATATACTAAATTTAACTTACACTAGTTGTTGTACCCTCACTTTGCATGAGTTACATGTGAGTAAAATGAATATTTTAAAATATAATATTAAAAACTTTATTTTCTATTAGTATCATTCATCGCTTATTATACATATCCAAAAAAATATATTATTGAAAAGTAAGAGAAAATGTGCATAATACTTAAATAAATATTTAATAGAGAATTCACAAACAAAACTTATATGTAAATTTAGAATTTGAGGAATATTTCAATTTTGTAACTATTTTTAAAAAATCACATAAGAGTATAACAATATAGGCAAATAAACTACGGATTACTCAAATGGACATAATTTTGTCAAAGGAAGGATGAAAATTTGTGGTTTGTATATTAAACATACAGAAAAATAAAAATATTTTCACTAAAAATGTATAGTAAGTTTAAGATTTAAAGTTTACCATGGTCAACAAAATATTGCATGAAAAATATGGTATCAGCCATATCATTTAGAAACGTAAAAGGAAACCATCACCAAAGTTTAGATTATAAAAATATTATAACATGACGCTTAAAAATTGATTTTAAATGTACCGTTGTAACCATTTCCAAATGCATCACTAAGTTCTTAAATATTTGAAAAGATGTGAAAACTTTTTAATTTTGATAGGACAAGATAAAATAATATATTATGATTTTCTCAATTATTTGGAGCTTGCAATTTTGTTGCATTAGGCTGTCCATTAAAATCTCCTTATATGTTAAAATTATAGATAACTTAATCAAAATTTGATATATGAATCAGGTCCAATTGAATTTTAATATATTAAATAGGAATATAAATAGTAATAATAATGTACTTAATTAAAATTTAATTTTAATAAAATTAGTTTATTTCAGTAAGGGTGGTCGAGGCAATTACAATTATAAACTAATAACGGCTTAATGGGAAGCGTGGATGGACCAAAAAGAGTACTAATAGCCTTACTCTAAAGTCATATTTAAGTATACATATATAATGGGGTGTCCAAATTTATTTTTTCACTATTGTCATGCATAGCCAATTAAATACAAATGAAAAGGGTAAAAAAATTATAAAAAATACTTTCTATCCAATATTTTCACCACTATAGTCAAAACTATCCAATAATTTTTGCCACTACACTCAACTATCCAATAACTTTCAATGCTATTTTTAATTTTTAAAATTGTAAGTAAAAAATAAAAATGAATTCCATAATAAAAAGTTCTCACTATAACTAAATTTTGGTGTCTAAATTTAGTTTTCCACTATTGTCATGTATGAATCAATTAAATACAAACGAAAAAATGAAAAATTATAAAAATTATCTTCTATCCAATTACTTCCACCACTGCACTCAAGACTATCTAATAACTCCCACCACTATACTCGAAATTTCGACGATGTAACTCATGAAGAGGAGGAAGTATCATGGAAATGTATGCTAAACACCTGCGAAGCTGCTAATTATTTTCCAAGTAGTCCCCTTCGTTGTCGGTACGAAAGCTTAGTTTGACATTGTGTGATTTTTTTTAAAGGGGTTGAATTTTTTGAATCTTTTAAAAATTACTTTTAAAAAGTTATAATAGAATTATTTAATAAAATAATATAAAAATTATTCTTAATAAACAGAAGTTACTAGAGTAGAGTTAAATAAAATTATGCTCATAATCTAAAACAATTATAATGATATAAATATTAAAGAGAATATTTTCTATTTTTTTGTTATTTAAAAAAATAAATTATATTAATCTTTTAAATTTTATAGAACATGAATCAACTTTAAAAAGTATCTATAAGAGCTCTCAAGAGCTTTCAAGAGCACTCCTAACTTTTAAAAGATAAAAGCAAAAGTGTACTAATTTTTTTTTAACCAAACAAAAAAAAAAACTTGCTTACATTTTTCATAAGTAGAAGATCTCTTTTAAAAAATACTATTAAACTAGGCAAGTGTAATAATAATAATAATAATAATAATAATAATAATAATAATAATAATTATAGACTTATAATTACTTTAATTATTTTTAGTTTTTAATTTTTAATTATTAATTATTTATATCATTATTTATCGTATATTATTAATTATTAATAATATTTATTGTATATTTATTGTTTATGCATAAATAATAAAAATTTTAAAACTGTTAAAAATTATAAAATGTTAAATTATTTATGTTTCCTTACATAATTATACTATATCTATTTTTAAATAAATTAATTATTATATAATAATAATAGTAAATAAATAATAGTAACTAATGTACCCGCTTGAAAACTCAACTTCAGCTACGAGCCAACACCAACAAAGTAAACGGAGCTGGTATCTCCATCATCGATTCAGCACGTCAGCAACTCAACATGGCCGCCGAATTGGCCATCGGTTTCGTGGCATCAAGGGTTGCAGACAGCCTATCTAGATTGCTCATTCAGGAATCGGCAGTGTTGGGTGGAGTAGTGGCTCAGGTTGAATGGATTGAAAGGGAGCTGAGGCTAATGCAAGCATACTTGGAACACGTTGAACGCAGCAGGCAAGGCCGTGGAGAAGGCTTCAACGAGTGGGTAGAGGAGTTGAACAAAGTTGCTTGTGATGCAGAGGATGTCATACAAACCTTTGTCACCGAATCAGTCAAGAGTAGGAGAAGGAGGAGGAAGGGGGTTCTCTACTTGCTGGACAGATACAAGATTGGCAAAGATCTGGAACGGATAAGCCAGGAGATGAGAAAAATCTCTAGTCGAAGAAAGAACCATGACTATGAGCATGAGCAAACAAACATTGACGTGAGTGTGAGCGTGACCGTTGAAACTCCTGGAGAAACCTCAGCAGCATCACCCTCTACCCCCGAAGCAATAGTAGCACAAGCTGTAGAGATGCTTTCTAATATCCTGAGTCAAGATTTGATTACCCGTGCTGAGGTGATAACGACAGTAGAACAGGCGAGAGATGAACTTGTGCACATGCAGAACATCGTGTCTGGTTTAAAGTTTACAAGTCAAAGAGAAAGTGTCTGGCTGGGGGAGGTGAAGAGCGTGTGTGGTCGTACGAAAGATGTTGCCGGAGACTTCATTACCACAAGAGTGAGTAGGCGAAAGTACTTGCTTTTTCCTTTTGGGGGATATGCCTCCCCCGAAAGGAAATTTGGGAAGCAGATGAAGGATGCCACAGCTCAAATTGGAGATGCGCTTCACAGGTGGTTCACTTACGGAGTCAGGGAGGTAGATTTGGATTCAGGAGACAAAATAAGAACAAGGTCAGAACCTGTTCGAAGCTTGTCACTGGGACGGTTGATAATTGAGATAGTCCCGTTCTTTATTTCTTATATTATTATTTTCCCATTCCTCACCATCTTGACTGTAATACCGTACTTTGTCCTTCAACTTATTGTACAAGTTTTTATACTCAGTGCCAAACCAGAAAAAATCGAGCGAAAGCGGAAGGACCCCAAGAGAAGAAAATTAACAATGCTCAAGGCCTTCTCGACTGTTTTAATTGATTCTGTGGTTTTCATCCTCGCCTATGTTTTCGACTTCTACGCATGGATACTTCTCGAGTTGAGTTCTTTAATCTATGCAGTTATTTTCTGGACTGTGTCTTTGTGGAAGTCTATGGGCAGGAATATGCAGTCAACCCAAAGAGATTTAGACCTCATGTGTGCTTTATTCAATGATATTGGAAGTGCGCAAGTCATGAATGAAAGACAGAGAGTATGGGTGGAGCAATTAAAGTTCTTAGCTCAAAATGCTCAGTCACTTATTGATGTTGCAAATCGAAAGGGTGGATTTTTCAGCAGACTTAAATTTGCCAAGGACATCAACAGCTTGTTGTATGAGATTCGCACTGTCTCGGACAGGAAGAAATTCTATGGCGTTGCAAATATGGAAGGAAGAAATGGGCTAGACTCTTCGGGGCCAAGCATCCTAGTCCAGGACAGCGGAAGTGAAAGCAACACTAGTGCTGTTGAACACCCTGATAATTCTGGTACCAATCATCATCCACATGCACCAGCTGCCTCCTCGTACCCGCGTGTCACAGGGCTCAAACAGAAAGTCCAGTCAATCAGAGGGGAAAAGGAACTGACGGATGCACTGTTTCAAGATGTACAAGAGATGGGAGAACTCGATGGAAGATCCAAAGCGTGGGCACAGGAAATGAGGGACATTGCTAGTGAAACTGAATCTGTCATCAATGAATATGCTAGAAAATTTGAGCATAAACCAACCCATGTCCACATTTTCAAGTGCTGGGCCCGACTTCTTGTTGAAAGGAAGATAGACAACATCATGGACAAGATTCTAGCTGCCTCGAGAAGAAGAAAGAGATATGGCTTGGTGCAATTACAGACCCGAGCTGAGTCATTCTCGATGGTTCGAAGATTACGTCAAAGGACCCAACCATCTCTGATTGTTAAGGAATCAGGCATCGTTGGATTTGATGACGATGTCGAAGTTTTGATGGATGAGTTACTCTCGGACGAGGAACGCTGCTGCATTATTTCAATCGTAGGAATTGGAGGCACGGGTAAGACCACACTCGCCAGGTCGATATTTGACAGTAATGCTGTTAAAAATGTTTTTGAATCTCGAGCTTGGGTTTCAGTGCCACCAAATAGTACGGCTAAACTGCTTCTAGAAGATATTGCCGAGCAAATGATTGGAGGTCAAGAAGACACGTGGACAACGCAAGACATGATTCAGGGACTCAAAACCTTCTTGAAGAATAAAAGGTGTCTCATAGTTGTTGACGGCGTTGAAACTTACCAAGCCTTGGATACGTTGAAGGAGACCATACTCGATGTGTCAACAGCATGCAGACTTCTTCTTACCAGTCGCAATGAAAACAAGGAACTACATGCATCAGGTACAAGAACCATTGTTCATCATCTGCAGTTATTAGATGACGAAAATAGTTGGATCGTGTTTATAAGAACTTTGAAGGTGAAAATTTCCCAAGAACTAATGAAGGTTGGAAAAGAAATTGTGATAAAATGCCGGGGGTTGCCATCAGAAATATTAAAAATAAGTGATATACTCTCACAGAAGGCTGTCGCGAATGAGGAGTGGTCAAAAGTGCTAGAGGAACTCAATCAAGATCGAGAACCTTGGCAGGAAACACTAAACACAATCAAATTGAACTTAGGGCTATATCTGAGGAAATGCCTATTTTATTTTGTGCTATTCCCTGCTGAATTTGGGATTCCTGCAAGAAGATTGGTTGCTTTGTGGGTTGCAGAGGGTCTGGTGCATCGTGGGGAGGACGAAGAGACTCCGGAGCAAGTTGCAGAAAGGTGCTTGGCAGAGTTGATCGATCTGAACATGGTTCAAATTGCTAAGAGAAAGCGCAACGGGAAGGTGAAAACATGCCGTCTCCCTAATGCTCTGCGAGAATTCTGGTTCCCAAAGGCTAATGAGTCTAGATTTCTTCAAGGCCAAAATACCACAGGTTCAGATTCAGTCCCAAAAAATCCCATTCGTCAGGTGGCAGATCATCTTAACAAAAATGATATCTGGTACGACCATATTCATGGTACCACTCGCAGTTCCTCAGCTCTCCTAAGATCCTACTACAAGGATGTTCTCTCAATTCTGTCCTTTGATGCTCAAGAAGGAAGTAAACCTGGCAAGGACATAGGTAACTTTCTGAACCGGTGTATTTCTAGCAGTTGTTTTTTACTGCTGCGCGTGCTTGATCTTGAACGTGTTTACAAGCCCAGGTTGCCTAAAAGCATAGGTAGACTTTCTCGACTGAGGTATCTTGGCTTAAGATGGACTTACCTAGAGTTACTCCCATCATCTATAAGCAACTTGCTGAAGCTCCAGACTCTTGATCTAAAACATACTTACATAAATACTCTAACTAACTCCATATGGAAGATGGAACTCCGACACTTGTTCTTGAGTGAGACCTACCGCACCAGATTTCCACCTAAACCAAAAGGTAATTCTCTATCTGACCTCCAAACATTGTGGGGCATTTTTGTAGATGAGGAGACTCCGGTGAAGGGTGGCTTAGACAAACTGGAAAAAATCAAAAAATTGGGATTAGCATGCCAATCAATGTCATCACAGCAAGAGGCAATGATATCTCAACTTGATGCAGTCGCTGACTGGATTATGAAACTAGAATCCCTTCAATCACTAAGACTAAAATCAAGAGATGAAGGTGGTCAACCTTGGAATTTACACTTGAGGTCTTTGGAAAAACACACAAACCTCACAGACATGTATCTGCTGGGAAGGTTAAGCAACTCATCTATTCTGTACCAATATCCCCCAAGCCTCATTGAACTTACCCTGTCACATTCCAAACTACAGGATGACCCCATGAAAATTATGAAAGATCTTCCAAATCTTCGGTCATTGTGTTTGCTTGGAGAATCCTACATGGGAAAAAGTTTGGTTTGCGAATCTGGAAGCTTTCCTCAGCTTCATGTCCTGAAACTCTGGAGGTTGGAGCAACTAGAGGAGTGGACTATAGAGCAAGAAGCACTCCCCTGTCTCAGACAACTGGAAATCAGATCGTGTGACAGCCTCAAGATGCTTCCCGATGGGCTACAACATGTTAGCAGTCTACTTGAGTTGAAATTAACAGACATGCCAACGGAAATTGAAAGCAGGGTTAGTAACAACGAGGATGGGCATAAGGTCTCACACATTCCAAAGGTCCAGATAAATGATTTTCAGTACATCTTTGCCTCCCACAATGCTAGTACCAGTAACATCCTTCCCCCATTTGAGGGAACCGTGGTGAGCCTCCATTTGAGTTCATGCTCGTATGGGGCATGATCTGCGGCTTGGCGTTCAGCCATTCTTCACTCCTCCTACCTGTCTAGTTGGTGTTAAGCACCGGCGTAGGGGTGCTTAGTTTTTTATCCCTTTCTTTTTGTTGGGTGGTCTATACACTTCGTTGGTGAAAAAAACAAAAAACAAAAAAACAAAACAAAAACATAAAAAAGAAGAAGAAGGTTCTCAGTAGAATTTCCTCAGTGCATGGTGAATTTCCTCTCTTTTTATGTGTTTGATTTCTTTCCTTTCAGTTGACACCGAGAGGCGTGATTATATAAACTATGTTTGGCAATGTGCAGTAATTTGTCTACAATAGATTGCTCCGGAGGAAGCCTCATTGGAATTCCAATTTCCAACAACCTTGATCAACTTTAATGCTCGGCAAGGCATGCATGCAATTTCTGCTAGAAAGTCTTACCCTGGCTTCCAACTACAGAACTACTACCTATATATTGTTGTCGAACAAGGAAAGATTGTAAGTTTGGTTCTTCATTGAAGACTTTGAAGTTGAAATGTTGTCCCTTTGTTGTAAGACTTTGTAGACCATAATTTGTGTTGAGACGTGTTCTTTTCCTGGATCGTGTTGTTGAATCCAATCTCGACTGATGAGTGAAGCAATAGAGTTGTGCAGATTTCAACTGGTAGCTCCAACTTTCAGTGCAAAATTAGTGTTTTATCATTCAACTAGACAAGCTACATCGTCAAGACTTGCATGATATAAATAGCAAAAACTTAAAAGAATAATAACAATAATCATAATCATAATTAAAAAATTGTGATTATTTGGTAGAAGAAAATCAGATATAGGATCCAAATGCGGAACGATTGGGCGATAGTTACTAGGATTAAGATGGAATGACCAAAATTTCTTCACCGCAATTGTCGATTGTCATCGGTTGTTTTCTTCACACGCGGGAATCTTCTCAACCAAAGAGCCAAACCAAACGAGTTTCCCCATTTCTTGAGCCTGAATCTGAAATACCAAGCTGCCAGATCTAATGTAGAAATGATGAAATGTTAGAAAATGTAAAACTCAGAAAATAGAGAAGAGCAGAAGATCTTTCACAGAGCAGAAGTACCAGAAGTGTCTTTCGGTATCGCTTATGAGATTGTTTCTCAACTGAACCCGATAGTATAAACATCATCTTAGTTAGTGTTTAAAATGTTAAATTATTCTGGAATCCCCTGAATTTTTTGGAAATATTCAAACAGATTTCTATATTTTAAAATTTTATAATTGAGTCCTTAAATTTACAAAATATTTGTAATTGAATCCCTTAATATAAATATTTGTAAACAATTTGTCAATAAAAATGAATTATTTTAAAATATCATCCTCTATATATACACACTTAGATTATAAGAATATTTTGTTTTTTCTTTGATAAATTTTAAATGAACATTTATATCCAAATACCTAATTATAAAAACTTTGTAAATTCAATGACCCAATTATAAATTTTTAAAATATAGGAATTTATTTGAATTTTTCCAAAAAATCCAAGAACTTATGGATTAATTTAACCTATTTAAAATGATTAATATTAAAAATTAATTTAATTTGATTTGATTTTTTTCATTCAAAATTTGAATTGGTTTAATTTATAGCATAAATATTATATTTAAAATGATGATTAAAAGTAAGAGTTGAATTGAATTAATTTTATTTGTATTTAAGTTTTCAAATCAAATTAGCTCTTATCAAATCCTATCAATTTTGGTACTCAAAAAATCCTATCAATTTTGATATGTTTGAAAACAAGCAATCAAATTTCATAGAATTTAATAAATAAAATTATTTTTATTTTTAAAATATCCAAATACTAGAATTGATTTATAAATCAAATAAATTTCTATTTTTTTTCCATTACAGAGACTACTATAAGGATTTCTAATTTGGGATTTGAACTTACTTATCCCAAAAATGGTTTATTTCTGATTGTCGACGAAAAAATTTCTATTCCAATAATTTCTATATATATGCTGGTAAATAAAACAGAAAATATGAAAATGAAACAAACATTTTGTTTGGATATTCTTTCATTAATGGAACAAACTGAAAATAGTAAAGAGAAAAGGAAAAGATTATAACAAAGTTACTTTCCTTGCTTGTTCGGATAATTAATAAGAGAATGAAATGAAAATTTATTAATTGTGTTTATAAGTTCCAGTATAAAAGAACGAAATGAACCAACCGAAATTGGATAAATTATGGTTAAAATCTCATCTGCAAAAGGTGCCCTAAAATAAAATTAGCTCTAATGAAAGATATTCATGATAAATCAAAAAAATAAAAATAAAAATACAGAATGAAATATTTATAATTATTAATTTCCTAAATTTTCACTTTCCTCATTACGTCAAATTGAATTATAATATTAAGCATCATTTATATATTATAACTAAAATAAAGTCTAATAAAAATATAAATATATTTTTAATTTAATTAATATATATTGATAGTGTAAAAAACTTTTATATTATAATTATTATCATCTAACTATATGTTTATATTTATAAGACTTATAAAATAGTGGATAATTGAATCAAATATTTTTACTAATATAATAATATATGATTAAATATCTATATAAAAATTTTTAAATTGACAATATATACAAATTAAATTCATATATTTTTTTATCTTGTCTGAATTTTTTAAAAAAAATTATCCAAATTCAGTTCACTGTTTAGCCTATAACGGAGCCATCGTTTTGATACTCGATTCAGATCAATTCAACCTCAAGTGCAAGTTATTATGATCCAAAATGAATGTTCACATAATGCATATAACTTGTTTAATTTAAATTTTGAAAAAGTATGAAATCATAGTTTGAACAAAAGTTGATCTCTTATTAACTTTTGTCTAAATCACAATTTTTGAGTTTCACAAGCAAATCTAAACAAACTAGGCTGTTTGTTTTGGCGTTCACCAAACCCAGCCCCCGTTCAGCATGTCTAGAACGCATCATCACTATGTTTGGGTGTTTTGCGTTGTTGTTGCATCAACGGAATTTATGCTTGAAACCCTAGTTCACATGGAAGCAATAAATTCTTGCTTCCTCATTAACTTTTTCCTGTTAAAACTTTCATGCTAAAAGACAATTTTTTAATTACCCATATTAACCTTTAACTTTAACCAATCTTCCCGTCTACTGTGGTTTCGCTTTTGAGCTGCTAGCTCCAATTTGACTTTTTTTTTCGCAATATATTATTTTTTTTCATTTTTTTATTTAATTTTTCAGCACTTATGTCAAACTAATATTCTAATTTGTGCTTTATTTTTTTAGATGATTAATATAGTTTATTTAAATATCTTAAAAATAAAAATAAAATAAAAGATAATATTATAAGTACTCATATCCTTTTTAATAATTACAAATATAAAAATGATTTTGATTAACATTATTCAAACAACATTCATCTTATTATAATCACTTTTGAAATAAAAACATCCAAACATAAAATGTCAACCCACTTTTGCTCAAAATCAATTTTGACAAAATCAAGTTTAACACAAACCCCAGTTTGCAGACGCCAATCCAAACACACACCTAATAATTGTATGCGATTATGGAACCAGCAAAATTCGAAGGACGAAATCGAAAATGGATGGACAGCGCCATCTTTTTGTGATGTTCCGAGTTAAACTCCGTAGTATTTTCAATGTACAAAATGTAACTACTTAAATTCTACATCAGTTCCCACCAACTTCCTCGACAAAGAACAATAATCTAGGAATTAAGTCCCATGTCCCCTCTTCATATGATGTGGTGATGAGGAACAATCATGTTAATCTTACCTACCTTACCTACCTACATGCCATACCTAGTTATTCCATGATGAGGATTCACTTGGCCTAAATGGATGCCTTGAGTTCTCATGTTGGCTTCATTCCATATCAAAGGTGCTACCACGGAGTCCAAATTCAGCATCCTCTTCTTTGCCCCGCCAGGAGACCCTTCCAGTGTCAACCCTCCAAGACTGTCCAGTGATGTTAGGCAACCTTCAGTGCCACAGTCAGCCCCTTGTGGCTGGAGAATGAGTGGTGGTACTTCTGCAACATGCATTCCGCCTGCATCAGTTGGTAGCGAGCAAAAGCCAAGGGGATCAACTACAGAACTTCTTGATGCTTTGCTTCCCAGTCCTTCGAATTTTTGGCTCTCTGGATCTACCATTGGATCGCCGATGAATTGATCTGCCAACATCTTACAAGCTCTCTCAAGCATGGCCATATATCTACACTCGGCATCCTGGCGAATCTGCAAGTGCTTCTCTGCCTGCAGTACCATAATTCTTAAAAATAGTAAGTGTTAGGGTCGGTGGATTTACAAGACATACAGACAAAGGAAAAAGAATGATATCCAATCATCTACATGCAAATATGCACATAGTCAGTCCACCGCCAATACTGATCAATAAATATGGTTTAAAATTAGCATAACCAAAGACAATAATATGCCTTGCACCATGAAAAGAAAATTTACCTCCACCAGTAAATGTAGTTTGCTTTGCACTTCCATCTGTGCCCTTAATGCCTCCTTGACTTCATGACCCCTAGACATGATATTGCAAGTCGCAATTTGGTAATCAAGAAACACTCAGACATCCACGCAGGAACAAAATATTTCTCTAAAAAGCATGAAATTCTTACTCATTTGCATCAGAAGCTGGTAACTTAGGAGATGAGTTATCTGTACCAGGGCTTTCCAGAGGATATGAAGCTGATATTCCATAAGTATTCAATGAGTGAGTTAAGTTTAGATTACAATCCAAAAGCCTACTATAAACAGTTACTCAGCAATGTTTACCCAAAAAAAAAAAAAAAAAAAAATTGCCAATGTATGATTTTGAAATTGTTTCACACATATTAAGAATCCAGAATCAACCTTTCTCTGAACAAGGGAACAGGGATCAACAATATATTGAAAAGGACACAGATGCATAACTGGAAATTTTCATACTAAAAAATTCAGTGGCGTATAATTAGAAAGTACAGAGAGACAAACATACCATCTTTGCATCCGTCATCAGAATCTTTTCCTGATTGCTTACCAAGCCTATACTTCTGCAATGCAGCAAATAACAGTATAAAAGAGAAAATTATGATAAAGTTTAACTTTTATCAAAGACTCTATTATTGAGTATTACAACAATGACATATAAATGAACCTGAAGATGACTCTTTAAATGGTAGAGAGTCAAACCCTTGACGTTCATGGTCCGCATGATCGCTTTTGGTGTGGCTTCTGCAAATAAGATTTTGATCATTTTCTTTATCATAGACATCAAAAGAAGGACAATAAGATGTCCTTCTCAACAAACAGTGAAGAGTAGAAGACAATGCAAAAAGGTCATATCAATACAACAAAGTCCTCTATCAATCTATGAACGGCCACTGAAAAAAACCACATGAAAATATTGGTAACTGTTTGTTTTGATTCGGCTGTTAAAGGTTAAAACCCATGTCAAACTTATCTTCCCAATATAATCACACACCCCATGACACAATTACAACCCAATGCATAAATAAGTTGTGAAACATAGATCTGTGATATGTATTTTTCTTATTGAAGATTTTATTTAGAAGGTAAGTAAAAGGCAAGAGGATAAGATATCCTCATAAAACGTCCTGAAACAAAAAGCAGTGTAAGAGATAGGCAGCAAAAGAGAAATGGTATATAATTATATCAAATAAAGCCTGCTACTCCACTTGCAAATGCATCAGACCTTGCCCCCACCCCCTTCCCAGGTCAAGACAGAATATGCCAAATGCTTTAGCCTAGCAGGCCGCCAGGAATGTTGAGTCAAAGATGAAAGATTGGGTCCAACAGCACATGAAATGGCTGTTTAAAAACCCCAGATAAAACTTTATCTCCGAACAAAAAGTCATATGCCAGAAGTTCTACTCTTCCCTACTCTTCAGAACTCAGGGTACGACTAAATCTGAGCCAGAATTAAGGGAAATTTCTATTATTATTATTATTATTATTATTATTCATTTGACACGTGATCTGGTGATAGTCTTCTTTCGTACACAATACACGCAAGCTGTAGGCAGACGCCACACTCACAGACACTGCTTCTGGAAACCACAATCACCTCATAGTTACCGACTCAATCAAATAATTTAGTAAGAGATTTGAAACAAGCCATGACATTTTCTCATTCACACAAGGATATTACTCATTTTAATAAGGATTTCCTGGAAAATAATCACAAATCATAACACAACCTAACACCTGCACTACAAAGTGAGAAAAGAATAAACGTAACTAATTTATAATCTTTGGCTTTTCTATGCCCACTGCTACAACTCGATGTTAAATACCACATTTAAATGCACAAATTCACCATCAAGGAGTCAAAAAGAAAATGTTAAAACACAAAAAAGTGAATCAAAAAAACAAGAAGATAATACCCCAGGCCCTTATTTTCCACATTTGCCTATTCATGTTCAGTCCTTCTATATGCTGTATAACTACTAGTTCCTACAACACTATAGAAAACTTGATGAAGTTCACCTTGTTAAGCTGAATTTAAATACAAAACTAGAGCTTGCTTATGATAGACTAACAATAACATTGAGTGCTTATAGTAGCACCACAGTCTAAGGCGCAAACACTGGTCATCATTGGTCAATCATAAAATTTTCTACAATCCCAACAGCCCCTATTCCCCAGCACGCTAATAGCCAAAACCAAAGCTTTCTCTTTTCTTTCTCTTTCTCCCATCAAAGTTATAATAGTGCAATAGTATTACTGACAGATATCAACGAATCGAACAAGAACCAATAGTGCAAAATAATGGCCAAAACCTACTAAGAACAAGAGACAAAATTACTCACTGCTGGCACCCCCAAGTTGAGTGACAGCATCAACGAATCGTTCGTGGAGGTCAGCGGTCCAACGAAGGCGAGGCTTCGGATCAGAGGTCAAAACCAGACAGGGGTCTCCGAGGTGGCCGTGATTGGAACCGCCCTGCATGTCTTCCTGCCCAACAACACCACCCCCACCTTCATGGGGATGTATCAACCTAGAAAACATCCTCGTACTCCCCTCTCCCCTCTTCCTTCCTCTTCTACGGTTATTGCAGCCACAGAAAAATGAAAAAGAAAAGAGGGAAAAGCTTGGTTATTGCAGAAATGGAAGGAGATTGAGATGACCCATTTGGCGAAAAAAGGGAAGAGGATGAGGGCAGAAAGGGGAAAATTGGGGGGGGTGTGAGTGAAAAGCACGAGACTTTGGGTTGTGGGGGGAAGGAGTGAGTGAAAATGATGAGAGAGGAGGTAGCAAATGGTGCTGGCACTGTCATGCTTTACTGGGATTTTGTCACTTTCTGCTGCTTTTCATTTCTTTCAAAAATTAAATAATGATAAAAAAAATAAAATATATAATAAATAAAGTAATTAATTTTATATATTAAATATATAAAAATTTATATTATGATTTAATTATATATTATTATATATAAAATTTTAAAAATTATAGATATAAGAATTAAATATTTTTATTAATATATAACATATAAATAAATATTAAGTTTAACTCTGATATATTTAATATAAAAAAATTTTATATAAATATTTAATTATATATTATTATATTAATAATAATATTTAATTTAATTATTTATTATATGATAATATTAAAAATAAATTATATAATTAAATAATATTATAAAATTTTTTATATTAATAATACATTAAAATCAAACTCATAAATATTTGAATAAAATATTTTTATTCTTATAATATCTCAAAATCAAATTCGTAAATAAAATATAATAAATCAGTGGCATTTGGCGCTGTGTGTTTCCCTCCAATTTCCCTACCCTCCAATCATTTTGTGTGGGCTTTATTAGAGAGAAAAAGGATGGAACCCGGGGATTGGAATGTGGAGCGTGGAATAAGATAATCTATGGCAAAGAATATTCAACTCCTCTTCTTTGGATTGGACCAAGGTGCATTGGTTGATCATCGCCGTATCCATAGACAACTTTTTGTGGATGGTTGTTTTTTTATTAATTTTGAGGAAATAATTGTTTCCTAAAAGCTTTTTTTTATAGAGTCTTTGTTATAGATTATTTTTAATATAAAGTAAATTAATTCAAACAAATATTTACATGTTTGTTTTTAATTATTTTATACTTGCAAATATAAAATAACCACACTCTATAGTTAATGCATCAAACATGTCAAAATTTTATACTCAAGAGATAATGAGAGATTCTAGAGTGTTTTCAAGTAATTTTTATAATAGGCTGCTCCCTAAAAAAAACCCTAGTGCTATCCTTCTTTAAGCGCCACCCCACACCTTCTTCATGCACTCTCCTTTTACTTTTCAGATCAAGAAGGAAGTCACCCCATAGAAGTGGTTTATCCTCTCCATAGTGATCAATCACCCCTTCCATTTTAAGCTTAAGTTGTTTTTTTAAACCTTTTCTTTTTTTGTGTTTTGGTGCCCAATGCATCTAATTGATGGTGTGCTTGATCATCACATCCAATGAATTGTCTTAATGGTAGGATGTCTAGATTTGGGACTTATGTATTGGAGTCTTGCAGTTATGATTACCTTATGGATTGGATGGCTGTGCTTGTAGTAATGATGAATTGATAATCTCTACTAGTAGATGTTGATTAAAGCTTTTTTTAAGGCAGTGAATCTCTTTCTATAACATAAGGTTGTCTTTAAAGACTTTGGTAATTTTATGTGTACTATGGAGCGAACTACTAGTACACAGACTTAGCTATCATTGTGTTTGATAAACTAGTGTTGTTGTGTTCAATTTTTTAACTCTAAGAAGTTTGCAACTACTATGTTTTGTTTCTATACAGTCAAAAAACAATAATTTTATAATGCTTCAAATAAATTTGAGATATGACATGCTTATCTTTGCATTTTTAAGTGTCTGTGGAGTAATGCGATAATGTCCATATTTTGAAGTTTTTATTAAAGCTATATATTTACATTAATTAATTTCCTAGACTTAGACTTTTGTGTCAACAGATTATGTTATATTGTACTAGGCTTTGTCTTTGTTTATTAATCAATAAAACTTTTCGAAAAAAATTAAAGTAATTTTTATGAAAAATACTATGTAGCCTCAAGCATAAGTTTGGGTTCCAAAATTCATGTATATGTAGATTAATAATAAATAGTCATGTACAACAATAATAATGGCATATATTGTATCTCTTTGGTATTTAATTTTGTGAAATAGTGCTTAAATATTAAATTTATGAAAAAGGAATATTTATTTTTTATAAAAATATTACCATAGAATAAAGTTATTACTAAGGATGTCAAAATGGTACATAATTGCTTAAAAGGGGACATCATGTTAAGCGTTAAGTATTATATTTAATTGTTTTCACAAAACAAAAGGCTAATATTTTAAAACTCTGGTGATTACTATTATTATTATTCAAAGTGAAGACAAAATTTGATCAAGGAACAGCCTTATCCAATTCATAATCTTCTTTGTTTTTGGTCTAACACATTATCTTCTTCTCTTTTGTTTTGGCCAAACACGTGATATTTTTTTTTTCTCTTTGGGCTTGGGGAGGGGGGATCGAGGGAAGGGGTGGTTGGGCACGACGATCTGCTTTAAGGGGCGGGGATTCTAACCACGTGAGCAGACCCTCAAGTGCTTTTTTTTTCTTTGTGGAGACACGATCTTCTTTTTCAATCAATAAGCCAATATCAATATTTTGGGTCGTTAATCCAGTCCATAATCAACGCTCGATTAAACGGGCTCATCAAGCCTTGGGCTAATGATTTTTGGTCATTCATCATTATCAAATTGGTACATTAGTTCTGATGAAAAACCAGTCAGCCGTATCCTCCCGGAAAAGCCCCACTCGGTTTTCAACAAAATGTAGAATGGGTTCCGGGCTATGTCAGGAGTCCATCATTTCGGCCCAATTGCAATTCTATCTCTCTTTCTCTCTCTAATGATTATCTGTTTTGTTCATATTTTTATAATCTGAATTTTTTTTTCCCCAAGACAGTGGGAGAAGGAATGAGAGTTGAGTACAGACATTTTAAACTCAATGAGATATATAGAAAATAATTAGTAGATTATCGATTCAATTGCTATAATAGTATAATCTGAAAATCTTGAACCCATTTTATTTATAAAGAAATATGTTGTTTTGAACTCATGAAGTATAGATATCGCATAGATAACATATGAGATTATGTTAGTATTTTGATACATGCATATCAAGATAAGGTCGATGAAGTGTATATTTATATGAGAGTGATGGTGTATTTAAGGTCTCATAATAATGTACAAATAATAATTTTTATTTATAAATCTACAAAGCTATTAAGAAAACAGCTTAAATACCGATAACAATTCTTCAAGTCTTGAGTAATGAAATCGTAAGTTGAGGTGAAGTTAATATAAAGACTACTTTTTACTTTTCTCTCTTTTTTTTGTTGTTTGGGGGGGGGGGGTATGCAACAATTTACTTGGAGGAAAAAAAACTTAACTTAATTCAGAATAAGAGCATGTACCTAAATTTATTAAGTGTTTATAATGATTAATAAAACAACTCAAGCGGTAAATACAAGCGGGAATATGAATTATTCGTCATTAAAGAGGATGACTTAAAAAAAAAAAAAAAACAAAATCAACCAGACAATGGTAAGTTCTAGTGGAAACTTGTAACATATTAAGTTGTCATAGCGTGTAGCATATTGTCCCGTCAATTGGAATATGCTCAACTAGAAAAAACAAAAGTCATTAAAATTGACGTGTTTTAAGGGTTACTAAAACAAAGTCTCAAGTCAGTTAGCCCCTTTCAATTACCAATAAAAGTCATAATTTACATATGTACTTAGTGGAAGTAGCATGTGCTAAAGCCTAACTCTTGTTATACAACTGGTTTTGAATGTTGTTTAGGGGACATTCGGTGATGTGATCTCATTCAAGATCAAGATTGAATTATTGGAGCTACAACTTTAGGCTATGACTTAAGCACACAGATTTTGTTCTCTGGCTTGCATCTTGTGACACATGTAGACCCAGGTGCTTGTAACTCCGTGGAATAGCATTCACCATTTAGAGGAATAACAGGCTGTCACACCTCAAATCCCTTTGAATTTCTAGTGAAGTTGGTCTTTGATATCTAGAAGTTATATAATGCTTTATTTTTCGGTACATAGAAGCTAATGCTTTCTATAATTCTATCTTATTGTCAAGCAGGTTTTTTCAGACTTTATCCCTGTCAATGATTTACTTGGTCAAGTTGGTTCTAGCCATCTGATTTATAGACTTTATACCCGGTCGTTTAGTTTTTGCAATCTTGATCAGAGCACATAGGCAGTAGCTGATCCTGGACGAAGTTGTTTTGAGCCAAACAATGTACAATCATATATTGATTTATTTATTTATTAAACGGTTGCACTTTTTCTACGTTATAGGAACTTCTTGTATATTAGATGTCGGTTTTAGAATCTTAAAAAGCTGCTCAAACTCAAGTTTTTAGGACTTATAACATTAGAATTATAATTATGTAAGGACAAAAATACAATCAAATAAACATATAAGTTCTGGTAATCTAAACTATATTAATCGTTAAAAAAATTTAAAATATATATAAACAATAGCCCCACCATCTATGTAACATGATAAGTTGAGCTCGAAAAGAAATAAGGGTGCATTTGGTAGAGAGATAAAAATAGGGGGTCAATTTTCAAATGAATCTAAATTATGAAAATTTATCCTCCCATTTTAATCCATCTACTAAATACATTCTAAATAAAATACAATTCACTCACTGCTCTGCTGGGAAAAGGAAAATAAAAGTAATTGGATATGTTAATCTCAATAAATTTTTGTATTAGTAATAGTAATAATAATAATATTAATAACAGCAATTTTCGAAAAATTTACTAATATAAAAACAATTATATTATTATACTATTTTCCTAATAGAGAAGTAATTACATATTTATATGAAGCTCTAGATAAAATATAAATTTTACCCATGAAATGAAGCCACAAAACCCACAGACCTCTATGGGGCCGTGGCCCTCCTAGTCACCATAATAATCTGCCACTGTAACAACTTTGTCACAAAAGTAATGAGCTTGTGAGCCATGTGGAATTCCATATTAATTACATGCTCTGCAGATTAAGTGGGGACATATATGTAGATCTTATTCTCACTGCATGTGCAGTCCATGATATTTCAAAAACATTGTTCCAAAACCTTTTATTAGCTCCTGTAATTTTCATTGACTAGTTGCATTTAGTGGTTTTGAGACCCTCTCCATGTGAAATGAAATCAACTTATGTAACTTAACAGGTTTTTAATGTGCAAACAAGATGATTTCGATTTTTTGTTTTTCCTTTTTTTTCTTCCTCTCTATTTTCTGTTGATATGATGAAACTTTACGATGTGGATAGTTTGTTGATATAGTTATTTAGCTGGGTCCGGCCAACATGCATTATTCATCATGAGAAGCCTAATTAGATGCTGTTTTAATGGCAGACACTAACACTGAATGGCAATTGGCAAGTGTGCTTCATGGTAAAGAAATTTTCTTGGAAAGATATATGATTGCTTGCTGGCTGCTCCTGCTCATAATTAAGTATCATTATTCTATGAAAAATTCTTAAATACTCTAGGAGTAAGAAAAAGCTTTCACCTTAAATCATTTGATACGTATCACTTCAGTTTTGTGAGTCATATTGTCCTAAATACAACTGATGAGGTGTTAAGCATTAAATAGTTTAGAGCAAAAACTTGTTCTTACTCTCAGAGTACTTAGGAATTTCTTTTATTCTACTTAGCAGGTAAAGCAACAACTTAAGGAAATAATATGAGCACAACAATAGCTTTCAATTAAACATAATAAGCCGTTTGGAACCTGGTCACATCACCCCCTATCTACCAAAGTACAAAATTGTGTCATAATTTAGATGAGGTTACTTAATTCCCAACAATTTTGTGAGAATCCAACCCCTAATTTGACCTTACATATATACATAATAAGATTAGTGAAACATTAAATGCTAACAATTGAGCCTCTTTTTTCCAGCATACAAAAGTAGGTCAGGTTTGTTGATACTAAAGGGAAAGGGACAAAGTTGGGGTGATTCACAATGGCCACCTGTTCCATGCTGATTTGCTTTGCAGATGAAACATTATGAAAATGATGGGTGTGGTAGGGAATGAAATGAAGCAGCGGCAGGTGAAGGTAAGTGCTGAATGACCTTTCTACACTTTGAAAGAGGACAGTCAGCATCTTCAGAAAGCATAAGTTCCCTCTTCTTGCTTAGAGAGAAGCTTTTCCTAGAGTCTAGAGGTAGAGTTGGAGAAGAAATGGCCAGTGGTGGGATCTCAATGGAATTGAGTTGTGGTGGGGGGTGCTGCCACTGTGGGAGTGGTCCTGCCAGCAGAATGGTCTGCAGCAGTGGTCCAGCTTCCACCACTGCCTTTAACAGCTTCCCTTTCTCTGGCAACGGTTTCTTTTGTGCTAATTCTAGCACTGCTTGCAGCGGTGTTGGATGTGGGGTTGAAGTGACACCAGGAGAGGGCATGCTGTTTTCTTCACAATCAGAAGAAGCAGCAGGAGAAGAGTGCTTTTCAGATATGCCACCTTGAGGCTCATCTTCATTCTGTGATGTGGGGTCCCTTTGGTGCTGTTGTTGATGGGTTTGAACTAGCTGCTGCTTCTGCTGAAGTTCTTGTTGGAGCTCTAGTTTTTCCAGCAATAGCTTCTGACATTTTGCCTGTGCTTCATCTCTCTCCTTGATGGCCCTGCTTAAGAGGTCATTGACATGGATCAATTCACATTCTCTTGTGGTAATCTCCTCCTTAGCTGATGTAATTGCTGCCTCTAGCTCCAAGGTTGTGTATAGAAGAGTATGCCTTAAGTTCTCTAACCCCTGCTAGTTCAAGAATGATCGAACAATACTAATTAAATTTAGGAAAAAAATAAAATCAAAAGAGAGTCAATTAAGCCATTCAGCAAATAAAAAAATGTCACACCTCTTCCTGGTAGAAGAATTCCCAGCTCAGAGGGCTGCATTCATATTCCATTTTGTTGCAGTGTTCTCACTAGGAGCTGGGAGGGTAGGAGGGAGGGAGAATATCTGTCTTGAATCTTCTACTCAGGAATATTGTACTACTTCACCATGCTGGTGCCTGCTTTGCTTTTATATTTGCCTAAACTTTCTTTCACGGGACAATGGAGTTGAAAAAAGGACAGAAAAGGCCACAAAAATATTAAAGCACAAAGGCCAAATGGTAAGTGCATCTGGCTTTGTGCAAATATATGGACTATGTCAACAACAAGGACTAAAATTCGGTGGGAGTAGGGGTAGGGAATTTGATTTCATCTCAGCGGTCCAACTTGGACCCAAATCCTCTTCATATTGAGCCTTTCTAGGTAGCGGCGGATGGCACGTGTGTACATGTAAAACTGAAAGTAAATTTGAGTATATGTCAATGAAAAGTAACTAGTTTCTATTGGTTTATTCAGTTTCAGTTAAAGGGAAGAGTTGGAGAGTTTTAACTACCTAGGTAAATAAAAAATTGTTAATGAAAAGCATGCTATATATCCAAATACACAAAAACTCATCAAATAACTAGAGAGAGAAATTTCTAAATACCATGAACAATATTTGTGTTTACTTTAAATTATGTTGGTTCTTACTCTTCATTTTCTTCTTAACATTACAATCTTTTCATTTATTATCAAATTGGGTGGTCTTGATATAGATATTGCAATTGGGGCACTAGGATCTGTGAATGGGCTTAATCCAAATGATCAAAACTTAAAATACATTTAGACATATAGTAGAGCCTAGCAGCAAGGAATGCCTTTATAAATCTCAGATGAATGTTAACCATTACTTTTATATTTGAGGATCTATTTGGTCAGACTAACACAGAAAAAGTCTAGTTCGAGGAATGATTAAAGGCATAAGATCTTAATTCCTTTTCCTTTTGTGTGTATGTGCTTTGGTTTTTCTTTTTGACTATAAAGAGGATTTTGTTACGGCTTTATTAGTTATTCATCACGCCATACCATACTATACGCTAAAGCATGTATTGTTTTGGTCCCTTTCCCTCCTCACTCCCTCCATCATTTTCTTGTTCTTACTCAAATGGTTATCATGCAATGTCGAATGCTCTTCTCGTCTATTGAAAATGACGCATCAACTTTTAATTTTAACCCACATCTCTAGCCAACTTGAGAATTAACCTTCATTTATATGCTGATTGGAAGAAAACTAATGCAAATATCATTACACTATCTGGTTTTCTGCTATCTGAAAATGATATTAGTATCATCTAATAAATTAATTAATCCTAACTTTAAATATGAAAAGTTAAGACCACTTACAATTACAAACTACCAACATGTTGTTAAGACCTAATAGAAGCAAATATAAGCTTTGAGAGATTATGTGCATTGCATGATCTCCTACGTTAAAAATCTCAGTCAAAGAAGGGAGCGGAGCAGAAATGTGTTTTTACTGACAAACATTACAACAAAAACAAAAGGGGCAAATGAGATAATGGTGGGTCCTTTTTGTAGCTCCATTATATTATATTGCACACTAAAGTCCAATCCTTTCAGATCAAAGGGGAGAAAAGAATAACGGCTCATGCTGTGATGCTGCACCTACCTCACTGTTTTGGTAAGAAAAATATTGCCGTTGATCTCAATGCAACCGTGTGGGTCCTCATGCCCTTGTCACTCTGGTTTCCTAATATCCATGCATCAAAGTAGTAGGACAAGAATGTTGCATACAAGGACAAAATTTCATTTACTTTTCTAAAAGGAAACAAAAAATAACCTTCAATTTGTCTACGAATACATTTAATAGTATTTTTCTGCCATTTAGAAAATGAATATTCGAAGCAAGTTTATGGGAACCAGTTAACATTTTTTTTTTGGTTTTCGAAAAGCGAGGATATGTGCCATAAGTAATCAGGAATTGTATTTAATAGTAGCACTCTAATTCTGTTGAGGAGGGGAGAAACCATATATGTCTTTTCCTATGTTTTGCTGAAGAGAACAAAACAAAGGGAGAAAAAGCCTTCCCAAGAAAGAAATCCGCATCGGTCTCTAGGTGTAATTTGAGTATTCTGAAAGTGGAAAAAAAAGTAATGCTGGCGCTCAGCGTGCATGAAAAATTGCAATAATTGCAAAACATTATTTTTGCACAAGATAAGATTCTTAGAGATTGTTTTATATAACAATTAATTACTTGATGTTATGTAGGGGATTTTCCCCCCTCCGTGAAGTAATGTTTAATTGATGTTGATGAGAAACGATGGGTACATAACCGATACTCATACAAATGGGGTTAATACATTTTGCCCTTCATTCATTCTTCAAATTGCATTATTTAGTACTATAATCAAACCAATTACTTATATTGTAAATTGATGAATGCACTAAAAGTTTCTTCTTCGATTATATGCTATTGTAAATTTTAGACTCAAATACACTTTTAAAAATGTTCAAATATTTTAAGTTGCAAGAGTATTGTCATTATTATAATTTCAAGAGTAAAATTCTATGTTAATTAGTCATAAAAAGATATAAATATTATCACATTAACCCCTTAAAGATTATTTTAACCATATAAGTTCCTCAATAGTTTAAAATAGTTAGATGGAGACTCATCATTTTATGTCTTCTTGTGAGTTTTCTAAAAATATGAATATTATGACATTTTAGATCTTTAATAAAGTTATATGGTGCCAGCGACCTTTGGACTATTATTGTGGTGGTATCTGTATCTTTTAAAGACTAAGATAGAGTTTTATTTTAATTTATTTTGGTATGATTTTGCCTCATGTGTTTGTAGCTTCAAATGTTTTTTTCTTCTTGTTTTGTACAAGATTTAAATATTTTCTTCTTTTTAAATGTCATACCATGAGATGTGATGTCAAAAGCATCTCATTATTTGCGTATGCAAGGCCTCATTATAAGTACTTTTGTTTTTCTTCCACAAATTAAAAGGAAAAAATACTAACATTCTTGCAATTTGAACCAAAATAATTTCATTTTACGAAAACGAAGGAACCAAAACTTTGTCAACACTCTTTTGAAAATGATTAAGTTAAACTCCATTTATTTAATTAATTTTTCATTCGTGCGGTGACGCGGTTTTCTGCTTTAGAATGTTGAGCAAGATCAGCTACTTTTTTGTCTCCTTTTGCATGTGAGGAAGCTATAGATGGCTGACCCACACAACTAACAATAACCCTTTAAAATGTAATTATGAACCAATTGACAAATTAACACAACTAATATTTTTTCAAAAGATATAGATTTGGAAAACCTTCTAGGTTTCAACTAATAATTGACTCACACACACTTAAGAGGATGAAAGCATTTTTTTTTTTTTGTTTTCTAAGAATATCCCCTTTTCCATTATTAAGAAAAGAGACTAATTCCCTTCAGATGTAGTTAAGTGTATTTTTCTAATTGGAGTTTTCTCTGGAAATCGAATCAAGGTTCTTTCTAGGATACTAAACTCCTTGTTAGTGGATGAAAGCATAATTTGATCAAAAGTCCTTACATTTTATTATATTTTGTTTGATCAGTTATACAACTTGTTTTGTTTCAATAAAATTGTGGTTAATAGAAAATATTCTGATTAATGAATAAAAGTATCATAAATATATAAAACTATTATATTTTATTTAAATTTATTTCATAAGAATACTAATGACCATATGAATCTATAATTAAAATTAATAATATGAGATTATATGCTATTTTTCATGTGTTGCACAACCAACATTACCTTCTTATCAGTTATGCTAAATAATATACTTTTCACTCATATAATAAATTAAAGAAAAATAAGAATAGTACAATTATAAGATCAGTTTAAACTGACTTTGAATCTTTATATCTTCCAACTTTAGTTTTTAAACATATTCATTGGTACATCAAAAAGCAAGCGCCTCAATGTATGTTTTTGATAGATGATATTTTCATAAAAGAGTTGATTGGTGATAAACGACAAAATCAAGAATGAATGTTTAGAGAAAAATCTTGAATAGTACCTATCAAAAAATTGATAGAATCTCACTCAAAATATATAATTTTGATTATGTAAACAAAAGATCTCGATAGAAGTCTTAATAAAAAGAGTTGATAGAATGATAAATAGGAGTAATTAAAGAAAGACTAAAAATTAGGAGAAACCTTTACAAAGTTATTAATTAATCTAAATGATTTTTTTAAAAGGTTAGTTTCAATTAAACACACTAATATTATTTTATTCATGTAAATGATTAAGCTAATAAAATGTGAAAATGCTTTTATTTTATGTTAGTAATATAATATTTTGATCGTTTGATGATGTGAAGGTGACACGATGAACTTTTAGAAGATGAAGCAGAGTAACCTTACTGGAGTTCTTTTTGAAACAAAATTATATATAATACGTATCAGAGTTTTTTTTTTTTTTGTTTGAACTTAGAGCATAACAAGTCCTATTTTAGATCTCATTATTTGTCACATCAATAATAAGTCATAAAATGTTAAATTGGGTTAAAATTGGGATATTCTCTCTAATAAAAAATCCCAACTTTAGTCTCAATGTTGGTCCCACTTATTTTTTAAATTAAAAAAATATTAACATATTTATTAAATACTTTGTTATAAACATATAATTTTATTTTGGAATTGGATAAAAATATAAAATTTAAAATGAGTTGATTTGTATAATTTTTTTTAAAAGAGAAGAATATAATTTATGTGGAAAAAAATTGGAAAATTAAAGAAAGATTGAAAAGAGTTGAAAAAAATTGAAAGAGATTAATCTTTTTAAATTAAAAAAATCACAAAATATAGGTGTCAATTAATTATTGGCTGGTTGAAAATTAGGTTGAGGCCCTTCTTAGTGGGATGGGATCCAACTGCAGGTTATAATCCCGATCCCAAATTAACACCTCCAATGGTTAAGAAAATTGGGTTTAACACAATTTTGGAGGTGGGACTCTCTTTTTACCTCGTTGGAGTTGCTCTTAAGGACCAGCCCTTGACTCTTAATTCTCTCATATTAATATGGCTGCATTCGAATATGATGGAAAAATCTTTTAAGTGAAATCACTTTTTAGGATTACTTATAATATACTATTAAAACAATAGTTTATATATGTATATTGAAAAAAACCATACAATATTAATTAAGTCTTTCAAATGAATCATCATCATGGATAAGAGAATAATATGTACGAATATGGTGACAAAAATATAAATAAATTGCTTGAGTATACTATCCAAACAAAGATATATCAATTGATGTTCCGCGGAAGCATCGATTGTGCTACGAAATCGGTCTCAACTCACATGACATCATTTTACTTTGATCAGCATAAAGTATGTAAACTATCAATAAAAGTTTAAAAGAAAATAATTTCATTTATCTCTAACATGCTCCTCACGTGAAATATCACTTTATATTAAAACCATATATGATTGACAATGGGAATATAGCAAGAATCAAAATCATTTCATCTAATAACAAGTTCACGCCGGCAACTACGACTCCACGCGGAGACAGTTCAAGTCCCTAATGTGCCTCCTTAAACCAAGAACAAGAACAAGAACAAGCTTCCCTTCATCGATGACGTGCTCATGCGTGTGAGCGAAGTCTAGCTCGTTCTCTCTAACTAGTACCACGAGAACCGAAACGGCAGCGCGACAATGGTGGAGGTCTCTCGCAGGTGCATGGTGGAGACAAGCTAGAGGAGAAGGAGAGCTTTGAGACCAACACTGCGAGTACTATTCTGTGCAAGCAAGGAAAGCTGCAGGCGGCGCTCTCGGTGGGCTTCTAGATGCACCAATATCGTCACCACTTGCTTCTCGATCAATTCTTTCATTACAAAGCACTTGCTCCTCGTCGTGCGCACCATAGCTTCTCAGTGTGTCATTACACCGTTAAATTTTCACTTTTGGATCACAAGGTGCATAATGCACGTTTACTTCCGGAATGCATCTTAGGTATTGCCGACTTCAAATACTATATTTAGTAAAAGAAAAAAAAAATTCCCTTAGATATTTAATGAAATTATATTGATCTCCTCTCTAATTTTAGTAATTAGGGCAACTCCTATTTTATTTACTTATTTATTTATTAAGATTACAAGATGTCTTCATTTATCATTTCGATGTAAATTAAAATTTCGCTCAAGTATCAACGTTGTCTTAACCACAAGATGTCCAGTGAGTATTAAATTCTTATACTATAAGTTTAGTATGCCACAAAAAATTCACATAGAAGGAAAATTGCTAGAAAGAAGGTCAGTGTATTATTAAATGGAAGATATCATTTGTAGATAGGTTTTCGTCTTTTAGACACTTTTTTTTGTTGGGGCGGGGATAATATATAAGAAATTATTTTATCGTATTCACAATTTACATAATCAAAATTCATAATTACTAATACATAGGTTTCCACATTTTCTAACAAATAAATTTGCCACGTACATAATTAAAATATTTAATTATTGATACATGATTCCACAAATATTGAAAAGGATATATGCCATCACTATGTACCCTCTATCACTATATACAAATAATAGTACTCTCATTGCATTTGTCTGCCAAGTCAACATTACTTATTTAACACATGGTCCTCCTTTTCCCTCATATAGATAAGAGAAATATTTTTTTATACCACTAGAGTAGGTAGACACCTTAGACATCCAAAAATAGAAAGAGATAGAAAAGAGAAAAAAAATTATAAAAAAAAATATGAAAAGAGTGAAATGATTTATGAAAAGAGAAAAAGTTGAAAGAGAGTATTGGGGTATTAAAATTTTGGATTTATATAAATAAATAACCCTATATACAATTATGTTCTTCCTTTACCACCTCAAATAATCAAAATTACCATATATACAATGTTTCTACTAACACGTATTGGTTTAAATGGTTTCACTCTTGTTTTCCCTTAAAAATAATTCTAAAATGGTCTAGACGAAAAAATTGAAGTCAAAGCCCAGATGTATAACGTTTGGGATATCTTCGCAGAAGTAATAGCCATCAAAATTAAAAAAATCATCTAAAGGAGTGACCGTTCACCATTCTAAGTAAAAAATGCAACTTAGGGACTAATCGAAGATGTATTTTCTGTAATATTTGTCGAATATTTCTTCTTTCATATAATGTAAATCTTTAAGCATCATATTTATTTTGTTTGATCTATCAAAAAATTAGTTATTTTGTTTGAACTTTATGATTGCCAAATACTATTTCCTTTACTTTGCTTTTGTCACTGTCTATTTACTTTATGATTGTTTTTGCTTTGGCATTCAGATCTTTCTTTCAGTGAACAATTTGTCCGATTAAGATATTGTGTTGGAAAGGATGATTCATAATTCATTGAATTATTCTGGCTGATTATTGAATCCTTTTGGCTTTCTAAGAGTAGACGACTTTCTAATCTTTGTTTTCAGTTTCCTGTCTCCTCCTTTTTTCTTTTTCTTTTTTTTTTTTTGACTGGTGAACTGGTTTTTCATTTTAGAAACAGAAAAAACAACTATCAGGCCACTTCCATTGCTTGAATTTACAATGTGAATGGGTGAGGAGGAGGCTGGGGAGAGGAGAAGGAGTCAGGGACATCTCCAAGTGGATCAAATGTTATTATCTAAAGACGATCATAATAGAACGTACAACAGCTTTCAATTATCTAAAGCCGTAAACAAGAAGCTACTCAAAAAATCAATAGAACTCAACAACCATGCACCATCGCATCAGGAAGCATGGCATGCATGCTTTCATGTTTCCACTCCACTCTTCTCTACACAATTAATGATAATTCAGCGAGAAAACAGACATAAAATTGACTCAATTAGGTCTGCGCATCTTCACGTTTAATGGAACTTCCTTGTATGACACAACCTTCTCAACTGTTCGACGCAATGGCCGCCCAACAGATGATCTTCTATTTTCCCAAGGATCAGATGTACAGGCATTGTTTTCTTGCCCAGAAGTTACACTTGATGTTATTGGACCATTTTTTTCTGACATATTATCACATAAATGGGAGACAACAAATTTAGCATCATCTATCTCAAAGTCTTCAGTTGGTTCTGGATTCTCAGGCTTGAACCTTGCAGATTGCCTACTCATACTATGCCTGTAAATAATTCTCGAAGCCGCATAACAGAATTTCTCTCAATTATTCACATATTTCAATTACAGCCATTAAAATCCAGTCAGAACGTGGAAGTATATACAAAAGCATACCTCTTCTTTGCAATATTCTTTTTGGCATGAACTTGAACTTGTTCAGTGTTAGTGGGTCCTGAGGCTGCATGCAAACAATTCGCATAAGGGATTGATTACATGAGAAAATAACACAGAGATTAGTAGTATACAATTACATGGAGTACCTTCTTTGGCTTCTTCATGAACTTTGGATCCTAATGATGTTGGTTCATTTTCAATTGCCAAATTTTCCTGCAGATGTGAGACATCATATTTGATTTCATCTACCTCAAAGTTGTCTTCTGCTGGTCCTGGTTTCTCAGCTTTAGGCCCTGCAGATTCCGTTCTCAAACTATACCTGTTTGCATATTCAATGGAGACATATAAGCTGCCTTGTTCCTAAGTAGCCGAAAGTCCAACTTCAGAGTTCAGACATTAGTCCAGTAAAGCATAGTTAAACACATACCTCTGGTTGTCACCCTTTACTGTGGATTTTACTTGTTTAACGACAGCAGGTGCAGAAGCTGCATGAAAGAAAGACCTATTTAAAGGATATCTACACTAATTTTTGTATGTATATAACACACATAAAGTGGGTCCAGTAGACTAGTTACATTGAGATTTGGAAACTCTCTTCCTTTTTGCATGGCAAAGATTACCCCCCTTGTTATCTTCTTGAAACAATTGATCTGGCTGCTTACTCTGAGATGCTCCAACCTAACAGTAGTCAAGAAAAGGGCAAATTGTTGCAGCGAGCTGGGAGTACAAAAGCAAACTAGCAGAAGAAACCAGTAAAGGGAGATTCCTATAGTACCTCATTTCCATTACTTTCATGAATCAAATTTTCTGTGTGCTCCTTTGCCTAGAAAAGAAATATTTAACGGTCAAAAACATAATTCAGCCTTTTACACTTGCTCACTGGCAATTTGTCAATTTGGAGAATAGAAATGAGCTAAACTGACCATCAATTCTAATTTCATAGCTTTGAGTATACCATTTTTGCTTCCTAATTCATGCTGAAGTTCCCGTAGCTAGATGAAAACAAATTCAGTGTCAATCAATACAACTTAAAAGAAAAAATGAAAGCAGCAGCTGTTATTTGTACCAATTGTTTTCCAGACTCACCTTCTGTCTACTTGAATTAAGCTCCTGCATTGCATAGATAGATTAAAGCAATACTTATCAGCAACCGTTAATTCAAATTTCAACACATGGAAATTTATTTAGCAATTAGCATATCAACAAACGTAAAAAGTTTGACTGTTAAATCATTTACCGCCAGCATTTGACTATTTGTCAGGGCAAGTTCCGCATTTTGTTTCCGCAGCTTCTGAAAATTGCTTTGAGACTTTTCTAGCTCTGCTTTGCATGATTCTATAATTGCACTGTCAATACAAGTGGAGGAAAATCCAGTATGTGAAAACTGTCACCAGCACAATTACATCGACCACGGATAGAAGATAGAAAAAGTAGACCAAATTTATGCAAAGGATTACTTTCTGTTAGCTAGAAGCTTCATCAACATTGCATTTTCCTGTGAAACAGATTCAAATATCCATCAGTGCAGCATAAAACCAGTGAGAGAAATAAAAGGAAATCATCAGATGCCGAAAGATTAATCAGGAAGAGAAATAGTGAATAGTACGAAATGTTTTCTGCACAAATAGTACAAATGACAGGTTGGGGCTTAAAATAGTCCCTCTCTTGCTTTTTTTATTTCTTATACACTTTCATTTTGAACCTCCTGCTATTTCCGTGTATTCACTCTACTGTATATTCGTGCTATTTCATCTTGTACCAAATAGCAACTCTCAATCAATAACAACATACCTTGAGAAGCTGGTCAGTAAAGATGTCAGCTTCAGCAAGTGGTGCAGACTGCTGCTTCTCTTGTTGGTTTATCGGCTTTACGCACCGCTGTTGCTGCTGCTGCTGCTGCAAGTTGGTTATGTCAGCTAGCATTTTCTTCTGGGCACCTCCCACTCCCACAGGAACAGAATCTCCCTTTACAACTTTGCCTCTTTTTGTTTTATGACCTGCAACCCATTTCCAATTACTCCGCGGAACAACACACCAGACACTCCAACAACAACTCAAAAATACCAAAATCGGAGCTTCAGTTATTAGATGAACGTAGTGAATGAACCTAATAACTATATAATCGCAATTAGAACCTAAATTATTAACCGTTTTATTTTAATCCCAAACAATCACTTAATTCATCATCACCCGCATGTTCCTCTATCTCTGCCCTTTTGCTTTCACGAAAAGTTAATCAGAATTAAAATCCACAATGTAACCCGGAAAAACCGCTAATAAAAGTGAGAAATGGGCATGGATAAGAAAACCCTAGGCCGTAGCCGCAAAAATGAAGGGATTCGAATTCAGAGAAAGTGGAATCAAGAGGGAAAAACCCTAGGGCAAGAAGATTCGTACCCACTCCAACACCACCACCAGCTGAAGGCTCTGAATTTGAGTCGAGGAAGATGCCTCCACCACCACCACCTTCCATCATCGAAACCTCTCTCTCTCTCTCTCTTCGAATTGAATCGAACGGAAGGGAACTCAGAAATGAGATCGTCAAAATTTAATAGGAACAAACGGCTTTCCGAAGCTAATTCCGAACCTCTTTTGAAACCTTTTCTCCTTTAAGTGACTTCAATTTTTTTATTCACTATAAATGATTTTTTTTAAACTCAAAAAAATATTTCTTCGTGTTAAACTTTTAGAAATATTAAGAACATGTTTGGAGAAAGATTGGGTGTATTTCTTGTGTTTTTTCAAAAGGAAAGCGTTTTTTATTAAAAAATTATTTTAAAAATCTATGTATATTATTTGGATGAAATTCTTAAAAAAATCAGATAAAATATTTATTTTTTATTTAAAAAATAATTAATTTTTTAAAGCTATCTCAAGAAATTTATTATAAAATGTTTTCAGTTCAAAATTAATTAATCTAAACACACTAGATTTGATTATTATTAGTGATCTATACGTAAAAAGTTATTTTAGAATGAGATGATTTCCGTTTGTTTTAAATTTTTATTTTTATAAAAATGATTTTGACTAATTGAAAGTGTAATGCTTTTAATGTATAAATATATGTTAGGGGAATTAATATCTTATAAATGTATTTGGTGTCTAATTTAAATGAAGCATGAGCTCCACTGAAGTATTAATGTCAATATGAAATTTTATATGAGTAGAAGAGAATTAGGTTTTTGTAGTGAACAATTTGTGCAATTAACATATTGTATTAGAATGGGTGATTTGTATATCATTGTAATATTCGTGTCAGTTGTTTGGATGAGCATTTTTAAAAAAATTCTTTTTAAAATAATTTTTTTAAAAAATCTTTAAGAAAGCAAAAATTATTTTATATTTGAATGTAAAATTAATTTATATTTAGGTGTAATATTAAAAAATCTTCTTTCATTCTTAAACATATTTTTCTTGTTATAAAAAAGATTTTTTTTAGAAAATAAAAATTGTAGCTTCTAAAAAAATAGTTTTTTGTATTTTTTCTACTGATTTTGCTTTTACTAAAAGATTTTACCCAAACATACAAAAAAAATAAAATGTACATTTTATTAAAAGAAGATCTTTTTTTTCAAAAATCAAAATAATAGCATTTTATTTAATCCATCACCTAAGAATGGACTACTTTTTCATCTTTTTTCTTTCTTTTTGTTTTTGCTGTGGACTAGTTTTTCATTTTAGAAACAGAATAAACAACCACCGGGTCGCCGCCATTACTTGAATTTACAATGTGAGGGGGAGGGAGTGGAGAGGAAGGGAGGAGTCAGGGACATCTCTAAGCGGATCAAATGTTATCATCTAAAGATGATCATAATAGAACTTGCATCAGTTTTCAATTATCCAAAACCCTAAACAAGAAGCTATTCCAAAAATCAATAGAACTCAATAACCATGCACCATGGCATCAGGGTTCAGGAAGTTGGGCATGCATGCTTTCATGTTCTCACTCCACTCTTCTCTATGCAATTAATGATAATTCAGTAAGAAAACAGACATAAAATTGACTCAATTAGGTCTGCGCATCTTCACGTTTAATGGAACTTCCTTGCATGACACAACGTTCTTGACTGTTTGACGCAATGGCTGCCCAACCGATCATCTTCTATTTTTTTGAGGATCAAATGTGCAGGCATTGTTTCTTTGTTTTCTTGTCCAGAAGTTACACTTGATGTTATTAGACCACTTTTTTCTGACATATTATCCCATAAAAGGGAGGCAGCAAATTTAGCATCATCTATCTCAAAGAAGTCTTCAGTTGGTTCCGGATTTTCAGGCTTGAACCTTGCAAATTGCCTTCTCATACTGTAAATAATTCTCGAAGACATGTAACAGGCTTTTAGTTCTCTCAATTATTCACATATTTCAATTACAGCCATTCAAATCCAGTCAGAACGTGGAAGAATATATACAAAAGCATACCTCTTCTTCTCAGCATTCTTTTTGGCATGAACTCGTTCTTAGTGGGTCCTGAAGCTGCTTGCAAACAATATGCAGAAGGGATTGATTACATGAGAAAATAACACAGAGATTAGTTGTGTACAATTACATGGGGTACCTTCTCTGGCTTCTTCATGAACTTCGGCTCCTAATGATGTTGGTTCATTTTCAATTGCCAATTTTTTCTTGCAGAGGCGAGACATCATATTTGATTTCTCTAGCTCAAAGTTGTCTTGTGCTGGTCCTGGTTCCTCCCCTTGCGAGCCTGCAGATTCTGTTCTCAAACAATACCCTTTTTGCATATTCAAGGGAGTCATATAAGCTACTTTGTTCCTAAGTAGCCGAGAGTCCAACTTCAGAGTTCAGACATCAGTCCAGTAAAGCAAAGTTAAACTCATACCTCCGGTTGTCAACCTTTTTCTATGGATTTTACTTGTTCAACAAAAGCAGGTGCAGAAGCTGCATGAGAGAAAGACCTATTTAAAAGGATATCTATACTAATTTTTGTATACATACATACACACACGGAGAGTGGGTCCAGTATAGTAGCTAGTAGTTACATTGAGATATGGAAACTCCCTTACTTTTTGCATGGCAAAGATTGCCCCCCTTCTTATCTTCTTGAAACTTCTCACAGCTTACTCTGAGATGCTCCAACCTAACAGCAGTTAAAAAGAAAAAAAAAAAAAAAAAACAAATTATCGCAGTGAGCTGGGAGTACAGGCAAGCCAGCAGAACAAACGAATAGAGGGAGATTGGTAGTGTACCTCATTTGCATTACTTTTATGCATCAATTTTGCCGTCTGCTCTTTTGCCTAGTAAAGAAATATTTCATAAGCCTTTTGCACTTGCTCACAAGCAATTCATCAACTCGGAGAATGGATATGAGTTGATCATAGCTTTGAGTATACCGTTTTTGCTTCCTACTTCATGCTGAAGTTCTCTTAGCTAGATGACAACAAATTCAACTTCAATCCATACAACCTAAAAGATAAAATGAAAGCAGCAGCCGTCATATATACCAATTGTTTTCAAGACTCACCGTCTGTCTACATGAATTAAGCTCCTGCATTGCATTGCATAGATAGATTAAAGCAACACATATCAGCAATAGTAATTTTGAATTTCAACACTTGGAAATTTATTTAGCATATCAACAAAGGTAAAAAGTTTGACTGTTAAATCATTTAGTCAGTACTGCCAGCATTTGACTATTTGTCAGGGCAAGTTCTGGATTTTGTTTCTGCAGCTTCTGAAAATTGCTTTGAGACTTTTCTAGCTCTGCTTTGCGTGATTCTATGATCGCACTGTCAATACAAGTCGAGGAAACCCCAATATGTAAGAAAACTGTTTCCAGCATAGTTACATTGACCCCAGAGAGGAGATAAAAAAGGGTAGACCAAATATACACAAAGGATTACTTTCTATTAGCTAGAAGCTTCATCAAAATCGGATAATCCTGCGAAGCAGAATTCAAAATATCCATTAGTACAGCGTAAAACCAGTGAGAGAAATAAAAGAAAATAATCAGATGCCAAAAGATTAATCAAGAAGAGACATACTGAATATAAGAAATGTTTTCTGCACAAATAGTGCAAATGACAGGTTTAGGCTTAAAATATTCCGTTTCTTGCTTTTTCTTCTTGTACACTTTCGCTTTGGAGAAATTCTTACACAAACACAATCTAATACCTTATATTCAGGTATTCTCGTGATTAAAGTGGGTCTCACTAACTTTATTCAAGATATACTTTCTTATTTATAGGTCCCACCACTTTTTTTATGAGTATTTCTAAATATAAATGGTTAGACTTGTGATCCTTCCTTTCTTCACTTTGACCCTTCGACGATTTTGTGTTATTTCATCTCGCACCAAATAGCAACTCTCAATCAATAATAATATACCTTGAGAAGCTGGTCAGTAGAGATGTCAGCTTCAGCAAGTGGTACTGCAGATTGGTATTGTTGTTGCTGCTGCTGCTGCAAGTTGGTTATGTCTGCTAGCATTTCCTTCACCACTTTGCATCTCTTTGTTTTCAAACCTGCAACCCATTTCCAATTACTCCATGGAACAACACACCACGCTCTCCAACACCTCAAAAATACCAGGTTTACATCCATTTTTTTTTAAAGATGAATCTAGTTATTAGATGAATGTAGTTATTAGTGAATGAACCTAATAGCGATATAATCACAATTAGAACCCAAATTATTAACCTTTAAATATCCCAAAAAACCAATCATCACCCGCAAGTTCTTCTTCTATCTTCCTTTTTGATTTGTAGCCCTAGGGAAAGAAAATTTGTACCCACTCCTCCTGCTCCACCACCACCACCACCGCCAGCAGCAGGGCAAGGCTCTTAATCTGAGTCGAGGAAGATGCCACCACCACCTTCCATAGTCGAAACCTCACTCTCTCTCTCTCTCTCTCTCTCTCTCTCTCTGTATAAATCGAATCGAATCCAACGGAAGGAAACTCAGAAATAGGGTCGTCAAAATTTGTAGGAACAAACGGCTTTCCAGAACCTAATTCCGAACCTCTTTTAAAACCTTTTCTCCTTTTTGATAAATTAAAACCACCTCTCCTTCCTTTCCTTTATAATGACTTCTATTTTTTATTTTCTACACTTCAAATGATTTGTTTTTAAGAAATGCTTCTTTTTTTTGTTAAAATATTTCTTCGTGTTAAACTTTGAATAAATATTAAGAACATGTTTGGAGAAAAGATTGGGTGCATTAGTTTTGTGTTTTCTAAAGGAAAGCGCCTTTTTATATTGAAATTTTTCAAAATTTGTGTATATCATTCAGATGAAATTCTTAAAAATTCAGAAATAAAAAATATTTATTTTTATCTTAAAAATAATCCATTTTTTTAAAAGCTATCTCAAAACAAAAAATTATGACGAACTGGTTTTAACTCAAAATTAATTAATCTAAACACACTAGATTTGATTAACTTTTTTAGGTTAACTGTTTTATCCACTATCGATATTTATCTGCTACATATATATGGACCTTTTGCACAATAGTATGACCTTTTTGGAGCTTGTATTCAATTTTATCATATAAATTTAATTTAAATATATTGACAATGTAAAATAATTTTACACTATAAACTAATAAAAATAGTAGAAAATATCAACTTATATAAATGACTACCCATTATAATGAGGGATCTATCATGATTTCTCACTTTTATCTATTTCTATTGATATTTTATACTATCAATATATACTAATTAAACTCATAATTTATTTGAAATTCTATTTTTTGTTTTTTTTGGTCAAAGGAATTCTGTTTTAGATTAAATAAAATAAATTAATGCAAGATATTACGATTTTATTAGCTATCCGTCATACGAGCCCAATGCTCATCACACGAGCCCAGTACTTATTGATTAGAATTTTTTATTCCTCATCTAAACTTTTTATAAACTCTAACTAATTTAACTTCAATTGAGTTGGCCTACTATAAGGTTAAAGTTATCCTAGTGCTATCATCAAAGATTGAGTCTACTAGAAGGAGTTAATCTTTTAAAATATGATGAACTACGGTTCAAATTTTAGTTGAGAGAGATAACTACATTTTGTACTCGATCATACCTCGAATATGATTTACCTTTAGTGAGGGATATATTTGGAAAACCCAAAAGAAAAAAAAAACTCTCATATAACGTTAGTTTTTTAATCTACAAAATTCTAACTCGAGAACTTACTTAAGTAAAACAAATAAAGCCAAGTATATGGGCCACGATCTGTGGATTGGCTCGTTTAATTCACAATTCGCATCACTTTAACTGCCTATTTATTAGTCCGTTTTTTTCGTGGATTTTGTAGCATGCACCGTTTAGTCCACGGGTTCGCGGACTAACCCCCTAACCCACATTTGAAATTTTTTTTCCTTTTTTTACCTTGTTGAGAACTAAGCCTAAGGTCCACTCATCCATACCCACTCTTGACTCATTAGGGATTTTCTCTCTAATAAGAAGGCCCAAAAAAAATTAGGCAGAAAGAAAAATGAAAAGCCCAAAAAATGTAAACATAGAAAAAAAAAGATAAAAGGCCCAAAAAATTGAATGCAAAAAAAATCAAAAAAGGCCCAAAAAAATGTAAATAAAAAAAATTATGTGGTGTGAACACGGGCCAGCATTTTATAAGCCCATTTAATATGAGAACCAACCCAATCCAATTTATTTAAAAATAGCCCATCGTGGACCAGGCTACACCATTAAAAACAAATATAGAACCACTTAAACCAACTTATCTCTATAGGCATTTATGTCTCTTTCGAATTTCTTGATCGGATAATAATACTGACATCAACGACTTTTATATCATAAAAAATGGTAACATTTGATTTCATTTTGCATACACGAATAAATATAACGAATATAATATGATGTAAGATCAAATAATACTAACTAAAGCTCTTAGACTAATCTCAGACCATTTAGCTCTTGTTTGGATAAATAGCTTAATTATGACCTTATATAAAAAAGAGCTTCGAACAAAAAGTTTTATGTAAAAAATAACTTATGAATAGGTTATGCTATATATTGTTGCACTGTAGACAAAAGGTTTGTTCACAGAAAGCTGTGTAGAAGACTTTTTTTGAAAATTAAGTTAGATATTTTAAGTTCTTAAAAAGTAATAAAAATAATTTTTTGAGAAATGATAATTGTATAACTAATTTAGTCTAACCAGTTGTAGTGTAACTTTTGACTATTGAAATGTTTGAAAAAGTTGGAAGCATAGCTACCCAAATGCACCCTTATTGCATCTTAATATAACGTTTTAAAATGACACAATTTAATGAAGAAAGAGAATAGTATAATATAATTTCAATAATTAGAGAGAATAATTAAATTTAAAAATTAATGAAGAAAGATAACTTGAATGTATTAATGCTAAATGTTGAAAAATGATAAAAAATAAAAACAGGATTTTTAATAAAATAAAAAATAGAAAAATTAATAAAAATGTACACAATTTTTAATAATTATTTATAAAAATGAATTATTTTTTATTGAAAATTTTCATAATCATAAATAATTATAAAAAATGAAAATTATTGATAAATGACCATAAAGAAGATAATATTTTTATTGACTTTTCTCAATAGTTATAAATAATTATAAAAACGTAAATATCTTCACATTGATAAATTTGTAATAAATAATAATAATAATGTACGTAAACATTTTCTATACAAAATTTTCAATAATTATTAAGAAATTAAATATCATCACATTTATTTTGTTTCATTTTTAAAATTTTTAACATAAATACACTCAACTTCTCTTTCATCATTAATTATTAAAATTGATTATCCTCTCTCTTCATTAAAATTCTATTATGCTACTTCCGTTAGTTCATAATAGTTGTTAATTTAGTCATTTTTATATAGAGTAAAAGACCTAATATTAATACATAATTATGATAGAGGTTTACTAAAATATTTTTATTAAATTTTATTATATAGTGTAAAGTATAACTTCATTATGTGGTGGAAAATAGCCACATCTTGTAACTAATGAAGATGAAGAATAAAATTAAAAAACTAATGATAAATATTGTATTGATATATCAAAATGACAATTATTGTGAATAAATATTTTTTAATCCAAATTGACAACTATGTAAATTGAAGGTAGTATCATAATTTTTTTATTAAATTATGTCATTTTTAAATTGTTAAATTGAAATGAAATAAATGACGCGAGATTGGTGCAATAACTTTACTCGGTGCTTGCTGTTTTTTTACTCTTACACTAGTATTATTTGATTCTTTCTTATATAACCTTATTAAAATTAAAATTAAATATCGTATTACGGAAATACCTTAAGAAATTAATGAAGTTGCTTTTGTAAAGAATTAGGCGAATATAAGAATGTCATATGACATGTGACAAACAGAGCTAAATATTGCTTTCTATAAAAAAAATATTAGGCTTTAATTTTTTTTTTCGCTTTTCGCCCCTCAAAATATCGCATTTTTTTCTATTGGTCTCTTGAAAAATTTGTTTAGTTTAAAACGCTTATTTTTTTTTTTCAAAAAAAAAAAAGTGAGCGCAAATGACCTATGACAATGAGAACATAAAAAGTTGCGTTTTTCGTCCCTGCGATAGGCATAATTTACGTTCATTTTGAGCAAATGAAAGGAAGGTTTTATGGTTAGACTTAATATTATTAGACTCTCCCCCACCTCTATATATATAGGAAAGTCTATAACAATTAAAACAAGGGAGAGGCGTGAAACACTCATGTGCCTGTGCGCTTAGCGTTTCCATCCTTTGGATACTGGTAGAATTAAAGGAAAAAAAAAAAAAAGAAATCAATTTTCATAGCAATTAATGCAATTAAAATTTTAGATAAAGTGAACATACTCTCACTTTATGGGTTTGACTGTCTCAGGTCAGCTATAGAAGTAACGTATTAAAATACACTCAAGGTAGTTACACCATTTGCTTATATAAGTATTTGTCGAGAGAAAAAGGTTCTACCATCAAAATGGACACTACAAGGAAGTCTGTTGTAATACTCGCGTTAATGGCTTTTCTTATCATCGCATCAGGTTAGAAATCATGCTTTGTTTTCAATCTCTATCTCATCTTTTACCTCAGAGTGAATCAATTTCCTATACTTTGCCTTGCAATTCTTGATTTATTCCAAACCAATTTACTTTGAAATCTAACACATTTCATATATGATTGAGGTTGTGATTGTGCTAATGGATTGTTCGTGCATACAGATAAGTGCAAGATATCATATGCGAGAGAGGGTGGCGTTGTGCGTTTGCATTGTAGCGATGACTCGATGTGTAGGCACAGTTATGAAACTCGCTTTTGCAAATGTGTTAATACTTGGTGTCAGTTGCCACCAAATTGTCATCCATGACTATGAGCACAATGCGATGCGGTTACAAAGTATGAGTTATACAAATAAAGGGTCGAGTCTCATTGTGTACCCGAATGTACGAGTGTTAAATAAAACTTATGCTCTTTACATTTCTTCTTTTCGATAGTTCCCGTACCATTTTCTCTAATCTTTTTTAATTGATCTTTGCAATTAATCTAGTTTCTAGATAGCATGAAAAAAGATTAACTATTGCATTTTTTTTTTGTCGGTTTCTCAAGAGAGGAAAGATTGGGGTGGGAGAGGGGAATGGGGTTGGTTCAATTTCTAACCTAGGTGTTATTTAATGAGGCTACAGCATTTTACTATTTTATCTCCTGTCTCAACCACAATTAAGTATTGCATTAACAACTTCTTTTATTGGAAAAGATAAAAAGAGATTTTTGTTGAATTAGCCCAAAAACAACAATAAAAAGCGATATATTATGGAATTGTAAATATATTATATTTACAATTTTCCACGCTCCTTAACAAACATAAGGTGGCCATAAAAAAATAAATAAATAAGGTAGGTTCGATTTATCAGTTATTGTCTATTAGTATGTAGTTATCAATTCCTTCTTTTATATATTTTTTGTTAAATAAAATGTTGGATTTTACTAAGTTTAAAAACATGAAAACAAAAGAAAAAAATAAAAGAAAAAAAAACGCTAGAAATATGTTAAATAGCAACCAAAAAATATTGGCTGCCATTGTAACCGATTCAACTAATTAATGAATGGTTTTTGACTAAAAGGATCTAACATGAAAGCCACATCGTAGTCTATGTAGCATTTAAAGATCCAACGCAACAATATATAATTGCGCCATGTCATTAGCATATGCTCGTATAGTTTCAAATAGTGACCAAATGAAACATCAACCTGGTGATTTTTTATATCTTTAAGTGATTTATTTAGTGACAATAATTTTTAGAGGACTAATGTGGTAACCGCCATATCGTTTCAGCACTAAAATAGTAGTATTTTAAACTAGAAAAAGTAAGGGATTTTCAAGATATTCAACAAATTATTTTTCGCATTACCAAATATTTATAATAGGGTATTAATCAGATGGGCCTATTGGTTGCAAGGCTGGCTGGGCACTAGAGGAGTTTCATCTCCGGGTCTCTGCACTAAACCAGAATCTCTGAGGAAGTGGGAATTTCTGTGGCATTCTATCAGCTACTGATGTTTTCTAGGGAGTTGGATTGCTGGTGTTAGTTGCTATTGTGTTTTGATGTTTGGTGATTTGAGTCTTTAAAGCTGGTGGAGTTGGTGCTTTGTCTTTGCTGCTGTGTCTTGTTATTGGCGATAGCCTTGTCGGGTGTGGTCTATGTTTATGCGTTTGGATGTTTGTTTTGGTTCTGATGTAAGTTTTGGCTCCCTACGCTGCTTGGTTGAGCCTTGTGAATTGTCAAAAAAAAAAGACCTCAATGTAACTATTTCCATTTTTTGCCCATACAGTTGGCACTAGAAAATGTCACCTAGGCATTAAAGAAAAGTCAACTACTTTTATATTTTATTTTTAGTTTTATATATATATATATATATATATATAGCCACAAAAATAAAAAGCAAACTTTATTGAATATAAATATAAGTAGAATAATTAACAAGATTTACACAACTCAACTATAGAAATTTTTATTTGTATTCACTTTAAATATTGATGAATATTCTTAACAATGTGGAGTCCACAAACAAAATTATACATGACAAGCCAAAATAACTATAGCCTAAATAGAGTTGATGAGTATCTATGTGGTTGTTCTCTCTGCATATATTGGAATGGTATTAAAACGCAATAGATTATTAATTAATTAATATTTTTATTAAAAAAAATCAGCACTAGACAAAATATTTAATTTTGGGGAGCAATTTAATTTGAAGGAAAAAGTTTAATTTTAGAGGCAAAATAATCATATCACTTAATTTTACTTTGATGGTATGTCATTAGTCATTTTATATATATATATATATATACGCTAATTTGCTACATAAATTTTTTTTTTAAGTGGCAATAAGGTCCTTAAATTATACTTCACTCTTTATGTGACTATAGGATACTTTTTTCGGTTTATATTATCTGTCGTTTTTAGAAGAAATTTCTTGATTTATAATATCTGTTATTTTCATATATTAATAAAGTATTTATTGATAACATTTCACTTTTACCATTCAGAATATTCTAAGCATATCAATAATAGAGAGATACGGTGAGATACAAATCGAATGAATTAATTAAATGTTAAAAATTGAGTAAGGATATTTTGATAGAAATGCTTCATAATTAAACTTTGATTTTAAGTTCCTTAATACTTGTGCATATGACTAGCTTGGTTTGGTAGTGTTTTTCAAGGGGATGCTCGCTAACTTATTTTGTTCGATAAACAAAAAAATTAGGGTATTTTTGTTTCTAATTTTTAAAAGTAAGGGGGTGTCTTTTAGAGTTATTCGGACTCTTTAAAATTTAAAAGACCGATATAATTTTACTATTTATTGACAGAAAAAAATTATACTCTTTAATATTAATGTCAATTATAGTTATTTTAGATTTTAAAAGCAATTTTATCAAATACTACTTTTATAACTTTTATTTATTAAGAGTAATTTTTATATTATTTTACCAAGCGATATTACTATAATTTTTTTACTGCTAGAAATTCGTGAAAAATCGATGGATATTATCGACGACAACTATTCATCGGTATTATCGACGGATATTCCATCGATAAAATTAAATAAATCATTGACACGTGAATTTACGAAAAAATTATCTTTCAGTAAAAACGTTGATAAACCTTCCCGCCATTTTGCACCAAACAATTACCGACGGAAAAACCATCGATAAATAACATTCTTTTTTTTAGATGAGTTAAAAATATTGTTATTACTTATCGACATATTATCCGCCGGTAAAATTAAAATAAAATAAATTTTTTTATTTTTTGTCATCAGAAATTTATATTTTTATATTACCGATGGATAATTTAACGGTATTTGAAAATTGGGTTTCACCGCTATTATCTGTTCATGTTCCATATTACTGACAGATTATCCATCGATAATGTTCAATTAATGATACAATTCGTTTTATTTTATTATTACCGATTGATTATCCGTCAGTAAAATGGAATTACTGAAATGAATCATTTCATTAATTTATTACCGACATTGGTAAAAAAACAATCCTTAAAATGCGAGCCCACTTCTTCTTCCTCACTTCATTTTTCTCTCTCTCTCTCTCTCTCCGTTCTCTCTTACTCTCTGTGCCATTTCACCATCGTCAGGGCCCCCATTTCATAATCCAAAACTGTCATTGTGTTCCTGGTATTTTTTTTAACATTTTAATTGGTTTAAATTTTTAGTTTAGCCTTTTTTTTAGCTCTATTTCTTTGCTTGAAGTTTTATGTTTCTTCGCTAGTTAACTAAGTTATTTTCTTTGTTAGATATTGGAATTTTCTATGATAAAATAATAGGATTTGATTGCATGACTAGGGGAAGGCTTTGAGTTTCTTCTCATTATTTGAATTGTGTGCTGTGGTATTATGTGCTTTAGAATAGTTATTAGGATTAACTTTAGAATGCTATAATTATGCAATTTATTTTGATTGTACTGTGGTATTGAAATACTGAATTATATTTTGAATTAAAATACTAAATTAATTTTTGTGAAGGCTCTAAATTTAAGAGAAGACTCTGTCTAAGTTTTTTTATCATTAAAATATTATTAGAATTAAATAATTAATTATATAATAAATGTGTTATGCATTTATTTAGTTAATATATGTCTTATATTTTCAATTTTATATATGATATATAGATCAATTATGGTAGAACGAACACCTAGTTCTGGACTAGGTACGGGGTAGATCGAGGAAGCATGGTTTACCCCGTCGCACCCATACCCTACCCACCACCTCCACTTTGTCTATGTCCACCACTCCCACGAGTGATGGCTCCTCCGTTCCTCCTAGTCCACATATCCAGGTATTTGTTATGATACCTAACCATGGGTATCATAACTCAAGGCCTCAGCTTTCATTCCCTCAGTAGGCTTCTCCATCTCCACCCCCACCTTGAGGAGGTAAGGCCCACAATCAGCCTACTTTTGTGCCTTCCCTTACTCCCAATCAGCCTCGGTCGCAAGGTGCCCAAGCCTCCTCATCCACCCCCTCATAAGACTCCATGAACCAACGAGCGGAGTTTAGATACAATGGTAAATCCTAGTATGTAATTTAAAATTTAAATTTATTATAAACTTTTAATTGCGATAGAAAATTTAACTAACAAATATTTGACATAATCTATTATGTTATGACACAGCTGGATTCCATCATAGTCAGGCCTGTGTAGGATTACTAAGGTATTCAAGAAGAATTTCCATGCCTCACATCCCAGTTTTGTGCAGACCCCTGATAACACATAAGAGTTATGGTAGAAAGAGTAAAAGGTAAAATAATAATTATTTTTTTATTATTAGTTTTGATTTTTACTTCACTTGCTGACTATTGTGTTATATGTATCCAGCGTATGTTTATTATTGATCAATGCGAGGAGGCTGCTATTTACAGAGCGCGGGAGACCAGGGCTGACAAGCGCCTCAGTGATATGTTTTATGATATTTGCGAAAATGGTGCGAGCACCCACTGGCTCACGGAGGAGATCCTCCAGGCCTTAAAGGCCCATTAGGACTCACTTGCATTTAAGGCGAAGCAAGTGAAGGCCTGGACGAGCAGATGATCAGCCCACAGTGGCTCTTTGCACAATGGAGGCTCCACCACCATCAAGGGCACACGGCTAAGAATGGTAAATATCATTTTCTTCTCATTTAATTTTTTTATTTTCGTATTAAATATTATATATTATATATATAATTACGTAAAAATTCTTTGAAATATAAGAGAAGGCGATGAGTAGGCCGCTGATTCTATATGAGAGTTGTCCCAGGAGACCCACACTCGAAAGCGAGAATAAGTCATAGTCAGTTGATATACGGTTAGAGACCACATATATAAATATTTATAATTTTAGTTTTCAATATTTTTGATTTATTATATTTATTATTATTTAAATCTAATATTTTTTTATTTTTCTAATTGCAGCGTGAGTTCACCCAGTGGCTGGCTGAGGCCCAATCGCAGCAATCGCAGTAGGAGGACTGGAGCACTCCTGCCGACCCATCTGATAGCGAGAATGAGGTATGGACCCAGATGGTCAACAACTGTTACCAGGGGTGGATCTACAAGATGGTGATCTCTTACAACAGGTTATATTCTCTAAGCCTGTGTCTAGAGCTGGGTCTGCTGGGTTCGATCTGGAGTCCATCCATGATCAGGTCCATGAAATGAATGAATTAGTGTAGAGGCAGCTTGAAGAGATCGACTGGAGTTACATGGAGCTGTATGAGCACCACGAGAGGGATAAGCAATAGTGGTCGCAACAGATACAGTCCATAGAGCAGAGAATGACGACTCTATATAGCTTATATGAACAGATGCAGAGCGACAGTTCTTCATCTGCTGCGCCACCTTCTCTACCACTACAACCTTCTCCACACCGCCACCCATCCAGAGTCGCAGATGACGACGACATCTCGGATACTGATGATAAACAGTATTCGTAGATTTTAGGTTTTTTTTTTTTAGAATTGTATTGTAAATATTTTTTTAATGATATTATATATATTTTTATTTAAGTAATAGTTTTTTAATTTCTTTTTTTTTAAAACAAAAAATTAAATTTTTTAATTTAAATAACAAAAAAACTAAATTATTTATAATTATATTTATTAACAATTAAAAAATTAATAAATATTTTTTTAAAAAAATTATTTTATTTTATCAACGAATTTTACGTTGGTAAATTTATAATTAATATTTTATTTTTAAACTTACCGATGAATTATTCGTCAATATATATAAAAAATACGTCATTATATATAAAAAACATGTCGATATTATTCTGGTAGTAACTTTTTTATGCTATTATTATTAACATATTTATGTTTGTATCGACACATAATATTATTTTTTTTAGTATCGACGCGTCATATATCGACGAATTTTTTTATATTGGTTAATTCGTCAATAAAATTAACACTGCCATATTTTTCTTTATTTTTCTTCCATAAAAACACATTTTTAGTAGTGTTTAGAAGCGACTTTTGGAGAGTCTAGAGAGCTCAATAGCCAACAAAAAACTATAATAATATCAAACCAAGCCCTGATAACAAATAAAATGAACCAAAGAGAGTAATATGAGTCCTTCTTAGTGCATTTGAAATTTCAACAATAGTATCCATTTTATTGTCACAATTAAAGCATTGTGTGATAAAAGTGAACATAAAATTAGATTAATAAAAAATTATAAGTGCTTGAAACTAAAAATGTCATAACCAGGAGTCACTTCTTCGTGCCAAGATTTATAACTGGTTAATATAAAGAAATATATAATAACTAAACATTTGCGAGAATATAATAATTTAGTTCCAAGTTCATAACTTATGATGTGTATATATAAATATTTTAAAAATAAACAATGACAAAATTATCATTATAAACTTTCAAGAAAGTTAAATTAAAGTCGGTTGATACTAGTGAAATGAACAAAGGTTCCTCAGCTTTTAACAGCTTAAGAGATTTTTGACAATTTAACTCTTTGGCAGTAACTCTATTCTTTAATAGAAAAGACAAAAAAGAATGAGGGATGAGTGGTGACCGGGGAAAAAAAAAAAGGTTTGTTATAGAATTTTTATTCGAATGAAGATATTTTCATAATTAGCAGCATGCCTTTATCTATAAACTTTCTTTTGACTTCTTACACGGGATAGGCATGCCAGCAATTAGGGGTGTTAAAATTCAATTCAATCTAATCAAAACAGCTAAATCAATTCAATCAAAACTGAAAATCGATCAAAATCACAAAAATTTGAATTAGTTTAGATCTTATTTTTTGCAAAGTGCTTGGATCGAATCGGAATTCAGATTTAATTTTCAAAATTGATTTAATTCAATCCAAACTAAATAATATTATATAATATAATTTTTTATTATTAAGTTTGTACTTTACTTATAATAATTTTAATTTATCATATAATTTTCTATATTTATATATCATTCTCATTTAAATATTACTTTAAGCATATTATATGAGTCACTTTTATTTATTTTTTATTTATTTAATTGATTCAAGCTACTTTTCATTTATAATATTATATATTTAAGATTTTCTTTTATAAAAAATTAATTAAACCGATTCAATCTAAATTGCAAAAAATTTATTTGGATTTATAATTTAAACTAAACCGATCTAATCCAAACCATTATATATTTTATTATTTGGATTAGATGAATTTTTTACTCAAAATCAATCTAAACCGCACAGCAAACACCCTACTAGCATTGTATGAGCCCCCTGGGGGGGGGGACTCCAAATCATGCTCTCACCGTTTTCTTTTCTTTGGTTTCGACAAAGAGAAACATAACATATTTCGAAATGAACGAAGTTAATTAGTTATTGGGAAAGATTAATTTTACCTGCATGTTTTCTGGGTAGAATTTATGTGCTACTTCATGCTCTTTTACATGCATGTTTTCTTGGTAGAATTTATGTGCTACTTCATGGAGCATGCCAACATTTACTTCATTGTCCATATATTGAACATGCAATGATGTATTTTTTCTGTCCCTTTTTTGGGAGAGTAAAGCATCACAATGCATTCAACCATTCCACCTTTTCATTAATGAAATTACGACCAACATATGCTAAGCTATTAACAATCGTGCATGGTAATCTTGGTAAAATAATCAAATCATCGAATAACCTCCAATGAATAACAACATTCGACATGTATATGAGAGATACGCATGATCATAGTGAAATAAACTAAATTAATGCAAGAAAAAACATGCTTCCAAAGCAACAATATCGTAAAAGCAGGACCAACAAGGATTTATTTTCTTACATCAACATTCAATGGCCAAAGACTCGTTCACATGCTACCACTATAATGGACCTTTTGAATATTTAGCACATGGCATGGCAAAGAAATTTATTAATTCAGTAATTATTCTGATCAACTATTTGATCTATATAAATCCTTGTTTTCATTTTTTTTAACCACATCGTAGACCAACAAATAATAATATTCCAACATATTTCATTGGAGGTGCAGTTGTAAGACATGGCTAAGATTTCTTTCACACAACTTTTTGCTCATGTTCACACCATTTTAGGTTTGCTCATTCCCCAACACCGAATTTCTTAATCTCTATCTTTGAATGGTACAAAACACTTTAATGTTACATTTTCTTTTCTAATTTTGATTCTTGCATTTTTGTAGCTCTATCAATGACAAGTGAAGTAGCTGCCAAAAATATATGTATAGAAGAATTGGATCCAAACAATTGCAATATCGACGATTGTCAGCAAAGATGCTCGGCCAAATACAAAAGTTCTGAGGGTGTCGGAGAATGCGTAGCCCCTATCAATTCTGACAAATATAAATGTGTTTGCTTCTATGATTGTTAGGTGTAACTAGAATCTCACATATGCCCCAAATTATGGATCAAATGTGAAAGAAAGAAAAAGGAAATAAAGCTAATAAATTCATAGGTTCTTTACATTTCTTGTTTACAAATATATATGTGACAAAATTTCTACTTTGCTACAAGATTAAACTAGTGCGGAACCGTGCGATGCACAGGGGATTTAATCGCATGTTGATATATAAGATACATATTTAGTTGAGGCACTGGTTTAGTAATGGAATTATCCACCTTTCACTGACTGCACCTGAGTTTAATACCTGACAGAATATAATTTGTGGTATATGAATTCTCCCCCCTCCACATTAAGGTGTGCATACGTTGACAAAAAAAGGATACATATGAAATATTTTTTTAGTAAAGATTAACAAAGTTTATTGTATTACCAAAATATATTATCAATAAATTATGAAAATTTATTATTGAAAAAGAGTTTATGAGTAACAAATAATTAATAATAAATAATGATACAAATATAAATCATTCCTTCCCACCCCTTGAATATTCTTAAAAGGTTTAATGAGAGTTTATAAACAAAAATAAAAAGGAAATCCATCACCCCGTCTCGCTGTGCTCCCCTTTTTGTTCTCAAGCAAGGAACATTGGTTGCAAACTCACATTAAATAAAATTAAAAAATAAAAATAAAAGAATTGGATGATAAGCATAATTAACTTTAGTCGGAGATACTTAAAAGAATTTAGTATGAATTTCTTAACAAAATAAAAATCTAACACTCTCTTCTTTATGGACTTACAGTAAGGATAATAGACCAAGCTCTAAATAATATATAATTGCAAATTTTCATAGAAACTCAAACTCACTACTCACAATAAAAGAAAAAAATTGAGTCCCTTCTCATACATAATGTTTTTTAGTTTAATTATATTTCATGCAACGTTTTAAATCCCACAAAATGCCATAAACAATTTTTAACAAAACAATAACACATAAGTCTCTGAGAAATAATTTTAAAAAAATATTTAAGATAATAATTTAATTTTATAATTTTATAAAAAAATTTACTTTAATATTCATTTAATTTAATTTAATTATATTTATTGTTAAGATTTTGATGTTTGTGTATGTAAATATAAATATTTTTCATGTTAATAGTCCATCTAATTATAAGGTAACAAAAATCAAATACTATACAATATATATAAACATAATAAATTTCCATAATTTACTTGAGTGGGATATCCTTGAAAGGTTATAGTGAGAATTGTGAATAAAAAAATTAAAAAAAAAATGAAGAGAAAACCATCATCTTATTCTCATATATTAATAAAGTATTTATTGATAACATTTCACTTTTACGATTCAGAATATTCTAAGCATATCAATAATCGAGAGATATACTGAGATACTAATTGAATAAATTAATTAAAAGTTAAAAATCGAGTAAGGATATTTTGATAAAAATGCTTCATAATTAAGCATTGATTTTAAGTTCCTTAATACTTGCACATATGACTAGCCTAGGTTGATAGTGCTTTTTAAGGGAGGTGCTTTTGCTTATGAAAAGTATAAGCCAACTTGTTTTGTTTGGTAAACAAAAAAATTAGGATGTTTTTGCTCTTAATTTTTAAAAGTAAGGAGAGTGCTCTTGAAAACTCTCATAGAATACTTTTTAGTGCTAGTTCATGTCTTTTAAAATTTAAAAGGCTAATATAATCTTACTTTTTAATGATAGAAAATGTAGAAATTATACTCTTTAATATTAATGTCCATTATAATTATTTTAGATTTTAAAAGTAAATTTACTAAATACTAATTTGTGACTTTTGTTTATTAAGAATAATTTTTATATTATTTTATGAAATGATACTACTATAATTTTTTAGAAGTAACTTTTATAGAGTCTAGAGAGCTTAATAGCTAACAAAAAGCTATAATAATGCCAAACTAAGCCCTAATGACAAATAAAATGAACTTAAGAGAGTAAAATGAGTCCTTCTTAGTGCATTTGAAATTTCAACAATAGTATCCATTTTATTGTCACAATTAATGCATTGTATCATAAAAGTGAAAAACATAAAATTAGATTGAAAAAAAAATAACTATAAGTGCTTGAAATAAAAAATGTCATAACCAAGAGTCACTTCTATGCACCATGATTTATAACTGGTTAATATAAAGAAATGTATAATAACTAAACATTATGAAAATATTCCAAGTTCATAACTTATGATGTTTTATATAAATATTTTAAAAATAAACAATGACAAAATTATCATTATAAACTTTCAAGAAAATTAAATTAAAGTAGGGTGATACTAGTGAAGTGAACAAAGGTTCCTCAGCTTTTAATTGCTTAAGAGATCTTTGACAATTTAACTCTTTGGAAGTAACTGTATTCTTTAATAGAAAAGACAAAGAAGAATGAGGGATGAGTGGTGACCAAAAAAAAAAAGTTTGTTATGGAATTTTTATTACTTTCATAATTAGCAGCAAGCCTTTATTTATAAACTTTCTTTTGACTAGTTACAAGGAATAGGCATGCCAGCAATGTAAGAGGTTTTTCCCCCTCCAAATCATGCTCTCACCATTTTTCTTTTCTTCAGTTTCGACAAAGAGAAACAGAACATATTTGGAAATAAATGAAGTTAGTTAAAGGGAAAGATTAATTTTACATGCATGTTTTCTGGGTAGAATTTATGTGCTAATTCATGGAGCATGCCAACTTTTACTTCATTGTCCATATATTGAACATGCAATGATGGATTTTTTCTGTCCCTTTTTGGGGAGAGTAAAGCATCACAATGCATTCAACCATTCCACCTTTTCATTAATGAAATTATGACCAACACATGCTAAGCTATTAACAATCGTGCATAGTAATCTTGGTACAGTAATCAAATCATCTAATATGAATAACAACATTCGACATGTATCTGAGAGATACGCATGTTCATAGTGAAATAAACAAAATTAATGCAAGAAAAAGCATGCTTCCAAAGCAACAAGGATTTATTTTCTTACATCAACATTCAATGGCCAAAGAGTGCCTGTTTGGATCTCTGTTTGCAATGGTCATAAGGCCTTCTAGAAGAAGGAGAATGACTTTATACAGTAAATAGTAGTGTTTGGTTTAACTTTTAGAAGAAGTATCTTTAAAGTTACTTTTCATTCTAGAAAAAGACCTTCTGAAAAGGAATTTTACTATTACTCTCACATTAACAATAAAAAATAACTTTATTTTATCCTATTTAAACAAAACTCATTCTCCTAAAAGGCCTTTTAACATATTCAAACCAAACAAAAATTATTCTCTTAAAAGTAATTCTTCTAAAAGTCTTTTTTTTCAAAAGACCATCTTTTAAAAGATCTTTTCCCAAAAGTGAAACCAAACGGACCCAAACTCGTTCACATGCTACCACTATAATGGACCTTCTGAATATTTAGCACATGGCGCGGCAAAGAAATTTATTAATTCAGTAATTGTTTTGACCAACTATTTGATCTATATAAATCCTTGTTTTCACTTTTTTCTATCATATCGTACACCAACAAATAATAATATTCCAACATATTTCGAGGTACAGTTGTAAGACATGGCTAAGATTTCTTTCGTACAGCTTTTTGCTCTTGTTCTCATCATTTCAGGTTTGCTCATTCCCCAACACCCAATTTCTTAATCTCTATCTTTGAATGGTACAAAACACTTTAATGTTACATTTCATTTTCTAATTTTGATTCTTGCATTTTTGTAGCTCTATCAATGACAAGTGACGTGGCTGCGAAAAATATATGTATAGAAGAATTGGATCCAAACAATTGCAATATCAACGATTGTCAGCAAAGATGCTCGGCCAAATACAAAAATTCCAAAGGTGTCGGAGAATGCGTAGCCCCTATCAATTCTGACAAATATAAATGTGTTTGCTTCTATGATTGTTAGGTGTAACTAGGATCTCACATATGCCCCAAATTACTGATCAAATGTGAAAGAAAGAAAAAGGAAATAAAGCTAATAAATTCATAGGTTCTTTACATTTCTTGTTTACAAATAATATGTGACAAAATTTCTACTTTGCTACATGATTAAACTAGTGTGGAACTCATGCGATGCATGAAAGATTTAATTGCATATTGATATGTAAGATACATGTGCAGTTAAGGGGCTAGTTTAGTAGTGAAATTGTCTACCTCTCACTAACTGCTTCTGGATTTGATACTAGACAAAATTTACTTTATGATATATGAACTCATCTCTCTCCACATAAAGATGCACGTGCGTTGACCCTCCAAAAAAAAATATACATGTGAAATACTTTTTTAGTAAAGATTAATAAAGTAGATTGTATTATCAAAATATATTATTAACAAATTATGAAAATTTGTTATTAAAACAAAGTTTATGAGTAACAAATAATTAATAATAAATAATGATAAAAAAATGTATCATTCCCTCCCCTTTTCTCTCCCCCCTGAATATTCTTAAAAGGTTTAATAAGAATTTATAAACAAAGCATACAAAAATTAAAGGGAAATTCGTCACCCCCTCTCACTGCACTGCTCTTTTGTTCTCAAGCAAAGAACATTGGTTGAAAATTCACATTAAATAAAATTAAAAAAATAAAAATAAAAGAATTGGTAAGCATACTTAACTTTGGTCAGAGATACTTAAAAGAACTTAGTGGGAATTTATTAACAAAATAAAAATCTAACATTCTCTTTTTTATGGTCTTATAGTAAGGATAACAGACCAAGCTCTAAAAATTATATAATTGCAAATTTTCATAGAACTCAAACCCACTCTTCATAATAAAAGAAAAAGGTTGATTCCCTCTTCATACATAATATTATTTTAGTTTAATTATATTTCGTGCAAAGTTTTAAATCCCACAAAATGCCATAAACTATTTTTAACAAAACAATAAAACATAAGTCTTCGACAAATAATTTTACAAAATATTTAAGATAATAATTTAATTTTATAATTTCATCAAAAAAATAATTTACTTTAATATTAATTAAATTTAAATTAATTACATTTATTTTTGTTAAGATTTTCATGTTTGTGTCTGTAAACATAAATACTTTTCATATGTAAATAATCAATTTAATAATTATAAGGTAACAAAAAATCAAATACTATACAATATATATAAACATAATAAATCTCTATAATTTACTTGAGTGGGATATCCCTAAAAGGTTTTAATGAGAATTGTGAATAAAGAAAAAAAAAACACCATCACCCCTTCCCATGCTCCCTTCTTCTTGGATAAAGAAAAATGACAGAAAGTTTGTATTAAATAAAATAAAAAAAATTCATGGTAAAGAAATGCTTCGATTCATAATTGAAAATTACTTGTGTGGGATATTCTTATCTGTCACGTCAAATTTATTCTTTGTGATAATGAAATAAGAGTGAGAAATAGGAATAAGGAAGAAAAAGATAGAGAGCTAAGAGATCCAAAGCTTACTTGAGCTGTTCTTTGATGGAGTTAAAACAGTAAAGGATATTTTATTGGCGGTGATTTCACTAATTGATACACAACAGTATTTTACTTAATTTTATAATTTATTTTAAACAAAAATTAATTACACATGATAATACTCAACAGCTCAAATGGTTGCCTCATCTGTCAGGCAATTTGAATTCTGGCAATGAATCGGGCTGAATAGCAACGCTCTTATTTCAATGACAAGTGGAATCGTTGTGAAGAATGTATGTATTGATGCATTGTATCCAAAAAATTGTAACATCAAGGAGTGTCAACAAAGATGCTTGGCCAAACAAAAAAGCTCCCACCGTGCCAGACAATGCGTAGCCCCTGGCAGAGATGACAAATATCAATGTTCTTGCTTCTATGATTGTTCTGCAAAACTAGAATCTCACATATACCTCAAATTAGCGATCAAATGTGGAAGAAAGAAAAAGGAAATAAAGCTAATAAATTCATTAGTTCTCTTACATTTCTTGTCTACAAATATGTGTCACAATTTCTACTTTTGCTACAAGATGAAATCCAAAACTTCAGTGGATTTTGACAGTGCTGTTGTTAGGTCCCGTTCAGCTAGTTCGATTACAAATCAACCACTCATAGCGGTGGAAATAGGTCAAATGACCCACTAGAGGCATATGCTTAGTGTTAAGTCTAACTTGACATAACATATATAATAGACAAGCTAAGCTAAGACTTTTTTAAAAGCATATTAACTAAGTTTCTCGCTCCATCATTGGCACGATACTTTACAACGCATGCAAATACATTATCTTATTAATAAAAGAAGAATCATGGAATATCAGATGATATGAATGGATTGAAGAAGGAACCGTGAAATAAAAATGCAAAATAAGACTCATATTCTCTCGAAGAGCCTCTATTAAGCGATAACTATTTGTTTTATCCCGTGCATTACACGTATTATGTAAATCATATATTATTTATCATAATTTTGATATAATAAATAAGTATTCAATGTATATTTTAAATTTTTTGAGTTTTTTTAAATTGATAATGGAAATATGTTAATAAAAGTGTTTATTTAATTTAATTTTTAACGTAAAATAAATAGAAGATAATATAATTATAATATTTTAAAATATAACAAAAAGACTTACGTTTAAAATTTAATAATTATATGACTAATTTTTTTATGATAATATTGATATATTTGACTAAGCATTAATTATATGATTTTTAATTTTATATACATAAATAAAATAAAAATTCAAAAAAAAATTCATTTTACCCCATCAATTGTAGGTCATATGCACTACATGTCATCAAATGAAGATTAATGAGATCATTATTTTTGTTATAAAAAGTAAACTTTTTTCCTCCAAATTAAACTTGTACAACTATTTTTGATAGAAATGTTAATTATTTAATAGCTCAATTGTTTCCGCACACTACTAGAAATATGTGATATAGCCATTGATTTAGCTACTAAAAAATTTCAGTCGCTAAATTAAAAAATATAGTAACCGATTTAACAACCAAATTAAGTCTCGTACAGGGAGATGTGGTGAAATGAATTGGTCATTAAATCGATCACTACACTAAAATTAGTAACCAAATCATGACATTAAAAAAAAAACCAAGAATTGATTATTTGAAAAAAAAATCGATTGCTAAATCAATCACTGCATAAAAAGAAATTGATACATGTATGTATATTAGGTGTTTAAAAGTGGAATTTTAAAAAATTTAATTTTCTTTATTTCATAAGATCACGTGTTAGTGACCAATTTGCAAGTCAACGACTAAATTTAAGACTGATTTAATTATTGATGAGATCATAAAAAGACATAGAGACTAATTTGACGATCAAAATATTATTAGCAAAACTAACGATCAATTTTGAAAATGAAATTTTCATTGACAACTTAGAGACTAATTTAATGATTAAATTAACAATTGATAAACCAATCATAAACTTAGTAACTAATTTATTGGCCATTGATAGTCGACCAAGCGACTAGCCAAAATTGGTCGTGGGAATTGTAAAATAGGTTATTATTTGTGACCGATTTTTCTCATTACTAATATTTTTAACAACCAATAAGTCAGTGACCGCCATTGTTTATTGTAAAATCAGTCGCTACTAAGTTTAGTGAGCGATTTAATAAAATTAGCGACCGATTTTTGGTCGTTATGCAAAGGGAGCAATTGTTTAGGTACTCATCAACTCTGGTTAGGCTATCGTCTTTAATTTTTAGTTTGTAGTATATAATTTTAATCGTAGACTGACATCATTGATAGTATTCATCAACTTTTGAATTGAATACAAATAAAAATTTTTATAGTTGCGTTATGTTCATTCCGCTTTCCAACCCCCAGCCCCCATTTTCCTAATCGCCATCGGGGGTAAAGGGCAAATATATATTCCGCTAATCTTTCTCCTCATAGCCAAAAAAAAATTGTTTGCTTGTTTTTTTGTTATCAATATATGAGAAATAAAATATTAAAAATAGTTACCATTATTTTTTATATAAAATCATTGAAGTTATATATATTATTTTTTATTTTAAGTTAACTATAATAAAAATGAAATATAAAGAGATATTTTCTAATACTTAATTGGCATTTTTTATGCCTAGGTGGAAAATGACCTGAGAAGAATGTGGCAGAGTGTGAATGTGAAGGTTGGGTGTTGCTCTAATCAAGTGGAGGAACGGGTTCGATGCTGACAGCAATGTGCCACAATATTATAATACTAGTATAATTTATGCTTGGTCTTTTTTCCCGCCTTTCGAACGAGTTTGGATTGGTTCTATTTTTATAAAATTAATTTTAAATATAATTAAATTTATTAAAATTGATTTAATTAAAATTAATTTTAAAATAAAATAATTTATATTTAATAATTTGATAAATAAAGTGATTTATATTTAAATAGTATTGATCAAACTTATTTTTAAATTTATAATTTATAAAAAAATACTCAAAATCAATTCTAATAGAATTAAAAAATAAAAAATTTTCACTTTTACCTATAATTAATTTTGAGATCATAATCAATTTTAATTATAAGAAACCAAATAACAATAAAAATAGTCAAAATCAATTTTGGCCTCCCAAAATCAATTCTTACACCTTTAATTTTTGGAGCATGGTTCAAGAGAAGATGGACTAGCTGTATACGTAGAGAAATTGACATAAGTTTGACACGCCGGCAATCTTATGCAAATCACAGCCATGATGCCCAATTCATGTATCAAATATCATATGATGGACCCTGCGAAAAACAAATGCCATGTCGGAGTTCGAGAAGGCAGTTCATGTAGAATAATAAAATACATTCCCATAAATATGATGTTTTATATTTATATAATTTTTATTGTTTAATTATAGCTAATTCATTTGTTTTCATCCTCTTATTATATGATATAAGCAAATGTCACACTAAAAACATTATGTTTTTTCAGAAGCTATATTTTTGAACTTATAATAAAAATGTATTTAAATATTACATCTAAATAGAATTTAAATTTTATTTTTAAAAGAAAAAAGGATCTTTTTTTAATCCGTTCAGTCACTAATGATACAAGTAATCTTTTATCAGGCACCATTTACCACTTTATTTAATACTAAATATGTACAGAACTCTGTGATTCCTCTTAAAAGTAGATTAATTTTTCTTCCATAAAAAATAAATATTTTTTTTCTTAAAAGATGGTTTTTTATATCAACATTATGCAACCTTGTTATCAAGAATGAAGAGTATTTTCTTCGCACGAAGGAAAATTTCAATAAAGACAATTTTGAAAAATATGAAAAGTTGCTATAAATATTGATGCAACGGGACTCCGAAAGCTTCGACAAAGTGCCTGGGATTCATTACTTGCCTTCAGATTGATCATGACAACCTTTGAAGTACAATCATTCTTTGTTCACCAGATCAGATAAATGAAAACGTTCAAAATGCTCGACACTTTCTGTAGGGTATACAGGTTCTCATAGCCTACACCTAACAGAAAAAACTAACAACTAATATCAGCTGGCAAAGTATCACGTGCCAGAGTGGTCTGCAACCTTGATCTTGTACCCTTGGGCCTACGTGAATAACTGTGCAAACTCGGGCCAGTGTTGGGCTCTCGTGACAAGCATTCTTAGCTTTTATGTATCGTTAATTGTCTCATGTCTATTTCAATACTTGCTTGTGTATTGTGCCTGTTTCTACGAATCAATGACGATGAATTTTCTGACCAAAATAGTTAGAGTAAAAGACAAATTTGTAGAATCGGTCGTACTATTAAATGTTACGATTTAAACTTAGTCTCGTCAGTCTTGTGAAATTTAAAATTATTATGTCATGATAATTTGACCCCCAAAAAAAAAAACCTGAATTAATGCTAATATTTTATTGAAGTACTTGAGATAATTTTTTATATTAGATTTTTATATAATAATAATAATAGGTATTATTATATTATTATGAAAAGTTAAATAATTCTATTTTTATGATATTATTAATTGTTTTACTAATAGATATTAATTATTAAAATTTTTTAATAATTAAAAAATTGTAAATAGATTTAACGAAGGTATTAACAACTTATGGTGTAAGCTTTAGAATTGAAATCAATTTCATATCTTAGGAATGAACAATTAAAAAACGAAAATTCATTTCATTTGTGAATCAAATCTTGTATTTGTAATTTTTCTAAAAGGACGGACATCAATGGCGAAAGTGGTATACCAATCATGCTTTCCTGCAAGGAAATGCCTGTCGGCTCCAACAATTCTTTAGCAACTGAAGGTTTGAAATGTGTCAACAAATTACATCTGACTTAAGACCATGGCTGAGTGAAGCAGCATATAAAACAGCAGCACTGGTTCGTAAGCATAGGTGAGATGAATGATCTGTTTACAATTTTTATAATATGTCATATTTAAATGTAAATAAAAGAATAGATTGATACAAAGAGTTAGAATAACTTATGATTATAGGTAAAGTCAAATGTTTCCAGGATAAAATACGTGTAAACCGACAAAATATGTGGATAATTTCTATATTTTCTTTATGTAATTCTATTTAGGGAAACATCTTATGGATATTTTCGTTATGGTTAATTTCTGTCTTCTATAACAGCTTAACTCTTAAGGTTTTTTATTTTTGGTGCGTAGCTTAACTCTCAAGCTTGAAAAACATACACAGAAATGAACGCTTTAATCACCTGCTACCTATAAATACCCAGAAATAAAGAAAAAGGACTAAGCCTATACACGAAAATAGAGACCTCTATTAAGCCTAAGAAAAACCCAAAAAACCCAAGGATCCGAAAACGTCCATTATACACCAGAACAAACAACCTTGTTGCCTCTTTTTGATCTTTCACATCTTATTAGGAATGGATTTGGAGCAATTAAAAATGAAAAATCATTTCATTTGTAAAGCAAATATTGTCTTTGTAACTTTTTCTAAAAAAATTATTTGATTTGATAATGTGATTTCATCGTTTTACTTTTAAAATCCACTCAAATTTGTTATAATTTTTTCTTAATAAACGATTTGGTCTAACATTTTCCACATTTTAGCCGATGCAAGCGACCCTCGCCTCATCTTCTCCCTTGCTCAAATTTGAGGATATTTTCTTTCTTTATGGACTTCTATTCAGGGAAACATCTTATGTTTATTTATTTATTTATTTTTTATAGATAACTTCTGTGTAATTAAACAGCTTGACTTTTAAGCTTTTCTTTTTGGGTGCGTAGCTTAACTCTTAAAAGAATTAGGTACATGGCAATTCCTGTTAAATCTAGTTAAGTGCCAGCTGTAACTAGCTAGTTGGTTAGCTACTTAGCCAGTCTTCACTTATTAAGTTAAGAGTTAGTTAAAATCGGTTTGTTACAGTTACTCACTTTTCTCTATATAAGCTTGCACATTTTCAACATTCAGTGCGATTCTCATTTATCATAGTTTCATTTCTTAGAAGCTAAAACTCTCTGTCTCTCTCTCAATTGCTCTCACTTAAGCCTGTGGTTCTTCACTTCTTTTCCTCCAAATTTGTTAAGTGTGGTGCTGCACTACTGTTTCAATGGAGTCCAGAGCCATGCACCATAAAATGAGTTGCATCAAAGATTGTGAACGGAAGGCATCCATTGCCAAGGATGATGGAGAGAAGAGGCAGTATTTGGAGATGAAGAAAAAGGCTACAGAAGAACTTGTGGGCTCCCTGAATAAGATGGATTTTGTTTCTATAATAGAGCCAGGAGATTTCTCAGATTTTAAAAAAGTTGTTAAGTTTGCAAGGGAAAATAATCTCCACAAGGTTGAGGGCGTCACTGTGTACACAACCAGTTACCTGAAAGAGCATGAGTTGGCCGATGTCAAATCGGGATGCGAAGAGCTCAATCTGGAGCTGTTGGAAGAATCTCCATTGCCACCCTTTGACCATTGGACCTCACTCAAGTGATTGATTACACAATTAGACCATTAACTTACCATCAATTACTGCAGGTTTTTCATGCATGCTAAGCGCTACCATCACTTGTTAATTTCTAGTTCAAGAATGTATAGTCTATAATTAAGCACTAAAATTACTTCTAGAGACCCATGCAGGTTTGTTGCTTAGGAAAAGATATATACGTATATGGTCTCTCCCTGCTTAATAGAAGTGGAGTGCTAGTGTGCTACCATTAAATATAATTGTTGATTATATGTAATATGCCACATAACATATTCTGGCTTTTGTAAAAAGAATTATATATGTAAGAATTATATATTATATATTATTAACTGGTTCCCGTAAAGTTGCTTTGAATATTCATTTTATAAATGGTAGAAATACTATTCAATGTATTCGTAGACAAATTTGAAGGTTTATTTATTTTTATCCTTAAAATGCATATTTAAACATGCATGCATGAAAAGACATATTTTGTCTTTGTATGCAACATTCTTCATCCTACGTCTACTTTGGCGCCTGGACAGTACCTAGGAAACCAGTGTGAAGAGGGTACGGGTATGAGGTACCACACAGTTGCGTTGAGATCAACGGCAATATTTTCTTATCATAATAAGATCCAAAAATATGAAATATGTTAAGAAACCCGAAAAAATACCTATTTTAAAGAGCATAATTAAACATTCTAGTGCTACCAAGAACTCATCACAAGTGAAAGCTCCAACAAATTTACTTTATGATAATATAATAATAGGTTAGATAAATCAAATATTGTAATGACGCCCTGCATTCACAATAATGGAAGAAGCTGTCTCCCTAGAGATCTGTGGGTGAAAGGATTAGTGAAGCAAAGAAGGGAAAGGAAGGGGAGAGGGAGTTTTTTTTTTCCCCTTTTAATTTTCTTTTTTTAAATGAAAAACGCTAAAATGGAAAATTTGCTCTTTATTATAACGAGAGGAATGAAAGTATCACGCCTGCAGGAATGAATGGCTGAAAGGTACAGCAACTATAGAATAATTGCTGTAGTTTGCTCAGTGAAATCAGAGTAATTGCTATTTTTCGACAGATGTATACTTAGAAAATTGATAGAAAATTTTAATAGAAGTCTTAATATGGTTCCAGTCAATTAGTATTTATAAAAATATTTTATGAATCATCATTTCACATGTAACACATAAAACACAAAATTAACGATTTATGCAAAAATATAGTAAGATATAAAGTATATAATAATATGAGATAAAATTCCAATTCATAATTTCACATATATTTTTCACTCTAGCACATTATAAGCATTCAGAATGATCATATAGACAAATTATATCTTTATATCTCTGCCTTTCGTTTTAAGTATAAACTCACCATTCTCATGCTTGTTACCTTAGTAATATGATTTGTTTAATGATAGAAGGATGTTTCTATTTTCTTCAACCAATATTGAATCACTTTCAACTTCAAAGTAATTAACTCATAAGAATAATATATCTTAAAAAGTACATGTAATATGCTTTGAAGAACTTATCCAAGTGAACAAAGGATGAGTTGATACTAATTTTATGAGGTACAATATATATATATATATATATATATATATATATATATATATATATATATATATATATATATTGCTTTGAAGATAATTTCGTAGTTTTTTTTGTAGTTTTTTTTTTTTTCGGGGGAGGTTAGAATTCTTTAGTTACCTTAGGAACTCATTTTTTTATAGGGGGTGTTTGGTAGAGGATTTCAATTTTTATTTCTAGGAATCTTAATCTCGGGAATATTATTTCCAGAAATAGTTTTCCCAGGCATGTGTACTTTGAGGCGTTTGGTAGACGAATTAAATTCCTAGAAAAATTTTGTTCATTTCCAAAAATACCTTTGGCAGTCCGGTAGCAAATGGTGATGGTCCGGTGGCGGTCGACGATGGCTGGTGGTGGTTTGGTGACGGTCAGTGGTGGTCCCGTGGCTGCCCGATGGCAGTTGGCGGTAGTCGACGGTGGTCCAGCCATGACCGGTGGTGGTTCGCGGTGGTCGATGGTGGTTTGGCGGTGGCCCGCGGTGGTCCGGCGGCAGTCGATGGTGGTCCGACGACAAATGGCGGTGGTTCGGTGGCAGTTGATGGTGGTCCGGTGGCAAACGATGGCGGTTGGCGGCGGTCGACGGTGGTCCGACCATGGCCGATGGTGGTCCGGCGGCAGTTGGAGGTGCTCCGGCAGCAGCTGGGGGTGGTCCGGCGGTGAACGGCTATGGTCTGGCAACGATCAGAGGTGGTCCGGTGGTTGCCCAATGGTGGTTGGCAGCAGTCGGCGATGGTTCACGGTGGTCGGTGGTGGTCTGGCAGCTGCCCACGGTTGTCCGACCGCGGTCTAGCGGTGGAGGTGGTGGTGGAGGGTAATTGGTGGAGGGCGGTAGTAGGGATAATTTGGTCTTTTCACATGGAAAAATATTCCCTTATCATGGGAATATTATAATCTCATATATGAAATGAGATTATTTTGGTGGGAATCTTACCCCAAAATCATTCCCGAAAATATTATATTCTCGGAAATATTTTTCCAAAACTTTTACCAAACATAGACATCTTCATGAAATTCCCGAGAATCCTATTCTAAATCCACTACCAAACGCCCCCATAACATTTTTTTTTGACGGTACATGTATAGATATGCCCATTATTGTTACAAATCACATAACGAGGGTTGTAGAATAACTTGATTTCACTAATAAATTCTCATAGTGTTTTTCATTTTCATATAGGCTAAGACCAAGTTTAGCCTTATCAAGTAAGTGTTTTTGTTTTTCTAAAAGAATATCTAATTTTTCATTTTCTTTCACAAAGTTTTCAAGGTCTTTAGTAAGCTTATCAAAACTTTTTTGCAAAGAAGCCATTTCAAAAATCAAATTTTGTTTATTTTCTTTCAAAAAAAATTATAATTTTAAGAGATTAATTTCTTTTCTCATTGTATCAATTTCATTCAAAGTTTCATCAGATTTGTATTTTAAAGCAAACTATGATTTAGACAATTTTATAGAATTATTAAACAACTGTTCAAAATACTCATAATTCATCATAGGAAACATCAACATTATTTACGCCATCTTCTTGCTCATTTTGTGCCATGAAATGCATAATCACCATCTCGTCTTCATAAGTGAATTCTAGCTTGTCCCATATTTGCTTGACTGCTTCACATTTTGAGATTCGTATAAAATCATTGGAATTCATAGCACAAGATAACATGTTCTTGGCTTTTACATTGCTTCATATCTTGATTGTTGAATGGTTTTTCTAGTTTCTCCACCTCTTTGTCATTTACCATCCTTTTTTATATGATTGGTCCATTGACTCCATTCTCGATCATGACTCATGAGCTAGCCACAACTTGAATGGATTGTGTGAAACTTCTCATGCACTACTAACAATAGGTCTTATATGTTCCGTCGAAGTATGAAGGTCCTGAGATGGAGTGTCCTTGAGTAATATATGCTTGAGTTCATCAAATTTGTTACCAATGAACCGGCAATGATTGTCTTCTCAAGCCATTAGGCTTTGTAGAGAATTAAGCTCAGATATCAATTAATAAAACCAAGAGAGGATGAATTGGTTTTATTTGTTCAATATTGTATTTGTAATTTTTCTAAAAGGATGGACATCATTGCGAGAGTGATATACCAATCATGCTTTCTTGCATGGAAATGCTTGTCCACTCAACAATTCTTCAGCAACTGAAAGTTTGAAGTGTGTCAGCAAACTACATCTGACCTAAGACCATCACTGAGTGAAGCAGCAAATAAAGCAGCATATAAAACAGCAGCACTGGTTCTTAGGCATAGGAGAGATGAACGATCTGTTTACAAATTTTATAATATGTCATATTTAAATGTAAATAAAAGAATAGATTAATACAAGAGTTAGAATCACTTGTGATTATAGGTAAAATCAAAGGTTCAGGTCCAGAATAAAATACATGAAACCGCAAAAAATGTGGATATTTTTGTTATGGTTAATTTCTGCCTTCTATAACAGCTTAACTCTTAAGCTTTTATAGTTTTTGGTGCATAGCTTGAAAAACATGCACATTACGCATTTACACTGAACGCTCTAAATACCTGCTACCTATAAATACCCAGAAATAAAGAGGACAAAGACTACGCACGAAAATAGGGACCTCTATTAAGCCTAAGAAACACCCAAAAAAACCCAAGGATCACAAGAATGACCATTATACACCCAAAATAACAACCTTGTTGCCTCCTTTTGATCTTTCACAATATTAGGAATGGATTTGGATCAATTAAAAATGAAAAATCATTTCATTTTAAATCAAATATTGTATTTGTAACTTTTTCTGAAAAAAAAAATGATTTGATTCGATAATGTGATTTCGTTTTTTCACTTTAAAAATCCTCTCAAACTTGTTATAATTTTTTTTCAAATAACTGATTTGGTCTTAAACTTACATATTTTAAAGACTATATATTATACCCTTAATGAAACATTTTCCACATTTTAGCCAATGCCAGTGACCCTCACCTCATCTTCTCCCCTGCTCAATTTTGCGGATATTTTCTTTCTTTATGGACTTCTATTTAGGGAAACATCATATGGATATATTTTTTTTATAGATAATTTCTGTATGTGTAAAAGCTTAACTTTTAAGCTTTTTCTTTTTGGGTGCGTAGTTTAACTCTTACAAAGAATTAGGCACATGGCAATTCCTGTTAAATCTGGTTAAGTGCCGGCTGTAACTAGCTAATTTGTTAGCTACTTAGCTTATTCTTCACTTATTAAGTTAAGAGTTAGTTAAAGTTGGTTAATTAGAGTTACTCACTTTTCTCTATATAAGCTTGCGCATAATATTCATCATTTCTCATAGTTTCATTTCTCAGAAGCTAAAAGTCTCTGTCTCTTTCTCTCAATTGCTCTCACTTAAGCCTGTGGTTCTTCACCCCTCTCTCTTTTCTATTCTTCCAAATTTGTTAAGTCTGGTGCTGCACTACTGCTTCAATGGGGCTTAGCGACATGCACGTACGATAAAATGAATTGCATCAAAGATTGCGAAAAGAAGGCATCCACTGCTAAGGATGATCGAGAGAAGAGTCAATATTTGGAGATGAAGAAAAAGGCTACCACAGAACTTGTGCGCTCTCTGATTATGGTGAAGATTGCTTATATAAGAAATTCAACTGATTTCTCAATTTTTGAAGCAGTTGTTAAGTTTGCAAGGGAAAATGGTCTCCACGAGGTTAAGAGCATTACTGTGTTTGCATCCCCGTACCTGGGAAAGCGTGACTTGGTCGATGTCAAATCGGGATGCAGAGAGCTTCATCTTCATCTGGAGCTGCCGAAAGAATATCCATTACCGCAGATACAACGCTTTGACCATTGGAGGTCACGTGATTGATTCTACAATTTCACCATTACCTCCTGGGTTATACTACATAGAAGTTTGACTATATAGTATATAGAATTTTGATTATGCATTTAGAAGTTTCACTATAGTATATATAGAAGTTTGATTATACGTATACAAGTTTGATTATTATGGTATATAGAAGTTTGATTATAAGCTAGAACTTTGATTATAATATATAGAAAAGTTTGATTATAGTACAGGGCTACAGGCTTTGTCTTTGATGTGTGGTGCACCTTGTAGAGTGCCTTAATCTCAGCCGTTCATTTAGGTGTTTAAGAAATCAATAGTGAAGAATATCAATTGTCTATCTGGTTACAGTTTTCCACCATGCCACCCATTAATCCTCGAATGGGTCACCTCTGCCCAGATCCAACACCTTAATTTGTTAGCTGCATCGTATACATTTGTCCCTTTTCTGCCATTACTGCAGATTTCTTGTTGGCTATTGTCATTTGCTCGTTATTGGTTGCAGTTTGTCTTTTACTGGGCACTAAAACCTCGAGTTAAAATTTCTTCTTCCACGAAAAGGAAATCTTTTGAATTATTCAAGTTCGTTAAATTCGTGATTCGTCCATGGAGAAAATTAATTGGACTCCTTTTTTTTTTTTAATTTCATTTTTCTTTGAAATTTAATTAAAGATAATTAAATTAAATACTTAAATTTTGTTTTCTGTGGTTCAATTTTTTTACTCCTTTCACAATGAAAAAGTGATACCCATAAAAGCATTAACATAAAAGAAAGTCACAACAGTGGTAGACAAATATGGGGTTCTTGCAATTTTTGGTGAAGTTTAGAGTTAATGTAAGAACACTGAAATTGAAGAGGAAAAGGGAAAAAGAACAATGGAGATATTGAGAGAGACAAAACAGAGAATAAGACCAGTGATTTTCTGATTTATATGAAGTTGATTGCTGCACTGTTTCCGATATTTAACGCCGTTGAACAATGAGAAATTTTTACATGGTTCGGGAGCACCATATAATTATGCTCCTAACCAATTATGTAAGTATATTTTTATAGAATTATATATTAATAGTGGGTCTTATACAAAATACACTTATATGATTGATTCAGAAGCACAGCCATATAGTACTCCCAGACCATATAAATATTTTTCCGGGACAAATGACATGGGGTTGGTTTAGAGGTGGAGTTAAGTTTTGCGCTGGAATTATTTTAATATTTTTTCCTTTGCAATTGGTATTTCTTGTTCTTCTGTACTGGTGTATCCCTGTATTTGGACCCGCTGAGTTGCTTGTCTTGAGCTTTGGGCAGTGTTTTGATTAATTATCGGAAAAGAAAAAAAAAAGACGGAGCATAAGACACACCCACAGCAGATTTTTTTTCACTTAAAAAAAAATAGTTACCGAATAGAAACTTAATGACCTCTAATAATACGTAACATTAAACTTAGCCAGGTGCACCATTAACTTAATAAGATGCACCTTAGCATTGAGGCACTTGCTTTTTGGTTATAAATGTCCAGTTATTGGATGCCCGAAATAATAACCATAAATATATTTAAAATTAAAGTTAAAAGATGAAGACTCAACGTCAGCTTAATGTAATCTTATAACCTTATTATTCATTTTTTTCAATTTACTATATGAGTGAAAACTATTACTATTTTACACGTCAAATAAACAAAAAAGAAAAGTATTACTACTGACTGATAAGAAGGTAATGTTATATTCTCATATTATTAATTTTAATTATGGATTTATATAGTCATTAATATTCTTATGAAATAAATTTAAATAAATATAAAAGCTACATATATCATAATTTATCTATTAATTAAAATATTTTCTACTAACAAAAAATATATCAAGTCTAAAAAGAGTTTTATGTTATAACTCAAATAATATATGATAAAATTCTCTGTAAATAAATGGAAGGACATGTGATCAAATTATGCGTTCATCCCTCTTTAGTGTGCGCGAGAGTCAATCATTAGTTTGTGCCTGTCATTCCTCATCAAGTAAATATTACCTCACAGAGGAAAAAGAAAAAGAAAATGTCATAGAATGCATCAAGTAATTGATTGTTACATAAAACAATCTCTAAGAGATAATGGTTAGCAATTATTGCAGTTTTTCATGCATATATATGCTAAGCGCCACCGTCACCTCTTTCTAGTTCAAGGATCGTCAATTAGCACTAAAATTACTTGTAGACACCCACGTGGATTTCTTCCTTAGCAGAGCTTTTTTTTTTTTTTAATTTCTGCCCCCTTTTTTTCTCCTGAGCAAATCATAGGAAGAGACCCATGTATGTCTTTCGGCTCTTTTGTGTATTTTGAGAGTCTTGAGCAATTATACATTCTTAATCAAATTATCGAAAAAAAAAGGGCATTTCAACGAGATCAAGGAAGGGGAGAAAGAGGTTTTTCCCTTTTCATTTTTTTGTTTTATAAAAGGAAAAACACTACAATGGAGTTTGCCCTTTATAACGAGAAGAATGAAAGCATCTCGCCTGCAGGAATGAGTGGCTGAAAGGTACGGCAACTGTAGAGTAGTTGCCAGTTTTGCCGAGTAATTGCTATTTTTTGACATATATACCTAGAAAATTGATAGAAAAGCTTAATTGAAGTCTTGCAACATTTAGGATGGACCCCAAAATTTTGAGTTTATTATAGATAGGGATGTAAAAAAATCCATCGGATACCATGCAGTAATAACAGAATGGGTATCGGGGGAAAATTTTGCCCTCGTGGGTAATGGGGACGAGGATTTTAAATACCCGCATGTTAAATGGGGTGGGGGCAGGGATCACTATATCCATATCCATGGTCTCATAAAATTATTATTTTATCCTTAAATTATTAACTTAGTTAAACTAATATTATTATTATTTAAATTGATTAGACTAAGATCTAAATTTATAAGTTATATTTATTTGTACTTATTATATATTAGACTAATGATTGGATTACTATTATGTGTTTATTTTTATTTTAAGTATTTTAAGTTATTAGAATTTAGATTGTAGAATTATATTATTGTACCTATTTTTTGTTTATTTATGTGTTTATTTTAATTTTAAGTATACTAAATTGTTAGAATTTGAATTGTTAAATTAGATTATTATTTATGGTTATTTTAAGTATTTTATAATATTAGAATTTTTATATCTAATTTAAATTTTTAAAATTTTTAATATTTTAACGGGTATTCATGGATACCCACAGTGAAACCGCTGGGTAAGAAAAAGCAGTGCACTTCGGATATGAGGGCGGGGGACGAAGCGGGTAGTTACATGAGGCGGGGGGGGCCTATCCCGCCCACTACCAATTGACATCCCTAATTATAGATTAAGTGTGGTTAAATGACTAAAAAATATTATTAATTATTATATAAATATTGCTAATTATTTCATAAAGTGTGGTTAAATGCTCGGTCCACAATGGACCAAGATTCATTTTAAAACGCGCCAAAGTCTTATCATGGTTCTAGTCTATTAATATTTAAAAATATTATATGAATCATCATTTCACATGTAAAACATAAAAACATAAAATTAACTATTGAATTTAATTTAAATACACTGACAGTGTAAAATAGTTTTACACTGTCAACCAATAAAAATCGTGAAAAGTGTCAACTTATCAAAATAACCACCCATTATAATGAAGGACCCACCATGAATTCTCACTTTCCCCTATTTCTATTGGTTGACTGTGTAAAATTATTTTACACTGTCAGTGCATACCAATTAAACTCTTAACTATTTATGCAAAAACATAGCAATATATGAAGCATATATAATAAGCTAAAATTCCAATTCATAATGATCATATTGACAAATTATATCTTTGTATCTCCCTCTTTCCATTTTTTTTTTGTTTTGTTTTGTTTAAGCATAAACTTACCATTCTCATGCTTGTTACCTTAATCAGTAATGACTTGTTTGATGATAGAATGATGCTCGGATTTTTTCCATCCAATATTGTATCGATCACTTTCAACGTCAAAGTAAATAACTCATAAGAATAATTAATCTTAAATCTTAAAAAGCACATACAATATGCTTTGGAGAACTTATCTAAGCGAACAAAGGATAAGTTGATACTAATTTTATGAGGCACAATTCTTTATCCTTTTCATGATCTTCAAAATGACGTGTCTTCTTTGTTTGAAACTTAAAATTCCACTATTGAGGAACCATAATCCCTTAATTTTTATTTTAATTTTTTTTTTTTTCAAAACACACTTACAAAGTAAATTTTACTTTGGTACTCGAATATTTTTGGGTTATGAGGGTTATAGTTAATTTGAAGATAATTCCTTAGTTACCTTTCTTTTCTGTTTTTTCTTCTTTTTTTTTTTTTATGTCCGGAATTCCTTAGGTACCTTAGCAACTTATATTTTCTTATAACATTTTCTCTCGATGATACATGTATAGATATGTCCATTTTTTTTTTTTTCATAATAGTTACAAGTCATAAAATGGGTTGCAGAATTTGATTTCACAAATAAGCTCTCATAGTTTTTTTCATTTTTACTTTGATTAAAACCAAATCCAGTTTTATCAAGTAAGTATTTTTGTTTTCCTAAAAGAATATCTAATTTTTCATTTTCTTTCACAAATTTTGCAAGGTTTTTAGTAAGCTCATCATTTTTTTTTTTTTTTTGCAAAGAAGCCATTTCAACAATCAATTTTTTGTTTATTTTCTTTTGAAACATTTTATAATTTTTAGGGATTAATTTCTTTTCTCAATTTATCAATTCCATTTAAAGTTCCATCATAGTTATAATTGAGAACAAAATATGAAGAAAATTTTATGGAATTATTAAACTGTTGTTTAAAATACTCATATAACTCGTCAAAAGAAAAATCAACATTATGTACGTCATCTTCTTGTTAATTTTGTGCCATAAAACACATAATGACCGTCTCTCTTTATAAGTGAATTCTAGCTTGTCCCATATTTGCTTGGCTGTTTCACATTTTGAGATTCTTATAAAATCATTTGGGATTCATAGCACAAAAGAAAATATTCTTGGCTTTTTTATTGTTTCACATCCTCATCGTTGAGTGCTTTTTCTAGTTCCCCTACCTCTTTGCCATCTACCATCTTTTTTGATATGATTGGTCCATTCTTGGTCATGAGCTAGCCGCAACTTAAATGGATTCATGGGATGCTTACAATAGGTGCACTTTGTTCCATCGAAATGTAGAGACCTTGAGAGGGAGAGTCCTTCAATAATATATGCTTGAATTCATCAAAGTTCTTGCCAATGAACCTACAACGATAGTCTTCTCAAGTCATTAGGCTTTGTAGAGAATTAAACACGGATATCAATTAATAACAGCAAGAGAGGGTGAATTGTTTCTATTTGTTCAATAACATAAAATTATAACTACCTTATAAAATATTTATGCAATTGAAAAACAACCAAATAAAATACATAATAATACGGAGGATATATAAGGATGAAAAGATTGCACAAATGACTTTATATTGAATTTTTGCATACTTAATGAATTTTTGCTTGCAAAGACTCGTGTATTTCGGTATTTGTAGTTTCTTGATGTAGTAGTTATTGTTTCGCATAGCAGTTGCTGAAATAGTTGCTATTTTTTCCCGAGGCACGCAATCCATCATAATTTTACTTATTATCCATATTTTACTCAATCAATTAGAGATATTAAATCAAATTGATATTAAATAATAAATATGTATCACATATCAAAATCTAATCAAATTTTAAAATTCAAATTTAAATCAGATGTCATAAATTAGAATCATATCACAATTATTATAAATGTGCTAATCAAATCAGATTAATAATATTACAGTTACAATTATTATCGTCATGAAATCAGAATTGTCATGAAATTAGAAACAATTATGTTGACATTAATCAAATTGAGATATATCAATCAAATTTAAAGAGTATTAATTAAGAGATTTCAACCAAACTAATAAAATTACAATTATAATTATTGTCATGAAAACCAGAAATAATTATATTGGTATTTTCATCTTAATATATCCAAATTCAAATACATTAAAACATGTTAACAAATAATCAAGTAGTATAAAAATTCATCATCAAAACTATATATTCAACACAAATTCCATTTTTTTTCCTTTCTATTTTATTTTCTCTCATTTTCTTTCAACATCTAATAAGATTTAGTGATGATTTTTAGTGGTTGTATATACACTGAGCGTATCACATAAGATGAGTGATTTATTATAAGAGTGAGAGGAGCAAATTTGGGCTGTATAACTATATATGAATAGTTAAGATTTAAAGTTGTTTAAAAGTCATATAATCACTTAAAAAAGTTACATGACTTTATATTTTAATCTTGACTATTCATATGAGATCCAATAGCTAAAATTTACTTCTTTCACTTTTCACAATTAACCACTACTCTCACTTAATCCTTTCCAATAGGGATCTACTTACTCTAAGAATAAGTCATGAATTATTTACTCAATTAAATAAATTTTTATGGACATTGAATTTCAGCAATTCAACTATTATTTCAATGATCAAGAATGCCAATTTTCAAAAAAATTGGACATCGATAGATACGTAATTTGATTGTTGACATTTACTTATATTTTTAAAAATGTATTATACATAAAAAAATAATTTTTTAGTTTTAATATTTATATTTTTAATTTTAATGACTTATTTTAAAAATATCAATAATTGACAACTTGTCTTAAGGCATGATATTTATTTCTTTATTTTAACCATTAATTTATCAATCACTATTTTTTATACTTTATATTTTTTCATTTTAGTGACTAATTTTTTTTATTGTCATATTTTTTAATAATTTTTATAAAATTTCCCTAACTTTATTTCAAATCCCTATTGCTTTTCTTCTCTTAGCTGCCACCAATTCCTTTTATCGTTGTCAATGATGTTCATTTCACTCCTCTTTCTAGCCATCGAAAACTATCCACCGATAGGAGGTGGAAATAGGTTAGATGGTGCATTAGTGGCCTTCAGTCTAATCTACATTAGGTCTAATTTAACTTAACTATTTAGTGAGCAAGCTAGACAAAGATTTTTTAAAAGGCTTTTTTAACTAAAACTGCCAAGCTATAGACTATAAAAAAAGATATTAGATATAATAAATTGGTCTATTTATATCATGTTGTTGTTATTATTATTATTATTATTTTGATTTTTGTATATTATTATTTTTTTTCAAAAATTCTAATCATAATAAAATCCTTTTGGCCTATTTAAGATTAGACATTTTTAATCTATTTAAATTTTTATTATGAAATAGATATCTAAATAAATTTATAAGCTAAGTTAGGCTTTTAAAAAGATCATATTTAAATTACAAACTCGTTTAATCCAAATCCTATGTCCACCCTTGCCCACTTGTGACCACATTGTAAGTCTTGACATTACATGATGGGTGTCTTTATTTGCGCTTTTGACATAAAAAAAAAAAGGAATTATGTAATTTTTAATATTATTTATTTGTATTTTTAAAAAAATGTAGAAGTAGATAAAAAACTACTTCTTCCAGAAGTAAAACCAGTAGAAGAGGAAAAATATTGTGTCTGGAAATTAGTAACCACTTTCTTTTCACTCAATTATGATTTTATTTTTGAAATTTTTAAAAAATACCACTCTCTTCCCACTTTCATTTTATCTCTCCATATCCTTAATTGTAATTTTATAAAATGAAGTACTTTTATATTTATTACATCCAAATAATTTAACAACATCTAACTTTGATAATAAATACTTATATAATTATATCTAAATATAAAATAATTTTATACTTTTACTTTTGCTTTAATATTTCTCCTATTTTGCACTGTTTTTTTGTTGAGTCCCTGTTTCATACTATTTGTGCATTCTATTTTCTTTTTGTGTGTTTTAAATTATCTAAGCTATTTAAATATTAAAAAATTAATAATTTTTCTTCAATTTTATTCATACATTGGTGATGTTTATTAATGCAATGAATAATAATAAAATAAAGTTATAATCTCAATAAAACGATATTTTTGTAAAATCAGTTTAATTTTTACTATTAAGTTAATTTATTGAGTTTTTCAATATACGTTAACCCTAAAATGACAAGCACCCCCATCAAAAAAAAAAAAAAAAAAGGACACACAATAAAATCAGAGATGATATTTGTTATTTAATAATATATTTAGTCAAGCGCGCACGCAGTGCACAACAGAATAACTGCGCAGGATACCAACGACTCTCCGTGTATAATTAGCGCCACAGAGCTACTCTCACCCCGATTTCCTTGCGAGACAAGGAAAAGAACTCCAACTGCTCTAACCTGAGACAGGGTTCTCTCTTCTGAAGTTCTAACACGCGCCTTAAGACCAAAATTGAAATTGATCGATCAAACTGAAAAATAGAAGCACATAAAATTCGAAGTAACAACAATACTACAAATTAATCGGAACCAAAACCCAGAGAACCTAGAACTCTGCATTTTCCACTGCCATGGATATTCGGTTCCCTTACTCTCCGGCGGAGGCCGCCAAAGTCCGAATGGTTCAGTTCGGAATACTCAGCCCCGACGACATCGTAATTTTCGCCCTTCAACTTTCAAACTGCTCATACTTTCGCTGAGTCCAAAACCATAACCGAAGCACACAATCATTCATTGTGATTTTGTTGTTGTTGTTTTGCGTGTATGGTTGCAGAGGCAAATGTCTGTGATGCAAATTGAGCATGGAGAGACTAGAGAGAGGGGCAAGCCCAAGGTTGGAGGGTTGAGCGATCCGCGCCTCGGAACCGTTGACAGGAAGATCAAGTGTGACACGTGTACGGCTGACATGGCTGAGTGCCCGGGCCATTTCGGTCACTTGGAGCTTGCCAAGCCAATGTTTCACATTGGTTTTCTGAAGACAGTCCTCACCATAATGCGTTGCGTGTGCTTCAACTGCTCCAAAATCTTAGCCGACGAGGTGCTTCCTCCACTCGATTTTGTTTCAAAAACCATGGTTTGGGGATTTCAAAAGCAAATGTGAAACCAAACACACTATCAGTTAACTGTATATGTCAAAGGAAAATGTTTATAATAATGTTTCTTTGATAGGCACATATTATACTTACGAGAGAGAGGTGTTGTATTTGATGCCAACTTGTAAAAATATCATGACTCTTGTGAGAATTAGAGAAACTGAGTGGATTTAATAGGAGGAAGGAACTTAGATGCTTTCCTTTTTTTTTTTTTTAAATTTTATTTATTTAAATTTATGTTATCTGAATTCTTGTTTAGTGTTCTCTGTATTGTATGTGGAGGGAAGTGAATTGTGTGATACTTATTTTTAAGTTGATTATATTTTAAGCAGCAAGACGATAAGTTTAAGCAAGCTTTGAGGATTAGGAATCCCAAAAATAGGCTGAAAACGATCTTGGATGCTTGCAAAAACAAAAGCAAGTGTGAAGGTGGTGATGAGATTGATCTTCCTTGTGGTGAAGACTTTGAGGAGCTGGTTAAACAGAGTCGTGGTGGCTGTGGTGCTCAGCAGCCCAAGATTACTATTGAGGGTATGAAAATGATTGCGGAGTATAAAGCTCAGAGGAACAAAAATGATGACCAGGAACAGCTTCCTGAGCCTGTAGAAAGAAAACAGATTCTTTCTGTAGAAAGGGTAATTGATTCGGGTTCTGAATTTATAGTATGTGCACTTCTATGCTTGTTGTTACAGAGAGACTTACATAGTTGGTGGCGTGTTAAATCCATTGAAGGTTCTTGATGTTCTAAGAAGGATAAGTGATGAGGACTGCCAATCGCTGGGCTTGAATCCTAAGTATGCCCGTCCTGACTGGATGATTTTGCAAGTTCTTCCAATCCCTCCTCCACCTGTGAGACCTTCTGTTATGATGGACACATCCTCTAGAAGTGAGGCAAGTGTTTTCTTGCACTGTTTTATGTGTTCTCAGTTTTTACAAGTTTCACAAGTTTTTTTATTTAATTATCCCTTGCCATTGACAGTGGTGACTGATAACATTTTCAGGGACAATTTTGATCCTAGATTGTGTAATTTTAATTGCTGACTTTTTTTTTTCTTTTTTTTTTTTTTCCTGTTGCATGTAGGATGACTTAACTCATCAGCTGGCCATGATCATAAGGCACAACGAAAATTTGAGGAGACAGGAGAGAAACGGATCACCAGCACATATTATTTCTGAGTTTGCTCAGTTGTTGCAGTTTCACATAGCCACATATTTTGATAATGAGTTGCCTGGATTGCCAAGAGTATGATTGTGTTCAGACACTGCCATTTAGTACTGATATAAGCTGCGTTTCCTTTATAACCATTGATTTTGGAATTTTGATAAATTTTTTCACAGGCTACTCAAAGATCAGGAAGGCCTATCAAATCAATATGTAGCAGGCTTAAAGCAAAAGAAGGTCGGATTAGAGGAAATTTGATGGGGAAAAGAGTTGATTTTTCAGCTCGGACAGTAATTACACCGGACGCAAACATTAACATTGATGAATTGGGAGTACCATGGAGTATTGCTTTGAACCTTACATACCCTGAGACTGTAACTCCATATAACATCGAAAGGTTGTCATTTGGGTATGCTTTTCCAGGTGCTTGTTTTTTAAAGCATTTTCTATAGTTTTTAACGAAAAAATATTTGAAATGGGAAAAAAAAAAAAAAAGGTTGAAGGAACTTGTAGAGTATGGACCCCATCCTCCACCTGGTAAAACTGGTGCCAAGTACATCATTCGTGATGATGGGCAAAGGCTTGATCTCAGATATTTGAAGAAAAGTAGCGATCACCATTTGGAGCTTGGATACAAGGCATTGTTTTTAGGCAATAACAATTTTGTATTTTTTCAGGTTTCCTCTTGATGCCTTGTAATAGTTCCCAATATTGTGGTTTTAGGTGGAGCGTCATTTGAAGGATGGAGACTTTGTTCTCTTCAATCGTCAGCCTAGTCTTCATAAAATGTCTATCATGGGGCACAAAATCAAAATCATGCCTCATTCTACGTTCCGGCTTAACTTGTCAGTAACTAAACCATATAATGCTGATTTTGATGGGGATGAAATGAATATGCATGTTCCTCAGTCATTTGAAACCAGAGCAGAGGTGTTGGAGCTCATGATGGTGCCTAAATGCATTGTGTCACCTCAATCAAACAGGCCAGTAATGGAAATCGTCCAAGATACACTATTAGGATGTAGAAAAATCACCAAGAGAGATACCTTCATCACAAAGGTAATATTCGGTGAATTTTTCTATTGCTGCAGTTTACTTTTCTTGTACAAGCTAATCAGAAGTCTGATAAAAGATTTTATTTTTCAGGATGTTTTTATGAACATTTTGATGTGGTGGGAAGATTTTGACGGGAAGGTTCCTACTCCTGCAATATTGAAGCCAGAGCCATTGTGGACTGGGAAACAAGTTTTCAATCTTATCATTCCTAAACAAATAAATTTAACTAGAAAGTCTAGCTGGCACGATGATAAGGAAAGGGGATCCATAACCCCTGGGGATACCGTGGTCAGAATTGAAAAAGGGGAGCTACTTACTGGAACTCTTTGCAGCAAGACACTTGGAAAATCTACTGGAAGTCTCATCCATGTTATTTGGTATGCAGCTCCAGTATATAATAATTATAAAATAATTTCTAATTGAAATTACTAGCTGAGTTAGGTTATTATGGTCCATTTACCTTTGCAACTTCTTTGTAAAGAGGGGTGAATTGTTCTTTCGTTCATCCAAACTTAACTCCTAGTGGCACTGATAAATAATTTTATAATGTCATGGAGTGCTTTCTGACAATAGTTGTGAACTTTGTGGCTTTGAAGCTGTTACATTCAGTTCCTTTCTTCTTTGTTCACCCCCACCGACTGTCTGCTTGAATACAGGGAAGAAGTTGGCCCTGATGCAGCTCGTAAATTTCTTGGTCATACTCAGTGGCTTGTAAACTACTGGCTTTTGCAGAATTCTTTCAGCATTGGAATTGGTGACACAATTGCTGATGCGTCGACTATGGAGGCTATAAATAAGACTATTTCAGAGGCGAAGGAGAAAGTGAAAAACTTTATCAGGGATGCTCAAGAAAAGAAGTTGGAGGCTGAACCTGGTCAGACAATGATGGAGGCATTTGAGAAGAAAGTGAATGAGGTGATTCAATTAGATTGTTTGTCACTTTGCTATATCATTGAATTTTGCATTTGGTTGAATCTGATGTTTCATGTTATTGATAATTTTAGGCACTGAATGAAGCTCGTAAAACAGCTGGAGAAGATGCACAAAAAAGTTTATCTGAGAGCAATAATCTGAAAGCAATGGTGACAGCTGGTTCCAAAGGAAGTTTTATCAACATATCTCAGATGACTGGATGTCTGGGTCAACAGAATGTTGAGGGTAAGCGAATTCCATTTGGGTTCACGGATAGGACGTTGCCTCATTTTACAAAAGATGATTATGGGCCTGAAAGTCGTGGCTTCATCGAGAACTCATATCTCCGTGGACTGACCCCTCAAGAGTTCTTTTTCCATGCCATGGGAGGTAGGGAAGGTGTTATTGATACTGCAGTGAAGACCTCTGAAACTGGATACATCCAGAGGCGGCTTGTGAAGGCTATGGAGGATATCATGGTCAAATATGATGGGACAGTTAGGAACTCTTTGGGAGATGTTATACAATTTCTCTATGGAGAAGATGGTATGGATGCTGTTTGGATAGAAACGCAGAATCTTGATTCCCTGAAGATGAAAAAATCAGAATTTGATAGGGCCTTTAGGTACGAGTTTGATGATGAAAAATGGAAGCCTAGTTACATGCTTGAAGAGCCTGTTGAAGACTTGAAAACCATCAGAGAGTTTCATAATGTGATTGAGGCTGAAGTTGAAAAGCTTGAAGCTGATAGGTATCTACTTGCAACTGAGATTGCCACTACTGGTATCAGTTCTCTTCCACTGCCTGTTAACCTTAAGAGGCTTATCAGGAATGCTCAGAAGACATTTAAGGTTGACTTCCGAAGGCCTTCTGATATGCATCCAATTGATATTGTGGAAGCTGTTGATAAGCTACAGGAGAGACTTAAGGTTGTTCCTGGTGATGATCTCTTGAGTCAAGAGGCTCAGACGAATGCTACTCTCCTGTTCAATATTCTGCTTCGCAGCACTCTTGCCAGCAAAAGGGTCCTGGAGGAATATAGGCTTTCTTGTGAGGCATTTCAGTGGGTAGTGGGAGAAATAGAATCAAGGTTCCTGCAGTCACTTGTAGCCTCTGGGGAAATGATTGGTTGTGTGGCAGCACAATCAATTGGTGAGCCTGCTACTCAGATGACTCTCAACACCTTCCACTATGCTGGTGTCAGTGCTAAGAATGTTACACTTGGCGTTCCCAGGTTAAGGGAAATCATAAATGTGGCTAAGAGAATCAAAACCCCTTCTTTGTCTGTGTATTTGAAACCTGAGGTCGGTAAGACTCCAGAGAGGGCCAAGAGTGTGCAGTGTGATTTAGAATATACTACTCTTAGGAGGGTGACTCAGGCTACAGAGGTGTGGTATGATCCAGACCCAATGAGTACAGTAATTGAAGAAGATGCTGATTTTGTGAGGTCCTACTATGAAATACCTGATGAAGAAGTTGCTCTTGAAAAAGTCTCACCTTGGTTGCTTCGCATAGAATTGAACCGTGAGATGATGGTGGATAAGAATTTGAGTATTGCTGACGTCGCTGAGAAGATTAACCTTGAGTTTGATGATGATCTGACATGTATTTTCAGTGATGACAATGCTGAAAAACTTATACTTCGTATCCGTATTATGAATGATGAAGCTCCCCAGGGAGAGATTCAGGATGAATCTGCTGAAGATGATGTTTTCTTAAAGAAAATAGAAAGCAACATGCTGACTGAAATGACCTTACGAGGCATCGCCGATATCAACAAAGTTTTTGTGAAAAATATTAAATCTCAGAAGTTTGATGAGGATGATGGTTTTAAGGAGCATGAGGAATGGATGCTTGAAACTGAAGGTGTCAACCTTTTAGCTGCAATGTGCCATGATGATGTTGATGCAAAAAGGACCACAAGCAACTACTTGATTGAAATTATTGAAGTCCTTGGAATTGAGGCTGTTCGACGGGCTCTTCTAGATGAATTGCGTGTTGTCATTTCTTTTGATGGTTCTTATGTCAATTACAGGCATCTAGCTATTCTTTGTGATACCATGACTTATCGTGGGCATTTGATGGCAATAACACGTCATGGTATCAACCGGAATGATACTGGGCCAATGATGAGATGCTCATTTGAAGAGACAGTTGATATTCTCCTTGATGCTGCTGTATATGCTGAGACTGATCACTTGAGGGGTGTCACTGAAAATATTATGTTAGGCCAGCTTGCCCCCATCGGCACTGGAGAATGTGCTCTGTATCTTAATGATGAGATGCTTAAGAATGCTATTGAGCTCCAGCTACCTAGTCATATGGACGCTCTTGATTTTGGCATGACACCTGCTCATTCCCCCATATCCGGAACTCCTAATCATGAAGGCTTGATGTCTCCAAGTTATCTGTTGAGCCCAGATCTACGGCTATCACCAACTACTAATGCAGTGTTTTCACCTCATGTTGGTAAAATGGCTTTTTCACCTGCTTCATCCCCTGGTTACAGTCCTTCCTCACCTGACTACAATCCCAACTCTCCAACCTACAACCCTAGCTCTCCAGGATACAGTCCTACAAGCCCAGCTTATTCACCTACTAGTCCATCTTACTCTCCTACTTCAGCTAGCTATAGCCCAACATCTCTAAGCTACAGCCCCACATCACCTTCATACAGCCCAACTTCACCTGCTTATAGTCCTACTTCTCCATCATATAGCCCAACTTCACCTTCTTATAGTCCAACTTCGCCATCCTACAGTCCAACATCACCTTCTTACAGCCCAACATCTCCATCATATAGTCCTGCATCACCTCCATACAGCCCCACCTCTCCTGGATGTAGCCCCACATCACCAAGTTACAGTCCAACTTCTCCTAGTTATTATAGTCCTACTTCCCCTAGTTACAATCCGCAGTCTGCGAAGTATAGTCCTTCGTTGGCATATTCTCCAAGTAGCCCAAGATTGTCTCCATCAAGCCCGTATGGTTCCACATCTCCAAACTATAGGTGAGTTACTCTCTGGATTTTTCAAATATTGATTTTCAGTAATGGATGTTATAAAAGGAACTTGCAAACACTGTAATGATATTTCATTAAACTACTTGGGTTGAGGAGGAACCTCAACCTTTTGCAATACAGCAATAGGAGTTGTTTTCCTTTGGTATTACAAATTGATCAATGATGAGCTTTTTGGGTAGCCGAATGTGGTCAATTGTCTAGTGTCTTTGCTTCTCAATTGCACATTTATTTTGTGACAGTTCTTTACTCCAAGTAAATATATAACTATTATTTCGCAGCCCGACATCCCCATCATATTCACCAACATCTTCATCTTATTCTCCATCGAGCCCAACACATAGTCCAAGCAGGTAAGTGAACTTCATATACTATCCTCTCAAACCAATGAACGCATCAGTTTCTCTTATCTGTGTTAAGAACAAGGAACAAGGCGTGGTATGATTGGAGTTCTTTCTTTCTTTCTTTATTTATGTGTTGTTATTATTTAAGAGGTTATAGTTTTTTTACGTGACTAATTCACAGTTTTGCATTTTTCTAGCCCATATAATTCTGGTGTAAGCCCAGACTACAGCCCAAGTTCTCCACAATACATGTATGCGTATATACAGATCAGTCTTTAGTTGCTAAATTACGTGGAAACCATATATTTGAGCATGGTCTGTTTCTGTTATTTTTCTGATTCATCATTTGCAGTCGCACTACGGAATACTCGCCAAGTCATCCTGGTTACTCACCATCGTCAACCAGCCAGTACACTCCACAGACAAGTGACAAGGATGATAGTGGCACTCACTGAGGTAAACTAACAGCTTAAGTAAATAAATAACTGTCGGCATTTTTATCTTTATTGGATGGAGCATTTGACAGTAAAAATGATTCAGAAATTCTTCACTAGATATATGTTGATTCAATATTCTCATAATTCTTTATCTTGCTTCTATTGGTTTATGGGCTAGGTTGGATAAGCTTATCAAAAAAGATCTTTTTAAAACAATTTTTTCTTAGAAGACCTTGTTAAAAAGTAAAAATTATTTTATATTTGGATGTAAAATTAACTTATACTTAAATATAATATTAAAAGATGTTCTTTTACCCTTAAAAATTTTTTTTGGCCAAAACATGCTTCAAAATATTTGCGCTGATGTCCCTTAATAGGAAGAGGAATGTTATTTGTACCACTCTTTATTGTAGACATCCAGACACCCAGAGACAAGATTAGAAAAAAAAAATTATAAAAGAAAAAGGAAAAGTGAAAAAGCAAGAGGAGAGAGGAAAAAGATAGATACAAGATGTCAAAATATGTCAATTGGTAGTATATACAAAAAACATTTCTCTAATAGGAAGGACGAGCAAGGGCAAAGCCTTTCTTTAATTTCAAAATAAATATTAAAAAATTCTGTAAGTTTTACAAACTTACAATGGTTGGATTTGGCAAAATTGGAGGATATTTAATGATAATTTGCTGCTAGTATACGAATTCGAGGGAAAAAGAAAGGTGATTTGGAAATGGGGATTTTGAACTTGAGAACTTCTTGGGATGGTTGTAAACAGTGATATTCATTTGGTGAATTTCAGTTTTATGCTTTTGGACTTTTCCCATTCTTTGGACTAGTAAAAAAGTTACTTATTAGTATTGTGCTTATAGCATGTGACTGGTGCAAATTCAATTTTAAATTCAAGCTTTACTGGAAATTATCTAAGACTGGTGTGAATGGCTCTGAGGCAACAAAGGAGAGGACTCAGCTCTGCCAAGCTATGATATTGAGATGTTCTAGGTCTATTGGTTTGCATTGTATTAATTTGCCTCTATCACTTGACTCCCTGTTGAACAATGGAATTGTTTATGCTGGACCGTGAAAAAATGGTCCAGTCATGGTCTTTTTTATATTTATCATTGGATTATAAAAAGATATAACTTAATAAATTTTTCATCCAAGGTTTGTAAGACGAGGGACCATTCCTGGTCTTTCCATCCCATGACCAGCATAAAACAATCCTGTTGACAATGGCTTCGGAACAGTGTGTCAACTATGATGTAAAGTCCTGCTTTAATAGTTAAACATTTTTGGAGCCTGCTGGCTTTGTGATTGGGATATCGTACCAATACTTGTGCATGTAAAGTCTTGAGGATGATACTGTGAAATATTAAAATTCATGACACGGACTTTGAACAAAACGATGTCATGAAAGACACATATATGCTTGACCCTCTGCAGTTCTTAATTTTTTTTTAATTTAATTAGAAGTATGTGATGTATAATATATCTAACAAAGAGTAAATAATTTAACCTTTATATTATATAAGTGTTGAAAAAAGAAAAATTTTAACTATCTTAAACTCCTTCTAATTCATAACCAAAAAAAAAAAAAAAAAATCCTTTTGATGTGAGTAAGTAACTAATTTAATATACTAAATCACCTTAATTTTTTAAAACATGAATAAATAATAGAAAAAAAATTTATAGTAAAACTTTTATACTGTCAGTGTATATAAATTAAATCATAATAATAAATCATCGTATTATTTGTTTATTTAATAATATTAAGCACCATGTATTACAAGATAAGGTATGTAATTATATACCGCAATTTATTGGTATATCTTTATTGTATAAAAATTAAAAATAAGTTAATATTTAGATATAAATAATTATATTAAATACGTTATTTATCAATTCTTGTAATACCAAGTAACTATATAAAAATTAAAATGAGATAAATATTAAATATTCTTAAATAATTAAATAATTCTTAATTTAATTAGCAATAATAACTTATGATAACATTATAATGACAAATAAACAATTAATATTAATTACTCTTTTAATTAATATAGAAGAAAGGTATTTGAGTAAAACTAAATAAAATCTAATCAAATGGGAGTGGCAATAGACATAAAGGAGTGGCAATAGCCATTCTCATCTATTAATATGTAATTATCAATTCCTTTTTTTTATATTTTTTTTCAAATGAAATGTTGGATTTTGCTATGTTAAAAAACATGAAAATAAAAGAGAAATTATAAATAAGATACATGGCTAATGCTGAGCAAATTTGTAAAGAAAGTTCAGCATCGTGGTGTTATGAATAAAGTAGAAGACAAAAAAATGGAGGAAAATGAAAGATTTTAAGCAAATCTTTATCTTATTGGGATTCTTTTCAAACCAGACCAAAAAATAAAAATAAAAATAAAAATAAAGAATTAGTTTTTATTTCTACGACACATTAAAGTACTAGTATTTAATGAGCTTCAATACTATTACTTGATTATTCGTGAATGCTATACATTTCTTTTAATTCAAGAAATTAAATAATATTTAAACAAGGGAATGAAAATTTATTATCAACATATAATAGAAAATTATTTTAAAGCATATATAATTTTTACACAATGTAAAATAATTGAGTTAATATACATTTTTGATCATCGAAAGAATTACAAAATAACACTTTAGTCCGTAAAAAAATTTTTAAAAAAAGGTTCTTTAACATTTTGATTCTTAAAATTCATCATGTTATAATAAATTAGTTCTTCTATTAAATAGGGATATGTTAACTGATAACGGAGGTTATGATTTTCATCAGCTGAGGTTAACAAACTCTTAAAATTTTCTCCTTCCAAATTTGGATCAAAAAGAAAGATGTGATCACTAGATAATGGAAAGACGGACTGTTTAAAGTTTTACTTATTTACAGTTGTTAAAATAGAATGACCAACTGTATCTATTTAGCATTAAAAAAAAAAAAAAGTTAATAAAAGGTCGAGCTCAGGTACAGTGTGACAATTAATAACTATGTCATATCAAAATGTTAACAAGTTTTCATCGACACTAAAGTGTTAATTTGCAATTCTTTTAACTCAAAATAATTTTTATTAGTCTAGTTTGTTCCTTATTAAGGATGAAATTATAGAAACTTAATTCAAATTAATTTACATCATTTATAAATTTAAAATATATGATACTAGCTAAATTTTATCTATAATGTTAAGGGTTTAAATATTGAAATCACAATTTTAAAGAAGATTTTATTTAATCATTCCTCTCAACTTAAAAATCATAAAAACAATTTCTTAAGCAGAAAATTATTAAATAATAATATAAAACAATTGTTGCAATTTTCTTATTTAGTATGCAAGAAGAAATTTTAAATATATATATATATATATATATATATATATATATATATATATATATATATATATATATATATATATATATATATATCAGAGAAAATACCAGATCAAGTTTTCAGCATACGATGCTGCCATACTAAAAGTCAAGTTATAATGCCAACAACGATTTAGTACTTAAACAAGATTTCCTCCAAACTAGTTGTAATAATAACAATCCTAAAACATAGTTTATCAATCAAAGTTAGGATCTTTGTCCGCACTAGTACAAGACTTTACGCAAAAGAATCTAGGGGCTGTTTTTTCCGAACAAGGTTCGCTACCTTCTCCTTCATGGACGATGAAACATAAGCTTAAATCAATAGCTGAACAAGGAAAACATGCCATCTTCAACCAAAACCAACGGATTATTAATCTTGGGAAACTTGGGAAAGTTGAAGAGGCCATCACGGTCTTCTCAACCATGACCCAGAAGAACCTTGTAACTTACAATTCCATGATCTCAGTCTTTGCTAAAAACAGTAGAATCAGCGATGCCCGACAACTGTTCGATAAAATGCCCCAAAGAAACCTTGTTTCTTGGAACACCATGATTGCTGGGTATGTTCACAACAACATGGTTGAAGAAGCCAATCACTTGTTTGATGTAATGCCTCGAAGAGACAACTTCTCATGGGCTTTGATGATTACTTGCTATTCGCGTAAGGGGAAGCTTGAGAATGCCAGGGAGCTCTTTAATTTGGCTCCTGATAAGTTGGACACTGCATGTTGGAATGCGATGATTGCGGGTTACGCGAAGAAGGGTCAGTATGGTGAGGCTGAGGCAGTGTTTGAACAGATGCCGGTAAAGGATTTGGTCTCTTACAACTCGATGTTAGCTGGGTATACTCAGAATGGGAAAATGCATTTGGCATTGCAATTTTTTGAGAGGATGGCCGAGAGGAACGTGGTTTCGTGGAATTTGATGGTGGCTGGGCTTGTTAACTGTGGTGATCTGAGTTCTGCTTGGCAGCTGTTTGAAAAGATTCCAAATCCTAACGCTGTTTCTTGGGTTACGATGTTGTGTGGGTTTGCAAGACATGGTAAGATTACAGAGGCTAGGAAACTCTTTGATAGAATGCCTGATAAGAACGTGGTTTCTTGGAATGCAATGATTGCAGCCTATGTCCAAGACTTGCAAATTGATGAAGCTGTGAAGCTGTTTACGGCAATGCCAGATAAAGATTGTGTGTCGTGGACTACGATGATCAATGGTTACATTCGAGTCGGTAAGCTTGATGAGGCAAGGGAAATTTACAATCAGATGCCTTGCAAAGACATAGCAGCAGAAACAGCTTTGTTGTCAGGATTAGTGCAGAATGGAAGGATAGATGAAGCTAGTAAAATTTTCAGTCAAATGGGTGCGCGCGATGCTGTTTGCTGGAACAGCATGATTGCAGGCTATTCACAGAGTGGAAGAGTGGATGAAGCTCTCAGCCTATTTAGACAAATGCCCATTAAGAATGCAGTTTCGTGGAATACTATGATCTCTGGATATGCTCAGGCAGGACAGATGGATAGAGCAGCAGAGATCTTTCGTGCCATGGGGGAGAGGAATATAGTTTCCTGGAATTCTCTTATTGCAGGTTTCCTACAAAATAGCTTATATTTGGATGCTCTTAAGAGTTTTGTTCAGATGGGGCAGGAAGGACAGAAGCCTGATCAATCAACCTGTGCATGTGCCTTAAGTGCATGTGCTAATCTTGCTGCTTTGCAATTAGGCAAGCAACTTCATGAATACATTCTGAAAAGTGGTTATGTAAATGATTTATTTGTTAGCAATGCCCTGATTGCCATGTATGCAAAATGTGGAAGGATACAAAGTGCAGAACAAGTGTTCAGAGATATTGGATGTGTTGATCTTATTTCTTGGAATTCCTTGATTTCGGGTTATGCGTTGAATGGATATGCAAACGAGGCATTTAAGGCCTTCCAACAGATGTTATCAGAGGGTATGACGCCTGATGAGGTTACTTTTATTGGGATGTTATCAGCATGCAGTCATGCTGGTTTAGCCAGTCCGGGTTTGGATTTGTTTAAATGCATGGTTGAAGATTTTGCCATTGAGCCCTTGGCTGAACACTACAGCTGCCTAGTTGACTTGCTTGGCCGCATGGGTAGGTTAGACGAAGCCTTCAATGTAGTGAAGGGGATGAAGGTGAAAGCAAATGCTGGATTATGGGGTTCACTGCTTGCAGCTTGTCGTGTACACAGAAACCTGGAACTCGGTAGATTTGCTGCTGAGATGCTTTTAGAACTTGAACCACATAATGCCTCCAATTACATTACTTTGTCAAACATGCATGCTGAGGCTGGCAGATGGAAAGAGGTTGAAAGACTAAGGGTGCTTATGAGAGAGAAAAGAGCTGCAAAGCTTCCCGGATGCAGCTGGATTGAAGTACAAAATCAGATACAATTTTTTATCTCCGATGATCCCTCAAAGTTGAGACCTGAAAATATTCAGTTTATATTGAATACTTTAACTGAACACATGAGGGACAAATGTATATCTGACATGAAATCAATTTTTGGAATTTTATGATTCGAAATACTCAAGTGTTAGCCTCCCAAAAGGGTTAGTTAAAGTTGCAAAATTTTTTCGAACCAAATTAGGTTGTGTCTAGAGATATTTAGAGATAAACGGATGGGAAAAAGAAGAGGGGGGGGGGGGGAAGGAAAAACAGTTCAAGGAGGCTGGTCTTATATGCCATAGTGTGGATTCTTATATTTGGCATCAGCAGGTGATTGTAGCTAATTCTTTTCATGTTATGTGATGTGTAACTGCTATGATTCCTTCAAAAGAAGATGATGCAACAAATTTTTAGTCTGGATTTCCAAAAATTTGCTGAAGCTCCTTGTGGCAAAGATGTTGAAGCATTCTAGAAAATGCATTAACACCCGGCTAGATGACCTGTTCACTAGATTGGTTCTTCAGCCATGCTTTCTTCATATATTCGCACCTTTTTCGGTGAATTATGTGAATACTTCGACACCATCTAGCATGGTGCATCAGGAAATTCTTATCTATGCCGAAAGGATAAATGTAGTTGCAGTAAACATGATTTTTATTTCTCAGATTACGTTTTCTATCCCTATATCAAACTACAAAAATTTTCATCATTATGGCTAATTTACTTTATGTGATCCATGTTAAATTAATCTCAGATACTTTCACATGAGAGCAATTACTGGGTTGATACCTAATTTGTGTTATTTAGAGTTACATTTTTACCCCTTGTTCCTTACATATGAATCAAATTTCATAGAAACGAGAACTTCTTCCTAGATAAAATATTTTCCTGTTCACACTACAAAGCTTATTGATTAGAGTCTGAGATTGTTGGAACGTTATGGTCCTCCTGGATGTTTTTTTTTTTTTTTTGACTAAGCTTGCTCCAAAAAATTGATGCATGATGCATTGAATGCCATCCTCTTTGCAATTTTGTGTTTGATTTACTTAGTTTCATGGACAATGCAACTGGAATCCAAGAAAGGGAAATTACAGAGTGAAAAAGTTAGTTACTGCAAATATTAGATGGTTTTTCTCCTCTCTCCCTATGTGACTTTGCCACACATCTGGAGATCATTTTCTTTTTACAATAGGATTTGAGTATATCATAGAAACTCAGCAAGCTTGCTTGGCAAAACTCTAAAATACAGTTTAAATTGCAGTACATATAATTGTTGGCAGTTGGAACTTGGAAGGTGAACTAACAGTTTTTCTGTTAATCTAGGAGTGAGCAAAAAAAAAAAAACAAATTAAAGACTAAAGAAATTAAAGAAATAATAAGATAAGAAAAGGAAAAGCTAGTTTAATGATAAAGTTTGCATTTTTTTTTTGTTTTAAGGGGGGAGGGGTGTCCTGACAAAGTTTGCATTGGAACTAGCGGAATGCTATTTTTTTTTTATCATCAACCGAACGTTATTTAGGAGTGTTTGTTTCAGATTTTGAAAAAAAAAATTGAAATTTAAATTTTATATATAATTAAAAAAATTAAAAATTAATTTATTTTAGAGATTATAATTTTTAACTTCTCCAAAAAAAATTAAAAATAAATTCTTTTAAAAATCTAATTATTTTTAAAAATTATTTAAATATATAAAAATTAATTTTTTCAATAAAAAAATAATTTTTTACCCTAAAACAAACGCAAACAGACGTACTTTTAATTCATGCACTATGGACTGTGGGTTGGAAATGGTTTAACTTACTGAAATGGGTCTACAGGCCAACCCAGTCTACGCAGGCAATGTCACTATGGGTTGGGGTCACATTCTCGTTGTATAGGTTAGGTTTACTGTTGTATGAGTATGTTTGTGAAGGAATTTTGTTAATCAATGAGGTTTTTTTGACAAAAGAAAAAAGAGGAGGAAACTACTCTGACGAGGAAAAAAAAAAAAGGTAACTACAAAGTGCAAATACAAATGTAAAAATCAACGAGAAACAAATAATAAAAAAGAGATATTATAGATTGGATGAAAGAGTAACTGATAGTGTAGAGGTAAACGAAGGGATGGAGTAGGAGGTGACTAAGTGGTGATGGGCTGTCCCTGCGGTCATCGGTGGTGGGCTGTCGCTACTGTCAACGGTGGTGGTGGTCGTCGTCAGCAGCAAGAGAGTACGGTGTTGGGTTGTTCTTCTTAGTCACTGCAATGCAATGGGAATGGGCGTTGAGAATGAAAGAGGGAAAAGTGAGGGTCAAAACTAGGGATGTCAATTGAGTGGGGCGGTAGCGGGGGATAGGCCCCCGTCCCCCGTCCTACGAGTAAATACCCGCCCTCATCCCATATCCATGCGGGTACTCATTTTTTCCTTATTCGCGGGTTTATAGGTACCTGCAGATATTCATGGATACCAATTAAAATATTAAAAATTTAAATTAAATATAAAAATTTTAATATTATAAAATACTTAAAATAACCATAAATAATAATCTAATTTAACAATTCAAATTCTAATAATTTAATATACTTAAAATAAAAATAAACATATAAAATAAACAAAAAATAAGTATAATAATCCAATTCTACAATCTAAATTCTAACAACTTAAAATAAAAATAAACACATAATAGTAATCCAATCATTAGTTTAATATATAATAAGTACAAATAAATCTAACTTATAAATTTAAACCTTAGTATAATTAATTTAAATAATAATAATATTAGTTTAACCAAGTTAATAATTTAAGGGTAAAATAGTAATTTTATGGCGGGTACCCGCGGGCATAGGGATAGTGATCCCCGCCCCCACCCCGTTTAACATGCGGGTATTTAAAATCCCTGTCCCCATTACTCGTGGGGGCAAAATCTTCCCCCCATACCCGCCCCGTTGCGGATATTACCCTCGGGTATCTGCGGATGTGGATTTTTTTGACATCCCTAGTCAAAACAATACTGCTTAGTTGATCCGTATATTCGTAGCCAACCGTAGCCAGTAAATATGTTTGTAAAGAGAAAAAGTAAGGGTTCATATCAATAATTTTTATCATATATAAGTCTCATCTATTGATCTAAGGGTAATTAATCTTTCACTTTTTCACTTTTCAAATATGCTCATTTTAAAGGATCCAAATTCATTGTGGATTTGTAAAGGTGTTTGCGATACAGTTTTGATCAGTTTTGAGTAAAAATTTATCCAATCTAAATAATAAAATATATAATTATTTGGATTGGATTGATTTAATTAATTTTTTATAAAAGAAAATCATAAATATAGAATGTTATAAATAAAAAATAACTTGAATCAATAAAATAAATAAATAAATAATATAAAATAAAAGTGACTTATATAATACAGATAAAATGATATTTAAATAAAAATAACATATAAATCTATAAATTATATGATAAATCAAAATTATTATAAGTTAAAGTACAAACTCAATAATAAAAAATTATATTATATAGTATTATTCGGTTTGAATTGAATTTGATAGATTTTAAAAACTAAATTCGAAATCCAATCTAACTTAAACGATTTGTGCAAAGCAATTTAATATCTAATTCACTCCAAATTTTTTGCAGTTTTGATTGATTTTTTGTTTAGATTCGATTAGTTTAGCAATTTTGATTAGATTGTATTTGAACACTTCTAATCTAGAGTTTCATAAAATTTGTTAATTTGAATTAAAAATAGTGAACATAAATCATTTCTCATTACTGGAAATTTTAGGCAACTAGAACTGTATCCAAGTATTTTATTAATTGTCTCGTGTTTTAACCTTGATTCTCAATGATTATAATCGACACGATGGGTCGTCAACTAAAAGTATACTCCGATCCAGTAAACTAAATTGCTTTGCAGCGGACTATAATCTCTAAAAAATGTTGTTAGTAGTCCAGTACAACAATAATAACGAAGTCGATCTCAGTAAATTGTAGATTATAGTCTTTTCAATTTATTATTTTATTCAACTTTAAAGCAATTATACTCAATATATATATAGTAAAATTCACTTAAGAATTGCATTAATTATAATGTGTAATTAAAAATTTATATTACATAGAAATAAGTGTAATAAGTATTAGTCATATCTTATATATATTATAATGGTTAAAAATTATAATAAGTATTTGGCTACTCAAATTCTCTAACAATAATGAATTTAATTATAAAATTTAAAATAAATCATTTAATGACCTATATTATTAAATTAAATTTTGTAAATGCAATACATATCACATTGGATAATATTGTTTGATATAAATAAAATCATATATATTGATTTTAAATAATAAAATACAAATTAAAAAATTATATTATTATATTTAATTCTATTTTATACTTAATTAAATAATAAATTTTATTAATATAATTTTTTAATTATATTCTTTTATTATTGTATCTTTTAAAATATTATTTACAAATCTTTTTGTTTAGATTTTATTTTACTATATGTACTTCTTTATTAATGACTATGTTATAAAATAAAATTGTATATACATACTTGTATTTGCAATTAGACAATATACTAAAGTAATATAAGGCTTTCCAATGTGAATTAAAATACTAAGACAATATTTATTTAAGCCAATTAGTGACATAGTGAAACAAATTATTGACAGTATATATCCAAAATTTACAACAATGCATGCTGGATGAAGAATATCCTGAAAAAATAGCAATTCTCATTCCTTAAATGACATTATTGAATAAATCAATCATTATATATGATTAAAAATCTAATAAAATAATACATAAGCTTAATGAAATTGACAAAGTAACTAATAATATAGTTAAACAAGAGCTTATATATTGAATAGTTGAACAAGAAAAAGGATTATCAATTATATGCTCCTTAGGAACTAAATTCTAGGAATTTATGTACATAGGAAAGTAAATAATGGAAAGGGAAAAAAATTACATGAAGTAATGTCGGTGCAAAAATTCTTATCACACGAATACTTTTGCTAAAAAATAGCTCGAAGTGACATTTTGTTTTAAAAAGATAATAATTTCCAATAAAAGCATGTTATACAATGGCAACAAACAAACTTCAATGTCAATTATTCAACTATATGAGGTTATATTTTTCAAAATAAATATTTTATCAATAAAAAAGGTATGTTGCATTGTTAAAAGTGACCTCAATAAAAGAGTTAAGAGGATGAAAAATACAAAAATTACACAAAAAAATCTACAATGAAATATTCAATAAATTCTCTCAATAAAACTACTTTTGATCTATTTCATTGTTTAAAATAATAAAAAATATTTTCAGTATTTTCTTACCATATCTAACTTTTCATTGCTATTGTAACATTTTCAAAATATATTCTTTATAAAAGAATTTATAAAAAAATATTAACAAACCTATGCAACGCACAAGAATTACCTCTAGTTATAATAGCAAGTGATTATATGAACACTTGATTGATGTAAATTGTTTGGCCCTTCTTTTAACAAGATTTTAAATTCAAATTTTATGAATAATAAAAAAACTAATGCAGTAAAAATTTTATTCTTATAATAGACTAATTTGACTTGAAGTAGATTATGCATCCGTTTGAATAAAATACTTTTTTTAAAGCTAAATTATAAAAAAATTTAAAAAGAGGAAAAAAAATCTAGGATTTGATAGAAAAATAAGAAAGAAAAAATATGTATTATAATTTTCAATAAAGATAAAATATATTTTTAAAAAATAATTTTATTAAAAATCACTTCTATTTCTACTTTTTTTTAAAAGCTCGATATTCCTAACTTTTAAAAAAGTAATAAATTAAACTTTTTTAATTGAAACACATTTTTTAAAAATTATATCCAATTACCTATAAAACTTATAGAAATACCTTTTTTTGAAAAGAAATGATTTTTTTTTCTTCAAAAAAGCTAATCTAAACGGGCTGTAATTAGAGTCTATTAAACTCTTAATATAAGTGGTTTAAGACTATATATTTATAAGTAGTAAAAGTAAAAGAAATTTTAATGATTTCATAAATTCAAATCAAGATAATAAAACTTATTATTTAAAAAAATACGAGAATTAAAAGATGTTTATTATTCTCGTATACGCTTCTACCTTAGTTACAGATAAATCTTTTTGGATGACGATGGAGGATGCCATTGTTACTTAAGAAATTGTTCAGCTCTGAAAACAAAAGTACGTTAGTAAAAGTTTAGAAGGTAATTTAGTGGGATGCCAGCTAGTTAATAATCTGTTTTGTTCTCAAAGTTTCTATTAGAAATAAAATTTGGAGAATGCCATTTAGACCATATGTCATTTTCCTATTATCATCCCTTCACAGTACTAAGCTCCCAACAAATTCCATGTACTCTATGTCATCCTCCATTCCATTTATATGTCATCTTATTTCTAAAAATGTGTCAGGCAACAGAAAACCATGATTTAGACTCTCATTAAAATGCTGAAGAAAGCCAACTTTTTGTGGCATGAAATTATTAGTAAGAGAGACTAAGAGAGACAAAGTGACATATTTATGAAGAGACACAACTGGTTTTTGCATGCAATCTGTTTTATTTGGAATTTTCTGATTCATTATTCCATCAATCATTCAAGACATTATTATTCCCTCTCGGGTCCCTCCTCATACATTCATATATACTCCTCGAGAACAGATAAAAGGAAAAGCCTTATTTACAAACCACAGTCCACAGTAGTTCCCTGTCCATTCAAACAGACAGACAGTCCTCTTTCTCTTTTCCTTCAGGTCCTCCTTGTTTGCTCAATACCCTCTCCCTTTTATCCACTTTCTCTTTTTCCTCACTCTCTTTTTTATCTCTCTTTTCCATCATCAAGTTTTGAGCTTATTCTTAACAAAAGTGGTTTATTCCATTCATAGTGTTTTAAAGCTTGTTGCTTTGCCTACATTTTTTTATAGTTCCCACAATACTGAGCAGAAGCTTTTGATAATCCACATTCCTTTATATGTAACATAGAGAGAGAGAAAGAGAAAGTTGCATATCACAGGCAATCAATCCACTTTCATATAAAAAGCCAAAATTTCCCTCACTAACAAGAAAGGCACAAAACCCATACAATATCTATCTTGCACACATTGTTATAAGTGTCCCGAAACAAAGTATAAACCAGCATAGATATTCATCATCCTCCTAAGCTCATAGTAGTAGTAGCCTTTGTTTTTGTACTACTATCTATCAAACCAAATGAACCACCCCATTGATCCAAAACTCCATTAACTCTTGTTCTAAAGTTCTAACTAAGTTCTTCCAACCTTTGTTACTATATTTCTTCTGAACTATAGCTAGGACTAGTTGTGGTATAGAGGCAAGTTAGTTGAGAAGATGAGAGGAGGTATTTGCAGTATTCAGCTTCAGGCTTTGACACCAGAGGCTGCAACTGTTGTTAAACAAGCTGTGAACCTTGCAACAAGGAGGGGCCATGCACAAGTGACCCCACTTCATGTTGCAAGTGCCATGCTTGCTACCTCCACAGGCCTTCTCCGGAAGGCTTGCCTTCAGTGCCACTCACACCCTCTCCAATGCAAGGCCCTTGAGCTTTGCTTCAACGTTGCACTCAACCGTCTACCAGCATCCACACCAAGCCCTCTCTTGGGGCCTCAATATTCTACCCCTTCACTCTCCAATGCCTTGGTTGCAGCCTTCAAGCGTGCTCAGGCACACCAGCGCCGTGGATCCATTGAGAACCAGCAACAACACATCTTGGCCTTGAAGATTGAGGTGGAGCAGCTCATAATCTCCATCCTTGATGACCCTAGTGTTAGTAGGGTCATGAGAGAAGCTGGTTTCTCCAGCAGCCTTGTGAAAAGTAGGGTTGAACAAGCTGTTTCAATGGAAGTTTGTTCGCAGAAGGCTCCTGATAGGAGCGAGTCCAAGGATAGCACCAGGCCTCAAGTTCTTGGTGGTAGCAATAATGTGTCCCCAGCTAGGCCTTTTGGTCAATTTGGGGGCTCATTCATCAAGCATGTTGAACATGTTAATGGTGATGATGTGACTAGTGTGTTGAATGAGTTGGTTAAGAGAAGGAGGAACACAGTTATTGTGGGGGAGAGTCTTGCTAATGCTGAGGGAGTGGCTAGGGGAGTGATGGAGAGGTTTGAGGTTGGGAATGTTCCTGGGGACTTGAGGTATGTTCAGTTTGTGAGCCTTCCTCTCATGTACTTTAGAAACATTAGCAAGGAGGAAGTTGAACAGAAGCTCATGGAGGTTAGGAGCCTTGTCAAAAGCTATGTGGGAAGAGGGGTAATTCTTTATTTGGGTGACCTAAAATGGTTGTTTGAATTCTGGTCAAATTATTGTGAGCAAAGGACAAACTACTATTGTTCTGTGGAGCACATGGTCATGGAGCTTAAAAAATTGGTTAGTGGAAGTGGGGAGAATAGTAGGCTGTGGCTAATGGGGATTGCAACTTTTAAAACATACATGAAGTGTAAAATATGTCACCCATCACTAGAAACTATTTGGGAGCTCCATCCCTTCACAATTCCAGTTGGCAGCCTTAGCCTAAGTTTAAACTTTGACAGGTAATTTTTTATTCCTCTATATTTTTGTATCTTGTTCAAATTCCTCTCTTTTTTCCTTGTCGTTTTGAGTGCTTTGTTGTAACCTCTTTGTTGTTTCGCTTTGTTATAGTGATTTTCAAGCTCAGGAGAGAAGCAAGGTATTTTTCAAGGATGTGTCCTTTGAAGATAAAGCAGGAATCAGAAAGAATCTAACTTGCTGTAGGGATTGCTCACTAAATTTTGAAAAAGAAGCTCAGAGCATAACCAACAGTGTGAGCAAGAAAGTGTGCACTGCTAGCTTACCAGCATGGCTCCAAAATTGTAAGGAAGAGAGAAGTCACATAATGGATGATGAGGTTTGTATTGCATCATAATATTCACACTTGGTTCAGAAAAATAAAGTGTATATTATGCGAAATTTTATTTTGAAAAATTTCTGAATTTCTTTTTCTTATTATGAACCAGGAGAATGCAAGGCTTAAGGATCTCTGCAAGAAATGGAACTCATTTTGCAATTCAGTGCACAGACAGCTTTCCATTATTGAGAAACCAGTTTTGTTTGGTTCATCCTCTCCTTCATCCCCCACTTCTGTTTCCTCACATGAAGGAAAGTCTAACTTCCATCATAGCCACCTAAATTGGCCAATCATTTCTGAACCAGAAAAGGTACCCAAAGAATGTGACTTATACACTGAAACTGGTGATGATTGCTATGATGGCAACCTCATAATGTTCATGCCAGATAGGAATGTCCCTAAACCAGACCTTTTGTCAAATCCAAACTCTAGCCCCAACTCAGCTTCTTCAAGTGAAGCAGCGGAAGGTTTAGACAGCACTCAAATGTTCAAAGAACTTAATGCTGAGAATCTCAAGATTCTTTGTGATGCATTGGAGAGAAAGGTTCCACAACACAAAGGCATTATTCCAGAGATTGCAAGTACTATCCTTCAATGTAGATCCGGGATGAGGAAAGGAGAGAACAACTTTGTGAAGAGAGAAGAAAAGCAAGTGACTTATATGTTCTTTTTGGGTGTGAATTCTCAAGCCAAAGAGAGTATCTCAAGGGAGCTAGCTAAAGTTGTTTTTGGCTCTTATAGTAACTTTGTGACAATTGGCATGAGCAGTTTCTCTTCCCAAGGGGCTGGTGATTCCACTAATGAGGAATCCAAATGCAAGAGACCAAGAAATGAGTTGGGAAGCACTTATTTTCAGAGGTTTGGGGAAGCAGCCAATGAGAACCCTCATAGGGTGTTCTTCATGGAAGACTTGGAGCAAGTGGATTACTTTTCAAGAAAGGGTCTTAAGCAAGCAATTGAAAGTGGAAGTGTAACACTTCCTGGTGGTGAATCTATTCCTCTCAAGGATGCCATTGTCATTTTCAGTTGTGAAAGCTTCAGTTCTTCAGTGTCAAGGTCACCAACTGCAAGAATGTCATTATCTGCTGAAGTTAAAGGGAAAGAGAATATTGTGGATGATAACTTGGAGGAGAAATGTCCAAACCTCTCTTTGGATCTGAATATAGCCATTGAAGATGATACTAGAGGTTTGCCTTTTGGTGGAGACACTGGTATCCTGGAGTTAGTTGATAAGCAAATTAATTTTAACATTCAAGAATTATGATAGGATGGGGGAGGAACAATCTTCTGTGTTAAATTTGGGTGCTACCTTTTTTTTTTTTTTTTCCCCCTCCCTATTTTCACATCTTGTTATGTTTTTTCAGTTACATATAGTGGGGGATAAGAAAAATGTGATTGCAGAAGTTGTTAGATAGAGATAGAGCTTGATATGCAATTTTCAAGCTTGGATGGGGATGGTATATTTAGCAATGAGTCTGTGTATATGTCAATGAACTCCAATCTTTTCGCATGTAATTTTTAATTACTATATTCTGGGCATTAGTTTACCTGCTTTGAATTCAAGAAAGTTTCTTCATCTTTCATCATGATTCGTTCATTAACTATGCTTTCTTTTATATATTGTCTTCAGGATTCTATCTAATAAAGTAATAAACATTTAAATCTTCTAAGGATGAGCTAAAAAGAATAATGCACAATATCATCACTCATGTCATTGTGATATGATAATAATAAATGGTGGTTGCACTTCAAACAAAATTCTCATAAAACTCCCTACAATTAAACTCCTATGCATGGCATTATACTCCTATGTATAACATTGCTCCCACTATAATTTTTGCTGAACAGTCTAAATAAAATTAGTCCACCTACTTTAGAGTTTGTAAGTGTTTGTGAGGATAAAATATGTTAAACGATCCATATTCAATATCAAATCAAAATAACCAAAAATTATTAACATAATAGAAAGAACTATTATTAATTAAGAGTAGATTAATGGTCAGATATTTGGATCATTTGTAGAGGTTGTAAAGTCAATTTAATAATAATAATAATAATAATAATTTAGCATTATAAAAGAATAAAGCAACTGTTTATACCACTTTCCAATTTACAAATGCGACACATTTTTTTGTTTTCTGTTTTCTTGCAGAAAAGAAAATGTAAAATTACAGGCCTTCTGTTTCTGATGAAACAGGCCTTTTGCAGAAACACATGCTTGGCATTCATACAATTCTTTGTCAGCATAATGTACTATTGTTACAGCTTTAGTCTTACGTATATAAGATACATATCTTTCAAAGAAAAATGGGTCTACAATTTTCGATAAGAGAAAAGAGAAGATTAATTTACATTGTCCAGGGAGTTATTTAGGCATACAAAAAATAAGGGTGAATTACATTGAAGTACCTTTCTAATTTATTTTAGCCAATGTATTATTTATAAATAGAAGGATATTGAATATAATTATATTGAATTTCAGGAGTCAGTATAATTCAACCCAAAAAATAAATTTTAGTTGCAAGAAAAGTTGCCAAATCTATTGACAAGCTTTAGATATAAATTCTACATTTGTGTATATTACTTAATTAGGGGTGTTTAAATCCAATTCAATTCCATCAAAACTATTAAATCAATTCAATTCAAATCAAAAGCTGATCAAAACCGTAAAAGGTTTATTTTGGATTAGATCTTATTTTTTACAAATTGCTTGAATCGGATCGATTTTGGATTTAATTTTCAAAACCAATCCAATCCAATTCAAATTGAATAATACCAACTAATATAATTTTTTATTTTTAATTTTATACTTTTACTTATAATAATTTTAATTTATTACATAATTTTCCATATTTGTATGTTATTTCATTTAAATATCATATTATACATATTTCATGAGTCATTTTTATTTTTATTTTTATTTTTATTAATTTATTTTATTAATTTAAGTTACTTTTTATTTATAATATTTTATACTTAAGATTTTCTTTTATGAAAAATCAATTAAACCGATCTAATCTAAATCACTATAGATTTTATTATTTGGATCGGATAAATTTTTTAACACCTCTACCCATAACTAATTTTGTATAGAAATTTTCGAACATATGCAACGACCTAGTTGTAGTATGCCACATCCACGCATAAATTCAGCGGGTTAGGTTAATGGTTAATTAAGGAGGTTTGCTTTATGTCTTAATTGATTAGGATGAAAAAATATTAGACAACTAGAATCCTCTGTCAAAAATCAAATGTCAAAATGATGTGATATTTTTAGTGACATTTGGATAAATAAGTGAACATCCTATTATTATATTTCATACAATTGTTTTTATGATTTCCGTCAAAAACTTTAATTTGAGGCTGTCTAGCTTTGCTATTAGGATAATTGATTTCTCCAACAAATGTGTGAATATAGAGGTGTGCTCTTAGAATAAATCAGAAAAATCTTGGTGTCGATTAACATGAAAATTAGCTGACAAGACCCTTATGTTGTTTGTAAAAATGGTCATGCATATTATTGATTTTCGTTATATAAACTATGTACGTTGTGTCTAGTTGATTTTAGTCGGGTATTTTATCTACGGAATTGTTTTGCTCCACGAAATTAATCAGCACAAGCTCTAGATCTAATGTTTTTCCAAGTCATATTAGCTCAATGACAGTTCAAATATATCTTTAAGGAAATAAGACTTGACATAAAAAGTTAAAGGTCTTGAAAAGGTGAATAAAGGAGTTATTCATAGCGTAAGCATTCTGCAAAGAAAAATCAACTTGCCAAAAGTTATTCACTTCAAAATCGTTTTGTCATGAACTGGAGAATTTAAATTAAATCAACTCGTAGAATCATGTGTGAATACCAATAAGAAGCATATGCTAGTTGGAATGAGCACGTATACGTTCCAGTGTCGTGTTTCGAATGAACTACATCCATATATGAGTTTCTTATATCTTTCAATAAAATATCCTCTGACTCCTTTATATCGTCACAGTCTTAACCTCACTTCAAAATTACAGAAGGAAAATTTAATTCTCGGTTATCAACATGTAACAAAATATGCCACTTCAAGTTGGCAAAAACTTTTCCACCTTTTTGCTGAAAATATCAACCAAGAGTTTTTAAAACCCATTCTTCAATCACAGTTCTCATTTAGCTGATTATACTATGCATTAATAATTTTCAGTGATCTGCTTATTTATAGCAAATATTTTTGCAAAAATATTCTAGTTTTAAGTTCTTTCAAAATTAAAAATATATGATTCCTTCATGTAAAATTGTCCATAATTAGCAAAGGTACTCAAAATTTTCAATTTTGAGAAAGCAGCTTCTTCTTGCAAGGTGTTACTACTGGAGTAGCAGAATAAAACATGCCTTTTGTTGAGCTTTCTTTTAAGCATTGTTAGCCCATCCTTTAAGTTAGAACTACTAGCATGATAATGATGGATTCTTATTCTTTTAATTTTTTTTCCCTTTCTCTTTTCTTTTCTTTTTTTTTTTCTTTTCCTTAAAAGAGAATAGGTAAAAGAAAAGTTATAATCAAACTGGAGTGGACCAAGTCTCTTGCTACCAAAGTGGCAAAGGCTTTAAAAGATAGGAGTAAGTTGATCCTTCATACTCTAAAAGACGCAAAGAAGGAGACAAAAATTAAATTGACCTTTCTTTGGCAATAAATTTTCAGTGAATTAATCCAAAACTTATGTGCCTTCCCTAGCTCACAAGAAACCTACGGCCTCCTTTTTGAAAAGATTTTGTGACTTTTCTTCTTGATGTTTTAAGGTCTCGAATCTTCGCCGTCTCTCATTGATAATTAATATCATCACTCGAAATTATTTTGTTCATTGTTAATTTACATATAATTTTGTTAATTGAATTATATTGATAAAGATCATTGTATATAGTTATACTTAAAATAATAATTTTATTCAACCTTGATGAAATTTTTAATTCTTTTACATATATATTCAAATAATTATAACTTCTCGACCACACATTCAAAGTAAGATACTCACTCATAAGAAAGATTTTGCATGTCGGAGTTAGATATCTGTACTGTATATATTTGAACAGGAGGATGCATGTATATATGGTTTTGTAGTCCAAGACCATTTAATTTGTGGGCATCCTTTCATCCTTACGAATTAAATGCTTATTAGTATTTAAATTAGAGAATCTACGGTATTTTTCTGAATGCTGAATATCTAAATAGCAAATAAATAAAGAGTAATTTTTTTAGCTGAATTTTTCAAGAGTTTATTATGCTACCAAACATAAACATGGCATATTTATCAGCAGTTCCAATAATCTATAGAAGCACTATTATCTATGAGAATCTTAACTTTTTTATTTCCCTAATCATGAAAAATAGTTTGATTTATATTAAATACCCTCAAGCCACTAGAAATGTGTTAGTGATGAGGAGTTTGAATACTTTAGATGAAATCATAGGTTCAAATCTTAATGCTACCAATATTCTTGATTCTAAATTATGAGTAATTATTTTAACAGTGTCCCATTGATAAATCAGTACTTGGTTTAGGTAAAAGGTCTTGATATTTTCTATTACATTTCGAATAACGATCGTTTAGGGGAAGGTAGAACACCAAAGTAGATGAAAAAGACAATCACTATTATTATTTTGTTTTATTTTTTAATAAAGAGAAAATATGTTAAGCCAAAGTGCAAGGAAAGTGGCTCAATATGATTCGATTTCGAGTTAACTAAGCAACGCCACATTGTCACTTTGAACTAAGGCTCTTTGCACTGAAATGTGTGCCATTACCACGCACTTTGAAATTGGACTTCTTACCCCACTAATTTCAAAAATGAGAAAATGAGTTTTGTTCTTTGTTTTTCTGTTTTTAACAAAAGTTCAGAACTTAAACCCTACTCAGCCAGAATTGTGGTAAATATTCATTTACAACAAAATTATACGCCAGTGACACGTGAGTAATATAGAAATCCAAAAGTTCAAAGAGTTGTTGCTTCTAGAGAGATAGGTTTCACTAGAAGTAAATTTAAAATATGTATATTCTCCTCATTTTTCATTCCTCCTGTAAGGAAAAGGCAATTATGGGTTATATTCCGATTCTCATGCAGTCCACTATCTCACCATTAATTATTTTATTATAAAAAAGTGCAGTCTTGCAGGCTATTGTCACCATAAGACAAGTCCTCGAGCACTGTACCCAATTAGAGCAAGATTACGGGATATCACACAAATCACTTTGTAATCTTAGGTTCATTAGTTCTTAAACATGTAAAAATCATTTTCATACACCTTTATTAAATCTGTCCCCATCTATATTATTTTTATATACTAGACTATACGTATGAAATCAAATTAACATCTTTCTTAGACAAACTGTAGGTGATTTCTCCCTTTAGATAATGATGCATTTTCTCACTTCTAACATTGGTGCTATCTCTTCTATTATTATTATTATAGTAATATTCCCATCACAAGGTTGTTTTCATGAAGAGGGACACAGGACTGAATTAATCCTCATGAGCATGTAAGCCGACAAGAGAAAGAGAGACTTTTCTAGACTAAATCTTTATAGGATCCACCAAGGCGAAAATTGGAAAAACCAAGAAATGTATCAAATTGAAGAAGCCGTCCAATACAGGCTGCTGCTATCATAAAATATTATTATATAAATCATCAAGAACGTGTTAGATCCAAGGAATTCTAATGCAAAACACTGTACAGGTTAGCAGTGCTTAGCATATATCTAGTAGGAAGGGATTAATTATATTGGCTAACATAACGAGAGCGGCTGGATAAGTTTATAGGTTATACAGCATATTGTTACGACATATTACGAAGATGGAGCAAGATGAGGGGAGAAAGTACCAAATTCGCAATGTTCCAATCATGTACCTAGTCTAGAGTTTTTTGAAAAAACAATTATCATTGTCTTTTTTGTATGGCTTTGTTTTCCAAACAAAGCTTCTTCTTATACTGGAAGCTAAAATGGTAAACTGTCGTTTTTCCAATTTGAAACATCATAACTATTTAATATAAAATTGGTTTAATACAGATCAAGATTTCCAGCACCAGTAACATGATTAGAAATCTCATAATTTTGTGGATCATCTTCAACAAATTTTACATAGGTTCAGTAAAACAAAAATTATTCAAGGAAGAACCTCTTATTGTTTTAACATATACTACGAAAGAAGTATCTGATAATTTTCAATCCATATGTTTTGAAAACAGAAAATAAAATAAAAATAATATGGAACTTTATTACCAACTGCAAATAAACTAGAAAATAAAAACACCCCTTAATTGCTATAACAAATTATTTTCAATTTAACAGTAGCCCAATAGTTCTTTTTTTTTTTTTTTTCATATGGGCAAAAGTTCATGTTTATTACAAGCAATCTAAGTTATGAGAGTGATAATTTTTATCCAATGTCAATTATTTTAACCTTTTGTAACTATCATTAATATTTTGTTTATTTATTTTCTTGTTGATAATTTGCAACTTTTCATTGTAGTACTCATCCCGATCGACGGCGAAAAGGTTCTTTAAATACCAATATCTTGCACTAGTCGTTTTTAGATACTTTGAAATCTTACAAACATGATCTAAAAATCATTACAAACGGAAAAAAGGTAAAGCTAAAGAGAATTTGAAAAGCACGACCCCACTAAATGTATTCTTTTAAGGGGTCATTAATGCTCTAAAGCATTCAAAATGTTCATACTTTCCAAAGGCAATGCAACTTTTCTCCCTTTGCTTTGAACGTTGCAGTTTCTTTGTTACCCTAGACAACCCACAACACCTCAAACTTTTGAGGCAAGGGAATATGAGGATTGGCATGGAGACAAAGTTTCCACACAACGAGCTTTTGCAGTCTTTAGGAAAAGAGAGAAAAAAACAATAAAGCTCAAACGGCTGTGTTCCCTTTTATATGAAGAAGACCACACCCTCTTTTCAGTTCTCTCTTCTTTCTATTACAAGAGAATTTTTGCATGAAAGTAAGGGATTTCTCGGATCTAAAACCCCTCCAATAATCAGTGTATAATTGTGGCACATATCACACACACAATCATAGCATCTCATCTGTGCCAGTGACCTTGGATCCCTCAACTAGCTAGGGACAAACATAGATGGATCCATAAAATTATTAGTGGGGAGGGAATGTTGTTGTGTAGGACTGAATGGCCTTTGTCCTAAAGGCCAAGACATTGGAGATGACCAGTCAAAAAGGGAAGTTGTCATGAAAGTTAACGAGGATATATATGTGTGGAAAAAGCTAACGATCATATGATGTGCTGCTTAAAAAGATTTTTGGGTCCTTCCATATTTTCTTTGGGTTTCAAAGTGACGAAAGAAAATAGTACAAACTAGGTGCGTGCTTAGGGAAATTATGATAATTATTGAATTAAATGAATTAATATAATTTATTCATTCAAAAATCAATAACCATAATACATCTTTTTGATAACTAAATTATGAGAAATTTTCTAACATTCTAAAATCATTAAATAATCCATAAATTACAAGAATAGTCAATGCCAAAGCACGAATACTTTATAACTATAATATGTAAGTATGTTTCATTAAATTATTATATTTTATGCAATTTTTTTTTTCAAAATACAAGGATATAACAACATTTATATCTTAAATTTGATATGTATCATTACACCGCAAAATCATACAATCCTAATGATTAGATTTTGATTATTAGATTGATAAAATTCGCATCACTCGATAGTCTTAGGCCTTGTTTTTTCACGTTTTCTTGGAACATGCAATGCAGTTGGCAGATGGTTCTCGAAATTTCAAAATGCCATCTAATAGTTAAATTAATCCTCTCAGTTTATGAACCTGCGTAAATTTACTTAAAATCATAAAAAAGAATATTAACCAAATAAAGCAACTACATTAACCCAGCGCCAAGAATATGTATGAAAAGTAAATCCATTTTGACTCCCATCCTTATTTTCACTAATTTTCAACATAAAAATTGTTACAATGCCCCCTGATTCCAAAATCGTGTTCCCGACTTAGGTGCCATAAGAATGAGGTAGACGCCTCATATTTTCTCTCCTACGCATGATTTCTATATTTCCACTCTATTATTCTATAACCTAGATATTCTGACACAAATTCTGGGCGTGTAGCATTGCCGTTTCAACCTAACCAAACAAGCATAGCAGTAACTTTCACTAGGTGATTTGATTGATTTCAGAGAATGGAGAACCAAATTGGTATTGCCACAAGTTTGCATAAAAAGTTACGAGCATACCGAACTAATCTATGTATAGTAGTTTACAAAGGTTCAGCATACTACTATATATTCACTAAAGCTAGAGGGTGAATAAACGGTATGACATATATGGCAGATGAACAACCTCAAGAAGGAATATCAAGTCTTACACACGGGCCCATGAATAATACACCTCAAAATATTTTCACTGAGTTGTGGTTATTCACACAGTTGGGTCCTTCCCAAATCCCATAAATACATGCGTTACCAGCATTGATCCCCTACGAGTCATTTCTGCAACTCGGCCAAGCAGTGGCAGCTTTACCGTTTCTCTATTCGAAATTGGTTTTTTGTCCCACCTAATTGATTTTTTTTTAAAAAATAATAATAATAAATAGTCATAAAGAAGGAATTATTATTGCTTATCGATTGATCAAAGAATTGAAGAAATATCAACTTTTTGGTACATAGATAGAAGAAATATTTACTTGAGCCATAAGGAATTATTGATCGATTACAATTCATAAAACAACCAAGCAATATATATACCTTAATTTCTAGGCCTCAAAATGATATGCAGTTAATAATTCACAGAAATCATTTAAATTGGCATCATAATCTATGATGACATCACAGCAGAATAATTGATGCAAAAGGTAGTGTCTCTAATCTAAAACAGAATTCATACAACTTGAAACAGAGAATATGATAGTACTATTAATGTGTAAATTACAGGAAACTAGCTAGTGCTTTATTGAAGCCATTGTGTAAATTGAGCCTAATCATCAGGACATAAAGGTTCTTCATTCATGCAAAACAAACAAGAGCTTTTGCAAATATGCACTAAAGACCCTTGCAAGTTCTCAAACACTACATTAGGGTCATGTAATCATTAAACCATTCTACCCCCTGGCTTTAACAGTCTAAAGTCCCAATGGCTCTTTAGGATGGTATACAGGCCTAGGTGACCATAAGTACCAAAGTACGATCTCTGTAAAATAAAAATTTAAGGTTTTGGGCTCCATTCTTGTTTGTGAATGAACTTTAATTGGTAGGTCATCATCTATAAGCACACCACTATAAGCCCAACTGAACATGCCCTGATTATAACTGTACCAACCAATAACTCAGAATTACTTCTGGTTAAAAACACCAGTCAGAGGTCTATTATTCCTCTATCCGTAGAATACATTGAATGTATATAAATGACTATAAAACAGTTTCTGTAGAAGAAATGTCTTATTCTCTAGAAGGAATGTTTTTATGTAGCGCTAATGATTTAATAACTATCTTTGTAGCTCCAGAATGTTTCAATTTATGCTCCTATCTACTTCTATAAAAGCATGCTCACTCTCTCCAAGCATAAGCAGATTCAAGCAAATATGTGTGCACAAAATGGTATGGATATTTTATTATGACCAAGTGAATAGATGTGCAAGATTACGTATTAAACAATGTTCTTTTTCAGCTATATCCAATATATATTCTATTCAGTGGCAAAACTATAATGATAGGGACATCAATAGATAAATTGCAGATAGTTGCACTGACAAAATAAAGGAAGTATAAAAGAACCCTAAAAGGTAAATTTTTTTTTGTTTTTTTTGTTTTTTTTGGGGGGGGGGGGGGGACAAAAAAGAGAGTAAATAAGAAAGCAGAAAACAGCATGTTCATCAGAGTAATACATACCAGTCCTCATGGTGAACAATTTTACCCTCCTCAACAGACAACTTGATTAGTGATACCAAATCTATGTCTTTCCCCAAGAATTTATAGTGTTGCTTATTGTCAATTAATATCTGTATGCAACATCCATGAATTGAATCTTTAAGTAACACTGTAAGAAATCAAGCAAGCACTTGTACAATGAGCAGAACTAACCAAACAAAAGATAGAAATGCTACATTCTACAGTAAGTGACAGCAGATTTACCAACCTCCCCTTTTCCCGGTGAGACCATATTTTCTTCAACAGTGTATTCCACAATCTTTGACTCACTAAATACCTAAGGAATATAGAGACAAAAAGAAGTTCATTGAAATTTGCTCAACATTCAGAAGAAGAGAAAAAAAAAAAAGACAAAAACAACAACACAAACAAGATACAAGATACTTTTAACTAGTATGAAATGTGTCATTATAGAAAATAAATAATCCGCTAACTACAATTGGCCAAAGCTTGCTAATATTTGAAAAAATTCTTCTAGTCAAAGGAAAAAAAAAAATACACATTTCTTACAGTTAGATTGCTGATATCATATGCTCACCCTTACCGTTACTTCGAATTGTGGTGACACAAACTTTTGTACAGCAAAAGTAATAGAAAAAGAGATATAATATGGACATAAAATTGCAAGCAGGAGGTATTTTAGTATACAACAACTTGTAATGCTCTTTTGTTTACCCTTTAATTAAGTACAAAAAATGATCTAATAAAAGCTTGAATGCAATCTATTTAAGCAAATACTAATATTTTCCAATAACTACTTACATGTCAAGACTTTCATCCTAATATTAATTGCGGAAGGAATCTATTTAGATGCATTAGAAAGTCCAACAAGCAACAAGTAGCAAGAGAGAAAATGGTGATCAACATGAAGTAATTAATGAAAACCTTGGGAAGAGAATAGAATGCTGATTTGATCTGCTTCACCCTGCAGTATTAATATGTTAAACTATATAAGACAAATTGTCCATATCTTTATTATAATCGTCTTCTTGAATGGGCGAACACAGGAAAACAAAAAGCAGGAAGCTAAAAACTTTATCAATAAGTAAAACAGAATTTGAATAAGATCATAATATGATCTTATTCAATAGGTTAAGAACTAGATATTATTGCAACAAACCATAAGTATGCTGGTATAGGGATAAAAGTGAGAATGGGAGCATTATAATAGTAGGTCAAGCAATGTTGGACCAACATTAACATATAAAGTTTTATGTAGAAAATCTTTTTTAAATAAAAAAAATAAATGAGGAGTAACAGTTGTTCTTTTTTAATCTATTTCTTTCAGTAAGATTATTATATACACAATTAGGTGTTCAATTTTGGGTTACTGCTCATTGTAGCATATAGCGCTTAGATTTGATCAGAGGCTGGGTTTTAAAATTTTTTGTGAAAAGTTAAGACTGCAATAATAATACCATAACAATGTCAATGTTGAACCATGATTGCAGCATATTGCTTCAGTTTGCGAAATAACCGCATATGTTGTTTCTAATATTGTAAAATCTGGTTACATTTATTTCCATGATTTCAGCATCAGGACAAATAGACAACAAAAAACTCATTTTTGTTTTTGGATTTGAATCCTCTATAATTCTTGTAAAGCGAGAAAGTGGGAAGTTATCTATCTTTAAATCATTTGGTGGGATCTACACAAAATGAAAGTTATTAATCTAAGGATGAATAACCCGTTATTTTCTCATTTTACACAGATATTCTCTTTAAAGTATCATAATCCTTTTTTTTTTTTTTCCTGATCAAAATACCATGAAAATCATTTAGTGGAGAACAATAATCACATATATGATCTCAATGATATAGCTATAGCAGCATGAAAGCAATTTTCTTTATTAATTTGCCTTTCCAATGGAAAACTTGAAACAACAAGCTTAGTCTTTCTAATCGTTTAATACCACACCACACCCAAATGTATAGAATCTTATACACTAGCTTAATCCATCGAGTGTGTCATTTTGAAATTTAGCATGCCTATTCCATGGAAGACGAAAGAAGTAACATTGTAAAAACAAAATGCATACCCACGTGCACACATAAGTGGATCCTCGAAGGAAGCACCTGGGGCATAGATTTCAAAGTCGCGAGATGTTGCACAGGATCCATACCTGAAAACACCACATCAATATCCTAACAGTAAGAATACAACAGTAGTTGAAAGAGAGCGGTTATGATTAAATAAATTTATCACGAACTTTCTTTCACAAGAAACACTTAAATTGATTAAACTGTTATTCTATTCGAAAAATTTTTAGGTGCTCTTAACAAGAACAAAAGTTTAGCTCTCAATGATTGATTCAGGATATTGACGTGTTGAGTAATAAATGACACAGCACAACTTTTCTCCTAGTCTAAGAGAATCTAAGAATTTCCGCATTTGTCCTTCAAAAACATATCATCAGAAATAGATATATGATATCCAAAACTAAAAATTCAGCTAATTTGAGAACTTTTTATGTGGAATTTAGAGAGAGAGAGAGAGAGATTGAGTGCTGACAAACGCAGAATGTGAGGAATTATGCGATCAGCAAAACGCTTGTTTGCACCCCCGGAATCACATGCTTCTTTATAACATGCCTCCGTCCCTTCAAATTCAACAAAAAGAAAAGCTAAAAGTTACAAAGAAATAAATAACAAAAGAGGACAAAGAGTTGAAGTTGAAATTATAACTAAATTTGGAATGAAAAGTGTACCAGCTGAGGAGGCATTATTATCCATTGCAAGTGAGGAACAGAGAAGTTTAATGGGAAGCCTAACGGAGAAGTGAGAGAGTGATGAGCGGAAGATGAGGCCACAAGAAGGAGAAGGAGAATAAGAAGGAGGAAGGTAAATGTTAAAGAAACGAACACCCCGTGGCGCCATGGCCTTCAACGTGGCCATGCCTCGTCCTTTCTCTTCGTTTCTCCTATTATTATTTCTCTCAAATAAAACGCCACGTGTCCGTCACTGTCGTCACGTCATTGCTTGACTTGACCAGTTTTCAGTTCATAGTTACGTCTTCGACAACAGTATACCATCCTCCATAAGTTGGAAGATTATAATATAATATACTATGGAGTAACAGTTATTCTTCCTCCACATCCTATTCCTATCCATGCTTTTAAATCGCGGTTACGATTGTATTGTAACGTGAAAAATTGGTAGAAAATATAGTTGATGTAGCTACAATTGCCACTATAATATGTTATAAAGAGTATCACAATAGTAATATTGCAATTATAATTGCATATATGGGCCGGAACAGAATGGATGGTGATATAAGAGCCACTAAAAAATATAAGATGCAGAAATCTAAAGGTGGAAACAGCTTCTAGAGGAAGAAAATTTTTCCTCCAAGAGTAGGGAAACAACTCCTTAAGTAGCGTTCGTGATTCTTAGGTTTTTTTGGGTCATTGTGGGGGGAGAGGGGACATCTGGGGGTCTACCCCTTGGAGTTGAACGCGCTCCTTTAGTAGTCCCGGGTGCAGTTCTCTAAGAGTAAAAGGTATGAGCTGGCCTCCAAATGTGTGATCCCTAGGTTGAGCGACACGTTTTCACAATGTGAGTTATTAGGGCTAATCTCTTTTTTCTCAAAAATTCTGTTTGGTTCATAGAAGGAAAAACGAAAGGAAAATATATCATGCAAAAGAAAGAGAGAAGAAATAAGAATAAAACTCATGTGGTCCAATTATTTGTATAAAATTATATAGTGAAGTCCCTTAGCTCGAAATATTTTTTTTATTAAATTGAATCTAAATGATTGTCGAAAATAATATTACACGAGTATAATATTAGAACTTTTTTTTCCCTTTTTCTTTTAAAGAATAAGAAAATGGTAGGATTTTCAAAAATTTTATCCTCAATTTTCTCTTTTCAATATTAAAGTGACGTCAAACAAAGGATAAAGATTATGCTTCTTATTTTTTTCTCTTTTTATTAAAATTAAGTGTTTTAAGTCAATTTCACGAGCTACTGGGTAGCTCAATTAACACTGGATTAATACTTTAAGCTAATGTTGGTATTAAAAATTTGATTATCATATAAACTCTTTTGATTATAAATTATTTTAGAGTAAATTGTACTTACCCCTTTCAAGTTTGAAAAAATTACAATTAACTCCATTCTTCTCCCTAAATTGCATCTCATCCTAAACTCATGTAGCATTTAATGGTGTCGAAAAAATATTTGAACAGAATATTCTATCTACCGGTGGTAAATCACTCATGGTGCAATGAAACTTTTCTAGCGACATTAAATATGTTGAACACGGAATTCGAAACTCGGAAACATGAGAACAAGAAAGAAATGATTTCACTCCGTTGAACTCGAAAGAAGGAACAAGGAAATATAGGAATAAGGAAGAAGTAAACTTTGTTACGTCAAACTCTAACCCCAGAACCAAGAATACATTAAGTGACATATTAAACTCAAAATTACGAGTTATGGAACTCGAAACTCGGAAAATTGAGGTCACGAAAGAAATACACTCACTCTAATAAATTTAGAACTCAGAAACATGGAACGATAAGGAAGAAGTGAACTCTGTCACATTGGACTCGAAACTCAAAATACTAAACATATTAATTGACATGTTAAACTCGAAATTACGAGTTCCATGTTTTGACGTAAATATCAAAAAATGCATTTTTTTGAAGTTTAACACTTTACTTTAGTTAAATAGAATATTCTGTTCAAATATTCCTTCAACACTATTAAATGCTATATCGGTTTGGGATGAGATGCAATTTAGGGATAAAAATAAAATTAGTTGCAATTTCTTCACACGTAGAGAGGATAATTGCAATTTATCCATTATGTTAATATAAAATAAGCTAATTGAATCATACATTAGTCCAATTCTCCCTTCTTTTATGTTGGTGGTTGCACATAAGGAAAGAAAAATCAATTTCTCCCTTCTCTTATCAAAGTTTGTTGCAATACCCGATTAAAACAAGTGGTAACTGTTTCATTTCCACAAATCCTCCATAAAGTTAGAAGATACATTCAGCCACCAAATACAACCTGGTGAACTACCATTGAAGTGAAAAAAGAAACATTTACCCCTACATTAACATACCATCCTACCTTAATCAGCAACCCGTTTACCTCTTGGTTTTGTTCATCTTTTTCCCTTCAAAAAATTCACCCAACATTCGAGATAGATCTTCTTCTCTGTATTTGACGTACTTCTGATGATTCTTTCCACTCTCCGCCAAACGCCTGTAACACAGGCAGGTTCCCAGTTATACATCATGGTGAAATAACAGCTCATACAGAACCACAAGGCATCATATGCAAACATATAAGCCAATGAGCTGTTAAAAGTGAATCAGTAATGATAGCAATGATGTAATCATGTTTGCAATTAACAGCAATGAGACCCCACCCGTAACCCCCCACAAATGATCTATAGGCGGGAAACAAGACTTCAGCAACTACAAGCCTTAGAGACTCTCGCAATTTGGCGTCAGGAACTGTCCATTGCGATTGTTTCTGATGGAGTTCCTCAAACATATCGTTGAATGTCTTGAACCTGAGAACACGTAACACATTTACATGTTTAAATAAAAACGAAAAATGCTTTCCCTGAATAAAAGTCCATGAAGAAGCAACTGAAATGCCACCTGTCTTTAACAATTGCTCTTGAAGCATCACAACTACTTCCGGTTGAGCTAACGCCCTGAATAGATAGGTACTGCAGAATCTGCCAAGGGAAAGAATCAAAGTTCAGCAAAAGCACGTTAACTTCTGAAATAATTAAAAATCAATGAACGGGATGACATTCTGAGCTCGTATCCCGACGATTGCACAAAGATCAAAATCAAAAACACAAATAAACACTAATATGAACCATGAAGGAATACATTACTTCTCAACAGAGAAAATTGATTATTGATAGAAAAGAGAAATATAGTGGCTCTTACCATATAATTGTCATACACAGTTACAAAAACACACATACAAGCATCAAGAAACAAGAAAAGCAAAGAATGTAGCAAGGCTGCCAAATCAGCAATCACTCTCCATATATGAAAAGGATAGCTCCCCAGAAATTGCCATAAACAAAACACGAAGAGAAGCCTACTTGTTGGAACAACATTTCTATGCACCAAACCATCCTCATCAAAACCCTCCCCTTTTTCAGGACTGCAACAAATGTCTAAGCCAACAAAATGATTTCTCTCAGTATCTCTCAGTATCTCCGGCCCGGACAGATGGAAAACTCAAAAAAATTTCTCAATCCTCTAAGCCACAGTTACAGGGTCAGGTGTCAAAAGGGGGGTCATAGGTTTGGCATAGACTGGCTTTAAATGGGCAAGAATGGGATGATTTGTTCAGAAAGTGAGCTTTGAATTTGTCAGCCCAGCCCTAACCCTCCAAGGATGCCGGGTTAATTAGGCGGGCCATTTACCCATCAAAAATTAGAAAGCAATAAACAGAAAATAATATGCAACCAAATATACAAGTAACATCTAAAAAAGCTGCAAGACATGTTGCAGTCAGCTGGGTCAATGGAACAATACCTTTGCCCAAGCATTTCTCATGTACTGATTTGCATGCCACTGCACAATCCTACTATGTAGTCGTACCCAATCATCCCCAAGAAAATCCTTGGCTTCAGATCTAAAATAGAAAAGGATTAGAAGAACAATAACTTTGAACCAGTAGAGAATGCACCAAAACTATGAATTAAATAAATCAATTACCAATATTATGTGCCAATCACATACCTCCGAACCGATCTAACAATATAATAAACATTGTTCATGAGAAAAAGATGCTTCAATGCAGGGTCTCTATACTGCTTTGATTTCCCGTCTAAATTGGTTTGCAGAGCTTGCATTATTTGCTTTGTCACAGATGCTAGCTGTGAAGAATCGTCTCCACCTTCAAATTCTTGGAAAAGTTGCTTCAAGGTGGACTGGTAGCTGCAAACATTTATAGAATTCTGATCAGGTCAAATGTGTGAAGATCAACGATGAAGATTCCGGCAAAATTTACAAAGCGACACAAACACAGAGGCCAGTAGACATGCTTAGGCATTTTCCTTATGTAGGGAAGAAAAACTAATGTTTAATAAGTGATTTCTCTTAAAAACAAAATAAAGTATTGGTTTTGCACAGTTCCCTCATATTCATATATATTAGTAATTCATGATTTGGAAGACAAAAGTTGGTTCAGAATAGTTGGAATTCTTCATTTAGTTCAAAACAATCATCAACCAATTGTTAAGCAAAGATCTGACAAGGTTGAAGACAACACATGCAGAAACTCCACTCCAAACAAGCTCCAGCACAATATCCATTTGATGCAATATTCTGGCACTATGTAAAATTGTTAATACAAATCATTAAAAACACACATACAAGGAACCCTGTCTCTTGCAAGCGCAAGGTCAATTTTTCTCCAAAAATTTACATGTTCCTTTATTTTACTATTTCAGGCTAGTTAATTAATACTGGTTTTCCAGCAGACCATTTTCAAGACAATTTATTTTCCACTAGCACAGCATGTCCCAACATAAAAGGGAATTTGAAATACCCCAATTTAGTTCAGATGCAGAATGTCTACAACAATTTAACTAGTTGGGGCTGGGACTGTTTTTCAGCACAATTACCTAATTAAATATGTCAGTACAATTGGCCAAAGCTATACAATACAAACAATTGAAGATATTAGGCAAAATAAATGAAACAATGAGTTTCAACCATAAAGAAAAATTTAAAAAATTATAATTATGAAAAGGAAAAAAATAAAAACTAGTGACAAACAGTTTTTTCATCAGTGAAAACAGGACTGTATGCTATTAATAATTTGATGATATAGCTAAAAAATTGGGATCAGAATACAACACTGATGAACTTACTCAAATAAAAACTTCACTACATAGCTTGTCAAAGGATGGACAGTTCCATCTGTTACTGCAGTCTCAGTAGCATCTTTCTCAATTGCTTCTTCAAAATCTCCAAAGGTCTCCTTGGCTGTTTGTGCTAGTTGTTTTGTCAACCCAATTGCAGCTTCTCTTATTTCAGTGCAAGCATTGCCTTTAAAAATTGTTTCAATCTGCAAATTGTCAGGAGAAATAGTTGATAACAAGATTATAACACCATTAAAATATGCCTTTGTGTTTGTTTTACACACAAAATAGCCACCCAAACCCACTCTGCATCATGAACCTCGAATATATCACATCTTTTCCTAATAGCATAATTAGCGCAGTGGATAATGTAAAATTCTATAAATCAGAGTTGAATGCAAATACTGTAGTAGAGGAAACAAACAACAAAGCCACAATAATAAGTTTAGAAATTCTCTCTTCAAGTCATCCATATCTCCTTAAAAATAGTGAGAGCAGCAATATTATAAACTAAAATTGTTCTTTGATACTTTCAAGAAAAAATGAACGTAAATGTAGGACGCTATAATTGGAGTTCTCATTTATAGTAGTCCCAAATCACAGAAGAGTGAAGACCTATAAAAAGGTTAAACAAAAGGCATTGGGCAAAGTTGAAGGATAGGAAAAAGTCAAGATAAATCCCACAATTAATGCGACATGGAAGTTCCAGTCATTTAAAAAGAGACACAGATACATTAGTACTTAAGTATGCTCCAATAGAGCCATTGTTTAAAACAAAAATAAAAATTTAAATTAAATTAAGTTACAGGTCACTTACTAGTCTCACAAACAACTAAAAAGAAAACTACAGATAAGTTAACAATCCAAATGAAAAGGCTGTGACATGATATAGGCAATAACTGTTATGACGAATAAGTAAATTCATCATTGGCTATTGAATATAACATAGAAACTTAAAGATAGACCCTTTAAGGTTTACGGAACAATGCATCCAGCAAGATTTGAGATTTTGGAAGTCAAAAGCCATACCATACCTCTGAATGGAGCTCTTGCATTATTTCATACATGTCCAAAAGTACAAATAACTTTTCAGGGGATCTCCTGCTTTTGGCAATTGCTTCTCCAAATCTAAGCAGCAAAGAGACACTGTTTATAGTCACCTCAGCAAAACACTGTTCACTGAGTGAATCAAAACCTTCAAATATCCGATCACAAACTTTCCTCTCACCAGCAAACAACAATTTGATCTGTCCATGTATAATTACATATTAGAATGGAAAACAAAAAAGGGTGGGGGGGGGGGGGATCAATTCTGCGATCTTCTTACAGCTATACGCATGCAATGGATCCAATTTCCAATTTTGTCTTCCAAAGTCTCCAATTGCAACTTTTGAACATCGTCTTTGTTGAGTTTCTCAACCCCAAATATTTGGAGGCTTTCATCCAACACATTAGAACGGGCATCTCTAAAAAATGATAATGATAATATTCATAAATAAATTGCAGCAGCAATACTAATCGTTGTTGGAAACTAGGATCATAGGTGTTTATGTACTTAAAACCAACCTTTGAAGTTAGGGTTGACACTTGACATTTCCTTAATTTGCAATATTTTATGTAACAGTTTCCTATAACAGCCTAGAGCATGACAAAATTTTGAAAAGTAAAATCATAATTTTGCTGAATTTTTGTGATAATTGATCAACACAAGGAGTGACTATGATTTCATGTTCAGTCACCGGGTCACAGAAATCTTTTCCCTGATTGTTAATAGTACACTTTGCATGCATCAAATTATTCCTTGAATCCTTTTTGTAAAGACCAAGTTGCTGCCGTTTGTATGAGGATTCAGGCTGAGCACAAAAGCTGTGCACATGGGTTGCTTTTCTCATCATTTCTGGTAAAATTTTGTTTTTGGATTTTACCTGTTTGTGCACTTACTTTTATAGAGAAATTGACTTCAAATTAATGCATCACAAAATAATTTTCATGCTCAGTTACTCTTACAATTTTTCAAATGTTGAGATCTTAAGGAAGGCAATGTCACCTTTTCCTTCTGCAGTCTAACAGCAATAGAACAAAGAGCATTACCTGTAGATTTTGAGTAACTGTTGTTGGTGACCAGCTTCAAACATTTGCTGAGCTAAATCATGCAGCAGTGGCAAAATTCTTGGTGGTATAAGAGCAGGAGGTGTGTATACAACAGCATCAGCATTAGAATTGTTGTGTGGCTCCAAATGATGATTAGAAGAAGGATTCTTTCCACTAGGATCACCCTCATGGCCAGGAGATCCTGAATATAGTCGCATTGAGTTTGGAAGGCAATCAAAGAGACGCTCAGGTTCCACAGGTTTGCTGTAATCACACAGGATAAAAGAAAATTTCATGGCAAAATGAATGAAATCTGTAAACCCCCCCCCCCCCCCCCAAAAAAAAAAGGAACTTTCACAAAGCAGGAAAAAATTAAAATAATCACATGTTCACTAAATAACCACACTGACAGCAGCATAAGCATAAAGCCAAATACGCCTCAAGGAAACTGTTAGAAATGATGCATGTGATTAACATATGTGCTATTGGAATGTGTAGCTATCATGCTATTAAGGTGTACGTCATGGGAATATGAAGTTGCCATATGATTAATATGCCATTGGAAGAGAAATTATTAGGTGCTCAGGGAGCATTTAGGTGGATTATGCTCTCACCATTGGTAAAGTGACACTTCAGATGAATCCACAAGATAGTGGTGGATCCTAAGCTGAAATGTCACTCCACCAATGGTGAGAACATAATCCACCTAAGTGCTCCATGAGCACCCATTAATTTCTCAACATTGGAAACATTTGGCTCCTGGGAAATAGCTAGTCGTTAATTATTGTGTCGTAAAAATATGCCATCTATTTATTTCCTAATGATTATTAATAGTGTTGGTGGGTGAAAATACTAAGCACCTAAGATCCAAACAATTCTGCCGTACTCTTTCCTCTTACACTCCTCCTTCTCTTTTATTTTCCTACAAATTCAACAGAAACCATCATCCTTTTGCCATGAAACTATATATTTTGAACTTAGAAGATATTTCTATTATCAAGGAAACCATCATGCAGCTACCAATCTAATAACCATGGGAAAATTATGAAACCTTTGTGGTTATGAAGTACGAAACTCAGTAGAACAAAAAATATGAAATCAAATGAAGTATTAAAAAACAGATGGGGGGTACACCAGTACAGGAAGACACCATCAAAACACTTCAAAATGCTAGACAAAGATGAAAATAAACCAAAATGGTGAGTAAAATGTCAAAATGAGTAGCAATTCAATAAAGTAGGTCCCTTCTGCGGGAGGGGGATGGACTGGAATTCATTCCACGTACGGGACTGAACAAAAGGGGTCTAGAACAACAGGGATCTGATACCTTCTTCCCATGACCTCCTAAGGATAAGAGGCACAGGGCTAAAGAGAGCCCAAAAAAGGATCACTTGAGTATAATCAAGATGTTTGCAGCATGAAGTTGGAGGAGACACAGGCTGCTGTTTCGGCATAATATTAAAGATAGATTTATCTGATGAAATGTCATTTTCCTGACCCTAAATCATCAATGGCTGTTGATTTAGTGATTACAATGCAACTAATGAACTTTTGGTTGAACATGCCAAACGATGAACAATATTAAGCAAAAAAATATACAAACCTGCAAAATGACAATAGCTCCTTATACTCATCTTCTAGTTTAGAAATAGCTTTAGCATACAAATTATTGGCATGGTAGATAATACCATCACTACTCTTAAAACCCTTTTTACTGCCAAAAAACTGAATGCTGCTTCTCAGTTTCTCAATTGCTTCAAGATTGTTTTCCAAGTCTCCATGTGGCCCTTTGAGTATTTTTGCTTTTGCCTGTATACATCAGGGGAAAAATTCATAAAAAAACAACATACATCGTTACCACATCTTAAGAACGGATGAAGTAAAGTCCTTTAGTTTTCTTCCAGTTAAATCAATTTTTTAAGTGGATATGAAAATTATTCCATCACTCCTCTTCCAAACTTGTTAGTGTACAAAGTTTAGCTAAACAGAATCATTTGGAGCGCTGGACAATTAAAAATAAAGGGGATAGGAAAAGAAGGCATATGACATTGGAGGAAAAGAGGAATAGACAAAACTAATTTCATAATAATGAAGGTAATAATATATTAACGAAACAAATTAAAGGATCATCAAGAACAATAATGTGTTAGAAATAATGCATGTAATTAACCCATTTGCCATTGAAATGTGCAGCTATCATATTTTTAATGTGTGTCATGGGAATGTGTAACTGCCATGTGATTAATATGGCTCTTAAGAAATAACTAGTAGTTAATTACTTTGTGTTGAAAATAATGCCATGTATTTATTTCCTAATAAGTATATATAATGTTGCTAGGTGCCAATACTCAGCGCCTAAGACCTAAACAATCCTGCCACACTTTGGTGTTTTTTTCACTCCTCTTACACTTCTCCTTCTCTTTTATTTTCCTACAAATTCAACAAGTACTAAGCCTTATCCCACAACGTGATATTGGCTGCAACAAATTAAAGGACCAAAGAACAATAAATATGATTATTGAAAAAATGAAAAATGACAATGTACTAGCTTGGACAGGTAGCTACAACAATGAAATGTGAAAGAGAACAATGCTAATGGGAATAATTTGGACTGCAGTACTTTAAAGCAGCGTTTGATTAGTGGGACGGGACAGGAAATACATGGACACGGAGACAGTAGAGATAGAGACATAAAATTGGAAGAAAAGTTATTAAATACTTCTATCTCCAGCCTTCAAAATTTGTGTCCCCCTCTGTCTCTACTTTTTGAATGGACACAAATTTGACCCAAAGTTATCTCAAAACAAAGACAATTTTCCACCTTTTGTGCCTGTCTTTCCTTTGAAATATCTTTATGTCTCCATTGTCCCTGTATTTCCTGTCTTGTCCCACTAACCAAACGCTGCTTAAGAGCCTTTTGTGCATTGTACACAAAGTTCCATATTTTCCAGGTGGGTTTTGCCGAGTGGTGAACTTGTTCCCAGCATTTTTGTATCCCCTTGGTGGTTCAAAGGGTAGCGAATTTATCACTTTATCTGGCTCCGTACCCATAAGGTTGTGAGCTCCTTAAGTTGGCAGGCTTGTATTAATCCAATTGTTTTTTTTTTCAATTTTTGTTGGTTCTTGACACCTAACAGTTTTGCAGTGTTCACAGTTCAGGCTTTTTCTTAGTCATTTAATGGAGAGTTATCTGAGATCTTCATTGTTCAACATTTACCTTCATTCATAGTTTTGGATCACTTCAATCTAAATTTCAGTGCAGAGATATTTCAAATTTTAGTTAGTGGGCCTCTATATCTGAGAACAGCCAGTCAGCCTTCTTCTTATACCGTTTGGACAGTATACAAGAACATCCCAAAAAATGGAAACATGTAATGTCAACTGATAAATAGGAGTGCTCCAATCCCTCTGCAGATTTGTACATCGGCCCTAAATAATTCATGTGCTAAAGCTCACACAAAAACCAACAAAGTAGTTATGTCCCCAAGCAAAAGTCAGGGCAACTCTATTACTAAAAATTTGGCATTATGTTCTATCCAACTGATCACATCTGTTTTCACACTGTAATGTAGCATGAAAAGTAACCAACAAGCTCTTTGATGCTTCTCAGTAAATGGGGACTTGTCCAGATAGCTTGGAGAAGTTATAGGTTAGTTGGAAAATTATGAAGTAAGGTGACCTGTTTTCAATCTTCTATGCATGAAGTTATTGGTATACAGGCTTTGCCTTTGAGTTTACACTCTATTAAGGTAGGAAGAGAGGGAGAAGTTATAGGTTAGTTGGAAAATTATGAAGTAATGTGGCCTGTTTTCAATCTTCTATGCATGAAGTTATTGGTTGCCTATGAGTTTACACTCTATTAAGGTAGGGAGTAGTAGCAGCAGCAGTAGTAGTAGTAAAGATACAGATCAATTCTCCTCCTAACAATTATATGCATGTTTTAAATGGCAGTTGCAGAAAATTGCAAAAAGACGCGGCAAATGTGAGTGCAATTGCGCAATTTAAAACTATGACAATATGTTAAATGAAATATATATATTATATAGAACTGTTGAAGGACCAGTACTACACATACTTCAAGTTATCAAATTCAACCGTGGCTTCTAATTAAGTACCCTCTTCCTTTTGCAAAAGAATAGGAGAAGAATATTAGAACTTACTTGGCTAACCTTCTGCCCAAGCCTGGTGATATCTTCCAAGACTTGCTCAGCAGCATTAGTCCCAGCTACATCTTTAGCTGGCTGCATTGACATTGACTGAAGGGTTTCTGACTCAGTGGCTTCCTCGGTAGGATTGGTTTCCCTTTCATTTTCATCATTCAGTTGCATTGCCGAAGAGTCATACATATCTATATCCAGAGGTACAGGGTCAGAATCAGAAGATGAACCCATTGTATCTTCAGTTCTAACCAAGGGCAGCCTGTTAACTGCACTAAGTATTCTTGTCACCTTCAGCAAGGTCTCTTTCGAGTCTCTTGTCGTCTGAACTTGCATATCAAATCTTAAGAACCTCTCCAGAGACACCACCAGTTTCGCCAGTTCTTCCTGGTAACGGATCCGGGCAGGGAAATTTAACTTGTTGACTTTTGAACACTTGTAAACAAGCTTTGTGCCCTCTTCCATTTCCTTAATGAACGAACGTAGCTCTTCCTTCGGGCGGCCCAATTCATCGTTGTGCTGTTCTATCTCTTTGATCACAGGATCTATTGCTCTTAAAGTCGTGCTGAGGTATGCTAAGGTGTGTTCGAAATTACTGGCCTTATGTTTAACTTCCCGGACTGCCTTCAGCAATTCTCCAAATGCAGCTCCCAGAGCAGCTCCTCCTAGTAGTCCTGCTGCCATAATTTACCACACAGCACAGCACAAGAACACTCACAGGCCACAGCAACAAAAGAACTTGTTAAGACTGATCTTAACATAATTGATTACCTGGATAGCATGAAACAACCCCTCTGTATCGACAGGTCAACACTTGTGGAACAGTATTCAACAATGGAGGCTTCTTGGAACTTAATTTGAGTTGACAAATAGGCCACTCATCCTATGTGGACGGAGAAAAAGTAAACATTGTTAAGTAAAGGCCGTAACTCATGCTGATACAGTGAGATGAAAAAGAAAACAAGAAAAAAAATGTGAAAGTAGAAATTGTGAAGTGTCCCGCGTCTAGCTCACTCTGAGACTCTCACTCTCACCCTCAACCCCATCTCGTTCTTATCTCTCACCCTTCATTGACGAACCTCCCTATCCATGCAGAGGGAGAAATTCTTATATGCTCCTGGAGCCCCACGTGGATTGTGCTGTGGGCGCATCCACGTGGTGATGATCCATGAGCATCTAAGAATTTCTGCATGCAGAGGGCCCCTAAACGAAGACGCTGCGGGTGGGAAGAGAGCCACGATATTGAAAGCGACATTTTGAAAGTTAAATGGTTTGCATCAAGAAGACAAAGTGATACATAATGATAATAATAAAACAAAGGGATATGTGTATGAGTGGGAAATGTTGCTTTCATGGCTTGGCTGCATCTTGCTTGTGTTTCCAAGATTGGAGAAGCGGCATTATGAGAAGGAAGTTCGGTTATAGAAACAGAAGTTGGGCTCGGCAGCAGGCACTACAGTCGTAGAAAAGGAGCTGCTTGTTGTTGAGAGAGGATGAAGATTAAGGAGGGGTAGACGGACCCTGTTGCTCAGAAAGGAGCAAGAAGTGGCCGAGCAAAGTCACACTCTTCTTTTTCGTAATATTGTAAAGAAAAATGCTGTTGAGCCCGAAGCTTTGCCCGACACGAATGATGTGGTGTATCTGACATGGGTTGATTTTCAAGTCATTCTCTCTCTTCAGTCCGTGTATGACTCTTTCTTTCTTCTTATGGCTCTGCGAAAAATGTCGGTCATCATCCTCGACAATAACTTCAAACTAGAATGAGACTCATGCAATGCGTGAAGCAAATAAATTATAGAAATAATTAATAAATATTGTAAGAATTATTTAAAATGAAATTTCTTTGAAATATTAGCAGAGTTTAGCATAGAAAGATCAAACATAATTCTCAAATTAGATTATTAGTGTACTAACCTAGACGTCTATGGAATACTTGTTTCTAATTAAATAATTTAATACAAATTATATGGAAGTAGGGGAGACAACAGGTAATATTATTCTAGTTTTATTTAATTGCTATTATGCTGCATGCTCATTAGTCATTAACAGATTTAATTCTGGCATCCATTATATCAATATGTTGTGGGTTCTCTACTTTCTAATAATTTTCTACATAGGGCATGAATATCAAATTCATAAATTGTGTATTAGCTTTTCTTGAAGGATTTGAATGACCTATATCATCTAAACGTCATAAGAGTTGTGGCCAACTGACAATTACTTCTTCCTTCCAATGGCTTAGGTTGAAACTCATATTGCTAAACTCAGATTACATATTAGTTTGATAGATGGACAGCATGAACAATTTAAATTTTCTTTTGACTAGTAGATGTACAATTAGGATTTGAGGTTTGTTTTCTAAATTACTGATGGCATGGAAAGGGTTGAGTATATACTATGGAGTCCCAAAGAGAAACTATGTAAATTCTTAATATGTGATCTAAATTTTAAAAGGTTTCATATGCAAACAAGTCATTAGCAATGGATGTAGAAATAGTACCATTAAGATAGAAAATGTAAAATGGTAAAGGCTTGAATGAACATTCTAAAACCAAAGGGACCGAGGCCACATTGGTTGAATGCAAGAAACTCCTCCATATCCTTCTCTTACATACTTGGTGAACTCTTTTGCCCAGGATGTCCTTGCTCTTTGCCACAGATCAAATAAATGTATAAATAAATAAAAAATAATTCTACTTTTGTGATCATCAACTACTAAAATGAACTACCCATAACAGTGTCTAAGATATTTTTATATTCACCACCTCTAATGGTCTTATTCATCACAATTTACAAGTGTTTGCATATATGTAGATGAAGAGGATTTCATGCACACTAATTAGATTGAAATTCTTAGAAGCAAGTACCTGCATTGTTTCTAAAGCATCTGTCTTTGGATTGAAGTCATAAAAGGTAATTGCAACAATAAGCTTCATACGAATTGCAAGTAAAACCAAATGCAAATTGATAATAAGGTTATATTTCAAGTATCTTTTGCTAGCAATCAAAGTTAACTTTTTTTCCAATCCTTATTTTGACTTTTAGTCACTTACCTCAACTTGATGTTGTAAGGATTGGACATAGTTTATGATCTCGTCCAACATTATGGCCCTTCTTACAGTCTGCAAGGCCATTAATGTGAAAGTGAAAAGGAATTAGATATTATAAAGAACACTTGTTTTATACCTCATAACATCTTGTGACAATGTCTTGTAAGCACCTAAGTTTTAACTTGAATCACAACCGACCGTATTCATCTTGACCAACGTAGGAAAAAAGACATCAAAGTTCATTTATATATGATAATCTTATTCATTATAGTTGGGTGATAGATTGTTGGGTATTGAATTTTGCTTTCTTGGTCTCAAGTAGGGGACTAAGAAATGTAACCTTTCTACTAAACTGTGACCATCAATAGCTTGACCTCTTCTAGCTCTAACATGAACAACTTCCATTGGTGTCTTGTCGTCTGTTACATTTCTTTTAATTCTCTTACCTCTTCCAGATTTCTAAAACATGCAAATAATATAAAGTATCAATCTCTATACTGCACATAAACATAAAAGATCCCAAAAAACCAATTTATATTTATCCTAATTATGAATGGAGAGCAAAAGAAACTATCAAAAGAAAACATACATTTTTTATCTTGCTCTTACTGTCAGAAACTACATGACTTGAGTTGGCTGATATGGTCTCAAGCATATCCACTCTCTTTCAATGGTGGATGGATGGCGTGCTTCTTACTTCGCTGTCAACTATTCTGAAAACATCTCAATGCACCCTCACTGCTTTGCAATATTGCCACGCGAAGAGATTCATCTACTGAAGATTGTGAACAAAGCCTCTGATCCCAAATTGTCTGTTATCAATGGTTGCACTTCATCGGATAGACCTAATGGGAATCATTGACGCCACCCACAATAGTAGCCACTGACAGATGGCCATCAATGAATTTGAGACATTGAAGTTGTCAAACCAATTTCCTATAGGAAAGTATGCATCAATAGTGGTAGCCCCCGACTCCAGCACCGGTGACACCAAAACCCCTTTTCTTAGTAGAAACTGCGAACTTATTTCATATGTTGTGACATCTTTAGGGAATCAAAAGAAAAGGGGTCGTAAAATGGGTGTCCATGGATTGACAGTGGTGGCTCATATCATCACCGGAGAATAGAGCTGGTGGCGGATTGTTGTCTCGCACAAAGCGGAGGAGACATGGCATCATTATGTTGTGTGTTATCAATGAGATTCGAGGGGATATCATGGTGTCGTCAACGGACGGGGCGGTAGAGTGAGCAGGGAAGAGTTGCGACGGGGAGGAAAGAGGGTTCAACGGAGGTCAATGGCAATGCATGGTTTTCTGGGTATGACTCTGTGGTCGTTCGAGGTGTGGGTGGAGGCTGAGGGATGATCCCACAAATTGTTGCTACATCTGTGAAGGAAAAGGGCTACCATTTGCTGCATCATTAACAAGAGTTGCGGGAGGAGAGAGTGGGGTTTCGGGGGAGAAAAGTGACGAGTCTGGCGTAGAAGAAGGACAGGAAAATTGTGAAATGTAAAATGTAGAAATGAGAGTATGGTAATGTAGAATACGAAGAGTAGTAATAAAATTAGAGAACGCCAACTCTAGCAAAATTATGATGTGGCAAAGTTTTAGGCTATTTAACATAGCAGCAGCTCAATATGTTACCGTCTTGATCTCAGAATTAATTTATTATAATAGATTCTTCAAGCATTAAAATGAAAAAAAAAAGGACTTCAAATTCTTCAATAAGCCATCATACTCCATGAGCAAACTCACTTCCACCTGATTGACATCTCCTCGGCGGAGGATTCCACCTTGTCCCACTTTCCATTTTCCATTCCCAATTCCTCTTTTGATTTCATTCTTTTCTCCAATGGCGTCCGAAGGCTTCATCGACAAGAATGTCGTTTTCCATAAATTCAAGGACAAATCTAAAAACAAGGTTAATAATCCTCTTTTTTCCATCTTTAATCAATTTTTCTGTATAACCTGGGTTTTTGAGATTTTGGATATTCGGATTCAGATTTGGTAACCCTATGTGTGCATTTTTATGAGCTTTTGTTTGTTTCAGATGTGTTTTGATTGCAATTGCACAACGAGGCTACTCCCCCGTCTTTATGCGTGATTGAACATGTAGGGCACTCTTTCCCTGTTTTATGTAATCTGTGTCAGTGCTTGCACGCTTTTATTCTTCTTGTTCAAGTTCAAGCAACAACATAGAGTAATCACTGCTCCGGATGTCACTTACCCAATGGTTGTATCATAGTGATATCATGGCCTCTGTGTTTTAGTTTGATACAATTAGATGTTCATGTTCTGTTTTTATACTATGGTGTGCTCCTTCCTCTTGGAAGTTTGAGCAAGTCTAGTGATTTTTTTTTAAAAAAAAAAGCGACGACACAGAGTATTGATTATGTGCAAGGTTTTGTTCTGTATAGTTTTGCTTCATTTCTTTTAATTCATATTTGCACTTTGCAACACACTTGTTCATTTGAAATTAAGTTTATTATTCCATAAGTTGACATTGAAACTTTTAACCATGGACACCCTTTCTAGATCTGCTTGTTGCAGCATTCAGTTCTCAAGAAATCTTGCATTATCTAGTTTCTCAGGTGCTTCAAAGTGCATTAAAAAAAACACAAGCAAATATGTCCAAACTCAAACGGAGTCAAGATATAGTTTGACATAATTACGTAAGCATGAACTTAGCTAATTGAAATGAACGCCCTCAGCTCAATCCAAGGGGTAATGAAACTCATTATTCAGTATAACATGAATCTTACATGTTAGATGCCAGTAAGTTTTAGCAGCATAGCTTCTTATCTAATTGAAGAGAATAAAATTTATAACAAACATGCAATGGTATTCTCAAAAGGGTGCAAGCAACAACAATGCATTTGGTAAAATTAATAGAGGAGACATAATCTTTAGAATATTTTACCTTTTCACCAGTTTAAATTAATTATCAATTCACTTAATTTTTTTCTCTTTTTTTTTTTTGGTTTCATCTTTTTATAAATGCTTTATTCTCTATGCATTTGGAGCCTGTCAAACACAAGTTGTCAATCTAATTAACCTCCTTTGCTATCATTCTCTACATTACAGGATTTTAGCTCACAATGGCAAATAGATGAGTTGGATAAGTTTTAATTGCAACAATATTGAAAGTAGTTTCATGAGAGAACATCTGTATCACAAGACTACAGTATTTTGTGGTTATATTTGCTAGAAGCATTGTTAGGAAAATGTTAGAAAGCAGACCCTAAAGGGTAGAGATCAACCAAGAAGCAATGAGTTAGCATGGAGGGAGCATATTCTAAACCAGATATGGTGCTTCCAAGTCAGATATTAGAGCCAAGCATGCCATCATACTAGTAACCAAGCACTATTTTTCCTTACTCAAAACTAGTTTGATCCTTCATTGAGTATGTCTGCTAGAAATGGTGAGGAATTAGAGAAGTTTGGTGGCAGTAATATGTGATTTGGTGTAATATGTAGCTAGTGCACGAGGACTGATTCTATCATATTTCTAAGCTTAGTTTCTATGTTATATGTATTCCTTAATGGTTGAAGGAACATGTTCTTCACTGATTCCCAAGGTTTAGTTTTCACTTCAATATACTTAACTAAATTCCCAGCTTTTAATTACATTTAGAGAGCTTATTTGAATTGGGTTAACAGAAAGCATCTAGTCATCTGCTTCATAAAACCATGGTGACATTGCGAGGCTAATGGGGTTGTATGTAATCTCTTGATTAGCTAAAGGAATTCTACAAATGCTTAGGAATGACTCAGTGCTATGCTATCTAGCATTAGGGGTAATTCTAGTGTATGTCTATGCTAACAATAAAACTTAACGATACGTTCAATTTGTAATGTCTAGATGTTGCATGGAAATTCTCATAGATGATATTGTGTTATTTCAAGAAAAATGTGTTATTAATAAAAATATCTTATATTACAATGAATAAACAACACACAATTCTACCAGTTATGTGAGAAAATTGAACTTTGTGTTAGACTTCTTTTAAGCTAGTGATAGCTTTAAAGTTTATCAAGTACGAACCGCAAGTTCTCATTTCCTATAATAGTGTGCCTAGGAATGGCACTGTGGAAAAGGTAATTGGTTTTTTGGATTGTGCAGCTGGATACTTTTTTTCTTTTTTTAACAGTGCAATTCTAAACTTACAACTTTTTAATTTAATAAGACCGTCAGTCGCTTGAACTTCACTTGCATTTATCGTAATAACTAAGAAATATAGAACATAACTATGGTAGTCAAAGAATCTATTAAAATTCCAAATATGTAATGGACCAAGAAAATATGTCAAGCATAAGCTACATATGAGAAAGTCTACTTAATATCACTTGCAACACTATAATAAAGCAAAACAAGTTTTAAAATATAAAATACAGCCTGCAACGGCTTCCTCAAAAGCTAAAAGAGTTGCAACATCTGGGAGACTAGTGAGAAACTTGATGGTTTGGCGCAAATGGGAGCTTCCAACTTTCAGCGTCCATGTTGTTAATTCAAAGACATTTTCCATGGGAATAAAATAAAATCTCAGAATAGGGAAGAACCTTTTCTGGTGAGTTGTTCTTAAAGAAAAAAAAAATGCATAAGAATAAATGGTGCAAAATTTCTATAAAATTATGACAGCTGTAATAGAAATACCTGTAGAACTTCTAAAAATGTGATATTTTGGCTAGCACTCTGTATTTGGTTAGCATTCTGCAAATCAATATAAAAATTTCATTAAAAGTAAACTTGAATACTTAAATTTGATATGCATAATATCTACACACCTGATTTGGATTGAAGGGAGCTTCAAGGATGTTATCTTGTGTTCCAATGCCATCAAACATTTCAAATCCATAGAAGCTTTCATGTAGATCTGTCTGGGCTTTAGTTGGACTAAGATTCAACTATAAAATATTGCAAAACATGGATTAATATTAAATAATAGTATACAACCAGATGCAAACTTGTTTGGATATATGAAATATAATTCATATTTGAATATTACCTTCTCAATTTGTTCACAATTTTTGCCTTTTTCACTGCATTCTTGCTTCTTTTTTCTTAACTTTTCACAATTTGATCAACTTTAGATTCCTTAAATTTTGATGGGGCCGTCCTTTACTACAAACTGCTAAAGGATCAAGTACCTTGATCCGTTCTTGAGAAATCATTGACAGATTTGATATCAACTGAGATGCTTCAATGCTCTGATGAGATACTTTTGTTCTACTTATCTCAACTTTCAAACCATTAATGCAATTCATCACTTTCATAAGATCATCATCACTATTTGCCCCTATACAAGCAACTTCATAAAAGGCATTGCACATCTTATCAAGTCTTTGAGTTTCAAGAGTAGCAATGTAATGATTATTGCTCTTCAATGATGTATAGTCCATTTCATATCCTTCCTCCAACAAGAGAACACATATTTAGAAGGCACTGACTTTGTTTTTCTCATATGATTAAGCATAGCTAGAATGTGTCAACATAAAATACCTTTAAACTCAAACAAATGACATGCACATTTCACTTCAAACTCTTCTTTATTGAAGTACACAAAGAAAGATATGTATTTCATTCTATCATTAACTTTTTTTGTTTCAACAATAGAAAAAGTTGAAATTGATCCTTCTTCCTTCTGAATGTAAGCATTATAGTACATGACACTAGCTACCTCTTCTTGGAACTCTTTGAATTTTGCATTGGTGTAAACTTTTTGAAATTGAGACTCAATACCAAACACACTCACACTCACACAAGGGATCAATGTGCTGAAGGAATTGAAATCTGCTAAGCACTCTTTCTCAGCCTTATCTCGTAGAGTATTGTCATATTGTTCCACAAATTGCTTCAAGGTTGTCTTAGAGTTAACGTACCCATCAAAGAAAGCATTCATACTTTCACTTCTTTGTGTTGTTGACATGCCAGCCCAAAGTGTATCCTTCACATATGCAAGTAGCCAATGATGCCTCTCATTATAAAGTCCATTTAGCCATTCATTGTCATGAATATTATAGTTTACAATCATTTTTTCCCAAATCTCCATAAACTCTTCTTTACTAAAAGAATCAAACACAGCACTATGCAAAATCGACTTGATTGACTCATAGTTAGAATAACCCCTCGATTTCTCAGGGGCTTTCTTCATGACATGCCATAAGCACCAACGATGATGAACCTTTGGGAAAACATCCTTAATTGCATTTTGCATTGCTCTATCTTGATCAGTAATAATAGCAGTTGGAACTTGTCTAGACATGCATGCCAACCATGTCTTAAATAACCATGTAAAAGTTTTAGTATCCTCATTTGACAATAAAGCGCAACCAAGTAATATTGATTGCCCATGATGATTAACTCCTACAAAAGGAGCAAAAGGCATGTCATATTTGTTTGTCAAGTAAGTGGTATCAAATGTCACTACATCTCCAAAATATTCATATGCAGCCCTACTTCTTGCATCTGCCCAAAAAACATTTCTTAGTCGACACTTTTCATCCAAATCCATCATATAATAAAAATTGCTATTTTGCTCTTGCATCTGCCCAAAAAACATTTCTTAGTCGACACTTTTCATCCAAATCCATCATATAATAAAAATTGCTATTTTGCTCTCGTATTTGATGAAAACATCCTTGTATGGCTTCGGCATCTCCAGTCCCTAATCTTATCCTTCTAGCTTTGTCAATGTAGTTTCTACAATCTTTCTAGGTAAATGTAAGGTTCTCATATTCTCCAGCTTCAACAATAAGTGATTGAAAATTTTTGTTCGCACTAATTCCAGCTTGATCATTAATCTCAGGCCTCTTTTTCACCTAAGAGTCTATTTTTCTTTTGCATCTAAAAAATCATACTTTGCCTGGACTCATTTCATGATTGTGTTCAAAGATAACACTAGTAATCTTCACCTTTCCATCTAGACCCAAACATGCATTAAGTTTGGCTTTGCATTGTGTTTTGGTGGGTGGGTTTGGCTTCAAAAGCTTGCTTCGTTGGCTTACTAATTTTCTAGCTAGAGCACAAGATAAAATGAAATATTTCTTCCCATCAATATCATTTTTTGACGTCCTTTTTGTAATAGCAAAACTTTTTTTCTTGGCAAATTCATAATAATGTGCCTCAACCTCTTTTTTAGACTCAAATATCATTCCAGCTTTAGGTTCTTCATTGCCCTCATTCACTTCTTCATTATGCTCTTCAACCTCACCTATTGATTTTTGTCCATCATGCTCAAATTCATCATTCTTATCTTATTTGCCTCCCTTAGAAGACTTATTGTCATTAACATGAGAGGAAGATCCCTCTAAAGCAATTTCTCCTTCCATTCTATCAAATTCAACAAAATCATCAAAATGAAAGAATAATTTCTTTTATGCAAAAAAGTAATGAATATAAAAAAAAAAACCACAGAAACATAACAATAAATATATGGATTTTGAAAACAAAATTCTTTTAAGTTTTTACCATACCCACCAATCACGTCATCTAATATCATATGTCGATAAATTTTGAACTAACATGTGCAATACTGTAAGCAATGAGTTATTTAAATTACGAAATAATAAAACGAAAATACCATGGCAAAAAGTTTCTTAAAATACAAAGTGCCACTTAATTTCTGCGACCTTAGGAATTAATGTGAGGGCTCAAATCAAATGTATGTATCTTCCTTTTGTAATATAGCTTATATGTATATTTATAGAGAAGACTTTTTTCGACTAAAGAATCTCATGGTCAGAATCTGACCTAACAATATATTGCTAATGCTAATGAGGTAGCATCACAAAATGACATAAGAAAACAACTAAAAGAAGCATCTTTCAATTATTGTTCGGTTTTTACTTGACAAGGGCAGCCAAAAAATAGGGTGAAATACTTACCAGAATTTTAATACCAGATATGGATTAATTTTGATATGTACCGCAAAATTCAATTCCAAGGTAGAAACCTATGTAATCTTGTCGCCTCCAATAATGCTGCTAGGAGAAAGAGTAAAATAATGAGGATTGCAGTCTCAGCCAAGGGTCTATGAAATCTCGCCGCCGTCAGTAATAAGTACAGAGGAACAAAAGGAGCAAGACAATTAGGATTGAGGAATATCTGTTGCAATAGTCTAAATCTATAACCGTTTAAAATCTGTTTAGAAACTATTGATTATTAATTTAATTAATTTAATATAATAATAGCTTACTAGCATTACGTGGCCTTTGCCAGCTGTTTAAAGGATTTGCCAATTGTGCTGGGTCAAACAAATTCGGTAACGGCTTCGGGCCGAGTAGCATCATTGTATTACAAAGGGACTATTATTTTGATCTTAAAAGATAAATTTGTTCACAAATTAGTTTCTAAAAAATATTTTATTAATTTATAGTCTGTTTGATCTTCTAAAATTTAATTTACTAATATATTAAATTTTTAGGAATTAATTTATCAATATATTGATTATTCATGTATTATGAACTACTAAAATATTCTTAAGGATCAATGTATGACCAGGTTGAATTTTGAGTATCAAAATGATAATTCTCACTAAATAAATTTAGACTCACTTAATATGGTACTGTGGCTGTATCAATATGAGTCGCGTGTGTCACAATTTTTATGTTTATATAACAGTTAGCCACACTCAAAGGGATTCCTACAACAGAGGAGAAAACAAAGAGAAAGTATGATAAGCCATCAATCTTTTTATTTATCTTTTTTAATGTATCTGCCGTAAGATTAAACTTTAGATGCAAATACATTTTTTATTCAATTAATATGTTGTTTTGTTGGTGCTTTCTTATATGCACTTTGCTAGTCGAGGTGTATTATGTACTTTGTGATTTAGTGATACAGGTTAAATGGTATATCAACTATCAATACACCAATTACTTGTTATGTAATATAATAATTTTTTTATTTTAACGAGACTTTATAAACATAGTTAAATATATTTTGCAAGTAACCAAAAAATATTTACATGATCCTGAAATTGAATAAAATTTAATTGAGAATATTCTTAACAATTTTAAAATATCATAAAATATTTCTTGATAAGAATACTTCATACAATCAACTTATTCTTAATTTTAAATTTTTAGATAAAAACAAAATTCTAAAATAAATAATAAGCAAAAATTTAGCGAAAAATTTTATTCACCAATAAAACAAAAACAAAACCAACAAAGAATGATTTTAAGCGAACTTTCGTATTGTTTGGAAGTTTTCCTAAGAGAACAGTTAAAAAAAAAAAGAGATTAGATGAAATCCTGAAAATTTATCTTTTTATTTTTATGAATATTTTTAAATTCCCCTAATTTTAAAAGATTTTAAACATCCAAAGCCCCTCCTCCAAGTTAAAAAAAAAAAAAAATACTAAGTAACATCACATTCTTTCCACTTATATTTTTTTTTAATTTTTATCTTCGTTTCATTTCTTCCCTGAATATACAAATCAACAAATATAGCCTAACAAGCCAATGAACAGTGACCAATGAGAGTTGACACAATTGATAAAAAGCAATCTTATACCCCACAATGACGTAAGTTTAATTCTCTCTGTCAATATAGGAACTCTTTTAATGGATAATCTTGTAAATCCCTTATAAATACTCTTTGAACCCTAAAGCTTTGCCCTAACCCTAATGAAATGATTGGCATCAATCCCATCTAAACTCATCCACACCAAAAATTATATATATAGCCAGAGAAATCTTTCACACTATCACTAGCTACTTTGGTCCTTTACATGTGCACGTTCATACAGTATTCAATTGTAATACTTGCAGCATGCAAACCTTTTAAGAATGGATGAGGAAAAGAATTAACAAACTCCCATTTGAAACATGATACGAGGGTATTACACAGATCCCTATTCCCTCGTTACATATATGCATTGGCCGCCCCAAGACCGGTGAAGTCTCAAATCATTACAAATTACAATCATGCGTATACAAAGTACTCAAAAATCAATGATCCACTAAAACGTACTATACAGGCAATCTAAGGAAGCAGAAATATTCACCCTCTTATCAAAGTTTGTTTCAATACCCGATTGATACAAATGATAACTCCTTTACATTTCCCCGAATGCTCCATTAAGATAGTAAGATACATTCGACTACCAAATACAACCTGGTGAAATAGCATTGAAGTGAAAAAAAACAAAAAAAAAGAAACCAATCCGCAACAAAGGAATTTACCTCTACATACCATCCTATCTTAATCAGCAACTCGTTTACCACTTGGTTTCATTTATGTTTTTCCCTTCGAAAAATTCACCCAATATTCGATCTAGATCTTCTACTGTGTATTTGATGTACTTCTGAGGATTCTTTCCACACTCCACTAGAGGCCTGTAACACAGCAGGATCCCAGTTATGCATCATAGACTCATAGTGAAATAATAGCTAACATTAAACCACAGGGCATCATATGCAAACATATAAGCCAATGAGTTGTTAAAGTGTGAATTAGTAACTAGATAAAACTTTAAGACGGGTTAATTTGCAATTAATTGAAACGAGAACATACCCAAAACGTTTCACAAATGATCTATAGGCTGGCAACAAGACTACAGCAACTGCAAGCCTTAGAGACTCTCGCAACTCGGTGTCAGGAACTGTCCATTGAGACTGTTTCTGATGGAGTTCCTCAAACATATCGTTGAACATCTTGAACCTGAGAACACATACACATTTACCTGCTAAAAGAAATGCTTTCCTGAGTAAAAGTACATAAAGAAGCAACCGAAAGGCCACCTGTCTTTAACAATTGCTGTCGAAGCATCGCTACTACTTCTGGTCCTACCACCATCTGAAGAGATTAGGCCCTGAACAGATAGGCACTGCATAGTCTGCCAAGGGAAAGAATCACAATTCAGCAATAGCATGGTACCTTCTGAAATAATTAAAGATCAATGAAGGGGATGACATTCTGAGCCCTTATCCAGATGATTGCACAAAGATCAAAACCAAAAACACAAATAAACACTAATACGTACCACAAAGGAATACATTACATCTCCATGGAGAAAATTAATTATTGGTAGAAAAGAGAAATATAGTGGCTCTTACCATATAATTGTCATACACAGTTACACCAACACACATATAAGCATCAAGAAACACGAAAATTAAAGAATGTAGCAAGGCCGCCAAATCAGCAATCACTCTTCATATATGAAAAGGGTAACTCCCTAAAAATTGCCATAAACAAACATGAAAAGCAGCTCACTTGCCAGAAAAAAATTTCTATGCACCAAATCATCCTCATCAAAATCCCTCTCTCTCTCAGGCCTATGACAGATGTCTAAGCTAACCAAACGATTTCTCTGAGTATCTCCAACCCAGACAGATGGAAAACTAACAAATTTCTTAATCCTCTAAGCTGCAGATACGGGGTGATGTATCAAAATGGGGTCATTGGCTTCGCATGGACTGGCTTTAAATGATCAGGAATGGGATGATTTGTTCAGAAAGTGAGTTGTGAAGTTGTCAGCCCAGCCCTAACCCTCCAAGAATGGTGGGTTAATTGGGCGGGCAATTTAGCCCATCATAAAGTTAAAAAAATAAACAGAAAATAATAGGTAACCAAATATTCAAGAAACATCTATAAAAGCTGCAAGACATGTTGCAGTCAGCTGGGTCAATAGAACAATACCTTTGCCCAAGCATTTCTTTTGTATTGATTTGCATGCTGCAGCACAATCCCCCCATGTTGTTGTACCCAATCATCCCCCAGCAAATCCTTGGCTTCAGCCCTAAAATAGAAAAGGATTAGAAGAAAAATAACTTTGAACCAATATTATGTGCAATAAAACTATGAACTAAATAAATCAATAACCAATATTATGTGCCAGTCACATACCTATGAACCGAACTGAAAACATAATAAATATTGTTCATGAGAAAAAGATGCATCAACGCAGGGTCACTATACTGCTTTGATTTCCCATATAAATTGGTTTGCAAAGCTTGAATTATTCGCATCGTTACAGATGCTAGCTGTGAAGAGTCGTCTCGACCTTCAAATTCTTGGAAAAGTTGCTTCAAGGTGGACCGATAGCTGCAAACATTTAAAGAAATCTGATCAGGTCAAATATGTGAAGACCAATGATGAAGATCCCGGCAAAATTTACAAAGCCACACAAACACGAAGGAGAGTAGACAAGCTTAGGCATTCTCCTTATGTAGGGAAGAAAAAGAATGTTTAATAATTGATTTCTCTTAAATACAAAATAAAGCATTGGTTTGCACAATTCCCTCATAGTCATAGATATTAATAATTCAGGAATCAGGATATGGAAAACAAAAAATGGGTTGGAATAGTTGGAATTCTTCAGTTAGTTTAAAACAATCATCAATCGCATGGTTAAGCAAAGATCTCACAAGTTTGAAGACAACACATGCAAGAACTCCACTCCAGACAAGCTCCAGCACAATATCCACCAGAGTCACAATTATTCTCATGGGCAATTTGATGCAATATCCTTGCGCTATGTAAAATTGTTTATACAATCATTAATAACACACATACAGAGAACCCTGTCTCTTGCACGGGCAAAATCAAATTTTCTCCAAAACTTTACTTGATTCTGATTTTACTATTTCAGGCCACTTAATTACTCCTAGTTTCCCAGCAGATCAATTTCAAGACAATTTATTTTCCACTTACACAACATGTCCCAACATAAAAGGGAATACGAAATAGCCCATTCTACCTACCATAGTTAAGTTGCAGAATTTCTACAACTATTTAACTACTTGGGGCTGGGATTGTTTTTCAGCACAATTACCTAATTAAATATGTTAGAACAATAAGATCAGGAGTCATATCATGTATTAATGAGCTAGGGCTGGTATTAGAAGTACTACACTAGTACTTGACCTAATTATTAGTATAAATACTATAGGAATGGTAGGCTACTATTTATACCAATAAACATGTCAAGTACTAGTGTAGTACTTCTAGTACAGGCCAAAGCCAACAAATACAATACAAACACTTGAAGATATTAGGCAAAATAAATGAAAAAATGAGTTTGAACCATAACGAAAACTTTTAAAAATTATAATCATCAAAGTAAAAAAAATACATAGTGACAAAAAGCCTTGTCATCAGTGAAAACAGGACTGGATGCTATAAAAAGTATAAATAATTTGAATGATATTGCTAAAAAATTGGGATCAGAATACAACACTGATGAACTTACTCAAATAAAAGCTTCACCACATAGCTTGTCAAAGGATGGACAGCTGCATCGGTCACTGCAGTCTCTGTAGCATCTTTCCCAATTGCTTCTTCACAATCTCCAAAGGTCTCCTGAGCTCTTTGTGCAAGTTGTTTTGTCAAACCAATTGCAGCTTCTCTTATTTCAGTGCAAGCTTTGCCTCTAAAAACTGTTTCAATCTGCAAATTGTCAGGTGAAATAGTTGATAACAAGATTATAACACCATTAAAATATGCCTGTGTTTGTTTTACATACAAAACAGCCACCCAGACCTACTCTGCACCGTGAATATCAAATATATCACATCTTTTCCCACTAAAATAATCAATGCAGTTGATAATGGAAAATTCTATAAATTGGAGTTGAAAGCAAAAACTGTAGTACATTAAACTCAACAAAGCCACACTAATAAGTTCAGGAATTTTCTCCTTAAAAAATCGCGAATGTGTAAATATTACAATTTAAAATTTTTCTTTGATACCGTCAAGATAAAATAAGCGTAAAGGTAGGAGGCTATAATTGGAGTTCTAATTTATAGTAGTTCTAAATTATAGAAGAGTTAAGACCTATAAAAAGGTTAAACAAAAGGCATTGGGCAAAGTTAAATGATAGTAAAAATCATAAAAAGTCCCACAATTAATGTGACATGAAAGTTCCAATCATGTAAAAGAGACACAGATGCATTAGTACTTAACTATCCTACAATAAAGCCATTGTTTTTTTTCTTTTTTTTCGAGGGGGGGTTTTAAAATAAGTTACAGGTCACTTACTGGTCTCACAAACAACTGAAAATAAAACTATAGATAAGTTAAAAATCCAAATGAAAAGGCATTGACATGATATAGGCAATACCAGTGTTAAGATGAATAAGAAAATTCACAATTGGCTATTGAATATAACATAGAAATTTACAGATAGACCCCTTAAGATTTATGAATCAATGCATCAGAGTGATAGCAGCAAGATTTAAGATTTTGGATGTCAAACGCCCTACCTCTGAATGGAGCTCTTGCATTATTTCATACATGTCCAATAGTACAAATAACTTTTTAGGGGATCCCTTCCTTTTGGCAATTGCTTCTCCAAAACTAAGTAGCATGGAGACACTGTTTGTAGTCACCTCAGCAAAACACTGTTCACTGAGTGAATCAAAACCTTCAAAGATCTGATCACAAACTTTCCTCTCACCAGCAAACAACAATTTGACCTGTCCACGTATAATTACATATTTGAGCAGAAAATAAAGGGGAAAAAAGATCAATTGTACAATCTTCTTACAGCTATACGCATAAAATGGATCCAGTTTCCTATCTTGGCTTCCAAAATCTCCCATTGCAACTTTTGAACATCGTCTTTGTTCAGTTTCTCAACCCCAAATATTTGGAGGCTTTCCTCCAACACATTAGAACGGGCATCTCTACATAATGATAATGATAATAATCATAATTAAATTGCAGCAGTAATACTAGTCATTGTTGGAAACTTGTATTATTGGTGTTTGTGTACTTACAACGAACCTTTGAAGTTAGCATTGAAACTTGAGATTTCCATTTCCTTAATTCAAAATATTTTATGTAACAGTTTCCTATAACAGCATACAGCATGATGAAATTTTGAAAAGTAAAATTATAATTTTGCTGGACTTTTGTGATAATTCATCTACCCAAGTAGTGACTATGGTTTCATTTCAGTCACTGGGTCACAGAAATCTTGTGCCTGGTTGTTTATAGTACACTTTGGATGCATCAAATTATTCCTTAAATTCCTTTTATAAAGACCAAGTTGCTGCCCTTTGGAACAGGATTCAGACTGAGCACAAAAGCTGGGAGCATGGGTTGCTTTTCTCATCACCTCTAGTCAAATTTTGTTTTTGGATTTTACCTGTTAGTTCAATTACTTTCATCGAGAAATTGAGTTCAAATTAATGGATCCCAAAATAATTTTCGTGCTCTTTTACAATTTTTCAAATTATGAGATCTAAAGCAAGGCAATGTCACTTTTTCCTTCTGCAGTGTAACAGCAATCGAACAAAGAGCATTACCTGTAGATTTTGAGTAACTGTTGTCGGTCACCAGCTTCAACGATTTGCTGAGCTAAATCATGTAGCAGTGGCAGAATTATTGGTGGTATAACAGAAGGAGGTGTGTATACAACAGCATCAGCATTATTGTTGTTGTTGCGTGGCTGAGAATGATGATTAGAAGAAGGATTCTTTCCACTAGGATCACTCTCATGGCCAGGAGATCCTGCCAATAGTTGCATTGAGTTTGGAAGGCAATCAAAGAGGCACTCAGGTTCCACATGTTTGCTGTAATCACACAGGATAAAAGGAAATTTCAACATGAATGAAATTTTCACCCCCCAAAACAAAAGAGGAACTTTCACAAAGCAGGAAAAAATTAAACGAATCTCATGTTCACTAAATAACCACACTAATAGCGGCATAGGCATAAAGCCAAATATGGCTCAAGGAAACCATCATCCTTTTGCCACGAAAATCTCCCTATATATATTGAGACTAGAAGATATTTCTATAATAAATATTATCAAGGGAACCATCATGCAACTACCAATCTAAGAACCATGGGAAAATTATGAAACCTTTCGATATTAAGTACAAAACTCATTTTAGAACAAAAATATGGAACCAAATGAAGTATTAAGAAACAGATTTTCCCTTTTTTTTTTTGTGGGCCCGCGGGGGAGTGGGGGTTACACCAGTACAGGAAGACACCATCAAAACACTTCAAAATGCTATAGAAAGCTCTTTGGACTTATACCAATTTGTTTAACATCATATACAAATAAACCAAAAATGGTGAGCAACATATCAAAAAGCGAAGCAGTTCAATTAAGTAGACCCCCTCCGCGGGAGAGGTCCCTTTCGTGGGAGGGGGGAGGGGGTGGGACTGGAATTCATTCCACGTACAAGACTGAACTAAAGTGGTCTAGCACAACAGGGATCACCTTCTTCCCATGACCTCCTGAGGATAAGAGACAGGACTAAAGAAAGCCAAAAAGAAAATCTGTTGAGTATAATCACGATGTTCACAGCATAAAGTTGGAGGAGACACAGGCAGCTGTTTTGGCATAGTATTAAAGATTGATTTATCTGATGAAATGTCATTTTCCTGACCCTAAACCATCAATTGCTGCTTATTTAGTGATTAAAATGCAAGCAATGAACTTTTGGTTGATCATGCCAAAAGGTGAACAATATTAAGCCAAAAAATAAACAAACCTGCAAAATGACAATAGCTGCTTAAACTCATCTTCTCGCTTAGAAATAGCTTTAGCAAGCAAATTACTGGCATGGTTGACAATACCATCACTTCTCTTAAAACCCATTTTACTACCAAAAAACTCAATGCTGATTCTCAGTTTCTCAATTGCTTCAAGATTGTTTTCCAAGTCTTCATGTGGCCCTTTAAGTAGGCATGCCTCTGCCTGTACATTGGATCAACGAGAACATAAAACAAATATATATATAAGAATATCAGGAAAAAAAACTCATAAAAACAACATATATCTTTACCACATCTTACAAACAGAAGAAAGTAGAGTCCTTTAGCTTTCTTAATCAATTTTTAAGTTAAGTGGATATGAAAATTATTCCACCGCTCCTCTTCCAAACCTGTTAATGTACAAAGCTTAGCTGAACAGAATCATTTGGAGCACTTGACAATTACAAATAAAGAGGATAGGAAACTAAGACATATGACGTGGAAGGACAAGAAGAATAGACAAAACTAATTTCATAATAGTGAAGGTGATAATATATTAATTAAACAAATTAAAGGACCATCAACAACAATATCGAGTGTTAGAAATGATGCATGTAATTACCATATGTGCCATGGGAATGTCTAACTGCCATGTCATTAATATGGCATTGAAAACATTAGGTTCTTAGGAAATAACTAGTCATTAATAACCTTGTGTTGAAACTATGCCATGTGTTTATTTACTAAGGAGTGTATATAGTGTTGCAAGATGTCAATACTCAGCACCTAGGACCTAAGCAATTCTGCCACACTTTGGTGTTTTTAATCCTCTTACACTCCTCCTTCTCTTTTGTATCCTACAAATTCAACACATACTAAGCCTTTTTGCACTATGTGATGTTGGTTGCACCAAATTAAAGGACCAAAGAACAATAAATAAAATTATTGAACAAATGAAAAATGATAATGTACTAGCTTGGACAGGTAGCTACAACAATGAAATGTGAGAAAGAATAATCCTAATGGGAATAATTTGGACTGCAGTACTTTAAGAGCCTATTGTGCTCTGTCCCAAAAGTTCCATATTTTCTAGGTGGGTTTTGCCAGAGTGGTGAACTTGTTCCCAGCATTTTCGTATCCCCTTGGTGGATTCAAAGAGTGGTGAGTTTATCTGGCTCCATATCCATAAGGTTGTGAGTTCCTTAAGGTGGCAGACTTCTATTAATCCAAAAAAATAAAATTTCAATTTCTGTTGGTTCTGACACCTAACAGTTTTCCAGTGTTCGGGGCATTTTCTTGGTCATTTAATGGAGAGTTATCTGCTATCTTCATAGTTCAGCATTTTTCCTCTTTCAGTGCAAATATATTGCAAATTTTAGTTTAGTGGCCCTTTATATCTGAGAACAGCCAATCAGCCACCTTCCTCCTTATACCATTTGGCAAGTATACAAGAACATCCTGAAAAAATGGAAACATATAACATCAACTGATAAATAGTTTGCTCCAACCCCTCTGCGGATTTGTCAAACATACATCTGCCCAAAATAATTCATGTGCTGAAGCTCACACAAAAACCAACAAAGTAGTTATGTCCCAAAGCAAAATTCGGGGCAACTCAATTACTGAAAATTTGCCATTATTCTAACCAATTGATCACATCCATTTTCACACTGTAGTGTAGCATGAAAAGTACCTAACAAGCTCTTTGATGTTTCTCAGTAAATGAGGACTTGTCCATATAACTTGGAGAAGTTATCAGTTAGTTGGAAAATTATGAAGTAATGTGACTTGTTTTCAATCTTCCGTGCTTGAAGTTATTGGGGCACAGGCTTTGCCTTTGAATTTACACTCTATTGAGGTAGGAAGAGAGGTAGTAGTAGCAGTAGTAGTAGTGTAGCAAACATCTTAGTTGCTTATAATAGATAATTAACATCACAAATGAGACAATAATCAAGCCTTTACATTTGCAGTTGATCAACACAATGAAAACGAACAAGATTTTACTCAAAGATATACATCAATTCTCCTCCTAACAATTATATGCATGTTTTAAATTGTGGTTGCCAAAAATTGCAAATATAATGCACCAAATGTGAGTGCAATTGCGCAACTTAAAACAATAACTATATGTGAAATGAAAGATATATAGAACTGTTGAAGGACTAGGACTAAAAATACTTTCAGTTATCAAATTTAACCTTGCTTCTAAGTAAATACCCTGGTTCCTTTTGAAAAGGAATGGCAGAAGAATATAGGAACTTACTTGGCTAACCTTCTGCCCAAGACTGGTGATATCTTCTAAGACTTGCTCAGCAGAATTAGTTCCAGCTGCATCTTTAGCCGGCTGCATTGACATTGACTGAAGGGCCTCTGATTCAGTGGCTTCCTCAGTAGAATCAGTTTCTCTTTCATTTTCATCATTCGGCTGCGTTGCCAAAGAGTCATACATATCTATATCCAGAGGTACAGGGTCAGAATCAGAAGATGAACCCATTGTATCTTCAGTTCTAACCAAGGGCAGCTTCCTAACTGCACTAAGTATTCTTGTCACCTTCAGCAAGGTCTCTTTCGAGTCTCTTGTAGTCTGAACTTGCATATCAAACCTTAAGAACCTCTCCAGAGACACTACCAGTTTCGCCAGTTCTTCTTGGTAACGGATCCTGGCAGGGAAATTTAACTTGCTGACTTTTGAACACTTGTAAACAAGCTTTGTGCCCTCTTCCATTTCCTTAATCAACGAACGTAGCTCTTCCTTGGGGCGGCCCAATTCATCGTTGTGCTGTTCTATCTCTTTGATCACAGGATCTATTGCTCTTAAAGTCGTGCTGAGGTATGCTAAAGTGTTCTCGAAATTACTGGCCTTGTCTTTAATTTCCAGAACCGCCTTCAGCAATTCGCCAAATGCAGCACCCAGAGCAGCTCCTCCTAGTAGTTCTACTGCCATAATTTACCACACAGCACAGCACAAGAACACTCGCCGGCCACAGCAACCAAAGAACTTGTTAAGATTGATCTTACTCGATTGATTACCTGGACAATATGAAACAAACAACCTGCTTGTACCGACAGGTCAACGCTTCTGAAACCGTAGTCAACGAAGGAGGTTTCTTGGAACTTAATTCCTATCTGGAAAAAATGCTATTTTCACACGCTCTGAGTTGACACATACGCCACTCGTCCTATGTGGACAGAGCAAAAGTAAACATTGTAGAGTAAAGGCCGTATCTGACAGTGATACAGTGAGATGAAAAAGAAAACAAGAAAAAAAAATTGTGAAAGTAAAAATTGTGAAGTCTACCCCCTCTATCCCACTCTGAGACTCTCACTCTCGCTCTGAAACTCTCTCACTCTCACTCTTTTTCTGTTCATTCTTTTGTGGGTCTCTCATACTATGTATGAGAAGCCAAAGAAAGCGCCAACGAAAGCACCAACGGGCAAACAAAGCCCACCAACATTGAAGAGAAGGAAGTTCACTTGTCGGTTGCCACTCCAGTCACTGCTGCTTGTGGAGACAATGCAAATTACAGGGTTGATTGTGTGTTGAAACTTGTCAATGAGTTGAGATAAGGTTCTTGAGCCAATGATCCTACATGAACTAAGAATAGATCCATGATCCCGGCTGGTGCCAAGCTAGAATTATCTAACCCGTAAGAGATTGGTTCCACCACTACTGCTGTGTTGATGGTCTTAGCAGTGTAATGGGTGGTGGCAATTGTGGCTTTCACACATTTTGAAGCTCTCCTTGCAAATTATTGGAAAGGACAAATGTAGTCTCGACAACTTTTGAGGCTAATGTCGTTACAAATTTGATTGTCTTGAGACATGGACATTGTTGTTAGCAAACCCATATTCTTTTTCCTTTTTATCCCTTTTCCTATTAATCTATGCTTTGTTTAATGTTGACCGGAGATGCAGAGTTATAGAGCAACTTATACGGTAAAGACATATTTGAACCCACTTTAGATCCCAGTATATATCACTTAACTCTTGCGAGCCAACTCACTGTAAAAAGCAAAATTAAAATAGGACTTTTCTTTCTAATGATAAAGGGTGTGTTTGTTTATGTTTTTTATAAGTAAAAAAATTATTTTTTTTTTTAAAAATAATTTTTATGTATTTGGATAAATTTTTAAAAAAATTAATTTTCAACTTTTTTGAAGAAATTAAAAAGAATAGCTTCTGAAAAAAAATTAGTTTTAAGTTTTTTTTGTTATATATAAAATTTAAATTTTAAAATCACTTTTTTCAAAATATAAAACAAACGCACCCAAAATCCAACTTTGGTTCTATATATTTTTTAAATTAAAAATAATTATTAATATATTTATCAAATACTTTATTATAAATATTTTTTAATATACAATTTTATTTTTGGATTGAATAAGAATATAAAATTTAAATTTTTTAAATAATGTTAGTTAACAATTAATTTTTAAAAAATTAAGTTACGAATAAAAATTTCGTGCATTTATTTTTTAAAAGTTAAAATATAAAAATTCAAATTAAATTTATTTAGGAACTAAATAATGGATGAGTAGAATTTGTGTAGAGAGAATTTGAAAAATATTGGAAATAATAAAAATAAATTGTGAAAAGAGATTGATATTTACATAGTAGAATAAGAATAAAATAATAATAAAACCATTAGCAATAGTATCCAATCAAATAAAGTAATTATGTGAATTCAAGCAATTTAATCAAATATTACTAACTAGATAAAAAATCTGCACATTCCATGAAGCTAATAAACTATAAGAATGACTAATAAATATTATAGAAATGATTTAAATTGAAATGACTATACAATGAAATTTAAAATATAATGCATTCGTGATTAAGTGGAAGTCTGGTAATTATTTTTTTAGAAAAAAACAAAGACATATGTCCTTTACAGGCGTCTAGATTGAATTGAAAGCACATAGATGTTTGATATTCAAATATGTTTCCTCCTTTTGTATGTCTTCTTTTCTGCATTTATTTCTTCTTTTTGGTTGGGCTTGCCTTTTTTGAAACTTCGGATTAAGATTGACTCATCATCCAATGCTAGTTTCTACTCTTTGTTTTTTTATGTTGTCTTTCTTGTTTCTTTGTAGATGATATCTTCATCTGATGATGTTATATCTATTATTTGTTTGCGATACCTTTTCCTTGAGGTTTGTATAGATATGAGCTCTTCATTTAACTCTCATTTGACTCTTTGTTTGATAGTATTGTTGTTGGTGAGGGTGGTTCCTATACATAGTATTGTTACATATAAACGTTAAGAGGTAAATTTGTTTGCTTAACATGAATGCAAGTATTTTTAACATTGTTTAATTATGTAATTTTGGAATAAGAAAATTGCAAAATGTATTTTATTTTATTTTAGTATGAAAAATGCAAAATGAATTTGATGGCTCTTCTTACCTATTTGATTTGTTTTAAGAGTGGTTGGGCCTCCAAGATGTTGTTTGGGACAAAGGTCTTTTTTGAAAGTGTAATTGTGAGACCCTTCTTTCAAGTTGTGATTTGTCAACTTTATTTCAAATACAAGTGTGCGGTTGCAAAGGTTTTATAATTTTGAAGGTATCTCCAAGTTGTGCCTATATTGTTGGCTTTGTAGTTCTGTTGCTGTTGTGTTCAATAGCTTTTGGGCATCTAGATCAAACATTGTTAATGTTTCTGCAGCTATTGTTCGAAACTTTTAGTTGTATCTTGAACCTGTAGTAAATGGTGATGCCAAAATTGTATTTTTATTTGATAACAAATTTAAATAATCATCTAAGTTTGTATTTTTACCTTATTGTTGAGTACTTGGACTATTTTTGACATGCTTTGCAAAAGTAATTTTCCCCTTCTTGTATTAGTTTCTTCATGCAGATTTCACATCCAATGTATTTCCAATCAAATGCGTCATCGATTTCATTGATTGTTGCCAAGATTGTGAAAACCTTTTCCTATTGTAGTGAATTTAGTTTAATGTGATCAATTGTATGTCATTTTTATATTGATGACATTTTGATGTTTGTAAATATACCTGGTTATCTGATTCCCATTTCAAAGCCATTATCTCTTGTAGACTTCTTCGATTTGCAAGCATCCTTTTTTCTAGATCTACACTGCTATACTCTTGTGATGATATCGTTCACTTCTTGGTCTTCTAGTGCATTCCTACTTAAGAGTTGGGTTGAAATGTAGATGTTAAATGTAATACTAAAAGATAAAAGGATTGTAAAAACATTAAGTGTTAATTATCCATTTAAAAATTTAGCAAATTCTTGAGTGTCTAAATTGAAATACATCATTGTACTTGAAGTTGAACTAATGGAGTACTCATCTGTATATATTTTCATAAATGTAAGTGATAATTAGGTTGGTGATCATGAATGGTAGGCTGAAATTGTATTGCTATAAATGTGTTGTAATATATGCATATCTTTGAATTTGTTGACCAAAGTAGAGGTGATGGCTACAATCTTTAGGCCTTGTTTTTGGTCTGTCAATGTTTTGTCAATTTGAGTAGCTATATTTTTCCACATGGTGACTTTGGCCATGACATTCCTTTAAATTCCATTTTTTTTTAAAACAAATGACGTATGGACATTTACACTATTGGATTGTGGAAAGGCAAATGTTCTAAATGTAATATCAATATTTCATAAATAAGTTGATATGTTTATGCAATATGTAAAATGTAATTTAGATTTACTCTTTGAGTATCAACTCCATTCTCCATATTGTTGTTGGATTGCTATTGACAAATACTTGCTCTTCATCTCCTAATGCATGTAGTCTTCTAGTGATATCTGGGGAAAAAAAAGTAATTTTGTTAGGCTTATCTCTTTTTGTGACAAGGGTATTTTATCATAATATATCTTTAACATTCATGAGATTACCTGTTAATATCATTCTTTCCCCCATTCTTTCTGAGAGGGTTTTTAACGATGCAAACTCAAAGTAGTGTTGGAGAATTCTGATATTGGGATCATTGATTTCCTTCAAAATAGTTGTCAGAAGGAAAATTCTTCTTATTGTTCCTTTCACTAGTTTATACTTCTTATTTACTGAGTCTATTTTCAAATTTCTAATTGTATAACTTTCCCCTCTTGCTACATATGATTGAAATGTTGAAACAAAATTTTCCATACTATTGCATGCGAAGGAGTTCCCTATATAATTATATAAGAGAAACGGATAAAAGAGTGAGTTAGGTGATAAACATGTATTTTAATGTGTATATTTTTTAATGTTTTTAATGTTGTGAATGAGTAAGAATTTTTTTGCTGCTGATTGAGTAAGAATGAGTAATGAGTAAGGCTAATAAAATAATTTTCATATGTTAAATATGAATGTTTAGTTTTAGTTGAGCGACGTCAGATTTTCTACAATGGTGTTACCATCATATTAATTTTTATATTTAGATAATTAGTTAAAAATAAGCTACAATAAAGGATAAAGCCACCTATGTAGATTTATATTTTATTATATAGTATATCTTACAAATACAAAAACTAAGGCTACTTTATTTTCTATAATTGTCGATATATTAAATTGTGCAAAGAAAAAGGGAGGAAAAAAGTATAATCAGAAAACTGTAATAAAATATTTCCCTCTAAATCTGTGGATAAGTTTAAACAAACATAGAAAGCATTTTGTAATATTTATAGCACATATATCTGTTTATGTGTAAGTTTTTTTCCTATAACATATACTTCTTGTGTCAAACAGCAGAGGATAATAAAATAATTTTTATAAATTAAATATGAAGCTTTTATCTTTAGTTGAGGTAAATCTTACTTGACTGTACACTATAGCTTACAATTATATAAGCTGAATACCCTTTTCTTACAATGTTAGTGGCTATATTAAGCTTTGTAACTGAAAAAAGGGAAAAAGGTAAAAGTAGAAAAACTACCATGAAATGTTGTCCACTAAGTTCCTGGATTAATTTTAGCAAACATAGAAAACATTTTCTAACTTGTAAAACATACATATAATGTCTTTTTCCTATTTTTTCCCCTCTTGCTCCATTTATTACACCTGTGGCATACACGGAAAATTTGTCTATATATTTCCCATAGAAGTGATGGGACTTTTAGATGAGATTTTAAAAAAAAAAGGTTTTAAAAAATAACAATGTTTGAATTTATGAGAAGTGTGTAAATAAAAACATGCTTTTATTTTAAATGCAGAGTTATATCTTCATAATAATAAAAAGAAAATGTAAGACCTACTTCGAAATCGTTGTAATTTATTCAAAATATATAATATTATTGTGTTGACATTTGCCTTTTTGTCCAATTCAATGGAAGAATGGATACTTGAAAAATCAAATTAGAAACATTTCCTGTATTCATCATACCAGAACAAAATTGGTTGTTAATTTATCAATTCTAAATCATGATCTATGTATTTGAAGGAAATATTTGTTATACGAACGATATAATCATTATTTTTAATAAGGCCTAACCTTATGAATGGAGAGAATTTTTTTTACACAAAATGTATAGTTTACCTCATAATAAAAAATGACGATGGGAGCGTGAAATTATTTAAAAGGAAAAAAATTAAGATGACAAACATATCGTTGTTTGAACTAATGCATAATCTTTTTCCTCGTAAGTCCTAACTTATACCATTATTACCTTTTATTTATTTATTTTGCACATTATTGAATTTTTATTACAGTTTCAGTCGCTTGCATCTAAAGCTTTTTCATAATAATATCGTTAAAAATACATAATGTCTTTCATGAATACACTTAAGATATTAGTATATTAATATGTTTAACTAAATTATGATTGTAGTTGACCCTCTAAATTTTTACATTTTAATTGAAAAAATGAAAAATGTTGTTTACTTATAAGTATATAATTTAGATATTCACACCTGAAATAATTTTTTTATATTAATATTTTTGATTGAATTTTAATAAACATATGGGTTGTTCAAATTGAAGGGAAGGAAGATATGAAAATGTCATATTCTTCAAACATTTTGATTTTTTTATTAAATAAATTAAAGGTTTGTATAACCACTTTACTTAAAGCGAAAATTTTACAGAATGATATACTATATATTATGAACTTAGTTTTATGTATACAAGATTTGGATTAAAAAAAAAAAAAAGACAGCAAAAGAAAAAGCAAAAATAGAGATTCAATTCTCTTCATGGTATATATATCCTATCTAGTTACAGACACTGATTTTTTCGGAATTGTCCCAGTATACTAATAATAAATTAAGAAAATTAATTTAGTATTAGTGCATACTTAATTAGTTTGAACATTATATTTATCTTTTTCGCTGATTATTCAAACAATCACTTTACAGGACGAAATAATCACAAACTAATCATATGACATGTTGTAAAATATTTGGCATTGGTATAGCCGAGAATCAATTTGTTGGTGTGGTGTTATTCAATATTAACAATTTGAATAAGTTTGAAAAATTTAGCTTTATGTATATATTTTTTTTTGTTTGTGTGATATTTGAATATTGAGGTATGATTTTTTGTAGCAAAGCATGCAAGAGTGAAATAATATTGTGTTAAATGTGTGTAAGAAAAGCTATTTACATGTTCATCTAGCAATATCATTTCCACGAGAATCAATTCTTGCTGATTTTGTGGTGTGAAAACATCCCAGAGACGAACCAAACGAATTTTTAAAAACCAATTATCACATTCCGTGGTGAGATTCTGAGCATACTGGTATTGTATATAAGTGTTGTCAATTTGTTCATGAAATATAAGGTAGGTAGAGGGTGAGAGGTCTACAATTGTGAACCTATGCTTATATGAACTTGTGGAAGTGTAGATGGTATGTGATAAATGAAATGTAACTGATTTTTTTAAAATTTTGAATGATTTTGTAATTATATTACGATATTGAATTTAAGACTAATTGTTTTTAATAAGTTAATGATTTTGCCATCAATTTTTATTTGAGTAAACCACAATTCATATAACCATAAATAATACAAATAAATTTATCAGTGCAATAATTTGTTAAATAAATGGACAATTATTATTATTATTATTATTATTATTATTTCCTGTGTCACAACATTCATGCAATGATTTCACATTTTTTGAATTTAAATAACCTATGATAACGTTATTGATCATTTTTTACATATGAATTACCTGTTACCTATTGTGGGAAGATATAATTCATTACTGGCCTCATTGGGATTTCCATTGTTGAATATGGCCAGCTTTTGTCCTTAACCACTGCTTAAGTCTTCTTGTCTCAACTTGCTGCTACATTACATGGAAAAAAATTTTTAAAAAAGGGTACAAAGTTCTTCCACTTTAGTTTTTCATGTTCACAACCAAAAATATGTTATAAAAAAAAAAAGCCTTGAGCAATATAAACTACAAAGTTCCTCAAGTAATAGAACAAAAATAAATTTTAAAAAATAAAAATTGGATTACACTATATCATTATAATATACTCTAACTTAGCTATGACAGATGTGTAGAAAAACAAAGAAACAAAACTAAATACAAACACTAAATAATTCATGTATTGGACCCAACATGTGCAATTTTTGCAGAAGTACAAATGGAATGAGAACTTTTTTTAGTCTATATTTTTATTATGAAGGAAGTGGGGGAGGGGAGAGGGGGAAAAAGGAAGGAGAATGTGACTTTATTGTACAAGTCTGCACCCGTCCTATACATACCCCCGTTGTAGAAATCAAACAAAAGCGGCATATCTCCTCAGAATGTAAAGCTAATTGAGCAATTGCTGACATTGTAGGTGGCATTTCAGGATCAGGATGTTTGGGAGGGGAACTCACAGCTTCTTGCAACTAGTGGGGAAGCTTGTTTTTTGAATTGGTACTTCCAGCTACATCCTTCCCTTTTGAGTGCGCAGGATCAGGTCCAATGTGGGAGACTCATTTTTGTTGGCAATTTGTCTCCTCGAGTAGTAAGGAGCGGAACGGAACAAATAAATAATAATGTAACATGAAAAATAGAAGTAAGTGTACGATAATGTAAAATATGAAGAATAGAGGTAAATAGATGAGGAGGAAGAGGCTTGTGTGAAAATGGATTAAATTAGGAAATGCCAACTCTAACAAAATGATGATGTGGCAAAGTTTTAGGTCATGTGAGATGGCAATAGATCAATATGCTATATCCTTGGTCTCAAAATTAATATATTATAATAGATAGATAGATAGATAATCGAGATGGATTATCTGTACCAAACATTGCCTAAAAATCAATGAGCCAGTAAAACGCACTATACCGGAAACCTAAGGAAACATAGATATTCGCCCTCGTATCAAAGTTTATTGCAATACCCTATTGATACAAATGATAACTCCTTTTCATTTCCCTGAACCCTCCACAAAGGTAGGAGATACATTCAGCCACCAAGTAAAACCTGGTGAACTACCAATGAAGTGAAAAAGAAACCAATCCATGACAAAGGCATTTACCGCTACGTATCATCCTACCTTAATTGGCAACTCGTTTACCGCTTGGTTTCGTTCATGTTTTTCCCTTCAAAAAATTCAACCAACATTCGATCTAGATCTTCTGCTGTGTACTTGATGTACTTCTTAGGATTCTTTTCAATCTCCACGAAAAGCCTGTAACACAACAGGATCCCAGTTATGCATCATAGTGAAATAATGGCTCAGATAAAACCACAAGGCATCTTATGCAAACATATAAGCCAATGAGTTGTTAAAAGAGTGAATCAGTAATGATAGCAATGATGTAATCATGCTTGCAATTAATTGAAATGAGAAAACACAAATTATACCCCACAAATGATCTATAGGCAGGCAACAAGACTTCAGCAACTGCAAGCCTTAGAGACTCTCGCAACTCGGCGTCAGGAACTTTCCATTGAGACTGTTTCTGACGGAGTTCCTCAAACATATCGTTGAACATCTTGAACCTGAGAACATATATGCATTTTACATATTAGAAGAAAGACAAAAATTGCTTTTCGCTGAATAAAAGTCCAGAAAGAAGCAACGGAAAGGCCACCTGTCCTTGACAATTGCTCTTGAAGCACCACTACCCCTCCCACCACCTGATGAGGTAAGGCCGTGAATAGATAGGCACTGAAGAATCTGCCAAGGGGAAGAATCAAAATTCAGCAATAGCACAGCACCTTCAGAAACAACTATAAATCGGTGAAGGGGATGACATTCTGAGCTCTTAGCCAGATGATTGCACAAAGATCAAAACCAAAAACACAAATAAACACTAATATGTATCGTGATGGAATACATTACTTCTCAACAGAGAAAATGGACTACTGACTCTTACCATAAAACTGTCACACACGGTTACACAAACACACATATAAGCATCAAGAAACAGGAAAAGTGAAGAATGTAGCAAAGGTGCCAAATCAGCAATCACTCTCCATATATGAAAAAGGTAACTCCCTAGAAATCGCCATAAACACAAAAAGAAACTGACTTGCCAGAGCAACATTTCCATGCACCAAATCATCATCATTAAAACCCCTCTTTCTCAGGCATTCGACATATGTCCAAGCTAATCAAATGATTTCTCTCAGTATCTCCAACCCAGACAGATGGAAAACTCTAACCAATTCCTTAATCCTCAAAGCGCAGATACAAGGTGAGGTGTCAAAATGTCATAAGCTTGGAATAGACTGGCTTTAAATGGGCAGAAATGGGATGATTTGTTTAGAAAATGAGCTGTGAATTTGTCAGCCCAGCCCTAACCCTCCAAGGATGGGGGGTTAATTAGGCGAGCCATTAAGCCCATCAAAAATTAAAAATAATAAACAGAAAATAATACTACACCAAATATCCAATTAACATCTAAAAAAGCTGCAAGACATGTTGCAGTCAGCCGAGTCAATAGAACAATACCTTTTCCCAAGCATTTCTTCTGTATTGATTTGCATGCTGCTGCACAATCATCCTATGTCGTTGTACCCAATCATCCCCCAGCAAATCTTGGGCTTCAGACCTAAACTAGAAGAGGATTAGAAGAAAAATAACTTTGAACCAGTAGAGAATGCAACGAAACAATGAATTAAATAAGTCAATAATCGATATTAGGTACCAATCACATACCTCTGAACGAATCTGACAATATAATGAATATTGTTCATGAGAAAAAGTTGCAGCAATGCAGGGTCTCCATACAGCTTTGATTTCCCATGTAAATTGGTTTGCAAAGCTTGCATTATTCGCATTGTTACAGATGCTAGCGGTGAAAAATTGTCTCCACCTCCAAATTCTTGGAGAAGTTGGTTCAAGGTGAACTGGTAGCTGCAAACATTTATAGAATTCTGATTGGGTCAAATAGGTGAAGATCAATGACGAAGATCCAGGAAAAATTTACAAAGCCACACGAACACAGAGGACAGGAGACAAGCTTAGGCATTTTCCTTATGTAGGGAAGAAAAATTGAATGTTTAATGAGTGATTGCTCTTAAATACAAGATATTGCTTTTGCTCATGGATAATAATTCATGGTATGGAAAACAAAATTGGTTTATAATAGTTGGAATTCTTCATTTAGTTTGAAACAATCATCAATTGCATGGTTAAGCAAAGATCTGACAAGGTTGAAACCAACACATGCAGAAACTCCACCCCAGATAAGCTCCAGCACCATATCCACCACAGTCACACTTATTCTCACGGGCAATTTGATGCAATATTCTGGCACTATGTAAAATCGCTAATACAAATCATTAATAACACTCATTCAAGGAACCCTCTCTCTTGCACGTGCAAGGTCAATTTTTCTCCAAAACTTTACACATTCCTTTATTCTGATTTTACTATTTCAGGCTACTTAGGATGCATTTGTTTGGAATTTTTTTTGACAAAAAATTACTTTTTTTATTTAAAAATTCAATTTTCATATATTTGCTTTTAACTTTTTTGTAGAAGCTGAAAAGAATAGCTTTTAACAAAAATTAATTTTTATCCTTTTTAGCTATAAATAAAATTTAAATTTCAAAATAACCTTTTTTTAAATCTGAAACAAACGCACCTTTAATTACTAATAGCTTCCCAGCAGATCACTTTCAAGACAATTTATTTTCCACTAGCACAGCATGCCCCAGCATAAAAGGGAATGCGAAATACCCCACTCTATGTACCATAGTCAAGATGCAGAATTTTTTCAACAATTTAACAACTTGGGGCTGTGACTATTTTTCAGCACAATTACCTAGTTAGATATGTAGCACAATAGGGTCAGGAGTCATATCGTGTATTAATGAACTAGGGCTGGTATTTTAAGTACTACACTAGTACTTGACATAATTATTAGTATTAATACTAACCTACTCTTCCTATTTACACTAAAAATTATGTCAAGTACTAGTGTAGTACTTCTAGTATGGCCAAAGCCAATGAATACAACACAAACAATTGAAGATATTAGGCAAAATAAATGAAACAATAAGTTTGAAACCATAACGAAAAATTATAATTATGAAAGTAAAAAATAATAAGTAGCAAAAAACAGCATTTATCATCAGTGAAATCAGGACTGTATGCTATAAATAATTTGATGATATGGCCAAAAAATTGGGATCAGAATACAATGCAGATGAACTTACTCAAATAAAAACATAACGTAGTTAATTACATAGCTTGTCAAAGGATGGACACTTCCATCTGTTACTGCAGTCTTTGTAGCATCTTTCTCAACTGCTTCTTCCAGATCTCCGATGGTCTTCATGGCTGTCTGTGCAAGTCGTTTTGTAAAACCAATTGCAGCTTCTCTTATTTCGGTGCAAGCTTTGCCTCTAAAAAGTGTTTCAATCTGCCAATTGTCAGGGGAAACAGTTGATAACGAGATTATAACACCATTAAAATATGCATTGTGTTTATTTTACATACAAAACAGCCATCCAAACCTACCATGCATCATGAACATCGAATACATCACATCTTTGCAAAATAACATAATTAGTGCCATGGATAATGTAAAATTCTATAAATTGGACTTGAATGCAAAAACTGTAGTAGAAGAAACTAACAACAAGGCCACACATAAGTTTAGAAATTTTCTCTCTCCAGATCATCCATCTCTCCTTGAAAAATAGTGAGAGTGACAATATTGTAGTTTAAAATTTTTCTTTGGTACTCTCAAGATAAAATGAACGTAAATGAAAGAGGCTATAATTGGAGTTCTCATTTATAGTAGTCCCAAATTTTAGATGAGTGAAGACCTATAAAAAGGTTAAACAAAAGGCACTGGACAGAGTTAAAGGATTGGAAAAATCATGGTAAATCGCACAATTAATGTGACATGATAGTTCCAATCATGTAAAAAGAGACACAGATACATTAGTACTTCAGTATCCTACAATAGAACCGAGTTTTTCAAAAAAATAAAAAATAAAAAATTAAATTTAGTTACAGGCCACTTACTAGTCTCACAAACAACTGAAAAGAAAACTACAGATCAGTCAACAATCCAAATGAAAAGGCAGTGACATGATCTAGGCAATAACAATGATATGATTGCTGATATGAGTTGATTTGTCTATCTTGTACATAATCCTTTCATTGCTGTTATACTAGGATTAGAGTGGATTAGACAGCTACATAGAATTAGGGATTTGAATCCTAAATTCATGGGATTCCCCTTGTACATTGTGTAGTTATATATACCAGTGTTGAAAGTAATATTCTCTCAAGCAATTCGTTCCAAACTCTCTTAAGCTGGTATCAGAGCCTCAAGAGAGACAACCCTATACTTTGCATCAGGAGGACCCACTGTCCCCTGGAGAAATCTTCCGGCCAACATGTTGTCACTCCGGTTGGCCACCCTTATTTTCATGTCGTCATTCCAGAAAATCTTTCTCATTGCCAACGGTCATTTGCCGCCATTCGCCATTGTCCATGGCCGTCGGAAAAAATTCCAGCAAGCTTCCAACCAGTGACACCCCCACCAAAGCCGTTTCCTATGTGCAGCCTAACCCTCATGACCCAATCTTGTTCCAGCCTCTAATGCGCCTACACGTGCAGTTTCCATCACTTGAGAATCAAACCTAGCTCCGCCATTGCCGCAGTGCATGACAATGCATCCAGCCGTCTTTCCAGTCGCCGATTGCACTACACTACGCGGCGGAGGCATTTGAATGCTCATACGACACTTTCGAATATCAATCGCCTTGTGGGTATTTGTCAACCCCTATTGGTGTTTCTTCCACATTTCGGCAAGTTACACCTCTCATTCAAGATCGAAGTATGGGACGGACGACTGGCATAGGATCTGAATCACATGGACTATATTATCTTCAGCCTCCTTCATCTACCCCATGTGCTGTCATGGAGTCTCTTAGTCTCCTTCATCATTGTTTGGGTCATTCGAGTCTCATAAAATTGCAAAAAATGGTCCCACACCTCTCTCATTTACAATCTCTGGAATATGAGTTGTGTCAACTTGGGAAACATATTCTGACATCATTCCCAAGTAAGGTCAATAGTCATGTGGAAACTCCTTTTCATATTGTTCATTTTGATGCTTGGGGTCCGAGTCAAGTCAATACTATTTTGGGATACCAATATTTTGTTACTTTCATTGATGAACTTTCAAGAAGCACATGGATATTTTTAGTGAAAGATCGCTTCGAACTTTTTACTATTTTTCAAAACTTCTGCAATGAGATTCAAACTCAGTTTGGGCATACTATTCACATTTTGCAAAGTGATAATGTTAAAGAATATTTTTCTACCCCATTTAACTCCTTTATGGCATCAAGTGGCATGGTTCATCAATCTACCTGTCCACAAACCCTACAGCAAAATGGTATAGCAGAAAGGAAACATCGTTATATTATTAAAACCACTCGTACTCTTTTGTTGAATGCTAATGTACCCTTAAAGTTTTGGGGCGATGTTGTTCTCACTGCTGGTTATTTGATAAATCGAATGCCATCTTCTATTTTAAATAATCAGGTGTCATATCCTCTTTTGTTTCCTAAGGACCCTCTTTACATTGTTCCTAGTCGTGTTTTTGGTTTGTCCATTTTCCTTCTTCAGGTCTAGACATACCATCTACTCGAGCTATCAAGTGTATTTTCCTTGGCTATTCTTCGGTTCAGAAAGGATATTGATGTTATTGTCCTTCCACACATCATTTGTTCGTATCAGCAGATGTCACTTTCTTTGAGACTCCTTACTACACCTCGCTAACAGAACCAAACACCATTTCTTAGGTCTTTCTGATTTCCTACTTTGCTGTACCTATCTTTGTCCCTTTAGTCGCACAAGAACCTACACCAGCTAGTGCTTCCCAGTCAGTTCCGCCCTTGCCTTGCCTTCTTATCGCTTATCAATGTCAACCTCATCCAGAAATTTTAGAGGCTATCATGACTCCAGAATCAAGTGATTCAGGTCTTGAACCAACGTTTCCACCTGCTCAGGCCCATTTACACCTTTAGATGACCTACCCATAGTCCTTTGCAAAGGTGCTTGCTCTACCTATAATTCTCATCCTATTTACAATTTCTTAGAGTTATAATTGGTTGTCCCCTTCCTATTATCCCTTTGTGTATTATTTGCCCCTTTTTTCTATTCCTAAATTTGTTCAGGAAGCACTTGCCCATCCAAGATAGCAATAAGTGATGATTGATAAGACAACAACCTTAGATTCCAATCATACATGGACTTTTGTTCCATCTCCTCCTAGGAAGTCTACAGTTGGCTGTCAATGGTATTTATTGTTAAAGTTGGCCCTGATGGCCAAGTGGATCACTTGAAAGCTCATCTTGTATCCAAAGGCTACACCTAGACATATTATGGTTACACGTTCTCTCCTATGGCAAAAATGGTACAAGTTCATCTTTTCTTGTCGATGATTGCCATGAAAAGCTGGTTGTTGTATCAGTTGGATATAAAGAATGCATTCTTACATGGTGATTTGGAGAAGGAACTTTACATGCAGCAACCACTTGGGATTGTTACTGAGAGGGGATCGAGCCTTGTTTGTCAACTGCACAAGTCTTCTTGAGCATGGTTTAGGAGGTTTAGCAAGTTCATACAACAATTTGTGGCAACCCAAAGCGAGGCACGATGTGGCAAAGCAAGTCATGCCCGATCTCACCAAATCTTTTCGTTTAATGCAGTGCTGTAATAGGGAAATGATAGAAGTTCTCAAATATATGTATGTAGTAATTCTTTCACCCTTAGCAATTGTCTTTGTGAAGCTCCAACTTCTTCTCAAAATCATCCAACATAAAATCAGTGCAATAAGTTGCACAACGTGTCCAATAAACCATCTTCCCCTTTGCCATCAACAACTCTCCTGTAACTTTGCAGTTAGCTACATTATCCGTTACAACTTGCACAACATTCTCTTCACCAACCTCGTTAACAACATCTTCTATCATTTTAAATATCTTATCAGCTATTTTGCATATATGAAAGGCATCAATAGACTTCAAGAAAACAATCCCCTTAAGGCTATCCACTAGGAAATTCAATATAGTTTTCCTTCTCTTATCCATCCAACTATTTGTCATAATGATGCATCCTATTTTCGTCTAATAAGCTTTATGTTCCTCTAATGTTTGCATGGTGCAATCTACCTTTTTCTTCAAATATTTGATTTTAAATTCAGTGTAAAATGGTGGCTTGAATCTCAATCCATGCAAGGAAACCTTTTCAAACATCCTACTATATTCTTCACTCCTTACCACACTAAAGGGGATGGCATTATTGTAGAAAAATGAAGCAATTTCTTCGCATGTTTCCTTCCTCAAGTTCTTCTTAAACACAATGTTGATTGTGGCTTGAGTGCTGATACCCATTTTTCTTGAGGAGACGTCTGGGTGTCTCCACTTTTTTTTTCCTTTTCTTTTCTCACCAACGAAAAAAATCCTCACCGTATCTATCATTTTTGGTTGTTCCCACTTCCTCAAAATCTCTTGTTTTCTCAATCAAATTTTGTTGCAAACCAACTATAATATCTGACATTTCTTTTTCTTATCTCATCACTAACAGCCTTACAAGCTCCAACATCCTTTTATGTTCAAGCCAAGTGATACTTCAATCTACAAACTCCCTCTGTTATCACCTTTCTCACAATATTTAAATCTTATTTTTCTAGAATCTCCATCAATAAAAATTCCATGACTCCAGCCAACATCACTTTGTTTATAGGAGCATTCATATGAACCCTTTTACCTCCACTTGGAGCATTGCCAACAACACCCCCCTCCCACTCCCACTTTCACGCTGAGGAGCAGAAACTCTGTTACCCCCCTCACCAATAGCACTTGAAGACATTTTTTACACTCAAAAAAACACCTAATCAAAATACCAATAAAGAAATCCCCTCAATTATAGAATTAAAATTTTCAAAGAACAAGAGGAAAAAAAAAAAAGGAAGCAACCAAAAATATTGCCCGAATTATAAACTGGATGAAAATTCGAAAAATAAAGGGCTCACCTTCAGATACAAAGAGCAGCATCCAAGAAGAAATGAGCCCATACAAATAGTAGTTGGCCAGCAGTGAGCTACGAACCTGCCAAACAGAAGGCTCAACTAACGGAGAGAAGAGAAAGCTCGAGCAGTCTAGCCAAGGAGAGAGTAGAGAACTCGAGAAAGGAAATAGAGAGCTCCAAAGGAGAGTGGGGAAGATCGAGAGAGGTAAGAGTTCAAAAGGGAGATGGGTGGTGTGGGTGCGACAGTCTGCAAAAAGTGGGTCTCACTTAGGGTTTCCAAGCAAGCTATGTCACAAAGAGGGCTGAGTCATCTCACAAAAGGGGTTGGACCGACTTAGGTCCAGAGTGAGCACAAATTGGCAACATTGCATGATCTCACTATGCTTACAATCTTCCTCAGCGATTCCATGGGGATCCTACAATAGCGTGTCATGAACCATTTCTCTCAAAAGTTTAAGCTGTTGGGCAGAGGCACATGAATGGTTTTATATCTTAACACATCCCCTCATGCAAGAGCCTCTATTGGCCTTGATGCATGGACTATACACAGATCCACCTTACCTTGTGCTAAAATTCAATTTTTATTTAGAAGAATGGAGACAAATAAGGATTGAACTCCAGACCTCTTGGTCATAGAAGCTCTGATACCATGTCATGAACTATTTCTCTCCAAAAGCTTAAGCTATTAAGTAGAGGTATATGAATGGTTTTATATCTTAACATAGCATATTGAAAGGCGGAATCGGGATTGGCCAAGGTATCAAAAGTGTAGAATCGGCCGATCCCATGAGATGAATCTCAATCCTAGCTATCTTGGCTCTACAAACATTCTCCTTTTGGTCGTTACATCTATTTGGTTGTCTATATAGATGATATTGTCATCACAAGTGATGATTGTGAAGGAATCAAGGGCCTAGAATAGCACTTTTTTCTACATTTCTAGACTAAGGACTTGGGATGGCTGTGAAATTTCCTTGGGATTAAAGTGGCTCAATTGAGAACTAGAGTTGCTATCTCCCAAAGGAAACATGCTCTTGATATTTTGGAAGAAACAAGGTCGTCAAATTGTATACTCAAACTTAGGCAACTATTGAGGAATAGTTGAGAAACTGAACTATCTCACTACAATAAGACCCAACATTGTTTGTGCGGCAAGTGTTGTGGGTCAGCTCCTTAACTCCCCTCGTGATATTCACTGGGATGCTATGGTTCGAATCTTGAGATATGTTAATAGTTCTCCCACAAAGCGATCAGGACATTATTGCTTATTCAAATGCTGATTGGGCAAGAACTCCTAGTGAGAGGAGATTACCATAAAGATATTGTGCTCTTATTGGTGGTAATCTTATCTCATAGAAAAGCAAGAAGCAGAATGTAATAGCAAGGTCTAGTATATAAGTTGAGTATTGAGCTATGACTCTCACAGTGTGTGAACTTATTTGTGGGGAGACAACCAATTCGAGAGTTAAAGTTTTGTGAGATAAGGACCATGAAGCTCATTTGTGACAATCAAGCAACTTTGCACATTGCTTCCAGTCTAATCTTTCATGGGTATACCAAGCACATAGAAATTGATTATTATTTCATTCGAGAAAATATTGTCTCCGGAGAAGTCGCAACATCATTTGTGAACTCCCACAATCAATTGGTTGATATCTTCACCAAGTCCCTATGGCGTCCTAGGGTAACTTACATATGTAACAAGCTTGATGTATATGACATATATGCACTAGATTGAGGGGGAGTGTTGATATGAGTTAATTTCTTTATCTTGTAGATTAGATTAGACAGTTACACGAAATTAGAGATTTGAATCCTAAACTCATGAGGTTCCCTTTGTACATTGTGTGATTATATATGCCAACACTGAGAGTAATTTTCTATCAAGCAATTCACTCCAACTGTCTTAAATATGATGAATAAGGAAATTCGTTATTATCTATTGAATATAACATAGAAATATACAGATAGACCCCTTAATGCATCAGAGTGATAGCAGCAAGATTTAACACTTTGGATGTCAAAAGCCATACCTCTGAATGGAGCTCTTGCATTGTTTCATACATGTCCAAAAGTAAAAATAAATGGGGGGATCTCATGCTTTTGGCCAGTGCTTCTCCAAAACTAAGCAGCATGGAGACACTGTTTGCAGTCACCTCAGCAAAACACTGTTCACTGAGCGAATCCAAGCCTTCAAATATCTGATCACAAACTTTCCTCTCACCAGCAAACAACAACTTGACCTGTCCATGTATAATTACATATTTGAACAGAAAACAGAAGGTGAAAAAAAGATCAATTCTACAATCTTCTTACAGCTATAGGCATAAAATGGATCCAGTTTCCAATTTTGGTTTCCAAAATCTCCCATGGAAACTTTTGAACATCATCATTGCTGAGTGTCTCAATCCCAAATATTTGGAGGCTTTCTTCCAACATATAAGAACGGGCATTCCTAACCAATGGTAATGATATTTATCATAATTAAATTGCAGCAATAATACTTATCAGTATAGGAAACTTGTATTATAGGTGTTTGTGTACTTAAAACCAACCTTTGAAATTAGGATTGATACTAGACATCTCCTTAATTTGCTATATTTTACGTAACAGTTTCTATAACAGTCTGGAGCATGACAAAATTTTGTAAAGTAAAATTATAATTTTGCTGGATTTTTGTGATAATTGATCTGACCAAGGAGTGATTATGATTTCATGTTCAGTCTCTGAGTCACAGGAATCTTGTCCCTGATTGTCAAATAGTACACTTTGGATGTGTCAAATTATTCCTTAAATCCATTTTGTAAAGACCAAGTTGCTGCCCTTTGCATGAGGATTCAGGCTGACCACAAAGCTGTGAGCATGGGTTGCTTTTCTCATCACTACTGTCAAATTTTGTTTTTGGATTCAACCTGTTTGCTCACTTACTTTTATATAGAAATTGACTTCAAATTAATGGATCACAAAATAATTTTCATACTCAGTTAGATTTACAATTTTTCAAATGTAGAGATCTAAAACAAGGCAATTTCACCTTTTCTTTCTGCATTGTAACGGCAATGGAATGAAGAGCATTACCTGTAAATTTTGAGCAACTGTTGTCGTTGACCAGCATCAGCCATTTGCTGAGCTAAATCATGGAGCAGCGGCAGAATTCTTGGTGGTATAAGAGCAGGAGGTGTGCATACAACAGGATCAGCATTATTGTTGTTGTTTGATGACTCAGAATGATGTGTAGAAGAAGGATTCTTCCCACCAAGATCACCATCAAGGCAATCAAAGAGGTGCTCAGGTTCCACAGGTTTGCTGTAACACAGGATAAAAGACAATTTCATGGCAACATGAATGAATTTTTCACCCCCAAAAAACGAAGCTTTTACAGAGCAGGAAAAATATAAAAAGAATCACATGTTCACTAAATAACAACACTGACAGCAGGATAGGCATGCCAAATATGCCTCAAGGAAACCACCATCGTCTTGCCATGAAATCCCTACATATTTTGAGCTTAGAAGATATTTCTACAAAGTACATTATCAAGTAAACCATCATGCAACTACCAATCTAAGAACCATGGGAAAATTATGAAACCTTTGTGGTTATAAAGTACAAAACTCGTTAAAACAAAAATATGGAACGGAATGAAGTATTAAAAAAACTGACTGGGGGATACGCTGGTACAAGAAGACACCATCGAAACATTTCAAAATGCTAGACAAAGTTTTTGGACTTATACAAGTTTGTTTAACGTCATATACAACTAAACTAAAAATGATGAGTAACAAACCAAAATCAGTAGCAATTCAATTAAGTAGGCCCCTTCTACGGGAGGGGGTGGATCTGGAATTCATTCCACGTACAGGAACTGGGTTAACATAAGGGGTCTAGAACAACAGGAGTCTGACACCTTCTTCCCAAGACCTCGAATAAGAGAAATAGGGCTAAAGAAAGCCAAAAGAAAAAAAGGATCTTTCGAGTATAATCAAGATGTTTGCAGCATGAAGTTGGAGGAGACACAGGCTGCTGTTTTGGCATAGTATTAAAGATTGATTTATCTGATGAACTGTCATTTTCCTGACCCTAAACCATCAATGGCTGTTGATTTAGTGATTACAATGCAAGCAATGAGCCTTTGGCTGACCATGCCAAAAGATGAACAATATTAAGCAAAAAATATACAAACCTGCAAAGTGATAGTAGCTGCTTAAACTCATCCTCTAGCTTAGAACTAGCTTTAGCAATCAAATTATTGGCATGGTATACAATACCATCACTACTCTTAAATCCCATTTTACTGCCGAAAAACTGAATGCTGCTTCTCAGTCTCGCAATTGCTTCATGATTGTTTTCCAAGTCTTCATGTGGCCCTTTAAGTATTTTTGCCTCGGCCTGTATATTGGAATCAGAAGAAAAATTAATTCATAAAAACAACATATATCTTCACCAAATCTTACAAACAGAAGAAGTAAGGTCCTTTATTTTTCTTCCAGTTAAATCAATTTTTAAGTTATGTGTGTCATGAACCCAAAAGCTTAAGCTATTGGATAGAGGTATATGAATGATTTTATACCTTAACACACCCCCTCATATAAGAGCCTCTTTGGATTTAAAGTATGGACAATGCACAGACCCATCCTACTTTGTGCTAAAATTTAACTTTTATTTAGAAGAATGGGGGCAAATAGGAATCAAACTCTAAATCACTTGGTCATAAAGGCTCTGATACCATATCATAAACTATCTTTCTCAAAAAGCTTAAACTGCTAGGTAAAGTTATATGAATGGTTTTATATCTTAACAAAGTTGATAAGAAAATTATTCCTCTGCTTCTCTTCCAAACTTGTTAATGTACAAAGCTTAGCTATACAGAATCAATTGTAGCACCTGACAATTACAAATAAAGAGGACAAGAAAAGAAGACATACAACATGGGAGGAAAAGAGGAATAAACAAAACTAATTTCATAATAGTGAAGGTAGTAATATATTAATGAAACAAGTTAAAGGATCATCAACAATGATAACTATAGGAATGGAATATAGGGAATGTAGAATGTATTCCCCCATATTATTGATCAGAAAAATTACAAAATATATATAGAGGAAGAGTAGAGAAAAGATAAGACCCCCCTACACTATCTCAACTTCTCAGGCAACAAACCAAATCTTATCTTATCAACAAAAATAGAATCCTATTATACCAGAAATTTAAATTTAAGAAACAGAAACTAAACTAATCCTAATATTCACATGGCTGTCAACACTCCCCCTCAAGTTGCTGCATAGATATCACTCATGCCCAACTTATGAAAAATTCAAATTGAGGCAGAGGAAGTCCTTTGGTTAGAATATCAGCAATCTATTGTGCTGTAGGAACAAAAGGCATGCAGATCATTCCTCCTTCCAGCTTCTCTTTAATGAAGTGTCTATCAATTTCTACATGTTTCGTTCTGTCATTCTGCATCGGATTATGAGCAATGCTGATTGCAGCTTTGTTATCATAGTATAGCTTCATAGGTCCATCAACCTCCTGTCCTATTTCTGCCATAACTCGTTTCAGCCATAGTATTTCACAAATTCCATTTGCCATTGCTCTGAATTCTGCCTCTGCAGTACTTCTAGCCACTACATTCTGTATTTTACTTCTCCAAGTAAAAAGATTACCCCAAATGTAGGTACAATAGCCAGAGGAGGACTTTCTATCAATAATGGATCCTGCCCAATCAGCATCAGTGTAGACTTCAATCCCTCTTTGTACAGTTTTCTTAAAAAAACACGCCCTTTCCAGCAGTACCTTTCAAATACCTTAAGATTCAGTAGACTGCTTCTAGATGTTCCTCATATGGAGAGTGCATAAATTGACCTACCACACTTACTGCAAATGCTATGTCTGGCCGAGTGTGAGAAAGATAAATCAGCTTGTCAACTAGTTTCTGGTACCTTGCAGTGTCCACAGGAACCTTTTTTTCAACATCTCCAAGCCTATGATCTGCTTCAAGTGGTGTTTCTGCGGGTTTGCAGCCACTCATCCCTGTCTCCTTTAATAGATCCACTACATATTTTCCCTGTGAGACCATAATTCCCTTCTTTGTTCGAGCCACTTCCATGCCCAGAAAATATCTTAGAGATCCCAGATCCTTGATTTCAAATTCTGATGCCAAGCATTTCTTCAATCTCTCCATGTCTTCAACATCATCCCCTATAAGTATAATATCATCTACAGAAACTTTCAAAACAGCAATTCTTCCTTTGGATGAGACCTTCATAAACAGAGTATGATCAGTTTGCCCCTGAAAATATCGTTGTTTCTTCACAGATCGAGTAAATTTATCAAATCATGCTCTAGGTGACTATTTGAGCCCATACTAGGATTTTTTCAGTTTGCATACCTTGGCCCCATATTTCTGATCAAATCCTGGTGAGGGTTCCATATACAACTCCTCTTCTAAATCTCCATTCAAGAATGCATTCTTGACATCTAATTGCTGCAGTGGCCAATCTAAGTTCGCAGCTATTGATAATAACACACTAATAGTATTGAGCTTTGCTACGGGTGCAAAAGTTTCTGCATAATCTATCCCATGGGTTTGAGTGAACCTTTTTGCTACCAAACGTGCTTTATGTCATTGTAGAGTCCCATTTGAATTATACTTCATAGTGAACATCCATTTGCAGCCCACAACACTCTTTCCTTCAGGCAAGTCAATCACATCCCAAGTCTCATTCTTATCCAAAGCCTTCATCTCTTCAAGAACAGCTTCCTTCCACTCTAGAACATTTAAGGCATCTTGTATAATCTTTGGAATTTTCACACTAGACAATTGTGAGGTGAAGGCATAGAATGAGGGTAACGATTTTTCATATGACACATACTGGGAAATAGGATGATTAGTACAACCTAAAGAACTTGGCTCATTTCCCAGGTTGGACTTTTGGCATTGTTTCAGCGAAAGCTCTTCTTTTTCTAGATAGTATTTTTTTCCTTGTAAAGACACAGAGCTCCTCCTAGTATTTTTTCCTTGTAAAGACACGAAGCTCCTCCTTCTCCCTTGTTTTTCCAAACATTTCTGTTTGTTTCAGATCTGTCTTGCATTGGCATTGGATGAACATCCACATTTTCAAATTCAGAAGATTCAGAATTATTTGTTTCCAAATTTGTGATAATTTCAGGTTCTTTTGGGATCATTGATTGGGCTGAAACTATTGGTATCTCAACCTGTAGAGTATTTTCAAAATTCAATCTGTCATCTTCCTTCTCAATCCCCCCCCCTAAAGATGAGTTTTAAATAATGCTGGTTTTCAAAAAAAGTGACATCCATAGTAACAAAGAATTTTTTTGAAATCGGATCAAAACACTTATACGCCTTTTGTGTTGGAGAGTAGCCAACAAATACACATTTATGAGCTCCTGGGCCACAATGAAGACTATGATTACGAACAAAGACAGTAAAACCAAAGACTTTCAAAGGGATATCAGTGAGTAGTCGAGATGCAGGGAACTTTTGTTTAAAAACATTGACAGGTGTTTGAAAATTGAAGACTCTTGATGGCATTCTGTTAATTAGAAAAGCTGCTGTGAGAATAGCCTCGCCCCATAGATATTTAGGGACATGTGCAGAAAAAAGTAAGGCTTGAGCTATTTCATGGAGATGTCTATGTTTCCTTTCAACCACGCAATTTTGTTGAAGGGTGTAGACACATGAACTTAGATGAACAATGCCATTTTTAGCAAAGTAAGCCCCTAGGATGTTGTTGAAATATTCCCTACCATTATCACTTCGAAAAACTCGAATTGTTGTTTGAAATTTATTTTTTATCATGGTGTGGAAATTTATGAAAACCTGTTGAACTTCAGATTTTTCTTTCAAGAGATACACCCATGTGAGTCTAGTATGATCATCAATAAATTTTACAAACCATCTTTTTCCTGATAAAGTAGAAGCCCGTGAGGCCCCCCAAACATCACTATGAACTAAGAGAAAGGTTTAGAAGGTTTGTAAGGCCGCATTGAAAAAGAAGTATGACGATGCTTTGCTAGTTTGCAAGTTTCACATTGAAAAAAAGATGGATTTTTATGATGAACAACTTTGGAAACAGAACTCTTAAATAATCGAAGCTAGGATGTCCTAATCTCAGATGCCATAGCATAACATCACTATTATTAGAAGCAGAAATAGAATTGAAACAAGAGCTAGAAGCTTGTCTTCTGGAAACAGATCCATCTTCAAGAAAATAAAGGCCTTCTCGCTATCTAGCACTGCCAATTGTCCTCCCCGAGATGAGATCCTGAAACTCACAATGGGAAGAGAAAAACTAAGCTTGACAATTAAGATCATGAAGTAGTTTATTGACAGAGAGAAGATTATAAGACAAATTGGGAACATGGAGAACTTCATGAAGAGTAAGGGAAGGAGATATGGATACAGAACCCTTTCCTGCAATAGCAGAAAGAGAGCCATCTGCAAGTTTGATATTTTTATTTCTGGCACAAGGACTATATGAGACAAATAGGTTTGCAAATCCAGTCATATGGTCTGTGGCCCCAGAATCTACAATCCAAGAACAGGAAAAATGGACACTCACAAGGGCAGCATGCAAATAATTACCTGATTGGGCTAGGGAACAAGAAGAAGGGGTTTGGATAGATGAATTTAAAGATTGGAGAAGTTTGACCAGGGTGTGTATTTGTTCCTTTGTGAATGGAAGCTCGCCTGAAGAAGATTGATGGTCTTGAACATCATTTGAGGCATGAAATGCTCGACCTCCACCCTTTTTCTTCCAATGAGGTGGCTTACCATGTAGTTTCCAACAGTTTTTGATTGTGTGACCTGATCTTTTGCAATGATCACACCAAAGTTTTTTTCCTCTTGTCCCCATTAGAGTCTGCTCCTCTAGATAAAAGTGCTGAGTTTTCAAGTTCTATAGAAGAGGAATCCAGTTTCTACAGCATGATGTGTCGTCTTGCTTCTTCTCTTCTGAGTTCTAAGAAGACTTCCCTTATAGTAGGTAGTGGTTTACGACCCAAGATTCTCCTTTTGACATCATCTAACTCCCAATTCACACTTGCAAGAAACATGTAGACTTTATCATTTCCTTCTCTCTTCAAATATCTAGCACTATTAGCAAGGCAATCCCACTTATCCTCATAACAAAGGTCAAGTTCTTGCCACAATATCAGCATCTCGTTGTAGTAGGTTGTAAGTTCTCGATCTCCCTGATTGGTGTTCTAGAGTTGTGTTTTGAGAGAAAATATATGGGAAGAATTCTCCACATCAGAGTAGGTCTTTTTGATACAGTCCCATATATCCTTGGCTGTTGGCCAAAAAAAGGAAGGGCTTGCCTATGGCAGGCACCATGGAATTAATCAGCTAGGCAGTGATCATGGAGTTTTCTGTGCTCCATGCTGCAAATTTGGGATTAGTCTTTTCTGGTTTTTTAATCGCACCAGTAAGATGAAAAAGCTTGCCTTTTCCATCAATCACAAGCTTAATCGTTTGGGCACACTCCATATAATTTTTTCCATTCAACTTTTGTATACTGAATTGAATGGAACTAGAAGACAGAAGGTCAGCTCCACTGGTTGGAGAAGAAGTAGAGGCAATATCCACTACCTCCTGCGAAGAAACTGGGCCACTAGTGGCTCCTATCATGGCTGTTTTAACCATGAATCTAGTCACTCCTAGACTTCTGATACCATATAGGAATGGAATATAGGGAACATAGAATGTATTCCCACCTATTATTGATCAGAAATAATTACAAAATATATATAGAGGAAGAGTAGAGAAGAGATAAGATCCCCTCACAATATCTTAACTCCTTAGGAAACAAACCAAATCTTATCTTATCAACAAAAACAGAATCCTATCCTACCAAAAATTTAAATTTAAGAAACAGAAGCTAAACTAATCCTAATACTCACTTGGCTGTCAACAATAACAATTGTTAGAAATGATGTATGCAATTAACATATGTGCCATTGGAATGTATAGCTATCATATCATTAATATGTGTATCATGGGAGTGTGTAGCTGTCATGTGGTTAATATGGCATTGGAAACATTAGGCTCTTAGGAAATAACTAGTCATTAATTACTGTATATTGAAAATATGCCAGGTATTTATTTCCTAATGAGTGGATAAAGTGCTGCTAGATGTCAATACTCAGGCACCTAAGACCTAAACAATTTTGCAACACTTTGGTGTTTCACCCCTCTTACACTCCTCTTTCTCTTTTATTTTCCCACAAATTTAATATGGTATCAAAGCGGTACCATCCTCTGTGACCTGTGTGTATCCATTATTCCTCCACAGTTTCCTAAAATTTAGACCTCTTTCATTCTTTATACCCTATGTCTCCTACTAAAATTTTCTTGTAACTTTTTGCTGTCCATGTTCATGCTGAATTGAGTTTTTAGAACTCTAGTGTGTCCCTTTTTTCCTTTTTCCTTTGCCCTCGTTATTTTATAATAAGAAAAAATTCTGCTCAAAATCACTTATGGTCCTGCCTCTTATCTATTTTTGGCCGATTCCGGTATTTTTCCCCCCTATGTGCAAGATAGAGATTTTATTTACTTCTTTAATCAAGATCTGAGATGGGTTAAATCTTGCAAAGTGTGTTTTGATGTCTTCAGCCTCTTGTTGTCGTTTATAGACTTTGGAAGCCCCAGTTCTAGCGCATTTCAGCCAGACCCAGCTTTGGCCCTCTCATACTGCATTCCCAAGCACTCTGGCCCTGTCATACAACAGTCCCAGCAATGTGACCCCATTATATGGCCTTCCCAAGCACTCTGGCCCTATCCAATGGCTTTCGAATGTTGCAGAACTTGGAGAAAGTCTATGCTGAAGATCATTCCAGTATTTGATGCCTTGCCCCTAATTCACTTATGTTTTATGGTGTCTTCTTTATATTTTACTATTGTTAAGGAATAAATTTGTAACAACCTTAAAGCTTAGTAAACTTTAGCTTGAGGGGGAGTGCTAGAAATTATGCATGTGATTAACATGTCTACCATTGGAATATATAGCCATCATATTATTAATGTGTGTGGCATAGGAATATGTAGCTACCATGTGATTTATATAGAACTAGAAACATTAGGCTCTGGGGCAATAACTAGTCATTAATTATTGTGTGTTGAAAATATGCCATATATTTTGTTAGGATCCAAGTGCAAGGTATAGGACTTGAGTCCTGCATCAAAAGTTTGGGATTCCAGCGAAGAGTTTATAAGCTTTGGGCTCTCCAACCACAATGGCTAGCTTTTGTTGTGTGGTTGTACCAAGGTTTTTATCATATTTATTACCTAATGAGTACATATAGCGTCGAGGGGTGTTTTAAACAATTCTGCCACACTTTGGTGTTTTCACTCCTCATTCTCTTTTATTTTCATACAAATTCAACAGCAAGTATTAAGCATTTCCCTACTAGGTGAAGTCATTTGCAACAAATTAAAGGACCGAAGAACAATAAATATAATCATCGAACAAATGAAAAATGATAACATACTAGCTTGGACAGGTAGCTACAACAATGAAATGCAAAAGAGAATAACGCTAATGGGAATAATTTGGATTGCAGTACCTTGACGGCCTTATGTGCTTTGCTCACAAAGTTCAATATTTTCTAGGTGAGTTTCGCCAACAATGTCCGCAGCATTTTTGTATTCCCTTGGTGCATTCAAAGGGTAGTCTATACTCATAAGGTTGTGAGTTCCTTAAGGTAGCAGGTTTTTATTAGTCCCAATTTTTTTTTTTTTTTTTTGTGTCCCAATTTTTGTTGGTTCTAGACACCCAACAGCTTTGCAGTGTTCAGGGCATTTTCTTTGGGTCATTTAATGGAGAGTTCTCTGCAATCTTCATAGTTCAACATTTATCCTCTTCCATTATTGTGGATTGCTTCAGTTGAATTTGTAAGAAAATAAAAGAGGATGAGGAGTGTAGGCTGAATGGTTTGAGTTCTCAGGTTCAATACTTGAGTGCTTAGGCGCAAAGAGCCAATAAAAAAGAGAATGATTTAGCTTCACATTGAGGAAGACCAAATTAGTCCAGCTAAAAATTTCATAACCTCTATCTGTTTCAGTTGCCTTTTTATCTTACTCCCATGATACATACACTCAATTGTGAAAAATAAGCCAAAGACAAAACCCTAGAAGTGAACACACATACCGAGAAAAGAGGAGAGAAAATACGAACGTTGTTTTTAAAACAAATAGTGCGCGCCTTTCACCCACCTTCGGGTAGAAGATCAACCAGAACGCCTCTGTCGGGGCGGTTTCCAGCGACACGCCCCACCGCCCCGTCGTCCCCACCGGTGGTCCGGCTGACCACCAAAGTTTTTTTCCCGCAAGGGCCTGGCATCCTCTCACGCGCCATTCTACCATCCAGCACTTCCGTCACATGCGCCGCTCGTGGGAGCGCGTCTCCATCTCCAATTGCTTCCCTCTCCTCCGACGGTCTTCTCCGGTGATTTTCAGGCGACATCCATCTTCTAGATTCGACCCATTGCTACTGTCTTGACTCTCCGTGAAGCCCTTCTCTCTCTCTTGGCTAGTGTGGAGTCCGGACAGTATTATTCCCATTTCTTCTCAAGGATATGCTGATTTCTCTTCCTTTTTCTTCTACTATTCTCAATGGGGGGAGTTAAATTAATTGCCATTGAGGCCAAGTGCTTTGATTTTAATTTTGAGGATGACGGGAAGGCCTTCCTCTTCCGAATAATGGAAAGGGGCCAAGGTTTCATCCAAATCACTATTGTTGGACAGAGACGCCTCCTAGGGCTCCTGTCTACTTTCAAAGATGAAGTTTTGTTTGCTTGTCCCTCCTTCATAAGGCGTTTTGAAGACAATGGCAAGGTATTCGTTGTATACCGTGGTCATAACCACAGAGGGCATTATCTGCTAGTGACTGAATTCTTCGGCAATGGGAGGAGGAGTTCGATAATTGTTCCTGAAGATCGCTCTTTTGCAGGTTGGAATCACTTTGGCAGGGCCTTATCGGATTTATTGGTGGTAAATCCTTCAAAAGGAATTTCATTGAATCAAGAACAACCTTATTGTCAACTAAGAAGAAGTCTGGTCCAGGGATAATCTTATTCAGAAGTGGTGAAAAAGGGAGTTGAGAAGGAGAAACAGTCTTTAAGAATTGAGATTAGTCTTGATAGGAAAAGATTGGTTAGATGGGTTAGTCAAAGTAATGCCTCTAAAATATCGAAAAGCAATGTCTTTTCAAGACTAGGACCCAAGTTAAGTGTATTTTCAAGGTTGGGTCCAAGTTCTTCTTCTGAGGTTCTGCCTTCATCAACCTCTTTTACAAGAAAGGGGAAGAAGAAGGGGTTTACTAGACAAATTTGGGTGCCCAAAGTGAAGGAAAAAAGCCCACCATCTGCCCCCTTAGACATTCATTCCAACCCTTCATCTGGCTTGGTAGTTATGCTTCGAACAAGATAGTACACTCTCCATTTTGTCTGAAGGGTGCCTCTCAAGCTGAGGGTTACGCAGCTGATCCCCCCATCTCACCTTCTTTAGAGAAGAATTTACAAACGGGGAACATAGATGTACAAGAGAAGGCGGCAAAAACTCAAGCTTCTAAGGATATTTGCTCGGCCTCCGCTTCGGATTCCTCATCTCAAGATGAAGACTCAGATACTGATCTTAGCTATGTTTCAGAAGATCAAGATGAGGAGGGCTTATTCACTCACCATTTGCAAAAACTTGAGTAGGAATTACGAGAACTTGATCAAGAGATTTCAAAACATGACCGGAGCAATTGCCAACCAGAAATGGAGTTGGAAGGAGTTGCAGAGCTTTTTGATCAGAAAGGAGGAGTAGAGAATGAGAGCCTTCTACAACCTTTTGAGCAGAAAGTATGAACAGAGGATGAGAGCCTTTCTTTTGGTACAGAAATTGGTGTTAATCCTATTAAGAATATAGGTGGTCAAAGTCCTGCTTTGCCTTATACAGGGAGTGATCCTCTCTCTTCTTTTCTTAACCCTTCCAAAACTCCTCATTTTGATGATCAGAATTTCGCCTTTTCTTCATCTGGCTTTCAAAACTTGTGTAATTTTTCAGGTGACAAAGGTGAGAGCTCAGCTCAAGGAGATGGTCTCCTCCCCATTCAAGAGTCAAACCCTTCTTTGAATTTACATGATGCACCCATAGGGAACAAAGTCGAGGAAAATGTTGAAGCCACTAGCTGCCATGAAACGGTTCAAAATAATCTTTGTTCTCATCCCTTAGTTTAGGAGTTGGGGGTTAAAGTTGTCAACCCAATAGGTTTCTCTAGTCCCCTAGTTGATTCCCCGACAACTTATACTAGAAAGAAAAAGAGGTTGATTAAAGAGTTGGGTCGGTTGGCTTCTAATATTAATTATAGAGGTAAGGTTAGTAAGCGAGTGAGCAAGGATACTAATGAAGATTCTTAGTTGGAACGTTAGAGGGTTAAGTAGTAGGGCGAAGTGCAAACGAGTGAGGGAGACTATCATTAAAGCTTCCCCTGATGTAGTGTTGTTGCAAGAAACTAAGTTAGAGGTTCTGGATGATTTTATTGTTAGAGATCTTTGGGAGTCTAGATTTAAGGGTTGGGAATGTTTATCTTCAGTTGGGGCATCGAGTGGTTTGTTAGTCATTTGGGATACTAGGTTTGCTTTTAAGGCTGATTCCATTCATGGAGTCTTTTTTGTTTCTATTTTGTTATATTCAAGGGAGAGGCCAATGGTGGATCTCATCAGCGTATGGTCCTAATAGGCCTAGATTGCGATCTCTACTGTGGGACGAATTGGGTTTTTTGTGTGGTTTTTGTGGTTTGCATTGGTGCTTGGGGGGTGATTTCAATGTTGTTAGGTCTCCAACTGAAAAGTTGAATAGGGATCATCTTACTTCTTCCATGATAGATTTTGACAGCCTCATTAGGGGGTGTAACCCAATGGATATTCCCCTCCCTAATGCTAGGCTCACTTGGTTAGCTGGAAGACATTATTTAGTTGCTTCTCGGATAGATAGGTTCCTTTTCTCCCCGGCATGGGAGGATGTTTTTCTTGACCTTGTCCAAGAAAGTCTTCCCCGTCATGGATCTGATCACTTCCCTATTGTTTTGGAATCATGTAAGGTGTCATGGGGTCCTTCCCTTTTAGATTTGAAAACATGTGATGCAACCATCACTCTTTTTTCCCTTTTGTTAGGGAAGTTTGGAACTCTACTTTTGTTGAGGATTGGGAAGGATTCAAATTTATGAGAAAATTGAAGGTTCTTAAGGATAATTTGAGATATTCGTGTTAGAAAGGATAGGATCTTGAAAGAGATTGTTTTTCTCGATAGTTTGGAGATAGAAGGAAATCTTTCAGAGGATTTTAATGTAAAGTTGAAGAAGTTAAGGTTGGATCTTGATGATCTTGGCACCCGGAAGCAAAAGATGAAGCTTCAATGGGCAAAGGATGGGGATGCCAATTCAAGATTATTTCATAGTGTGGCTTCTGGTAGGCGTAGGAAAAGCCTCATTAAAGAGTTGGAGCTTGAAGGTGGCGGTATTTCTAGAGATATTGAGGTAATTGCTTCTGAGATCTCTAGCTTTTATGCTAAGTTGTTCTCAGAAGATTTGCCTAGCAGACCTTTCATTGAGGACTTGGATCGGTGCCCTATTTCTCTAGATAAAGTATCTCGGTTAGAGAAGCCTTTTGAAGAGAACGAGATCCGTAAGGTTGTTTTTAGTCTGGGGAGAGAAAAAGCACCTGGTCCTTATGGTTTTACCTTTGCATTCTTTCAAAATTGTTGGGAAATTGTTAAGAATGATCTCAAGGTGTTAACTGAATTCTTCATTAATGGTAAAATTGGAGTCTGCATGAATTCTACCTTCATCTCCCTTATCCCTAAAAAGGATAAATCCATTAAGGTTAAGGATTTTCATCCCATTAGTTTGGTGTCTAGTGTTTACAAGATAATTACGAAAGTGCTTGTTACTAGACTCAGTGAGGTTCTTTTTGATACCATTTCTAAAAACCAAAGTGCTTTTATCCCTAGTAGGCAAATTCTAGATGCAGCACTTATTGCTAATGAGATGGTGGAATATATTAGATCTCAAGGGAATCTCAGACTTGTTTTTAATTGGACTTTGAGAAAGCTTATGATCAAGTCTGTTGGGGTTTTTTGGACAAAGTTTTGGACAGGAAAGGGTTTGGAAACAAATGGAGAAATTGGATTTTAGGATGCTTGTCCTCTTCTTTTGCAGTTATTATTAATAGTAAACCTAGATATGATTCAAAGGTCAAAGAGGTTTGAGACAAGGAGATCCTCTATCTCCTTTTCTTTTCACCTTGGTAGTTGATGTTCTTAGTCGTTTAGTATCAAGAGCTGTTGATAATGGGCTAAGGAAGGGTCTAACTATTGGTAGGGAGAAGGTGTTAGTCTCCCATCTCCAATTTACTAATGACACAATTTTCTTTTTGGAACCTGAAGGAGATTCTTTTGTCAACATTTTAAATATTTTAGGTTTTTTTGAAGCTATCTCAGGTCTTAAGATTAATTTATCTAAAAGCGGTTTAGCAGGTATTAATGTTGATAGTCAAACTATGAATGCTTTCGCTTCTTTGGTAGGGTGTCATGTGCTTCAGTGGCCCCTCACTTATCTAGGTATTCCTTTGGGAGGTAATCTCTATGCTATTTCTTTTTGGGATCTTGTGATGCGTAAGATTTCCTAAAGGTTAGATTGTTGGAAAGATGCTTATTTCTCTTTGGGAGGCAGGATAACCCTCATTCATTCTTGTTTATCTAGCATTCCCTTATACTTCCTCTCCTTCTTTCGCGTTCCTGTGGCAGTAGCCGATAATATTGAAAAACTCATGAGGGATTTCTTGTGGTCAGGGGCTGGGGAATCTAGAAAAGATCACCTTATTAGTTGGGAGATTTGTCGTAAACCTAAGAAGGAAGGGGGTTTGGACTTGGGTAATATTGTTTTTAAGAACAAATCATTGGTAGCTAAGTGGCTTTAGCACTTTCCTCTACATTCTAATTCTTTATGGCACCAAGTCATTCGAAATAAGTATGGTTTGCACCCGAATGATTGGGACACCAAATCCGCAAGTAGAGTAACTCACAGTTGTCCTTGGAAATTCATCTCTCAAGATTTACCCTCTTTTTGTTCTCTCTTATCCTTCCGCTTAGGTAATGGTTCCCATCGTAAATTTTGGGAAGACATATGGGTTGGCAATGCCCCCCTTTCTGCTACCTTTCCTCGACTTTTTCGATTATCATCCCTACACAATGCCCCTATTTGTCAATTTTTTTCTCATGATGACCTCTCTTGGAACTTCCATTTTATTCGAAACTTGAATGATAGAGAGATTAATGAATTAGAGTCCCTTCTTCCTTTGCTCAATCCTTTTCATCTATCCAATACCCATGACACTAGGGTTTGGACTCTCGACTCTTCTGGTATTTTCTCTTGTAAATCCTATTTCCAATTCTTAACTTCCTCTGCTAACACAGACAAGTTTCTTTTGGATAAACCCATCTGAAAATCTAAATTTCTCTCTAAGGTCAAAACCTTTGTTTGGACCACTATTCTTAATCGGATTAACACAAACGACATGCTCCAGAAGCGCAGACCCCTCATGGCTTTGTCCCCTAGTATGTGCATAATGTGCGATTTAGATTCCGAATCTGGGGCTCATCTTTTTTTGCATTACCCTATGGTGAGATCTCTTTGGATCAGGCTTTTTGGGATCTTTGGAGAATCGTGGGTTTGCCCTAAAGATATTCATCAGTTTCTTCTCACTAAGTTCAGAGGTTTTGGTTCGCGTAAAAAAGCTAAGATTCTATGGCAGAACGCAGTCTTTGCTGTGCTTTGGTATATTTGGTTGGAAAGGAATTCTAGGATCTTTGATGATTCTTTTTTATCTATTGATTTTATTTAGGATAGGATTATTTTTTTGGCCTCCCTTTGGTGCGTAACTCATGGTTTGTTTAGGGGTGTTCCTTTAGCTAATATTCAAAGGGACTGGCATGCTTTGCTACATGATTCATTCAATTAGGTCTCAGCCATACCTTTTGTATGAGGATGACTCATCCTTTTTTGTACATTCTTTTCTCTTCTAATAAAATTTTTTTTTCTATCAAAAAATACTTGAGTGCTTAGGTATAGATACCCAACATTATATATAATCATTAGGGAGTGAATACATGTATAGTTTCAAAGATAGATAACTAATGGTAGCTATTTCCTAAGACTCTCTATGCTTCCAATGCCACATTAATCACATGGCAGCTACACATTCCCATGCCACAAATTATAGTTACACATTCCAATGCCACACATGTTAACCACATGTATCATTTCTAACAGCTTCAATCTAAATTTCAGTGCAAAGATATTGCTAATTTTAGTTTAGTGGCCCTTTATATCTGAGAACAGCCAATCAGCCACCCTTCTCCTTATACAATTTGGCTAGCATACAAGAACATCCTGAAAAAATGGAAACATGAAACATCAACTGATAAATAGGATTGCTCCAACCCCTTTGCGGATTTGTCAAACATACATCCGCCCTAAATAATTCATGTGCAGAAGCTCACACAAAAACCAACAAAGTAATTATGTCACAAAGCAGAAGTCGGGGCAACTCTAAAATTGAAAATTTGGCATCATGGTCTAACCAACTTATCACATTTGTTTTCACACTGCATTGTAGCATGAAAAGTACCCAACAAGCTCTCTGATGTTTCTTGGTAAATGTGGACTTGTCCAGACAGCTTGGAGAGGTTATAGGTTTGTTGGAAAATTATGAAGTAATTAGACCTATTTTCAATCTTCAATGCATGAAGTTATTGGTATACAGGCTTTGCCTTTGAATTTACACTCTATTGAGGTAGGAAGACAGGTAGTAGCAGCAGGAGGAGTAGTATTAGTAGCGTAGCAAACATTGTGGTTGCTTATAGATAGTTAACATCTCAAATGAGACAATAATCAGGCCTTCACATTTGCAATTGATCAAAACAATACAAACTAACAGTAAATACCAAACAAACAAGATTTTACTCAAAGATACGCATCAATTTTCCTCCTAAAAATTATATGCATGTTTTAAATTGCTGTTGCAGAAAATTGCAAAACAATGTGACAAATGCAAGTGCAATTGCTCAATTTAAAACTATGACTCCATATGAAATGATATGCTGTTGAAGGACTGTTGAAGGACAAGTACTACACATGCTTTCAGTTATCAAATTTATCCATGGCTTCTAAGTAAATACCCTCGTTCCCTTTGAAAAGGAATACTTGGCTAACCTTCTGCCCGAGGCTGGTGATATCTTCCAAGACTTGCTCAACAGAATTAGTCCCAGCTGCATCTTTAGCTGGCTGCATTGACATTGATTGGAGGGTCTCTGATTCAGTGGCTTCCTCAGTGGATTCAGTTTCCCCTTCATTTTCATTATTCAGCTGCAGCGCTGAAGAGTCATACAAATCAATTTCCAGAGGTACAGGGTCAGAATCAGAAGATGAACCCATTGTATCTTCAGTTATAGCCAATGGCAGCTTATTAACTGCACTAAGTATTCTTGTGACCTTGAGCAAGGTCTCTTTGTATCTCTTGAAGTCTGAGCTGGCATATCAAATCTAAAGAACCACTCCAGAGACATTACCAGTTTTGCCAGTTCTTCATGGTAATGGATCCTGGCAGGGAAATTTAACTTGTGGATTTTTGAACACTTGTAAACAAGCTTTGTGCCCTCTTCCATTTCTTTAATCAACCATTGTAATTCTTCTTTTGGGCGACCCAATTCATTGTTCTGTTGTTCTATCTCTTTGATCACGGGATCTATTTTCATTAAAATCGTTCTGAGGTATGCTAAGGTGTTTTTGAAATTACTTGCCTTGTCTTTAATTTCCAGAACCGCTTTCAGCAATTCTCCAAATGCAGCTCCTAGAGCAGCTCCTCCTAATAGTCCTGCTGCCATAATTTACCCCACAGCACAAGAATGCCCCCGGCGGCAAAAGAACTTGTTAAGATCGATCTTAATTGATTACCTGGATAGCAAGAAACAGCCTCTTTGTATTGACAGGTCAACGCTTCGGAAACAGTATTCAACAAGGGAGGTTTCCTGGAATTTAACTCCTATCTTGTTTTATTGACATTTTGCTTTGTAATAGACTATTTATTCTTTTTTTTTTTTTTTTTGGTTAATCAAATAGCTTTCTCTTTTCTTTCTTTATTATCTCCAATGCTCTCTGGAATGTTGACTAAATTATTTTTCTTATAGTTTTGACTTTGTCTTACGTTATTTCGTACGTATAGCATCATCAACTGACAGACAATAACTTGAAGATTAAAGCAGACTATTCTTTTAAAAATCAAACCAAATTGTGAGGTTGAACCAATTAGATTATAAACTGGGTGTTTTTATTTAATTACTACCCAATCACAATTTAATAATAAATTTAATTAATTAAAGTAGTTAAATCAGTTATCAAAAGTGCTAACTATCAGTTAAACCTGATTTTTGAAACATTAAAGCTGAATTTGGTCAAGTCCTTCAGCCTTCATAGATCAAAATCAGTGTTTCTTTTCTATGGGAAATCTGAAACAATTCCATTGAAGAATCTTTGGACAACACATCCAAAATACAACTAGGAGCTTCCTCTAGTCATATCCATATGCCTAGATACACAGGATTTGCGCATATGAAGCTAGATGATAAGGAAATGAGAATTTTCAATAAGGGGAGTACTACAGTGAACCGCCCTCAGTGACCATCACGGCCGCTGACAATTCACACATGTTAAATGTCTATTTTAACCCTCATCTCTCTTTCTTCTCTCTATGCTGGCCATGCTTGGCCATCTCTCGTTTCATTTTTTTTTTTTTTTCAATTTCCCTAATACACGAATTCTCCGTTTATATTTCACTGAATCAAAAATCATTCATGCGATAGAAGCAATAAACGAAAAAACGGTGTCATGTGTGGCCAATGGACATCTCTCATCAACATTGTGATCCATAACAATCGGTTCCGGAGTAGCCATTGTTATCAATTCTTTGATCCTTCTTCTGATTCACACTAAAGCTTCAAGTACCAATGCAGTTGCTGGCAGTATGAAGAAAGAGGAATCACACTTACTTGCTGATGGTGTTTGCTGCACCTACATCGGCTCGAGCTAGCATTCGCCTCTGCTGACCGCCGCTCCGTCGTGACTCGCCGCTCTCGAGGGTGGCTGTCCTGTTAGATTCCAAGAGCAAGGCGAAGTCGCCAGTAATCGTAAAGAGGGAAAGCGCCGACAAGCTTCACGTCGTGGACGGGGAGGGGTGGATGAAGGTGGCGGCCGGCGAAGTCGTTCCGGCGGCAGGTCATTCTGGCGGTGGGCGGCATGGTTGGACCAGCCTGCATTGTGAGCGAGAGGAAAAGGATAAAATCGGTAACTCATTTATATAATTGCTAATTATTACTAGTATTTGTTCCCGTAGTTTTAGGTTCATTCTGGATTATTTATTTTTTATTACTTTAAAAAAAAAAAATAGAAAGCATATATTATTTTATTTATTATGAAATTAAAATAAGTTCCTTATATTGAAGTATATCATGATATCTTGATAGAAGCTTTAAAATCAAATAAATTATTAAATAATATTTTGAAAATAATTAAAAATAATGAAATTATGTATAAAGTAGAAGAAGGATTTTTATGTAAAAAATTTCAAACTTTTAATTGTACAAATTAAATAAATGAAAGAGGATAATAATATTTTTTTAAAGTGGATCAACCTTATTAAACATTTAAACTATCAAACTAAAAGTTTCAACATATTAGATCAACTAATGTTTTTAAAAACTCCAATAAAAACTTAAAATTAAAAATAAAAACCTTGAAGTTATAGTCATAATTTTTATATTAATTGTTATGATAAAGCAAAAAGTACAATTCTAGCACAATATATTATACAATTTTAAAAAGCAACTTAAGTTTGTGGATGATGCAACAGACTAATAATCTACCATAAACAAGTTAATTAGGATAAAAGTAAGAAAATCAAATTTAAATTAAATATGTATAATTAATAGATTGCAAGGATCATTCAACAAGAAATTCAATAACTAGAGGCAACAAGAAGAGACTGAAAATTTTAAGATATTTTAGCAGAAATAATTTTTCTTTAATTATAATTAGATATTGCTATGTGATACTTATAAATAGTTTATTTAGTTATAGATAACAAATTAGGAATTATCATATGACATTTAACTATAATTTATTTAGCTGTAAATAATAGATAAAAAAGATGTTTTGATAGGAATAATTTTTCTTTAATTATAATTAAGAGTTACCACATTACACTTAGAAGTAGTCGATTTATTTATAAATAATAAATTACTTTTTTATAAATAACAAAATATAAATTTCAATTTCAATTAATTTTAACCATTAGATATAATTTTCAATTGTTGATATTCAGTAACTAGAGTGGTCACAAACTCACCCTTAACTCGCTTTTTTATAAACCATCCAAATCATAGTTATGTTTCAGAGTTTCCAAAATGGGGGATTTGTGAAATAAAATAGGAAGTTACATATCCTTATTAAAATATTAGAATAATATTTTTATAACTCATTTGTAATTATGTTTGTTATTCTAATAAGGGATAAAATTTTAAAATACTTCATAAACTCCCTATTTGGCTATGTCATTCCCCTTATCTACTTGAAATTCTCAAACACGGGCAACGTTAAAACTCTCCATGCCCCCTGCCCCTCTTTTCCTTATCCTTCCTTCCTTTTCATTTTCATCTTCCTTCGTATCTTCCCTTTCCTTTCATAAATTACCCTTGCGAGGCTCTTATTACAATGTCCAACTCGTAGGGTATGACCTTCAGCGAAAATTGCAACATCTCTGCACACCTTATGGGTAGGTTGTTATTTGGTTGGCGACTGAGTGAGTATAGTTTGAGGACCTCAAACAAACGAAAAACCAAAAATTATGCAATAGCAAATTCTTTCCACTTACATTTTATTTTATTTTATTTTCTCCTTTTATTTTCATTCCATTCCATTCCTTCCCTTAACATAAAAGTAGCCAGAGGAGTATTTTCAAACTATCACTAGTCACTTTGGTCCTTGCATGTGCACGTTCATACATACTATTCAATTTTAGTACCGCAGTATGTAAACTTGGAAACAACAACAGGTGGAAAAGAATTAACAAACTCCCATTTCAAACTTGATGGGGGAGGGTATTACACCAATCCCTATTCCTTCGTTACATATATGCATTGGTCCCCCCCAACACTAGAGCAGTCTCAAATCAATTACAATTTATGTGTATACAATAGTTCTAAAAATCAATAATCCAGTAAAACGTACTATATATGCAATCTAAGGAATCAGAGAATTCACCCCTCTTATCAAAGTTTGTTGCAATAACCGATTGATACAAATGATAACTCCTTTTCATCTCCTTGAATCCTCCATGAAGGTAGAAGATACATTCAGCCACCAAATACAACCTGGTGAACTGCCACTGAAGTGAAGGAAAGAAACCAATCAGAGACAAAGGCATTTACCTCTACATACCATCCTACCTTAATCAGCAACTCGTTTATCGCTTGGTTTCGTTCACAATTTTCCCTTCGAAAAATTCACCCAACATTCGATCTAGATCTTCTGCTGTGTATTTGATGTACTTCTGAGGATTCTTCCCACTCTCCACCAAAGGCCTATAACACAGCAGGTTCCCAGTTATGCATCATAGTGAAAATACTAGCTCATACAAAACCACAAGGCATCAAATGCAAACATATAAGCCAATGAGTAGTTAAAGAGGCAATCAGTAACCAGATAAAACTTTCAGACGGGTTAAAGTTTAGAGATTAGGGTTAATTTGTAAATAATTGAAATGAGAACACACCCAAAACGTTTCACAAATGATCTGTAGGCAGGCAACAAGACTTCAGCAACTGCAAGCCTAAGAGACTCTCGCAACTCGGTGTCAGGAACTGTCCATTGAGATTGTTTCTGATGGAGTTCCTCAAACATAACGTTGAACGCCTTAAACCTGAGAACATACACACAGTATCGTGTTAAAATTAAGACAAAAAATGTTTTTCCCTGAATAGAAGTCCATAAAGGAGCAGCTGAAAGGCCACCTGTCTTTAACAATTGCTCTTGAAGCACCACTACTACTTCCAGTTCCACCATCGCCACCAGCAGTACCACTCCCACCACCTGATGAGGTAAGGCCCTGAATGGATAGGCACTGAAGAATCTGCCAAGGGAAAGAATCAAAATTCAGCAATAGCACAGTACCTTCTGAAATAATTAAAAATCAATGAAGGGGACGACACTCTGAGCTTTCAGCCAGATGATTGCACAAAGATCAAAACCAAAAACACAAATATACACTAATATGTACTTAATCCTCAACAGAGAAAATTGATTATTGATAGAAAAGAGAAATATGGTGGCTCTTATCATATTATTGTCATACACAGTTACACAAACACACATACAAGCATCAAGAAACAAGAAAAGTCAAGAATGTAGCAAAGCTGCCCAATCAGCAATATGAAAGGGGCAACTCCCTAAAAATTGCCATAAACAAAACATGAAAAGCAGCTCACTTGCCAGAACAACATTTCTAAGCCCCAAATCACCCTCATTAAAACCCCTCTTTCTCAGGCCTCCGACGAATGTCTAAGCTAACCAAATAATTTCTCTCAGTATCTCTAACCCAGACAGACGGAAAACACAAACAAATTTCTCAATCCTACAAGCCACAGTTAGAGGGTGATGTGTCAAAAAGTGGCCATAGGCTTGGCATAAACTGGCTTTTAATGGGCAGGAATGGGAAGATTTGTTTAGAAAGTGAGCTGCGAATTTGTCAGCCGAGCCCTAACCCTCCAAGGATGGTAGATTAATTAGGCAGGCCACTTAGCCCATCAATTGAAAACAATAAACAGAAAATAATATGTAACCAAAAATCCAAATAACATCCAAAAAAGCTGCAAGGCATGTTGCAGTCAGCTGGGTCAGTAGAACAATACCTTTGCCCAAGCATTTCTTTTGTATTGATTTGCATGCTGCTGCACAATTCTCCTATGTCGTTGTACCCAATCATCCCCCAGTAAATCCTTGGCTTCAGATCTAAAATAGAAGAGGGTTAGAACACAAATAACTTTGAACCAGTAGAGAATGCAATAAAACTATGAATTGAAAAAATCAACTACCAATGTTACGTGCCAATCACATACCTCCGGACCGATCTGACAATATAATGAATATTGTTCATGAGGAAAAGATGTGTCAATGCAGGGTCTCTATACTGCTTTGATTTCCCATCTAAATTGGTTTGCAAAGCTTGCATTATTCGCATTGTTACAGATGCTAGCTGTGAAGAATCATCTCCGCCTTCAAATTCTTGGAAAAGTTGCTTCAAGGTCGATCGGTAGCTACAAAGATTTATAGAATTCTGATCAGATCAAATATGTGAAGATCTATGACAAAGATCCCGGAAAAATTTAAAAACCCGCACAAACACAGAGGAAAGTATTTTTTTAGAATTAGTGCAGTGTAAGTTTTAGTTTTGGGCTTAGGCCCCGATGATAATTTAAAATTTAAAAAAAAATGGAAAAAAAGAAAAGAAAAAAGACTAAGTCCATAACTATTTTCAGCACAATTGCCCAATTAAATGTGTCAGAACAATAGAGTCATAGTGTGTATTAATGAGCTAGGGCTGATACTAGAAGTACTACACTACTACTTGACTTAATTATTAGTATAAATAGGAATAGTAGGTTAGTATTTATACTGATAATTATCTCAAGTACTGGTGTAGCACTTCTAGTATAGGGCCAAGCCAACTAATACAACACAAACAATTGATGATATTAGAAAAAATAAATGAAAGAATAAGTTTGAACCATAAAGAAAAATTTTAAAAATTATAATTATGAAAGAAAAAAATAATAAATAGTGACAAACAGCTTGGTCATCAGTGAAGACAGACTGAATGGTCAAAGTATTTGATGATATGGCTAAAAAATTGGGATTAGAAGACAAGACAGATGAACTTACTCAAATAAAAATTTCACATAGTTAATTACATAGCTTGTCAAAGGATGGACAGTTCCATCTGTTACTGCAGTCTTTGTAGCATCTTTCTCAACTGCTTCTTCAAAATCTCCAAAGGTCTCCTGAGCCGTTTGTGCAAGTCGTTTTGTCAAACCAATTGCAGCTTCTCTTGTTTCAGTGCAAGCTTTGCCTTTGAAAAGTGTTTCGATCTGCAAATCGCCAGGTGAAATAGTTGATAACAAGATTATGACACCATTGAAATATGCCCTGTGTTTGTTTTACGTACAAAACAGCCACCCAAGCCTACTGCACATCATGAATATCAAATATATCACATTTTTTTCCTAATAACATCATTAGTGCAGTGGCTAATGTAAAATTCTATCAATCAGAGTTGAATGCAAAAACTGTACGAGAGGAAACTAACAACAAAGCCACACTAATGTAATGCTTTAACTGATCATAAACTAGCCTCTAGACAAGTTCAGAAGCACCTGTCAGAGGCTTTTTATCTTAACTAAATAAATTTTCTCACTCATGAATATTTAGAAATTTTCTTTCTCCAAATCATCCATATCTCCTTAAAAAATAGTGAGTGGCAATTTAGTAATTTAAATTTTTCCTTTGATATTTAAAGATAAAATGAATGAAAATGTGAGAGGCTACAATTGGAGTTCACATTTACAGTAGTCCCAAATTATAGAAGAGCAAAGCCCTATAAAAAAGGTTAACCAGAAGGCATTGGGCAAAGCTAAAGGATAGGAAAAATCATGACAAATCCCACAATTAATCTGACACTGGAATTCCAAACATGCAAAAAGAGGCACAGATAAATTAGCGCCTAAGTATCCTACAATAGAGCCATTGTTTAAAAATAAAAACTACATTAACCTACGGGTCACTGTCTAGTCCCACAAACAACTGAAAAGAAGATTACAGATAAGCTGACAATCCAAATGAAAAGGCAGTGACATGATAGATTAATATGGAAAATCCTGATTGACTATTGAATATAACATAAAAATTTACAGATAGACACATTAAAATTTATGAAACAATGCCCCAGAGAGAGAGCGGCAAGATTTATAATTTTGGAAGTCAAAAGCCATACCTCTGAATGAAGCTCTTGCATTATTTCATACATGTCCAAAAGTACAAATAACTTTTCCGGTGATCTCTTGCTTTTCGCAATTGCTTCTCCAAAACTAAGTAGCATAGAGACACTATTTGTTGTCACCTCAGCAAAACACTGCTCACTGAGTGAATCAAAGCCTTCAAACATCTGATCACAAACTTTCCTCTCACCAGCAAACAATAATTTAACCTGTCCATGTATAATTACATATTTGAATGGAAAAGAAACAAAAGGGAAATGAAAGATCAATTCTAAAGTCTTCTTACAGCTATACGCATGAAATGGATCCAGTTTCCAATTTTGGCTTCCAAAATCTCCCATTGCAGTTTTTGAACATCATCTTTGTTGAGTTTCTCAACCCCAAGTTTTTGGAGGCTTTCCTCCAATACATTTGAACGGGCATCTCTACACAATGATAATGATTATAATCATAATTAAATTGCAGCAGTAATACTAGCCATTGTTGAAAACTTGTATTATAAGTGTATTACTAGGTACTTAAAATCAACCCTTGAATTTAGGGTTGACATTTACTTAATTCACAATACAGTTTCCTTTACTTTGAATAGCCTTGAGCATGATGAAATTTTGAAAAGTAAAATTTCAATTTTCATGCTAGTTACTTTTACAATTTTTCAAATGTAGAGATCTACAGCAAGGCAATGTCACCTTTTCCTTCTGCAATGTAACAGCTATTGAACAAAGAGCATTACCTATATATTTTGAGTAATTGTTGTTGGTGACCAGCTTCAACCATTTGCTGAGCTAAATCATGTAACAGTGGCAAAATTCTTGGCGGTATAAGAGCAGGAGGTGTGTATACAACAGCATCAGCATTATTGTTGTTGTTGTGTGCCTCAGAATGATGATTAGAAGAAGGATTCTTTCCACTAGGATCGCCCTCATGGCCAGGAGATCCTGACGATGGTCGCATTGAGTTTGGAAGGCAGTCAAAGAGGCGCTCAGGTTCCACGGGTTTGCTGTATTCACACAGAATAAAAGAAAATTTCATGTACAAAAAATGAAAAAAGAAAAGAAAATTTCATGGCAACATGAATGAAATTTTTACCCCAGAAAAAAGGAACTTTCACAAAGCAAGATAAAAATACAAAGAATCACATGTTCACTAAATAACCACACTGACAGCAGCATAGGCATTAAAGCCAAATATGCCTCAAGGAAAGCATCCTTCTGCCATGAAACCCATCTCCCTAAATATTTTGAGCTTAGAAGACATTTCTTCAATAAATATTATCATGGAAACCACAATGTAACTACCAATCTAAGAACCATGGGAAAATTACAAAACCTTTGTGGTTATAAAGTACAGAACTCATTAGACAAAAAATATGGAGCCAAATTAAGTATTAAAAAGACAGATGGGGATACTCTGGTACAGGAAGACACCATCAACACACTTCAAAATGCTAGACAAAGTTTTTTGGACTTAGAAGTTTTTTTAACATCATATGCAAATAAACCAATAATGATGACAAACGTATCAAAATGAGAAACATATACAAATAAACACAGGCTGCTGTTTTGGCATGGCATTAAAGATTGATTTCTCTGATGAACTTTTGATTTAGTGATCACCATGCAAGCAATGAACTTTTGGTTAAACATGCCAAAAGGTGAACAATATTAAGCAAAAAGTATACAAACCTGTAAGATGACAACAGCTGCTTAAACTCATCTTCTAGCTTAGAAATAGCTTTAGCTAGCAAATTATTGGCATGGTAGACAATACCATCGCTACTCTTAAAACCCTTTTTACTGCCAAAAAACTGAATGTTGCTTCTCAGTTTTTCGATTGCTTCAAGATAGTTTTCCAAGTCTTCATGTGGCCCTTTAAGTATTCTTGCCTCCGCCTGTACGTTGGATCAATAAGAACATAAAACAAAGTTATAAAAAGAAAAGAACATAAGGAAAAAAAAATCATAAAAACAACATATATCTTAAGAACAGAAGAAGTAAAGTCCTGAAATTTTCTTCCAGTTAAATCAATTTTTAAGTTATGTGGATCTGAAAATTTTTCCAGACCTCCTCTGCCAGACTTGTTAATGTAAAAAGCTGAGCTAAACAGAATCATTTGGAGCACTTGACAATTACAAATAAAGAGGATAGGAATATGACATGGGAGGAAAAGAGGAATAGACAAAACTAATTTCCTAATAATGAAGTTAACAATATATTAACGCAACAAATTAAAGGACCAGCAACAACAAGAAGTATTAAGCCTTTTTCCACTAAGTGGTGTCGGTTGCATCATATTAAAGGACCAAAGGACAATAAATATAATTACTAAACAGAGGAAAAAAGATAATAGTACCAGCTTGGAGAGGCAGCTACCAATGAAACACAAAAGAGAATAATGATAATGAGAATAATTTGGACCGCAGTACTTTAAGAACCTTTTGTGCTTTCTTCACTAAGTTCTGTATTTGTTAGGTAAGTTTCGTTGAGTAGTAAACTTGCTCCCAGCATATTTGTGTCCTGTGAATTTCAAGGGTGGTGAGTGCATTTTGCTCTGTACCTCTAAGGTTGTGAGTTCCTTTAGGTGGCAGGCTTTTACTAATCCAACAACAACAACAACTAAGCCTTGCCTCCCTAGGTGGAATTGACTACATGGATCAAACGATGTCATAGTGTTCTATCATTTTTCACTGCATCCGGGCATCAATGCAGCAGCTCTTTCTCATTTGACACTACACTCAAGCCATACAGCATGTTGCTTCTGATCAATGAGCTAGCATTAACACTAAACCATCTCTGATCCATGTCATAAAGATTTGACAAAGTTTCACGTTGCCTGTCAACTACCTAACATAACCCTCCTCTTTTATCTGGACTTGGATCCGGCTATGTAAAGGATCTTCAATAAAACACAACATAGGCAGAGTTGCAGACTTTTATTAATCCAAACAAAAATTTCCATTTTTTGTTGGTGCTAGCTACCCAACAATTTTGCAGTTGTTCAGGGCATTTTCTTGGTCATTTAATGGAGAGTTGTATGCGATCTTCATAGCTCAACATCTATCCTCTTTCATTGTTTTGGATCACTTCAATCTAAATTTCACTGCAGAGATATTGAAACTTTTAGTTTAGAGGCCCTTTATATCTGAGGATAGCCAGTCAGCCACCCTTCTCCTTATACCATTTGGCCAGTATACAAGAACATCCACACAAAATGAAAACATGAAACATCATCTAATAATTAAGAGTGCTCCAACCCCTCTCCGGATTTGTCAAACGTACATCCAGCGTAAATAATGCATGTGCTGAAGCTCACACAAAAACCAACAAAGTAATTATGCCCCAAACCTGAAGTCAAGTCAACTCTATTACTGAAAATTTGGCATTATGTTCTAACCAACTGATCACATTTGTTTTCACGCGGTAGCATAGCTTCAAAATTACCCAACAATCTCCTATATATTTCTCAGTAAATGTGGACTTGTCCAGATAGCTTGGAGAAGTTGCATGTTTGTTGAAAAATTTTGAAATAATATGACCTGTATTCAATCTTCTATCTATGAAGTTATTGGTATACAGGCTTTGCCTTTGAATTTTACACTCTATTGAGGTTGGAAGACAGGTAGTAGTACTAGTGTAGCAAACATTTGAGTCCCTTATAGACAATTAAAAATCCAAATGAGACAATAATCAGGCCTTCACATTTCCAATTGATCAAAACAACACAATTAATAGACAAGCATGGCTTCAGCTAAAATATTATGTAAAGAAAGCTAAAATGAAAATCAAGCAAATAAGCTAGTAAAACCGTGGTAACCAAAAAAAAAAACAACCTGGCGATATTGATCAAAGTGAGCCAAAATCCCCTCAGCAGCCTTCAAAGTCTTGTCAATATTCTCATGAGCTTTCCTAATAGAATGCGTTCTAATCTGCAAAACTCAAATTGAAAAGATCCAACAATTCAACAACTACACAACATCCCCAAATCCACAATCCCCCCCCCCTCTTTTTTCTTCAGATCCCCCCAAGCCCCCAAAATTCAATGGCAACCCAAGTCAAAGACAAGTCAATCCAAAAAAACCCAGTTACCAAAATCCAATTTTGAACCCAAAATCAAGTACCCACTTCCCCAAAAATCTCTCAACACGCTTGAGATGTGAAGGGGTAAAACAAAGGTACCTGAGTGGGGCGCATGGCGGTTTCAAGGGCGGAGAGACGGTGGTCAAAGGAACCAAGGATAGTAACAACGTTGTCAGTGATGGTCTGGCTCTTCTGCAGAGACTGCCTCATCATGGATGCTTTCTCGCTCAGCAAATCAGCACCTCCCCCTGCCACTGCAATTCCCATGTTGTTGTGTTTTGTTGGCTGAGCAGAAGAAGAAGAAGAAGAAGAAGAAGCACAACAAAGAGGAGAAAGGGTTGTAGAGATCAGAAGAGAAGGTGTTGGGTGGAGTTTTGTTTTTCAATGGTGGCAGCTGTTGTTGTGTTGTGATGGTGGGAACGGTCCCACGGCGCAAGTTTGGATTGGGGGACTATTTGCCTTTGCTAGAGAGCGACACTTTCATTGTCTTTCCTTTGACAGGGTGTCTGTCTTCCTTTTTCTGGTTTTTTTCTCTGTTACTAAGCTTTTTTTTTCTCATCTTTAAATAAGTTTTTTAATTTTTCGTTTTGAGATTAATTTTGATGTTATGAGTGTTTTTGTTTGGAATTTTTTAATAAAAAATTAATTTTTATATATTTAAATAATTTTAAAAAATAATTAAAATTTAAAAAAAAATATTTTCAAAATAGCTTCTAAATAATTAATTTTCAATTTTTTTATTATATATAAAATTTAAATTTTAAAATCATTTTTTTCAAAAATCTAAATACACCCTATAAAATATTTTTCACTGCCTTTTTTTGTCATGATTCAGATTTCTAGATTAGCTGAAATTTATTACAAGTTATTGAATTAGAATTTTGAAAAACTGAGAAAAGACAATCACGGTGGTAAAATTCGAGCATTGAGAGGTTTGAGCTTTTCATATCGATCAACACTCTAAAATTAAACACTTATTTGAATAGTTTCTATCACATAATATGTTATTCGAAAAGTGTGATTTAAAATCATATTTTCAGTTTTTTATTTAATTTTAAAATGCATTTTATTTTTTTAAACTTATTGTGACTCTTCTTTTACTTTTTTTTTTTTTAACCATTTACATTTTACAATACTAAGTCCATGAAAATCTTTGGAAGATCATTCCCTCTTATTGATGTTTTATATAGGTGTCAACACCTCTGTTAATCATCATATTTATTTCATTTTGATGAAATTTAGATTTAGGATACCATTTGCCCAAATTCAGGGTCAGGGTATAATTTTATGATTATCAAGTACTTATAAAAAAACTTATAAATAGGAATAGATCATCTCATTTAAAATTTTTACATAACCTTATCATTTATTAACTTTTACTTTTGATTAAAAAGATGGGGTTAAAAATAGATCCCACAAAAATATCTAATCAATTATAAAAATTAACATATAATAAGGTCATATAAAATCTTTATATGAGAAGATGTATTCATATTTACAAATTATCCTCCAATGAGAAAATATAGTAATTGGCAATGCATAAGCGGATGAACCAATTTCATATATTTAAGATTTTGGTTATAACTTGGTGATTTTATTGGTAAGGCATTGGCACTATGATTTAAATCTACAAACTCATGCAAACTATTTAAACTTCTAACCATTAACTCACTCTTTGCGACTTATAACTTGGTGCTTTTTAAACATTAATGATATATTTGGTATGAGAATAAAAATAAGGGTGAAAATGGTAGTGTAAGAAAAACTTTATGTTGAATAAAGTTGTCAATGGAAGCCCAAAAATCTAGAAGACCTAACTTAATAGACTAAGTGACAAACCACAAAAACGGGTTGAAGGTCACATCTTAACTAAAAACATCGAGGAAATGAGACTATAGATCCTCCTAAATATATACATATACTCTTTACTTTGTCTAAACTTAACTAATATGGCACTTCATTACTCACACTTAAGATTTTAACATTCTCCCCCTTCAAGTATGAAACCTAATATGGTGTGCTCCCCCCAGTTGAAGTTTTGAGTACTCATGGCAAAGTCAAGCACAAAGTCTTAACTAGAGCTCTAACAGGGGCTAAGACCACACCCGAGCGCAAACCAAACCACATCTAGATACAAACTAACTTCACTGAGCACAAACTAAATCATTGTGAGCAAACTTCAAATACTTGGCTTAGTCAAACAATTGGTTCTGACACCTCTTGTTGGGTGAAATGGTCAAGGATAATCCAAAAATTGGAGATATCTAAATTAACGGACTGAGTGACAAACCATAAAAAGGGGTCGGATATTGCATCTTAATTAAAAACCTTTAGACAATGAATTCATAGATCCTTGCAAATATACACACACACACACACATACTTTTTACTTTGTCCAAACTTAATTAATGTGAGACTTCATTACCCACACTTGAAATTCTAACACTTTACCTCTTATAATGAACCGAATCAATTCGAGTCAAATTAGTTATAATTTAGTGGGCTTTAAATATTGGTGATTTAGACTAAAATGAATATAATCGATGAAATTTTCATTGTGTTTTTATTCTCATACCAAACATATCATTCCGAAAATAATCAATAATTAATAAATGCTAATCAACTCATCATGGATATTAATAGCACCGCCCCGGAGAAGGGGGGCGGTGGGCGCCGCGGTGAGCAAAACTCATGAATATTATTGTACTAGAAGCGAAAATGCATTATAATAAGAAGTTCGTATCCTTATTTTATGTTGTTGTTATTGTTATCTTAATAATAATAATAATCTAACCATAGATCCATATAAACGTAGTTCCACATAAACATATTAATCAGACCAGCCTCTGAGGTAACGGTGTCTCATTGTTTCCTTCTACTTCTTCTTTCATTTTCCGGTTGAGTTTGTTTCTGATGGCCTTGCTTGTTCTTCCCACCTGTAGCGAAATGAAAATAGCGAAACGATTTTCAGAATTCAAATAATATGGGAAAAGATAGTGCAATAATCACACTATAACACATTCTAATGACTAGTGCACTATCTTTAATGAGAAATATATCAAAATGAGTGAAAATATTAAATAGATTCATGTGTAATTGAATTTTTGTTTGCAACTCCAAAATAATGACTTGGATAAAAGTTATAAGAAATACAAACCTTTATTTAATTTATGATTTAACAATTTTCAAGCTAGAATCCAAACAAACATGTTAATAGATTCAACTTGGATCAGGCTTGGAAACTAAACCAATACAACTAACGAACACTTCTAATAAAAACAATGATAGAAGAATAAAACTCAATTCCTTAACAAATAATAATAATAAAATAAAGAGACATACAAGTTATCAAAAGTCATATAATGCTTGAACTAGGTTGTACTTACTCCTCGTCCTTCCAGAGGCAGATTGTTCTGCTTTCACATTTTGAGATGATCCCTTCCCTTTGGGCGTCTGATTTTTCACAGAGGAAGTTGTTGATTCAGGAACTTCTGTTTCTTTCAGCTTTCCATTGGTGTTGGTGCTAGGCTTTTGTTTAATAAGAGGTTCTTTTTTAACAATTTGTGCCCAGGTGTGTGTTTGGTGCATTGGTGCTACCTTTTGCCCAGAACCCTGCAAAAAATATGTGAGGTCAACTCTTATATGTTAACAAATTACTTACTGATATTTAATTGAAATTATTTAGTTCTTAGAATTAAAACGTTAAAAAATATGCAAAAGATTATATATACTTAATTGATAATATTAAAAAAATTAGATTAGCAATATGTCAAAATTACAGTTACATCTTAATTACAGCAGATTTTTGGTTTTGGATAAAAAAAACTTGTAAAGAAAACTGAAATGAAAGAAAAATATGTTTAAGAGCTGTATAATCTTTGGACAAAGCAATAAAGCTTTTGTTTGAATAAAAAATAGACGTGCAAATATTATGATTAACATAGAGATTAGCATGTTTATCAAAAGAAAAAAAAAATAGCGATTAGCATAGTCAATACCACTAGCATTCTGTTTCTTTTGACAAGTCACAATTGAGTACCGTAAATAGACGTTTGGTAAAAGGAAGCATTGACTTCCTTTTAATAGACGTGAATAAGAAAGCGTAATCCTCACTTCTGCAGATAGAAGAATTGGTAAATTCGGAGGAACTTGTTGCTTTTGTTTTCTGTCCTAAAAGCATTACAAAAATAGTGACATTTAGTCGTATAACGGCCGGTTTGGATTGGCATTTTTTAATAAAAAATCATTTTTAAAAAAATATTTTTATAATTTTTTGAAGGTATTTAGATATAACTTTAAAAAAAATTAATTTATTACTTTTTTTAGAAAGTAGAAATACTTAACATCTAAAAATTGTAGAAGCAGAAGTGATTTTTAATAAAAATATTTATCTTCCAAAACTATCATTGATTTTTATTCAAAATTATAATACATATTATTCTTTTTTTCATCTCTCATTAAATCTTAATTCTCTTTCTTCTTTTTTAAGGTCTTTTTTGGTAACTTGACTATAAAAGAAATACTTTTATTCTTTTATATTCAAATAGATTTATAATTATTTTTAATAATTAAAAATATTTATCAGATAGTCTATCAAAATATAAAATAACTTTTTCTAAAAATTAAAGTTCTACTAAAAAAATTTAGAGAAAAAAATCATTTTTTCATAAATTTATCCTAACAGACTCTAAATCAGACTGAAATATCTTATTGAATTGGTACACTGTGAATTAATCATATACATGATTTTTAACTGTTTTAGATTTAACTATAGTTTAATTATGCTTCAATTGTGAATTTAACTGATTAAAACAATTAAACTATAAACCACAAGTTGCCTTCAATCTCAAATTTAATTTTTAAAATAATGGTATTTAGCGGGTACAGCACTATAAAGCTTTACATTTTGAAAATACATGATTTTTCAAACAAATCCCTTGACATTGTTCTCCTCAGAACAAACATTGACATCAATCTCTAATAACGTCTAATAATTTTCTAAAACGGTAATCAACTTTCAACAAATTCAGATTCATAATTTTCTTTTTTTTTTTTGTGGGGATTGGGGAAAACACTTTATCCGCTTAAATTATAAGCTATATGTATTTTAATCTCTATATTTTAAAAATATGCAGATTAATCCCAAAACTTTTTTTAGTGTACAAATTGATCCTTCTATCAACTTTTCTATCAATTAATAATGAAAATAACATGCATTCTAAAAATTTTAGAATATTGAATTACACATTTAAAAAAGTTAAGAGGGCTAATTTACACATGACCAAAATATGAAGGTATATAATACATTTATTTTGATTAAAATACACATTTAAAAAGTTTATGGAAATTAATTTATATTTTTTTGAAAAGTCCAATGATTAAAATATAAGACCTATAAATAAGGAAAATAAAGTATTTTTTTTCCCTTTTTTTTGGAAAATTTTTTGGGGATGGCATTTGTGCCCAAATCTGTTTTGACAGAAATTATATTCCCATTTTCACCCTATAAGAACAGATATCCCGAAACTCTAACTCTAAATGGGATAATTCATCTTACTTTTCTTATTTTATTCATCTTTTGTACTCTGTTTTCGGTATTGTTCTTGTGGGGAACCTGAGAATCACGACAGAAAAAAAAAAAAAAATCCCCAAAGTGAGATCAAGAACCAGGACAAGGAGTAAATAGGGTGGCGGTGAGTAAAAAAAGCTGAGAGAAACACTCTGCTGTTGCTCGATCTATGAACCCAATTGAAATAACAATTTTTAAGGAAATAGTTAAAATTTCAAGTATTGTTCACAAATTTAAAGTATAATTTAGTCCAAACAAAATTTATTTGTTATTTCATTAATTCCAAACAAAATTTAATTGTTATTTTAGACAAATGGAGCACCCTTCCACAAGAGAGAAATTTTATGACAAAAGAGGGAGAACAATAATTATTGGAAAGAATAAACACTTCCGTTATTATCAATGACTAAATTCCAATTAATGTGATAAATGGATTTTTCAACTATTAATTAAAAAAATTATGAGAAGGAAATCTACTAGAAAATTGATTCAATTTTCACTTTCAATCCATCTAGATGGAATTAAGTCAACAGAAGATGGAAATAAGAATGAAATAAATACATGAGTAGTAGGTACAGCATGAGTTGATGGGCTGTCGGCAGAACTAGCAGCTTGAACAGGGACTCCATCACCAAGGCCATTGACGATGTTGGTGTTGTTGCCATTGTCTGGTCGACTTTGATTCTCTTCTATTGAAATGCTTTCAGAAAACAGTTCCTCGAAAACATCAGGAGGTAGCAAATATTCTACATTTTTCGGATTCAGAGGATTGTCGGACATGGAATCCATAGTAAACAAAAACAGTACAACTAAGTCTGGAAGACCATGCAGTCTGAAAGATCATGCCCTACAGAACAACATGTAAGGCAATAAAAGTGACGGTTGCGACCTTCAAATTGGTTGAAAAAAAAAAAAGTACGATTGTGAATGTTCTTTTTTATGGCTTGCAGTGTGGCAGATCCTGCTTTACTATTTTATTCATAAAAAAGTCAATTTTGAGTCATTTATTAAATGAAAAGTAAATGTGATTTTAAAAAATTAATGTCAATATTAAATTATAATAAATGCACCCGAGGACTTTCCATAAAGGCCCTCAAGAATTTTTTAAAAGATAAATTAACTTTTCATGACCGATTGCCTGAATTGGTTGTAATTTTGTAACTGTGTTCCATATATCCGCACAAGTTGCCAAGAAGGACACATCAGATTTCAGATCATGACCGTAAATGAAACAAAGACTAAAAGATGGTACGACGAAGAAAAAATATTTAAATTCGAAATATAAGTTGAATAATTAATTCAGAGTCGTTGTAACATTCATTTAACCTTTAGGGGTCATTGGTATAGAGTGATTTTTTTATTTTTATGAATAGTTTTTTCAAGTATGATATATTGGTAGCATTTGATAAACGAATTAAAATCTCGATAATTTTATAAAATATATTTGGGAATGAGCATTCATGTAATTAGTTGATAATGATATTTATGAAAATATTATATTTTTGGCGAAGGTCCAACATCCTATGTTGGCGGTCCATCGGCTGTTGGCAATGGCTCACTGTTAACGGAGGTCCAGCAACAAGCAAAAGTGGTCCAATGGCTAGCGTCAGTGGTTTGGCAGCCAACGATAATGGTCCAACAAAGGTTCAATGGTAATTGGAAGAGGTCCAACAGCTAGGGTTGGTGGTTTGTTGGCCAACGACGATGGTTTCATGGAGATTTAGCAATAGGCAATGATGGTTTGGTGGCTGGCAACGATGGTTTGTTGGTCAGCATTGGTGGTTCAATGGTTGGCCGGGCAAGCAGTGGTAGTCATAGTGGCGATTTGGCAACATCGATGGCAAATCAGTAGTAGTAGTGGTTAATATGGAAATAATTTTGTCTTTTTATTTTTACGGAAACATTTTCTTCCCATGAGGATCTAACATTTCTATGGGGGAGGTGGAAATGAAAGTAGGTCAATTTCATTCTTGAAAATGCAGCTTACTAAAGAATATTTTTCTAAATCACATACCAAACATGGGAATCTTGCATTTATATGATAATATTTTCAAGAATGTAAAAATAATTCGTCTATCAAACGTCGCCTTAGGTTTAATTAGAGCATTCTTGGTGAAAAGGAAATAAAATTAAACATTGAATTTATTAAACTCTTTAGATATATTCATTTTATGGATTCTCAGTTTTCATATTCATAGTTTCTTATTTTTGCAAGTTATTTATACTTTGTTCTTTTTGTAACTTACACATGCTCAATCTCCAATTCTTATACCTTTTTTGTCTTATTAATTACTTGTTCAATTTTACACAAGGAGTGGTAGTTGGGTTCTTAAAGTAATAATTTCAAGATTCAAATTTCTGACTTTGCATATAAAGTTCACTTAAGTGAAAGTTCACTTTTATTACGGCCATCCACTTTTGATTTCTCTAATTCTCATTTTTAGATTGCTTATATCTCATGATTAACTGCAAGTATTGAAATGCCCAACTCAACAACTAGTCTAAATAACCCAGTAGATTATATGAGTTAAGAAAATCTAGGCTTGAAACCTGTCATAACCTTGTCCTACCCAAAAATAGGTTGACTCAATTTGGGTTGGCTTGCAATAGGTTTCTAACTCATGAGCTTGAAATTTGCTTTTAATTTTCTAATTTTTCCTCTTATTAGGCTTGATCTCATGTTGTTGCTTTAGACTTATAGCCCACTACGCTTGTAACCTAAGAAGTTGAGAGGCTAAGAGAAACCACATGCCCAACGAGGCAACATGTGGGCTTTGTTTCATTTTTGTGCCTAATGCATGGGATATTGTTGTCACGAGAAAAGAAAAAAGCTTGAAAGTAATGTTTTGAAAAATCTAACCTAGTCCTCTAGTTAAACTGATTAGACTGTGAACCAACTATATTTTAAGTTTAAACATTTTCCTTTCAATCATGATTTAGTCATGATTTAATCACAACTTTAACCACTTAAAGTAATTGAAATTATAAATTGGAGGCCTTGCTGATTCAAACCCTAATCGAATTTTTAAACCACATACGATGCCACCGTCTAACACACAGGCATAATGGACTCCTCTAATGCTCAAGGGTATGCAATCCATTGCTACAACTAGGTTATTACTACTTTTCTGTTCTGGCTTCAAAATACATTTTTTCCTAATTTGCTTTGGATTCCTCCTGTTATGGCTATCATATTATTTGTTGTATTCTTTTGGGTTGCTATTTCATTTCTATATAATGATGTATTATTCACCCGTTTTCCTCATTAGTCATGAAGTTTTATACTTGATTGATGTTATTTTGCATTCGTTGAAGAGTGAAAGCTGTATTATATTTCTTGCCAAACATTGTATAAATCATTCATGTTAAGGAATTATGAGTTTATATTTAATTGTTTGTTATTTTAGTCATACATAAAGTGAAAGTTATATTTAACTATTTATTTATGGGTGGGGATCCATTTACTTCAGGTGTAAGTCTAAAGACTTACTCCTAATCCTCACCATTCAAATAATTAAAATCTAATAATTTAAAATGATACAATTTAATATAGAAAAAGAATAATGGATTATAGTTTTAATGAAGAGAGATGAACAATAAATCTAATAATTAATTAAAAAAGAGAAAATTTGATTTTTTTTGAGAGAGAAACAATAATCCAATTTGATTATATTTATATCTATAAATTATAAAATAATAAAAAAATGATAGAAGAATCAGTAAATAAAAATTGAAATTTTCTATAAAAAATTATGTTTTTAGTAAATAATTAAAAAAAATCATGACATTGGAACTTTTAATAAATAGTTTTAAAAAATATAACTGACATAAAAATTTAAAATAATAATAAATAATTTTACATTTTTAATTATTAATTAACAACTGAAACATATTTTCTTAATTTTTTTATTTTTATTTCATTTACATTTTTATAGCTATTTATTATATATGTTGATGCAAAATATTTTTAAATCAATATTTACTGATTATTAAAACGCATTATAAAAATAGCAGAATTTTATGTAATTAGTGAAAAAAAATTTCAACAAAAACTGTTTACGTTATTCAATTATTTATTGAAAAACGTAAACATTTTCAATAAAATTTCTTTTTTTATTTCATTGAAAAAGTCTATTTTTTTAATTTTTTTTATTTTATTTACATTTTTATAAATGTTTATTTCAATCTTTTATGTGAATATATTTACGTTCTTAATAATATTTATATCAAGATTTTCACATTAAATATATAACAAGTAACCATAAAAATTTCTTTATTTTATTAAATTTTTAAATAATTTTAAAAATTTCTTTCTTATTATTATTTTAAACTTTTATGTTACTTTTGTTTTTATAATTTTTTTAACTATTTTAACTTGAAAATTTTTAATTTTTTATAGTTTTTTTAAAATGTAAATTTTTTTTTATTAAATTTTAATTTTTTACTCCACTAATTCTTCTCTTTTTTTTTCATTATTTTACCACTTTTAACTTATATAAACAAATACTCTCTCTTTCTTAATTAATTATTGGATTTATTATTTTTCTCTTTTCATTAAAACTATAATTCATTATTCTCTTTCTATATTAAATTATATTATTTTGAACTATTAAATTTTAATAATTTGAACCATGAGAATTAGGAGTGTTTTTAAACTTACACTTGGAATAAATGAATCCTCACTATTTATTTATTAATATTTATTAACACAACAAAAGGTGAGGAGTGTATTCGCCGGGTCATCAAATTCAAAACCTATAGCCCAATTTGTTGGGCTACACTAAAATTAGCCCAACACAATTAAAAATTCATTTAACAAACATAACATGAATAACCGAGAAGCCAAAGGTTTATTGCAGCACTTGAGGCATTGGTCTAAAGGAAGACCTGTTTGTCACCAAAAATAGTACACCCAGATTCAAACTAACAAAGCTTGACAATGGTTAAAAATCCTCCCCCAACCCTCTAACCAAAAAGAAAAAAAAACAAAAGTGGTCTATCACATATCTTCCATTGCAAGGAGTTAGGTTCGACTTGTAGAGGATCCCAATCCAATAACCTAAAAAAAGAAAAGAAAAGAAAAGCATGACATGAATATGTGTGTAGCTCAAGTTGGCATCTCTTTGTTAATTGATTGTCTCCTTTCCCCATCTAGCTCCTCTAAAAGCTCCCAAGTGCCAAAAAGAATTGACATTACTTTATTCTTTCATTTGTTTTCACCTATTCTCTTCTCTTAAACATAAAAGTCAAATTATTACAAAAATAAATTTATAAAGTAAACCTCTAATTTAGTCCTTAATAAAAATATTGGAGGGCAAAATAGCCCTTTAGAATTTGAAAGTCCACTTGAGATTCCTCATCATTCAAAATGTGGGATATTTAGTCTTTTAAATAAACAAATTTGAGGGGACCAAAATGTTATATTTTGCATATTTAGGGATCAAAGTGTCTCGCATTTTGAATAATACAGGACCTTGAGTGAATTTTCAAGTCTTAAGAGACTAAAATTTAGATTATGCTTATACTTCATTTTTTTAAAAATGTTTTATTCATTTTCTTAGCTATAATTATTATTTAGGCACTCACTTTCGCATTATATCTAAACAAGTGGTACACCCATAGAAAGTTACCACATTTAAGCGTAAACTGAGTCCTACCATATGCTGTTTAAAAATTTTTATCTCATTGCATATTTTTTAACTTACATCATAATAAATATTTTTAAAGTTGCATTTTTTAAAAAACTTTGTAACATACTGCTACTTTTCTTGTAGAGAAAGTATTAGATCATCTAAAGTGAGTGTGATCATAAAGTGAGAATATAAGAAGTTAATTATCCTTAAATCAATAACTTCTATTATATGTGAATCCCATTAATTAATCCAATAGTTATTTATCGCTCACTTTACACCTTTAAAAATATGCTCACTTTAGGATCCAAATCCATTCTTGGTGATTATGATCTCTGCCTCTATGATTTTGTATGCATTCTCTTAATTTAATTTTATATTTTTTAATATTTTTATACAATCTTTTAGCTTTCATCATTTTTTTATAATTTATTATTTTAAAAGCCCAATTAAAACTTTTTTGGCTAAGGATATCTTATGATAGGAGATAATTCTGTTCAAATATTATTGAGTATTTAAATATAGATAATTTTTTCAACTGATATTTAAATTGTGATTCACTGCATTATAATGGATTAATCCCTTTACCAAAAATCCAATTAATCATGCTCAATCCATACAGATCCCAAAAAGACTTTAGATCTCCCAACGAGATTTGACATATAGTTTAAATATTATCTTTGATAAATTCTGATATTTAAAAAAAATTCTTTTTGATAACTTAACTTTTTAAAATTTTATAATAATAATAATAAAAATTATCAAAGACAATTTAATATAGATTTAGACTAAAAATGAGCATGTTTATAAAATAAAAAAAATTGAAGAATTAACTATTATCAAATCAATTCCTTACAAATGTGATACTCTTTTTCCATTTTTTTTTTCCTTTGTTTTTTCTCGTTTATGACGAACAACACGAGTCAGTACAAAAAAACAGCGGTACAAGGATATTTTGGTAAATTCAGAATCGTCCGTGAAGCCCCGAATAAACTGAAAATGCTTGATTGTCTGATAAAAAGAAGGTGCTCCTCGTTCCTGGAATGGCTTTATGCCGATTCGTCTACCCTTCTTCTCCCGTCACTTTACGTTTCCCGAAATACCCTTCGAAACTGCTTAAATTCTCATCGGTGCCACTCTCGTTGTGTCGTCGTTGCTCATCATCACTGGCATCCATGGAAGCCTCTCCCGAAGGTTACCGCAGGAACGTTGGCATCTGTCTCATCAACAATGACAAAAAAGTACCAACACATTCTCTCTCTCTCTCTCTCTCTCTCTCTATTCGTTCAATTTGGGTTTTCACTGGGATTTCTGTTTTGCAGATCTTTGCGGCTTCAAGGCTTGACATACCCAATGCTTGGCAAATGCCCCAGGTCATTCATTTCTTGGCAATCGTTATTTTCCTGCTATCTCTATGAATTGAGGATGTTGCTTAGCATTTTTCTTTCTTTCTTTCTTTCTTTTTTTGGTGTTTAATTTTAATCAATGCACGAGTTGCCAACCATTTTATAATCGATTTAATTTTGTTTCAGCTTAAAATTTCGTATATTCGTCATTTGATCATGTATTATGATGACTTTGAAAATATATTTTTTCGGTCTAGTTCACTGCATCCAACTAATTTGGTTTAAGCCGAGTTGGACTACTAGACAGTAGATTTTTGCCCCTTAGATTTCACAACGCTCACTCCGAGACATTGCTTAATAGGATTGAACCAACCAAGCGTTGGTGTCTTTAAAAGTATTTTACTATCACAATAACTAATGTAAAAATGGTTGTAAAATGTCTACTGAGTGTAACCAGCTACCAATAAAATGTTTAACAACTTACGGGGCAAGCGGTACCTGACAAGAATTAGGCAATGGAGTAGGCCCCAGTAAAAATTGGGGATTCTTTTAAGAACAAGTTTTGTCAGTGCAAGTGTATAAGTTGCTCATGATAATTTACAGTGTTACTTAGTAATATGTGGATACAGTGGTTCATATTCGACTTCCTATACAGATTTTAGCTTTTTGTGACTATGTTATTTGAGAGAAACAGTTTACTGGGTGCAATGACATTGATTTAACATTGACTAAGAATTTAATATTTGAGTAAAAGTTTGCATAAGCTGCATAAGCATGGGAATTGTAAATATTAAATAATGTATTGTTGGTGACTAAATAAACAAAGAAGGAAATCAATCTAAACAGTTTATGCTTATATCTGTCTTGCAATTGTTTTTAATAGAAAAAGAAATTTTATTAGCATAGAAGAGAATATACAAAAGAGGGTAAGACATCCTCACATAGATACAAAAGGTACAGCTTAGACCTAAATGGATAAACCATGTAACAATGCATGCAAATCCCTTTGAATATCTGTCTTGCAATGTGTTATTTGTTGAAAGGAATGATATATACTGTAATAAGTCTGTAATCAACTTAATGTGATATCTTTAGGGTGGTATTGATGAAGGTGAGGATCCAAGAAATGCAGCTATCAGGGAATTAAGAGAAGAGACAGGAGTTAGTTCGGCAGAAGTGATTGCAGAGGTGCAAATTATAAATTCTTCACTTGCTATCTCACTACAATTTTTTTTGGACAAATTACATAGTTCTTCCATTCTGGTTGTCTTAATTTGTATGGATCAAATCATATTTCACCATTCTAAGATCTGGTTGATGCAATTCTAATTGTTATACTGTTGCATCAACCTCCCTTTCAGGATAGCCATATCAGCTTATAACAGGATGTGAGGGCTTTTTTCAATAGCTATATCCTATATTATTTTTTATTGATTAGCTTTAGAGGCTTTAGTTGAATGCAGTGGGCAAGGTCTTGCAAAGGTGTGTTATGTATGAAATTGTGTCATGGATTTGATTGCGGTATGATGCTTGAATCTTTTCATAGAAGCATTGGTGTTTATCTTCGTTATGTAAGTAAGAGAGTACCTTTTATAGGCTCTAAAATAATATAGTTGCTGTCTCTCACATGCCACACAAACCCTAATCTCAAATACACCTACCCCAGAAAATAAATTGTTTCTTCTCACTCAGCTATGAAAATCTGACAGATCTATCCCACAAACTAGAAATGGACTTGCAGTTAGAGAATATTCATATAGGGAAAGTGCTGGTTGTTTGAACCAACAAATGGAGGAACTATTCTGACAGTGAAAGACTAGGGATTCAGATGGCTAAAAGGTATCCGGTGGAGGGAAAAGGAAATGAACTATGATTGATAAGTTGATAGCCTTTGAATTTGGTGAAAGGATGGAGCAATTCTTGAGGTAGCAAGTTGAAAGTAAACTGACACTCACAAGCATGAACATTAGTACAAGAAAGAATATAAGAAAAAGTTAGCGTGAAAAACTAGCATACCTGTAACAATCTAGCCTAATAATCAAAACTTGAAACTCTTCACTTTTGAATTTTCATGGATTAATAGAGATGTGACTAGATAATCTAAGTTTTCCTTCTATTACAGTCGCTGGACAAGCTTGTAATACGTTTTCCTACAAATATTGAATCTTACAATATGGAACCTACTGAATCATTCCTTTCTTCTTCTTCTTCTTCTTCTTCTTTTGGTGCTGTATCTATAAATGTTCATCCTGGTGGCTTTTTGGTTGTAGGTACCTTATTGGTTGACATATGACTTCCCACCACAAGTGAGGGAGAAATTAAATATTCAGTGGGGATCTGATTGGAAGGGTCAAGCACAGAAATGGTAAACATTCGGATATGCTCAGTCTGGATGGAATAAAACCCAAGAACAGCACACAACCAAATTATGTTACTAACAACCCAGAACCTGTCAGAGAGCACTTTGAAACCAATGGATCATATTTCTGACCTGATTTTTTTTTTTTTTCATTTTTCAACGATGAAAAGTGATCCATGTAACTGACTCCACCTAATGGGATAAGGCTTAGTTATTGTTGTTGTTTTTCATTTTTCAATGATGAGGCTATAGATCTATATCAACACCTGTGTAGCTATGTGTATAAGTTTGGGTGAGTACACCAAAAGTGTATAGCTATTAGGAAAGCAGGGAAGGAGGGATATTTTGTTTTGACTCTGCTAAATAGTATTTTCTGACCCTTTGATATACACAGGTTTCTCTTTAAGTTCACTGGGCAAGATCAAGAAATCAATCTTTTGGGTGATGGTACTGAGAAAGCTGAGTTTGGGGAATGGTCGTGGATACCACCAGAGAAAGTAATTGAGCTTGTCAGTAATCGTGATTGTGATAACTTCATACCTGTCCTGAACCAATTTAGAATGTGGCGCTGTAGACAATGTGACTTGGCTTATATTATATATTCTCTGTGCAGGCAGTGGATTTCAAGAAGCCTGTCTACAAGGAAGTTCTAGCAGTGTTTACTCCACATCTCCAGTAATCTTTGTTGACGTTGTTATGGCTTCCAAATGACAGAAGCCTTGGATAATTTTGTGGGCTGCTTAAAAAATAATGTATTACAATACAAATAACTATAGAGACGGTTATTCTTGTTCTCTTCTCTTAGCTATAGGGACTGGCGGGGAGGGCCATTTGCTGTATTTCTAGGCATCTGTCAATTTTTGTTGTCATGAATGAACTATTTGATACGTGATTGTTGTGTATCCTGAAGTGTGTGGGAGTGGATTTTATGATGAAGTAAATTACAAAAAATAACCAAGCCTTGTCCCCGGGGTGATAAAAATTGTACGGGAAAGGTTCACTCTTTTGCTGTGTACAGATGTCTTGGGAGAAAATTATTTAAGTGGTGCTGAACAATGTTGATGTGTTTTCAAACAAGGGCAGGCAGTCAGATATTTAGATTAATAGGTTCGAGTCATTAATATTGAGTCCGATTGCATACTAAAGCTAGTTCTGAAAGTTGTCACTATATACTGGGACCTCAACTTCCCATACGTCCACGAAATTGCTGCTAGTGATCCCCTCGTAGATGCTGGCATCGTTAATTTTAAAATGGTAAATTGTAGCTTACATGCTTCAGTTTTGACTTATATGCGAATTAGTCACTAGGCTCGAGTGCAAATTATCATGAAAATTTACACACTCTCCAAAAGATAGAAGCACCATGTTGCAAGCAAACCGATAAATAAAATAGAAAAAGCGGGAAATCTACAAATGAGGTATTAATTATGAGCTTTGTCCACTTAAACTTGATTTGTTTTCGTACTGTTAGAAGTTAAAATATGTTTTTATTCCTTAGTTTTCTACTTTTTTTAAAGTCATTTGTGATTTCTTTACTAATAATTGACAATTCCCCAGCTATTTAACATTTTAGCTAACATACGCAATTTTTTTTCGTTCCCAAGTATGCAGTTCAATGAAACCAATTGCACATTTTCAAAGTGCGTTCTTTCTTGTGTTTCACTAGCATTTCTCTTCAGTAAACCAGATAATTTGCACAAGCAGAAAACAGTATTTTCTTTTTCTTCTTTATAGTTGATCAAAAGAGGAAGTATAAACGATGCTGGTTGTCTGGTCAAAACCCCCTACTAAAACAGCAAAATATTGCTCCAAAATGATGGAGACTTTTCCATGAGAAACAGTTTTGTGTTCTTCCATGAATATGAATATGCCTCCAAATAACAACTCTCAGAAATTAAAAAAAAAATTAACTATTGAAGAAGAAACCACTTTCCCTTGGTTAAGTTGCTGTGCCTCAATCAATTCCTGATAAGTCTACAGTATGCCCACTTACAAGCTCAGTCCCCTTAGGAGTCAAGGGACAGAACCAGGAACTTTTAGTCCTTATTGCCTTAATATGTTTTGTATGTGGTCAGTGACAATGTCTGCCACAATCTCAGGTGAGAACCTTCTAATCATGTCCTCCCTTGCCCTTCTTCCTTTGGCCATAGCCTCAGTGTGATTATCCATCACCTGCCTCATAAGAGCCTGAAGTTTATGCACAGAAGGTTCAGCCCAAAGATGTCCCTTGAATGGCCCTTCCATTACTTCACTCATTCTATCCACAGGCAGTGGATAGCTATTATCATCTGTCAAATATTCAGTTGGTCCTGACCAATTTGTAGCAATCACTGGCAATGACATTGACATGGCTTCCACAATAGGTCTCCCCCATCCTTCTCCTCTGGAAGGAAGAACAAAAGCATTAGCTGCTTTGTAAACTCTTGGCAACTCACTTTGTGCTATGTGGTTATCAATAACATAGACAGGAGCAAAACCACTAACTGGTTCTACAAGATCAGAACTCTCCACAAAATCCAATATTTTGTTCCCAAAATCCCTGTCTGTGTGATATGGATTTGTTAATAAATACAAAGCAACCCTATCATCCTTTGAGAATTCCTTCAAGTATGATTTCAACAACAGATCCCAACCTTTCCTATATTCCCACTTGAAGATACTCAAAAACACAAAACTCTTCTTCACCCTAGAAAAGCCCAAAACCAGTTTTGCTCTAGAAGCAAGATCCAATGGCTTGTACTTAGCAGGATCAAAGAACTTCACATCAATAGGCTGAACAATTTTCACCACCTTGGAAGGATCAACCCCACTTCCTACAAATGTAGATTTATGAAAATCTGTGGGAACCCAAACATAATCCATTTTGTTACATCTCTCAACATGTTCACCATTCACTCTATCAGTCTCAAACATAGTCCTTCCAATCACAGACTTGAAATCATTGTAAAAAGATGATGGAGGGCATGGAAAGGTTTGAAACAGTGGAGGGTACCAAGCACCAGGTTCACTATGGCACACCACAATGGTCTCATTCATTCTACACTGCGTTTGGTACAAGTCATAGGCCAAGTTCTTCATGTCCTGTGGCAAACCCTCCCAAAAATCCAAGGATTCTTGATCACCATGGTGCTCAATTGCCAACCTAAAAGCATGCATTTTGCTGTGTCTATGAAGGGCCAGAACATAAGACCAACCTTCTGAGCTATAACCACCACCTGAAAGAAAAGGAGCCATCCATAGCACACAATGGAAAGGCACAAAAACTGATTTTGAGGGTGAAAATAGAGACCCAATTGCTTGAAAAAGGGTTGGTGATGTTAGGGAGTATCTCAAGTAGTGAACTTTGTAGTGGTTTGTTCTTGTGAAACCCAATGAGATTGCTAAGAAGAGAACCAATACGGGCACTGTGTAAAATGCAAAAATTTTGAATTTTGATTTGATGGGGTGTTTCGTTGTTGTTGTAGGATTGGGGTGAACATGTTGCTGGTTTGATTCAGAGGAATTCATGACAGCATATATTTCTGTAGGAATTGTACTATGGTTCTCGATAGAGAAATTACACCAAATCTAGAGAAAGAGAATGACAAACCTGCTGGGGGAACCCAAAGTAGCATAGAGTCTGCAGAGTCCAGAGACCCAGAGAGAGAGAGAGAGAGACCTAATTAGTGTTGGCACTGTTTGATCTCTTCTGCACGCACCAAATATTGCTGACTCATCGGACTCGGTCGAAGTGGATACACTCAGGACTTAAAAATAAAAATAATACAAAGCATTCAAGACGCAAAAAAAAGGGGATTTCGGGTTGTCCTCTCTCATTCTGTCGATAGGAAAATGGAATTTGAGATTATTTTTTTTAACCATCTGTATGGAGTGTTTAAATGTTATTTTGATCTTTAAAACAGTAATTCCCTTAAAATTTAGTTTCAAATTTAAATTAATGTATATTTTAGTCATTAAATTATTCATTTCTTTCGCTTTATTCCTTTATTTATTTATTTATTTTTCAATTTCTAATGCATATTATGGTAAAACGAAGTTGAATAACCTTGAAGTATGCACTCAAGCAATGTCTCCTCCCCAACCTAAACAAGTGTGTAATATGACAATTCAGTTCTTACTCGACCAATTTACTTAGCTTTGAATGAGAGACTTGGTGCAATGGTTGAGCAGGCTCCGGTAGCAGAATCACCGACTCAGCCTCTTACAAATGTAAATGGCAAGGCAACGCTGCTGATCATACATTCACATAATGAATATTGACCCTTCCCCTTATCCTATTATGGTAGGAGATTTCCACCACTAGGTTCCCATCTAATTCACTTAGCCTTGAATTAGCCTTCTTTCTTTAAGTTAAAACAATTGATTTACTTGATTGATCTTTTTGTTTATAATATTTTCATAACTTCAGACTTGATTTTAAAGTTATCTGACAACGAGTCATTTGTAATTATCTTGCAAGCTGTGTTGCTTTTGATATTCAAAGTAAACCCAATTTCTATTTTGGTACACAGTACTGTATCAGCAACCAAAATATATATTTATGATGCAATAGATGAATAGAACGTAAACTTTGCACATTGAAACCAAAATCAAAGAGGCAAAACAAACAGAAAAAGTTTATCATGATGATTACATAAGCCGTAAGCCTTAAGAAAACTTAACTAGCGCTTTCTTATGTGGAGGTTGGCTTCTGTAGATGCTTGACAACATCTCTCATTGTTGTTCTCATTTTGGGACCCTTTTCTGTACATCTCAAAGCCAACAAAAGCACCTTGGAAGCTTGTCTCATCACAATTGAATTTGAAATTTCATAAGCAAGCCCTGAATCAACAATTCCATCAACAGCTCCTGTTTCCTTCCAGACAGATCTAGCCCAATACACTATATCAGTTCCTTCCAGAAATGATGAGTCTAATGCCTTCTTTCTGGATATCAGCTCCAGCAAAACTACCCCACACATCAGATTCTTTGCCCTTTGATGTTGTATAAGCATTTTCTGCCACAAGCCAAACTAAACATGTTAATCAAGATGTGAATTAGGTGACTTTGAATATAAAAGATGCAGCTATCTTATTGGGAGTGTAGAATAATTTACCTGGTGCAATATAACCAATTGTGCCAGTAATAGGTATTGACTGTGATGAAGTAGAAGGCTGATCCAAAGGCTAAGCAACACCAAAATCTGCAATATGGGGCTCCAATTCAGAATCTAGAAGTATATTGCTTGTTTTGATGTCCCTGTGAACTATGACAGGATCACAGTCATAATGAAGATAGGCCAGTCCATGAGCAATTCCAGCAGCTATCTTATACCGGACGTTCCACTCCAAGGATTGTGATGGATTCTTCACATGCAAAGCATCATAAAGGCTTCCATTTGGCATGTACCTGTACAAGATCAGACCATGGTCCTTTCTCAACCAGAAGTCTTCCAACCGGAGCAAATTTCGGTGCCTGATCATTCCAAGGGTCTGAATTTCTCTGATCATGCTTGAGCTTTTCCCTTCATTTTGAGCAAATACAAGTTTCTTTGCAGCAAAAACTTTGTCTGGACCTAGTTCAGCTTTATAAACAACTCCATGTGCTCCTCTGCCAGTAATATACTGATCATTTAGATTGTCTATAGCTTCCATCACTTTATTGAGGAGGTCTGAAGAATCCTCTTCATCAGAGTGTTTGGATTCCCTCTTAGGTTTTCTGATAAAAGCTATATACACTGGCCCCAGCAGCACACAAACAACAAATATTGAGCATCCAAGTGCTATCATCACAGTTGCAACTATGCTGAGGCCTTCTGATTTTGTGCTACATTGCCTTAAATTGCTGACCCTAGTGAAATTCAAGCCATCTGATAATAAAAAAATGACACATAGGCCAGGATTGCCCAAAAATGATAGAGAAGAATTTGCCAACTTCATTATCAGATGTTTTGGAACAGGACCTTCAAAAGAATTGTATGAAATGTTTAATTCAGTTAATGAACTGAGCCCATCAAGAACTTGCATGCTTCCTGTCAAATTGTTCCAAGAAAGATCCAGACTTGCCAAAGTCTTCAGGTTTCCAATCTCCTTCGGAAGCCAACCTGTCAGTCCATTAGCACTTAGGTTTAAATAGAACAGATTCTGCAATTTTCCAATTGATCCAGGAATGTTTCCCCCAAGCACATTTCCGCCAAGTTGTAGCTCATTAAGCTTTTTAAATTCTGACAAGAAATCTGGGATACCCCCAGTAAAATTATTCTCTCTCAGACTTAAAGCAGTTAGGCTTGTCCAGTTCCGAAAACCTGACGGAAATGAGTCATTTAGGAAATTGAATCCAACATCAAACCTGTCCATTTTGGCACAGTTTGACAGCTGATCTGGCAAAGGACCAACCAAGTTATTGTGAGAAAGATCCAAAGTCTGAAGATTCACAAGGTTTCCCAGCTCCGAGGGTAGAAGACCTGTAAAGCTGTTCATGGAGAAATCTAAAAAGTTCAGATTTGTGCGGTTTCCCAAACTTGATGGAATTGCTCCACTTATGTTGCTCCGGCTGACATTCATGTAAGTCACATTTGGATTACTTTCAAAATCAGGAAGAGGTCCTGTAAAATTATTTGATTCAAGTCTCACCCTTCCAAGAGTTGTGCACCTTCCTACATCAGGAGGTATGCTACCATGAAATTGATTGGAACCCATATTCAGCTTCGCTAATTGCTTTCCAAAACAAAGATTTGGTGGAAGGGTACCAGTAAAATTATTATACATGAAGTCCAACTGCATCAAACTGCTATTAATTCCTAAGCTTTGAGGTACGACTCCAGAAAATTTGTTGTTAAACAATGAGATGTTTTTAAGTTGTTTGAGCTCAGTCATCTCTAGAGGTAGCTGTTATTATTGTACACAAGGACATGCTGAAGGCTTTGAATTTTCCATATGCTAAGTGGAATGTTCCCTGTCAGAAAGCTGTAATACAATCTAAGATTGCGCAATTTGCTCAGCTTTCCCAGTTCACTAGGAATTTCTCCCTCAAGTCCATTGGAATACAAATTTAACTCTTCCAATGACTTGCAGTTATCAATCTGTGGAGTTATTTTCCCAGACAATTGGTTCTCTGGAAGCATTAGAATAGAAAGGTTCTGCAGGAGACCAAAGGGTGATGGTATACTTCCAACTAAGTTATTCTCTGCAGCATAAAAATCTACTAAACCACTACAATTCCCCAAGCCTGGTGGAATACTTCCGCTAAACACATTGTCAGAAAGAAAAGCAGATAACTTCTTGCAATCTCCGGATCCCAAAGGAATGGTACCTCCAAGGTGATTACCAAAGACATACAAAGTGTCGAGATTTTTGAGATTGTTTAGACTAGCAGGAATAACTCCTGCAGGTCATTGGTATCCAAATCGAGGTACTCTAATTTACTACAGTTTCCAATGGACATGAGAATTGTCCCTGACAATTTATTAGCACTTAGATCAAGGATCAAAAGCTTCGTCAGGTTCCCATTGCTTTTGGGGATGGAACCACGTAAACTGTTGTTGTTGAGGGAAACTTCTTCCAGGTGAGGAATTTGAAACAAGGACTGAGGAATATCACCAGTCAGTCTATTACAACACAGGTTCATAAACTTGAGCTTTTGCAATCCTCTGAAGCTCTCCGGTATTCCTCCACTGAAGTTGTTTTGAGAAAGCTCCAAAGTACTCAAGCATGCTACAATTGCCTAGTTCTGGGGGAATCTCTCCGGAGAAATTTGCACCAAGCAAGTCTATGGTTTGCAAGTGACTCAAGTGTCCAATTTCAGGTCCCAAATGCCAGAAATTAAGTATTCACTGAGGTTGAGAGAAACAACATTGTTGGCATGATTGCATTGAACTCCTGCCCATGAGCATGGAGTGGTATCAGAGGCCTTCCACATGGAGTTTATGTCACCAGGCACAGTAGTCCAGTGCCTCAAAAGGGACGACAGTGTCAACCCATCAGAGCTCAAAGCAGAAGATGCATGCAACATGGTAGAAAAGCATAGAAGCTACAAGAGACACCCCATGGAAAACTAAGGAAAGAGACACTACAGCCAAGTTATCACAAAGACAAAGAATAATATATATGCTATGTTTGCCAAGTTTTATGAACAAAAGCCCTTACCTTCTTGCAGTTTGCAAGAAGACCAAAGCAAGGTGGTGCTGATTTTTGGGCTTTAGGCTTAGTGTGGAGAGCTGAAGTTGCATGGAAACGGTTGATTCTCCAAACAAAGAAGAAAGAAGAGAGTGAGCAAATAGTAGCATCAGTGTAAAGGAAAAGCAGTTAGAAGCTGAAACTAGATAAGGCTTTGTTCTTCATGTAAAATGGTAGCATGAATAAATAGAACAGAGAATAATACATGAATAAATCCACAAAAGAAGAAGAAGAAGATAGAGTAACGGTCTTACAGAAACCGTTTGCTTACTAATTGACATTTACACAGTCATGTATTTAAATTAAATTTATTGTTTATTTATTTATTTTAAAGTTAACAATTGTTTATTTCAGCTGTACCCCCCCAAAAAAAAAAAAACAGAGGGTTAACAGTTGTCCAGTTGAGTATAATATAGTGTACCACGTCTCTTTGAAATTGATAGAATTCTTCTCTAACACGATGTCATATACCAATGTGACTATAAATAAATATCAAATCAAAATATGTTTATTAAAATGAGATAGATTTTGATGTACTATTAATTATGTATTGACACATTAATAAAAAATAGTTATTTTTACATTTATTATATCAAAAATCTTATATATATAATAATATATGATTGGATGATAATATAAAATATTTTTATATTCATGGTGCATCAAATTAAATTTATGTATTAAATACTTACATCGAAGAATGTTGCATTTGATGTCAAATTCAACGTACAAATAACATCACTCAAATTGATTTGAATTCCTTTCAACGATCCAGAAGTGCTCCACTACCTTTACTTTGAAGAAGAAGGATACTAGGCCTGAGAGCCAGAAGTCTTTGGACACCTTCACGTCGAAGAAGGAGAAGGGTATTGCACCAGAAGGAGCGAGTCAAAATAAGTTGCCACAGCATCCGAGGCCGTGGAACGACCGGCAAAAGCAGTTGGCCTTAACAAAGCAGGTGCATGACTCTAGGGGCACGACTTCGAGTCGCGGGGCAGAGCCCCATGGCCCCCCTAAGTATTCCCCTCTCCCGCGACAACAAAAAAAATTGCTACTTACTACTTATATCTTCTTACTAGAATAGTAAGTTGTATAATTTTAGAAATGATAAAATTCTTGTTAAATTCTAAACAATAATGCTGCAAAGTCTGAATAATATAATCAAAATTTTTAACAAAATTTATGATGGTATTTGAATTATAAGGTCTACTTTTTTATTTAAAGATCACTAATTATGCCACATCATTCTGTCACTTAATTTATGAAGAAGTATTTTGGCTATAGAGCAATTTTCAAATTCTAAATCCTAAATCTCAATCTTTTATTCTTATTACCTATTTTTTTAATTAAATAAAGATTAGTAAATATTTTTTTCGAGATATTTATTTTAAAGTTTAGAGATGTATTTAGAGAAGAAAAAAACGTCAACATATTCTTATTCAATTTGAAAATTAAATAATAAAAATATAGAAAAACCTAACGTAAGTTTTTGTTTATTTAAAAACTCATGAGTACGTAATTGTGGCATGTTTCAAACTAGTATACTCCCACTTGCTTCCCTGTTGGAAAATCGTTTTCACGTGCTTCTCTTGTTATAACACCGTTTGTAATAAAATTAAGGGCACAATTTTACATAGTAAGTTCTAAGTTAGACATAGATACAGTATAGAGTTTAGGAGTTAAAGATAAAATATTGCTTCCCAAAAGCTAAGCATTCTTAATATATAGATGTATAAACTTAAGTCATAAAATAAACAATAATAATATAAGTAAATTGATCTCATAATAAATTAAATAATAAAACATAGGATTAAGCAATAAACGGAATAAAGTGTAAAAGTTATAAATTAATTTATAAACTTAAAATAAATGAAGTGCATAAGGACTAAAATAATATAAATTTGAGTAACATAATATCTCAATAAATTTTTTTCAAAATATAGAGTTGCCAATGTAAATATTAATTTCTAAATGGATCATATTTAAAATCAATTTTATTTAATTTCTTTTAAACTTTCTCATCATAGTCTTTAGTCTGCCCTTTGTCATCATGGCGCATCTAGCGTATATTGGTTTTATTATTTTAAGGGTCACAGTAATATTCATAAGTTAAGAGTTATCATATTGTCCATGAGTCAAGTATAAAATTCCAAGTAAAGGTATTGATAATTTAATAACTCAAATTCATGTATAATAAAATTTATTTACAGTTAGGTATAATATTTGACTATTAATATTAGTCCTTTAGAGAAATTATCATAAAAGTGATAACTCAAAATAATATATCTTTATATAAATAATATCTTGCTAATAATAATAATAATAATAATGAGCAACCGTAAAATAAAAGAATAATGAAATAACTTGCTAAGTAATGGGCAATAAATCAATTTTAACATTAAATAAAGGATTGATTTTAATATAAAGGAGTAAGATATAAAGTAATTGAAAATAAATAATAAATAACACAAATATAAAGAAATAATATATAAGATAAATTGTAATAGAATTAATATTGAGCAATTTTAATATAAAAATAATAATTAAAATATCTTGAAATAATAAATAAACTGTAATAATAATTAATAATAAGTGACTTTAATATAAAAGGACAATAACTTGGAATAGTAAAATAAATTGTAATAATAACAAGCAATGATATAAAAAAATCTTGAATAAAATAACTTGGGAGGATAAATAAAATAATTTGTAACAATAATAATATGGAACAAGTCTAATAAATAAAATAACTTAGAACATAAAATAAAAAGTAAGAATAGATAATAATGAGTAATAACATATTCTTGCAATGAGTAAATATAGCCATAATTTTATTTCACAAATAATTTTATTATCCATCTCGAAATTGGGTGTCCATCAAGCTCCATATCGATCCCTAGTTCTCTTTTATCAGAAATTTCTCTTTATTCTTTCATGCTATTCCTCTTATATTTCACAGTTTAGCACTCTTTCGTTTATTTTCTCTCTGGGTTATACTTCATTCCTTGCCCTTCAATTTATAGAGTCACAACAGTATGCTTTGAGGGAAAAAAGTTTCATTGTGTTCTGATCTTAACATTATTATCTTGAGAATACTACCTATCGTTGCCAATTTATCAACGTAAATTTGGTTTGCTTTTGCCAAATTTTCAATATAGACTTGGCTAACTAGGTCTTTACGATACTTACATGAACTTCTCTTTCTTTCTTTCTTTTTATAACACTTATGGCTATGCAATTTTTTCTTCTCCTACTTAATGCCCTTGCCCCCTGCTTCACGTTGTTTGATGGGAGTTCTTTCTTCTCTCTCTTTTTTTTTATACTTATAATTATATTATCATTTTTGTCTATTATTAATATTATTTTATCTCTTCTAAGGTTAATATTTGAGATTGTCTCTTATCTTAATATGTTTCGAAGTTATTGCTACATATTATAGTCTTACTTAAATTTACTGTCCCTATTTTAATTATATTTGATCACTCGATTGTTGTTACAAAATCAATTCGAATATACCGACTAAAATATTTCGATTAAGCAAGTTAACTAAATTACTTAAATATGTTATAAAAAAAGGATATTACAGTTGTCACATTAATTTATATTGATTAGTAATGTATAAACTTTCAATTCCTTTGAGTATTTAAAGAAAAAACTTTTCATTCTTTTCGATGAGATGTATAAACTTTTAATTAATAATGTGTATTTTGTAATAAATATAATATAAGTGCTCGTAGTTTTATTACCAAAGAAACTATGGGTGCTCACTTGGCCACTTTGCAGTTGCAAAGAAATGTACGGTAGGTAACTATAAGATATAATAAATTATTATTAAAAAAGGATTTAAAATCTAATTAATATAAAATTTTAGTATACAATTTTTTTTTATTATTTCACTTATTTGGTGATGTAATATTAGATTATTAGACTGATAGTCTGATAATACATATCGAATACATTTTAGTATTTAATAGTAATTTAATTCAATATTTGTAAATATCTATAAAAAAATGATAATTCAATTTCATTTTAATATACTAAATAATTAAATAAAAATTCTAAGCATATTTTTTCACATGCCTCTTATATATTGCAGAATATAGACAGATTCCTTTAAAATAATAATAATGATAATAACAAAAAATAAATACATAAATAAATGTTTAACTCTTGTGACCAATTAAGTTTCTTATTCGTTGTTGATATTTTTATCTCTTTATTTAGAAATGATAATAATTTCTACAGTAAAAGAGTTTTAAATCTGTATATCCATATGTAGAATATGTACAAATTGAAAGATGTGGTATTTTATTTATAATTTTTATATTATATTATTTAAGAGATTAATTTTTAAATATTATTAGTGATGATTTATACTTTTAATTAATAAAATATTATTATATATATAACTTTTAAGGTAATTATTATAAGAGTTTAGTTTTTGATATTTTAGCAATACATGATTGATTTAGCATACACAATTTTTTTATATTAAATATATGTATGATACGAAGGTGAAAATAAGGTATAAAATTTTATAAAATAACTTTGTATATAATTTTATAAATAAAATTATTTTATAAAATTTTATATCTCATTTCTATGCTATGCTAAATACATCTTAAACCGTATATCAAAATTAAATCAATCATTTAAAATTAATGTTTTTGTTTGACCTTTATTTTGTTTCACTATTTTGGCTGAAGTGCTTACTGTAGTGGTGGGGAGGTAGTTGAGTCATATGTACAAATTGCCGCACATAATTCCTCCTCCCACCCCCCCCCCCCCAAAAAAAAAAAAACTGCACATAATTGAGCAAGACTTGTTCTGCAAAGTACTGCACGATGGAGTGTGGTCAAAACTTCTCCGGCTCTCTCGACTGAGGAATGTTTTCTCTCTTGTTTAAGTAGTGGCAGTTCTTCAAGCTAAGGGACACTTCTTCCGCAGATGAAAAAAAATCGGGACAACTCTTTCTCAACACATACATTAACTTTAAAAACTAACTGCATTAAGTAATTAATTAGGGTGGTGAAATATTGTATAGTGTTTTGCTTCTCAACTATACTTTTGGTAAGTGATTTTTTTTTTAAGTTGTGCAATTTTATTTTATTAGATTATTTATTTTTTATCTATAATGTTTAATTCCTATCATTTATTAATTTTATCATTTTCATCTGCTTTTTCTAAGGAAAAAAAAAGGCTTAGTAGTAAAATGCTACTAACATGTTGTATTAACATGTGATTATATAGCTAAAAAAATAGAATATTTAAAGCATTTTATTATGAATAATGCTATTTAACCAGAATAATTTTGCTATAATCTTTGACATAAATCATGGAAGATGTAATTGATTGAAATAAAATAGTAGGACATATTTATTTATCTAGGAGTCAATAATATATCACATCATTCAATCATTCTGACAACTTGATTCTCATAAAAAAAATTTGGATTCTCTAGCATTTTCCTTTTATTGCTTAATTATCAATTTAACACTTAAAAGCAAATTTATATCAATTATTAATTTAAAATCTAATATTCTAACATATCATATGGCAAGTGAAGAAGAGAAAATAGATAATCTCTAGTTTCATTTATTAATTTTTTTATTTTGTTTAAAAAAGGGGGTAAAATATTGCGACAAATACCAGTGTTGCTTAGTTGGTTCAAGTATTTTAATACTTATTCTATTTATATAAGGCCAGGTTCAAATATTATGAATAAAAAAAAATTAGTGCTGAAAAAGTTTTATTCTCATAGTGTATTAACTTAATTCGAGTCAGATTAGTTAAAATCTAATAAACTTTAAATATTGATGATTTAGACAAATAAAAAAAAATTGCATGTGTTGCTTTGCTTGCAAGCTTGAAGGAATAAAGTAAAATGAAATTAAACAATATTGATTTCTATTGTTTAGATACTTTAAAATAGGAGAGAATAAAATAATGTATTAGATGAAACTCATCACATTTGAGCCCGTTTAGATTGGCTTTTTTAAGAAAAAAGTACTTATTTTTTTTAAAAAAGTACTTTTATAAGTTCTTATAAATATTTGGATACAACTTTAAAAAAAGTGCTTCAATTAAAAAAAGTTAATCTACCACTTTTTTAAAAAGTTAGGAATATCTAGATTCTAAAAAAAAACAGAAGCAGAAATAATTTTTAATAAAATTATCTTCTAAAAGTATCCTTTATTTTTAATTAAAATTACAATACATATCCTTTATTTCTTATCGCTTATCAAACTTTATTTTTTTTTCTCTTTTTAAATGTTTTTTGTAATTTAGCTATAAAAAAAGTGCTTTTGTTCTTTTGTATCCAAACAAATTTATAAGTACTTTTAATAACTAAAAGTACTTCTTATATGTCTATCCAAATATAAAATAACTTTTTCTAAAAATTAAAACTCTATTAAAAAAAGTTTAGAGAAAAAAATTCTTTTTCTAAAAGCTTATCCAAACGAACTCAATATCTCTATTTTTCTTTACCTCAAATTTGGATTGACTATGATTAAATAGAATGGTGAAAATCAATATATGATAAAGTCGTGTGAAATTTTTACAAGAGATGATTCATTCCCCACTTCATAGCATCCCATCACATTACATTCCATTTAATTCAACATTTAGAATCCAAATATGTTTTGCTTGAATGTGATTGAGGGAAATGTTATTGCAACTCGATTGAAAAATTCAGAGTACATAGCCTGTGTAGCAATGATACTCTTTTTATATATGTGCCTGTGTAGCAATGATACCCTTTTTTATATATGTATCTCAGTTAATATTACAGGGGCCCAAAATATGGAATGGTCCTTTGCTGGAGCAATTCTTTTCGAGGCATGGAGTAGAGCAGATAAATATGCAAGACACACTAGGAATTTCCTTTTGTCTTGCTTAGAGCTTGACATTTCAGAGTAATAAAGTGGAACTTCTAGATAAGAAAAGTAAAAGAAATGTTAATGCAACTCTCTATATGTACAGAAAAATTCAACAAGCAACAACTCTGTTGTTTTCTATATGAAACTGAAGCTTATAATATTCCACAGGTTCCACAAAAGGTGGAGAGAAGATTTGCAATAACTAATAATATCTTCAGTTTGAGAACACAAGCATGAATATTATTTTCAATAATTTCTTGTAATAAGAATCTCAATTGCTAATTTGCTACTTTTCATTTTTATCTTTTTTTTTGGGGCGAAGTGGGGGGAACACTAGAGATCGAATCAGTAATGTGGATTTAGGAGGTTGTATCTTACCACTTGAGCTAAGGCCTCAAACACATTAATTTGGTACTTGTCACCAAACTATTGGGGTATTTTGTGTTAGATTAGATTGTACTTTTGCACCCTACATGTTTATCGAAAAAATGGTTGGATTGGGTTGTTTTTTTTTTAAAAAAAAATTTCAATCAAACTTAACCTCTAGCACTTGTGTGAGTTAAGTTGGGTCCAACCCATGAATTTGACCCCGACCAAAAACATATATAAAAAAAACCCATGAATTTGACATACATAAAACAATTGCATGCTGGAATAAATATTGAACTACATAATAAATAAAATCATTAGGCATAATAATTTTAACTAAAATCAACATAAATTTCAAGAAAACTAAAACGTAAAATAATAAGTGTTTAACCAAAACACACAACTCTCCTTAGTCTAACATACACAAGTTCTCTCAACCAAATTAAAGACGAAAGTAGCATAGCAAGCCTTAGTCTAACATACACAAGTTCTCTCAACCAAATTAAAGACGAAAGTAGCATAGCAAGCCTTAATCTAACATACACAAGTTTCAACCAGATTATAAAGACTAAATTAACATATAATTCCTTAATAAACATAAATTTCAAATGAATTAAGGTAACATAACAAGTCCCAAAAGATATAAACAGTAAGTCAATTGAATTTAGTGCATATGAATTGACGAAAAACTGAAAATGAAATGGGAACAAGGAATCAAAGCAATGTTGTTCACATTAATTTTTTTTCTAAATAATATATAGGTTGATCCAACTAATTATATGTAGGTTATGTATTTTTAATTTTAGCACATTAACCTAACGAACTCATTATTTGAGTTAAAAGGCTTTTCATTTCTAATATGGGATTTGATTGTAGTATTTTTTTTATTATGGGATTTTGGCAGTATTTATAGGGATATAGTGTGCAATAAAATCATAAATTTCAATTTCTATTTATTTGAATTTTTTATTATAAAATCGAAAATCCTGATTTCTATTTGTACTGAAATCGGAATTTTTGATTCATACAGAAACCATATTTATGTAAAATTCTCTCAAATCCCATATTATGGTATATTTATAAACTAAATACCATATCTAAAACAAAGACCCGAGTTAAAACCTATGAATTTGTAAATCAACGTAACTCAACATGTTATTGGAATACCAATCAAAGTTGTCACTTCTTCAAGATTTTATGTTTCCAGGTTTACTGAATTTATAGCTTTCCTGATATGCTAATTTGTTTTTTTGGGTAAATTATAGAACACAAAATGATGTTTTTAAATTTTTTCTTATATAAAAACAAAAAAAAAAGCTGTTGAAGATTAGAATATGCTACCATAAATATTATTCATTCACAAATTAGTCAAAAATAAGGTTTGGTAGAATCAAGATAGCGTTTGATATGGGGTAATTCATATGGATTACTGATCATATTTGATTAAATTACCTAAATTCATAATATTATCTTATTTAATTGGATTAGATTGATGACAATTTATATTTTCAAAGCAATTCACATTATCCTCCTACTGACAATTTATATTACCTTCATAAAATGTGTTTATCTGAATTACCACTAAAATGACAATTTGTGATTTTTTATTTTCATGAAAATACCCACCCTTCTCACTCACTCTCTCTCCCCCTCTCTCTCTCTAAGAAACCCCCGCTGCCCACCACAAAGTACAGGGAACAAGAGAGAAAGAGAATACCTGACGAAGCAAGAAGATAAGAAGTTCGCAGAGCAAGCTACTAAAATGGTACCCTAATGGCAACGGAAGAGAGATTTAGTAGCATAGAACAGTGTTCGCATGGCTCTGCGAGGGCATTAGAAAAGAAATAGGGATGTTGTTTTAACTTTTAAAATTCTAACAAAAAGAATTCAAAAAATTTCTGTTTACTTTCTTTTTTCAAAATTTTTACACAAAACATTGAAAATAAACATGTCACATTTTCACTTGCATCTTGTTTGTGATTTTTTTTTTTTGGGTTAGAAACATTTTGTTTGGGATTGAATATAAAATTAGAGTTTTAGAATTAAAATTTGGATTTTTATGTTAGAAGAGTCTTGTGTTTTTTTTTTCCTTTTTATTATTTTCTATTTCAAGGATAATATAGTAAAAGAAATATATTACCTAATAATTTTTTTAAATAGTAATCTAGATTACCAGCAATCATGTTAGACTGTATCAAATGCTACTTAACTACTCAAGGCTTGCGTATCTTTAAAGAAAGTGTATTTGTCAATTATGCTAAAAATAAGTTATTTATTTTTGTTACAAAGGGTTGAAACGGTCTCACTACTCATTAGAGAAAAAAATATAATCATTTCTCAAATCCAACTTTAAAATCTCTCAAAAGTGTAATTTCCTTCTAAAAAGATTAGTTATCATCCTAACATAACTTAAAATCAAAAACTACGCCGAGAAACCATGCATGGATTACTTATTTTTAGACTAAGGAGCGTCCTCCCCTATTTGGTTTATATAATATTTTCATAAAATTACTTTTCATTTGATTGCTGAAATAAAGAACTATATTTTTTTTTTTGAAAATTTCTTTAGAACCCTTAATTATTATAAAGTTACTAATATCTTTTATTAATAAGTGGTTTACATTTAATCATTAACCCGCTAATTTTAAATTATAGAACATGTTGTTTAATATTAGTCACTAAATATCACAAGGTATTGGTATTCTTTAAAAGATAGAAGCTATATGAGAAATCATTTTCTTTTTGTAATTTAAAGTCCGTCCTCATAAGAATCAATGTTCATTTAACCCATCGATTGTGAATGTATTGATTTTACAAGGTATTTGAAATGGGATAATTTATTTAAATTATTAATAATATAATTTCAATTATCTAAAAAAATAATATTATTTTATTTGGTTAGGCTTTATTACTTGTAATCTAAATTTATAAGGCAACCACTTTATCTTCATACTAATAATGTACCTAGCCCCCTTCAAGTGGATTACCCCATTAGCCATCCTCCCATTTTGTTTTTTCACAAAATACCTTGAAATGCTTCGCGGCTCCATCCCTTTACGCGGCTCCAACTTCCTCCTTCTCTACCTCCTCCTCCCTTGGCTTTGACATCTTCACCTACTCCACCTTCTCCCCTCACCATGTTCTAAGACTTCACCGCCTTCTCCCCCAACTGTCTCCACCATCTTGATTTGTCATTGTCATGGCACGAGAGAAGAGTTGCCACCCATGATGCGGTGAAGCGACAAAATATAAGAATTAGGGGGGAGTGGAGAAGGAGAAGGTTTGAGTTTTTGAGTGTATGGAGAGGAGGAAAGGGCATAAATATGATGATAGTAAGTGCGGAAAAGAGAGAGCAATCTATCGAGCGAGAAGGTGGATTGGAGTTGGAAGGGCCTTGGGGCCATTTGCAAATGGCGTAAAAGTTGCAGTCTGAGTAGTTATGATAGTGGTAATAATTTATTATGAATTTTTCTTATAATTTTATTAAGAATTTAATTGGTATGCATTAATAGTGTAAAATAGTTTTACATTATCAACCAATAGAAATAGGGGAAAGTGAGAATTTATGGTGGGTCCCTCATTATAATGGGTGGTTATTTGGATGAGTTGGCACTTTCCACCATTTCTATTGGTTGACAGTATAAAATAATTTTACACTGTCAGTGTATTTAAATTAAACTTTTTTATTAATAATATTTTATATTATCAGATAATTAGTGTATAAAAATTAAATTTATAATAAATAATAAATAATAAATAATTTCATTATTTTTTGACTATATTTGCAAAAGAAGTGTTTTATTATATTTCAATAATAATTGGATTTAATTTATAATATAACATAACTTTATATTATCAAGTAGTAGAATATCAAAATGTGGAAAAAAAATCAAATTATGAAAAGTGCTATTCATTAGGATAATTATCTATTATGATATTTTTTTTATATTTTGTCGGCTATCTATGTAATGCATAAAAATTAATTTCATAATAATAATAAAAATTTAATTTTTATATGTGGATAATATAAAATAAATTTATATTATCAATTAATAAAAATTTTAGAATTTATCAAAATATAATGATTAGTTATTATAATATATAATTATCTATTATAATTTAATAAATTTTTATATTTTTTTTGTCGATAATATACATAAAAGTTAAACTTTAATATAATTTTAAAGTTTAATTTAAATAAATTAATAATATAAAATAATTTTATATTATCAATTAATAAAAATAATAAAAAATATTAATTTATATAAATAATCATTGATTATAACGAAGAATCCACCCTAATTTCTTACTTGATACTATTTTTATTAATTGATTGATAATATAAAACTGTTTTATTTATTAATACATATTAATTAAACCCATAATTTAAATAAAAAAATGAAAATGCAAAGCAAAACGCGTACGTGTTAGAACATTTCGTGGAAGTTTCTACCCTAGGCTAGATCGGTAAAAGAAATCGAAAAAGCGTCACAATCCCAATCCCAATCCCAGTCCCTGTCCCAATTCCGGTCCGTTTATCGCGAAAACCAAAGCAAAAATCAACCCTTTACGCTGCGTTGCTGCGTGTCTGTCTCCATTACATTTCATTTGCCTCTCTCCGCTTACAACAAAGTCACAACTTCCATTCAAAACACCTTCCATTCACCAACAATCCTAAGAAGAAGAAGAAGAAGAAGGAAGAAAGATGAAGAGGGTCTTCGGTGTTAAGAAGAACAAGGATCCCCCTCCTTCCATTCAAGATGCCTCCGATAGTGTCGGTTCATCTCTCTCTCTCTCGCTCTTTGAATCTTATACCGTTCCATTTTTTATTTTTATTTTTTTGAATTTGCATGCGGTTGTCTTTGAAATTGTCAAATTCGTTGAGTCGGAGTGCGTATCTGATGCATCGGCACCACGGTTGTTGATACTGTCGCAGATCTGTTAAAATTTGGAACCTTGTTTTGAAGCTAAGGTTTTGGTCCAAACCCTAAAAATTGGAAGGAAAAAAAGGACTTTGAATTTGATGAATATGCATTTGTTTACAATATTGACATAATTGGGGTTTAATAGCTTGAGATGAATGCGTGTTTTATGTCTTAACTTTCCTTATTTCCCTTTTCTGTGGAGTACTCGTAGTGCCTTATTTGATAACCCAATGAAGTAGTTTTCTACTTCCATTTGTTCTTTTTTCTTTTTTTTTGTTTATCCTTTTGAAGAAGTGAATAAACTGGTTTATGGGTAAAGTGGTGCTTTTCGTGCTCTTACTGTGCTGGTAGGTGGCACTTGATAAGATTGGGTGGCTCAAGGAAATTTATAGCTAGCTAACTTTTTTAGTTAGGACGCTTTCAGTTGAGTATATGTGTTTGGAATTAAAATATTTTCACTGTGTTGGATAAAAACTTATTTTGATGCAGACATTGTGCTTGAATTCTAACAATTTGTATTTGCCATCCCCTAACTGTGCCTATATTAAGCTTTATTGCAAAGTTTAACATAGCCTTTCGTTGAATCTTTATGACATGGTTCAGAGATGGTTTGATGCTAATACGATTTATAACGGGACACTATAGCGTGTAGCTGACCCCACCTAATAGGACAAGTTTTTATATTATCTGTTTGTTCAAGTATAACTATTTCAAAAGGTCATGGGTTTTGACTCCAACTGTGGTCATTTGTTGATGTTTTTGCATATGGGAAAAGGCTTTGTTGTTATTGATGCTGAAGTCTATTATATATCTATATATTTGGCTGTTTCAGATTACTAAACGTGGAGATTCAGTGGATGAAAAGATTAAGAAGCTTGATGCCGAGCTTAGTAGATATAAAGAACAGATCAAGAAAACAAGACCTGGTCCTGCCCAGGAAGCTATCAAAGCTAGAGCCATGAGAGTTCTTAAGCAAAAGCGAATGTAAGTTCCTCATTCTTTGTTTGCTTGGTTTATTTGTTGCGGTTTGGTTGGCAACTCAATTCAGCCAAAGTCATAGGTTAAACATAGGAATTTAGTGCAATGATTTATTTGTTGTCATATATAAGATTCGGATAGTTTTCTACTAAAGAAATGGCACATTGATCATAAGTTTGGAAAGTGAATAATTCGTAGCCATATTCATATAGTATTGCACTACGCATTTGGTCAGGTATGAAGGACAACGTGACATGCTGTATAATCAGACATTCAATCTTGATCAAGTTCAGTTTGCTGCTGAGGGCATTAAAGATGCTCAACAAACTGTATGTATCCAATAGCTTAGAGTATTCTTTGTAATCCTGGTATCGAACTCCCCCCCCCTCTCTTCTTTCTCTCTTTTCTTTTATATCTATCTTTATATCATACTTCTTTGATCTATACCATCTTATGTGGATGGTTTAATTCATAATAGAAGACACATATCATGATAAGTCTGCCGATTAAATCAAATAATTTATAGCACCCCCTCTGTGAAAGCAAGTGGTAAGATTGGTTGCAATATTTTTTCTATCAAAAACAAAAATATTGGTTGCATTATTGAAGTTGTGCTTAAGGTTGTTAAACAGTGAAGCCTATTGGCTGTTTCTGTATTTAATGGGGATACTTGATTTTTCTAATGGCAATACTTGATAAATTTTGCGATTCCTATTTTTTGATTTATCTTGAGTGTGAGCCTTCCTGCAATGGTAACTAAGGGGCTCGCTTGTGACCTAGTGGTCACAGGTTTTAGCAAGGAAAACCATCTCTCCACTAGTGGGGTAAGGCTGTGTTTGTTTGACCCTCTTTAATCTCCACATCGGTGGGAGTCTTGTGCCCTACTGGGCTGCCCTTTTGTTTTTTATTTATTTTGAATTTAAAGGACAAATTATTTGAATGTCTATAACTACTTGTAAATTTCTACCAATTAGAAGCTGCCAATTGTATGCTGTATGAAGTATAGTTCCCTGGGGTAATCGTATTCACTATAAAACATTCGTTTGTCTTGATAGCGCTTTAAGGGGCATGGTTCGAGGCGGAGCTTTGTCTGTACCCTGTTTGGAACCTGCTGCCTACCTCATGAGAGGTAGGGGATGAATCGTATGTCATTCGGGAGGGGGTCTCTTACTAGAGTTGTTATTAATTATGCCTTGTCTTTTTTACAACAAATTCTTGTATGTATTAAGTTTTCAGAAATCAGATGACCTCAAAGAATGTTTTTCCAAAAAGATATAGAGTTTGAATTCAAGTGTTTACAACTTTCTTCTCTCCTTTTCTTTTTTCAGATGACAGCTTTGAAGTCTGCCAACAAGGAATTGAAGGGAATGATGAAAACTGTGAAGATCCAAGACATTGATGTCTGTATTCTCTTTCCTTTTCTCTTATAGCTTCTGTCTAGCTAACGTTGAGAACTTTGGGTCTTAATTGTTGATCCATGCTATCTGTAGAACTTGCAAGATGAGATGATGGACCTGATGGATGTAAGTAATGAAATACAAGAGACTTTGGGTAGAAGCTATAGTGTGCCTGATGACATTGATGAGGATGAACTTATGGGCGGTAAGTTAAGAAATTGTTTAAGCTTTTGAAGTAAATGTTGGAAACATTGTCAAAAACTCCTGCATAATGGGGCTGCATGGTTGGGTAGGGCGGCAGGATTTTGCAGCTGTTTATTGGAAATTGGCTGTTGTATATGTTTGGCTTCATAGTTGCAATGTAAAAAAAATTTCATCAAATGTATCTACAATGTTCTAAGAGCTTGTAAAATTTGTCATCAGATGCATTTTATGGTTGGATGCATCATAATATACAATACTCTTAAAGGAACATGCTCTTTCACTAAGTTTGGGGGAGTGAATTTTCCTTTTTGTAATCGAGTGTCTTAGATAATCTTTTTGGTTTTTCTTTTTTGGGCAAAACAGAACTTGATGCGCTGGAAGCAGACATGGGAAATGAAACCGAAGCTGATGGAGTTCCCTCCTATCTCCAACCTGATAAAGAACCTGATTTGGATGCAGAAATGAACTTACCTTCGGCTCCGACAGGACAAACAGCAGTGCCAGCCGGCAGATCCAATGCCCAAGTATGCTTTCCTTCCATATTTAGTTTTTTTGCCTTTTTATTTTAGTTTAGTTATAACTGTACTGAAGTGGGGCTCTAAATCCTGGAAAAAAACTTGAAGTCTCATTGCAAAACATTTGGTGTTAAAACAGCTGAGTTGTGCTTTCATACAAAATTATTTGGCTGCAACTTTGTTGTTAAGGTTCTGTATGTTGGTTATTATGGATGGTTATTGTTTTCTCTTGGGAAGAGATTAACATAATGGATTGGTGAGAGCATTAAATAATTTATAAGAAAGTGGAAAATAGTGGGCTTGTATAATGCAGCATCTGCTGTTTTTCTTCATTTAGGGGAAGCCTATATCCTTATTACCATTCTTTTTTGCGACAACTGTGTTGTATGGTAAACCTATGGATGATGTTTGAGGTTGCATTCCTGTGTTTGGATATGTAACTCGATAGAATGTGCCTTATCACTGCTTGGTATCCTCATTTTGGCTCATCTTAAATTTTTCAGTGGCAACATTATGTTCCATACTCTTAAAATTATCTTTATGTGATTATATAAAGGATTCACTATCGTTATTAGTGTCAACCTTTGTATTGTATGGCTGCTGCTTACTGGCCAGTGATTCTTGATGCAAAATACGAGTCTCTGGACTAGAATATGTTGATCTATTTTGCTTATTTTGTTAGTGTTATGTAGCCTTAATTGCTGATCGATTGCTTTCATACTGATAGAATGAGGATGAACTGGGTTTACCTGCTGTCCCCCGGGCATCTATACGTGATTGAAGAATGCTTTGTATGTCATTGGCGTAGCTGGTGCAGACATGAACAAAGACCCTGTAGAGATGTGGAGAACTTGAGAACTTGAGAACGTTGATTGACAGTCATTTATTGGTCTGGTGTTTGGAATTATTTGACTTAGTGCTTGTTTCTTGTAATAAACCTTGTGGAAGCATAATTGATATTTGTACTATACTACTATGACACGGCAAAAAATGGAAAAAAAAAAAAAATATTACTGGAGTTTGGCAAAAGCTTTGAACTTGCTGGTTTTTTTATGTGTACACCCTCGTTGCCCGAATATCATTGTCTCCATTAAAATAAATTTCTTAATTTATTTTGCATTAACTAAACAAATGTAAAAGAAGTATCATGAATTGTGACCAAAAAAATAAAAATGAAAATGAGTTAACTGATTTTGCATGACAGTTTGGGTTGAGAGCGTACTGAATTTTTAAACATATGATTCTGATCATGAAATGATTATCTGAAATGATATGAAGGTTTGTTTCCATTTTAAAACTTGCAAAGGACAGTTTATTAAGTCAAGTGTGCAAACATTTTGTCCGAGGTCAATTGATGTTCCTTGTTTTCGCTGTAATTAAGTGTGCCTAACATTTCTTGCTCATCTGATTTTGTAGTGCCTTGCAGTTCAAGAAAATTCTGATTTTAGATGAAGCAGGAATTTTGACCTTGAAATAGTTTACAAATAAATCAGTCAAAGCCATATTTTTGGATTAGACTCTTTATGAAATGAGGGTTCGCTTCAAAAGTAAAAGTGAGGTTTTTAATTATTGACGAAAAAAAAAATTAACTTTGTTATCATGATAAAATACATGTACTTGTATAATAAATTACAAATTTATTTAAAAATTCACGTAATGGTGAAGATCATTGACTTTTCCCTTTAAAGTGAACCCTTCATTGTTTAAATTTAAAAAAAAAGAAAAAGAAAAAGAAAAAGGAATCCAAACTTCTCAGCATCTTAAAAAGAGGCTAGTGGCAGTCATGCCAGAAAAATCATCAAAACGTAGGTTCATATGGGGAAATCTTCATATAGGTTGACCATTTTTCTTAACCTCAATTCCTCATCTTTCATTGTAAACTCTGGAGGTTCCCAATTTCAAATTTGCACAAATCCACAAATCAATGAAGCGTGGAACCGTATATTCATTCATCGAATAATGCTACTTATTGCCAGGGGAAAATATGCAAATGGCGTTACTCTTATTAATCAAAGAATCTTTAAAGTATTAACAGAAGAACCATACTTAGTACTTTATTTTTCAAGCATGACTCAACCTCTCCTTATTGGATGAAGCAGCATATCATTAGGCCGAAAGTTAGGTTGATAGTGGGGTGCAATTTCTTCTAGTTGAATGCATACTCACAAATATAGTTCAATTTGAATCCAGCCCACTTAAAACCTTGTCCAGATAAGTTGTCAGCCCGGGACCATAAAACCTTGGCTTTTAGTAGACAATTTAGACTGTTAGATTATGACGTACGTATTTGGCCGACACCAGCTAGGAACTCAGCAACGCTAGGTGTATACACAAACCACCACCACCACATAGTAACTCCCCACAAGTTGACATTTTATTCCTTTTGGCTACATTAACAGCCCACAAGTCTAATCACTTGACTCACGCAATATCACTCTCTTCCTCCGATCCAAGGGTAAATGAAGAAAACTGAAAGCACATTCAGCCACCTTTAGCTTAGCCTTTCCTATAGCAGCCTTATGGTAAATGCCTATTCTTAAGATTCGGTTTTCTTCATAGAGCAACACTTTCAAGCTTTTCCTACTGTCTAGAAACATTCCCAAGCATAGCTGCCACAAAAGTGAGTTTTCTCATCCTTCTTTCTCTCATGGAAATTGATCTCCTCATCACATAGAAAGATCATGAACAACAACACTTCCGATTCTAATGACCCTTCAGAGGACTGGAACGGATATGCATATTATTCTGTTGGATTATCTCTTGGCTTTCTCCTCCTAATGATGTTCATAGCTCTCACAGCATACTACTGTAGCCAAAGAAGGTTTCAAAGCAGGCAAACTAGACCAAGTGCCAGCAGCGGCAGCAGTTCTCACAGGACAGTGATCATGGAGAGAGATTCTTCTATAACCATCCAACTTGGTGAGGCACAACAAGAAGCCATCCTGAACCGTTATCCTGTGCTGTTGTTCTCCCAAGCCAAGCTTCACAAGCCTGATTCAACAACACTCAGCTGCTCAATATGCTTGCAAGATTACAAGGACTCAGAGTGGTTGAGGCTGTTGCCTGATTGTGGCCACTTTTTTCATAGGGAGTGCATTGACATGTGGTTGAGGCTAAACCTGTCATGTCCAATGTGTAGGAACTCCCCATTACCAAGCCCTCTTCCAACTCCCTTTGCTGAAGTTGCTCCCTTGGCTACCACAAGACATGATTGAGTAGTAGAATGTGGAGCTTTAGTTGTTTAGAACAATAATATTATTTGTACATCAAAGTGGATATCCTTAGATACTATAGAAAGAAAAAGATATAAAATCTTAGCGCTATCCATCAACACTAAATACTGTGTCTTTTTCTTTTTCTCTCTATATGGTGTCCATAAAAATATTCACATTTGATATGCAAATAACGTTACTGTTCTGAGAAGGCTATAGGGTAGAATAAAATGGAAGGTGAATCTTGTCTGCTTAGAAGGTAGTCGGGTAGACATGACACTGTCAAATGTTATCTGAATCCTGTATTATTAAAAACATGTGTAAAGGACACTTTCATCAAGTTGTTATTTGTCTGCATTAGTTGGTACATGATACAGACAAATAGGCCCCAAGGATCTGACCAACCTCCTAGCTAGAGAACTGTAGCCAACAATTTTTATGGATCTCTCTTTAGGAACTTTTCTCAATATGGAAAGGTAATGGAGAAATTTTGATTGAACAAACTTTCTGGATCATTCACTTAACAAACTTGTGTTTTCAGGTACAGAGATGATGTTTCCAATCACTTACGAAATAGACACAGTTCTTACGAACAACACTGTCTCTCTATCCATTGGAAGACATGTATCGTTAATTGAAAACAAATAAGCAAACCCCTTAAAGAGCCACGGAGACTTGCCTTTTCATATACAATAAATAGGCTCAACTTTTAAGACCAGTGTGTAAACATGTCTGTTCATTTAAAATATGTAGATACAGCTCTTAAAAATAGTGTATCTATAAGTAGTCAAGTGGACGTATTCATTTAAAATAAACATGGGTTTTACTAACTAGTGACCTAAGGTTTCAATAGTGGAAAATTTTGAAGTTTTCAATATTATTGAATATATTAGAAGCATAAAAATTTTATTTTTTTCAAGCAAAACTTCCCATTTTTAAAATCTTAGGGTTATGGTTAGTAAAATCCAATAAATATATGTAAAACCATTGTGCTCCCATGAATTGGTGTATTTTTAAAAATGAATCGACAAAATCATACTTAGCTTTTGCAAAATAATTTGTCGATTAATCCCTCATTTAGTTTAGGAAAATTAGGTGACTTCCATAATCCAATAAAATGATGCATGAAAGAAAGTACATATTTCGATTTGAATTCCCTTTTAGTGTAAGCATTTCAAAGTCTAAACAAAATTATTTGCCGTGTTATCCTTGAAACCGTGACCCATAATTAATTACTGCTAAAACCGGAAATATCTCACACGTGATTTTATTATGATTAAAAATTAGCTTGCCAGCATAATAGTACTTAATTTGGCCATGTGCTATCTAGGTTTTCATGAACATTAAAGTTGAAGTCCATAGACTTTGTTAGGACTTAGGAGCGACGCTACTCCCTGGTAATACTCAAATAGCTGAAGTATATATTGTGCTTCATATAAAGCTCAAGTTTCACCCCAACTGGTTATACCTATACCTTTTGAACTGTATTCATAGATTCTCTCTCAAAAAAAAAAAAAAAAGGTAAGGTCCATTTAGGTAAATAATTTATTTAAGCTCTTATATGAAAGTAACTTTTCAAAAATAATTTATAAATAAATTATTTTATATTTAAATACATAATAATAGAAGTACTTGCTTAAAATATTTTAAAATGTATTTTTTAAGAAGTTAGATATTTTAACTTCTAAAAAAAATTTCTCAAAAAATACTAAAAATAATTCTTTTATAAAGTAATAAGCTATATAGCTTAACTGGACAAAAAGTTAAAAATTACAATTTAACTTTTAACTTTCAAAAAGTTGAAAAATGCCATAACGTTTGTTATCTAAACGGCCCTGATAGGTTTCCATTACATGTGACTTTTGCTAATTAAGGAGTTTAATCTGATTTTTGTAGCAATTTCTTTCGTCTTTTCACTGAAGAGTCCTTTTGTAAACGAGTCGGCCAAGTTAACATCTATCCTCATGAGCTGAACCATGATCATAGCATCACTAGTCAACTTTTCTTACATAATCATGCCTCGAAGCTTATATGTCTTACTTGTTGCCACAACCCTTTATCTAGCAATAAATTCTTCGGTCGTTCTGCCTCCGTGTTTACTACTATCAAAACAACAAATTGATACACGCTTATCTTATTTTGCGAAATTCTTTCCTCCTTCTAGAGGAAGAATTTTCCTGTTCTACAAAACATTATCATCATTTACAGATTTACTTAAGGGTTTTATCACTTCTGCAACTCCTGAAATCATTTTAATGGTGTAAGATCGACCATTCCTCCGGAAAGACATGAATATTTCCTATTTTTTAGAGGACCACAAAGCAGCTACTTCACCAAAAGTAAAAATCTCATCTAGATGTCGAATTTTTATTTCCCAAGTACATTATTTTTCCAAATAGCACTGCAGTAACCCATCAAGCATTCCAAGAAAACTATTAAAAAAGAATTCAAAGTCAATTTTTTTTTTTTGAAAAAAAAGATATCCAGGGACTCTAGCTACTTATCCTTTTCCAGTGAATTATACTTGGCATACTAGTTTATCTTACAAAATAATATGCGAGAGGGATATGAGGACCTGGTAAAAATACAATGCTTAGTACTACATCAAGCTTCCATCTGGCAGTTGCATTTTCTAATCTGAAATATTAACCTTTCAGATTTCAGAATTTGCAACATGTTGTGAAACTTCATTCACTTATAGTATTCAACTCCTGAATTTTCAAATTAGTTTTGTTATTTGAACATACTCGTTTAAATATCCAAATCAGTATGTGATAAATGGTATGTAAATAAGTGTGAATTTGTCGCATTGACATATAACCATATATTTATTAAATTACAATATTCAATATTTACATAATTGAAATTCATTAATTTGTACACAATACACATATGTTGATTTAGATATCTAAAAACTGTATTAAAAAAAAATCTATTTTCAAATATTCAAAATTGTGTTTGAATTCTTCTCCAATGAGATTGATTTATTCCCAATATAGCATGTACTTTACCCAGATACATACATACAACTTTGAACTTCGATACTTCTTAGTTTTATTCATGCATGAAACCGGATATGTTTGTCATAGCAATAAGCTTATCATCCGCATTCAAGCATTCATTATGTAATTTTCAACATATACATACATACATATATATATATATATATATATATATATATATATACATACATATATATATATATATATATATATATATATGTATGTATGTATTAGACAAAATTATATAGTAAAATTTATGCTATAGTTTTGGTGTTGTTTTAATCCATAAAATAACTTGTGAACAGAACTCATGAAAATAGTTTTGATGATGACAAAACGGATGGAGTACTCTCTTCAGCTGCATGTTTGGCTAAAATATTTATCTTGATATAGGTTAAAAGGATTCCATTAACCTCAATACACTATTCTTCCATTAATAAGACATTTACCTGCGCATAAAAAAAAAAAAATGCTAATTCACTTCCCTTGACGATTATTAATGCACACAATCAAATGTGGCATCAAAAGCTGACTTTGAATATTTCGACATGTGGCCCGCGGTCCCGTACACGCAATGTTGGTATTTTGAAATATTTCAATGGCTCAACTTTTAGTAGTCGTTAGTGATTAATTAGTTTAATTTTTTTTTAATTTTGAAACTTCGCTGAGCTAATGTACACCTTTTCATTTTCTCCAATATATATAATGAGATTAATTTATATATACTAATAATATAAAATAATTTTACATTATCAATTAATAAAAATATAAAATGTGACAAATTATAACAAATAATTCTTTACATGAATTGATACTTTTTAGTATTTTTATTGATTAGCAGTATAAAATTATTTTATATTTTTAATATATATAAATTAAACTCATATATAATTCACAAAACAATTGAATATATGTAGTTGTCATTATACATTGAAAATTCAGCGTCGCATAAAAGTCGTTGTCATATATATGTTGTCCTACACCACATGGAAACTCCTCCGAGCAATAAAAGCCAAACAAAACAACAAATAACATTAAACAAACAGAACAAGGTTAATTAATATGTGGAATGTGAAAAAGACATATAGACGTTGACCACCAAATATATATATATAATGCCTTAGCAAATTTGTTAACCCTTGTCACCTAGCTGGTAACGAGCTAGCACACACAAATTAACCTCCCATCCTCCAAATCCCTCTTCAATTTTTCATTGAAGATGTCTGCTTCCATTTTTATGGAGAGCAGCAACCATGGCTTTGATGCCAGTTGGTTAACATATGCCATGGAAATCGCAGTTGGCTTAATCATCTTCCTTCCCCTAATAGCTTTTGCATGTAGGCGCCACCGCATGACTCGAACCCACGGTAATATTCTCAACATTGTTGCCGGTGTTCCACCACCTCAAATAGTAGAACTATACACACCTGAGGCTAGTGAACAAGGCCATCATATTAATGTTCAAAATGACACAAGTAATGAAAACTACCCCAAGATGCCCTACTCTGAAGAACTAAAGAACAAGGGTGGCTCAACCATTTTTTTATCTGTCTGCACCATATGCTTAGGGCATTACAAAGAAAGTGACATGTTGAAGGTGCTTCCTGATTGTGGACATATCTTCCACCAAGCCTGTGTTGATCCAATGCTCATGTCACATTCCTTCTGCCCCATATGTCGAAAGCCATCGGCTCCGCATCCACAGTCTAGTGCCTTCAATGTTGGGGAGTCGGCTTTCCATGTTGTTTAGATGATGATCAGAGGTTAAATTCAAATCCGTATTTTCTGTTGAAGCCACAACCAAATGCATTACACCCCACTTTACCATATGTTACTTTTACTTTGATAGCAGATTAGCAGTTACATGGTTCACTCACCTGAATATATTATCAGATGAGTTCTATTTGAACCTTTTGTCTCTAGTGTATAAGTGATTTTACGCACTAGGATGTGCATGTCACAAAAAAAGGTTATTTGAACATAAAAAATTGAATACAATTAGCAAGAGGTATAAGGCGTCTAGTAATAGTGTTAAGACTTCATGTCTCTTTTTATATAATTTAAGTACTTTTAATATTTATTTTTGATGTCAAAATAATATTATTATATAACAAAATTATTTTTGTATATGCATGTTGTATTGTTAGATTGTATTTTTTTCCTTTTAATCTTATAAAAAACAAGGTAGGTGATCTTGTCTGGCTCAAGGAGTATTGATATTATAACTTTTTCATATCAGTTCTTTAAAATAATTTAACCAAAAAAAATTAATATATATATTTTACTTGTAAATAAATATTAATATAACCCAAGTGTAAAAACAAAAAAAGTGACACAATTTCTTGTCTTGTTATAATATTATTTATACTTATTTTATGGACATATTGTAGATACATAAAAAGAGAAAAAGATATAAAAGTGATAGGTCTATTTGTTTTTAATATCCATCGTAATATATCTTTCTCTCTCATTATGTATTTATAATGAGTCCATAAAATAAGTACAACCTTTGTATGAAAGGATCCTCTTGGATGTAGGATGCCTTTTTACTTGAGGATGCGATTGGTGTTCCATTCTCTGGTTGTGTCTAGATGATCTGTTTATTCTTCTATGCCATATAGTTACTCATTTGTTGCGCTCTTGGCCATGGTTTTACAGACTTCTTATGCCAATTTTTCATTCTAATGTTGTTGGTACGTTGATAATTGGTGGACGTTGGACAATGTTTAAAATATGGAACGGATTATTAAACTGATTAGAAAAAAAAAATGTATTTAAGGACTTGAGTTTGCACTGGTGTTGAATCGAAGTCAAAATACTTTCTTTATGTACCAAAAAAGGATTAAAAATTTTTTTCCATTTTTTTTTCTCGTGGATGAAAAACATGGCCTGAGCCAAGAAATTGAGGAAAATATAGAGAGAAGTAAAATTGCTGCTTTTGTTGAAATGAGAAAAAATTTTATTGATATCATTATGAGTGAATACATATGATCTATTATATAGGGTGAGATGACCGCCTATATTTGCTTTCCGATGCCTCAATGCATTGGAATGAGGCTCTAATTCTGTTAGTAACAAATTGCACAAATAGCATCCCTGATAATATATATTCTTTGATAACAAACTTCAAAGATCTTGTGCTGCACTTCTAGAATCTTTATCAACAAGTGCTCTAATACTCGTCTCACTAATTAAATCACTAGTTATTTAGAAACTAATAACTACGAAATAAGTTATTATCAATTAAGAAATTTATTAAATTAACAACATTTGATTGATTAAGTGGTTCGGCACTTCTTCTTCTTAAATAAGGTAGATGGAAGATTATAATCGGCTCTGAATATTGGTGGTCTAAATTAGATAGAAATTTAACAAAAAAATTTACAGGAGTACTTATAAATCATCTACTAATAAAAAATCGAAAAATTAAACTCAGATCATGACGATATATGAACAAAAGATTGATTAAATGAGCCAACCTCTGTCACTTGACATGACAACTAAACTATTGAACTTATATATGATACATATATACCTAACGGTACGCAACAGCTACAGAATTCTGCTACTAGAAGACAAAGCACAAACACAAAATGATGTTCAACACTACCAAAATAGAGTTCCAATTACGTAAACCATCAACTAGTTAAATCAAATATAAATATATTAGTGCACATACATAAATAAACATATACACAATCTGAGTCACTTTGAAACCATTTTCTTATGCTATCTGTTTACTGCTAAGGGAGATAGAACCATGATGAATTGCTTGGAAGAGCTGTCTTTGTCCTCTTATTCTTCCCTCAGCCTAATCATCCTAACCCTTGCCACTTATTTGTGCATTATTATGCCCTTTGATTTTTCCACTCCGATATCTAACCCTGTTGGTGGGGACACTGTCACAGACCCCAACCACATGGCAATCACTGTGGAACCTCCCGAGCCACGCCTGGATCAGAGTGCTACATGGTGCAGCTATCCAAGTCTCCCATACTCCAAGAGCAAATTGGGTGTTAGCAGCTCATCAAGTTGTTCTTGTTGCTCCATATGCTTGATGGATTACAAAGAATCTGATTTGCTAAGAGTGCTACCTGGATAAGACCATTTTTTCCATGTCAAGTGTGTAGCTCGTTAGTGGTTAATTACTTTAATTTTTTTAATTTTGAAACTTGGCTGTTCTAATTAATGTATGCCCTTTCATTTTCTCCAGTATAAATAATTCACAAAACAATTGAATATATATAGCTGTCACTAGAATATACATCGAGAATTTTGCTTTGCATAAAGTTATTGTCATATGTTTTCCTACAAGGCTACACCACATAGAAACTCCTCGCAGCAATAAGAGCCAAACAAAACAACAGATAACATTAAACTAAGAGAACAAGATTGATTAATGTATGGAATGTGAAAATGACATAAACGTTGACCTCCAAATATATAATGCCTTATTAGCAAATTTGTTAATCCTTGTTGCCTAGTCAATGAGCTAGCACACACAAATTAACCTTCCATCTTCCAAATCCCACTTCAATTTTTCATTGAAGATGTCTACTTCCGTTCCCCACTCACCACCCGAGATCGAGAGCAGCAACGACGGCTTTGATGCCAGTGGGTTAACATACGGCGTAGCATTCGTAATTGGCTTGATCTTCTTGCTTGCCACAATAGCTTTTGCATGTATGCGCCTTCGCATGTCTCAAACCCCCAATATACTCAACATTGTTGCTGGTGTTCCACCACCTCAAATTGTAGAACGATACATACCTGAGGCCAGGGAACAAGGCCATCATGTTAATGTTCAAATTGACAGAAGTTATGAGAGATACCCGAAGATGCCATACTCTGAAGAACTAAAGAGCAAAGGTGGCTCAACCATTTTATCTGTCTGCACCATATGCTTAGGGGATTACAAAGAAAGGGACATGTTGAGGGTGCTTCCTGATTGTGGCCACATCTTCCACCAAGCCTGTGTCGATCCATGGCTCATGTTACACTCCACCTGCCCCATATGTCGAAAAATCATCGGTTCAAGCTCCGCAGCCTAGTGCCTTCAATGTTGGGGAGTAAGCTTTCCTTGTTGTTTAGACGATGATAAGAGGTTAAATCAAATCCTTGTTTTCTGTTTAAGCCACAACCAAATGCACTACTCTCTATTTTAGCATATGTTACTTTAACAAGATATTCTTGCATAAATATAATTCTAATACCTCATAATTAAATATACTCATAATAAATATGAATCTCATCAACTTTATTCAATATATACTCATTTATTTATGAATTCTATTAATTTTATTATAAATATATCTAAATATGAGTTATTAAACTTATGTCTGACCAAAATCTTTTCTATTTACTTTTGTACTTTTGATCACAGTTATATGGTCCAGTCTCTTGGATACATACACTATTAGGTGAGCTCTATTCCAACCTTTTGTCCCTAGTATATATGAGTGATTTTATGCATTTAGGGTATATATGTAACAAAAAGTGAATATAATATAGAGAGATATACAGTAGATTATATCAAGACTTTACGTTTATTTTTACATAATGTTTGGTACTTTTAATATTTACTTTTGATGTTAAAATATCTTATTAATTATGTAACAAAACTCATTTTGTGTATGCTTGTTTTATTGTCAGATTGTTTTTTGTTTTTTTTTTTTTATGGTCTTTCAATCTTATAAAAAACAAGTTAGGTGATCTTGTCCAGCACAACGAGTCTGTGGGCGTTGGTCCACTGGTTAACTGATAGGTACCTACAAATACAATTTGATTTGATAATTAATTCAGCAAGTGATAGAGATGAATTACGGTCTTAGTATTTTAGTATTATGGAATTCTCAAACCATTGATATTATATCTTTTTCATTTCACTTCTTTATGATAATAACACCAAAAAAAAAAACTTTTTAATATATAAATATATATATTTAATTTAAATGTACTGACATGTAGCAGTTTCTGTTAATCAGTAAATAATAGTGAAAGTCTTCACACAAATAACTACTCATTATAACGAGGATCCACCACATTTACTTTTCCTTTTATTTCTATTGGCTGACAGCCAGAAACGCTTTACATCAAGATACCAATTAAACTCTCTCTCTCTCTCTCTATATATATATATATAAATATGTTTTCTTGTAAATATGTATTAATGCAACCCTAGTGTAGGGGGGAAAAAAATGCGACAATTACTTGGCTTACTATTTTGGCGCTTACCTACTTAGCGACTCGCGCGTCAGAGTTCTTTGCACGCGGTCAATAGCCATGTTCCTTTGCGTGTGTTGCTGGCCAACAGAGTGCAGGCTATGGATGCAATGATATTTTTTTTGTTTAAGGTCAAATGATGGTTTTAATTTCAACGAAACGGGATACGGTGTTATCATTATTCTTTTTGTGGGCCCGTGGGTATGGTAAAGCTATGGTGGGCGCCTGGGTTCACGGCATGACATGCGTCCTTTCGGCCATTATCACAGTTGATGGGCCTGATATTGACTAGGTGTTATTGGGCCTTGAAGCTCGCTGCACTACATTTGGTTAGAAGTAGAACTTTTGAGGTGGCCGTGGCCTGAGGCTCAAGGGTGATTTATAGGCTTGTTAAGTAGCCACACCCTCGAAGACTCGAGTTAGAGTCGCAGGGCAAAGCCCCATTGCCCTTCCTCGCCCCACTTGGACCAGGACCCAAAAAAAATTAAGTAGGACGTTTGAGAGGATTAAGAGTCAGCAGATGCGCCTGTGGCAAGAAATTGCTGCATACGGTAAGAGTAATGACCAAAAGCATTTGGAGGCATGGCACAGATGGCTTTGTCCTTTATGTTGACCCTCTGTCCATGATAGTTTTTAGGGTACCGATATCCTTTATAAATGAGTGGTCATTTTTTAATCATAAATCTACTATTTTGAAATATATTTTTTAAAATTTTATTTTTTTGAAAAATAGCATATGGGACTTAATATTAATCACTAACTCTTACAAGGTATTGATACTCTTAAAAAAGTTGAGAGTATTGGAGAAATCCCTTAAAAAAATATATTAATTTTTTAATTACGTTTTTCTTTATTATAATATGAAATCAAATTTAATAAATAATGGAGGCAAAAATATACATAGACCTATATACTTTAAAAGAAAATTCCAAAATTTGGTGGGGACATGTCTATAACATAGATTTGTCTACCTGTCCCCCTCGCCAAAACTAGGACAAAAAAAAGGATTCAAAATTTGTTTGGTTGCATTTCTAAAAAGATTCAAAATTTTTATCCTTTTTTTTCTCATTGTTGAGAAACATGGCAAGAGCCAAGAAATTGAGAAAAATATAAAGAGAATGTAAAATTGTTGCTTATACTAAAATAAGAAGGTTTTTTAGATAAATTACATGACTTTATATTTTTATTTTAATTATTTATGTGAGATTTAATGATCAAAATTTACTCCTCTTATTCTCACAATTAACTATTCTTATCACTTGATTGTCTACCTATATATATATATATATATATATATATATATATATATATATATATATATATTGGAATGAGGCTCTAATTCTCTCAGATAACAATCTACACAAATAGCATCTTTCAGAATATTTTTTGATAAGAAACTTCAAAGGTCTTCCGCCGCACTTCTTAAATCTTCATCAACAAGTGCTCTAATACTCGTCTCACTAATTAAATTATGAGAAATTTTTTTGAAAAAATTAATAACTAAGAAATAACTTATTATCATTTAAGAAATTTATTAAATTACCAATGTTTATTTGGTCAAGTGGTAGACACTTGTTCCTTAAATAAGCTCAGTTGGAGACTAATGAACTCCACATATTAGTGGCCTAAATCAAAATGAAGTTTATTAAATTACTCAAAAGCAGCTTGTCGCAATAGAAGTGGATTGTGACTCTTGACAAATTTTACTCGCAATATTAGCGTTTGAACTCTGGAGCCACTATATTGAGAAGAGTTTTGCTTAATTATCCCTAATCTAAAATTACGTGAACAAATCTTAAGACAAAAGAAGTATGAAATATTATAATTTAATTGATTGATCGGGGAAGAAAATATAAGAGAAGACAAAATATTATAATCCAAAAGATTTATAATTAACTACTCGACTGTAATGTTTACATTTGTCTAATAAAATAATTTTTTCCCCAAAAGAAAAAACGGCTTAGACCATCGCAAAAAACGTTATCAAAATGAAAATAAAATGGTTAACTATTGATTTTCCTTGAAGATAACTCTTCATGTTGCAACTTGCAAGTCACACTTGCAACACATAAATGTGAAAAAGAAATTATGCATAAATAAATGAAATTTTTTTAAAAAAATTGAATTGTTTTAATACATTTCCTAATTGTTATGCACAATTTTTTTTTTTAATATGAACATCGCATATTAAGATTTGAGCGAAGATTGGCATAAGATAGATGAAACGATCATGAGATGCATTCAAGGTAAGTTAAACTATTTTCTTTTTCAAAAAAAAAAAAAGAAGCTTAGATTAAGTGAAAAACTTGCTTCATCGATCAAGGTTAGAGCATATCTTTGAATTTATCAAATATTTACATATATATTTGTAAATCACTCACCAATGAAAGAATATAGAAATTGAACTAAAATCATGGCAATATATGAGCAGAATGCTGACTAAGTGAGCCAACTCTCACTGGTATATAAGCTAAACTATTGAACTTATATATGATACGTACATAACGGTACGCAACAGCTTCATAGAATTCTGCTACTAGAAGACAAAGCACAAACACAAAATAATGTTCAACACTCACCAAAACAGATTTCCCATTACGGAAAACATCAACTATATGATACATAAATATATTAGTGCACAAACACAGACATATGCACAATCTAATTCTCTCTGAAACCATTTTCTTATGCTATCTTTCTACTGACAAGGGAGATATGAACCGTGATGAACTGTTTGGAAGAGCTGTCTTTGTCCTCTTATTCTTCCTCTGCCTAGTCATCCTAACACTTGCCACTTATCTGTGCACTATTATGCCCTTTGCTTCTTCCACTCCAATATCTAACCCTGTTGGTGGTGGTGACACTGTTACAGTCACAGACCCCAACCACATGACAATCACTGTGGAACCTCCTGAGCCACGCTTGGATCAGAGTGCTACATGGTGCAGCTATCCAAGTCTCCTATACTCCAAGACCAAATTGGGTGGTAGTAGTAGCTCAAGTTGTTCGTGTTGCTCCATATGCTTGATGGATTATAAAGAATCTGATTTGGTAAGAATGCTACCTGGATGTGATCATTTCTTCCATGTCAAGTGTGTTGATCCTTGGTTGAGAATGAATTTGACCTGCCCAATTTGTAGGAAGAGACCTGAAACCCATGCAAATTAAGGCTGTGTTTTGTTTTGATTTTTTTTTTTGATACATTGATGGAATGGATTTGAACCAATGATTTTATACAAATTATCTAACTTTCTCACTATTAAGTCTCTTCTGATAACTTGCAAGGTTTTGTGTTTTGTTTGAGTAATGGAAGAATAAGAATTTAAAGAATTTGTAATCAAAATTATTTCATATTTAATTGGGACAACAGAAATAAAAAAAATAGGACGCTTGAAAATAGAGTGCAATTTATTTTGTTCCAATAACAATCTTTTGTCGGATGAAATGAATTAAAAATTAATAAATATGAATCATTTGTATAATTAGAGAGCTCAAAGGACACTGTCCTCAAGACCTTAAGTACACAAAAAACTATAGCTATAGCAATTTTCATGAGTCTCTCAACTGTCATTCTAATTGATTTATGGGAAGAGAGTGAGGGAGTTTTAGCTTCCCAAACCTTGTAGATCATCGCTTATTTAACATAAGTGATTGAGCCCTTGTGTCTGAAGGCATATCTAATATCTAATACTTCTTATATAGTTATTGTGTTTGTGTGGTAAGACACGTCTTCCTAATTTAAAATAAACAGGCTAATTCCTAAAAGAGAAATGATTAAGTGAAAGGAGTGATTAATTATAAAAGTAAAGAAAGTAAATCATGATCATTAGATTTTATAGGAATGATTAAAATTAAAATATAAAGTCATATGATTTTTTTAAATGATAATGTGATCTTTAAATAATTTTTAATCTTGATCATTTATATACTATTATATAACATAAAGTTACTCCTTTCATTCTCATAATATATCAGTCCTCTAATTTTGTCCTTGGAAACCTACAACGGTTTCAAATCCATGAAATACACCGCATAAATATCATTATAACAATCTGTTTTCTTAGTAGGACATTGAACGTATTGCAGTTTGGCTGTGTGTTAACGTTGAAAAAGAAGACATCATAACCGGAAACCGAAGCCTGAAAAATGGCAGTTTAAAACTGCTTTGAAAGCTATAAAGCTTCATGGCCGTTGTAGCCGTAGAGCTTCCCCCTTTTTTTTTTTTTCCCTCTCTATTTATTAGTTTAATTTATTTTTTTGTAATTTTTTTATTTTTGTTTTAGAAAAATACTCTACCAATAATACTTGTATTTTCTTTTAATTTTCGTTTTGGACACTATACAAAGGTCAGTTCTAATTAACTCAATTTTTTGTCTCCTAAATCAATTATTCTTTTTCTTTTGCCCTTTGTACGTTTGTCATTTTTTTTTTCCTTAATAATCATCTTCTATGATGAAATATTTTATCGAAATTAACATCCTAGATAGATAGTAATAAAATTTTACCATATTATAAATTGAAAATAAAATATGACATATATATATATATATATATAGACCCTTTTATCATTAGTTCAAGCAACGCTACATGCCTCGCTAAATTTTTGTCTTAATTTTGTTTAAAGTACTTGACAATATATAATATATATAGTTGTATATCAAGAACTGCTTCAAATTAGTTTCACCTATTCCTATATTAAAAGATGAGAAAAATATCTCTAAGCCCGTTGAGGGAAAAAATACAAAAGAAAATTCGTTGCCCTCATCACCCCAAAAGACACACACACACAAAAAAAAGGATACAATCCCACATTTATTGAAAAGGAACATGATATATGCTACGAATTGTGTTACGAGTTCTGCGACACTTCACTCAGCAGCATTTCACTCGTCGATGCTTCACTCGATCACAGTCAGCTCCTGCATCGGTCAGAACCCTTTCTGGTTGGCTGGCTCTCAATGAAAGCACCATTTGTTACAAGTATAAGTCCTAGGGAGAACCACATCTCAAAAGTTAGCTATTAGGGTAGGCGAGCCCAAATCCTTATAAGGCCTCCCTTTTAAGGCGACCTCCCGATGGGATTCAGAATTGCCACCCTTTCTGAGGGGGCATCTCGACTACCAGATTTCGACACTTCACTCAACGGCACTTCACTTGGCAACGTTTCACCTGATCAAGGTCAACCCCTCAGTCGGTCAGAAGCCTCCGTTGGTTAGAATCCTACGCAGGTAGCCCTTTTCGGTAGGCCGGCTCTCAACGAGAGCACCATTTGTTACGAGTATAAGTCCTTGGGAGAACCACACCCCAAAAGCTAGCTATTAGGGTGAGAGAGCCTAAGTCCTTATAAGGCCTCCTTTTTAAGGTGACTTCCTTGATATGAGACTCGTAACATTGCCACCCCCTTCGGAAGCCGACGTCCCGACAGCTGCATTTTGCGGCACTTCACTTGGCGACGCTTCACTCGATCACGGTCAACTCCTCCACTGGTCAGAACCCTCCGCAGGTAACCCTTTCTGATTGGTCGACTCTCAACTAGAGCACTATTTGTTAGTAGCATAAGTCATGGGAGAACCACATCCCAAAAACTAACTATTAGAGTCGGAGACCAAAGTTCTTATAAGGCCTGCCTTTCAACGTGATCTTCCCGATGTGGGACTCATAACAAATTGCTTCAGTATAAACGGTACATAAATCCTGTGTTTTATACTTTTACCCACGAGTGTATCGTTACGCGGGGTAAAGGTTATAATTTATCTCCACTTATCATTAGTCACATGTTTTGCACAATAATTCGTAAAATATTTTTTGCATTGTTTAGCATGGTTGTATTGAAAATTGAAAACTGTTATTCGTACATACCAATCTCGGACGATGCTCACTCAAAAAAAGGGTGTGGAAAAAAAAAATTCGTGCATACTTCTTTTACAATGAAAAACAACTTTTGATTAATATTACCGAGGGTGTTATTGATTTGCGTCGTTGAACATACACACACAGAACCTCATATTAATCAGAAGTAGACATGTATGCTGAAAAAGAACCTATATCTCTATTGCTTGAATTCAAACTCAAGATAATACTAGTAAGTCCTCAAACAATATTAAAATGCATGCAAGAAAATCCAAACACATCCCATCAAAATACTACTGAAACCAAAACCCAACCAAATGTAAAAAGACTATAGAAATCAAATCAAATCTAGCCTAATTAAAGTGCACCCTCCATGTCAAGGCCCGTACATCACCCCAAACCCCAATAAATCACCAAACAGGCAAACACAGACAAGACTGGCCCCAGATACACACTGAAACTTCTCCCACATACCAATGCCACTGCATTAGACTTGTCCCCATGAGTAGTGGAAGATGGCACAGGAGAATTCCCACCGCTGCCTCCTGGAGTGGTAGTAGAAGCCTTAGGGCTAGATGATGGTGGAGGATGATCAACAGTGCCATTAGGTTGAGGGGCTGTTCCATTTGATGATAATGGTGGAGGGGTTGGTGCTTGTGAAGGTGATGGTGATGGAGGGTTCCTCGGGGAACTTTCATGGACTGAGATGGCTATCTTCTGGCCTAGACAACAGTAGTTTGAGATGCTGCACATGAAGAAGAGGACACCCCTCTCCTTCAGTGGAATAATTGCCGGGCTGCTGTTGAAGACCTTTAGGGGCTCAATTGATGTGCAGTGCTCGTACTCATACTGTGATACCTGAATTAAGTTGTAGAATCTTGGGTCGAAGTCGAATTCTGTGTACATAGTTCAAATTTCATGGGAAGTTTTATGATAAATTTTGCAATATAAAAGTAGTGTGCATGTTTCTTGTGAGTACTACCAATTACCATTCGGCTAAACCTTTGATCACTGGAATGATTGAGGGTAAAGAAAAGTAAATAAAAGTAGCTCAATCGCAATATATATGAGTCCATAGAATCTCATAACCTTGACTTTGTCATCAAAATTTATTTATATATATAGTTGTACACATATACCTTTTTTTTAAGTCTTTTACAGTTGTATATACACTTCATAGATATGCTGTTTCTTACATTTTAAAGGTCTAAAATTAATTCATGTGTTCAATACCCCAAATTAACTTTTTATCACCAAACTTACCCTTACTCTATAAGTATAATTTGGAAAAGAAAAACTGCCACTTATCAAATATAAAATACGGGAGGATATGATGTCAAACATATCATATATGCTTAATAACAACAAAATATAATAATTTTTAATCAGTCAAATTAATTACTCGATAAACTAGAATGCATATTCAACAACTACTTAGTTACCTGGCATTGTTTTCTTGATGAAGCTAAAGCATAAAAAGATTCAAAGATATAACTATTTCAGAAGCCTCATTTAGCCATGAGAAATTTACAGGAGATCTTATGGATGGAAGGAAGGAATTCGCATTGTGTTCCTAACTAGATATAGCACAGGACCACAGGTAATATATCAAAGCAAAAGTAAAAGTCAAAATCCTCAAAATTTAAGAAAATTGCATTGGATTTTACCTAGAGAATCGCCTTCTCTCATGAAATGGGAGTGAGACCAATTACTGTAGTATGTTGGATACGGTGGAATAACCCATCCTGCTGAATCTCCCACTATGAATTGCGTATTAGCAGAACAGTGACAAATGAATGCTAAAAGCAATGCTGAAAATGAGAGAACAAAAGCATTTTGATGCTGCAACATGTTGAACCTTTGAGCACAGACAGAGTGCCTAATGTAAAAATTGAGGAGCAAGAGAAAGAGGTAGATCGAAAATGTAGGAATGCAAATTAAACCATCCACAAGTGTAACCGTGTGCTTAATACGAGAGGGAATTATTAACATTTATTTATGATTTTGACGTTATAGACACAATGAGACTATACAGTGAGAAATATATTTGATAGTAATAGTAATAACACTGCATATAAAAATATGTATACTAAAAATTCATAAAATTTTTTATATTGTTCGATTAAATTTTTTGGTTCAGATTAATTCATTTTAAATCTGTGCATGCGCTAAATGTTTATGGAAGGAAAGTTTGCCCCACCATAAAATTATAGTAATACTTATATGTCACTTATCATCAACCGAATTCATAACCAAGTCCAATATAGCTCTAAACAATTTTAGGGCATCGGGTTAAGCATAAAAATCCAATTTACCAATTTATTTGCAAAAAACATATTCACTGTCTTGTGTTCCTTTTTTCTTCATATTCTCCTGTTCTATCATTTTTTTCCCAATTGTTTTGTTTAACATGCAAAATTTTATAAAATAAAACATGATGAATTTATAATTGCGACTGCATTAAATTAATTCCACACCGAGGTAGCTTTTTTACTCATTTTTTAAAACTAGAATAACTTTTAAGAAAGACAACTCTATGCCAAATTCATTTAATGAATTTTTTTTTAAGTAAAATGCAAAATTCTTGATAGACTTTAACGGATTAGTAATAAGAATTCCAGCAATATATATTTTTTGGGGTACATTTAGCACATTATTTAAAACAGATGTTTCATTTACAACTGTTACTGCGTTTAATGAATTAATGTTTTTATTAATTCCAAAATGAATTATGAATTTATTTGCTGTAATAAAAATGAATCTGAAACCAGGGATGGAGTGTTCCATATTTTGGACTTGGTTGCAATTTTTAATGTAGTAACTGATATTCAATATGTAACTGTTTCCTTCACTACTTTACTTGATAAGGAGTAAAAAGGTTCTCAGGCTTCTAATCTTATCTTTGATTGCTGCATAAAGCTGACACTGTTATTTTAAGGATCTTGTAGATGAATATGTTATTGTACTATTCTTATTTCTCATACATAATATATTGGTTATACATGCATATTTATATAATAGAAGGATGATAGAGGTAAATAAAAGTGTTTTATACTGTTAATTAATGATATATTAAATATAACTTTTTAGATAATTACTTTAAAAGTAGAATATTTTTAACAATATGAGAATATATAATTAAATATTTATATAACTAAAAATATATCAAGATTAAATCCAATAAGTTTAATCCTCAAAGCAAAGGAAAATAAGTGCATGCCAATGGCTTCCGATTTAAGCAATTGCTCTCAAGAATATTCATACCTTTCAACTGATAAAATCCATTTTATTAATAGTATAAAGATAGATACATTGTAAAGCACGCCGAATCTGAAATTTGAACAATTTCAGATTTGGTCCAAGAACCAGTAGTACAAATAGCCAATGCAAGGTGCCAATCGCCAGCAAAACATATCGAAAGAATGATCAATAGCAAAAAATCATAAAAACACCCAGTTCCCTCAAATTCAGTTACATACAAAACTCTATTGCTGAACATAGAGCACAGAATTGTGAACTGATATTCTTCAGCTAGGAGGAGCAATAGGGGCATGTAATCAAGCCATTCTCATTACACTGTGGGCACTGATTGGCCTCTCCATCTTCTGCAATGACCTTGTGGCTGCCATTACACTTGAAGCACATCACAAACCTTATCCCACCACATGCATCACATGGACCATTAGACAAATCCTTGGGAATCCCTTCAAAGAGCTTCCTCAGCCTCCCTTGCTCATGCAAGCTCACAACTTCTTCTGCTCCACCTATGTACCTCCCCTTAACAAAAAGCCTTGGAGGCACTATTTTCCCACCCAAAGTGCCCCAAAGCTCATCTTTGAACTCCTTGTGCATTGATATGTCCCTCTCAAAATACACAACCTTGAAACTCTCCAGAAGGAACCGGATTTTGTTGCAGTCCTCAAATGTCTTTCTGATTCCCCTGAGAGTTGTTGTGTAGAAGATCACACAGCCATCACCCCCTGGTGGACACTTCTCTTCAAAGAGTAACAAAGGGTCACCACCATCATCATCTTCATCTTCCTCAATGCTGCAAGATTTCTCTGAGGGCTCTGCTGCAGCTCTGGCTCTCCTCTGTTCTTCTGTCATTCTATTATGTTCCTTCACCGCTTGCTCGAACGCGGCGAGAAGATTCGGGTCGAATAGGCTGCCAGAGTTCAAGTCCGGCCGCCGGAACGACGACACGTCGATTTCGGACAAAGGGGTTTGCCGGTGGCCATCACCATCAGCTCTTGGTTCCAATGATCTTGTTTCCACCAAAACTCTACTCTGTTTTGTGCTCTGTTTTGGCTTTGTTTCTTCTCTGAGCCCATTCTTCTCTGAAATTCCCTTGTGGCCAAGTTGATGATTTGATTTCAGTGAACATGGACCAATGTTCTCTTTGTTGTCATTGTAATCATCCAAATCCATCTCTTCTTCTTCTTCTTCAAGGTCTCTCATGAGCTCTGATACATCAATTACCTCTGGTTCCTCCTGCACTTTCTGGCTGGTTGTCTGAGCAACTTTCTTGGGCTCATTTTCTCGGGAAACAAACGGGGCATGGAGATTGAAAGTTGGAATCTTTGGGAGAAAATCGACATACCCATCCGAGGCCTTCACCTGAAGAATTCGATCCTGCTTCAGAGACGCAATTGGCTTGATTGATTTGAGCTTCTTCAGCAATTTTCCTTTCATCTCCTTCATTTTTCTCTGCGAGCCTTTTTCCAACAAAATTATCTGCCCCAAAACAAAAAATTGAAATTTATTTTGTTGTCTGAAAAATAGGTTGAAGATTGTGAAAACAAAGCTTAAAACTTTCTTCTTCTTCTTCTTGTCTTGGATTCTTCTTCGGACACAGAGAGAGAGAGAGAGAGAATGGTAGGGACTAAGTTCCAACGGCTAGTTAATTAGCAAGTGCATTTTAAAATTTCAAAGCGTTATGGTGTGTACGCAAGAGCAACTCTAGCCTACAACAAAAAGCATGTTACAAAGAAATTCTCACCAATGAGTGAGTGCCACGTGCCCATTAGCCAGCGTTATTTTTTATTTTTTTAACAATTTGAGCATCCACAGACAGAGGAGCAGTCATTTTCGGCCAATGGTGACTGAGGAAGTTCGTGAATAACGTTCATCATGGTTCATGAGGGGGACCTAGTCTTTTCTGGCATATCATAATTTCCTTGTTCGCTTTTATCATCGTTTTGGGTCCTTCTACTTTCTGTCGTTCTGTTGTGAACTTTTTATGGATGCAGTGTACAATAGCCAAAAGAGTAATATGAGAGAGAGAGAGAGAGAGAGAGAGAGAGAGAAAGGGGGGGGGGACATATCAAGAGATATGAATTGATCCTATAAGTAATAATAATGACATTATTTAAAAAAAATGGGATTGTAAAATAATATAAACAAGAAAATATAAACCAAAGAAGATTATGGTATGGAACAGACTCTTATGTAATTTATTTTTTCAGAAAAGTACAAAGGTTCTCAATCCTTGAACAAAATTTTTTATTATACTTTTTTAAAAATAAATTTAATTTATTGAAAGTTAATTTTTGAACCATGAACTTCGTTTCATATAATATTTTTTTTTTTGGGAATTGCAACAGATTAAGTTTCTTATGATATGTAAATGATTGTAACAAATAATAATTCTTTAATCAGATGTTTTATTAATGATATGATTACCGTTTAAAAAAAATGTGCTTTCAAACATTAAATTAATTTCAATTTTTAAATAGATAGTTAACTTTAATAAAAAGAAGATTTATCCAATGCCCTTTTTTATTTTCTAAATACTGATATTCGGAATAATTTGTCAAATATTAATTTGACTATTGGTCAAGTTAAGTCATTAAGTTTCTAATCTCAAATTAATCCTTAATAAATGCAATAATTTACTTGGATAATAAAATATGTGATCAAAAACACGTCACACACTACAATCCATAGACATGTGGAGTTCATGCAGGGCACCACATGGACCTAATAAAACACACATTGCAATTGCAATCTACCATAAAACTCCCAAAGGAGATAGGCCCAAGCGTTGTTTGGTAACATAACAGCACTCCGAAATCTTGGTTCAAAGATCCACAACATCAGGAACAGTAGGTATGTGGCACAAAAAGGCCACTAAAGCCCCCCTAAACTCTTATCTTTTTGTGGAACTTCTCTCACACTCAAATGAGTTATCGCCTCCAACTCCAACTCCAACTCCAACTCCAGCTCCAAGGCATCATTGTTAGCGCCTTTCGCCCACGTCACTGTCCCTTGCCTTGCTTTTCTCATTACAACAGCTCTGCAAGGTTTATTTTCTTCACACCTCATTTTCCTTCTTCTTCTTTTTTGTTTTAACAATATTGGTATTGCGTGTCTACTTGTTAAAGTTTTTTATATTTGGTTTTTCTTTCTTAGTTTGTTTATTATTCTTATGTTTTTCTTCAAAGGGTATCATTTTGTGGTCCTGGTTGTGGTAAAGATTTGGAAATGGAGGATGTGAAGGTGGCTTCAGAACTGGTGGTGGGGGGTCCTGGTTTGCTGGAGAAGAAGATTGATGCAATTCGTTTGGCTGGTCCCCAGAAGCTTCAGGTTTCTACTTTAGTATTTTAGTTGACCAAAGAGCCACATATTTTATGTTGGGTATTCCATGATCTTTGTGTGCTCATTGAATTGATCATTGTAGTGGCGTAGCAAATTGGTACCATTAAAAGAAATTATTATTATTTTTTGATATTTTCCCGGCACAATATGTTTCTACTTTTATGATTGTATTCGCGGATTCCTGGTGCCAGGTGATTGCTGATTTTGATGCCACATTAACAAAATTTTGGGTTAATGGTACTCGTGGGCAAAGTATGTTCCCTGAACATTTTTTTGCACCTTTTTTTTATTTTTTGGTTACCTATGATGCAAAAAAAGAAAAGAAAATATTTCATCAGGAATTTTTTGCTATGTATTATATCTAATGGAATCATTTGTAGGCAGTCATGGCCTTTTGAAGCAAGGTAATGCAGAATATGATGCCAAAAGGCAGCAGTTGTATGAATATTACCATCCATTAGAATTTTCGCCGACTATTGGACTCGAAGAGAAAACGAAACTCATGGAAGAGTGGTATGTCACTCAGTTTCTCAATGGTGGACATATAGGCTCTAACATGAAGAATGACAGTCAGTATTGACATTAATGCCGGCTGCTGAAACTCTAAATCTGGTGTACCAGGTGGGGAAAAACGCATGGTCTTCTTATTGAGGGAGGACTTACATATGAATCAATAAGACAATCAGTTGCTGATTCCAACATTGCTTTCAGGGAAGGTGTTGTTGAACTTTTTGAGTTTTTGGAGGTATACTTCCCACCCTTTTTTGGGAAAATATCTTGTGTGAAATTCTTACATTTTGATATGTTTATTCTATATATTCATGAAATATAATTTAGACATGTGAAAAACTCAATTGCTGACACTGGTTCCTTTCCCGTTTTATAATTTTCAGGAAAGAGACATTCCAGTGTTAATATTCTCTGCAGGGCTTGCTGATATCATTGAAGAGGTCTGAACACTCAATTTTGTTTTATGATGGCAAGGTTGTTAAACGTGTGCTCTTTAACTATCTCTGTCTGTTACTGTTTGTGCCTCTCAATTGCAATGTGTTGCCCTTTTTTTCCCCGACAATAACAGGTTCTAAGGCAAAAACTTCACAGATCCTTCAAAAATGTGAAGATAGTATCCAACAGGATGGTATTTGATGATGATGGCCGCCTTGTATCTTTTAAAGGTGGTTTTACATATTTGTTGGCTCTTCATCTTGCTTTTCATAGTCAAATAAATCTTTCTGAGGTAGTCAAAATACATATGAAATTGTCACACTTCACGCAATCTCAAACCTCAAATAGACTCAAAATACCTTATAGTATTTTCTCACCAGTGCATGCACTCAGCTCTCTCAACTAAATGAAACAAAGAGAAGACAAAAAAACAAAACTTCTCTACAGATAGATGTTGTTATGTTTGAGAACTAAATGAACAAAGAGAAGATAAAAGAATAAAACTTCTCTATAGAGAGATATTCTTTTGTTTGAGATGATATTTGCAATGGAGAAGCTCAATATTTTATAGGTTTGAACCATCTCTTGTAACTATTTGTCAAACAATGGAAGAGAGATACTTTCTCCTAGCCTCCCAAATAATAGGAACCCAAAAACTTAAGGAGAGGGTCTCTCTTTTATCCAAATACAGTTTTCCACTTTCAAATCATTAAATAACAAATCTCTACCTTGGCTTGAATTTCCTTCATGCCTTATCTGGTGTCGCCTTATCCAAAATGTGCGTAAGAGTTTCACATATTAGAAATATCAATTATGTCTAAGCAATGCATGAACTTAGGTATTGTAGTTGGCTTCATCATCATGTTTGTTGGATTGTTAGTAGTACAAAACTTTTACATTGCAATGGTACTTTGAGAAAAAAATTTCTCATATAAAATGATATCTTACATCAATATAGTTGGTTCTTTCGTGGTAAATTTGATTTTTGGTCAAATGTATTACACTTTGGCTGTCATGTTAAACCATTGTAATATATTGTTTTAAACCTAAATTACTTACCAAACTTCTAAGTCAGATGGCTTCCTTCATTGCTTGTGTTGTTGCTATATATTCAACTTCTATAGTAGATAAAACAATAGTGAGTTGTATATTTGCTTTCCAACTAATTGCACTACCCTAAAGCATGAAAACATAACCTATAAGGGATCTTTTATCAATATCTTTAGCATAATGCCATAATCAAAGTTAATGTAACCGGTAATATTGTTGGTGTTATGAATCTTATGATATGCCTCGCCAACATCTACGATACCTTGAAGGGATCGAAGTATCTATTTCACAGCTTGCCAATGCATCTTGCCAAGATGTCCTATATGCCTACTAATGACACTAACTGTTTGTGAAATCTTTGGCTGAGTGGAAACCATAACGTACATGGTGCATCCAATTGCACTAACATAAGAAACATGTGACATATATTCCTTGTCTTTAACAACTAGTGGTGACATTGCAGCCGATACTTTTAAATAGGGGTGCCAACTTTGCATTCTTCATAGGTGTCATAATATTGATGGTATTATTGGTTACGTTGACTCTAATTATGTTGGAGATATTGATAAAAGATCTCTAACAAGTTGTGTCTTCACACTTTCGGGTAGTACAATTAGTTGGAAAGCAACTATATAGCCCACAATTGTTTTATAGTAATGGAAGCTGAATATATGGTAGCAGCAAAAGTAGTGAAGAAAGTCATCTGGCTTTGAAGTTTGATAGGCAATTGGGATTTGGAAGAAGATATTGCAATGGCTTACTGTAATAGCCAAAGAGACATACATTTGACCAAACGTCAAATGTATTACGAAATAACCAAACATATTGACGTCAAATATTATTTTATATGAGAAACTATTTCTAAGGCATCATTGTAGTGAATATGTTTGGTACTTGTGATAATCCAATAGACATGGTAATGAAGCTAGCTACATATCTAAATTTAAGCATTGCTTATACTTAATTGGTGTTTCTAATATATGGAACTCTTAAAAGGCCATTTCAGATAAGATGACACCAAATATTTGAAGAACAAAGAAAGTTCAAGTCAAGATGGAAATTTGTTATTTAATGGCTTGAAAGTGCAGAGCTCTATTTGGCCTAAGGAGAAGAGCATCTCCTCAGTTTTTGGATTACTATTATTTGGGAGACTAGGAGATAGTACCTGTTTTCCATTGTCTGACAAATGGTTGTGAGAGATGGTTCTAGCCTATAAATCTAGAGTTTCTCCATTTGTAAATATCATCTCAAACATAACAATGTCTTTCGATAGAGATGTTTTCTTCTTTTATCTTTGTTGCATTTAGTTGAGAAAGCCAAGTGCAAACACTAGAGAGAAAATATTATAAGGTATTTTGGGTATATTTGGGATGTGAGAATGAGTGAAGTGTGAGACAACTTATGTATTCTTCATCATATTTTTCATATCAATTTGACAGTTATCTTTGTTTGTGGATGTAGGCCATAAGCCGAACCACATTTGTTCTTACTCTTCCATTTTATTTTTGCTAATTTTGCTGCAACAATCATATTCTGAGTAAGAGCTTCTCAGCTTATGGCTTAATTGAAAAGAAACATTTCATAAATCTGTTCTTGCTGATCATTGGAATGATGAAATGGAGTGATTTGGATAACATAAAATGTTTTTTTTTTAAAACATATCTACTTCGTAAAATTAGTTCTTACTTTTTGCTACAAATTTCAATTACAGGAAAATTGATTCATAGCTTAAATAAAAATGAACATGCTCTTGACATGGCTGCGCCTCTTCATGAGCAATTGGGTGATAGAGATGATCAAATTGATGACAATTCTTCATTCAAGAAGAGGACCAATGTTCTCCTTCTCGGTGATCACCTTGGAGACTTGGGAATGTCTGATGGTTTGAATTATGAGACTCGAATATCTGTGGGATTCTTGTAAGTTAAAAATTCTTCATTTTTATTTTATGATTTGGTTCTTAAGCAAGGTTCAGTAATATGCAAAAAGCTCTTTTGTATCATTTTGTTTGATGTGTATTTTTTTCCCCCTTTGTGTCTACTGACATGGTTTATGATAGCATACAATAGCATAGTTTGATCTACAGCCGAATCCTCCTAGTGGAAAAAGGCTTTGCTATTATTGTTGTTGCTGTTTGTATTTCTTCGTGTCTTGTTTAAAGAGAATAACTAATCCTCTTTCTCTTTTGTAATCCATCTTCTAAACATTGTTCTTTTATCAAAATGTATACATAGATTATGGACGAGGAGCCACCATTTCTGTGTTTTGAGCTAGTGACAATATATCTCCGATGCAAAGAATTTTGCTATTTCTAATGTATAATAAATCATCTAGAATAAAAACTGCATTCAAGTATCTTTTATGAATCATTAACACAATTCCAGGGGAAGAAAAATGCAACTCCTTTACCGTTGAAACTTTTGAGATATGTGTACTAAACTGCTATGCTGGCAATTGGAGTCACGCCATTTTGTTTTCTTGTATTTGTTCTAGTTTCATTTGGAATCTTTGTCTCTGAGGTTTAAGTTGACAATTCATGCCCATTTTGAACTTTATTTCTGTTTGCAAGGTTCACTTTTGTTAATTTAACAGAACATATGTTTCAAATTTAGCTTTTACTGTTCTACTTAATGAGTATCTACTGTTTGCCAGCATATATGTCTGGATGTGTGTTTTTCTTTTCTTTTTATTCTACAATGAAAAGCTCAAAAAGTAAAAAGGGGAAATGGAAATTTGCAATTACAACTACTGTTGTGTATATTAATATCCAGATTCCAGCTATGGCAGTTGTACTTTTTTGTCCCTTTACTCTTCTTCCATTGTCTCTTGCATGGGTAACAACTGAAGTTACATGCACCGTCTAATATGATCTTAAGTTCTTTTACTTTCACGTGCTGTATGTGGAAATGTATGTTATGTTTTCCACTTTTCCTAGTCCTTAGGGTATCAAAAGCTGATAACTAATGAAGGTGCTCAACCATATGAAATTACTGTTGCAGGAACCACAACGTTGAGGACTCACTTAGCATCTATCAACAAGCTTTTGATGTTGTTTTAGTGGTAAGTGGATGAGATTTTACTGGTGGTAAAATCTCTCTAGATTCTTGGTTCCTTCCAATTTGTATGAGAGCATCCAGTTATTATTGATCTCTACAAATGCCTATGCAATTGTAAGCAATAACATCGTATTTAACTTAATTAACCTTATTGTAAGCAATAACATCAATTGTAAGCAATAACGAAGGAAGGTGCTCAACCTATACATGGTTCACATGTGATTTGATTTTAGGTGATTACTGTTCACTAATACAGTAATGTTTGATGCTGTTCACTGATAGCATATCACTGACATCATATTTCTAACCATTTATGTCCAATTGAAGTGAACATTCTAGTAGGAGAAGGGATGTTTGAGTTGCTAATTGTAACTTGCAAATTATTTCCTGCAGAATGATGCACCCATGTGGGGAGTTATCAAGCTGGTCTCTCAGATGTGTTCAAGTGGGAGATGATTATTTCCAGGAATCATATATTCTTAGCGGCCTCATTCTTTTGTCTTACATATTCCAAGGTTCTTCCTTATAATTAACAGTGTCCTCTAGTCAAAACATGGTATCTGCTGTCAGTTTTTTCCCCCCTTAATATTTTGGGCTGGTGAATGCTAGACCAGACTGTAATCTTTGCAACGAATTCAAAATTGCATTTTTTTTTTTTTTTTAATGTTTTGCTTTCATTGGATCAGTCCAGTCTTCATGGCTTTTATTTGTGTTTGTGTACATAAATAACCCTTCAGCAGGTTCCTTAAAACATTGGAGCACAAAAATATTATTTGTATCTAATCTGAGACTATCATTAACTTATATGTATAAGAATTTGAAATTTGATTTCTGTACAAGTGCTTTATAATAAGCATAGATAATACTTGAAGCTGTAATGACACTGTTGAAATAATTGACTAATGCTACTCACGCACACACATCACCTCACAGTTACACGTTTCACTATTTGATTATGGCTAGTCTTGCTAAAATTTTTACACATGTATTTTTATTGGGGGGTCAGTCATTAAACTAAAATTTGAATTTTGACCGAATTGAAAAGCTAATTCAAGTGATTCGTAGTAATAATATATCTTCAGTTACATAGAACTTTAATAATCTTGAAACTTTGGTAGATGCATGTAGGAATGGGAAATGTAAATTTGTTATGTGAAGGGAGATAAATAGGAAGATGTTAGTGTCTTGTGTTAATATATTTGTCTCTATTTCTCCTTTCACACAACTTTCTCATTTGAAATTTCAGATGAAAGTATATTTTCTTGAAAATTCCCTGATAACATATGTGGCTGGCGGTTGATCACAAAGATTCTTAATTAATGTTTTTCGTTTTTGAGCAAATCAAGTTTTCTCTCTCCTCAACTAAAATGCCAAAAACGATGTTTGGTTATTAATGACTTCATTACAATTGTATGAATCTTAATTCGTACTCAATAGCAACACTGAATAATTCATCATTAATTAGTTCCAACTTTTTTTGCTATTTGTTACAAATAGCATCGATACAAAATTGTACGAACAACGGTTTAACCAATGAGATGAGGTTTTTTGCGGAAATCACGGTTTGGATTGGGATGGTCAAAGATAAAATAGCATTGTTAATACTGTTCGTTAAAAAAGTTCGAAAAACTCTTCGTACTAAATAGTATTTTGCTCTGCCATAATGTCATGAGTAATGTTAATTATATTTAAGGAACTTCTAAACGATTACTATACCCTTTAGAGTATGAGGAGGGTGTTGCTAGAACACTTTTATACTTATGGAACCTTTTGTTTTTTTTTATCTTTTTAGTTACTTTGGGCTAAGTCCAATTTAAAAAAATACAACCACCACCACTTGAATTTATTGGAAAAATGACCAAATTAGCGACCGAAATTTTTTGGTTGCTATAATTGGAAATTAGTGATTGATTTAGCTACCGATTTAAGGAGTTACGGAGTTGATTTTTACTAGAAAAAATCGGTCACTAAATCTGTCTTTAATAATTTTAATGACCGATTTAGCAATCAATCTTAATCATTCAATTTGGGATAAAAAAATCGTTCACTAAATCAGTTACTAATTTCTATATTAATGATCGATTTAGTGACCAAATTTGCGAGTGTATCTCTTACGGTTTATGTCATGAATCGGTCACTAATTTTGAAATTAGTGACGGATTTTGTGTGAGCATGAGAAATGGTCTATTATGGAAATCGGTCACTAATATTAAATTTAGTGATCGATTTAGTGACAGATTGTGAGGACCAAACTTTTATTCTTCTATAATAAAGTCAGCTACTAAATACAAATTTAGTGATCAATTTTGTGTGAATATATCAAATGATCTATTAGGAAAATTGATCACTAAATCAATCACTAATTTGCATTTAGTGACCAATTTTTTTGGAGGAGGAAAGCTTTGTCCTCATAATCGGTCACTAAATTTAATTTTAGTGACCGATTTCCATTAGAGTATGCGAAATCATCTTATTAAGTAAATCAGTCACTAAAATTGGATTTAGTGTACCATTTTTTTTTTTTATAGAAGACTTCCTATTTCTAAATAGATCACTAAATACAAATTTAGTGACCTTTAGTGATCGATTTCACTATAGATCACTTCACATGCTCACACAAAATCTCGCATTTAGTAACCGATTTTATTAGAGAAAAAGCACACCTTGTCCTCACAATCAATCACTAAATTCAATAATAGTGACCAATTTTGTGCGAGTATGTGAGGTGATCTATTATGGAAATCGGTCATTAAATTGATTACTAAATTTGCATTTAGTAACTGATTTTGTGGACAAATGATTTTTTCTTATATAGTAAAATCGATCACTAAATCGATCACTAATTTTTGAACTTTAAATCAAAAAGAGCTCTAAGTTTTATTGTTATCTACAGCCTCCACCATCACACACTTTCACCTTCCTGTATTTCCGCCCTCCACCACCCCACCTTGGCCTCACCTGCCCTTAATTTTCTCCATGGATAAATTGGTATTCGCGGATATCTATGGGTATCCAATATAGTATTAGAAATTCAAAAGGAAATTCTAAAAAATAAAATAAACAATGATAATTTTTTTTAATACAATTAGAATTGTCTAAGCACATATTGCAAAATCCAAGAAGTGGATAATAGATCCGACAGCTGTTGACCCAAAAACTAAAAAGGATCCAATAACTTAAAACACTTAAAAAAATAACAAATTGAAATGCTAACAATCCTTATTCTAACTAATTTAAATAACAAGAATAACATTAAGTCAAACTAAATAGCAACATTCAACTAGTATGTTATCCATAGATATTGGCATAGTGATCTCTGCCCCCACCCCATTTACTAAGTGGGTATTTGAAATATCCACTTCTATTATTCCTGGAAGCAAAATCTTCTGTCGATACATGTTCTGTCACGGGTATTACCCATGGGACAGGTAAAATTGACATCTCTAGGCTGTTGAGACTTCGAAAGATAAGGTTGGTGGCACAAGATAATGTTAAAATTTGACAGGGAATAATTTTTAATATCATTTTTAGACATTTTTAAACTCTTAAACACTCTATGCGTCAGGTGAAAAAAAAATACAATATAAAAGTTTAAAAAGAAAAGCATAAGTATATTGTAACATATGGGATTTCTTATTTTAAACTCATATCCCATATAGTGCCCCAGATTGGTATTTTTATAGATATATTCAAATAACGTAGCTTAAAGTTCAAACAACAGTTAAAATTGCACGCCATATATTTGTAATACACAATATTTATACTGCTTTCTTTGTCAATAATAAAATAAGAGAAATATAATTCTAATTTCTAACTTTTTTTTTTCCTAAACAAAATATGGTATACAAAATTAGTGTGAAAAAAAGAACAATGTAGAAAAATTAGTCTGCAACAATCATTTTCCATATTGAAATTTTTAACACTGCTCCTAGGCAGAGTGATTTGTTAATGAGGCAGAGGCTTACACGATACAATGGAGAAATTTCTCCAATATGCGATGAGTTTGCTTCCATTAATTGAATTTGATGATTGAACGTAAAACTTGGGTGCCATAGCTGCCAACCGACAACACTTATTCGACAAAGCTTACGTTAGGTAGAGGAGCCTGTATATGGTAGTAGAGTTCAATGAATCAATGTTGTCGCTGCGTAGGCTGTTATCATGTATTTTATTGTTGAAGATAAAATTATTCCAAGCTCTCTTAAGATGATATATGGTCCAAATCTCACTTCAAGCACCTTGTAGTTAGGGTAATTAATTTCGTTCACACATAAAAAACTATAGAGCATATAACTCATGATGCTAAAAAACAGGTAATAATAAAATCATTAGGATATGTAGGTTGCGTTCTTGCATTGACCGAGTAAATCAGAACGATCATGCTGAATGATTTTTTTGTTTTGGTCCACGCCGCTTTCTATGGTGCACTTCGTTTGTCAAGGAGCGCGGTGCATCTTACAATTGATAGTCAAATGGTAAGGTGCGTCGATACATCAATTACTTATAATACATTATAGTAATATTTAATTTTAAAAAATTTAAAAATATAATTAAATATATTTTAGAAATTAATTGATATACATAGATAGTTTAAAATTATACTGGTAATATAAAATAATTTTATACAATCAGTATAATCAAAAAAATTCTATTAGTGTAATTTTATTTATAATTTTATTCTATCAATATAATTATAATCAAAAAAATTCTATTAGTATAATTTTATTTATAATTTTATTCTATCAATATAATTTTACATTGATAATATAAAATTATTTTATATTATTAATATAATTTTATACTATCAATATATAAAAATTAATTTCTAAAAATTAGAAAAATTCTATAGTGTAATTTTATTTTATTAGTGTAATTTTACACTAACTGTATAAAATTATTTTATATTATTAATATAATTTTATATTATCAATGTATGAAAATTAATTTCTAAAATATATTTACTCATATTTTTTAATTTTTTTAAAATTAATATATTACTATAATATATCATAAATAATTAATATATTAATACACCTCATAAATTTAAACTATTAAATATATTATAATCATAAGATATACTATACACCTTTGACGCGCACTGCAGGCGGCGCCTTGGCGCCATGCTGAATGCCGAACTGGTTAAAGGGCAAGGAAAGAATCGGCTTCTAAATAACCTTTTCTTTGGGAAAAGCCCAAAGGGTATTCCAAAAGGGATACCACAATCCACAAAAGCAATGCCACTTATCTAGTGCATAAGAGATGTTATAGACCAAAAGCAATACCACAAAAGCAGCAACCTTTTTAAGTTTCTTAAAACTGCATCTTCCATAAGAGATTGCACCTAAGACAGATGTTATAGATTGAAGTATTAAGCCTATCTAATCTTGATGGTGATGCTAGTAAGATAAAACTAACAAAAATAAAAAACAAAATGATAATATGTTGAGAACCAGTAATGAAAAGAAGCTAAAGAAACACAATTATTTGATTTTATATGTAAACACTTACCATCTCCTAATTTTGGTTTCAAAAGGTGTTTGTACCAAACAATAAGACTTGTTCTGAACTCTTTGAATGTATTTTCGGTTAAGAACAAGCAAAATGATCGTAATTTCTCTGTTTTACAATTCATATAATATTTTATAAATTTAATTTATATACACTATTAATATAAAAAAATTTTAAACAAACATCTAATAATATATTGCCACATTTGTGAAGGTATTTGACTCAACCAGCCATTTCCTTAAAATATTTAATAATATATGGTTGAATAACAGTATATAATTTTTTTACACTATCAATACATATTAATTAAATTTATGTTTTATTAACAAGATAATTTCTTCGTACAAAAACTACTTACAATTTAATCAATTTACGCTAAGCTTTCTACGGTCTTTTGTATATATTCTACTTATGGTGAGTCTCTTGCACAGGAATAATACACTAATCCAAATTTTAAATTATGTAATATTTCATAAAAATACTACGAGAATATATAGCCATATTCATATCTATGCATATAAACACCATACCAATGATTCTGAATCATATAGAAGGAAAATGTCCCCGCAAATGCTACGACGAAAATTTACACAAGGTCGCTTGAAATCAAATGGTGCATGCTGGGTCGAAGTAACTGGATCAGAAGCTGCGAGAGACATAGTCATTGGCTTTGAGATATGGTAATGGTATGCTTTAATGATCAATGGAGATAGTAATGTAAGGGTCAATGGGTGTTAAGTGGTGGGATGAAATCTTTGTTATTGGGTCTACATACAAATATGATTCATGTAACGGGAGAGGAGTTGATGCGCGTAATGCTGACGTGATTGTGCGTGAGTATATAGGTCAGCCGCCAGGTATATATATATATGTATAGGAAGGTGATGAAGGATTGAACGTTTTCATCGTTTGACTGGTTCTCACAAAATCAGCTGGCTAGCTTCCGCGGTTTTGATCAGGTATGACCACTTATGATTTGAGTCATGTCATTTGGCATATATTTTTGTATGTTAATAGACTACTGCCAATTATGTACAAATAAAGGGGGAATTCACCCACATATTTATAGGGCATTGGACGAGTACAGTTTTGTACGTGAATTATTCACTTATTTGTAAATGAGTTACTAGTAGCCAGCTGGCACACAAAAATGTATTTTCTAGTAACATTTTTTAATGGTTATTAGATAAGAACTGAATAGAGGTTACCCCAGTTGCAGGTTTAGTCAGTCAAACTGGCTGGTTTGATCTGATCTTCCTGTTCTTAACGCTGGTTGTAACTGAAGTGACTCCTTTGCTTGCAGATATCGGTTCACTAAATGGGACAGGAAAGTTTTCCCCTGTAATTAGTAAGACTACGCAAATGATGTTATGTGAATTTTATTTTTTATGCGCAAGCAAAGGATTTGTGTATATCTTAGTATATATAGATGACATTCTCATCACAGTCAATAATCCCTCGGAAATCTCTACATTGATAACTCAACTAAATCACATTTTCTCTTTGAAAGATTTAGGCCCTATACACTATTTTTTGGGCAGTGAAGTCAATTATACACCTAATGGTCAGATTGTGGTCACACAAACAAAATATATAAAAGGCTTACTCTCTAAAGCCGATATGGCTACTTCTAAGGGTATGCCTACGCCAATGTTAACTTCCTTAAAGTTGTCTGCCCAAGGTGATTCTGATTTTGAGGATCCAACATTATACAGGTCTACTGTTGCAGACGCCTCCAATATGCAACTATAACAAGACCTAACATCTCTTTTTCTGCAAATAAATTTTGTCAATTTATGCATAGGCCTCTTGTGAGCCACCGGAAAGTAGCCAAACGAATTCTAATAAGAGACTTATCTGGTTCAATTGATCATGGTTTGATGTTCTATAAATGTTCTGATTTAAGGTTGCTAGCTTTTTGTAATTCAGATTGTTGTTGATGACAGGAAATCAACATCAGGTATTTGTGTCTATCTAGGTTCAAACCTTATATCATGGTCCAATGAGAAGCAGCAGGTGGTTAGTAGGTCCAGTGCAGAGGCTGAGTTCAAAAGCATTGCCGCAACTCTTGTAGAACATTCATGGCTAAGATCTCTCCTATCAAAACTTCATGTCCCTAGTCCAGCTCCACCCACAATATTCTGTGATAACTTGAGTGCTGTCTTATTGACAGCAAATCCTACTCTCCACAATAGATCAAAACACTTCGTGTTAGACTTATATTTTGCCAGTGATCAAGTCAACCAAAAGAAGGTCTTTGTGGTTCATATCCCTTCTTCTGAGCCAATTGCAGACATCCTCACCAAACCCCTCTCTGCCAACTCCTTCAATCATTTCAGGCTCAAACTCAAGGTTTCATCTTCTTCCACCCCGAGTTTGCAGGGGGATGATAAGAATAATATCAATTCTGTTAGTTCTGTTATGAAGGGATACGGTTAATTGTATCTGTTAGGATTTGTTTAGATCGTTTTTAGTGCTTATCCTTTCTTTTTGTATGCTGATACTAGTGATAGGTCAGCCTCTATATAAGACACTCATGTATCATTGATCGTTTACCAATTCTTCAAAGTAAAATTCAGTTTCTCTACATAGTTTTCTTTCACATCAGAATTGCTTGTCATCTCTTTGATCAGATTGGTCTTGGATTCTAACAGTGTTTATTATGAAAGTTGAAAACCATACAACACACATCGTTATCTCTCTTTTTTTAATTGGAAAAAAAGAAGAGAATTTTCGGGTATTTTTACCATTTACCTATACAAAGGACATATGAATATTATTCTTTGCGGCTAAATTCTGATGGGAAGATGGGTAGCACTGCCTTTTAACTTTGCTATCCTCCTGCTATTTGAAACTGAATATATATATATATATATATATATATATATATATATATATATGTGTGTGTGTGTGTGTGTGTGTGACCAGAGCATAATTCGACCTGATGCTTAATGATCACTCAATAACTGCCTTAATATCATGAGTAATGTATAGAATTTAGACTCCACGTATATTTAACCTCGCATAATTATCTGGAATTTGACATTATGTTCATGAGTTGGGGTTTTGAAGGGGTGGGTCTTGTACTCTTCAAGTCCTTCTATTCTCTCCTCTTTCCATCAAAATTTCAACTTACAAATACATCCTACTAGCTTATTTGCAGTATCTGCCCTAAAGTGCAACACATTGAATTGATTAATCGAAAGTTTGAAACACCACACTAGCATTGGATATAACCTGGATTTTGCGACCGCCAATTATCGATACGTACATGTCGCAAAAGGTGAATTTATTAGAATAAGAGAAAAAATATTTTCTCATTTAAGGTATCTTTAATAAGTCATTATAATATTATATTTAAATAATATTTTAATGTTATAAGTAAAGTTGAGAAGGAATATGTTGATATCGATATAAGGTTTAGCATACTTATATTTTTAATAATTTTTTATAGAATATAATTCTTATCAATTTAATAGTTAAATGATAATTATATATGATTAAATAATTCTTTTTTACATACATTTAAAAGGTATTTATTATGTTGATTTAAATTTATAACAAAAATATATTAAATAATTTTGAATTAATATGAAATTTTATAGATATGATCTATTATATATAAACTTTCAATCTAATAATTAGTTTTGTATAAAATTTCTTCAATAAAAAATTATTCAATGGTGTAAGAAGTAAGTTTAATTTATACCAATGTAAGTTGATCATCTCCCTATAAATTATTCGGTATAAATTAAACTCACTTCTTACACCATTGAATAACTTTTTATTGAAGAAATTTTATACAAAACTAATCATTGGATTAAAAGTTCATATGTTATAAATCATATCTATAAACTTTTACATTAATCTCAAATTGTTTAATATATTTTTTATATACATTTAAATCAACATCATAAATACTTCTTAAAATATGTAAAAAATAACTATTTGATCACGTCCTTAATGATGTTTGATTTTTTTAAAATTTGAAACAAAATGATCTATATAATATGTAATTATAATTCAATGATTGGATTAATAAAAATTATATTTTATAAAAAGTTATTAAAAGTGTAGGTATATCTAATCTTATACAAATATTAATGGATATATATATATATATATGATCAAGTTATCCTAATGAGTATAAGCAACTGTTACATCATTAACTAACTCTTTATTGGTATAACTTTTTACAAAACTCACCATTGGATTAGAAGTTTATACTTTACAGATTATTTTTATAAGATTTCGTGTTAATTTAAAATCATTTGGTATACTTTTTATATACATTAAAATCAATATAATACATATATCTAAAATTTTCATGAATACGAATTATTTAATTACATTTTTATTGATGCTCTTTTTTTACAAAATTTGACACAAATAAGAAATATATTTTATAGAGTTATTATGCGATGTAATGTTGTTTAAAGTTATCATATCAGTATTCCTTGATCCTAACTTTGCTTCAAAAACACTTCATTAAGAATTTCTAGTCACAAAATATAAGAAAATGCCAAAGAAAAAAATTAAACTAACGGATAATCATTAATCAATATAAGACAGTATGTCACAAACTTTTTTTTTTTTATTGGTAAATAAAAGAAGGTAACTAGCAAACACCAAGCTAGGCCCTTGTAGCATGCAAACTAGACAACAAAGACATACAATACAAGCAATCAACAGAGAAACAACATAAAGACTAAGGTTAGAAGGGACAATCACAACACAATCAACATAGAGACTTGAAAACATTATACATCAAAGCTTTCAGCACTTTTGCAGAATTTCTCCTCTACTTTTTGGTACCACACCACTGCATGTCTTGCCCTGCTCAAATATTATCAGATTCCACAATAGCAGGTGAAAATGGGAATTCTGAGCACCACCCATTAATCCAGTAACCCGATCTCAATTTTATTTGACACACTTCAAATTCTCAATCTGGATTGAACCCTTCAAACGCTATATACGGTTTTGTACCTGCCATAAAGATCATACAACAAGAAACAACAGAGAAAGCCAACCTTACACTAGATTTAGGACAACTATAATTGCACACCAACTCTTCACACATCTTCCACTTTTCTCTATAAAATTGCTAGATGACAATAGGATCCAAAAGCAGTGCATCAACGCAATCTTTTAAAAGTTCGCTATTTGTGTATTTATCCTCAAAGTTTTCATACGTAAACTCACTTATACGTGCCAAATTACGAATGCAATCAAGCACGGGCTTTGGGATATTGTCTGACTTGAGGCACGCTTCATTTATATCCTTCCAACAATCACTGATTTCCTTTTGAATGAGTTTGTAGGCCTCCTCCTGTGAAACGCCATATTGCTTCATGCAACATTCAACTGCAGAAGCAACATGCTCCCTTTGCTGCTCAAACTACAAATAAATCAAGGTGATTATTATAGTATCCTTTCAAATTTAAAGGGTTTGAAATCCTTCTATGTGGCCCAATTAAATTTAAACAAGTGGTAAGTAATTGTTCATATAGAAGATGATGTATCATGATTTTAAAATTTAGATTTAGGTCCATTTAATTTTTTTATTACAGTTTTTTCTTTTTATCTCTTTAGGAAATTAAAAAATTGTCAATCTCAAATATCAAATTCTATTTGATTTTCCTGACTCAAAAGATCTAAATATTCTTTTTATCTTGAAATCTCAAGAACCCTAATCCTAAATTTTTCAATCTTAAGAAATTCAGCCAACCTTCACTCAACCTCCTCCGCTTTCAATTGGCCTCTTTCCTGCTACTACCACAAAGCCTTTGGCTTCTCCCCGCACAAACCAAATTCCAATCTCTTGTGTGTGACCAAGAACGTCATCACCACAAATAGAAATCACCATAACTGTTTTGCATTAGTTGGACAACTGACAGATGAATTAAGTGATCAAGTACAACATTCTTAATAAAAATAAAATATTAAAATGTTCAAGTCATAAAACTCAGTCCCAAAAATCGATAATTAGTATCTTTTGAAAAATATTATGACTATCTTTTGCCCTTCAACATGCCATTACAAGTTAGATGGCCGTCCTTTAACGCATTCAAAGCAGGCATCGGACAGTGCCTCAACTAATAAAAGGTGCTGACCGCCCAATTCAGTGATGTTCTCTCCCGCACACAGAGGCAGTGACGGATTTAGAAATTTTAGGTAATGGGGCAAAATAATATATATGCATAACAAAAAATTTTACATAAATTTTATCTTTAAGTGGGGCTTAATAAATAATGGAGGTAAAATGTGTACAATACCCATATATTTCTAAATTAAATTTTAGTGGGGGTATATGCCCCCAAAGTCCTCTACTTAAATCCATCCCTGCACAGACAGATTGGAATTTGGTTTGTGCGAGGAGTGCTGGGGCTTTGTGGTGGCAGTGGGAAAAGGGGCCAAGTGAATGCAGAGGACGTAGAGGGACGGCTGGCTGAATTTCTTAAGATTGAAAAATTTAGAATTAAGGTTCTTGAAATTTTGGGATAAAAATAATGTTCAGATGTTTAGAATTAAAAAAATCAAATCAAATCAGTTTAATGTTTGAGATGGAAAAAATTTTAATTCCCCCAAAGAGATAAAAAGAAAAAATTGTAATTAAAAAATTTAAAGGGACCTAAATCTAAATTTTAAAATAATGACACATTATTGTCTATATGATCAATTACTTATCACATGTTTAAATTTAATTAGGCTACACAATAAAGGTTTCAAACCTTTTAAATTTAAAAGGGTACCATAAAAATCAGCATAATTCAAATCCAAGAGCTGAATTAGATAAGTGTTGTCATTGTTAATATTTATTGAATTAAACCAAAGCGAGCTCATCTCATATATGTAATATGGCTTTATTGAATTAATATTGGTCCAAAATACTTAAGGAAAAGAGTATGAGCCAACATAAAGTTTTGTCCTTCTACAAGTTATCACCTATAAAATTTTCTTTAATAATCCCTAAAATTTAATTAATAACTCAATAAATAAATTTAATTTAAATGTGTGAACTTAATAATCATAATATTCCGTGCAAATATCTTATTTATATTTTAAAGTAAAACTGAGTATTGATTAATTTAGTTGTTAGATTCGCATTTTAAGCAATTTCAAACAGTTAAATTAATATGTCAAAATCCTTAAAATAAAAAAACAAAAAATATATTAACAAAAATATTAATAATTCTATACCATTTAAATAATGTTAAAATTAAAAAATAATTTCAACAAATACACAGATAAAATATTCTCAAGAGTCATTACAACTAATGAGTTATCTAATCTCGGTAAAATTTATAAACTAATTAATTTTTTAAAGAAATTATAGTGATTTTTTAGGAAAGGATAAAAGTTCAGTTCTTTTTCTCAATAATATTTATATCAAACTCAACGAAAAGAAAAAAAATTGTTAGAAATGACTCTCTACCTTGTGCGAGGCCAGGTCATCCATGAGTCTGCCAACAATTGAGACAGCTTGTACAATTGTTGGATCGTTGAAAATCCAATCAAACACCTCTTTGGTTGCAAATTCTCCGAAACTGAAAAATCCTGTTATTTGAAGTGGCAATGTGGAAGATACAACTCCATTAACCTTGTACTCAGCATATGTTGGAATGTAGCCCTCATGGCACCATTTTGCTTCAACCAAGTAAGCTTGTGCCAAGTTAAAAAACTGTAAGTAGAATAATCAAAATTCTGATTAATTAACTAGGCTGTTATGAAAAAATCAATCATGTTTGGGTAAAAATGAAAATGGATTATAATCAAAAGTTAATAATTTAAAACTGAAAAATAGCTTATAATTATCATAAGCGATTATTTGAAACTTTTGATTATAAGTAAGAGTTGCTTATTTTAGAATTATGATGTTTTAACCAAATTAACTCTAAATATTAAATATTATATAATATAAATAAATCATTTCATATCCTTTTTAGTAGTTTATCATAAAAAAGAATTTTTTTCATACAATCCAAATAAAATACACTATTTTAAAATTACTTTTAAATTAATATATCCAAATATAAATTGATTTTCATATAATCAATTATATAAAAAATCAATTATACTTAAAATCAGTTTTTAAAATAATTTTAATCTCACAACTTTTCTAAACATATAGTAAGTGGAACTAAGTGGAGGTTGCAAAGCAGAATACTTCATTTGAATATATAGGAATTAGAAGCCTACAGCTTGTTTAACATGATGCAACACCAAGCTCGATTTTCCATCCTTTGCAGTCAACAACTCTACTTCATCCCACAGTTTTACAATTGCATTAAATACCGCTTTCATGCACTCTGGAAGAGATTCAATAGGACTAATATACCATCTGGAAAAAGAAAAAGAAGAAGAAGAAGAAAATTATATAGATAAAAACTATAAAAGTGAAAGAATCATGATGTTGGTGTTGGTATAGGAGAATTGCTATAACAAACTAAAATCATTATGTAATGATCTTTGAAGAATAGCATGATATAAAATTGGTTAATTCTTTGTTACTTAAATCAACCTTTGGATTGCCTCTGTGAAGAGCCCGAGTTCTTCAAATGTGCCATAGGCATCAAAGGTATCATCTAAAAGAGAGGCACATGCAACCAATTTGCCCACTATCTTTCTCGCAGTGCTATATTTAGGCTCAGAGGACATGGCTAATGGCCAAAAGTATGCCTCAACCACCCTTTCTCTAGCATAAGGGACCTTTGTTGCAAAGTCTGATATTTTCCACCATCTGTAATACATTACAAGTTAGATCATATTGACTATTAGTTAATAAACAAATATTGTTTAAGAATTTAAGGAACTACTCCCATTTTTATGATGTAATAAAATTTTTAGAGTGCAGATATGAAAGTATGGGTTGGGCTTGTCATTTTTTACCCAAAAGCAATTAAGAAAATTAGACTCTTGGACGTGGGCTTCATATTTTCTTACTTAGCATTAACAGGGTGCATGGCACTTGGTTATATAGTTATAGTAGCTCCTGACCCAAAAAAAAAACAAGAAGTTATAGCAACTTACTTGGTGATACTGCCAACTTCTTTTTGATGCAGTTTCTGTAGCATATTGAAATCCGATTTTGCAAAGGTTAGAAGAACTTTGCTATGGGAAGGATCTTCTTCATAGAAAGACAGGTAACGCCTTGCCTCTATCCTTGGAACTTTCTTGTGAAGAGGTTGTCTCAAGCTTTGATTGATTTGCACAGCAAGAGATGGGCTCAATTGATTGGTCATGGACTTAAGATTAGTGTATGTGAAATCAAGTGCTTCATCTAGTATATCTTCCCCATGAACCCTTAATTGTGCAGCTTCATACAAGCTCCACATTCCTTGAACATCTTGGGCAATTATTTCATTGAACTTTCCTTTGTTGTTCTTGAATTTGTTAAATATATCTGTTATATTTCACCCACATACTAATTATCATGAATCTATAACATTTAGTCTTTGACTAATTGGTAGTGCATTTTCTTGCTATTGTAAATAGCACACTGGCAGATTTCTACATACCTGATGTAATGTGGTATCCTTTTTGCCTGAGCAAACGAAAGAGTAATGCAAGAAAGTGAAGGCCACATTCTTCCGTGCCGAGGCTATTATTGGTAAAACCATTGTGGATTTGTTCTAATGCTTCATCAATTTCACGTTCAAAATGATAAGATATACCCAAACGTTGGATTGAATCAATGAAGTGTAGTTTTTTTAAGACATTATCATTTGAAGATAGATACGTCTTCTTCACTTCTTCTCTGTGTATTTGAACTTCTAGCTTCATATTTTCATTGACTTCCTGCAAATAGTTATAGGGAATGCAATGTTCATTGAGCATTTAAATTTCTAAATACATAGTTGTTATGATAAAAAAAATCGTTTCTATTAGAATACTCGAATGATTAACTACCCGTGTGTAAATTTTAGATGTTTGAATATTTTACTATGAATGGTTTAGGGGATCATATTATTGAAGCACATTATGAAGTTAAGAAGTTATTGAACAATTCAGTTGTTGGCTTTTTGAATATTTTTGACTGTCAAGTTTAGTACTCATCTTGACTTTTACATGAATATTTGAAAGAAAAATTAGCCATCTTTACGTTTTAATTTTTATTTTCTTTCTGAAAAATATTGAATCTAAAAGGTTACACAAATAATGAATCATTAATTAGCTTCACTTAATGTCATGAAGAATGTTCATTATTTTTAAGCAACTTTTCCAAATAATTACTACGCCTAGAATGTATGAGAAAAGTGTTGCTGCAATACTTTTATAACTATGGAGCCCTTTTTTTTTCTAATCTTTTTAACTCCCTTAGGCTTAGTCGAATTACGAAATACCACCATAAAAAAGGAAGCATTAAGTTGAATCCATTATGACAAAACCATACAAGAAAAGTTACCGGAAAATTTCCCCCAGTCCACAAAAGAAAGATAACATTTTTGTTGGATCAAGTGTGTACTACTAGGCTAAAAGGTATAAATAATAACAAGTGTTGAATTTATTTGACTAGCGTCACCCTTAGAATTTGATAGGTTTAATATCTCAACCCATGACACCTATAATGGGTGTTCTCTCTTATACTTAAAATAATTTTGAAAAACTTTAAGATGTGCTTGTGAGTTGAGGTTTTGGAGAAAAAAAAAGAATGGAAAAGTTTGAAGAGTAAAATGGACTTATAATTACTTTTCAAACCTTTACTTTCTTTTTCAAAACCTCAACTTATAAACACATCCCTAAGAAATCAAAGTTGCATCATTGCTAATCACTATAGATTTTGGATTAGTGGTAAGTGTTTGATCCAACAACAAAGACACAATTTTATTTCTTTAAAATTTTTTAGAACTGCATCAAGTACAAATAATTATTCTCATTGCGAACACTATGAGCTGAAATATTAGGACCTCGTTTGGTAGGACCTTTTTTGGGGGTGCTTCTTCTTATGAAAAACATAAATCAATTTTTTTTATTTGAAAAACAAAAAGGTTGAGTTGCTTTTGATCTTGACTTTTAAAAGATAGGGGTGATCTTGAGAGGCCTCATAGGGTGTTTTTCAAAACTGATTTGCACTCTCTAAAATTTAAAAGAATAATATAATCTTACTCTCTTTAATGACAATGAAAATAGAAATTAATTTCTTTAATATTCCATTATAGTTATTTTAAATTTTAATAGTAATTTTACTGGATACTATTCTTATAGCTTCTACTTATTAAGATCAACTTTTATATTATTTTACCAAATAGTATTACTATAACTTTTTGAAAATGGCTCTTAAAGAGCTCGGAAAGCTCAATAGCTTTAAAAAAGCTACAGTAAAACCAAATCGAGCTTAAATCCATTGGATCCTAAAGATGACAATGGTCAAATAAAAAAAAAAAGTCATAAACAAAGTGCTAATATATCGGAACTGGCAACAACTAGTTTCTTATTATGCCTCGCAATTTTAGCTCAAAAAAGTGTTTGTACAAAATGACAAGACTGTTCTTGACTCTTAAATATAATTCTGGTGAAGAACAAGCACAATGATCTTAATTTCTGTGCTTTACAGTTTATAAAAACATTTTATTAATTAAAAAGATCATTTCATCATAAAAAAACTATTTATAATTTATACAATCTTTACTTTTATGCTTACCTCAATGGCTGAGCATTTATAGTCTTTTATACAAATTTCTACTTATGGTGAGTCTCCTGCGTAAAATAACACACTAATCCAAAATTTAAAGTATCTAATATTTCATAAAAATACTACGAAAATAACATATGAAAATTATCCGTATCATGTTTAATATAATTCCCTATCTTATCGATTACCCTTTGCCACATGGAAGAGATAAGCTTTTGAAGAAAAAAAAAAAAGACAAAAAACCTTAAAGCAGTTACAAAAACGTATATATTATTATCTTCTACGTGATCAAAAGTGATTATTGGAACAAAAAAGAGACTTGATTTGGGGAGTGATAATTTCGATATGAAAATAGCAATACTGATCATAGCTATGTATGTAGAAAACTGCATATATAATTAAACACCATACCAATGTTTCTGAATCATACTGAAGGAAAACATCCCCCCATATATTAGGACGAAAATTTACACAAGGTCGCCTGAAATCAGGCAGTGCACGTTGGGTAGAAGCAACTGGAACAGAAGCTGAGAGAGACATAATCAGTGGCTTTGAGATATATGGTAATTAAAATGGTTGATCTTAATAATGAATGGAGATAGTAAGGGCCAAATGCCAATGGGTGTTTAGTGGTGGGATGAAATCTTTGTTATTGGGTAGTCTATATATAAATGTGACTCATGTAACGGGAGAGGAGTTGATGCAGACATTATTGTACTAAGTAGGGCCAGCCGCCATGTTGGAATAATGTGATTTCAACGTGTGACTGGAGGAGTTTGCTGTGCATGTGATGTGCTGAAATTTATGAGCATGGGATGAGGCAATGGTTGTTTTACCCAAGGGTGCGTCGTGGCGTAAAATAGGAAAAATTTTATGGATTAGCGCGCAATTTAGTTTGTCTTTCATTTGTGTTTGGAATAGACGTAAAAATAAACATAAAAGTTTCATGTATTAGATTCATGAATAAATGTAAAAATTTTATAGATTAAATTCATGAGTAATAATCCATAAAATTATCACCTCCATTTTTACTCTCATACTAAACATATATGACACATAAAGATAATAAAAAATTTTGTGGATTCACACTATTAAATTTGAGCATATTGTTAAATCTAACATTACTTTTAGGGATAACAACAGAGTAAGGCCGGAGCAGGGAATAGTCCCCCAATTTTTACCTCACGCTTCTAAAATTCCCCCCATTCTATGAGATGGAGGAAAATTCCTCCCTATTCCCATTCTCTATGGATCTCCACCCCCTTAAGGAAATCCATAGATATCCCAAAAAAAAAATTTAAATTAAAAAAATTAAACAATTTAATTAGCTTGAAAAATAAAAAAATAATGATACAAAGTTGATCCAAATCTTATACTCATTATTTGATATTATTACTATCAAGTTTTTAAATTTTAAATTAAATCACAACTATCAATTTATTATAAGAACACCATAATAAATAATAATAAATATGTGAGGTTATAAGAAAGTTAATAAGTTAGGATTATATTGTCTTTATTTTTGCATTGAAAATATAATAAATATCAATTTTATATATAAAATTATCAATATATCCTTAGGACTGATATCCCCACAGGGCGGGAGGAGTAATCCCCATCTCCATTCTCAAAGTCATTGTAGAGAGAATTTTTCCTTTATCCCTATCCCTATAGGAAAAAAAATACTCATCTGAATCTTCGTCTATGGATATTCCTACAATGTCTCCATCTAACACTCTCTATTGCAATCCCTAATTACTTTTAAGAGTATGATACTCTTTTAATATTTTGAAATATGAATAGGCACATTCTACAATGTATCTTGAAAGTGAAGGCCCATCATGCACTCTATTATGATAAATACTTACATGATTCGGGAGTACCATGTGATTGTGCTCTTAGATTAATCATATAAGTGTATTTTATATAGAACACATGGTGCTTCCAAACTATGTAAGTATTTCTCTCCTATTATAGGTGGAGAGGATGTGATAGTACTCAATGAAATCAATGATTGATAATACACTTAAGAAAATCCTTAGTCCCTTTTCTCTCTACCCTCTCCCCTCCATTCTCCATTTCTCTCTCTCAACCACCGCAAATAATGCCACTCCTCTAAGCGCACTAAGACAACAACTCTCATCAATTACAGACTCAACGAAGAGATTCAAACAATATACTTTACATGATGTTGTTGCCATCTAACAACCTAAAACATAAGAAAATGGTAAATTATTTTCTGGAAAAAAAAAATTGATCCTTACTATTAGTTTATGCCTTGTAAAATATTTCCAGGAGAACCAACCATTACATAAAAGTTATTTGTTTCGATGCACGGGAAGAAAAACCTCACAACCCAAGTTTCGATTTGGGGTAAAAATTTGGAAAAGGGTCTACATAAAAAATTGGAAAAATAAAAAAGAGAACATTGTTTGCTCTACAAACTTGGTAATGCCTTCTGATTTTGGCATCGGAATAAGCAAAACCAGATAGAAAATTGTTGCTAAAGCACTAAATCAATGAAACACCAGCCATGTTGCCGAATCATTGAAACACCAAATCATCGACAACCCTTGGTGGTGGTGAAGTGGAGGTAGGGTCATGTAAACAAAGCTCAAAAAGTAATCCTTGCTCGTTAACTGGCGACAAGGGATGAGCTGGTAGTTGCTAATGTGAAAGAAAAATCGAATCTTGATCCATTTGAGAATTAGGTATCAGAAAATGCAAGACGCTGGAGTTGGGGGTGGGGGTAGGGAGAGAGTGAGTGGAGATAGGCAGTATTAGTGGCATCATTGGCGAAGGTGGTGGCGGGCGGTGGCCGTGAGTCCTTCGGCAAAGAGTAAGTAGCGGTTGGAGCAAGACTTGGAACTAGGGAAGGTGGGAAGGAGATTATAAAAATATTTATAATGCATCACATATATTGGTTTCACCGGTACACTATCATATCTCACCGCTAAATGACACGCTGCATCACGCACCTTTGACCCTCCAGGAGCATCTTAGACGCTGCCCACAATATATATGTAAGTGATAGAGAATTTTCGGCGACATCTAACATGCAATTTAGGGGTCAAAGTACATTATGCACCTTGAATCGAAGTCATTAGATTTAGAGACTATCCATAATCCAACTCCACCTAATTATTCCCTCAACTCCCTTCTCCCAGCCCTTCCCTCTCTGCTCCAGAATCAACATTTTAGCCATCCTCTCCCTCCTCACCACCGAGCCACCCCCTACCACCACAATAGCCACTGCAACTACCACCGAATTCCTTTCTATTTTCTTAGCAGTTAGCATCTAAAAATTCACTCCTTCGTCGTCATGTCTTCATATTTATGAAGCACAATTGTGCATTTAACTAATAATGAGTTGGAAGAAAGATACTGTCAAAATTTGTACTGCACAAACAACTTGAATCCTTAATTTTGGGCATTCGCTTCTCATTATTAAAGTAATTTTCACGAAGAAATCCTGGGTACTTCAACTCTAGTCTTTAATCTTAGCACAATTACAGCCCTTGTTTTTCTTAATTTTGAGGGCATCAACTTGGCAAATCTGATCTAGAGCTGGCTTTTGAAAAAAAAAAAATATAAAGTGAACAAGAAAAATCACTATATAAGTCTATTTTCATGGAACCATCATAGTATAAAGTTCAATTATTGATTGCCACCATCGGAGGCAGCGAAGCCCATCAAGAGCAAGGGTGATTCTTGTTGGATCCTCTTCTTCTTTCAGCTTTTTGTTTTGCTTTGAGTGCAAAACAAAAGAATAGAATTAGAATTATTGGTATGAGGTGGAAGGGTAGTGAATGGCAGTGGAGAGGGAGAAAAGACAGCCCCAAATATGTTATGGTTCTTCGATAGAGAAATTCTTTGGTGGCGGTGACTTCGGGGGACATGTAGTGGAGGCGGCGTCGAGGGTGATGGTAGTGGCAGTGGCAGTGGCGCCGGCTGTGGAGGTGGTGGTGCGTCGGTCGAGAATGGTGGAGAGTTTGGAGCGGGACTCTGGAATGGGCGAAGTGACTGGAAGTGGGGGAAGGTGGGGAAGAAGGAGCGTAATAAAAGTTACAGTGTATCACAAATAATTTGGCTCACTAATAGACTATTACAATATCACCGTTAAATTACAGGGTGCGTAATGCACCTTTGATTATGGGATGCGCCATAGAACGTGCCAGAAATTTAGCATAAACGTAACCTGATGAGACGTCGGAGTATAAGACCGACGGCGAGGGAGATATTGTTAACACAACAATTATATTTGCACACGATTTCTAATGCACAATATTTGTACTATATCTTCTTTTTCAATAATAAAATATTAGATTTAATTTATATATACTGGTAGTATAAAATTTTTTTATACTGTCATCTATCATATGCTGTTATATAAATAAATATGCATGATTTTTACCTCCATGATTTCAAAAGTTATATAAATAAAAAAATATAATTAACTAATAATGTAAAACTATTAATACATATAAATTATATTCTAAAATTTTATACTTCTAAAATTATTTTAATTTTTCATAAGCAAAATAATATTTAAAAAAAAATACTCAAGATTAGAAACTTTAATTGTATATCGGTTGTCGCGACATAATTGCTGACAACCAATGGATTAGATATAAATTTTTTTAAAATAATTAAAAGTAAATAAAATTAAATTTTAACGGTGGATTGTTTTCTATGTACGTCGACACTCTACTTTTTTGGGTCCAAATAACGTGTCTCACAAGATTGGTGCGAAAAAAGATCGGCGTACAACATTAGCCTGCAACAATCGATTTTCACGTTGAAATTTTTCATATTGCTCCAAGGCAGAGACGCAGAGTGATTTTGAATTGAAGCAGACGCTTACACAATACAGTGGAGAAATTTCTCCAATGTGCGATGAGCACGATTCCATTAATTGACTTTGATGAATGAAAGTAAAATATGCATGGGGGGCATAGCCGCCAACTTAGAACAATTATTTGACAAAGTTTATGTTAGGCAGAGGAGTCGTTACCTACTGGCTAGTAGAGTTCAGTGTTGTCGCATGCAAATTGTAGGAGCATCAAGGATTTTATTTGTGGATAAGATTGTTCCAAGCTTTCTTAAGATGCCATATGGTCCAACTCTGTGCCTCGACTTTATTTGTAATGCAGGAATTTGAATCTCACTTCAAAGTACCTTGTAGTAAGGGTAATTAATTTCACACATAAAAAATTATAGAGAGATTTTTAAAAGTTAAAACAATGAGTTTAATTATCATAGATTAATAGTATAAAAGAGTTTTATACTATCAATTAATTAAATATTTATGTTCGTATGACTTTTAAGGTAGTAGATGGTTGAGTCAAATAATTTTGTTGATGTGGTAATATATGATTAAATATTTATGTAAAAATTTTTTATATTGATAATATATATATAAATTAAATCCTAAAACAATAGTTATATTTACACAATCTTTATATTACTTTCTTTTTCAATAATAAAATAAGAGAAATACAATTCTAATTTCTAACAATTTTTTTTATTGTCCCAAACAAAATACTATAAAAAAAATAATGCACACAAAATTAGTGTGAAAAAAGATCAATGCACAACATTAGTCTGCAACGATCACTTTCGATGTTGAATCTTTTATACTGCTCCTAGGCAGAGTGATTTTGAACTGAGGCCGAGGCTGGAAAAATTTCTCCAATGTGCGATGAGTATGATTCCATTAATTGAATTTGATGATTGAAAGCAAAATTTGGTTGGCATATTCCCCAACTTAAAGCAATTATTTGACAAAAGTATATGTTAGGTTGAGGACAGCTGTTACCCACTAGGTTAAGGTTACGTTTGGTAGATTATTTATTAAGATTGTTAGTAATATAGATTACAATTTAAAAAGATTGTCATATTTTAAATTGGTAGTAATGTTAAATGCAGTGTTTAGTTTGCATAGATAATTTAAGTGATAATTTATATTATTCTATTTGATATATCAAAAAGGTTACTAAGTAATATATGTATTAAATTAATATTATAATATAATAATAATAATAAAATAGTTAATTATTATTATTATTATTAGTAGTTATTAATTAATGAGAATAACAAAATTTAATTATTAATTATGATTATAATAGTTAATTTTATTAATAATAATTATTAAAAAATTAAGATTATTAATATTATTTAATAATAATTAATTATTAATATAATTAATCATGATAATATTAATAATAATAATATTTATTTTTAATAATAAAAATTATTATTATTATTATTATTATTATTAATTAATAATAACAATGACAATAACAACAACAACAACAATAATAATAATAATAATAATAATAGAAAAATTATCACATCAATGATAATTCATATTATCACCTTTTAAAGGGACAATACAGATTACCACATTGATGGTAATCTATATTATCTTAAAAATCTGGATTGCCAATAATGCTGCTCAGCCAAACAGGATAATATTGTACGCCTAAGTAATTTAATCAAATATTATCAGTAATCCAGATGGATTACCCAATACCAAACGCCAACTAAATATTGTGTGGCTATGTAAATTGTTTGAGTATAAAAATTTTATTGTTGAAGACAAGAATTTCCAAGCTTTCTTAAGATGGCATATGGTCCAAATCTTTGCGTCAACATTATTTGTGGTCTAGGAATTTCAATCTCACTTCAAGTACCTTGTAGTTAGGGTAATAAATTTCGCACATGAAAAATTATAGAGCATATAACTCATGATGTTACAAAAGCGATGCCACAATTCACAAGAGCATTGCAAAACGTTTCTTCAGTTAGACCTCAGCATTGGACGGAGTCCCTACAAGATCTACCTATGTTAATCTTATTACGGTTATTTTAAATATTTTTTATTTTTATTATATATAATTATATTTTACATTAAATATTATTTATTACTTAATACTATTTATCATGTATTATTTATTTTTAATAATTAATTACTATTTATTTATATATTTTTATATTATTCTAAATATTTATTTATGTATTAGATATTGTTCATTTGAAAATATCTATTATTAAATTTGTTAATTAAAAACTTATTTTTAATTCTTTATACAATTTTTTTTAAATAGTTACCTTTTAGTTTGATAATATATTAAAAAAAAAATCAAATTGTGAAACGGATCCTATACGTTAAAAGCTAATCAAGCCTGATCCAATCTCCCTATATCTGATTAAATTATTCATCATTTTAACATATAAGAAAGATTATTATGAATAAGTTTATATAATACATTACTTGCATCAAATAACAAATAAAGGTGTAATGTATAGTGTCTTATTCTCTCTAGGGGTATTCAAAATCGATTCAAATCGAATTAAAACTGAAAACTAATCTAAAAAATAAAAACAATCAAAATTGAAATAAATCAATTTGAGTTAGTTCTTATGTTACAAAAGCCAATGGGTTTAGTTCAATTTTTTATTTTAGTTTCTAAAATAAAATAAAATCAAATCGAACCAATAATATGTTACACATTAATAGTTATATATATTTATGAGATATTTTACACATTACATATATTATTTATTCATATCAATTTATAAATATACCATGATTTTTTCAAAATCTTTTATTATTTGCTTAACTTGTTAATATAAGATATTAGTATAACTTTTGATAATTAATTTAGAATTTGTAATTGCCTGCTTTTATTTAAAAAAAAAACTAATGGTTAATCTAATTTAACAAAATTAAAAGATACTTTTTTTAATATTTTATAAATATTTAATAAAAAAATGGAAACTAAACTAATAAAAATCGATTTCGTTTGGTTCGGGTTTTTACATATAATCAAATTAAACCAAATCAAATCAAAATAAATTAAAATTTATTATTTAAATCAATTAAATTTTTGTCTCAAAACCTAATCAAATTAAAATTAAACCAAATCAAATCAAAATAAATTAAAATTTATTATTTAAATCGGTTGAATTTTTGTCTCAAAATCTAATCAAATTATACCCCAAACACCCCAAATTCCTGTTTTTTTTTTTTTTTTTTTCGATAATTTATTGATCAAAGGCTCATCACTCAGAGGAGAATGGAGCAAAAAGCAGCAAACAAAGCAAGATCAGAGCAAAGGTTAAACGAAAATACAAACCCCACGCATATAACTCCCCCCAAGATAGCTATATCTTATCTTTCATTACAAAAGCAGAGTGTTGGCGGAGGATGGCTTTCCCGCTCATTTTTGCGGGGCTATTTGGTCATTTCATGCTCTGCTTTTGCTCAGACATTGTCTTTCTTCTCTTCCTTTTTTTATACGCCACTGTCTCCCCCCTATCTTTGCTTTGCTTTCATCCATCCGCCTCTGGACCATCCCCCACCCCCACCGCCAGCTGTCTCTTTCCTCCGCCACTGCTTCATTCATATTCTCTATACGATTCTCTCTCCCCTTCCTCTTTCCCCTCCGCCACTGCTTCAGACGTTTAGCGTTCATCCATCTTTCCCCTCCGCCGCTCATGCGTTGAGACATGACTCAGTCTTCTTCTCTGCTGAATACTCCATGCTTCATCTTCTTTTTGAATTTCAAATTCGAATATTTTTCTCAATACCCGACTATTGCAAGTTGGCGACATCTTCTTCTTCTTTTGTTTTTCCCTCTTTGTCTCCCTCTCCATAACACATCAGAGGCGATGCTATTCTTCGGCGGTCTTGCACAGGTGGTGTCGCGGACTGGTGGTGGCGGTCAGTTTCTTGCGCGAGATGAGACCTACAATGTATGCATTGTTCTCTCATCTTTAATCATCAAATAAAATTAAACATATATTTTATTTTATTTTTGGGTTTCATGAGGATTTTTTGTCGTCTCTTTGTGTATGATTTAATGTGTTGTTTGTTTTTCAACTCAAAGTTGAAGAAGGAGATTTGATTTTGATGCAACAAGAACAACAATGGCGGAAAGAGAGATTAAGTGGATCCATAAACAGGTTCTGACTTCTGACTCTATCTTATCTTCTTATTCTTCTTCTTTGATTGTTCTTTATTATTTTTCACTCTAGCATTTGGTTGCTTTTGCTCTCTTTACAATCTGTTTCATTTGGTTGATCTTATTCTGTTATACTTTTATGAATACTATCTAATGTTAGCTGCTGTTACAATCTGTTTCATTTGCTTCTTTGGTCTGTATTAGCAATCTTATGTATTGTTCGGGCCTATGTCGTGCATCTACAAATGATTCTATTGAGTCAGCAGGTATAACTTTATTGGCAGGGTTTTGCTCAATCAATTTAATGGTTGATTATGCATACTAATTGTTTTTATTTTAATCTGACTTGGTTTGGTCGTATAATATGTAGATATAATAATTAGACTAATATTAATTTGATGCCATTTAAGGAGGAGGAGGATGATGATGATGATGAAACTCTTTTACATATTGTTTAGGAAACTAAACAAATGAGCAAATGTTGTCAACATAACTAAGGTAGAACCCAAAAGGATTTTTTTTTTTCCCCGATAATTTCTAAAAGTTCTATTCTGTTTTGTTAATTATTGGGAAAAGTTATGTGTACTACATTGATAATTGATAACACAATATCACATGCAAAAAACCCTGCATGTGACACTATGCCATCCAATTGGAGTACCTGAGAGTGGTGTCATAAGACGTGAAAACATCATATGCTATGTCAGTTGAAGCAACTATTGAACTGTCCAAGACTACTGCAACTTCTTTTGCAAAGCAACCTTTGAAGAAGCCTAAATCGGAGAAGCTTTAGCTATCTAACCACTTGATTTGTTATCAGCAAAGTTTTCTATGACTCATATTGTGTTATGTAACTTCAGTTGAAACTGTGGGAATGGTTTGAAACTAACAGCACTTGAACTTTAACATGTGCTACTGTTGAACTAACGTACATATGGCATTTATGATATTTATATTTATTATTCGGTGATGTTTAAAGTGGTTACCCGCAAAAGTGAATATTCAATATTTACTTAATTTTTAATCATTGATCAAGTTAAAAAAAAAATTTAACAGTTGATATTACATAAAAATTGATTATGATACTCTATATAATATTTGGAGTATGAGTCATCATTTAACATCAATTATTAGATTTATTTTTTAACTTGATCAATAGTTAAAAATCAGATAAATATTAAATATTTATTTTTTGTGGGTGAATATTTTAAACATTATCTTACTATTCCAAATGCTGGACAAATATAGTTGTTTTTTCATTAGACTTAGAACTATTTGCCGATTAATATAAATAGGAGGCTATATTTTGTCATCCTTTTTATTGCTTTAGTTCTTTTTAAGGTTGTCCATGTTTGTTGATATATTCTGCACTTTAGAGTTTTTGAACACAGCTAGAGATTGATCATATTGTCTATATTGCTTTTCCTTCTTTATGAGTGTTTTGTGAAATTAATTCTAATCTGTTATGCAAAATTTTAGTCTTATTGTTGCAGAAATTATGCTCTTAACATATTTTTTGGATTTTTAAATATGCAACCTAATGCTTATTATTGACATACTTTAATTGTAGCTTTTGGTTTCATCTTCATGGTATTAAAATCATGCTAATTTGTTATAAATTTATAGATTTACTTAATACCACAAATCTTTTAATTTGTTAGTTATTGAATATAAATATAAGCACATGTGTAACTTATACATGCATGTGTGCATTTATAAATTTATAAATAATATATGAAATATATTATTAATCCTTATATATAATATAAATAAATTGTATAGTAATAGTAACTCATACTAATAATAATTATAATGATAAATAATAATAAATATTAGAGTATATTTTGAATTTGCTACTAACAACTAATCACTTAATAATTATTATTATTTTTTAAGAAAAAAAGAAATATAGTCACCGTCCATCGTGCGGGCGCAAAATCTAGTAGTTCATAAAACAAAAACCAGAACAAACTCAACTACAACAACAACAATCCTCCGCAAATTTAGCTGCCACCACGTCAATCAAACTGCACGACCTGACAATGCTTCTCATAGACTCCATATAATTCGCCAAAATTATTGCAGAAATTGTGCAGCATCAAAACGATTTAATAACTTAATAACTTAATCAATTATTTTATTTTAAGTGTGTCAACTTACTAATCATAATATTAAGTGAAAATATCTTTTTTTCTTATGGGTTAAGTGAAAATATCTTATTCATATATTTTAAAATAAATTTAACTATTGATTAATTTATTTGTTAGATTCACATTTTAAGGAATTTTAAATATTTAAATTAAAATATAAAAGTCGTTACAATAATATATATATATATATATATATATATATAGAAAAATATTAGTAGTCCAATACCATTTAATGTAAAATTTTTTTCAAAAAATTAAACTAATATAAGGATAAGATATTCGTGAGAGTCATTAAAATTTATGAGTTATCAAATCTCTATTAGAATGATCTATTAGTAATTAGTAAAAATTTGTGAACTAACTAATCTTTTTAGAATTATAATAATAGTTTAGAAAAGGATAAAAGTTTCATCTCTTCCTCAGTGTTTATACCAAACTGAACCAAAACAAAAAGTTTGTCAGAAATGATTTACCTTATGTGAACCCAGGTCATCCGTGAGTCTGCCAATAAGTGATACATCTTTTATTACCATTGTTGGATCGTTGAAAATCCAATCAAAGATCTCTTTGGTTGCAAATTCTCTGAGACCAATAAACGCTGTAATCTGAAGTGGACATGTAGAAGCTGCAACTCCATTAAACCTTGTGCTCATCATATGTTGGAGTGTAGCCCTCATGGCACCATTCTGCTTCAACCAAGTAAGCTTGCGCCAAGTTGAAAAAACTGCGGGTAAAATAATCAAAATACTAATTAATTAACTAAGTGGAGGTTGCAAAGCAAAATATTTTGTTTGAATATTAAGGAATTAGAAGCCTACAGCTTGTTTAACATGCTGCAACACCAAGCTCAAATTTCCAACTTTAGCAATCACCAACTCTATTTCTATTGTAAAATAATTTAGAACAATAGTATTTTAGATTTGTGAAAATAGAAAATAAGAACAAGATGATAGCAACAATAAAAGAGTAGTGGAACAAAATTATCATGAATTGTGTAAGGCACTATCGTTTAGAGTTTAATTTCGCCCTACCTAAAGATATACTTGATAGAATAGCATTGATGGTTAACCCTCTGAGATTAGACGTGGATCTCCACAGAAACTCGTCCACATGATGTTCTCGATACGTTGAGCAGCAGATCTTGCACAAAGCAAAAAATGCACAGAAGCAGTGGGGCGGCTTCTTTTGCATAGAAGGGAGGGGAAAGAGATGAGGTGGTTGGTGTACATATTATTTAGGCTATCTAACGGGCTTTATATAGAGTCAGGAAAGAGCTATTGCAAAATAGTTGTCAGATAACGGTTAGAAAAAGAATCCCACATTCTCGCGGATGAGACGAGGCAGGGTGGGGTGCGCGTGTGTGTACATAATTAAGGTCCAAGTCCACAATGTTATCTGAATATTATAAGGTATTTACTGATTAAGTATTATCATATATAAATGCTTATTACAACATTTTCATAAATAATGTAAGACTTCTTCCTTAGTTAAAATACACATAAGCAAACTAAATTTAAAACACACTAAGATCCATATTATACAACAATTTCATTCCACAGTTCTACAATTGCATTAAATACCACCTTCATGCACACTGGAAGAGATTTAATCGGACTAATATCCTATCTGTGTGTGTGTGAGAGAGAGAGAGAGAATTATATATACATAAAAACTATAAAAGTGAAAGAATCATAAGATTGAATTAGAAGAATGGCTATAATAAATTAAAACTCATCATGTAAAGATTTTTGAGACATTCTTCCATTGAGATAACATAATATAAAATTTGTCGATTCTTTTTAACTTAATCAAATCAACCTTTGGATTATGTCAAAAAAATAAATAAATAAACCTTTGGATTGCTCCTGTAAAAAGCTCAAGTTCTTCAACTATGCCATAGTTATCATAAGTGTTATCTAGAAGAGAGATACGAGCAATTAATTTGCCTACTATCCTTCTCACAGTATTATGTTCAGGCTCAAAGGACAAGGCTAGCAGGCAAAAGTATGCCTCAACCACCCTATCTCCGATGTAAGGGACCTTTGTCGCAATGTCTGATTTTTTCCACCACCTGTAGTATTAATACGAGTTTGTCATATTGATTATAAGTTAATAAACAAGTATTGTTTAAGAATTTGAGGAACTACTCCCAATTTTAAGATCTAATCAAATTTTTATAGTATAGGTATGGGAGACCTTTTTTGTTTTGATAGAAGAGTGTGAAAAACTTTTATGATATGAATACATTGGAAAAATAATAATAATAATAAGGGCTAGGCTTGGGCCACTTTATTCAAAAAGAATTGAGCAAATAGACTCTTGGGCTTGGGCTAAAATATTTTCTATTTTATTATCTATATTACTATATAAAATGATTAGGCCTTAAGCCCCAAAAAAGGGGGTTAAACTATTTTAATTTTCTTCTTGATCACATTTCACTTTCTATTTATTATCTTCCTATTTATATCTTTTATCTTTTAATTTTTCTTAACTTCTCTCAATTTTTTTAACTTTGAGTATTTTATGAATAATAATAAAATTTGGAAACCAAAATTTTTTTAAAAAAAAACTATTCACTTCAATCTAATTTTTAAAAGATAAATAAAATTAAATTTATAAATTTATAATAAAATAAAAAAATGTGGATTGATAGGCACTAAATTACCTATCAATCCACTAGTTCAATTATATATTAACATGGAGTCCTTGGTTTTCTTTTTGGTCGTGCGGAGCACTTGCAGAGTTATAGTAGGTGTTAGTGGGTTATTGCTTGCCAACTTACGGGCTGTGTCGTTTTATGTGTGCAATTTGTGTATTTATCCTCAAAGTTTGCATACATAAATTCGATTATACATGCCATATTAAGAATATAGCCAAACACTGGTTTTGGGATATCATCGGATTTGAGGTGCACTTCATTTATATCCTTCCAAAAATCACTAATTTCCTATCAACTGCAAAAGTAACATGTTTCCCTTCTCTTTGATAATTGGATAAGACTCAACTCTCAAAAAAGAAAAGAGCAAATATAATACAATCCAAAATGAAAATACAAAACACGAGACAGTTCCCTAAACACGCAACACAAATGCACAAAACTCTATACTCGAAACTCGATACAGCAGCCTGAGCTACCCGAGACCAATACTGTCAACATTTCTTGCATCTGTTCATCTTTTATTGCTTATCTCAACTCATTAATTAAGGACATTGATCGATCCATGCACAATATCATCTTTTGCTCCTAGCTTGCGACAACAAGTGACACCAGCACCAGCATCTCATGGTTGGGCTGTGTAATTATTGTAACACACCTGTAGTCATACATCATCCTCAATTTTTCACAAAGATAGGGAAAAAGGGGAATAAGAGTCAAATACATGACATCTCAGACGTAATGAAAGATGCAAGAAATAATTACTAGGCTATAAATTTAACTATTACATCATCATCATCAGTTGAATAATGTAATTAGAAACTCAATAAGGTTCAATAAATCGATATTCTTATTCTTCAAATAAATGGAACATTGACGTTGTTAATCGATGAAACAATGTTGGAAGCCTTGCGTGTGTGCCATATGCTATCTCAATCGAAGTATGATGAGATTTTAACAACCATATTTGAATGATAATGTCACAATAAGAATCCCATTTCTTTTTCATCACCTATCGAAAAGGGTAATCAATAGCATCATAATTCCATGAGGTTGACCAAATTACTTGGCTCGCAAACGATTAATTTAAGGAAAAGTATGAAAATTAGTTACATAGAACCACTGCGAACCAACATGATTGGCCATTTACCGAAGTTCATTCTCTCTCTCTCTCTCTCTCTCGCCTTGGTCCATGGAGCCTGATGAAAGGATATAGATGCATTCCTGACAATTTCACGAAGTTGCTTTCGAGCCATTAAGTACTACGCTTAATTTAATTCATCAATTTGTGAGTTTCTCACTGCTAAGAAGCAGTATGTTTTGAATTAAATATTTTATGAGTTTTTAAAATGAATTCTAAGCATGAAAATTGATTTTCAATGAAATCAAATCCATAGATTTAATTTTTAATCATTCTAAATATAATCTAACTTTTTTTGCACTCATGGAATTGTTGAATAACCATTATCTTCATAGTTTACTAGCATTATCTTTATAGTTTAATTTTAACATATTATTAGTATAAGTATTTAATTTTGATGAACTATCAATATAAAATATAACTTAAAAGTCTTGAATATTTTTTTTTATTAACAACAAGTGAGTATAAGGATAAGTGAGTTGCTCTGGTATAGAGAGAAATAAAATTTAATTCTATCTTAAAGAAAGCAATCATATATGTATAGTTGTTCTCTTAATTTTTTTATTACTAGATTAAATTATACAGTTACTTTTTAAAATGCACCTTCAATTTGAAAGAGTTAAATTCAAACACCTTGTAAAGAATTAGAATACAAAGCATTAAAAGGTATGAAGTGAGAGGAAAGCAGTTCAAATAACCTACCTTAATTCATGGAGAACTGGCATACAACCAATCAAGGGAAGCCAACACAAAGATACGTTTGTAACAATGACCGGTTCTCTCGTTTTCTGTGACCAATCTTATGATGCATTCTTATTTTCCATAGAAACTTTGTAACAAATTTTTCGGATACTAATGGATACCATATAATTTTATAAAGGCCTCTAAATCGTTAATTTTCTTTTAACTTGGAAGGATTTGTTATCCTTTGTTTCTTTCTGCAGCTCTTCTCCTTTGTTTTCTTCTATTGTGTTACAACATTAATATCTCGCTAAGGCCTCAGGTATTTATTTGATCAATAGTTGTGGCCTTTTTTGATATAGAGGTGCTGGACATAAATCTAAGTCAGAATGGATAAGAGCTCAACTGCTTTTCCCGGTTTAGATTGATATCATACACTGCTGCTGTTATTTTATATAGAATTGGAGTCAGGAGAGACTTCAGTTCAGAAAGCAGTTTCAACTTACAAATTGGTGCTCTAGAGTAGTCAGTGCAGAAAATTCAGTCTGCCATCAGCATTAGAACTCAGGACCTCGAAGCATATAAACAGATTGGTGCAGAATTTGATCAATGGTTGAATGGGTGTGATTGAAACTATTGTGTTGCCATTTAATACCTCATTACAGAAGCGTGTCAGATGCAAATATCACATACGGGTGCAAATATCATGTACTGTGGAAGTTTGGTGCTTTAGCTGTTGGTGTGATCGGGTCACAAGTGTATGCAATATGGGGAGTAATATTGATAAAAGATGTATTAATATCTTTACCTGTCTGCTCGTGATAAAGCATGTATAGGTGAAACAGTCTGGGGTTTTGATTGTAGGGGATTATGATGTGTACTTTAAGGCTTTGGACTCTTGTATTTTAGTCCTTAGACTCACTTCATTTGTGAGTTTTGTTTTCAATAAAACTACCGAAAAAAAATTTATTGACCAATGGATGTGGACCTAGCTAAAACTATACTTCTCTACTCTATGGCAGCCATCATGCTTATGCTTGCTGTAATATATGGGTTAAGAGTTGTGTAGATCATGGATTCGATTGGTCTGGATGCAAGGGAGGCCATGCTCAAGTGCGGAGCCCCACACTAGAGTGTGCTGTCAAATAGAGTAGCAGGGGATTTCTGATTGTATGCTATGCTCGAGTGCGAGGATACACACTCGAGTGTGGTAAAGACAGTGAAGAAAAATAAAACGAGAGGGGCTTCGCCCAAAACAGGGGAACCATCCCCCCCCCCCCCAAAAAAAAAAATATTCTCTATTTCCCTAGGTTTTCCTTCCCTCCACTTAACACTTACACTCATCTATTTTCTCCTCCAAATCCATCACAAAACACCTTCTTCCACTCTCTTATCATCATCTCCATCACCACCCAGGTGTTTTCTCTCCTTTTTAAGTGAGAAAAGGTAAAGATAGAGAGGGACATCACCTTCCTCTTGCCTCAAACTCCTCCTTAGCATTCCAAGATAAGTTCTTAAGTTTTTTATCATTTCCTACCATGGATTAGTTAATCTCCTCCATGGATTTAGAGCTTGGGATGGCGAGGGGAGAGATAGAGGTTGTAAAGTTTAGGGATTTGGTGTTTAAGAATGGGTGGAATTGAATTTAGTTTGTTCTAACATATTGACATTGAATTTGTACCCTTTGTAGCTTCATACGCTCCCAAGGATCTTCCTATTGGCTTAGAGCCTCCTTTCCACTGAGTTTCCATTCCAGAGTTTGAATTGTGAGTAAATGATATGCTAATGGTTAATTTTGAAGTGAATTTTCGTAAATATATGTGTATACATGTTTCTATTGCCACATGCCTTGAAGAATTACTTAAGTTGATTTTTTTTTCCAAGATTTAGTAAAATTGCTTCACACATTTATGGTTAAAACTCATATTTACTAGTTTGCAACCAGTATTATATTTATATTAAGCATTATGAGCATGAGACAAGACTTAATATCTATATTTTATCTTATTTGTTGAATATATGGAACTTCTTTTAAAACTTTACTATGTTCTTGATGCTATAAATAAAAATGTATACGATTGGTAATAAATCGGAATTATGGTGGCAAATGGTTTTAAAAAGGGATAAGGGTTCATGAGGGGAGGAATATGTGATAGAAATTGCTCGCTAATGGCAGTAAGTGTTAGTCTTAGTGCATCTCGGAAAGCCTAGCTAGTAGGGTGGTTGCTAGCCTGGCATGTGTGACCAATATGACCGAAATGATTTATCACAGTCAGGTCAAATTGTCGGGGTCGCTTAGTCATGGGATTGATTAGATACTGCTGGGGTCATATTATTAGGGCCGACCAATTAGGAAGTTACTTTTATAATAGAATCCTCCCTTGGTTTATTTATGATATTAAACCCATGATTTTAGTCTTTATTGGTGAGAAGATTATCTTATTATCTTATATCCTCTGTATAAATTTTAAACATAGTTTGAGTTTAAAACTTGTCTCATGCTAATTGTAAGCATGTTATTTCTCCCTGAGTTGTATAACTCACCCTATGACTCTTTTCTCTATTTTAGATTTAGCAGTAGAAACGAGTCATGTTCCTCCTGCCCTATAGGACTCCTTTTGATCTCCTTGTTGGTGAGTCCCTTTGAGGGGCCCTATCTATTCGGTATGAAGTAAATTGTATAGCAAAAGATGGCATATTTTTGGTGTAGAGTTGCATGGAACACAAGCAAGATTTGAATGTATATTATGGGTTGTATTATATTTCTTGTTTTCCTCGTTAGTTATGGATGGTGGACTAAACTTGCATAGTCTTTTGGATCGAGTTATTTGATGTATAATATAATTGCCAAATTAAATCAAATTATATTTTGAATTATGCTGAAACATTTGGCTGGAAATTGGTAGGTCTTGCTTATTTTGGGAAATGTCTTAGCTTTAGGGAAATCTATGTCTATTTCTCTGTAAAGTTTGTGTGTTAGGCTTGCTAAGAAATGAGAATTCCCTATGCACCGGTCATAGCTAATGAGGGTCGTGACACTTGCGTTATCCCTTGTAGTATTTTTGGGTACTATAAATTTTATGTGGTTAGAGAGCCTATTTCGAGATTATTACAATTATTATTATAAGTCCACAAGCAATAACATGGAGGTAGCACGTCACAAATTGATGAATGAAGAAAGTGATCGCTTGCATTTGAGAAGGCGGCGATATTCCTAGGGTAATTCATCTTCTGCTCACAAAGATCACTACTATATATATAGAGGCTCAGCCACGCAAATCACATTGTGATCTTAAGGCTAAAAGAAGAGAGAACAAAATGTTTCATGATTGATCCTACAATTGCAAGGGCAAGTACAGCAATGGACAACTAGCGTAAAACAAGCCATCCTAAGAATGAATATGGCTTATGGCTTTTGTAATTGGTGAGTTTTTTTCTTTTTAATTTTGTAAAAACTTATTTCCTTTGAATATTAGCAGCCTCATTTTTTGTGTCTTACATATTCCATGGCTCCTCATTATAATTCACTTAACAGAGTGTATCCCCTAGTCAAAACATGGTAACAACCATCAATTTTTTTTTTTCTTTCCTTGATATTTGGGCTGGTGATTAGTGATGCTAGACCATGGTTCTCTAATTTTTGTTTTTTGGTCAACTCTAATATTGCACTCAAACTGCATTTGTTTTGCTTTCATTGGATCAGTCCTGTCTCTATTTTATGCCTTTTTATGCATTTGTGTACAAACATAACCTGAAAATTAATGATCTCAGGCTCAATTATCATTGATTGATAATTAGCTAGGTTCTTTTTCGTCTAACGTCGACAAATTTCATTGACTTATAATTAAAGACCAAGCCTATTTATAATAGAGAAATTGACAACATAACTTGATAAGGCATCTCTAAGCCAAAGACTATAATTAATAAACTCTAGACATCTCTTAACAATACACATCAAACCATAGATAATTCTGCATCACACATTAGATAAACATAAGGCATAAGTGAACTTGTGACAAATTTTTAATTTGGATCCTGATACAACTTTTTAATGTCACTTGTATAGGAGAAACAATTACATATTCTACAAGTTAGAAGTATCAAAATAGGGCACTATGCCAATTCTAAGCAATACATAAGTTAACCCTATGTTACATATCTAAACACCAACAACCACATACCATAATTGAACCTCCTAAACTAGAGGCCTAGCACCTTAGAAACTATGCTAACACACATAGACACAAAATAAAAGATCACAATCCAACTATCTACCACAAGCAGTCGTCATGGATCTATCACTAGCTAAAAAGCACATAAACAAAATACAATATCAATATTATACCACACTGGCACAATGATACAGCAAAGTCTTAAAAATGCAAGATACTGATACATTTTATATATGTATTTATTTCCTTGGCATTGTTGCATAATATGGTGATGTTTTTATTCTCATGTTCTTATAACACTTCATCTAAAACTCAAACTACCTAAAAGACCCACTTTTTTTCTTCATTATCCTTTCCTCCCATGTTGTGTTTCCCTATGCCTCACTCATTCTACAACACATCACTTTTGGATCCCCACTAATTTCCTGCTTCTCTGCATAACATTCTACATTTCTGGGTGTTTTTTTGTGTGTCCCACCACTTTCACTTCTCTAGGTAGCATTTCACACAAATGAGTACATTTTTGTAGAATGCCCCAAAACTAGACCGTGTCATATCCGTATTGGGCACGGACACGGACATGGACACAGCCATAACTCGAGATGCCAGTGCTAAATAGATCACCAATATCAAGTGCAGCCCTTCCGTATAGTTTGAAGCATCAACAATTGTGAGATATGCAAATCACATAATATGGATACCATAACTATCAAAGAAATTCACCAAATGGTATATATCATAACAAATCAGTCTGCACTATTCAAACGCCCTGCGCCCAAGACGAACGTGGGCCGAATGCTGTACATTAGTATTTGTAACAGGAGTGTCAATATATTCTTCTAAGAATCAACAAAAAAATCCTCATAATTCAAATTTTCACTTATAATAGTATAAGTTATAATTTATATAATATCCAAGAACTATTTAATATATGTGAATAAAATTTTAAAATAGGATGGTTTCTAGGCACACTAATTAATAGAGCCTTCTCAACTTTTAATTACACGACCTTTTGACCCAAAAAAAAAAATGTACAGGACCAGTTTTATCGGCTAGTCTTAACATGTACTCTTTCTGTTCTTGTCCATTGATGAACCATCAATTTTTGGCTATTAAATTAAAAAATTAAATAAATGGTTGAGATTAATAATTTTTTTCCCTTTCCTACCGTTCTTTTCACCACCTTCCCTTATGTCATGATTTTAATTTGTTCTTTCGATATTTTTATTCCCTAAAAATGTTTTTGATAGCAACTTCAGCAATAAATTTCAATTAATTTATTTTGTATTCAAATTAAATTAAAATTTTACAATTTTAAAAATAATATAATTTAATTTTTTTTCCAACATATCTCTTTAGGGCATAAGCTAAAAAAAATATTTGTTATCTGTCTAAATTATAAAAAAATATCAAATATTTAAAAAAAACAAACACCTAATGAGGGAACACGTTAACAAAATTCTAAATTTTTTCAGCAAAAATTATTTTAAACTAAGCATACACAAATATATTTGTTTAGGCTTTTGTGTCAACACCAATGTCCATTGGCATAAAGATTGAATACACAATGCATATTAATTTGAATATGGAGCCTATCTGTACTGAAATTTAGGATTTATATCACTTGTCAATGGTAATACATAATTCGTCAAGAGTTCAAGAGTACTATGTCATTGTACTCATTATTTAAGCACACTGCTTTACCTTTTGGGAGGTCTATGTCCCATAAAAATTGTCTACTTGATACTATCCCTTGGCTTGTAGGTCCTAGCTTAGGGTTAAAATTCTAACTCTTCCAGAGTACTATCTCACTATTGGCTTGAACTCGCTAGAAGGAGGCCTTCTTTGCCCACTAGGCTACGTAGGAAAACCTAAAGCCAATTCTAGGGAACAGTGAAGCTTTATAGTTTTTTTTGTCTACGTGGAGATAGTCTACATTTTCATAGACATGCCTATTTCACCTAGCCTCTTTCAGAGACAATGCCCAGATCGTTACGCCTTTAGTAAATGTCATGAGTATATCAATATTACTATGCCCAAATAACAGCTCTCTTATTTATATAGAATTTGAAAATATTATACTAGGAAAAAATGAACAATGAAGGCATTTCAGCACTAGAAAAAAGTATACACACTTCTACTTATCTCCACCTGCACCTTTCCCCAAACTTGCTTGGCTCTTAGTGATATTATGTCATTTAATATCTTTTAGTCCCTCTCAGTTGGAAACAACTGTACATTGAAAGGATTACATACTCATCGAAATGAAATGTGATCTGTTAGACAATTGGTGTGAAATTCCAAATTAAAGTGCTTAACATGATCAACAACATTATTGATTAGAAGACCAAGCCATGAAAATTCAAAAAACTGAATTTCACCTCAGCTTAAGCAACTCAATTGGATTTCTAATACTAATTTGTGCAAAACAAACTCAAGGGAAAAACAATAATTACAAACTATGAAACTCTCTGGAATTGCCCTAAGAAACTTCCAATACCGCTGCCATTCTTGATGTATCATCTATTGTTGTTGCTTCTTGTGTTGAATATTGCATCATGGGTTGCTTGAGTTGGGTGTAGTAGAATTCAATTTGTAACCGGCGGTGAAGAGGCTTTGATGCTTTCAAGCCTTTCTTGACCTCAACCTGTAGTTCCCTTACAGGGATGGCAGCCAAGAAGCTTTTGATATATTCTTTGCATGAATCCTTGCCTCTGCATACAATCTCCTCCCTTTTATCACTGCCTTCAACTACATTTTCCTTTGAATCATTTATCTGCAATGTGAAACTCACATGTTTCTCATCCACCACTTGATTTTGATTAGGCAGTTTCTCAATTGTTGTGCCAGCATCAAATTTCAATATGTAGGCTTTATTGCATCCCTCATATAGTCTCTCCCCTAAAGTGTCAATAATGTAGTATGCATCTTGCTCAACCTTTAGGACAAAAAAATGGTCATTCCAACCTACTATGTACACCAAAGGCTCACCACCCATGTGTAATTCTGATGCAGAATTGCTTATTTCTTCCCACATTCTATCAAATGACATTGCATCTTGAAGGAAATCAAAACCACCACCCTCAAGTTCTTCTGGAATGAAAAATCCAATAAAGGACTTTTCTGGGAGTACAGATATTGAATGGATTTTGGCTTGCAGAACAGTATCAAGATCAAAGTGTTTATCGGGAAACATCTTTATGTAGTTCTTGTCCTCACATAGAATTCTCCATTCTGATGATCCATCTTTAATCAGGGTATCAAATTCACACTTGATGGGAATCTCAACTTGGTTCACTTTTAACCAATCAGCAATCATGGCAACCAGGACTGCACATGCACCCTCCCCAGCAACACGCTCACTCCTCTGATCAATGGAAGCAAAAAAGACTTGGGTGTGGAGCTTCATCCGTCCATCGCGGCTAGTGACTTCCTTGCACTCCCAACTGCCTACTGTAAAACTGTTCTCCTCGAATTCGGATACAAATGATTGCCTAGTGGCGGTAGTTTTTTCTGTTTTATGCCACTGCAGAAAACATGCACACTAAAAATGATCTTCAAAGGTTGCTCTAATACAGAAGACTAAAAGTAACCATGGAAACAATAGTTTTGGAACAACAGTGTCAAACTGTGCATATGACACATACCTTCACACAAGTGTAATCATCAGAAGAGCTTAGTTGCCTACGATCATAATCAATGTCATCTCCACCCTCTTCTCCATAATGCCTTTTCAGAAGTAGCTCCCCTTTGGCCTTGAGAGATCTGAAGTTCAGTTTCCTCTTCCTCCAAGAAAGGATTCGGTTTTTTGAACTGTGACGGTCTATATGATCATGTGTATTGTAATTCTCAACATGTACTCCCCCAAAATCATACTTTTGGGTGCTGAAGTAGACCCAACACTGATCTTCACCATTAAAAAATGGACTTGTATAAGGTGATCCTCCTACATAGTTTAAAGAGGACAGTGTTCCATGACTCAACGAACGTCTCACATAAGGAACCTCCTTATTCTCCTCTGATTCAATTGCAACATCATTGTCTACTGAATCCGTGTCAGATGTATCCCTATACTCGCAATCTTCACTTCTACTGGAGCTCCTGCCATCACTGCCTTCATCCTTTGAACTTGCCTTCTTTGCTCTTCTAGTTGATACATAATCAGTAAAGATTTTTACTCTTCTCAGACTTGTTTTAAGTGTAGAACATTCACTTTTGTTCATCGAGGGAGCTTCTGGAGAAGAGGGCGAGGAAGGAACACACACCGTTGATCGTTGCACGGCGTCCAAATGCTCTTGAAGGGTCTCCAGTTTCCGTAAAGTAAGAGATATCTGTAACACAAGTGAATTTTGATGCAGTGTGAAACACCACAAGGCAAAATGAATAATCCCATACATATGTTCTCTTTTTGAATCATTATCATATTCTTATCATTCTCAAAGGTAATTAAATGACGTGGAAAGAAAAGGAACGAATAAATAGGAACCTACACAAAGTAAGAGACTAGTATCATTGGTGTCAGGGACATTCAAAGGAACTACTATTTTAGTCTCTTTATCCACAGCTGCAGGCACATATTTGGCTAAGTTTATTGATGTAACTCCAGCTACAGAGGCCACTGTTTTGGGCCCTTTGTTAGATACCTAATTCAGCACAAAAGAAAAAATCAACCTATCATAAGAGCAAGAAAAAAATAAAAGGTTGAACCTCAGTTACTCACTATCAAAATAAAATTCCAGCACGAGCACAACTCTTAGTGCAAATGTTGTAAAATCCTAGTCAAACATACATGTGCATGAACCCACACAGGCAATAAACTAAAGATACTTCTTTTCCTCTGAAAAAGAATTTCAAAACAAACAAATAGTATTTTAGTGTGCCAAACAATAAAGTTTCTTTGGTTTCAAATAAATGTTAGGAGTCTTTGCCACATGTCCCACCGTGGTGGTAATTTTAATAAGTCCAAAATCAAAACAGTGAATTTCAAAGGAACGATGATGAACAGATAACTGAAGTTCCAAACACAGAAATCTCTATCTCCATGATACTATTTTAAGAGAGTGATCCACATGTAAGATAAATTAATTGACAAGAAGAGGTAATCTGGAAACTTCCATAGCAAGAAAATTCTATTAATTAACATCTCCATCTAAGCATGTCATAATATATCTTTCTGAGCCTTCTTGTTCTTTACCCAATACAATTGAAAATGTTCACCCTGAAAACTTCAAGGATGTCTTTTTCTTTTTGGTACTGTAGTGCATATCCTGAATAATTAAGAAATTTCGATATCCATGGCTAGTTTAAAGTTCAATGTGAAAAAAAAAAAAAGCAAAACAAAATAGTGAACAAATATTATAATGGAAAATCAAAACAGATAATAGAATTGATATCGTGATAAGTTTATAGAGACTCACATTGGAGACAGTGAACATGACTTCCCATGGATAAAACATGTTGTCCTTGTACCCAGTAAGGGTGCACACATTTCTAAACTCCTGGTTCCATTCAACCACCCCTTCACCTGCAAAACCCACCACTCTGGTGAAATTTCTCTTCATGGAGCGCCTGAGGGACCTCAAGGACACACCCTTCTGGCCCTTCCACTTGATCTCAACCACCAAGGACCTCACCTCCTCGTCAGGCTTCACCAAACTTGTTGTGCCTTCAAGCTTGTGGACAATGACAACTGCTTCAAACTTCCTAGAACATAGAGGTGGCCACGGAGGCCATCTCATCATCTTCACCACCACCATTGGCTGTGAAGTAACCTTTAAAACCAAGACACTAGGAAAGGAACGTAGAATTCGGCTCCAACCAGATTAGTTAATAAAGTCTTACTACTAGCTATTCAGACCAACAAGAAAGAGATACGGAAACCAATGGCAATGATATTATGGGATGTAACCAAAAAGTCTATGCCATTTTTTAGCAAAATGGGAGCGAGGGATTGAGTAAATGTGACGGAGTTATCAAACAGGATATGAGAGAGAGAGAGAACTTGCAGTGTTTCGAAAGCCAGTTGAAAAACTGTTTAAAGGGGTGAAAAATTTGAAGGTACAAACAATGATGGGGTTTTGGAATTGGAATTTGTAATATGATATGAAAGATTTTTTTGGTGGACACCGGACAGTCACAGTGACAACTACAAGATTCTGAGAATCCAAGGTGGACACTGGACATGTTCATGTTACAGTTGGAAATTGGATTGTGAGGTTGATGTAGAGTGTGCCGGGCCGGCCTCACAAACTTATAGGCCACCTATGTTCCAACGTAGTACTAGCTAGTAGCCGCTTTTTTTTATTTTTTCCTCAATTTACGTATCACTCTTGCTGTGTAAGATCCCAAAAGTAAAAGGACACGGGACACTTGCATAGTGTCCTTGCAAATTGCAATTTATATTTCAGTGCTACAACTCATCCTTTAATGTTTCTTTAACCTCTTTTATTCACATCTTCGAATCATCGTTTGTGGCAAATCAAAGGGATACTACAGGTTGGATGGAAATGGATTTTAAGCAGTACTTCTCAAAAATAGTATCATTACTCAATTGATAGAATTAAACTCAAAAAATCATAATAAAATATCAGGGCAAGATCAATTATCAATTTAGTAAGCCAGCTCTAGTGGGCTTTATATATCTATACTTTAATTTTTCTGAAAAGCAAAAAAAATTGTAGGACTTGCATTTTTCATTACCATTAGTCGATTAATTGAATAATAGTAATAAAAACTCTACATATAATCCACGAATTGGAAAAGAGTTCTGATATGTAGCCTTGAAACCATTTCGAGTGACCGAGACAAATATGAGATCCGCCCCATATCTTTCTTTCATCGGAGATTATCCACGCCGTGAAACAAATTTTTTATTCTTGCGAACTTGTCTTTGCGTTTTTTTTAACTTCTCTTACAAAAATAAAATAAAAGTCACATATATATCAGCATATAATCAAATAATAGTATAAAACTCTTTATACTACCGGTGAATATCAAAATTAATTAATATATAGAGATATATTTCATTGTATGTATAAATGTTAATTTTATGTAATTAATGTGATAATATATAATTAGGTTAAATAGCACAAATCACACTTGAAATTTCTCAAAATAGCACTTAACTCCATTCTTAGTTGAAAATTGCAATCCACCTATTATGATAATATTCTAATAGAATATTTTCACTTATTTAATCATAATTAATCCAAAATGTTTAAAAAACTAAAAAAATAAATAACTTAACCAACCTTAACTCGTGTAGTCTCATTCTTCAATCACCACTTACCCTCACTAGCTATTATCACAAGAAATAAGGTGAAACTCTTCTATTTTAAATTTCTTTATATTCTCATTTTTTTAGTAATCTCTTTCTATTTTTGAAAAAACAATTTACATGCCTTTTATTTTCTAAATTTTTTTTACCTTTCGAATACCTGAAATTTGTTAAAAAAAATAGGAGATTCAATGAATGATTGTTGAACACTTTAGAAGATAGTTTTATAATGTTCTAAAATTTCTTAAATAAAAATGATACATTTCATGATTTTAACATATAAACGAGGCTAAAATAATTTTTATAATATAAATAATCTTTAGAGAGAAATTTTAATATTCATGATTTGATTGAAAAAAATTGAAAAATTATGATATCTATATAGTAAATTTTGAAAGTTTAGTTTAGCTTTGAAAAAAAATTAGGTGAAATAAATAAATTATCTGCTTAAAAATAGAGAGAGGGAATAAGAGAATTATCTTTTTTCTTGTGAGAGAGTAAATTATCTATACAACTAGTTGAAATTCCATATTTTAATGTATTTTAAACAATAAGAATATAGATAAAATTGTAAAATAGAAGAATTTCACCTTATGGCTTTAGAGTCTTTAATAAGAGATATAATAAAGACTCGTAAGGATAAAAAGCGATCGAAGAATGAGACTATTTGAATTAAGGTTGGTTAAGTTTTTTTTTTAAATTATTTTGAGTTAACTATGGTTAAATAAGTAAGAATATTTTATTAAAATATTTCATTAGAATATTCTCATAAGGGAGTGAAGTGCAATTTTTAATCAAGAATGGGATTAAATGCCATTTTGAAAAACCTTAAGGAGATATATGGTACTTACCTATATAATTAAAATATTGTATAAAAAACTATTAACACAATATATATATATATCGAGAGAGAGAGAGAGAGGGGGGGGGATCGATAGATACTACCATAAGAATTAACTCACTTACATATATACATTGACTTTTGGATAAGGGTTTTTTTATTTTCATCTACAAATTATATCCTCCACAAAGATGTGTTTAGTAGATAAGCTTTTAAGAATATACTTTTATGAAAATAATGAGAAGTAGAAGTAAAAACAATTTCTTATTTACTCCTTAAAAGAAGTAAAATTTGGCCTTTTTTTATTCTATTTCTTTAAAAGAACTTTTATACTAACACTAAATTTGGGTGTTTTGTGTTTGTTTTGGTGCTTTGGCCCCTGGTTCAATTTGGGGTGGTGTTGTTTTGGTGGTTGGGTGCTTTCTTATGTTCTTCAGTTCCTTTTTGGTGGCTGTTGGTACTATGTTTGTGTAATGCTGTTGGTGTTGCTGTTTCTCTCGAGTTGGTTTCTTCTTGGGGTGTTTTCTTCTATGTGCTTTTGTTGGTTGTTTAGGCGTTTTGTGATTTGGTTATTGCCCTTTTTGTTTTGCCTATTTTTTGCTGTGTTCCTTGGTTCTGTTGTTGCTCTACTCCTCTCCCTTGTGGAGAGTTTTGAGCGTTTCTTCAATTATCAAAAAAAAAAAAAAAATACTAACACTAAAGAAATCTTGAAGCTCATCACATTTGTTGTCGTCCTACTCAAGATTTCATTTGTCTATCCTAACATTCCTTTTTGAATTTTGGACTCCTTTTTATTGGGATTCATGAAAGAGTCTTCTACTTAGGGTAAGTTTGGTATCAGATTAAAAATGGGGAAGAACTTTTACAGATGAGATTTATGGGTAGCTTACATTTTTTTCTGAAAAAAATTAAATACACTCTAATATTTACTTAACAAATTAATTACAAGAAAAAAAATAAGAAAATATAATTTAGGAGAGTAACATTAAGTACTAAAAAATAACAAAGAAAAATTAGTCTCTCACAATATAATAGCTGGAATTATAATGCAACGAGTAACCAAATTTTCTAAACTTTACAACAATGATGAATCAAAGTACTTAACTCCTTAATTAAGGTAACTTCTCTAACAAGATAAGCTATTGTCCAATATAATATTGCAGGGGGTAGTTTCACCAAACTCACTTGTGGCATTTGTTGATTGATCTGATGTATGTTGTTCATAATTCAAGCTTTCATCACTAGGTGTTTCATTTGGATACAACAAAGGCTGTGGAGGCATTGTTAGTTTTTCAAGTTCTCCTTCAAGCATCTCTAGTACACGCTTCATTGAAGGACGATCAAAAGGCTTGAGTTGTATGCACCACAATGCAACTATGACCATCTTCTTTGCCATACTCTTTTCATCTTCGGTGCCGGTATCCAATTCATTTTCTTTTCCTTTGCTAAATTGATCATAAACCCAAGTTGGAAAGAATATTTGACTAGAATTTTCAGCTCGTGGGTTCAAATTCCTTCATCTACCTGCCATTTCCATCAACAGCATTCCAAAGCTATAAACATCAGCTTTATAAGAGATTCCTCCAAGATTATTATAAAACAATTCAGGAGCAATGTATCCAAGTGTTCCTCTTTTATCAGTCAAAGTGACAATGCTATGGTCTATGGGATACAATTTTGCTAGTCCAAAATCAGAAACCTTAGGAATAAAATTTTCATCAAGAAGAATATTATGGGGCTTGATATCAAAATGTAAAATTTGTATATCACAACCCTGATGAAGATAAGAAATCCCACAAGCTACACCTAGAGATATCTCATATATTTTCTCATAACTTAACGAAATACTTCCTTCTTTAGAGAAAATATATTTATCAAGTGAGCCATGAGACATGAAATCATACACGAGAGCACGCTTTGATCCTTCAACACAAAATCCAATAAGTCGAACTACATTCATGTGATGTATTCTTCCTATGGTTGCCACCTCATTAATAAATTCTTGTCCATTAGCTTTGGACTCTTTCAACATCTTTACTGCTACATGAGGGCCACTTCGTAGTTTTCCCTTGTATACAGAGCCGAAGCCACCTTGGCCCAACTTGACCTTGAAATTTTTGGTCATCTTCTTAATTTCTTTGTAAGAGTACCTTATGGGCATGAAGTTATTATCTTGCAAAAAACTCTCAATGTTCACATATGTCGATAGATGTCTTCTTCGCCATTTATAGATCAATAGCACAACTAGCAATGTAACCCCAAACAGAACCCTAGCTGCCATAAATGATAGTAGAGCAAACCGTCCTTGAATTGCTACATAGTGATTATTCAAATTTGTGTTCCACATATCATCTTTATTACGAAACCTTATTAGAGTATACATTCCTGTAAAAGGTATAAAAAGAGTTATAATCTATCACTTCAACTAAATGCTCTACGTTAAACCATTATAACTTATCTAACCACGGCGAAAATATGTCTTAATCAAAAATGGAAAACAGAGGACTAAAGAGAAGGGATTAGGATCTTACCGTACAAAAAGGGATACAGATAATCTGAAAATGGAATTAAAAAAAAAAAATAACAAACGTCAAATTAACTCACAATTTAGATGTAGTTATGCACTAAGAACAAAGAGGAAAAAGAAGATAAGGAGAAAAGAAAATGAAGATGACAAATAAAAAGTAGCATTTAACAAATTTCACTGTCAACTCATTCAATTGACCCAAAAAAAAAAAGTATAAGAATAAAATGCCTATTTTTTTTTTTCTGGTGAGTGAACAAAAGCCTAATTTGAACGTAATTTCGATTGAAAATAATTTTATAATTATTCGAGTAAATTACACTTTTTTTTTTTACGGATGTCCTTATTACATAATGTTTCTTTCTATTTTTCAAATATACGAATTATTCCCTAAAAAAATGTTTAAATATTTATTAATTAAAATATGTATATAAATTTACCAAATTACTAATTTACAAAGTACATAGTGTCAACTTGTTCTTCAATATGATTATTATTATTTTAATTATTCTTTATTTCATTATTTAATATTATTAAGATTATTTCATATCTTTGTAAATTTTCGAAAATTGGTATACTAATATAAATGACGCTATATTTATTAAGATTATTTAAACCTTGTTTAATACTTTTATAAAATATAAAATTGATATTTTACTTCCACTTCAATTAATTAATGCAAAAAATATATTACTAACATTCATATACTAACATTCATTGTCGCACAGATTATAGTCTATAAATATAAAATATAAAATATAAAATATAAAATTGATATTTTACTTCTACTTCAATTAATTAATACAAAAAATATATTAATAACATTCATATATTAACATTCATTGTCGCACAGATTATAGTCTATAAATATTATAAGAATTATGTAACTCTTATTTTTTGTAGATAATTATTGTTAATGTTAATAATTTATTCTATAATAATAATAATAATAATAATAAATTTTAATAAAATAAGATTAATATATATAAATATATCAATGTCTTTATATTATTAGTCATATATCTATTATTTTGTTAAAAAAAAATTTCAATATGCATAACTAACAATTAAGGCTACTTTGGTTAAAAAAGGTAATAAACACAAAATAACAGAGTTTAACAGAGACCTAATGGAAAATATAAAAATGATTTAAAATGTAACGTATTTTCATTTTTCAAGGAATGAGAATGTAAATTTTAAAAACATATAAGAAAGGTGTCATGTAATAAAGGCATCTATGAGAGGAAACTAGTGTAATTTACTCTAATTATTTTCAGATAATGAGTTTGAATATAATAGCTCATTAAGTGATTATTTAGAGATTAAATCATTAATATCTTAACTTTAGATATTAAAATAAAGCTTGTACAAACAATTTTAGGGACCAAATCGAAGATTTATTCTAAAAGAATTCCACAACAGTAACTTGTTAAGAGTTGTATTTTGGACAACACCAGTTTATTCAAGAGCAAAATACACTTAATGTCCTTGAGGTATTAAAAATAGCATTTTATCCTATATATTTATAATATATACACTTCACCCTAATCTATTAAGAGAATATTTGGATTAGTTTTTTCTTTCTTTCTTTTTTTTAAAAAAGCCTTTTTTTAAACTATTTTTTGGTTAAAAAAAGTGCTTTTATAAGTTTTAAAAGGTGTATTTTAGATACAACTTTTAAAAAAATATTTTTTGGAAAAAACCAATTTACTATTTTTTAAAATTGTTAGTAATATCTAGTTTTTTTTTAAAAAAAAAAACAAAAGCAAAAGTGATTTTGAATGATAATTTTCAGTATATTTATTTATGTTTTTAGCCAAAAAAAAAGTACCTTTTTTCCACAAAAAATTACTTATAAAATTTTTTTATGTTATTTGTTTGTGATTCTAAAATAACAAAAGCAAAAATAATGAATTTCATATTATTTTAATAAGCAAATAGAAGTTGTTTTCCCATAAGAAGAAGAAGTAATACAAGAGGGAGAATTTTATTCTTTTAATTTAGGAACTACTACCTTTTCATTCTATTATGATTTTATTCTTAATTTTTTTTTACAAAAATATCACTCATTTTTTACTTTTATTCTCACTCACTCACTTTCTATATCTATATCCTTAATTATAATTTTATTAAAAAAAATACTTCTATATTTGTCACATTTAAATAGTTTAACAAATTTTAATTTTGATAAGAATACTTGTACAATCATATATCTAAATGCAAAATATTTTGCTGTTTTTACTTATACTTTTAATTTTAAAAAAGTACTTCTCTTAAAATCTTAATCAAGCAGACTTTCTACTAAAAATTACTTTTATTTCTACTTTTTTAAAAGTTGGACATTATTAATTTTTAAGAAAGTGGTAAATTTACTTTTTCCTATAAATATTTTTTTCTATAATTATATCCAAATACATTTAAAACTTATAATAGCATTTTTTTAAAGGTACTTTTTTCTGTTTTTAAAAAAAATTAACTACAATCAAAATGAAGTTGACGGTATATTTTATAAATAAATAAAGTAGAATATTATTTTTGGATATCTCAAATATGTTAAAGTGTTCTTCAAATACTACTTACCCAATTGCGCTGTACATAATTATGAAAAAAAAAATATGAAAGAAATTCTTTACATACCTATAGTGTAATAGCGAATTCGTGTCCAAATCCCTAAAACAGTAAAACATAAGGGAAAAGAATTAATAAATAATATGTATTTCATTTTAAATTAGAGATTAACTTAAATGCATTGTCAATGTAAAATTCTGTGATCTAATTATATATTTATAGAAATTTTAATATAATAGATAATTGAGTCAAATATTTTTTATAAAATAATATATAATTGAACTTTGTGCAAAATTTTTTTTATAATAACAATATATCAAAACTAAAATTTTTAAATTATTATTATTATTATTAATTCATTTCATTAACAATCAATGAATTATATTATCAAATATGCTATTTTAAGAGTAATTATTATATGACTCAAATACTTTGAATAATAATTTATTTAAAAATACATAATTTATCTAAAAGATTTTAAGCGAATTAAAAACTGAAAAAGTTGAAAATCAGAATGCGAGTATAAATTATGAAAAATATTTTTTTATATAATTTTCTTTTATATATTTTGACATTTTCTTTCTATCTCCCACGTCTTCCCTTTACTTTTTCACCTTTTCGTATAATTTTCTTTATATAATTTTTTTCTATCTTTGTGAAAGGGCATTGGGGTGTCCATAATTCTTTAGAATGCTACGAATCATAAATTATCTTACCGCAGTAGCGGAGTGAACGGTATCGCAATGGGTAGGAACAGATGGAGTAACAGAGAACCTTTTGAGTGGCCTGGTCGAAGTAGCAAGGTCTGGATCCACACCCGCGGTCACGACAAGTAGCATGCAACCACGACAGCTCAAATCCATAAGCCAGCGCCCTGTGAACATCACCGTACGAAACATCGGGTGTCGGATCCCAATTGCTGGAATAACTGCTCATATGATTCTGTTGGAGCTGAAACAAGCCAGACGTGGCAGCAATCAGCTTGACGTGGCAACCTGGCTTCCATCTCCATCCTGTGGCATTCAAGTCCCCAGCGACAACGTATGTATGCAAATCCAAGCAGGTGGAAGTGGAAGTGGAAGTGTTGCTGTCCCTCACAGAACTCTCACATCTCATGTACATTATATGCTCAAATAGAGGCACAAAGACCTCCTCGATCGGTTCCTGCATTTGGGTGGCATGATACAGGTCCACGTCTCCATGGGTAGAAGCAACGCCCATGTAGTGGAGGACTTCGCTGAAATTGAACTTGTATAAGAAGTAGCGAGGGATGGAGGAGCAATTGGCCTCTTCAATGTTGGCATCCACCAGCCTGATTGTGTAGTTGTTGTAATTGATGGCTTGTACGCGGTACTCTGCAGCGTGCGACAAGCGTAGCAATGCGACGTCGTCGTTCACGCATTCGAGTTCGTACCTGCTGTCGCCGCAGTTGGGTGGGTCGCCTTTCAATCTGAAGGGATGGGTTATGTTGGTAATTTTGCCGCACGATGAAGCGCATGTCTGGGTCTGTCTAGCAATAGCAGCCCAGCCTTGCTGGGGCACTGTAATCAAGATCAGAAGAGCTACCCATAATTTCGCTGCGGAGTAGATGGACGTTGAAACCATCTTCATTTACATTTGCAATTGCAAATACATGAAAAGAAGCTCCTTAAATCCACTCTTCTTTTTTTAATCCTCTATGGTTCAAAGAAAGTGCGCAAAAGCAAAGAGGCAAACCAGAATACGTAATCACGTTCGTATTTACTTCTGTGTTTGGCTTGTTTGTTTTCTTCATTCACCGAAAAAACCACGCGGTTTCCTTGTTCAACGAAATTACATGGACCGAACTAATAAATTTTTCTTTGAAAAAATAGTTGAACATATCCGGAGTCTATTCAATTGCATTTCAACCCTTTTTTTTTCCCCCAAAAAAATGACTCAAAGAAATGCGCAGAAGCAAAGAGGCAAACCAGAATACGTAATCACGCGGTTTCCTTGTTCAACGAAAAGTAATTTATATGTAATTTAAATGGACCGAACTTATAATTTTTTTCAAAAAAAAATAAATAAATAAAGTTGAACATACCCGGAGTCTATTCAGCTGTGTAGTAGGTAACAATCTATCATTATAAGATCAATTCTCCAATAATTCAGAATCAATTGTCAACTTTTCCCGTAATCTAAGGCCTTCTGAAAAATTTCCTCGATAGCAAAACATTTTAAAATAAAATTTCTGCAGCTGGCCGGCAGAAGCTGCTGCATCATTATTTCATGCTTGACTCTCACAAATTATATTGCTTAATTTGTCACTAGCATGACTTTTAGTCTACCCAAAAATTTCTATAATGTTCCTTCTAACTTGTATGTCTAACTAGTAACCACCAAAATCATTTATCTCGATTTATACCAGAAAACTTGAGTGCGAACTTGAGCTCTGTTGCATCCTCAAAGGGCATCTCCAATTAGTCACGATGGTTGATTATGCCATTTTATTGTTTAGCATGGTATTGCTTCTGCTTAGCAGCATGGGGGCGTGCCACAACCAAGATGGGTGTGGCAGACACAAGTGTGGACCTCATGGCCCCTCAATTCGGTTTCCATTTCGTCTTAAAGACAAGGAGCCCCCACACTGTGGTTATCCTGGCTTTGATCTAACTTGTAATAATCATGATACGTTGTTTGAGATTTCTACTGTTCCTGTTCCAATTAAATTCCATGTCATTCGTATAGAATATGAACCCAACTATTTCGTAGTCTCTGACCCAGGAAATTGCCTTCCCAGCCAGTTTCTCAAACTAATCAACACTTCAATTGCTCCTTTTCTATTTGGAAATGATCAGAAGCAACTATATGACATATCTTTCTTCAATTGCTCACCTGATGCGCAATATCAATTCTCCTGCCCCATTTATGCTGCTTACGACGAGGAAACACTCCTCAGTTCCAACCTTGTATCCTGCACCAAGATGTTTGACATTTCCTCAACCTTCGGTGACGCAGAGAGCCTGCAGTTCAATCTTTTGGATTTCTGGTGGTCGAAACCCAATTGTAGTGAGTGTGAAACAAATGGCAAGCAATGCAAACTCAAGAGCAATGGCACTGAAGGCGAAGTTGAATGCTTTGAGGGACATCATATGCCAGTCTATGAGGTGCTCTTAGGTGCTACAGGTGAAACAAATTAATCATATGTAGTCTTGTTCCTAAGTTGATTTCACTCCCACTACAGAATTCGAGTAAAACTATATTAGATGTTAGTTTCGATAGACTGTAAATATTTTTATACTAGCATTCAATCATATGCAACTATACGTGAGATTCTTGAGATAATGGATGTGAGAGTCAAGTATTATTGTTGATATAGCAATATATGATTAAATATCTATATAGAATATTTTTAGCCTGATAGGGCATTCATATTAAATTCATTATATTAATGTTGCATCCTGCTGCATGTGTATACAGGTATTGCTGTTGGTTCAATTCTGCTGGTGGTGGTGGTCGCTGCTTCCTTTAAAATATGTCACTATTTCAGAATGAAAGGAGAAGATCGAGCAAGGATCGAGAAGTTCTTGGAGGATTACAAGGCTCTCAAGCCTACTAGATTCTCTTACGCCGATATTAAGAGGATCACAAATGGTTTCAAGGAGAAGTTAGGTGAAGGAGCCCATGGTGCTGTGTTCAAAGGCATCCTCTCCTCAGAAATTATGGTTGCTGTGAAGATACTCAACAGCACAGAGGGTGAAGGGAAAGATTTCACCAATGAGGTTGGAACCATGGGCAAAATTCACCATGTCAATGTCGTTCGCTTGCTTGGCTTCTGTGCCCAAGGATTCCACCGTGCTCTAGTCTATGATTTCTTCCCAAAAGGGTCACTGCAGAACTTCATTTCAACACCAGACAGCAAGGACGTTTTCCTTGGCTGGGAGAAGCTACACCAAATTGCTCTTGGTGTTGCTAGAGGCATTGAGTATCTTCACCTAGGTTGTGAGCAACAGATCCTTCATTTTGACATCAATCCCCACAATGTCTTGCTAGATGACAAATTCACACCCAAAATTACTGATTTTGGGCTTGCCAAATTGTGTTCCAAAAATCAGAGTGCAGTGTCAATGACTGCAGCCAGGGGAACCTTGGGATACATTGCACCTGAAGTTGTCTCAAGAAACTTTGGGAATGTGTCCTACAAATCAGACATTTATAGCTATGGAATGTTGTTGCTTGAAATGGTAGGAGGAAGGAAGAATATAGAGATGGCAGTTGAGGGACCTTTTCAAATTTTGTACCCGGAATGGGTGCACAATTTGCTTGATGGAGGAGATATACATGTACACATTGAGGAAGAGGAAGATATTAAAATTGCAAAGAAAATTGCCGTTGTGGGACTTTGGTGCATTCAATGGCAACCATCAGACCGTCCATCCATCAAAACTGTCATACATATGCTGGAAGAAGATGGCGATAAATTAACGGTACCTCGTAATCCTTTTGACTCAACAAGTTCTGTTAGTAAAGGACCAATAACTCCGGCAAGGCGCCTAAATTTGGAGTTGGAGGTGATTCATGAATGAGGTAAAGATAACCCTTTATAGATTATAAGTAAAAGGCATCATTTTAATTTTTACATATACATTTATTTAATTGAAACAAAACCTTTCATGCCAGGTTTATTCGTCATATTTTAATGCCAGAGTAATTCGTAATATGTAGCACTTGCTTGATTTAATTTACGTCTTAGTGCGAAATCCATAAGTTATGTATGAATATTAAGAAGAAAATATTACACAAATGATTTTTTCCAAACTTTGAAGTTGGCAAAGGTGTTATCTATTTGATCTGTTGGACAATTTTTTCCCTTTTACATTGATTTATCATTACAGCTGGATCAGATGGACATTATTGCTGTTCTATATGGTGACATGAAGGGTGAAGTGTATCTGGCACAACTTGTGGTTTTTGTATTTGGCTTTTCCCATTAATTCTATGTGCATAGCTACCAACAATGATAATTGAGGATACTCATTGTTGAGTCCAATTCTGCAGAAGCTTTATCTCTTTGTTACGGTTATGTGCAATTTTTTCATCCTTTCTGCTAGGCTATCTTATACATTAAACATCCTAACGGAAAAAAATAAAAATAAAAATAAAAAAAAGATTCACTCAATCAATTTTTTTTTCACCTTTTTATGGAGGGTAACGGGCTTGCAGATTTCTTACAAGTATGGTCAAGAACGAATGCAGAAAAAAAAAAGTGTTGCAGCTGGAAGAAAAGTGAATGTATACTTACATAGTAAAGTACACAACACAAGCTTGAGAGATAATTTCAAAAGAAGGAAATGACAGCAAACCTTAAATTTGGTATAAAATTACAAATATATGAAGTTAGTAACCGAAGCAAAGAATATACATTGATTCTGAATTGGATTCAGTATTTATTGATTGATATTATAAGTATCATTCACTAATCTTGAGAACGCTCAACCCCCAAGGCAAGTATGATTTGAGCTTGCTGAGAAATTGTAAGGAGTCGAGAAAATTGATGCAAGAATTCCTGGCGAAGATGATCAGCCTGTGGTAACAAGAAACCAAAATTAACATAATAAAGTACCAGCAGCCCAAATTATCTACGAAACTAGCTTCAGTACATATTTGTCACACATTATTTGTGTACCAAAATTGAAACACAACCTGTCACAATAGTTCATAAACTTTCAAAACCAGCTTCTTACAACTGCTTCTGTAAAGCAGATCAAGATACATCAAACTAAGCCTATTATTAAGTACATCAAACATTTTGAAAGAATTACAGTTATTTAAGAAGTTTATATATATATATATATAGTATAAGCTTAAGTAGGTGAAAAATCAACCTAACTTGGTTTTTACTAATTATTCCTGAATAGTGTACAGATTACTATTCAATCATCCGCGAAGTGTGTGCAATAGCTGCCACCAAAGTATGCAGCAGATGCCAAACAGGAGTAAATCTTAAATAAGTATTACAATTTTAAGACAGGAGTTCATAATAGAATCTATTGACTTGATAACAGTGGACATCATATGACTTGTAGGCCATAAACCTTAACATAGTAGAAAACAGGCTTCAAGAGTGTATGCATTACCTGCTTTAAAAAGCTCACTAGTTGGGAGACATACATCACTTGTAATCCTTTGTCACCTGCTGCTGTTGCTTCAGCATGGACTTGCTGGAGTTTTTCCATGCCTTGTGAAAGAGAATCTTCTGCTTGTTCACATGACTGTCGAAACTTGAGAATATCAGACAGCTGTTGCTGGGAACATAAATGTTGAAGTTGAGGCAGAATAACCTGCTTTCAAAGCACAGAATTTCTCAAATAAAATGTCAAATTGTTGTATATATTTGATAAATTGTAATGATTGCCCTTAGTATACCCTTTTTTTTACACTGGTCAAGAAGTTGAACTCGGAGGAAATTGATGAGTGAGTGACAATGGACCAGTTAGGTATGATTTTACAATAAAAAATAGAACCATTTACATGAGAATGTTTCCAAAATGATGGAACGAAAATCAGCAAGATATTTGGACACAGTATAAATCAATAAATATCTCATTCCTTAGCTCATTTTCTCTCCTAATGTCAAACAAGCATCACCTGCAAAAGCTCAGAAGGGCGAAAGCCTCCAATCCACCACAATTTGTGTTCAGCTGTTCTGCACCAAATAGCAGAATCAACATTCAAGACATCGACATTTGCAGCAATAGTTTTCATCTGAAGAGTTCAAAATTCTCTCCAAATTGATAGCAGAAAGGCGCACACCAGTTACTATTCAATTTTGTAATGCACTAACACTAATGAAAATTGGAAGAAGAATGAAAGCTATATATAATCACCTTTAGAAAAAGGGACGACCAACAATGAAACATTGAAACGTACCAATAGCTGAGCAAGCTTTTTTGTGCTTAAACACCCCATCACCCACTTTTCAATTAAAAGAGACACAACATGTATTATTAACCATTTCATGTCATCATAAAGTTCTTCGGTTTATTGAATATTTTGGGAATATCCAAACCATTGAACTATGTTAATACACTCATGGCCTTTCAAACCATCCTAGGACAAAAGTAATGATGTGGAAAATTTGTCTTTAACATCACTTATGAATTTTATCCCATTCCTATTCCAAGGAGGCAAATTCTTGTTGAAACTGTTACTTGCTCTATATCTGACTCCCTTTCTTATATGTAGCCAATAGCTATCATCCAACGTAGTATTGAACCGTCAGTGCATCACCCTTTTGCCATTAAACAAAATGTAGCAATATTCTCTCACGTGGAAAAAGCAGTCTTTTTTGGTAGTGTGGCATCATTCGTGACTATAAGATATTTAAATAAAAACTAGTGTGTACTGGTGTAAAAACTCCATTGGTATACGATCTTGTAAGTTCCTTGTAAGTGCTCTTTGAATCAAGGGGTCGTGCCTTGGTCTTGCTGGGATGACCGGTACCAAATCCACCTAAACTTTTGTGTACTAGAAAAATTGGGGTGTACTTGTGAAGTCTTTCTTCCTGTCAGGCAATAAAGTAAAAGAAACTTGATAGAGAGTGAAATTAGATGTTTGCTATAGTGCATGGCTGAAAAGTTCACGAGGTACCTTCTACTACAAAACGTGAAAGAAACTTCATGCAGGGTTGCAGACACTCATTCAAATGGGCAGGCCATACCTTTGGTGAATAACTAGTCCACCTCTAGACAAGTTTTTGTGTTGTTATAAAAACAAGAAAATTATTATGCAGAAAAGTTTTAATTAATTAACAAAAAAAATTAAATCTAGGTTCTAGATCAATGATGAACATGATTATTTCATTATACCATACCAGATAAAGAATATCGAGCCTAACATGATTTTGGATTTTTGGTCGAAATAGCTTGGCCTATGAGACCTTTTTTTTTTTTTTTGGAAATTCCAAAATAACATGTAAGAGGACAAAAGCACAGCCATGTTGGCATGCTCCCTAAAGAATGCCAGCTACAAGAAATCATCCTTAATCATAAAGGGTGGTCTTAGCAACATGGAACCTTATACAAAGAACAAGATACACCCAAAAAAAGGAATTACATTCTCTTGTCTCATACTCTTATTCCTAGAGCTCAAAGGAAAATTCTTCTCACTAACATAGGACAGAATAGAACAATTTATATATAATATTACTTTTGATAATATATATGTATTACTATTAGTTTGATTTAATTTAGATATATTTTAAAAAATAAAAATTGAACTAAACTAATCGATTTTTTCAAAAAAAAAAAAAACTAAATTAATTTTTTTTTCAAATTAAATTTCGATTTTTATTCCATTTAAATTAGATTTGAACTATGATAAGGCACCCTAACTTTGAGTGATTCATATTAGACATTTGATATGATTATATTATATGCTTAAAAGTAAATTAAATCAACATCACTGATCTAGACAGTAATTCCATTGAAATATTTTTAGCAAGCTAGTGTATGATATCAAAAACATATTTATGTTAAAAATGATAATATATTAAAAATTAATAAAGTTTAATATATTAATAAATTTAATTTTAATACATTATTAATATAATATCTTTCACAATATGAATTGATTATATATTATTATATATAAAACTCATATAAGTCAAACATTTTTTTAATATAAAAATATATAATTAATTTGATTAGAGTATCTTCTCCTCGTTCAATAAATGAAAAACTAATCTCACCATATACAATTAGGTGTCACCATATACAATTAGGTGCCAAAATAGGGATAGCTCCCACCAGTAGTTTTTGAATACCAAATTTTTTTAGAATAAAATTCACATATTAAATTAACTTTGCATTAATTTTAAATTTAATCTTATGAATATTTTTGGATTGTGCGTCAAATGTTAAAGAGGTTAGCAAGTACAAACAACCCTGGAACCCTTCTGCTGTCCCCTGTATCAGTTGTCTGGTTACACACTTTCGCTGTTTGTTCCTCACGTTTTTCTTCGCACAAACGCTTTCCTTCGTTCTCTCTTGTGTTCCATTCTGCCCTGAATTCGAAGATTAGATAAACGATACCACCCAAGCAAGCTTCATTTTATTCTCCACATTAGCATTTTTATCTCTTTTTTTTTTTTTTTTTTTTGCTTTTTTGACTTCATGATGTCATTTTAAGGTTCTTTTTCTATTTTCTATTTTCTATATTCTTTGTTTTTATTTTTGTTATTAAAATCTGACATATCAATATGCTATTTATTTGTGGGATTCTGCTACTTGTCACTGATCCAAGCTGATTGAGCCACTTCTTCTTCACCTCTGTTTGGTTAGTGAGAAAGTTGAGGATAAGAAAGCATAAAACTTTATAAAAAAGGAACTATGTTTTAGCCCATGTTGAGGGATTGGAGTCATAAATCATGTATGCCCAAGATTGGATAACTGTTGTAAGAGACACATCAGTGTTGCCTACCTTGTTGTTTGGTACCTTTAGGGTAGCCCATTCTATGCAATAGCTCAATTTTTAATTGTGAAAGGAAAGAATCACTCAGCAGGGAAAATTTTAGTGCATAGCTTGATGACCTACAATATTGTATTGTATGAAACTGAATACTGGGTGGCAAAAAGCCTACAAGAGAATAAACTTAATGCTACAGAGATGAGGATGTTGCATTGGATGAGTGGACACACTAAACAATGTTGGATTCAGAATGAACGCATAAGACAGAATTCGATTGGGCTAATTCATAACTGTTCGATAAATTTGAATTCTATCCATCTTAGGATATAGCAAAAGACTTCTTGCCATCTTGGTTCATCATGCTATTGCTCTACGTTTACATACAACTACCAGTAGGTCCCTGAGCAGATCCTACACAAGCCCCAAGACGTTGGTTTCTAGCTACAAAACTAAATGCTTGAGCTTGAGATATGAGATTACAAATGTAGGATGCTTCGGGCTAAATATGCATTGAGATGAAAGCTTTGTAAAGCCTTTTGTAAAGATGTAAAGACTCCGATCTAGAGAAAGTTGGGTTAGTACCTATTGTGGAAAATATGGTAGAATTTTGCCTTAGGTAGTTTGGTAATGTGAAGAGAGCTCAATAAGTAGAGTAGAGGGAGGCTAGAAATACTATAGACGAAACCATTAAAAAAGACTTAGATTTTAATGGCTTGTCTTTCGACACAATTTATGATAGGATGCAATAGCGTTGTTTGGTTTATGTAGCCAACCTCATCTGGAGGGAAAAGGAATAGTAGTAGTATTTGTCATTGACTATCTTTTTTAATTTAGTTTTTATTTACTATCAGAAAATCTGAAGTTTTGGTTCTCACTTTTTTTATTTGATCTGTAGTACAGCCATGACTTATGTGCAATTATATTTAGTCCTTGTAATATATTCTCATCATTGATCCCACCATTGTATTAATACTACTAGCATTAGGATTTTTTCCAACTTATAATCACTTTTGTAAGAGGGTGAGCCTTGGTGTGACAGTTAGGTTGCTGCTACCTTGTGACCTGGAGGTCACGGGTTCAAATCTTGGAAACAGCCTCTCCATTTGTGGGGGTAAGGATACGTACATTAACTATCTCTAGACCCCACCAGGTGGGGGTCTTATGCACTAGGTGGCCCTTTTTATAATCACTTTTGTACCTCTTGGGAAGCAATTGACTCAGGGTGGCCCATTGTAGATGCTGATTTTGGGCGTCTGTACTCAAAATTTGGAACAAGCTGACCCCAAGTTTGAGAGATTATGCCTGTGAGAATTCAATGTATTTTTCATGGTTTTAAGATGTGCATTTTTAAGATAATAAATATTTGTATTCGCATTTGGTGGTGTTGTTCATTATCTATAACACTAGAGTTGAAACACTGGAACAATGAAAATCATCTTTGTAATTTAGTTCAGATTTTTGGACAAGGCAATACTTGGAGCCAATCCTGTCTTTTCCAACATCAAATACATTTCTTACTAAAATCACATTTTTTTTTTTTCAATTGCTGGCTGATTGCTATTGAAACTTCAGCATTTCTTGTTTTGATATTTCTTACATTTGACTGCTGTCTTTTCAGTCTAATATGTTTCTGGACTTGAACAAGCATGCTTAGTCGAGAAGAGGGAATGAAACGATGAGCACCTTGTGTTGATTCTCAATCTAATCCGTAAGTTGCTCCCAAATTCAAATGCAGCACACGTGTACCAAGAATGCGAACAATTCTGTACAAAATTATCTTACAGGGCAGTCCAATTTGTTTTCTACTCAGAATAAGACTTCAAGTATAGAGGCGCATTTGCAGGGGGATAGATATAGATCAAGTGTATATGGTTTGCCAACTCATCCATATGACGAAGGCAAGTATAGTCTCTGATGTTAGTTAAAGCATGCTATGATTAGCTAGTGCTGTTTATCTACATCCTTGTGGGCATGAAATACCTGTTAATGTGTAACTGAGGTATGATAGATTTTGGATGTAATAAACTTTGAAGGAATGGGCTATAAACAATTAAGGTCATATACAGCTTGCAAAAACTTAAAGGTAGTGATAGAATAATTAATTAGGGTTATGAGCTTGTGTTGTGATGATGAATTAACCAGATATACTATGGTTAATTAAGGAATAATTAAGGTATGCACTATGTGTTTCTTTGCCAGAAAATGACTTATAGTTCAGAATTCATTTAAAATATACAGAAACTGGAAGTTTGCTTGAATGGTAACACCTGACCACTAAGATATCTGGAAGTTGGGTATGTCATGTGGAGGTACTTCATCATGACTTCCTTTATGTGGTGTATTCAATAGACTAATTTTTTGAGGAATCCATGATATCATAAACTGTGTGTGGATCGATTGAGTGAACTTACTAGCTTTGGGCATGGACATTGCTGTGCACTAGCAATTGATTAGCAGTCATGGTTCAAAAATGCTTTTTAATGCCTACTTATAAGACTGTTTAACTCTGTTATGTTGGCTTGGCAAGCATTGGCCACATGCTGCTAGAATATTGCACTAGAACTGGTTTGAATTGTAACATGATATTCTTCACGATCTAGCTCTACATAATATTTGTATTTTTCACTCTGTAATTTCTCAATTTCATTTATGGATTATGTGTTTCTGATTCTTATTTCAGCATTTACTATTATGTTTCAATGTGGTATAGTTATAGGAATTTGTGGACAAAAGATTGGAACATAAATTCCATACAAATATTTATTACAATTTCTATGGTGCAGTTCAAGGGAACAATGAGATAAGATCCTTCATCCAGGATGAAACAATTGACCCCAAATTAAGTCAACTTAACCAAGCCACCCAAGAAATAGACCAGACTCATGAGCAAGACATGGAAATTGGGTATGAAGACAGGCCACCACAACCAACAACTTATGAGGGTCTTGAACAAAGATTTATCGATGAAATCACGAAATTAGCCAGGGCGCAAAGTGATGCAGAGGATGCAGAATTTGCTCGGCACAAGGAGGTCAGTATTTAATAGAACAAGTTTATTATCCCATGCAATGCATAGAATAATGTATATTAAGTTCATAGAAATATTATGATTTCTTGTAACTTTTAGATTTTAAAATAAGATTAGGATTATAGATGCATATTACAACTCTAATTTAGAGTAGATTAGAATAAGGATATATGTAAAAATATAAATTTAAATTATACTCAACAAGTGGTAAAATTTAATTGGAAAACACTAGGGATAAATTTTGCATGAATGGGGCTTTGTAGGAAGACCGTGTTCAGGGGATTTGTAGCATGATTCTTTTGAAAGTAAATAAATAGTTAACGTTTCTTTGCAATTCAGTATAGACAAAGTTGGGATCAAAGAGCTTGTTGGATTTTGTTAGATATAAAACCATTTATAATTCCTCTTTTCTATCCCAAAAAAAAAAAAATAGGGAAAGAAAGAACATTTATGAGCCTTGATAGATTACAGTAACCTTTTTTTTTTTTCCCATCTCCCCCATAAAAACAAAGATATAAGTAAGAATCTGTAAAGCTTTTGTGAAAAGATTGTCATGTTTATAGAATTAGTTGATGAAATGAACTGAGGTTAAAGTGGATATAAAATATAAATATAATTAATCCAAATCAACCTTTGCTATTATGCTCATGCTTGTTGATAAGTTTGTCTTGGCATATTATCTGATCAGAGAATACTTGAGATAAACAAGGAGTACCAGGAGAAGTTATCTGCACTTAGAGCTCTACAAGCAACTCGAAGAGAAGAGTTTCTCCGTAAGGAATTATGGGGAAGACTGAATGAGCATCGCGAAAGTAAAAGAAACTATGGCCCCAATGTGAAGGTGCCAGATGCACATGGTTATACAAGTCCTTCAACATTCACTGCAGGAGAAGCAAATAGCAGGTTTCATGGTGCTACTGAGTATAAGCATGATGGAGAAAGAACCCTGTCTTTATCCAGTGGAAGAAGTCAAGGAAGTGAGGCAAGGGTTCCATTGCCCCCTGGTCGTGTTCACAATAACAGTGCTGTATATCACTAAGAAGGCTGAAACTTACACGTGGAGTGATAATCATATATCACTGTGATGGGGTAACAAATTGTGCTTGAGGTGTTGGCTGTACATTCTCTTCCTCCATGCACGCTTTGTCATTTGACAAAGAAAGAACCAACTTGAACATTCATTAACCTCATCGAAAAAAGAAAAAAAAAAAAAATTGATACAGGTAAACATTGCCTTTACTGCTGTATGATTGAAATTTGTGTCATGCGTGGTATAGTCAGAAAATATTTTACTTACCTTTAAGCATGTAAATACAACGCTTGGAGATTGTGTTGTACTTTACGTTATTCATTCTTTGTAATATCAATTGTACTGTTCCAAAAGCAGGTAATAATATCCCGTTCTATCTTTTAAATTAGTTTGCATATTTCCCGTGCAGTGTTATTATGCAATGGTTACTAGTCAAATAGTCTGAGGAAGGTGACTTTATGCACCCCCTAACGAATAACAATTTATGTCGAACCTATTTTTGTTGCTATAGGAGGAGCAAAAATTTTTATATTAAGTTACATGCTACTTTAACTTTCTCTTTAGTACATTCATTCTTAATTTTATTTTATCTAAACTTATTTTCTTGTTGATTTTTTGTTATCTAACATTTAGTATCACTAGTCTTATAATTGTCCAGTAAAATTCAACTATATTATCCAGCTCAATTAAGGTGAATAATATGGTTGAGCTTTTTCAAGAAAAATATGACCAAGACATTGGAAAATGACGTCTGATGGTCCGTAGACCAAAAAAAAAAAACAAACACATCGTTAAAAAGGCTAAGTGCAATACGAAAGATCGCTGATCTAACACGTAGGCCATTTACAACATTTAGTTACCGCTTATCTTTTATCGAAATTTTATTGATTTTATCTCTAGTCCAAATAAAAAAATCGTGCAAAGTACTAAAACGGTTGATGCCTTGACTTATATATTAGATCACGATTTTGACACCATAAAATTGCGCATTTACATTAAACGAATTTAGCTTTCAACATGGTCGCTACAGCCATTTTAGTAGGAATAGACAAGAAAACTCGCAATGGTGGATAAAATCAAATCCATAGTAAAATGCAAGAGTTCTTGGCTCTAAAATAAACATTTTGTCAGTCTCTAAACAAGAGTTCTCGTCGACCAAAACATAAATAAATAAGTAAAACAACACAAAAAAGTTCTTGTTAAAATAAATGCCAAAACAAAAAAACAGACGGCCTACCAGTTGTGATCATTTCACAGGTGCCTCAATTGGAACTGTAAAGTTACAAGCAGCCAAGCCATAAATTCATACCTAATTCTAATTATGTTACAAATAACGAGAATACACTGATCCTTGTGAACACCATAAGTGACCAAATCATGAACTCTGACCTAAAACAAGTACAGCACATTATGTTCCATCATATGATACTGTTACAAAATTGGGAAAACTTAAGCCTTTCATTTCTATAAGAATAAGGAAGGAAGGAGAAAGAAGACTGACAAGCTTGCAAATGTCGATTAGCTTCAAGCACTTGTCCAGATTGCTAAGTGAACAACAATATCCCGCAATCACTCTTCAAAGCTTATTTATTTGGGAAGTGCAGCCCGCAGCAGCGATAGACAATAACCATTCTCATAAACAAAATACTCTTACTTCTTCCGCTGCTTATGTTTAACTCTCAAAAATCTTCGACCAGACTTGTCGCCGCCACCAATGCCCAACGAGAAACTTCCTCCAGCATTAAATTCTTGACTGCCAGAAGCCTGAAATGGAGACGGGTTCTGTGGAGCAGTATTCTGTTGACTACCAAACTGGAAGGGACTGGCTCCTGATGGAGCTGAGGCACCAAATACAAAATTTGATTGAGCTGGAGCAGGTTGCTGACCAAATATAGGAGCCGCTGGCGCTGGTGGAGTTGCTTGAACTGTGTCCTCAGCCATACTGTCTTCCATACTCATCTGATCATTATTATTAACAGGAGCTGAACCAAATGCGAAGGCAGGACTAGGACTTCCAAAAGCAGACTGTGTGGAGGTAATGGCTGATGCTGAATTGAATGAGAATTGAGGAGTCGATGCACTGTTGGTAGATAAAAACATCGCAGGTGAACTGGTAGAAGAAACAGAAGCAGTGGATGCTCCAAGGGGTGAACTGCTAGAAGCAACAGAGGCAGTGGATGCTCCAAAAGAAAACCCAGATGAAGATGATGAACTGAATGCGGAACCAGATGGAGACTTGCTGGGCTGCCAACTAGAAGGCCCAAACAAAGAAGAACTTGTACCACTATTGGAGCTAACAGAGTTGGCTGCTGAAGCAGAAGCAGAGGTAGCGAATCCAAAAGTTGAACCAGAACTGAAAATATTTGTGGCAGGACTTGAGGAAGCAAACAATGAACTCCCAGAAGAGGCTGTACTCCCAGTCAACCCAAAGGATGGGGATGATGCAGAAGAACCAAGTGAACTCCCAGAAGAAAAAACTGTACTTGGGGCAGGACTGGAAGAAGTAAACAAAGAACTCCCTGAAGAGGATGTACTTCCAGTCAACCCAAAGGATGGGGACGATGCAGATGAACCAAACAACCCAGAAGAAAAAGATGTACTTGTGGCAGGACTGGAGGAAGTAAACAAAGAGCTTCCCGAAGCGGCCGTACTCCCAGTTAAATCAAAGGATGGGAATGATGCAGACGAACCAAATGAAACTGACTGGGACTGAGTAGAAGCTGAAAACCCACTAGTAGCAGGAGATGCCTGGGCACCAAACCCAGAACCACTGCTAACAGTAGCAACAATGTCAGAACCCTGAGACTGGCTATTTAGAGTTTTCATTGATGAGGAGCTGAACCCAAAAATGCCACTCCCTGTGCTTTCAACAGCAGCAGATGAGCTACCAAAGGCAATACTGCTTAGACTACCAACTCCTGCATCCTGACTGCCCTTGGTTTCCAGTGGTTGCGAGCCAGATGATACAGGTAAACCTGTTGATAGGGCAGAAGAGGATCCAAATTTGAAAATAGAAGCTGTTGAAGATGAAGACGCCAACACTGGGGTGGAGGAACTGATATTACTTGATGCAATAATGGCAGGAGTGCTGGATGTCGTGCTGAAGCCAGCAGAAGCTGCAGTAGCACTAATGCCACTGCCTGCTGCAAGGGATGATCTACTGAATATATTCTGACTGGTAAAATTATTTGACACAGAAGAAAAGGGAGAAGAAAATGCAGGGCCTGAAGCAATTGACCCATTACTTTGATTTGAAGTTGAACTATGGCCAAAAGTGAATACACTTGTGGGTGATGTCACCAATGGTGTTGATGCTGCAGAAGAAACAGCAGCTTCAGATGATCTTACAGAAAATCCTGTGTCTGTATTAGTCTCAGTATCAGCTTTATCAGACTCACGAACTTTTGGCACAGAATCAGTTGCACCACCAACAGTAGTTGAACTGCAGATGAAGAAGTACATGAGTTATTATAAAACTTTACTGAACATAACAAGAGATGCCAAACATCTCAGTTACTAAGAAAAAGAACAATAATAATTATCACACACATCACATAAATCAGACAGTACACTACCCTTTCAAGAAAATAATAAAACACCAAATAATAAATTCCATAAGTCAATGACAGTGACGGCCAGTGCAAACCATACAAAAAGTAAATCTAAACATGGAATAGAAGGAAAAGTTAGTAATGAAAGGAAAGATATACTGCCAATCAGATCACTAATTCAGAGGCTTTATTTTTTTTCACCAACAAAATATCAAAAGTAACAGAAGTACACCAGTAATACTCCTTCAAGAAAAACCAAATAATGGCAGTAAATTTGCTACAATATTTTTCATTAAGTCACGCCTACAGTGAAACTGAAAGTTCTTATCTCTTTGCAAAAGTTATCTGACAGAAATTATAATATAGTAAAAAACATAAAAGAAGGCAAAACAGACACAAACCTGAGAGATTATTGGGTGCTCTAGAATGTTCTAATTCCCACTCACTGGCTGCCATTTCAGCTTTAGTTGGTGGTGGGACCTATCACTAACTTATACATTTATGTTTGTTTTTTTTTTTTTTAAAGTAAAAATTATGAGTAACATAATAAATGTATAATTTGATAGTGGGTTCCAACACAACGAGTGAAATGAGCACCACCATCTTATGTCGTTCTCTAAAAGCACTCAATAATTTCTCGCAAACCTCTACAAAAATAACCTAGATGTGTAAAGAATTGTGTTGTAAGAGGTTTTTCGAATGGAAGCAACAAATTACATACACTAACCTGACTGAGTCTGAGCTTCCAGGCACAGAGTTAGAAGAAGCACCAAATTTCAGAAAACTAGATTCACCACCAACTGATGATGAAGTAAATGGCATTTGTGGAACCTTTTCCATACCAAATATTGGACCTGATTTGGTTATCTCGTCTGATGGAGCACCAGTAGCTGACGAAACCACCTTATTACCAAAATTAAACAGGGGAGGATTAGCAATGGATCCATTTGGTGAAGCAGGCTTGTCAGAACCAAAACTTGTTTTTGTAGCTGCTGTAACTCCAACTGTAACTGGATTAAGGGTTGGAGCAGGGATAGATGATGTTATAGTGGTTGATACATAAACCTTCTCACCAACCCTAGACCCATCAACAATCCCAACATGAGCTTCACCATCTATTGTAAAATCTTTGGATGGCCTTACTACAGATGATATTGGAGGGTTCTCCGATGCAATGGCTCCAGTACCAGAGTTAGTTTTCTCTGCCATGGCAATTGAGCTTCTTGTCTCTTTCTCAACAGCAGGAAAAGAAGACACAGTCCCATTAGGATAAGCATCATCATCCAGGTCCAGAAAATCCTTTGAGAATGAGAAAAGGACAAAAGAACAGCGAATAATTATGACCTGAGGTCGAACCATATCTTTCATATGAAAACTCACAACTTATTCTGTTTGGAATCAAATAAACTATAAACGCTACTATCCAGATAAAGATCAAAGAAACAAAATATCCTGCCATTTGCTTTACTAATCATTATTTGGCAGTGAATGGGTGGAAGCAACAAATCGCTATAAGCAACAAGCCAACAAGGTCAGTAATACCAGTTATTCCCACTAAGCTAACGTCAAACAATTAACATAAAGCCACATATTAAAATATTAAAAATCACTTTAAATTGCAAGAACGACAGAAAACAGTCAAATAGGTAATCAACAAGCATACTAAATCTCATACCTCATGTGCACTCATATAAAATGCCCTCTTCTTTTGTGGAGGGTAAGAAACAGATTTTATTGTACTAGTATCCACAGATTTTGCACCAGCCATGACTTGAGTCCTCGGGTTAGTAGCACCTGCATCAGTAACAACTGGAACTAATCCATCAGAAGGAGCATTAAGCTTCAATGGACCATTTTCAACCTTGTCCAGCTGTGAAGTTAACTTCTGAGCATTAGCAGACAAATTTCCAAGGGTTCCATCTAATTTATTATCTTGTATAATATTATCCAGCAATTTCGATGAATCTACTGTTTCCATACTACGAAGAGCCTGTCCTCGTAACATGGAAGGTGACAACTTCATTGGTGATATGTCGTTTGCAGTTGGTAGCCTTGATTCGGATGATTTTTCTTTAGGGGAAACCAACTTATCAAGTTGCTGCAGTATTTTTGAAGCCATCTCACTTGATTTTGAGGGTAAAGAGGGGAAGCTCATACTAGGTCCAGTGTCATTCACATTTTCTTCTGACAATTTCATATGGCTATGCTTAACTTCATCCAGCAGAGTAGACTTCTGAATTGAAGATGATGGTTGCTGAGTAGAATCAATACCAACTCCGCTCCTAGCAATAGATAGAGAGCTACCTTTAGAATGTAGAAGATTAGACTTCTGACGGACTCGGCGCATAGGACCCACAGATCCTATATCATTATCCAATGCTAAACTACTACGCTTTACTGCCTGCAAAAATTAGGAGACAAAAACAAAATGAAATCTAGTAACATGTCTAAAATATACAAGGAAGAGCAGGACTTATAATTACAAGTACTTATACCCCTTGTTTATATCCAGAAAGCATGCCATGATCCAATGCAGACTGAGTTGAAGATGACGGCTCACCCTCAACAGCAAGCCGACCACCCTGAAAAGTCAGATAGACCGGATATAACAATTGACCAAAGTAATGTCATAATCCAAAGTATCATTCGGGAAAAGGTGAACCTTCAGGGTCGAGGTTAGATAAACTCTGGCATAAGGTGTTCGAGCCATACTATATATTGCAGATCGGCCACGAGATCTTGGGGTCACAAAACCATTTTCATGAACCCCAGCATGTCTAGTAGCCCTTGGCACAATTGATGTAATAGAGGATTTAAGAGGGAAATTTTCACTTTTTAGAAAGGTTGGATCGTCCTTGAGCGCAGGATTTCGCATGCCTAACATTGTTGAGGATACCTTGGAAGGCCTGCTCCCCATGTATGCCTTTGCAAGCTCTGCAGGTGAAGCAACATCCTTAATAGGAACCTAGTGATATTACATAGCAATACATGTGAGAGGGAGCACAGTTGGGAAATCTGTAATTTATCACCACAAAGTACAATTATAACATATGCCAAAGGATAGTATGAAGGTAAGTTATCATACACTTGAAGCAACATATGGGGTTACAGCAAGACGATTTTCACCATTTTCTAGAGCAGGCGTTTTGCAATATTCTTCCTTTGGTTCACAAGGCAACATTGGTTCCGACGCAACCACCTCTGTCCTCTCCTGTTCTTCCCGGGTAGATGCGTCCACAGTTCTTGACCATATAAGTGCTGTCAAATGATCAATCTCAGATCTGTGGAATAATAGAGAATTATCACATACAGAATCAACAAAATACTTATCCTAAGACGTATATTATTATCAAAGCACTGGAGATTATATTTTATACTTTATATATGTATATTGATTTTCAAAATTCAAAGTAAAAATTATGTTAAGGCTTTTCCCTGAAAATACAATTATTAATTATTCAAAGGCATTTTCAAAATTCAAGGAAGAAATCATGTTTAAGGCTTTTTTGAAAATAAGAATATTGATTATTCAAAGGTCTCAAGTAAATATAAATTCCACAACTAACGACCAAAAGCAATGATTCCTCAAGCACATGCTGATAAACATGCCTGGTGAAAGTCTTCTGCCTTAATAGTTTCTCAAGTTCAGATAATCCACGTCCATCAGAACAATTAATTTGAACATCACTTTCACCAACTGCTCCTTGTTGCTTGCCAGATGAATTGTTTGTAACCTGTTTCTCATAAAACAAAGGACAAAACTTACATTCACAATGCAGGTCAATTCTCAGTCATACTATAACTCACAACCATCACTAAACTCTAGAAAAGTAGAGAAGAATCAAGCACAGTAATGCCATTAATAGTTTCGACCAATAATAATGATAAAATTTCTAAAACCAAATCAAAGTAACAGTTCACTAATTTCTCATTTTTTCCTGATTGTTTTCTGTCTTGTTCTTTTGTTTGTTTAGGGGGATTCCTTATCCTCCTTCCTCTTTGTAATTTTTCCTCTTCGCCTTAATAAATTTTTTCTTTTATAAAATAATAAAGTAACAGTTCATGAACTTGTGAATAATATAAACCATCCATTTAGCCATAATTTATAAATACTTGTATCATGGCATACACATTTAAATTTAGTTATTTGAAAAAAAAAATATTAAGTGTTTTGAATCTTTAAATAACGATTTGCTAATGACAATCTTCCAAATTATATTTATTTAGTAAATAGAACGAGAAAAGAGATGTTTTACAACTTCAAAATTAGTTATCCACCCAAACATAACTTACCTAATCCAAATATATTGTTTTAATATAAATATCAAATTCAGATGCCTTCAAAATACAGTATATTGTTAGAAAGAAAAGCATGTGCTAATGGACGTTACTTTCAAAATAATTGCATTCCACTATGCAAATGGTGTTATAATATACAAGAAGCATGCATACTTACAAAGGCAGCCTCTTCCTCATGATTGTCCCTCAATTCCTGTTTTGCATTTTCTTCCGGATGATTGTTCCCCAATTCCTGTTTTGTTTCTGTGCCAAAACAAATATCCATAAAATGTATGTTAATAAAATCATGGAATCATGCAATTAATGTCCATCAGTCAAGAGCAACACATAACATGAAAATAAATTGGAAAAGCCACAGAAAAGTTACACCTAAAACTTACCTGTTGTAGCCAGGGGTACAAACAGCAAAATAGGATGAAAAAACAGATACAATTTAACATGTTCAGGCCTACAGCGAGCCATAGGCCTACATCCACAGGCAAAATAGAGAGAAAATTCACTACGATCAATGAATATTACCACGAGTACAATGCACTACAACCAATCATTCCAGTCCCCCTGCTTCTGCTACATTGAAAAAGAAGAAAATATTTTTTTTCCTTTTCAAGTCACACAACGTGCTTTTCAGAATCTCAGGTCAAAACACAGTTCAGGCCGAGCCCAAAGACAAGTTTTATAACATCAGCCATATCACAAACCACCATGGGAGTCTACCAACATTTTTTTTTTTTTTTTATATTAGAAAACAACATAACAAGCACCAAACACTCAGAATAATCGTCGACCATTGGACCTGATTCTTCATATTCATCGTGTCCTAATCTCAGCTTAGAAATTAAATAGGCACATCAAAAACCTTATGGATGAGGAATATTATATTTCAGTTACAATTGTGCCATGTTTATCATGTTCTTAAGGATATTATTTAGAAAATAGGACAATGTAAAACGGGAGGGGAACCAGTCTACTTTCCACAATCCATTTTGGTCTTGCACCAGATGTGGAAGCTGGACAATATCTAGTCAAACCTGAAGCCAAGAAGGGCATTGAGATTACAGGCACTGCTCTTCAGTGATGCAGTTCACTTTGACAAGAAGGTCATGATTGGAGAGAGCAGAAGCCATACATGCTCATTTTTTTCTCACTAAATTAGCATTTCCTAATCCGTATGAAGTATAAAATTAAGATAACAATAATATGAGATTTTCATATATGTTAATACTGAGTTCCATCCTTTTTAAGCAAAAAATCATCACCACATCAAGCTCAAATGAACAATGAATCAATTAGTTCACAAAAGCATAATAACAATAACATAACACCCGCCTCAACCGCTTTTTAAAAATGAAGACATCCACGAAAACGACATTAATCAATTAATAAGAAGTAATAATTAATACAAATGCCAACAACCGAAGCTCGCAGCGAACAATTCCCACATAATAATTAAAATTAAACCCCAACACCAATGCAAATAACCAAAAATTCAAAAACCCAAAAATGACAAACCCCCCAAATTTACAAAATTTCATTCAAGGACGGAAAAACTACACAACAGAGCAACCAATTCACGAACAAATTATATAATTTTTTTTTGAAAAAAACCCTTTTAATTAAAAACAATTAACAAAAATTACAATAATTAAGAAAAAATACGAACCTGAAGAAGATGGGTGAGAAGGAGGAGGAGGAGGAGGGGGAAGGCGCTTGCGGAAGAGAGAGGAGAAGAGAGAGTTGGCGCTGTAAGCGATAAGCCTTTGAGCGGGATCAACCACAAGCTTCGAGAACCATCCATTGTTGTTGTTCCTATTGATGGTAGGGTTTCTGAGAGAGTTCGGGGGACGATCATACGGCGTCGTTTGGGGCCTGCGGAAGGGGCGTTTGCGGAACTTGCCTCCGGCTCCACCTTCGTAAGGGTTGTTCTTCTCCTTCTCTTCTTCCGTCGCCATCACAACAACGAGAGATAGATAGAGAGGGGGAGAGAGAGAGAGAGGAACAGTGACAGAAGGAGAGTTTGTTCGCTCGAAGCTCCAAAGAGCAAGAGAGAAAGTGCACAGAGAGCAAATTAGGGTTTTAAGAGCAAACAGACAGAGAGAGAGAGAGAGAGAGAGAGAGAAGGGGAGAGAGGGAAAGAGAGAGAATAAAATAAAGGAAAATACTTTTTTTTTTTTGGGGTTATGGAAATGAAAATGAAATATTGGAAATTGAAAATGACACTGGTTTCGTCTGTTTTTGTCTTTATATTTTCGACGAATTTTCTCAATGAGTGGTCCAGAGAAAAGAGGCAGTAGTACACCACTGTTTTTTTTCCACTTAATTTTGATTTTCTGCTTTTATTGACAAAACTTGCGTTCGTACTTGTAGTATTATAATATGAATTTAATTAAAATATATTGATAATATAAAATAATTTTATATTATTAATTAATAAAAATAATATAAAATATTAATTTATATAAATAATTATTTATTATAATAAAAAATTTATCATAATTTTTTATTTTTTTTAAATTTTTATTAATTGATAATATAAAATTATTTTATACTGTTAATACATATTAATTAAATTTTTATAATATTTTATGTTGGATCACGACGTAAAAGGAAAGGGGTTTAATTTATTTATTTTACTTTGTACCGTTTTGAGTTCGAACTTTTTAAGAGATTAATTAATAATTAAGCTTATAAAATTCTAACTACAAAGGTAAACTATGTTTAATTTATCAATAAAAAACAGTGGAAAAGAAATGAGTTGGCGAATTTTCTTAGTCTTTCCTTTTTTCTTTTTCTTTCCTTTTTTTTTTTTATAAGCGCCCTTTTTTTCTCTTTCTTTCACCTAGTTTTCGGTAAAATCAAGAGATATGTTAAAATAAATTTGAATTGGTAAAGCAAATTAGGGTTTTGGTAGCCCCCTTCTCCATCATTCTTTGCTCAATTGCTCCTTATGCATTATTTCAACATCAAAATTTGATGCATTATTGTTATTCTGGTATATAAATCCCTTTAATTATCTATGATTGTTCTCAGCGCTCCTACAGTAGAACGAGTACGCTTGAGTTGAATTGTGTCATCATCAGCTGCTCCAAATGTTTTGAGGTAATTTTCCGTCTAATGATGGAACCCATCATGCCTGGATCCCTTGTACCATTTGATGGGTATGTTGTGATTGTTGAATTTGTGCTGTGGTTTTGGCGATTGAAGCTTGTGCCTTTGTTTCTGGGCCTCTGTTGTTGATGATTGAAGAGTAGATAAAAGCCTTACATTGATTGTTTATATGATATTGGGATTTGGGTGGAGATTTTTAGCTGGATTTGTCATTTAACTCTGAACTTTTCAAAGCTTAAGTAAAATAATTCGGCTTGGAGGATCAATCAAACCAAAAGTCCAGGAACATTCAATTTGAAAGTATATCAGAAAAGGGAAGCATTTTTTTTTTTTTTTGGCACTAGTAGTAGTCAGAAAACCCCCCCCCCCCATTTTTTTAATCTCATTTTGTTATCGTCCTGGATTTGCCAACACCTTCAATTTTTTCCAAATCAATGTGGCCAGCAATGAACAGTTGCTCAGTACATATTTCTCAACTGATAACACTTTTCACCCGAGGTGCCAAAGCAACGCTCATTTTTATAAGAACAATGCAAAATCTTTGGCATGTAGTTTTTATTTTTCTTGTTACTGAACCTCCTCCTTTTTCAGTATTTATTATCTTCTATACACATATCAATTGTTACCTACATGTTTCTGCTTGCCTGAAAAAGCTTCAAAATAACTACTCTATGTGCTGTAGAATAGCAACATGAATTTTGTAGATGATTCTGTCTCTGATAGGTATAAGACCTCTCACTCTGTAGGAATCATTAAAGCCAAAAGATATCATATGATGCATGACTGTCACCAGTTCCTGGGTTCTTCAATTGTTTCAGAACAGCCTTGTACATATTTTTTGTAATCTACCATGAAATCGGGCGATCAACATGGTGGAGTTGATAATGCTCACACAAAGATCTTACTTACATCATTGTCAGCAATGGTGGCTGAGACCACAACTTTCCCCATAGACCTGATCAAGACTAGGCTCCAACTCCATGGCGAGACGCATTCCTCAAGCCGGCCCACTGGTGCAGTTCGAGTAGCATTAGACATTACACATGAACAAGGTCCTCTTGGCCTTTACAAAGGCTTGTCTCCAGCAATTATAAGACACCTATTCTACACACCTATTCGAATTGTGGGGTATGAGCATATGAGGAGTGTGGTTTCGGCTGATAATGGTTCACTCTCTATTATTAGCAAGGCTGTTGCTGGTGGGATCTCTGGTAGCATGGCTCAGGTGAGAAATACATGGTCTGGGCATGTGTTGTGTATTTCTGCAGAATCCTTGTCAATCTAATCATTTCTCAGAGGGAACTTCTGTGATCGGGAACTTTTGTAGCTTTTCAATTGAAAATGTTGAGCATCAAGTTTATATAATTGAAGGATAAGAGTTCTAAGACTTCTAAAAGTAGAAAATTACGGCCTCTTGATTTTGAATTCTGCCGTTAAGACTTAAGAGGTTCAAGAAGACAAGAATGGAATTTTATGCCTTCCATGAACTCCATCTGCAAGATCTTATGAATATGTTATGACAAAGAATATTTGGTCTTTGTACGTCAATGCTCTGTTTTTGGCAATTGACTAATATTGTCTCTTGTAGCCTAGCTTTTGTTGTGTTGAGTAATGTTCATCGTAGTTACTAGAAGGGTTAGCCTAAAAGTACTCGTCTAGGAGACCAGTCAGTCTTATACACAACAGCTGCCTTGTCTTGGTCCTGGCCTAGGTGATTCAGCCTATAGGAAGGGACTTTGTATGTGCTTCTGGTTTGCCTTTGTTATAATTTCCTAACACTCCCTTTCAAGCTTAAGCCTATTAAACTTCAAGCTTGTTATAAGTAGCAAACCCACAAACATAAGACAAATAATGCAGCCCTTCTTCATGAAGAACTTAGGCAATTAATAGCCCTTTAGAAACCTGTAGGGAACTGAACTATAGCTAATCTTCCGAATTTTTCCACTCTGCCTCTTGCTGCAGAGTAAAGAGATAGAAGTAGAAGAATATGTTGGTGGTTTTAGCAGTTAGATGCAAAAGGAGTCGGTAGATTATAACGAATAAACGAAGCTCATAAAAAATGAAGAAATATCTGTTGAGCATTGTGATAAAATGCAATTTTACAGTGATGAAATTTCCCAAGTTCTGACAAACAGTAACATACAAAATTTTTTTGGGAAGATTCCTTGTTTTAGCCATAAGATTTTAATTAACCGATCATGCTTAATTATATTTTTTGTTGGAAAATTACAGTGTTCTGTTATTTACTCTTAGTAATACAGGTTGTAGCAAGCCCAGCTGATCTAGTCAAGGTGAGGATGCAAGCTGATGGTCGTATGGCAAGCCAAGGTCTTCAACCTCGATATTCAGGGCCATTTGATGCTTTCAACAAGATTGTTTGCGCTGAAGGGTTTAAAGGACTGTGGAAGGGTGTTGTTCCTAATATCCAAAGAGCCTTCTTAGTGAACATGGGAGAATTAGCCTGTTATGATCATGCTAAACAACTTGTTATCAGAAGTAGGATAGCTGATGATAATGTTTATGCCCACACATTAGCTTCCATCATGTCAGGTCTCGCGGCTACTTCTCTGAGTTGTCCTGCTGACGTCGTGAAGACTAGGATGATGAATCAGGCAGCTAAAAAGGAAGGGAAGGTCTTGTATAGTAGCTCTTATGATTGCTTGGTAAAGACAGTTAAACTTGAAGGAATAAGAGCACTGTGGAAAGGATTCTTCCCGACATGGGCGAGGCTTGGTCCTTGGCAATTTGTGTTCTGGGTTTCCTATGAGAAGTTCAGAAAAATTGCAGGGCTCTCTTCTTTCTGATATAATATTTTGATCTATACTATATTCATCACAAATTCACAATAAGCACACCCAGATTCATTTCTTCTGTTGATACTATTATTTGGAGAGGCCTTTCTGTGTAGTTAAGTTGCCTATTAGGGCTACTTTTTCAACATTCATTAATTGAAGAGTCACAAATTGTGATGATGATAAATTGATAACATATTTTCTGCGTCTACTGAATGATCATTGATCACTTGTGTTTTGGATGGTATTGGTACATCTTGTTAAGCAAGCCGCAAAATGGCAAAATAAAATTTAATTAAAAAAAAAAATCAGGGAGCGGTCTTGCATTTAACATTCGTTAATTTATGAAGAGCGGTGCATAGTATTAGCACTTGAAAACGTATGACAGTCCTTGGATTTTAAAGTTAACACTCATTTGGCGATTTTTCTCCAAAAAGTGTAATAAGGATGACCATTTTCGTGGAAATCACATCGATCTAGTTCATTTTTTCCCATTTTCTTCTCATTCCTCCCCATTCAATTCTTGTTTTGTCTGCATAGCGACAATGCATGACATCATGTTTTAATTAAGCATGCTTTCAAGATTTGTGCACAATCCTAGTCTTTTATTGTAGATGATATGGAGAGAACCTCCAGCTACTGTTCGTCAATTCTTAGTTACATTGTTTAAAGGCATAAAAATGCATACTTGAGCAATGGTGTGAAAAATCAAAGTTAAATTCTCGAGTATTTCCTGCATATAAATAATAATAACAACCGATGCAAGGTTGGGGATTTGATCGATTAGGTTCAAAATCTAACAATGATGTACTTATTATCAGCCTTTTATCCTATTAGATTTTTTGTATAATGAATGTAATGTAACCAAATCATTCTTTTATAAAGAAAAAATGTAACCAAATAAATCACAAATTGTGCTGTCCTATGTAGACGGCAAGAGTATTTAGGTGAAGGTGTCTAATTCTTTGCATGAAGTGGGTAACTTTACTATTTATAATGCATAGATAGTGTGGTTAGGTGAGGTTCGTTGTACGAATGGTTCATTTGTGAATGAAACGGAGTTGCGGTGGAGAAAACATAGATCTTCTATTAAATTTTCAATTCAAAGTTGTCTTATTTTCATTTCAAAGTGGATTAACAACTACGTGATGCTTGTGCAAGTTGAGGGTTTATCCCACATACTACAACTCATTTTGCACATGCTCCATAAACCTTCAACAAAGAATATTAGATGATGAAGAATACTTTGAACCAATGAATTCCTGTAAGATCTACTAGCATGGAACCCGTGCTATGCACAGGACTTGATAAGAGTTACGTCTTGGAGACTTGGAGTGCCAACTTAAGCCTTCGTGCAATAATAATAATTGGCTGTGGCATATCATAATATTATGAAACGATGAATCTTAATCTCCATGATCTCCGCAACAATAGCACAAGAAGGATAGAATATTTATCTAAATGTATACCAGAAGATGGCCGGAAAGGTATCAATATAAGTTACAAACACTATTTAATTCAATATTCATTAATACAAACGGTATCGAGATAGAAGTTGTCATGGTTAGGAGGAGTTGCGCACATTCACTTTTGTTAAAACACATAGTTACATGATAAATATGACATGCTTTGCAAATTCATGGTTCTTTAGAAAATGACTTCCGCTATCAAAAAGACTGTAATGATGAGATCATGAGATCATAAATAGACTAAGTGAATAATAGGAAAAGGTATGATTGGAGGATAAAATAGGTTTTTATTGATATACATTGTGAAGGAATTTTTAATAGTGTTACAAATATTAACAACGATAATGAAACGTAAATAACACCGTAAATATTATAACATAAAGAGTTATTTATATTAATTGATAAAATGCAACTTACAAATATTACCGATGCACTATAATTCTAAATAACACCGGAAGTAATATAACATAAAAAGTTCTTTTCCATAATTAATAAAACGAAATGATTTTGCAACCCGAATATAAAAAATAATAGGTAACACAGAAAATTATGTACATAGTAGTCATTATATTCTTTGTATTTAGAGTACCCAAAATAACATAACAATTGACATAGATTATAGAGCAACTTACACAAACCTTTCTTAAGATTAAATGATATTATACATGGCACCTCTTGATTTCACATGCTTATACTGAGAATATTTAGTATCATAATTTATAAAATACAAAACTATCAAGTATAATATCACCTACACTTCAGAGAAGGTTTGTGTATATTTCTCCAAATCGAAAGGTGTCATATGTAATATCACTTAACTTCAAAGGAGGTCAATATAATTTACCTAGTATATATAACACATTTCACTCTCACATGATAATCATTATATGCTATTCTGGGAGAAAAAAAAAAGGTGAAAAACATTAGATCAGTTGAAAACTCAAATTTTTGTTGTAAGTTTTCTCATAATTGATGACATCAATTTCACTATCCAACAAATATGCTTTAAAAAAATTAAAAGATGAATATCTAACAAACATGTGTACACAAACGAAAAAAAAAAAAATGAAAAATACATATTATTTCAACATACCTAATCTCTCCTTTGAACATCAAGGTTACAGACATCTTCATCGTTGTCATAATCAAAATGAAAGATATCACTCTCATTTAGCTTATGGTCAATACATAATTGGTACCTGCCTTTGCCAACTAAACATTGGCTTAGCCTACCTGGGAAATATATTAGATTCCATCTACATGCTCTCCCTTCATGGTAACCATCTCCCTGTCATCTATAGTAGAGAAAATTGCTAGAATATACTAAAAAAATGGAAAATATAATAGAATTGAGTTATTGAATCAAACAATACACTATATTAGATAACAGTATGTCCTCAATCCTCTAGTGTGGAATTCATGCGATGCACGAGAATATAATCGTGTGTCGATACATAAGATTATCTATGTCCTCCCCCTTATTCCCCTTCCATCTTCTTGATTAAAAAAAATGACTAAAAATTTGTACTAAATAAACTAAATTCATAAACATAATTTATTTAAGTGGAATATTGTTAATGAGATTTTATCAACAAAACAAACAAAAATAAGAAAGAAATCCATCACTCCTTCTCCTCCTTTTATTCTTGAGTATGAAAAGTGGCTGAAAATTCACATTAAATAAAATAAAAAATTCAAAATGAAGAAAAGTGTGGATTCATAAGCATAATTAACTTTGGTGAGAGACACTTAAAAGATTTTAGAATGAATTTATCCAAAATAAAAAATTAATAATTTCCCCTTTTTCTTAGCCTTATAGTGAGGATCATGTAGATATATTACAATAACTCAAATCCCCTCCACCCAATAGAAGAAAAAGGTCTATTCACTCCCCATATGCATTGTTTTTAGTTTAATTATATTTCATACAAAATTTTAAATCCCACATAATATAACAAACAATTTTTTCTAAGAAAAATGTAAGTCTTTTCAAAATAATTTTGTAAAATATTTAAGATAATATTTAACTTTGTAATAATTACATTTAAATTAATTATATATTTTTGTTATGATTTTTATGTTTGTAGTTGCAGATATAAATACATTTCACGTGCATAAATAATTTCTTATAAGGTTAAAAATATTTAAGTACTCTAAAACATAAACATAAGCAATAACCATAATTCACTTGAGGGAATATCCTTCAAAGGTTTTAGGGTGAATTTATGAATAAAATAATTATAATTAAAAAAACCATCACCTTTCCCTCTTCCTCCTTCCCTTTCTTCTTCTTGGATAAAGGAAAATGACTGAAAATTCACATTAAATAAAAAAAATTGATCAAAGAAGTGTATGGATTCATATAATAATTTGCTTGCAGGACATCCATTAAAGGTTATAGTGAGAATTTATGAACAAAACAAAAAAAAAAACAAAAAAGAAATCCATCACTTCTTCCCTCATTTTCCTCTTTTCTTCTTGAGTAAGGAAATGTAGTTGAAAGTTCAAATAAAATAAAATAAAATAAAATAAATTCAAAATAAAGGAATGCATGAGTTCATAAGTATAATTAATGGGATATGCTTGAAAGGTTTAGTGTGAATTTATGAACAATAAAACACCCCCTTCTTGGTCTGAGAGTAAGTATCCTAGACCTAACCCAAAAAATATATAGTTAAAAGAAAAAAGTTGATTCCCTTCTCATACATATTATTGTTTAGCTTAATTATATTTCATGTAAAATTTAAATCTCATAAAGTGCTATATATAATTTAGAAAAAAAAAAAACATGTGATTCTTCCTCAAATAACTTTGCAGAATATTTAAGATAATAATTTAATTTTATAATAATTATGTTTAAATTAGTTATATTTATTTTTGTTAAGATTTTTCTGTTTGTGTTTGTAAATAAAAATACTTTTCACATATGTAATTAACATCTTATAAAGTTCAAACAAAAAAAATCAAATACAATACAATATAAATTTAATTAATTTCTTTCATACCCTACTCACCTGCAATAAATTATTAACAATGAATGTTTTATTTTTATATTACTAAATTCTAAATTTATATATTTGTCTATAAAATGCATCTATTTATTATTTAATTATATCTTTATCTTTTATCATTTTAGTTATTTAATGATATACATTTTCACAATCGCAACATTACAAAAGCTTGAACATGAGAAATTAAATTATATTAAATTAGATAAATTTTTAAAACTTCCCAAATAATTTTATAAGAATAACTTACGTTTACAATATAAAGTAATAATCTATATAATTTCATGACACAACACTTGGATAAAAAAATACTTTATATTAATTAATAAAAAATAAATTTTAAAGTAATAAATTTTGATATGACAATGGTATGTAATAAATTTTATTCACCATTTATATTTAAATTTTTTTTGAAAAAATTATAATTATACTATATTTTCTTTTATGTTTTTTGATCCTTGTAACCATGGTTTTTTCAATGAATAATCCCAATGTTTCATTATAGCATTAATGATTTAAATTATACATATTAGTAGTATAAAAATTTTTTATATTATTATTTAATCAAATTGTATCACATCAATAAATATAATTAAGTCTTAGTCCCATTACTTAAATAATCATATAAATAAAAAATATAATTAATTATTTATATAAAAGAATTTATACTATCAGACAAATTAAACTCTAACATAATAGACAATTACCCATAAAATAGTCTTCATTGAAAAAATAAAAAAAGATTACCAGTCTTTCCACTGTGAGCGTTCTACACGAAGTGCACATCCTAGCATATGGACCAACAGCAGATACGTGGTGGGATTAAAAGTTCCTTTCAAATTTTTTTATTTCAAAAAATTGTGCAATTGACATTGACCATAAAACTCTTTTGGATTATGACCGTACTTTTTTTAACTTAAAAAAAGGGTAATTTTAAAGTTTAAACTTTATATATAATTGAAAAAGTTAAAAATTAATTTTTTTTTATAAGCTACATTTTTTAATTTCTATAAAAAAATTGAAAACATATATTTTTTATAAATTAATTATTTTAAAAAAATTATCCAAATATATGAAAATTGATGTTTTTCGATAAAAAAAAGTGATTTTTTGCCCCAAAAAATTTCAAACAAATATATCCTATATGTTTTATGATGATAAGGGACCATAATAGGAAAAACTCATAAACAATTCATCTACATGTGGCAAAAGGAATATCATACTTGTCACTCACTTGTCTTTAACCTGAGAGAAATATTATATGAACGTGCAAAATAGATGCAATACGGACAAATATGCCCAAAACCAAGCTGAGTAGCGAATGTAAGGAGCGACTTGAGGTGGACTATCAATTCATTGGTCTATGATGGACTAAGAGGGATAAAAAATGAACAAAAATTGAAAAGGCGGTCGGCTACAGTAAAATGCGTACAAATTTCAAGTATTTTTCCACTCCCGCAAATGCAGAAAAATGAAAAGTAGAAACCCGCTTCCCCTCTCACCCATTATCCTCTATGTGGCTTCACTTCCTCCCTACCCAAACTCTAGCATCGAAATCTAAAGCCTTTCAAGAGAAGAAGTAGCATTACCTTCAGAGCCTCAAGGTTGATTTACATGTAAGCTATTTCACTCTTTTAACCAAATGCTAGAAACGCACCCAAAAGCACACTAAGCTCTCTTTTGAGTTTGTTTTATTCTATTTTACTTTTTTTTTTTCATTGCATAAACTATCAATAACGATTAAGAAAACCAACAAAAAAACCACTTGCTCTATTCATTTGAGCGTGGGGTTACCTTCTTTGAATTTCAAAATAATAAGAACCATCAAAAACTCCTTCTTCCTCCCCTTTTATTTCCTCTTTTATTTTTGCTTTCACATTCTTTCATTTTGTTAAGGTTTGAATTGTTGGTGTGAAGTTTTGTGGATTGTACCTGCTGTGATTATTGTTGGTTCTTGCAATTTCATTCTTCAAATGAGATCTCTTTTTGTCCATGTTATTTTGGTTTTTGGTAAATGGTAAGGATAATCAGCATTGTTCGCTAGTTGTTGTGGGTTTTTCAAAGTTCATTAATTTGAATTGTGTAAGTAGCTTTTCGATACAATGAATTTAGTAAATTAAGAAGTATAATAATAGGATTAATTTTCTTAAATAATAGAGCTCAATTTATTGAGTATTGCATAGATGTTGAAAGGGGTGTTTAATGTGATGTTGTGTTGGTTACGTGGAATGAGGGTTAGATGAGAGGGAATATTATTAAATAATATAAGATGGATATTGGAGATGTGGGGGTTTGATTTCTTTGTCATTTTAGTAGAGTATGTGTCAATAGTGGCAAGGCGAAAGTCAAGGAAAATTAGGAGAACCTAATCGTGATGCGTGGATAAAGTCAAAACTAAATTTTGAAATTCAATTATGACTCGTGGGAGAAGATCATAAAAGTTGGTGCAGGGGATCGATTATGGCAATCTTAAGGCACTTGCATATATTGGAGTGGTTTTTGATTTTTAACAATGTTTAGTCTTCAAAAATGGATTGGCTACAAAAGGGAGATGTTGCTCAATATTCCATCGTTTTGGCATTTAAGACAAATTAGGAGATAGATTTCAGATTTAATTAGGGGCTTATTTCAGTTTGGGATCTGCAAAAATGTATATCTTCCTACCTAGTAATAGTGATTATATAATATGATTTAGGAATGATATGATATAGTTTTGATGAGAAGTATCTAAGAAGAGAAGAGGGTGATGAGTCTTAAAGGTTACTAAAGCATCTTTTTAATTAGAGGTATATTCATATGGTATGATTTGAACAATTTTTTATATTTGTTTGTTTTAATGCTTCAAAATGATTAATCTAAATTATTTGTAGGACATTGAGTATATCCATTTTTTACAGGAGAAGCCAAGGGTGGAATCATGAGCCAGAAAGATTGATGCCATGGGTAAGAACGACATATGCCTCTCACAAGCATGCATGATTTAAAATGAAGGAAAAAAAAGAGAGCTTCCTTGGGAGATTTGCCATTTCCTCTCATTAAGTTCTGGTTTTCTAGTTGGAATAGACCCAACATGGTAAATTTATGTATTATTCATGTTGATACATTCATTATTATCCTAGGGTCTGGTTTAAAGATTTGAATTAAAAAATAACCATAATGGTTTTGACCTCTTTACCCAAAAATTGGCACCTTGTTCTTGGGCTAGATTCTTTGAAATTATAATGTCTGTCCTTGTATGATGTTAAAGCACGCTTATCTTTATGAGCATGTTGTCTAAGTTGGATATCTCTACATAGTTGCAATTGATTGACTTCACAAAATTAGCAATTAATCATATCAATAGACATGTTTTTCCTTTGTTTGATTTTCTTTTGTTAAAGATAGATTTATCAGTAATCGAATTATTGCATTTTAACAAGCTAATTACAATTTTTTAAATGAATTCTTAAAATTTTTACCCATGAAAAGCAAAATCTTAAAATGAAGGCTCCTAAATAATCGTGGGCTTTGAATGACTTGTTTTGTTTAGAGTTTAATTAAATGAATAGTTTCTTTTGAATATAGTATGCACATATAATTTAATATGCTAACTTTTAAACTCTAAGTATTTGCAAACATGGCTAACTTATTTTTGTTGACTAGCTTTCTTCTATGGTGTGGAAGATGATATTACAAAAGAATTAGTTTTGGATTGGCCACAATGGGCAGTCATATAAAGATTGCATAACAGCTTTATTCTATGATATGGAGCAAAGATTCAAAGAAATGGTATCAAATAAATATTACATGAAGCTTTATGCTAGCCTCGAATTCTAGGCCAAAAAGTTAAGATATTTTTGTAATTGTACTTCATTATAGCAGTAGGAGTGCTTTATGATACTTTCTACAACTAGATAGCTGTGATATAATTTGTAGTCACAACTCAAATTTGAAAACTAGTGCCTTTTTGTTTGATTCATTAAATCATGTTCTGTATGTGTTAGTAACTAGTACAAAATTACTGGTAACTTTTAGTCCATTTGCATGTAGTTTTTTAGCTTTGTTAGTAACTTATCAGATTTGCATGAATAGTTAAGGAATAATAGTCATAGCTATATTTTAATGAAACATGAGACTTGTGATAATTCTTTTAGAACAAAATCTAAGGTTAGTGAGAGTTAAGGAAAATTTGAAAACTAATATGTCTTTGCCATTTATCATGCAATTATTTTCTACAACTGGTTGGTAACTCTTTTAAATGAGTTGATAACTTTAATTCAAAAAGTTGGTAACCAAAAGAAGAAGCCGGTAACTTCTCAGATCTTTGCTAATTTCCATGGAGAAAATGAAGTTACCTAGAAAGAAATAGGTAAGTTCTGTCCAAAAAAATAAAAATAGAAATAGCAAAGTTTTCCAATGATATCATGATTGCTATATGATTATCAGGGTTAACATGAATCTTTCAATAAGAGGAACCAATAAAAAGCGTCATACCATCAGCATCTGATACTAATGATGCAAACTTTGTGTTACCACTAGAAGAAGTTACCAAGGATCCGAGAAAGTTACCAGTAATGTTTAGGGCAAAGTCACAGGCCACAAATTAAAAAGATGAACATACTTAGCCAATGTAAGGTTTTGTGCACTTGGTCAATATGTATTTGCAAAATTCTAAGATAACCAAACAATTATAAAGTGTCTGAGAAAGTTAACAACAAATTGTGACAAAGTTACTAGGAAATTATGAAGAAGTTACAAGCATTTGGATCAAAGCCACAGACCATCAAATAAAAGGATAAAGGCACTTAGCCAATGTAGCACTAGTTATATATTAAGGTTTTGGGCTTTTGGTCAACCGGCAATTGTAAATTTCTAAATTAAATTGGAAGTTACTAAGTGTTTGAGAAAGTTACTATTAAATTATGAAGAAGTTACCAGCATATGAAGTAAATTCACAAACTATAGAGCAAAAGGATAAGGATTCTTAGGCAAGGTTACTCTAGTCATGTATCATGGGTTTCGAGTACTCGGGATACATATATTTGCAAAACTATAGAATAACTTGGAAGTTGCCAAATATTTCAGAAAGTTATTAGCAAATTAGAAAAATTATCAGCAAATCATAAAAAGGTTACTAATGCATAGTGAAAAAGTTACTAGCATATGGAACAAAATTACAAACAATAATATAAAGAGATAAGGACCCTTAGGCATGGATGCTCTAGTCATATATCATGGTTTTGGGCACTTGGGTAGCATGTATTTGCAAAATTAAAAAAGAATTAGGAAGTTACTAAGTATTTGAAAAAGTTATTAGCAACATGGAAAGTTACCAGCATATTATGAAGAAGTTATCAACGTATGGAATAACGGGATGAGGACACTTAGAAAAAGTTGCTCTAGTCATATATCATGATTTTGGGAACTTGTGAGACATGTAATTGCAAAATTATAGAATAACTTGGAAGTTGGTAAGTGTTTGAAAAAGTTACCAGTAAATTGCAAAAGTTATCAGCAAATTATGAAAAAATTACCAGCATATTGTGAAGAAGTTATCAGCGTATGGAGCAAATTCACAAACTATAGAACAATGGGATAAAAACTTTTACGCAAGGTTGCTCTAGTCATATATGATGATTTTGGACACTTGGGAGACATATATTTGTAAAACTCTGGAATAACTTGGAAGTTACTAAGTACTTAAGAAAACTACCAACAAATTGGAAAAGTTACCAGTAAATTAAGGATAAGTTACCAGCATATTGTGAAGAAGTTATTAGTATATAGAGTAAAGTCACAAACTATAAAATAAAAAGATATGGACACTTATGCAAGGTTGATATGGTCATATATCATGGTTTTTGGATACTGGGATGGAATGTATTTGCAAAACTCGCAAATAATTTGGAAGTTGTCAAATATTTGATAAAGTTACCAATAAATTGAAAAATTTACTAGCAAATCATGAAGAAGTTACTGACATATTGGAACAAGTTACCACCGTTTGAAGCAAAGTCATGAACCAAAATACAAAGGGATAATGTCACTTAGGCAAGGTTGCTTTAGTCATACATCATGATTTTAAACACTTGGGAAACATTTATATGCAAAACTCAAAAATAACTTGGAAGGTGCCAAGTATTTGAAAAAGTTACCAGCAAATTATAAAAACGTTACTAGTGTAATATGAAAAAATTACCAGCGTATGAAACAAAGTCACATACCATAATACAAAGAGATGAGGACATTTAGCCAAGGCTGCTTAGGTCATATATCATGATTTTCGGCACTTGGGTGGCATATATTTGCAGAACTCAAAAATAATTTAGAAGTTGCAAAGTATTTGAAAAAGTTACCGACAAATTGGAAAAATTACTAGCAAATCATGAAAAAGTTACGAGCGTATTGTGAAGAAGTTATTAGCATATTGAGCAAAGTCACAAACCCTAAAACATAGGGATAAAGACACTTAGGCAAGGTTGTTTTAATCATATATCATGGTTTTGGATACTTGGGAGACATATATTTGCAAAACTCTGGAATAATTTGGAAGTTGGAAAATGTTTGAGAAAGTTACAAGCAAATTGCGAAAGTTACCAGCAAATTATGAAGAAATTACCAGCATATGGAGCAAATTCACAAACAATAAAGTCAAGAGATAAGGACTCTTAAGGAAGGTTGCTTTTGTCATATATTATGGTTTTGGACACTTGGAAGATATGTATTTACAAAACTGTAGAATAACCTGGAAGTTACCAATTATTAGCGAAAGTTACCAACAAATCATGGAGAAGTTACCAGCATATGGAGCAAAGTCATAAACCAAAATCCAAAAGGATGAGGATATTTAGGCAAGGTTACTCTTGTCATATATCATGTTTTTGGGCACTTGAGAGACAAGTGTTAGCAAAACTCTAGAATAACTTGGAAATTGTCAAGTATTTAGAAAAGTTATCAGCAAATTGAAAATATTACCAACAAATCATGAAGAAGTAACTAGTATATTATGAAGAAGTTACCAGCATATGGAGCAAAGTCATATACCATAATCCAAAGGGATAAAGACAATTAGCCAAGGTTACTCGGGGTCATATATCATGATTTTGGGCATTTGGGTATCATTTATTTGCAAAACTCAAAAATAATTTGGAAGTTGCAAAGTATTTGAGAAAGTTACCAGCATATGGAGAAAATTCGTGAACCATAAAACGAAGGGATAAGGACTCTTAAGCTAGGTTGTTTTAGTCATATATCATGGTTATGGACACTCGGGAGATATTTATTTGCAAAACTCTAGAATAACTTGGAAGTTACCAAGTATTTGAGACAATTACCAGCAAAATGGAAAAGTTATCAGCAAATTATGGAGAGGTTACCAGTATATTGTCAAGAAGTTTTCAGCATATAGAGCAAAGTTACAAACCATAGAATAAGGGGATACAGACATTTAGGCAAGGTTGCTCTGGTTATATATTACGGTTTTGGGATTTGGGGTAGAATATATTTGCAAGGCTCAAAAATAATTTGGAAGTTGCCAACTTTTTGAGAAAATTACTAGCAAATTGGAAAAATTACCTATAAATCATGATGAAATTACCAGTGTATTGTGAAGAAATTACCAGTGTTTGGAGCCCAGACTATAAAACAATAAGATAAGGACACTTAGGCAAAGTTGCAAACATTACCAGCAAATTATAACGAAATTACCAGCGTGTTGTCAAGAAGTTACCAGCATATGAAGCAAAGTCACAATCTATAATACAAAGGGATGAGGACACTTAGGCAAGGTTGCTCTAGTCATATATAATGGTTTTGGGCTCTTAGGTGGCACGTATTCGTAAAACTGCAAAAAAATTGGAAGTTGCTAAGTTTTTGAGAAAGTTATCAGCAAATTGAAAAAATTATCAGCAAATCATAAAGAAGTTACTAGTGTATGGAGCAAAGTCCCAAACCATAAAATAATGGGATAAGGACACTTAGGTAAGGTTGCCCTACTCATATATCATGATTTTAGGCACTTGGAAGATATGTATTAGAAAATTCAAAAATTACTTGGAAGCTTGTAAGTGTTTGAACAAGTTAGCAAATTGGAGAAATTAATAGCAAATTATAAAGAAATTACTAACGTACTGTGAAAAAATTATTAACATATGGAGCAAAGTTACAAACTATAAAATAGAGGGATACGAACACTTAGGCAAGATTTCTCTGGTCATATATCATGATTTTCGGTACTTAGGTGGCATGCATTTGCAGAACACAAAAATAATTTGGAAGTTGCCAAATATTTGAGAAAATTACTAGCAAATTAGAAAAGTTACCAGCAAATCATGTAGAAATTACTAGCATTTGCAGCCAAGTTACAAATCATAAAGCAAAGGGATAAGCACATTTAGGCAAGGTTACTTTAGTCATATATCTTGGTTTTGGGCACTTGAGAGTCATGTATTTGCAAAACTCTTGAATAACTTGGAAGTTGGTAAGTGTTTGAGAAAGTTACCAGCAAATTATGAAAATGTTACTAGTGTATTATAATGAAGTTACCAGTATATGGAGCAAACTCGCAAACTATAGAACAAAATGATAGGGACTCTTAGGCAAGGTTGCTCTAGTCATATATCATAATTTTGGGCATATGAGAGACATGTATTTGCAAAACTCTAGAATAACTTGGAAGTTGCCAAGTATTTGAGAAAATTACTAGCAAATTGAAAAAGTTACTAGCAAATCAAGAAGTTACCACCATATGGAGGAAAGTCACAAACCATACTACAGTGGGATGAGGACACTTAGGTAAGGTTGCTCTAGTCATATGACATGATTTTGGGCTCTTGGATGGCATACATTTACAAAACTTAAAAAATAATTTGGTAGTTGCCAAGTATTTGAGAAAGTTACTATCGAATTGGAAAAGTTACCAGCAAATCATGAAGAAGTTTCCAACGTATTGTAAAGAAGTTTATAGTGTAAAGAGTAAAGTCATAAACCATAAAACAAAGGGATAAGTACACTTAGGCAACATTGCTCTAGTTATATATCATGATTTTGGGCACTTGGGAGACATATATTTGCAAAACTCTTGAATAACTTGGATGGTAAGTGTTTGAGAAAGTTACTAGCAAATTATGAATAAGTTATCGGTATATTATGAAGAAGTTACCAGCATATGGAGCAAAGTCATAAACCAAAGAACAAAAGAATAAGGACTCCTAGGCAAGGTTACTCTAGTCATATATCATAGTTTTGGGCACTTGGGAGACATATATTTGCAAAACTCTAGAATAAATTGGAAGTCGGTGAGTATTTGAGAAAGTTACCAACAAATTGGAAAAGTGATCATCAAATCCCAAAGAAGTTACTTGCGTATTGTGAAAAAATTATTAGCTTATTCAGCAAAGTCACAATGCATAAAACAAAAGGATAAGGAGACTTAGACTAGGTTGCTTTAATCATGTATCACGATTTTGAGCATTTGGGAGATATGAATTTGCAAAACTCAATATTAACTTGGAAGTTGGTAAGTGTTTGAGGAAGTTACCAGCAAATTGGAAAAGTTACCAATAAGTTATTAAGAAATTATCAGCATATTATGAAAAAGTTATCAATATAAAGAACAAAGTCACAAACCATAAAATAAAGGGATACGAACACTTAGGTAAGATTGCTCTGGCCATATGGCATAGTTTTGGGTGCTTGGGTGGCATCCATTTGCAAAACTCAAAAATAACTTGGAAGTTGCCAAGTATTTGATAAAGTTATCAACAAATTGGAAATGTTATTAACAAATCATGAAGAGGTTGCCTGTATTTTAAAGAAGTTACCAATGTCTGAAGCAAAGTTATAAACCATAACACAAAAGGATGTGGACACTTAAGTAAAGTTATTTTAGTGATATATCATGGTTTTTGGCTCTTGGGTGGCATGCATTTGCAAAACTCAAAAATTATTTGGAAGTTGCTAAATATTTGAGAAAATTTTCAGCAAATCATGAAGAAGTTACCAGCGTATAGAGCAAAGTCACAAACCATAAAACAAAGAGATGAGGACACATAGGCAAGGTTGCTATAGTCATATATCATGGTCTTGAGCACTTGGGAGCTATATACTTGCAAAATTCTAATATAACTTAGAAGTTGGTAAATATTTGACTAAGTTACTAGCAAATTGGAAAATTTACTAGTAAGTTATAAAGAAGTTACCAATGTATTGTGAAGAAATTATTAGCGTATAAAGCAAAGTCACAAACCATAAAATAGTAGGACACAGACATTTAGGCAAGGTTGCTTTGGTCATATATTGTAGTTTTGGGTTCTTGGGTGGCAAGTATTTGCAAAACATAAAAATAATTTGGTAGTTGCCAAGTAGGGCTGTCAAACGGATCGGGTTGGCTCGTTTAAGTTTGACCCATTTAGGCCCGTGAAACAAACAGGTTAGCCCGTTTAGCTCGCAGATCAAAATTTTCTGGATCGGCTCGTTTAAGACTAGCCCACGGTCTTAAACAGGTTGGCCCATTTATGGTTTTTTTTTTTTTTTGCTTTCATGTTTTGAAAATTGCTTTTTTATTAAAAAATAATTTTTATTTTAAAAAAGATAAAAATTCTTTTTTATTAAAAAAAGTGAGAATGCACTAAATCTAATTACTAAATTATATTTTTATGTCCTAAATTTATATAATTTTACTAAAAAAAATAAACACAAGTAAACAAGCCGGCTCGTTTAGCCACGTGGCTTAGCCTATTTAACCTGCGGGCTAAACCAATCGAGTTGAAAACGGGTTAATTTAAATAGTCATTTTTTTAAGCCCAACCCACCTATTTTGGGCTGGTAAACAGATTGGCCCGACAAGTTTGACTCATTTTGACGGCCCTATTGCAAAGCATTTGAGAAAGGCACCATCAATTTGGAAAAATTACCAGCAAATCATGAAGAAATTACTAGCGTATTGTGAAGAAGTTACCAATATATAGAGCAAAGTCATAAACTATAAAACAAAGAGATGAGATCACTTAGACAAGGTTGTTCTAGTCATATATTATAATTTTGGGCACTTAGGAGACGTATAGTTATAAAATTTTAGAATAACTCGGAGCTTGGTAAGTGTTTGAGAAGTTACCAGCAAAATGGAAAAGTTAACAGCAAATTATGTAAAAGTTACCAGCATATTATGAAGACGTTACCAGCGTATGATGCAAATTCATAAACCATAGAATAAAATGATAAGGACTCTTAAGTAAGGTTGCTCTAGTCATATATCATGATTTTGGGCAAATGGAAGACATATATTTACAAAACTCTTGAATAACTTGGAACTTGCCATGTATTTCAGAAAGTTACCAGCACATCATGAAGAGGTTACCAACGTATTGTGAAGAAGTTAATCGCATTTGGAGTAAAGTCATAAATCATAATACAAAGGGATGTGGATGCTTAAGCATGGTTTCTCTAGTCATATATTATGGTTTTTGGTTTTGGGTGGCATGTTTTGCAAAACTTAAAAATCATTTAGATGTTGTCAAGTATTTGAGAAAGTTACTATCAAATTGGAAAAGTTATTAGCAAATCATGAAGAAATTACAAGTATATTGTGAAGAAGTTACCAACATATAGAACAAAGCTACAAACCATAAAACATAAGGATGAGGACACTTAGGCAATATTGCTCTAGCCATATATCATGGTTTTGAGTGCTTGGGAGATATGTATTCGTAAAATTTAAAAATGACTTAGAAGTTGGCAAGTGTTTGAGCAAGTTACCAACAAATTGAAAAAATTATATACAAATTATGAAGAAATTACCAATATATTGTAAAGAAGTTATCAGCGTATGCAGTAGAATCACAAACTATAAAATAAAGGGATACGGACATTTAGGTAAGATTGCTTTGGTCATATATGATGGTTTTGGATACTTGGATGGCATATATTTGCAAAGCTGAAAAATAATTTAGAAATTACCAACTATTTGAGGAAGTTACTAGAAAATTTGAAAAGTTACTAGCAAATCATGACGAAGTTACCAGCATATTGTGAAGAAATTACTGGCATATGGAACAAAGTCACAAACCATAAAATAAACGGATGAAGACACTTGGGTTGGGTTCCTCTAGCCATATATCATGGTTTTAGGTAGTTGGGAGATATGTATGTGTAAAACTCTAGAATTATTTACAAGTTGGTAAGTGTTTGAGAAAGTTACTAGCAAAATAGAAAAGTTACTAGCAGATTACAAAAAGTTACTAGCATATTGTAAAGAAGTTACCAGCATATAGAGCAAATTCACAAACCGTAGAGCAAAAAGATAAGGACTCTTAGGCAAAGTTGTTCTTATCATATATCATGGTTTTGGGCACATGGGAGACATATATTTGCAAAACTCTAGAATAACCTAAATGTTGCCCTGTATTTGAAAAGTTACTAGTATTTGGAGCAAAGTCACAAACTACATTACAAAGGGATGAGGACAATTAGACATAGTTGTTGTAGTCATATATCATGATCTTGAGCTCTTAGATGGCATGCATTTGCAAAACTCAAAAATAATTTAGAAGTTGCTTAGTATTTGAGAAATTTCTCACTAAATTGGAAAAGTTATCAACAAATCATGAAGAAGTTACTAACGTATAGAACAAAGTTACAAACCATAAAACGCAGGGATGAGGACACTTAGACAAAGTTACGCTAGTCATATACTATGGTTTTGGATACTTAGGAGATATGTATTTGCAAAATTCAAAAATAGCTTGGAAGTTGATATATTTTTGAGAAAGTTACCAGCAAATTAGAAAAGTTACCTATAAATCGTAAAGAAGTTGCTAGCGTATTGTGAAGAAGTTATTAGCATATCTAGCAAAGTCACAAACCATAATACAAAAGGATAAGGACACTTAGGCAAAGTTGGTTTAGTTATATATCTTGGTTTTGGGGACTTAGGTGGTATGCATTTGCAAAACTCAAAAATAATTTGGAACTTGCCAAGTATTTAAGAAAATTACCAGCAAATCATAAAGAAGTTATCAGTATATTATGAAAAAGTTACCAGCCTATGACTAAAGTCTCAAACCATAATACAATGGATGAGGACACCTAGGCAAAGTTACTTTAGTCATATATTATGATTTTGGATCCTTGGGGGGCATGTATTTGCAAAACTCAAATAATTTGGAAGTTGCCATGTATTTGAGAAATTTACCAACATATTGGAAATGTTACCAACAAATCATGAAGAAATTACTAGCGTATTGTCAAGAAGTTGCCAGCATATGGAGCAAAGTCACAAATCATAATACAAAAGGATGAAGACACTTAGACAAGATTGTCGTAGTCATATATCATGGTTTTGGGCATTTGGGTGGCATGTATTTGCAAAACTCAAAAATAATTTGAAGACTACCAAGTATTTGAGAAAAGTTACCAGCAAATTGGTGAAGTTACTAGTAAATCATGAAGAAATTATCAGCGTATTGTGAAGAAGTTATCAGCATATGGGGCAAAGTCACAAACCATAAAATAGATGGATGAGGATATTTAAGCAAGGTTGCTCTAGTCATATATTGTGATTTTTGGCACTTGGAAGGCATATATTTACAAAATTCAAAAATAATTTGGAACTTGCCAAGTATTTGAGAAAATTGCTAGCAAATTGGAAAAGTTACCATCAAATCTTGAAGAAGCTACCAGCATATGGAACAAAGTTACAAACCATAATACAAAAGGATGAAAACACTTAGACAAGATTGCTCTAGTCACATATCATGATTTTGGGCACTTTAATGGCATGTATTTGCAAAAATTAAAAATAATTTGGAAGTTGCCAATTATTTGAGAAAGGTAGCAGCAGCTTGAAAAGTTACTAGTAAATCATGAAGAAGTTATCGGCATATTATGAAGAAGTTACTATGGAGCAAAGTCACAAACCATAATGCAAAGGGTTGAGGACAATTAGGCAAAGTTGCTCCAATCATATATCATGATTTTGGACACTTGAGTGGTATGGATTTGCAAAACTCAAAAATAATTTGGCAGTTGCCAATTATTTGAAGTTAGTCAAGTTATCAGCAAATAATGAAGAAGTTACCAACGTGTTGTTAAGTAATTGCCAATATATGGAGCAAAGTCACAAACTATAAAAGTGTAATAAGGATGGCCATTTTCGTGGAACTCACATTGATCCAGTTCATTCTTTCCCATTTTCTTCTCATTGCTTCCCAGTTCCCATTCAATTCTTGTTTTGTCTACATAGCAATAATGCATGACGTCTTGTTCTCTTTAAGCATGCGTTCAAGATTTGAGCGTTCCAAGTCTTTTTTGTGGATGATATGAAGAAAGCCTCCAGTACTGTTTGTCGATTCTTAGTTACATTGTTTAGAGACATAAAAATGCATTTTTGAGTAATGGTGTGAAAAATCAAAGTTAAATTCTTGAGTATTTCCTGCTTATAAATAATAATAACAACCTTTGCAAGGTTGGGAATTTGATTGATGTACATATTATCAGCCTTTTTTCCTATCAGATTTTTTGTATAATGAATGTAATGTGACCAAATCATTCTTTTATAAAGACAAAAATGTAACCAAATCAATCACATATTGTTGCTTATGTAGACGGCAAGAGTATTTCGGTGAAGCTGTCTAATTCTCTGCATTAAAGGGGTGACTTTACTATTTATAATGCACAGATAGTGCGGTTAGGTGAGATTCATACAGCCCTTGATGGGACAAGTATCCATTACTTAAGGTGGTCTCCATCTCCGGAGCCTAAGCTTACATGTGTCTCCCAGACAGCGTGAGTTCAAAACTTACATAAGGTTCACAAGTAAACATTATTTGTAAGAATAATATGCTCTATTTGGGCCTATTCTATTAATGCAGTTGATTAAGAAATTCTCATTGTAAGAATTGTTCATTTGTGAATCAAACGCAGTTGTGGCAGAGCAAACATAGATCTTCTATCAATTTTTCACTTCAAAGTTGTCTTATTTTCACTTCGTAGTTGGATTAACAACTACGAGATGCTTGTGCAAGTTGATGGTTTATCCCACATACTATAACTCATTTTGCACATGCCCCATAAACCTCAATAAAGAATATCTTATTTAGATAATATAATCTAATGAAGAATACTTTCAACTAATGAATTCCTATAAGATCTGTAAGGGACGATAAAAGGAAAAACTCATAAATAATTCATTTACATGTGGCAAAAGGAATAGTATACTTCTCCCTTCCTTGTGTTTAATCCAAAGCCCAAACCTGCAGTCCATGGAGAAAATGGGATTACTCAGAAAGAAATAGTTGAGTTCTGTCCAAAAAATAAAGAAAGAAATAGCCAAGTTTTCTGATGATATCATGATTGCTGTAATGATCATCAGGGCCTAACCTGGATCTTTCCATCAGAGGAACCAACAAAAAGCATCATACCATCTGCATCTAATACTAATGATGTGATTTTTGTGTTACCACCAGCCATTTTGATGGAAGCAAGCCGGGTGAACTTATCTTTGAGCCAAACCTCAATGGTGCCAAATTTTGTACCAGCAAATATGAAGTCACTGTTGATGGCTATGCGATGGATGTCAAGTCCAGTTGATAGTGATCCTACCACCATTTTGGTGGAGAGTGAAAATATCTGACATCAATTGAAGAAGAAGAGTTAGTTCATCAAGCGATGATTCTTATCTGTAATAAGAATAACTTTGGTATAGGACAAGAAATGGCATTTACCTTTCCTGCAGTTGCATCGACAGAAGAACCACTAGCAAAGAGGAAACCATCATGAATTTGAAGGGAGTGTATGGTTTGTTTTCCCAACAATTTTCTTGTACCAGAGAAGAATGAATTTGATGTATATGTGGACAAGTCAACCTCCTGCCATTATTCACCCCCATAAATTTTAAGATGGACACTTTCCAAGAGAAGCTTTGCATGCACTGCTCAAGCAACATGTTTTGTAGAATATATGGATCTTGACACTCAAACAACCTCTATTGGTTAGTACACTTTATTTTAAGGCATTACAAGAATATGCTTACCTGAATGCTGTAACCGGAGCAACCACAATACAGTTTGTCCCCAGCAACAGCAAGGGATTTCACATATTTGTTGAAATTGATATGCTTTGGAGCCTCTGTCCAATTATAAACCTGTAACAAATCAAATTTTTGTTAATTTTACCCTTATGATTGAACTACATTTCTATTTGAGTTGTTCAAGCAACATAGTAGCTTGCCTTAGCTCCAGTTCCTTGAGATACATAGCACGCCAATTTAGCATTGGCTGTCAACTCATACACTGCCTCCTTAACATCATGAACATCTATGCATTTAATCTCATCAGCTTTAATAGTCCAAACCTGTACATAAGAAGTCTTATTTAGTTGTGCATACCGAAGACTATAACTAAGCTAGAGGATCAACAAAGAGACGCAAGAATTTGGAAGTTATCATGAGGGTAAATATTAAAGTGTGTTTGCAGCATCCCTCTTCTGTTGCTTTCAATAATTGTAGAGTACGCAAAAGACTGTTAGAATGCCCTGCTTTTTTACGCGAAGTATACTCATCTCTATTTGCCTATTCCTGTGAACTTTATTAGTAAATTTAGTACAGGAAAGTACCCTTTAACTTAGCTGTTTATAAACAGGTCTCAAACTGATCAAAGATGTCAACATGCAGGAGATAAAAGAGTTACTCTTCACCTCAAATCATAGCAACATTAACTCTTATGCCCAAAAAAATATTGGTCAACTAAGTATAAGACCAATTTTTCTGGTGACATGACATAGCAAGATAGTTTACCCGGATGGTTTTGTCTAAGGAGCCACTGTATAGTCTATCACCTGAAGAGCACAGAGATGTTACAGCTTTTGTGTGCTCACGAGTTTCTTGAATCACTCTTGGTATTCTCTTCCTTGCATCCCATACCTGTTAGCAGGATATCAAGCGGTACTGTTCAAGACAGAGCCAAACATGCACTGAACCACACTGTTTCTATTGGTTAGGACACCCTACCTTGATAGTTCCATCAGAGTGCCCACTCAAGACCTGACCATTCAGATGAAGCAAAGAAACCACCTCTCCATTTGAGCTCAAATCTAACTCAACAACTTCTTTACAGCTCCACAACTCAGTCTGTGAAATAGAGAACTAACATAGTTACTTTTCTACATAAATATATTGCATGAAATAAATCATATCCCAAATCACCATTCCACTCACCACATCAACAGATTGCAAGTTTAGTAAGACTTTAATTATATCCACTGCCACAGCTGAATGTTTCTTCAGCTTCCTCAAGGTTCTATAGATACTTTTAGCATAAACTCCAAGTGCTTCGTGAGCAACTGAAACATTGACAGTTTTCAGTTTAGTACTCCTTTGTGTAATACAGCACAGTGATAATGTCTATAACTATTATAAATATACCTACTTGGATCACTAATGAAAGTATTCAAAGCTAGGGTAGCAAGGATCTTTTCCTCCAGGTTCTTGGATGATCGGAGGACATTTATGAGTTTGTCAAACAAGGATTTGCGAGCAACATCCCTTACACCGGTGTCAGGAAGAGTAGAGAGCATGTGTGTGAGCCATGTGGCAAGAACAAGGCAAGATTTTGCCATCTCTAAGGAAGTACTCCTTATGCATTCTTCCAAAGCTTTAAATATTGAACCATTTTCATGGTTGCAAAGTACAAAAGCTACCCTTTTCTGCCAAGCGTTCATGGCATCTTTTTCATCCTCCTATGCAAGAAACATTTGTGTCAGTATGGAGAATAATCAACTATTGATCAAACTCAAAAGAAAAATCTAAATGCCTCAGCTCCTAACCGTTGTTTCCACCAAATCATTGTCGTATTGTCCAGACTGCTCGGCCTTCATTAAAGCATTGTAAGGTTGATCAAATCCTGCAATCTTGAGCAACCAAGCTTCCGTGTAGGACTTTCCTGAGGAAGTGACATGTCCAATAAGAAATAGTAAAGCATCTAAAGCCTTCATTTGGGTGTTTGAGAAGTCCTTTTGCCAAAGTGCTTCAATCAGTGTCTCTACAGCTTCTTCCCTGTAAATGCTCATCTTTCGTGGCTCAACCTGAAGATTTGACAAGATAAAAAATATACTGAGGCAACAGGAGAGCATAAGTTACATTTTAGTAACAAGAAATTGATTCCAAAGGCCAACCAGAAGATCAAGCTGAAGAAGAAGACTGGCAACAGCAAGTTGATGCCCCATTGGAGCCATCTGAAGATATACAAGAAATGTATGCATCGTACTAAATGCTCCTTCATCCTTGATTGTATGTAATATTTGGTTGGAGAAGGTTCTCCTATAACACCATAAAAAATAATAATAATAAAATTGATAATGAAAGAGGAATAAAAGTATATTTTGTCACAGACCATGTCTGCGCATTTCAACATAAGAGAGGAATACTGCTGTAAAATATGGGTAGTGTTTAACAGGAAAACATTTAGGTATAAGAATATTATACCTAATAGGAAATAATCAAATGAATATAGTTTCTCTCATTTTCTAACCGGAAACATTGACACACTAGACTCCAGTAATGCATCTCCAAGATATTGAACAAGATGAAAATTGTAATAGATCAATTAATATTTCTTTTGAGAAATAATTGAAGAGAAAGAAAGATTTTGCTTGTGATAAGTGAGTTTCAAGCTTACCTATTCAATTGAACCAGTTCTGAGAGAAATTCCACACAGATGCCTCTTACACTATCATTTCCAGCATGAAATAATTCAAGGACAGGAGATAATTCAATTCTGTTTGCTATCAAGCTCTTGCAACTTTTTTCAGCTTGCATACAACACAAAAGTATGGAAACAACAGATCTCCTTCCTTCCATTTTCTCTAAATACTTTACTAAGGCTGGAATTCCATCTGCTGAAATAACACCCAAAGCATTGAGGGACCTGCCATATTCATCCCCTCCCACTAAAATTTGCTCAAGAATTTCTACAGCAGCATCTTTGGGGTCCATAACTAACTGAAAACCATCCAATTCCTCATTTTTGTTTTGGATCACCTGGACGAGAGAGGGTATAAGTTCATGGGCTGAAAGCTGAGCAAAAACTGGCCTTAGTTGATAAATGAGAAGAGCAGCCTCGGCCAAACCATTCTTAAGTAAAGAAGCCAAACAATCAAAATCAGAATCTACACTGTTTAGTGTTTCTCCAACACTTTCATCCAAAAAAATTAGCTCAGAAAGAATATAAATAGATGTCCTCAGAACTTCTCTATTCAGAGAAGCTGAAAGTATTTCCACTAAACCATTTATGATTGTTGGCTTTGATAAATAAGAATGAATCTGAGGATCAGTCTTTGAATCCTTCCATAATTTAGCTATTTCCAACACAGCTTCTTCACATTCTTTTAAGTTTTCTGATGTGCAAAGTCTTGAAATGTAAGGTTTCAAGGAATTCATAATTGTTTCAACTGCAGCTTGAGACAGCACACTAGTTGGAGATGTTGCAATAGCAATCTGCATAAATCTTTTGCTTCTTTGTCTAATATAATCTTCCTTGTTCTTATGAGCTGTTAAGTCAGGTGTTCTTTGTATAATGGAGAGCACTGAGGCGTCTTTTGCAGAGGGAGAACAGGAAGAACCCCTCGGTGTGTTTGAATTCGAGAACTCCTGAGCTAGTTCAGGATGCTGTTCTATCCATGATGTTATCAATCTCTTCAAAACATAGTTTGTTTTGGGTAATGCGCTTGCAGATAGAGGCTGCCGCGTGATGGGGCATGTTGTGTTTCCTGTTTTTAGCCACTCTTGAATTGCTTTTCTTTCATAGGTCTGGCCTGTTTCAAGGGTGACAGGATCACAAAATATCTGACCTGTGATTGGACATACAAAATCTTTGGGCGGTTTTGATCCAATAGTCTGGTTCTCTAATTTTGGCAATGAAATGCAGCCATGATATCCCTCTTCACTTTCACAGAAGGAACTGCAAATCCAAAGATATTTGAGCATTAAGAGGAAAATGATAAGTCTTACTTATCACATGTCCAAAGATGCGCATAAGAACTATAAGAGTGTCATAGAAAATATCATTAAAAATAAAATATTGATTACCTGTCATTTAGCACCAGCCTATCCTCATTTTCATGGTTCATACTTAGCAGTTGGTTATAGTTTTTCCTTTGAATGTTCTTGGAGACCTATATTCCAAATAACTATTACATAGTTGAACTTAAAAAATAGTAATCACACGTGGCAACAATAAGAAGTTAATGGTATTATCAACAAATAAGGTTATATAGATCCTATCTGAGACATACCATCATTTCATTATCAGAGTTGAAAATGTGATCATTGCTTATGTCTGGAGACGATGATAAAGAGTCAGAGACGGTTGAGTCCCTTAATCGACTAGACAATAAGCGTAAGTACTTGGGTTCTCTTTTATTATGCATATGAGGATTTGTGGAAGAATTATTTTGAGCAGTTCTTGGAGAGTCAAAGGGAGAGGAGATATTAGGAGAATATATATGATTCTTCTGGTTTGATAGATGCACTTTTGGCTCCATATGATCATCCTTGATTGTCTTCATTTCAGGTGAGAAAATATTATTTTTGTCGTCAGAATCCACAGAAGCATCATCAAGCTCAGAATCTGAATCGTCTTCATTCTCTTCAATGATGCTCTCCTGCATATGATAAATTATCATAAAGCCTACATAGTTATGCTACTCTAAACCTATGAATCAAAAGCTATATTATTTTCAATAAGAGATAGTTTTGTGTCACCTTAGCACCCCATATAGACGAATTCTCCACCTTGGAATGGCTGGAAGGTTTCTCGCTGGTGAAATTCAGCATCCAAAAAGTACAGGCATTATTAGGCTCAAATGAAATAAAATGTATGTTGAACTTTCTTATGCCAAAAGTTGACGAACATAACAAACTTCTTAGTACTGAATCAAAAAACACATGCACATGAGCACAGGCGCAGAGAATTCAAATTTTGAGCATGAAATCTTACCTGATTTTTTCATTTACACCATCTTTAGGTATTGACATCAAAGAAAAGCCAGCACTTTTGGGCAAAATAGGACCAAATTTTACGTAATCAGGAATGGACCTGCTCAACTCGTGCAAAGGGGTCATTGGGGGCTCAGCAATTGGCAACATGGGAACCACCTTCTTGCCTGAGGTGGAATCAGAGTTCATGCAATCCTTATAGTACTTTGCATATAGCCGTGTGTTCTCATCCAATGACTCTCCATAAAGCTGCTCCAGCTTTTGCAATTTATCTAACTGATTTGGCCTCATAGAAAATACCAAGGATTCATTGAAAAGTTTATCAAAATCAGCTGTAAAGGACAAATCAGAAGTTTCAGGTATCACTTCCATCATAAGCCTGTGCCTCTCTTCTGAATACCACCCAACAATGGAGCTCATGTGCGGTAGAAACAAACTTTTCCAGAGTTCCGGAGCAAAGTCAATCCGAGCGAAAAAGGGATCAACAATGAACATCTCAAGAGCATGAAGAACACAATTTTGAATGTTGTTCCTCAACTTCCATAGGTAGGATAGGTTTAGGTGTGCCCAAGCCGAGAGGTAGAAGTTTGGCACTCCAGCAGTCTTTTGCTTAGGATTCAGCATTGCACACACTTGCAACATCTTCACAGCATAATCTAGTCTTGCAAGCTTAGTTTCCATATTATAGGTGTTGATAGCTTCTTCAAGGGCTTCAATACCCCAATCCAGGTTTGCTAATACTGCTTGATCAGAGTACTCCACCTCAGTGTCTTTGTCACAACTTCCATCTTCAGCTGCTAACCTCTCTGCACACTGTTCTTTGTGTTGGGTTCTTTGTTCTTTGTTGATTAACCGATCCTGAATGAAACTATCAATAGTTGTAGTCAAGAATCTAACAATATCTTTCTGGTCCATTGTGAATCTGAAGTTTCCTGCCATCTGTGAGGTGCAGTCACCATAAAGAAAGATTAATGTAACCTTTTTTTCCAAAAATTAAAAACTAACACATAAAGAACCAAATCCATTATACGTGTGGACACTTGGAAAGTACAAGAATTGGATTCCATATGGCTAACAAGCAACCAAAACATAATTAAATACTATGAGGTGAAGTCAGTACTTATGTGTCAAAAAACAAAGATAATACAAGGTGAAGTCAGTAGTTAGCATAAACCATAATTCACGCAACAAATCTTCTAGGTAGACAGGATTTCAAGTACCAACTTGATTTCGTAAAGAAATCAGAAATTTTAGCATCAACCAGTTTTTCTAAGTCAAAAACATATATAATTTTGGCACAAATAGAACTTATGAATGGTCAAGATTAATGAGTACATGAATTTCTCAAAGGCTAATGATCAGAAAAACACGGTTAACATTTCTACTATAAAAACTAGGAACATACAGCATCAACGTGTACAAGGTCATCTCAAGCAAGTACTTTTGTCATATGCCCCTGGATCATATATCTCTCTAGGAATAAATCTATATTTGTGCATGCATGTTGACCAACTAAACAAACAGCAGAAAAGTTATCTTTGGACCTAACAAAGTTAACCCACCATTTCATATGCCACTCAGTAAGTCATGAGTATATGATTATATATCAAGTCAGAATCTAAAAGGAGACTAGAATCAAAGCATTACCCTGATTCTGATTAACCCCAGATGAAAATTTTCAAAATTGATTAGGTCTTTGAAGTTTGACCTTAGCTCCTACTTCCCTTTTTCTTCTTCAACCACTACAGCCTTCTACTCCGACCCTTCACAAGATACCACTGACATCTCATCTTCAGATTTTCCAGCTAGGCGTGTGATGGTGAGGGTGTCATATGGCATGCTGGTGATAATTAACAAATAACAAGGAATGATGGTGCACTGTACAGAAAGGCTATATGGATAGTTGCACTTTTGAACAATTCAAATTACTTGACAACAGGCTTTGACTTTAGCTTTGATCAAATTAAACTACTTTGTGGAAAAAGATGATGAATAAGCCAACATGTTCAAGCCAAGTCCTTGTAGGAGACCATCATTTTTCCTACGACAACTACAAGAAGAAAAATCTGGGAAAGGAAGAGCGAAGACTAGATGTCTCTAGATAGTGTATAATAATATGTTGCAAGGTTGGAAGTAGCTATTGCCGGCAATGGATGTACGTGCGTAACGACAGAAGCGAAGCGGGGACCAAGGTAATGTCATATTATATTCTGCAAAGGTTAAGATACTTAATATTATTGTATGCTTTTTGTTTATTGGCAAACGATTGGTCGCCGATTACCGTGACAGAAAAACCAGCAACCAATATTGGCCTTTCGGTTTGAACTAGACATGTTTGAAGGTGTGAAACAGTGATGCTGTTAGATTTAGAACACATCAAACCACACCACCCCAAGTGTCCAAAATAATCTCCTATTTATTGGCTTTTGTTTCTTACATAAGGAAGATAATGTTAGTGTAACACCCTTTTGTTTAGACGCACTCACGTTAAAGTTTGTGAAACTTAAAAATGAGTGAATGTTGAACAAAGTTACAATACTCAATTGTATAAAAATTGTGTTTAAATATAACTAAGATGTATTAGATACGAACAAATGACTGTGTGAGTGACCTGGTAAATGGCTCAACTAGACAATTAGTCTGCACGGCACCACACTATTCACTTTAGCATTTAAAAAAAAAAAACAAAAACCACACTGGTCACTTTTAGTTTCGCATTCATAGCTCACGTAGCAGGTTCACTTTTTGTCTATATTGTTTCATGCAAGCATGATTTTATTTTTTTGGTGTCTGATACAAGCATCATTTATTTCATTTCATCATGAATTTATTAAAAAGCGAGGCCTAGCCTATTTGGGGTGGGCTACGGGGTAGGGTTTTGCCGTTTAGCAAGCCCATTTAAGAGGTGGGCTTTCTCAATCTTTTGTGAGATTTTTCTTTGGCAAAGCGAGGGGGAGGGGGTTTGAACCCCATTTATGTAATATATTATTACAAGGCGGCTTCTTTATTATCAAGCTATGGCCTCATCCTCCATCTTATGTGGGATGGAATTGGGTAAACCAGACTAAAATTAATAGCTCTACAATGTTGAATCGATTTCACAACTATTTACAAAGGAGGATATATTGGAAAATAATGTTAAAATGATATATATAAGTATATAATATTTTTTTAAAATTTTAAATAGCAAAAAAGCCTCTACAATAACCACCTTCATGGCACATGTGAGGCTATGGGTTAGTGGTGGTGACTCCTGCAAAGTGCATCTTGGGGTCCAAAGTTGCTGGTTCGACTCACGCGTTTGACTCACGGTCTAAGACCATTACCCCCTCCCCCCTCGAGTGTGTATGTTAATGAAAAAAAAAATCTTCATGAAGTTATTTTTGAAGTAAATGTATAGGAATAAAAAATGAAAAACAAGTTCAGATAATTTTCTCAAAATAGTTAATATTAAATAATAATAATAATAATGGGAATCCATTTATACCAAGTGTAAGTCTAAAGACTTACTCCCCATCCTAACCATTTAGGTTATTAAAATCTGATGACTTACAACAATTCACTTATTCCACTTACGTGACCTCTCTTTCTCTTCTTACTTTGGCCCTATCATCTTTCCTTCAATACTCTCTTGCAACACCCTCGTAATGTCTATTTCTCCAATACTCTCACCATCGACTACCACCAGAGCCTCCCCTTAACCAACGATAGCCACCGAACAACTCTCCCATTACCCCTTATATGGTTGCATTGTCACTTCTTTTCTACTTGTGCTCACTACCCTTCACGTAGCATCTCATTTGGAGCTATAGGTTGAAAGAATTCACTAACCACTAACATCCTGATTTGAAAATCATAAACATGAAGAGACACTGTTAGGCGCCTTCTGATCAATATTTATTGACCAATTTATATATTTATCAGCTTGTTAGATAATGGCTACCTATAACTTGCAAGCGAGGGGAATGTGAGGAGTGACTACTAGTGGCGAGCAGAGCGGGCTCCAGATGTCGTAGATGTCGCAGGCAGGGAAATTGGAGCTCTTGCTATGCTTTGGGTGATGAAGAGGGACGAGAGTCAAACAGAAAGAGAGGTCACGTGAGTGGAATAAGTGAATTGTTGTAAGCCACTAGATTTTAATAATTTAAATGGTTAGGATGGGGAGCAAGTATTTAGAGTTACACTTGGTGTAAATAGATCCCCATCCATAATAATAATAATAATAATATAGGCAACTCAATTTTTAGCGGCAACTCAATGAGATAAGTACTTGACTTAAGATAATAAAATAATTAAATGGTTAATCCATGTATTATAAAAAAAATTGAGTTTAAAAAATGTTTTTATCTCTCTAAATATATTTAAGATAATAAATATGTTTTTTTAATATAAGTATGAATTTATTCAAGCACAAACATCAAAAGAGAGTACATTTGTAATATAGATAGGAGCATCATTGGTTCACACCTGAACATCCTTATATTTGGCTAATTGAACTAATCTATCTGCAATTGAGTTACAACACCTATTTACAAAAAATTTTTATATGCTTATGAAGCACCAAATGAATATACTTACAACTAATAATAGAGCGATATTTTAAGATAAGATCTACCACTAACTTATATTTTTATTTAAAATATCATTCTATTATTAGTTGTGAGCACAATTTAAGCAACATTTTAAGAGCACCCAAAAATTTCTCCCTACATACATATTAGACTTTGAATATGTGGAATTTAGAGGCTAAACTAAAAGCATCTTCAAGGTTTATCTTAATATCGGATAATTTCTCTTGACTATTTTCGAAACAATTAAAGATGTTTTTTGTATCTCCTTATAATATTATGGATTTGACAATGATTCCCCAAGCAAACATTATGCCCTAAATATTATGAAAAAGCTTAATTTAGAGTAGTATCTCTAAATATACCTTGAGAATCAAGGAAATACAAATAGTTTTATAAATTGAAGTATAAAATGAATCAATTTATTTTTATTTTATTTAACCATAAATAATTATTATCACATCAACTTATATTTATTTTGAAGATGCTATTAATTCAATAATAATTTTAATACTAACTTGAGTCTATATTACTTTTTATAATTATATCTACGTATTTATAATTTTAAGCTACATTTTAAAATATTATATTTTTGATAGAATATATTTTAAAATATTATTATCAGAAATAAAATACCCCTTCAACTTGAATATATATATATATATATATATATATATATATATATATAAAATTTAAGGATATCGATACTTATTAATTATTTATAATTAGAAATACGTCATTTAAATTTTTTAAATTATTTTTAATTATATTTAAAATCCATGAATATAAAAAAATACCGACAACCCGGTAAAAATATAAGAGTACATGAGGAAGTCTCGTTAAAAAATTAAAGTCACTCTTAATTTAATGGTGTGTTTTGTTTTTAATTTCCACTAATATCCTTCCTCCTTGTACAGCCAGTCCTGAGTCAGCCGCGACCCACCTCAGCAAAGAAAGAAGCCACCCCCTCTTTTAAGCACTGCAATCAATCACTCAGTCATTCTTGTTAGCTTCTTCTTCACTCTCTTTCTCTCTCTCTCTCTCTCTCTCTCTCTCTCTCTTTATATTTCGTTCGTGCCTTCGCTGTCGCTGGTGCTTCATCGCTCACTCTCTCTCTCTCTCTCTCTTTCTTTGTGGTTTTGCAATCCAAACCGCCACGACCAATGCCTCCTCCTCCACCCTTAGATGTATGTGATCACCATCACTTTCTTCTTCTTCTTATTTCTTTTTTTAATTTATTTTTTTTAGCTTCAATTCACTGTCATCACCACCGATACGATTAGCTTCTCTGATTCTGAATCGACCTAGATTGATTTTTCTGTTCTTTTATGTGTTTGGTGCTGTGCTTGGTTTGTTGCTAGGGTTTTTGATCGCGAGAGAGGTAGATCGGTGGTGATTGTTTGTTTATGAATTCTGAATTCTGATTTTGTTGTTGTTGTTGATGTTGTTTTCCGCCAGCAGCAGGAGCAGCAGCAGGAGGACGAAGAGATGGACGTTCCTAACTCGGATAATCCCGAATGCCCTCTCGCCATGGATGGTATAATAAGGCTTGATTAAGAATAACACATGGTTCCTTTCTTTGCTGAATGATGATGAATTGATGATGATGATGCATGTTGTTGATGATGCTGATACTGATCAGTGCACTGGATGAGTCTGAATGCAGGATTAGTTTCTCAAATTCTCTATTCCATGCTATATCTATATCTATATATCTATATATTGTGGAATGGGTGAAAGGTTCGGGTGAGTGGAGGGATGAGTTTGCATGAACTTTAATGTTAGAGTCCCACGTTATTTAAGGATATGGCACGTATAGCATTTATAAGCACTTGAGCAATCCTTCCCCCATGGGCTAGTTTTTGGGATTGAGTTAGGTCCACTCGATTCTAATATTTAATTCTTTTGAAATTGCAAAAGAGTGAGGAAGTGATGGTTTAATTTGCTGTGCCTAGCTCCTCTAGTTCTCAATTGAGCAATGCTGATGGCTATGGCAATGTCGTTTCCAAGTTTTAGGGTTTTGGTTTTTGTTTTTTTGGGGGGGGGGGGTTAAGGATCGTGCATGTTGTTTGTAAGCGCAACAGTCGCTTTGATAAATGGATTTGGAATTGGAATGAAGCTCTACTTGAGTGTTAGTCTTACTTCTGTCTCTGTTTGATTGGGGAAGCGGATACTTTGGAATTTTGAGATTCTTTCCTCTGCTTTTTGTGTGGAGCTGTTTGATTGGGGAAGTGGGTAGTTTGAGTTTAAGATTATTTCCTCCATGTTGTGCATGGACCTGTTTGACTGGGGAAGCATTTAATTGGAGTTTCAAGATTCGTTCCTCCACATCACGTGTGGACCCGTTTAATTGGGGAAGTGGGTAAACTTCTGTCTTCCATGTGTGCATGGGCATGTCTGATTGGGGAAGTTGATAATTTGAGTGTCAAGATTATTTTCTGCACATGTGTGCTGTGTGGAGCTGCAGATTTTCAGGACTTTTTTTAAATAAAAATTAATGAGGATTTTTTATTTTTTATTTTTTTTAAGGATCTGTGTAACTGAGTATAGATTTAACTTATTTTTGTTGGTTTTCTTCTTTTATCCCTTTCCCATTTGGCTGTAGCCCAAGCAGAAAACATGAGTACGGTTGATGCACCGATAGTGGATGATCTGCCATCTGGGAGGTTCACATGGACAATTGAGAATTTTTCAAGGCTTTCGAAGAAAATATATTCTGATACTTTCCATGTTGGGGGCTACAAATGGTATGTGGATTTCTGCCTATATACTTCAATTGCTAATGCCTGTTACTTATGTATATGGGTGCTAAATTTTGTGTGTTTTGAATGGTGGTCCTGATTGACCTTATTTGCAATGAGCAGGCGGATTCTTATCTTTCCAAAGGGGAACAATGTTGATCATCTGTCTATGTATCTAGATGTTGCAGATTCAGCGATATTGCTTTATGGATGGAGTAGATATGCTCAGTTCAGCTTGACTGTTGTTAATCAAATTCATAATAAATACTCAATCAGAAAAGGTAATTTCTCTACAATAGGTGTTCACATTGAAATATATTATCTTTACGATATGCAATGAGTAATGGAGGAGTTAAATTTGTCTCTTTTGGATGTCATATGTCTGAGTGTGCATGTTTCCATTGTGCACTGTTGTATACAGAATTTTAATGTAGAAGGAACTTTTCTATATATTGTGTCTGCATTATTTTATGCAATTTAACCTGTGCTTTCTACAAGTTTTTGATTAAAATAGCCATACGTTTTTGCTTTTGGTTGACTTTCTGCATACATTCTAGATCAAATTATAGTAGAGGTCTGAGTTCTGATAGGACATAAATTGATTTTGTTGCTGTTCAAGACTTGAAATGATAAAGTTTGAATAACTTAAATATTGGGTACTTGGCTGATGGTCAACAGTACTTATGACTTATTGGTGCAGTTTATGCATTGGCACTTAGCTTGTTTCTTTGGTGAAGTTTTCCTGTCTGATGACAGTTTTGCTTGATTCTCCCCCCTCTCACTTTGTTTCTTTGTTTCTGAGGGATAACTTATCCTCCTCTCAGGGTGCATTTATTCTCTCTCTCTCTCTCTCTCTCTCTCTCTCTATATATATATATATATATATATATATATCTGAAAAAAAGAAAAAAAGATATATTTGATTGCTTTGCATATTGCAGAAACGCAGCACCAGTTCAATGCACGTGAGAGCGATTGGGGTTTCACAAGTTTCATGCCTCTTTCTGAAATGCTTGATTCTAGTAGAGGCTATGTTGTGAATGATACATGTGTAGTTGAGGCTGATGTTGCTGTACGTAAGGTTCTTGATTACTGGTCTCACGACTCAAAAAAGGAAACAGGTTATGTTGGATTGAAAAACCAAGGAGCTACTTGTTACATGAATTCTCTCCTTCAGACATTGTATCACATTCCATATTTTAGAAAGGTTAGCTACACTTTGTAAACTATTACTTTTTTCCTAGAAGGAAGCACCTCAAGTTCACAATTGTTTGTTACAGGCTGTGTACCATATGCCTACAACTGAGAATGATATGCCATCAGGGAGCATCCCTCTAGCATTGCAGAGTTTATTCTACAAGCTGCAGTATAGTGACACTAGTGTAGCAACGAAAGAGTTAACCAAGTCCTTTGGATGGGATACATATGATGCATTTATGCAGCATGATGTCCAAGAACTTAATAGGGTACTTTGTGAAAAGCTTGAAGACAAAATGAAGGTACATGGTTTTTCATGGTAACTGCTTGTAGTTATGTTGTTTTGACAAAGACGCTTTTATTTTAGATATACGAGTGTATTTATATATATGTCTAGGATATTATTGTATTGAAGTTTCCTCTTGGTTTAGGGAACTGTTGTGGAAGGCACCATACAACAGTTGTTTGAAGGCCACCATATGAACTATATTGAATGCATCAATGTGGACTACAAATCAACAAGAAAAGAATCATTTTATGGTATGCATTTTAGAATGCTCTTGTTTACTACATCATTCCATGTATTCTAGGACCTTATGGAATTTTGGATATATGATTATAGATCTTCAGCTCGATGTCAAAGGATGTCGGGATGTTTATGACTCCTTTGACAAGTACGTGGAAGTGGAACGGCTTGAGGGTGATAACAAGTATCATGCGGAGAAGCATGGTTTACAGGTGAAAAATATTTGATACCAAGGATTTTAATTTGGTTGTCTAGTTGAACTTCTTGCATTGCATTAATTTACTAGTTGATACCTCTTTTGTGTATTAGTCTTATTGCATCAGGTTTTGCTTGAGATTGTTGTTTGATTACTTCATCTCTCTTTGACTCTTCCCCCACTTCTCTCTCTCAACATTTTCCTCGTTACTACTCTAATGGTGAGGCTTTGGCGCAATGGTATAACATTGCCTGGTCTGATTGCTTGGAGATGGTGGACACATGCCTAGTATTTTTGTTTTTGTTTTATTTTTTATTTTTTATTTTTGGATAAGAGAAGAATTGCATTGAGATGAAGAAAGAAATTTACAAGAAGTTAAGAGGACAAGAGATCCTCTATACAAGAACATGTTAGGAACCTGGTACCAGCCATGGAGAATAAAATGAAAATGCTGTATTAATTCACTAGAGAAGATGATATCAGTGTCATATTAGTCTCCTAAAGAGATACAATAGTTTCTAGGTATTAGAGAGACCTAGAACTCTCCCAATCCAAGTCTGCCCAATTCTCAGATGCCCCCCTCAGCACCTCTCCCCTTGCCTATATTGCTTCCCACCTACAAAACCCCTCATCCTTGCTTTTACTACATGCCCTATATCCATCAGCTCTCTTTCTATTTCTTCTAATATATACTATTAATAACAACATTAATATCAATATGAGGAGTCCTAACAATACTCCCCCCTTGAAAAATCACCTTGTCCTCAAGGTGATGTAGCTAGAGGAAAAAACAATGATGAAGAAAAATAGAAGGCTTCCTCCAGGGTCCCAAATCTTGAAGAAGATGGAGGGAAGTGTGTTTGTAGCATAGGAAAGTCCACCTGGGTCCCATGGATCTGAGCCATGTCCCACCCCTACATATGCTTTGGGAAGTATGCCCATGTCACTAGCACCATTGTCAATAGCTACTGGTGTTTTACCAATTGCAAATTTAATCAACCCAATGACCAGCACTTGCTGCTTTGATGATGAGTGACAGCAAATGCATATCTCTTCCATATTATCCTCATTCATAACCCAAATCAGAATTCCTACTTGAGCGAGCTTGACAATGCAGTTAGGAACTCCAACTTGGCGTTTGTTGTCTACAAAGAAGCCAATCGATACGGATTAGATTCAGTTTAATCCTGTTTGATATTTCCATCGACCCTTGCACATCTTTCTTGTCTTTGCCTAAATTCTGTTCAATAATAGTGTTACTAGTTTCTGAAAACTTTCCCTGAAACTTGATTCTTCTGGGTGCTCTCAAAAGCCAAGGCCACATAAAACCCAAAGTGCAAATAGAACCCAAGTTGAAGAGTTCAAGCCCATGCCTACAGGACAACTTGGCTTCATGGCTGGAAAATACAAGTTCAGGCTCATGGTGCATGTGAGAAGAATGTAAAGAGTTTAAGATACTCATCACTTTCTCAAGTGTTGTGGCGTGGACTGCCTTCATAATGTAATAACCACAAGGAGTCCTGTACCCCTGAAATTTAAGCACTGAAGAGGATAATATCACCTTGTAAATTAAAAGGTTGGTAATTGTCCACACGTCTTTATCACGGCATCCGTCTTCCGCATCTAGTTCCTCAGCCTTAGAGTTTTCACCACGATCCTTGGAGTCTTCTCTGTCAACACTTTTGATAATAAAGTATGATGGTGCCACATCTAATGTGGTGTTAGTCCAAACACACCCAACTGCAGCAACTGTGTCATATTCAAGGTTTACCTCCCCTTCGGTCCCTAGGGAATTATATGCACACCAGCAGGAATGAAAATCCCCAAACCCCTGTGGCCAATTTTCTTCGAAAGAAAAATGCTCTGAATCTCTACAAAAAGTCGTCTTCAACAAATCAAAGTCTAGCTGAATTTTTGTTACCTTAAGCTCTTCCTCAAAGCCCTGAACATTAGCTTCGATAGCTTTCCTTCTCTTCAAAAAATATTCAGAATTATCTTCCTCAAGTATGATACGAATGATGATCAGTGAACATGTTGCCACAATGTTAGAACCCAATAGAGCTCCTCCAATGTCAACAACCTTTTTCATATTTCTTAGCTTAAGCCCAATATCAGTTACAGCTGGAACCTTTCTGACTTGGGCTCGGCCCATTGGCTTTAAGACTTGAACTTCAGCCGGACCCCAATATCTTTCCCTTTGAATTTGGGCTTGGCCCATTATGTCAAAAGAGTAATCCACTTTCTGAAAACATTTCGCGTCTCCTTCCTTCCTCTCCCGGTTCACATCGTTGCAGCAGAGAGAGCAGAGAGGTTGCTCTACAGCGGTCATCGCGGCCACTATCACCGCCTGAACCTCCGCCGCCACGGTCGTCGCAGCCGCCGGATCTAGTGGTTCTAGCGGTTCCGGCCATGGAAGCTTCACCGCGGCTGTAACTTTCCAGCCACCATCACCTTCTTCCCATGAGGCACCGCAGTCACCATCGTTGCAGTGGCATCTGTAGATGCAGCCCGCACTGCCCCCATCGTCCCTAGCAAGGCGGCCACACCTTGATGGTGGCTCGTCTCCCCCACCATCAAAGACCCACTTGACCATTCCAACCGCTATCCGATGTTCTTCCTCGGAGATCCCCTTCGACGGCAATCCCAGCTCCTCTATACGTACGTAACGGCATCGCTCCCTCTCCACCGTTGTTTCCTTCTCTCTGCCACCCCAATACTGCCATGGAATCAGGCGCATGAGTCCTTGCTCTATATGACGTACAAATGGGTCGTCAATCTCAGGCATCCCCTTTTGCTCCTTTGGTGATTCCATCACCGTCAAGGACAGATGGGCCATCGTCTCATTTGGGACTTCCTCGTCTTCCACTAATTCACCCCTTTGTTCTGCCTCCACGGGTTCACCCTCGATTTCTGCTTGTGTCGATTCTTCCACTTCCTCTTCAGCCTTGTTCGCCTTGAAATCTAAGTTCCGAGAATGGTGACTATCAGTCACCTCTCCCATTCCCTCAACTTCATCCTCCTCTTCACTGTCTTCTTTTTCCTCCTCCTCCTCTTCATCCTATTTAATTTCAGGAAGAGCAGGAAATTCAGGAATCCAGAGCATTGTGGTAGATCTCCTTCTTCTCCTCCACCACCCAGCTTCATCGTCCTCCCAAACTGGTAGTCGACGTCGCCTGTGTTGTCTTTTTCTCAGCATCATATCAATTTCTTTCATCCTCCGCCTAATCCTTTTCATGCGCTTCTCCCAACTTGATTCTAATGCAAAGAATGGCATGGTTTAAACACGTGGCTTCCAAGATCGGGAGCTCTGATACCAGTTGTTAGGAACCTGGTACCAGCCATGGAGAATAAAATGAAAATGCTGTATTAATTCACTGGAGAAGATGATATCAGTGTGATATCAGTCTCCTAAAGAGATACAATAGTTTCTAGGTATTAGAGAGACCTAGAACTCTCCCAATCCAAGTCTGCCCAATTCTCAGATGCCCCCCTTAGCACCTCTCCCCTTGCCTATATAGCTTCCCACCTCTCTCCCCCAATAGATTCAGAATATTCTCTCTCCTCTGCCTAGTTGGCAGTTAGTTACAAAACCCCTCATCCTTGCTTTTACTACATGCCCTATATCCATCAGCTCTCTTTCTATTTCTTCTAATATATACTATTAATAACAGCATTAATATCAATATGAGGAGTCCTAACAGAACAGAAATAGCTAGAGGAAAAAAACTATTAATGAAGCATTGCTTTCCAATCTCTCAACGTAGTTGAGAGGGAAATTCCTTTAAAAAGATTATGTGCTTTACACTAAATATGCCTAATTTTACCCCACAAAACATGGTTGTCTGAAAATCTGTCATTGAATATGCGAGGATTGTGCTCTAATCAAATACTCCAAACAGTAGCATATATAGAGCATTGCCAGAAACATTTGGGGCCTCCTTCCTTCTCCAAAGTTCACAAAATTTGTCAACAGGAATTGACCGAAGTTTGTAGGGCACACCCAACACTCACCAAAGATGCCAAACAAAGTTTTCCATGACAGATAAGCTAACCAAATAATAACAATACACATTCCTACTAATAACAAAATTGGAGGACACAACAACGATTCATCACTAGTGCCATCTTTGTTTACCCTAAGAATTTGAGCATACATGTCACTCAAGGACATGTGAAGATTAGCCCGATGAAAAGTTGAGTATGGATAATCTCATGCTGTCGATCCAAGCCAGCCAATGAGCATTGGACTGCTTGGCATTCTTGCTGGTCCTGCATTTTTTACACATCACTAGTAATTGGAAACATACTGCACTTTTCTTCAGAGGCACGTTAACTTCCTTATAATATTAGGTTATTGTCATGGCTTAGATATTATGTGCTACCATACATAAATTCAATATATTTCATGAGTTCTTTAACTGTATCTAAATGACCAGTGGTAACCCAAACCGACTTAGACAGTATCTTCTCAATCTGGTTATACAATTTTTAATCCTTGCAAAGCTACTATTGCCTCACCTTTCAGTAGGAGGATCTTTAGAGAGACGGTTAGCTTATCAATACTAATGTCACTCAATCATTTGCCACCATTGGGGTTAATTCTCTCTACCAGTCAAAATTCAATCAATAATCCTAGTAGTGCTGATTATTTCAATTTTTCAGTTGGTGACAGCATGAATCTATGCTGTCCTGCTAGTCATTTTTATACAAATGCCAACAAGAGCCAACCCAAAGCCAAAGAAGAAACCATGAAACAAGTTAGGAGGAAGAAACACATATAAGAAGGAGAAACCATGGGAATCACAGGCAAAATCAAGTCTGGATGAATTTAGGAAACCCAATGCACACCAAAATAAAGAAGGCAATTTTGAGTATGGATAAAGATAAGGCACCAACTGTTGATGTTTTACTGCTGGTTTTCTCCATGTCTATTGGGTGTCTTTAAAGCTTATCTCTTGAAGATGTTTGAGGAATTCCATAGGAATGGATTGAATGGAAAGATTGGTGTTAATATTAAATATACTTTTATCTCCTTGGTTCCAAAGAAGGATAGATCGGTTAAAGATTATTGACCAATCAGCCTCGTCACTAGCTTATAATATTATGACAGTGGTTCTTTCTATTCGCCTTAGTGAGGTTTTAGGAGACATTATTTTGGAGAATCAGGATGCTTTTGTTGTAGGAAGGCAAATCTTAGGTGTTGCTTTGCTTTGATAGGCAATGTAGTGGTTGATGATGTGAGGAAAAGGTCGAAACAATGTCTTGTTTTCAAGTTAGACTTTGAGAAAACCTATGACAGCGTTAGTTGGAGCATTTTGGATAAGGTGTTATAGAGAAAGGGTTTGGTCCTATAAGGAGAAGTTGGGTCTTAGGTTTTTTCTTGCAACAAGTTCTTAATTGGTGATTGCTAATGGCACCCAAAAAACTTGCTTTTGTGGTCATAGGGGTGTGAGGCAAGAAGATCCTTTATCCCACCTTTTGTTCACTTCAGTATGTTCGCAGTTGCTTGATCTTTAGGAAAGTGGTGGGTGGGTTAAATGGAGTTGTCAAAGTGGGATCCAAAGGGATTGTGGTATCTTATTTGCAATTTGTTGACAACATCATTCTGTTCATAGAAAATGATAAGGACAATCTTTTGAGTGCATTTTGTCTGTTTCAGATTTTGGAGTTATCCTCTGTGTTGACCATTAATCTGTCCAAAAGCGGTCTAGCTAGTATTAATATAGATTCTCAAGACCTTTCTAATAGAGCTTCTTTGGTAGGTTGCCAGATTTTGGAGTGCCCTCTTGTGTACTTGGGTGTTCCTTTGGGTGGTAATCCTAGATTTGTTTTGTTTTGGACTCTGTTGTGGAAAAGATATTTAAGTGTCTTCGAAATTGGGAAGGGGCTTATTTTTCTTTAGGCGGTCAGTTCACCCTCATTTAGGTGTGTCTCACTTGTATTCTGTTTTACTTCTTATCTTTGTTCTATATACTAGTGGGGGTAGCTAATACTATTGAAAAGATTGTGAGGGACTTTCTTTGAGGTGGTGCTTTGTATAGAAATTGTGATTACTTGATGAGTTGGGAGGTCTGCTATCATCCTAATAAGGAAGGGGGTAGCATTTTCTCTCTCTAGATCCTAATACCATGTTTAGAGAGAAATAGAAATGAACTAGTAGGCCTTGCACAGGATGTCATTATTCTTTGTTAAGGTATAAACCATTCTTGTGCCTTTACTCAACAGCGTTGGGAGAGATGGTTTTTGATATGGTATTGGAGCTATTGTGGCCAAGTGGTCTAGAGTTCGATCCTCTTTAGTTCCCGTTCTTCTGAATAAAAGTTAAATTTCAGTACAAGATAAGGTGGGCTTGTGTATTGTTTGCACTCCAACCCAAAGGGGCTCTTGTGTGAGAAGGCACGTTAAGATATAAAACCATTCGCGTGCTGCTATCTAGCAGCTTAAGCTTTTGGGAGAGATGGTTCTTAGCATTCCTAGAAAGTTGCAAAACATTGTGTTTGCATGAACCAACTTGTACTTGTGACATACTGGCTCATCATAATTTATTATAGAGCCAACTCAATGGTAAAATTTTAGTGTGTACCCAGTTGTACCTATGTGTAGCCTAATGTATGCCTACATTGGATACGTTCCTAGTGCGGGTACAATAGGCATGGAGGAGTGTCCATGCATCGGCAAGGGTTCTAGTTGTGGAATCAGCTTTGCTTTTTATGAAGGTGAGGCTGTGTACATATGACCCTCTGTAAACAGCATAACGTTAGGAGTCTCATGTACTAGGATGCCTTTCTTTTTCCCCTTTTGTTTTCAATATCTTTTCTAATATTTATCATTTTTGGTTATTTTCCTTCATCATTGTTGTGATTACTCTTTCAGGAGGCAAGGAAGGGTGTCTTGTTCATTGATTTTCCACCTGTTCTTCAGCTTCAATTAAAACGGTTTGAATATGATTTTATGCGAGACACTATGGTAAAGGTTAGTATTAAGGTCTAGAATCAGGATAAATTCCTTGCTTTTTTAAATATATTTGTATGACTTAGTGTAACTTTTTATCTGTCAAATATATGCTGAGAGAAGGAAAAATAACCCTTGCTTGTTAACTTTTTTAGTTCCTCTTAGTTCGCTAGTTTTCTGTCCCTCTATCTTGTCCTTTTGGTGAATGATGCAATTAATACCATTTTGCATATAATTAAGATTATGTGGCAGTTAACTTTTTCTTATATCCAAAATTATGGTAATGAAAGCATAATGATAAGCTTTGATGCTTTTGAAACTTTATTTTCTTTGTACCATTATGCAGTATTTACTATACTTGTAGAATTGTTTCAAAGGCTTCAAAGTAATAGAAGTGTTTCTTTTTAGGAATAATAATCATGACATCTTTCTTAAAGAGGAGACCAGTTGGTGGTAGAAATCTAGGAGTTAGATGATTTAATGATTAGGTTCTTTCATGGAATGGCAAGTTGTAGCAGGTGGAGAAGTCTAATTTGGGAGTGGTAGGTGGATGCTAGGTGGTAGGGTAGGGGTTCTAGCTCTATTGTGGAGGATGCCATTAAATTTTGCTAGAGGATGTAAGTTTAGTGAGCACAAATCCTATTTTAGAGGTGAAAATTAGGGTGGGTATCATACCACAAGTTACACAGCTTAAGTGTATTGGATTCATCATCCAAAATGAAGGAGAAATAGAGAGAGATGTAACTATAGCATTCAAACTGGATGAAATGGTGAAGCGTTTTGGGGTTATTTGTGATTAAAAAAACCACTCAGTCTTAAGGGAAAATTTTACCGCACAACTATAAGACCAATGATGTTGTATTAGACTGAATGTTAGGCGGTCAAAAGCCAATAAGAAAATAATATCAATGTTACAGAGATGATGATGTGTTGGATGAGTAGAAACACTAGATATGATATAATCAGTTATGAATATAGTAGTAGAAAGTTGGTGTAGCACCTATTGTGGAAAAAATGGTATAATCTCGCTTTAGGTGGTTTGGATATGTGTGTAGAAAGCTTGTAGAAGTTCCAATAAGGAGAGTAGATCAGATGGAGGGTAGTTGCCTCAACAGCTAGAGGTAGAGGGAGACCAATAAAAACTATTGGCAAAACAATAAAAAAGATTTAGATTTTAATTGTTTGACTGTTGACATTGTTTACAACAGGACACTATGATGCTATCTGATCATTTTAGCCAACCCCACCTAAGCAGACAAGGGTTGGTTGTTGTTATTGTTTTTGTTTTGTATTTGGCCCTTGATACCATAAGTGGACCTATTTCTCTTTCTCTCTCTCTCTCTTGTTTTATTATTCTATTTTCTTTTACTTTTTAACATTTTTAACTAGAGCAACCATTCACAGATCAATGATCGTTACGAGTTCCCATTGCAACTGGATCTTGATAGGGAGTATGGCAAGTATTTATCTCCTGAAGCAGATAGAGGAGTTCGCAACCTTTATACACTTCACAGGTGTTGATAGTTTCTCACCATTGATCTTAATTAGAGGAAGTTCTGTTCAATGAAATCTTCCAAGTTGGTTAGAGTTTGTTAAGAATTGATCTATTTGTTGAGGACCGAAATTGAATTTTGCATGTTATAATGTGGTGCCATATTTTATATATATGAAAAAAAAAAAAAATTCTATGGCACAAATTTTTCCTTTGGCTAAGCTGCTGATTTTGGATAAGTTTAGGCCATTGGATTCCATTTGGTGCAAACATGGTCTTTTTAAGGGGGGTCCTCTGAAAGATGTGTTGAGACTTGAGAGATTGGGCAGCTTAGCTCCATTGATGTTTTATGGTTTGCTTTATTGTTTAATTTTTAATTGTTTTATGAATGATCCCCTTATCAACTAAATTTTATGCCCTTTTTTTTTTTCTCTTCATCTTAATCAACTTTTAATTTGATGTGGTTTTGTATCTAATTGATAATATATGCTAATGGATATTGTGTCCGCCATTATTTGTTTTCAGTGTTTTGGTTCACAGTGGTGGGGTTCATGGCGGACACTACTATGCTTATATAAGGCCAACTCTATCAAATCAGTGGTATGCGTCGTTTGCAGGAATCTCTTGAATCTCAGTATTTATATATATACTGTTACAGTGTTACATTCTTTGATATTTTTTTTTTTTTTTTTTTTTGTGTCTTGCACTAGTTTATTTGTCATGAAAACTAGCTTGATTGGTGATTCACAACCAATTTGCCTCTGGGAAACCAGAAAATATCTTGAGATTTGCATGGATGTGCTACAGTGCTTGTGGTTTTAGAATAGTAGATATAACTAGTGAACACACTGATCAATGAAAAGAAAGCAAAAATTAAGAACTCAATCCTTTGTGGATAAACCATGAAACAAAGCATGCCAATCGTTTTGTATGTCCTAATGATAAGTTATTTTGTTCTTTACACTGAACTGAAAGAAGTTTCAGAGGTACACAGCATAGGGCTTTGATATGGAATCATGGATATAACGGAAGATCTATTTGCAGACGTTTTCAGTGTTTGGAGATATTGGAAGATTATTTAGATTTGTTGGGTGTCCTTAACAAGCAGTAACTTTTAGGTGTTTTCCTTTGTTTACTGTTAGTCAATTTTCTCTCGTACTATGTTCATCCTTCGACAGTAGAAAATGTTTACCATGAGAGGGATAGCTAGTGTGATTGATTTGCCTTTGTAATTTCATTCTTAAAATTGGTTTTCATTGGCCTAACGAGAGCTTTGTAGTTGGCACATATATTTTTGGTAGTTTTGGTCTCATCTTTATTTTTGATAGGAGTGATGGCTAGCGTGATTGATGTCCCTTTATTTTTAATTGTCTCTCTATTTTTCATTGTATCTTACTGAATTTTATTTTGAAAGCATAGCATAACTCGCTTCTTTCAGGTTTAAATTTGATGATGAACGGGTTACAAAAGAAGATGCGAAAAGGGCCTTGGAAGAACAATATGGTGGTGAAGAAGAAGTAACATTCCATTAGCTTTGCTTTGGCGCTTCTCTCATCTATAGTTGGATATCATTTTTTTGTCTTAATCAATTTTCTTTTTCTTTATAGTTTGATAACTATGTTTGTCAATAGTGAATTTCCTTTTTGACATTATCATCATATCTTTTGGTTTTCTTAATTTTTCTTCTTGTTCACAGTTACCTCATACCAACCCTGGGTTCAACAACTCTCCCTTTAAGTTTACGAAGTATTCAAATGCATATATGCTTGTCTATATACGTGAGAGTGACAAGGATAAGATAATTTGTAATGTGGATGAGAAGGACATTGCCGAACACCTTAGAGTAAGATGTTTGACTCACTGATCTCCCATGGTTTTGCTGTTTATATTTGGATGTAAAAATGCTTTATTTTCAACTTTACATTGTAGGTGAGATTAAAGAGAGAACAAGAAGAAAAAGAGCAGAAGAGGAAGGAGAAGGCAGAGGCTCATTTGTACACCATCGTAAAGGTTACAACTCTAGCTATCCCTTCCTAGTTCAAATTTTCTACCTTTAGATGGTTTTTATGGTTGTATGAGTCATAAGAGTTGGTTCAGTGACAAGTTATTGATTCTTGGCCCAAGGTTGCACGCGATGCAGATCTGTTTGAACAGATTGGAAAAGATATATTCTTTGATCTAGTGGATCATGATAAAGTGAGAAGTTTTCGTATTCAAAAACAAATGCCCTTTGGCCTTTTTAAGGTATGAACTACTGTTTTATCATCCGACTTGCATAGCAGCTTTAATTCATTTGGCAATCTATAGTTTTGTCCATTTTATTTGGCATTCTGGCATAATTTTTTTCCCATTTTGAATTATTTTCAAATGGCATTGGATATCATCTTTCAGTCACATGAATCAATTTTGAACAAATAAACTACTGAAATGGAAAATCATTTCTGCACTGAATTCTTTCATGCGAACACACATGGTGCTGTTTCAAGTTTAAGCTGTCTGGTTATGGAAGTATGAGATTTCTAATGCCTGAATGACATTTGCTGCTTTTCACTTGCTGGGCTTGTGTGGAAGGATTTCTTGTAGGCCTCCTAGAAGTTTATTTGTCATGGACATGTTTCTTTTAAACCGTTGGTATATTATGGTACGGTCTAGGTGACTGACACCTTTATCAGGGTTTTTGGGAATTTTACTGGCATTCACTCCCATATGTCATTGACAACTCTGGTTGGATGATTTTATTAAAGATCTTTCTTTTGCTGGAGTAAGGGCATGTGGAAAACAATCTTGTACCAGACATTTTCTGCTTGGTGGGGGCAAAGCCTTGTTAGTAAAATTTGTATGTGATTTAGAAACGTTCTATGAATATATATGTAGGGCCTAGAATTGATATTCAGGTTTTGAGTAAAGTTTCTCTAAATTAGGGATGTCATTTTTTTTGGTTTTTTGGGGGGGGGGGGTTGGGGTAGAATAGATTAGTCAGTTGTTTGGAGCAGCTAAAATAACTATGGGCCTATACTGTAATTTTAGATGACTCAAAGCTGCTTAAATTTTTGGAATTGTCATTTTAAATGCTGTGCCCTTCTGTGCTGATAGGATGCATGGTTTTCAATTCATAGTCAATTGTCCACTTTAGTGTCCAGTGACAAGTTCGATTGACTTGTAATTCATTTGATATCTGATGAAACAAAATTTGATTCTATATTTTCGTGATATCTTTCTGACATTGAAGCTTTTATCAGGAAGAAGTTGCCAAAGAGTTGGGTGTACCTGTCCAGTACCTACGTTTTTGGTTGTGGGCGAAGCGCCAGAATCACACATATCGGCCAAATAGACCACTGACACCTCAGGAAGAAACACAATCAGTGAGTACTTCACCCAATTTAAAATGCTGTGTTACTGTCCATAAATTACATGGTGGTAGGCATGCATTTATATTAAGTATGATATCCTTATTCGTAACCTTATGTATTTCTTTTTTCTTTTCTTTTCTTTTCTTTTTTCTTTCTTTCTCATGATAAGTATTCCAAGAAATCTGAAGGCTTCCCTGTCTGCTTTATACCATAATATAGTTGCCTTGTTTGTGCATGCTAATGGAAATGGCTTCACAAGTTTACTGTTCTGGAACGCAAAATGAAGAGGAGAAATAAATTTCTTTGTCTTGTGCTGGGAATATAAAGTTGGCTTAGTACTGGAATAGGATAGTCTTCTCTTAGTTTGACATGTTATTGAGTTGTTATTCTTTTCCTTTATTTTTCTGAAATTATTATTATTATTATTATTTTTGGGATAAAAGAAGAATTATATTGATATAAGATAGAATTTACAACGAGATAGGAGGACAGGAGATCCTCTATACAAGGACCAAAAAAGCTATGAAAAAAACCTATCAACAAAGCAAAGATTTCCAATCTCTCAACATATCCGAGAGGGAAACTCCTTTAAAATGACTATATGCTTTATACCAAATAGAGGCCAAACGCATAATCTTATCCCACAAAACATGCTTCTTTGAAAATCTATCATTGGAAGTGCGAGAATTGCGCTCCAACCAAATACTCCAAACAGTGGCATGTATAGAGCATTACCACAAAGATTTGGCCTCCTTCCTCTTCCCAAAACCCACAGAACTTGTCAAAAGGAACTGATCTAAGGTTGCAGGGCACACCCAACACTCACCAAAATTCATTTGATGGCACATTTGAGTATGATTCTTGAAATTCAGTATTCTAAATTTATTTTGTCTGACAGATTTGTGATTCTCGTCCTTGAACTCTGAATGAAGAATGTTCGTTTTGTGAAAACTTATTTGATTTAATTTGAGTACTGCTGCTTATGTAAAGCATTGATTATTCACTTCTTTGAGTTTCATTTTAACTGGGAAAAAAAAAAGGAAAAGAAAAAAAGAAGTGACCTTGCTGAGATTGAGAGTGGGAATGAAAATTTCATTGTTTGATATTTCGCTTATTGAGTATAATTTACACTTATGACTTGTAGGTTGGACAGTTAAGAGAAGTTTCCAATAAGGCAAATAATGCAGAGCTGAAGTTATTCTTGGAAGTGGAAATAGGGCAGGTACTTTTTTTTTTTTTTTTTTTTTTTGTAATTTCATCCTTGTTCCTGATAATCTGGCAGTGACTTACAATATATGTTCTCTCTCTAACTGACTTTAATTGACATGGATTTGTTGTTTATGCCTTGCATGTTGAATTAGGATTTTCGGCCCATTCCTCTTCCAGACAAGTCAACAGAAGATTTGTTGCTATTCTTCAAACTTTATGACCCCTCCGACGAGGAATTTCGGTACTTGATCTTCCTACTAATTTTTAGAGTGAAAATACATTTACTTACAAAAATGCTACATCTTTTGTTTTCTCAGGTATATAGGGAGGTTTTATGTGACGGCTAATGGGAAGCCCATGGATATATTGAGTAGACTAAATGAAATGGCAGGATTTGCTCATGATGAGGAAATTGAGCTTTTTGAAGTGAGTCAATCTGCATGTATCATTATTTTCCATGATTGTAATATAAGGGGAGAGAAAAATGCTTACGCTTCTTATGCACATTCAGGAAATAAAATTTGAACCTCAAGTTATGTGTGAACTTATTGACAAGAAGTCTACATTTCGTGCCAATCAGGTATAAATTATAAGTGATTAACTGTGGATTCATTTTTGAATGCTGTCTACTGTCATTTGTTATTTTTCGTTTGTGGATTGGGTTTCTGCAATCAGTCATGCCCAAACTAGATTGTGTTCTATTGGGGCACACCTGATCGCTGATTGTCTGACTCCTGCTTTCACCTTTTTGTTCTTGGTCAGCTTGAAGATGGTGATATTATTTGCTACCAGAAGACCCCCAAAGTTGGAAGTGGTGAGCAATTTCGCTACGCAGATGTTCCTTCATTCTTGGAATATGTGCATAATCGTCAGGTATGGAGGTTTTTTCCCCCCAGTAAGGCCATTATAATTTATTGTTCTATAAATTCTGAATTGTTGTATACTCAATTTCAAAAACTCCCGTTCTAAGCATGGATACTACAAAATAACTGGTGTAACCTAATGTGGATAGTCCTGTGGCCTCTTATCTATCTATTCAAGCTGAAAGGTCTTATAGATCTGCATGCCTAATACAAAGCCAGATCTGCACTGATAGTCAATGGAAAATGACTTAGTTTTGGAAAGAGACAGACTGATGAGGATGCAGAACTATTTGTAGTTGTTTGTTGCTTTTGGCATGATGTCTGGAAAGGACAAATAAGATGATAGTGGGATGTGAACCACTGGGAAATGTTGCAGTTTTGCTGGTTTAATCTCTTTCTTTTTACTTTTTTTTTTTTTAAATTGTTCTAAATGAAATTGAGATTACTTTAGCCCATTTGGGTTAGAATTTAGCAGCAATTACAGACACATGCTAAATCAAAAGAAAGTGGAAAAGACATATATAATGACTGAACTTTCAATTTGAAGGCTTTGTATTTATTTACCAGGTTGCTTAGATAATAGGTTTGCACACCTGTATTGATCTCAAAAATAAGATACGGGTATGTGATGATTTACTAAGTTATTAGATTGGTATACTAGGCATGGGATTTCACCATAATTCCATGTGAATTCCTTTAATCATGTCATTCAAGATAAGTGTTAGATATAAAAACCATTCATATGCTTCTACTTAACAGTTTAAGTTTTATATAGCATCAAAGTGGTGCCATCTTGTCCCATTAAATTTTATTAGAAGAGAAGGAAAGAGTATAAAGGAGGATGAGACATCCTCACAAAGAGACCTTGAGCAGAACATCAGAGAGATGCCAAATCAAGTTTATGGTCGACAAGGAATAATTAAAAATTCTAGCATTCCTTTCCAACCAGATATACCAAAGCAGAACATAAACCAAGGATTGCTACAAGATTTTTGCATCTTTACAAGGGCCAAAACCTCTTAATTTAGTGAGGAGAAAATGATGTAAATCCATAGGCAAACCCCTAACTCTCCAAAGATACCAAAAATGCTTGTCCTTAATAGACCTTGCTATAGGGCAATGCACAAAGAGATGAGCCCCTGATTTGAAATCTAATACGCATATTAGGGGATAAAGCGGTAAGAGGCCTGTGCATCTGGAGCGCGTTATTTTGTTTTTTTTCGTTTCTTGATAGAAAAAGAAATATTATTAACAAAGAAGAGAATGTACAAAAGAGGATATGAAATTCTCACAATAATGCAAAATATACATCTTAGACCTAAAGGGATAGACCATCTAACAAAGCATGCCAATCCCTTTGAATGTCAACTAGAGGAACACCTTCAAATTGACCATGAGCTGTACACCAAAGGGAGGCTAAAAAAGTAATCTAATACCAAACAAAATCAATAGATGAAAAGGAATCATTAAAAATCCTAGCATTCCTTTCCAACCAAATATATCAAAGCACAGCAAACACTAAAGACTGTCACAAAATCTTTGATTCTTTACGTGAGCCAAAGCCTTTGAATCTAATAAGTAGAAACTGCCCTAAGTTCATAGGGCAAACCCAAGATTCATCGAAGAAACCAAAAAGCCTATTCCAAATAGATCTCGTTGAAGGACAATGCAAAAAAAGATGAGCCCCCGACTCAACGTCTAAGCCACACATTATGCCCATGCTATGGGACAAAGCAACGAGGGGCTTGCATTTCTAGAGCATGTCATTAGTGTTAATCTTGTTAAGAACAGCAATCCAAGCAAAAGCTTCGACCTTCGAGGGAGATTTAGATTTCTAAGTAAGCTTATCAAAAAGAAATCTTTCTACGTCAGGAGAGGAAGTTAAAAAATGAAAGTAGGATTTACATGTAAAAATACCAGAGGAGTCGAGTCCAAATCCTATTATCAGGGGCATTGGATAGGTGAATATGATTCAACATAGGAAGAAGAGACTCTAGTTCATTAGCCTCTCTGTCATTCAAGTTTCAGATAAAATGGAAGTTCCAGGAAAGGTCATCCGGAGAAAAAAAAATTGACTAACAGAGGTATTATGTAGGGATGACAAACGAAAAAGCCTAGGAAAGGTAACAGAAAGGAGGGGCATTCCTAACCCAAATATCTTGCTAGAATTTAATGCGAGAACCATCACCTAAACGGAAAGACAAGAAAGGCCAAAGGGAAGGTAACCCTTGAAAGATGAATTTCCAAGGGCAATTATGGGTTACGCTACTTACAAAGTTGGTGTCCCACCCATTCGGATGCAAGTCATACTTACTTCGAATGACTTGGTGCCGTAAAGAATTTGGATAAAGAGGAAAGCGCCAAAGCCACTTAGCTGCCAATGATTTGTTTTTGGACACTATATTACGTAGGCCCAGAGCCCCTTCATTCTTCGGTTTACAACAAATCTTCTAACTAACCAGGTGATCTCTTCTAGAGTTCCCGACCCTTGACCAAAGAAAATCCCTCATGAGCTTTTCAATCTTTTGAGCAACAGCCACCGGAATATGAAAAAAGGAGAGATAGTATAAGGGAATGCTAGAAAGACATGATTGGATGAGAGTGATCCTTCCTCCCAAATAGAAAAATGCACATTTCAAACAATCCAGCCTCTTAGAAATTTTACCCACCACAGGATCGCAAAAAGAAAGTGCACGTGGATTGCACCCCAAAGGAATGACTAAATTAGAGATGGGCCACTAAAGCAGCTTACATCAAGCTAAAGAAGCGAAGGCATTCAAAATACAATTATCCACATTAATACCCACCAAACCACTTTTGGCCAAGTTACTCTTAAGACCCGAAATAGCCTCATAGAAACCCAGAATAGTTAAGATATTAACAAAAGAATGTCCATCTGGCTTAAAGAAGAACACAGTATCATCCGCAAACTGAAGGGGGAAGAATACCACTTGCTCCCCACCAACAACAAGGCCCTTCACCAGTCCATTATCAACAGCTCTCGAAACTAGACGGCTAAGCACATCAACCACCACGGTGAAAAGAAAAGGAGATAGGGGATCTCCTTGTGTCAATCGCCTTTGACCTATAAACCAGGATCTGGGTTTACCATTAACAATAACTGCAAAAGAAGAAGAGAAGAGGCAACCAGACATCCATTTTCTCCATCTTCTCCCAAACCCTTTCCTACCCAAGACTTTGTCCAAAAAACCCCAACAAACACAATCATAAGCTTTCTCAAAGTCTATCGTAAAAACAAGACCTTCATTCCCTTGAGATCTAACATCATCCACCACCTCATTAGCAATGAGGGCTGCATCAAGAATTTGCCTACTAGGGATAAAGGCACATTGGTTTTCAGAAATAGTATAAGAAAGAACCTCCCTAAGTTTGGAAGCACTTTGGCTATTATATTATAAACACTAGTTACCAAACTAATGGGTCGAAAATCCTTAACCTTAATGGATCTATCCTTCTTAGGGATGAGGGAAATGAAGGTTGAATTCATGCAAACTCCAATTTTACCATTAAGGAAGAATTCGGCAAACACCTTAAGGAGGGAGCATGTTATTTGTGTTAATACTGTTGAGAACAAAGGTTCTGGTCTTTGAGGGAGCTTTAGATTTCCAAATGAATTTATCCAATAGGAATCTTTCTCTATTTGGAGATGAAATCAAGAACTAAATAAGATTTGTAAGTAAAAACTCTTAAGAAATCAAGAGTCTAGGTTCTTAAGTTAGGAAAATTAAGATCCGGATAAAACTTCTCTATTTTCTGAGCCACAACTATAGGTGTATCCACGTCAAAAAAAAAAAAAAAAAACAAAAGAAAAGAAAAAATATAGGTATATGAAAAAGGGAGAGATAATATAAAGGTATGCTGGACAAACATAACCGAGTAAGAGAGATCTGACCTTCCAAATGGAAAAGTTACCTTTTGGAGCAATCTAACAACCTAGAAATTTTACAAAACTTAGATCCTAAAAGGATAACACATGAGGACTACGTCCCAAAGGAATGCCCAGACACATGGAGGCCGCTGAAAGACTTGAAAACCTACTAAAGAAGCGAAAGCATTCAAAATTTGATTATCCATATTAATACTCACTAAATCACTCTTAGTCAGGTTGATTTTAAGACCAGAGATGACTTCAAAGAAGCCCAAAATAGATAAAATATTAACAAAGAAATTAGAAATTTTTTCTAATGGGGGATCAGAATTGTTAATCCGCATCTAGTTCCTGAAAGACAACTATGTCATCAGCAAATTGAAGATGAGACACTAACACCCTCTTCACACCAACAATTAAACCCTGTTATTAACATCTGAACACCAAACAGCTAAGCACGTTGCGAAAAAAAAGAAATGGAGATAGAGGATCTCGTCTCACACCCTTTTGACCTTTAAACTAAAATTTAGTATTGTTAAGATATAAAATCATTCATGTGTCTCTACTCAACAGCTTAAGCTTTTAGGAGAAATGGTTCGTGACATAGTATTAGAGCTTTTATGATCAAGATGTCTGGATTTTGATCCTCATTTGCCCCCATTCTTCAAAATAAAATGTTTAATTTCAGCGTAAGGTAGGATGGGCCTGTGCATTATCCACGCTTCAAGCCCAAAAGAAGCTCTTGCGCGAGGAGGCGTGTTCAACATTTATGTGCCTCTACCCAACAGCTTAAGCTTTTAGGAGAGATAGTTTATGATATTTAGGTTCATCATTTATAGTGTTGTCAAATATCTGCCATGGCATGGCGGAATTTGAGAAAACCGCCATGAAAGTGTGCATGGCCTGGTGGAATCTCGTGGTGGCCCATGGCGGGTCATGGCATAAATATTGGCCAAACCCTTGATATTTTAGGAATTTTGGGTTTTAAAATAAAACCCTAATCCCTTCTTGCTAGCTGCGAACCCCCTTCACTCTCTGTATATCTCTCTCTCATCTCTACCTCTCCCCCTTCCGGAACTCCAATGGCTGCTGGCGGCCTAATTTCGGCTACCTGACTGCCAGCGACAACGACGACCCACGAGTAGTGGCGGCCTCCCACGTTGGCAACCTCAACCCAGCAGCAAGGTTTCCTCTTCCATTTCTTTCCTTCTTCTTCTTTTCTTCGGTCTTCTTTTTCCTTCTTCTATTATCATTTTCCTTCTGTTTCAATCTCTTTCTCCCCCCTCCCCTTTTTGGTTCTATTTCAGCTTTTCTTTTTTCCTTTTTTCTATTTTGTTCCATCCTTTTTTTTTTACCCTGTTCTGTTTCAGCCTTTTTCCTGTTACGTTCTCGGCTGAAGCCTCTTTTTTTTTTTTTTTTAATTTATGATTATGTCAATAATTTTGTGTGAATGTGGCTGTTGAATTTAGTCTTAAATTTGATAGGTTTAAGTAGAGCTATAATGACTTATGAGAATATCAGATTATGGGCTTTGATTATGCTATGTTTGTATTTGACTATGAGTATTTTATGTTTTCTTTCTTGACTTAGGCTTTGATTTTGTGATGCATTTGCTGAATTTATTGCATAGAATATATTTCTAATTTTATTGTTCTTTATATATGTTATTAGCTTTTATTATTTACTATATTTAGCAATTTTTTTGGTATTTTTTGTATAAATATATGTATAATTTCTGTTTGCCATGGCTTCTGCCATAACCCGCCTCGTCATCTGCCAGATTTGCATGGTGGATTTTTGGCTCACTATGGTGAGCCGCCATTCGATATTAACAACTATGATCATTTATCTTCTAACTGTGAAGGTAGAAGAGGACAGATACCCTGAAATCTGATTTCTCCATCTTTTCTCAAACACTTTCCTATCCATGACTTTATCTATAAAACCTCAACTAACATGATTGTAAGCTTTCTCAAAGTCTAATTTAAAGACAAGACCATGTTTTCTCCTAACATTGTCTATCACCTCATTTGCAATAAAGGTTGCATCTAAAATTTGCAGATCCAAGATAAAGGCACTTCGATTTTCCGAAATGGTATCAGAAAGGACCTCACTCAATCTATCAGGAAGCGCATTTGTTATGATCTTATATACACTAGACACTAAACTAGTAGTTTCAAAATCCTTAATCTTAATTGCTCTATCCTTTGTAGAGGATAACGGAGATAAAAGTGGAGTCCATGCGAACTCCAACATTACCATTAAGATGAATTCGGAAAACACTCTAAGGAGGTCAGACTTAACAATATCCCAACAATTTTGGGAGAAACCAAATGTAAAACCATCACCAGGCGCTTTTTCTGTCTCCAAACTGAAAACCAACAATCTATTTTCAAAGAAATGGGACACCAATCTAAATCCTCAATGAAAGTTCTACGAGGCATATCCTCATTAAACAACTTAGCATAGAACTTAGAAATCTTAGAATAAATCATCTCAATATCGCTAGAAAGACCACTACTCTGAAGCTTTTATAAGGCTTTTTCTATGCCTCCCAGAAGCCACCCTGCCAAACTTGTATTAGCATCCCCTTCCTTAGCCCATTGGGATTTGACTAGTCTCTTCCTTAACCAAGATATTGTCTAGATCTAGCCTTAACTTCTGTCTCTTATGACAAGAAGCATCTGAAAGATTACCCTCTAGCTCCAACATATCCAAACAATCAACCTCTTTTAAGATATTTTCTTTTCTAATTCAGATGTCTCATAAATAGATTTATTCCACTCTTTCAATTTTTCATTTTAATTTTCTCATAAATTTAGAACTTTCCCAACCCTCAACAGAAGCTGGATTTCAAATTTCCGAGCAGAAGGGATGGAAGAGGGATGGCTGAGCCACATGTTTCCAGGCCTAAAATGGGTAGGGCCTCATTTCACCCTACTAAAACAGAATGGCAAAGTGATTAGAACCATGGTGAGATAAGCTTTCTTGCCCAAGATATGGGAAATCATCGTCTCATGCAGAGGTAAAAAGGCATATATAAAAACAAGAAGCAACAACATAATGCCTTTTAGCCGACCCAGTGAACCTAACTCTGGAAAGGGGAATATCACTAAGGCTATACTCCGTAACAAAGTGTTCAAAATCCCTCCCCAATTGGATTTTGAGGTGCCTATCCTCTTCAAGATTGTAGGCTACGCTTCCTAATGAACCTGTGAAATCTTTGGGCCTGAGGGCTCTCTAGAGTATCCCCAAAAAAAGGCTGTGAAACCCTTTCCTAGCCAACCAGAGTACTACTGTTTAAAAATCTTAAGTATATAAATCCCTAGCCTTTTCTCCAACCCCCCTGGTTTCCTAATGATGGTATCAACTATCTCCCTAAATCGGCAGATAGTGCGCCAATAGTCCACATTCCAAAACCAATCTTATGAATTATCTTCTTTATCTAAACCTTTCGACGAAGATGTGGGAACCCTTGTTTATTTTTGAGTACATTCGAGTGCAGATGTAGCAGCTCTTGCCTCAACACAGTATTCATGTCTCGAGCATTACAACACATTACTTACGGGTAATGACTTAGCACTAACACAATCATATTGTCTATCCATGTGATAAAGGTTTGACAAAATTTTTACACAGGGTTTGCTTGAAATAATCCTTCTCTTTTATCCGGGTTTGAGACTAGCTATGTAATGATTTTTATTAAGTGCATCATAGGCATAGTTTGTGAGATTAAATATAGCAAAAACAACTTTTGTTTTTGGAGACTTGTTATGTATAACCTAATATTTCAAGTCCTTTTCAATTTGTTACATTACTTTGTTTTGAAGGTTGTGCGCTTCCGGTCTTTGGAGAAACCAAAAGAGGATGAGTTCAGTCTTGAGTTGTAAGTTTTTTGGTACCTACAATTAGTCCCCCCCCCCCCCCCCCAAAAAAAACAAAAAAAAAAAACAAAAAAAAAAAACCCAAAAGTATTATAATTAAAATCTTAGATAAATGCATTTACTTGAAGAAAAAACATACTTGCACAAACAACCCTCCGCAAATTCCTGTGCAATGCATTCGATAACCACCTTAGTTCCATTGCAACTTTTTCTGAATGGTCAAGATATATCCACCTGCAAGTAACTTGATATATATTGCAAGTCATATCTGCTCTGTGATTATATAGGTCAAAGCTGCATACATATGACGACGTTGTTACAAGAGTCGCTCAACATCTTGGTTTGGATGATCCTTCTAAAATCAGACTCACGTCTCATAACTGCTACTCCCAGCAGCCTAAACCACAGCCTATCAAGTATCGGGGTGTAGAAAGTTTGTCTGACATGCTGGTTCACTACAATCAGGTATTCGTCACAATTGCAGATCTTTCTTAATAGATTGTGTTAGATTTTATAATTCTTGCAACCTGCAAGTACCTCAACATGGCTGTTTGTTTTACTTGGTCTTCTGATATAATAAATTATTTTCTTATGTTTTTGTTTATAGACTTCCGATATTTTATACTATGAAGTGTTGGATATCCCTCTGCCAGAATTGCAATGCCTAAAAACTCTTAAAATTGCTTTCCATCATGCTACCAAGGATGAAGTGAGTGTTAGTTGTTTCATTTATCGTTTAGTTGGTAAGTGTGTTAACCTAAGTTTTCTACTTCTAACAGAGTTATCCTTCCTCAGGTGGTGATTCATACTATCAGATTGCCAAAACAGTGTGCCGTGGAAGATGTTATTAATGATCTTAAATCAAAGGTAAACCATATAACCAAAATTGATGTGCTATCCTGTGAGCCGTATTGATTGTACAGGGTTGAAGAAACATTGGCATGCCTGCTTGTATGCTTAATCCATCTGTTTTGAAGAGACATTGATAACTCTGTTTTGATGATAATTATTTCTTCTATTTATGATAGAGAATTTTTAACCAGATGGTTACCATTTAAAATTTCCTTATTGAAGGCAACTGAATTTGAAAACTTTATGTATACTTGGATATGTGTATTCGTTCTATGCAGATGACAACTTAGAGATGAATGTTATTTGCTGACCTCCACACCAGATTTATTGGATTCCGGATCCAAGTTCAATAATATTAAACTGAAATCCTAAGATAGTTTGATATGCCTTATACAGTTGCCCTGACAGCTTTAATTCTTCTATGCAAACAACTCGAACTTTGGAAACCCTAATCAACTTTTGATGGAGAGCCAGTTTGAATTGGATAAGGGGGACATTTTGATAAGAGAGGGAATCATACGTGGTCCTCATCAACTGGATTTTTTTTAAGATGTTATAGTGAGATAATTAGTTGACTGCATTTAACTATCCTATCATCTTTTTGAAGCAACATCTGTTAGAATGTCGTTGTATTTCCTTTATACTATGATGTCCTTCTTCTAGTCCAATTGGTGAAGCTGGGCTTAACTTGTATTCTCATTTGGGGAGAGCACTTCTTTGTAAGCATTCCTTTTTCTGAACATGGAATATTCTAACTTTGCATTCTTGCGGTAGTATGTGTCAAACAGTAGTTTCTGCTTTAAGGAAGTTATTTGAGCTAATATTTTGTATTATGTGAAACAGGTAGATTTATCTCGTCCTGATGCAGAACTTAGACTGCTTGAAGTTTTCTATCACAAGATCTATAAGGTGCTGAAGGATATAGATTCTGATTTTTCTTATTCAAATATTTGTCTTAGCATTAATCCAGATTTCCTTGAGTTGACTAATCTTATTGGTACATGTTGTTAGTTGTCACGTGGTGAAAAGCAGATTGATCAGCATCACTCTGATGTGTTAAGGCAATGTTGCCTGATCATTGTAGTCATGCCACTAGAAAAAAAAAATTATAATTATATAACTGAAAAAATTAACTACATCTTGATTTTAAATCAATTTACGTCATGATAAAGCACCAAAGTGATCGAAAGAACATATGATAGCTTAAAAACTTTAATGCGTACAATCTTATTCAAATTAAGTCATGAAAATGTGAAAGGAAGTCTTTGCCAGGCAGCCAACTAAAAAATGACTGGTTTTTTCTGTCTATGCTGTGTTATTTTTATTAAAGATCTGAATGCTGTGTTTTTTGTTCCCTTTAATTAAGATCTGAAATTAAGATTTTATTTTATTGATCATTATCAATTTTTTCGTTTGACTGAAATATACAATATGTATCTATATATTTATGTAATGATGTCCTTTAAGGATAAGGAAAATCTATTGGCCTATCGTTTTAATTTTTGTTTTTGTGCAGCAGTTATGCCTCCTGTGTTTGCATATAATTTAAGCATTTCAACCTGCTTAATCTGTTAGCTTTGTCCATGACATTTTTGTTATGAGTTGCTATTTGTCTTCTTTACTTTTTGATTTTTTTTTCCTAGAGCAATCTTTGTGAAGATGTTTAAAATTGAGTAATTTCCATTTTAACTTTATGCCCTACCTTTTTCAGATTTTCTCTCCCAGCGAAAAGATTGAGAATATTAATGATCAATATTGGACGTTAAGAGCAGAGGAGGTAAAGATTTGTATAGCACTGTTATATGATAGTAAACTTGTTTAGTTGTTTGGATGAGTTCATATTTAGTAACCAAATACAAGATCTTTTCCTGACAGAAACCCTGCTTTATTTTGGACGTGACAGACACGACCTCATATCATCTGCTTGATTTAAGCCGTTAGGGGGTGGTTTTAAGGTTTGGCCAGGGCTGGTACGAGGTCTGGTCAGCAGTTCAACTGGTCTGGGTAGACCTGTATTAAGACACTGTTTGATGATATAAAATGTAACTTCTAGTTAATATTTTGAATAATACTATTTGACAACACTTGCTATCAGGACTTGTTTAGTTGTTTGGACGAGTTAATATTTAGTAACCAAATACAAGATCTCTTCCTGACAGAAACCCTGCTTTATTTTGAATGTAACAGACACGACCTTATATCATCTGCTTGATTTAAGCCGTTAGGGGGTGGTTTTAAGGTTTGGCCAGGGCTGATATGAGGTCTGGTCAGCAGTTCAACTGGTCTGGGTAGACCTGTATTAAGACACTGTTTGATGATATAAGATGTAACTTCTAGTTAATATTTTGAATAATACTATTTGACAACCCTTGCTATCAGGACTAGAAACACTAAATCTATAGTGATATTGTTTTATAATTTTCTTAGTACATTATTCCTCTTTATTTTAGTTTCTTGTTCCAAATATAATTTTGTTTTATACTATTGAAGATTCCTGAAGAAGAGAAAAATCTTGGCCCCAGTGATCGGTTGATCCATGTTTATCATTTCATGAAAGACACTGCACAAAATCAGGTGGTGAGATCAAATTTCCTATATACTTTTGTATTATAGTGCTTCTTTGCTCCAAATATAATTCAGCTTTCAAAGGAATTGACTCATATTACTATCTCAAATATAATTTTTCTACTGATATTTGCATATTATTTTTGGTGGTGGCTCCGAATTTAACAGCAGATTCAGAACTTTGGAGATCCTTTTTTCTTGGTTATCCATGAGGGTGAGAGTTTAGCTGATGTCAAATTGCGGATAAAGAAAAAGTTGCAAGTTCCAGACGATGAGTTTTCAAAGGTTTATATGCCTAAATTAATTCAATTATCTGCACTTATTTTAGCATTTTCAAGCTTTTTCCCATTTGATATTGAGGTATATTACTGATTGTGTTCACTTTTCTTTTGTCTGATAACTAAACTACCATTTGAAAATTTTGGTTGTTCTTTATATTCCGGTCCTGCTTCAATTACTTTCTGGATGGAGACCACGATTGATTTAATTTTCTGTCTGTTATTTTCCAGTGGAAGTTTGCGTTTCTGTCACTTGGTCGTCCTGAGTACCTACAAGATTCAGACGTTGTTTCCTCTCGGTTTCAGGTCTGTTTGTCTCCTCTTTCTCTCATGTTATATTTCCTTTTGGTTGTGCACATTTGACTCTGAGGCTGCTCTGGAATTCACTGAGGCATATTGTTCAATTTCTACAAGTCTAAGTTATTACACTGTTTGACTGTTTAGAGAAGGGATATCTATGGCGCTTGGGAGCAATATCTTGGACTGGAACACACTGACAATGCTCCAAAAAAGTCCTATGCAGTCAACCAGGTAAATGGTATTTTTAGTGGACCAGCTTGTTTCTTTCCTTTGGTGATGGGATGTATGTCTGTGTAGGTTGTATATGCACCGTCTTACGCCTGATATGTGGACATCACTATGATTGAAAGTTTAGGATAGATTAAGATGATTTATAGACTTAAGAAGAAAATAGTATCACTTTTTATGCTTGGTTATATTTAGTTACTTTAAAGAAACTGACAACCTAGAATCAGTTATGAACTTATGACCTAAAGTTAGATCTCCTGGTGATGACAATCAAAACCAACTTAACCATAAATCTGGAATATGGTTAATTGCCTCCCTTATTGAAAGCTTTTTGTTGAATACTCTAAAATTGGAATTCTACAAACCATTTTCTATGGGCATATGTGGATTGGGTTGTATAGGTTAGAATCCCAGCCGCATTTGTGGGAAAAGTTTTGTTAACCCACCATCTTGAAGGTTGTGGGAAAGATAGTAGAATCCTACGTTATGTGGTTTGGTCATGTGAGAAGACCTGTAGAAGCCTTAATAAGAAGAGTAAATCAGATAGAAGGTAGCCTAATAGTTAAGAGGCACAGAAAGAGCAAGAAAACTATAGTTGAAATTATTAAGAAGGTCTTTGATTTGAATAACATGTCTACGGACATGGTTTATGATAGGATACAACAGTGTCATTTGATCCATGTAACCAACCCTACCTAGCGGTAAAAAGCTTTGTTGTTGTTGTTGTTGTTGTTGTTGTTGCATGAATAAGGAATTTGAAGGTATTGAGGTCTATTTGATTTTTTAAAATATTATATAGAAGAAAAAATTATCCAAAAATTATAAGCAAGGAAGACAATTGTTCTAAACTGGTGTATTTTGTCAAACACATATTGAAGTAGGTTAAAATATTTTCAAACAGCATATATGTATATGTAATGTTTATAAAGTAAAATAAAAAAAATAGAAAAGTGTCAAATATTTTTTATCAAAAGTTGCAAATCTGAAACTTAACTTGGTTGGTTTATGGATCTCAAGCATTTCGAATGTGGTTTGATGGAAAGATGCGGAAGGAAAACAAAAAGACTTATACACAGTCTTAGTTGATCTAGAAAAAATCTATTATAGGTATTATGTGAGGTCCTGTTATAAGTGAATTAAAGAAATTGAGTAACATTGCCACCTATATAGCATACCTGTTGTAAAGTTTGATGGAAAGATGCCGAAGGGAACAAAAGGACATATAGTATATGTGGGCTTCATTGATCTTTAACAAGCATATGATAGGGTACAATGAAGTCTTATAGAGGTTCTAGACAAAAATGGGGTGTGTACTCCATATATTTAAGACATAAAGAATATCAATGATGGGGCAAGGTGTGGTGTGTGAATGCTTGGAGGAATAATCGAAAGTGTTCTATGACAGTAGGTTTGCTCTGAGCGTTACTTAGAGTCAAGACCTTTTTACACTTGTATTGGACATACTGGTCATATTGAAAACCTCATACCTCAATGTTTCCTTTTTGTTAATGATATACTCCTTCTTGATGAGTAAAGTAGTTTATTGTAAGCTTTTCATTATAATACTAGAAGTACGACAAACAAGGTATATGGAACGTAAGTTCAGCAAGGCATGAGTTAGCGATGTCTTGGAGGTGAAAATGGGGATCACATTATATCATACGGTGCAAGATTTAGGGATCTATCTTACAGTGATAGGGAAATTAATGGGGATGTAATGCTGGATTCAAATTGAGTAAATGAATTTGTGAGATGTTTCTGGCATATTATGCTAGCAAAGTGCCTATCAAACTCGAGGAGAATTCTGTAAAATTTTGCAAAATAGCTATGAGACCAGCGATGCTCTATAGGCTGTAGTAGTGAATGTTGGGAACTAAATTGTCATTGGAAGTAAAGAATAAGTGTAGTAGAAATAAGAATGCTGAACTGAGTGACTGGATCTACATGAAAAGAGCTGGAATGAACTTGTATCTAAGATATAGTTGCTCTGGTGCCTATCGAGTAGATGATGGAAACTCGTTTAAGGTGGTTGGTCATATGAGGAGAATATCATTAGACGCTCTGGCGAGAAAAGAGGATACAAAGGATAGTTTGATTAAAATTTAAGAGGATGACCCACCAAAAAACAATGGAGGATCCTTTAGAAATGGCCTTGTGTCAAGTGATTCACTGAAAACTTGGTTTTCGACAGAGCTCAATGGCATCAATTGTTCTATTTACTCAACTGCACTTAATGGGATAAGATTTCTTGCTAGTGGATTGTTATAATTGCAGTAACTTTAGGTTTTTGGTTAAAAGAATTGTTGTTTATAATTGAGGAAGAATACTTAGAGAGTAAGACATGCTATGAAATAATAAGATGAGAATAGCTCATGTAAATTCATACAGACATGAATCTTGCTATTTTAGGCTCTAATTCCCAACTACTCCATGGTATATCTGTGTTCTTATTTTCAACTGCTCTCCCCTTTCTTCTTTGTGAGAAAGATTCAGAGATGGATTGTATTTTATACTTCTATCAAACGTTGTTATCAGCTTTATAAAATAATTGGGAGGGGAGTTTTAATTTATGCACTTGATATTTGGTAATTTAAACCAAATATAATAGTCGCAAGAATATACATCACTGGGAATAATTTTATTTGCAGGTATTGGGATTCTCCAACGGTTATATCTCAATTTTGCAGAGTCGTCACACATCTGTGAAGCCAATAAAAATCAACTACTAGAAACGATATGTACCATTAGAAATGGACTTGTATCAGCCCCATACGTGTACTGGAAAAAGAAAGAAATAAATAAAGTTCACCTTGTGTGAATCAGGTTTACTGAAAATTTGGTTTTTGATACAGCTATTTAGCCAACCCACTTAATGGGATAAGGCCTGTTGCCGATGGAAAATTGTTATACTTGCAGTTACACTAGAGTTTGGTTAAAAGAACATTCATTATTTTATTTAGGAAGAATACTTAAGAGTTCGAGAATAAGGCATGTTCTGAAGTAATCTATGAAGCATAAACATTGGCACAGACACTTGACTACATGGAAACACGCCAAATTTTAAAAATTGTAGGACATGGTCCCATAGATATGGCATATATATGTATATATAAATTAAACATTTAAGAACAAAATCCATTCCCATTAAAAAATAAAAAGGATTCATAGATGTCAAACTATAAGTACTTCAAATATTTATATATGTCAAACTACTAATACTGATTACTTTTTAGGCCCCTCCTAAAAAATGGAGGATCATTTCTATTAACATTTCCAAAAATATTCATGTCCTAGTAGAAGTAGTGATGTACAATTACATATACAACAAAAATAAATTAACTAAGATGAATATCGAAAGATTAACTTTATTTTCTTCTCTACCATTGTTAATCTCCTTCATTGACAGAGTACATTCTTTTATGTGTCATGTTTTTTAGTCTGAAGTGGCTTTAATTAGGTGGGTATTGGGTTGGACCTTTTATCTAAGATTGTTCATTAAAACAAGTCCAAGGTTTAAAAAAAAAAAATCTCCAAGCCGTGTTCATTGTTCCCCCTTTATCTAAGTTGTCCCCAAGCAGGAAAAAAAAATATTTTTCAATTAAACACGTAGGGATGGTGTCGGACATGTGTCATACGTGTGCTCTATTAGTGTCTGTGTCCAACACTTGTTGGACATGTGGATGCGCACCAAGCTGGTGTGTCCATGCTTTCTAAGAAGTAACAGAACAAGAGAAGCTAATCTGAACAGAGTTTTGCTTGTTATGCTCGTATTTCTGACGACTCCATGATAATTCTTTGCTTGTTCTCCAACAACTCTTCCCCTTCTGCCTTTCAAACAACATTCAGAGACGAGTTGTTTGTAATACATTCTTATCAGCTTAATAAAATAATTTGATGGCAAATTTTAGCTTATGAAGTTGAGATTTGGTAATTTAAACCAAATATAGTAATGGCCAGAATATACGTCACTAGAAACATTTGCAGGTTTTGGAAGGCTGCATTGATTCTTTTTCAATTTTTCAGAGTCATCACACATTTGATAAGCAATATAAACCGCTAGAAAAGATTTGTACCATTAAAAAGGACCTTGTATGAAACTATTTTGCTGATAATTTTGTTTTTCATAAAGCTCAGTAGCATCAATTGATCTATTTAGCCAACGCCACTTAATCGGATAAGGCTTGTGACTAGTGGAGAATTGTTATTGTTAAGTCCCACATCACCTAAGAATATGGTCAAGATAACCTTTATAAATGTTTAGGCAACCCTCCCTCATGAGCTAGCTTTTCGGGTTGATTTAGATCCATTATTCTAAAATGGTACTAAAGCCTAGGGCTGGGCATGGTTTGGTGGTTCTATTGAACACTCCAAACTGAACTGAAACCAGTAATTCAGTTCAAATTTTTGAACTTAACTTGTTGAAAACACTTGAACCAGTTTTGAACTGGTTTCAAACCGGTTTGAAACCAAAACCCACTGAAACTAATGAACCACGTTAGCACTGTATTCAACGGACACCAACAGCGCATCCTTCCACTGCGACTTGATCTCATTGCGTGCTGTTTGGTTGCCGCATATTAACGATAGATAGTTGTGGCAATGGTGACTCACTCACTTCCTGGTTCACATTACATATACACTCCATGCATATATTCCACCCCACACTTCCTTCCCCTCTCTCTCTCTCTCTCTCTCTCTCTCTCTCTATTAGTTTTTTTTTTTTTTTTGGTTACTTTATATTGCTTGTGTTGATGTTATTCGGTTTTTTGCCCTATATGCGTTGATTGTGGATTGAAGAGAAAACTGTATCTCTGTTCCTATTTATGTTCAGATCTGTGTTGTAACGGTCTCCACATCACAAGACTCTGTTTCCTGTTCTCTGTTGCCATGTTTTACATTTTTTTGTTTGTCTGTCCAGTTTCTCAATAGAAAACAAAAATTTAAAGGAAAAAGGAATGGAGAAGGTTGTGTTTGTAAGGATTTTTAATCTTTGAATTTGAATTTTGAAGTTGTGTTGAATTTTAATTGTATGGAGATGATTCATGGATCTCTTCCTGAGTTTGGTATAAGATTAAACTAAATGGATACTAACTGGTTTTATTTGGTGGATTATCTGAACCAACAAAACTTGTTCAGTTTTAAACTGTTTTAGAAAAAAAAAAAAAAAAAAAACCAGGTTTTGATGAGATGGTTTGGATTAGTCCAAGGTATGGTTTGGTTTAATGGTTTTTTTTGAACACCCTTACTTTTGGTGTTGCTGGGCCACTGTTAGATGTCCAGTCGTGGGTGTGAGTGAGGAGGTGTGTTAGTCCCACATCGCTTAAGAATATAGCAAGGAATATGGCCAAGATAGTCTTTATAAATGCTTGGACACCTTCCTCCATGAGCTAATTTTTGGGGTTGAGTTAGATTTACTCAATTCTAAGAATATTGAGATATAAAACCATTCATGTTCCTCTACCCAACAGCTTAAGCTTTTGAGAGAGATGGTTCATGACATGGTATTAAAGTCTCTATGACCAAATAGTCTAGAATTTGATCCTTGTTTGCACCTATTTCTAAATATAAGTTAAATTTTAGCATAAGATAAGGTAGGTCTGGACAATGTCCATATTTCAAGTCCAAAGAGACTCTTGCGTGAGAAGGTGTATTGAGATATAAAATCATTCATGTTCCTCATTGAGAGAGATGGTTCATGACAGTTATAATTGCAGTAACTTTAGACTTTTTGGAAGAAATTTTGTTATTAACTGAGGAAGAAAGAACATTGCAAGCTCTTAAATAATATAACATGAAAGCTAATCTAAACACATACAGACATGAGTCGTGCTATATTATGGTCTTATTTCTACAACTGCACGATGTATGGTTGTTCTCTTCGCCTTGAAAGAAACATTCAGAGATAAATTCTTTTTTTGTAGTCCTATTTAAAGTTGTTTGTAGAAACCCTAGTAAGGAAATCAGATAAAAGGTAGGCCAATTGCTAGAGTTAAAAGAGAGATCAAGAAAAATTATAGGTGAAACCATTAAAAAATATTTAGATTTTAATGGTTTGATCGTTGACATGAGTTAGAAAAGGGCACTATGATGTTTGATCCATGTATAGGATAAGGCTTTGTTGTTGTTGTACTCTTGTCTAACATTGTTATCAGCTTGTTATATAATTGGAAGGGAAGCCTTAGCTTGTGCACTTGAGATTTAGTAATTTAAACCAAATATAGAAGAATTTAATTTTGATCCACAATATTTAGTTTTTTACACTATCAACCAATCATATATATAGTCTTTCACCTTTATGGTAGTTATTGTGAGTTAAATATTTCTAATTATGTGCCAATGTATGATTGGATGATAAGATAAAAAAATACTGTATTAAAATTAAATTCTTATAATAACGGCAAAGAATACATGTCACTGGCAATAATTTTATTTGCAGGTTTCGGATGTCTCCAATGATTATTTCTCAATTTTGCAGAATCGTCACACATTCGAGAAGCCAGTAAAAATCTACAACTGAAGAGATCTGCATCGTCCCAGTCAGTCAATATAATAATAAGTTATGCCAGTGGCACTTTGCAGCTTTCAGGAGGCGGAGGCAGCAAAAGTGTAGAGATGCTCTTTAGTAATCTTCTGTTCAAACTCATTACATTATAGCTTAGGGGATAGGTGTATAGCGTTGAACAGTGCTTAATATTTAAACTCATTCGCTTAGGCACTCATCTCTTTGGTAGTCAGGAGATTGAGTTTTAATTCCTTTGTAATTTAGTACATAAGATTTTGGGTTTGGTTTTGTATAGAAGTTATAGGGATACTCAAATGTCGTCCATTTCTGCTTCTTCTTCTATTCTGGCCTTTTTGTTTGCTTTTTCTTGGAGAGACGAGAAGATCAGGATTTTGTATATGCTTTTGCAGGGTCTTCAATGTAATTTTTTCTTATGCCTTCTATTTAAATTTTCATTAGAGGCATATTGATTTGAGATTAATAGAAACATTAGTTTGGACTTTGGCCCCAGTTCGTTTCTCATGTTCACATTTGCTGTTTTTCTATTTTCTTGTATATTGCCAAGAGGACCTCTGTTCAAACTGGTTTGCAGAGAGTCACTTGTATTGCCGTCCCGTATTTACCACCGAGGAGGGCCAACTGCGCTATATACGTGTAATGGTCTGTATATTGGGGCAAAATTAATTCGGATATGTTTTTCTCAAATATATAAATATTCACAATATTGCAGACAAGTTAGGTCAGTAGTCTGGTCTCTTCCATTTGCATCTGCATTTGATGTCTTCATTGTGAGATGACCATCTATCTGTGGAGAGAGATCAATGAGCACTGATTTATTGTTTGTTGAGTAAATTTTGATGGCTAGGTTTTAAACATGAATGTGACTTTTAAAATAGAAGTTTAATTTTGATAAGTATTTTATGCAGACATCTATTGACATATTAGAAAAAGTGTTTTGATTTTTATGTCAATTATTTTAAAAGTCTTAGATATAGTAATAGATGGTTGAACTTATACCATATTAAAATTAATGTCTTAAAATAGTCTTGCGAATTCTAGATAATTTATGAACAAGATGTATAATATTATATATGCATGATGCAATGGTCAATAGTTGCTTCAATTGTGGGAATTGCCTTACGCCCAATATTTTATCTCTGATCTACATTTGTTTTCTATCTATATCGATTTGTGTCTTATTGGAGCTACAAAATGAATGAAATGTTGGCTAATTAGAAGATACGAATGTTTACGGTCGAAACATTAGTCGTCTCTTTGATGGGGGAAAAAAAAGGCACGTTCTCGGTATATTGCTAAAGGTGTAATGAGGGTGGTCTTCTTAGTTATAAAAATAAGACCAGAGGTCTATTTGATCTGATTTTAGAGAACTCAGCTTTATTTAGGTTTGAGTAACACTAGCAATCGTGGCTAGTAGCTTTCTATATAATTCCACGAACTTATTCTTTTTTGGGTCAAGCAGGCACTAGTTTTCCTTTTTTGAAGAGGGGGGGGGGGTGTTTTCAGAATCTACACTTGTTTTCTGGTGCAATCTTGATTCTTGATCGTGGCGTTGTATACAGTCCTCCCAAGCCATTTCAGGGGATTTATAGTTATATAAAGGGGAAAAAGTACCCTCTCCAATGATTATTTATTTTTTCTCAAACATTTCTATCATATCATTGTTTGAATGTTGATTCATATATAAAATTTGAGAGATTTTTAGTTGAAAAGTGAGATTTTTACCAAGTATTCGAATACATAATTAAATATAGGTTTGGTTATATAAATCTCTATTGCATATATGTAAATCCTCAAAAATTTGAATATTGATCCCCATTATATACTCAAATACAAGTTTCAAAATGCATTCTCTCTCCAATGATGATTTCTTCTCTCTCCAACTTGTCTATTATATTATTGGTTGGATAAAAATATATGTATAAAACTTAGGGGATTTTCAGTTGACAGAGTGGGGATTTTTAGTAGTATTTGTGGCGTATTCGAATACAAGTCTGTTTTACAAAAATTTCCATTGCATAATAATGAATCCCAAAAATTTGAAAAGTTATCTCCATTATATATTCTAATATAAGGTTCAAAATTTTATTTTCCTTTATGATTAAAAGAAAAGCATTTTATCCCCAATATATAATTAAAAAACCCCAAAAAATTATTCATAAATTTTGATTGTACTATTCATCAAACTTTTGCGAAAAAGGGTTGAGAGGACCGAATATTCCCAAAGGAAAATGTTATGTGTAAACTCCATTTTTCGAAACACCGTGTCAACATCCACCCATTCACCCACCAATCATTGGATGGAGTGTGGATCCCAATTTTAATAGGGTCTATATCCCATTTAATAGTAGATGGATGGGTGTCAGCATAGTATCCCAAAAAATGGAGTGTATACATAGCATTAACTCATTCCTAAAACATTTCGAAAGATTGTAAACATTGTTCCTTGAACAAGGTGCCTGGGCCATCTAGCCATGAGCTACGAATGACCAAGCATCTTTTACCACTCAATTAAAATTCATATAAAAGTTGTTGGCCCCACAATAAAAAAAGGTTAAATAGATCCGCAAGTCTGGATACTTTTTGGAGATTTTGAATTAAGTCTTTGCATTTTAAAACCTTAGAATTGGGTCCTTTGAGTCCCTGTACTTATAGAAAGGTTAAAGGTTAACTCCCTGTTAAATGTGAAGAAATGGCAAATGGTTTGATGTCCAGGATAAGGGTCAATATTTGTTGTTACTTATGTGAATCTATTTAATTAATTGTTTAACTTTGACTCATCTTTTCAATATTACCGTTATGATTTGGGATTTCTTCATCTATTCTATTGTCTCTTTCCTCAAATTCATGTCTTTCTTTCTCTGTATTTGCCACTTTGTCTCTTTGTAAACTAACCCCAGATTGTGGGGGAGGGGGTTACTTCGAAAGCAAATTGTTGTGGTTCCCACCTTTTTTTTTTTTAGTAATAATATATCTTCTTAAAAAATATCCTCCTAATTATTAAACATGAAAAACATTGAATGCTTTGCAAATGTATTTATTATCTTGAAAACATAAAAGTCGTTTATTATTTTCCTTGTTTAGAAATTAGGAGGATAGTTAAAAAAATATTTTAGAAGGATATATCATTACTCTCTCTTTTTTAAGTAACTTCTACTTAATACATGACTTACTCATTTGAAAGAGTAAGTATTGACACTTGCCTATCTCATGAAACTGTTAGCCATTTCATCTCGGTGAGTTTATGTTCTTATAGTATAGGGACCTAATTAGAAATTTATAAAATGTATAGAGACTTAATTAGAAACTTATAAAAGTATAGAGACCCAATTCTAAACTTTTAAAATGTAGCGACCTGATTCAAAATCCCCAAAAACCATAAGAACTTATGCATCTATTTAACCGTAAAATAAATTCGTATAGAATTTGAATTGGCTTAGAAAAACTATATAGTTCCGAGCAAAAAAAAAAAAACTATATATTTGTTAAATATGGTAAAAGTAATCTTACTATTTTGAATTTCTAGATAAATCTTGGAGATTCTCTTCCGCCCTCACAAGGGAGACAGTAAGTTTTAACTCAAAACATATGCAAGTCTCAAAATCAACCACAACCGTAGATTCATGGACACACATCAACAGTGGAAATTTCACTTGCTATAACCAGTTACAAAATTGATTTTAACCAGATTTTATAACTAACTAGATTTTGATCTACTTATCAATTCCTTCTCCAACCAAAGATGTTGAAGAGGTAAATGCAGCTATTATGGCACCAGTACAAGTTTGAAACTAATTAGATTTTATATTTGGAACTACTAAATTTGAGTCCGAGAATGTGTGACGAAAAATAATCAAACACGGTCAACAGTACAAGTTTGAAACAAATACCAAAGTTATTTACTACAGCAGAAGATGCATTCATCCTTGTAAGGATCAACAGAGGCATGCTGTGAACCGAAGTCCCTTTGGTGTATTAACAACAGTAGAAGATGCACTCACCCCTATAACATAAGAGTAAGAGATCCTGCAAGAAACTTCAAATTCAGTACGGATAACTAGCATCAATGCGGTTCAATTTCAATATGATGAGAAAATAAATGGGCAGAAAAAGAAGGGGGAGGATTTTTCATTTATAAACTGAGAGTAAATGAAGAAAGTAAATAACTATTCAATGGAGGGAAAGTTTATTATCACTACTTATTGAACGTTGCGGTATGGAGGGACTGAGAAAATTTTATTTTGTTAAATAACATTTCACTTATATAACCAACGATAACGCGGCGCGAAGTACAGTTAGCAAAGAGAGTAATAAAATTATCTCATAGTAAAGGTATAACAACTATGAAAAAATCTCTAAAGTATTCATGATGATGGTTAAAAGAAGAAAGTATTCACAATGATTCCATTTATAGAATTGCATGTGCTCCGTTGTTTTAGTGCAATAGAACGGTAAGCTACTAGCCCCACTAATTATGATTCAAGAAAGAGTGAACTCTATACTCTTAAAAGAAATAATAGAGTAATACTATGCATAAAAATTGATAGTTAAATCGATTTTTTAATTGTCTTCTCAAGACTTGAATTTAGAAAGATAAGAATATATTTTGTGAATTATCTTTCCTGTATTTAGAATTTTGTGAAGGAAATAGTGAAAACAATCTTTCACAAAATCCTAAAAATAAGAAATATAATGAAAATGTGATGATAGTTATGTAATTAATATTAAAAATAGTAAGCAATTTTTGAAATCAAAGAAGACCTAACCTTATGTTTAGAATGGTTTACCATTTTCAATTATTAAAACTTGATTTTCAAATATTATCTGAGATAAACTACACTTTATTCCATGTAGTACTCTAGTTATTCATGCTCTTTCTTGACGAAGTCACAATTCATTCTTCACTCAATTAAATTCAAGTACGAGAAAAAAGGTAACAAGGGTATGAAGGAACAGTAGTGATTGCCTACTCATCATTGACCCACTGGGGAACACATAACCCCATTCGCTACTTCTTGATCATGTTGATTCTGCCTGCCAAGTTGTTCAAGAACCTAGAGCAGGTGTCTCTCCAAGATGGTAGCACTAGTAATGACCCTATGAAGCCACAGAAACCTGTGAAGAATCCTACCCCATGCTCATGTATACTGCTTCCAAAAACAATGAATTATCATCTCTCACTTGTATTGGTGGTTTCTGATATTCTATCATCTCTTTTTGACATTTTCTATTGAGCGGTTCTCCGCAAAGATTAGGATTTCCTTCATAAGCTGAAGCATTAAAGCTCTGCAATTGTGTTCCAATGGGAATTTTGCCACAGAAGTTATTGTTTGACAAATCTAATATAGAAAGACAATCAATTTGAGTAAAGCTAGAAGGAATTTTGCCTGACAAATGGTTTCTTGACAAATCAAGAAACTCTAGTGATTTTAAGTTTCTGATATTAGAAATGATTTCCTTACTGAGATTGTTCCTTGATAAATTCAATGAAACCAACCCAAATAAGAACTCAATGTCCAATGGTATTTCCCCTGTGAGATGATTACTTGAGAGATCAATGCTTTTTAATAACAAATCTGCATTTTTGAAGCTATGATCCACGCCTTTCCACATCAAGGATAGGTATAAATTATATTCTATCAGAAATATTCTTCCATCTGGATTTTTATATTTATGATTCATTGATTCAGTTGAACTTGTAGTGTCGTCAGCCATTGTGGTAAAATTCTTTATGCATGTTGGGATTCCACTTGATAAGTTATTTAATAAGAGATCCAAAACATGAAGCTTGCTTAAGAAACAGAGATTTGAAGGTAGACTTCCATTGAAGTGATTGAATCTTAAGCTTAAGACTACCAAGTGTTGTAAGCTTTCTCCAATCCATAAAGATATTGGACCATTAAACTTATTTTCTCCTAAGTCCAACCAGACCAACTTGGAGCAATTCTTCAAGGAAGAAGGTAGTTCTCCAGTCAAACTATTATTTCTTAAAATCAAAGCCTCCATGTTAGCTAAGACACCCATTGAGAAGGGGAACTTTCCTGCCAATTTGTTATTGCTCAGGTCAAGAAACTCTAGTGAGTACAGATTATTCCAACAATCAGGCAACTCACCCTTTAATTGGTTGTTTGATACATCCAAAATCCTCAATTGTTTAGCTGCATTGTTACCACACACAAATGAAACAAAATCTGAAAATTGATTCTTGGAGAGATACAGTGCCACTGTTTGCAACAAAAACAACGGAATGGAACCTTCAAAGTGATTTGAAGACATCTATTTCTGAATAAGGTAACTCAAGTGGCAAATTTGGAACTGTGCCTGTGAGATTGTTGCCTGAAATATTGAAAAACGATATCGTTTTGAATTTGCCCCACAACCACTCAGGTATAGGGTCCAGATTCCCAACATTTGCAATGTCAAGCTCCCTCAAGTCATTTTGATTCTGGAACCAATCTGGGAAACCCGAATCTAGCTTGCAAGATGCTAGAACCAAAGTTTGTAATTAAAATGGAGGAACCCATCCGACACTAACCTTGATAGTCAATGAGTTATAAGACAAGTCTAAGACTTTTAATTTGGTGAGGTTAGTGAAATGGGATTCAGAGACCAAACCTTCAAGACAGTTTCTACCAGGGAACTAGTATTCCAACTCAGGAAGCAACCCAAGGCTTGTAGGTATCTCTCCAGTTATTTGATTATTGGAAAGCAGTAACCTTTTCAAAGTTAAGATGGTTGAAATGTTAGGTAAAGTGCCAGAAATCTGATTGCTAGACAAACCCACTTCCTGTAATGAGGATCTAATGCATTCTGAAGAGTTAAGAACAAAACTCGAAAGCCCTCCGCTCAATTGATTGGTTTCAGCCCAAAACGATTTCAAGGAGCATATATTCCCTATGGATTTTGGAACCTTGCCTTCTAGATTGTTGTCATCGAGTGCAATATATTCATGTGAATGCATTTTGTTGCCAAAATCATCGGGCATCTTAACTCTTAAGAAGTTATTGTAAAGTTAAAGCTCTTGAAGATTGGAGCTGAAGTTAAGCACCCAGTGGAATATAGCTGATAATGTCAAATAATTGGAAGAGAGATCAAGTATAGTAAGAGAAGTGGAAAAATTTAAATGGGAATTAGACAACAGAAGAATGTCAGCATCAGAAAGGTCACACTGGCTTAGCCGCAATTGTTTTAGGCTTGAAAGCTTTCCAATGAACTGCAGCGAGTAACGAGAAGAATCAGTGAGATTACTAGTTCCACTCAAGTCAAGATGTGTTAAAGATAAGATATTTGATAGCCACTCAGTACTGCCATGATTTTGATCGTAAATTGTGAGATTGTTATTGTAACCAAGCCTAAGAGACTTCGACACTAATATGTTCCCAAGTTGGAAAGGGATTGCTCCAACAAGTTGATTACCAGTAAGATCAAGATAACGCAATTTTGAGAGATTCCCAAGTTGAAAAGGGATTTCTCCACCAAGGTAATTTAATCTAAGATCAAGATACTGTAGTTGCAAGAGATTTCCAACCTGAAAAGGGATTTCTCCATCAAGATTATTAAAGCCAAGATCAAGATATTGCAGTTGTAAGAGATTTCCAAGCTGAGAAGGAATTGATCCCACAAAAGGATCACTCAAGAAATCACTATTATATAGATCAAATGAAAGATTAAGATATCTTAAGTTGGTGAAGGAACCCAAGAATTCTGGGATACGACCAGCACTTGATAAACAATTGAGGTCTAGATACGATAAATGTTGCAGCACAATCAAGGAAGAGTTGATTTCACCTCTCAGATGATGTGTTTCCGAGCAGGACAGATCAAGCCCTTAAACGTAGCCTGTTTCATTGTTGCATTGAATTCCCTTCCATTTGCAACAATCTCCATTTCCCTCGTCCTTCCATGAAGACACTCTGCCATAGTCATCTTGGAGGCCTTGTTTGAACATAAGCAGCGCTTGTCTCTCCCTCTCATTGCACTTCATTCCTCCAATCTTAGTCGCAACAATGAACCTGACACTGGGTCCTAAATGCAATAGAATCACCAAAAAAGCATGGAATTTGAGAATATAGCCACCCATTGTGTATAATTCGACCAAGAAAACACAGTGTATCGGTATAAACTTCTTAGAGCAAAACAGCCCAGTACTTAAAGAAATTTTTTATAATCGGATAAGGCCTTTTTCTTTGTGCAAAGTCAAGTAGCCACGGACTGGACTTTAGGAGTAGGACTTGGGAGTCTGAAGAATTTAGAGAGATCACGATCACATGGCTGTGTTAGGCGGGACATGACATTAGATAATAATTACAAAGAGATTAAAAATATCATAAACTTCAATTGCATCAGTTGAATTGAAATCCCTTCATTTAAAAATATTTAGCTTTGATGCATGTCAGATGAGATTTTCAAATAATTTTATACAACGTACGGTACACGCTAAGTTCCACATTTAATGTTATGGAGCCAACTGAATCGGAGGATAGCATTAAAGATGACTTGGCTATAAAGTTAGTGAATCGGAGCAAGTCACTATGAAAAAATGGTCCAGGGTTAGTCATGGATGTGGGCCAATTGGAAAAAGATCGCAAATTCAAGGGAGGAGGAGAGACTCGCGGGATGAGGGTGCAAACCAATTGCTTGGTTTAGCTATGAATGATCTGCATTGAGTCCTTCTCTCTCTGTACCGTGCCCTGCCTTTAAGTAAAGATTTTAAAAAAACAAAAAAATCGGAAGCAAAATTTGGACAAAGTCAATTAGCCATATGACAAGTTATCGGGTTGGATCAACCCATGAATACATGGCTTTCAATTCAATCCAATCTACAACATACAGATTGAATTTAGTCAACAGATTGGGTTGAGTTAAAAAAAATTTAACTTATGAAATATAGATCAGGTTGTGGTTTGGAAATTTTTAATCCATATAACCCAACCCATCCCAACCTATCTATATATGATACTAGTAAATATTTTGAAAAGATTAAAAGTATATATAATGAAATCCATACCCCTGTGCCTATCCAGCCGCATTTTATATATTTCAAGTTTTAATATAATGAAACGTAATAGTAAATTTGTATATTTATATTTTACACATAAGAATCTAATTAATAATAATAATTTTTAATTAAAATATAATTTTGATATATTAATAATGTAAAACTTGTTTATACTGCTATTCAATTTATCATATTAACAAATATATTTAATTTTTACGCCCACAATTTAAAAAATTATACATATGAGAGAAGTTGATTGGAGATCATCGTAAAAAAATTTTTATAGTATCATTATATTGAAATTAAATCCTTCTAATTAACCTAAATTGATGTCCAACTTTTTGCAGGGTTAAAAATGTAAATTGAAGTTATTTACTATCCCATGTTAAGCAGTTTTTCGTCCCATTTCATGATTATTGAACTTATGTTGTATACTTGTCTTTTTTATTTTTTGGGGTTTTATGAATTTATTGATACATTTTATTATATTCAAACTTAAAAATAGAAAAAAAGGCTTATATAACTGGCACATTTAAATGAAAATTAGTTTGTTACCGTAAATGATATTAATACTTTCGTGCCTATCAAATCAAATTTTCTTATTTTTTGTATTAATATAATTAAATATACATATAATTTTATATTTTTATTAATTTAATTATTAATAACTCAAAATGAATTGTAATTTTACATCAATATCTTAATAAATTTTCCTCCCATTTTAATTTTTTGTTTTTGCCTTTTATTTTATTTTCCATATAGTTAAAATTTTCTGTTATATAATCCATATTTTTTGTTAGTTACCTATTCTTCTCTTGCTTATTTCTAACCTTCAATAAGTTATTATTTGAAGTTAAATAATAATTTTAATTTTTTAAAAAATTTTAATTAAAAAAATAAAGAAACAAATATATAACAAAAATAATTAAGTAAATTTATAGGAGTTTGATTGTTGTGCACTAACAATGTAAAAGAGCTTTACATTATTATTTTTTAATTTATAAAACTTTTAAAATAGTGGGTAACTGAATCAAACACTTTACTGATATGATAATATATGATTAAATATCTATATAAAATTTTTACACTGACAATGCATATAAATTCAATCCAATTTATAGTTAAATTTACTACCCACATATTTAAATTGGTAACAATAAATTTTTTTTTAATGAAAATATCAATTTTATTCAAACTTCTTGGTCCTAGGCCAAAGCCTCAAGTATACAAGAAGGAGTAGCATCAACCCAAATTTGTGACCCCAAGCTCTTAATGTAGACACTAAGCCAACAAACTAAACTCCTTTTTCTTTTGGTCAACGCAGGCACACCTTCACAGGGAGGGAAGAGGGATCATATACCACAAACTAAGTTCTATCTGGTATCAAACTCAGGTGCAGTTAGTGAAAGATAGATATATCCAGCATTAAGCCAATACCTCAACTACAAAAGTATCTGCTACCTTATTAATTGTCTAAGCACAAATAGCGCTTTAAATATAATGGGCTTTAAATATAATGAACTCAAATGATAGCCTAATTTCATGGAGCAAAACCCCATTTAGAGATAAGTCATCACAACTATTATCAATACTCTTCATCACCAGCTTTGCATCTCCCTCTAGAATTATCGAATTGAGCCCTAAAGAACGTGCAAGAGAGACCCTTTCTTTCGCTACAAGGATTTCCACTAGGTAGGCATATGGAGCTTCTTGAAAATTCTTGCACTGCACTACCACAAAGCCCCCCTCCCAATCGCAAGTCACCACCCCAATTCCCATCGTGTTTTCATCCACAAAGACCGATCCATATACATTCACCTTGAGACATGGGCACTAGGGTTGTTGCCATCTTGTCTGCATTACTGAGCTAGGTATGAGTATCTCTTCATACTATCTTGCTTTCTTATAGCTTCCTAGTTCTTCAATTGCTTGTTGTGCAACTATGTGAGTGTCCAATGTTGCCTTTCCTTGCCAACTCTCATTTCGTTGCTTCCATGTTGGCATTCTAAATCATCACCACCCAACTCAATCTCCTCCTACGACTTGTTTTAAAACCAATCCTATGCCAACTCAGTTTATTAGTCACATTTATACCATCAAAGTTGAACCCTGAGCTTGGGAAGGTTTGACAAAGGACAATCTAGAAGAAGGTTCCAAACACTCTCAATTGATTCTTAACAAAGGTATATACTAATAAAAATTAGTATAACTTTGATAAGCTTATTATATAAGTACTTGTTCGTAACTTTAATATAAAACTCATTTTTTTCACTTCATAAATCCCTATTTTTGTAACGATAGTGACGTTTTGTAGGGAATTACTTTTTATATGGAATTTTTGTAAAAAAATGTGAAAAATATGATATTTTTGATAATTTAAAAAATATGATTTTTTTCCTCTCTTCTTTCTCCTCTTTTCCTTTTTCTTCTCTCATCTTTTTATTTTTTTATTTTTTCTCTCTTCTTTCTCTTTCTTTCTTCTCTCTCTTCTTTCTTTCTCTCTCTCAGGCACACACACCCCATAACACAAACACACACAACAGATGAGACCAAAAAAATATTAATAAAAAAATTGAAACCGATTGACAATATGCTAGATTTCTTTTTTATTATTTTTTTGCAATTCGTCAATATAGATAGGACAATTTAGAAGAAGGTGCCAAACACTCTCAATTGATTCTTGATTGAGGTATATAACGATAAAAATTGGTATAACTTGGATAAGCTTAGTAAATAGGTACTTGTTCATAACTAAGCATGACCCTTAAATATCATCATTCTTCTCTTTTATAAGTTATTGGGCATCCCCATTTTCTTTTTGGGACATTATTTTGCTATTATTCTTTTTTCTTTAATCGTTTTTTAATATGCTTTTATCTGCTTTTATTATAATCGTTATTATCACAAAACCTGCATAATGCATTTACTGATATCCAATAATGGGAAGATTGGACTTTGTTGTGTTACTCGTTTCAGGCTTCGCAGCATTGACGAGATGAAATTAAAAAATTAGAAAAAAAAAAAAAACCTTCATAGTCCCACAACTTTTGGATTGTTGCTTAGTAAACAATATATTTTACAAATCTCATTCCACCTATGCGTATAAAATTCAAAATTTAAATATTAAATATTCTCTCTCTCTCTCTCTCTCTCTCTCTCTCGCTATATATATATATATAGAAAATTTTAATTTCTAATCTATTTATTTTTTAGTATTTTTTATTTTCAAGTGGATGAGGTAAAATTTATCTTCCTTTATCTGTTAAGAAAGACAAATAAGAAATATAGCATTGCATTAACGTGCCAAGCAAAATAAATCATAATGGAAGTTATAGATGATTTGATAAAAGAGTGAAAGTGATGTCAAAATTCAATAAGACTGAATTCTTGTGAAAATTTTTTTAGGACCAAAATCATGTCAACTTTAAAATATTATAACTAAAAAAGATATTTACTCTATTTTTTTAAGCTAAAATAAATGCACCAAGGTGAGATTTACAAGAAGGATATGCATAAAATCAAAGGTTAACTATATTACTCTCCCTTGAGACTTTTGGTAATTACACTTGATACTTATCTACTTTGCACCTCTATACAAAAGGGATAGATCTTCTCTCATTTATTTTTAACATGAACAGCATGTTAAGAGAGAGTTATACGCAAATACTCAAAATAGACTGTACAAATTTTAAGACAATTTCACTTATCAAAAATATGTGTCTATCTCTCTCAATATGATATCTCACGTTAAATTTAAACATGGGAGGATCATAACTCCTATAGAAAACTTCCTCAAGGTTTAGATACTGATTACACATGATCCCCTTCTCTTAGACTAACATCTGTGAAACTAACAACAAAAGAAACATGTGCAAAACACATGATTTATGATGCCAGAGTCATAAATTTTTGAATTATCATTATTAAAAGGACAAAATTGGTCTTGAGTTTTGTATAAGAGTTTAATTACAAACATCAACTTAAGAGTTTTTTTTCTTTTTTTTTTTCTTTTTTTTTGGGGGGCAGGGGAGGGGACTTGGAGGAGGGGTGGAGTTGTTTCAAGGATCGAACCTGATATAGCTTCAATAGAGGCCAACCATCATGCCACTGTGCTCACGCCTCAGCTGCAGCTTAAGAGTTTAATACCATAAAAATATTTTTAATGGAAAATTAATTCATTACTTAATTTGTGCGCTTAATGTCTTCTTAAGGGAAATGTATGAAAAGAAGATGCTAAGACTTAAGGTTTTTTCAATAGGAAATGGATGAATGTGTTTTAAATAGGGAGGACATCATTGAAAAATCATCACATATGAGATTTGCAGGGGCAGCTACCGTTTAAAGTTAAGAAAAGTTTGTGTAAAGGTGTAAACTAGAAACGTGTCGAATATAATTATCATAACTTTTAAAAGGGGATAATATACTTTTTGCCTTAAAATTAATTAACTGTGGTGTCTAACAGAAAAATGAACCAACTAACAGAGCTATATCGTCAGAGTAAGGGGAAAGGGAGTGACGAGGTAAACCATATATAGACTATTTGCATGGCCTCTGCATGTTCTTTCTTATCTGCGCCAACCCATTAACTCCATATAGCATTTCAACATCAGAAACATATATTTGTATATTAAAGCTTGTATAAATTTTGAACATCACTTTTATATCAGTGATAAGTATGCAAAATCGACGATCAGCATGTATTTAATAATAATTATCATTTTCGACTACCATATAATATACATTGATTGATTCTAGGTTATTTACATAAAATAGATTGTCATTTTCAATTACAAATTGATCACTGATTATTTACATACTAATCACCGGTGTGAAAGTGATATTGAAACATTAACACATGAATAACAAAGTTGTTCAGATTTCTCACAAGACAACTAAAATTCAAAAGTCCTATTATCAAAACAACTAATATATAAAAAATCGAAAAGACGAGAGGCTTTTGGAGTTGGGTAATAAACAGGAGGTCGTCTTTAGCGACTTCGAAGTCCCGAGAAACAAATTAAAGGCATTGTTGCAATTAGCAAAGCTTGAAAACGAAATATTAAAACGCAAAAGAATAACTATTTGGATTTTGTGAGAAAAAGAGACGGAGCAAACAAAGTAACTACCGATTAGATTGACGATTTCTTTGATCACCTGAATAGCCATTCCACCCAAAAAAAAAAAAAAATTAGCCATTCCTTGATTATACCGTTAAGTATCTGTCAATCATTGTCATAGTTCACATAATCATATTCATAACAACATCAAAACCGATATTTGTTTCAAACTCCTATTCTCTACACCAATTCCTATGTATATATATGTATATACAAGGAATTGATTCATATAATCATAACAACAAACAAAACCATTGACATTAATTGTCTCACACCCTCACTCTCCACACCAATTTCTTTCTATATATATATATATATATATATATATATATACACACATATATACACCCAAGGAATTAATACACTTATAACCAACATTCTTGCCACTTGAGGAAGTTTATTTTCAACTTTCTAGTGCTCCATCATATATTTATGGCCCATAATTCTACTACGACTACTACTACAACCACCTTTCCAACAGTGAACAAATGCAACTCTATAGGGAGAGAAAACCACACTGTGGTGGCAGACATGGATGGAACCTTGCTCATAGGCCGTAGTTCATTCCCATACTTTGCCCTTGTGGCCTTTGAGGTTGGTGGGGTCCTAAGGCTCCTCTTCTTCGTCCTGGCTTCCCCTCTGGCAGCCATCCTCTACTACTTTGTCTCCGAATCCGCGGGGATTCAAGTCCTCATCTTCGCATCAATGGCGGGGATGAGGGTCTCTAGCATAGAGTCCGTGGCGCGTGCCGTGCTCCCCAAGTTTTATTCCGGCGATCTCCACCCGCAGACATGGCGCGTGTTCTCTTCCTGTGGGAAGCGTTATGTCCTCACGGCTAATCCAAGGGTGATGGTGGAACCATTCTTGAAGGAGTTCTTGGGGGCTGACATGGTTCTGGGGACTGAAATTGGGAGTTATAAGGGCAGGGCTACTGGGCTTGTTTGTAAGCCTGGAATACTTGTTGGGAAGAAGAAAGCAGATGCACTCAAGAAGGCTTTTGGAGATGAGATGCCAGATGTTGGACTTGGAGATAGGCTCACTGATGCTCCCTTCATGGCTTTGTGCAAGGTTTGTACATCAAATTTTTAAGACAAAATAAAGAAAATATTATTTGTTCTATTTTTTAATTTATTGTAAATTCATAATAAAAAAGAAAGATATAAGATGGTGACCCATGCAGCTAATTGGCTTAATGAGATAAAATAAAGATCTTAACACTCGAAATACATTGAAGGGGATTCATCAAAATACTAGCTAGTTTCAAAGGGTAAAGCCTCGCATTTCACATGATATATCAACATGCTTTCCAAATTAACAACAACCCTGCAACAAATTAATGGCACACCTTTATGTGGCATCTAAATTTTTGTGCAAGAATCAACTGGAATCAATTTTGATACTGCAGGGAAAAAAAAATGGAAAAGAATGAAATCCAAAGGAAATTTTCTTCTAGGTTGAATTCAAGAAAATGAAATATTAAATTAAACCACAGAGAGTATCATTTTACATGACTCATCAAAAAGCAGAAAAAATTCGCTCTTGTGCTTGCAGGAAGCGTACATTGTGCCAGCTAAACCAAAGGTAAAGCCAGTGACAAGTGAGAAGCTCCCAAAACCCATCATCTTCCATGATGGCAGGCTTGTCCAAAAGCCAACACCCCTCAATGCTTTGCTCACACTCCTCTGGATCCCTCTAGGGTTTCCCTTAGCTTGCCTCAGAATCGCCGCCGGAGCACTCCTCCCTATGCCGGTGGTCTACTACGCCTTCTGGGCACTCGGCGTCCGTGTCACAATCAAAGGAACCCCTCCTCCTCCGGTACAAAAATCCAGTGGCCAAAGCGGGGTTCTCTTCATATGTTCCCACAGAACCCTACTTGATCCAATTTTCCTTTCCACCGCCCTCGGCCGCCCCATACCGGCGGTGACCTACTCGGTCTCCCGCCTCTCGGAGATCATCTCGCCGATCAAGACGGTTAGGCTGAGCCGCGACCGCGCCACCGACGCCTCCATGATTAAGAAGCTCTTACAAGAGGGTGACCTAGCTATTTGCCCTGAAGGGACAACTTGTAGGGAACCTTTCCTCTTGAGGTTTTCTGCTTTGTTTGCTGAGTTGACGGATGAGTTGGTACCTGTAGCAATGGTGAATAGAATGAGCATGTTCCATGGAACCACCGCTAGAGGGTGGAAAGGGATGGACCCTTTCTACTTCTTCATGAACCCTAGCCCAGCTTATGAGGTAACGTTCTTGAACAGGTTGCCCAAAGAGTTGACTTGTAGTTCGGGGAAAACGAGCCATGATGTGGCGAATTATATTCAGAGGCTCATAGCCGCAACTTTGTCATATGAGTGCACAAGCTTTACAAGGAAGGACAAGTACAAGGCACTTGCTGGTAATGATGGAACGGTGGTGGAGAAGCCTTTGCTTAAAGCCAACAAAGTCATGGGTTGCTGAATTATGTTCTCTATGGCATTTTTTTTTTTTAAGAAAATCCCAAATTTGTTTTTGAAAAAAAAAATAGTGTAGGACATACTAATTATTGAGAAATATAAACTTCCGGTATAGTTCCTATAAATTATAAATATCGGTCACGTTAATTCTTTATCAATGAATATATTAATATTTTAAAAAATTATTATGACCGATGTTTATAATTTATAGAACTATATTTAAAGTTTTTATTTCTCATAAACTGATGTGTTTGATGCTGCTTTTTTAAAAGTTGAATTTGGGAATTTTTTTTCTCTCTCTCTCTCTCTAGAAATATTCAAGTTCATATATTTGGAAAGGTAAAGTAGGTGATCAACAAACGAAAGTTGGTGTATAACGCAATGCTATCGAAATAAAAAAAGCATAGGAACTTTTAGAATTTTAATTGACAGAAATGTTATTTGTATACTATTTTTTACGTTATTTTAGACACCTTAGATATAAAATAGATACAATAAAAATAATTAAAAAAAATTGAGTATGTTTTTACAGGTATTCTAAAAGATGTCCCCGATTAGTATTGAATAAGGATTTACAAATAGCATACCTTTTCAATTAATTAGAAGAATATGTTGTTTTTGTTCAATGTTCAATAACTAAGTTGACCATGTCTTGTATATGTGCGGAGACATCAATTTTGAGATATCGACTTAAATCCAAAACATACAGCAGCATAGTCTATTTATTTTGGGTTATTCGGTCACCGTCGTATTAGAAGTAAAACAAAGAAACAACATATTTGCATCTCGAATTCATCATTAATTAAATATTAAACAAAATATAAATAGTTTTTTGTCGATATTAAACATATTAATCACTTAGAAATAACCGTTTCATACTGATAAATACTTTAATCACGTAGTATATAAAAGGATAATCATGCAGCATCTATGATTCCAATTAGAATTCTGCTATATGAATCACTTCCTTCACTTTCTATACATCGAGTTTGTTAATTTTACAAAAATTGAATAGAAATTTTGGTACTTGGCCAGAATTAATTTGTTAGAATCGGTATCATAATGAGTTTCATACTTATTTACACATGGATGAATGATTGGTTCAAAGTATTTTTTTTCCTTCAATAATTATAATTGAATCTTGTTAGATTCTACCAACATAGCTAATTATAATATCCTCGGATAAATGAATCTACTTTTCCCTAAATGCGTAACGATACTCAAGCAGAAATAGTAATAAATATATTTAGTCGTCGGTGATCATTGATCATGTATTCAACTCTGGCTAGTGCTCTACCAGTGAAAAGTATTCTATACTAAATGAAATTTGTTTTTGACCTAAAAAAAAAAAGAAATCGAACCCGAAATATTAAAAATAATAAAGCTCAGTTCAACCAACTATTATCTCATGAGTTGCTGTGATCCAGTGAAAAATAAATCAAATGATTATATTTTTATCAGATAAAAAAATCATTTTATTTCAAAAATAATTTAAAAGTAACAAAACTAATATATTTGGAAAAAAAATAACAATTGTCTATGAATGATTTTTTTAAAAAAAAAATGCTGGATTCGTACATGTGATACTTAGAGTGACAAAAAAATGAAACTGAGAGACATATATTCATCATTCAAAATTTTAAAACGTAAATAAACTTGGTGGATAGAACCAAAGATAGGAACAGTTATGTATTTTTTTTGTCCCGAGATAATTGTCGAAAAAAAATAATTACGGCATACCGCAGGCATAATTTTCCTATTTAAGTTTAAACTTTGAAATATGTGTATAAAAATGAAAGTATAATTAAATATATGAATCGTATACATTTCCAGAAGAAGAAATTTTTTTTTAATTTTCAAAAAATAAAAAAAAAACCTCAGACTTTGTAAACAAACTAATCTTAAACTGATAAAAAGTATTAAATAATTAAATTAAACCAAATTTGAGGTTTGTTTTCATTATTCAATTTAAAGTATTACAATCAATATGTTTTTCACTGGTTGAGCACTAGTTGAAACTAAAAGATCGATATCTTTTAGTTACACACTAGTTGAAGCTAAAAGCATGGTGGTGTTATTTTCACACTATTTCCACATCATTTACTTTTTTACACTAAAACAAGATAAACACATTTTTTCAATGTTCCTTCTCTCTCTGTTTTTTTTCTCTTCAAAGAATAAGTGTGTAACTAAAAGGTATGAAAATAATTTTCCTAAAACTATTTGTGAAGAACTATTCCTTATAAAAACCATGTATCTTTGTATTAACTAATGGATTGTAGAACTAATTTACTAGAATATTGTAGATGGATACTGCATATTACACAAACAATTTTTCTTTTTATGTATGTATAAACAGTTTTTTAAGCCCTACCAAACACACCCTAATGATGTTTGATGGATGGATAGAATATCAACCACATTCTTTTAAGTCATTAAAAAACAATAATAACTTTTGATATAATAACTTTATCTATTAAGTAAGTTATTATAATTCGTTAAATCCTATATGTACCAAAAAAATTCGTTAAATCCTATGACTCACTGTTCAAAATATTCTCACAAAAAATTTCCTGCCTGAAAACTTCAATGCTGATTCTTTCATTTTTGAATTTTCCAATTCGGTCAAAAATGCATTATTAAATATCAAATTAAAAAATAATGAAAACAAATAGATATACATTTTTTTTGGTATATCTGTAACAATAAAATTTAAACTCTTTCATCGTTAGACCATTCTTGACAACTTCAACAGATATACTTTATGGTAGCAGTATCAGAGATATAATTGATTTTTTTTTTTTTTTTGGAACGCTGAGCTTATCAAACATAAACAGCGCGCGAAACACAGCACAATAATGCTCGTATAAATCAAGAAATCTCAAAAGGTATTTTATCAATTAAATGTGCTAGAATTTAAAATCTTATAAAACAATATGTACAGAATCTCCTATTAAAAATATCTCAGAATCAAAAATGAAACGGCATTAATTAACAATTCGATAGCGCCACGCCCATAAAGATTTCTTCTGCCACTGATCTCCATAATCAAAGAAGGGAAACAATACAGATTTAAACAGAAAAAATCTCTCCGAGTGTATTGCAGCCTCTTCTATAGGAAACAAAAACAAACCACACTTATTATAAATACACACTAAGGCCTAAATAAAAAACCATCTCATTTCAGAGCTTTCGTAATAATCATTCTTCTATTGTTTTTTAACTTGCGTAATGGATGATGACTTGCATTTCAAGTTGCAACTTCTCATGGACTTTTCGAACTCGTTCTGGTCGCAACCATGGGAATTGGGTAGCTATCAACCATTCAACCCCTCCGGTTCCCAGACACCACCACCATCGCCCCCAGAACCCTTTGAGCCAAAAGTTTTTCAAGATCATCCCACTTTCTCCCTTCAGTTTCCTAACCCTTTTGAGCCAAACTCTTTGAATCACGTTTTGGCAACACCATCATCCACTGATCATCATGCCCCAGCTGAAAATAATGCAACCTTTTCTTCTCATCAAGCCTTGAATCAAGATTCCAACATGTCAACGCCCTTTAATCACATGTCATGTTGTGATCATCATCATCATCATCATCATCATGGTGCTGGGAGTGTGTTTCAGTGCAGGATATGCCTTGGGATGGCGAAACAACCAGTGGTGACGCCATGTGGCCATCTCTTCTGCTGGCCATGTTTGAGCTTGTGGCTGTACAAGCCGTCCAATGAATGCCCTGCATGCAGATGTGTGATTCTTGAGCATGAAATCATTCCCATTTATGGGGGTAGCGACCAACAAGAACCTCATCACTTTGATGCACCACCGAGGCCAAGGGGTAAAACCGGTGCTTCTTCAAGATTCTCTTCGTAGAAGAATCCTTTGCTTCTGAGTTGTTGTTAAAGATTTTGTTTAAATCACTTTGAGTCAGGCTATGTAGGACGAAAACGAATCGTTTCCCTTTTTTCGTTTAAATGACTATGAGTCATGCTGTGTATATATGAAAAAATAACAATCATTGTTAGATAAAATAAAGTGATATGGAGTAGGTTTTAATATTTTCCTTTATTAATTTTGATGCATGCCGATATGAGCTTATTTTTAATTCTAGTTGAGTGATTTTGTTAATTCCTTTTGATTGAGTATTCAGTTTAGTTTGCAACCTTTTGGCTATATAATTTGGACTGGAGGTGATCTAAATATAGATCGTTATTATTGTGTAGGTAAGTTAATTAAGGAATATATACCTATTTCAGTATATTTTAGTAATAATGTCTTCCAAGTCTTGCAAATTATTGGGGAATGAGCGTTTTATTTATTTCAAATTATGTTTTCTTTTTATTGATTCTTTTGCAAGTTTTGTTATTTCGTATATGCCGTTGTGTTCTTCCCTTTTTATGCTTTAAAAGCTTATGATTTATCAAATAAAAATCCGAAACCTCTGGTTTTGAGATTGATTAAAATTTTCTTCTCGTCGAGAACAATTGTTAAACCGTTTTTTTTTAAAAAAAATGAAAAATTGATTTTGTGTAATCTTGATAGTAGGGCATAAATCGTATATCACACTAGTGAGTTAATTACCGTGATCCTATAGATGGTTGTATATGTATCTTTATATTTATGGGTAAAGTCTTACTTATATCTCTTACGTTTTACAATAATTTCAACTTAGTCTCAAAAAATTTTTTTGTTGTATTTACATTCTTAATATTTTCAAAATATTTCAATCTTACTTTTTCGATAGACAATATCTACATTATTAAAAAAAATGATATTAAGATCAAACTTTGATGTTAGTGATATTCAAATATTACCAATAGAAATTGTGTAATGTAATATCTTGTTTAAAATAAAGTATCTGGTTAAAATAAAACGTTGATAACGAGAAATTTTAAAATGTCCAATTAAAGTTTTATAGTAATAGAGGAGTTAAAATTAATTAGAGGAGATTAAATTTTAAATAAAGAAGAAAAAAAAAGACCTCAGACCACCTACACTTTAAGTGATAAGGACTATTTTAGGCCCCCCTTTTTCCTTTTCTTCTCCTCCCTTCTACGTTCTTCTTCCTCTCACCGTCAGTTCGTTCCTCACTTCTCCCTCTCTTTCTCATCTTGCTCTCTTCCTCTCTCTCTCCCTTTCTAATCTTATTTTCTTTTCTCTGCCGCCACCGGCGAACACGTCTCTCTACCACCGCTACCATCTGTGAGTCCCTCCCTTTGCTCTCTCTCTCTCTCTCTCTCTCTCTCTCTCTCTCTCTCTCTCTCCGTTTTGCCTCTTTCCACCGCGCACTCTCTTTGGGCTCTCTCTTCAACAGTGGAGCTCCGATTCTGCTTCCTTCGACCAACCCATATCTCCTCTGGTAAATTATTCTTGGATTCTTGTTGTTTTGGAGGTGATTGAGTTAAGTTGAATACCTTATTATATGCTTTTGTTCATCTGTGATTCAAGGCTCCTAGTGGTAAGGTGTTTGTTTCTATTCTTGTTAAAGTATAATGGCTACTTCTAAGTGAATTAATTTTGTTGAAACAATTTAGCAATACCCACTAGCATAATATCTGTTATGTGAGCAAAATTAATCAATAAGGTTTAATATCCTTCTTTTGATTTGGAAGAAAATTGTTATCATCAAAAGAAAATGGTTATGATATATCCAAGGTTGCAAGACAACAATGGTTATTATTAATTATTAATGTTTCTTTTGTTATATTCAGAATGATTGGTCAATGTTGTCAGGTAGACAGTGTTTTGTTTTGTTACTTGGATTGAAATTAATGAAATAATGTGAAGTTATGTTTGATAAGGAATTTTGGGTTGTGAGATTATATGAGTTTAACTGAATAAAATCTTCTACTTTGTGTTGTTATACCTTGTTTGCTGATCATTGAGTGGGTACTGTTTGACAAAATATTGAAGGCCATTATTAGTTATATCTTAGATAAATGGGTGTATTGATTTCAGATCCTTTGGGAGACCAACCTTTCGGTTTGGCAGCCCAGGACATAGATTTGGTGATCTTTGTTGCTCTACGAGTGGACAGTGCCTCTATGACATATAGTTTTATTTTATACAATTAGTATTAGTTGATTTAAGTATATACATTAACAATTTGTTTTATATATCTAGTTATTCACGGACATTTGTTCTAGTTTGAGGAAGTTTTGCTAATACGTGATGGTTAAATGTTCTGAAAGCTTTTTGGAAAGACTGCAGATTTTCTGAATGTTAGGACAAGCTCTTGAATAGTTGTTTAAATTTCTAAACTGACTTGTTGAGAAATCTTGTTTAAGTTTGAAAACCTTACTAGGTATTTTGCTCTTAAAAACTATGTTTAATATTTATATTCTTGAGATGTTATGGATATTTTGTGGGAGGATTCTCAGTTATCGGTAGCTAGCGGTTACTGACGCTAGCCTTGGTGCACCTTGGTTTGAACCCAACTAGTAGGGGTGTTGCTAACTTGGTGTGTGCGTGTATAAGGCCAACGCACACTGCCGACTTGGTCAAATTTAAAGGGATTAACCCTTGCTTGAAAGTTTTTTAGAATTGGAAACCTCCCTACTTTGGTATTCACATTTGAGAGACATATTTTCGAAATTGTAAGGTAATATTAACTTTATTTATTTTCAGAATTATTGTTTAAATTATGGAATAATATTTATTCTTTATATACCTGCATGGTTTTATGCTGATTCCATAATTATATTTAGCTCGTGATATTAACTCTTTAGTTATGCGCAAATTGTTTTATTTCTAGAATTTGTCCTCATATGTTAGAGTTTCATTACCCCTGATGAGTCGGTTGAACTCACCCCCTCTTTTTCTTTCCTATTCTAGGCTCTGGCACAGCATATGACTCAGTTCCTCCAACTGCTTAGAGTGCTCCACCATCCACAAGCAGGATTTTGCGACCTGATGATTTATTCTTATAGGATATGTATATATAGGACTAATGGATTTTTAGGAATTTGCTTTCTTAGCGAAGAAGATACATATAGAGAGTATAATAAGGGAACATGTAAATGGGCATCGTGTACCTTTAAATTGAATTATTGTAGAGTGCTCTGAGAGCCTCAATTTTATATTTGTTGATTGGTTGTTTGGTATAAGTTTGGCTAATTTTGGGAAGTTCGAAAAATAGGGGAAACTTTGCCTGAATTCCAGTAAAATAATCCAGATAGGTTTGCTAGAGGTCTGTTACCTCTAAGTGCCGGTCACAGCTCTGAGGTGGGTCGTGACATGTACCTTCAATTTTTCAAGGAAAATTTTGAATATGGATTTTAGTAAGAAAAAGATTAACTGAGTATTAACAGAGTTTAAATAAAAAATGAAAAATTTTATACCCTGCAAAAATATAAAGAAAAATGATGGTAGATAATATCATCCTATTTAGATAAATAATAAATATATCATTGCTAATTAATATTATAACCTAATATTCATATCAGTTTTTTCTGTTTATAGATAAAATGTTAAAAAAATAAGATTGAAACCTTTTAAAAATATTAAGGATGTAAATAAAATTAAAAAAAAATTTGAGACTAAGTTAAAATCGCTATAAAATATAAGGAATATAAATAAGGTTTTACCCTATATTTATTAAAGGATTGGGTTGTGCAATCGTTTTGGACATAGATTGTAGATTACACTAACTAATTTACAAATTACAATAATATTGTGGATGGATGTATTGTATTTTACTCACAACTTTTTGAATGGTGCTTGTGTTGAATTTCCAAACGACTTTTTCATCCATTTCATTTCAACAAGAAATATTTGAAACAAGCTAATTTCCAAAAATATTTGAAACAAGTTTCCTGATATTTATTTAGGTCAGTTTTGTGGTGCATTAAATTAGATAGGGTGTATCATACACTATTTAAGTTCCATGTCATTTAACCACATTTAGTAAATGCGGTTAAACATATTTTGAAAATGTGGCTAAAATGTTACGCTTTTGATTTGGACCGTTTGCCTCTCAACACTGCGGAACCACCGCTTACACTATCTTCTCCTTTCTTCTAAAATGATCTGCAAACCTCAAATTGAAAGATCCAACAATTCAACAACACCAATGCAGTATCCCCAAATCCCCACTTCCAGATCTAGTACACCAATTATGCTTTAAAAAAAAAATTACTGCAATACAAAAAAATAAAAGGATCATACAGTGACATAGGCTGCGACATAAATTGCTTAATTTTGCTTGGTGGTATAATTAAGCAACAAATGCAAAGATAAATAATGTAAAAAGCAAACTGAATGGGCGTCAATTGATCATTTCAATGATGGGAATGATTATCACATAGTAGGACTTAATATCAAGAACATCAATGAGAACCCATTGGGCTTCCATTTGCAAATCTGAGCCAGAATTTTCAACCCACTAGGTAGACCACCAGGTTTTGAACCTGAAGATGCTAAGGAAGTCCCACCTAATGAGTTCATCAACTTATCATAGGGCTCACCCTGGGAGAACCCAAGGAATCCACCTTCGCGAGACACAGCAAGGACACGCTGAACTAGTGAAGGTGGTTCATCGACGAGGTTGGATTCGATGACACAGAGTAGATGCCCTCGCCCATCGGGGGAGAGGGAAAGGGAGTTGTGGTGAGAGAGAGGGAACACGGTGACTTGAGTTTTAATCTGGACCGTTAAACGTTAGTTAAACACCAACAAATGATTTGGATTAAGCTTAGGACATGCAATGCACCTCCTTTTTTTTTTTTATTTTAATGGTACACGACACACTGTACTTAAAGTTTAGCATCACAAAACTTGTCATTTAGGAGTGCAGCTGGGCTTTTTTTAATGGCATAAAGTCTGTTGGGTTTAATTTTTACAAGAAGATCTTTTAAAAGAAGATATTTTAAAATAAAATTTTTTAGAGAAATTATTTTTAAAATAATAATTTTTGTTTGATTTGAATATATTAAAAGTAAGCTTAAGAGAATAAATTTTATTTGGATAAGATAAAGTAAAATTCCTTTTGTTATTGATGTAAGAATAATAGTAAGATTTCTTTTTAAAAAATTTTTTTCTAAAATAAAAAATAACCTTAAGAATATCTCTCCCAAAAAGTCTTTTGAATTAAAAATAGATCTTTACATACTAAACATATTAATTATTATATATTTTTATTTTTATTCTAATAAAATGCCTTCTAAACCTTCTAGAAGTATAACCAAACAGGCTAGCCGTTAGGTATTGTATCTTGTGATGTGTAATTGAACCATGGCTTGCAATCGAATCTAACTAAGATCAGTGATTGGCTTGTCCATAGTTTGTTTAATAAAATTTGGTCACTGACGAGGTTAGTTTTATTCGACTTTTGACCTCAAACTCGTCAGTTTTATTCGACTTTTGACCTCAAACTATACAGAATCGTAACGTTCTAGTCTTCTAGGTATGATTTTGAAGGGCTTTCCTTTTTGTTTTTTGATGGAATACTTCCAATGGATAGTTATGATGCTTCTCTCTGTTATTTTCAAAAATCTCGTATTTTTAGACACAAAAAACAAAAGGAAAAGAGAAGTCTCATATTTATAAATTAGATAAGGTGAGTGTTTCATTAATCAAAAGTGGCTTTGCTTCTCAAATGAAATTTAACCTACTTATGATCATTTATATATTTTCTCATAACACGAAAAAAATATGAGTTTCGATTTTGTAACTAGAAGTTCAAACGGTAGCCGGAAACTTAGACCAAATTTATTCAAACATGAAACAAAATTAAAACCACCAAAAATATTAATTATTTAGTTGTAAAAATTCACATCTCGATCTCCACCCCGACCATAATAATTAGAACCCCAACCTGATCACGATTATTAAAAAAAGTAACAAAACAATATGAATCAAAGTCGTAAATTTTAATATTAAAATACTGATTTTAATTCTAAAAAATAAATTTGATAAAAAAATATATAATTCTAATGCTTTTATGTCAAACAAAAATTAATTTCATAAATAATTTAAATGACTCATTTCCTGAGCAATTTTTTCATGCACAATGAGGGTAAACTTCTCTACGTACTAATTTTTTTTTTTAATAAGACTGAATTTGAAACCTATTTAAAAATAACAAATATTGAATCACCTAAATCAATCATATATTAGTGTCACATGGGTAATTTAAATGAGTTAAAGTAATTTGATCTAAAAAACTAATTAATGTCAATATCATTTAGAATTTGTAATTAGTTTCATTACTAATTTTGCATTATTAACAGTTTGTCTGTTAATTACCCCTAATTATTATTCAGGCAAATAAGAAATTCAAGTTATATGATGCAAATCCGACTCCAACGCAATCAATTAGATTAATTATAATTATGTTATACTCTTCAATGAATGGATGTATTGACCATATAATCATTTGCTAAATTTTTACTTAGATTTTTTTTTTTTTTTTGATAGTGAATTTTTACTTGGAATTAATTGTGATAGAAAGAGTATAATATTGTATTATATCTTATATAATATCATATCAAATACTATATAATTAAAATTTTAACATGCCTTATAGTACCTTATCATATGTACTAAATGTGCTCCAAGTAAAAATAATGAAAATATATCTATCTATTTATAATATATTAAAATTGAAACTTAGATTATGCGATTGACATATCACGTGTATGAAATTGTCACACCACCATTGCATTGCATCTCTTGCCTTTTTTCTCTTCTCCCACATTAACCCATTTGTATTTATTTTCTTTAATTGTTGGAAGTTTCTTTTATTTTACTACCATATTAATTCACACCACCGTTTCTTTTGTTTTATTACTACATTAACCCACCCTACCGTTTTATTTACTGTATATTTCCCCTTTTCCCACATTCCTTCCTCCCATCTTTCACCAATACTTCTTCTCTTTTACGACCTTATGTATGTATATAATATGAATCTATGGTTTATTATAAACATAAAACTGCTGACCATTATTCATTTATTCTTTCATCTGGTATAAAACATCCATCGAGATAGTACAAAAAAGAATATTATTTAATTTTTATATTTTTCCTGTTTTCTCAAAATAAGCTTTTTTGTTTATCTCTATGCTTCTTTCTTCTTTCCCTATTTCCATTGTTGCACACAAATGTTCAATTGTGATTATTTTACTTTATTTTTATCTTACTGTGTAAAACTTCATGTTATATTTCCAATTCTTGTGCAACGACAACTTTTTTCTCCCTCAATGCACACCACCAAAGCAAACACATAAACTATATATCTATGATATACACTCTATTCATAAACACACCATTTTACATCATATACTTATTGATTTTATCAACATACTTTTAAACAATTTTCCATTATTGTTGTTTTTCCTTTAAATATGAGATTTTACATAAGAGTTGTGAAAGATAATTTTATCTTTCCTTAATGCCGAAAAAAGGAGGGTTGAAATAAAATTCACATATTATTCTTACTATATTTTCTAAATGATTCTTATATGTTTTTCTACCTGCACAACAGCCGGGTCTCAATCTAGTTTAGTGGAAGAAAGTGAGACACAACCCAAGCATATAGTTTTCATGTTAACAAAGAAGTATGAAACAGCATGAGTTTTAAACACTCTTAGAAACGGATCCAGAACATAATGCTCATGTTGCTGAAGAATTTCTTCGCCTACATTCCGCAGAAAAGGTACCAAGGGATGAAATTTTTATCCCTTGACAAATTTATGGTACAAATCTAGGTAATGAGTATAACCATACAAGGGTATAAAATTGAAACCAAGAAAACTTCCGCCAGTCGGTGACTGCAATTTGTACTTGTAAAAAAAGTCCTTTTCTATGTGTCATCTGTCTCTTCTATTTGAAAGGCATTTGAGGGGGAAAAAAATAACTGAATTATCTTTAGCTTTTTGGATCTGATTTCTGCTTCTGATATTGTTCAAGAATAATACTGCATGTGTTAATGGTCCGAGCATCTAGAAGACCATGATTCCATAATTTGATCGTATACAGTCTCCAACACCTGCAAATGCAACGAATTTTATCATTATTTGCAGATCTTTAAACATCCAAAAATATGAGCATGATGTATGACACTTTGACTAAGGATGCTAAAAGAGCATAAAATATTGCATTATGACAACCAAACAATCTTTACAAAGGATTTGGGTCCTCTAAAGTGTGGGGTGCACTTCAAAGGATAAAGTGGGCGATCTCAGCTGCTGACAAAAATCAACAGTTTAGGATTTCATAAGATATAAACATCAGCATTATGATCCATCAACCATCATATATGTGAGATAATCTGTAATGTTGATTTTTTCCATGTCGTCATGATTATGTTTGTTCAGGTAAGGAAAAAATCAGTATTAATAAATAAAAAGGCCATTACAAGAACAGAAAGAAACAAAAGTTAGTTGTCAATTTCAGAAAACGGGAGCACTCTGATACAAGAGAAATGCTAGTTACCAAGTCAATCTGGGGGACTGTACAAGCTCCAGGCCATGCACTTTTATGAAAGCCTCACATGCCCATGCAACATGACCATCTGCCAGCACCCTGCCACATGAAGAAAATAATTGAAGCTAGAAAGTAGAAATCTGAATGAATAAGTTTATCACCTTTTTAAATCAGAAAGGTGCATTCAGCATGAAGTATACATGTTGGTGTTTGTTAATGATGGCAATAAACAAAACAAGACGCAACAAGTAGTGAATGAATTGAGCCAAAATGAAAAGTACTTACCGCTGCCTCCGAATAAATGAGTTCCACATATGCATGAATTTCTTCTCATCTTCGGTCACATCAACAAAATTACCAAGCATCTGCAAGGTATCGGAGTGTTAGTGTGAATAATATTAAAGCGGTGCAACAGATATTTCACAATCCCAACCAAAACCTGAACCTAAACCTGTGTTGGAATTCTATAAAATGAATCAAGCAGAATTATAACTGTCAAGTTGGAAACACAAATGATAAGCTCTCCTCATAAGGTCTAAAACTTGATTAAACCATCCAATTAAAATGTAGATGATGTAAAATCCATACAATGTTTTCTGTCAAGAAAACAGCATATAAGTAATTAGGAGACACTTATGGGTTAAGTAATTAGTTACATGTAGTCACTACAAGTAAAGGCTTTTTGTGCAAACATAGTATTAGTGTAAATGATATTACAAGGTCAGCTTATATATTACAACCATTCTAAATAACAAGCAAAAATATTGCCTCACACCTCTTCCACTTTCTTTCTTTCTTTCTTTCTTTCTCTCTGTTTTTTGTACTTCAACAATTTATAGTATAAAAAGGTCCCTAAAACTGAGCCTCACAGTCACAGAGCCATCCAGTTATTACCACAAGGCTCTACCAGGCTACTGTTGTTCAACAAGAGCTACAATTTAAAAAGAGAGAGAGAGAGAGAGAAGTTTTATAAAATCAAAACAGAGGAAGAAGGAAAAAGAGAATTTTATAAAATCAAAACAAAGGATCACACATATAATTGTACATACCCTTCGATCTTCAATGTCTGCAACGTCATCATCAACTTCATTCTCGCTATCTTGATCTGAAAGAACTTCTTCAAGTGCCATTGGCTTTAAGCAAAAGGAAATGAAAATGAGCAACAATCTATCAGATATATGATAGCAATAAATGTAAGTATTAAACATTTTGAATAACATAAAACAAGAATTTTCATTTTAGGGGAAAGGACACATTATCCAACAGAAGATAATGCTTTTCAGTCTTTAGGCCGCCACAGCTCATGACAGCCATAAATTAATCAAAATAACAAGCTAAGAGTAGTAAACTTAATACACAGCATAGTTTCTGCAACGAACAATACAATTGATACCAGCAGAGTTCATAGCTTGACTGCCAAACTGTATCCTTGTGATATTGTACCAAGATCAAAACAAGAATCACAATCATAAAAGAAAAAACTTGTACCTACTTTGTGAAAGCTTTCTACATTTCACACATAAACCCCCATTGAAATTTAAGCTTCCCCATCTCCAAAAGTAAGCATTTTGTCATTTTGATGGATAAAAACAGGTATCAAGTAAAAAATTGTGTATTAGAAAATTAAAAATAGCTATCTGACATTAAAGAACTTGTAGTCTGAAATCACATCTACCGTCCAACCAATTGTAAACAAATAAAACAATTTCCACACGTCTGCTACAGGGAGCATTGTGTATAGGCCTCTCATTGGTACTCAGTTCATGGTTTTTTCAAGACAATTTTTATTCGTGACATGCAAAGAAAATTAAAGTGCAAAACAATAAACTAATAAATGGCAATCACTCATCACCTGGGCTTTGTGAGAGTGATAGAATTGTCGCTTGCTCAACAGTGCAACACTGAAATGTTTTGACAAGAACTATGTCAAACAGTGTCCATTAAGTTATTTATAGCAGAAGTTATAATCACACATAGACAATGATATATGACAATTTATTTCAACACTTTCTATGAACTCCGATAAAATCACACACAACAGCCTAAACCAGTCTAGGTATCACATAGGTAGAACAATTTTATACACTCTTGTAAAATATTTGTAATGGCATCAACTACATTTTACCTACAAATATAGTACTTCTGAATTTAATACTAAAGTGGAAAATCAAGCTCATGCATGATAACAAACCTTGCTAATTAGCATAGACAAATATATAAAAGTTAACAAATCCCACATAAATAATCAACAGCCACATACAATTAGATTTCAAATGTGACGCTGAAAAGCCGCTGCAATCCATCTGTTTTATATATCAATTAATAAATTAAGCTAGTGCTAAAATCGAACAAAATATCTTTATTTAACAATTAAAGGCATTGTAGATCTACGAGGTGAACAGCTTTATATTTACTAATATTTCAATAAATTAATAAGTCAAAGTAGCACTGAATTTACAAGAGGAAATTATATTTTCTTGGGAGACTTGCATTTCATTAACATTTTAGCATTGTAATTACAAAGAGGGACCAAATGGTTATCCAATGTCATTATGTATCTAAAAAGTTCCCAAAATGCAAGAACCCATTTAAGTATTCCAAGTAGAGAGAAATGATCCCAAAGGACATACATTCGTGGGTCATAATGCTCAACTGGTGGCTTCCCTGTCATGGCATCCTGTAGCACTGCAGGACTCCCAATATCATTCTCAGCTACTGGAGGGACACAATCTGGGTCAGTATGTGATTGAATTATTGCATTTGAAGCCCCTGCAATGTCATAACAGTACATGACACATATCAGAATAAGTATTTGGAACAAGAAGTCGTATTCAACAAATATATCAACCTTAAGACCATACGAGAAAGTTAACAAGCCTTTTATTTTGTGTTTTTGGGGGGGGGGGGGGGGTGGCGTGGCCAGGGGAAGTTATTTCCAACATTGAGTTGGAATCAGCTATAGTATGACATGAGTTATTGCACACGTGATCATTGGGTCTTTTAAGAATCCCTGGACAAAGGACCTACAGACTTACTACCCCAGACAAGAGCCATTTTTGAAGAGGCTGAAATGAAGTCAGCCATTTGGAGCATGGACAACGGATATGCCAACAGAGCCTAAGGTTATGCCTGTTTGATTTCAGAATTTTTTGGATATCATTAATGATTATTTCTCAATTGAAAGAAGCTCGTAACCTCTATCGCTTCTATCATGCGCAACTAGTTTTGAGTGGTTTGCATAACCTCTAAATAGATCCAACATCCAAACGATCTTCAATCCAAGCTACTGATGGTGGAGAGACTACTCAGAAGTCAGAATCAGTCAATTCTTTTGGTGAAGATCACTGGCACTGGTGGTTGGCTGGAAATTTTCATGAACTTACAGTGTGGCAACAGATTGCACAAAAATTATATCAACTGAGTTGGCATCACACTCATCTGGACCAGACCAGATCTCTAATCACAGGAAGCAGCAGTAAGGCAGACATAGGTTTTCAAGGCAAATCACAAATATGATACCATGGGAAAACAAGAATTTTATAAAACCCTAAACTGCGGTTTCCACCTATCCTGTGTGAACCTTAAATCCCCCTAATTTCTACCCTTAATTTATCAAAGACCCCAATTTTGATGTGTTTAACCCCTAAGACTTCTGCTGACATGCAGACAAGTAATTTACAGATAACTATAAACTAGCCGCCCTTACATAAGCTTTTTGGAAAATACTAGATAGCAAGCAATGTTGCTAAAATTGAGATCCAACGTAGAATCGGAAGGAGAATACAAAAACGTAAAACGTAGAATCGTAATACGGAGCATAAGATACTACCAAAAATAAAATAATTATTTTTATATAAATACTAATGCATATAACATAGCATAATTAAACCAAAAAAAAAAAAAGAAATAAACCCACCCCAAATATTTTTTGTGTGAGGCTTAGAAGGCCCAACACACAAAAAGGCCCAAATCTCAACCACACCCTAAGACACTAAGACATCATGACCAAAAAAATAAGGACACATAACAGTGACAAATGAAGACACGAGACATAACATGCCACTGCATCCACACCACAATGACCACCCACACCTTATCCTGCATGCCTCATCTTCCGATAAACTGCGTACTCACACCTTCCTGTGAGAGTGCTCGCCACCCCAGCCTTCACCCAAAACGATCTCAAGAAGCTCACCGCCAATGAGGCCGTCGAGTATGTCAAGTCCCCACCCCCAAGCACACCGAGGAGCAGCCCACTCCCTCCCTCCGCATCCCCCTCTCTGTCCTTGACGATAATCCCCACCCCGATATCGCTATCGACCCCAACCTTAACCTCATCAAGCGTTGCGGCGGCACCTTCTTCCGCAAGAAGATGGTGGTCAATAACACCCAGCAGGGGTCAGGTTATGGAAAAAATGGAACAGGCCAGCTCGCGAAAATCGCCCACCCCCAACGATTTCACGATCTAGGTCGGCGATCCTGCCATGATCACTCCAACCCGAGTTAGGCACTGGGATCGCAATTGCGATCGGAGAAGGTACTCTAAGTTCGTAAAATCATGCGATCCTACAAGATAGATCGTGATCCTTGCAACCTTGATAGCAAGTAGTTTTTGCCATAATGAGTTGCATTGTTATTGATAATTCAATGGATGAGTGGTTCTCATCACTTTGATTTATCCAACACCCATCTTTGAATTATAATAAATTCTGAAAGAATTCTGTCAGATACTCAGATTTTTCCTAGCTGTGTAGCAATATTCATAAGTTTTTTAAGAACATTAATTGCATCACTTACTAAAATACTGGATATAGTTGCAATACATACCATCAGCCTTCTCCAAAAGCTCAGCGTCTCCTGCAGGAATTTCAGACTCTAAGACAAGTGGATCTGCATCCTTTGCTTTTTCAGAAAATTCGTCCTCTGGCTTTATGCGCTTAAGTGGCTTGGCACTGCATATAGATTTTAATTGACCAATTTACTACATAAAATAAATCTATATGAAAGTATATGGGGCCAAGAAAATCTCAGAACAGTGTAGAATTAAAATGGCTTACCAAAAGATAAATGTTTGTAATTTTGGATCAACACCATCTGCAATAATCTGGAGGGAAATTAATTACTAAATTTCTAGAGTGACCAAATAATTTCAAATGCATCCACGCTCAAACTTTAAACAGTTTTGTCATGCTTCTTCCACGTTTCTAGACACCTCATGTTTGTTACAAGACTAATACCATGTAAGGAAGCTTAAGCTATTAGGCGAGAGAACAACATTATAGAAGCTATTGGATTCCATCCCTTACACAGAACAACACAAACTTCTAGTTAAGCAGAGAAAGCAACAGGTTCTAGCATCAAAGCCGTAAATTATTAAGCTGCTAATCAAGACCTTCGTAACGTGCATTCTCAGATGTGAATGGCTGTTAGACATGGACAAAGTCACTCAGATCAAAACTACCTTTCACTAAAATTAAACATTACTAGTGCTGAAATTTGATTACGGGAGGGATTTAGTGCTTGGATAAAAGAAATACTATCAGAAAGGATATAACTTGTTGCCATAAAGTACGAGGCTCCAAGTCCCTTTCAAATTTTCAAGACGCTTGGAAATTTTTTCACAACAGGATCCCAAAACGAAGCAGATAAGATTATCATCCATAGGAGCACTCAAGTACACAAGAGGCCACTCCAGAATCTGACAACCTGCCAAAGAGGTTCTAGAATATACGTCTTGAGAATCTATATTAATACTAGCTAGACCACTTTTGGACAGATTAACCTTCAACCTAGGATATAGGCAACTCATTAAAACATATATTTCTCTCCTTGGTACTACCAAGGTCACCAAAGTCGATCAAACAAAACCTGTAACAATAAAAACATGATCTTTGTGCTTGGACACCATGTAACCTACTTGTGTCTTTATTACACAGAACCTTCCCAGTAAGATTACTGTGTTCAACAATTTCAGCAAATTCTCTCTATGTTCTCTCTCTCTCCCCCAAAGAAGCTAACCCCAAACAGAGCAACCAACTCCAAAAACGCTATAGCAGTACAGCTGATTGCAGAGCACCCGCAACACTATAGACAGTGGATACAATGCAAATAATTTCAAATACACACATAATAGATGCTTAAAGACACAATCATCATTAATCTAAGGCATAATCAATAGCAATAACTCAATAACAACAAAAGTATAACCAAAACAAAAGTAAGGCTGGAGGGGAAGGAATACTGTCAAATAAAGGCCAGAGAAGCTTTGAAACAGAGGACCTCCAACTCAGGTGACCAAAAATGCTGTGGGTAAAGGGATGGGTTGGCCTAAAAAAGGTTTGACCACTTTTGCCACTAGAATACACACATTGTGGACATAAATAAAAGGTTTAATCCTCCCCTAGAAAGCACGGACATGCGAACTTCGTGGCATGTCCATGTGATCGACGCGTATCGGACATGGCACTAAGTGGACACATACAATACAAGTCGGACATGCGCACGTATATGCCTAATTTAAAACAAACTTTTTCCCCCTCTTAGACACTCTTCAAACATGGCTTGGACACATTTTTTTTTTCCCCATCTATTAATAGACCAACTCAATAAAAAGTTTAACCTAATACCCAATTTCAGACTAACATCATCTATTTGTTAAAGAGTGAGGAGATAACAACAATAGTGGAGAAGGAAATAAAGTTAATCCTTAGATACTCCTTTTAATTAATTTTTTTGGTCGTACATGTACTTATACATAGCTAGTTCTACTAAACATGTACCATTTTTTTTTTTGGGATAGGGTTTTAGAAACAACAAATATTGGCACATGACATATATCAAGAATGCTCCATATTTTTTGGAAGAGGCTTAGGAAGCAGTTAATATTGATAGTTTTACACTATAAATTGTAAATCTTGAACCATATATATATGAGATATTATGAATTTGAATATCTTAAAACTTTTTATTTTCTTTATATATATGTGCCCTTTCTGTGTTCTACAATTTTGAGAATTTGGTCTATCGGTGTGTCTGCGCCTATATTAGTATCTATGCTTCATAGATCCTCCTGCTATTTTTACATTCCTCCTACTCACATTAAAGGGGAAAAAAATCAATTATAAAAGCATGGAGATGAATGAAAAGGCTGAAGTAGAAACAAACCAAGGCTCAATATTGTAGAATTTAACAAGTCCAAAAACAAATATGAGATGCCAGATGAAGAGATTAATATTTCCAAAAATCCAAAGAGGCATCAGTACAACAACAATAAGAAAGTCTTTTTTCACTGGGTGAAATCAACTACAAAGATCAAATGACGCCACTGTGTCCGATCATAAACAATGTCTTTAGATAAATCAAATAAATCTAAGTCCTTTTTTATGGTTTCATCTTTAGTCTTTTTTGATCTCGCTCTACCTTTACCTACTGAGCTACCCTCCATCTAACAAATTCTTCTTATTTGGGCTTCTACATGTCTTCTCATGTTGTCGCACCACCTAAGGTAAGATTCTACCATCTTTTCCACAATCAATGCTACAGCAACTTTCTCTCTATGCATTCATTCATAATCCTATCTTATCTAGTGTGTCCACTCATCCAAGGCAATATCTTTATCTCAGCAACATTAAGCTTATTCTCTTGTTGGCTCTAATATTTAGTCTCATACAACCCTAAGGAAACATCAGTAAACAAACACATTATATTCAGTTTGATAGTAAGAATATAATAACATTATATATTATATATACATAAATTTAAAAAGAAATTGAGAGCAAACTGTTCTGACCTCAGATTTCCAGTTTTCAGTTTTCACAGACATATTTACAGTCAGACATTCCTCCCATGCCTGCAAAATTGTTTATAATTGAAACTGACAGTTTAGTACAGCTCAGACACTGTAAAGCTTGCATGAGTTCTGAAGATGACTGACCGAAAATTCATAGTTGAGAAGATCATGTGATGCAAGCAAGTGATACTTTAGACCCTAAGAACAGGCCATATCAAAAGCATTAAAAAACATGTTTATTCTTATCGTATTGAAAATTTAAATCTTTAGATTGGCAGTCAAAAGTAGTGCTAACCTTATAGCTTGCACATCGAACCAAACATAATGGACAGGAGAAATCTTCAGTGACTGCAATTAAAGTTCAGTTACTATATAATCTGATTGCCTGGAAACATTGATATCAACAGGAAAGAAAGAAAGAGAAAAAAATGTACATTAAGAATATATACTACAAAAACAAACGAACGTTTGCCAATGAACCACTCAACCTAAAAGGTTGACCACGTTTTGCCTCTGGAATACCCCACCTCACTCAAAATTCAATCAGGGCTTAAGCGTAGAGGATTGAAAGTAATTACAAAACATAGGCTACCACTAACTTATAAGAATGGGGATGAGTATATGGTGAAACACTAAGCCACACAGTTAAAGAGACTTTATATACCATGTAAAATAACTGAATCTAAAAGCCTAAACATTTATATGGGAAGCAAATATCGGTTTTAAACATATCTTTAAACATTTCTAACAAGGGTGCACAAAGAAAATTCCAAGCCTTATGCTTCATGCGTGAGGCATCTGAACTTTCACTGTAAACTTTATATTTCCTTTATAATTTTATATGTATGAGAAAGAAAATTCCAAGCCTTATGCTTCATACGTGAGGCATCTGAACTTTCACTGTAAACTTTATATTTCCTTTATAATTTTATATGTATGAGATTCAAATAGTATCCTTAGCACCAACATATACACAAAGAAAAAACTACTTCTATAAGGTTGAGAAGAGTGCTTTAACCAATGCAAGATTTTGTATAATAAGTAGAAAATCAGCCATTTTTCATTGTTAAATCCAACAATAGTACACTAGAACTTCATCAAAAAATTTTAACGACTTTTGCAGTTTGGACAATAGACTTGTAAAATAATGTTTTTACAGTAATTTATACCCATTAGCACTCAAAATATACAAATAGTTTTGCTTGTGAAAGCTATTTATTTACCTCAAAAAGCTATTTCGTTTGGAATTGTAAGTAAAACCAGCAGTAGGGCTAAAAATACCTCAAAAATGGCAAAAAATCAGCACCCATTTATTTATTACATGATAATTATATGCACATATTTAACTGCTTAAATTTAGGGATTAGATGGAAAAGGAAAAAAAATAGAGAGAAAAAACAATAAATGATTAAAATATAGTAAAAAAGGATTTGGGTTCTCGAAAGTGAGTATTCTTATAAAGTGAGAAATTGAAGAATTAACCACCCTTAGATCATTTAGTAGGACCCATAGACAAATGGAAGTTGTTGATCTAATGATGATTAACCCCTTACTTTATCACTTCACAAGGACACTAACTTTAGAAGATCTAAATCCAATGAAAAATTACAAAGACAGAAAAGACAAATGAAAATTCTTGGTAAAACTATTTCCACTTAGTAACAACTAGCCAGTTGAGTGGTTGTTTAAGTCAAAAAGTGGTTACTCATTAGTCACTCTTTGAACAACTTCAATCAAATGAGCGGTTAATTGTTCTTAAATTGGAAATATACATAATTCAGTAATAAATATGTGAATGGTTGTGAAACATTACAATGAACTAACAACTCTATTTATACACAAATATGACTATGAAAAGATGATCAATCATATCCTTTAGCTTGGAAGCACTAAAAGCAACTGCTTACTTAACCAAGAAGACTTTTTCCTAATTACATAATGTATTTTTCTCAACAATGGTCAACGCATATCATAACTCGAAAGTCAAAGAAGTTAAAACAGCAGAACCTCTAACTAAGATATGAGACCAGCGTCCACTATTTAATAATATATATAAAATCCTACCATACTAACTTGTTCAGAAAATACATTGATTACTCCATCAAGAAAAAAAATCAAACAAGACCAAGAGAGCAACATTTGCATTACCTTCCGTTTTCTGCAACTTATTATTGTAATACCTGTAATATTTTTATAGAACAGAAGAAGAATACGTAGTAAGGTGATCAGCATTTCTTCTAAAAGCAAAAAATATGAAAGGGGCAAAAGAGATGCAGAAAACATCAGAACGAAAGAGCTCTCCAATCCCACTGCACATTTCCTCCATTAAAAGACCATGAGCATAACCCCACAAAGAAGCTGGGATCCTATCACAAAGAAGTTAAAATGCAATACCTATAATTAAACTTGACATTTCCTTCCTTCAACCTGAGCCATACAAGCGGCAAGAAGTTAAAACGTACACCACAATTTATTTAATATAAAGTACATGATAGTTCAAACCAAATAAGAAAATACATGTAAGTGCTACTACTTTTTTTTTTTTTTGGGGTAAATGAAGAAATTTATTGAGACGAAAATAGATAGAAAATTACAAAAAGATAGGAGGACAGGAAGTCCTCTATACAAAAACAAAAACTAGCTAGACTAGAAACTATCAATGAAGCATAGCTTTCCAATCCATTAACATATTTGAGAGGAAAATAACTCTAAAGATACTATGTGCTTTACACCAAATACAAGCCAAACACCTAATCCTATCCCACAAAACTAGCTTGTTTGAGAATCCGTCATTGAATGTTAGGACCCTATTAGTTAGTTAGTTAGTTACAATTAGTTAGATAGAGGAGTTAGTTGGCTATAAATAAAGGGAAGAGGGCATTAGTTAGGGACTTAGGGGTTTTGATCATTTGTTAGTAAGTCTTGGAAGAGTTAGAATACTCTAGAATTTTCTCTGTATCTTGTAATATTGAATAAACACTAATTTCTATTTCTAGTTCTAACACTAGTATCAAAGCCCTAACCAATCCAGGGAAGGGCTTTTCATGGTAGCAACCAAAGTAATGGAGGCAATTCCAGTGTTTGATGGGAAAAATGCATAGGCTTGGGAATGGGATGTGTGGGGTCTTTTCCTTGAGCGCAAGAAACTTAGGCATGAGTCACTGAAAGCACACAATTCAGCAGAGGTGGGAACAACACTGAGACGGCGACATTACTAGTGGTACGTGTTTTGGAAGATAGATAACCCCACCAGGAAATGGTGGGAATTTCTGAGGGCATTCGTTGACAAGGTAAAAGAAGAAGAAGAGCTTAGGGAGAAATCTTGGATTATTGTGTTCGACAGTGGTGATGTACGTTCTTGGCTATGGTAGGTATGGGATCTCTATCTTTTGCACGGGACACTAGACGCATAATGATTCCAAGAGGTGGAAGCTGCCCTGTGGAGGAAGCCATCTTGTTTTGTTTTGCTGGTGGAAGGGGCACAACCCAAACACGCAATGGGTGGAGTTCATGACGGCCATGCACCAACACTTTCCACTAAAGCCCAAGACCTATAATGGGGAAAAGAATGATGACGGCCCGATTCAAGATCCACTTCCAGAAGAAGGTGCAATGGCAAATCTAGAGCAGACAGAGATGGAAGATGGAAGTGGTGGCAACAGCAATAGGTTTGAAAATGAATCATCAAAGAAAGAAGGCGCTCTACATAAAAGAGAAGTTGCAAGGCTCTGAAGGAGGTGGGGATGAGCCACTTGCAGGCGATACTAACGATGTCGATGGCGATGGCAACCTCGACAAAGAGAAGGGGTTGACGACGAAGGCTATTGTTCCACAGACGGCAACCGGCGGTTTGTCTTCAGCAGCTAAGACGCCAACTAAGACCCAACACCACCAAGACTTAATGTCAAGAACGGTGTTAACAAGAAGGAGGAAGAAGAGGTGGGATTCGTCAGCAAAGATGCAAAAGCCACTGCACCAGCAGCAACATAAACGGAGGTTGCTGCGGTATCTCAAGCGGAGGTTGCAGCAATGGGGAAGGGGCAGATAGAAGCGGCGCATCACATTACCAAATGTCATTGCGAGAAACGGAACGAAACAGAGGTAGGGGCTAAAGTGGAATTTTCCGCATGGGGCTCATTGTCTATCCTAATGGGCCAGGCCCACGTCAAGGAAGAGAGGAATGGTGGATTACCTTACCTAGGACCAATTTTCATCATATTGGGCCAAGCCCACATTACAAAATAACAGACATTGAGTTTTAAGGAAAGCCTCCATTTTTCAGAGCTCATAGGCCAAGCCCTCTTCAACCCAGAAAAAGTAGCCACTTGTTTTATGACGTTAATGGGTCAAGACAAATTGGTTGTTAGCCCAATTATACAATGGGACCTTGGGAGAATTTATTTGTAATTGTCAAGTAATAAGTCCTTGTATTCCCCACCTTGAGGACAAGGTGGATCTCTTTTCTTTTTTTGTTTTTTTTTTTGGGGGGGGGGGGGGGGAGTAGTTTTAGGACCCTATTAGTTAGTTAGTTGCAATTAGTTAGTTAAGGGAGTTAGTTGGCTATAAATAAAGGGAAGAGAGGATTAGTTAGGGTCTTTGATCATTTGTTAGTAAGTCTAGGGAGAGTTAGAGGACTCTAAAATTACCTTTGTATCTTATAAGATTGAATAAACACTAGTTTCTAATTCCAATTCTAACATTGAAGGTGCTACTACTTTATTTTTGGTTAAAAGAAGAATGAAAGAAAAGAGTTTACTGGATGAGGATAAGATATGCTCCTTTCATATAGACAGCATCAGGCTTAGGGTCATAGATGTTAATCATGCCCAACTCGTATTAACATCAGATATACATATTAATCATGTCCAACTTGTTACAAAGGTAGCTGTTAGAATATATGAAAATATCTCATATTATCTTTATTATTATTATATCTTTGGATATTATAGACATTAGATTATCTTATAATATTAGAGAGCATCTTAGATGATCTCTTAGGATTAGTTTATATATTTCTTTATATTTCATTATTTGTTTCTTTTATTATGATAGAAATGTGACTTTATTTCTATTATTAGGATAGATAAGTATCCATTAATTTTGCTTTAATTTTGGTAGATAATTATTAGTCTTAAGATTATGGGCCTAACTCCACTCTCAAAGCTAGCTAAAGGCAGAAGGGATGCCCAAATATTTATAAAAGCTATCTTAGTCATATCCTTAAACAATATAGGATTTAATACACCCCCCTCATGCCTAGGACTAGACATTTGAACCATGAAATTTACAAGATTGGACATCTATGGGTGGCACAGTATCAGTCATAGGACAGGCTCTGATACCATCTTAAGACTATGCACCTAACTCCACCCCGAAAGCTAGCTCAAAGTGAAAGGATGCCTAAGTGTTTGTAAGGTGCCGAGGACTTGCAATGCCTCGCCTTAGTGCCTTAGACACGCTTTCTAGTGCCTTCGCCTACAATATAACCTGTTCTCTCACCCATTCAGATGAAAAACATACTTCAAATGACTTGATGCCACAAAGAAATTGGTTGTAAAGGAAAACACCAAAGGCATTTAGCTATCAATGCCTTGTTCTTTGATAGAGTAGGATAACATAGCATAGCCCTTAGAGCAGTGGAATAGTCTCCACTGTCATTGAGTGATAGTTAGGCACTAGCAGTTGCTGCCAACTGTCTCTAACACAATGTAACTAACTCTCACTCTCCCTCACACTATGTAAAGCCTTGATGTACACTCTTTCACTCACAATGAAATCATTTTAGATTCTCTCCCCCTCTCTCTCCCTGTCCCCCTCCCTCCTTGTTTATCTAGAGCCTAAAGAACTCATAGCTATGGATCCTCCTGCAACTACTCCAATCGGTGCAACCACCGCTCCGGTGCAAAACCACTCACCCTCCACCGCACCTACCCCACCAAATTCTCAAACCTCTCTACCACCACCACACCGAGTTACCTTTTCTCAACCTTTTGCTATCATGCTCTAGGACAAAAACTACCTACTATGGCGTCGTCAAGTGCTTGCGGCCATTAAAGGCCATAACCTCAACCACTACATCAACCATGCAGCCAGGATTCCACCGTGCTATGCCTCTTCGAAAGACGCGCATCAAGATCGTGTCTCAAAGGAGTTTTGGTTATGGGAGCAGCAAGATCATCTTCTGCTCGCATCCATGAGTGAATCAATTCTCACACATAGTGGAATGCAATTTCACATGGCAAGTGTGGGAGAAGCTTTAGATCTATTTCGCATCTCACACGTGTGCCAAAGAACAATTGAAGATCAAGCTTGGCAATACTTCCAAAAGATCCACACCAATTTCTGAGTATCTTCTTCGAATCAAGGCTCTCGTCAACGCCTTGGTCTCCATTGGATGCATGGTCTCTGATTCTGAACATGTTGCCGTGATTCTTGGAGGTTTATCAATGGAGTATGATGCGTTTGTGACCTCTGTGAACACACGCATGGATCCAAATTCGGTGGTTGAGATTGAAGCGCTCGTCTTGGCTCACGAATCTCGTATTGAACAAGCACAGCAAAAGCTGAATTCTGCGTCATTTCAAGCTCATGTGGCGAATCGTGATTAGAATCAGGCTTCAAGTGATCAATCGAATCCTCTGGCTCCTCAATCGTTCATTGGATTTTGAGGTGGTCACGGTTGCGGTGGCCGATTTGGCGGTCGTGGTGGCCGAGACCTTGGCTACTCCTCAAGGCGCAACTCTCTTCAATGTCAACTATGCCACAAGCCGGGCCACACAAGCTTCAACTGTTGGCACCTTTTTGACCAAAACTTCCAACCATCTCCATCTCCACCTCCACCACCACCACCATATGCGCACCTCACTACCACATATCCTCCTTCCCCCATGCCTCCATATCCACCTACACCTTATCCCTCTCCCTATCCCTATGCTCCTGCAAGAATCCCTAGTCCAGCATCCTTAATTTATAGTCACTCAGCCTTCTTAGCCAGATTGTGGTTGATTTGGCATGGTATCCTGATTCTGGAGCCTGGAGCCATCCAACTCCTGAGTTCTAGAACTTTATGCACTCTTCTCCCTACCATGGAGCTGACCAGCTCCACGTAGCCAATGGACAAGGTCTTAACATCTCTCATATTAGCAATTCTAACATTATTTTACCTTACTCTTCCTCTAGAACTCTTAGGCTACATGACTTACTTTATGTTCCTTCCATTAATAAAAATCTTGTTAGTGCTAGTAAATCAGCTAGGGACAATTGTGTTTTCTTTGAGTTTCACCTATTTCATTGTTTTGTCAAATCACAGGACACTAAAGAAGTGCTGCAGCACGGTGTTTTGGCCAAGGATGGATTGTATCAATTCAATTCATTCCAATTGCAGCATCTTCCATCCACTCATACACCTGGATCAGCAACTTCAAAGGCCTTCCCAACTAGTTTGCATTTCTCTGTTGCTGGTTTCCCTGCATCTTATATAGATATTATATGGCCTTTGTTGATACCTTTTGGGTATATTTTCTTAGAAACAAATCTAAGCCTTTTCAGGCATTTCTTCAATTCAAAGCACCTGTTGAAGTACAACTAGGACATCGAATTAAATCTGTGCAATTAGATTGGGGGGGTGAATTTCGTGTTTTTACAAAATTTTTCCAAGATAATTGCATTACACCCCATATTACAGCCCTCACCACAAGGGTTATAGGTGTTTGGACTCTAGTGGCCGAGTCTATATTTTCAAGGATGTCATTTTTCATGAGACAAGGTTCCCCTTTCAGGAGCATTCTAAATTGAAACCAATAGAAATTCCAATTCCTAATCCTTGTCCACTCACTATTCTAAAATAACCCCCCTCACTTTTCCCTGCCCCACCTCCCCTTTTCCTTCTCAGCCTGCTAGCCCTTCCCCTTCCTTCCCCTTTGCACCCACCCTAGTGGCCCTCCATCACCTAACAACCCCATTCACTCATCCAATTCTCCCACTTCTCCATCTCCTCTCCCTCACCTTGAACTCCCACTCCCTCCCCTACAACCTCCTCTTCCTCTTCCTCTCCCTATTCCTCACCTAATTCTTCACCTATATCTTCACCCTCCAACTCTACACCTCATCCTATGCTCACTCAGTCCAAAGTATCCTCCCTCAAGCCCATTCCATCCCCTCAAGGTTTACTCATCCATTCTGAACCAACAACAGTCTCTGAAGCTCTGGCCTCACCTCAGTGGCTTGAGGCCATGATAGAAGAATTTAATGCGCTCAAAAGGAATGGTACATGGTCTCTGGTCCCACTCCCTCCGGGTAGGCATCCCATACGCTGCAAGTGGGTCTTTAGAGTGAAACAAAATCCCCATGGCTCAGTGCATAAGTACAAGGCCCAGTTAGTGGCCAAAGGATTTCATCAAAGGATTGGTTTTGATTATTCAAAAACGTTCTCCCCTATGGTCAAGCCAGCAACCATTCGAGTCATTCTCACTTTGGCTTTGGCTCAAAATTGGGTTATCCGTCAGCTAGATGTCAACAATGCCTTCCTCAATGACATTCTTAACGAAGAGGTGTATGTGACCCAACCTAAAGGTTTCTCTATGGGGTCCAATCCGGTGTGCAAACTACACAAGGCTTTGTATGGCTTAAAACAAGCCCCTACGACCTGGTTTGAAAGACTTGTTGCTGCTCTAGTTAAGCTTGGGTTCAATGGGAGTAAGTGTGACCCTTCTCTCTTCATTCATACACATGGAAACAGCTCTACCTATGTTCTAGTGTACGTGGATGATATTATCATCATAGGTGCCTCTGCTGGTTTCATTCAAGAAGTCATCACCAAGCTTCACTTAGAATTTGCTCTCAAGGACCTCAGGCCCTTTCACTACTTCTTAGGCCTTGAGATACATCATCTCTCAAATGGATCCTTACTACTTTCAGAGCAGTACTATATTGGAGCTCTCTTGGTCACAAGCAAAATGGACAAAACCAAAGCCATTTCCATAGCTATGGCTTTAGGCCTTAAACTCTTTGGGTATGGGAGTGACAAGTTTGACAACCCTCACTCTACAGATTTGTAGTTGGTGCCCTATAGTATGCTACTGTAACAAGACCTAAAATTTCCTACTGTGAATAAGGCTTGCCAATTCATGGCAGAACCATTAGGAAGCCATTGGAAGGCGGTTAAGCGTAACCTCAAGTATTCCGACGGCACCCTTAATCAATGCTTGCACGTGCTCAGACTTGTCCAGCTTCTAGGACTTCGGGGGTTTTGTGATGCTGATCGGGCATCTGACGTTGACAACAGAAGATCAACCTTTGTTGCTTGTGTCTTCCTAGGCCCGAATTTGTTTTCCTAGTGGTCTAAGAAGCAGCCTCTGGTAGCTAGGTCTAGCAGTGAGGTAGATTACAGAAGCCTAGTAGATATTGGAGCAGAGATAACGTGGCTCCAGCCCCTCCTTGAGGAACTCAAGGTTCCCTCACCAGGTCTATCACCTACTGTGACAACTTAAGCATAGTAATGTTGTCACAAAACCCAGTTCTACACCCATGACTAAGCACATGGAGTCGAGTCTATTCTTTGTTCAAGAAAAGGTTATGCAAGGAAAGCTTCTAATTGCTCATGTTCCATCATCTGACCAACCTGCCGATTTACTTACCAAGGCAGTATCCAAGTCCAAGTTCTCATCTCTAAGAGATAAAGTTAGAGTCAAGGATCTGCAGCCGCTCTCCAAGGGTCAGCAGCCCCAGCTGGAATTGAGGGGGCATGATAGAGTAGGATAACATAGCATAATCCTTAGAGTAGTGGATTAGTCTCCACTATCAATTAGTGATAGCTAGGCACTGATAGTTGGTGCCAACTATCTCTAACAGAACGTAACTAAATCTCACTCTCCCTCACACTATATAAAGCCTTGATGTACACTCCTTCACTCAGAATGAAATCATTTCAGATTCGATCACTCTCTCTTTCTCTGTTTTCTCCTCTTCCCTAAAATCTATTATTCTTGAACAACATATTACCAAGGCCCAAACCCTCCCCCCCCCCCCCTCTCTTTTTTTTGGTTTATAAGTTATAACAAACCTCCTAACTAACAAGGTGGCCTCTTCTAGAATCCCACATAAATTTCTCTATTTACTAAGCCACATCTACAAGCATATGAAAAAGCAAGAGAAATATCAAGGATTGCCAAGCAAAAGCAACTGAATAAGAAAGATCCGACCTCCCAAAGACAAAAGGCACCTTTCTAACAACTTAAATGCCTAGAAATTTTACAAACCATTGGATCCCAAGAGAATAATGCATGAGGATTACTTCCCAAAGGAATGCCCAAATTAGCAAGAGTCCACCCAAGGACCTACCAACCAATTGAAGAAATGAAAACATTCAAAATTTTACTATCCACATTAATACCTACTAAACCACTCTTAGCCATGGTTATTTTAAGAGCAGAGATGGATTCAAAGAAACCCACAATAGATAAAATGTTACCAAATGAGTGTGCATCTGGTTCCATGAGGAAAACTTTGTCATCAGCAAAGTGAAGATGATGACCCTCTTCACACCAAAAGTTAAACCTTTAACTAACCCATTATTAACAGCTCCCAACACTAAACAGCTAAGCACGTTTATATAGAATAAAATAGACTAGCAGTACAATACAATATGGGAGAGTACAAAGGACTTAAATACCCTTAAGCACAATTAACACATGCTTAATACATTACTCTTAACATAATTGTATATGTGGACAACCTGGCCGTCACCATTAAAGATCACCATGGCATAATTTAGGTATGACAACATCTTTGTCATTACTTTCAGACCAATGGCATTGGCAAACTCCAATGTTTCACTGGTATTGATATGCTACAATCCAAATGTCAAATTCATTGACACTCCTATGGATCCAAATGCCAAACTTCTACTAGATCAGGAGAAGCCACTATATATAGAAGATTGATTTGAAACTAAACAACTTCATAGTTACCATTACCAATTCAAACATCTCTCTTGCATTTAGTAGGGTAAGTCAACATATAAAAAGAAATACATAGTGGAACAAAGAAGCAAAGAACTATAATACAGAGCCCCCAATCATTTATGGCAAACAAAAGCTTGTGAGAAAAATGAAAATTACCAGATAATACGAGAGAATGATGGCGATGCTACCGCACATGCGTTTGCACAATAGGGAGATTTTTCCTTAGCCCCACACTCTTGGGCATACATTTTGAAATGCAAACGCTTTAATGTACTCTTTGGAAACCCATTCTCAAAATTATTGGGAACTTGAAGTGAGATGCTCTGCTCCTTATCTCGAACAGCATACTGCAACGTAAAGAAATTTGTAACGTAGCACATCTATCTTAATTGTGAAGAACAGTTAAAAAGGCTTGAAATTTATTGTTAGACAAAAAAGTACAGTCAGAATAGTATATGCTTTAATTTAATTAGCACAAAAGAAAGCACAATAAAGACAATATTAATCATTAGCCCCAAATAGATTAGATGTCATACCTTTAAAAAACATGGATGCAGATCAACAACTGACATAGCCTCAGCTTGCAGTCCCAGTCTTAAATTCGGAGATTCATCCCAAGACTGAAAAATTTTTTCGAGAGATACTTTCCCACATAAGCAGTACTCTCCATCTCTTGCTATCAAGCACAGAATGAAATGAAAAGGAAAGATGAATTCTAGCACTGAAGAATGTTTATGGAAGTCCACGAATCACCCATTTTGTTAAAAAAATCAACATAATTTAATATATCAGTAACTGGACATTAAAAACATTGGATTTTTTTTTCTAAAAGAAAATCATTAAGGCAAAGTGAATATGATTACACAGAGTTAGGAGGATAAGAGATCCTCCTTAAAAAAAAAGAAGAAAGAATACAATCAACGAAGCAAAGCTGCACAATCACTCGATATATCTATAGGAGAAAACCCTGTAAAACGACCTTACTGCAAATTCAGTCTCATGACCTTCGATAAACCCCTCTTTTTTTTCTTTTTTTTTTGATAAAAGAAGAAATTTATTGAGAAGAAGATAGATAGAAAATCACAAGAAGATAGGCGGACAACAAGTCCTCAATACAAAAACAAACACTACCTAGACCAAAAACTAACAATGAAGCATAGCTTTCCAATCTGTCAACATATCTGAGAGGGAAGTTTCTCTAAAGAGGTTATGTGCTTTACACCAAATAAAGGCCAAACACCTAGTCCGATTCCACAAAACTAGCTTGTCTAAGAATCTATCATTGAAGGTGCGAGAATTACTTTCCAACCAAATACTCTAGATAGTGGCATATATAGAACATTGCCACAAAGATTTTGCCTCCTTTTTCCCAAAACCAACAAAACTTGTCAATAGGAGCTGATCTAAGGTTGCAAAGCACACCCAACACTCACCAAAGATACCAAACAAAGTGTTCCATGGAAAGTCAGCCACAGGACAATGCAAAAATAGGTGAGATATTGATTCTGAATTCGCTCTACACATAACACATGCATTAGAGGAAATAGCCTCATAGCCTTATGAGGCCTTCGAACCTGCAACATGTCATTGGTATTAATTCTATTAAGCATAGCGGTCCAAATAAAGGATTTGACCTTAGAGGGAGCTTTGGATGACAAAATAGGTTTATCAAGGAGGAAAGAGGTTTGAGTTAAGGAATGAGTTAAAAACTGAAAATAAGATTTGCAAGCAAACACTCCAGAAGGATCAAGGAGCCACAACCTTTTATCTAGACTAGAGGACAAAAGAACAAAATCAAGGAAACCCTAAAGACCAACTAATTCAGAGGACTCTATCTTCGATAAACCATTAGTCTATGATCTTCAATAACAAATCATTTCATTTGCTTGCAACAAAATTAGGGCTTTCTACAATTGTTGTCAAGAACCAACTTAACGCAAGTGCATAGGCTGTTAAGTGCAAGCCAAGAATTGTTTACTATGTCTAACGCACATCAAACCTTGTACTGATATTTTAAGAAGAAATGGGTGCAAGAACTGAGAGAGAGAGAGAGAGAGAGAGAGAGAGGCAATGTAACAAGGTAGTAGGTTGATGCACACATAGACTCTAGCCTACACCTGCATTTATACTACCAAAACATGTATGTAACTGTACAGTTGTCAATCAATCCATCAACAGTTCCTTAGTTCATAAGGCTTTCCTTAATTTACCAGACATCCTTCATTGGCCTGTTTAACAACTGCAATTAAGCATTTTCCCACTAGGTGGGATTCGCTGCATAAATCGAATGATGCCATTGCATCCTATCATAAACGATGTCTATAGACAAGCCACTAAAATCTAAGTCCCTTCCAATGGTTTTGGCCATAGTTTTTCTTTGTCACCCTCTACCGCTACCTATTAGGTTACCCTCCATTTAATCTACCCTTCTTACTTAGGTCTCTATAGGTCTTCTCATCACGTGACCAAAACAACTTAACGTGGTATTCTAATTCTACCATCTTTTTGGCAATAGGTGCCATCACAACTTTCTCTTTGATGCATACATTACTAATTCTATCCTATCTAAGGTGTCGATTCATCCATTGCAACATCCTCATCTCTGAAACATTGAATTTATTCTTGTCTACCTTTTACAGTCCAACATTCAATCATACACAATATTGCAAATCTTATAGCTAGGAGGTAAAACTAACATTTATCCTAATATGTTATGCATAATTCTCTCTCTCTCTTGGCCTTTTGTAGATATTCTAACACATATAACTTAGGCAAATAGCTCTCCCTAGATAACAAAAGCCTCAGTGAATCAGCACTGTACTTAGCAAATAGCTCCCAAAAGTCTTCAACCTTTCTCCTCAACAGCCTCTTCAACCTTCTCCTAGCTTCTCTTCCTTACACATTGATACACATGACATAGTTATAGAAGATCTATGACCTTTCCTCAACCTTCTCCAGCTGGTCTAGGTTAGTCGCCACCTAGCACCATACTAAAATCCCTTGCAGCCCAAGTCTTCAAGATACAACATCATTTGATCAAAATAGAAAAAGAGAACAAAGAAGGGAAAAAAAAAAAAAAAAACAGAAAATTATAGTAGCCAATCACAGATAGCAGCGCGTAGTGGCCAACCCCAAAAACGCAATAGTGGGATAGCAGATAGCAAGATGGCTGCTATTCGATAAAAAATATATAATTATCATGCAATTTATATAACATATATAAATGTTTAAAAATAAGAAATCATGCACAATTAAACTCATTCATATCAATAATGAATATTCATAATCCATTCCATAGTCTAAAAACATGCGATCACTATCAATCCAATGCATAAATATCAAGTCCTAGGGGCAGCAAAACATAAAAGACAGCACCATCAAGTAGCATAAGGGCAGCAAAATATAAAAGACAACACCAAATCCTAATTAAACTTAAGTCTCTAAGAGTAACAGTAAATAAAAGGGAAAAAAACAGAAAATAGTAGCCTAGAACAGAGAAGAAAAATTAATGTTGCTGCCATGGCTAAAGCCTAAAACAGTAACAAGCAAAATAGAGGGAAAAAAAGAGGACAGAAGAGGAAAAAGACACCGAAGACAGAACAAAGAGCGATGGAGGAACGACCAACCACCGCTGCCGCTGGTATCGCAGCCGCCGAAGATTGGACGATCGCCAGAGAGTAAGAGGGGTGAGGGAAGAGAGAGACCGATTGAGAGAGGAAGAGAATAGATTTTTTTGGGGGGGGGGGGGGGACCCTAACTTCACCTTCAAATTGAAGAAAAGAGGGGTTGACAGCAATAGCGGCCGCGATGAAAAAACGCGACACACCAGAAGCTCGATCGCGCCCGACTTCCGCTCTACGCCACTCTACCGCTATCGCGCACAATTGACTTCTATGCAAAAAATAATACATCAAAACCACTTTAACTCCTAAGATCTATATCCACTCCTTGCAGCCTCATTCAGTAACAGCTCAGAAGCAAAGTTACTGTCAATGACTAAAGCACAGCATTTAAACTCATGCAAGAAAACTTTCCCCAGCTCATCCTATATCAGCAATGCACAAAGGATGGTACCACTCTTACAAAATCGCAAGAACCAACGTGAAATCATAATTTTGTTAATAAGAAGGGGGTGGCAAAGACAAACTCTTGACCAACTGGTCAAAGAGTCTCTAATATCATGTTACAAAGTTAGAGGAAGAAAACAATTGGTTCGTAGCAATGAAATATAGAGAGATAAACAGAGAAACAGAGGCAAATTGAAAAAGCATGTAGGTTGAAGCACATACTGCCCCTATTCCACACCTTGATCCCAAAGAACTTGACAATCTATGGTGACTAGCAAAGAGATTGTCATAAGTACAGAGCGAGTTTAATGTTTTCAACTCTATCTTTGGACTCTTACCAATCGTTGTTAAGGTCCTCGTTTTAGTGGGGAATAAGATAATCCACTAGGCTTCTCTCCAATATTGGGTTCACAATCGAACATCACAAGTTAATATTCAAAGATATTCAAGGAACTTTCTTTTTTTGCATAGATACTGCAGAAAATGAACTCTGTACCAGAGGAAAGCTACACAGAAGAAAAGGATAAAAAATCCTCCTTGAAGAGCAAAATAACAATAGCAAAAGGAAAATGAGAGCAGAATACACCAGATCCAAACACTTCCACAGTCCTTCTTCATATAAGAGTAAGAAATTCTCCAAAAACAAACCATGATCAGACACTCACCAAAAAAATATATCCTATCCCAGTATCCCAAAAGAACCTGCACAGATAAGGATCAACACTGAATCCCAGGCCCAGCATTATGCTTATTAACCCAAATGCATCACTCCATCTAAAAAGGGGCAGCTCCATAGCAGCCTCTCACACTTGTCTTGATTTGGCTGTTATTTCAGGTTTTACAATTCTTTTGATTCATTATGGATTTCTTGTGAATTTACATGTAGTTCACTGAATTAAGTTCATACATTAAAAAAATTATATAAATTGTATATGGAAGTGGCTCAAGTAACAGCAAGGTAACAACAGTATGGCCATTGACCGACCAAATTCTACATTTCAGAAATTAGCAATTAAAGCTTATCTCACATTCATATGAACTCGGATCCAAAGGCACCAGGCTTGCATTGAGCCCAGATGATGAATTTGGGTCTTCCACTGCAAGTAAATAGTTATGTCAAAGAATTTAGCAAAAATTATATTGTATAGAAATATATATATACATATATATCAATTGGAGTGCACAAGCATATGCATACCAGTGGTGAAAAACAAGAGAACAACTGCATCAGTGCTAGCCACCATAGCTAACTTATGAATTTCAGGGAGAATAAATTTTGCTTCATGTTGAGTATCACCATCAACTTCAGAGGGATCTCGAAAGATGAAAATCCGACCGATTCGATAAACAGCAGAATACTTCTTTGTTTTTGGTAAGTTAAAACCACAAGAATTATGCAGCAGAAACACTAATTAGATGAGATATTGTATACTAAGAAACTATTTAGTGTGAGGAATAGTAATTAGTTCAGAATAAGATGCACTATTCCTACCTCTGCATCTTCATCTTTAGGAGCCAGCCTTGCTAGACAAATATACAAAGGAAACACAGCTGGAGTTTCATCATCGCTCAGCAAAGCTGTCATTTGTATCCTAATTATTGAAATGAAATCTCATTAGCATCTCAAAAAAGATATTTATACCTAAGTACAATGAGAGAAAATGAGGCAAAACGAAAACAATGATTCAAATGAAATCACTACAAACTACAGCATATTTAACTGAATCTTTTTTTTTTTTTTTTAAAGTACAAGTACAGCAAATTCAACCAAATCTTTTTTTTTCCAAAAAAAAAAAAAAAAAAAAGAGTAAGGTACATATCATTAGCTGAATAAAGGTTATTTAAAAAAAAAAAAAAAATAGTATCACAAGGTTTACATAATAGAGATCTCATTTATCTTTAAACATCATCTCACAATAAACAAGACTAATAGTTACTATGCTGAGGAAGCATGAGGTATGTCTGCAGGAACTATTTTGCATGTTTTGATTTCTACATGAGGTTTGCCCAAAGACTTGAGACATTTGGAACTGAACCAACAACGACTTATTATGAATTGGATAATAACATGAGTCTGTACTGATGTTGACTTGTTGAATGGTGATCATAGGCTCACACAACATGAATGTTCATTGGATCTACTTTAGAGGTCAAATTCTATACAAAGGACAACACAAAAAAGTTCACACAAGAATTGGCTAAAACCAATTGTGCCATATGACTTAACCAGAACCCACGTCTTTCTCCACAGTTTAAATTTATGCCAGCATAATTCTGTTTCTGTCTTGGTATGTGATGCAAAGGTTGCATATGGATTCTATTTTGGTAAATGTACGCATGGAGAACTACTACATAAAGGGCAGGGTTTTTTATAAAAGAAAATATTCATTAAGATGAAGAGAAAACATTACAAAGAGAATGGAGGATAAGGAATCCTCTTAGACAAAAGTACAAAACAGAAAACAATGAAGCAAAAACAGAAATAATGGAGCGAAGCTGCCATTCCTCATATCTGTTAGTGAAACCTCATACATCAGGGGCTGTTGAAGAGAGTCCTACATCAATATCAGCTGAATCTTTGCACTCGAATGGCAAGAATATTTTGCAATGGATGCATTAACTTAGTCAATGCCACAAGTACATCTCACATGGTAAACAACAGCAGAAGTAACATTAAGTTTCAATGTCAAGACTCAAAGAAACAGGATTAGAAACCACACTCATAGATTAAAAGTACTAATGTAATTCATCTTTGAACCACAAAATCTAATGTTGAAGTACAAAACTAGCAACTAAAATACATTCGTTTAACTGAGTCCATACCTCTTTTTCATATCAAAGTTGCACTAATTCTATGATAATAGCAGATATACACTTTGACTGTTTCTCCATTCCCAAGCTTAACAGTATTGAATATAACTTTTTTTTTTCCAATAAAAAGTACCAAACACAAATTTCAATTTAAATTTAAAAAGTTCAAATCTATAGTCATCCACCACCACTAAATGGCTCCTAGACTTCACAGATATATAGGCAAAAAAATCTTTCTGCTTAAACTGAGCATAGCATGTACATCCCCATCGGCATATGGCATAAAATTGACATTAATCTGTTAAATAAAGGGAGAAAATACTCAAATAGGAGAAGGAAGCCTATATATGACAGCTCTTACCTCTTCTTTTGGCTAGCCTTTATCTTGTAGTCTAAACATCTCTGAAGAAACATAGGCTACACAACAGACATGTATATTGTTAGAATACAACATGCAATACTATTTTATACGAAAACATTATCTTTATGGACCAGAAATCAGGATAACAGGAGGAACCAAGAAGAAATTAAGCAAGTAACAAGGAATGTCAAATAAACAGAGAGCATGAGAAATCCTTCCAAACAATAGCAAGAAAAAGAGAAAATTTCAAAGGAAACAGTAATGCTACCTAGAATAAAATCAACCCTGCACTCATGCAACATATTGCAGGAAAAATTATAAATAATCACATAGAACATAATTAATAACAGCAGATAATTTTAGCCAATCAGATGGCGTACATTTCTTATAGCACGTCGCCGAAGAATGTTGTAAAGTTCTACAGGCTTGCAATAAATTGCAAGACTCTCTTCTGCAGCAAGCTCCTCTTCCGCAGATAAGTGCACATGAGCATCTGGATGGCTTATTTGATCTGTGCTTCTAGAATATCTGCACGGGCAAACAGATATAAGCATCAGCTATGTTGCACCCCTTTTCTGAAAAGAAAACTACAGTTGTTTCCCTTCCATGGGAAACTACCTAGAGAACATTAGAGAATGGCACGCCCTAGAGAACATACGATGTTTCACAAGCCGCAACAGGAAAGCCAGGCATTCTTATTAAAGAAGTCTCAGATATATATCACATTTATCTGAACCTTTAAATATGTGAAATTTTCTCAAACAACAAACCTGCAATTGAAAATGGTGCAAGAGATCATCAAAACCAAGCACTAAAAACATCGTAATTCAGATTAAATACTGATGCTCCATATCACAGCTTAAACAAGAAGGAAGAAACCTCATTTCTTTATGAAGTTGAAAAACTACTCACCAACGTTATCAAAATCAAGCTCAGGAGCAAAATAGGCACGTAAAATGTGAAATCATAACACATATCATAAGATCTTACATAAAATACGAAGTATATATATATACGTGTGTGTCTATGTGTGTGTGTGTGTGTGTGTGTGTGTGCGCATATAAAATAACATAAATTAGCAAACAAACCTCAAAATCACACATAAAATTTAATTGAACTTCAACTGAAAATACATAAAATAGTAACAACTCAAATTAAAGTTACAATTGATACCATAAAAGATATAAAAAGTATTTTTACAACAAACAAAAGTAAAAGACATAACAAACAAAGCTTTTTGGGCCTTGGCCCTGATATCTTCTTGGGGATTAAAAAACTTTTTTGGGTGTTTCAACAGTCATACCCACTGGCCCCACAAAAACACACACACACACCCACACCCCATTCACTTGCCTTGAAGAAACACAAGACACCCAGTCACCCACTGCCAAACAGCCAGCCACCCACACCACCAAGACTCAGATGCCAGGCAGCACCTTGATAAAGATCCAAGAAACATCAACAGGGTAATCACATTATATGCTATCACTATTATTATATGATGATTAATATTTTTCTTACTAATACTTATATTTTTCTATTATATTTTTATTATTTCATTTTTTTTAAAAGGAGTATGTACTAAATGATTTTGTTAAAGGACTCTCAAGGAAATTTTGTTATTTTATTGTATGATATCACTATTATTATATGATCATATATTTTTGTTGCTAATACTTACACTTCTTCTTTGTTTTTAATTTTATTTCCATTTTTTCTATTAAAGAAGTATGTATTGAATGATATTATTTAAATGTCTCCCAGGGCATTTTCTGCTATCACTATTATTATATAACTAATATTTCTCGTGTTAATACTTCTTACAATTGAGTGGGCCTAACTCAAACCCAAAAGCTAACTCATGGGAGGAGAGTTGTCTAAGTACTTATAAAGGCTATCTTGGTCATATTCTTAAATGATATGAGACTCTAACACTCTTAAATGATATGAGACTCTAACACACCCCCCTCACACCCAAGACTAGACATCTAGAGAGTGAAGTTTGCAGGAGTAGACATCTACAGATGGCCCAATAATAACCACAAAATAGGCTCTGATACAGTGATACCATCCTAGAATTAAGTATACCTAAGTCAATCCCAAAAGCTAGCTTACAGGGGAAGGGTTACTCAAGTACTTATAAAAGCTATCTTGTCCATATCCTTAAGTGATGTGATGTGAGACTCTAACAATATTTATACTATTTCTTTTTAATTTTTTTACTTTATTTTTCTTCTAAAAGAAGTATATGTTAAATGATGTTATTAAATACCTCTCAAGGCAGTTTCATTATATACTACAGATTTTTATTTAGCTCATAAAAGAGTATCTAAATGCAGCACTACACTAAAAAAGGCGAGGCCTACACAAACTACTTAAATGATTTATTAATGAACGATAACTAGCAAAAATCAAATTTAAACCCATTTTATTTTACAGTATTTGTTTTATTAATTAAGTCGATCTTCAAAAATATTTGTATCACAACAAATTTTAGAAAAAAAAAAGGGGAGAGAGAGAGAGAGAGAGAGAGAGAGAGAGAATGCATGCCAGAAGCAAAGAGAAAAATAAATCAATTGAAAATTAATGGGAAGACCTATTGAATAACATGACCTACTTAATCTTGTTTCCTCCTTAGTGCATGCCTACAAACAGTTGTGTACAGTCCAGATCAAAGATCACATCACCAAATCAAGGAAACCATCAGGCATCATCCCTCACCCCCCAATTTGAACATTAACAACTGCCCAAAATAAAAGAGCAAAAAACATATAATAGAATGAAAAGAAAACAATATTAAGATATATTTATCTATGAACTTCAATTCAACTGGTCAACTTCCTAAAGCACCTGCTTAACTTCAACATTGAATTTTAATGACACTGCTTAGCTAACACTTAAACCTATCATTCATCTCATCATCACACGAGGTTATAGGCCTCTTCTATAATAATTACCCAAAAAAAAAAAGAAGAATATTTAACCTGCAAATCTATTTTCTGTAAAACCAACTATCCTATTTGAACTTTTTGGGTTCTTTGTCGCTATTGAACAGAAGTTTGGACTACAACAATGACTTTTTCACACAACTGTATGAAATCCCTATCTTCTAAAGATTGAACTACAAAGATTAAAATTTCAATCATTACTAGGAAGTTAAGGATTACCTGATACGATTCGATCTCTAACAATGTTCCCAGTCTCTTAAATGATTTGAATTGGATTTCGTGTGTCTCTTGACAACTAGGGTTTGTATATTGAGGCAGAGAAAGGAGTGGAATGAAATTGGAGAACTCTCAGTATATAAATCTTTAGATTCGATACAATCAAGGTAACGGTTTATCCCATAATAAAAAATGTGGGCTAAAATCAACAAATCACAGTATGATCTATTGTGCATTTTAAGATAAATAATTATATGGGTTCCAATTGTACTAATTTCATTCAAGTGAAATAATATGATAGATATGGACAAAATTGTCTTTTGAATTCAAATAATACTAGTTTTATACCCGTGTATTACATATGTTGTACTTAATATTTATTAAATTCATTAAAACAATTTTTAACCTTTTAAAATAATTTAATTATACACCCTTACTTTTATTTGATTCATTTTTTTTAACCAATATTATTATAATTTCAAAAAAAAAAAATACTATATCTTAATTAACCTAATTGGTTTGTTACTTTTTCTCAGCAACATTTATATCTTACTATTATTATTCCTAACTTTATTATTTCAATATTTCATGTTAAAAATTATCACAATACTTATTGAATATTTAGTATTTTATTTTTATTAAAAATAACATATTTTTCGATGAAATTACGCTATATATGATCACTGCTACCAGATTATCTTTTTTATATTAATATTAAAACCATAATGCTAATATCTTTGAAAAAGTAACATAATTGTTATTTCCTACATCATTATTATTATATTAAAATGCATCTTTACTTCTTATGGTAATTCTATTGTATGCAATCAGCCAATCACTAATATTACATGATTATATTTAATATTTTTCTTCTTATTTTTATCATTTAGTTATTTTCTTTTTGAAGGAAGGATGTATAAAATGATCTTATTAAACGTCTCTCCAGGCAGTTCTATTATTTTATTGTATGCTATCACTGTTATTAAATGATGATTAACATTTTTCTAGCTAATACTTATAACTTCTATATTCTTAAAATTTTATCATTTATTATTCCATTTTTTTTAAAAAAAAATTATCTATTGAATGATGATATTAAATGCCTCTCAAGGAATTTTATATTATCACTTTTATTATGTGATTAACATTTTTCTTGCTAATACTAACACTTTTTTCTATCAATAGTTATATGTACTTTTATAGAAAAAGAAATTTTATTAGAAGAGAAGGAAATAGTACAAAAGAGAATGAGGCATTTTCACATAGAAACCAAAATAACAAAGCTAAATCCTAAGAAGACAAACCATCCAACAACGCATTTCAATCCCTTTGAATGTCAAATAATGACACCTCATGAAATAGATTGAGCAAAACACTAAAGGGAAGCCAAAAAGGTAATCCTATCCCAAATAAAGTGTATAGTTGAATAGGAATCATTAAAAATTATAGCATTCCTTTCCAACCAAATACACCAAAGAACAGCATAAACCGAGGACTGCCACAAGATCTTTGCATCTATAAGAGAGCCAAAACCTCTCAATTTAGGTATGAGAAAATAATTTAAATTCATTGGGAAATCCACGACTCTTCATAGATACCAAAAAGCCTATTCCAAGGTAACCTCACTACAGGGCAATGCAAAAAAACATGAGCCCCCAATTCAAAATCAAAACCACACATAATAGACATGGTGAGAGGCATGCACTTCTAGAGCATGTCATTTGTGTTAATCCTATTAAGAACAACAATCCAAACAAAAGCTTTAACCTTTTTGAGGAAGCTTGATTTCCAAATGGGTTTATCCAACATAAATCTTTCTCTATTTGGAGGGGAAGTCAAAACTGAAAATAAGATTTACAAGAAAAAACTCCCAAGAAATCAAGAGTCCAAGTTCTTGAGTCAAGTAAATCAGAGAGATGAATAGGATCAAGCAAAGAAATAAAGGACTCTAACTCAATGACCTGTCTATCATAATATCATGCAAATGCTAAGGAAATGGAAGTTCCAAGAGAGGTTGTCCTTGGAGAAACAAAAAATTGACAAAGAGGGGCATTATGCAAAGATGACAAGCGAAAAAGACAAGGAAAAGCCTCAGCCAAAGGAGTAGTATAACCCAAATGTTTTCCCAATATTCAACTCGAGAGTCGTCAGTCGTCACCCAAATGAGAGGACAAGTGAAAGCTGAAAAACAATAAACCTAGAGAAATAAATTTCCAAATGGTTTTACTGCTGGTTTTTTCCAAGGCTGTTGGGATGTCATTAAAGCTGATCTTATGAAGGTGTCTGAGGAATTTCATAGGAATGGTAAGATTGGTGCTAATATTAATTCCACTTTTATCACCTTAGTTCCTAAGAAGGATAGATTAGTTAGACTTAAAGATTACAAACCAGTTAGCCTTGTTACCAGCTTGTATAAAATCATTACAAAGGTCCTTTATATCCACTTGAGTATGGTTTTAGGACACACTGTTTTGGAGGATCAAAGTGCCTTTGTTGCCGAGAGGCAAATCTTAGATGCTACTTTGATTGCTAACGAAGTGCTGGATGATATGAGGAAACGGTCAAAACAATGCCTTGCATTCAAGTTAGACTTTGAGAAAGCCTATGATAGGGTTAGTTGGAGTTTTTGGGACAAGGTGTTAGAGAGAAAAAGGTTTGGCTCTAGGTGGAGAAGTTGGATTTCAGGCTGTCTTGCAACCACTAACTTTTCGGTGATGGTTAACGGAAAGCCAAAATCTTGGTTTCGTGGTGAAAGGGGTGTGAGACAAGGAGATCCTTTATTCCCCATTTTATTCACTTTAGTGGTGGATGTTCTTAATCACTTGATCTCTAGGGTAGTGGCGAATGGGTAATTGGCGGTGTCAAAGTGGGATCCAAAGGGATTGTGGTTTCTCATTTGCAGTTGGCTGACGACACCATTCTATTCCTACATAATGATAAGGACAGTTTTTTGAACACTCTCCATCTTTCATATTTTTGAGTTATCTTCTAGGTTAAAGATTAATCTGTCCAGAAGTGGCTTAGCTGTTATTAATATAGATTCTCAAGAGCTTTCTTATACAACTTCATTGGCTGGTTGTCAAATTTTAGAATGGCCTCGTGTACTTGAGTGTTCCTTTGGGTGGTAATCCTAGATCTGTTTCATTTTGGGATCCTATCGTGGAAAAGATTTCTAAACGTCCTGGAAATTGGAAAAGGGCTTATTTTCCATTAGGTGGTCGAATCACCCTCATTCAAGCTTGCCTCTATAGTATTCCACTTTACTTCTTATCTCTGTTTCGTATCCCAGTGGGGGTGGCTAATTCTATTGAAAAGATTACAAGAGACTTTCTCTGGTCAGGTGTTTCAGGAACGAATCAGGATCATTTGGTTAGTTGGGAGGTGTGTTGTCGTCCAAGGAAAGAAGGAGACTTAGGTCTTGGCAATTTGGTGTCTAAAAACATTTCCTTGGCAGCTAAATGGGTATAGCATTTTCCTTTAGAGCCTCATTCTTTATGGCATCAACTTATCCAAAGTAAGTATGACTTGGACAAGAATGGGTGAGATGCTAATGCTACTACACAGGCTACTCATCTTAGCCCCTAGAAATTTATTTCTTAAGGTTATACTACCTTTCAACCTTTGCTCTCCTTACAGGTAGGTAATGGTTCTCATTTTAACTTTTGGGAGGACCATTGGATAAGAGACTCCTCTTTTAGTCTAGCCTCCATCGCCTTTACCATCTATCTTCTTTATATAACTCTCCTATCCAGAATTTCTACAGTGTATAGGAATCTACTTATTCTTAGAATTTCCACTTTTTTTGAAACCTTAATGATAGAGCCCTCTAAATTAGATTAGTGGTCATTTGGTTCTACTTCATTATGTTCATTTGTCTTCTAGCCCAAATAAAAGATTGTAATCTCTTGATCCCTCTGGATTGTTTACTTGCAAATCTTTTTTCCTGTTTCTAACTCATTCATCAAACACAACCTCTTTCCACCCTGATAAACCTATTTGGAAGTCCAAAGCTCCCTCTAAGGTCAAATCCTTTATTTGGACAGCTGTGCTTAACAGAATTAATGCCAATAACATTTTGCAAAATCGAAGACCACATAAGGCTATTTCCACTTATGTGTGTGTTACGTATGGGGTGAATTCAGAATCAATATCACACTTATTTTTGCAGTGTCCTATGGCTTACTTTTTATGGAATACTTTGTTTGGCATCTTTGGTAAGTGTTAGGTGTGTCCTACGACCTTAGATCAGTTCTGGTTAACTAGTTTTGCTTGGTTTGGGAGAAGGAAAGAGGCCAAATTGTTGTGGCAATGTGTCATGTATGCCACTGTTTGGAGTACTTGGCTGGAGCGTAATTATTGCATTTTTAATAGTAGATTTTCAGACAAGCAAGTTTTCTAGGATATAGTTAGGCGTTTTGCCTTTATTTGGTGTAAAGCTCATGATCTTTTTAAAGAAATTTCCCTCTCAAACATGTTGAGAGATTGGAAGGGTATGCTTCATTGATAATTTTCTATTTTGTTTGTTTTTGCTCTTGTAAGGAGGATCTCTTGTCCTCCCATCTCTTTGTATCATTCTTCTCTTCTTAATAACATTCTTCATTTCTCAAAAAAATAAATAAATAAATAAATTTCCAAGAACTATGCAAATCATACTTACTTTAAATGACTTGATAACATAAAGAAGCAAGTTGAAGGGGAAAACACCAAAGCCACTTAGCTGCCAATGCCTTATTCTTAGACACCAAATTAACAAGGCCCAATGCCCCTTCCTTTTTTGGTTTGTAACAAACCTCCCAACTAATAAGGTGATCTCTTCTAGGACCCCCTACCCTTGACCAAAGGAAACCCTATAATTTTCTCAATTATCTAAGCCACAACTATAGGAATAACGAAAAAGCGAGAGAAAATATAAAGGGATGCTAAACAAACACGATTGAATGAGAGAAATCTGACCTCCTAAAGAGAGAAAGGCACCTTTCCATCAATCTAACCTCCCAGTAATCTTACAAACCACTGGATCCCAAAAGGATAACGCTGAAGAAGTACCTCCTAAAGGAATGCCTAGGTAAGTGAGTGGCCACTGTAGGACTTGACAACCTGCTAAAGAGGCGAAAGTATTCAAAAATTGATTATCCACATCAATACCTACTAAACCACTCTTAACCAAGTTGATTTCAAGCCCAAAAATGGCATCAAAGAAACCCAAAATGGATAAAATGTTAACAAAGGAGTCCACATCTGGTTCTAAGAAGAAAACTGTGTCATCAGCAAATTGAACGGTACATTCTATATGTGCAGCACAGAGTTCACACCTAAATTAAATTCCAAACATGATTATTAGAACAAGTAGTTAACCGTGATTGTAAAACACTATTAATCTGTTGAAATTTACCAAAACCAACTCAATCATCATCAAAAATAGAGCTTAAATTTTCAAGTTCAACCAAAAAGTAACATGCATTTTCCTAATTCCAAACAAAAAAGGCATAAGCATTAACATAACTATATGACTGAAACAAATACTTACAAGAGGTGCATGTGCAATGGACAGTCGGGAAGAAAAGTGCCGACCAATTATTATGCACAAGAGCACATGCATTGGAATAAAGTTAATGATAAAAGTGTACCCTCCCCATGAGCAAACCTACAGGATAAGAAAGGAGGGTAACGTACATAAGAAGAGCAGAGGCAAAGATTACAAGAAAAGCAGTATCATAAAAAAGCTTACCATGTAAAAGTATGCTATGGATTCAAAGTGGCATAATAGAGGGACCCAGTACTAAGTGTCTACATGGCATGTAAATCAAGTCAGAAACTTAACAGAGACTAAAGAACAAATTCTATCCCAAGGTATAAAGAACTGACAGTTTATCAGTATATTCCAATAGCCTACTATTGGGCAATGATGATAATCCATTCTAATAATTCCAGGGAAATTTTTACAAAACCAATACCGTTATATGGTAAACTTGCTTGCTTTCGTGGAGCACCTTAGAGATCGAAAGTGAAGATCAAAGCAAATATAGCAACAGCTTCATTATCATATCTGCCAGCCACTGATCAAGATACAAGATATATTATATATATGAGGGGACCTGCAAATGGAACAAGATTTAGAGAAGAGAAACCAATTAGACGTAAGCGGAAAGTCAGGGACCAGTAACCAGATCATATTAGAAGAAAGCAACCATTAACAAATAACAACAGTCCACCATTAAATGGATAGATATAAATGTCAAGAATTCAAGATTCATGGTTGTTATCCAACAAGTATACACAACTTATGCATAACATTGATTTGTCAAACATTCAAGCATAGAATATTGAATAACTGAACTGACAATTTCGATCATAATGACCGTCAATGGAATGTTTATAATCAGTATGAACAATGGCAAGACAATTTCATTGGGTCACAAAGCCAGCTGCAAAATTCACCATAGCCAAAAGAGCCACTGTTGTTAAGCCAGCCCCAACATCCTTAACCCCCTAGAAAAGGAAGTGGCTGCAGCAAATTAGCAAAAACATCGATAACAGCAAAAATATGCAAGGCACAGCTTAGATATGGACAAACCTTTGTCAGAAGATGAGATGCCCATGAAGCAAAGGCTGAGAATGTCAGCACAGTTAACACAAAGACAGTTTCTACTGAGAGAGGGATGTTCAAGGAATTGAGTATCCTGAGACCAGAAAGGGGTGTTTGATTAGTGAGATACTAGGTAAGTTAGATTATTCTATGCTAAGTAAACATATTACTGGAAGTTTAACGCAAAAATCAAAGTTTCAAATTTAGATACCCTTGCCATGAAATTCAGAAAATGACAGTATGCAGACCAACCAGAAAGATAAAATTAGCATGCCCTAGCATCAATATGTAATGAGGGTGTGACACTTTTTCTTTAACAACAAAGAAGCCCTCTCTTGCCAATTGAAAGCATGCTGGAAACAAATTACAAGCACATATATAGATATCCAACACTGACAGAGACCAAGACTCATTCCAAAGACAAGAAAATATTCATAATACCAGCCATCCAAGTTAAACTACAAGCTTAATGGATTAATCGAATAAATCAAACTCTTAAGTTTCCAAGCACCATGATCAACAAAGTACTAAAGCCATGATCATGAATAATACTCATATCAATCCAAAACACAAGGGAATTATGAATAAACCTTGAACTGCCATACCTCTATTCACCAACTACCTTTCGCCGACTATGCCAACCAAATGCAGTTGCAATGTTGGGTTCACTATGAAACAAACTAAGATAACTGACAATACAATTTAACAAGAAACAGTTGGTATTCTGCATCTTTAAGATATTCTCGTTGAAAAAAATAAATAAATTATGATTAAGTAAATAAATAATCCTTATCCCAATGAAACATTTTAAAATGAAGTGAAAGGAAAAAGAAGGAGAGGAAAATCTTGAACTGAAAAAAAAAAAAAAAACTAAAATGGCCAATAAGGAATTCACCTTTAACCTTTCTGTTCTTCAAATTCTATGTTCCTGTGACTCAGCGTGATTGCATGGAATCCTCAATTTTCAGCAGAAAATGCTAAAACATAGTAACATCATTCAGCTGAATAGAATTTTATCTAAACAAAAGAGAAAAAGTTGAAGCTTCTATCATCAATGGGAGGAACTAGAGACTTACTTTGGTGGATGGTGATGGGAGCTCTCAGATGGTGAACCGTAGACGCAGCAAAACGAAGGGAGCGATGGCAATGGGCGATGAGCGAAGCGGCGGCGACGATGGTGGTGGTCGACGGCGAAGCAGGATGCCGGCGACGGTGGACGATGGAGTTCCGGTCTCTCTGAATGCACACGGTGGCCGTGTGTCTCGAATGGATTAGGAATGGCGTCAGGGATAATTTTGAGATTAGGGTTTTAGAATTCGGAATTCTGAAATTAGGAATTTAGAATTAGGTGTAATTTCATTTTCCCCCCTTTATTTTCAAAATTTATATAATGAATATTTACCTAAAATGATTGGTTGCAATAAAAGTAAATCTTAATGTCAAGGTTCAAAAGAGGGACCAAAGAGATCGATATTATATTTTGGTGAAAGAAATAGAGATATATATTAATTTTAATAGATTTAGTAAAATATGATATTTTGAAAAGAAAAAAAAAAGGAACTCGCAACAGAGCACCATAAATCCTAAGAATTTGTGGTTTCTTGTTGCGAATTCAATAGAACTCGCAGCAAGTGGCAACAAATTCTTAGAATTTGTGCGGTACTGTGAGTTCAGAGTTTTGGCGTACTTTGTTATAATTTTAAAAATAAAAAATAAAAAATTAACCAATCTTGCCTATAAATACCGTGTTATTTTATCGAATTCATTGCAAAACATTTTTCAGGATTCTCAGTGTTTGATAGGTTATTCTCAATTTTTGATAGGCAGTTTATAGTATTTAAGAGTGTAAGATAGTTTGAAAAAAGTGAGTGAAAAAAATATGGATAGTAGTATAGTTACTACTATTGTATATTTTAATGGTTCTATTGTAATATCTGATGAAAGTATAATATTTGGGTGTGATTATCCTATATGGGTAAATCTTCCAGATTCTATATCATTAGAAGAATTAAAAGTAGAGCTTTGTCAAAGTATAAATATTGGTTTTGAGAAAAAAGTGGAAAAAATACGATATAGGTGTCCAATTTCAAATATTAATGAGAATCTAAAATTTCGAGCAGTTACAATCAACAGTGATAGAGATATGAGAGTAATGTTTAGGATGTATCGCCAATATCAAACTTTCAATGCAGTCATGGAGTTGTTTGTTGACTTCGAAAAAATTATTGCTGAAACTGGCCCTAGCTCATATCCGGATAACCAATATTATGATGAATTTGTTCCCAATTCATACCCGGTAAGTATTATTATAATTTAGTGTGCTAATTTTTATTCCAAAATTAATATGTATTTTATTTTATTATAATTATTATTGTTTATTGTTATTATTATATAATATATAAAGTATGCTCTATACTTGCCTCTAGTTGAGGATCATGTGTATCAGAAATATATATGATTTAATTATTATTGTTGTTATTATTATTTCTAGAATTTAATTTAAATACACTGACAGTGTAAAATAGTTTTACACTGTCAACCAATGGAAATGGTGGAAAGTGCCAACATATCAAAATAACCACCCATTATAATGAGGGACCCACCATGAATTCTCACTTTCCCTATTTACATTGGTTGTGACAGTGTAAAACTATTTTTTACATCACAGTCTGATACCAATTAAACTCTTATTTCTATTGTTATTATTATTATTATTATTGTTATTAATATTTCTATGATTATTACTATTATTAATATTAGTATTAGTATTATTATTTTTATTATATTAGATAATAATAATATTACTATTACTACTACTATTATCATTATTATTATTATTATTATTATTGTTATATACAAAGTAGCCATATTATTATCATTTCTATTAATTATTATTATTATTATTATTATTATTATTATTATAGAAGTAGATATTATTATTAGTATTATTATTAATCTTATAATATTATTTTTATTGTTATAATTGTTATTGTTGTTGTTATTAATATTTTTATGATTATTACTATTATTAATATTAGTATTATTAGTATTATTATTATTATTATTTTATATTATATATTAATAATATTAGATACAAAATATGCTTTATTATTATCATTATTTCTATTATTATTATTATTACTTTATTATTATTATAGTAGATATTATTATTAGTATTATTATCAATCTTATATTATTAATAGTGTAATTATTATTAATATTATTAGTAGACTACTACTACTATTATTATTATTATTATAATTATTATTATTATTATTATTATTATATTAGATACAAAGGGTTGTTTTATTATTTCTATTGTTATTATTATTATTATTATTATTATTATTATTATTATTATATATGCAAAGTATGCTCTACACTTACCTCTTGTTGAGGATCCTGTGTATCAGAAATGTATATGATTAATAATCTTTATTAATTATTATTGTTGTTATTATTATTGTAATTGTTGTTGTTATTATTATTGTTGTTATTATTTCTATTGTTATTATTATTATTATTATTATTATTATTGTTATTAATATTTCTATGATTATTACTATTATTAATATTAGTATTAGTATTATTATTTTTATTATATTAGATAATAATAATATTACTATTACTACTACTACTATTATTATTATTATTATTGTTATATACAAAGTAGCCATATTATTATCATTTCTATTAATTATTATTATTATTATTATTATTATTATTATTATTATAAAAGTAGATATTATTATTAGTATTATTATTAATCTTATAATATTATTTTTATTGTTATAATTGTTATTGTTGTTGTTATTAATATTTCTATGATTATTACTATTATTAATATTAGTATTATTATTATTATTATTTTATATTATATATTAATAATATTAGATACAAAATATGCTTTATTATTATCATTATTTCTATTATTATTATTATTATTATTATTATTATTATAGTAGATATTATTATTAGTACTATTATCAATCTTATATTATTGATATTATTAATATTATAATTATTATTAATAGTGTAATTATTATTAATATTATTAGTAGACTACTACTACTACTATTATTATTATTATTATAATTATTATTATTATAATTATATTAGATACAAAGGGTTGTTTTATTATTTCTATTGTTATTATTATTATTATTATTATTATTATTATTATATATGCAAAGTATGCTCTACACTTGCCTCTAGCTAGTAAAGAATGCTTTATTATTTGTTTTAAATCCTGTCACTTTAAAATATATTATCGTTAATTTTTATATGACTAACATAATATTATTTAGTTATGTTTACCTCTATTATTAATTATTTTTATTGAATATTGAAACTATAACTAAATAACTGTAATTGACATTTTTTTCTATTAAAACTATATTATATCATTTGATTACTTGATTATATCATAAGAGAATTAATACTCAAGCACTAAGATAATATTTAAGTAATGAACTTTGCAATTAATTGTAAAAAAAAAAATTCTAAGCAATACAAAGGTATTACAAAAAACCACAAAGATATTACAACATCATACAACTAGTCCATATTACAAAATAATATCATACAAAGATATTACAAAAGAATATCATTAGCCAATTATTTCTTCTTCCATGCCGGCCATGTTTCAGGGGTAAATTTTGCCGGTGCCTTAAGTTTAAATTTATCCCGCAATCTTTGACAAGCACGACTCCAGACGTTGTCGCTCCTTTTTTGTCCTTCATTGGCCTCATTGTTCCCATCATCTTGCTCTTGTTGTTCATCTTCTTCGTCCTCGGTCTCCTCTTCTGTTTTCTCATTAATTTGTCCCCTATGCTGTGGCTCTTCAACAGACGTTGTCATCAAGCGTGAAGTGACTTCGATATTGCTCGTATCTCTAGGATTATGTAATAATTCTATTATCATGTCATTTACTAACCCTGAAGTTTCAGCAACCATAGGCATGGGCAACTGAGGATCCTGTTCATGCATAGGTAGGACTGGCCGGTATACGTCCCCATGGGCCGTTGAAGCAACACCTCCACATCTAGATTCATTACCACGAGATCGACTATGCTGACGCGAGCCGGCACCATGATGGTAGTGCACTCCACTATCAACCGACCTTCTTCCATGTGAATTACTTTCGCCACCTTGAGCTGATCTAGATGATGATGATGATGCTGAAAAGCTCATCCGACGTGGCTCCATCCTATGCCCAAATGGCATGTGTCCATAAGAATATTGCGGGTGTGTCGGAGGCATGTAATTGTGCGGGTGCTGTGGTGATACCGAGGTCATATGGCTGTAAGGAGGATATTGCCATGGTGCTGGGGGCATATAGCCATAATGAGGATATTGCGGAGGTGGCGGGTGCATGCTATCATAATAAGGATACTGCGAGGGTGGCGGGTGCATATCGCCATAAGGAGGATACTGTGGGGGTGGCAGATGCATCTCAGCATGATATTAATGTGAAGGTGGTTGCGGAGGTACTTGGGCATGTTGCTGCCTTGGAAGTAACTCCCGTTGTCGTGGATCTTGCAGTAGTGCCTCAGGTGATAAATATTGACCCATAGCAAAGTGAATATACCAATTCCAATAATGCTGAGACGGAGAAGGATCATCAGAAGGACGACCACACGTTATATGTTGCCATCTATGGTTCCAATCTTGCAACCACTCCGCATATTTTTCAACCCAATTAGTGTTCTGTTGTCCCCTCAAATTTTTATTATGGGAGTCTAACAGGCTTTTTGGATTATCAAGGATATCTTGCTCAAGCCCAAATTGACGCTTTATGCGATCAGCGGAGTGCCACTCAATAGTCTCAAAGCAGATAAGTGGACTAGTAGTTGACCACAATGGCTACTCATCTACCAAGATATGCGGAATAATCTCCTGAATGCTTAGATGGTGATATGGTCGCCATTGAAACTGCATTATAAAAAAAAATAACATCGGTATTAGCAAATATATCGATAGCTATAATAATCTCTATAATTTTTTAACCATTACCTCATTATGTGTCATTAGATCTATACGCAGCCTTATACTACCCAGTGTCTTAAAGGAAAATTCTGCCGGAATTAACGTATTTATCCACCTGTGGAATATTATATTAATTAGATACATATTTAGCTATAATAAATTGCAAGAAATTATTAAATTATGATAATTGTACCTGGATGCTAGAGGAAAACGTGGCACTGGATTTTCAAAAATAGGAGCCAAGAATGGAAGTCGATGCCATGCCCACGACTGTAAAAGCTGTAAACAGCCACCAATGTCAGAAATTTTATACCGCGTTGCACGACATAAATTTCGATAAAGTACAGCGAGGCATGCTGAACCCCAACTATACTCCCCTGCCTCTTGCAAATTTTCGATTAATGGAAGAAATTTGCAATGAATTAACGATGTGGTCGTATCCGGCGTAAGTCACATCCCTAGTAATCGGAGTATATAGCCACGAGTAAATTGCTGCAAGATCTCATCAGGCACATCTGGCCCAAAGCTGTCTAGTCTTTCTTCGTTAAAATGTTCATACAACCAACTTAACCTGATTGTGGATTTAATAATGTCACCCTCTTCAAGCCTAATGCCAAGAAGGCTCTCACATGAATTCTCAATCTTTTCTCTAGTAAAGGATGTAGAACCAATAATGGGTCGACTATCGATACGGACCCCAAGTTGTAGTGCCACATCTTCTAATGTGACTGTACACTCGCCAATCGGAAAGTGAAATGTGTGAGTTTCTGGTCTCCAGCGTTCGACCAATGCACTGATAAGTTGGTCATTTGATTCAAACTGATCCACCATAGAAACATCTAGTAATCCGACATTTCGTAAATAGTTATGTATTTTGGATGGCGGTTTCTCCAAATGCAAGACTCGAGGTTGCAGTACTCTCATTTTCTATTATGATTTGCAAAAACATAAAAATAAAAGAATTAGAATATATCAAAAATAATAAAGTAATATATAAATAAAAAAATACAGATATTATCAGAAATAACAATATTATTATAACAACGATAATATTAACTACTGACAAATTGATAATTTAGGGTTTCATTTTATATTTATTTATGTGTCTAAATTTCTTAAAAATATATATATCAGATATATTTATGATACACAGGATCCTTATAAAAGGCAAATATAGAGCATACTCTATATTTTATATAACCAAGGTTTACCAACAACAACGATAAACTAAAGTCTTAATCTCGCCATTAAAATTATTAATTAAAATTTCTTAAATGATATAATATAATAAAAAGATTAATAATAATAATAATATTAATAATAATAATCATAAAACTAAATAATAATAATAATAATACGATTATAATAAAATCAAGATTATATTATGATTATAAGATAATAATAATATTAAATAATAATAATAATAATAATAATAATACAAAATAATAATCATAACAATAAGTATAAAAGAATAATAATATTTCATTATTACTCCACCCAATATAACTACTTTTAATATATAGCAGATATATTTCTGATACACAGGATCCTCATAAGAGGCAAGTGTAGAGCATACTTTATATCTTATATAACCAAGGTTCACCAACAACAATAATAAACTAAATTCTTAATCTTTTATTAAAATTATTAATTAAAATTTCTTAAATGATATAATATAATAACAAGATTAATAATAATAATCATAAAATTAAATAATCATAATAATAATAATAATAATAATAATAATAATTACATAATAAAATCAAGATTATATTACGATTATAAGATAATAATAATATTAAATAATAATAATAATAATAATAATACAAAATAATAATCATAACAATAAGTATAAAAGAATAATAATATTTTATTATTACTCCACCCAATATAACTACTTTTAATATATAGCAGATATATTTATGATACACAGGATCCTCATAAGAGGCAAGTGTAGAGCATACTTTATATCTTATATAACCAAGGTTCACCAACAACAACAATAAACTAAAGTCTTAATCTTTTGTTAAAATTATTAATCATTATTTCTTAAATGATATAATATAATAACAAGATTAATAATAATAATAATAATAATCATAATAATATTAATAATAATAATAATAATGTTAATAATAATTACATAATAAAATCAAGATTATATTACGATTATAAGATAATAATAATATTAATAATAATAATAATAATAATAATACAAAATAATAATCATAACAATAAATATAAAGGAATAATAATATTTCATTATTACTCCACCTAATATAACTACTTTTAATATATAACAGATATATTTCTGATATACAGGATCCTCATAAGAGGCAAGTGTAGAGCATACTTTATATCTGATATAATCAAGATTTATCAACAATAATAAACTAATAATAATCATCATCTTCAGCCACTATAACTACTTTAAATATATACTAGCAATAATAATAATAATAAACAAAATAATAATAACAATATTAAATTTAGAATAATAATAATAACAATAATAATAAGAGGCAAGTACAGAACATATTTCATATCTTATATAATAATAACAATAATAACAACTAAATATTACTCCTTCACTACGAATCTTCTCCAAAATATGATCTTGTGCTCTCATTGTCTTATCTACTGCCATTTTTTCTAAAACAATATTTTTTTATCAAATCAATTCAACTCACTTTCACAACTCTTTATCACTAACTCTCAATTCTCTTTCCCTCACACTGAATTCTCAATTTATCGATATGCATTTCATTCGATGCAAATGAAGCTATTTATACAAGGGTCTTCTACTGTATATTAGGACTATTGAACGCGTGAAGTGATTCATTATTGTCCTATACTACAGTATTCGGCCAATTATCGATCCTCTCATTCAATTATTGTTGCACCAATTATTCCAATTATATAAACGTGTGTATGCAGAACTCGCGACACATCATCCCAATTTCACCAAAAAATGGTGTGATGTGTTGCGAGTTCATTCCTGTTCCGTTTCTTCCCGTTGCGAATTTTATAATTCCTTATACAGTATTACGAATTCAATAATACAAACACCATATTTCGCTAATATTTTTTTAAATACAATAAATCTTTAAATATTCATTTTAATTACCATAACTAATTTATAAAGCCTCAAAAGAGCTTTACCTTCAACTTTAAGAGTCAAATCTTAGAATTGTCATTTTGAGGAGGGAGTATGTAATGCTGATTTAAAATTATGTGAGCATTTTTAAAAAATTAGTTATTTTTATTTAATTTTTAATATTATTTATTTAAAATAATATTTTTACTTCTTAGTGATCTAATTATCATATCTTCTGACATTTTTCCCGAGAGTCATGGGAGTCTATCGAGACAAAACCTAAACATGAGAAGAGGCTCAAGCTCAACCAAGTGGGGGATATCTTTTAAGAATAAACTAAGGTAGTATTTCATATGAGATAATCTAACTAGATTATCAATAATATTTGATTAAATTATTTGGGTTCATAATATTATTTTATTTACTTAAGCAATATTACTAGCAATCTAGATTTCTAAGGTAATACAAATTATCATTGATATAATAATATATATTATCCCCTTAAAAGGCAGTAATATGGATTACTACCAATCTGATAATCTTTATATTATCATCATCATCATTATCATCGTTGTTGTTATTATTAATTATTAAAAATGATATTAATTATTATTAATTAATAATAATAGTATCATTATTAATATTATTATTATTAAATAATATTAATTAATTTTTAATAATAATTATTAATAAAATTAACTATTATAATCATAATTAATAATTAAATTTTCTTATTCTTATTAATTAATCATCATTATTAATTATTAGTATTATATTGATATATATATATATATATATATATATATATATATATATATATTACCTAGTAATCTTTTTTATATAAAAGTGGCAATCTTTCTAAATAGTAATCTATATTATTGGTAATCTTAATAGGTAATTTATCAAATGCCACCTAAAAGAGGCTAAGGAGATTTATTTGAGTAAAGGTTGGGTAGAATGGAACTTAAAAGAGGTTCTATCTATTTAGTTTAGATTAATTATGCCAGCTAATGCCAAGAGGAATGAAACAAAGCAAGGGTATGTTGGATTTAATATTTGAGAGAATTATTTTTAAAGAATGGTCTTTTAATAAATTATTTTTAGATAAATTATTTTTAAAAGAATTAATTTATGTTTGATTTGAGTATATCAAAAATAAGTTTAAAAAAATAATTTTTGTTTGAATAAAATAAAATTACTTTTGGTTGTTAGTATAAGAGTAATAATAAGATTTTCTCTCAGAAGGCCCTTTTTTGTAATAAAAAGTAAATTTAAAGATACCTCTTCTAAAAGACTTTCTAGAATTTCAAAAGTAAGTTTAGAAAAAAAGGTCTTTATACACCCAATTATATCAATTATTGTGTATTTTTATTATCATATCAATAAAAAGCCTTTTAACTCTATAAAATGTAATCCAAAAGGGCTATAAAAGAGTTTGGACAAAAGTGGCTTATGAATCATATTTTTCCATTTGCCTCCTAAAACAAATAGAATGGATATCGTTTGTGGCTAAAGTTCTTTCTTGATAGTAAGGTGTTCAAAGATCATTGTACACCATAGCAGTAGGCCCTCATTATCAAGCTATTAGGGGAAGAGGTGGGTAAAATGGCTATGAATGATAGACCTTAAGTTTAGAAGCAAATACGAAGAGGGGGTTGATTTAATGGATATTGGCAATTGCTTTTTATGGCAACTTTTTATATTGGAAAGGATAGGAACAAAATCATTGAAGGAGGGTCATGAATAGTTTGTGATCACTATGGGGGCATTTGGTAGCTGTTTGATAGAAGAATTAGAAAAATATTCTTGGGACTATTGCATTCTCGGGATTAATTTTGAATTAAGATTTTCACTAAAATATTTTCATATCATATATAGGACTACAACATTCTCACAGGATAAGAATATTTTTTCCTATAAAAAATATCAAATTACCCCTATTGTTATCTATTGCCACCCACTGTTAATTACCCTCTGCCGCCAAACCACTGTTGGCTGCCACCCTCTGCTAAGAATATTTTTGGAAATATACAAAATATTTTCCAGAATTCAATTTATTTACCAAATACTTTAAAAAACACAAGTTTGGGAAAGTTATTATAGATGATAGCATTCTTATAAATCATATTTCCAGGAATAAAAATTCAAACATCCTACCAAACGCCCCCTATATTTCTTATGTTCTTGGACGCCAAATTTGGTGTTTTTTTAATTTATATAACTTTGGTGTGGATTAGATTTAAATGCATTAACATGGCATATTATGGGAATGTTTTATTAACTTTAGTTGTGTGGTGAGATTGCCTCTTAAGGCTGATCGTCACTCCTTAAAAGTTGCTTAATGGAGAAAGGCTAAAAATCAAATATGAAGGACTACATAATATATGTATTAGGTGTGAATATTATGGTCATTATGGTAGAGAATATAAGATCAACGATGATAGAGGAAGTTTTCAAAAAGGCCTTAATAGAGAAATAGGTGAAAACCCTCGGAGTCAGGGTTATCTATGGTTGCAATGACTGCCAACAAACAAGAAGCCCTAATTGCTAATTGCAATAATGATGCCGGTGAAGATTTCTAAATATCATGCATTGATATTAGATGAGTGCTTATTGTCAAAGGCGGGGCAAAATCTCACATAGTATAGAGAGGCACAGGAAAAAATTAGTTAGCAAAAATCACATGAATTGGTTTACAAAGCTAGCTGATGTTTTGGAGGATTCAATTACACGTGCAAAGGTTGATCTCATGCTACATGAAGGGAAACTAGAGTATGTAAAAAAAGTAAGCAAGGGACATGAGTAAGTAAATCAAGGGCTGTTAAAGAGATGAACCCCATTTGCTACATGATGTTGGAGGCATCAAAACAAGATGTTAGTGTGAAATTAAAACTTCATTGTCGTATGATTGTTGTAGGAGTGAAGAATAAAGGGACCCTAACTATCCTAATTAAGGAGAATCCCAACTTGGTAAGTTGTGAAAAAGGAGTTTTGAGAATTTGTTTGAAGTAGAGAATAATAGTAAGGAAGAAAGGAGAATTATGAAAAAGAAGACTCTAAGAAGGGTCGCTAGTGGTATTAAGAAGGCTGTTGCTAACTCGGGAAATCATAGTGGAGCAAATCCAGCAAACAAAGAAGACTTGACTATACAATCTCTAAAGGCACTAGATGTGAGTATTGTCTCTTGGCATGGGAAAGAGGAGCTTATTGGGCAATGTGGGACATGCATCTATCCTTCCTAGTCTCAAGTGCCACTCTCCTAACGAAAATAACAATGGAGATAAGAGTAAGTTTCTTAGAAAGGCGTTAGAATCTTTAATTATGCATAACCTAATGATAGACTCACAAAAGGATACGAAGCTATAGGTTAGAAAGGATGGAATTTTATACTATCAATTTTTAAAAGTAAATTTGGAAATCAAAATGCACTAATTGGTTTTTCCAAAAGAAGAACCAATCCAAATATGTCTTTTTTAATTTTTATTATTATTTTTAATTATTTGAATTGATTTTCCATTTGATTTGAACAACCCTATGGTTTATGGTGTATTTTTTATAATTTTGTCTTTCATTAAAATAACCAAACATAATTGATATGTCTCAAAATCTAGAAGGGGTAAATAGATAAATTTAATTTTTTTTACTAAAATATCCTATTTTGGAGAAACTCTGAAAAATAACTATTAGAGGATTTTAAAGAGCTCAATGCTTTGGGATGTATATTAAAGACTTTTCTTCCCCTCCCCCTTCTTCTAAATCTAATCTATACACCTTTATAGTAGTGTTTTTTCTCAGAAATGTTTACAATTTTTTGATAAAATATAAAAAAAATTCCCATTATTTTTTGATATTGTATTCCTATATTATTAAAAATCTTTGATTTTCATAATAACAATATTGAAAGTTGTAGATGTTATAATATATAATTGACTAATATTATATAAAAGTTTACATTAATGATATATTAAAATTAAATTAAATACTTAAAAAGTTTATTTATGCTAAACATTTTTGTAAGAAACTTACTAGTAAATGTTTTAATTACTTATAAAAAAATTTAAATACTTTCTAGATTTTTAACTAATTAGATATTTCAATTTATATTTCATATTCTTAATTTTTAATTCCTTAATAAAGAAAGATTATAAATGAGTAAAACTAAACTAATATTATTCAACTTCTTTCATATCAAAATTTTGAAAATTAGATTAATTTTGATATATTATTAATGTAAATAATTTTAAATTTCCATTCAATTATATACTATTTCATAACATCTATCAATTTAAGTTTTTTTTTTTATGTTCCAAACTATTTGTCCATATAAAATATCAAACGAATGAATATTTTTTTTCAATTTTATATGTATGTTAATTATGCTTAGAGTTAGTGGAACAAACAAAATAAGATTGTAGTTTTAGTATAAATATAATTTTGTAACATTAGTTTATCTTTTACTATTATTAATTTTGCTATGAGTTTAATTGCTAAAAATTGTCATGTCATTATGGACAGATGCATGCAAAATTGCTTTACATTGTTAGGGTGTATTTGCCAAAGGAAAAAAAAAAAAAAAGAAGAGGAAAGAAAATGAAATGATATGAAAGAAATTGAAACAAAAAAAAATTGAGTGAATTTTTATTTTTCACAAGTATATTTGGATGAAAGGAAAATAAGAGAAAAGAAAATAGAAAAAAGATTATTTTCTCTTATTGTCTGTATACAAAGTAACATGAAAGAGAAAGATAACGATGCCAAATGATAATTTTATTCTTATGTCATTTTAAATGATTATTCCAACCATAAATATGGAATCATATAAAAAATTTTCAGAAATATACATGTTAATACAATTTTGTTATAAATTTATTTATCAATATAACGTAAATAAATATAATAAAAATTGGACTTTTATATTTATATAAAAGCATTTGTGTCCATATTTTTAATTTATATTTAATAATTATATTAATTAATATCAAATAAAAAAGTTAACTATCTTTAATTTAACAAGTTTAAAAATAATGTCAACTTATTAATTTTCAAAATGTGTTGTATTATTTCTTAAACGAAATATCAAAAATAGAATTGATGCGTTGGAGGGCGTGATATATGTCAAATGCATTATACAAGAGGGGTTAGAGGACATGATGTTGCAAGGAGGTATTGTTGAAATGATAAAAAATTGTACACTTCCCCCCGATTTTCCGTTCAGGTGTGGGCAAAAAAAAAAAAATAGATGGGTTCACACCCTTTTTTTTAATGTTTAATCTTTTCCCATACATTTTCCTTTGTAACCAAACAAAAAAGAAAAAATGATCCCCTTCCTCCCAATTTCCTTCATTTTGCTCTCCTTTCTTCCTTCCAATTTCCTCTCAGCCAAACAAAGTTTTAGTGCATAAGAATTAAACTCTTTACTAATATTAAAGTAATTAATTAATGTAACAACCTTTTTTATTTTACAAAAAAAACTTATTCATTATTCAAATTAAAAACCACTATTTCACTCTTATCATTTTCTGTCTTTCATACCCAATTCCTCTAGTTGTTAGCTAACCACTCTATTTCTTTCTCTTTCTCATAAATCTACTTCATTTCTCTTCCTCTCTTTAAATAGAAAAACACCCACGCTTCATGTAGAATGCAAAGTCAAGGAAAGAAAGTGTTATTCTCCTCTTCCTTTTTTGGTAGACTTTCTTTTTATTCTCCTTTTACCTTTTTGGTACATTTTTTTTCTTCTTCTTTCAATTTTTCTTCATGATTTCTTTTATTTTGTTCCATTTTTTCATTAGATTATACTCTAAAGGTATTTATCATTATAGAGTGAAATTTGAGCATTTCATTATGGGATATACCCAGTTTTCTTTCTTCCTTAATTTCTTGAGATAAATTTTACTCTAAAACTTCTATTCTAAGTAGAATAGAAATAATTTGAGGATTTCTTTCTTCAAAATCTCTTATAATTCCACAAATTGAGTTCATACTTCACATAACTAATTATTCTATGACTTGGAATAAATTTGTAGGCATATGTGGGTATAGAGGATTTTGTCTGCACAATCATGTGAAATTATGTCTTGGTTGGGAGTAGCTAATGTCTACTGTACAAATTTTAATTTACTAGCTATTTTTCATATAGTCATCTCTTTCCTCTTGTATGAAGAAAAATGCTTTAAATTTCCTATTTCTACCATAATAGATATTAGTTGTTTGCTGAGTTTATCGCTCATTCTAAATTCTGTTATTTTTCCCAAATAAGGGGAAAGGTATAATGCCCAATTTAATTTCATCTATTGAGCAACGAAGTCTTTGTAGAGTCCACTTATTCTAGTGGGCAGATTTAGTAGTCTTCCTATTATTTGCATTCAATTATTGATATTTGTACAGTTGCTTTGTTATTTACGAGTGAGATTCACTGCATGTATTGGATTTATTTTTGTATTTTATTCTATCATATGTCAATGTGTTTAGATCCTTTACCTTTATTTTGAACTATGTGAATTCTTGGATGCCTAATTTTTAGGGAAAATTTTGTTTGATTTTCTATGAAATCTTTGGTATATGAATCGTCATAAGTAAATGATAAAAAGACTTGCGAAAGTGGATACTTCTTCATATGTGAAGGTTACCACCTTATTTTGAGTCATCACAATTAATTGCCTTAATCTTTTTTTTTTGGATAGGTACTTGACTGTCTTAATTTATGTGTAAATCCTAAAATTAGATATAGACAGTATTATTATTTGTGTGACTTTAAGCCACTAGGAATGATATAGTAGTGAAGGATTTTGGTAGTTTATATGAGATTTTAGGTTCAAATTTCATTGCCACCAATGTACTAAAAAAAAATTTGTGTGGCTTCTAAATAATGATTGTAAAAATTAAATATCTTTATTATTATGATAATGCATAATAGATTAGTATATAAATTTTTTTTATACTTACGATAAATTAAAATTAAATTCTTTTAAAATTTGATCCAAATGTAGCAAGATAATAGGATAAAGATGCAAATTCCTTTTTTTTTTATCTAAATCATCAATATATTTGTAAACCTATTAAGCTCTAATTAATCTATCTTAACCTAGATTCGCTCACTATAACTCTTTCAATACCAGTCTTTTTTTTCTCCATTTACAAGTCTCAAACCTAATATTTTGTTTTAAAAGAATAAATATTGAACTACTTAAACTAACTATATGTTGGTAAGATAAAGGTGTAAAGTTGAAAATATCTATGTGTCAAAAACGAAAAATGGATGAAAAAATCTGCACGAAGACCGGGCACAGTGATACAAGTTTTACTTTTATAACTCAACGTCTCATTTTTCACATTAAGAATAAAGTGCAAATAAGAAACCACAAGAATTCACAAAGCTAAATTATTGAATTGTGAAGAACATTCTTCTATAAGCAATTTCACATTTTGATCTGTAGGCATTGTTGCACGATATCTGGCGCTTCATTTGTCTTTTTCTTCGTTTGAATGCGGACGTATTAGGGGATTCGTTTGCCCATCTTTTCCAAGGAAAACAATACCATTCGTTCATTGCAGTGTATTATGGCCAATTCGCAGGTGCCTTGCTATAAGCATGAATTTCGTACATTTTTGGCCTTTAGCAAATGAAGATTGGATGCGTGTGAGGATATATTAATGATCCATGATTTAAGTTGTAATTGGTGGTCAGAAAATTAGTAAAAAAAAAAAAAAGGAAAAGTTACAAATAGAATTGTTAAAAAAAAAAGTTGAAAATGAAAACGAAAAAAAAGCTTCATAGGAAGCTTTGGAGTTGCGTTGTTCTGCCCACGATTTGGGCAACACATACGGTTGACACCGTATCAAAATAAAGAAAACGACAAAAGTGGAGTAGAGCAAGTGGAGTAGTAGAGCAAGTGGAGTAGAGCGGGAAAAATAGAAGAAACAGTGAACAACTCTGACGCCTTCTCTCACTCCCTCTGAAGGTAGCAGAATCAAAGGAAGCAAAACGCGTCTGGCTTCTTGTCTCACTCTGTAGCTTTGTCTGTCACTCCCTCTGAAGGTAGCAGAATGAAAGGGAGCAAAACGCGACGGTAGCAGAATCAAAGGGAGCAAAACGCGAAGGTGGCAGAAGGTAGCAGAATCAAGGGAAGCAAAATGCGTCTAGCTTCTTCTCTCACTCTGAAGCTCGTTCTCTCACTCTGAAGACTCTGAACGTCAAACACTTTGCTTGAGTTTGCAGTTCCGATTCCACGCTGACGCCCTCTTGCCTCTGGTAAGCGTGTGCTACTGTTTCTTCTTCTCTTTGGCTTATAAATTTTCTTTGCTGCTGAAGACTGTGCATCCAAACAAGCTAGTAACTTTCATATATGATTATTGTTGAAAACCCATTTATGGCTAAACTGAAAACTGTATCTGTTTAGTAAACCCATTTGCGTTGATGATTTTACTTCTATTTGATGTATGTGTTTTCTTTTGGGAATTATGCAAAATATGAGAACTTGCTTAATCATTGGTAGTTTGAAAATGAGCAGTCATCAGTGGAGGAGTTTGTCAAAATGACTTCCCGTAAATGGATTAATCTTTAGTTGCTCTGCTTTGTTTAGTACAACAGTAATGAAAACTCTACTTTTTCACTTTGAGTTGGTTAAGGTTCACTATATGTTGCAGTTGCATAATGTCCTTCTTGTTATGATTGTCAAAAAGAGTCCTCATAATTAGGGTCTTTCAAAGTGATAGCTATATTTCTTCCCAACAATAAGTCAGGGTAACATAATGATTGTCATTGAGGGTAAAATTTGATTGTCACTTAGCATGGTTTTCTATAATCTGTAGAAATATTAGCAAAGATTGTTTAGTGAACATTTGTCATGCTTTAGGCAAAGTAAGTAATCTACACATTTATTCATAAACTGAACATGTTGTTATAAACATAGAAGACCATAGTTGTTTTACTCTCTTATAAGAGATTCATTCCCTGTATGAAAAGGAGACATATAGCATGTAGTGGAGGCAATAATTTTGAACTTTTTTATCTTGGTAAGCTTCTTGTGAATGTGTCTAAAGAGATCAAAGTATGAATAACTGAAAACATGTAATGTAGCTTATATGTACTTTGTGATTTTGGTGGAAAATGCAAATTACGAGTAGAACCAAAACTCAGTACCTGAAAAGTTACCACTTTTAAAAAGTTACTAATTTATTGAACTAAAGTTACTAGCGTTTTAGGTATAGTTACCAACCAAGTGCAGATTCGTACTTAGACATATCAAATCACTCCCACATGCGAATGAAGCTCCGCTCACCAACCTAAGATGAAGGTGTGTGGTTTTAACTTATTTCGATCTGATCATCCATTCTCCCAGGCAAATAGAACCAAAACTTAGTTACTGAAAAGTTACCAGCTTTTTAAAAAAGTTACTAGCTTATGAAACTAAAGTTACTAGCTTTTTAGGTGTAATTACCAACCAAGTGCAGGTTCGTACATAAGCATATCAAGTGACTCTCCATGTTGGAATAAAGCTCCCCTGACTAACCTAGCATGAAGGAGTGTGGTTTTAAGTTGTTTGGATACACCCATCTATTCCCCAAGAGAAATAGAACCAAAACTTAGTTACTGAAAAGTTACTAGCTTTTTGAAAAAGTCACTAGCTTATTAAATTAATGTTACTAGCTTTTTATGTGTAGTTACCAACCAAGTGCAGGTTCATACTTAGGCATATCAAGTCGCTCCCCATGTGGGAATGAAGCTCCCCTGATTAACCTAGCAGGAAGGAGTGTGGTTTTAAGTTGTTTGGATACACCCATCTATTCCCGAAGGGAAATAGAACCAAAACTTAGTTACTGAAAAGTTACTAGCTTTTTAAAAAAGTTACTAGCTTATTAAACTAAAGTTACTAGCTTTTTATGTGTGGTTATCAACCAAGTGCAGGTTCTTACATAAGCATATCAAGTGACTCTCCATGTTGGAATGAAGCTCCCCTGACTAACCTAGCATGAAGGAGTGTGGTTTTAAGTTGTTTGGATACACCCATCCATTCCCCAAGAGAAATAGAACCAAAACTTAGTTACTGAAAAGTTACTAGCTTTTTATGTGTAGTTACCAACCAAGTGCAGTTTCATACTTAGGCATATCAAGTCGCTCCCCATGTGGGAATGAAGCTCCCCTGACTAACCTAGCAGGAAGGAGTGTGGTTTTAAGTTGTTTGGATACACCCATCTATACCCCAAGAGAAATAGAACCAAAACTTAGTTACTGAAAAGTTACTAGCTTTTTATGTGTAGTTACCAACCAAGTGCAGGTTCATACTTAGGCATATCAAGTCGCTCCCCATGTAGGAATGAAGCTCCCCTGATTAACCTAGCAGGAAGGAGTGTGGTTTTAAGTTGTTTGGATACACCCATCTATTCCCGAAGGAAAATAGAACCAAAACTTAGTTACTGAAAAGTTACTAGCTTTTTAAAAAAGTTACTAGCTTATTAAACTAAAGTTACTAGCTTTTTATGTGTGGTTACCAACCAAGTGCAGGTTCTTACATAAGCATATCAAGTGACTCTCCATGTTGGAATGAAGCTCCCCTGACTAACCTAGCATGAAGGAATGTGGTTTTAAGTTGTTTGGATACACCCATCCATTCCCCAAGGGAAATAGAACCAAAACTTAGTTTCTGAAAAGTTACCAGCTTTGTAAAAAAGTTACTAACTTATTAAACTAAAGTTACTAGCTTTTTATGTGTAGTTACCAACCAAGTACAGGTTCTTACATAAGCATATCATGTGACTCTCCATGTTGGAATGAAGCTCCCCTGACTAACCTAGCACGAAGGAGTGTGGTTTTAAGTTGTTTGGATACACTCATCCATTCCCCAAGGGAAATAGAACCAAAACTTAGTTTCTGAAAAGTTACCAGCTTTGTAAAAAAGTTACAAGCTTATTAAACTAAAGTTACTAGCTTTTTATGTGTAGTTACCAACCAAGTACAGGTTCTTACATAAGCATATCATGTGACTCTCTATGTTGGAATGAAGCTCCCCTGACTAACCTAGTATGAAGGAGTGTGGTTTTAAGTTGTTTGGATACACCCATCCATTCCCCAAGGGAAATAGAACAAAAACTTAATTTCTGAAAAGTTACCAGCTTTGTAAAAAAGTTACTAGCTTATTAAATTAAAGTTACTAGCTTTTTATGTGTAGTTACCAACCAAGTGCAGTTTCTTACTTAGGCATATCAAGTCGCTCCCCATGTGGGAATGAAGCTCCCCTGACTAACCTAGCATGAAGGAATGTGGTTTTAAGTTGTTTGGATACACCCATCTATTTCCCAAGGGAAATAGAACCAAAACTTAGTTCCTGAAAAGTTACTAGCTTTTTAAAAAAGTTACTAACTTATTAAACTAAAGTTACTAGCTTTTTATGTGTAGTTACCAACCAAGTGCAGGTTGTTACTTAGGCATATCAAGTCGCATCCCATGTGGAGATGAAGCAAAAGCTCACCAATCTAGCTTAAATATACTTTGTCACTTTGATGGAAAATGCCAAATTCATGTAATTTATGTTGGTATGTACTTTGATACTGTCTACTTCTAATGCAAAGATGTTTTTAGGAGTTTTTAGGAGTATTGCTAATGCTAAAGAAATATTTGAATGTTTGAAGGCTCTCTTTCTTTAGCTGCTACATAAAATCCGTCATTTTATGCTTTGTTGATAATGATAAACATGTTTTTTCAGTTAAATTATTTGCTTTGTGCTAATACCACTTATGTAGATAGTGATAGCTATCCCAAAGAATAAGTTGTGTTATACTATCAGTAAGTTATCAGAGAATTATGAAGTTGTAATGAATTACGATAATGACTATTTTATTTTTGGATGAATTATTCAATAAAAATGAAAGAACACATGATGCAAAGGAGGGTACTCTTTCATATTGTAGCAGAGCCCAATTAATTTTCTTTTCCTATTTTGTGTAGGTTGGTCCATCACATGCAGCAAAACTTCATGGAAGATACAAGTGGTGGTGATGCGAATCAGGTTGTTGGATCCATACCGGAAGTTGATACCTTTAAGGGCAATAGTAAAATAGTTGAGCCAAGTGTTGGGATAATATTTCATTCGACTGAAGAAATAAAAGCATTTTACCAAAAGTATGCAAATGTGATGGGCTTTGGATGGAAAATACGAAATTCGAAAAAAGGAGATGATGGGGAGTTAAATTATCTGATACTTGCTTGCACACGAGAGGGAAGCCGGGTGTCAAAAATTCCAGCAACATTGAAGACACTACCTACACAAGTTGCAAAATGTCGTGCAAAGATTACTGCAAGCAAGGCATCAGACGGTTTATGGTGTATAAAGTCAGTTATTCTTGACCATAGTCATGATATTAGCCCTACGAAATCAAGAATGTATAAGGCAAATAAGAATATCAGACCGCATGTGAAGAGAACTATCGAGCTAAATGATGAGGCAGGAGTGAGGATCAGCAAGACATTCCAAGCTCTTGTACAAGATGCAGGAGGGTACGAGAATCTTCCGTTTGTTGAACAGGATGTGAGGAACTACATTAATAAGGAAAGACGTACGATTGGGAAGGAAGGAGATGCTAAAGCTTTGGTAAATTACTTTGATAGGATGAAGGAGCTGAATTGTAATTTTTGGTATAACATTGATTTTGATGATCAATTTCGTGTGAGAAATATATTTTGGGCGATGCTAGGAGTAGAGCTGCATATGAAGCCTTCGGAGATGTTGTGAGTTTTGACACAACGTATTTGACAAATAAGTATGAGATGCCATTTGCGGCATTTGTGGGTGTAAACCACCATGGCCAATCGATCTTGTTTGGGTGTGGTTTGCTTTCAGGTGAAGATACGGAATCATTTGTTTGGCTTTTTGAGTGCTGGATTAGATGTATGGGTGGAAAGCATCCTGGAGGTCTAGTAACTGACCAATGTAAGGCTATGCAGAAAGCAATTGGGATAGCTTTGCCCAAAACGCGTCATAGGTGGTGCTTGTGGCACATAGTGAGAAAGATCCCTGATAAACTCAAAGAATATGCAGCATATAAGGGAATGAAATATGCAATGAAGGAAGCCATTTATGACACTCTCACGGAGGAAGAATTTAATAAGAAATGGTGTTTGTTTGTGAAAGAATTTCAACTTGAACAAAATGAATGGCTGAGTGGATTGTTCAATGAGCGACATAGGTGGGTTCCAGTCTTGTTGAGGAAGTACTTTTGGGCAGGGTTGTCCACCACCCAACGTAGTGAGAGCATACATGCTTTCTTTGACGGATATGTCAACTCTAAAACAAGCCTGCAACAATTTGTGAAGCAGTATGACAATGCTCTTAGGAGCAGGGCAGAAAGGGAGTTTGAAGCAAATTTTCGGTCCATGAATACTACAATTCCCTGTGGGTCAAACTCTCTCATTGAAAAACAATTTCAAGCGGAATACACACATGCAAAGTTTAATGAAGTTCAAGCTGAATTCAGAGGGAAAATGAATTGTGGCACATCCATCAAATGTGTGGAGGGGATTATTGCCACTTACAATATGTTTGAGGAGCTTTTGGTTGGTAGCCATGTCAAGGAGGTTTTGTATGAAGTTAAATTTAATCGTGAAAATCATGATGTCACCGCCAAGCTTGTTGTGTGAATTTAGGGGCATTATGTGTAGGCACTCACTTTCTGTGCTTGCTCTTGAAAGAGTAAAGCATGTGGCTTCCAAGTATATTTTGGCAAGATGGAGCAAGAAAATCAAATGGAGACATTCATACATTAGAAGCAGTTATGATGTGACTGAGTTAAAACCAAGGTTAGAGAGATTTGATAAGTTGTGCAAGCATTTCTATAATGTGGCAGAAGTAGCTGCAGAATTTAACGATGCAAGCAATCTCCTCCATAGTGCACTGGATAAAGTCATTGGTAATATGCATGGAATGACTTCTTCTGAAAAGGAAATGAATGCAACTTGTAAGGACACTTGCTCAGAGGCCACCATGCGTGAGGGGTGTACGGATCAGACGATTCAAATTGTGAGCCCTTCCCGTGTAGCACGTAAAGGTCGACCACCCTCAAAGAGAAAAATCTCTCATGGCGAGAAGGTTGTGCATAAATATAGAAAGCAAAGCATGAATGGTGCCAAGTTAGTTATGAAGGTTAGTTTATTATATCATCTATTATTATTTGTGTTTACTCAAATGGTATCAATGGAAATAAATCTTAATATTTGATTTCGATTGCAACCTGTAGGACTCCATTGATGGACTTGTCATCCAGCAACATGGAAGGAACTTCTCCATACAGTCCTCGGTGGAGGTTGGACCTACAATGAGTGTGACTGATGAAAATTTCATGTTGTGTGTGTGCATGGATTTAACATTAAATCTGTAACTTCGGTTTGGTCTTAATCTGCATATGCAAATTAATTTTTTTTTTTCCACTTTGTTGTTGGTATTTGATGTGAATTGTGAGATAAATTGTATTGACGAGATGATGTTTAAATTTGGGGAATACTTTCTCTTGTAGGATGTTGTGCATCTATTATTTGAATATGGAAAAAATGGTCCATATTGTATAATAATTGTTGCGATGTATTTATGGACTTATGGTATCTATTATTTTATTCTTACATGCACTTAGTGAGAATGTTGGTTTTACGAGCCAGATTCATAGGGATAGATTCATAGGGATGGACAATTAACAATGATTCAACTACCACGAGTGTGACTTGAAGTGACCACTAATTGTTACTTGTCTAATATTGCTTAGAGCCAGAGCAGGGGTATTCCTGTCAATGAAGCCGATGCAGTTCCCAATTATGAAGAAACTTGTTTGGTTTCAGAACTATCAATTGTTCAACAAGGTGGATTTGTGTCATTGCTCGAAGGCTTTACTGCCGATATTGGACTATCTATGCAGGCATGTAAACAAGTTGGGTATTTTTGCGTCTAATTTGGGATTATTTTACTTATACTATCGTCTTATATTGATCCGAGAACACCTCCCTAGTCCCACATATGCTAAGCTAAGGACGGTTCTGAAAATGTTGCGGAATCATTGTAATATTATGTTAAGGATTTTGACTTTTTGACTGGCGATATTTGCTATATGTAAGCAATAGAGATATACTAGCTAATGTAAATGGAGAATGATGCCTTCCTTTTTGTATAGGTAGGTGGATTATTAGTAGTGCATTTGTTATAGTTAAAATAACAAAAATTTTTCTCATTTATTCCTTATGTTTTAATTTTTTATGTGCAAGACCAGGATTACAGGAGTATATTTTACATAACCATTTTTTTTCCAAGGACACTTACAGTCATGAAGCACATCTTTTTTGTTTTTTTACTATTGATGTGTCTGCATAACAAGACAAGGGAAGCAACCAAATAGGAAATCACCTAATATCTGGAGCATATTGGACAATATTTGGAAGGGCACAGATCAATGCTATAAGATTTTGATTTTTTTGTTTTAATTTTTTGTATTTGGAGTCTGAAAAGTGTAATAGAGTAGACAGATTATTTGATGGCACTTGAGTTATTTATAATTATCAGTTGGGTGTAGTACTATGTGGTGTATGAATGTTTTATGGTGGATGTTGCATAATATCCATGTGCCTTCAAATATACTATTTGTAATTTTAATTGGCTCTAATAAAAATGAATATTGTATAACAAAGTATGATTTGGATTATGAAGAATTGATTGGTATCTTGTAGTGGGTTTGTATATTGCATGTTTAATTTATTTGCCACTGTCAATGGTAACTTTGAAAGAGTAAAATCAGATGTAAGCCAATAAGTCAGAGCGAAAAGCTTTGAACTCTAGTCCAATTAACTGCCCATCGATATGTTGGTCTTATTGTTTATAACTTTCCTGATTTAGCTGTCAGAGCATGCCTCTTGGGGTGGCAATTTAAAGTGTACTTAAATGTTGAGGTTATATAAATTTGTGAAGGTTATAGCTTCTTGAGTAAATTTATGTAACAATAGGTTGAGAGATATCATTTGTGATATACATTTTCTTAATAATTTATTCACTTTTAAAGGTTTATAGCATGAAGATATATGGTTTTAACTTGTTTGGATGCACCAGTGCATTCTGCAAGCCCAATAGAAAGAAAACTCAAAGTAATTGATAAGTTACCAGCTTTTATTAAAAGTTATTACCTTTTTATGAACTAAAGTTACCAGCTTTTTCGGTGCAGATACCAACCATGTTCAATTTCGTAATTAGGCATTTCACAACACTTCGTAAGTGGGAATGATGGTCCCCTCACCAACCTAGCATGAAGGGGTGCGGTCATAAGTTGATTGGATGCACCAATGCTTTCTACAAGGCCAATAGAAAAAAAACTCAATGTAACTGAGAAGTTACCAGCTTTTAAAAAAAGTTACTAGCTTTTTTGAACTACAGTTACTAGCTAGTTGAGTGTAGTTACCGACCATGTTCAGTTTCTTAGGCATTGGCATAAGCCATGTTTATTGGTTGAAAGGTATTGAATTTAGGAAAACTGGATGAGAAAAAATTTACGGTTGATGATGTGCCTCATCACTTATGTGAATATCTAAACTCCAATTATTATCACTTAGTCTATGTAGACCATTACTGGAAGATTCGTATCCAATTGATCCTTCATTACCAGTTGGACTCATAAGTCATAAACTTCGAGCAATTATTTTTAAAAGAAGTAATTGAGCTCATGGATCACAATTAGTTTTAGAGAAATAATTAGAAGAGAATCTTTTTCACTGGGGTTTTGGGTCAAGAGTTGACCATAACTACTTGTTACAGATGAAAGAATTAAGAAATTTGACATGAAAAGTATCCACTCATAACAATTGATGTTAATTCTGGAAATTAAATGAGTCACGTTATTAATTTCACAAATTCAAGTGACGGAAGAAAATTTTTATAAATCACAATCGTAGCTAAATTGTTACAAAGTGTGTTAACACAAGTTACACATATTAATTTTGCTCAAGCAAGGCAGAAACATCTTAAATCAAATAATATTTCCAGCCCTCTATGTTTCTACTTATGGATGCTGGAATAAATACATATTACCTATGTTCTAACACCACAAAAGGTCAATAAAAAAGATAGAAGTTGACAGGAAAAAGCTACCCAAGTATGACACAACAGCAAAATGTGGACTTCAATCAATCACGAGGTGAGATCTTTGAACAGGTTAAGAACCTCCTGTGTTTCTACTTACTAGGTCTCATGTTCATTTTCTCCTCTCATGTTTGTACACCACCTTCGTCAACACTTCTGGCATATTTAATGAACACTGTAATCCCAGCCAATCTATAAGCTTCCTTTTGAATAGACTTGAGTCTTTTCTTACCCAACTAAGCGCATGGATGCATCTGTCCAAGTCAACACCTTTTCTTCAAATCTCCATGTCAGCAACTGCATTCACGTAATAGGGATATCATTTTGTAGGATAAAATACTTCTTTGCATGTGAACATTTAAGAGAGTCGACCACATAAAATCATAAACCTTTTAAAAAAAATTACAAAACTTGATATACACGCATACATATTCTCACAAAATATCGCACTGCACTGAATATCTGTACCATGCATCAGAGAAGCAAAACTCCAACTCTGTCCTTTTAGAGGTACCACAACACCATGTTCAAATGATTTTATCAAGTCTCCTCTTTTATTTTCAAAAGCAATTCTATACGAATTATAAATTTGGTCTGCATAAACAAAGATGTGGACTTTTGGAGCAGATTGGAAACATATCATTGTATTCCTTACCAATTATATACAAAATTGTTCCCCTAAGACAGTCCGGACAAAGGATATGCCAGCCTGATCACTCAAAAGGACTAAAACAGAACCCTATGCCACTATTACTTTCTTGGCCTCAAACGACGCCTTAGCGGTGTATGCAGGGTTCTCATTGTGAGTGCAGGCTTTCGCTTTCTTCCGTAAGTCTTGACCCTCGTTGCAACGGTTGATTTCGGCTTCTCCTGGGTTTTAACTGTCCTAGCATCTTCACCATCAACACCTTTTAATATAGACAGGAAATATTTAAAAATCAAATTGACATACTAACTATATGCTCAGTTATTAAATCCTGTCTATGCATATAACTACTTCATGTCCATCTTGCTATGCACAAACCTTTGGCATTATCTTCATACACCTGTACATCTCGATTGGCAATGCTAGGAGAGGCCTGTATTGGAGTTTCCATGTGACAAGAAGAGACATCTGCACCTGATGGGGTGCGGGCAGCAAATGGGGATGCCATTGATAACAGCGCATCAACTCCTGCATCATGTGCAACTTTTGCTCTGCACACATTTCTCTTATCTAATACCCAATTGGTTATCAACTCACGCCGCAACCTTTCAGACTTATCCTGTGGCAACCAAACCTGTAATTTTAGATAATGCGAAAGAAAACTACTATAGTTCCAATATACAGACCAAATAACCCAAAGCTCACCTCAGTCCAATCAGGCATGGTGCTGCCTCCCTCATATGTTGTGACACCATCCCACATCTCCATGTATTTAATGGTGTACAAACCACAATCATCACTTCACAAGAACCATACAAGGTGAAAACCCCAAATAACAAGTTACACTATCATCATAGATCCAATTGATGAACACACAAGATTAAATTTTATAAATAAGACCCACTACAACTGACCTATTCTTTTGTTTTGGCAGCAAAACACTATCAACTCTCAATTCCACTTCATTAGGATTCAATGTCGGTACTGCTAATGCCAACATCTCCTTGAAACGAGTGGCCTACAGGTTCAGAAAAAAGAATAGAATCAATAGACTTTTTAACAGCCAAATACCGAGGATACGTATAAAATAAAGTAATCAAGTTATTTGTACCAACATACCGCCAATTTGTCAAGATGAGCCTTATCACCCTTATGCCTCCCCTCCAAAGAGTCCAACACATATAACCTCTTTTTTCCCCGATTGAAAGCATAGCACCACCAGTGATGATCAAACACAATAGGCGCAAACACCTTTACCAACAACGTAGAAAATATCATTAGCCTATAACCATGACTCATAAAATGGACTGACAGAAAGGATGAAATTGAATACCAGGTTGCTAGAGGCAATGACAGATTGAAGGTCCCCAAAACCAGTCGGTAGAGTGTCCCATGGTTGATGGCGACGTCTTCTGAAGGCTTCCAACCCATGTGCAACCTTCTCCTACATTCAGAGAAACAAACATAAGCACACCGAATGAATTATGAATTAAAATATGCATATCAAACATATCAAAGTTATTGCACATCACCATGAAATACGAAGGCAAACAATAACGGCCCCTCGCCTTTCGTCCCTGCTCAGATCAAGTTAAAAATAGTCAAGCAAAAGTAACAACCTGACATAACAATTGATATTAGTTACCAACTAGTTCACTTTGAGGCAAGCATGTAATTGAGACTAAAACATTGATATTAAGACTTATCATTACATAATTACTAATCCACCCCCCGGGGCCCAGTGTTCGAGCATCGTGCCGATCCAGATACTGACCGAACATGCTAACCAAATTCCTGAGTCAGAAAGTAATTAGAGAAATATCATATGAAGTAAGTTAGTTCATTGCAAGTATCTAGATTGGGGCAAAAACAGTTCAAGTAAATATTCATACTCGCTTGCAACCCCAGGCTGGGTGCAGTATGTATAAAGGTCAAGTAGCATTGTCTCTTGACCTTTCCCGATCGAGTGAGAAGGGTCATCCCGAATATCTGAATGAAACCCTTCCACTTTCTTCTTCTCGTTACTAGCAGGTTCGGCCTCTTTGAAGTTTGGCAAGTTAGGGACAAAACAGTGCGCATCGTACTTGCCAGCTAGAATGGCATCATCCATGTCCTTCAGCATCTGCAAATGCGCCACAACCCAGTCCTACACAATCTGTATATACATGATTATGTCAATGATAATAAAAAATTTGCAAGTCGACACAACCATAATAGAACATCGATAGAAATAACTGCTTTGAAAATAATTCATCAATTTTTACGAAGTAAGAATAAGCTTTGGCTCAATATCCATCCAATTCTGCACATAGCACATAATAGATGGTAGCATCCAAATCATTTGCGATGTCAGTGCTGAATCTTTAATCACTCTCACTGAATTCACCGTCTATAAAGTGCACATACTCACACAAATGCATATATTAAGAATCAACTACTATATAATACCAGTTTTGGACTTCGTAGTTGTGCAAGAAAAATCACTAACTAAATTCACAAATAAAATTAAAACAACAAATAAAACCATAATTTTAAATAAACCATGGACCTATAAAAAAGCTAATCAATTTTTTTTGGATAACATAAGGAAAATATGCTTAAATCATAAACCTTTTCAATTATTCAGCATTAGATAATCTCCATTACCTCTGTCTTGTAAGTCTTCTTTAACCACACTTCATCACATAGCTCACCTCGGCGCCGAGTGCGATACAATATACCCTATCAAAGTAATTCAACAGATGACATGAAGAAAAGCGGTGGAAAACACATAATACCAACAAATTTTGAAATTTAGTTGTCACCTTAATATCATGAAAAACAAGAATTACAAAACTATTTTTAACATATTGTAACTCTATTTACACGAGTTACTGTTTTAAGTTTCTCTCATTCAATCCGACTTCGCACCATTTCTTCATCCCAATATGCGAGTAGCGGACCAGATGTCGGATCCCCAAAGAAGAAGTTTACGACGATGAAGGTATATAACTGTGACATGCCAAGTCAACTCATGAAATTAGGTTACCGACATCTACGACATATATGGGCAATAGACAAGTATAGACAAGCATGATAAACTATCAAAAGAAAGGCTACAAAACAAGCTCAATTGCAACATCAAAATAATTATGCATTATATACCAACAAGAAGAAAAGGCAGCCACCGATGCTCCCGCCTTGCGGTGGCTGACTTGTAGCTTGTGATCTCAACTACAAGCCAATGAAATGAACTTCCAATTATACATTTTCACATTTTGGACATCAACAATGGCACCAAATAACTTTGGACTTGGTGCTATCTTTGATGTTGGGCAAAAGAACCTGACATGACATACAAAATGAAGGCTCGCTGAAGTCTATCAACATTGCCCTGTCGGATCATCTGCTCTAACTGACCATCGGTGACCCCCTCAAAATCCTTCAATAGAAGCTTCGCTTCTGGTCACGGATGTAGGAATCTCCAACCCTAAAATTGCATGGTTAGCATGCTTAGTCATCATGTGCAAAAAATAAAAATAATAGCAATGACAAATAGGTAGGTTGTAATACCGGCAAGAAGCCAAAAACCATGCCCACGCCATGGTATGTAAGTGGGATCGGCTCACCCTTCACAAAAATGCACATCTTGGTTATATCCAGTGCATTTACAAGCTCCAAGCATAAGACCCGCTCGATCCGGCACTTGACATCGAACACTGAGCCAAATCCTATCTCCTTCACAAGGTTGGCTTGTTGTGCCGCCGATTTGGCACGCTTCAATCGGAGAGGCGAACACCGCGTAGCAAAAGCGACCTAAAATTCACACGCATCGCAATCAAGACATCTACATTCACAAAATAACTATGGATGCCCCAACAGAAAATTATCTAAATAATCAGATCACAAAGCAATACAACAAGTACGGCGTAATTTACCACTCCATGACTAGATCGGGAACCTTTCGACCAACCGACCGCCATTCTTATGCAAACTCGACTTTTTATCCTAACCAAAACAAGGCAAAATACTCACATAAGCCTTCATTTTAAATGCATTTATTACATTTCAAACAAGTGTATCACTTAACACTTACATTTGCTTCGGCCTTCATACCGTGCTTCTTTAGCCGTCTGGCCACACCTGCAGTAGGACTTCTAGTGTTTGCTTTCCCTCGCCCCATTTCAGTCTGCGTATCAGTTGAAATGGAAAATAGACAAATTTCAAATCGATAATAAGCACGCATTACCAAAAGGCACTACAACTTACAAGACCTTATTAGTGTTAACCCATTTCACATATTCAACTACCCCTTAGCATAGAAACATTCATTATATATACCATCTTTTGTGGATGATCATCTTCTTTCTAAAGTGTAATAGTAAGTTGAAAAGGTCAAGAAAGATGTTAAGATGCAAAGTAGAGGTTCCAAATGCTTGTATAGAAGTCTCGTATATGTGGCTAAATGCAGGACATAATGTTTCGAGCTGCTTAGTCTCACTTGTTACATGAGCACAAAGATAAATTGAAGCTAATATTCAACTAACAGAGGGACTCAACAAAATTCTAAACACACAAAACAATCAGCAATGATATTGACAAGAAAAGGAGTATAATATGGGTATATTGTCCAACAAGCAACAGATGGTGTTTCTTGATTTGAGTAAGGTGAATATGAAACTATACATGTACAAGTACTATAGGCACAGCTTAAATTGTTAGCAATTTCATATAATTTATATTTAATTTAAATGGAATTTATTTTTCCCCTTAAGCCATTACAACAATCAGCAGTATTACTTGCAGATTCAAAGCATAACCAAGCCTAAAATGCCATCTATAAAAGCATATGAATGGTTAATGATTTCTGTTGACACCAAGGAAGAAGTTTTTATTCTTCTACTCATGAGAGGAATTTTGTCACTGATCAAAGCACTCATGCAGTAATGAAAAGTCATGAATAAAATGTCATGATGAACTATCCACACTGAAGACCTTGGTTATGAAATAAGCCCTCTAGAAGTCTCAGGAAGAAGTACGGACATCATCATTGTAGGTGTGGGGTTCTTTGGCGCGCACTTTGCTTTCACACTTGGCAAGGTACATGGATTTTCTCTCCTACCCATATATGAGTTTGAGTCTTTGGGAAATCAATCTTTTTGACAGTTTTCTTGAGTTATAAGCGTGCAAATAAGTTGATGTTGAGGTAAAATATTAATAATACTGGTAAAGAGTTCATGCTTGAGTGCAGCGGAAGTTTCAAGAGGTTGGAAAAGAGAAGAGTACATTTAGTGTTTAAACTATTGTTCTGAATGAAATCATATAAGTTGAACCTGGATACAAGTGTAGAACATCTATTCTGGAGATAAAGTTCCTATATTTTTATTTTCTTTCTTTGTTTTTTTTTTAAAAAATTAGGTATATTTTCCCTTCAATCAGATGTCTTGGTAATTTTTCTGTGGCATGGAGCTGTAATGGTTGCTTCTGGGCTTAGTGAGAGAGATAACCTCAAAAATATGCTAGACAATATGTTTTCTTAAACTCTCTTGATTTTTTTCATGAATGAAGCATATATATATATATATATATATATGTTCTAAAGTGGTCAATGATCTAACTATGTGCTTTTTGTTTCAGGATGGAAGATGCGTGCATGTTATTGAAAGAGACTTGAATGAACCAGACAGGATTGTGGGTGAATTGTTACAACCTGGGGGTTATCTTCACTTACTAGAGTTGGGTCTTGAGGGTAAGCAAGAAATGAAAATTGAAGTATTCAATCTTAGGTATGAAATCACTCCCCTGCCTCTGCTGGTCAAATTCAAGGCTTTTAACAGATGAATGTTATGAGTTGTTGCAGATTGTGTGGATGAAATTGATGCCTAGCAAGTCTTTGGCTATGCTCTTTATAAGGATGGGAAAAACACCAAGCTTTCTTATCCCTTGGAAAAATTTGACTCAGATGTTTCTGGAAAAAGCTTTCACAATGGTCGTTTCATTCAAAGAATGCGAGCGAAGGCTTCATCTCTTCCAAAGTACAATTTTCTTATCAACTTTTCATTTTCATATTACATGAAGTTCAAAATTTATATTGAAGCTGTATTGAATCCATCCTTTACATTCTCTTATGGACTTATTCTCCTACTAATATTCTGCAATGTAAAATTAGAACAAGGATCTGTCACATCTCTACTAGAAGAAAATGGAACGGTCAGAGGGTTCACTACAAAACCAAGAGTGGACTAGAGCTCACAGCAAAGGCTCCCCTCACCATAGTATGTGATGGTTGCTTTTCCAACTTGAGGCGTTCTCTTTGCAACCCCAAGGTCAGGGTGCAAATTTCTTGTTTCCAGAAGTAAATTTCTTGTTTCCAGGGAATTTTGGACATATAGTTAACACATTTGATGAGCACACCAGATGGAGAATCTGAAGCATACCAGTTGGGGAATCTTAAACACAGATGTTGCTAGCTTTTTAAGTGCCTATACCTAAAACTACATTGATTGGTCACATTCCATAATAAACATCACTATGAAGAAGCAGGAAGGTGAGTTTTCTTTCTGACATAGCCAGAAATGCCTTCCATATCTACCATCTTTCAAAACCATGTTTAATAGAACACTAGCGTCCACAGCTTCAAAAGCATATATAGAAGTGTAATTAAAATTTCCAAGAAAATAAATAAATTCATTAGTTCTAAGCCACACCACATAACAAAACTGACTAAACATTCAATTCAAAAGAGCATTGATCTAAGTAGTTATTCCATTGGCTAAGCAGAAACTCCTAAAAAAATTGATCGCATAAGACAAAAGTAGCACATTAGCACATAGCCTACAGACTAGTATGCGATAGAGATAAATCATTGAAGGAGGAGTTCAAGGAAAGCAAGCCATCCCATACAAATCATGCATATCAGGGCATCAATTGCAACAACATAAGCAACTACTCCAATTTGTAAAATAGCTACTCCATACAATTGCATTTCAAGGGACCACGACCACTTTCCAAGCACAACTATAAGTATAACCAACCTCAACAGACTCAACTATGCAAGAGGCTAAACGATTTGACCTAACATAACTGAAAACAAATCAATTTACGGAAAACAAACACCCCAACCTCAAAGCACTTGATAAAATAATGTAAAGAATATAAAAGTTTAACAGATTAGTTGCTCAAACTGTCCACATGACCAACAGCCAACTCAAAATCTCTCAACAATTCCATCTATGATGTTGGTAACCCATAATTGTATTAGACCAAAAAACCAGCTACTGAAACACAGATTAACAACCATGCACAAACAGGACAAAACACAAAGTCAAAGTCATCGTCATCAGATACCAATGTGGCAACAAATGCAAACACAATTCACATACTTCACATATATATTAACATGGACAAAAACCAACTCAAAAAAAATCTCACCGTTTTCACTCTCTTGCAAAACTTCAAAATGGATTATTGAAATTTAAGAAAATAATAAGAAGCAGAGGAAAAAACCACGAGTTTACCTAAAATCCAAAACCACGAGTTCACTCTCTTGCGCTGATGGGGCCGGGTTCCGGCAAGGCTTGCCAGCTACTATAACAGTACTACAGCGAGGCTAGGGCACATGCTTGCTCGCTGTCACTTTCAATTGCGGTGGAAGCTGGATTCCCAATGGTGTGGGTTGTGGTGGTTAGATGTGGTGGTCAGATTAGGGGATAAGCTGGTTGGGGAGGGGGGAAACTTTCAGACAGTCCAACCGCTAGTGTGGGGGAGTGGGACAGAGGTTCAAAGCTCCAGTAAGTGAACAATGAGAACGGATGTTCTCGCGGGTGAGGGAGGACGATGAAAGGTCAGGTTCTTGCGGGTGTGGGTGTGGGGCGGTGGGGGAAATGGGACAGAGGTTCAAGGCTTGACTAACTCAGCAATGGAAACGGATGTCTCGCGGGTGAGGGGGGAGGAAGAAAGCTGAGGCAGGGGAGGAAGAAAGGCCAGGCTCTTGCGGGTGTGGGGTGTAGGGATTTTGGGGTGGTGGGGGAAGTGGGACAGAGGTTCAAGGCTTGAGTGACTCAGCAATGGGAACCGATGTCTCACGGGTGAGGGGGGAGGAAGAAAGGTGAGGCAGCGGAGGAAGAAAGGGGAGGCAGGGGAGGAAGAAACGCCAGGCTCTCGCGGGAGGCAGGGGAGGAAGAAATGTTTTTGAATTTTTCACTTTCCTATGCGATTCCTTGTACTCCTGACCGTAGAGAGGTTCTTCTGCTGTTTGTGTTTGGGTGGGTATAGATACGGTTGACACCGTATATGTCGGTAAAAGGGATGTCAAAATAACATTTTCCAAAGCTTTGTAAGGAAATCGTAACCGGAGACCTTTGGGGCCGAACTCCGTAACGACCGTGGACCCCAGATGACTCTGGCGGTGCTGGCCGTGGCGGTTGGACATGCCGTGGCTGAAACGGAGACCAGTGGAGATGTGCAGTAGTGATGGTGAAAAGTAAGGAGAAGCTGTCCCATTGTCCGCAAGGTGCACTTTGGCTACGAAAGAGTTTCGAAGCCATATCTCTGTGTCACTAGTAGATCTATGAAGTTTGAGATAGTGTGTCGTGTCTTCGACTGGGAAAAGCTAATCTCTCCCTTCCTTCGCCTTTTTTAAATCCATGATTATGAAATATAAAACAAAAGAAAATTAACAACATCATTAACGAAAAATTTTGGATCAACAACGGTTATCTCTAATTAGCACGCCACAGTACCACATAGAGGTGTCATAATCCTTACCATCTATGCCACAAATGCACCAAATTCTAAGCTATACAAATGCACCATAGCATTCATCGTGTATTATATTCCACGTGTGTGTGTATATGCGGTGTATTGTATTCCACATGTATATATAAATTTTATTCTATGTATTAATACATTTCAAAATTATTTTAAACACGAACTCCTGCAGCATTTTATAATTGAGCCATAATTGGTTGATCTTTGTCTTCAAGAAAAGATTACGGATCGCATCATATATTTCTCTTCCTTCTTCTGTGAGTCTGTAGAGATACAAACATTAAACGAATGCAAGGCCACCCAGAAAACATAAGGTAACATAAACCGTGGTGATGTCTGTGTTGCTGAACTTCCTAATTAGGTATCAGCCATGCCATTGATGATACTTTATATATTTTTTAACTAATTAGATATTTCAATTTTTAATTCCTTAATAAAGAAAGATTATAAATAAGGAAATTAAACTAATGTATTTCAACTTCCTTTCATCTCAAAATTTGATCCAAACGAAAATTGGAAATATTTATCAGCCAAGTCTGCAGGTCGTCATGTCGATTGTGCTGGTAGTCGAGGTTTAGAGTCTAATTTATTATTTTGGCGGTAAAAAAATTATTAGAGTCTTAATTTATTGACAAGAGAAATCTGTTGTTGATTCCGAATAAGTGAAAATGGGATACTTTATTTTATTTATAATTTAACACTTTAACTATTATATTAAAAAACATTGAAAATATAAATAGGCACCGTTATATATATATATATATAGTCACTATGACAACATAATATACCTCAAAACCTATTGGCTCATTTTTTTTCTTTATGTCTATTTGCTTCTAATTCTTATTTTCCTTATTACCCTTAATTAAGATAAAAGTTTACTATATTGGATTAGATCAAATTTCAATTTTAATTTTTAAAACCATTCCCATCCAATTTAATTTAAATTGATTAATACTAATATAATATTTTTTATTATTAAATTTATACTCTATTTTTATTTATTTATTATTTTTCTTTTTATGAGTTAAATTACTTTCAATTCATAATATTTTAAAGTTGAAATTTTTTGTCATAAATTGATCAAATCAATTTAATTCATTTTAATAAAAATCGATTTGTATTATGTCAAAAGTAAAATTCGAACTATCAAAATTAAATTTAAAATCAATATGATTTTAGGGGTATTTTAACGGAAAAAAATGTAATATCGTGTTTAAGATAAGTTTGCATTTTAGCGGTATTTTCCTTAAATTATATAGTGATAAGAAATTAAAATTAATTGAATGGAGATGTTTTTAGTAAAAAAAAAAACTTAGGTCAAGTTTCTTGTATTTATTTCATTTATTTATCAAGTCAAAGAATGACACATAAGTATTTTTTTAAAATTAGTATATATTTTAAATTTTTAAATTACTCATTTTAAAATAATTTTTCTTAAAAATTAGTTAAAATGGATATAATAAATTTGATATAAGTTTCATCCTTTAGTAAAATAACAAGTGTATGTAGAAAAAAAAAAAAGAAATTAAACTACTCTACACCCTCACTTTGATGACCACTGTAGCCCCCCTCTTATTTTCTTTTCCCCCACCGACACACCCTCTCTCCCTTTCACGGATTTACTCTCAGTCTCTCTTCATCTCGCAGTAATGGATGGTATTACCAATTTCACCGTGCAGTGCGAAATCTATTAACCTTTCCCATATTTTTGTCTCACATTTTTGTAATTGTATAAATAATCTCATATTATAACATTTTTATCCGATAATTTCCGTATAAAAAATAAAAAGCCATATAAATATTAGTCAATTTTTTTTGGTAATGAAATATTAATCAATTCAATTCTTACTTAAAAATTAATTGAAAGTGGAAAATAGTTCTTACCGATAAAGCTGAAATGTGAATATGAACACGAATATGAGACAATTGGCAATGTCACATTTCACATTTCACATTTCGGTCTGTATCGGTTGTTGCGTTGTTCCGCGCGTATTTTAATAAAAACAGGCCACTTTTGTTGCGGTGTATGTTGCACGTGAAGGTAATATTATTTTTTTAATAACGTTATTTATTTATATTTAGATTTAATTTTGATATATTATTTTTAAAAATTTTTTAATATATTATCAATTTAATATTTAATTAAATTATCTCATATATACAATTTTTGAAATAATGCGTTGAAGAATTAAAAATATTTGTTATTATGATAATATATTATTAAATAATAATATAAAATTTTTTTATATTACTAATATATCAAAATTAAATCTTATTTATATTAAAAATAGATATTAAGAGTGAATACTATAAAAATAGCACAAAATATTTATTTTAGTTTCTGATAAAAATATTGGAGGATAAATTAATCTCTTAATATTTGAAAGTCTACAAATAATTTATTATCATTTAAAAAGGAGAACATATTAATCCCTCTATACAGATCTGTATTAAAATTTTTTTTAAAATTTCTATATAAAGGGACTAATATATTTCCTTTTTTGAATGATAAAAAATTATTTATAAATTTTTAAATCTTAAAAGGCTAATTTGGCACCAAAAATTTTTGTTAAGGATCAAAATGAGTATTTTATTAAAAAATATACAAAATTTTGACCCTACCTACTATTATAAAATGCTTTATCAAATACTTTGTGTATTTTTTTTTTTTCATGTCATTCATCTTTGATATCCACTTACAGATAACACTAATTTTTATTAATTTTTTAAAGGGAGTGAGGATAATCCTTGTTCTAATAATATATCAAGATTGGCATATAACGAATAATTTATTCTATGCATTAACGCACTTCAATGTCACATTTGACACGAAATCCTGTAGAACTCAATAATTTGTACATAATTATTGATTATAATCTCCAAGAAAAGATACGGATCCTGTCACATGTCTCTTGCTTTTTCCTGCAGGACCGAAAAGATATATAAGCACATGCAAGCAAGACCGCATAGAAAGAAAACACATCAAGGTATAACGTAACATTAAAACCATGGTGATGTCTGTGCTGCTGAAGTTCCTGTTCCCACCACCGCCTTCTCTGGTGGTTTCAGCCTTGTCAGTGGTGAGCCTCGTGACACTCACAAACGCTGGCTTGTCCGAGATTAGAGGGAAGCATTTGAACTATTCCAAGTTCTGGAATGTGAACAACAACACTGGTTCACAACAGAGGCAGATCAAGTTGTCAAGCAAAGCTGGCATGCTTTTGTTGTATACTCCTGCTTTTCTTGCTGGTGCTGCTTCCTTTTGGATCTTCCCTCATGAGTGTATTAGATCCACAATCCTCAAATCTGCTGTAACCCTCCATTTCTTCAAGAGGGTCTTTGAGGTAATAATGCTTTCTTCTGGTCACACTCCCACAATTTTAATTAAATTGTGTACATCTTTTTGTTCCAGTTTGATTTCTCATCTATTTTTGAAATGAGTCCTTTTTTATTTTGAGGTGAATATAGAAATTAGTTACCCTGTTGCTAGGTTTTATCAAGACTTGTTAACTAATATTAAGGGCCCATTGCATGTTTGGTTTTCTGTGTGGAACCTCAAAACCATGGTTTGGACAAGAGTTAGAAGAGAGTACCTTCTGCCAAAATCATGATTTTGGGGTTTCCTTTCGGTCACCCAAAAGGGGTTGACCATGGAAGTGGAATGTGACCTCAATTGGAACTTTTCGTATAATATCAAGGATTCAAATTCTAGAGTCACCGTTTCAGAGAGGGCTTTACATAACTACCACCTGGCCCAAAATTGTGCGAGTAATTTCTAGGAAAAACTAAAAACAATAACTGTTCAGTCTTTGGTTGGATATGAGTGATTCTTGTTTAATCAGTACTGCGCATAGTGTTTTTATTGTTGTTCTGTTGTGGGATTTTCTGATCAATTAAGAAATGCTATTTTTATTGTGTTGTGTAGGCTCTGTTTGTTCACAAATATAGTGGTTACATGTATCTTGATTCTGCAATCCCCATCACTCTGAGTTATTTCATATCAGCTGCAACTATGACCTATGCTCAGCACCTAACAGAGGGGCTTCCGGAGCCACCAATTGATCTGATGTATCCTGGGGTTGTGATGTTTCTGCTTGGCATCATTGGCAACTTCTACCACCATTACCTCCTATCCAAATTGAGAGGGAAGGGTGAAAAGGAATACAAGATTCCGAAGGGTGGCTTGTTTGAGCTTGTTATATGCCCCCACTATCTTTTTGAGATCATTTTGTTTTATGGGGTTTCCTTCATTTCGCAGACTATATATGCCTTCTGTTTCACCATAGGCACAACTTTCTACTTGTTGGGTAGGAGCTATGCAACTAGGCAATGGTATCTTTCTAAGTTTGAGGATTTCCCGACAAATGTCAAGGCTATCATCCCATTTGTCTTCTAAATGTTGTAAGGAACAATTAATTCAACGTGAATTGTGGGCGCTACAGTGAATACATTGCTATTACAACTCACCAACCTTTCTAGGTGATTCGAACAACTAATTTTGCAGCTTTAATTTTTTATATAGCAGCTAGTGAAGAAAGAAAGGGACATTAAGAAGTACCTAAGGCTATTCAGAGGAACCAATTTTACTTCTACGCTTTAGAAAGGACTGGAGGTTTCAATTTTTGATCTTGACACGATGAACCATTTAGATACTAGTACTGAACTGATAAATAGTAAGTGGGATGATGCTTTCATGCAATAGTTCCTTAGGTAATTGTAAAACCTTTTCTGCATTCTCACCCCTTTCAGATAACATCATATCTCTCCAATTATTTACAAAAGAACTCTAGACACAAAAGACTATAGTCCAGATATGTGCGCTCAATTTCTGTTATGTCACCCTCACCCCTTTGATGCACCGTCTATAATTTCAGTATGCATGCCTTGAGACAAATATGTGTGCTCAATTTCTTTAGTTAACAAGAATAACACTGGAGATTAGTTATGACTTTTGAGGCATAAGCCTTAATAAAAATTCCAGGTACCGGTGGAGGTTAAGGTGGTATGGGAGGTACAAGGGAGGCTGCAATGGCAGAGATAGCAGTGTTCTGCCTACTTGCTTTGATTGTGGTTAGTTTAGACACATCCAGGGACATTGCTCATAGGCTAATGGCAAATTCCCTAAACGAGAAATATTATTTGAACATCTAGAAATGGACATCTTATTAATATAGTAGAAAGAGAAAGACAAAATTTTTGATAGTGATTGATACTAAGAGAGAAATATCAAGAGTTTGCATATTTAAATATACCAATAATATTTCTCCAGAATCTTTTTTCATTTTTTTTTTGGACTTCTCCAGAATTATATAACACCCTCAAATGTACATCAATTTCACACTTCCACACATAACAGCCTTCATAAAGTCAACAAATACAATTCCCCAAAAGCAAACAGCACAATGAAGAATGCCAGATGATGGCTCAGCTAGAACAAATCATCAAAAGCAAGAGAGGCTTTCAATGTATTGATAAGCATGAGAGCAATCCATCATTATTGAAGATTTGGTACCGAAAACTTCCTTAGTATCAGCAATGTCACAGGGTTTATAAAATGACTTGTCCTTAAAATTGTACCTCTCCACTTTCACAGGGCTGTTAATCACCAAATAGGAATCTTCATCCACCTCAGCTTGAACAGCACAAAGTATTGAAAACCTAATACGGATCATCTTTGGGAATGAAATAGGAACTGCATTAAGATCAACTTGGTACTTGACAAACCAACAAGGGTAGTCCCTTGCCATCTCATAAACATTAAACTCTAATGTCCTTGGACCATAAATCTCAATAAGAGGAAAATGATCCCTGCAAGCTCCAAAATAACCAATATTCATCCTTTCACCCCAATTATCTGGTTTTGCTGGCGGTGGCACATGTCTCACTTGCTCTTCATCAACTTTGAAGCACAAACAGCTTCTCTTCAAACAACTAAACCAATGAATAGCCCCATTACAAAACACCCCACGGTGGAATTTTGCACCATCAGAAGCAGTGAAAAGACCACAACTTGAGACCCTCCAAGGCCCTTTGTTAGATGAGAATATCTCAATTTGATAAAGATATTGGCTTTTAGGTGAAGTCACAACAACTCCTATTCCAATTCCTACTAACACAAACAACTTTATAATGGGGTGACTTGGATCAAAAGCTAAACTAACACCAACAATGTCACCTTTATAATGGGGTGAGGAAGTTTAGAATGTTGATTGGTAGTGGGATTGTATATGCAATAATTAGCTTTTCTAGGATTGCATAGGGAGCTGGAGCACAAAAACAACCCATTACATGATTGCAAGATTCTGATCCCTGAAGGGTCTTCAGCAAAGGCTAGATATTCAAAGGGAACAACACAAGAGACAGTTTTATTGGGGTAGGGACTAAAGTATATGAAATTGTAACGTGGGGTGTTGTTGAGTGATGAACAGGTGCGCAAGAAGAGGCCAAAAGGAGAGTTACGATATGGGCTGCGAAGTTGTGTGAACTCGGGGCTTGAAATAAGAGAGTGCCAATGCTTTGAAACACATCTGAACTTGAGAAGGGACTCAATGGGAAGAAGGAGGAGTATTTGCAATAAGAGGTCAACGTTGTTGGCTATCAAAGAGGCTGAAGGCAGAGGAGCAATTGGTGCAAATGGAAGTAGCTGTTGGATCAACCTTCAGCATGATTTTAACTCGTTTGGAGGTTGACATGGCTTTGATGTATTGAAAGCTTATGCTGTTGATGGGGTTGACTTGTGAAACTGTCTGTTTCGGCTGTTTATATATGTGGGCTAGTTAGATTGGGCCAATGTGTAGATTGTAGAACACACCACTGGGGTCTAGATTCATTGTCAAGTAAGCTTTTTGTGTTGACCTCTTCGATGGTTGACTTTTGCGATCAAGCCAATATTCAAGTGTGAATATACAGAAAAGGATACAAAATTACTACCTTAAATGAATTTCGAGGTACTGTAAATGAAGGAAGTTTTTTTTTTTTTTTTTTTTATTTGACGGGATGAATGAAGAGTGTATTTTGAGGATCGCTATATGTGACGAAAATATTTCCGTCAAAAACCGCACGAATTCAAAACATGTTGTGGTGATTTGATGCGTCAAAAAATAAAAATTGAAAAAAATAAAAGCAACCGTCTTGATCTTTTGCAAAGAAGTTTATGCAATAGTTTGCCATGATTAATACTTCCTCCATTTCAGAATATTTATCTAAAATTAAAAAATATATAAATTAAAAAAATTTAATTTTAATAATGGCATAAAATTATATAAATAGATAAAATTATTCCTATTTAAATATAGTAAATTGATTTATCATATTCTTTAATTCTAATTACGATGATAATGGGTGGCAATTAAATTAATGATATAATTAAAAAAAAATTAATATTATCTTAATATTAAAAATAGACATATTTTAAAATTCTAAAATATTAAAATTAAACAAATATTCTAAAACGGGGGAGTAGCATTTTTGGCGTGTTTTACATAAAGTTGGTAGATCCCACCTGTGCTTAAATATGATGTATTGAAATTGTATCTATACAAAAACAGTAATGATGATTAGTGCGAAGGTGAAATTCATTTTTTTGTACAAATAGTATTATTACGGTGCTTTTCACCATCTTAACCCCGCCTGATTTCTGCCTGTGGCCCCAGTTTTCATCTTTCCCTTATTTTAATTGATACGCATCATATTTATACCAGTTTATAACTTTGCTTTTCAAGTTAAATAGCAATGCTCATATGAAAATCTCTCAAATATACGTCAACTCATTTGTTGATGCAGGCTGCTGGCTAGAAGATCTTATTAAGCATTTCAACGAACTAGTAAACATAATGGAACACATATATCATATATGTGTGCAAAGAAAAAATTCTACTGACAATTTTTTTCTTTTCAGAATTTAGTTATCAAAACGGCATGACGGTAACATATTTATTAATATTTAAATTAATAAGTGGATTATATTACTTTATTTTTTTTTAATGACCACTCTAATTTTTTTAATCAGAATTTTTAGCAATTTTTTTTTTAGTTGAGTGACATTAGTTTATAAGTATAAAATATGAATATTACACAATAATTCTTAAATATAATTTTTTTTGTATAAATCACTAATATCCAAAATTTACTAATTTCTAATTACTATAGCTTAAGTCTGATCGGATTACTATGTAGATAAAGTTTTCTCAATATTAATTTCTTTTTCAATCTACAAAATTTAAACTTGGAACTTTAGTTAAGAAGAACAATTATTGAATTGCTAGATCTAATCAAGTACATATAATGGAATATTAACTAAATGGTAAGAATGGTACTAATTGTGCCGCTGCAAATCATAAGGGAAAGATAAAACAAATAACAATCCAAAACAAAACTTATTCCAAAACCATAACATATGACAAGTTTTCCCGAGACCGGTCAAATTATCAAAAGGAAAAGAAAGGCGCAAATTGCAATAAAAAGGAAATGCAAAGAAAACATTACTAGGCAGGACCGCAGGAGCACAAGCTCATGAGTTGCATGTTGGCCTACTCATCCAGAGAATAATCCACCTCATCACGAAGGTTTCTGAAGCACCAATCCACGAACCATGGTTGACCTCTAGCCCTATAAGCATGTTGAAGCCCATCATCCCCATTAGGCTCAACAACAACCCCAGCACGCGTGATGCTTCTGATGAGCTCAGCTTCCATGGAAAACACCCTGCATGTGCCTCTTCCACTGGTGCCATCAACATAATAAACACAGTCACTATCATATCCCCACCTGCCCGGGTTGCTCAATGCATAGCACCTTGTATCCCTACTCAGAAACAATGCTCGATCTCCCAAAGTTTCGATCTCGACCCATTCCATTGTTGTGAAGTCAATCCTGAAGACCTTGAACTCCATATCTTGTAAAGGCCTAAACTGAACCACCAAGAGCTGCCCTTCCGAAACAACAAACCTAAGCTTGCAGAACCTCACCCTTGGGACATTCTCGAACACAAGAAACTTCACCCTTGGAGTGTTTAGGCTCAACACCCCTATCTTGCCGTGACGATCAATAGCATAAAGAGCACGGTGCAAAACCACCACGTCCACAATATGGGGAGAAGTCCCGTTTATATCATAGCTCTCCCAGCACCCTTTTCTTGATTGATAGATAAACAAGTTAAAGAGTGGCCTGCTTATAACCACGAAGACAAACTCTTCTGACGAATCAAGAGCAAAAGCAAGCATGGAACGATCCAATATGTTAGGACTTCTAGGTGGCAATTCCAGCTGAGGGATTCGCAACTTTCTTCTCATGAAAGGGTTCATGAGAAAGAATGTATTAGTCTTCCTATTCACCATGGCCAAGTATCCACTGGAGAAACCAATATAGCTCAACATGGAATAGTCTAACTCGTTAACCAGCATCTCAGGTAGCTTGGCTTTGCATGATTTTCCGTCAGATATGCTGTAGAAAGTAACAACTCCATTGGGAGGCAAGTTCATTTTGATAGCTAATGGAGCTGGGGATGCCATGAATTGTCCCAAGAATTTGGCAAAAGATTCCCTCCATTCATGGCATACCCCACCAAAAGGGAAAAGGTCATCGAAATCAAGTTTCTTGGAAATGAAACCCAGCACATCTTCAGGAAGCCAACCATTATTGATCTCCATCGTCATTTTCATCACTTTGTCTGCTCATCAGCGCAAAAAAAAAAAAAAAAAGGGAACAGTGTTAGATGATTAGTCACTTCATAAGAAGAAAAACATTGTATATATGTATTAGTTGAAATCGAAATTGTGACACAATTGTTTTAACATTCTCATCTTGAAAATGAAATTTAAAGTTAAGCAACAACATGTTTGTTTTAACTAAATAATGTCATCGATAACCGTGGGCATAAATTGAATACGCAAAAATTTTATATCTTATTGAATTGGAAAAAGCAAATCATTTATAATGTTAATAACTAATAAGAGCTAAGATTATTCTATCGATAAAATATGTGTAAACATAAAAGAGAGGTCAAGGTGCATATGATAACAATATATATCAAAAAAATAATAAAATTGAAAGATTGGAACATATGCAATTAAATTCATACTTGTTATATGATAATTATCAGATTGGTTAGTGTTGTCTTCATCATTCCCTTCTTGCATTATCAACTTTTCTTTTCCCTTTTCCTCCTGTCCCTCTGCAAAAATTGAGCTCAAAGTCTTATCTACTTTACCATCTGTTAATTAGTGTCAAGGTATTAACAAGATTAACTGAATTTATAGACATATATAACATACCATTAAAACCTAAAATGAATATATCGAATTCCGTTCACCATAATTGCAAGGATCAAAATTAGATTTGCCTTACAAAATTTTAATATAAAAAGGATAGAACCATATTTAAAATATAACAAAGAAAAAGGTTACTAGGTCATAGAAAATTAGCCAATTCGTATTGATTTAGGCCGATGTCCACAATTTGAAATACATTATTGATCAAATCACTACTTAAATCGATTAATTGGCCAAATCAACTGGCCAATCGACCAATCGATTTAGCCTAATTTAAATAATCATGGGTAGGAGCAAATTCAATGACTATGCCTCACACTAACAACCTATTTGGTTGTCTCTGCGAATGCTATTTTGTAGCTTCTCGAGGCAATTTTTTTTCCAAAGGAAAGGGTGCCCTTTTTCCATTGAACATGTATTCAATTAGAGATCCAAACACATGGTAAATAAATTAAAGTACATTGCAACTGCAAATCAAATAATCTAACGAAGGATGAAGAGAAAAGGGGTTGGTAAGGTCCACAAGGGTTCGAGCCTCAAAACCCTAGTTCGAGAGTTCAATTATTCAGTCTCTCAAAAAGAAAGTGAAAAGTAGTCGTTGAATTTTGTGGTTGAAAATTCAAAAACTTATTGAGTTTCAATTAATCAAATTCCCGTACATTCAACAAGTTATAAACATTTGAAAGATCTTCAAAATCTAACAAAGATATCATATAAGAAAAATCATAAAATAGTGCATCAATACAATCGCTATCTTTAAACCCATTTTGTCATAGGTTCAAATCGTGAAAACATTTCTACACATGAGTGTGATTACAAACATTTTACCTTCGTCGAACCCCCACCAGGTGGAAGTCTCGTTCAAATACTTCAATCAACGACACAATAAAAATATGATGAATAAAAAATGTAAAATAATTAAATTGAAGGACGAGTACAAAATAGACATCTGAAACCATACCTGATAATGATGATGAAGGCAAGTCCTTAGAGCCATTATACTGCTTGTCATCACCTTCATCAATCCTTTGCTCCATTCTCTAATTTTTTGTTCACTCACCTTATCTGTCTCAATGTATCCATACCATTGAGCTCATAGTCCTTTTATAAGGAGGACTTAGTTGACAATCCCATAACAAATAAGGTAGACGTGTCAACGCCGGTTCACTCTTGGTCACTTTGTGTCCAAATAATAAAAAAATTAAAATTTGGAAATGAAAAATTATTTAAAAATTTTATATAAAGAAAACATTGACACGTCGAATCTCATTCACCATTTGTTACCTTGTGATTGAATATAACAAATTTAAAATTTACGTTCAAGGTAGTGAAAGGTGATGACCACCAAAGAGAACACATCTTATTGATCAAAGGTTTGCACATCAAAAAGAAAAAAGTGAACTACTCAATTTACAATCTAAAATATAACCAAGAAAATGTTGTAAACCAAAAAAAAAAAAAGTATCAAGCATCATGTGTAAAAATTGCACAAATTTTATTCGATCTTATGATTAAAACAATGTTCCTTTTTTTATGATAACCTTTTTTCTTATCAAGTTATAAAATAAAAATAAAATTCATGCATTAGAAAAATTAACATTCCTTAATTTGTTTCTCTTAAAAGGGCATTTATGTCATTTATGTTAACGTTGATTTTATTTCACATTGGTTTAATGTACCAAAAGGCCATTGCAACAGTTCCTTTATGTAGATGACTATCCCTTGCTTAGAATACGGAGGCATCTCTCTCCTAATAAGTGCTTTATGTCGGTTACCTTTGACTTTAGAAAGTTCAATTAATTGTCAAATTCAAAGAATAAATTTTCTCATGTAAAAATTTACTATGACCTAATTGTACTTATATATAAATTTTTATTATTAATTAAGGAGTTGGAATAAAGAAGGAGCACTTGAGAAATGTAATTGATGATTAAAAAAATTACTCATAACTAAACCAGATGAAATTTTTAGATTTGGATTTTTTAAAATAAAAATTCCTCTAAAATGAGAAAATAATGAGGTTTCCACTTTTAGATTATTTGATGGGCCTCATATACAATATAATTTATTGATTCAAAGATGAAAACTCCATTACTATCTAATTTTAGAAAAATTATCATTTTAGAAGATTCAAATCCAAAACTTGAAATTTTCATATGAAAAAATTTTATTCACATTAAACTCAAGCCTCTTGCTTAACATTTCAGTCACCTATGGGTTAACATGTTAAGTTGATAGATATAATGTTTTTTATTATGTATTTAAACCTTTTTAGTCGATAAAAAAATACAATTAATCATTGTCAGTCTAATTCTTTAAAGATGAATTCTATCAATTTAATTGCTCAAAATTATCAATGTTTTTTAATTCAAATTATTCAATATTTATTTTTCTTAAGCAAATTATTGGCTTGAAGTATTGTAAATGAAAAAGATTAATATTGAGAGAGTTTTATTTTTATAATAGACTGATATGACTTGAATCAAATTAATTAGAATTCAATAAATTTCATATGCTTGTAGTTTAGAAAAAAAAATTGCTCAAAGTTTTCTTTGTTTAATAATTAAGAGGATTATTAAGAGAATTAATTAAAAAAAACTAAATTTATTCATAGTTAAAACATCATAACTTTTATTTTATGTTTGAAATAACATTTAGAATTGAAACTATAATTCCCCAAATTAATGCCATATAATTGAAAAATAACTATGATAAGCTCTTTTTAATTCCCTACCTATACTATAATAATAATTAGTAATTATAAAACTTACAAATTAAATATTTCTCTATCCTCTTTAAAGAATCTATTGTTCTTATTCTCTTTCTTATTTATTTGGTAGCAGTTATATCTATTAAAATTTAATATTTGTATAAAAATATTACAATATCTCAATGACTTAAACTCTAATTTATTATTATCTATAAAAATAATTTTTATAAAAATTATTTATAATAAAAATATTAATATAGTGTTGAAAAAATTGTTATTGCATTGTCATATTCTAATTTTTTAACTAATCCAAACATAAAAGTAATTTAATACTTTAAACTATTTTTAATTCTAGAAGAATTAGAATTAAAAATTAAATTCAATGTTTTAATATCGATTCTGCTAGCCAAACAAACCATTGGTTTGAAAGGTTAAACAAAGTCACTAATGTTCTTTGTTTTTTTTTTTTTTTTTTCTAACTTAGGAATTGCTAACACAATTTCATATTAAGGGCAGTGGTCATTAAACCCTTTCCAAAGTTATTAGGTCCGATAATCTGACCGGCTCAAGACTTATTGTATTGGTTTGGGATGTGAAATTTCACTAGATACGTTTTTTGGATTGATTTCGAATCATACTTTAGGGTAACCTGTCTCAAAGTCCATTAATTCTTTAAAAATTATATTTTCTCTAAAAGAATTAATGATAAATTATAAGATTTTTAAACTTCAATTAATATATTTTATATGACATAATTTTATTTCCGTATTAGTATAATTTATTTTAAAATATATGTTATAAATTATCTCTTAAATTTTGTTTTTTACTTTTAAAGTTTATAATTTTCTTGTGCATAATGTCAAATTTTTTATATATTGTTTAAATGTCAAGTTGATTTGATCTAACATGGTCATTAATCAAATTATTATGGATCAAATCTAGGTTTAAAGAAATTATTCAGGCAAAAAAAGAGTCAAAGCTATGTCCAGTTTAACCTAGTTCAACTTGTCTTATGTGCATCTTTAGTTATTTTTTTTTTTTTTTACGTTTTATCTTTTTTTTTTTTTTGGTCGGACTTTGTACATCTTTAGTTGGGTGGAGGAGCTTGGAAGAAAGGAGAAGGGATTGGACTCAAACTAAGATATTAGTAGTACAAGGCTTCACTTCCTCCCATTGTTATGATCAAGCCTAGTCCATATTAGCTTGCATTAAGAAAAAGGATAAGTGAAGGGAAACAACATATACATATGGTGCGAGGTTTTATTTTGGGCTAGGTAGAAAGCTACAAATCTGGGCTATATGAAAAAAAATATGTTTTGAGCTTTTAAAAAATATAGTTTAAGAACTTGGTTAAGTGCGGTCCACGCTCGAGGCTCAGCAATTTGATAGAGTTTGAATTTCCGACCACCCCATCCCCTTCCTTCTAATCCCTTTTCTTGTAATATCTCCTTTTATTATAAAATATTTTGTATAGTAACTTAATTTATTTGAATTTATAGCTTTTTAAAAGTAAGATTATGATTAGCAACAATAATTTTAAAATATATTACTTTATTTATTAAGATGATAAATAATATCAAATATTAATATAAAATAATAATAATATTAATACTAATACTAATATTAAAATTACTAATAAAATCATAATTGTTAAAAAAAGAAGGGGGGAGCCCCCTGCGCCGCCCCCTCCCCCCCGGGGGGGGCTCACGTCAATGACATGAGATTTGGGCAAAGGCTTTAGGTAGGAAAAACAATCATAGCCATAAATGCATGAAAGAAAAAAAAAAAAAATAAGTACATATTGAGATATTCAGGCGCCTAGCACAGAATTTTAACAAAAATTATGGAAATAGACACAAGACTTAAAAAGTTAAGCCTTCGTAAAAGTCAAATTCCTACCTCTATGTATTGATATAGGAGGTGAAGGGATAAAAACTTACAAAAAAAAAAAGAAAGAAAAGGGAGAGTAAGGATAAAGTTAGAGAAGGTGAAATTTTGAGAGTGTGAAAAAAAAAAGGGCAGAGATCGTAAGAAAGGGGAATAAAGAAAAAAGAGGGCAAAGTAAAATAAGAGTGACAGAGAAGCATGCATGAGAGAGTGATAAAGTCATATATCAAAGGAAGAATTTGTCACAAAGAAAAGTGAGTAGTAAAGAAGGAAGAGCTAAAGATTAGCAAAGAGTTTGGTGAGCACATTATTTAGAGGTAAATAATAAAATTATTTATGAAATAAAACTATGGCTATATGTACTTATTGCATGTTATGTTATTTATTATTATTTCATATTATTATTTATTACTATCGCAGTTTATTTTATATTCTAAGTTATTTTATTAAATATTCCTTTATATTATTGTTAATTATTATTTATTATTGCAATATATTTTATTTAGTCTTCGAAGTTATTTTAAATTCCTTTATATTACTACTTAGTATTATCTACTATTACAATTTATTTTATTTATCATTCCAAATTATTTTATTTAATATTTTTTTATATTATTATTCCTTATTATTTATCATTGCAATATATTTTATTAATTGTTCCAAGTTATTTGATCTAATATTAATTTATATTATTATTGTAATTTATTTTATTTATCATTTCAAGTTTATTTACTTAATATTTCTTTATACTATTGCTCATTGTTTTTATTATTATTTATTTATTTATATAATAATATATTATTTCGAGTTGTCAATTTTTATGGCAATTTTTTTAGGGAACCAGTATTAAGAGTAAAGTATTGTATTTAACACTTAAAATCAATAAAATTTATTGTATATGAATCTGAACAATTCAATTATTTATACTTTTACTTGGAATTTTATACCTTGACTTATAGAAAATATGACAACTCTTGACTTATGACCATTTGTGACTTCATAGTGACCTTTGCAAGGACATGACCTATTTACATTAAATACACCATGATGGCAAAGACAGACTCATGGGCTATGATAAGAAAATTTAAAAGAAATTAAATAAAAATAATCTTAAATTTGCTCCCTTTAGCGATTAACATTTAAATTTAACAACTCTATATTTTGAAAAATTTTATTGAGATATTATGTTATTTATTTTACCCAAGCTTATATTATTTTAGTTCTTCTGCACCTTATTTATTTTGAGATTATGAATTAATTTATATCTTTTGCACTTTATTTAGTTTATTTATTGCTTAATTTTATGTTTTATTATTTGATTTATTATGTGATGAATTTATTTATATTATTCAATTTTATTGTTTATCTTATATTAATTGAATTTTATTTAAGTCCTATTTATTGCTTAAGTTTATATATCTATATACTAATTATGAATTATGTATAGTGACAAGTTAGAAATTGTAAAAAGAATATATTTAAGATTTATTGCTAATTGTTAAGAAAGTAGAAAGATAAGATATATGATCCTTTTATGTTATCTGGCTTAGTTAGTATAGTGTAAAGATATTACTTTGTTATTATGATATTATGAGTAATATTAAAGAATGAGAATTCCATAAAAGAAAGCATTCGAATATGTGTGAGAAAAGCAAACAAAGAAAAGTGAAAGTTAAAGTAAAGAAATTATAATCTTATTAAAGCCAATTACATTTTAAGTTGCATAACATATTTCTCTTAGCATTTATTGCCCATATTATTATGAAATATTATATGATTATGATACAGTAACCGTGTAAATTTTTGTGCTAAGACACAACTAGAACCATTATAGTCAAATACTTTAAAACTCTTTATTATCTACTGAGAATTTTCAATTCTTATTTTATTTTTGTCAAGCAACACCCTAAAGGAAGGCAGATTCCTTCAACTACTAGAACGTACGGAGATATTTTTAAATAAAATGTAGTTTTTTTTTATTTGGCTTAAAAATATTTATCTTATGACCGACAGAACTTTACTTTATATATATATGTTACATTTCCCATGACAAAAAAAAAAAAAACTTGATTAAGTTGTTTAGAAAATAAGTTGGACACCAATAAAAATAAAACATAACAATTAATTTATATTTATATTATATATATGGTCTCATGCAGTTTGATTAGTGCTTATTATTAAACTAATATGGGTTCGTTTGGTTTAATTTTTAGAAGAAAATCTTTTAAAAGAAGGCCTTTTAGAATAATTACTTTTAAAAGAATGATTTTTATTTGGTTTGAATATGTCAAAAGTAAGTTTAAATGAATGAGTTTTGTTTGGATAGAATAAAGTAAAATTACTTTTAATTGTTGATGTGAGAGTAATAGTAAGATTCCTTTTCAAAAGATCTTTTTTTAGAATGAAAAATAACCTCAAGGAAACATCTACTAAAAGGCATTTTAGAATTTTAAAAAATCTTCTAAAAAAAAGCCTTTACATATCAAATATATTAGTTACTGTGTATTTTTATTCTCATTCCAATAAAAGGCTTTCTGGGTCTCCTAGAAATGTAATCAATTGGGCACTATATCAATGCTTTATTATTATATACATTTTACCAACGAGGGCGTAAATTAGTTGGTGGGAGGTTGTTTTAACTTAATCAAAAGTCTCGAATTCGAGCCTTCGTCTTAGATGCATCAAAATTTAGAAGGGAGAGCTTTGTCACTCAAATAACTCTACCCAACTTGAGTAGAATTTTCTTCGATAGGAGGATACGTGTGGTTTTAATCGCAAAAAAAAAAAAATATTGTCCAATTTCGTTAAGTTGTTTGACATTTATTTTTTTAAAATAATATCTTAGATTTGTATCCTATTGATAAAAAATAAGTTAACATTATAAAAACTATACTGTTATAGACTTTATTTAGATTAAATTAATTAGAGTTCAATGAGATCTAAATACTATTGTTTTAGGGAAAAAAAGAGCTAGTGCTATCAAAGGGGGAAAAAACTAGCATATTATTGACTAAGTGCTTTTGGATTGCCTTTTGAAAAATATTTTTTTTCTTAAACTCGTTTTATTCAAGCTTTTTTTTTTTCTAGAAAGCAATTATATTATGTTTTTATAGACAATTTTAAAAGTGTTTTTAATTATTAAAAGTATTTATAAATTTGATTGGATAAAAAATAATAAAAACACTTTAATTATAGCCAAATTACATAAAAGGGCAAGTGTCTATTGATGAAGTTAGACTACGAGGATCATTAAACAAAATAAGAGTCAAAATAATCATTGATACACACATATCTAGTGGCAACTAAACTCATGATTCATGAAGGCTGACAAAAATTCAAAAGATGTCCATGCATACCTAGACAAGCACAAATAAGCAAATGACAAGGTATATGATTTTTACACTATAATGTACCTTGAAAAAACATAAGTGTAGAGAAACCCAGGAACAGAGGTGTAGAGAAATATGGTCAGGTGTGGGAGATGTGGATGACAACCGATGATCAGTAGAGGCGACCAATAACCGACAACAACGAGTTTTGAATGGCAAAGCAAAAACACTATTAGGTGTGGCTGTATGAGTGTTTTGTGTGAGTGAGAGTCAAAAAGAAATTTTTTTAAAGGTTTGAAAAGGAATAGAATTGTAATTATAAATAATGCTAAAAGATAGTTTTATAAATTAATTTTATTAAAAACTACTTTTGCTTCTTTTTTTTTAGAAGCTGGATATCGCTTGTTAAAAAAAAAGGTGGTAACACAACTGTTTTAATTAGTTCTTTGTTTTTTTTTTTTGAGTCAATCCAAACATCCTGAAAAAATCTATAAAAGCTCTTTTTTTTTTTTGAAAAAATAAAAGTGCTTTTTTTTTTTCGTCCAAGTAGCCAATCCAAATGCACTTATATGAGTAAATATTTGATTAGTATATTGTTGTTATTGTGTTGTCTTATTTTCACTACTATGGTAATGTCATTCATATTTTATAACTTCAAGAACTAAAAAGTTAATTTCTAAATTTTAGAGAAGTATGCTTGGTTAAGAGTTTTGGAGAAGTACTTCTTCAAAAACATAAGAAGAAGTGCAAAAGTAGAAATAGAAAATAAGAAATGATATTTGAATGTGTTATAGGCAACGCATACGACCAAACAACATGGAGAAGTGAAGAACGCGATTAATGTATGATGGGTTAAGAAACCCATTTACAATGGATACGATGCACCATGCACCAATTCGATGAATGTGAGAGAAAAAAGTTTTAAAAAAAGAAAAGAAAAGCTTGAAACCCCTAACACCCCTCTCCACCCCAAACCCCTCACTCTAACTTTCACTTGCTATTCTTTGCTTCTTCTTCCTCATTCCTTTGGAGCAAGCTTTCTTTCTCCCTCAATTGCTTATAGTTCACCACAACCCATAGGCTTAATTTGTTTATCCTCCATTAAATGCTTTCTTCCTCCTCCGTCAAATATATATCAACAGTCCTTCTTTCCCACTCTTCCTCAAACCCATCGACTTCTTTCTCATCCCTCGAACACATATCATAAATCCATCGGCTTCTTCTTCACATTCCTCCATCATCAATTTTTGGCTGAGATTGTTGCTCACTAAGACGTGTTACTCCGTCTTGCCCTTCTCCTATTTAAGTTGGTTTAATTGTGCTATTTTTGCTTCATTATCACTATTGCCAATATTTGAAATGATTTTAGAATGGAAAAAAAATCTTACTTGACTATATTTGACTATGGTTTTAGGCACTTTTATAGTTTAAGAGCTTTTGTAGTTTTAAGACTTAGATTGTGGTGTGGTCTGACTCAACTTTTTTCTTCTTCTTTTGTATAATGTCCTAGGACTATTCAATTGGAAAAGGATGAATGGTTATGTCAAAACATTGAAACAATGCGAATGGAATAATGATTGAGCATTTTAGGGGAAAAACCAAGCCTTTTCATGTTCAAATGGCTTGGATATATTATACTTTCACCCCCATGATTTTGGTTGTTGGTGTTTCCTTTAGAAACTTTTGTATGGTGCATTCTTCTAGAAATGAATGGTCAATATATCAATTGAAGTTGAGAGCAAAATGAGCCAAGTTTTTTTGTAAACGTTTACTTAGGCTTTTAGAATGTATTTAGTCTTAAAGTCTTCGTGTGCTATATAATATATGTGTGTTAATTTTTTGAGTTCTTTTTGTCTATGATTAGCTTTTGGATAAACCTTAATTCAACCTTTTTACATTCTCTAGGATTATGACAACCTTAGGAGAGTGAGGTCATTGATTCACAGTAAATCTGAGCTAAATATGCATTGAAAAGGCAGGAAGCATAGGCACAAAATAGGTGTTTGGTGTTCAAAGTCCAACTATTCAAATTTGGTGTTTTTGATTAATTCATATTTGCTTTTTTACATTATAAGAGAATTAAGTAAATAGAGTAGTCTACCAATGCTAAAGGCTCTTGTGACTTGTTTTAAAGATAAAAGCACTTGTACTTAAAAGCAAAGAGAAAAAGGTAACTCACACGTTGCCAAGTCTTATTATTGATTGCAGTGGCTTCAAGTTCACAAGTTGAAATTCAACTTGTGTTGTTCTAAAATTGGGACTTAGTTCTTTGAAATTCTATGATTTAAAGGCATGCAAGTCTAATAAAATGTTGCAACTATTGCTAAGATTGACCATACATTCTCAAAGGTTTCCAGCAAGTGGTGTGTCAATTGTCTCAAAGTTTTGTTTTGATTTGACTTTCTACTTCTTCTTTGCTATTTATTTGCTTTGTTATTATTCACATTGAGTGGTGGTTACCTGATATTATGTTATTAGCATAAGATAGAATAAATTTATAGCATGAGAGGTTATTGTTTGCTTACTTTGTTATTATGCACTAGTACTTATTTGTTGTACTTGATAGAACTTAAAATGATCCTAGTTGATTGAAAATATTTTGGTCACACTTGATATCAAAATGTGAGTTGGTGCAATCAATGCAAGAATTGGCTATATATATTTCATTTCAATATAATCATTATCCAAAAGTTCATGGAATATTTCTCTAATAAATCATGTAAAACAGCATAAAAAGATGACATATGCATCAACTTAAACACGTTGCTAGCCCTAATGATTGTTTTGTGTAATATTTGTTGCGTATCTCCTTTGGCAGTTATGATGGAATCAAAAGTTAAGTAAACCAAATAGTCATCCTGCCTTGCACAAAATGGATGTCAAGGTTGGAGATATAGTGAAAGTCATATGTGGACATGAACAAAGAAAAATTGGCAAGGGCAAGAGCCTCCAAGCATAACAACATGGTCATCTTGAAAGACATAGTTTTCAAGATGAAGCATATGAAGAATATAGAAGAGAAGAAGCCAGTGCAAATTATTAAAGTTGCTACTACATAGTTTTCGTTATTTCATGTATATTTTAAATAAAACTTGAGTGATCATAATAGGTTGTGTAACTCTTGGTTTTTGCCTATGTCCAATTGAAATAGGTGAGGAGAAAATGTTCATGTCTCCACGAGCATGACATTAAATAACGAGATTTTCTTTTGCCTATTAACTTCATCAAAAATATTGATAACTTTAGCTCAAAATATTAGTAATTAATTAAAAATATTGGTAATTTTTCAAGTTTTGGTAGTCTTTGTTGTATTATAATTCTTATGTAAGTTTGGGTTAGGGAACAAGTTGCAAGAATTCCTTGGCATTACAAATTGATGAAGTGAGCCTAAATACAATATGAAATTAGTGCTGCAATGGTAAAATGACTTCAAATTTTTTCTCTACTAGGTTGGTAACTTACTCACATATGTTGGTAATATTAGCTTAAAATGTTGATAACTAGTTAAGAATGTTGATAACTTTTCAGTTTTGCATAATCTTGAAAGTAGTAAGATTTTTAAGTAAATTTAGGCTAATCTCCAAATATTTATAATTCCTTGTTATATTGAAGTCATAGAGATCCAAATAACATGGAATTAAATCTATCTTTGCCCCTTACCATGCAATTTTATGCTGCAGCTGGTTAGTAACTTAGTCGAATAAATTGATAACTTTAGTTAAAAAAATTGGTAACCAGGAGAAAAAGTTGATAACTTCTCATGCCTTGGTTAATCACCAAAGGCTTACAATTTCTTGTTATATTGAAGTTATGAGGATCTAATTAACATGGATTTAAGGCTACCTTTACTACTTATCATACAATTTTATGCTGCAGCTAATTGATAACTCAGTTAAATAAGTTGATAACTTTAGTTTAAAAAGTTGGTAATTGGAAAAAGAAGTTCTCATGTCTTCGTTAATCACCAAAGGCCTATAATTTCTTGTTATATTAAAGTAATGGGGATCCAACTAACATGGAATTAAAGCCACCTTTGCCACTTATCATGTAATTTTATGTAGCAACTAGTTAATAACTCAGTCAAATAAGTTAGTAACTTTAATTTAAAAAGTTGGTAACTAGCAATTCTCAGGTTATGGGTAACTCAACTGGGTTCTCTATCTCTGGTATGCGCTCAAGCGTAGTCATCCATGTTTGAGCGTGGTCCTCTATCCTAAAATTTCTTGGGGACACGCTTGAGTGCAACCTAATTAACTCTAGCATGGACAACAGACAGAGATCTCGAATTTTAGCATAGAGGGCCATGCTCAAGCATGAGTGACCATGCTGGAGCGCATACTAGAAACAGAGAAGCCAACTGAGTTAGCAATGACTTGAAAAGTTACCAACTTCTTCTGCTAGTTATCAACTTCTTTTTTTATTTACCAACTTTTTAAACTAAAGTTACCAACCAGCTGCTACATAAAATTACATGTTAAGTAGCATAGGTGGCTTTAATTCTATGTTATTTGGATCCCCATAACTTCAATATAAGAAGGATTTATAAGCCTTTGGTGATTAAAGAAGACTTAAAAAGTTACCAACTTATTTTCCCAATTACTAATTTTTTAAATTAAAGTTATCAATTTATTTGACTGAATTATCAACCAGCTATTGCATAAAATTGCATGATAAAGGTGGCTTTAATTTCATGTTACTTAGATCCCCATAACTTTAATATAACAAGAAAATATAAGCCTTTGGTGATTAATGAAGACTTGAAAAATTACCAATCTCTTTTCTCAGTTACCAATTTTTTAAACTAAAATTACCAACTTATTTAACGAAGTTACCAATCAACTGCTGCATAAAATTGTATGATAAGTGGCAAGGGTGGCTTTAACTCCACGTTACTTCGATCTCCATAATTTCAATATAACAAGGAATCATACGCCTTTGGTGATTAACGAAGACTTGAGAAGTTATTAACTTTTTAAACTAAAATTACCAACTTATTTGACTGAGTTACCAATTAACTACCGCATAAAATTACATGATAAATACTAAAAGTAACCTTAATTCCAAATTAATTGAATCCTCATAACTTCAATACAGCAAAAGAATTACAGGCTTTTGGTGATTAATTAAGGCTTGAGAAGTTATCAACTTCTTCTCCCGGTTACTAACCTTTTTAACTAAAATTACCAACTTATTTGATGAGTTACTAACTAATTGTAGCATAAAATTGCATAATAAGTGACAAAGGTTGCTTTAACTCCATGTTACATAGGTCCCTATAACTTCAATATAACAAGAAATTATAGACCTTTGATGATTAGCCAAAACTTGAAAAATTACCAACTTATTTTTTTGGTTAGCAACTTTTTAAATTAAAATAATCAACTTATTTGACTGAATTACCGACCGATTGCAGCATAAAATTGTATGATAAATGACAAAAATAGTTTTAATTCCATATTATTTAAATTCCCATAACTTCAGTATAACAAGTTATTATAGATCTTTAGAGATTAGCCAAAACTTGAGAAGTTACCAATTTCTTCTCCCGATTACCAACTTTTTGAGCTAAAGTTATCGATTCATTTAATTGAGTTACCAATCAGTTGCATGAAATAATTACACGATAAAGAGCAAAGGCGTATTAGTTTTCAAAATTTCCTTAGCTCTCACTAACCTTAGATCTTGTTCTAAAAGAATTATCGTAAATTTTGTGTTTCAAAAAAATATATCCATGATTATTATTCCTTAATTATTTATACAAACTTTCCAAGTTACCAACAAAGATAAAAAGCTATATGCAAATGGTTACTAGTAATTTTGTATTAGTTACTAACATATACAGAACATGATTTAATGACTTAGGCAAAATATCATTAGTTTTCAAATTTGAGTTGTAGCTACAAATTATATAAGATTTGTAGAAACTGTTATAAAACACTCCTACTGCAACAAGGAAGTACAATTACCCCAAAAAAATAAAAAAACCTTGGCTCTTTGGCCTAGAATTCGAGGCTAGCATGGAGCTTCATGCAATCTTTACTTGACACCAATTCTTTGAATCTTTGCTCTAGACCATAGAATAAAGCTCTTCTGCAATTTTTACGTGACTGCCCGTTGTAACCAATTCAAAACTGAAGAAGATCTTCTGTAATATCATCTCCCACACCATAGAATAAAACTCTTCAACAAAAATAAGTTAGCTATATATGCAAATATTAAATTTTATGTTGTACACACTTACAAACAAATTATCACGTCAACACAGCATTTACCATCTAAATACAATTGGTTCCATCTCATTTTCTACACACCTATACTTTGATTCTATCACATAACCTCCATGTGGGCAGATGTAAAGACAATTGAAGTGCAAGAAGCTTTGCCCCCAAATAACTCCTAAAACTCATATCAACCTCGAAACCTTTGCATTAGCTATCTATTGGATTGCAACAAACAACTTAAAAAATGAACAAGGAAGGCAAGAGTAGCTGATGTTAAATCGCCAGTGGTTTCAAATGCTTTTCTTCATTACGTAAATTCTTTGTTTGCTGATTTTTTTTTTTTTTAACAAAAGGAAACATTGGATTGTGTGTGAAGACATAGTTTCCTAGACTATGTCGCCTATTATCCAGACATAAACTATTTACTCAAAACAATACCATATCCGTCATATTCAGATTATAAATTTCTCATCACTACCAGCTAAAATGTAATTGCTCAACATTTTTTATTAAACAAAATGCACTACATTTGACCCCAAAAACATAAAAAATAAAGGGACATTTTAGGTTTGTAACATCAAACATGTAGAGCCATACAAAATGATGGAATAAAATTTTTTTAAGGGTTCCAACAAAAGCAATAAATAAAATAGTGTAAGAAACATATACTTACTCTTTGTCATCAAGCTTCATGTGAGTTCCTCCATATTCGGGTAAAAGAGCAATATCAACTTCTTTTCCAGTTACAGGAATTAGCTTCCTATCCTTATCACAAAGGCTGCCAACAGCAATAACTTTTCCAGAGTTCAACTGAAGCAAAAGAATTAGTAAATAATTACCAGCTCATTAAATGTACTTCAACAAAGCAAGAGTTCAACGCAAAATGTATTGTTTTAATAATAAATTCTATGCTAAAAAATATAACACTAATTGTGCCAAAAACTTTTGGACTAGGAGACTTATTTTTTATCATTTTGGAGTAGAAAACTAAAAAAAAGAGGAAAGAAAACAACAATACATAAGCAAAAGAAAACTATAATAATCTAACTCAAAATTAGGACATTAATAAGCTATTTTGCGAATATAATGCAAAGTTTGAAAATTTTTTTGTGGGTCACCACCACCATAATAAGCACTAAGATTAAATATCAGTGTTTAACCCCAAACCAAACCTACAATAATTCATTCTTCCTCAACGTGGGATGCAAAATCTTCTTTTTTCTTTGCCTATCGTATCAATCTGATAGTAATGGTCCTTATAACCAATTTAGTTGTGATTAGCAATACAAATACAATTACATAATCAAGCACCAAAACATTACAATCCAAAGTCAACCTCAAAAAAGCCTGTTTGACTTTTAGAAAATATTTTCTTTTACAAATTCATGAAAACAAGAAACAGAAAACAAGATGGCATTTTTGTAATAAATATTAAAAACAAGAAACAAAAGCAAAAAATATTTTCCACTTTCTAAAGCCAAACATGCACTTGCATCTGTCCAATGACTTCATTACATTGTAAGCAAAATATTATAGAAAAACAATCCCAATGGCATGGTAATCAGAAGCACTAAGCTAAAGCTCAACACACACATAATAGAATCTAAAGAGACTGTGTTTGCAAAACCATAGGTTCAATAAGTCTCAAAATTTGTTGCACATAAAAAATGTAGCTGCTAACCAAGTTAAAACTGAATTAATAATTCGACATGGTTGAGCATATAATTTCCTTCAATAAAGTGGAGTGCAAAATACATCACGAAACAAAAACAATCAAAAGCACGCATAAGCTAAATTACACATCCAGGTTTGATATCATAGTTACACACATAAGACAACACCAACCAAACGAAGACCCAAGGAATATTGAGAATAATTAACATAATGAAGAAATCACATTATTACTGGTACCATGAGATGAACCAAGATGCAATTTTGAAAGGGGGGATTAAAGAACCAGAAGCAGTAAACGAAATGGGTATGAGCCAATTTGGAGATTCCGCATCTTGGTGGACTACTCTAGTAGCAGAATTTCAGTGTTGGTTTTATATGGAAGGATGATTTTCTCCACCAATACACGGTTAAGTAGAGGAACCAGGCGGCTCGCCATTTGGAAAGCATGAGAGAGAGAGAGAGAGAGAGAGAGAGAGAGAGAGAGAGAGGAGAGAGATTTAATTGTTAAGGGTTGACACTTCGAAAGCCCTCTGTGTCTCTAATTCCATAGAAATCTGATGCTTCTTCGTTTTGGCTTTTCACAACGTAGGGCTTTATGAGGGGTTTATATTCAAGCTGCATTTACAATGGTCCAAACCAAAATCTGGACACCAATGATCCAGTAAATTATAGCCGTACAGATAATAATATTATAAAAGAAATGGTTGAGATTTAGAGGACAAATATAATGTGGTATGGTGTACTATAAGAGCATGATAAATATCCAATTTTGTTATTTTTGATTTAAAAAATAATATTTTTAGCTTGTTGAAATGTCCAAAAGGGACAAGCAATGATTAGTTTTGTTATGCATCGGTTTTTGACTTGTTGGACCAATTGTCTACGATATAAAATTATATTGACAGTATAAAATAATTTTATATTATTAATATAATAAAAAATTTAATTAGTATAATTTTATTCTATTAGTATAAAATTATATTGATAGAGTAAAATTATACTGATAAAATTTTTTTATTACACTGATAGTATAAAATTATTTTATACTATCAGTATAATTTTACATTATTAATATATAAAAATTAATTTTTAAAAATTATAAAAAAAATTTCAGTGTAATTTTATTCTGTCAATATAATATCTAATTTTAAAAAAATTTAAAAATATAATTAAATATATTTTAAAAATTAATTATTATATACTGACAGTATAAAATTATACTAATAATATAAAATAATTTTATACTGTCAATATAATCAAAAAAATTTTATCAGTATAATTTTATTTTATCAATATAATTTTATACTGAAAGAATAAAATTACATTGATAAAATTTTTTAATTACATTAATATTATAAAATTATTTTATACTATCAATATAATTTTATACTATTAATATATAAAAATTAATTTTTAAAAATTATAAAAATTTTATTAATATAATTTTATGAGGTCCGTTATTTGGACCCTCTCAAAAGGATGTCGGATGACATCCTGTGAGAGCAAAATGTGAGATTTGAGGAGAGAGAAGAAAAAAGAGAAAAAAACAAGTATGGAACCCATATCTTTATATGTGTGGGTGTTGAGAGGGTCGATGGAGAAAGTGGTACAAATCCCTTTTCCCTAATTTTATACTATCTATCACTATAATATAAAGTGGTTGAGTGGTTGCCGACTTGCAGTAGGACTCCCGGGCAGGAAAGAAAAAATAAGAAAAAAACTATGGTGCACCATGCTATGATTGGTTTTACTGATAGACCCTTATATCCTCACCACAAGATGGTAAGATGCGTGGTGCACCTTCAATCCTAAGATGCACCATAGCATCCACTCAACCTTGCCTAATTTTGGGCTTCCGTTGTTGATGACTGGGGGATCATTGCCTATTTCCTGAATCATTGATGTCCAGATTTTTGCTTGGACCACTGTAATCGTAACCATTGTTTGAGGAGTTTCTAGAAAAGAAATGTTTGGGGAAAGAAGTGGAAAGCAGAACAGAGGGAGTTAGGGAGTAAAGATTTTTAATTTTTATCTCCGCTAGTCCACCGTAAATCAATTATGTTGCAGTCCACCTTAAAATCATCTCTTCTTTAATTTCTCCATCTTCCGTGCTTATTCGTCGCGTATGCGTCGCATTTAGCATGTTCAAATATCATTCCTCATAGAAATTTTTTTTGTATTCGGGTATAATTATAAAAATATATTTTATTAGAATAAGAAATTATTAAATAATTTAGATATAATAAATATAAAAATAATTTTTTGTATAAAATTATAATTTAGTGGATAGAGAGTGGTATTTTTAATAAAAGCTTAAGAATATAATAATAAAATAAATTTAATTTTATAAAATAATTTTATATTATCAATTAATAGAAATTGTAGAAAGTGGCAATTCACACAAATAACTATCCATTATAATGAGGGATTCATCATAATTTCTCACTTTCCTCTATTTCTATTGATTGACAGTATAAAATAATTTTACATTGAGAGTACATATTAATTAAATTTTAATAAAATAATAAAAAAGAGTAGTGAGCTAGAAATTCGACACTAGTTCCTTTACTTTCTATTGTTTCTATTTTTGGAAGAAATAATTCTCTATTTATTTTTTAAAAAGATAAAAAATTAATTATTTTTTCTTCTATTTTTTTAGAAAAACACAAATAAATAATATTATAAGTATATTTTAAAAATTTTTTTAAAGAAAAGTACTTCTCCATCTCGCTTATAGAACCAGTTTGGATAAGTTAAAAAAAAAAAAAAAAGGCTTTTTTTCTAAATTTTTTTAATAGAACTTTAATGTTTAAAAAAAGTTATTTTATATTTAAATAGACATATAAAAAATATTTTTAAATATTAAAAATACTTATAAATCTGTTTAGATATAAAAGAATAAAAATATTTTTTATGACCAAATTATAAAAAAAATTTAAAAAGAGGAAAGTAAAAAAAAGTTTGATAAAAAAATAAAAAAGAAAGAATATGTATTGTAATTTTAATTAAAAATAAAAAATATTTTTAAAAAATAATTTTATTAAAAATTATTTTTACTTCTATTTTTTTTATAAAAGTTAGGAATTTTTTTTTTAAAATTAGATATTTTTAAATTTTAAAAAAATGATAAATTAATTTTTTAATTAAAAAATATATATATTTTTTAAAGTCAATCCAAACGGCTCATAGAATCACATCCAAATACACTCTAAATTAACTCTAACGTGTAATTTTAGAGAAAAAGGGGACATTTACTTCCAAATATTTCGGCCAAATTTATCATTCCCTCTTTTATCCCAAATGAAAAAGGGACCTCCTTTTCATCCTTTCGTGACAATTGCTTGCGATTCAAACGTAGGGTTGTTGGAACCTAAGCGGGTAAAACACTGCATCTTCATCTTCATTTGCATAAACAGAATTTAAAAATCTTGTCTGAAAGGAGAGTGAAACAAAGACACCATTCACTGATCATGGTTCCAGATCTAGTGTCCCTGTCTTTCTTTCACCACCGATGGTATAGTTCCACCTTTCAAAAGTGAAGTGCGCTCTCACCAGTCACCACCCCCTTGTGTATGTATAGTCCCTTTTTCCTATTCATTCATTGGCTGATCCATGGAGTTCACTGAATCTTACAAGCAAACGGGTCCGTGTTGTTTCTCTCCAAATGCTCGCTTCATTGCCGTCGCCGTCGATTACCGCCTCGTCATTCGGGACACTCTCTCTTTCAAGGTACCAATTTCTTCCAAACACTGCTTCAAATCTATTTTTTTTTGTGGGTCACGTGTTGCGCACTGTTTGGATTGGAGATTTTGGGTTGGCTGTTTTTCTGAGTTGTGCGTTTCAAGTGGTTACAAAATGCGCTTTGAATTTCTGGGGCTTAGAGGTTTTATTTATTTATTTTTTTTGGGACTGTGGAGTTGATTTAGGAGGCCGCCATTTGTGATTGATGGTTGGTATGTGTTGAGATTTTCAGCTTGTGAGAATATACCATATCAAGGAAAGGGGATCTAGATTATTTTCTTTTACATTTTTTTTTTTTTTTAAGAAATCAGAAAGTTGCTGTGGTAATGAGATTTATTTAGAGAAGCTAAGCTGGATTGTTCTCACTTCTCAGGTAGTTAGAATTGTAGAGAAGTAAAATGGTTTGACTTAGCCAGTGGAACATGATTACTAGGCACATGAAGCAGTTCTGTTTAAGGTTGGTGATTGGAAAATCTTTGGGAAAGAATGATGGATTGGAGACAATATTTCTAGAGGTTGTGCACACTGAATACTGAATTGTGGTGTCTCAGGTCATTAAAATCCAAATTCCAAGATGGAATGAATGAGCTTCAATTCCGAATAAGTGGCTTAAGCTTTGTGTTAATAAGGCCAGTAGGATAAACTAAAATGCCTCTTTAAATGTCAACTTAGAACACGTGTAATATGCCATATCTGGCTCATTCACTAGGCTGCTTGATTCCAATTTTCTACTTTTGGTTTTCGGTTTTTAATCATTCTTTTTGGACCGTGCAGGTTGTGCAGTTGTTTTCATGCTTGGACAAGATTAGCTATATTGAATGGGCCCTTGATTCTGAATACATTCTTTGTGGTCTGTATAAAAGACCAATGATACAGGCTTGGTCACTGACACAACCAGAATGGACGTGCAAGATAGATGAAGGTCCTGCTGGTATTACTTATGCTAGATGGAGCCCAGATAGTCGCCACATACTCACTACATCAGATTTCCAGTTGCGTTTAACAGTTTGGTCATTGGTAAACACAGCCTGTGTACATGTGCAGTGGCCAAAACATGCTTCCAAGGGAGTTTCTTTCACACGAGATGGAAAATTTGCGGCAATTTGCACAAGGCGTGATTGCAAGGACTACATAAATCTATTATCTTGTCACACATGGGAAATCATGGGCAGTTTTGCAGTTGACACAGTAGACTTGGCTGATATTGAATGGTCACCAGATGATAGTGCTATAGTGATATGGGATTCACCACTTGAATACAAGGTAATGGCCTTTTTTTTTCTTTTGTCTATTTTTCTTTTCTAACACTGCTAACCTTTGAAATTTGGTGATCTAAGTTTTAAATTTGTTTAGATGAAATAAAAAATTGTGATTTTGAAGATTCCACTGAGCTTTACTGAGCTTGTGGCATTAAGTAGCAATAAGGAATTCCCGATCTGTAGTTCAAACTAATGGTAAACACATAATATGTTTCTCCACTAAGGGATATACAAAATCAATTAATCATAGGTTGAAGCACAATGTGTGTTAACAGCTTCCAGCCTGCACCTTTATAAATCAATCTCATATCATGTATGTGTTGATGTTACCAATTGATTATATATCTGCATTCTGCATTTGCCTAAACTTAGTCATTTTTGTTTGACATAGGTTCTAATCTATTCTCCAGACGGACGGTGCCTTTTCAAGTATCAAGCATATGAGAGTGGATTAGGTGTTAAAAGCGTGTCATGGTCTCCTTGTGGTCAATTTCTGGCAGTGGGTAGTTATGACCAGATGCTGCGGGTCCTGAATCATCTAACTTGGAAGACATTTGCAGAGTTTATGCACCCATATACAGTCCGGGGCCCTTGTTATGCAACTGTTTTCAAAGTATTCCTTTTTGCCGCTTTTCCTGTTGATGATGTTACAGTTTATGAGAAAGTTGTTTACCTTGTCCCTGAAATTGCAGGAAGTAGATGAGCCACTGCAACTTGATATGTCTGAACTATGTTTGAACGATGATTTTTCCGAAGGAAATGATGGTAAACATAACTGCTGTATGCTTCGTTTATTGTGTATAGACTTATTCTTTTTCTTTTTGGTAAGAGTTATAAGCAATAGATCTTTGAAACCATTTCATATTCTCATCTTTGGCTCTAACTGTGGAAAAGTTGGGCTTGATATTCAGATCCTAAAGGCTGTGCTTCTATATTGGTCCTTGAGTCATGCTAAAGATTAATTTTTGAGACAATAGAGCTCTGCTAGAAACTATTGCTTTTGAAATTTGGAATTTCTTTAGAAATTTTCTTTCTTTCTTTCTTTTATATCTTGCTAGTTGAACTAGCATATGCTGTTGGACTTGGAAATTGGTATTCCATTAACATTTTTTTTCTGAATGGCCAAAAAGAAAAAGTTTTTCCATAAGTTGCATGAGGAACAGCTCCTTCTCATGCAAAAGACAGTTTCTTGATCAATCCATTAGTTATTGGATGTATTCTTTCATTATTTTCTTCCTCATACTACTTTTCCCACCTTAATTTTCTTTCTCCAAGCAGATGCTCCGGAAGAACCGTTTAGAGTCAGGTATGAGGTTATGGAAGTTCCTATCAATTTACCATTCCAGAAGCCTCTTGCTGACAAACCTAATCCCAAACAAGGAATTGGTAAGCTATGCTTCTCTAATTTTTCGAATGCCACAAATTATGTTTTTTGTTACATAATTTAATGATCAAATAGAGGCAAGGGTTAGGTTTTTAATTCCATTGTTTGTGCTACATTATTGTTCCTCCGCAGGTTGAACTAGTAAGTTATTGTTTTCATTGGAATTGGATTGCCTCCTTCATTAATTCTACATATTCTTCATTGATCGGTTTCTGCAGACTATCATTTTTGTTAGTTATGTATCTTATCTGTTTCTTTCCAAATGTAATTTACTGGACAAAACCAAAATCATATGGATTGTCTCTGAATTTATTGAATGCCTCTTGTTGCTAGCTTTGCATCATGGCTCTTGGAAGGCACCCGCACGACTAAACTCATTCATCTTGCAGGTTTATTGTCATGGAGCAATGATAGCCAATACATATGTACTCGTAATGATAGCATGCCTACAGTACTTTGGATATGGGATATTCGACATCTCGAGCTTGCCACAATCTTAGTGCAGAAAGCTCCTATCAGAGCAGCAGCTTGGGACCCGACATGCGCACGCCTTGTTGTTTGCACCGGAAGCACACACTTGTACATGTGGACACCCTCTGGTGCCTATTGTGTTCATGTTCCAATACCGCAATTTACCATAACAGACCTGAAATGGAATTCAGATGGCAGTTGTCTACTCCTTAAGGACAAGGAGTCATTCTGCTGTGCTGCTGTGCCCTTATTGCCAGAATCCAGTGAATACAGCTCAGATGATTGAGATGCTAATAGGGAAAGTAAACAAAATGATGGTAAATATTATCGTCTGATTGGTTTCAGAAAACATTTTCTGTATTCTTTTCCTGTTCTCAAAATTAATTACAACAAATGCCACATTGTTTTTAATATATTTCCTGTTCTTAGGATTTTGTAAAAAAAAAAAAACCTGAAAACAAACTTTTGTTGTTTTCAATGTTTTCTTCATGAAATCCTGAAAACAAGAAACAGGTTGAAAACAAGGTGATATTTTTGTAATTAATTTTGAAAATAAAAAATGTTTGGTGAAGTCAAACTGACCCTGTATCTTTGTGCATCTGGTAGATAAGAATACATGCAAGAATTAGGATCATATAATATCTTGCAGTTGTAAATTCAATTCGTGTGACAGTGCCTCCTATTGATGAGGGAAATGAAGCATTTTCAATAGAGGGCAATGTAGAGCAGAGCTATGTTGTGGGAGCTCCTCTCAGTGAAACCGTTTGTAATGCATTTGTGAAAATTCATGGGCCATCTCGGTCTCTGTTGTAGGAGCATATATTAAATATCATTCTGTTTTCCTGATTGATTTTTTTTTCTTTATAATTTTTAATTAAAGTGTAATGCACTATTAAAAATATTGCGACATTATTTAATTATATCTTTTTTTTTTTTTTGACTCGGAAAAATGATTTGGAGCACTGAAAAGATGGAGCAGATAATGTTCATACATAATTGGTATAAACATATACATTTTTTCCTTCTCGTGTTGTGAAATTTTCGCATGCAAATTTGTTTTGGCCATTGACAATATATTCCTTTTAAGTTTTTAAAATCTAATCCTTCATTGATAAGGACTTTCTCCGATGCAATCCTCTTCCATTTAAAATTTACTTCTTATCCATCTTATGAGAAGGTGAGTTGATTTTAATTTTGATTAGTTAGCAACTCATTTCAGAGAAAATAAATTAAGAAAAAAATTTATTAATAAAATCTGAAATATTCTGTGTTGAGTATAAAGAAAGTAACTTTTCTTATATTAATTGATCTCAGTTCACGTGCCTGTTTAATCTCTTTTTAATTTGCTGTATTTATAATTCTATCACCTATTTTTATATATTATTAAGGAGATGCCATTGAATTGAACGAAAAACAAAACAAAACTTAACTGAAATGTGAGGTATAAGATTGGAAAATGAAGTGTATAATTAAAATTATTAAATTAATTTAAGATTTAAGATTTTATAAGATACAATTACGATAACAATAAATCACACATGCCCATATATAAAATTTATGTATTTAATTTTTTATCAGTAATTAAAGTTATATTTTTCTTTCTGAAGTATATTCCATATTTTAAAGAAGTTAAATTAAAAAAAATTAGAGGTTCGAATTCCTCATTAATTTTTAAAGAATAGCATTGTGTCTTGATCCATATTATTAAGAAATCATTATATACGTGAAGTCAAACAATTTGAATGATATAACAATGTATAATTTAATAATTAAAATTAAACAAAAGATTTTACAATAACTAAGCATTAAATTAAACTTTATTATTGATGTCTGGATTCATTGTGCTCAACTAGAACAATCTGTACATTTTAGGTGCATTTATTTGTGTTTTTCGTGAAAAAGGAAGTACTTTTTAAAAAAAAATTTTAGAAAAAATACTTATAAAATTTTTAATATTATTTATTTATGCTTTTAAAAAAAATAGAAATAGAAAATAATCAATTTTTTTTACATTTTTAAAAAATAGAGAGGGAGCTACTTATACCAGAAGCAAAAACAATAAAAGAGAAAGAATATTACTTATTAAAATTAACAATCACTTTCTTCCATTTAATTATAATTTTACTTTTAAATTATTTTCAAACTACTACTCTCTTCCTACTCTTATACTTTCTCTCCATATTTTTAATTATAATTTTATTAAATAAAATATTTTTATATTTATCACATTTAAATAATTTAATAAATTTTAATTTTAATAAAAAATATTTATATAATTATATCTAAATACAAAATAATTTTTTATTTTTACTTTTACCTCTACTTCTATTCTACTTCACTCCTATTTCTACTTCTTAAAAATAACTCCTCCTAAAGTCTTAAACAAACGGCCCCAAAATAGTGGATTGGCGATAGGTTCATTCAGCTCGACGCACAACTAGTAACGAGCTTGTACGTTGTTGACCGCAGCAACTTCCGTGCAAAATCCTCTCTCAACTCATTCATATCACTTAAAACGACAATTTCAGTTTCTGTTTTTGTCGCTCACACACACATTCATTTTCAGCTCCCAAACATATACTAATGGATCTCGCCGTTTCTTTCTCTTCTTCTCTCTCCTCTCCATTTTCCCCTCAACTTTCTCTCCGTCCAAACGCTCCGCAACTCTCGCGATTCTCGCGTTCCCTGCCTGGAATCTTTGTCCGGAAGCCGCCGCCGTTTTTTTCCCGCCAAAACCATCGCGCGATAGCAGCGGCTGCTCGGGTCTCGGAGAATGACGATTTTGTCCTCGAAGACGTTCCGCACCTCACGAATTTCCTTCCCCAGTCGCCGGTACATTTTTTTTTCTTTTTTTTTTTGGGGCGAAAATGTGCTGCTATATTACGTGTCTTGTTTTTGAAACTTTTTTTTATGATATATATATATTTTTGAGTGAGTTTTTTATAATAATGTTGTTGATTGCGATACTGTGGACTGGCATGGATCATATTCATATATACATTTTACACACTAGAGCAGTACATTTTCAAAAACATTAAGCTGACGTATTACTGTAGCAGAAGCATACTATGATATGATATATGATATATGATATGATACGATATCATCATTCAGAGTTACGCAATTATTGGAAACTAAGTAAGGATTTGGAGAAATATATGAAAACACATGCTTCTCAGCCTATGATCAAAGTAGGATTTTTCTTTTTGGTTAAATTGAATTATTTAACTTAAATAGATTCAGAGCAGAGTAAGACAGAGAGAATAGAGAGAAAAATATGAGAGAAACCGAGAAATTTTTGTTGAGTGATTGATAAAATGAATTTACGATAGGTTTTGCATAATTTATAGGAGTGCTCAATGGCTTATGCTACTTAACTGTCTCCATGTGGCAACTAGGATTTAGAATAATCTTTAACTACCTGGTGACAGCTACAGTTTTCAACTTAAACTGAAGTGACTAACCTAAGCTAGTTTAGTTCGATACATTTAAAGAGAGAACTCAGCTACTAAAGCTGGTTCAATACGACAGAATAACAAATAGATATTATCCCTAATAGCATCATAGGAGGATGTCTTGGAGTTCTCTGGTTCTTATTCATATACTTGTAAAAATAGAGCTTACAACCTGGGATTTTGTCTATTTGGAAAGTTGTTGGAGGTACTTTTTAATGTTTTCTGTGCTTCGTTTCCTTTACTATGTAGTTTTGAGTTGTTTCAAGAGGATTTTTCTTTACCCTCCTAATAACCTAATAATGTGCATTTCTCTTCCTTTTCTTAATGATTTTCTTCTTCAAGGAAGATAAAGTTTTTTTTTTTTTTTTTTTCCTTCCTCCCTCCTTTCCACCTTCTTACCGTATTGGTGACTTGTGATACTTAAGGCATTAATTCCTTTTTCGCAGTCCTATCCAAATCCATTGAAAAGGAGCCAAGCTTATTCAATTGTGAAGTAAGTCTACTTCTTTGCAGTTTGTTTTGGAAAAATGTTTGTGATTTTGTACTGTAACTTTAAAGCTTATGTTTACTGGTTTTCTTCTAGTTCCCAAACTTTCTGTTTCTTCTATTTGTTTTAATGTGAAAGTTTTTTAATTGTTTTGTACTTTAAGGAATACTTTTGTCAGCCCAGAAGATGTGGTTGCACAAAATGTAAGTGTCACAATCTTCCCCTCCTTTGTTTATGAATTATTTTCTTTTCTAAATCATATATGTCCCTCTCTTTATCCTATCTCTATATTTCCCACCATGTTTCATGTCCAGATTGTCATTCAAAAAGATAGCCCTAGAGGGGTTCATTTTCGGCGTGCAGGACCTCGAGAAAAGGTATGAAACACGGAAATATATGTGTTGATTTGTAATCTCTAGAATTAGGAGCTGATAATCTCCCCTTCTAATGTAGGTTTATTTCAAGCCGGAAGAAGTACGTGCTTGCATAGTGACTTGTGGAGGATTATGCCCAGGAATTAATACAGTGATCAGGGAAATTGTATGTGGCTTAAACAACATGTACGGTGTTGAGGATATACTTGGGATTGAGGTGAGTTTTGTGAAAATTGTATCATTCTGTCTATCCGGTAAATATAATACTCCAGGCTTTTTCTAATTGAATATTCATTGCTTACAATTTGTTTAAATTAATAATTTCTTTTGATAAAATTTTAAAATAATAATAATATGATTACTTTTTTCATTGTTGAATACTTAATGCATCGTTTCTAGTTTTTAATCTTTTTTAGCATTCTCTCCTCCATATTCACTTGCCCCAGGTATGAGTCATGTAGAAAGAAATGGATTGACATAGCGAGTAATTACACACCAGAAACTCAAGAAAAAAGAAAATAAATGGTATAAATGTGTACTCAGACAAACATATACATATATGAAAAGAAAATATATACCCGTTTTTTTCCTCCTTTATGCTCCTTTTTTCCTCCAGGGAATGCTTATGCTGATTCTTGTGACATAGATGGATCTCCTAGTTTCACCAAAAACCTATGCTTTGATCCACTAGATACTTTTCTAAAGTGCAATGCATGCCAAAAATTCATCTAGCACACCAAACTAATTATTTAAGGAAATTACATGCCTAGCGGTTGCCTTATAACCATACATTAGATGTACTTTTCATGAATTATTTTTCCCAAAAGCTTAAGTTGTTGGATAGAAGCACATGAATAACTTTACATCTTAAAACGCAAGAGCCCTTTGGGCTTGAAGCATTGATAGTGCTCAGATTCATTCTACCTTATGCTGAAATTTAACTTTTTATTTAGAAGAATGAGGAGAAATAAGGTTCAAACTCTAGACCACTTGGTCATAAAGTGTCTGATACCATGTCATAAACGATATCTCCCAAAAGTTTAAGTTATTGGGTAGAGGCATTTTATATTTTAACAGTAATTATGTGAAAAGTTAAGTAGCTTGGAAACCATGGAATAAGTTGTTTGAGCTTTTAGGAGATTGCTGGATATGTCCCCTCATTTGGAAGTTCTTTTTTTTTTTTTTTTTTTTCCAATTGTTATGATGATTCTGGGAGTAGAAGGGATAATAAGGTACTTTTTCATTGTGTATTTTGCTGGTGCTTTTTTCAGTGCTTTCTAGTGATAAATTATTTCCTCCACATGTTTTGTGGGGCAGTTTTTTCTCTTCCCCTCCCCCACTCTTTTGTTTTTCCCCCTCTCCCTTTAACTTTGCTGTTGGCTTTTGCTCTTGGATTTTTAAGGGTGTTTCTTTGTCTGGCATAGAAAGGATTAAACTGTCTTTTAGCTGATGTCCTTTTTCATTCTTTCCTTGTAGTTTCTTTGTAGCCTTATGACAATCTCTGATCACCTGTTTTGTTTTCTTCTCATTTAGTGAACTGTTCTCTTTTAGGGTCGTTGTTGTTGATGTCATCTTCTCTTTTCAACTTATATGAGTGTGTGCTCGTGTATGAGAGGGAATATCATTTATAGTTTACGAACTTCTATTTTTGGTATCATAATTGTAATTTCAATGTCTCATCTGAGTTTTTGAATGTTATTACCAACATGATAGTTTCTCCATTTCTTTTATGACCATTGTCTGAGTTCTTATTAGTCACCATGTTGTTCCTGAAAATGATTCAGGAAGGATATAGAGGGTTTTATTCAAAAAATACCATGACATTGACACCTAAAGTGGTTAATGATATCCATAAACGAGGTGGCACCTTTCTCCGCACATCTCGAGGAGGACATGATACACACAAGATAGTTGATAACATTGAGGACCGTGGAATAAACCAGGTGGTTACTTGTTAAATTTTATTCAATTTTTGGATTTAGGATTTTAATAGATTATAGACATAATATCTGAACAAAAAGGAAATTTGATCTGTGTATGTTAGGTATACATTATAGGGGGTGATGGTACCCAAAGAGGAGCTGCATGCATTTATGAGGTAATTGATTCCTCTCACTAGATTAAATATTGCCTTCAACTAGCCATTGTCGTAGTTTTGTAATTGTATGATGTAATATGAGCATCTTTTTATGAAGGAAGTTGAAAAACGTGGTCTTCAAGTTGCTGTGGCTGGGATTCCGAAGACAATTGATAATGATATTGCTGTAAGTTCTTAGTCAAAATCTATGCTGGACTTTCGCACCCATTTAGGAGTGTTTGTTGCTTTTATTTATCATATACAATAGTTCTCTTACTTGAGGTTTAGCTTGGCATTGTATGTAATTCAGTAATTGTAGCTGCTTGTTTACATAGGAATTTAACAATAGTCTAATACCAGTGTACTTTGGATGCCATTATGCTTTGTCTTAGAATTTGGTTAAGGCAGAGATCAAGGTTCAAGTTATTGTGTATGTGTGTGCAACCATGTGTCTTAACTTGGACATATTATATTTTTTCATCAATTTTGTCCATATAAACATTTATAATATTTATTTATGTTTTATAAATATAACTAAATAGTTGGACAGAGGAAGCACTATTTATGATATTTCACTTGTTTGGCTTCAGGTTATAGACAAATCTTTTGGATTTGATACTGCTGTAGAAGAAGCCCAGAGAGCCATCAATGCTGCACATGTGGAGGTTGAAAGTGTTGAAAATGGAGTTGGAATTGTTAAGCTAATGGGCAGATACAGCGGTAAACATCAAACAATACTTTAAAAACCCTCCATTTTGTATTCTGTTCTCTTTTTTATAACAATTTCTAATTTTCCAAATAATCTTATCTTTGAAATGACAAAGAATGGGAGCTTTATATGATTAATGAAATATTGGTAGTAGATCTTTAAGCATCCTATTTCTCCTTTCAGAGATAGACTTTACAAGCTTCAATATGCAGGTTTCATTGCCTTGTTTGCAACTTTGGCGAGTCGAGATGTGGTAAGGCATCTGCTCAACCTCAGAATTTATTGGTTATTATAACATTGGTGAACAGATTCTTTTGGTAGCGTAAAATTTGTATTTCATTATTATTATTATCATTATTTTGCCTTGTCATGAATAAATCTGATGGATCATAAGCAACATCTCCTTAAATACACAAAAATATTACTGAGGTGGAGCTGGCAGAGAAAATAGTAGCATGGGAACTATAAGTTAATTAGGGGGTGAGGCTCTGACTGATTGGCATTTTTAGTACTGAGCCTGAAACTAGGGTTTCTATGATACTTGAAAGAAAAGGAAGAATCAAAGATGCATACCAAGTCTAGTTGCTATCGAAGATTCTAATGTAGTTGTATCAACCTCTCGGTTTTGTTCCTAATGGGGAGAATGGAAAAGTGTGTCTGCTCAAGAAATCTTTGCATGGGTCAAAACAATCTACATTGGCCTCGTTGGACAATTATGTTTCAGCCTATGGAACAGTTTTGAACATGTTCTCTTCTACAAGCAACGTAGGTGTGGTATAAAGAGAATGGAGGACAAGGAATCCTCCTAAACAAAAGAACAAAACAGAAAACAAACAAGAGAAAAGAGAAAATCAATGTAACAAAGTTTTCCAATTCATCAACATCTCTTTTAGTGAAAGCCGATTAAAAAGGCCATGTGCTTTACACCGAATAGATGCCAATCGTCTAATCTTATTCTGATCTTGTTCCAAATCAATTAATTATGATCTTGTAAAGCTATGGGATATTACTGTTAGCCCTGATATTGAATATAAACTAATAAAGCAGTGAAATATTTTAATCTTTAAGCTAATTCATTCTGGATTATTCTATTGCCTGCAACAGTATGCTTTTTTCAGGGTTTCCTTGTGAGATGTACAGTTGGATTGGAAAGCTTTACTGTGTTCATGTGTCATGTATTTTCCTTTTTAATAGAGATGTATTTATGTTGATTTTCTTCGGTAGATGGCTCTTTGATAGTTGTCTGCAATTATATTTCTTCTCTTATGATAAAAGGGCGGCTTGTGCACGAGGCTTTCACTTGGCGGGGTATGGGGAGGGTAGATGTACGCAGTCTTATCTCTTGCAAATAGAGGCTGTTTCCAAGATATGAATGTGACCTCTAAGTTACAAGGCAGCAACATAACTGTAGCGCCAAGACTCACCCTCTATTTCTTCTCTTATGATATCAAATTTTATTATAAATGATAAAAAAGGAGTTCATATTGCCATGAAAGTCTTCTTTGCTTGATTAATTGTTATCGTTTTATCTAAATTTTAAGAAAGGAAAAGGAGTGCCTACTCATAGCAAGAGTTCTAACAGGATTGCTGCTTGATTCCAGAGTCTCCCTTTTATTTGGAAGGGAGGGGTGGGCTTTTTGAGTTTCTTGAGCATAGGTTGAAAGAAAATGGACATTTAGTTATTGTGGTAGCAGAAGGAGCAGGTCAGGAGTATATTGCTGCAGAAGTGCATGCAGCAAATGAAAAGGATGCATCGGGGAATAGGCTACTTCTTGATGTTGGTCCGTGGTTAACGGATAAGATCAAGGTATGCTGTATTATATATCTGTCCTTTTGTTCCTTGTATTCTTTTCACAGGCTTTACATTTATAATATTTGGAGATATGTATACTAAGTTGAACCATCGATACCTCTAAAGTTAATGGACTCAAGGCTGCAGAAAATTGGTGATCTTTTCCAGAGAACTGGATTGTAGAATTTTTACGATTCATAATCCTAGCAAAAATCCATTCCAAAGACGGTCGTCAATATATTTTCTTAGAACCAGATTTATGCTGATGGGATCAGTCAACATACTAATAGATCAGTTATATAATGTCAAAGGTCAATTATAATCTTTTGTAATTTTCTTGCTAAATTGAATTGCATGTTTTTTCCCTTCTTTTTAATCTTGACACTTTGCGTGAGACTGCTGTAAGATGGGAAATTTGTTGATGTGGATGCTATCCTGACCCCTCTTCTTAGTCTAGCTCAGTTTTTTTGTTATGATTTTTACTCATAGCTCAGTTCTCATAAGAGGATTCACTCCCATTAATAGTGGAATGATGAATAAGTTTGAAAGAAGGATTTTGGAATTTGGATTCGTCCTTGACGGAAGGCTATTTGGTAGAAATAAATGCAACAATCTTCCTGTTACAAAACATTTCCTTTCATTTTTCGAGAGGTTGTACATTGTTTTCTTCATCTTTTAAGTTATTCAGTTTGTTTCTTAAAATACATCTTGTTTGTTACAGGATCATTTCACAAAGGTACGAAAGATTGCAATAAATATGAAATATATAGGTATGTTCACGAGTTTCCTTATGAATCTTTTTTATTTTATTGTAATTTTGCAAGAATAATCTTAGCGACCGTTGTCTAGCACGGACAACAGCTTCAAGATTAAAATAGTCATTAAGATTATTCATGCATAATTAAAATAAAACAACCAGAAACACAACACGTTATTTTCTATTTTTCTTGTCATTTCGGTAAACTAGAATTTGAAAACCTCTAAACGAAAGCAATTAAGCTTGAAATTCGAAAGTAAAAATTATTCCATTTTTTCAATAGTTTTTATAATTTTTTTTTCATCGAAGGTACTTTTTTAATTTGATTTATTCCCGTCAAAAAAAAAATTGATTTATTACTTTAACATAATAATGGTATATCTATCAAGAAATTAATTTTAAAATTTTCACTTGATTCCCCTTTTGTAATCTCAACTTGATTGTTTTTGTCTTCATTATAAAATTTTCAATTGTGTTGCTCGCATAGATCCAACATACATGATTCGAGCTATTCCAAGTAATGCCTCGGACAACATTTACTGCACTCTACTTGCTCATAGCGCTGTTCATGGAGCTATGGCTGGTTATACTGGCTTCACGGTCGGGCCTGTGAACAGTAGACATGCTTATATCCCAATTGCTGTAAGTGGATCATTTCATTAGCTCATGTTTATAGTCAAGTAAATTACTTTTATTACTAAAATTTATGCTACTGAAAATATTGTTCAAACAACCGTAGTTAGTTTTCTTTTTCTTTCTAACATTTTTATCTCTTGTGAACTACCTTTAGATTTTTGTAAATAAAATATCTTCTCTAGATGTTTCCTTCTGTGCTATATTGATCAAGCTATTGGTTATTTGTTTTTACAGATTATAATTGAATCGAAAACCTTCTAATAATAAACAGCAAGGGTTATTGACCATTAATTGGATGGGATCCATACTCAGCATTCATACACATCATCTAAGAAATCAACTATTCCAAATGCATAAGCCTCATTAGGATAAGACCTAAGTTTTGATTCATATTTGGTTGAAGAGCCGATACAATGTGAAGAAACCAATATCCTAAAAGCTTGAACTATATGGAAAAGGCTCGGGAATGCTTTTGTTTATATCTCTAGCACACATCAAATAACTTGTGTACATAAATAAATGATGGCTTTCGTAATAACTGGATATCAATAGAGTGGAAAGAGATATTGATAAATGTGGCATTTCTAGTTGTTTCTTAGCACTTTCTTCCACTGTCTAAAATTTTAATTTGATATAATTATTGACAAACTAGGTTACTTGAGATTATGTTCTAGCTTACTTTTTTCTCATATTATGAATTTGCTTGTTCTATTCTCCCGCATTATGTTGATGTAGTACACTAGGCACTAGCTGATTATAGAACATGTTGTTGCAGCGTGTGACTGAGAAACAAAATACGGTCCAGCTGACGGGTAGGATGTGGGCTAGACTTCTTGCATCGACAAATCAACCAAGTTTCATTTCCTCTGATCTAGGAAGAGTTGACAAAATCGAAGATATAAATAGTAGTACGAATATTACCTCTACATAGGTTTTATGGATATTAACATATCTCTATCTGTCTAGGTTTAATGGGCATTAACTGATTGCTGCGAATTGATTAGGCTTCAGATGGCGGACGATGCATTAACATATAGTGGTACTGGCTGACACTGCTTGTTCTTTTTTATTTATTTATTTATTTATTTTCGGTATCTTGTTAAATTGGACAGTTGGCAAAGCCACGATTTCAAAATCAGAATTTTAATATAGTACATGCTTCCATTTATATTTGGTATATTTTATTATTTCTTTATATTTACTTATCAATATTTAATATTTTATGCATATTTATATGTTTGTCTTATATATATTATTTTATAATATAGTTATCTTTTGAAGAAAACTTAAAATATAAAGTTAAACTACGCAGAGTTGTGTACAAAACTTTTTAATATTTATTAGTAAGATAACATACAAACATCCAAAAATAAAAGAATCAAATAATCAAAACTAGTAGACGAGTTCTCTTTTTTATAAGTGGGGTGGGATGCTGGTCAGCTTTTAAAAAAAAAAAAATTTCATACAATTTCGAGAGTTAGAAGCTATTAATAGTGGTGAGGAATTTGGGTAATATGTTAAAACTAGTGAATTGAATCTCGTTGTCGCTAATATATCAAAAAATTATTTGGAGGGTTAAAGAGGTCGTGGCTAGGTAAGTATTTTTCAAATTGACAGTTACACAATCTGAACAATTGGCACTACAGATAAAGTTTGTCTGAGTCTGGTATTATGATCAATTACTTTTAGTTTAACCTTTTTTTAATATTAATAAATGAATGACTTTTAAGATAATAATTGTAAGAATAAAAAATTTTTTTGGTTGATATAACCATATAATTGGATAGTAACGTCGAATTCTGTGACAATGATAAGAGTATCATTATTGAAAATTGTTTAATTATTTTCATTTATTTTAAATCAAATGATTAATAAAATTATATTATTATATTTTAATTTTAATTTAATTGATTACTAACTATTTAGAAAAAGGAATTAGACGTCAAAATGAGGATTCTTTATATTTGATATTAGCGAATACATTGTTACTATATATTTGTTAATTTATTTTTTTATATCTTTTGTTTATTAAGATAAAATATAATAACATAAATAATATGTAAAATAAATTACAATTATATAATTTGAGTAAAAACAAGACATTAAAGTGAAGACCTTTTTTTATAATTGTAATAAATATATACTAGCAAATTGATAGTTACTACGTTAATTCATTTTTTGTAATTTGAAATATTTTATTAAGATAAAAAAACTATAAAAAATGATATTTAACATACATAATTAGATAATTGAAAGTCAAAAAAAATTCTGAACATAATTGTAAATGGATAATAAGAAACGTTTATATAATTATATTTATGTCTAAGTATTTGATTAAATAATTAATAAGTATTTACTATTTTATCATGTACTTTTTATAAATATTTAATCACTATAAAAAGGAAATTCCAGGATGTACTTGGTTAATCTTTTTTAAAAATTAGAAAAGAAATTAGCGGGAGTGGGTCGCATATGTAATTGGAAAAAATAAGGGGGCAAAATAAAATGAAAGAAACTAGGAAAAATGAGACAACGGTGATGACAAGCGTCTATCAAATCGTTATCATACCAGTTGCAGAGCAACTTGGCACAAAATTAACCATATTTTCAATATTTGGAGGGGAAGACCATAGAGTCAAAGGGTTCACGTCTCTTCTCTTCTTTGTTGGTTTTGGCTAAATGACTTCGCAAAGTGTCTCAATAATTCAACTACAATGGTCCTTCGATGTGATTCGATTAAAATATAGCAAGTTGAAGAAGGGGGTCCGCATGTACCGTTATAAACAACAACCTTTTCTCGATTGCAATCTTTATACTATCCCAACTAGACACAAACCAAAAGCAACTTTTTGAGGCCCCTCTTTGTATCACAAGTTGCATAGTTTCTTGTCCCTGTTTGTTTTACTTGGCTGCGTTCATTTGTCCTTGGTACGCAACAGCTGCTATCACTAAATGCCAAGATTCAAGTTGGGAATTAATTAATTAAAAGACTATCCTGTGTCAAAATCATAGAATGTATTTCTAAGTAAGAAAAATGACAAAGATAAGATAAAACTCTAAATAATAAAATATCAAATTAATATGATGTATTATGATGTAATATAAAATACAAAACACTAAAAAAACCCTCAAAAAAGTACTAGACTTCGAGTTTTAATAAGATAAGAAAACAAATAATTTATTAACGTAATATAAAATTTCAAAAAATAAGAAAAAAATCTGAAAAAAAAGATAAAATCTTTAAAGATTTTGTAACAAATTATAAATAAATTATCATAAAATATCCTAATTTAATATGCATCATATCCTCCCCCCCCCCCCTCTCTTCCTTTCTTTCTTTCATATTCATCAAGTAGCTATAGAAAGCAACTACGGAAAGTTGTAGACACAACACGTGCATCTTCCAGACTTATCCTAGACCAATATCAGTGCATGCTTCACAACGAATCTTTAGAAGGAAACCGCACCATTGCCCCGTCGTATGGAAGACTTATGTTTTGTGTCGACAACATTATGCAATATTATGGGATCAAGAACCACATGGATGAACCCTGTGCTTTGTATGGGGTATTTGTTGGTCATGGTGTGGAAAGCATGCTGTTGACTTTGCTTGCCATCATTCGCCAAAGTTTGTTCTTGACAATGAAGATTTCTCAAGTGATATAGAAGATAGAATAGAGATTACGAATAATATGGTAGACGTATTGTGCTGTGATACAAAAAACACCCTTGTTTTATACCAAAAATAAAGGGGATAATCAAATCAAATCAAAATTATTAAACCGAGTCAAAATAATAATAATAATAATAATAATAATAATAACCAATTAAAACTGTAAAAATTTGAATTAGATTGATTCTTGTTTTTTAAAAATTAATTAGATTAAATTTAATTTTTAAAATTAATCCAATCTAATTCAAAGGATAATATTAGATAATATAATTTTTTATTATTATATTATACTTTAATTATGATAATTTTAATTTATCTAATAATTTTTATTCAGATAGTATTTTCATTTAAATATTATTTTATTGATGAGTTATTTTTTATTTTTATTTATTCATTTTATTGTCTTAAGTTCCTTTTAGTTAATTATAATATACTAAATTTAAAATTTTCTTGTGTAAAAAATGATTAAACTGACTCAATTCAAATCAATAAAAATTTGTTTGAATTCAAAATTGAAATTAAATTGATCCAATTCAAATCACTATAAATTATATTATTTGAATCGATTGAGTTTTTTTTCACTCAACAACCCTACCAAGAATTAGGTTAAGTGCTAAACTCTTGGGTTAATAATAATGAGTCACTAGTAGCACAGCTTAGAGATAATCCTTAGTTGAATTTGTAGAGTTCTGCAAAGAAAGTTCTGCTACCAGTGACTTATTACAATTTGAATTTGAATTTGAATTCATTATTATTTTATTAAATTTGAAATGGAATATTTTAAGGATTAAGATGTGTTTATTTCAGCTTTTTTTGATAAAATGTAATTTCTTAATTACTTTAAAAAATAACTTTTCATTGAAATTATTTATTTCAGGTTTTATTTAAATACTATTGGTATACTTAGAGATGATCCAGCTGGAATTTCTATGCCCAGGCTGGTGACTGTATAGTTGTCTCTTTGTTTATAGGCTTTTTGCCCTGTTCAATTACGAAAAAAATTTTCAGCTTTTATTCAAAAAAAGTTAGCCACTTTTTTTAACTTTTGAGTAAAAACTAAAATAAATAACTTCTCTTGAAAAATCACTTTTTTTTGTTAAACTAAGCTGGATGAAACACACTCTAAATCATTTGTTTTCTTAAAAAAAAATAAATTAAATTCTATTTTTTTTTTTGGGCGGGGGGGGGGGGGGTTGGTTTACACCTCTCATATCCTCGTCAAGTATGACGCCACAACCGGTAGGTAGTATCCCCAAATTCTTTGTTTTTGAATCATTATATTTATATACAATTAGCATATCATTAAGATATTATATCTTATATTGTTAAATAAATTATTTTTTATGAATACAAAATTAATCTCTCTTAATAAGGTAAAATTCTAGATAGGATTCAAAGTTCAGACCATGATAATTATCCTTAAAATAATATAAATTATGTGTACATCATTCCTTCCCTCAACTATATTTTGTATATTTTCAAACAAGTTGCTTCAACATATGGGGCCAATTGACCATGCAATTTGGATAAGAAGATGCACTGTCCGGAAGAACTCATTGTGAACGCCGTGTGCAAAGCGGGTCCATTTCCATCAACTAGATGAGTAATAACAAGATCATCAATTCTGATGTATCCCATGTCACAAAGTGGGGACCCTTTTCAGCATTAGGCTTATGCATAAATATCTTAGCAGCTAGCACACTCTCCATATCAAACTCAACTACTTCCACAACTCTTTAGAGATGACAACAGCTGAAGACATTTCAACTTTGGAACTGTTGCGCCAACACCTCTTAGGGGATATTTCAGACTCCTTCCTCACCAATCTCGTTCCTGTAAAGCTTGAAGAAGAAGACCCTTTACAAGAACCTTCAGATCTGGATTCGTATTTCTCAGAACAAAGCAGCTTCAGCACATTACTTGAAAGCTCTAAATGTGAAGCTGATGATGCAGAAGTTGTTGAAAACTCCATTGCAGAAAGCCCCTTGGAGGAAACCAACAAGTCCAAATCATCAGAACCAGTAGGGGAAAAGGAAGCAGCATGTGACAAGGCAATAAGGCACTATAGAGGAGTGAGGAGAAGGCCATGGGGGAAGTTTGCTGCAGAGATCCGTGACCCCACGAGGAGAGGGTCAAGGGTGTGGCTAGGCACATTTGACAGTGAGATTGATGCTGCAAAGGCTTATGATTTTGCTGCCTTCAGGATGAGGGGCCAGAAAGCCATATTGAATTTCCCTCTTGAGGCTGGAGAGGCTGAGCCTAAGCCCAACATTTGTGGCAGGAAAAGGAGAAGAGAGTAGGGAGAAACTTGGCACAAGTTCAAGTTTTCATATTATGTCCTGAGAATTTAATGTGGAATAGCCAAGGTTTTTTTTTTTTATCCTTTTTGTAAATATCATCATGAGTGTGAGTACATGTTTTTTTTAATTATTTTTCCTTCCTACTTTTCCTATTTGAAGTTCCCTATAACCCTGTCTTTTAAGTTTCAAAGGTTAAACTCAAGGAAAGCAGATGGGGTGAGATTAAATCCAGGAATTAAACAGTTTACGAAAAGACATGGTACTACCGCATGTCATGTTTTTCATTTTTCTATTTAATTTGAAGGGAAAGCCAATAATAGTCAATGCAAATTAAAATAGAAATAGATTACATCGATGACAGCACCCCGTTGCCGTTTGTGAGAGCCAAGAGAAGAATTGTGTGGTTAGAAAAAAACTGTCGCTGGCTATGTTATGTGTGCATTAATATATCCGTATACACCAACAACAATATGCACCAGAGCATATTTTGTGTAGGCCGATTGTTGAAAGTTCATGTAGCAGAAGCAATGCAAAATATATATATATATATATATATATATATATATATATATATATTTCCTGAGACTCTAATTTTAAATTGAATTTGTCTGATGAGTAAGTGGGGTATTCACCCTTAAATCAATATAATCAATAGAAATGTATCACAATCATAACTCAGTAGATGATTTAATGGTGAATGAATACATCATCTCTTTGTCATTTTAGATAAAGCTCATTTCTAGAAGATAATTTTTGCCAAATCTTGCCAGGGTCATAGCCAAACTCAAGCATTCCTATTTCTATATATTTGTCACGTGAGTTTCTCACTTTGATGGGAGTTCCCATTGTCCAACTCCATTGATGAGAGGGTTTCACAAGGAGAGTACTATTGGCACGTAAACGGGATTCTCCAAGGCACACAGCCCCGTTGGCTAATTATGTACAAATCTTCAGGGGTATATGCAGGGGAAATCATAACAAGTACGAGATTGTCCTCCATCACATGAGTGAGACGAAACTGATCATGCTTTGTTATGTAGCTAGCGGAGGTAAATGGGTTGTCCTTCTCTGTTAGGGAGAGTGTATTTGAGTTTTTTCCATTATTTTTCACTTGGCAAAAGACTACACACCGCTCTTTAGAGACGTGGATTTTATGTACAGAAATGTCATTTGCACTTCATTGTTATAAATTACTATAGGAATACCAGGAATTGTAACATAACAAGTGGTAATTTTTGTGAGACCTAATTTTTCTCTTTCATCCTTTTACATATCGTGTTTTATTTTGATGTACAAATATCAGCACCCTTTTTTGCATGTACGATTAAGGCCTTGGTCATAAGTTCAAAATTTAGTACAACCATTTTACTTACACAAATTATTTTTCAATTAGAATGGGAACATCAAGTGGGATAATCAAATGTTTCTAGCATATGACATATTATAACCAAGCTTCACAGTAACTGTATTTCACACCTGCTTGAATTATAAGTATTTCATCTGATGTCTCTATTTTGAATCCAAATGACATGACTCTAAATATAATATGTCAATATAATAAAATCTTAAGTGTCTCCTGCGGTGATTCACTTATTTGTTTGAGTATTACAGTAGGTGGTCCTCCACTCGACACTTTGTTTTCAGACGCTAGAACAAGACACCAAATTCAAACAAACAAACGTCCACTATTGATTTCACTAGAGTCTCTTGACACCAGTCATCCTACTTACCCGGCTTGTATCAATATAATAATTTTGTATTCAGTAACTAAAAGACAGTGCATTCATAATGCACTGTTTTTCTTTTTGGTATTAAAAAATTAGAAGTCCATACGCGGTACTAAATGCTTCACATGCACGTGACGATCTTAATGATGCATGATCAAACATCTCAATTAATCACTTATATATGCAATTAGCGGAAGGCTCATGCTATATACGGTACATTGTAATTTTAAATAAGGCCTAAATAATGTAATGTATAAATTTTTTTTTACTATAATTGACAGAATATTATTAGTCTTTCACCACAAATATCAAAACATCAAAACATAATGTTAAAACTATTTTAGAAATAATTTCAGTATCAATAATATTAATACCAAGTTTCAAAATAATAAATCGAGTGCAATTGCAAAAACCAATTGCTTGATTAATATTTCTCAATTATATCATAAGTACTCCCTTCTTTAGTCTCAACACATGATTTGGAAGTCCTAAGCATTTAATTAGTAAACATACAAGAAGAATGAATATACAATAAATTAATAGATAATACAAAAAAAAAAAAAATTGTAGGCTGATTATCTCATGACATATGACACTTTTATAATGGTTGAATTTACTTCCATGAAATGATTAGTATATAATTTCATCTAAACAAAATACAAATAAAAGGCATAAAAAGATACATATCAAGGAGTATAGAAAAAAGAATTAGTTTTATGAAGTGATTATTTGACAGAAGAAGAACTAGATCATCTCTTTATTAAACATGAAAAGAGCTACAAGAAGAACTAGATTAAGCTGCGGGTAGGCCACTAGGTAAGAGCTTGGTGTCAAGATTTTCCATTCACTCCACAATTCCTAGCTAAGAATTTGGAAGCTAGGATGTGGCATCAGTTGGTACATGTAAGAAGAAACTTCTAGTAATTCAGTCTTCACCGCTGCAAGTGCAATTACTCCAATCATGCTTGGGGGATGTGTTGCTTGGTTTATTCGAACTGGTGGTGTGTGTAAAGTGCTAGTTACGTGGTTTTTTTTTTCTGGTGTTTAGTTGCTCTCTTCTGTTACCTAGATTATGTTTCGATATGTTCTGGTTTAATAATCTTTCACAACTCCGAATGATGTATTTTTGTTTGTGGATCCTGGCTCCCACTATGTTTCTTAGTGGTTGAGCATTGACATTTATCAAAAAAATAAAAAATAAAAATGAAAAGAGCTACAAAAATAACCATATGTGTATGATGAAAGAAAAATCACAATGATAGAAAAGCCACAAAGAATAAAGAGTACAGCAACTTGGCAAGAAATGAATGAATATATAGACGTAAATTGTTGCAATCTTGAAATAACTAACACTTATTGATAATGATAATTATATCACCAGTCTAAGAATATTATACTAAGTCAATCTCCTCTCGTGCTAATATGGGTAGAGTAGAAATATTTAAAAATAAAATATCACATTATAAGAAATAGAACTAAGTACAAATAATACCAATGATAAAAAAAAAATAAAGGCTATAAAAGTATAGTCTTCAAAAGAGTTTACTATAGTTATATGATAAAGGTTAATAAGTTAAATCTCATTAACAGCTAATAAGTTAGACCTTATCAAAACCAAAATTATTATTTGACAACTAACCTTTTAATAGAATAGTTTAATATTATATTATTTTATAGGCTAGAACTTAGTGCTCAAGCGTCAAATAGTAATGATGATTTGACATGAATAATCAAATCAATTGCCATTATTTTATTTTGTGAATTTATATTTATATTTTTAATTTTTTTATTTCAAAAAAATGTGAGATTGATATGTGACTAATAGACTTAGTGAGATTATATATATTAATGATAAAAAAAATAAGGGCTATAAACCATAGTCTTTAAAAGATTTTGCCATAGTCATATGCTAATAGCTAATAAATTAGATCTCATTAATAGTTAGTAAGTTTAAACTAAGATCACCTTACAACAACTAATCTTTCAGTAGAGTAGTTTAATATTATATTATTTTATAGGCTATAACTTGGTGCCCAAACTTCAAATAGTGGAGATGATTTAACTATTCATATCAAATTATCTCAAATCAAATCCATTGTCATTGTTTTATTTCATGAATTTTTTTATTTAAAAAAAGTGAAGTTGACATTTGGCTAATGAATTCAATGAGATTTAGATTGATTTAATTTAATTTTTATTTTTATTTTCATTTTCATTTAATTGAATTTTGATTTGATTTTAATATTGGAATATAATAATTTTAGTTTATGATCCACCACTTATAATTTTATCTAAAATAACACTCTATTATTGGGCAAAATACAATTTAGCTTATATTTCAAGAGTATTTAATAATAAATTCTTTAAAAAGAGGATATGAATTGGCAATACTTTATCTACTTTATTTAAAAAAAAATTAATATTGAATAATATATTTTTTTGTTATATTCAATAATATACCATTTTTTATTGGATGCTCATCAAACATCAGTTAAAAATATCACGTGGCGAATCCACTCTTTTCTTTTATTAGAAATTTAGATTTGATTTTAATTTTGGTTTTGATTTATACTTTGATTGATTTGATTTGATTTTAATTTGATTTAGCTTAATTTTAATTTTGATTTATATAATATTTATTATATTATTAAATAATTTATTTTATTCATTTTAATATTTAAATTTAAATATAATATCTTTTGAATTTTTTATTTCAAAATTTTGAAAAAGTGACACTTGACTATATCACTTTTTGTTTGATTAATTACACTCGAAGAGAGTGCTATTATTTGTACATCTAGATGTGAAAGTAACAAAGAGACACCCAAAAGAAAGATAAGAATAAGAGAAGAATTTGGCACCATAATATAATAAATCAACCAATGATTGGCATCTAAAAATTAAGGATTCAAATGAAAAAAAAAATTTAATTTAATTAAATTATTTTTTCTTTTCATTAATTAGTTTAAAAAACGAAAGATAAAAGTAGTGTAAAAAATTAATTAATATTTTTCAATATTTTTAAATGACAGATAATTTTAGATATTCTTTAAAAAGAGAGTTATAAATAAATGAAGAAAGTAATGGATATATACCATGATTAAGAAAATCGAACTAATCAACGTAGGAGTTCAAAAGTTCAGAGGTTCAACCGGAGATTTGACCGGTATGTATATATATATATACGACTAATTAAAAAGCAAAAAATTATATTAAATTATTAACAATGATATAACTAATACAAAATAATATTTATTATGAGACACTTTATCAAATATTTTAAATATAAAATTTATTTATTTTAATTTTTATTTATATTTCTTTTAGGAAGTACTCATTGATAGTATAATAATAATTTTTTATTTTTTATTTTTAAATTAATTTAAGAGTATATAATAAATAAACAAACTAAAAGAATCAAGATTATAAAAAAAATAAATTTTTGTTTTAATTGAGCTTTTTTTATAAAAGAAATAATAGTATTTTTATCAAAATAAAAAAAAAAAAACCGATCAACTGATTTGACCGGTCCGATTCACACCGATTCACCGATTTTGACCATATTTGATTTTATGTTGAAGACAAGACCGACCTGGGGTTCGGTTCGATCCGACCGGCCGGTCCGGTCCGGTTCTCTTAACATTGACATATACAATGTAAATTGAAAATGTTGGAGCCATTGCAGACATGACAATCTAGGAACTGGATGCATTAACAATTCCAAAAAGGAGCTGAGGTGTATTTTGTCATCCACTAATATTTATTAAGCTGTGTTTACAAATTTTCTCGTTACAAAATAAATTATTCTTGATGGTTGAGCTTAAGTGTAATTTTCGAAAAAAATTTAAAAAAAATGAAAAAACAATCAACAGTAAGTGAAGCAGAAATGAAGTCTTATCAAGATCAAAAGAAATCAAGTCTTACTACAACAATAGCTGCCAGAGGCAAGTAAAGGGAAAACAAAAAGGAAAAACAGAACAATCAACTCTTCTCAGTAAGGCCGCATTTTCCACTAAAGGGAACTAACTAGGCCATAGACTTCAACTGAGCAACTAGATCTGTGATGAACTTGTTCTGAATTTCCTTATCCAACAGAAAATCCCTCCATTTCATGTGATTCTCTCTCATGTTCTTCCCTGGCTCTTTCTCATGCTCCACCATAATAGTTTTCACAGCCTCAAGTATGTCCTTTTTCTGAAAATATCCATCTTCATCTCTCCTATTCACCTCAATCCCTGCCCCCAAGTCATTGGCTATGAGCTTGGAATTGAAGAACTGGTCACCCTTGAAAGGCAACAGCACAAGCTGGCAATCATTCACCATAGCTTCTATAACAGAACTAAATCCACCATGACACACATAGCACCCCACGCTAGGGTGTTTCAATATAAGCTGTTGCTGCAACCAACCAGTGTGCACAACACCCCTATCCTTCACCCTATCCAAGAACCCTTTAGGCAATGCTCTTTCCAACTCATCTTGAGCATTGAGATTGGATGGGAAATTCAAGACCAAAATGAAAGGCAAGCCAGTGAGTTCTAGCCCAATGGCTAGTTCTTTGATCTGGTCATCATTCAGAAATGTCTCACTACCAAATGAGCACAATGTGACTGATTTGGCTGGGAAATTATCCAACCATTTGGACCATTTTTCATCTAGCACATCAATTGAAGATCCTGGCACCAAAGGACCAGTTAACAGAACCGGTTTTCTAAACTGTTTTTCTATGTAGTCTAAGTAGGGTCCTTCTATTTCCTTGCAAGTTTTGAACACCACAAATGAGCATTCACTAAGGCTTTGCAAGACTCTCTCATAACCAGTTAAGTTCTCACCAAACCTTTTAAAGAGGAACATAAAGTCCATGGCCTCAAACGCCTTGAGGGAAAAGTTGTTTTGAGGATACCCTGATGGGGGTTTCTTGAGATCCTCAAAAGTGATGCTCCTTCCTTCAACACCATCAACTCTTGAAGGCACAGTGATGTATGAATCAGAGATGGCAGAGTAGACTGAGAAGTGAACAGATTTGGTGCCAACCTCAGAAGCCATTTTGGGGAGCCAGTTTTGTGCAAAGTCAAAGAACACAAAATGGGGTTTGAGTTCAACCAAAAGAGACTTTACCTGAGGCTGAGTAAGATCAAGTGCATGAATGAGGTTTCCAGCCAAGTGGGGTGGCAAATCCGCAGTGCTGGTTATGCCATTTGGGAACTGAAGGGGAACAATGTCAATGGCTGGATTGAGATTCAGTGTTGACCTGATTCTGGTGATGTTTGATGAAGCTGACAAGAAAGTGATGCGGACTCCATGAGAGAACAACTTGTTTGATAGCTGAACAAATGGGCTAATGTGACCAAATGCAAGGAATGGGAACATTACTACATGAAGCTGGTCACTGTTCACACACACATCACTAGACATCTTTTCTGTTTGACTTCCAACACAGCTGCTCTCGATTGTTCTTGTTGCCAAATGCCGACAGTGTTTTCAGCCGTGGGCTGTAATATATAGAAAGAGAAATGTTTTTTTATACCATTGAGGTAGGTAGACACCTTAGACACTCAGAGATAGAAAGGAGAAAAAAAATTATAAAAAAAAATGAAAAGCGTGAAATGATTGATGGAGAAAGAAAAAGCTGAGAGAAAGTGTTGGGATGTTGAGATTTTGGGTATGTATAAATAATATAATCCATATAGAAATGATATAGAATATCTATTTTAGTCACAATTTTTTTTTATTGAATGATTTGACACATTTATTAATTTTTAAATATTTCTTTCGTTCTAAATTCACTTTAAATTTTAGCCATTGATAAAATAATATTTGATTCACATATTTTTTTCTGATAAAATTTAGATGGATTCAATGTTATAATTTCGTTAGAATCAGGATAAAGTGTTGAGTAAATAGCACTAACTACCCTTTAGGTTTATTGAAATTGCACTTCACCCCAAACCTTAATCAAAATTGCACTCCGCTCCAACTGATCACAGCAAACCAAACGCCTCTATTAATTTAACTTAACAACGCTACCTAACCTAGTTGAGGATCTGGATAGAATTCACAGGAATGGAGTGTCTCCCTATACTATAAACCTAGAAACAAAGCATGAGAAGAACCTATACCAAACCTACAGGCCTTGACCCTTTCACCCCTCATCTTTAATTGTCCAAGAAGAAGAGAACAACAGATGGCCTTGTTGCAAGGGGTTAGCGCTTCACAGCAAATAGGAGAAGAAGGACAGTTTTAAAGATATGATTTTTTGGCTCTTTGTTGTGTTGTTATTGATCGATCATGCCTTGACTCTTTTATCCCCTAGTTGTTCTTGATAGGTCATCGACAAGTATTGTCTTTTTTTTTTTTGTGCCTAGCAAACCGATAAACAAAGCATGAGAAGAACCCACACCAAACCCACATTTCTTGCCTTTTTCACCCATTATCTCTAATCGTCTGAGAAGAAAAGAAAAAAAGAGGGTCTATTGCAAGGGTTGTGTGCTTCTCAGCAAAGAGGAAAAGAAGGAAAGTTTTAAAGGTATGATTTTTGCTTCTTGTTGTGCTGTAACTATTTTAAATGAAACATTTTTTTCTTTTCTTCAATTTTTTCCTATTTGATCATGGTAGATAATAAGCCAAGTATTGATTTTTATTTTTTGTGGCTCAACTTTTTTTTGTAGGACAAATGGGAGAAAACACACGCTTTACTATCATTGGGCATTGGAAGGACGATTTCTTAATTATGGAGAGGTCTGATAGAGACTACTTCTGTTATATTGACCTTGCAAGCCAAGTGCATGCGGGGTTGAGGCTCGATTGTGAGATACGGCTTCACATGAAGAGTGAGGTGCCAAATTCCAAAACAACTTTGGTTGAATGAAATGTGATGGCTTTAGGGGAATGGTGATTTTTTTTTTTTTTCAAGCTTTGTTTTTCAATGGTTAAAGGAATATACAGCAGAGCATTATTTCCCAACAGTTGCTTTTTGCATAACAGTAGCTTTTTTTTATTTTCTATTCAATACACTCAACCTTGGTCACATGAGAATATTCCATTAAAATATTCTCATTTAGCTGTTATTGTCTATGAGCTGCCAGGGTGAAGTGCAATTTTAATTAAAGTTTGGGGTGAAATGTAATTTCAATAAATCTAAAGATTAGTTAGTGCTATTTACCCTAAAGTTTTTAGAACTCAAAAAATACTTATATAAAATATATAAGATCATTCATCCAAAAAGTCGTCATACCAACGAATCAAATTCGTCTCCTTATAAAATACGAAACGATTACCTGCCAATCGGGCCAACTGCCATTGCCGTATTCATCATTTTTGCTGGTACATAATAAAACCCATTTATCATTTAAGAATATACCTGGAATTATAGTACCAAAAAGAAAATATACGTGGAATCACCGTGACCACCCGTCCAACCAACCAAGCTTCAGACAATCATCCTACGGAAAAGGTATTCCTATTTCTATTTCTATTTCTATAGTGCATGTCTATTTGTGATTTCTATAGAAATGTGGATATTTATAAATATATGAAGATATTCAATAATTTAAATTTAGTATGAAATAATATATATTTATTTTAAAGTGAAAAAATCATAGTATATGATATGGTAAATAAAAATATATTTTAAGAATTTTTAAATACTCATAAAATGAGTATTACAATTCTTGTTCTTATTTTTATTTTTATATGAGATGATATAATACTCTTATATGGTTAAACTTTTTAAACTGTTTATATCATAAATTTTTGAATTTAATTTAAATACACTGACAGTGTAAAATAGTTTTACACTGTCAACCAATAAAAATGGTGGAAAGTGCCAATTCATCAAAATAACCGCCCATTATAATGAGGGACCCACCATGAATTCTCACTTTTCCCTATTTCTATTGGTTGACAGTGTAAAACTATTTTACACTGTCAGTGCATACCAATTAATCTCTAAATTTTTATTGACTGTGAGAACGTTACAATTATACAGTCTTATCCTAAAATTTATTATTTTAAAATTTAAACTTATATATATATATATATATATATATATATATATATATATATATTACTTATTCCTTTAACAAACCGTATGTGAGTGCCGCTCCTCTCGTCTCGTTTACCATCCATCTCCCGTGTCGTGGAGCCGCGAATGCCACGAGCTCTATTCCTTTAATTAACTAACCGTATGTGAGTGCCGCTCCTCTCGTCTCGTTTACTATCCATCTCCCGTGTCGCGGACCCGCGAATGCCACGAGCTCGAGAATATATATATATATATATATATATATATATATATATATACTGCTTTAATATATTTTTTAAAATATTCTGAATCATTGGATTATTGATAAATCAATTTGTATTACATCGAATTATCACTATTTAAAATTTTTGATAGAAACATAAAAATTGATCTAACATAAATCAAATTATACACTATTTAAGTGAATAGTATATAATTCGATCCGACACAAATCAATTGTTCCACTGCAGCTCTTCGAGATATTGATTCATTTCACATTCGATTCGAAGCAGATCGATTCTTTAAGCACAGAAGAGAGTTTGAAAAAAAGAGTAAAAAAAAAATTAAAAGAATGGAGAGCGATAATTTATATTGGATGAATGACTACGGACATATTTATGCAAATTTAGAGATATAGATACTTTTAATATTTTATTTACTTTTTGATTATTTTATATTTTTATTTAAATTTAGTTTAGTTATTTTCTATTTTTTATTATTATAATTTATAAATCTATTATATTATTTTAATTTTAAATAAAATATTTTAATTAGTAATGTATAATTATAATAACTTAATTTAATAAATTTTCTATAAGAATAAAAATTTTAAAATTTTTTATAATAAAATAATTTTAAAATTATATATAAATTGTTTAATTTAACTATTATTAATTTTAGTATTTTATTCTCTAGTTTATTTTCAATGAAAAATTTTATATATTTAAATTATTATTAAAATAATGTATATTTAAAAAACAAAATTACTGCAATGATGATATGTCTGTGTGAATATAAAAGAGATGAATAGTTTTTGCAAGTAAATCGATTTTAGTATTTGAAGTTAATCGATTTATGTATTATTCAAGTGGATAGTATATAAATCGATTTGCTTTAAATCGATTTATACATTATTCACTTAAATAATATATAAATTAATTTATGTCGGATCAAATTATACACGATTCACTTGAATAGTATATAATTCAATTATGCACGAGAAAGTACTACGAGAATCTAGCCCTTATGCATATTCTAAAGCCAATAACATTAAGGGTAATAAGTTCATCTAAAAAGAATTGAATAAATAAATAAGACAATAATATTTATAAGATTATAAAATATTTACAGAATTATTTTATTTAATTATAAGAATATAAAGATTATATAATTTTTTATAATATTTTTAATATTTAAATTTATAATTTTGTCTAAGAGTTTAGGCTTTTTTTTAATTATTTTGACTCATGTTTTATGAGTATTTACATATTATTTTATTATAACATTTTTTTACGGGATTTTATTATAACATTTTTAACCTTTACTTTCGAATGAAATAAGATAAACATATTTTTAATATACATTATTTAGTTTTTTAAACGAATATTTGTGTAAAAAATGTTTTTTTTAAACCAAATGATCTATTTTAGTTGCAATTAATCTTTAATGCAATCTTATATAGGGTGCGTTTGTTTCAATTTTTTTAAAAAAATAATTTTAAAATTTAAATTTTATATATGACTAAAAAAGTTAAAAATTATTTTTTCAAAAATTACTCTTTTTAAATTTTATAAAAAGGTTGAAAATAATTATTTTTAAGATTCTGATTATTTTTAAAAAATTATCCAAAAATATGAAAATTAATTTTTTTTATAAAAAAGTAATTTTTTATAAAAAAAATTCCAAACAAATGTACGCATATTGTGAGATGAGTTGTTGATTCCAATGGAGAAAAAATAAAGAAAAAAAAATGGTAGTGGCTAATGTGATGGAGCTGAAGGAAAATATTATATGTAAGTAATTTGTTCTTTCTTTTTGTCAACTATTTAAATAATATTTTCAAAATACGGACATCCCGCGAGTCAGACCAATACATTTATTTTTTCAACAACTAATGTGTTATCTCTCTCTCTCTCTCTCTCTCTCTTTTTGGGTCACGAACTAATACGGTCTTGAAAGACATAGACCAGCCAGCCCAGCCAAAATGCAGTAATTTTCAAGGATGTCAAAAAAATCAATCCTTCCGGATATTTCTAGGTAATACCCACAATAGGGTGGATATTAGGAGAATATTTTGCCCCGCAGATAGTGGGGACAAAAATTTTAAATGCCCACATATTAAATGATGCAAGGTAAGGATCACTGTCCCATACTCGCAGATACCTGATATGAAATTACTATTTTACTTTTTAGTTATTAATTTAAATTAGGCTAATATTATTATTATTTAAATTGATTGGACTAAAGTTTAAATTTAAAAATTGGATTTATTTGTACTTATTTTGTGTTAGACTAATGGTTAGATTATTATTATTGTTATGTGTTTATTTTTATTTCAATTATTTTAATTTGTTAAAATTTAGATGATGAAATTGGATTATTGTACTTATTTTGTATTTATTTTATATGTTTATCTTTATTTTAAATATATTAAGTTGTTAGAATTTGAATTATGGAATTAGATTATTATTTATACTTATTTTAAGTATTTTATGATATTAGAATCATTATATTTAATTTAAATCTTTTAAATTTTTAATATTCTAAATGATATCCACGGATATCTACGGATACCCGTAAATCTGTGGGGAAGTCAAAAACGAGTATCAGGCCCCCGTCCCCTGCCCCACCCCGCCCTGCCTCGTCTCGCCTCATTGACATATCTATTAATTCCCATATCACCTCAGAATCACAGACCCTGATATAGACATTGGACATGATATAGACACAGATATAGAGACATATCAAATTCATAAAATTACAGGACACAGCACACGATATATATATATATATATTACAATATTTTTAGATATCTATAAATACCAAATTATTAATTTTTATTACTTTCTAAATTCCTCTCAAAAAAATAAAAGTATTAATATATGTCATGTATATTTTCTATATTGCTTACAAAAAATATGGAGTATAATTTCTATTCACATCTCAAAAAAAAATTTTTTTTAAATGAATTTGAATTTTTGGGCTTTTGAAAATTTTTTGGTCTATCAAATGATTGGAAAAAAAACTACTAGTTATTATTCTGACCGTATTCGAGTTGCATTTGATGCGTATTCAAGCCGAAAAATAATATTTTTTAAATAAGACACGTAAAACCGCGTATCGAATATATGTCATACTGGTATCTAATATGCATCAATATCCCACTTATATTAAACATGCAAACACAACATCAAATTAGTGTGTCCATGCTTCATAGCATATCACTCAGTTGCACTTTACAAACTTTAAAATTCTACTCCGACCAAAAAGTAAAAAACCCTTTAAAAGTCCACGACCAAATAACTAAATAAATAAAATTCGTATTCCCTAATCTCTTCTCTTTGACTCTTCCCATACATACAAAATAACAGCAAGCAAGATGAATGGAGATCTTGGTATCTGGCAAGCAAGAAATAATGATGTGGCTATGCTTGGAAAAATTGGCGTGCAGGCCGTACATTGCGATAAAAGACCTTGGTTTTTTTTCCCCAGAGCTCCTAGAGGAGCAATTAGGGAAAATAGGACAAGGGATGAACAAATGAGGATCAACTTTAACCCAAAATTAATAATCCCCTTATCACAAAAATTAGATGAGATGCCACTTGAGTTAAAATTCATTGACGAGTTGATTTGCTATTATAGAAGTATATGACTAACGGTATGTTACTTAATCACAGACTTCCTAGAGGAGCTTCTCCAGTGTGGAAGGTTGTTGTCAAAGCCAGTGCAGTGTTGTTGTGACCAGACTAGGAGGGCAGTTCCTTGTGGAACGATAGCTGGCTTCCTGAGGGACCTTTATGCAGTGCAATATATGCATATTTCAAATACGCAATTAAAGGTGAAGGATACTTGGAGGGATGGAGCGTGGCATTTAAATGAATTTTCAACACCTGTTTCGGATGAGCTCAGAAATGGGATTTTAAAGTCGATCTGGTGGCTTTGCGAAGAAAGTAAACATGAGGTTTTCTACACCGCTTTGACATGTTACTCTTGGCTCCTTAACAAACAGTATTTTCCTTCCTCTCTGGACAAATGGGATTGGCTCTGGAAACTTTTTATCTCCTTTCCTATTCCTTCATTCAATTTTCCCATTTTGCTATCTCCTTTCCTGTTCCTTTATTCAGAATTCGACATCCGTATATGTTAACATTATCCATGTTTATTTTCAACTAAACTTTTTCAGAACTACTCTCGATTTTACATACGAAAATTTTGATTAGGGAGACACCGAAGGAGAAAGGAAAATAAGATATAGGAATTGAATCTTTTTCGGATTAAAATCCTTTGTCCCATTTTTCCCTATGTATCCGATTTTTCTATCTCCTTTCCTAGTCCATTCGAAATTTGGCATTTGTAGATGTTGATGTTATCCATGTTTATTCTCAAATCAAAGTTTTCAAAACTACCCTAAGATTTCACTTGGTAAATTTTGATCGGAGAGAAAAGGAAGGAGACAAAAAGAAAAACGAGACAAAAGACGAATTGATGAAGCCTTTTCGAATTAAAATCCTTTATTCTTTTTTTTTTTTTTTGATCTCTTTCACTATCTCTCCATTTAAAATTTGACCTATGCATATTAACATGATACTATCTATATTTATTCTCAAATCAACTTTTCAAAATTAATACTCTTGATTTTAGATATAATAAATTTTGATTGAGAAGACAAGCAATAAGATAAGAACAGAGGACACGGGAGTTTAATCTGAGCTTTCCATTCAAAATTTGTTGTATATATATTAACTTGACATTATCCTACTTTTTTTCGTGGAAAACTAGACATTATCTTTATTTATTCTCAAATTAACTTTGTAAAAATCATTTTTAATTTTTTTTATCTAAATTACCAATATTTAAAATTTATTAGACTCTAATTAGTTTAATTTGAGTCTAATGTATTCACTGTGAGGTAAAACTTTTTTAGTGTTATTTTTTTTTTATTTATTAGACTCGAATCTAATTAATACCAATGTAAACAAGTGCTTGATCAAGTGTTGAACCACTTGAATCGATCAAACGATGATGACTACTCTGAATTTTACATACGACGAAGTTTGATCGGAGAGAAATGAAATGATATAGGAAAATGAGCCACAGCCTGTTACGAGATCCTAATTCGACGGCTTATAATTTAGCACAACACAATTAATACAAGGACAAAAGAAATGTTGCATTACAAATGACAAATACCACAAAAGAGCGAGAAAAAAGAATTGGAAAAGTCTAGGCAAAAAAAAAAAAAAAAAAGAAACCGATAATACAATTTTCGTTTTCATGGGCAAGTACTACTTCTAGAAGAAAGGTTGTATATCGGTGATTAGACGAAACGATTGAACCCCCAATATCAATTAAAACTTAAATTTACAAATTAAAGTTTTTGTAAATTACATTATAAACTCATTCATTGTCATAATCTATAACACATACTAAGTCACTAACTAAAATTTGGTGTTGCAATGGTAAGAACAAAACAATTGTTAAGAGATCTTAGCTACGACATTACTCAATATAGAGAGGTTGTATTATATTTGCTTTAATACTTTACATAATTGTACATAAATGTGTTTTTTTTTTTTTACATTCTTTCCAGTTGGAAAAAACAACTATAACTTTTTGACAAAAATTAAAAATAATTATTATATAAAATAGAGTAATAAAAATCAAATAAAAATATATTTTACACATTAGTGTGATAAGAATAATATTGTTTGTATTAATTTTTTATAATTTATTATAAATATATAATAAAAAAGAAAAATATAAATTGATAAATCTATAATTTTTTTATTTTTTTAATATTTATTATTTTATATTTTTTTTCATTATATATTTACAATAATATTTAAAATAAATATAAATAACATTTTTCTTGTGACTATATACCGCACCCAATTGCTGGCAATCCGAGGTCGGGACTCTTGTCAACTCTAGCTCTGTAACATACAACAATGACCAAAAATAGCAAAAAAAAAAAAAAAAAAAGGAACTAAAAACAACGTGTCGCCAAACGCTGCAATGGGTATTCATGCAACCCCTGCATGAGAAGCACCTCAACACGTGCCACGCCACCGCCCTGAGGTGCCGCCACCCAACCCCTCCACACTCACGTACCTCCTCCATTTAATTTAAAACCCATTCAATTCCACTCTTCGCAATTGCATTAAACCTCTCTATCCCCTCATTATCCTTCAATCCAATTGCAAAACCAAACAACAACATGGCTGAGGCACACTATCCTCCTCACGACTACTATGGCCGGCAGCAGGACCAAGCATGGTCCTACCAGGTCGTGAAGGCCACCACCGCCATCATCGCCGGTGGCTCCCTCTTGATTCTTGCCGGCCTTATCCTGGCCGGCACGGTCATCGGGCTCACTGTCATCACGCCGCTGTTTGTGATCTTCAGCCCGGTGCTCGTGCCGGCCGTCATCACGGTGGCACTCTTGAGCTTAGGGTTCTTGGCCTCCGGCGGATTCGGTGTTGCGGCAATAACAGTGCTGGCGTGGATTTACCGGTATGTTACAGGTAAGCATCCACTTGGCGCGGATCAATTGGACACCGCGCGCCACAAGCTGATGAACAAGGCGCGCGAGATCAAGGACTATGGCCAGCAACAGATCAGTGGGGCACAGGCTTCTTGAATGCACTTGCATGCACCCGATCTCTGCTCTTGGAACCTTTTGTCTAGTTTATTTATGACTTATATGAGCCTTAGTTTCTTGTATTTTCGTCTATTGTGGTGGGTTATCATCGATCAAACTTCATCTCCTGTTGTAATGTCTTAATTCCAATTTCCAAGTGGTGCGATGAGCAAACTATTGAAGAACGATCTTTTTCATTTATTCCGAATTCCATTTTCGTTTTTATGCATGATCTTATGTTCGTTTTGTAAATTTGTATGCCTTCTTCAGTTAACATATCTAGTGGCTAACAAGTGACTTACATTGTACCAAAAGACAAAAATTAAGACTTACAAATGCAGGCTTTCATTAATGACCTGCATTATAGGTTTTGTATCTTGTGATGCGTAATTGAACCATGGCTTGGAATCGAATCTCACTAGGATGAATGGTTGGTTTTTCAATAGTTTGTTTTTAATTGTTTACTGAGGTCAGTTTTATTCGAGTTTTAGCTCAAATATCACTTCAAGAGTTCTAAATATGATTTTGAAGGGCTGTCAAATGGTTGATGTTTACAGGGGAGTGAAAAAATAATTAATATTGAGTTAAAAATTTTTAATTCAATTTGAATTAAATTAATTAGAGTAAAATCGAATTAAATTATTTGATTAAAATTAGATGAATTAATTAGTTTTGATCTATAAAATAAGAGAAAGAAATATAATTTTGTAAATTTTTATTTTCGTGACAGTTAGTAATAATCAAAATCAAGTTACATGCAAAATTAAGGTACAAATTAATATGAGTTTAATTGGTATGCACTGACATTACACTGTCAATCAATAGAAATAAGAGAAAGTAAGAAATCATAGTGGATCCTTTATAATAATGGGTGGTTATTTGTATAAGTTGGCACTTTCTATTATTTCTATTAGCTGACAATGTAAAATTATTTTATACTGTCAGTATATTTATATTAAATTCAATTAATATTTAGTAATAATTTGCGTGGGTAAAAAGTTTACATAAATGAAAAAATGACTAAATTATCTTTTTTATTTCCACATTAAATTAAAGTAGATATGGCTAGCATAAGGATTGGCTGGCATTATACATTCAACAACCTAACCAGACAGGAGGAAGACAATGACTTCGTGTATTGACCAAATCATATCAATGTTATTATTAGTCATTGTCTAAATCTTCGCAATTACTGTTTATATGTCGATTAAGGGTGTATATATAAAATTATATGAAAGTTAATAAAAATATAGTAATATATATTTTGATAATAGTAAAACGTAAATTAATTTTATAATGTTATTTTTATATTAAAATTTTAACTTTATTTACGATTTGAAAAATGACATTTATATTATTTTTTAAGACATTTTTGAATGAATAAATATTTTGAGGTGGTACTTAAATATTAGTTAAGATTTTTCTTCAAGGATGTGAAATGATAGAAATAAGATTAGCTTAGTCTTGAAATTTTTACGTACTCTAAGTAAGGATAATTTTTTTAAAAAAAAAATCTTTTTTATTGTAGCTTTAAAATTATTGTACCAAAAAAACTATATAGGCGTTTGAATAAGACTGTGCAAGGAACTGAAGGAAGTAACACTAGTTTTTAATTTGTTTTAAATTTATAGAGTTGATATATTTTATAAAAAAATTTTAATTTAATGGTTGAATTGATAATATTATATAAGCATCCACAAAATGGTCATGGACTCATGGCCTTGAAACGGTAAGACGATGTGTGAGTGAAAGGGAGAGAAAAGTTTGCCGAACTCAATGAATGCGGCATTATTCTCGATGAGACTGTTTTTTGGGGGGTTAGTTTTGACTGTGCTGTTGCTAATTAATTTGACGTACAATCTTTTATGGCCCTTTCTCCTGTTCTAACTTTTTCTCTTTCAAAGTAACATTATTAACATCCATTTTTCAACTAGGAAAAGGAATCAATAAACTAATTAAGATGCACAGGTCTGCAAGCTGGAACAGGTTCTCTGATGACTACTTTAAGCATGCCACAAATTCTCCATCTCCGGGGCATAGATCATATTCTATGTTCGATGGCAGCAGTTTGCCTACATATGACACCATTGCAGAGTTGGCTAAGAGGGAGAGGGCGCGTGTTAAGCTCGCTGAGAATGCGGTGCATTTTATCCCTTTAGTGCTGCTTGTCTGTGCCATCATTCTTTGGCTCTTTTCAAATCCAGGTGAATGACATAGAATAACATGCATGGTTTCGTGGCAATTTATTTCTTGAAATATATTATATATATCTATGAGTTTTAAAGCTAAGTTCTTCTTGGTTGTTAATTTGTTATATATAATAATTTTGTTTTTTGGTGATCTAAATTCTAAAATACTTGGAAGAAGTTCTTGATGATCACAGCATGTTCAAGAGAGTGATTTTGGCTGAATTTAATATAAAATAATCAAACTAAACATGAACTAATTAAATTTATCTATGCATATAAAGTAGGATATTCTTTGTCATAATTATAATACTTATGAAAATTCAAACTTGTCCTAATTAGATTTACTGTTCTAGTTTGTCTTATGTATTACAAGAAAGTCAAATGTCACGTATTTATTTTCTCCCTTTGAATTCTCTGATTTGATTATTTTAAGCTATTTTTTTTTTGGTTAATGATATAGATGGAATGATAGGAGATCCTATTGGGACAAGAATTGAAGGATTAAGTATTGAAGGAGAAATTGAAAACGATAGCGATGGCACTCAAACGGGCTTCTTACCTATTGTCAGCTCAGACGACATATCCACAAAAGAACTTGGAGCTAAAAAAGTTTTGATAAATCTGAAGAACTTTTAGTGAATGATCTTTAAATTTATATAATGTTTAATATGTGGCCGGAAGCCATAAGACCCCAAGTGTTTACAGCAGGGGAAAAAGATATGGGAAGGCTAAAGTTAGTCACGTGTCAAAATGTGTTTTTTGGTACAATGTTGTAGTGAATGTAATATTCCTTTTCAACTATTTCCCATGCACATTCTGATTGAAGAATGCTTAATTTTTTGTTGGTACTAGTAATTAACCATTTTATACAGTGATGAGATTATCAGGAATTAATGTTCACGAAAATTAAGAAAATTGTTTTATTTTGTAGCTCATATTACAGCACACTTAACTTTGGTCAAGATATATATACCACTCACTTAGTTCAAGTCTCATCATCTTAATTTATTATAAATATGCATAAATATAAAATATTAAATTCATATCTATGTTAATTTTTTTCTATTAAATATACGCCGCAATGTTTGCTACAAGAAAAAGAAACTGAGTACTAAGCCAAATAATAACAACGCAAGATAAATTTAGGATGCGTTTGTTTTAATTTTTTTTCTATAAAAAATAATTTTTTGATTATTAAAAAATTATTTTTCACAGAAATTACTTATTTGAACTTTTACTTAAAAGTTAAAAACAATTAAGCGAATTATATCAATAAATTTTCTCAAATTCTGAACATCTTTACAGGGCCCTGCCTTTATTATGTACGTAAGCATATGTCTATATGCAAAGTCATCTCATTAAGGCTGCTTATCTCCAGCGGTCTCTCTGAGCCACAAACGTTTACTTCGGGTCGACATTTTCTACTTACTATTCAGTTAGAGGACTCAGCATTCATAGACCAATGTACTATGGACAGATCGAATTGGGCCTCCTTCATATCAAAGTAATGACTAATTCTCAATTACTAAATACAAGACAAGGACTTATACTGGCCATAGGCTACTTGCCGCCGGCCGGACAAAGTCTTTTTATTCTTCTTTCTTGATATTATGACCAATTCAATTTTTGCAAATACATCAAGCACATGGATGATGGATTGTCACACTTGGATTTGGCTCCTTCCAATCAAGCACATAGTTAATATTGGTTGAGATGTGATATATGAGAAGTAATAGCTTCTATGCTAATCCAAGGGTTATATGTCAATTTAGTTAGGAGTTGTGGCCTTGCCTTATGTCAAAACATTCTCAAATTCAATGGTTTTACCCATGTTAAAGTAGATAGGATTCACTCTAGTCAACATAATTGATCCAGTTTGTCCTCACCAAGTGTGCTAACGGTTTGTTGGCTACACGATTCCAAATCAAAATAAAAAGAAAAATACTATAAAGTCAGAAATTTTATCAAAATTTAGTTATAAGAATAATGTGACATGATTATTGTTGAATTTTAAATAAATAAATCGGTCATATCACTTGATTTCATTCAATAACTATCATAATTTTTATCAAAGATTCTAGTTATATTCTTCTTATTGTGTAGCATTGTTCAATTAAAAAAAATACTCTATTAATTTTTTATCTATCTATCTATTTATATTTTAAAAATCTGTGTATCTTATTTACCAATTTGAAAAATCATTTTACATTTTTTAAAAAATGTAGAGTCAATTTTATAAATTACAAAGACTTTTTCTAAGTGAATTTGAATTCTAAAAATTAATTAAAACTAAATCTAGAACAAAGTTATAAAAACTAAATGAGTAATTCAAACAAAAAATAAAAGAAAAGTAGTAGTATACATATTTGGACAAGTTCACCACTCAAGTGGTTTAAATTTGGGTGCCATCTAATGGCTAAGGATATATCTGGTCTATTTTGTTGTGAAATAAAGTGAGAGCACCATAAGCATTTTTCAACTTCTAAAATTACTAAATGTCCATCTTTTAATTTTTAATTTTTAATTGTAGGATGAAAGAAGTAAGATCGGATTGCATGATTGGAGAAAGGTTTGAAGTTTCTTCCCATTATTTGAATTGTGTACTATAGTATTGTGTGCCTGTATGATGTGAAGTAAGGGAATAGGTCTAAAAAGGTTTTTTGGATTTACTGATTAATTTGCATGATTGAATATGATTGTTATTTGTATTTAACTAGTGAAATAATTTTTTTATAATAAATAATTGTTATTTGTATTAAAATGTTGAATTAAATAATTATTCTTTGAAATAATTTTTTTTTCATTTCTTTCATTATAGTTTTTATTTTAAGTAATAGTGTATATATTTTATTTAATTAATAATTTTTTTATTACTTCTATTTTTATGTTTTTAGAATTATCAATATTTTATACTAATTTCAAATACTCATTTAAATTTTAATTTTTAATTTAAACAATTTAAACAAAAAAATAATTTTTATTTACTGATAGATTTTTCATCTATAATTTTATATAATTAAATATTATTTATATATTACTAATGAATTATCCGCTGATAATTATTAATAATTTACCAGTTTAATTTCGTTAGTGACAATTTTTAATGCTATTATTAACAATATATTTTTATTTTACCGACAGACTTTCTCCGTCACTATAATTGAATAAATTATCAAAGCATAAAGTTTTTTGTCAGTGATATCCATTTTTTTGTTACCGACGCATTTTTTAGCGACGGATTTTGTCCAATTTGTTGGTATATAATGCATTTCTAGTAACGTCATCACAAAAAGCAATGTTCTACTATCGAAGTAACTCGAAAGCTAAATCAAGCAAATTCAATTCCACACATCCCACATGCCCGAAAATCCCAAATCCAAAAATCAATGACAAAAATTGAAATTAAAATCAAAACAAAAACTTTATAAACCAAATTAGCGAATTAAAAAAAAAATTATCCTTTCAACATCTTCATCTTCACTGTGACATCTTCATCGCTGCCACAAAATCCTTAATGATGGTTCCAACTTCGAACTTTGACAGAGAAGGAAACCACTAGACAATAGTGGCATGACAAGTAAATGTTGCTTACTTACTCAAAAGGGTATGAATCTCGTAGTACTGAATATTAAAATTTGAAAGGCCACCACCAAGTATATAGATCCCGATCAAAATGGCACCCCCCACCAGTGGCACAGGGGAGGAATGTTGTCGCAATGGCAGTTTGGCAGTGGCTTGCCGGTGGCCGGTGCCAGTCTCGTTGGTGAAGAGTACTATTAGCGCAGGGGTAGGCGGTTGTAGTCGCAATGCTCTCCTACAAAGGAGTGACACTGCATAAAGAGAGAGAGAGAGAGTAAAGTGACTTAAAGGAAGGGGAAAGTCTGAAGGATAATTTCATAATTTTAAGAAATAACTTATATTGTTTAATAAATATATAATATTAATTTATTTTTATTCTGAGCTATTCATTTAAATTATTGGTGATTTAACGAAGAAAATTAAAGGACCATTAAATGGTCCAAAAGACATACCGGAACAAATTAGATGGCTCCTTAATTAAATTTGACCATTCCTGCTTCACCATATCCATAGGTCCTTGACTTTTCCAACGCTGTACAAGTTAATTAAAGGAACCGTGTGACCTCAACAAATTAAAGTATCTCACTAAACAGCAAAGGAAAGCAAAGCCATGGCTGCGCACACAAAGCAACAGCTCCACCACCTATTTCTTGTGATACTAATAATAGCATCCAGAGCAGCATCACAACCCAAGCCAGAGTGCCAAACAAAGTGTGGCAATCTCAACATTCTATACCCCTTTGGAACAAGTGAGGGTTGTTACTTGGATGACACTTTCCTCATCAATTGCAACAACAATGATTCTATGCCACTCCTGGGGCAACACAACATAGCCGTGCTCAACATATCACTAGATGGGGAACTCCTTGTTTATAGTCCAGTTATTCATGATTGTTATGGCATCAAAGGCAATAGTCCTAGTACCATAGAGGAGAGGATCGATGGTCTCAATTTGACTCATTTTTCTATCTCACCAAGCAAGAACAAATTCACCGCAATTGGTTGTGACACGGTTGGAATATTCATGGGCTATGATCGTTACAAAAATCAAGCTACAACAATAGGGTGTGTATCCATATGTAACACCCTTGATGGCATCACAAGTACTACTAATGGATCTTGTCGCGGTACTGGCTGTTGCGAAATCGACATACCAAATGGAATATTTGGTTTCGTTATGGAAACTTGGAGTAGGAACAACCACTCCACCGTATATGACTACAACCCATGCAACTATGCTTTTGCGGTTGAAGAAGGAACTTACAACTTCTCCAACACAGATCTTAAGGATTTTAAGAGGAAGGAATTTCCCTTGGTGCTTGATTGGGCAGTGGGAAATCAAACGTGCCAAGAAGCTAAACATGCTGCTGGCTACGCATGCAAGGCCAAGAACAGTGATTGCCAAGATTCAACCAACGGAATTGGGTATCGCTGCAAATGCCAACGTGGTTTTGAAGGAAACCCTTACCTTGATGATGGCTGCCAAGGTAATTCTACTTTTGGATTAACACTTCGCTTATTACTAGGTTTGGGTTTGGTTGGATAAATTTGTGAAAATGAATTCACTTCAAAGTTCTTTTAAAAATAATTTTTTTAAAAAGGAAAAAAATATTTTGTATTGCGATATAATGTTTAAGAAGTATTAATTTATATTAAAAAAAGCTAAAACTATAAATCACTCATCCTTTCAGTTATTTTAAAAGTTGACGATGATTACCTTTTAAAATAAGTACTGATTAAAATTTTTAATTTTTTAAAGATTATTAAACATAGTTAAAAACATAATTATTTATTTTAAAGAAAATACTTGTTTTAAGGAAATAAGTGCTTATTTTAAAAACCGACGGGCATGTGCTTTTAAAAATATTGTAGATATTTCAATATAGTGTTGTATATGAGAAAAGAGTAATAATATAATTTTCAATGGAATTATTTTTTTGATATACTTAATTTTTTCGAATTAATAGTAAATAAAATTTAAAATTATTGCATGTTTATAGTTTTCTTTTAGAGTGTAAATTTGATACACTGTCAGTATAAAAAAATTTTATACATATATTCAATTATATATTATTGTATCAATAAAAAGTATTTGACTCAATCATTCAATACTTTAAAAATCTTATAGATAGAAATATATGATTGAATGACAGTGTAAAATTCTTTTATACTGACAATGCATCAAAATTAAACTCTTTATTTTGCTATATTTATATTTGGAGAATGATAGTCCTAATTAATTTGTAAAATTCTGACTAATATATGTTCTTATTTAAGCAGTGCTTGTAAAAATATCGTTGATATTTTGTTATAAATATTTTTAATTACAATAAAATGTTAATATGATTTATTCTATATGTATTTATCTTATCTTTTTTATTTATTTTTCGGTCAACATCCTATTTTATTTTATTTTATTTTTTTGGTTGTGACTTATTTTATCTTATCTTATCTTATTTTATTTCCTCAATCGCATGGGTGGTGTCAGGGCCCGGCTGCACATGGTCCTATGGTGTGCATTTTTGTAGTTTAGTGTCGGTTCTTCCTGTCTATTCTCCCAGTGTTACTTGGGCCAGAATTCATTTATTGCTTACCTATAATTTCAGTTGATGCCATGGTTCCCTCATATGTCAATGAGTGCAATTTGACGCCCAACCCCTGCAGCAAGATTTGCCAAAATTTTGATGGCCATTTTAAGTGTTCATGCCCCAAGGGATATGAAGGAGATGGGTTGAGAAATGGCAAAGGCTGCCAACGCAAAGACAAATCCTTGGGGAATCTCATACTTGTAATTGGATTGAGTAAGTATATATCATGTTTCTTACACCACTCTTGGTCAACTTATCCTAACCCCAAGATTTTGCTACCCCTAATAGAAAAAATAACTTTTACATTAAAATAGTTACATAATTAAATTAGAAATGGAAGTGATCTTTGCACGTCAATGTGTCATTATTAAATGACTAGGCCTATAATTACCAAAAAATAAATCACTAGCTAGGCATGTTGTGTGTGTATTTTTTCTCTGACCTTATCACTGCAATTGAAATATGAATGTAGAGCATAAATATATAGAGAAACCTTTATGAGAATAATTTTTATGAATTGAAAGTATAAAATTATTTTACACTATTATCTAATAAAAATAAAAAAATTGTTAACATGATTTATTTCTATGTAACTATCCATTATGACATGGCAATTCCCATAATTTCTATTAGATGACATTATAAAATTATTTTATATTGTTAGTGTATGAAAATTAGTCTTAACTTTTATATCAACCAATTATTATGTCAACTTTATTGGATTGATAGCATTATTATTTGTTGATTGAGTTAAGCATATATATTCCTTTGTGAGAATCAATTTTTGACAAGAAATCTTAACTTTTATTTGCAGGTTTAAGTTTAAGTCTATTGGCACTATTTGTGGGATGCATAAACATATATCCCCAAATCCAAGAAAGAAAGCTCACCAAAATGAGAGAAAAATATTTCCAGCAAAATGGGGGTACATTATTACAACAACAAATTGATTCACATAATGGGTCCAGGGAAAGAGCCACAATCTTCACAATAGAAGAGCTCAAGAAAGCAACCAACAACTATGATGAGGAAAGAATAATAGGCAAAGGTGGACATGGAACAGTGTACAAAGGTGTGTTATCAGATAGTAGGGTTGTTGCCATTAAGAAGTCCACAATCTCTAACCAAAGTGAGATTGAGCAATTCGTCAATGAAGTGGTTGTGCTTTCCCAAATCAACCATAGGAATGTTGTCAAGCTTATAGGTTGTTGCGTAGAGACAGAAGTTCCTTTGCTTGTTTATGAATTCATCACTAATGGAACACTTTCTGATCATCTACATGTTGAAGAAGCCCAAGCACATAGACTTTCATGGACAACACGCTTGAGAATTGCGGCCGAGACTGCAGAAGCCCTTGCATACTTGCATTATGCTGCTTCTACACCAATCATACATAGAGATATCAAAACTGCAAACATACTCCTAGATGAAAACCTCACAGCAAAAGTTTCAGACTTTGGAGCTTCAAAGCTTGTTCCTCTTGATCAAGATCAATTAACCACTTTGGTGCAAGGCACATTGGGTTACCTTGATCCACAATACTTCCAAACAAGTCAGCTAACAGAGAAGAGTGATGTTTATAGCTTTGGGGTTGTCCTAGCAGAGCTACTAACAAGCAAGAAGGCGCTTTCATTTCTTAGGCCTGAGAGTGATAGAAATCTATCAATGTTCTTTGTTTCCTCAATGAAAGAGGGTCGTTTGTACCAAATACTAGACAACTATATAGTCAATGATGCAAATGTTGAGCATGTGATTGAAGTTGCTAACCTAACAATAAGGTGTCTTAGGCTAAAGGGAGAGGAGAGACCAACCATGAAAGAAGTGGCAATGGAATTGGAGGGAATAAGGGCCATGGAAAAATATTCATTAGGGGGAACTAATGCATCTGAAGAAGAGACTGAGTACTTTCTCAAATTAAGTCCTCCCACTCAAATTGTTGATAATGGAGAAGGTAGCAGTGGTAGTATAACTACTATATTTTATAGTTTGCAGAACCAGATTTCAAAACCATTTGGTGATGGTCGATAAAAGGCGATCAATTCCATGGATCATGTAGGTTGTAATCTAAAGTATTAGACTTAGTTAGTTAACTCTTGTAACTCACTTTGATGTACCATATTGTTATGAAGTTAGTTATCCTAGCTTGTATATAAACCAGTAAGTTAATTCAATAATCACTTTTCCAGTTTCCTCAATATTCCGTTTCAATACAAAGTTCAGCTAAAAAAGCTCACATAAGACTCTCGATTTTCATTTCTTTTTGAAGACGTTATTTGATATGGGTCCTTTATCTATTCAACCTGTCTGCATTTAGGCCAAATACCAACCAAGTGCCAAGACACCTTTGTTCATTAAAAAATTATTGAACTATTATTTATAGACTTATTTTTACTTTTTTTTCCCCTAGGAATAACTAAAATTTACAAGGGGGAACCAACATTACAATTTACAACTACTAGTTGTTTATGATCTTAAGAGTATCAAGGAAGGTCTTCCCCTTGGCAATCTCATTGGAGGCCAGAAAGTTGAGAAAATCTCTGAAGCTGCTCTACCTATACTTTTGAGGATGCTCATCATCCACAAGCTCTCTAGCAACCCCCACCTTATCATCCGTTCCCAAATTGAACAAGCTAGCAATGGAGATTCTGGTACTTTCTTTGTTAAGGGTAGCCCTATGTACAACACTCTTATCCGAACCATTGCTTAGTACCTTAAAGTGGACACCCACATGGACTTGAAGTGCACCTGGGATTTATGGGACCACCTTCCATGTGCCATCCACCATATCCATTATCTCAAGCCTAGGACAGCTTTGGTGCACAGGGGTTAAACAACTATGGCCAATATGTGGTGAGGCTCCTACTATAACCTGATCAATTTTGGAGCTTAAGAGGTAGCAGTTCAATGCTATGACTTGCACCCCATCTTCAATCTTTTTGGTTAAATGTGTTGGATTTATCTCTAGACTCTCAATAATGGCATCCATCAATTTTAAGCTCACTTTCTTCACTTCTTGACAATATCTCCCGATCTTTTCCCTGCACATTATAAATGGAGTCAAGAAAGCTTTTGGTTTACATATTGAGTGTTGTTATTTGTACCCACATTTTTTTATAGATATCATTTGGATATATGGGAAATTATGTATTAGTAATTGGGGAATTTAGTTGTATTATGATTGAATATAAATCGAAAAAATCATGTGTTAGCAATAAGAGATTAGTATACAAGTTAGAGAGAGTTAATGATAAATGTATTAAAGTAATAAATCCTTCCATCACATTTATCCGAAACGTAATTAAAATACTCAATTATTTTTATATGATCGCTAAATGTTTAAAATGATATATATATATATATATATATATATATATATATATATATATGTATGGGTTTAAAAACATTTATGTTATATATTCTACTTATTTGAAAAGAGAAACATACATCTTAGATACAGTAGGAGTGGATCTCATTTATGATGACGCTTACCCCATGTAAATGTATTTATAATATGCTTATATCTACACAAAAAGGAATAAAATTCCTATGAGTACAAGTTTATAATCCTATCCAAAATGTCAGTGTTAATTCATGGAAACAGGTTCATATGTCACAACTCATTAAGAGCCTCGTCTAGGCAATGTGAGACTTAATAAACCTATACCAAGACCCACAAGGCTAATTAGATTTTTAATTTGAAGACCAACCGATGGGCAGTTTCAGCTTCACCTGTAATCTGGTGGATTCTGAGCCTACATATGAATCCAATCCTACAAATTGGACATTGTCAACCCCATTTTGGAAGCTCCCGTACCTCACTGGCTTGTGCACATCATTTGACATCAACTCCACCTTCTCTCTTTGCAGCAAATTGAAAAAATTGGATGACACTATAGAGACAACCTCATCCAGCATTGACTGGCTGATTCCATGGCTCATGATCTGAAAGTTTCCAATGTAAGACAAAGTGAAAGTGTGGAAGATGAGTTTTTTTTGGCAGCAAAATATAGACAATTAAGTCAATACAATTGCTAGTTATTTGCACATAGTTATTTGCGGTTCGATCTATGGTTGACAATGGAATCAGATATATAACTGAAGAATTGGGTACCAGCATTATTACTTACCACTGCAATCATTTGATTTCTTAATCATGTTAATGAATTTTTCACTTATATTTATGCATAAATCTCTAGTGATCAATTGACACCAAAGATATATATCCAAATATTAGTACTCTTTTGTAATTGGGATGTATGGAGCTAGATTTAAGTAAAAGTAATAGGTCAAATGTTATACATATAATGCTCCAAAGAAAATCAAATGATAAATAGTTACTTGGAACATTTATACACATTTGATATGCAATATTATATCGATAAAAGTAAGTTTCAATATTTCCATATTCTTAGGAAATTTTAATCATATGATGGCAAGTGGCAACACTAAGAATATCGATGTCTCCATTCATGCGAGGGATTTTTAAGATTTTAATACATGGTGAAGGCTCCTATACAGCTAACTTGTCAGCTAATGGTGTGGGCATAATGGTGTATCAATGCTCCCTCAACACAATAAAAATCTCTCAAACTCTCTTCCTCTCAACTCCAATCTCTCAGTTCTCCTTCGACTTCACTATCCACCTTGACCTAGCCAACAACGTCATCACCAGCAGCCTTGCCACTACCCCTGTCATCCACCTCCACCGCCGCAAGGGCACCCTTCTCTGGCCACCACCGCTCGCAGTACTTTACCTCATTTTAGTATTTCTCTACTAATGTTTTATCTTCCTCTTGTTCTTCTTATAGATCCAGCAATGGGATTGCAGCTGTAAGGCTCCAACAATGGTTAAGCTAGGTGCAACATCAATAGAATGAGGTAGAGGTGCGGGCATGTGGTGCTCCTTCTGGGTGTTGTGCAAATTCGCGACTACTGCTCAAATGGCGATGTCATGGTGATGCTGTGCGCGATGGAGGATGGGGTGGGTGAGCCACTAGTCGGAGGATTAGGAAGCAACGGTAGCGGGGGTGATGGCAGGGGGAAGGGCGGGGCAGTGGGGAAGGCCACAGGTTGCAAGATCTGCACCTAGCCACTGCTGATGTTGTTGTCGTCCAGTGATTGAAGTTGTTGGTCTCCTTCACTAGCATGAGCCGACACCGGCTCCAGGGAACTTGATCAGGGAGCGAAGGAGTAAGGCATGTGGGCTAGTGTGCGGTTGAAAGAGCTACTAGAGTAATCAATGATGAGTAGTTGTATACATGCCCTATACTAATTACAATTGTTAGATTACAAGGTGTATCACACACCTTGTTAAGTAACGTGCATAGGAGCCTTCGCCTTAATACATATGTAGACTTACTTGAAAGAAACCAAGTGACAACAAGCATTTCTCATGTCTTCAATAATACGAGACCTTGGCATTGAGTCATTCACACGTGCACCCATATCAATGACAGCAATATTGGCTTCCTCTGGTGCCAAGATGGGCCTGTGCAAGGTTAGAATCATGTGCATTGAGGGACGTACGACCCTCTCATGAGCACGGTTTCCCATGGAGTTCCTTTCACTCTCCATTTCTAAATGCTAACTAGTTTATCTTGTTGGAGAGTTCGGAGTTAGGTGCACTAAGTGTCCTTGAAAGTTTATGGATGTATGATTAAAGTAAATGAAACCTTGTTTGAAATTTGTAAAGAGTAATAAATAAAAAAAAGTATGTGAATAGTATTTTATAATATAACCCACTTGTCATATTCATACCAATAGAATACATTAATAAATTGCATACCAAATTTTAACATAAATTTAAAATAACGAGAGAAAAGTTACAAGATAATCTTTAAAAATACTCCACAATATTTAAGGATAGATATAATATCCTATCTACTTTCCTTTTTCATAAGATACAAAATATAGTGCATCTTTGCTGCACTATCTTCTAAAGCAATTTATAATATTATAGACAACTCGAGAGAACCTAAAATCCCATTAAATGCTCACACATTACACTTTTAAAATTTCGCACAATCTCTGCGTTATTTTACTCTTACTATCGAAGCAATTGTTGCTTCTTATTTCTGCTGGATGTTTAAGCTTGTGATGGATTTTTAGGTTGGAAGAACTTGGTCTATATTTGCAGACTCCAATGCCTGGTGCAACTATGGCACCATCCACTGTTCAGCTTTCGGTGGATTGGCATGTTTTTCTTCCTCTTATTGGCAAGAAACACCACTTGACATATCTACCTGTCAACACCTACAAGGGGAATGGAATTGTCCAAATCCAAATTAAGATTTATACAATCACGAAAATATATTTTTTTATGTGAAAATTTTACATGACCTGATTATATGTTGATATTTATCATTAATTAGAAAGATGGGCCTTAACTTGAGATTTATAAGAGAATCTAATCAATAGTAATAATCAATACATAGTCAGGTTATATAAAATTTTCATATAACAAGCCTTTGAGGAGAAGTTTATTGTAAATTTTAACAAATTATGAGCGCATTGGTGGCATGGGCCATCAGTGACAACTTGCGGACACTAGGGAGCCCAATAAAAAAGAAAGTAGAAATCGTTTGTATCTCCCACTTTTTGTCGGGCTTTGGTGTTTAATGAAATTCAGCAATTCTGACCCAAAAAAGGGAGAGAAAGTATGGGTTGAATGTTGAAATGGGAGTGTCACGACCAAAAACGAAAAAAAAAAAAAAAGTGGGTGTGTGAAATATGGTTTGAATTGGAGTGTGAAATATTGGGACCAATTTTCAGAACCTCTTTCTTGGAGTCTTCTTTCTTTTGCTCTTCTGTATCTCTCTCACTCGTTGTCCCCTTACTCTTTCTTATTTCTTTGTAATCAAACTATATAGTTCCGCTTAATTTGTATCTCAGGATTATTTTATCAATTCTATACCGTATATATTACTATTACATCATTGAACTGCAGATTTTCTTTCTTTCCTATCAGCATTCTTTGTAATTACTATTACACTAACTTCCATTCCTCTTCCATTTCCTTCATTCTTCCTACTTCAAACCTCCTCTGGGAGATCCTCAACTAATTAACTAATCATCAAGCTATAACAAATCAATCTTTCTAGATGTGGTATCATATAGTCCATGCTTTGTAGCCGATGTAAGGGTGGTCATAAGGCTTGATGACTTGGTTGATTGTGAAAATTAAAAGTTATTATAAGAGAATACAGCCTGTCGATTTAGTTACTAAAAGAATCTGAATTTGGTATTCTTTAATGAAGAAGATCACTTACTGCAATTTTATAGCAGGCAGCAATCTTTCATGTTGGTCAAACCTAAACGTTTCTAATTAAGGATCTTGCTTTCTCCTCTAGATTAGATCACCATCAAGTCCGAAAGTCATTGTTGCTTGCGTGCGATAGAAGTGACTTTTCCTCAGATTCGTACAATGGGTTAAGTGGTTAACCAATTGCTAATAATCAGTATGGGATTGTTCCGAGCTTCGGTTGGTGGAAACTAAGGATTTAAAAAAAAAAAAATTAATAATTGAAAACGGATACACTAATAATTACATTAACAAAATTAAATTAGCAGTATTTCAAGTTTCAACATTAATTAAAAGTGACTAAAAATGGATTAGTTGGGTCATTAGTAGCTTTAATATATTAAAATTCAACAATATATTAAGAAAATAACTTTCGTAGAAAGATTATATAATCCTTATATTTTTACAGTCAAATAAAAATTAATCTTATAAGCGATTTAAGTGGATTGATATAAAAATCCCTTCTTGTCTTACGAAAAAATTAATTGAAAATAAGAGCGATTTTGCGATTTTGTACAAATGTAAAGATTTTTTAATCAGAAAAAAGAGAGTATTTTTTAATATAGAAATGTTTCAAAGTATAGAACATATTTAAAAATAAATTTATTTTATTGATACAAAAAAATTTTATACTATTAAGTAACAAAATATTAATGTATTGTTACATTAGTTGATGAATTCGATAACACCTGAAATTGGAAATCCATTAGATGATGTAATATTTATTATTGGATGTTAACATTATACCATACAAGTTAAATTCACAATTTTAATTATTAATAAATCAAGAATTGACGCGTGCGTGATATATATGGAGCTGCAAAGCAGGCCATGTGTCTCTCCGATTCTTTTGATGAAGCCTATTGTTACGATCAGGAACTAATCGTGTGGACAACAATCAGTGGTGCGGTGTGGCGTGGTTCAAAATTCTGAAATTTCTCATGTTGTCAAAATACTATACTTTCATATCTATCTTAATAATAGGAGTATTCTTAGCGATCAGTGAAATAAGTCAATATATAAAGTTTACTTTCCTCACTAGGCTACCATGAACATTACAACAGTAAAATTAATTAATTTATAATTTATTACAGCAGTAGAATTGAAGAATAATAGGATATCAAAAAGCACAAGATTTCTATCAAATTCCTTATATGCATTTTAACAAATGCTCAAATTAAATAATAATATGTGAATTTTTTTTTGAATAAGTAATTTGAAATTTAAAAATATATATTTTTCTGAAAAAAAACATATTCTTATTATTATTAAATTTGACAATTTGATGGAATGAATGCATGGAATTTGATCTAAGTTTTTTCCTATCAAAAATTCACCATAAAATAGGGTACCAAAAGAAAAAAAAAATTGACGAATAGTTACATTCACCTTTGTTAAGTTACGAAGTCAAACCTAAAGCCTTGTTTGCAGTGCAATACGGTTTAACCACTGCCCAGCTAACGTGACCAATTCTCATTTTTCACACCACCAGCTCATTCCAACGGTCTAATGTGCCAAATATCATTCCCTTTTTCTTGTAATTTATTCTTTTTTGGGAGTTAGGTCATCTGATAAAGAGCAAACTTCAAGTATTTATGTACTTGGAACCAATGATTCCCCAACTTGTAAGCTCCATTTCCTCTAATTAACTCCTGATCAACATGGCAAAGGTGTTTCTAGTTTATTCTCTTCTCTTTGCTTTTGCGGCTATCACATGCTCAGCCACCACCTACACTGTTGGAGATACCTCTGGCTGGGACATTAGCACTAATCTTGAAACATGGGTTGCAGATAAGAAGTTCAACAAAGGCGATGTTCTTGGTTAGTACTTAATGTTCCTTTTATAGCTTAAAATTTTTTTTCTAAAAAATAAAATAAAATAAAATATATCTTCTTGTTTCTATTCAAGTTATTTATTTTGCTATTGTAACTTTTGAAATGAATTATTGTTTCTATTAGCATTTGTACTAAACTTGTCATCAACTTTGAGTAGGTGAAATTAATAGAAGTTGAAACTTCAAGCATCAAGTTGATTATAATTTAAGTTTTAAGAACAATGTTCATGTAAAGACCAAACTTCATATACAGAATTTATAAATTTTTCACAAATATTATCTTATGACTTATCCAACTATATATTTATATCCACTAATTTCCTTTGAAAATTTAGAAGTTACATACTTTACCCTGTACCAATCATTTTGTTACTAGAGATAAATGACAACATTATGAGAATTTTTTGATTTTGCAGTTTTCCAATATTCATCATCCCACAGTGTAGACGAGGTTACAAGAGAAAACTATGACACATGCAACACAACCAATATCTTGGCAAGTTATGGAAATGGGAACACTACTGTGCCATTGACAAGAGCTGGGGACAGGTACTTTGTGTGTGGAAACAGGTTGCACTGCCTTGGAGGGATGAAGCTTCATGTTCATGTTGAAGGTGACGACATAGCACTTTCGCCAACCCTGGCACCTAATGCCATGGCTGGATCTGATCAAAACACTGCTACACTTCCACAGTCTCCTTCATCAAAGAAAAATACACCCGTTTCAAATGGAGTTGTGAATGGTGCATGGGATGCTCTTCATTTGGTTTATATTGCTCTTTTGGTTACTGTTTTTGGGATGCTTCAGATTTAGGCATCTAAGGACTTTGACTACAGAAACAGCTATAAGTTAACGTTTTGAGTATATTATGTTGTGAAAGCAATTGGAAAAAAGAAAAATACAGTTTTGCATTGTTTGGAAGACTCATATACAGCATACATTGTACATGATTGTTGAACACCATTGAACGGCAGGCACTCTCATGTTGTTTATGTGTAACCACCTTGCCACGTTGGTTGCCTCACGAAACTGTTTTGCCAAACATTTGAATCATATGCCTATATACCCTGCCTCGTAAACTTTTTAAATAAAAATTCTAGAACAATTTTTTTGGTTTCCGCAACTTAAAGTCGCGCCCTCCAGGATGCACCTGCTCAAGAGGCTGGAACCTAAAACATGTTTTTTTTTAAATTGAAAAACTTATAGACGATATCATGGGCTAGAGGCTCATTGGGATTTTGGGCAGCTTGTTGAGTTTGGACTGAGGAAGCAAGTCTAAGAATATTGCGTCTGGTTATTAGGTTCAAAGAATGTACGTCAACCCAAGACGTAAAAAAGAATTAAGGTCAAAAAGTTATTAAAAACAACGGAATTCCTCTACAAATTTATTGTGTTTCCCTGTCTTGTCCCATTCTTATTTTAACATTGGAAGTTGAAGCACCTGAAAATAGGAAGAGAAAATATGGCCTTGCGGGTGATTGAACAGCTGATATCAACATCACACACAAATCATCAAAACTTGGGCCAATGCCAATAGAACTACGTGCTCAGTTGCTGTGGTCATTCTTAATGGCTGGCTACAAAGGAGAGCTCATTAGCAAGAGAGATTCTTAAATAAATATAAATTTAACACATCATATTTAAGTACACTCACAATAAAAATTGGGTTCTATCAACTTTGTTCAAGATATATTCACTTGTTTCTTGGACTCATCAACTTTGTTGTAAGAGTGCCTAAATATAAAATGTTAGCTCTGTATTTATGTAAGAATTTTTCCATTGGCAAACATACTATAGGGCTAATTTAATCAGGCTATAGAACCAAAGAGAACAAAGACCATATAAAGAGATGAAAATGTCGAGGCATCAAGTTTTATAGCAGCTCAGAAAACAACCACAAAACCGATTATTACCAGAGTTACATGGAAAATCCGTTCAGAATTTTAGACGGAGACAAATCTCAAAGCAATAAAGCAATAACCTAGACAATCAATCAGCCAGTCTGGGACCCTCTCAACTGCTCAATATTGCTGCATATGATGAACTAGGCTGAAGCTGTCTTCTTTTGCTGGAAAATGACTGCATAGATAGGAACTCCAACACCAATGCTGAAGCCAGTGAACACAGCAAGGGGCATTTTCAATTTCTGATGTTTCATCTTGTCCAAGTTGTACATGTGTTTTGCATGCATATAGTATGGCTCGTCATGGCCATGTCCACCTCCCATCCTCTTCACGCCAGTAGAATGGAAACCTCGGCTCCCTGTCACAGCATAATATTGTCCTTTAATATGGAAGTTGTAAACTGACGAAAACTGACTTTCCTAGGCCTTTAATCTCTAAAAGTAAAAGGTTATTGAATAGTCTCATCAACAGTTTGTCAACTAATATTTCCCTTTATTTTGCCTTATTATAAAATCAGATTTTGCAAACTAAATCCAAAGGGTGAGCTTACTTTTATCTCAAGACCAATTTTTATGACACGAGAGATATCTGCAGCCAGATTTTATATCATGGTACATATGAAAAAGCAGAAGGTGAAAAAAATCCTCGATTTGCAACCTCATAAGCATAATAGGGATGCAGGCAGCAAATGATTCAACAAACAGAAGGCACTAAAGACCCGAGAAGAATTTGAAATGCCCTATAACATCTCAATTACTAAAACAATGTCAATCTTACAAGTCGTCCAAAAGGAGATGAAGGATCTAAATGATAAAAACCAAACAAAAACACTGCTACCACACTTTTCCAGCGTTGAACAATTACTGGTCCCTAAAATAGACTGCCACAAAGAAGGATTTAAATGAACTCGCTTACATAGTATCTGATCAAACCCTGCCCCTTCATTCAATAAAGCAAACCTCTTCCAAGAGACATTATTTCTGTACTATCATCATATACAACAATTACTCCACAGTAGAAATTAATCAGATAAAATTATGTTTGCATCTTAACTCCCCCAGTATCAAACAATTCACAGCTGAAAAACCAAATAGATAAACGACTAAATAACCCGAAAAAAAAAATCCCCAAAAAACTAAAAACTCAACAGCAGAAGACACCAAATCTGAAACTGGGCAAAACAAAAGTGTGCCCCTTTCTTCTCTCATTTTTCATACACTCGATCACAGTATTCACCTCAAGCTAACTCAACACAACCCCAACAAACGTTGGAAAAATTCCTGGTTGAGGACGATGGGTTCATTTCAACCACCAAAGCCCTATTTTGACACAATCAAGGTACATCGGAAAAACAAAAAATCCTAGGGAATCACAGCCACGTCATGACCACACTCTTTTTGCAAAAGTTTAAATTTTTTTTTTTTTTTAAAAAGAAGAAACCCTTAAAGAACATCCATTAATTTGGTACAATAAAGAGCTCCTAAGAGAGGAGTTACCTGATGACAGCAAGGATTCAGAGGAACGAAACAGCTTGGCGGCAGATCTGAGACCATTGTTGAACGCCATGGCACAAGAAGATACAACACAATCACGCGACGGCGAAGAAATGCCCTTCTTTTTTTCCCTGCTTGACCCTTTTTTGTGTTTCGAGCGTATTCTCTTTCGACAAACACAAATAACTACTTCTCAATCAAAGTTGTAATTTATATCATTATTAATAATTAAAAATAATTAATAATTAGGACGAATACAGATCAAAAAAATAATTATGAAGAAGAATATTACCCCAAAAAAAAAAACAATTAAGAAAATAACCTAATAAATTTTGAAAAGCTAAATTAACAGTAAATAAAATGTATTACAAATGCCTAAAAAATTTAGGTCAAGTAACTTGTAGATATGGTAGTTTAATTTTTTTTTAAAAAAATATTTTTATAATACAATTTTTTAAAAATTTATTTTTTAATTTATAAAAAATAAAAATTGCCATCAAATTTTAATTTTTAAATTTTTTATGCATACTTTTTTTTAATCAAAAATAAGAAAATGAAAATTCAACAAGTGGAACCATACATTCAGCCGAAAATAGCGCGACTATATATTCACATGGGACTCGGGCTTTTTGTTTTTGATCGGGGGACTTCGGCTTGGATGGTGACGAGTAATAGGCCTGAGGTGGATTGCGTGTTATTGGATTCCGAAGGCCCTTTGCGTAGTGCTGTGGGCCATAAAGACTCATACATTGTAAAATGTCTAAATTTATGGGAGTGTTTCATGGGAATTTGCATAAAACCATATGTGTATAACGATAAATAATTATTTAAAAGTGCGTTAATCATGTCAAAGATATTAATTTGTATGCACTGATAATATAAAATAATTTTATATTATTAATTAATAGACATATAAAAAAGTGTCAAATCATAATCGGTCCCTTATTATAATACGTAATTGCCTAGCATGATTTGGTATTTTCTTATATTTCTATTAACTAAAAGTACAAAATTATTTTATATTATTAATGTATATAAATTAAACTCATTTTATATACCATGGTTTGTATTAATTAATATATTTATTAATGGGTTGATTTTTACATGTTTTATTTCTAATTGTCTTCATGGTAACTTTTAAAGAGTTTTATTATTATATATTCTTATTCTTATATGATTAAAAGTGATGCAATGTATCAACATTTAATTAGTTCAAGTACATTTGACACTTATTCCCCTTAAATAAGGTCTCAAATTTAAATTTTATGAATGGAAAAAAAAAAGCATTCGGAGAGTTTTATTTTCATAGGAGGCTGATCCAGTTAAAGCATATTTAGTTGGAATCCAATAGATTTTGGATTCTAATGATTTAGACTAAAAAAAAAGAAACGTGATGCAATATGTAGGGAATATAACTAATATATCCTTAGTACATGGAAAAAAACTAAAATAAAATCACTCTATATTCCTTGTATAATATTTCTACTAGCATATCATATAAATAGAGTGTTTAGTGAGGAAATATTTAAAGGAGAGTGCTATTTTATATCCTTAAAGAAATTGACTTTTTTTTTTTTTGTGTTATCAAAGGGTATCCCTCACTCTATTTTGCTGGGGAACAAAATTCTCTCCGAGACTGTAGTGTATCTCTACCACTATGCTAACATCTTTGTTGGTGATGAAATTAATTTAATTGAAACAATGTTTAATAATAATAATCATATATTATTATTATTATTATTATTATTATTGGAATGAGAGGAGGCCATGTGGCACTCTTGTGCTAGAATGTGTTTTTTCGGTCTAATTGGCAGAATTAAGAATTTATTAAATATATTTTCCTTTTATTTTTTAATTTGGGGTTGTTGGAACTTAAAATTGGGTTATTACTATGTTACTAGGGAGAGGGAGAAAACAAAAAAAAAAAGGAAGATAGATAATGACATATGCTCCTTGTAGTACGGGGGATTGTACTAATACTCTCACTCTTGGTCTTCCCGGAGTGCAAGCTCGTACGAGCACAACTTGTACTGCCATAGTGAAATTGTACTAACGTACTCCCTCCTCATGTTTCACTAGAAGTTCTCGTACATGCACAAGCACGAGAACCAAATTTTGTTTATATTGGTCCAAAAAGGAAGAGGTCGACCCTTGTCCTCAATCCTAGCTTCAACCACGAGCAGCGAATATTTGCATAACTCAGAATTCAGACATGGCATCATTGGGTGACACATCACACACACACACACTCTCTCTCTCAATATCTAATGTTGTGCCTCTCCATTTTCTATCGCCGATCTGATATTGGCTTCAATTCATGTTTTTCTAGCAGGGTTAGGAGGCTCTTCTGGTGGTAGCTTCAACTTGCTCAACAAAGAGGTTTAGTTTGCTTAATTTTTTATTTATGTCAGTTTGTTTCATTGCCACTCAAACGTGCACCATTTGGTCTATTATAATTTATAAATTTTAAATTCTGCTACCATAGGTTAGGTATCTATTGGTTGTACCATATCATGATAGACCATATTCACAGTCAATTGGTTGGACTCTTATAGTGTAATGCTGTGAGAGGCAGTTGGAAGAGGATTCTCTTTTGAATCCATCTATTCATGCCAAAATCAGATGCGTTATCAGCTATAGGCTTTGTATGTACCTGCTTCATGTAATTATTATGTAGAAGGAACAATTGAAATCTAGTAATCAGAAATCCGTTTCCAGATCTATGGATCGCAGAAGTGGAAATAGCATAGAAATTAACTTATAATATGACTAATTCTATAGGATGTTGAAAAATTGATAAGTAAAATATGGATGGTGGGAAGATGATGTACTTCTATCCATAGATATATATGCATGGATGAACAAAAACAAACCTTGAAGTCAGCAGTATACTGTAGAGCTGTGTTCAAATTTGACAACCATAGTATTAGTATTTACATAGTCCCATTATTTGTATATTAAAATAGACATCAAAAACAAAATCCTCCATATAAATATTTAGAACATTTATTTTATCTTAATATATATGCTCTTTTATACCCATCCACTTTCATATCACTTTATGATATGAAGAGAGAATAAGATTCTTGACCCAACACCTTAAAAGATAACAGAGGGAGAGATATGGAGAGAGAATAAGTGGAGGAAAAAAAATATATAGATGAATCCCGTATATTTTTGAGAGGATGTCTTTTGAGTGGTTCAAATATTCCTCTTTTAACATATATTAAACCTTTATTTTATCTTTTTGTCATGGGGTGTAGAAAAACCTTGCCATGTTACTCGACATATACGTCAACTGAAATTCCTCGCCTCCCCCCTTTGATGTTGCCATAGTAATTTTTATCTTTTATTAATACACATCCTGTTTTCTTTGTCCTTTTCTTTTCTTAAGAGGCATGTTGTACACCGCAGGGTCCTAAAGTCACTGCAAAGTTTGAGCTGAAGCCGCCACCATATCCACTAGTAAGATCTTGTAGATCTACAATAACTTTTCAAGTTAACCTATGCTTCTAATGACATTGAAAATTTAACTTAGCTTTATCATTTTCCATTAAGCAACAGGCATCTCAGTTTTTGTGTGACTGAGTAACTAAACTAGTATGCAGGCTTCTAACTCAGAAAATATGTAGCGTTGTCGGCACATGCATGTGAAACTAAATAGTTTCATACAACTTTTAAAGGTGCTTTATTGTATAGTGTGCTTGTGTTTACACATTTCTAAGATTTTTAACAACTTTTATATTGATGTTAATTGCTTCCCACGTTCCTTTTTTCTCAAATATAAGTCTGCAACTGTAGAGTCTAAGAAGCTTCCAATAGTCTGAGCATTATTATGAACTTGAATGCCTTTATTTGAAGACATGCCATCACGATATATGATAGTTATTTTCTATTGGAGCCATTTTTTTTACTGTCTTTTTCTTGTTATTGTTCTTCGCCACCTAATAGTAATTCAATACCTTCAATAGTGAGCTTCCTTTCCTTTCTTGATTCTGCTATTGCTTTCTGATAATGCCCTGGTTCTTGCTTGGTTTAATATTTCATTGCATGAAGGAAGCATGAAAGAAAGACTTAAAAAAGTTCCAATTGCTTTATCTGTTGAGACTTTTTTGTGCAAGACATTTAGCATCAAATACTTTGATTATCTGCTATTCTGTTAGGAAGTCTTTAAATTTATATCAACTAGCCATTTGTTGTGCACTTGCTGAGATTCTTTTGTTAATTTTGAACAGAAATAATACGTATATTACTTTCATTTTCATCATGAAAAATTTCAGAATGCTTTGGAGCCAATTATGAGCCAGCAGACACTTGAGTTCCATTGGGGAAAGCACCACAGGACTTATGTGGAAAATCTGAAAAAACAAGTTGTTGGGACAGAGCTTGATGGTAGAACACTAGAAGAAATTATAGTGACATCATACAATAACGGTGACGTTCTCCCAGCTTTCAACAATGCAGCACAGGCATGCATTTTTCAGCCAAAAAATTTCCTTATATTCAAGTTCCAAAACCATGGTTTAATAATCTTGTTATTTGTACTTACTTTTTGCAGGTGTGGAACCATGATTTCTTCTGGGAGTGCATGAAAGCAGGTGGTGGTGGAAAGCCATTCGGGGAACTTCTGGAACTGATTGAAAGAGACTTTGGTTCATTTGAGAAATTCCTTGATGAGTTTAAGGCTGCTGCTGCAACACAATTTGGTTCTGGTTGGGCTTGGCTTGCATGTGAGTAGTAACCCTTTCTACCTTACTCTCCTATTTCCTGGTTTCATTATCATATTTACTAAGTAAACTTATCATATCATGTAGTCTTCGCACTTAAATTTTATTTTTTTATTTTTTATTTTTTATTTTTACTTTATTGATGAAATTAGACAAAGCAAGCAAACTTGATGCGGCAAATGCAGCAAATCCTCCTCCGTCGGATGAGGACAACAAGCTAGTCGTGCTAAAGAGTCCCAATGCTGTCAACCCCCTTGTTTGGGGTGGTTACTATGTAAGTAATAATAATATTAAAGAATAGTGATAATATTCATCATTCTTTTCTTGTCTTAATTAAAACATGAATAGGTTGAGCAAAATTGCATCTTGGAATACATCTTTAGTTAGCTGAGATATCTGATCTGATGAGATTCTTTTTTCTGACAAATTCTGATGTGGTGTCATTTTAATTTCTTGCAGCCACTCCTTACCATTGATGTTTGGGAGGTATGAGTCAAGTTTACTTTTTGTTGGTGATTTCATGAAACAATTTGCACCCCCAATTTGCAGCCACTTCTTACCATTTTAATTAGCTCCATTAATAACAAATTGCTGATTATATAATTTTTTTTTCCCATTTTTTGTACAGCATGCTTACTACCTTGATTTTCAGGTAATATTTTGTTCCAAGCATTACAGAGTTTCTGCTTTCTCTGAGAGTTTGTGTATAAATATAATCATGACTTTGTTGTTATCTTCACAGAACCGGCGCCCTGATTACATATCAGTGTTCATGGATAAGCTTGTTTCTTGGGATGCAGTGAGCTCAAGACTTGAACAAGCTAAGGCTTTAATTGCCAGTGCAGATATTAATCCTGCTATGTGATGCTAAATTGGATGCAGCATGAATGATTTATCCTGATGCTGACTTGGATACGGATCTGAGTAAATAAATTTTGTCCAGAAAGGGTGTAATGGTGTATCCTTTGCACTATAGGAGTGGCATAGAGGGTTAAATCATTTCGGGCTGTAGATTATGGTTCTATGACGAGAAATCTTAATTGTAGTTCTCTTTGTGAAAAATTAATAAGTTTATTTATGCATGAACAATTAGCATAAATACAATATACCATGATTTAAAACTTCATGAGAGTATTCGTATTTTTCTCTATCTATATTTGACGACGAAGAAATAAATTCTGAAAAATGGTGAAAATGGCTGATTTTTCCCTCTCATTTCAATAGAACACGTCAATTTATAGTGTTTTCCAAAAACTATTTCCCGTTCTCAATAATTAAGACTGTATAATTTAATATATATTTATTTGAATAAAATAACCATTTGTAAGTAGTTTATTGGTAATAAGTATATAGATATTAATTTTAATATACTGTAAATATAAAATATTTTATATTAATTAATTATATATAACAATATGCATGACTTTTGATATAATTATTATTATAAGAGTAAAAAAATTTTTTCTAATAGGATGAAATATAATTGAATAATTATATTAAAAAATATTTACATCTACAATACATTAAAATTAAATCTTGATTAAATGTAATTAAAATTACAAGCAAAACGTTCATTCATCTTTTCATAGTTCTAGCCTTAATATAAGAATATACTATCCATTTGAACTATATATATATATATATATATATATATATATATATATATATATATATATATATATATATATATATATATATATATATATATATATATATGTATGAATGTATTAGTCTTTGAATTTTAAAAAAGTTACCTTGTTTTTTCTTTTAATAATTATGTTTGTTATATTTGACATTGCACAATAATGATACGATGAAAGTAAAAAAATCTAAATTAAATGAAAAATTAGTTTATATTAATTTAAGTAATTGGATCACTTTAACAAAATTGTTCAGCTTCACAATTTCTTATAAAATGCAATAAATTATGTATTTTAATTAAAAATAAATAAAATAATTTAAACAATATATATTTATTATTATGATAATAAAATTAATTTACAGGCTAAATTCAATCTTTATTTCACATATTTTTAATACTTTTAAAAAGGAGTTATTGTCATTTTATGTACCTCTTGTCTCTCATCTCCAATCTGGGAACACATAACTGAAGGCACCCAAAAACACTGCATGGTATCTCCCAGTAAAACAGTCTAACTCTGCCCGTAACATGAGCACTTTTATTTGACAGAATTAAAGGATAAAATGGAGATGTTCTGTAGAGTGTATTTAACGAAATCTATTCCTAATAAGAAAAACGCTTTTATGACATGGTTTTATATAATTACTTTATAAGCTATCTTATTCGCTTATAAAAATTATACTAAAACAGTCTTTTTAGAGTTCTTTTTTTAAATATTTATTTTATATCTATTATGTACGTATTCTAATAAAAAAATCATTTTTTCTTAAAAACAATAAACGAGTCCGGAGGAAAGTTTTGATCCTGCTATAATATTAATGACTTGTTTGGATAAATAGAATAACTTATGAATAAATTATTCTATGTTTAAATATATAATAACAAAAGTGCTTATTTTGAGTATTTTAAGAAATATTTTTTGAAAAATTAAATATTTTAATTTCTCAAAAAATATTGAAAATAATATTTTAGGAAATAATAAATTATATAATCAAATAAAAAAATCTAAAAAAATATAATTTTTAACTTTTAAAAAGTTAAAAAAGTTTAAGTAGTACCTTCCAAACGGACCGTGAGATATGGGTACACTTCCTTTGGCTTTTGATAGATAAAACATTCATCTCTATTTAATAAATTGAAGAATTTTTTTTTTCAGAGTAAGTTTTTTCATGGTATTCTCGCCATCTTGTCTGGTAACCAACTATCTCATGTTTTTTATTCACATGAATATACCATGTGAAGAGAGAGATACTCATAAGTACGCAAGTTGTGCTCCATAAATTTCAAGACTGTTATACTTATTTAAAATACTTGCTTTATTTCTTTGCACAACATTGTTATTCAGGACCCAAAAAAAAAAAAAAAAGAAAAGAAGAAAGGAGCCTAACCCACCGTGTTTATATCTTTAATTTTTTTTAAATATTTCTTATTCACATGATTATGTCATGGAAATAAACATAGGCATAAGCATTTAAGTTGTACTCTCAAAATTTTCAGAGAATTTTACCTATTTAAAATACTATCTCTTTCTCATATAAGATTGTAATCTTAACCAAAAAAAAAATTGAAAGGATTCTAGTTCACGTTGTCTTTGATATTTTTTATTTACGTGACGAAAAAAGAGATAAATATAAATATTTAAATCATGCTCCATATATTTAAGAGATTTTTTTTTTATCTTTAAAGTATTTTCACCTTTAGATATTATCATAATTAAGAGACTTTCTCAATAATTATCTTTTCGAACTCGCTTACCACTTTTATTTGCTTATTCATATATACAAACATATGTTAGTGTTTATATCTAAATAAATAAAATACATGACATCATAAAAAAATAAATAAAATACATAAGCATGCATTAATCATTAATTATTATAATTATTAGATATATTCTAAAAAATTAAGGATAGTAATGCAACTTCCGTTTAAACACGATTGACTTTCTCTAGCACGACGAATTGTTATTGTTCTTAATATTTTGAAAAGATGGAAATCTGTCAATAACATATAAGTATTATATGAAAGTAAAGCACTTTTTTGAAGTTTTATTTTTGGGGTCCATTTTAGTGTTACCTCCAATGACACTAAGCCTGTTAAGTTGGAACACCTCTCTTGTTGTAAGCGAGAAAGATGGAAAGGCGTTGAGGTTGCCAGAGAAATGGGTCATTTTCTAACATTGATAACGTTTGAATCAAGGGAGAATATGCCACAAACTTTGAAGACTGATTTGGATTGGATGCTGTCTTTTTTTATAGAGGTTAGTTAGGCCTTGGTCTTTCTCTGAGGCATGTTACATGAGAAGGACATGGCTAGAGTCCATGGTTCTACTTCCACATGCTTGATCAGTTTCCAACGTACAGAAGATAGGCAGTGTTTGGGGGCTTGTAGCTGGCTTTGATGCGGACCCTGCCAATGGAGAAGCCTTTGGTTTAGCATGGATCCTTGGGGATACATATTTTCGTAGCTTCATCAAAGGGTGGGTGATGTTAACTTTAGGGGAAGGGAGCTGTGATTTGTATGTCAGAGAGTCTATAAGACCATCTTGTGGATACAATATATATGTCAATCTCCTACGTTGATGGACAAGGAAAGTTCAGAGCAGGGTGTGTGGGTTTGAGCAGAAAGTGAAGCGACGGCTGAGTCAGGAAGGTGAATCATCATTGTAGGTAGGCGCGTTCTACGGTGCACTTTACTGATCAAGGAGTGTGGTACACCTTGTATTTGACGATGAGATTGTGAGGTGTATCAATGTACCAATCAATTATAATCATTGTAATAATATCTAATTTTAAGAAAATTTTAAAATATAATTAAATATATTTTAAAAATTAATTATTATATACTGATAATATAAAATTATATTAGTAGTATAAAATAATTTTATATCATCAGTATAATAAAAAATTTTTATCAATATAATTTTATTATATTAATATAATTTTATACTATTAGTATATAAAAATTAATTTTTAAAAATTATAAAATTTTTATCAATATAATTTTATTCTGTCAAAATTATTTTATATTATTAATATAATTTTATATTATCAATATATAAAAATTAATTTTTAAAATATATTTAATTATATTTTTTAATTTTTTTAAAATTAATATATTTTTATAATATATTATAAGTGATTGATATATCAATATATTTCATAAATTTTTACTATTTAATACATTACAATCACGAGATGCACTATCAACCTGTGAAGTGTATAGAAGTCGTTCCTGTAGATAGAAGGAGAGGATGCAACGGTTGGCTCTATCTGGAAAATTAATGGCAAAATAGTTCATGAAGAGAGAGATGTGCCGACAGTTTTTGAAAACTCCAAAGACTCCATTAATGTGGATGTTCAGTGCTGTATCATTAATGGACAAGAAGCACAGGTGGTTAGCACTCAGGAGATGTGATATCCAACTTGAAAAGAGTGGGGATGGCCCTCATGGGTGCTGGGCCTGAAAGTACTTATGCTTCTTTTTCTCATGGACCACTGGGTTCTGAGAGGCAAACTCTCGTGCAAGCTAATCAAGACTTTTTGAAGTGGAAACTATCCCAGAGACCCAATTTGAAGTAAGCAATAGAGAAGTGTGTGGCGGAGGCATGGCAAAACCTATTGATATGATGACTTGTGAAGGGGGCTTTCTTTTGGAAGAGGATCTGTATTGACGCTGTGTCTGCAAAGCAAAAAGCAAAGAAAAAGAAGAAGGAAGCTATAAGGAGAGGGAAAAAGATAAAAAAGAGTTTCAAGAGGATAGGCCCAAAGATGGATATTAAGAACACGCCCAAGATGGGTATTAAGGATGCCGAGAACCACAACAAACAAAATTTTGCTTTTTCTAATGGGCCTTGGGTAAACACTTGGGTTTATATGCTGATAATGTAGATGAAGTGATCGCAACTCAAAAGGGCGAAGGAACCATGATACACGGGTTGGTGCTGGAAACAACCGAGAGTATAAAAGAACAATAGCGGTGGGCCCTAGAAATTAGGTTGGTATCATGCCGGATCTGGTTTTAGTGCTGATTCTCTAATTCTCTTATGTTTTTTTTTTTTTTTTTTTTTTTTTTCTGGTCGTAAATTCTCTTATGTTTGTGCGTGTTGGAATGTTATTGTGTTTTGCACTGGGTGTTTAAGAATCTGTGTTTTTTTTCTTGTGTTTCCCTTTGTTGGGTTTGGGCTAGTTGAGTGTGTACTATTTTGCACTTTTGCTCCTCTCTATTTAATTAGAGGGTTTGAGTAGAGATGTCAACAATGGGCGGGGCAGGGCGGCGTATAGGATCTGGTCCCCCGCCCCATGAGTAAATATCTATCCTTATCCCTTATCGCATATCCGTGTGGGTATCCATTTTTTACTTATCTGCGGATTTATGAGCATCCATGGATATCCATAAATATATTTTAGAATATTAAAAATTTTAAAAATTTAAATTAAATATAAAAATTTTAATATCATAAAATATTAAAATAATTATAAATAATAATCTAATTTAACGATTTAAATTCTAACAATTTGATATACTTAAAATAAAAATAAACACATAAAACAAACAAAAAATAAGTACAATAATCCAATTTTATAATCTAAATTCTAACAACTTAAAATACTTAAAATAAAAATAAATATATAATAGTAATCTAATCATTAGTCTAATATATAATAAGTATAAATAAATCTAACTTATAAATTTAAACTTTAATTTAATTAATTTAAATAATAATAATATTAGTTTAATTAAGTTAATAATTTAAGGATAAAATAATAATTTCATGGTAGATATCGATGAGTATTTAAATAGTAATCCCTGCCTCCACCTCGTTTAATATGCAGGTATTTAAAATCTCTGTCTCCATTACCCGTGGGAGCAAAATCTTCCCTTCTATTGCGGGTATTACCTGCACGTATCCGCTGAGACGGGTTTTTTTGACATCCCTAGATTTGAGCGCTTACATACTTAACGAAAAACAAAATGGCAAGAAAAATGAAAAGCAAAAAATAAAAAGAAAAGAAGGATTTCATGTACGGTAGAGATGGTGCTCGGTTGTGTTGGGGGGAGAGAGGTTAAGATGGTTAAACGGGTGCAGGGTTGACTTGTAATTTTTGATAGGGTGAGTTGGTATTTTTAATTCGTAAAAAAAAAAAAATCAACCCGTATAATTTGCTCTGCTTGACTCGCGGGTTGAAGCGGCATAGGGTGGATTTGACCAATAGATCAAACTTTTTTTTTATTTTCTTCTTTTTTCCTCCACAAAATACATACAATATTAAGCAATTTTATTGGTGTTTATATAATATTGATGGATTCTATAATTTTTTTTTGGGATTATGTTATTGATTATATTTATACTTTTATGAACTATATTATTGTCTTATTAATTATAAATTTATATTTTATTATGAACATGGTTAATTTATAGAATGTGAATTTTTTAATGTGTTTAGATTTGAATATTGACTTGTGAGCTTCTCTGTTGTAGTTATTTTGGTTAGAAATTTCATTTTATTCTTATTGGGAATTGTGATTTTTAACCATTTTAGAGTTGAGTAAATAGTTTAATACTTGATGAGTAAATAAAATGAGCTTCTTTGTATGAATGTTCTTTTGTTATATTTAATTAAAAATTCCTTTATTTTTTAAAAAAATTTAGATGAATTAATGTATATAAAAATATTTTTTTTTTGTTTTCCATTTTTTGGCAACCCAACTTACCAACCCGTTAATCCGCAATAGGGCAGGGCAAGTTGACATATTCAACCTAAATTACTAATGTGGGACGGGACGGGGTGGCTCGTTTGCCATTACTAGAGAGAAGGGGGGAGGTTCAACAAAGAGAGCTATGAATGAGGAAGGTGTGCTATATAAATTTTCTTAATTGGTAATTAAATCTCAGCCACACAATTTGAAATATTTATTCCCCTTTTATCACATAATAGATTCATTTTCACTTGATACATTCCCTATATATATAATCTCGGCATGTGGAGATTAGTAGCTCCACATTTTGTATTAAACATAAAATCTATCGCTTTCTCTTCTTAGTTAATTTATAATTGTGGGCACATTTATAATTTTATTTCATCCACATTAATTACTTCTTTAATATTTTACTCTCCAATTTAATATTCTCTCTCCACTATTTTGTTAATATTCAAATAATATTATTCTTTTTTCATTTTTTTATTTAAATAATATATAAGTGATTAAAAAATTAACTAATATCGTTATACTTTGGATAAATATACTTTACTAATTTAATGATTTTTTTTATAAAATTTGCATACAATTAAATTAATATTCAAGTAACTCATGGTTCACATATGATAAAAGTAATATTAACTTCACGATAATACTAGGAGAAAGATTTAGTACAAGATTTGATTTATGAAAACTCAATCTGTATTTTAGATAATAAAATATAAAATTAAGAAGGCAAATAAAAAATATGTGAACTGTATAAGTGAATTGTTCAAGTATATTTTAGAGAGAAATTAAAATATTAAAATAATATTAATTCAAATAAATGTATAATATTAAGTACATTACTTGAATTAATATTATTACATTTAATATATAATATTAAATATATTACTTGAATTTAATATTAAATATATTATTGCATTTATCATTTGTTTTGTATAAATTTACGGACAATACATTTTTATGGCTCTAACATATAATAATATTACATAAATTTGTAATTATACAATGTTAAAAAACCAAAAATGCAAAAAATAGAACAGCATTGCTCTAGAGATAAATAGTAAAGAGTGGATATTAATTAGATGAAAAACAAGGCAGAGTAGTAATTAAGGTGAGTAAAATAAAATTATAAAGTTATTCTACATTAAATTGATTTGGGAAAGAGAGTGACAGGAGTTTTATATCCAAAATACAATAGGAGGATGCTAACTTTTACTTGAAGGTATGAAGATTAACAATTCTATATAAATATATATAACATATTTTAATAGATAAATTAGTTTTTGAACATATATTGAATCCATGAATTTGACTCAACTCCTCCACTCATGAGTGGATTGGATTAGGTCGGATTGGACAGGTTGAAAGTAAAATTTTATTTAACCTAATTCATTACTTGAATAAGTGTGTCGGGTTTAAAAAAACACCTCAAACCCAAAACAACACCCCTACTAATAACTACTACTACGATCTTTGTTTTCTTTTTTTTTTTTTTAAGATACTCTTTTTTAGCTTTACTGTTTTAATCTACTAATTAATTTTTCAAAAACAATTTGAAAAGGTCTATTTTGAAATTCTTTGAAAAAAAATATTTATTTGCAATGAGTTTACAAAAGACGTACTTAAAATTCATTTACTACATGTGTCTTTAATTTAGTTGTCTCATTAACATGGGTTTTGGTACCATTTTTTGTGGATGCCATAACCACTCACGCAATTATATTACAATTTTAATAATATGTTTTTGAATGCTCGCAATTAATTTAAAAAAATTTACTCTTAATGCAAAAAATATGGTTTATACATAATCTGCTTAATTTTATTAAAATTATCTTTTTATTTATGAATTTTAACATTCATAAATTTACGTGGACATCATAGCAACTCGCCCAATTATATTACAGTTTTAATATCTTTCTAAAGTTTGCAGTTAATATCCAGATTAAAACAAGGAGGTTAACTGTCAATATATACAATATTGTTATACAATATTGTCAATATTGTTAATTACTTTAAAATAAATAATTTAATTTTGATATATTATCAGTATTAAAAAATTTTATATAGATATTAATTATGTATTGATACATTAGTAAAAGTATTTAACTTAACTATTCACTACTTAAAAAGTCTTAAAAAAAATAAGAATGTAATTAAATGATCGTATAAAACTCTTTTACATTAACAGTGTATCAAAATTAATATCTAAAATAAATTGTTAACAAGTTAAAGAATTTGAATTATAACATACTAAAAATCAAGTCTCCAAAATACCCATTAAAGTCTTAAGAAAGTTTCATTATGTTATGAAATATTATTTGAATTTGAATGTGGATGTCCATATTTTTATCTTGATTCAGTTAAGATTTGATTAGATAGAATTAATTATTTAATCATATATTGTATATCTCATCCTTTGGTTATAAATAGCTTTTTAGGTGCTCTATATATGATAACTCCCTTGGGAATATCAATAATAGAATTCTTTCCTCCTCCTCTTTCTTTATTCTCTTTGACTATTATTTTCATAACACGGTATCAGCACGAGACTCTACCATGTATGTGAAAGCCTGAGGTAACATACTTTAACAAAGTGAAGGCTTGAGGTAAGACACTCTAACCAAGCTCTTTGAATCATGAATTTGTGATTCTTCTTGTTTTGCAAACGACATATTTGTTTTGAATTATAGATACTAAAATTCATATTGACTTGATGGGTCATGAAGACATCATTGAATAATGAACGTTGCATCCCAGCAGGATTGTATAAAATTCATCTTGATTCAATGGGTCTTGAAGCCACTATTAAACAATGAAACGTCGCATCCCAAAAGAATAGTGCAAAATCAATCTTGATTCAATGTGTCACGACCTAACCAGGATTGTGACTAGCGTATAGGGACATGTCCTTAGCAAGCCTATATTAAACCATTTCTAAAGAAAATGAAGTAGAGTTTTCTCTGTATTTAGAACTATTCTCAAATGAGAATTCTCTACTATATAAACAGTACAACCACACAAAATTATTGGGGATCTAGGTATTCTCAGAATGCACCTCACAACACACAACAAAGGAATATAACACATAATCATGCTTATGAAAATATGAATACAAATCTATAGTCATTACTAATCAAATTGATCATAACTAAAATAACTACACTTTTATTACAATACATAAGCCCACACAGGAGTGACCCTGCCTGAGGCTAATGGAGTATTACTAGGATTATATATATAATTGTATAAAAGCAGTATGAATCTCCACGTGGAAAACCTTTGACAACCACACAAACAAGGGTGTGGAATTATAGAAATACCCAATGACTTCAATTGGTCAGGGACATGGAAGCATACCTTATACCTATCTAAAAACATGAAGAGAAAGAAAAAGTGAGTCATACAGACTCAGTGAGAGATAATATATCTATAACAGAAGTGGAACAAGCTTTAACATTAACTTTTAACAAAGGTATAACTTATAAAACCTCTTTAAAATCTCATACCTGATTTCATAGTTAAAATGCATGGTCTATATATGAAATACCACAAACATTTCTTATAAAACATATATATATATATATATATATATATATATATATATATATATATATATATATATATATATATATATATATATATATATATTAAAACATCTATAACTCGTTAAATCACCTTTTAAATTCAAATAGATATAAACTCCTTGTAAAAATATATAAGCATACTATATTTGGAATTTATTGTGCATAAGGCTGGAAAATACTTTTTTATGACATAGAAAGCAAATACTTATTTCAATACAATAGATGAGCTTAAGGAATGATCCTATTTAAAAAAATAGCCGCCTTACTAGGCGGCCCCAACAACCTATCCCCAGCAGTAAATAACTGATCTCACGCCTAGGCGTGTCTATATCTTATAAGGTACTCATATTTGTTTGGTCTTCACCATGCCTCATGTGAGCCTTGCTAGCCAACTTATTTGAGGTGCACGAAGGCTAAAGCTATTGTCATTAACAAGCAGTTTCTATTCTTGTTTCGTTCCCTTAGGAGAACCTTTGCTCCTTTCTAAATTCTTGTCGCTAAAACTTTTCTTTAGCCTAAAGCATATACATCTTACTCATAACTAAAAATGAATAATAAGATTCAAGAATTTTCCGTATTCTTAGCAAACATAGCTATTAGACTTTCCGGATATTCAAAATAACTATACTATCAACATAGTTTCAAAGTGTAATACTTTCAAATCCTTTAAGCATCTAAAGTTTTTCCATAAAATATTAAATTGAAACTATCTCCTAAAATCAAGTCACTCAAACATTAGCTTTAAGAATATTATAATTTCTAGTAACATGAAAACTTCTTCTCTTTCGATTAAATCATTCAAATACCGGAAATCAACTTTCAAAGTAGCTTGTCCCACAACTACACATAAATACATATATTCATACATATACTTAACTAACATACTTGTTTTCAAGATTTACATAAACATATATACATACATATAAGAATACTACACATTACTTTTGAAAAGTCTTAGGGGGTATTCAATACCATAATATCTCAATCTTTAACATTGAACAACTTAAATCATAAACATAATATTTCTAAAATCATACATATACTTAAAATATGCTATAAATATATTATCAACTCACTGTTCAAGCTCAAAAGGGAAGGAGTTCTAGCTCTACAAAGCCTCGAAGCCACCAGAGGATCCCAGAGAGTGTCTAGTATGACAAATACATATATTAGACTTCCACCACTTAACTATTATAAGAATTTACTATGATTAGCCTCATAAGAATAGAACCCCAGATTTTCTAAAATTGTAACCCACCATTCATAAAGTTAAATATGGAATTCATGAAAAAACCAGTTAATCTATGGTACAAGAAGGAGGACTGAGCTCAAGAATTACCTTAGAGAGTGGAGGAAGGCAGTGGAACACGAAGAGGGCGGTGGGTCTCCTCCTACCATGATTTTCTCTCACTAGAGGAGGAGAAAGAAAGCTCCAAGAGAGAAAATCCCAAATAGAATGATGATGATGATGAGAATAAGATGAATTAGGTGGTGGATTTGAGTAAAAATTGGTGAAGAATTAATGGAGTTTATGTGGAAGGAGAGAAAGAAGAGAGAAAGAGAGAGAGATTTGGGGTTGAAATGAAGAAGGAGGTCGAAACCCCAATTTTATTGCATACAACCGGTGCTCGAGTGCCCACTTCCGGGCGCCTAAGCACCCAACAACTGAAAACTCTCAATTTTGATTCTGACATCTAGCGCTCTAGTGCCAAACCACCTGAAACTCCAAATACTCCATCTCGTAGTTGGCGCTTGAGCGCCCAACTGCCTAAAGCTCATCTAGGCACTAAAAGCTGGCGCTTGAGTGCCCAAAGCTAGAGCCTGAGTGCTAGCTCTCTAGAATTTATTTATTTATTTTTTGGCAAAATTTAAACCTTAATCACTTTTATTAGCCTTTTCCCACTCCAATAACTTCCAAATATTCAATAATCCCAATTTAAAAGATCATACCAAAGTATATAATTCAGACAAACTTGAAATTTACTGCTCAAACATTTAATCTTTGTATCAGGTATTACACAATAGGTCTTAGAGACACCATTAAAAAAAGAAATATCGCATCCTAGCAAGATTGCGCAAAATCTATCTTGATTCAGTGGATTTTGAAGATACCATTAAAATGAGGAAATGTTGCATCCTAGAAGGATTATACAAAAACATTGATTTTCCTTCGTTGTCACTTTCACAAAGGATTAATATTTTTATATTTTATTCTAAAAGATCCTATCGATCTTTAAAGTTTCCGAAAGTAGATATATAAATTGGATTTATTTGCGGGTTGCAAAATTTTATATCTATTAGTATATACAACACCGTAATATTATAGCATTATCTCTCAATTTAAATTATAGAAGGAAATATTACTAATAAAGATATGCTAGAAAAAAGACATTCTCTACTTTTCATGCCTCGAATATGCTCCTGCAATTGCAATATTGAGTAAAGGGCTTTACAAAATATTTTAAATTAATTTTATGTCTTATTGTGGCTGAATAAAATAATGAGTTGCCCATGACAAAACATGAAACCCGCCTAATTGATTCTGCTCCATTCCCTGAAGTGAATGTAACAAATTATAGCCTCAACAGTGGCAAAGGTCATGGTTCCAATTGAAATCATGATTGAGTTAGAAGAAAATAAATGCTATCACTATAGCATTAAAGTATATTGGTCACATATCTATCGTACATGGAAACATTTTGTTTGATCTTTATCAAGTATCAATTAGAGTTATTATATTTGAATTTTCAAATTATTAATATGCTTTTAAATTCAAGTTTATAATTTTACGAATTTCAAATTGTTACTTTTCTTTTTAAATCTAAGTCATTGATAATCTTCTATTATTGATAAATGTTCTTAAATCCAAGTTTTAGCATTTCAAGGCTTGTTTTGACATAGAGGAATAAAAGTTATTGATTAACTTGAATATAACTTAAGATTTAAATTTACGTCAATTAGCGTAAATTGATAATATTGATAATGTTATTGTATATATTATATATATTTTGTTATTATTCAATGTTATATGAATACTCATGTACAAGTGCACTCAATATTTATTTACTTTTTTTTTATTATAATTATATTGTATAAATTTTTATATTGATATACTTCTTTAAAAAAAATAATCAAGATAAATAGTATAAATATCTATCTTATGGATAGTACAAGTATGCATACTATTCTTAAAAGCAATATATATTTGAATACAATTGTTAGATGTTCTTGAATAAATTTTTTTTTGAGTCTTAAATATATTCATAACTTCTGGAAGAGTTACTATTTTGTTTCCTAAAGAAATTTATTGGGTTTTAATATATTCATAAGCTCCAGAAGAGCTATTATTTTGTTTCATGAAGAAACTTATTGAGTTTCAGGAAACTTATTGAGTTTTTAATATATTCATAAGCTCCGGAAGAGTTACAATTTTATTTCTTAAAAAAATTTATTGGGTTTTAAAGATATTCGCTGAAATCAATATCATATTGAGATAAAAAGTGAGGGAAGTAATGATTACCTCTATATCATAACTTGTGCTCTGTGCAAGAAAGTTGTAGTAAAGAAATTATTTGTACTTTTTTCCTGATCTATATTGCACTAATATTATTACAATTGAGCACATGTTATCATAAGTTTGCTAATTAATATTAGTACAATTAAATACATTTTATAATAAACCAGAAGTTTACTACCCCAAATGATTTAATTTATCATTTAGCATGATTGGTTGGGATATTTGGGAGCAATAATAATTTGAAAAAATTATTGAAAACCCATATGGGCACTCATTGAAGAACCAGAAAATTCTTCAATCTAATGAATTTTCTTATGTTGGTTGTTCTAAAGTTAAACTATTTATAAAGCCATCACTAGCAAAGATTGGATTTGAATCTCCTAAATTCTTAGAAGGAATTTAAGGTGATATATGTGGATTAGTTCATCCACTATGTAGGCTTTTCAAATATTTTATGATTTTAATAGATATATCTATGAAATAGTCATATGTGTGATTATTATTGTCTCGCAACTTAGAGTTTGCAAGATTACTTATGCAAGTTATTCAACTAAGAGCACAATTTTTAGATAATCCAATCAAAATAATTTATCTTGATGATGATAGTGAATTTACTTTTCGAGTTTTTAATGCTTATTGTATGACTAGTGATATAAATGTTGAAATCCAGTTGCTTATGTTCATAATGGGTTGTTAGAATCATTTATGAAATGACTCCAATTGGTTGCTAGGCCAATGTTTATGAGAACCAATCTCCCAAATTTTACTTGAGTGCATGTTATTTTACATGCTACAACATTTATTTATATAAAACAAATAAGTTGTCATCAATTCTTTCCCTATAATTAGCTTTTGGTCAGCAGACAAATATTTCCCATTTAAGAATATTTGGATGTGTGATATATATTTGTCCCACTTTATTGCACCAAAATGGGACCTCAAACCAAATTGGAAATATATATTGGAAATGACTCTCTCTTTTTATAATCAAGTTTCTTGAAATACAAATAAGAGATGTCTTCAAGGCTTAGTTTGTAGAATGACAATTTGATAATGTTTCCAACATTAGGGGGAGGGAGTAAATAGCAGAAAAATGAAATAAATTAGAATGCATCATTCTTACTTTATTTAGATCCTCAAATAAGGTAATGAGAATTAGAAGTTCAAAATATTTGCAAAGAATGGCATCATCTACCAGATGCATTTCCTAATACGAAAAGGATAACTGGATCCTATGCGTTAGCTAAAAATACCCCAATTCAATTAATGTCCCTATTAGAGAATCACACATTAGAAGCATGGTAGATCAATCAGTTCCATAAATGAAAATCATTGAAAATGAAATGGAGCAAGCGATTTTATGGAGGCAAATAATTCTAATAGTGATATTTTTCCTATAGAAGAGGACAAAGACATAGTAAAGACTCCTCTTATAGTCCAAATTTCTAACATAATTGAAACATCAGAAGATATTCAGATACCTAAAAGTAGTCAATATGATGAAATCTCAATAAACTATATCTTTACACGAAAAATATGGAATCGACCAGAAATTATTGTCGATAATATATTTGCATATAATGTAGCGCTAAATATTATGCATGAAAATGAAGATCTTGATCCAAGAATCGTCACAGAGATGATTTGCCAAAATGGAAAGAAGTTGGCAGCCTAAATTAGACTCGCTTGCAAAACGTGAAGTCTTTGAACATGTAGTCCAAACAATAGAAGGTGTAAAACTTATGGGATACAAATGTGTATTTGTGAGAAAATGAAATGAGAAAAATAAGATTATACGCTATAAAGCTCGACTTGTAGCACAAGGTTTGTCACAAAAACTTGATATATATTATGGTGAAACATATTTCCCAATAATGGATGCAATTACAGTCCAGTATTTGATAAGCTTATCCATATATAATAAGCCAAAATGGATGTTGCCATGACCTATCTATATGGGTCATTAGATATTGATATTTATATGAAAATCCCTAAAGGATTAAAGATATTAACGTCTAATGAATATTCCCGAGGAATATATTCAATCAAATTGCAAAGATCTTTATATAGCCTAAAGCAATTTGGACGGATGTGGTATAACCATCTTAATGAATATTTGATCAAGCAGGCGTTTAAGAATGATGCTATTTGTCCCTGTGTCTACATAAAGAAATTTGCATCTAGATTCATTATAATTGTGGTGTATGTTGATGACTTAAATATTATTAGGACTCTTGAAGAAGTTCCCATAGTCATGAAAGATCTAAAAGAAGAGTTTGAGATGAAAGATCTTGGGAAGACAAAATTTTGCCTCGGCCTGCAGATCGAGCATTTAACAAATGAAATCTTTGTTCATCAATCAACTTACATAGAGAAAATTCTTAAGAGATTTTATATGACAAGTTACATCCATTAAATACCCCAATGGTTGTAAGATCATTGGATGTGAAAAAGGATCCGTTTCGTCCTCAAGAAGGTAATGAAGAAATTATTGGTCCTAAAGTACCATATCTTAATGCTATAGGAGCACTTATGTGTATCTTACCAATAGTACACGACCCGATATAGCATTTTCTGTAAGTTTATTAGGAAGATATAGTTCCTTTCTAACTAGAAGGCATTGGAATGGAATTACGCATATCTTTCGATACCTTCGTGGAACGATTGATATGGGATTATTTTATTCATATGAATCCAAGTCACAATTGGTTGGCTAAACAGATATAGGATATTTATCATATCCACATAAAGACAGATCTCAAATAGGATATTTATTTATATATGGTGATACAGCCATATCATGGAGACCTACTAAATAGGCTCTAGCTGCTCTTTCCTCAAATCATGCTGAAATAATTACAACACGTGAAGCAAGTTGCGAGTGTTTCTAGTTGAGAGCAATGAATCAATATATTTAAATGTTATATGGATTATCTTATAAGGAAGAAACTCCCTTGAGAATATCAATAATAGAATTCTCTCTTCCTTCTCTTTCTCTATTCTCAATTTATATGAAGACAATGCAGCGTGCATAGCTCAACTAAAAGGAGGATACATCAAAGGAGATAGAACAAAACACATTTCCCCAAAATTCTTCTTCACACATGATCTTAAAAAGCAAAGAGCAATTGATGTCCAGCAAATTCATTCAAGTGATAGTCACTACCTAATTCTTCCTTTGAGAAACTAGTACACAAGATCATAATGCATCAATTTCGAGATCTTAAATGATGCTCTAAAGAAGGTGAGAAAACTATACTCTTTTTTCATTAATCAAGGCTTTTGCCCATTAGGTTTTCCTTGATAAGGTTTTTAACGAGGCAATTCTCATTGTGAGGATATTATACTTTTTTACTTCACTAAGATTTTTTTCCCAATAGATTTTTTCTTAGTAAGGTTTTAATGAGGCATATCCTTAATAGACATCCAAGGGGGAGTGTTATAAAATATTATTTGAATTTGAATGTGGATGTCCATATTTTTATCTTGATTTAGTTAAGATTGATAGAATCAGTTATTTGATCATATATTGTATCTCTCACCCTTTGGCTATAAATAGCCTTTTGGATGCTCCATGTATGATAACTCCCTTAAGAATATCAATAATAGAATTCTTTCTTCCTCCTCTTTCTCTATTCTCTTTTCCTATTACTTTCATAACACGTACAATGCACGAGTTACTAATTAGTTTTTAAAATACGCGTGAGCAATATTAAAATTTAAAACAGTGATATAGAAAAATGAATAAAATGAAGGAGATTTTTTCTAGCTTATTAATTATATTTTTAGAAAGGTATTATAGTTTTATTTGAAGAGACTAAAGATGAAATAAATGGGAAGTTATAAGTATAGATGCATGTTTTAAAAATGCATGATTTTGTTTAAGTGAAAATAAGACAGAGTATTTAAAATGCAGGCAAGAATAATTGATTTGTTCCTTAACTTATTTTCTATTTTAAAATTTATCATTTAAGTTATAAATGTTTCAAATTTATCCTCTAAATTTTAAAAACTGAATATGTTAATCATTTTCATAAAGGATGTTAGTTATATTGATGGAAAAATCTTATCCGATATATAAGTTAGCTAAAATAATATACATGACATCCTATGTGATACATTATAGATTCAAATCTATCCTCTAATACAACAAATAACATTTATAAAGTGGTTATGAAAAGGGCAAATGTGTTCAATTTTTAAAAATTAGATAGCAAATTTGAAATGTTAATTATTTAGATGATGAAATTGGAATATTTATTAATTTTGACAATGTAAGTTAGAGGACAAATTAATTATTTTGCCAATACAGATCATTTACTATTGCACTGAACCTTGCAGATATTTACATTGGTAAAATGTTCATTACAAGTTTTAAAAATGCATGATTTGAGTGCAATGGTAGATGATATGCACTCCTAGGAGGTTATCAATGTTCAAACTCTGAAAAAGCCAATTGCTGGAAGTGTTTTTAAGTCACAACAATACCCTAAGAATTAATATCACAATAACATTTGTAGAAAAACCCTAAAGACCAAAAAAACTTGAATGTAAGTTTAGCAAAAAGCACACTAAATTAACTCTAGCCTAATTGTGAGAATTGGAGATCATATGATATCATAAGTCGCACATTTTAAGTGCCTTTGGTTCGTTATCTAAAATGACGGGAAATAAATAGAGATATCAACCGTCAAATTTAAACTAAGTGAATACAATGAATGAGTACTTTTGGTGTTATGATAAGAAAGTGCTACTCAAGTTTTAGACAAAACTTTACTGCATACATAGTTATAAGACCTAGGATATTGTATAATACTAAATATTAGACAATAAAAAGTCATCAAAAGAATAAGTTCAATATTGCAAAGATAAAGATGTTGCATTAGATGATAGATATACTAGACAAAATATGATTATAATTAAATACAGAGAAAAAATAGAGTAGAAACTACTGGAAAAAAAGATAACAGAGTTATGTCCTAGGTGGTCTGATAATGTGAGAAGACTTGTAGAAAGTTTTATCGAGAAGAAGAGTTGATTAAATGAAGGATAATTCAATACGTAAGGAGTACAGTGAGACCAAAAAAGCCTACCATTAAAGATGACTACGATTTTAATAATTTGTTTATATACATAGTTTATAATAAGATCTAATGGTGCGGGTAAATGCAGTCAACTTCACATTATAAGAAGAGACTAGATTGTTATTGTACATTTTTAGGAGTGTATTATCCTCTTTGATAATAAATTAATATTATTTAATTACGTATTTTATTTGCTTAACTATATCTAAATAAATAAAATAAGTAACTATATATTAATCATTAATTATTAAAAAAATATTAGATATATTTAAACATTACTTACTTTCTCTAACATAACGAATTGTTTCTTGTTCTTAATGGTTTGAAAAGATCGAAATCTGTCAATAAAATATAAGTATTATTATATGAAAGTAAAGTAGTTTTCAAATTATTATTTCTATGTAATACATTTTTTAATTATTCAATAAGTGCCTTAATGGCATTAACTTGACCTTTATTTTCGAAACAATTTTATTAAAATATGTATAACTTTCAGATATATACTAAGAAAAAATATTAAGAATTAAAAAAATATAAATACTTAATATCCAAAAAAATTTAAAAATATTCAACAGTTTTTAAATAAGTATAATAAAAGAATATAAAAGTGGACGTCCCCTCTTTCAATCAAGAGGCGTAGTCCAAAGTTGTAAAAGTTGATGGAATTATTAATTACAAAGAATAAAATCAATACGAAATTCAAATAATCCGTTCATGACTGCTGCATAATGATTGAGAAATTTGTATATGCTCCGAGAGCAAATTAACCCTTTTGCCATGTCAACAACGTGGGTCAGCTTTATATCTTTCAATTAAATTTTTTAAAATTATTAAAAATAAATTAACCATGGTTAACTCAAAACATAAACTAATCCTAATATTTTTGCTTTTATCCCAAATCTCTCTTGTATCTCCACGGTTTTAAAATCAATCTCTCCCTCTAGCATCATTCATTCCCACACCTTCAGCCGTTCTTTCTTTTTGATCGCAAGAAGGTCTGGGTAAAAAACAAGGTGATCTGGGAAAATAACTTCAGTGGATGAAGAATATTACTCCTTCTGGTGTACAGCAGCTGCTTCTACTAACTACACAAAGATATCAAGCAGAGGGAAGGCAGGTGGATCTCATAATGAAATTTATTGCACACAAGTTTGGGTGGTTGTCATTCATAGAGGAGTCTTATGTAGAGCTTTTATAGAAATGACTATTTAATGAGTGTAGGACTCGGAGGAGACCAAATTTGATCTAACTCTCAAAAACTAAATGTGTGAATTTGATGACTTGCCTAAAAGGGCGGAGCTCAGCATTGGAGTATTTGGAAACTTTCAAGATCAGTTTAACATAAATGATACAAGAAAGAACCAGCTACGTAAAGCGTCTTTTTATTTCAAAAAAAAAAAGATTAAAATTATTTTAATAATTATTTATTTATATAATTGATTATATGAGAATTAATTTATATTTAGATATTTTAATTAAAAAATAATTTTAAGATAATTTATTTTATTGAGATTATATAAAAAAAATTACTCTTTTGTGATAAAATTACTGAAAAGAATATGAAATAGCTGTTTATATTACTCTAAATATACAATATATTTGATATTTAAGATCAACAGAGTAAAAATATAATAATTCTAAAATAAGCAGTTTCTACTTATAATCAAAAGCTTTTAGTTGCTTATGATTAGGAAAAAATGTATTTTACTCCACTAAACTATATACTATGCATATTTTAACTTTTATATTTTAAAAATATGCAAATCGACCCGTTAAATTTTTTTAAATATGTATTTTAGTCAAAATAAGCGTACTATCCCTCAAACTTTGAATTATGTATAAATTGACCTCTTAAATTTTTTTAAATATGCAACCCAATATCTTAAACTTCCTTGAATGTATGCTACTTTTTGTTAATAATTGATTAAAAAAAAGGTTAACAATAAAATCAATTTGCATATTTAAAAGTGTTCAAAATGTCAATTTACACCTTTTCAAAATACATAGAGCTAAAGTATATATGATTTATAATTCAAAAAAGTAATTTTTTTTATAATTATAAGTTATTTTTCAGCTTAAAATAATTAAATTATGATTATAATTTATTTTCAATTTTTTTTCCAAACACCATAGATTATTTATTGGGTGTGTTTCCAAACACATACAAATTTAAAAAATTGATTCAAAATCAGTTTATAATTAGTTTTAATATGAATAGTGTCTGACTTAAAATTGTCTCTACACATAGGATTTTCCATGGTTAACTCAGTTTAAAGATAAAATATTGAGGTCTTCAAACTAAATCAGCTTATTAAAAAGGGATGTATGCAATGGCAAGTGAGCTGCTTCACGCTCAATAGTATCTACTTGCAAGAAAAAGAAATTATTAAGAAAGTGAGACCTCTTGCGAATCTAATTTAAGTGATTGTGTCTCTCTCTTCATATAACATAGTCATATAAAAAATATAAAATGAATTTAATATGAAATAGTATGATTATCCATTATTCTAAACTATTTCTTCTAAAAGTTTAAGTTGTTGATTAAAAGTACATGAATAGTTTTATATTCTATATACTTGATCATAAAAGTTTTAATATCATCTTAAAATTAAATAAATCTAATTTAATTTTTGTTTGATTTTTGTTAAATAAAAGTTTTACAAAAATATCATCGCATTATTTTTGTTTGATTTTTTTATGGGATTTGTATTTTGATTGTTATTTTTAAAGTTTTGTAAACATGAAACGTTTAAAACAAGAAAAAGTTATTGTCTTATTTATATTAGATTTTACACATTACATTATTGTCATATTTTATATAAATATTTTATTTAATAATATTTAATTTTTTAATTATTTTCTCTACTTTAGGGTGTAAGTATGAATATAAATTAAAATAACTCGTAAAACTTATAACCAACTATGAAATTAAACAAAATATACTGTGATTAGAGTGATTTTTTCAATCATTTAAAAATATTAAGATGAAAAATTATTATTATTTTTAATTTTTATTACTATAAATTTCTTTTTATCTCTTTACGAAGGGATAGACTGATTTATCAAGTGAAAGGAATCGATAATAATATCCAGCTTTGATTTTTTAAGATCGTATTTTAAATTTTATGATATGTTTTAGACACAGGTTATAAGAACAAAATTTAAGAAAAATTGCGTTAAACAGTACAAGGCGATAGGTGTGCAACATTAATTGGATAAAAGTATAAAAGCTTTTTATATTTACAATAAATGAGCATTTCACTAAATGATAAATAAATAAACTGTATTCATAAGTTATTTTACGAAATGATAAATAAATAAATTGCCTACACATTAATATTTGTTAAATTATCAATTCATATTGATATAATTAACAGATGGCGCTATCTTAGGTGTATTCTACTTGGGAGGTGCACCATACAATTGGAAGATCTAAAGGGTGAAATTTGATGATATATCGATATACCAATTACTTATAATATAATATAATAATTTTTAAAATTTATTTGTATGATATAAAATTAAATAAAATTTTATCTATATAATCTTAAAATTGTACAAAAGTTTTGGACAATATTTCAGAATCACACAGATAAATTTTAATTACTTTTAAAATACTTGTGATACAGTATAGTAATTCTTAATTTTATTTGCGTGATCCTAAAATTAAATAAAATTTTATCTGCATAATTCTAAAATTAAACAGATATTTTTGAAAATATTTTAGAATCATCATATATAAATTTTGGTCATTTTTAAAATATATTTAATTATAATTCTAAAATCTTATTAAAATTAAAAAATTATTATAGTACACCATAAATATTTAGTATATGAATACACATTTCAATCACACCCATTCATCACATTACACTTTCATAAGGTGCATGGTGCCTCTTGCAAGTAAAGGGCACCGTAGCATTCATCTTAATAGATGTGATATGTCGTTTAGAAGATAACCATGGTCATGAATGATCAACTTATTATGGGAGTAAGACTCTTTTAGCAATAATTTTTTTTATCTACAAGACTAGAACTTGAGGCTTTATTAAAGAAAAATAAATGTCAAACCACTTAAATTAACCGATAATTGATGTCATCAATAAACTCTATAATGTACTATTACCAAAAAATTTTCAAAAATTAAATCAAATTAATTCAATTAAATTTAATAAATTCAGATATATGTGCTTTCCTCAAACTTGAACCAAATTGACCTACTTAAACCCATGCAAATTACAAACCTGCTTGTATAAATTGGAAAGCTTTGAATAACAATACGGCATATAATTGTGCGTGTCTTTATTGTGCCATTTTTAGCCTTATTAGCTCTTGCTATGTCTTCGAATCCCCTCACTATCCTTCAAGACCTCTTAGTTCATGTATGTCAACTTGGTGAAGTCTAACGAGATTTCATTTTTCTTATGATGTGGCTTCTTGTTAGCATCATTATATTGGAAAAAAGTATAATTTTTTTTTTATGTAACAATACATCAAAAATGGATTCATCGGTTGCTTCGTAAAGTAATAAATAAATAAAATGTACGTACATATGTAATTATTTTTTTGATAATCGTACATATATAATTATGGGTTCATATTGACATAACAGATGTAATATGTTCCCTCAAAAAAGAAAAAAATGATTTGAAATGTCATTTAATCGGGGAAGATAATCTAACGGGTTTGATTGACCATTAATTAACAACATTAACTCATGCTACACCAAGTCACGAATCAAATCTACAAATTAGGTACAAATCTGTTTGTATAAATTGTGAAGCTTTCAGCGACAATATGGCATATCCAACACCATGAGTGCCCTTCTTGTGCCATTTTTAACCTTATTAGCTCTTGCTATATCTTCTAATTCCCTCAATGTCATTCAAAACTTCTTGGTCCAATTATGCCACTTAGAGACCTCTTATCGGGTTTCACTTTTATCATGGTGTGGCTTGTTAGCATCATTAGCCACACTTTACCTTATGACCCGCCCAAGAAAGCAGGTTTATCTAGTGGATTTTGCTTGTTACAAACCTGATCCTGCATGCATGTGCTCTAAGGAGATGTTCATCGAGGGACTAAAGACTACAGGGCAATTCCGAGAAGAGAGCTTAGATTTCCAAAGAAGGATTCTGGACAGGTCTGGCCTTGGTCAGAAGACACATATGCCAGAGTCTACAATGAAGACACCACCAAACATCTGCTTAGATGAGGCAAAGAAAGAGACAGAATCTGTGATAATTGGTGCCATTGATGAGCTTTTGTTGAAAACAAAAGTGAGGACAGAGGATATAGGAATTCTTGTGACCAATTGCTCTGTATTCAACTCAACACCCTCTCTCAGTGCAATGGTTGTCAACCACTACAAGCTTAAGCATAACATTCTGAGCTATAATCTAAGTGGCATGGGTTGTAGTGCTGGACTTATTGCCATAGACCTTGCCAAACGACTCTTACAGGTACTTCATCATGCCTGCACGATATCGTCTTTCTATTTTTGGTTTTTTGTGGTGGGGCCTAACTCTCTCTATTTCAGGTTAGTGAGTTGACTATATATATAATATTGTGATATTGTGATTTGACATTGAGAAGGTGCACTTTTTAACTATGATGCCTGATTTTGTTTTCGAGGTCAACTCATTTTCAGAGAAATTTGTGGTTTGATTTGCATCAGCTTTGAAGGAAAATATCAATAGATTTAAACAAAAACATTTGCTTTAATTTAAATTAGATTGATTTTATTTTATTTAAAAAACTGGATCAATATAAAATAATTTAAATTTGATCAAAATGATTTAATTTTTAATTAATTTTTCTTTTTGTAAAAGTATAACACAATAACTATGAAATTCTTTAAATTAAACTAATAATCAGTATTTTTATATAAGGTCACAATTTTAAAATGTAAATTAATTATTAAAATATTAATATTCAAGACTAGTAATCTAAATATATGATATATAACAATATATTAAGGAGAGATGATATAAGAATATTAAGTAATTATAATATTAAAATATGATATTAATTTTAATACATGTCAGTGTGCAAAAATCTTATATTGCCATCAAATCATATACTTATGTATATCTAACTTTTGAGTTGATGGAGCCAAAGGTGAAGCAATTCACTTGATCTGAAATACTAATTAAATTATTTTTTTATATTAATAATATATCAAAATTAAATTATATATATATATATATATATATATCATATTATTGGTTTAAATTCAAATTAGATTAATTTTTAAAAAATAAAATAAAAAACCAAACCTAATCTATTTTCTTTTTTAAAAAAACTAATTTAAATCAAAATTTTGAATGTCAATCAGTTTTTTTTTTAATATTAGTTTTCAATTTTTATTGAACTTGAACATCGTGTCACTTGTGCTTGCCTTATTTGCTTGAAATTTAAAACTACAATAACTCATCCAACATTGAAGATCTAACTTTATTCAGTGCTAACAATTAATGTTCCATCATCCCTCCTGTTTGTTGTCCTTTTTTATTTATTTTTTTCCAAATTCACATATACAGGTCCATCCCAATTCTTATGCCTTAGTCGTGAGCACTGAAAACATTAATGGTGGGTCCTACTTCGGAAACAACCGGTCCATGCTTCTCTCCAACTGTCTCTTTCGCATGGGTGGTGCAGCAATCTTGCTCTCCAACCTTCCTTCTGATTCTTATCGTTCCAAATACCATCTCAGACACATTGTTCGCACCCACAAAGGCTCTCAAGATCATTGCTACAATAGTGTCATGCAAAAAGAAGATGAACAAAGTATCACCGGTGTTGCACTTTCCAAAGATATAATGAGTTCAGCTGGAGAAGCCCTTAGAGCTAACATCGCAACTCTAGGGATATATGTCCTACCCTTAATGGAACAACTTAAATTTCTTGTAAATTTAATTGCCAAAAAGTCCTTTAAGAAAAGGGTCAAGTCTTATACTCCTGATTTCAAGCTAGCTTTTGAGCACTTCTGCATTCATACTGGAGGAAAAGCAGTGCAAGATGAGATACAAAAAGTCCTTGCACTCAGTGATTGGCATATGGAGCCTTCTAGAATGGCTCTTTTCAGGTTTGGTAATACATCAAGCAGTTCTGTGTGGTATGAATTAGCATATTGTGAGGCCAAGGGAAGGGTAAAAAAGGGTGACCGGATATGGCAGATTGCATTTGGGTCAGGATTCAAGTGCAACAGTGCTGTGTGGTGTGCACTACGAACCATTAATCCAGCCAAGGAGAAGAACCCCTGGACAGATGAGATTCATGAATTTCCTGTTGATGTTACAAACTAAAGTGGGGCACATTTATTGAAAGCTATTACTCAGTGTCATTATAACTAGTACTATATGTGTGCTGTATTTTAAAGTTTGTGAGATTTTTTAAAAGGTTTTGTGATTTTAATCATTTAAATTAATGTTGATGTGAATTGATTTTTAGAAGATTTGATTTGGTCTTACAAAAATTAGTAGCATTTTTATATGCTCGGGCTGTCGATGGTAGTTTCCTAAAATTCTGCTCTATGTAATTAAGTGATATTATGTGATAAGGGTAACCATTTTTATTTTTTTGATACGGTGATAACAGTTACTATTTTTACTGAAGAATCTCCTTCAAACGGTAATCTATTCTGTATTTTATAAAATAACACGCAACTTAACCGCTGTAATGTGATAAGGGACGCCTCAGGCTTAATACTGTCTGTTGTTTAAGTCTTTATAAGGACTTCAGAAAAAGGGCATCACTAAAAATTTGATAAAATAGCTCTTATTTGTCAACGTTTAAAAGATATTTCTCGTGTTAATTTTGACATATACATAAAGTGTGTTAAATAATTTATATAACGTATGACCTTTCAATTTAATAATGAACCTTGTAAAATATTTCTTTAATAAAAAGATTTAATGATATAAGGTTTGTGGTTAACTTACACTAGTAGAGTTTTGACTTTTTGTATGTCAATGTATTCAGGAATTAGCTGTTGCATTGAATTCCCGAGTTGTAATTGACTATAGTTCAGAAAAACTTCAATTACTGAATTAGTGTGTGTTGAGCACTGCTTCACTGAGAAAAGTTTTGTAACACTTTACTGGCTATTTGGCTTCTTCGTCTCAGACTTTTAAGTCCTCCCTCTTCGTTAGTTGTACAGAGACTTAGTCTTATAGACTTTATTGAATCCAGTAATTTTAAAATAATGAACGCTAACCCATGAAAAATAAAGAAAAAGAAAACTAATATAATACTACCACAAACATCATTTCTGTCCATCTGTATCCGTTATATATCCTGTTTGGTTATGCTGCATCCTTACACATTCTGCTTCCTCTTGAATCTTAGTTCCTTTACAACTCAAGAAGCTTCAATGATGGCTATGTACTTGATCTGGATATCATTTGAACAGGAGTGGATCATTGGAATTGCCAGCAATATCTGGTTTTTGCACTTCTTACTTTAAGCATGGAGGATGACATTTACAAAAACACTCCGTCTTAAGCATGTTAACTTGCTACTTGTGTTCTTAGTCTTGATATTAGATAGATATACGGCTAATGGGCTCAGGTTTATTTTCATGGGTGTGCAGGATGTGTTCTGATCATGATTCAGTTAGCATGGTGTTGAAATGCACGTTAAAGGGTGCAGCTGATTTTCTTAGAAAACCTGTTGCGAGGAACGAACTTAGGAACTTGTGGCAGCATGTATGGAGAAGGCTTGCTGAATCCCGTATTCTTCAATCTTTTTCTGTATTTTTCTTTCTTTTTTCTATTGTCGCTTACAAGTTTAGCATACATATTAATTTCTTTTCTCCTCCACTGTATATTATTTACGCAGATTAGCAAGCCTCTTCAAAATACATTTCCATAGGAAAAACTTAAAACTGCCTCAGAAGACAATTTTGCAAGCAATCAATCTAGTGGTTCGGTGGCTTCCTTGCGAAAAATAAATAAATAAATAAAATGCAGCGAAAAATTGAGCGAGGCTCAAGACAGCTCCACCTTCCCAATTTAGATAAATTGGTCTTGTAACAAAATTTTTAGATATGTAAATTTTCTTAGACTTCAGTGTCTTGGATGTGTGATCCACTTTTAATTTAGCTAATTTTGCTTCTGAAATTCCGCCTAGATGTCTCACTCGATGCTTGGCTTGAGTAACAATAAAAATCTAGAATCTCTTTCACAATGCTTCTGTGAAGCCACTTAGCTCGAGGAGAATTTTCTTTCTTGGTAAGATTGGCTTCATGAAACTTCACATATAATAATAATAATAATAATAATCACCACCATGAGCATCATCCTCTGCATTATTTAATATACCTTCTGTTACATTGCATACATTGCAAGCCAGAAGGACTATAGTACAGCCAACATGATTTAGGGATAATAACTAATACAATTTCACAAAGAGCTATATAGTTTGATGGTAACGTATTGTATCTTCAAATATCATAAGCAAGCAGACTCAATAGTTGAAATATTTGACATACTGATATAGAAAATGCTAATTAATTTAGATTGAAGCAAGAAGATTAACCTTCAACGGCCTAAACCCATGTTCAAGACTTGCTTGCCATACTTTCTCAACGCTAAACATGATGTCTCCACATTTATTAACATTCCAACCTTCCAAGGCATGCAATATTCCGGCGGTATGCCATGCGCTCATCACTCATCACTCATCTTGGCAGCCAATTCCGTAGCATATTATAAAATTTGATTATTTATGAGATTTTAGTATCAAATTGCATGAAAGAATAGTGAAGAATTAAGTAGATGCATATCTACTGACCTCACAGGAGTGGACATTCATTAAAGAAGAGGGAATTATCGTGGATGGTGTGCTGTGGTAGAAGCAATCTTTGCGCAGTTTCTTTGGAGGGAATTGGGAAAAAGGTATGAACAATGATCCTTTGGGAGCCATTTTTTGTTCAGCCTCGTTAAGTTGGTCCCCTACTAGCCATATCTAGAAAATTGAAATCGAATCCATGATTTTTGATGATATCTTTTTAAGTAAATCACAAACATTGGCGGTTTATTGAATTGAAGTTTGTCAAATAGAAATGAAAAAGCCAATGAATATATACGGTTAGAAGGATGTACCTTTGCAGTATAGGATCCGGGGGAAACGAAGTTCCTTTTGGACTCAGTGGAGCCTTTATTGAAGAATGTCACAATCATCCTTGTACATTGTTGTTATCTGAAAAGATTCCATAAATCATGAAACCCTATAAAAGCAAAATTAGGTTTCGATATATTGCATTGAATTGCAGAATAAAGGTTTTCTACATTCTGCCTAGTAAACTCATCAGTTTGAATGGCTTACCTATTCTATGATAACAAGACCAGTAGAGTTCAATTTTTTGAATGGTTTACCTATTCTATGATAATAAATTCTCTAAATGAAATAAAATATTATTTTAAGTTGTTATAAGCGAATTAGGTTTGGCTAATTATCTAGACTATTTTCACAAATTATTCTTTTAAAACTTCCAACTAGTCTATTGAAAGTTAATAACATAAAGGAGTAAAAAAACTACAGAAATCAAGATGCATGTCTTCTGTGAAGAATAGCATGTTTCTAAGGATTGAACAAATTTAACATACCTTAGTACCCTTTCACATAAAGCATCCGCAATGGCATATGAAACCTTCGTAAGTTTACCACAAAGAATAACTTCGGTTGCTTCTTTGGGAATACTGTTAAGAACAATAGCCACAACTAAGACACTGCCATTCACAATCTTTATCTTAAGCTGAGGATAGCTCTTGACGTGAAGCTCACCATATTCATTAAGCTTTTCTCCCTGCATCCATTAAATATATGCCCTCATCAAGTCCTTAATTTAAGCGTGTGTGTGGGTGTGTGTGTGTGTAGACACACGTTGAAGCTAGAGATAATTTTCCTTTTGCAGCGTTACTACATGGCACGAAAATTTTTTCGTGAAATGATAAAGAATAGCCGCATGACCAATCACATGGGGAGGGATATGCGACAAAGAGGAGAGAGAAAGTTTACTATCAACCAAAATGCAACCCTCCTGATTTTCATTTTACTGTTCATGCGTCGTTTCCCGAAAACAATTCCTGCCAAATATCATTTTCCTTTTGTTTTTTAGGACGTGGAAGTTGGAGATAATTACACATTATTGTGATACGCAATTAAATTCTTTAATTAAACATTGAAAGCTTGAGCAATATTGTTGAGATATATATGTCTGTTAATCCATCGGGATACCTAACAGTTTTTGTTACTCGTGCGAAAATTAGATGATCACCAATACGTTTGTTATCACTTGATTTAGTCATGTCAGTACCAAAATGCATATCAATTGAAAAAAAAAATCCTTAAATATGTTTCCTCCATTTTAACTTACAAATAAGAAATGCATGTCTCCAATGTATATATATACACGTGCCTAGCAAGTAATGATCACAATTACGAATCAAGTGATTGCAAGTATTTCAATAGTTACTTTATTGTGACGTATATATAGTTTACGAATTACTACATTACAATATTTTTCATGGTTTGTTGACTTATATAATTGAATGATTCTTTAATTTATATGAGCAGCTACTTCTTGCAACTAATTCAAAATCTGGGTGATACGTATTATTTTTTGTGGTATATACATACAGCATATCTTATTAGTATATCATCGAGAGAAAAATGCTTATTTAAAGCTGATCTATAAAGATTCTACTCAAATTAAATTAATCGAATCTCAATATATTTCGAATATTGATGATTTATATTAAAAGAAAAATTAGAGAACTCAAGCAAATAGATAATAAACACTCAAATAAATATTTTCCTCCTTTATAACTAAGACATAATATATGTATCCAAAATATAGACTCCCTTTATTTCAATTTATCTGTCCATTTAGATAATTTAATTCATTTTTAAGTTAATGTATCTAAATGATACACTTGTATTCAGATATATTAATTTAGTAATGAACCAAATTATCCAAATGGACAAATAAATTAAAACGGAAGGAGTATAAGATATCATGCCTAGCAAGTAATGGTCACAATTATAAATCTTGTGATGACAAGTATTTCAATAGTTACTTTATTGTGACGTATATATAGTTTACGAATTACTATATTACAATATTTTCCATGGTTTGTGGACTTATATAACTGAATGATTTTTGTAATTTGTGAACAACTGCGGCTTGCAACTAATTCAAAATCCGGGTGATGATGTGTATTATCTTTTAGATTTAATTTGTATGCACTGCCAATATAATTTTTTTTACATTGTTATTTAATCATATGTTGCCACATAAATAAATATATATGATCCTCACCTCCATTACTCCAAAAGTTATATAAATAGGAGAATATGATTAGATGATAGTATAATTTATACTGATAGTGTATACAAATAAAATCCTTATTTTTTGTGGGTACATACAACATATCTTATTAATATATGTTAAGAGAAAAATGTTCATTAAAACTTAGAGAACCATAAGTCATGCAGGTATACTAATTATGGGGCTTGCCTGGTTTAAAAGACCCAGACTTAAGACCTTAACTCCGGTCATCTCTGCCTGAAGTATTGCTTCTTCTATAAGTTCGTTTAATGTTTCGCTTTGCCATTTATCGAGGTACTGTAAAAATTAAAAGAGAAATGAAATTGTTAATGATAGGAATTAATTTTTTGCGCTGGAAAATTGAAAGCAGTATTACCAAAATCTTACTTGTACATGGAATCTTGGTATAACCCATGTTTGCAAATTGAGCGTTTTGAAAGCGTTCCTCTCCAGAGCAAATGTTAGATCATAAAACTACGTCATCAGAATAGACCAAAGAGTAATTGGTCACATCAAATAGAGGTACCATTTTGAAGATTGGGGTCTGGATGCTAAGGAAGCGAATCCCAACCTTAGATAATATATGGACTCCATGGTTGTAAGGTGTGCTAGGTGTACCACATCAGGCGAGCTCTCTTCTCTCTTCAATGACAATTCATATGTGGTGTCACTAGTTTTGTCCATTGTTCCATAAATGTAATCATATATGGGCATGAAATGGGCATGAAAAGTGAGGAATTAGTCCGAAACTGGGTGTGATGCGGCGAGTGGAACCTGCCACACGTAGCAAATTATTTAGTTGCTCCCATTTTCCTTTTTTGATAAAGTTAATTACTTCCATTTTCTTTTCATTGAAATTCAAGTGGTGATTCGCCATATATATATATATATATATATAAACAACTAACACTAGACCTAATTCTCATTGATTATATGTTATTTGTAACATAAATATATTCAGTTTGTATTGTTTCTTTTAATTAAAAATAATTACAAGTATTTAAAATATGTTATATATATTCAATTTGATTTTAATGTGGTCTTGATTATTGTAAACGTAAGTATTAAGTGAAGAAGCTATCATCGAAAGGACAGTAAATTAAGATATAGAAAGAAATTTTGTTCAAATCATATTTGATTATAATTTTCTTAGGGTCCGTTTAACGCACTTGATAAAATAAAGTTTGATAGGATAATGTTTGATAGTATAAGGTCTAATTGTATAAGGCTTAATAAAGTTAATACCATACAATATTTGCTATATCATTGTGTAAAATATTATATATTGTATTATATAAGATAATATTTTTCTTTCACTATCATAAATAATTCTAACAAAAAGTAAAAATCTAATAAAAACAAAATTATAACAAAAGTAGCACTTTTATTAATTATAAATTAATAAATGAAAGAATCTTATTTTTAAATATAATTATTTAAAATATTTCTTATTTTATTACATATAGTTATAAATTATATTAAATAATATTTATTATTTATTTGTTGTTTGAATAAAATATTAAAAACAACAAATACATAATACTTTCTTTTATATATTTTGATATTTTTTGTTTTTACTATCAAATTACCTTAATTTTCAAGAATATGAATTGTGAACAAAAAAAATACTATAGTAAACATTAATGGTCAATAGTAAATAATCATAGTAACATATGTTTATTCAATTTGTTTTAATTATATATCCACCTAATGTTACAAAATAAGGTATGTAGTTGTATACCACAATTTATTAGTACATTGTTATTGTTATTATTTTTTTTTTAAAAAAATGATGTTATATTATTTAGAGAATTATTGTATCACAAATTTTTGAAATAATTTAACATTTAGATTTGAATAATTATATTAAATAAATTAGTCATCAATACTTTTAATATCTAATAACAATGTAAAAATTTCATAAAAAATATATAAAAATTAAAAACGAGATAAATAGTAAATATTTTTAAATCATTGAATTAATATTTAATTAAGTTAACAACAATAAATTTTAATAACATTATGATGACTAATAAGTAATGCTAACTATCCCTTTAATTGAAATAGAAGGGGGTATTTTACTAAAATTAAATAAAAATGGGAAGATATGCAATTGATATCCATGATGAACATTTTGTAGTGAGAAACTCTGAAGAAGGAATGCCATATGCTAGTTCATCTCCACACTCGGACTTCAAAGAGGTTCTAAGGAATCCTAAAGTCCCACGTGAGTCCTTTATTGTGACTAACAGAGATGGAGGAAATGAAGGTAGATCCAAGCTGGATGAATATGTAGACAGCCATAGTCCAGTTACAAGGAGGAGCGATAGTATAGGTGAAGAATGAATAAGTAAGCCATATTACAAAAGTAAGAAATAACAATGCATCAATTTGCATTATGGCAGTGTGAGAATGGAAACCGGGTGATAATCAAAACTTATGAAAGTAAATTGCATCAAAATAGAACACAACTGTCAATCCAACAAAAATAGAAAACAGTTTTGCATATGAGATCAGAAAACTTAATTCAGAGATATGAACAACTGGAAAAGTACTGTCATAGTAAGAATGAATAACTAAGCAGAATTACGGAACTAAGAAATAAGAATTAATTGTTTTGCTTAATGACAGGGTAAGAATGAAAACGTGCTCATAACCAAAACTTATCAAAATAGAACATAACTCTTAATCCACTGAAATAGAAGGCATAATGCAAATAGTATGACACCTATGATGGTAACTCAAAATAGAAAATAGAACAAAACTATATTTATAAATTGATGAAGGATGAAAATCAATATAGATTTTACCTCTTCGTGTCATGACAAAAATAAAGTAAGTTGAAGGTGCAACCAACCTAAAGTTAAAATGTTTAAGACCATCTAGTACTTCTTTGAACCTTATATTTATATGCAGTAAATATATATCTTATCAATAAAATTGTGTATTTTAGAACAACACCACCTTGACTTCAGAAGTATATTAACATCCAAATATTTAAATAATAAAGGAGCACGACGAAAATGAAGAAAGTAAAAATAAGTTAAAAAAAAAGGACTAACCGTATCTATGATTTGAAATCCTTTTGTCCATTTTATCAAAATACCTGATGAGCAAACAGATCATAGTTTCACATGAAAAAAAAAAATGTAAATCCAAGCACCTTTCCTGCTATGGGAACTAATAGAAGAGTTACGTCCAAGCAATAACACCAACAATATTTTTCAACCTTCTTACAATATAATGTACAGCTTGTTAAACAATATAAAATCAATCAAAACTGACATTTGAGCAGAACATCATGACCCACATTAAAGAGTCCTATCACAAGTTCATTATTCCACAGCACCTTAAACTTTTTATCCTCAGCAACAATTCAGCCACCACCTCAAGCTACTCACTATCCACTGCAAGCACACTTTAACATCACCATGTTTCGCTATAAATTAACTTCCTCATTGCATTAACCATATCATGACTGCTAGTCTACTGTTATAATCTGTTAGACTCACAGGTCCATAAGGGACAGGATGGGAATATTAGAATGTTCATGTTAACGGGCAGTAGGAGTAGCGTAACAAAATGCTAATGAGGCAGTGAGAAAGCAAGGAGAGGACGTTAGTTTGTTAGAAGAGGAAGGCGTGAATTCTGTTAGGGAATGAATAAAAAGGAGAGTCAGGGAATAAGAGAGGACATCAAGGAATTAAGGGGAGGTAAGATGTAGTGGGGCTCTTTGAGCAGGGAGGTTAGTAGAACCTCTAAGGTCTGCATTATCTCTATCATTTTCTTGTTCTTGAATTTCCCTGTTAGTATTAGTGACAGAAAGAGAGAGTGATAGAGGCCCAATTATTAGGAAGGTATTTGTGAGAAGGGGCCAGGATGTGGGGGCTATGGGCCACGGAATACACGATGGCCCTTGTAACAATTAGAAGGTTAGTTAGTTACTATTGATGAGTTAGTGACTGAGTAAGGAGTTTGGTTAGTTACTGTTTGGTAGTCATAAGGGGTTAGTGGGGAGTGGAGAGTCAATTTTTTGGGTTGTCACGAAACAGTGAGTTTAGGAGAAAAAGAGGCGATCTCTCGAATAATCTCTCAAATGTACCATTTTTGGGAGTTCAAGCCACATTGGCTGATCTTCCTCATTCATCAATAATATCTATTCCTGTTCCTATCTTCTTCTTCTTCTTTCTTTTACTCTTATCAACTGGTATCAGAGCCTCCAACCCGATGGGTCCTTCATGGTGGGTGCGTGGAAGATGGAGGTACAATTGGATCCATGAACAAGGCGTTGAGCGAGATGATGTAGCAACTCGCGGATCTTCGGCAAGATAGCATGAATGTCGCGTGGAGGTTAGACCGCTTTGACATACGATTCTCGGAGCATGACGCTGAGATCGCCACGGTGAAGAATGGGAGAGATCCATTTTGGGTGGAAACGAGTGAGCATTCCAGTGGTGGCGACGGTGACGGCGAGGGAGTCATCGGCGGAGATCGTCGGAACCTAGCCCACCCATTTTTGAATCTTGGAGAAAGATCGATCTTCCTTTTTTCAACGGAGACGAAGCGTTCGCATGGGTAGACAAGGCAGAGGGGTTCTTTCGAAAGAGTGGGCTGCCGAAAGAAAGATGGGTTTCCATTGCTTTCTTGGCCATGGAAGGTCGCGCTCTTACTTGGTCCTGTTGGTGGGAGAGTGACAAAGGAGGTATTGATTGGGAGGCCTTTAAGCCCGAGTTGCTCCAGCGGTTTCAATCAGTAGATATGGCTGACCTGTTCTCTCTGTTGTTGCGATTGCGTCAAGAAGGGACTGTGCGAGAATATAGAGAAAAGTTTGAGAGTTTCGTCGGCGTAGTGGAGTTAGCTGATCGGCGTTACCTCAACATCATTTTCCTTAACAGGCTACGTGAGGAGATCACTGCCGAGTTAAGCCTTCATTCTTTCGATTCCCTTAAAGATATGATGACCATGGTGGAGCGAGTTGATGAGAGGAATAGGTTGTACTCAGGGAGTGGGGCACCGATTCTGTTCGAGGGTCATGGGATTGCAAGGGAGCGAGGAGTGTCCATAGGGAGTGGGTGGGGCCCTTCCTCACGATCGTGTCCTCCAACGACAGGCAGTAGGGGCACGAACCAAGAGAGTGTGGGCTCTAGCGGAAGTCAACACCCACCTAGGAGTGCCGTGACACGCCTCTCGGAGTAGGGTTCGAGTGGCTATCGGGGTAGAGGATTCCAACCACTACCAGACGATGAGTACAAAGAATGGAGGCTCAAAGGGTTGTGTTTTACCTGCGATGAGAAGTTCTCCCTTGAGCACATTTGCAGGAACAAACACTTTAGACTCATGGTCTTAGAAGGTAATGAGGACCTAGAGGAGCCAATTTCTCCTAGTGACGAATCCAGAATAGAGGAAGGCCAATTGTTTCAGCTAGATGGACATTCCTTGGCGGGATTTTCCACTTCCAAGTCCCTGAGGGTGTGGGGGACAGTTTCAGGCACTAAGGTTCGAGTTTTGATTGACAGTGGGGCCTCTCACAGCTTCATTTGTTAGAAATTGGTGAAAGAATTAAAGCTACCTATTTTTGCTACTCCTGATTTTTGGGTCAAGGTAGGGAATGGCCACAAGGTGAAGGGCCAAGGCACTTGTGATCAAGTGGAATTAGAGGTACAAGGCATACGGTTCCAGCAGAAGCTGTTTTTGTTCCCCTTAGAAGATATGGAAATCGTGTTGGGTTGGGAGTGGTTGGCCAGTTTGGATGACATTAAGGCAAATTTCAAGAAGTACACTTTGAGGATTAAGCATCAGGGGCAGAAACTGATTATTAAGGGTAATCCGGACTTATGTCGAGGGGGAGTACCTTTCAAAGCCCTGCAGAAACAAGTGCATAAAGAGGATGAGGGATTCTTGGTGTGTAGTTGTATCAAATTTCGAGCACGGACTCTAAAGAACAACCCATCCCTCCAAAGGTTCTGCAGTTATTAGATGAGTTTGAGGGAGTTTTCCAACCTCCTTCTGGGTTACCTCATAATAGAAGGCATGACCACTCAATCACACTGCAGGAAGGAGCTAACATCCTAAACCTTCGGCCTTACAGGTACCCCCACTATTAGAAAATCGAAATTAAGAAGTTGGTAAATGATATGTTGATTTTTGGAATAATTAGGCCGAGTATCAGCCCATATGCCAATCCTATTATCTTGGTTAAGATAAAAGATGGAAGCTGGATATTTTGTGTAGACTATAGAGCACTAGATAAAATAAGTGTCCTTGATAAATTCCCTATACCTGTCATTGATGAGTTGTTGGATGAGCTGACAGGGATGGTGTTTTTCTCCAAGCTTGACCTTAAATCTGGATATCACTAAATTTGGTTGCGAGAACAGGACATTGAGAAAACTGCCTTTCGCACTCATGAGGGGCATTACGAGTTTCTCGTTATGCCATTCGGCCTTACTAATGCCCCATCTTCCTTCTAAGCTTTGATGAATGATGTGCTGTGACTAGTGCTTAGAAAGTTTGTTTTAGTATTTTTTGATGATATTCTTGTATATAGCCCCGATTTGCTAACCCATGTAGATAGGGAAACGTGCAGCTTTGGAGTTCCTCAAGTTGAGTATTTTGGCCACATTATATTAGCAGTTGGGGTGGTAGCTGACCCAGCCAAGCTAGAGGCTGTTTCGCAGTGGCCAGTCCCTAAGGATATTAAGGGATTGCACGGATTTTTAGGCCTCACAGGGTACTACCGCCATTTTGTACAAGGATACGGGGTCGTTGCTAAACCGCTGATGGATCTCACGAAGAAAGATTCTTTTAAATGGAATCCAGCAGCTAACTAAGCTTTTGAAGAGCTAAAGCAGTTCATGACTTCTCTGCCTGTGCTAACTATTCCAGATTTTTCCACAACTTTTGTGTTAGAAATGGATGCCTCCAATAAAGGAATAGGGGCTGTACTTTCTCAGAAGGACAGGCCAGTAGCCTACTTGAGTCAGGCTTTGTCAACTAGGGCGCAAACTAAATCAGCATATGAAAGGGAACTCATGGCCATTGTTTTAGTCGTACAAAAGTGGCGTCATTACCTCATGGGTAGACATTTTATGATCCAAACGGACCAATGGAGTTTGAAGTTTCTCACTGACCAAAGATTAAATGTGTGAAGAGCAATTTAAATGGACCTCTAAGCTCATGGGTCTAGATTTTGAAATCCAATATCACTTTGGGAAGGATAACAAGGTTGCTGATGCTCTCTCTCGCCAGATGACTTATGCTGCCCTCTCTTTGGTTTATTCTACCTTATGGGATTGGGTTGATGAGGAGTTTCACTAGGATCCTCAACTGTCTCAAGTGTTGAATGATTTACTAAGTTAGCCGCAGTCTCATCTGGGGTTCTCCACAGTTGGGGGTAGCTTATATTTTGAAGGGAAAGTAGTGCTTCCCCATACTTCTACTATTATCCCTCTCCTCTTAGCTGAATTTCATGACTCTGTGGTTGGAAGGCATTCTGGGTTTTTACACATTTTTAAAAAGGTTGCTGGGGTTGGCAAGGGTTGCAGAAGGATGTCAAGCAATATGTTGCTGCTTGTGACATTTGCCAGCGCAACAAATATGCGACTTTGGCTCCAAGTGGACTCTTGTAACCTCTTCCGATTCCAAAATAGGTTTGGTCCGAGCTTTCTATGGATTTTATTTCTGGGCTGCCTTGGAGTAATGGGAAGGATACCATCATGGTGGTAGTTGATTGATTAACCAAGTACGCACATTTTTACCTACTTGGCCATCCTTTCTCTGCCAAGGAGGTTGCTCAGTATTTTATTGATGGGGTGGTCCGTCTACATGGTTTTCCTTCCTCTATTATTTCCAACAGGGACCCCTTGTTTTTAAGCCATTTTTGGCAGGAGATGTTTAAGGTTGTAGGGACTAAGTTGCAGTATAGCACAGCTTACCATCCGCAAATAGATGGCCAAACTGAAGTGACTACTAGCTACCTAGAGGCCTATTTGCACTGTTTAACTAGTGAAAAATCAGGTCAGTGGCCTAAGTGGTTGCCATGGGTAGAGTTTTGGTTCAACACTTCCTATAACTCCTCTATTCAAATGACACCTTTTTGTGCTCTATATGGTCGTGATCCTCCTATTCTGTTTAGAGGGGAAACATTTCTATCTAAGGTTGAGGAAGTGAGGAAACTTACAGAGGAAAGAGACGCAGTTCTGGCTCAGTTGAAGACCAATTTGATAGTGGCATAGCAGTGTATGCAATAATCTGCTAATAAGCACAGGCGTAAGGTTGAGTTTGTTGTGGGAGACTAGGTGTACTTGCGGATTCAGCCATATCGGATAAGATCTTTAGCGCGGAGATGCTGTGAGAAGTTGTCTCCTAGATACTATGGTCCATATCAGATTTCAGAGCAGATTGGGGAGGTTGCTTACCGGTTGGTGTTACTTGCGAATAGCCGGATTCACCCAGTTTTTCATGTTTGCCTTCTTAAACCTACTCTTCCACCAACTGCTATACCTCAACCCTTGCCTCCCATTCTCTCAGATGATTTTGAGTTGTTGGTTGAACCCCTAGACCTCTTGGATTTGCGCTACACATCTGCAAGTCAAGCAGAAGTTTTGGTTCATTGGAAGGGCCTTCCTCCTTGTGACAACTCGTGGGAGCTTTTGGATAGTCTGCTAAGGTCTTTTCCTCATCTTCACCTTGAGGATAAGGTGAAAGACTTAGGGGGAGTGTTGATAGAGGCCCAATTATTAGGAAGGTATTTGTGAGAAGGGGCCAAGATATGGGGGCTATGGGCCAAGGAATACGCAATGGCCCTTGTAACAATTAGAAGGTTAGTTAGTTACTATTGATGAGTTATTGACTGAGTAAGGAGTTTGGTTAGTTACTGTTCGGTAGTCATAAGGGGTTAGTGGGGAGTGGAGAGTCAGTTTTGGGTTGTCACGAAACAGTGAGTTTAGGAGAAAAGGAGGGGATCTCTTGAATAACTTCTCGAATGTACCATTTCTGGGAGTTTAAGCCACATTGGCTGATCTTCCTCATTCATCAATCATACCTATTCCTGTTCCTATCTTCTTCTTCTTTCTTTTACTCTTATTAGAGAGAGAGAGAGAGAGAGTCTTCTATGTACTTTCAATGAATTGCTCCCAAGTTCTACAATCAAAATTTCTGTTTCCATCATAATCGCACTCCACAACTCAAAAAACCTTTCTAATAACCTAGTATTCTCAGTGGCTCATGTTATGTTGCTCCTAATTAAGTTTGGGAGTAACTTAGTCCAGTCTTTAAATTGTAAAATAAAATTGCAAAAGATGGTCTCTTTTTATTTTTTTGTCAAACATAGGCCTTTGTGGATGGCTCGAGATCTTGCTAATGTGGACAAGATCTAGGTTATGGTCGAAGTGGAAGAGGTGGATGCGGCTGCCGGAGCTTGGAGTAGAAGATGACGGCGTAAGGTCGCCGGACTTCTTGTCTGGCGACATCTTTCGGTTGACGAGGGCGTAGTCTTCGACGGACTCGTTGGAGGAGGAAGAAGACATCATGTAAAGGACGAAGGTGATGAGGAGGAGCGGGATCACCACCACAAGCATCGTTGCTCGGAACTGGTAGATATTGTTGACGAGGGACTCATGGCAGCTGGGGTGCTTCAGCATTTAGCAGGAGGGCTCAAATTCCGACTAGTGGTGGTCGACGATGTGCAAAGGAGTTTCCGATGGCTTGGCCGTTGAGGAGCTTGATGGAGGACAGCGATCGATAACGGATCGGATCGTTGGTGGCGATGGCAGAGGCTTCAACTGCTTAGGATCTTGTAACGGCTCCAGCTTTGTTCCTTGGGATTTTCAACTGTTACTTATGGATTCAAAAATGACAACGATGATGACGGAGATCGCGAAAATGGCCTGACGATGATCCGACAGCCGCGTCCACGTCTTCTACTTCGGTATTATTTGGCGAGAAGAAGGGGAAAGTGCTCTGTTTTGCAAAAAAAATATAAAGAGACCTTCTTTTGCAATTTTATTTTACAATTTAAAGGCTGGACTAAGTTACTCCAAAACTTAATTGGGAGTAATGTAACACAAGCCATTCTTGGTACCTGTGTGATATTACAACTCACATTACTAACCAAAACCTTCAAAATCATTAATTCAATTTCCAAAATATGTTTAGGATAAAAAGGAAAAACCACAATTTGAATCACTTCCAGAAAACCTGAATTAAGTTCTAATACATAATCTTTCACGATTAAACTTTCCACACATAAAATCAACAAAAGCAGTAAATAGTATTACAAAATTAGCAATTAAAATTCATCATCATCATGATCATGATGCCTTCTGGTCACTCAGCAAGAACAGGATCTTCCCAGGTTTGAACAGCATCTTTATGACGAACTGCTTTCTTCTTCACCTCCACTTTGTAAAAGTAATGCTACTAACCATAGTAGCTCCTATTGCAACAAATGCCACCTGAATCCAAATTGAAATTATAGATAACTTTAAGATATAGGTAAAAATTGGGAAGCCAATGAAATTCCTTATGTAAAGAAAGATGATCATGATAGGTCAACTGAATTAGATAACCAATAAAGACAATCATCATAAACAAATAGGCACGAAAGAGGCCAACTAAAATGCAACACAGATCAACCCAAATCTATTTATAAATCACATCAAACACCAAAAACTAAAAAAAAATAAAAAAGGACAAAGAGATACCTTATTACCCTCAATCCCAAAATGATAAACCTTGATCCCATTTGACTTCAAAAACTCCATGTTAGCCTCAGGGTACAGCTTAGGACACAAGTACCTAAATCACTAATTCAGCATGCATTATAGACAAATGAAATTACAAAAGCACCAAATTGGGTAGATCAGATAACCACTGAAAAATTAAAGAAACTCCATGGCCAATAAAAAATGAGAGCAATTGTAAAATGCACTTGGCGGGGTTTCTGTTCTATTCTATTCTATTCTATTGTGGTTACAAACATGACGGAGCTGAGACCATGGGACTACGGGAAGGAGAAGTTGGCTGGCTCAGGGAAGCCAGACCTAAAAATGGCATTGTTGACCACGGCAAAGTTGAAGGGTGGGATGAAGAGACCCTCACCTTCAGCTTCACCCTTGTCACCTTAAGCACAATTCCAGATCGACCATCAGGCACATAATAACTTATAGATGGCTAACAATAAGGTATATTTACAAATCATGAGTATGACTGTTGGCATCCCAAAGAAGAATATTGCACATTTTTGCACATTATAGTAAAAGGAAAACAAGTTTTTGGCATTTAAAATCCAAAATTTCATCAATTAACATTGAGTTGATGTGTATGAGCTTATCCTCAACAAATTGATTTGATCCATTTGAGACGCACTACATAAATTGTAGCGATAATTCCTTTCTTTCCCCTTTTTTGTTTATTCCATTTTCTATGAAGCCAAACATAATCCAAAGAATGCCACGAAGGAACAAGCAAATTGGAATGTTATAAATCAAAAATCATCTTCTTTTCTCAAGCACTCAGTCATCCCCACAAAAAAAAAAAGAACAGATAGAGGTAGAAGGTGTGCACCTTCTTCATCAGAAACTCAAACATGGAGATGTAGTGCGAGGTAGATTAACAACTGGTGCAGGGAGGTACAACATGTTGGACCGCGTGGATAGCTTGAAAGCGTACAGCCTGTTGAGTGCATCCTTTGTGCCCTTCACAGTAAGGCACGAACCACCACATCAACTGGCGAGCTCCAAGTTCGACAGAACTCCACTATCACCAACTGAAATGGCTTTTCTAAGTGGGCTCATACTACTCTGCAATGCCATTTCTTCATAGAAGTTACTACCTTTCTTGTGTGTGTGTGTATGTGTGTTTTTGACAAAATAAAACTCTATAATAATACTAAAAAGTAACTTACCCAATACTGTGCTCCTCTCTGCAACTCCTCCTTCCCTTTTTTCCTTTGTGTCTCTTTCTCTCTCTCTCTTCTTGTCGTGCTATGTCTCTCTGTGTCTGGTGGTCTTTTCGTGGTGGTGGCTGGTCTTCTCTCTCTCGCAATGGAAGCGTCTAAGTGGAAGCCACCCATCTTTCCGCATTGGCTTGGGCACGCACAATAACAAACAACCTTGCAGCGGTAGCGGCGTAGCACCACAACCAACAAAGCGACGCCATAAGGAAATAGCTATGAAGGTCATGCAACCAACATGGCAATTCGGGATCCCAGTGCCAGCCATTCCTCAAACGTGACCGACAGTGCAAGCAAGAAAACAATGATTTGAGCAACGAATGGCAACTATGGTTTATACATTTTATATTTTTTTTCTAATTTTATTTTGATGAACTTTGGTTTTGGTTTGCTATCCTTCTACTATTCTGGCTTGGTTTTGTTGATTTAGGAGACATTTTGGATTCTATTTTGGATTGGAGACCTCAAGTTGTCTTATAAAATTTGTTTGCTATTTTGAGTTTGGCTGGTGGTGCAGGCGTGATCTTTCGTGTGTTTCTGTGATGTTCTAAGTGTGATGTTGTTTGCTATTTGTGTTCCTGAAAGTGACTCCTTTATGATCTCAACTCTGATGGGGATGTATGAGCTGTTGATGCTGTTTCTATGTCATTGATGATTGATCATGATGTTGATGCTAGATGCTGGAATATGTTGGTTTTAGAACTATGATTGTTTTACCACTTTGCTGGTCTAACAGATTTAGTTGAAAGTTTGAATTATTGGACTAATATTGTTGGCATGCAATATTGTTGTGTTTAGTGGGTTGATTCTTACTTATGCTGTGAGTTTTCGATATCTATGTTCTTTAATGAGCGGATCTTTCTTCTATTGTTCATGATAAAATTTGATATTTTTGACATGCTATCATGTGTTTTGTTGTTCTACATCAAGCTCTGCTTATCAATAACTAGAGGTACTACCTAGTTACTAGTATTGGTTGAGGTTTGTGCTGCTATTTGGCATGGTCTAACTATGGTCTCAGTCCTTGAGCAATTCATGTGTCCAATTGTTGGCATGCTATTCGGAATGCAAGACCAAATAGTGGCAAGTACAACATATCAGTCATTTGGACTAATATATTTATCAATTAATGGGCCGAACACATTACACAGCACAATGCTCTCGTTGTTGTCCCACAAGGTCCCTTGCTATTAAATATGCCACCTAAATCTATAGATGCATTCAACAACAGAGATGATTAAGGACGTGTCACATGTGATTCATGATGCAATTATGAATTTGGTTGAAAGTGGTTTAGTTCTCAATTTGTATTCAATGCAATTTCAATCTGTAGGTCCTAAGATGAATTGAATGAGAATGTCAATGATATGGCTAGCTTCTTCCCAAATGCTGATTGGCATACATGTTTAGCCACATTTAGTTTGGTGTTTTTGCCTCATGGTGTCAAAATTGATGTAATAAGCTGTGTTACTTTTCTTGTTTTGATCCAGGCTGTAAACTCTACTCTTTACTATCATTGGTGGATTGAGTTATTTATTTATGTATGAAAAAAAAAACTTGCTTTGGCTAAAACTGGTTACTGGAAGATCCTTGATGAATTAAAATTAGATATTTTCGTGTTAAGGAAAATGTGAATTCATAAAAATAACAATTTTTGATAAATTACTAAAGTTGGGATCAAACTTGGTCTTTTTTATTGAAGAAAATAGTCCAAAATTTAGAAAAATCTCAACTTTTATGAAACATCGATTAGATAGTATTAATATGGCAAAAAATGGAGTCAAATTGAGATTTAAAATGGAACTAACATTGGAGATACTTTTATAATAATACATCAATGTTATATTTGTTTGCTACTTCTAAAAGATATTTGCCAAACAAGTTTTTTGTTTTGTTGCTTTAAAAACTTGTTTTTAAAAATAATTATTCAAATATATTTTTTTATTTTTTATCATTAAAAAATTGTTTTGAGAGTAAAATTATTAAATAGATTTTTTTTATTCTTTTATTTTTTAAAATTAAACTTAAATTTATTTTTTTAAAATAATTTTAAAAAATTAAAAAATAAAAACACTTTCAAAAAGCTCTATATATATTTATGATTCTATCTTTCTAACTCAAAAGATTTTTTTAATCTCAAATTTATGTGAACCATTATGGGCTAATGGCCCACCACATTCATAATCTACACTTATCTCTTTTAACTGTATATCTATTCTTTTAACCTACACAAACAATAGCTAATATTAGGCTGATGATATGTGTTAACTTATGTCGTATCTTTGACAATTCTATGTTTATTATAAATTTTAATTGGAAAATTCAAATCAAAGTGATTTTTTAATTTCAAAAATTTGAGAGGATGCCAGTTACGAGTAAAACCCTTTGGGAATATATATGTTAAGGATTAAGGAGTAAGGATAAGGATAATAGGGAGCATGTAAAGTGAGTAGAATTAGTGATGGATCCAGAAAATTTAGGTATTAAGGATAAAGATAATATATAAACATAGCAAAAAAATTTAAACTTAATAAAATATTAGGGACAAAATATGTATATATTTATAGGGTGTTTGGCAAACTAAAAAAATCGGATAACTAGTTACAATGGGGTATGGTTTTTAGTAAATATTATTTGGTAACTACTTAAATATTCTAAAGCTAATTTTCATCTAAACTAATTTGGACCCAAAACCGGTTCTTAAAAAAATTAATTTTAAATTAGTTTTATTTCATTCCAAATTTTTCTACTTTTATTCTATATATTTTGATTACTTGTCAATTGTCCTCTGCTACTGCCCACCACTGTTCACCAGTATAGTCCACCATCATCCGCCGTCGACTGCCGTCAGCCACTGCCAATTACCACCACTGGCCACATTTGCCACCAGTTGCTGTTGTTGACCGCCACTGTTTGCCACCATTCATCATTGCCAGTGCCCGCTATCCATCACTGCCAGCCACCCCCATTTGTCGTTGTCGCCACCTGCCACCGTTCGTTATCGTTGGTCACCACCATTCATTATTGCCGCCAACCACCACTGTCCGTCACCATCACTGCTAGCCACTACCGTCGGATGCCACCATCCCACCATGGCTGCCATCGTCTGTCGTTGGCGGGCACCACCATCTGCAATAATTTGCCACCGACGGCCGCCGCCGACCATCACCATATGTTGCCGTTTGCTAAATTAGTTTATTTAATGATGTAGTAAAAAAAAAGGTACAAAAAAATAAGAATAAGAAAAACATATATTAAAACTAATTTTTAAATTATGAAATCAAACAACTTTTAATTACAAACTAGTTCATTTTTATACCAGTTAATATATTGAGGTTGCTAAACACTCACTATATATTTTAAAAAAAAAATCTCAAATTCTTGTGGGGGCATGTGCCCCCAAAATTTTATACATAGATCTATCATTAAGTGGAGTGATTAATTATGATAGTAAGAAGAGTAAATTTTAACTATTAAATTTTATATATATAATCAAAATTTAAATATAAAATTATGTAATTTTTTTAAGTAATTATATAATCTTTAAATAATTTTTAATTTCAACCATCTATATTAATGACAAAAATATGCTCCCCTCATCTCTCATATAAGGATAGCTCTCTCCCTTGATTCACTACATATATAATATGGTTGTGTTTTTTTAAGCTTTTTGTTAATAAAAAGTGATTTTGCAACTAGTAAAAAAATTATTTTTAATAGAAGTTACTCATTGCAATTTTTATTCAAAATTTAAAAATAATTTTTTTTAACTTTTGAGTAAAAGTTAAAATGAATAGTTTTTGTAAAAGTACTTTTCTAGTTTAAAAAAATCACTTTTCTATTAAAATAAGCTGAACTAAACATATCCTATTTCTCATAAATGGTGTATATATATATATATATATATATATAATCAAGTTTGAAAAATAATATCAAAAATTGAACCGAACCTATTAATTTTCATGAAATAAAAATCAATTCAAACCAATATTTTTTAGCTTTGATTAATAATCAATTATTTTGAATCAATTTTTCGTTTCGATTTGGTTTAGATTTTTTTCACATTGAAATTTGAACACCCTTAAATTGAATCATGGCTAAATTGGGTCACGATTCTATTTAAATTTTAAAGTGAATCTTTCCTTGGCCAGCAACCAACATAAGTACGTAATATTTCCTTTCGAGGTGAACATAAATACATGCAATACATGATTTTTTTTCAGCTGTACATAAATACATAATATTGTTGTCACGCGATAAGGAGTAACACATGTGCCAGGTCAATTGTCTATTTATTTGACGGGCAATTAAGTAATTACATTCATATAAGGGACGGTGTAACATATATATATATATATAAAACAAAGAAAACATCAGGAAAGGGAGTAGGTATCATTCGGCTCCACAATTGTAGAACTGGAATGAAATCAGGCAACCTCTCCAATATTGGTGTTGCAAGTGGTACATCAATATGGCAGGGAATGTAATGTTACGGAGACCAATCTTATTTGAAAAAAACAAAACCTTAATATAAAATAAAATCAATTATCAGTTCATATAAAAATAAATTAGATTAAAATTGTTGACACCAAATTTTTTCTATATTCAAATTGATTAGTCGCTAAAGATTTAGTGTTTTTGATCATAGTTATAAAACTTGAACAGAACCAACTGGTTTGACAAGGGAACCAATAAACCGGTTAAGTAATTTGGTTTGAACTGTATACAAGATTGAACTTGTTTGGAAATCAGTGCAAACTGAGCTAACTTGACTGATTTTTCAAGGAACCGATGACCTGGCTGAGTTTAATCAAACCAACCGGTCATGCATATTAAAAAAAAAATACTCATTTGAATCTTTTTTAATAAAAATAGATAACTTTATAAAATTTTAATTTTAAAAAAATATATTAGATGGCTTTCCCAACGTATCATTCAACCACTTGAGCCTTGAAGCAACAGGAACATAAAGGCTAAAACCATTTTATTTTATAACTAACTATTCGGCTTCCAATTCTTTCCACTATCCTATATGAGACTAAAATAGTAGAAAGCAAATTGCATATATATAGGTTGTTCAAAGACTTCTAATGCAAGTGATATGCTGCAGGATATTCATTAGCTTGTAAGTGACACAAATTTCACTTTATAATCTATGTATTTTTATATATTTATTTAATTATATATGTGTCTCAACTAATTCAACTAGTGGCTCATTGATGAACCAATAACTTAGTGACCCCATGTTTTTATTGAGTCAATCATTGGATCAAGTTTTATAACTATGTTTTTAATGTTCAATTTCAATATCTCAAATACTATAGTTGTGTATAGATTTTTTTTTAATTTCAATTATATTTTTCTTTTGCAAAATTTTAAAAAAAAATGATAGATGATAAAAATACATTTCCTTTTACTGGGCCAAACACCATTTTCGGCCTGAACCAATACCATAAAAAATAAAATCAGAAAATGAAAAATGGGACAATATAAAAACATAAGCTTCCATACCAAAAACATAGAGGACGCAAAAAAAATACCAAAAACAAATAAGGTCCAACTCTTTCATTTTAGGGTCCCAAACATCTATCAAACAGAAAAATGAAAAGAAAATCAAAAGAAATGAATCTAGGCCTAACCATCTATTAATTATAATAAACAAGCATGCACAAGAATAAAAATAAACATTAATAATAAAAAAAGCATATTATTTTATCCTCTACTTTGTCTACCACATCTGCTATGTAGCTTCAAAGGTCTGTACAAAATTGATATATAGGTCATGAAAGTTCTCCTTGAATACCTTAGTAATCCTGTGCAGGGCGAGAGCTGGTGGAAGCCAACTATATTATAAACAATAGACTAAGTCAGGTATCTTTTAATTAAATTTTTTATCATAATTAAAAATTCATAATAAATTTTAATTTAAAATTACTTACCAAGATTTATCATCATATTTGAGCTCCACACACTAGTTTATGGAGCCCTATGAGGGGATGGACAATAAGGCCTACTCCACATACCTAGAGTTGGGTATCATAACAAACTTCTAGATATGTGGAGGATGACTAGGAGTGGTGGAAGTAGTAGCAAGAACACTAGTAGTAATGGTGAGAATGGTGGAGGCAGGTGCAATGGAGAGAGTGGGTAGAGCATAAGTGCAAGGAAGTAAACCATGGTTCCTTGGTCTACCCCTACCCCTGTTTTGTCCAGAACTAAATTTTCATCCTGCCATAAATGACCTGTATAAATGCAAAGAATTAAATTGTTACATCAAAATAGATATGCACAAAATTGAAAACATAAAAGATATATTAACTAAATAAAGACACAATGCACTTAGCGCCTCATTAATCTGAAAGTTGAGGACTATCTTTATCATTCTCGGATTAAAGATCATTGAATTCCTTTTACTCATCCTCAAGGTTGTCCCTTCTTATCAAAATGACTCATTGATATTGCCTTAAGAGTTCAATTATATCAACTTTTCTTGAAATGAAATATAGATTGGAGGGGATGTTGGTATCAACAACAACCTTGGAAGGACTTGAATCATCACTCAAATACTTTTCAACCTCTACTCAATCCCTTGGTTTGTATTTTATTACTATCTTCTAATTAGATTTGCACTGTTCATGGTATGGCAGATAATAAACTTATCTTATATTTTGGGCGAAGATAAATGGATCAAAATTTTTATATCTTTTAGTATAATTCATCTCAATTATTTTATAGTGATTGCATTTACGTGTTCCTCTGGGACGTGGTGGATCATACCGTTCATAATTGAATAGGAGAGCCCTTTTAAGAGGTTCACTAGGGTACTCCAACTCAATTATTTTATTAATCACTTTATGCTAGTCACTTTCTTCATCTTCAGTATATCCCTTAACACAAAGCTCAATGCTGTCAGTTTTCTTTTAACTTCCCCAATCAATTGTATGAAACATGTAACCATTGATGTGGTAAATTGGCCAACTTGTAGCTATGATTTTCGGACCCCAAGATAAATTGTACAAGTAAGGATTGGTTACACTATTCCTCTTATCATGCACTTAAGTATAAAGATTGGAATATCAATTACATAGTAATACAAAAACAAAAACACAAACAATAAAATAGAATCACTATGCCATATACAAATGATTTGAACTATTTGGGAAATTATTCAAAGAATTGCTAGCCATATAGTTGCTCAAAATACTTGTAAACATTAAACAAAGTACAACAGAAGACATTATCACAATTTACCATTATGCAGGATTTGGGAAATTAGAGAACAAAAAATACAAGAAGATAGTTTATCAGCTACCTTTTGAATGACTCTTCTTATCACAATTTAGTAGTAAATGTAAATGTACAGACTTCCATTCACTCTCAGTCAACCATCGGTCTTTGCATCGTCCAGCAACATGGCTAGATTGGTTGAATACTAACAAGGCTGGCTTGATTAAACTTTCACCACCATCATCATTCTGACTAACTCTGGTCCTCCTAGGTTGGACATGCGGCCCAAAGTAGTAGGATCAAAAATTAGATGTCTCCTTCGAAATATATTCCTGACATATCGATCCCTCTATTTTAGCTCTATTATTTACCATTCTTTTGAACCCTCCTATTTCCTGCTTGATTGGGTACATCCTTCTATATTGGACTAGCCCATATACCCGTGTTTTGTATGCCAAGTGTACAGGCAAGTGCTCTATAGAGTCAAAAAAATCTAGAAAGAAAGATCCTCTCTAACTTACAAAAAATAATGGGAATGTTCTTCTCCATCACCAAAAAATTATCAACCTTGAGAGTGGATGAACAAACATCTTTGAAATACTCACTTAACTTAGTTATTGGCCTTTAAACATGATCGGATAGTTCTCTCAAAGCAACAAGCAACAGATACTCCATAAATACATGACAGTTATGACTTTTTATGCCAAAAAATTTTCTTTGTGCAGCAGTCACACATTTACCTAAATTTGAGGTATAACCATCAGACATTTTTAACTCTTACATCCACTTACACACATCCTGTTTTTGCACATAAGTCAGTGTATAACTAGCCTTAGGCATAGACTAACAACTATCTCTTAAGGGTTGTAAATTTAACTCAAGGTGTCTACAGTGCTTTCTCATTATCTTTAGTTAATTACTATTCATTACAATATGCATAATATTATCAAATATGTTCTTCTCAACATGCATCACATCTAAATATGACGAAATAAATGATCCTTCCAATAGGGTAGTTCGCAGAATATACTTTATTTGGTCCAATTATATTCTATCCCATAACCAAGCAATCTATTTTTTTTCCAACTTTTGTAATCTTTAGAAGTCGCCTAACCTTGTCCTAAATTTGCCAACCGATAAGTGTAACAGGAGCCTTCTCACTTTCTATGGTATTCTTTCTAAATCCAAGCAAGATCCATATATGAAAACCTTTAATGACAATCAAACTAAGAATTCTTTTTTGCCATACTTCAGAGTGAATGCTTTTGTATCCTTCATACATATCATACACGTTAATTTCCCTCGTGTCATCCATCTAAACAACATCCCATAAGTTGAAAAATCATTGATAGTTTGCATCAATGCTGCCCTTAATATAAAATTTTGCTTGGTTGAGATGTCATAAGTCAAAATACCATCACACCATAACTCATTCAATTCATCAATTAAAGGTTGGAGATAGGCATCGATCTTGGCCTTTGGATTATCAGGACTAGGGATTATATAAGTTAAGAACAAGTAAGGATCTTTCATGCTTATTTCAAGCAGAAGATTGTAAGGAGTAACAACCATAGGCTAACAAGAATATTGTTTACTAAATTAATTGTTAGAAGTAAAATCATTGGCACGTAGCCCTAACCTAATATTACAGGGACTAAATGCAAAATTAGGATAAATTCTATCAAGATATTACCAAGCTTCACTATGAGAAGGATATGTCATTACACTATCACACCTTCGATTCTTAAAGAGCCACCTCATGTAAGGTACTAAACTCATTGATGCATACAACCTTTTAAGTATAAGGATTAGGGATAGATGGTGCATTCTTTTATACGAAACATCCTTGTATGCCATACTTCCCCTTCTCTTTTGCTTAAACTGAGGCTCTGCACAAAATTTACAATGATTTAGGGTAGCATCATCTTTATAATAGGGCATACACCTATTCAAATAACAATCAATCATCACTTCATTCAACCAAACCTTAGAAACTAGCCTTTTGGCTTGGTAAAAATCCTTAGGGATAGTTTCTGATTGTGGACTAATCTCACTCATTAATGAAGCCCACTGATCGAAGCAACTTTGGTTTTGGTTTATCTCTGACTTATTACTCAACATTCTTACAGCCAGAGACAACTAGGGATGTACACACCCTTCCTATAAAGGCCTATTCGCTGCCTTTAAAAAATTATAAAATCTCTCATCATTTGGATTGGGAACCTCTTTCAAAAGTTCAGAATATATTCCAAACTCATGGCTAATAGCATCGAAAATCATTTCCTAATAATGACAAAGGTTATTTTCCCAAGTTACATTATCACCCTCTTTATTCCGGTTACTTCCAATATAACTTACACCATATTGATTCTCCAATGGAAGGATTTCTTCATGTAGAAATACTTGCATGGTCCAGGAGCACCACGTGGATGTGCTTCTAGACTAATCATGTAAGTGTATTTTACATGGAATCCACCACTAATATATAATCCCATACAAAATATACTTATATGATTGACCGGGAGCATAGCCACATGGTACTCCTAGAGCATGTAAGTATTTCTCATTCTTCATGTTCAATCCAAACCTAGTAATCAGGCTTAAACCCCTCTTTGTATAGGTGATATCTAATGAACTCTATATCTCAAAATTTTCTACATTTACATTTGCGACAAGGACACCTAATTGTCCCTTTACGTGTAAACTACTCTATTCGAACACAAGCTGCTATAAATTTATCAACCCCCTCATAAAATTGCGGTTTAATTCCCCCCCCCCACCTGGGTGCAATCTATCATATATCTATACTCAATTTAGAGCAAACATTGTATCTCAACAATGTCACACACCTACAGAGTAACACAATTACACATCAATAAAAAAAATTGGGCAAAATCTCCCCTTAAATTAGGAGTTCCACTAATTTTTCTTATAATAATTTTTTAGTCCACAACAATATTTTAGTTCACATTTACAATATTTATTTAATTCAAGTAATATTTTAAATGTTCAAGAAGATTTAGGCAGAGTCTCTGCTCAATTTATGAGCTTTAGAAAAATTATTTCATCGATTAAACACAAATAACAATTACTTATTTCATTATAGTAATTATTTAACTCAAACAATATTCTAAATGATCAAAAAAATTTGGGCGAAGTCTCCCCTTAATTTAAGAACCTCCACAAAAATTATTTCATTAGTCAAAGCAAACACATGCAATCATGCAATTTAATCAGTTAATCTTAAAAACTATTTTAGAGCACATCCTTGTACTTCACATCATGCAAACACACAATACCTAAGCATACGATTCAAATAATTGGAAAGAACTTTAAGCCTTCTCCAAGTCATGTAATCGCATCATCTTTTTTCCATCTTACAACTCTATCCTAGAAATTTTAAGTCTCTAATATTTTAGAAAATATACAGTTAAAAAAGGGTACAATTTACATACTTAATGCTTTACAATTCACTCCAATCAATCAATGCACCAATCACCAAATACTCCAAATGAGATATTTAACAACCAACACAATAAAATAAGTTAGGTAAGTAACTTAAAAACTAAAATCTTTAAATAAAGAAATGGAAATGGAATGAAAAAAGAGGCTAAATTAAAAAATAAATCGATTAAAATACTCAATGACATACCACGAATATAATGGCGGTCTCTAGCAGCGAAATGGAAGCTTCGACGGCAGTCAAATGGCCAATGGTCATATGGGGGGATGAGAGAGAGAGAGAGAGAGGCATGAATGAGGAAGAAGAAAGGAGTTGTCTCATATTCTAATGTTCTAGTTTAATATTATCGATGGGTTATGTCATTAAAAAGATAACGAAACGAATCGTTTCATTAATCAACCACTACCGATGAAAAATTCATCGGTAATATGAAAACGAACAGCCTCACATAGTATCCTTAAAATTTCAAATACCAACCAATTTTTTGTTAGTAATATTAAAAAAAATAATCTGAACAAAAAATAAAATAAAAAATAATATTTACTTATTTTAATTATCAACAAAAAAATAAACAAGAAAATATAATTCGATACCAACAATTTTTTCATTAGTAATTTACTTTATTTACTGATTGAATTTTCATCGGTAAAATTTTAAATTTAAACAAAAATGAAAATTAAAATGCAAAATATTACTGATGGCAAATTTGTCAATAATGATGTGGTATCATTAGGTGCGAATATTTATCAACAGTTTTCCCGATGGATTGAGCATCTGTCAATAAAATTTGACGTTAATTTTTGCCTTGTATTTTACTGACAATAAATCCGTCGATATTTTTGATGGATTGTTTTCTTTGGTAAAATGTATCAATTGTGAGCTAATTACTAGTAGTGAATAATGGGGTTGCCATGTAAGATGAGGTAGAGAGAAAGAGAAAAAGTTAGAGAGAAAACTCCTCCTATCTAATAATAGGTATTACCTACATCTTAATTTCAATAGAGCAACCAAATACTCTATTTATGATTAGGAGCAGAAACCTCTCCTTGTATCACAATATGATAGGCCTAGCCGACCCACTGTAACAAGCTTATAAACAAGGATCTATAAACATTTCCACCATGCAATAAGCAGTGTTTAATAATAGTAGATCCAATAACAATAATAATCACAAATTTTGGGCTTAAATAATAGTTTAATTATTTTGACATTCAATTAATCTGCATTTTTATAAAATATGGTGTTGACGTATGCTAACCCACGTAAAATATTTCAACATATATTAGGATAAAAAGTATAAAAGTTTTTTATGTTAAAAATACATAGAAAATAGATTCATTGGTTATTTCGTAAAGTGATTAATAAATAAATTGTCTGCATATAAATGTTTGTTAAAGTATCAATTCGTATTGAAATTACATTTGACGTGATATGTCATGTCATATGGGAAGATAATTAATCTAATTAATGGGTTTGATAGACTAGTATTAACAACCTTAATTCATGCTACACCAAGTCACCAATCAACTCTACAAGCTACTAATGATCTTCTTGTATAAATTGGGAAGCTTTCATTCACAACTATATCCCGGCATATCCAACATCATGAGTGGCTTTCTTGTGCCATTTTTAGTATTATTAGCTCTTGCTATGTCTTATAATTTCCTCACTATCATTCAAGACTTCTTAGTTCATGTATGCGACTTAGTGAAGTCCTATGAGATTTCACTTATATTATGGTGTGGCTTGTTAGCATCATTAGGCACACTTCACCTTATTAACACCTGCCGAAAAAAGCAGGTTTATCTAGTGGATTTTGCTTGTTACAAACCTGATCCTGCATGCATGTGCTCTAAGGAGATGTTCATCGAGGGACTAAAGACTACAGGGCAATTCCGAGAAGAGAGCTTAGATTTCCAAAGAAGGATTCTGGATAGGTCTGGCCTTGGTCAGAAGACTCATATGCCAGAGTCTACAATGAAGACACCACCAAACATCTGCTTAGATGAGGCAAAGAAAGAGACAGAATCTGTGATAATTGGTGCCATTGATGAGCTTTTGTCGAAAACAAAAGTGAGGACAGAGGATATAGGAATTCTTGTGACGAATTGCTCTGTATTCAACTCAACACCCTCTCTCAGTGCAATGGTTGTCAACCACTACAAGCTTAAGCATAACATTTTGAGCTATAATCTAAGTGGTATGGGTTGTAGTGCTGGACTTGTTGCCATAGACCTCGGCAAACGACTCTTGCAGGTACTTTCGTCCTACTCATATAAGATATCGTCTCACTTTTTACTTTTTCTTTGGGTTTTTTTTTCTTTTTTGTTTTTTGGGGGGGGGGTAATCTTTTCGGGTGAGTTGACTATATAATATTGTAATTTGACATTAACATATTGTTTGTAAAGTTAACTCCTTTAATTTTGTAAGAATGTCTGTAGTTTGATTTGCATCGGTTTTAAAGTAAAACATCAGTATATCTAAATAATAATTATTACTGTTGGACTGGTTAGAAAATCGAAACAATTCAAGCTTTTATATTTAAATCAGTTTAGGTTGATTCAGTTGTTAAAATTTTTATTAAAATTAATTATCAGTGATTTTATATAATATTATTTTAAAATATAAACTAAATGTTAAAGTCATATTCTAGACTAGCAATTTCAGTATATTATATATAATAAAAGTTTTGAAAAATAAAATCATACACAAACTTAAAATTATTTGCGGACTAAAGGAAGTTATAGATAACAAAACATTTAAAATATTAAGTTGAGATGTAATGATGATCTAAGAGTAATTGTAATAAAGTATTATAAATATATCCATACATAGATAAAATAATCGATTTAATTCGATTTAGAGCAAGGTCGAAAAAAGCATGAGAATCTTTTTAATCTGCAATCCTTAGGCCATTTATAAATGATCTCTAAACATTAAAACTTTACCTTGATCTTAATATCTTAATATCTTAATCGAATGACCGATATCAAACCCGCCTAAATATATCTGTACAAAAAAAGAAAAAATTGAACATGACCTGCGCTTTAAATTCAAAACTATAATGAGTCATCAAACATTGAAGCTCAAACAGATAGCATTTTAAATTTAAATCATTGCGTATCAGCAAAAAGAAAAGAAAAAAAAATCATTGCTCATAATTAATGTTCCTTGATCCCTCTTTTTTCTGTCGTCCTTTTTTTCTTTTTTCGGTTGTACTTTTACATGCACAGGTGCATCCAGGTTCTTACGCCTTGGTTGTGAGTACTGAAAACATTAATGGTGGCTCGTACTTTGGAAACAACCGGTCCATGCTTGTCTCCAATTGCCTCTTTCGTATGGGTGGTGCAGCAATCTTGCTCTCCAACCTTCCTTCTGATTCTTGTCGTTCCAAATACCATCTCAGACACACTGTTCGCACCCACAAAGGTTCTCAAGATCATTGCTACAATAGTATCACTCAAAAAGAGGATGAACAAAGTGTTACCGGTGTTGCACTTTCCAAAGACATTATGAGTTCAGCTGGAGAAGCCCTTGGAGAAAACATCTCAACTCTAGGGAAATTTGTCCTACCCTTAAAGGAACAACTGAAATTTTTGGCAAATTTAGTTGCCAAAAAGTTTTTTAAGATAAGGGTCAAGTCTTATACACCTAATTTCAAGCTAGCTTTTGAGCACTTCTGCATTCATACCGGCGGGAAAGCGGTGCAAGATGAGATACAAAAAGTCCTTGCACTCAGTGATTGGCATATGGAGCCTTCTAGAATGGCTCTTTTCAGGTTTGGTAATACATCAAGCAGTTCTGTGTGGTATGAATTAGCATATTGTGAGGCCAAGGGAAGGGTCAAAAAGGGTGACCGGATATGGCAGATTGCATTTGGGTCAGGATTCAAGTGCAACAGTGCCGTGTGGTGTGCTCTCCGAACCATTGATCCATCCGAGGAGAAGAACCCGTGGACAGATGAGATTCATGAATTCCCTGTTGATGTTACAAATTAAAGTGGGCCTTATTTGTTGAAAGCTATCATTCAATGTCATGATAACTAGTGGGGATTAATGGTTTGCAAATAAATGACCATTGATGATAATTGTCTGCGACTCTACTCTTATTATTATTCTCTTAATAAAGATTTTTATACAATTTCAAAGCAAGGTTAAGAAAATCAAATCATGTATCGAATTGGATAAATCACTAATTTAAAGGTTTATGGATTCAACCAATTTAATTGGACTGTAGTATAATATAATATATGTGCTCTCCGAATCATTGAGCGTGTGTTTGGTTTTACGATGGAAACAATCACAATTGATTAATTGATTCCCCAACCTTAGAATCGATTGCGGCTTTTATGTTGCATGTTTGGTTAGGTACTTCTAAAGTCAATTCTTATCTCTAAAATTAATTTTAAGAAAAGTGAAAATTTTTTACTTTTTATTAAAATTACTTTTAAATGAATTATCAAATATAAATCACTTTATCTCAAAATTATTTCTAACCAAATCAATTCCAACAAAATCAATTCCACAATATCAGGAGAAGAACCCGTGGACAGATGAGATTCATGAATTCCCTAATCATGTTACAAATAAATGGGGTCCCTATTTGTTGAAAGCTATTATTCGATGTCATTATAACTAGTAAGGAATAATGGTCTGCGAATAAATGACCATAGATAATAATTGTCTGGGGCTTTATATATATATATATTATGAAATTAAGAAAATTATTAAACAATGAGTAAAATGTTGATGATATTAATATTGAACTAATTTTTTTGGTAACTTGCTTATATAATTTATAGCTTATATCAACCCTAATATTAATATATCAATTATGTACAAATATAATTATTTTTATAAAAATAAATATAATTTAAAATGTTTATATTTATACTTGTATAATGCAAGACTATTTATCTAGAAGAGTTGAAATATAGAGTACTCAAGTTCCACATTACTTTGACTAAAAAGTTTTCACTTCAAACACAGCTATAAATATCCATATATGATATTACTTTGTATACATCTCCTCTAGGCTCTTTCTAAAAGAGTAAGAAATCTAGTAATTTTTTATTTGGTCAATCAAAATAAAAAAAATTTTGAAAAAAATAAAAAAATTATGAACGGGCCAATTGGGTGAATTGGACCAGTTTAGCCAGTCCATCAATTTTGGGTTGGTTTGCATCAGATCCCTTTGGGTTTTTAAATTTTCGATTTTTCTATTATGACCGAATTGGCTAAGGGATCGATTCCCAGTTGGACCGGTCAATTGGTCGGCCCGATCCAATTTTCTTAACTTTGCTTTAAGGTGATAGGCACCTAACACCCTAGAGAAAAATAGAGGGAGAGATGTGGAGAGAAAAAAAAATGAAGAGAAAAGCATATAGGTGGATCCCATATTTTTGAGAGGATGCTAGGAGTTTTAGAATCATATCATATCACTCCTCTATTCTTTTTTGTGTTTGATTTATTTCATTTGACAAATTTAGACTTCTCAAAACCTGTTTCACAAGATATCATCAACAACCCCCCAACCCTCCAGTACTACTAAAAAAGGACTGCTCGCATCAAATCAAGATCCATAGGAGAAATACTTATATGGTCTAAGAGTACCACATGATTGTACTTCTAGTCAATTATATAAGTATATTTTATATGGAACTCATCACTAATACATAATTCCATATAAAATGTACTTACATGATTAGATGGGAGCACAATCACATGGTACTTTCAGACCATACTAATATTTCTCCATCCACAGTGATCACACGCCACACTAGATGGGGTGCATTCAAGACATTGTCGTAGTTCCAAACCAAAAAATTAAGGAAGAAAATTTAGAAGCTAACTAGAGCCAGTAGCCAGTACACGCATGACTTCTCTGGTTTGAAAATTATCCTTTCTAAACAGATCTTGTAAATTATTAATCAATTTAAAATTCAATCATTTAACAGTTGAAACTAGATTGTTAAATTAAATAACTGTCAATTATTGTGAATTAAAATATTTTATATATATTAAATAATTTATTCCGTAACTATTTAACGGCATAAATACTATCAGTTTTCTTTTTAAAATTTTGATATGTCGAATGTGCCCTGGTGTCCCGCGTGAGAGTTGGACAACTTCAAAGTTGCAGGCTACAACTTACAACCAATAAAACGGCTATTAATAAACATCAATTACAAAAGCCTCTTCTTTTTTTTTTCTTTTGGTAGGAACTATCAGTGTCCAAAAATTTATTGGACTCCAACTAATCTAGTTCGAGTCAGGTTGACCTATTATGGAGGTAAAATTTTCACAGCGCTAATTTTGTCTATCCATAAGACTCGAACTTGAAACCTTACTTAAGGGGAACAAGTGCCGAAACGTAACCGCTCCTTTTTCTCGATTATTATTATTATTACCAATCCGACTTAGTAAATTTGTTTATTTTTTCTAAAATACCCTTATTTATTTTTTTAAACTTTAATTAACAAAAAATATTCAATTTTACAATTTTTCTAAATTACTAATATCAAAATATAATAATTATAATTTTTAAGTTACTTTCTCAGCAGTTTTATTTTTTAACATCAAAAGACTAATTAGGTGAAACATATATAACATGAAATTTACATTACGAATTATTTGATGAATAATATCTGTCATTTGATCATCATTTCAAGCTCATTCATGATTAATTGTACAAAATATGTTTAGTTATTTGTCTATTCATAAATATTATACCAAAATCTTTCATGTTTGTTAGCCCTGCTCTTTTAGAAATGAGGTTTTTTTTTTTACATAAAATACATTAGATTAAATTAAAAAACAAAAAAAATAAATAAAATAATATAGATATGACTTATATTTATTATCATGATAATATATAAAAATATTTTTATTAAAATATAATTTTTTTATTTTTTTATACTATAATATATTATTTAAAGAAATATATTAGAAGAAAATTTGATTAATTAACCTTTATGTGTTAGATCCCTTTAATATTTTATTGAAAAAACTAACATATGATAAATATCTAAGCTACTAGAGCTCGTGAAGGGTGAATGAGCATAGAAGGCTCGCCAATTTCTTCCTGTGAAGAAATTCTAACCCTAATGTATGTGCTCTCCGAACCATTGAGCGTGTGTTTGGTTTTACGATGGAAACAGTCACAATTGATTAATTGATTCCCCAACCTTAGAATCGATTGTGGCTTTTATATTGCATGTTCGGTTGGGTATTTCTAAAGTCAATTCTTGTCTCTAAAATTAATTTTAAAAGAAGTGAAAATTTTTTACTTTTTATTAAAATTACTTTTAGATGAACTATTAAATATAAATTACTTTACCTCAAAATCAATTTTAACCAAATCAATTCCAACAAAATCAATTCTACAATACCAGGAGAAGAACCCGTGGACAGATGAGATTCATGAATTCCCTAATCATGTTACAAATAAATGGGGTCCCTATTTGTTGAAAGCTATTATTCGATGTCATTATAACTAGTAAGGAATAATGGTCTGCGAATAAATGACCGTAGATAATAATTGTCTGGGGCTTTATATATATATATATATATTATATATATATATATATATATATATATATATATATATATATATATATATATATTATGAAATTAAGAAAATTATTAAACAATGAGTAAAATGTTGATGATATTAATATTGAGCTAATTTTTTTGGTAACTTGTTTATATAATTTATAGCTTATATCAACCCTAATATTAATATATCAATTATGTACAAATATAATTATTTTTATAAAAACAAATATAATTTAAAATGTTTATATTTATACTTGTATGATACAAGATTATTTATCTAGAAGAGTTGAAATATAAAGTACTCAAGTCCCACATTACTTTGACTAAAAAGTTTTCACTTCAAACACAACTATAAATATCCATATATGATATTGCTTTGTATATATCTTCTCTAGGTTCTTTCTAAAAGAGTAAGAGATCTAGTAATTTTTTATTTGGTCAATCAAAATAAAAAAAAATTTGAAAAAAATAAAAAAATTATGAACTGGCCAATTGGGTGAATTAGGCCAGTTTAGCCAATCTATCAATTTTGGGTTGGTTTGCATCAATTTCCTTTGGGTTTTTAAATTTTTGATTTTTCTATTATGACCGAATTGGCTTAGGGATCGATTCCTAGTTGGACCGGTCAATTGGTCAGTCCGATCCAATTTTCTTAACTTTGCTTCTAGATGATAGGCACCTAACACCCTAGAGGAAAATAGAGGGAGAGATGTGGAGAGAAAAAAAAAATGAAGAGAAAAGCATATGGATGGATCCCATATTTTTGAGAGGATGCTAGGAGTTTTAGAATCATATCACTTCTCTATTCTTTTTTGTGTTTGATTTATTTCGTTTGACAAATTCAGACTTCTCAAAACCTGTTTCATAAGTTGTCACCAACAACCCCCCACCCTCCAGCACTCCTAAAAAAGGACAGCTCGCATCAAATCAAGATCCACAAGAGAAATATTTATATGGTCTAAGAGCACCACATAATTGCGCTTCCGGCCAATCATATAAGTGTATTTTATATGGGATCCATCACTAACACATAATCCCATATAAAATGTACTTACATGATTGACCGGGAGCACAATCACATGGTACTTTCAGATCATACTAATATTTCTCCATCCACAGTGATCACACGCCACACTAGATGGAGTGCATTCAAGACATTGTCGTAGTTCCAAACCAAAAAATTAAGGAAGAAAATTTAGAAGCTACCTAGAGCCAGTAGCCAGTACACGCATGACTTCTCTGGTTTGAAAATTATCCTTTCTAAACAGATCTTGTAAATTATAAATCAATTTAAAATTCAATCATTTAACAGTTGAAACTAGATTGTTAAATTAAATAACTGTCAATTATTGTGAATTAAAATATATTTTATATATATTAAATAATTTATTCCGTAACTATTTAACGGCATAAATACTATCAGTTTTCTTTTTAAAATTTTGATATGTCGAATGTGCCCTGGTGTCCCGCGTGAGAGTTGGACAACTTCAAAGTTGCAGGCTACAACTTACAACCAATAAAACGGCTATTAATAAACATCAATTACAAAAAACTCTTTTTTTTTTTGGTAGGAACTCTTAGTATCTAAAAATTTACTGGACTTCAACTAATCTAGTTCGAATCAGGTCGGCCTATTATGGAGGTATAGTTTTCACAGCGCTAATTTTTTCCATCCATAAAGCTCGAACTTGAGACCTTACTTAAGAGGAACAAATGCCGAAGCGTAGCCGTTCCTTTTTCTCGATGATTATTATTATTACCAATCCGACTTAGTAAATTTGTTTATTTTTTCTAAAATACCCTTATTTGTTTTTTTAAACTTTAATTAACAAAAAATATTCAATTTTACAATTTTTCTAAATTACTAATATCAAAATATAATAATTATAATTTTTAAGTTACTTTCTCAGCAGTTTATTTTTTAACATCAAAAGACTAATTAGGTGAAACATAGATCACATGAAATTTACATTACGAATTATTTGATGAATAATATCTGTCATTTGATCATCATTTCAAGCTCACTCATGATTAATTGTACAAAATATGTTTAGTTATTTGTCTATTCATAAATATTATACCAAAATCTTTCATGTTTTGTTAGCCCTGCTCTTTTAGAAATGAGGCTTTTTTTTTTTTTACATAAAATACATTAGATTAAATTAAAAAAACAAAAAAATAAATAAAATAATATAGATATGACTTATATTTATTATCATGATAATATATAAAAATATTTTTATTAAAATATAATTTTTTTTTATATTTTTATACTATAATATATTATTTAAAGAAGTATATTAAAAGAAAATTTGATTAATTAACCTTTATGTGTTAGATCCCTTGAATATTTTATTGAAAAAACTAACATATGATAAATATCTAAGCTACTAGAGCTCTTGAAGGGTGAATGAGCATAGAAGGCTCGCCAATTTCTTCCTGGAGGCCACCATCGAGAGATCCCTCGAACGCTATGGGGGGAGTTTCTCGACCAACTCAAGGAGATACGGCGGAAGGGGAGAAACAAAGGTTGGGAATTCAATCATGGAGTTTTAAGGAGAAACTTGTGGGGTGTAAGAATGTACAGGTGCCTACGGTGAGGAGGGACCTACTCAAGGAGAAACTAGTTTCCATTGAATATATTCAAGGGGACTACATGTTAATAGGAGTGTCTTGGAGGAATTGGCCACGCCATGGAAGAAGACGATGATCATCAATTTACTAGGCAAAACGTTGGGTTTTAATATGATGAAGACTAAGTTGAAGAATATATGGAGACCTATGGACGTAGTTCATGGATTTTTCATGGTGAATTTTGACCTTGATGAGTATAGAACTAAGGTTATGGAGGGGGGCCATGGATAATCTTTAATCATTATCTTTCAGTCTGTCCGCACGTATCCGAAAGTTAAGGCATCGGAGGCTATGGTGTTAAAAACCTTAGTATGGATTAGGTTTCCTAGTCTTAATCCATATTGTTATGAGGAAAGTTTCCTATTTGCTTTAGCTGCAACGGTTAGGAATCCAGTTAGAGTAGGCATTATAATCCTAAAAGTGGCAAGGGGAAAGTTTGCTCGCGTATGTGTGGAAATCAATCTAAAGGAACCAGTGGTAGGCAAGGTGTGTGTTGAGGACGACTAGTCCAAGGTTGAGTACGAGGGTCTTCATATTATTTGCTCTAAATGTGGACGCTATGGGCACATGGGGAGAGATTATGCAATTCAAGATAGTTCGGTTGCAAGAAGTAGTTGGTAGAGTGGTGGATGCTTCGGCAATGCCGGTAGAGAGGGCTGAAACAATGGTGTGGAGAGGTGCGGATTCTTCTCGATAGATTGTAAACAAAATCCCAAATGATCAGGAGGATTCTGTTGTTCATGGAGAATGGTTAATGGTATCTCGCTGGAAAAAAAGTGGGAAGCCCACCCTACCACGATAACTAAGGATAGTTCAAATAAAATGGGGTCAAATAGATTCTCTATGTTGAGTGGAGAAGATATGGTTGGTGCGCGAAAAGCAAAACATCAAAGAATCAATGGGTGGATCCCAAACGATACAAAAATCAGTTAAAGGAAAGAAAAGGATATTGGTGCACACTAATGAGGAGAAAGGATCCACGTCTAGTGGTCACCTGAATATTAGGGAACCTAGCTACATCCCAGGCACCTTTAGCAAAACCAATTAATGCGAACTGAACCACACTTCCTAAACAAATAGACGCACAGGTTCTGAGACTTTCGAACAAAGACCTTGGAGACCACAAGAACTTGCCTACAAAAGGAGCAGTTGATAAAAAAAATTAAAAATGAGATAAATAGTAAATATTTTTAAATCATTGAATTAATATTTAATTAAGTTAACAACAATAACTTTTAATAATATTATGATGACTAATAATGTTAACCATTCTTTTAATTGAAGTAGAAGGGGCTATTTTAGTAAAACTAAATCAAAAAATAAAAGTGGGAAGACATGCATAGAGGAGTGGCAACAATCACTCCCCTTAAAAATTTTGCATGTAAAAGAAGAGTAATATTATATGTACTATATTTAATTTGGATATGTTATTTGTATTACTTTTTTTTGGATATCTTTCGATAAATATTATGAGGTGTCCCTTAAATAAGAAAATTTGAGATTTACTCTCCACCAATATTTAAATACTACTTCAAATATCCCTTAAAAGATGTTCAAATAGGTGGTGGTTACAAATAACATTTATCATAAAAGAATTGTTACTACAATTTCTACTTTTTCTATTTTACTCTATTAAAATTTGAGATAGTTAAGAGTTAGAAACTTACGACGGCGTATACATGATATATTTTAGGAAGGGGAAGATAGAGATGACGGCCTTTGGAATGAACTCGAAGTTGCAGTGACCCATATTATTCATGAAGTCAACATGTGATATAACCAACGATGGATGCTGTTCTCAAAATGGTGGTTGTATACATTGGAATGGAGAACAGCAAAGAGTAGGCTATGTGTTCTGCAAATGGATGGGTGACAGCTGCAAACTAAAGAACACAATAACCGCCCTGTCTCATGATATTTTAGATACATGCCTTGTCAAATACGATTTACATTTTTCCAAGTGGTCCATGTCAATTTTTACAATAAAATAAACTTTTGGACTGATATCTTATATAATTTGAGTTTAATTGATGTGTATTGATGAAAGTCATCCAATTATATATTGATATTTATAAAACTTTTAATATAGTAGATGATTATATCAAACACTTTTATTGATATAATAATTTATAATTAAATGTTTACATAAATTTTTTTTTACATTAACAATACATATCAATTAAATCTATCTAGTTATACGTTAAAATCTTGACATATATATTTCCTGAAGGGTGTGTTCGCTTAAGATATTTTTTGGGAAAAAAATATCTTTTTATTAAAAAATTACTTTAATATATTTGGATTAAATTTTTAAAAATAATAAAAATCTCAAGAAAAATTATTTTTAAATTTTTAGTAGAAAGTAAAAAGAATAATTTATTAAAAAAATCTGTTTTAAACTTTTTTAATTATATAAAAAATTTTAGTTTTAATAATCTTTGTTTTTAATGAAACAACAATAAAACTGTTGGTTCGTTAGGAAATATATATATATATATTGGAAACTTACAAGTAATTGGTCCCGTAACAATGGAAGAATGGTGGTGAGAATGGTATCGCGAGCAAAGGAAGTGGTGATGTAGTGCTCTGTGTAACCTTAAAACTGCCGAGAGGCTTCCATGACCAATCAGTACTGGCCAGGTTTGGACGCCATCTTTATGCTAACTTTCGGTGCAAGAAGTGTCTAAGATTTGCGTACTCGATCTTGGAACCGGGTACCTATATTTATAATGACCAGAAAAGAAAAGGCTCAGTGGTAGAAACACACAACGACAATATGGAAAATTCTAATTCGATTCTTAGAGATAACACTAATTAGAAAGACAAGTTTAACTACACCTAAAGAAAATTAATCTCCTTCGCTGATAATAAGGAAGGGATACCCTCAAAAAACCAAAAATAATGGCCAAAAAACGTAGATAAATTTGCGAACTCAAGAGATATTTTCATTGTCCAAAGGCGCCCCATTTGGTGTTGTCATTGTTCATAGTTCAAGATGTAGCTAAAGGATCTGAAATAAATTCTGGAGCCACACTTACAACACTATAATAAGATTAACTCGTATATTATGTAAAGTTAAGAAGATCGGACCCGGTATCGAACCGGTCAAAGTAGGAGTTTAAATGTTTAGAGGTTCAATCGGAGATTTGACTAGGACATATATATATATATATATATATATATATATATATATATATATATATATATATATATATATATATATATATATATATATATATACGATTAATAAAAAAATAAAAAATTATATTAAATTATTAACAATAACATAACTAATGCAAAATAATATTTATTATATGGTATTTTATCAAATATCTTAAATATAAAATATATTTATTTTGATTTTTACTTATATTTTTTTTGAAAAGTACTCACAAATAGTATAACAATTATTTTTAATTTTTTATTTTTAAATTAATTTAAGAATATATAGCAAATAAGCATACTAAAAGAATCAAAATTCTAAAAGAAATAAATTTTTATTCTGACTAAACTTCTTCTATTTTTTTAATAAAAGAAACAATAACATTTTTACCAAAATTAAAAAAAAAAAAAAACCAAACCGGTCAACCGATTTGACTGGTTCGGTTCACACTGGTTCACTAATTTTTCTTGATTTTGACCACATTCGATTTTATGGTAAAGATCAGATTGGCCTGGGGTCCAGTTCCTGGTGGATCGGCCTGACCGGCCAGTCTGATCTGTTTCTCTTAACAGTGATATTATGGAGGTAACAAAATCATTTAAAAGTAAAAAATAAAAATTCTTATAAGAAAGCATATGTTTTTATATAAAAGGTGAAATTTAAGAGTATATGATTATTTAAAAAAGTCACATGACTTAAAGATCTATTTGGATAATATTATTTAATATTTTTTTCAACCTTTTGGAAATGAAAAGTCAAATTTTTAACTTTTTGTCTAATTTGACTATACAACTTACTCAAAAATTCATTTTTAGTGCTTTTAGGAAAATTATACACTTTTTAAAACACTCTAAGCACCTGTTTGAGTAAATAATTTATTTAAGCACTTAAGTAAAAGTAACTTATGAATAAGTTATTTTGTATTTAGACAAGTAATAATAGAAATGCTTATTTATAATATTATAATAAGTACTTCTTAGGAAGCTAAATATTTTAACTTCTCAAAAAGTATTAAAACTGACTTTTTGAAAAGTAATAAATTGTATAGCCAAGTAGGATAAAAAGTTAGAAATATAACTTTTAACTTCTAAAAAGTTAAAAAAAAAAAAGTGTAAGTGGTGTTATCCAAATTGGGTCTAAACAAGCACTTTTATTACTACATATTTAGATACAAAATAATTCATTCATAAGTTTCTTTTTAGAAATTACTTTCATATAAGGGTTTTAATAAGTTATTTATCCCAAGAAGTCCTTCATGTTTTGATCTTGACCATTCATGACGTTATATGTGTTTGTGAGTGCATGCACATGCGCGCGTATGTGTGTAGATTAAGTAAGAGGAATAAATCTTGATCGTTAGATGTTATATGAATGGTCAAATTCAAAACATAAAATCACATAACTTTATATGTGTGTACGTACGCATGCCCTAAACCCTAAACCTTAGACCCAAATATAGGAAAAGTTAAAAATAATAATAATCCACAAAATTAATAGTATTTAAGATTTTAAGTCATAAATCACACACACATACACATAATAGCTATATATTGAGTATTGAATGGTGCAAAGTAAACATTTTTTCTTGCACTACAGCGGGAGCATCTAAGAATTTTCATGTATCGGACTTTGAAAAACTCAAACTTGATTCAATATAAAAAATTAATTGTGTATTTTACAACTCAGCCCAAACGAGAGGGACCACTATAGCTTGAAATTGTTTAAATAAAGAGGCGTTCGCGAGTTGGTTAGCTTTGGATTTGAACTAAAAGAAATCCAAAGCAACAAAATTATTGAGTTGGTTTAAATTGGTTTTTAAAAATTTTTTAATAAATTCAAACCAAACTAATATTGGGTTGATTTAGTTAAAATCTTTAGGTTAAAGTAACAAATAAGAATTTGTACTTTTCTCTAAGATTTTATCATCATATCAACCAATAATCACATAAACTTATGTAATCAGGTACTTAATAATAATTTAGGTAGGTGAACAACTTATATAATGCAAAAAAATAAAGAGTAACCTAATTGTTAAAGCTCAAGTGTATAAAATTAGAAGTTTGGAAATAAATTAAAAAGAATATATATAATAGATTTTACGTTGAGTGTGTCTAAACATGAAAACTGTTTTAGTATTATGATAAATCTATCTATCATAGTCACTCATCTTCCCCGCATGATATAATTTATGCATTATCTCTCATAACTTATTTGATATATATGTATGCACAAAGTGAACTTTTATGTTTGGAAAAATATAAATGGAGCAAAAATAATTTTTCGGTAATTTAATTATCCTTGTTTTGAGACTTTGTTAATTGAGGTGAGCGTGTATCGCCACCGTGGTTCGTGTACAAAATTAGTAAGGCTTGCTGTTAAATAAAGTTTAAGAAATGTTGTGTTACTTAAGTCAATTTATGAATTAATTTGATGTGACATGAAAAGTTGAGATAATTTTGATAGTAAAAATCCTTCTGCCAAAAGTGTTAGGTTGTTTTGATATTGTTATTATTTAGGGAATATTTTTCGCCCACAAAGGAGTTTAGTTCTAAGTATTATATCTCTGGTTTTTTATGACTTAGATAGTAAAAATTTTCCCCTCCATAGGTATTAGATTTTTGAAATTATTATGATTTATGAAATATTTTCCACTCACAAGGGAGTTTATTATTAAAAGAATTTCTTTCTTTAATAATTTTCCTACTCTATTTTTTCCTATTACTGATATTAATTTTATGCCTTGTGTGAAAATTTAGTTCATTTTGATCATGTTAAAAGATATAGCATAACTATTTGTTGCGACTATACAATAGTAGAGAGAGAGAGAGAGAGAGAGAGAGAGAGAGATTGATTTATGCAGTAGTCATTGTTAATCAAATTAGTTTCATGTTTCATGCTTTAGGCATTGCTATTTTAATGAGATGGATGGATCGAGACAACTTTTCAGAAAAAGGCAGCCCTTACTACCTTTATAGATATGTGTCTCTTAATGAGATATGGGTCTGTTTGTCTAATATTTTAAGGGAAGTACTTTTTTAAAAGTAAAATTAGAAATAGAAATAAAAATAAAAGTAAAAATTTATTTTATAATTAAATATAATTATAGAAGTATTTTTTATTAAAATCAAAAGTTGTTAAATTATTTATATTTGATAAATATAATTTTTAATATAAAATTATAATTTAATAAATAAGAAATGATATTTTTAAAAAAAAATTAAAATTAAAATATTAAAATAATATAAAAAGTAATAGATTCAAAATAAATAAATAATAATAGAAATTTTTTTTTTCTTCTATTGATTTTATTTTTTTAAAAAAAATACGTACTTTTTTAAGTGAAAGAAAAACGATGAAGTTATTGCCATTAGCTAGTAATACCAAACCAAAAATTTAAGAAAGAAAATTTCAAGCCACGGAGTACATCTGTCGAGTTTGACTCTTCTATATGTGTGTCAGAGTGTAGTCCTCGTGTGTGTCCTGTCCCATGTGAGAGTTGGAAAACTTGCCTGTTACAACCAATTAAACTTCGCTGATGACTCTTTGTATGTACGTCTTGGTTAACGTGAAGCAGTTCCGCGTGGTACTGGCGTGAGCGGCATATTGTAAAGAAAAATTATTGGGTGCTTATATAATATCATATGATTATATTTTATTTAATAATATAATAATATATTTAGTTTTAATTGGTGATAGGATTCATCATTAATTTATATTTTTATTTAAAATATTATTCAATTATTAGATAAAATACAATATATTTGATACTCAATATATATACAATAATTTCTTTATTGCGAGACCATGGGAAGGACCAGATGACAAATGAGCCTGGATTTAAATGCAATAGTGATGTGTGGTGTGCAGATGAGATTCGTGAACTTCCTTCTGATAGAAAATTCATGAATTTCCTTTTATTATTGAAAGCTACTTATTCAGTGTCACTATAACTAGTACCATGTTGAATAATAAAGCAATAAATAAATATTGGTCGGCGAATATGAACTGACATATGATTCTATTTTACCTAATAATATAGTGACATATTTTAGTTTCAACGGGTGATAGGACTCCTCAATAATTTATATTTTTATTTAAAATATTATCTTATTATTGAGTAATGTATAATCTATTTGATACTCCATAAATATCCAATAATTTCTCTATTGCGAGGCCATGGGAAGGATAAGATGACAGATGGGTCTGGATTCAAACGCAATAGTGATGTGTGGTGTGCAGATGAGATTCATGAATTTCCTTCTGATAGAAGATTCATGAATTTCCTTTTATTACTGAAAGCTACTTATTCAGTGTCACTATAACTAGTGCCATGTTGAATAAAAAGGCAATAAATGAATGTTGGTCTGCGAATATGAACTGACCACAATTAAATAATGAGTGTTGCTATATGCTCACAATATTCATGTGCCAAAAAATATTCTTCTAATATTCTCCTAATTTAAAATTTTATCCATAATAGCATAAATTTTTATTTACATAATATTTAAGGGCTATTCAACAGATATAGGTGAAATTTTAAATTAGAAGAATTTTTAAGCACACCATATAAGAGAATCAAGCAATTTCTGTTAAATAATATTAAGTAATCATACTTAGATTAAAATTATAACCACTTTTAATGAGCATGAATATAATAGACATGGTTAAAAATTTGATTATGATTTTGACAATTGTCATAATATTCTAATAGTAAGTATTTAGGTTCCCTAAAATAAGTATCTTTATAAAATAAGAAATTGTCCGTCCTTGAGTCATTTGTCGGGACCTACATATAATAGAAGTTATTAATCAAAGGATAGTTAATTCTTCACTTTCTCACTTTACAATGATACTCATTTTAGAGAATCTAAATCCATTCAAGAGACTTGACAAAAAAAAAACAATCATGGATTGAATTAAGGATGTTTGTTGCTTATTGATTCGATCTTCAGATAAAAATTTAATTGAATCAAATAATAAAACTCCTTTCAGTTTGATTTGATTAATTGGATCCTACTTGAAAATTTGAACCAGGCAGTTAATTCTGCTTTTACTAAATGTTTATGCAATATAAAATAATAAATCTTGAGTTCATCAAATGAAATTAATTATCATGTATCAAAAAAATTAAATTAATTAAAAATATTTTTCTAAAACTTTACAAATTTAAAATCTAAGCTAATTATCAATAATTATATTAATAGCTAGCACTATCAAACTAAGTATATATTCAAATTTCAACAAAAGTTATAGACCTTTTCTATTCACAAAACTCAAATTTGATACCTTACTTTAGTAAAATAAGTGTCTAACTACTTAAACTATCCAAGCATGGATGCATAAATCATAGACTAAAAATTATTGAATTAATTATTGACAAAGGTTGGGTGCAATGGAAAGTAAACTGTATTCCTAAGGAGAGGACCAATGTCTAAACACTAGAGAAAATAATTGTTAAGATTATCTCTTAATTCTGATAGTGTCAAATATATTAATCTCACATCAATGGGTGTAGAGACACCATAAAGACCATAGAAAACTATTAAGTAAATTAAAAAAAATAAAAAATTTAAAATGTTAACCTAAGAAGTGTTAAAATATAAAAATAATTTTAGTATTGGTTTAGTTTGGTTTAGATCAATTTGAAAAAGTAAAATTAAAAATTGAACTGATTAATCTATACTATTAATAAAAGGGTATTCTTTCCTTTAACCACTTTTTGGTGTTCAAATTCTACATTTTGTAAAATATCCACAAGTTAAAAGAAGTTAAGGGGTAAAAGAGAAAAATATATACAAAAAATTTAAAAGAAGATATGACGAATGAATAGAAATAAAAATAAATTTATTCACTTTAATTTTACTTTTATTTTTTAAAAATGAAGGTTTATTTTTAATTTACAGTTAAAAATAAAAAATGTGCCTATCAATCCACTAATTTTCATTAAATAAGAATCAATTAAAACTATTTTTTAAAAAATATTTTATTGATTTTTTATTATTTTAATTTACTTCGAACTGAACTTCAACATCTCTAAATAATCATGGCTAAATTGACCCACAATTCTCTTTAAAATAAATAGTTCTTTACCCAGTTCAAATTTCTATCACTTTGAGTAAAAATTTGGCTAAACTTGCAATATGATCTCTTTAAAATACACATGATCTTAATTTAGTCTTTGAAAGTATTTTTTATATTAGTTTAATCCCTGGAAGATACATGTGACATCGATTTAGTCCTTGAAAAATTTTTGATATCAATTTAGTCCCTAAAACATACTGTGACATCACTTTAGTTCTAGAAAGATGAAGCTAAAATATTACTTTATCATTGAATAGAACACAATCTACCTTGGTGCTTTCTGACATGCAATAATTTCTCGGCTTCCTATTGAGGAGAGCCCTTATCTTCTCTGACATGCCTGCAACCTCGCAACTACTAACTACTTTTGTTTCTCCATTGTTCCATTCAATTATGTTCCTTTTATATTATTTCATTGCTTTTGACTGATAATCCCATTGCTTAATATTGAATGTTTGTTCATAGCAAACACAAGTCAACGATAATAGATAATATGTTCTGCATATGTAGGTGTATCTTGAATTTTGATTGTAAAATATTAATTTTATTTTATATATTATGAATTTTATTTAAATTTTTAAATAAGAGTAAGTATTAAAAGATATATATTATTCTCCGGATAAATTAACTATTAATTACCAATACCTCCCATAGAAAGAGTCTATCATGTATGTGTAATTATTACTGATAAAAATTTTACCAATAGTGCTATTTGGTACAAACTCTTGTTATACGAATATGTAATGAGAGAAATACAGCCAATCATGTGGGGCTTAGTTATAAAAAGTAGAGAGAGAAAATAAAAGTTGCTTCCAAAACATAAATTATGGGCTTGTTTGAAATTGTTCTTATTTTTTAGTTTTTCAAAACAGTTTTGAAAACAGTTTTCCAAAACAATTTTATAAAATAAAAGAATAAAAAAATAACTTTTAAATGATAAAAATCAAAAAAATTGTTTGGTTGATCTACATGGGCCAAAGTATTTGGCCTGGAAAGGTTCTCGAAAAGCGGGTTTAGATCAAAAAACACACAATCAACACATAGAAGAACAACAATTCAAGAATCAGCAACAACACAAATTTGGAAGATTCAATAACAACAAAAACAAACCAGATATCTAAATGCAAAGTTCAAATTAGAGGTATTAGGGTTCAAGAACTAGAATTAAGGGCAACAACAAATCAAAAACAAGAAGATTCAAGAATCACAGATTAGAAACAACAGACTATGACTTTCTCTTTTGCGATTGTGGCAGAAACCACGACAAACCCTCTCACGGTGGCAGCGGAGAAGACGCTGGCAGTCTTGAGGAGGAAAACCACAGCAAAGAAGAATGACACCACGACAGTGCTCCAAACAGAGAAAGATTGACGGCGTTAGTAGCAGATCCACAACTCCCAGGGTCAATCAATGGCGATGCTCCAATCGCAGTGGTCACCAGAGGTCAGGGAAGAGTGAGTGGCGGTGATGGTCCTCAAATGCGTGGCGGCGAGCGCCCTTGCACGGTGGCTAGTGAGGACCCTCTAACAAATGGGGTGCAGTGGAAGAAGGGCAGAACCACTACCCCTGATGCATGAAAAAATTCAGACAAGAGTGTTGCTTACAAGATTCGAACAGAGAGCAATATCAATATATCAACATATTTACAAAGATGCCACCGCTTGTTTTGCTATTTCTCAAAAGATGTCAAAGACGTTTTTTGATTTTTGTTTTTAAAAACCAAATTGTGTTTTCTATTTTTTAAAACAATTAAAAAAAATCTCCTTTTCAAACAAGCTTTTTTTGTTTTTTTGTTTTTAAAAATCAAGAACTATTTTGAAAAACAGTTATTAAACAAGCCCTATGTCTTTTTTTTTTTTTTCTGGATGAAATCATAAGTATCCAAATCTTATTATCAGGAGCTTAAGTAATCTGATCTAATCAGACAAAGGTTCTTGAAATGAGTAAAGGTTTCACAGTGGGAATTTTTCTATTTCTAGAGCTCGAATCTAAAGCCTCTAATTAAGATATTAAACACTTACTATCTTGACTAACCCCACGCTGATAAACACAACTTATGCCTTCTTTGTTACTTTCGTATTGCATTTCATGAATTTGTTTCACACCATTATGCATTTCTCAAATTTTAATGATGTTTTTAATATTTTTAAAAATTTAATAAACATGGTATTTATTATATTTTTTTTAATAAGATAGAATAAATTTTTTTTATTATATTGAAATTGCATTGGATTTGGCGCTCTTCATGGTGCAAAATTTTTAATCAAACATGTGTTTCCCATTATTTCTTTTTTTATTAGACATTTTTTTAGAGAAACATTTCTGAAAAAAAGGTGGAGCTTCTACAATCCTTATTACTTTCACATTAAATCCGAACTTTTGGCCAATGGTTTCATAAAATGTATAGTTATTTCCCTAGTCAATTAGCATAATAGTCCTTTGATTTAGGGATGGCAAAAAAAATTGCTAAAATGAGTATCCACGAGAATTACCTGCGATGGATACGGGGGCTAACTTGGTCTCACAGGGATAGAGACAAAGTCCCCATTTATTAAATAAGGTAGGGGTGGGGGATGAGGTCTCCGCCCCATGGAGACCCGTTAAATCTCCATTTATATATCTACATATATATAGACTAATTTATAAATATATTTTGACAATTAACAATGAAATCAAGTTGATTCTAAATGTGATTAATATATGGTAGACTAAACTTTTAACCAAAATAAAATTTGCAATAATTGATTAACTTTGATCAAAATATAATTTATAATAACTTAAAATTGCATTATGTATTTTTATTTTTAATTTGGATTATGTTGTGTTATTAATATTATAATGGATTATGGATATTTATGAATATTTTATTCAAGTTTAAAATTTTTTTATGTATAATTTTTTTCTTTTTTTCAATTTTTTAAGTTTCTTTTTTGGCATAAACCCGCACATATCCATGGGGATTTGAATCCCCATGAGAAACAGGGAATAGGGAACTATGACGAAGATGGGGCTAAATTTTTAAATAGGGACGAGATTAGGGTGTATGGCCCTGCCCTTATGAGTACCCATTGCCATCCCTACTTTGATTTAAGGATGTCAAATTGGCCGGGTTGACCCATTTATGTCTGACCTGTTTAGGCCCGCGCGGGCCAAATTTTAGCAGCTTGGCCCATTTAAAACCAACAAGATTATGGTTTACTAATGTACATAAAGGTACAATGTATATACCTAATGTTCTCAACTCACTCCAATCAATCAATGCACCAATCACCAAATACTCCAAATAATGATCTTCTTGTATAAATTGGGAAGCTTTCAATAACAAATATATCCTGGCATATCCAATATCATGAGTGGCTTTCTTGTGCCATTTTTAGCTTTATTAGCTCTTGCTATGTCTTATAATTTCCTCACTATCGTTCAAGATTTCTTAGTTCATGTATGCCACTTAGCGAAGTCCTATGAGATTTCACTTTTATTGTGGTGTGGCTTGTTAGCATCATTAGCCACACGTCACCTTATTAACACCTGCCGAAGAAAGCAGGTTTATCTAGTGGATTTTGCATGTTACAAACCTGATGCTGCATGCATGTGTACCAAGGAGATGTTCATGGAGGTAACAAAATCTACCGGGCAATTCCGAGATGAAAGCCTAGAATTCCAAAGGAGGATCTTGGAAAGGTCTGGATTTAGTGAGAAGACTTATGCGCCAGAGTCTCTCTTGAAGATCCCACCAAACATCTGCTTAGATGAGGCAAGGAAAGAGACAGAATCTGTGATAATTGGTGCCATTGATGAGCTTTTGTTGAAAACAAAAGTGAGGGCAGAGGATATAGGAATCCTTGTGACCAACTGCTGCGTATTCAACACAACACCCTCTCTCAGTGCAATGGTTGTCAACCACTACAAGCTTAAGCATAACGTTGTGAGCTATAATCTAAGTGGTATGGGTTGTAGTGCTGGACTTATTGCCATAGACCTCGCCAAACGACTCTTACAGGTATTTCATCCTACTCACATATGATATCGTTTCCCTTTTTACTTTTTCTTCCTTTTTCCTTTGGGGTTTTGGGTTTTTTTTTTTTGTGGTTGTTTGGGGGGGGAGATTTCAGGTGAGTTGACTATATAATATTGTGATTTGACAATAACATATCGTTTGTAAGGTTAACTCCTTTAATTTTGTAAGAATGTCTGTGGTTTGATTTGCATCGGTTTTAAAGTAAAACATCAATCGATCTAAATAATAACATTATTTCGGTTGGACTGCATAGAAAATCGAAATAATTCAAGCTTTTATATTTAAATCAGTTTAGGTTGATTCAGTATTTTGTTAAAATTTTTATTAAAATATAATTATCGGTGATTTATGTAATATTACTTTAAAATCTAAACTAATTATTAAAGTAATATTCAAGACTAGCAATTTGAGTATATAATATATAATAAAAGTTTTGAAAAAAAAATCATGCATAAACTTAAAATTATTAGCAGACTAAAAGAAGTTATAGATAACAAAACATTTAAAATATGAGTTTAATTAGGATGCACTGATAGTGTAAAATTTTTTACACTGTCATCCAATCAAAATCTTTCATTTGCATGACCATTCAAATAGTGAGTGGTTATATCAAATACTTTTGTTGATGTGGCAATATATGATTAGATGTCTGTGTAAAAATTTTTTACACTGACAGTGCATTTAAATTAAATCTTTAAAATATTAAGTTGAGATATAATGATGATCTAAGAGTAATTGTAATAAAGTATTATAAATATATCTATACATATATAAAATAAACAGTTTAATTCGATCTAGAACAATGTCTAAAAGAACTAAAACCGAAAAATGAATTAATTCTATTGATTAATTTTAATAAAAGCTAACTTAAATAATCTTTTTTTATGTTAACCAGTTTTGATTTTTTATATTAGTATTAATATTCATTTTTCATTTAGTTTAAATTAAATTTGAACATCTAACAATACAAGAATCCCTTTAATGGGTGATCTTGTAAGTCTCTTATAAATGATCTCTAAACCCTAAAATTTTGCCTTAATATTAATGCCTTAATAAAATAACTAATATCCAACTCATCTAAACTGACCTGTACCAAAAAAAAAAAAAAATTGAACATGACCTGTGCTTCAAATTCAAAACTATAATGAGTCATCAAACATTGAAGATCGAACAGATAGCATTTTAAATTTAAATCATTGCTTATCAGCAAAAAGAAAATTAAAAAAAAAAATCATTGCTCATAATTAATGTTCCTTGATCCCTCTTCTTTCTGTCGTTCTTTTTTCTAATTTTTTTGGTTGAACTTTTACATACACAGGTGCACCCAGGCTCTTACGCCATGGTTGTGAGTACTGAAAACATTAATGATGGCTTGTACTTTGGAAACAACCGGTCCATGCTTGTCTCCAATTGCCTCTTTCGCATGGGTGGTGCAGCAATCTTGCTCTCCAACCTTCCTTCTGATTCTTGTCGCTCCAAATACCATCTCAGACACACTGTTCGCACCCACAAAGGTTCTCAAGATCATTGCTACAATAGTATCACTCAAAAAGAGGATGAACAAAGTGTTACCGGTGTTGCACTTTCCAAAGACATTATGAGTTCAGCTGGAGAAGCCCTCAGAGAAAACATCTCAACTCTAGGGAAATTTGTCCTACCCTTAAAGGAACAACTGAAATTTTTGGCAAATTTAGTTGCCAAAAAGTTTTTTAAGATAAGGGTCAAGTCTTATACACCTAATTTCAAGCTAGCTTTTGAGCACTTCTGCATTCATACCGGTGGGAAAGCGGTGCAAGATGAGATACAAAAAGTCCTTGCACTCAGTGATTGGCATATGGAGCCTTCTAGAATGGCTCTTTTCAGGTTTGGTAATACATCAAGCAGTTCTGTGTGGTATGAATTAGCATATTGTGAGGCCAAGGGAAGGGTCAAAAAGGGTGACCGGATATGGCAGATTGCATTTGGGTCAGGATTCAAGTGCAACAGTGCCGTGTGGTGTGCTCTCCGAACCATTGATCCATCCGAGGAGAAGAACCCGTGGACAGATGAGATTCATGAATTCCCTGTTGATGTTACAAATTAAAGTGGGCCTTATTTGTTGAAAGCTAGTATTCATGTCATTATAACTAGTAAGGAATAATGGTTTGCGAATAAATGACCATTGATAATAATTGTCTGGGGCTTTACTCTTATTATTATTCTTTTAATAAAAGATTTTTATATCACCTCAAAGCAATTTTAAGAAAATCGGAGAAGCTGTCGAATTGGACGAGGCACTAATTTAATATATGTTTGGGAAAGTTAAAAAATTAAAATTATTTCAATAATTACTTATTTGTATAATCATTTTTTTATATAATCGTTTATATAGGAATCAATTTATGTTTGGATACTTTAGCTGAAAAGTGATTTTAAGATAATCTGTTTTATTTAAGTTATATAAAAAAATTATTTTTATATGGTAAAATTACTAAAAAGAACATGAAATGAGTGTTTATATTATATAATATTTAATACTTAGTGTCAATTTGATAAAAATATAATATTGTGTGTACTGTACAAACAGTTTTAATAAAAAAAAATAGCCAAATTTTAGCTTTAACTTTTTTTTTCCCCAAAAACAGCTTAAATTCTTAAAAATTGATTATAATCTATTACACTAAAAGCTACCCAAACAAGATTTTATTTTATAAATAGCTTTTTTTTATTGTTTCCAAACATGCACTTAAAGGTTCATTAATTCAATCAGTTTAACTAGAATTCAACTATAGTATAATATAATATATATGCTCTCTAAACCATTGAGTGTATGTTTGGTTTTACAGTAGAAACAGTTATAATCAATTCCCTAGCCTTATAATCGATTGTGGCTTTTATGTTGCATGTTTGATTGGGTACTTGTAAAATTAATTCTTGTCTCTAAAATTAATTTTGTCAGAAATAAAATTTTTTTACTTTATGTCAAAATCACTTAAAGAGGAACTACCAAATATAAATCACTTTATCTCAAAATCAATTCTAACTAAATCAATTTTAACAAAATAAATCCTATTTAAAATCAATTCTACAAAAATAAAACCAAACACATATTGACCCATATGGGGGGGGGGGGAGAAGAACCCGTGGACAAATGAGATTCATGAATTCCCTGTTGATGTTACAAATAAAAGTGGGCCTTATTTGTTGAAAGCTATTATTCGATGTCATTATAGCTAGCAAGGAATAATGATTTGCGAATAAATGACCATCGATAATAATTGTCTGGGGCTTCAAAATTTTTTTACTTTATATCAAAATCACTTAAAGAGGAATTATCAAATATAAATCACTTTACCTCAAAATTAATTCTAACTAAATCAATTTCAATAAAATAAATTCTATTTAAAATCAATTCTACAAAAATAAAACCAAACACATATTGACCCATCTGGGGAGAAGAACCCGTGGACAAATGAGATTCATGAATTCCCTGTTGATGTTACAAATAAAAGTGGGCCTTATTTGTTGAAAGCTATTATTCGATGTCATTATAGCTAGCAAGGAATAATGGTTTGCGAATAAATGACCATCGATAATAATTGTCTGGGGCTTTATATATATATATATATATATATATATGAAATTTAAAAAATTATTAAACAATACAAATAAAGAGTAAAACAAAACTTTAACATAATAAGTTGATAATATTAATATTGAGCTAATTTTTTTAGTAACTTGCTTACATAATCTATAACTTATATCAACCCTAATATTAATATATCAATTATATATAAATATAATTCTTTTTATAAAAAAATACAATTTAAAAAGTTTATATTTATACTTGTATGATGCAAGACTATTTATCTAGAAGGGTTGAAATATAGAATACTCAAGTTCCACATTACTTTGACTAAAAAGCCTTAACACAACTATAAATACTCATATATCATATTGCTTTATATACATCTCCTCTAGGCTCTTTCTAAAAGAATAAGAGATCTAGTAAATTTTTATTTGATCAATCAAAATAAACTTTTTTTTGAAAAAATAAAAAAATTGTGAACCGGCCAATCGGGTGAACTGGGCCGGTTTAGCCGGTCCATCGATTTTGGGTCGATTTGCATTGATTTCCTTCAAATTTTTAAATTTTCAATTTTCCTATTATGACTGGACTAACTTAAGGATCAATTCCCAGTTGAACCTGTCAAATTTGTTGATTCGATCTGATTTTTTTAACTATGCTTTAAAGTGGTAGGCGCCCAACACTCTAGAGGAAAACAGAGGGAGAAATATGGAGAGAAAAGAAGTGAAAAGAAAAGCCTATAAGTGGATCTCATATTTTTATAAGAGGATGTCTAGGAGTTTTAGAATCATATCACTCCTCTATTCTTTTTTGTGTTTGATTTATTTCGTTTTACAAATTCAGACTTCCCAAAACTTGTTTCCCAAGTTGTCACCAACAACCCCCCACCCGCCATTGCTACTGGAAAAGGACGGCTCGAATCAAACCAACACCCACAGTGCATCACACGCCACACTAGATGGGGTGCATTTAAGACAATGTCGTAACTCCAAGCCAAAAAATTAAGGAAGAAAATTTTCCAGCTACCTAGAGCCAGTAGCCAGGACACGCATGACTTCTCTGGTTTGAAAACTATCCTTTCTAAATAGATCTTGTAAAGTACAAATCAATTTAAAATTCAATCATTTAACAGTTGAAACTAGATTGTCAAATTAAATAACTGTCAATGATTGTGAATTAAAATATGTTTTATATATATTAAATAATTTATTCCGTAACTATTTAATGGCATAAATACAATCAGTTTTCTTTTAAAAATTTTGATATGTCGAATGTTGTCATGGTGTCCCATTTTTTTCTATCTACAAGACTTAAATCTGAGATCTTACTTAAAAAGAACAAATGTCAAATCACTTGAACCAATTAAGCATTAATACAAAAAATTCTTCAACTCAGTGGTTGACATATGAAATGTAGCCGCTCCTTTTTATCTATCATTATTATTACCAATCCAACTTAGTAAATTTATTTAATTTTTCTACAATACTCTTCTTTGTTTTTTTAAACTTAAATTAACAAAAAAAATTCAATTTTACAATTTTACAATTTTTCTAAATTACTAATATCATAATATAATAATTATAATTTTTAAGTTACCTTCTCAGCAGTTTATTTTTAACATCAAAAGAAACTAATTAGGTGAAATGATATATAACATGAAATTTACATTACGAATTATTTGATGAATAATATTTGTCATTTGATTATCATTTCAAGCTCACTCATGATTAATTGTACAAAATATGTTTAGTTATTTGTCTATTCATAAATATTATACCAAAATCTTTCATATTTGTTGGCCCTGCTCTTCTGGAAATGAGTTTTTTTTTCTTTTTTTTACATAAAATGCATTAGATTAAATTTAAAATAACAAAAAATTAAATAAAATAATATAGTTATGACTTATATTTATTATCATGATAATATATAAATATAGTTTGGAGACAAAATTCAATATTTACTTTACATTTTTATTAAAATATAAAATTTTTATATTTTTATACTATAATATATTATTTAAAGAAATATATTAAAAGAAAATTTGATTAATTAACCTTTATGTGTTAGATTCCTTGAATATAATATTTTATTGAAAAAACTAACAGCTGATAAATATCTAAGCTACTGGAGCTCTTGAAAGGTGAATGAGCATAGAAGATTCGCCGATTTCTTCCTAGAGGCCACCACCGAGAGATCCCCCGAATGCTATGGGGGGAGTTTCTCGATCAACTCAAGGAGATAAGGCGGAAGGGGAGAAACAAAGGTTGGGAATTCAATCATGGAATTTTAAGGAGAAACTTATGGGGCGTAAGAATGTACAGGTGCCTACGATGAGGAGGGACCGCCTTAAGCATAGACTACATGTTGATAGGAGTGTCTTGGAGGAATTGGCCACGCCATGGAAGAAGATACTGATCATCAAGTTACTAGGCAAAACGTTGGGTTTTAATATGATGAAGACTAAGTCAAAGAATATATGGAGACCTGCGGGTGATTTTGACATTATGGACGTAGTTCATGGACTTTTCATGGTGAATTTTGACCTTGATAAGGATAGAACTAAGGTGATGGAGGGAGGCCATGGATGATCTTTGATCACTATCTTTCAGTGTGTTCGTGGTATCCGAAATTTAAGGCATCGGAGGCTACAATGGAAAAAACCTTAGTATGGATTAGGTTTCCTAGTCTTAATCCATATTATTTTGAGGAAAGTTTCCTATTTGCTTTAGCTGCAGCGGTTAGGAATCCAGTTAGAGTAGGCATTACAATCCTAAAAGTGGCAAGGGAAATGTTTGCTCGCGTATGTGTGGAAATCAATCTAAAGGAATTGGTGGTGAGCAAGGTGTAACATCCCTACTTTCTGAAAATAGCGGTAAAAGAAATTTTAAATTATTTTTCCTACGCAGTGCTATACTATAATGATCCTCACCCTCAGAATTATAAGGTAGCAAAACATTGCCTTTGAAAATATGGCACTGCCATATATTAAAAATTAAGAAATAATAAAAGTGACCTTGTGAACTTTTGTTATTTGTAATATTGCCCAGAACTTTTAGTAATTACACATTGACCGCCAAAGATTTTTTCCATAATTATCTTTGATTTTTTTAAAAAAATGACATTTAAGTCCCTACATCTATAAAATTAGTAGAATAAAGTTTTAAACGAAACAGAATTATTTAGCGAAAACATAGAAATCTAATTCTTGTCTAATTGGGCTGCAAAGGTGTCCACATGTAAAACGAAAATGTCCATAGACTTGTCCAAAATTACGAAAGTGCCATTAGTTATAAAAAAACAGAAAACGGAGATACTTTGAATTTACAAAACGATTAACTTATGCTGTTGATTGATTTATTCGATTTTGATAGTCATGTAAGGGTACTTAGAAGTCAATTCGAAGTTAATTATAGATTAATTAGAAGTTAATTAAAGAGGTTAGGCTTAAGAATAATTAGAATAGAGATATAAAAAGTCTCACAAAATTATTTACTAATGTTCTACCGATTTGAAGGAAATCGGTAAAGATTCGATATTTTATACTGTCAGAGCCGAATCAGTAAAATTTCACACTGAAAATCCTAAGATGGTTGGCCAAGATTCAGCCACCCTCACCCCTCATTAGTGGCGCCACATTCAACCACACAAATAGGGGAGAAGTGGCCAAACCTTAACCACCCAAGCCACCAACCACCCATTATGACAAAGGCCAAATAATCCTCACTCTCTCTTCCTTGTCATTTTCGGCAAGAGAAGTCAGACCTCCCTCCCCCATTTTGCTCTCTATTTCATCCTCTCCCTCTTGCCTCTCGTCAAGCAGTTTTGTGTCGTATGACTTAGCATATTGTGAGGCCAAGGGTACGGTCAAAAACGGTGACCAGCTATGGCAGATAGCATTTGGATCAGGATTCAAGTGCAACAGTGCTGTGTGGTGTGCTCTACGATCCATTGATCCAGCCAAGGAGAAGAACCCTTGGACAGATGAGATTCATGAATTCCCTGTTGATGTTGCAAATTGAAGTGGGGCTTATTTTGTTGAAAGCTAGATATTACTCAGTGTCATTATGACTAGTACTATAAATGTTAAATAAGAAAGCAGCCAAAGATTAATAATGGTCAACGAATAAATGGCCATTGATCATATGTTACTCGGAGTCATGGTCATGATATACGCAAATGGAATGAAGCTTTCTGTTGTTATATGTGTCAAAATATAGTATGAAAATGAAGTTTCGATCTCAGAATTTTAAGGGGTGTCAAATCAGTTAAACTAATATATAAAGAAATCCAATAAATTTCACAATATTTGTTCATTTTTTTTATATATATTTCAGATTATTTGTTCATTTTAAATATTAAGAAGTCATTAATAGTTTTTAAATTTTACTCTTACATTAATTATATTTATTAATTTAAGAAATTAATTTCGATACATTGTTTGTGTAAAAAAAAATTTACATAAATATCAAATTATATATTACCACATCAGTAAAAATATTTGACTCAAAATAGAAGCATATAATTTGATAATAGTATAAAACTATTTTACACTGACAGTATGTTAAAATTAATCGCTTAATTTAATTAGTAAAAAATATAAACAAGATTTCAATTACAGTATAAGAATAGTTTTATAAAATTAGGTTGAATTTTATTAAAATCAAGGTCATTTAACGTTAATCCCAAAATATCAGACAGTGTAAAACTTAGGAAGCAGATTTTTTTTTTCTTTTTTTTCTCAAGACAATCAAAGAGATCCTTATATAGTATGCTAACTTTTTTTGTTTTTGCTACTATATATGCAGCATATAGTACGCTAGGCAGTAAAATAATTGTCACTTTCTTAACGTAAAGACCTTTTTATCAATTATATTATAAACTTAAAAAATACAAGTAACTCATTCATTCGTATCTTGTCATGGGGCGCTAGCCAAGAGACTGAGGGTCTGTTTGGTTTAACTTTTAGGAGAAGTTTTGAAAGAAGTTCTTTTAGAGGAATTATTTTTAAAAGAATAATTTTTGTTTGGTTTGAATATGTCATAAGTAAGTTTAAGAGAATGAGTTTTGTTTGGATAGGATGAAGTAAAATTACTTTTGGTTGTTGATGTGAGAATAATAGTAAGATTCATTTTTAAAAAGTTTTTTCCTAGAATGAAAAGTAACCTCAAAGATACTTATCGCAAAAGGCCTTTTAAAATTTCAAAAGACCTTCTAAAAAGTAAAAAGTTAAACCAAATACTATCATTTACTGTACAAAGTTATTTTTCTTCCCATAGAAGACATTTTGGTGGATGCAAACTGTAATCCGAATAGGCTCTGATTAAGTTCAGCTTCCAACTCTTCCGAAAATATGGGTTATTAAAAGGTGAAGGGTAAATATGGTTATTAGAACATGATATTTGGAAAGAAGTACTGCAAGAGGTGAAGTTTCATTAAGTTGTGAATGCTTATATATGATTATACGGAACAGAATAGCCATAACAGGTTAACAAATAGAGGAAAGAGGTAGTCTTCCATAATGTGGTGAATCATACTTCAAATCCCAATAGAGAAAGATGCCCATATTTAGTACACATGCGTGCCTCAAACAAAATCACTTCCAATAAAAGAAAAAGACTAATAATAACATTAAATTTCTTATATAAATTTTATGTTATTTATATGTACAATTCTTTTTTGCCAGGAACAATTTATCTATCAATAATATTGTCAAGGATTTATTTTTTATAAAATTAGTTGAATGGTAGTCTATGATTTTAGGGATCCATTACCATTTGTTGTGATCAAATGAATTATTGGAAATCATATGCATGCTTTTGGGTCCAAATTCCCCCCACTACCTTTATAGATATGTGTCTCTTAATGAGACATGAGGCCCATTTATTCAATATTTTGGGAGAAGTATTTTTTTAAAAATAAAATCAGAAATAGAAGCAAAAATAGAAGTGAAAAATTATTTTGTATTTGGATGTAATTATAGAAGCACCTTTTATTAGATGTGATAAATATAAGGGCACGTTTGGCTCACTCGATAATATAAGCCCTAATAGGATAAGACTTGATAGTATAAGATTTGATAAAATTTTAATACAATTCAGTGTTTAATATGTTATTAAATAAAATATTGTATTATATAAAATATAACCAGAAAAAGATATTATAATAAATACAACTTTTTAAATATCAAATTAAAAATTTTAAAATTAATATAATTGTTCAAATATTTATTATTTGTATTATAATTATTTTAGTTATTTTTGTATTATATATAAATATAAAAAGAGAGAGAGAGAGAGAGAGAGAGAGAGAGAGAGATAGATAGGGAGTTTTTATATATCGAAATTTAAGTAGGCCTAATATCATATTCCTATATTTAATTGTGTTATACATTATATATAATTATTTTATTATATATAATTAAATTTATATTAAATATTATTTATTATTATTTATATATCTTAATAATAAATTTTTATTCCTATATTTTTATATTAGTTTGAACAGTTATTTTATAATTATTTTTTTAAAAATATTTATTTATTATTAAATAATATGTTTTATTAATATATTTATTATTATTTATTATTTATTTAATAATTATTTTTTAATAAAATATATTAAAAAATAAAAGTGAAAAAGCTATTATACATCAAAAGCTAATAAGATCTAATTCGACCTCCTTAGGCTGGATTAAGTTATTTATCATTTTGACATATAAGGGAGATTTAATGGATAAACTTATACTGTATGTTAACTATACCAAACAATAGATAAAGTCCTTATGTATTGTATTACCTTATTCTATCATGCCTAATACGATAATGCCAAACACACCTTAAAAGTACTTTTTCAATATAAAATTACAATTTAGTGAATAAGAAGTGATATTTTCAAAAAAAAGTTAAGGATAAAATACTAAAATAATATAAAAAAGTAGTAGATTCAAACAAATAAACAACACTAAAAGTATTTTTTTTCTACCGCTTCTACTTTTTTAGAGAAATAAAAATAAATAATACTATAAGTACTTTTTTGTCACCTTTGAATGTATGTGATTATTGCCTTATATCACCTCATCAAATTCTAAGAGAGACAATGGAAACGGCCATGTTCCTGACATGAACATGTGTATTTATAAACCGTCCACAATTAGTGAAATGGATTCTTTCTTTTATCATTATATCTTAAAAAGTACTATCATTACCTTCTATCTTTTAGTGTTCTAATAGCATGCATCTTGATCTTAAGTATTGTTAGAATATGAGATCCTACACTTTATCCTGAATATCTCTACTTAACAATCATTCAAATAAGGTCCACCCCTTCCCCCAGGGGTCCAAACATGGCATCAAAGTCATCCATAGGAATAATGTAACACCCTACTAATTTGATGTTATGCTTAAGTCATAGCATGAAATCAAGTAGATTGTGTTACCGTATTAACACTCTGCTTACCTTTCATGATTAGGATCACAAAATAGCTGAAACAATGTGCTGTTATATAATAAACGTGAATAGCATTATAAAACATAATAAGGTTTAATATTACATAAAAGATACGAATAAGTGAACTGTATACGTACATATGTAGGTTGGAAGCCAACGCTTCAATCTATACATATATATATATATATATATATATATATTAAAAGCAGATAAAACAAAGGAACAACAAAATTCCTATTGCTAAAAGCAGAGGCAGAACTAGCAGGAGCAGGTTGTGTTCAATGAGTCCAACTCGGCATCATGGTGAGGCTGCAGGTCTGAGATCTCAATGAAAAGGATGGTCGTTGAGCCCTTCGTCAACATCTGAGAATGATGCGGAAAATACAAAGCGGGGTGAGAATTTTGAGAAATTCTCAGTAGGGTTTGTGTACGGTGTTTATTCGACATCACATTCATTCTCAGTTGCCTCGATTTTTATTTAATTGTCAAAGCATGTGTTCAAACTGATCTATCTATTTTAATGACTTTAAGAAAACATCTGGTCCGAGGCAAGGTTCAGTTTTACTTTAGATGGCATAAGAACAGAATAGATTACCAATAATGATACATAGAATAATAATCAGAATAAATAAATAAACAGCAGTAAACAAACATAACAGACAACTGTAAACATCTTGACATAATTATTTCGTATAACCATGCATTCATGTAATCATGCAGACTTAATCATGAACCTTTCTTCATAAGTTTTTTCATTTCTTTTCATCATTTTTCTATCTCTTGGTCCCTTGGGAGTTCTTGGCCATTTAGACTCTTGGGTAATAGTCTGTTTTTCAGAATCAAGCTCGTTCCTATATAGGAATGCCGGGTTTACTTTCCCCAACCTTCCCACCGATCTATTCCCCTTAACTTCTTATCCGGGGCTGGCCCAAGTAGCATGGAACTTTCATAGTGACATAATCCTTTTCATAACTTTCATAACTTTCTTAAAAATGCACATGCATTAACATGTAATTCATAACTTGTATATGGATTCTACCGAAATTTCGGCAGCATAACGGAATGTGTCCGCTTCCCCATGAATAGTGCCAGTCAACCAGTACATTCATACAATTTACAATTTCAATATAAAGCAGCAATTATGCATATACATTGATAGATTCATTCATTAGCTTCAATAAAGCATCAATAGGGCTTTTAGCTCATTCTGCCTTATTCTGCCCGGTTATGATATATCTCACCTTTATTTCAATTTAACTCCTTTACACCTAATTTTTGGATATGTTGTAGCCTTATGTGTTTAGTTTCTAACCCTTTTAGTCCCATCTAATTTTGATATCTATAGCTCAAGATATTCAGGTTTTATCCCGGCCTGCCCAATGGCTAGCTAGAATCAGGCAACGAAAAGTAAAAATCCACTAAAAATCGAAAACTGACTCAAATTATACAAAATTAGTCTCATATTAAAGCTAACAGAACAAAGTTTCATTTAGAAAATGTTCTATTGAATTTGGATTAGTAGGGCTCGAGTTACAATCCCCGAATTCGGACCTTCCTAAACTACCCTGTTCTAGCTCGGTGTGGACATAGGGCAAATTTCATGGAGCACTGGGAGCAGCTGGGACCTTATCTAACTTTGAAATTTTTATGGGACATTCTTCTATGTGTAAGCTTTCTAAAAAAGTTAGTTTCACTCATTTTCAAGTAGTATAGGTCGAGTTCTACCCTAAACAACCTAATCTGCCCAGAGCCATATTCAAAACTGTAGGTCGAAATTCAAAAATTCATAACTCTTTCAATTCTAATCCAAAAGCCTTATATGATATATCTATGGAAAGCCCTAGATGTCTAGTTTCATATAAAAATGGTTTCATTCAATTTATCAGTTGTAGGCGGAGCCGTACACTCCACCGTACGGACTACCGAGGGGTTTTGGGTTCTCCAGCCCCTCAGCTCTTCTTATTTCTATTCTTTCTTGCTCCAAATTCGATTTTAACCAAACCAACAGCCCAAAACCAATCACATATCATCATAATCATCCATTTAACACATCAAGAATCATGAAAATAATCCAAGCTCAGCCAGCCAATACCACAGATTTGATGCAATTATTAAACTCCTACTTTTGTTCCAATGATTGTGCTGGATTTTTGAAGCTTGGATGAACAAGGCTTGAATTGGCTTAATGTTGGCTAGAGTTTTTGGTGTGTGAAGAAGAAAGAAAGAGAACTGAATGAGAGGAGAGAAAAGTGGCGTTGGATGTGGTCTGAATGGGAGTCAAAAGGAGCTGAAAAATCTGATTACTTTTTGGGTGGTTTGGCTTGAATTTGATTGGTTCAAAATGCTTGGCTGAAATTCAGCCAAGCTTCTCCATAGAGTGTGGCCTTGTGGCGCCACTTTTATGGGACAAAGTGGCTGAGTTATCAGCTTTAGATTCTACGGTTTTAGACTTGTAATTCTATTGGTCCGGTTTCGACAGTTTAAAATACCGTAATGTTACCGATTTCCCTTAAACTGGTAAATCGATTTTCAACAAAATTTTATGAAATCCCCTATACTCTAACTTAATTCTCTCTTATATAAACTCAAGTAATTGTCAATCAATTGAGTCTAAATAATTGTTTAACCGAATCTTGATTATTCTCGATTATTTGATAAAACCGAATAATTAGGCGAAAAACGGTGGATGTTACAAATAAAACCAAGTATAAGAAGGTTTTGGCATATCTTACTTTACAAGGTATACCACATACTTTATAATATAAAGAGTAAGATATAATAGTGTATCCATATTTTTCGTATTTGTGGTATACTCTAAAATTCATGCTGAACTCGAAATTCGTAAACTTGAACTTCGAATTCATAAACTTGAATCTGGAACCGTAAACTTGAATTGATACTCGTTCCTATCTTATGAATTCAGAACTCGGAACTTGGGTATAGAGAATTTATAGTATACCATAAATGGAATACATTATTTTCGAGTTCTAAGTTAAAGTTTCTGAATTCTGAGTTAATGTTTTCAAGTTCCAACTTAAATTTTTCGAGTTCCTAGTTAAACATAAATTTTAGAGTGTATCATAAGTATGAGAAATATAGATGCATCATCACATCTTAATTTTTAAATCATAAGATATGTGATACATCTTGTAAAGTAAGATGTGCCAAAACCTTCTCCGATCATCCACCTCTTTCACTCACGTCCAGTAGCATCAAAGTCATCCACACTCTACGCTACAGCATCATGTACAGATCAAAAATTAAAGTTGTCAAAAGAAAAACAGTACATTAATTAGCAACCGATGTGGAATAGAAATTGAATACTTTTTTTTTGTGTCAAAGAAATTGAAGAAATTTAAGTGAAAGAAAAACGATAAATTTATTGCCATTGGCTAGTAATACCAAACCAAAAAATTTAGGAAGAAAATTTCAAGCCACCGACTTTGAGCTAGAGCCAGAACACGCACGACTTCTTGTGTTTTTTACTCTTCGATATGTCGCATGTAGTCCTCGTGTGACAGTGTCCTGTCCCATGTGGGAGCTGGAAAACTTGCATGTTACAGCCAATAAAACTTCGCTGATGACTCTTTATATGTAGGTATTGGTAAACATGTAGCAGTCCCGTGTGGCACTGGCATGACCGGCATATTGTGAAGAAAAATTATTGGGTGTTTATAGAATATCATATGATTAAATTTTTTATAATAATGGAGTGACATATTTTAGTTTTAATTGGTGATGGGATTTATCATTAATTTATATTTTTATTTAAAATATTATTCTATTATTGAGTAAAGTACACAATCTATCTTATATTCCATAAATATGCAATAATTTCTCTATTGCAAGGCCATGGGAAGGATCAGATGACACATGGGCCTGGATTCAAATGCAATTGTGATGTGCAGTGTGCAGATGAGATTCATGAATTTCCTTACTATAGAAGATTCATGAATTCCCTTTTATTATAGAAGACATGCAATAATTTCTCGACTTACTGCTGAGGAGAGTCGTTATCTTCTCCAAGATGCCCACAACCTCGTAACTACTAACTACTTTGTTTGTCTATTGTTCCATTCAATTATGTTCCTTTTATTTTATTTCATTATTTTTGACTGATAATTCTGTTGATTAATATTGAAGGTTAGTTCATAGCAAACACAAGTCAATGATAATAGATAATATGTTGTGCATATTTGTTTGTATCTTGAATTTTGATTGTGAAATATTCATTTTCTTTTATATATTGTGAGTTTTATTTAAACTTTTAAATAAGAGTAAGTATTAAGAGATATATATTATTCTTTACATAAAATCAACTATTAATTATTAGTACCTCCTATAAAAAGAGTCTAACTCTACCCCTATATATATGTGCAATTAATACTGAACAAAATTTTAACAATAGTGCTATTTGGTACAAATTCTTATTATACGAAAATGTAATGAGAGAAATATAACCAATCATGTGGGGCTTAGTTATAAAATGTAGATAAAGAAAATAAAAGTTGCTTGCAAAACATAAATTATGCCTTTTTTTTTGTCTTGACGGAATTATTGACATCCAGACCCTATTATCAGGAACCTGACTAATTTGATCCGATCTGACGGAGGTTATTGAAAGAAGTAGGGGTCTCCCAACAATTTTTTTTTCCATTTTTAGAGCTTGAATCTAATATCGCTATTTAAGAGATCAAGGCACCTACTACCTTGACCAATCTCATATTAATAAACACAACTTATGTCTTCTACTTTTTTACTTTCATATTGCATTTCATGAATTTGTTTCACACCATTGTACATTTCTCAAATTTTAATGATGTTTTTAATATTTTTAAAAATTGAATAAACATGGTATTTATTATATTATTACATTTCTTTTAATGAGATAAAATAAATTATTTTTTATTATATTAAAATTGCATTGGATTTGGGGCTCTTCATCTTTTTGGTGCAAAATTTTTAATCAAACATGTGTTTCCCACATCAAAATCCTATACATATTTTTAACCTTACTCATTTTATGTCAAAAAGCATTAAAAACATTAATTATGCACTTTTATATCCGCATTAACCACAAATATTTGACATCACGTGATTTTATAAATTAATATTTTATAAAGTTATCTATAATTAAGTGATTGATAAATAACGTTATTTTATAAATTTAATAATTTTTTATGACACTAACAATTATTAAAAGTGAAATTGATAATTATAAATAGAAAAATAATTATCCTGTTAGTAATTATTAAGAGAGACAAAATATACTTCTTCAATTAATGAGATTATTATTGTTAATTATTAAATTAGACATTATTTAACCTAAACACTAAAGACAAAATAAAACTTTTGAATCTAACTAAAAGAGTGAATGATGCTAACATAAAAAAAATAAAAAAAACATCAAGGACCGGAAATAAAGATTATTTAAAGAGAGTGACCTACTAAAACTTATTTAAGAGAATGGCCAAATAATTTCATTAAGTAGACAATAATGCCGTCTTAATTTTCTCTATTCTTGTTATAACAACACTTGTGCAGCCAGTCTGACCATCATTGTTCAACATCAAAACTAAATCGCGAGAGCGATATTTTGATAAGTGAACTGTACTCTCAGAGAGAGGATGTGATTCAAATCTTGGATAAAGGAATTATTGAGAGGACTTCTTAATTACAACATTGTTTAAAAGTAAAAAAACGTTAAAGGACAGAAAAAAAAAAAATCTTGGGAAGTTGTTCCCACCATCACCATTCGACGTCCCTTGTCATTGTCTCACTCTTCCTCGTTAATGCGCTCATCCTTGCTATCATCATGCTTGTCCCCGAAATAAAATGGTGAGCAGAAGTATCGTATGTTAACTACATATCTTAGACTCTTTTCTTTTAGACATATTAAGATGAACACTCAATCACTATTATTAAAGTATAAGTGTTAACCATTAACATAAAACCATATAATTGTTATTATTGACCAGTTATAAGTGAGTAATAGCCGTTAAAACAAATATGGATATCAAGTGTCAAACTCATTATTAAATACAAAGGATTGCTATATTTATCTATTTATTTATTTTTGGTTATACTAGTGGGAAGTGGGAGTCGAACATAATTCTCTTAGATTCCCAGGATGCAATTCTTAGAGGCTGGAGAATCCACCAACCAAGCTAAGCCTCAACTGCGCTATATTTATTTCTTTTTAAAAGAAAGCATAAATTGCTGAATTTATAAAAGTTTGAAAACATGGAATTGAAAATAAGTATTGCAAAAGATTTCACAACCATAAATACTTATCAATGAAAACGAAGCACAAGTGAAACAGTGAGTAGCAGCTAGGCAGCGGTGAATAGTGGTTAATTGGTTGCAAGCAATGGTTGAATGGTTGCGGGCAGTGGCTGAATAGATTGGATGGCAACAAAGAACTTACCGTTATCGCGGTGCCCTAACATTTTGAGAGAGTAAGGCTACAAAGCCAAAAAAAAAAAAAAAAAAAAAAAAAACAAACAAACAAAAGAAAAGAAAGAAAGAAAAAAAGGGAGAGATGAACGAAGAAAATTGAGAAATATCTTCAAGGGTATCATTGCCACCTTGTAAAAATTATTTGGTCCATCTCTGTAAATAATTTTTATTAGGTTTTTCTTAATAATTTTAATATAAGTGATTAATATATCTAGATATATTGATTTGAAAATGAATTAAATTATCCAAATGAACAGATAAATTAAAACGGAGAGAGTATTTGTTAACAATCCTTAATATTATTTCCCATGCTAACCTTCACCCAACAATGGCAACAGTTATCAGGAAAGAGAAATATTTATTATTCAATTAATGATATATTTAATTATTAAAATAGACATAATCACTTAAGTTGATTAAGAAAATATCAAATCGATATTTTAGTCTAATTAAATGGAAGGTTGCTAACCTCCACTTAAAGGGGTGAAACTTGATATTCTCCTTTTCAAAAGTTTCTAAACATCCTCAAAGTCTTGGTTCAAAGTTCAATGAGAATCGGAACTACTACCATATCATATTTTTAAGTTTCAAAACACAAAAGTGTGAATTTATAACTTACTCCTGAGGGGCATTAAACAGGTCAACCCAACCCCAACCCATTTAACTTACAGAATAAATGGGTTGGACTAAGTGCTTGTTTAATTATAATTTTTCTCACCTGAAAATGAGAATTGTGGTTTTGGAGGGACCTTTTCTCAACATAACATTTAAACTTCTTTAGTCAAACGTAATTTTAGCTTTTTCCAATGGCAAAACAAATGAGCCTTACGAGTCTAACATGTACCAGTTTAGCTCGTTTAATGCTAGGTAACGATCCTAAATGGGTTGGTACCTTTTTATTTTTTCAAACTCACAAAATTATGAAACATATAAGCTCCTATTAAATCCAAACTTATACACCATTATATACACAAAACAAAATTCAAACTTAACGTCGAAAACAAAAATAAATAAATAATGCACTTCAAGTTCGTACATCAAATTACAAAATAAATCCCAAATAAACATAAACATTCCAAAACTTAAAAAGTCTTAAACTAAAGATACTCCTCCTTAAATTTTACCCATCAAATTACATAACAAATTTTTTTTCCTCTTCCTATGCTATCCTTTTACTTTTACTTTTAAGTTAAATAAATCCATGGCCCCTATAGTTTCATAGTGTTTTTACACAGGTTTCTATATTATAAAAGTTTCTAATTCAGTCTTTATACTTCAAAAATTTTGTAATTAACTGATTTAACTCCCTTCTATTGGTTGGTCATTCTTGCTCTGTTACACACCATTCACACGAGATTAACGAAGCATGATTATCAGTCACATGCATATGATATAATGAAAAAGTGGATGACCAACTAATAGGGATCTAATTACAAAATTTTTAAAATATAAATATTCAATTAAAAACTTTAAAAACATAGAAACTGATCTAAAGTGAAGATTAATTTTGATGACACTTTTATTAATGTAGTAATACATTATTGGATGTTTATGTAAAAAAATTTTAAATTAATATTGTATCAAAATCAAATTTTTTAAAATATACTAAAACTATAGAGATGCATACTTTTTCTTTTTGGATCAAGGAGATGCATAAATTGATTTCGCCTTACTTGAAAAAAAAACGGTTTATGGGCCAGCCCTTAACTCACGGGTTGGCCTGTTTGGCCCACATTTAAAACTTAGGTGGTGTTTGGTTTGATATTTTTCATTGTCATTTTCACCAAAAATAGAAAACAAAAGCCAAAACATGTTTGATATTCGGTTTTTGAAAATATTTTCAAAAAATATTTTCTAAAATAATTGAAAATCTGAAAACACCAAATCCATGTTTTCAGTGTTTTCAATTTGTGAGTTGAAAATATTTCCATCCAAAACACGGTGGCATTGTGGTAATAAACGGAGCTTCTTCCCTTTTTTATTTCCATCTCCCCTGTTCGAATCATGCGAAGGGTGTATTTTTTTTTTAACACAGCTCTTTCTTTCTTTTAAGAAATGCCCTCATAGCCTCTCCCTCAACAGTTTCATTTTGTCTCCATCCCTCCCCTGAACCAGTCTCGCGCCGCTCGCCTGCACCGCCACACGCCGCTCGCCGCTCGCAGCATGCCGTCGCCGCTTGCCACTCGCAGCACGCCATCGCCGCAGCTTCCCTCTCGCAGCACGCCGCTCGCCCTAGCCACAACTTCCCTCTTGCAGCACGCCGTCGCCGCTCGTCGCTCGTCGCTCGCAGCACGCCGTCGCTACTCGCCGCTAGCCCTCGCTGCAGCTTCCCTCTCGCAACACGCCGTCACTACTCGCCGCTCGCCCTTGTAGCAGCTTCCCTCTCGTAGCACGCCGCTCGCCCGTGCCATAGCTCCCCTTTCGCAGCACGCCGCACGCCGCTACTTCCCTTCCCTCAACCTTGTGTTTACTGTTGGCTTCTTTTTTGCTTCTATTTGATGTTCTTGTTTGGAATGTTGAAATAATGTTAGTTTAATGAAGTGTTAAAACTTGCTGTATATTTTGGAAATCTCGGAGGATGATTTTTCCCTTAATTTGCTATAAACTATGTGTACTTGAATTTCCCTGTTTTTGCTGATATCATGGAGGTTTTCTGTTGCTTTGCTGCCTTATTTTATTTTTATAAAAATAGTACTATGGTTGAACTTATAAGGTCATAAAAGTTACAACATTGTAATGTCTGCTGCATTATTTTGAATATATAAGCAACAAGACAAAACGTGCAATTTGTTTTCTTGTGCATATTACGTTTTACACTAATATATATACACACGAACATGTGAATATATATAGCTCGCCGGTTTGGAATATTGTTTGATAATCTTGTGGTGATTGTTTTGGTCAAATTATTTGAGAGGAACAAGTAAGAGCTTTGTCCTTTTTATTTATTCATGTGTTTTTGGTTCATGTGTTTGATTTATGTATTTGGAATGTTGCATGTTGGATGTTGGAATATTATTCTGGTTATTGTTGGATAGCCTTCTAATGATAGAATAGTGTTTATTATTCATGTGCAGCTATGCATGTTTTGGATTGGATCATTGGAAAGTTGAAACTTTTTTTGAAAAGTACCAATTCAAGATTCTTGGCATTGGGGCTTGTTTTGATTTTGTTTTGTATTCCTTCTTGATTCATATGCCAAATGCTTTTTTCTTTTGTTGGATTTGTTAATGGAAGGGATCTGTATTGACTAATTTTGTTTTAATATGTTGGATCTTGATATGTTGATTGCTATATGTTCACCATATTTAACTGATATTTTTCAATTTATATTTGTCACTGAAATGGCACAGATAAATTATTTGGTGATTACTCTGGAAAAGACATGAATATGGATGGACAAAGCTTTAGGGTAGATCAAGAGGGTGTTCATATTAATACTAGTGAAACGACTCAAATGTTATAAGTTAGGGAGACAATTGCGAATAAAATGTGGGATGATTACTGTCTGTAATTGATGACTATCACTTTTTTATTTTGTTGGAAGATGATGTATTTCTCTCTCTCTCTCTCTCTTGTATGTTTTAGTTGCTTGACAAATTGAAGTATAATAAAGATTGTAATTATAAATAGTATTAGTTATTTTGTTTAATTATATTTTTTTTAATATGGCTATAATTTAATCACAAATCAAATATATTTTAAATATATTTTGTCATTACAAGTAATTTTTGTAGTTAAAATTTTCTTTGTAGTATTTACTAATTATATAATAATTGATATTGATAATAAAATTACTTAAAAGTGAGTAATTTATTTTATTGTTAATTTTAAAATTTTATAGAATTATTTTATTTTAATAAATATTTTTAAGGTTATCTCAAATTTGCAAATAATAAAATCCACCTAAATGTACAAAAAAATATATAACATTTTTATTATTTAATAATAAATATCATTTTATTATCTCAAATTTGATTTTGAAAATATATTTTGAAAACAAATAAACCAAACATATTTTCATTGTTTTCCTTTTTTGAAAACAAACAAACCAAACGCATTTCCTAAATTTAGAAAATCTAAAAATAAAAATGCTTTTCAGAAAATTAAAACAGAAAATAAAAATAGGAAATATTTTCACAAACCAAACCCCACCTTAGTGTTTTCCTTTGTCCATGTTGTCTACGTGCTTCCTAGTGATAGAGTTAAACACTAGCTTTTTCTCTGTTATTCACGTGTCTATTAACGTTAGCAAAGCGATCAATACAACTGAATAGTTCTCACGATCTCTGTGTAGCATTTTCTATACATTATAGAAACGCCGTTGTCCTCAATGTTCACTAGCAGTTTCTCAATCATCGATTAAAAACCATTGCCAAAAGCCAGTTTTCTGAATCAAAGTTTTTTATGTAAAATAAGCAGTGCAGTGTACGAGACTCCCACCTCTATACTACAGCCTTACCCCGCTGTTGGGAAAGTTGTTTACTTGATTTAAATCTATAACTGCTAGGTCATAATGTAGCCACATTACTGTTGCGCCAAAACTCACCCCTCTAAAGTTTTATGTGTAATTCAATATGGTATACAATTGGTCGAATACTAGAATTCAATATAGGAAAAGCCCTGAGCAAAGGGTGTTAAATGACGATTTAAACATATGATTATAGAAAAACAGAAATCTGTTGTTTCATGATTCCATTCAGTATATTGGGAGGTGCTGGCTAGGAACTGCCAAAATCTAGAATGAAAATTGAGCATCACACCAAAAAGCTGTGGTCTAAATGATAAATACAATTGTAAACCAAACATGGGCTATGCAATGCTTTCTAAGTAAAAAAGCATTAAATTGGGTCATGAATCAGAGACTAAAAGTGCATCCCAAATGATGTCCATGTCCAAGGATGGCATTCTACTCAACTGAACACCTTCCACATCCAACACCTCATGATGTGTACCTTTGCTTCTCTCAGTTGTCACAGCACCAACCTTGCTCCCTATATCAAACTGCCACTCCATAATGGCTGAATCCTTGCCACTATTTTTACTTGTCAATACTTTGGCATTCTCATCTGTGTGCTTAATGCTTGGTGACACTGCTGGTGAATCATCATTATTAGGCCTCCTCTGAGAAGAAACTGTTTGTGATATTGCTTGTAGTTTTGCCTCCACAAGTGCAGCAGTGGTTCCATTCAGAGAATTGGCTTTGATCACATGCTTTAGATCTGGAAAATTCAACTGAGCATGCTCTCACCTTAGTATGTACGCTGCTGTGTCATATGCAATGGCAGCATCTTCAGCTGTGTCAAAAGTCCCTAGCCATACCCTTGTCCTATTCCTTGGTAATCTGATCTCAGCAACCCATTTCCCCCAATGTCTTTGCCTCACCCCTTTGAAAAGCTTGCCTCTTGCAACACACTTCAAAGGCTGAGTCCTAGCACTCAACCAATTGTCATTGAAAGACTTGGACCTCATGTTTGCTAGATTCTTGTTCATTTCGAGTGAATCAGTGCCTGATTGGTGCTGAGTTTGGCCAAACTGGGACACAGGAAATGTGGGGTCTGAAGTTAATGACTTGGCTTCAGTGCTTTTGATATGTGAGGATGATGATGAGTACAGCATGGAGGGTTCCTGCAAAAACAGGGTCAAGTTTGGAAATTTGGGTGTAGTAGTAGAAGAAGAAGAAGCCAAAGAAGCTGATGAGTCATCAGAAACCGGTGTTATGGTTAATGCTGGTAGAGTTTCCAAAAGATTTAGAGGAATGGAGCTATGTTTTGTGTCTGAGGCTGAGGCACCAGGAGTGCAGATAGAGTTGAATCTTGAAAAGGACTGATTCTTCTCTTGCACATTCTTGATGCCTTCATGGCCATAGAACTTTGAAGGGACATGACTAATCAAAGTGCCAAAGGGTACCTCTTCTTTCATTGAAGTGGAAAGAAGCCTTTCAGGTGATGCTATTGATGAATTTGCCCCACTTCTTAATGCATGAACGTGACGAGAAGCATTAAGTGAGTGAGAATCTCTTATAGTTGCATTGTCCAACAAATTTGATCCCATTGCCATTTCTTGCAAACAAGTTGGCAATTCCTCTTGGGTGAAGATTTCCATCTTTGGAAATGTATCCTCCATATATAGATCCTTCAGACAGTAAATCAGAGATAAAACACTGACAGATAGAGATGATTCAAATGCAGGCACTGTATACTAATTACTAAATATATTTCCTAAGGGCCAAGGCACACCTCATATAATTGACATATAGCAGTTATGGCTTATTATAATGTTAAAGGAACCTACTTTCTGTTTTCATTAGGAATTGTTACGGCTTCAAGCAGATCTATATATTTCTTTATAACTATTCCATTTTCTCCTCAAAATTCATGCTTGCATGCCACATCCTACTTTCCCTTCACAACCAATTGGAATCAGACAGCTCAGGTTTTTCTAGATTAGCTGTCTTACAGGATGCAAAGTATATGAATAGAGAATTGACATTCGTTTCATGACAACAACTTCCTTAATCCAAGACCCTACTTTATATTCATGCTTTGTTATTATGTGAGATATTATTCTTTTTCCTTATTAATAATCAATCATGTGATTTTGTTGAACACTCACATGTTATATTCTTCTCTTCACTATGTCAATGTATTTTAATGCTGACAGCCAATTAACCAGCGACACATTTTGTTTTCTTGTCACTCATACATTTTATAGACAATAAGCATTGGAGAAAAAAAACCTGTAAATTTATAATAACAGATAACTTATCTACTAATTGAAATGTCCAACTAATTACAAGCTGAGGTGGCAAACTTCTTATTTTTCTTCCTTGAAAGGCATTAGTTTTGGAAGCCTAGCGGTGCAGGTAACACAGGTTTATTATCTATATTATCATGTACAAGATTATTATATTATCAAGGATTTAATTTTAATATCCTTTGAGCTACTTTGATGAAGTCATTGGTACCTTTATAGGTCTAATATTATTAAACAAATGGCCAAGGAGCATGAGCACAGCGAAGGTATGCACTTGTATTTTCTTTTGGGACCGCACTTCATTGTCTTTTGAGAATGGCCTAAAGACACTGAAAACGTCTCATATATGGTAGATGCGAAAATGAAAGTGTACCTAAAGCCCTTGGCAGAATCCACCTCCAAATTTGAGGCTATAATGATTAGAAACTTCACCTCAGTTGGATTCATTGCTCTGGTTTTAAGCCATATCATTTGTTTCATGCCACATGGCATAACCACTCTGAGGAAGTAAACACCATTTTAAAAAATGTATGTATTATGTGAGAGATCACAGATTCTAGGCATCTCTCACTTTTGCGGATAACTTCGTATAGCACTTTATACTATTTACAGTCAGGTTCCTCCAATGCTGATGATGTTTTTCTCAATTAATTTATAAACCATGCACATGGTTCTGACCAAGAAAGAAAGAATATGATGCATACCACAAACTAGACCGTTAAGTAAAATAAACAAGACAGAAGGTCATGTACCATATGTTGCTTTAATTAGCTGCCAACTCTTCCTACATCAAGCATGATTCTTTATTCATTGCCTTGTTTTGTACCTCAAAATGATAACAAAGAAAAGATTAATTAAGAATGAGTCTCTTCCACATCACCTCTGCTTAAACTGAGGGTCATGGTATTGCAGTTAGCCTAAGTAATTGAAGATGCAGCTTGATGAAACATCAAAATTTCATTATCTGATTAATGCATATAAAAAGTTTAGTTAATATTTTTAATCTTTTTAGAAATAGAATAAGCAGCTATTAATTTTATTATTTTTAACAAGATAAAAGTAAATTATTGTATTATTATGTTGAATTGATTGAATAAAATTATTTGGTTAACAAAATTTATCTAGATAATAATTATTAGAAAAAAATTTATGCAAGGGTTAGTAGGAAATAAGAAAGAAAATAACATGTTAGTAATTATTAATAGAGAAAGATATAATTCTTCAATTAATGAAGTTTACAGTTACCAAACTGGACACTATTTTTAAGTTGAATAGGAAAAACAAGGTCGATTTTCTCTTTGGAAATAATCGATTTCTTATGACATGGCATATATACAAGCCAGAGCAGCAGAGGTTAGCAGCAAAGCTTCTTTTAACAAGTAAGAAATTAATACTTGTCACCTCAATCCTTTATTTAAGTTAAAAAGTACTGGCAGAATATTTGAGTAAAACTAAACTTTCTTTATGCGCAAGCTAGCTATTCAGTTTTAAGTGGTTTAATAATTATTTAATTTTCATCACCTCTTCTAACAACACTCGTATAACTAAAGCATAATCAAGTCACAAAAATTAAGTAAACATTCTTATCCACATCTTTTTAAAAGTATATTTGTATGCCTTTTTCGGTAACAGTTGAGCTAGTGTATGTCATATGTGAGAGAAATGAGCTATGGTACAAGGGAATATTTTGCCTTGTCAACTTGCACAACTACACCAAAGTAAGTCTTTTGAAAAAGTTATTATGTGGGCCAAAATTTAAATATTACAATATATGTTAAAATGAAAATAAAAAATACGTCATCGCTTTTTTTAATTTATTAAAAAATTTCTAACTGATACAAGGAAAGAACAATTGAAAAGGATTGAATGGTAACAAATTCAACAAATAATCATATATTTGAGAGCTAATTGGGTCTTATGGGTAATCAATATTGGCTGAACTTGAGAACAAGATCGACTTAAAAGCTTATCGATTTAGTTACTAATGGTCCCTCATTAAAATGTCATTTATAAATACCAATGTATAAATTTTATTAAGATTCATATTCTGTGACAATAAGATAACCTCTCATCACTTAAACTTTGATCCAACAAAAAGAAAATTGGGGTTTCATGAAATGATTGAAATCAAACAAATTGGCAACTATTCCTTTGATTTACCATTTGATGGAACAACGTCACTTTTACTTTTGCTGTCCACTACGTTATGTTGAAGGATGAGTGATTCTTTTGCATTCTCTGGAGGAATTTTCTTCTTTCACCGTCTCTTTCCGTCACATAATCTTTGGAGGAAATATACGAGGTGAGTTTTATATCAATTGTTTTGTTAACTTAGTGTGCAGGAAGAATCACTCTTCGTCCCTTGAGTATATTAGAATTTTCCGTTGAAGGATTCACGAACCACTCCAAGATGGATATTCTAGAATCAATGGACAGTTATATCTACCTGTTAGTTTATTAACAAAAAAGGTAAACGCTTCTCAGCAAAAGTGAAGAAGAAAAGGGAAGAAGATGATAAATACACAAAAGAATAAAAGAACTACGTCAACGTGAATACCTTTGGCAGAAATGATTCTCTTTCTTTTATTTCAGCATATATACTTATCTATTTCTATCTTGATAGAATACAATATGATATAGCTTTCTCATCGAGAAAACAGAATTTATTTATAATTTAAATCTCATATATGCGAGTACAAATCTATGAGCCAATACATGAACCTTCTCATCATATCATAACATTTGGTTACCATATTTAAATCTCTGGCAATCTTGATCGTGAAATACAATATGCAATTATGTTTATAATTTTCCATTTTTCTTTTTAAATAATTCGCTTCAAAATATCGAAAAAATCTATTTCTTTTTTTATTAGACATTTTTTTAGAGAAACATTTCTGAAAAAAAGGTGGAGCTTCTACAATCCTTATTACTCTCGCATTAAACCCGAACTTTTGGCCAATGGTTTCATAAAATGTATAGTTATTTCCCTTGTCAATTAGCATAATAATCCTTTGATTCAGGGATCGCAAAAAAGTTTGCCAAAATGAGTATCCACGGGAATTACCTGCAATGGATATGGGGGCTAATTTGGTCTCACGGGGATAGAGATAAAGTCCCTATTTATTAAATAAGGTGGGGGGTGGGGAATGAGATTCCCGTCCCATAGAGACCCGCTAAATCTCCATTTATGTACCTACATATATATAGACTAATTTATAAATATATTTTGACAATAATACACAATGAAATCAACTTAATTCTAAATATGATCAACATATGGTAGCCTAAACTTTTAACCAAAATCAAATTTGCAATAATTGACTAACTTTGATCAAAATAAAATTTATAATAACTTAGGGGTTGTTTGAAAGTGTTTTGGCTTTTAGTTTTCAAAAATTGTTTTATAAAACTGTTTTTAAGTTTAATTTTTAAAAACAAAAGAATAAAAAAATCTGTTTGATAACTTTGTTATGAAAACAGTTTTTTAGTGGTAAAAAATAGAAAATCTGTTTGGATGATTGTTTTTAAAAAACAAGTGTTAAAAGTAATAAAACAAGAACTTGTTTGGCAAAATTTTTTTAAAAGTTGTAAACATATAATAGCATAATTGAATGTAATAATAATTTTGATTTATATTTTCCAATTCTCTAAATAATCTATCACGTATTCCTCAGCTACACACATAATTATGAATTACACAACAATCTATGACAATAAGGCATTACTTAAAAGGCTTGTATGGTGACAATTTTACTCTTAAAAAAGTTTTTTAATGATAAAAAACAAAAAAAGTTATTTAGCAAATGATTTTTTAAAAATAGCAAATAAATATAATATAAATACATTATTATAAATAGAATTTAACATAATATTAAGTTGATACTACACCACATGATCTAAAGGATATGATTGACGGTGTATTGATACACAACATACAAGGGATCTATACTAAGAGTCTTCTCTCTTTCTCCCTTATCCATCTTCCGCTGCTGCTCATCTTCTTCTTTGCAAACTTTACCAACAATTGCCGCAACCAAGCACAGCAACAGCAACAGCAACCGCACAACTACATAGCACAGCAACCGCAACCTCCGCCCAACCGCACAATCGCACCTCCACCCACTACTGCACAGCACCACGGAAAGAACACCAAAGACAAAGAGACAAAACACGAAGCGAAGAGAGAGAGAGAGAGAGAGAGAGAGAGAGAGAGAGAGAGAGAGAGCGACGCGGACAGAGAGATAGATTGCGAAACAAAGGAAGAAAGGGAAGGGCCGATTTGCAGAGAGGAGCACGATGGTGGTGAACACGAAGAAGAAAATGGCACAAAGGAAGAAATGGAAGGGGGATTTCCAGGTTTGAGCATGGAGGAAGGCAAAAGAAAGGGAAAAAAGGAAACGAAGAAGAAGCAGGGGGAGGAGAAGAAACGAGAAAGGATAAAAAAAAAAAAAAACAGAGTTGTGAAACCAATAAAACAAATAATTTACAAGTATGCCACCGCGTATTTTGTGTTTTTAAGAACAAAAACTCAAAAACATGTCTCAACTGTTTTAAGTTTTCTGTTTTTAAAACACACAAACAATTTTTAATTTTTTAAAACTAACATGTAGAAAATAGCAATCCAAACACGGTTTTTTGTTTTTTTATTTTAAAAAATCAAAAACTATTTTTGAAAACAGTTATCAAAAAAGGCCTTAGATTTGCATTATGTATTTGTATTTTTAATTTGGACTATGTTATGTTATTAATATTATAATGGATTATGGATATTTACGAATATTTTATTCAAGTTAAAAAAAAAAATTTGTATAATTTTTTCTCTTTTTTCAATTTTTTAAGTTTTTTTTTTTTACATAAACCTGCAAATATCCGTGAGGATTTGAATCCCCATGAAGAACAGGGAATAGGGAACTGTGACAAAGATAGGGGTAAATTTTTAAATAGGGACGAGGTCAGGGTGCATGTCCCTACCCTTATGGGTACCCATTGCGATCCCTACTTTGATTCAAGTAAGGATGTCAAACTGGCCAAGCTGGCCCATTTATGTCTGGCCTGTTTAGGCCCGCGTGGGCCAAATTTTAGCAGCTTGGCCCATTTAAGACCAACAAGAATATAGTTTATTAATGTACATAAAGATACAATGTACAAACCTAATGTTTCTCAACTCACTCCAATCAATCAATGCATCAATCAAAAATACTCCAAATAAGATATTTAACAATCAACACAACAAAATAAGTAAGTTAAGTAACTTAGAAGCTAAAATCTTTAAATAAAGAAATGGAAATGGAATAAAAAGAAAGGCTAACTAAAAAAACTAAATCAATTAAAATACTCAATAACATACCATGAATATAATGGCAGTCTCTAGCAACAAAATGGAAGCTCCGGTAGCAATCAAATGGCCAAAGGCCATATGGGGGGACAAGAGTGAGAGAGAAAGGCATGAACGAGGAAAAAGAAAGGGGCTATCTCCCATTTTAATGTTTTAGTTTAATATTATCAATAGATTTTCCATCGTAATGATTTAATGAAACTAATCATTTATTAAACATATTTTATCGATGGGTTCTATCGGAAAAAAGATAATGAAACGAATCGTTTCATTAATCAATCATTATCGACAAAAAAATCCATTGGTAATATGGAAATCAAACAGCCTCACATGGTATCCCTAAAATTTCAAATATAAACCAATTTTCCATTAGCAATATTCAAAAAAATAATCTGAAGAAAAATAAAATAAATAATATATAATATTTACTTATTTTAATTATCAATGAAAAAATAAAAAAGAAAATATAATTCAATAATGACAATTTTTTCATCGATAATTTACTTTATTTATCGTCGATAAAAATTTAAATTTAAAGAAAAAATTAAAATTAAAATGCAAAATATTATTAATGGCAAATCTGTTAATAATGAGTTGGCACCATTAATTGCAAACATTTATCGATGGTTTTATTGATGGATTGAGCATCCGTTGATAAAATTTGACGTCAATTTTTGCATTGTATTTTACTGACAATAAATTCGTCAGCATTTTTGATAGATAGGTTTCGTTGGTAAAATGCGTTGATTGTGAGCTAATTACTAGTAGTGAATAATGGGGTTGCCATGTAAGATGAGGGAGAAAGAAAGAGAAAAAGTTAGAGAGAAAATCGTCGTATCTACAATTTCATGAGGGCAACCAAACACTCTATTTATGATTACGAGCACGAGTGTCCTCTTGTGTCACCATATGATAGGCTTAGCCTACCGACTCATAAATAAGGATCTATAAATATTCCCACCATCCAATAGGCAGTGTTTTTAACAATAATAATCACAAATTTTGGGCTTAAATAATAGTTTGATTATTTTGACATTCAATTAATCTATATTTTTATAAAATATGATGTTGACTTATATATGCTAACCCACATAAAATGTTTCAACATATATTAGGATAAAAAGTATAAAAGTTTTTTATGTTAAAAATACATAAAAAATAGATTCATTGGTTATTTCGTAAAGTGATTAGTAAATAAATTGTCTGCATATAAATGTTTGTTAAAGTCTCAATCATATTGAAATTACACTTGACGTGATATGTCATGTAATAGGGGAAGATAATTAATCTAATGGGTTTGATGGACTAGTATTAACAACCTTAATTCATGCGCGCTACATCAAGTCACCAATCAACTCTACAAAGTACTAATTAATGATCTTCTTGTATAAATTGGGAAGCTTTCAATAACAAATATATCCTGGCATATCCAATATCAATAGTGGCTTTCTTGTGCCATTTTTAGCTTTATTAGCTCTTGCTATGTCTTATAATTTCCTCACTATCGTTCAAGATTTCTTAGTTCATGTATGCCACTTAGTGAAGTCCTATGAGATTTCACTTTTGTTGTGGTGTGGCTTGTTAGCATCATTAGCCACACGTCACCTTATTAACACCTGCCGAAAAAAGCAGGTTTATCTAGTGGATTTTGCATGTTACAAACCTAATCCTGCATGCATGTGTACCAAGGAGATGTTCATGGAGGTAACAAAGTCTACCGGGCAATTCGGAGATGAGAGCCTAGAATTCCAAAGGAGGATCTTGGAAAGGTCTGGATTTAGTGAGAAGACTTATGCGCCAGAGTCTCTGTTGAAGATCCCACCAAACATCTGCTTAGATGAGGCAAGGAAAGAGACAGAATCTGTGATAATTGGTGCCATTGATGAGCTTTTGTTGAAAGCAAAAGTGAGGGCAGAGGATATAGGAATCCTTGTGACCAACTGCTGCCTATTCAACACAACACCCTCTCTCAGTGCAATGGTTGTCAGCCACTACAAGCTTAAGCATAACATTTTGAGCTATAATCTAAGTGGTATGGGTTGTAGTGCTGGACTTATTGCCATAGAGCTCGGCAAACGACTCTTACAGGTACTTCATCCTACTCATATATGATATCATCTCACCTTTTACTTTTTCTTCCTTTTTTCTTTGGGGTTTTGGGTTTTTTTTGCGGTGGTTGTTGGGGGGGGGGGGATTTCAGGTGAGTTGGCTATATAATATTGTGATTTGACATTAACATATCGTTTGTAAGGTTAACTCCTTTAATTTTGTAAGAATGTCCGTGGTTTGATTTGCATCGATTTTAAAGTAAAACATCAATCGGTCTAAATAATAACATTATTTCGGTTGGACTGGATAGAAAATTGAAATAATTCAAGCTTTCATATTTAAATCAGTTTAGGTTGATTCAGTATTTTGTTAAAATTTTTATTAAAATATAATTATCAGTGATTTTATATAATATTACTTTAAAATCTAAACTAATTATTAAAGTAATATTCAAGACTGGCAATTTGAGTATATAATATATACTAAAAGTTTTGAAAAAAAAAATCATGCATAAACTTAAAATTATTGGCAGACTAAAAGAAGTTATAGATAACAAAACATTTAAAATATGAGTTTAATTGAGATGCACTAATAATGTAAAAATCATCTAATCAAAACCTTCCATTTACATGACTATTCATGTAGTGGGTGATTTTATCAAAGACTTTTGTTGATGTGGCAATACATGATTGGATATCTGTATAAAATTTTTTAATACTAACAGTGCATTCAAATTAAATTCTTAAAATAATAAGTTGAGATATAATGATGATCTAAAGGGGAGTTTGGTAGAGGGTTTGGAATAGGATTCCCAGGAATTTCATGAAGATGCTTATATTTGGTACAAGTTTTGGAAAAATATTCTCAGGAATGTAATATTCCTGGTATTGATTTTGGGGTAAGATTCCCCCCAAAATAATCCCATCTCATACATCGGATTGTAACATTCCCATAGCAAGGGAATATTTTTCATGTGAAAAGACTAAATTATCCCTACTACCACCCTCCACGAATTATCCTCTACCACCACCCTCCACCACTAGACCGCCGTCGGACCGCCGTGGGCAGCCGCCAGATCGCCACCGACCACCGCCAACCTCCGCCGGCTATTGCCAACCACCATCGGGCAACCATCGGACCGCTGCTGATCATTGCCGGACCATCACCGGCCCCCGCCGGACCACCCCTGGCCCCGTCGAACCACCACTGGCCATGGCCGGACCACCGTTGACCACCGCCAACCACAGTCGTTTGTCGCCGAACCACCATTAGCTGCCACCGAACCACCGCCGTTTGCCGTCAAGCCACCATCGACCGCCGCCGAACCACCGCGGGCCACCGCCAATCCATCATTGACCGCCGCGAACCGCCACCGGTTATGGCTGGACCACCGCCGACTGCCGCCAAATGCAATCGGGTAGCCACCGGACCACCACTGACTGTCGTCGGACCACCACCGGCCACCGTCGACCACCGTCAGACCATCACCGTTTGTCGCGGGACTGCCAAGGATATTTTTGGAAATGAACAAAATTTTTCTGGGAATTTAATCCGTCTACCAAACGCTTCAAAGTACATATGTCTGGGAAAACTATTCCCGAAAATAATATTCACTAGATTAAAATTCCCAGGAATAAAAATTGAAACCCCCTACCAAACGCCCCCTAAGAGTAATTGTAATAGAATAATAAACATATCTATACATATATAAAATAATCGGTTTAATTCAATTTAGAGCAATGTCTAAAAAAAACTAAAACCGAAAAATGAATTAATTTTATTAATTAATTTTAATAAATGCTAACTTAAATAATCTTTTTTTATGTTGACCAGTTTTGATTTTTTATGTTAGTATTAATATTCATTTTTCATTTAGTTTAAATTAAATTTGAACACCGAACAATACTAGAATCCCTTTAATGGGTGATTCTATAAGTCTCTTATAAATTATCTCTAAAACTTGAAACTTTGCCTTAATACTAATGCCCTAATAAAATGACTAATATCCAACTCATCTAAACTTATTTGTATCCAAAAAAAAAAAATTGAACATGTCCTGTGCTTTAAATTCAAAACTATAATGAGTCATCAAACATTGAAGATCAAACAGATAGCATTTTAAATTTAAATCATTGCTTATCAGCAAAAAGAAAAAAAAAATCATTGCTCATAATTAATGTTCCTTGATCCCTCTTTTTTCTGTCGTCTTTTTTTTTTAATTTTTTGGTGGTACTTTTACATACACAGGTGCACCCGGGCTCTTACGCCATGGTTGTAAGTACTGAAAACATTAATGGCGGCTCGTACTTTGGAAACAACCGGTCCATGCTTGTCTCCAATTGCCTCTTTCGCATGGGTGGTGCAGCAATCTTGCTCTCCAACCTTCCTTCTGATTCTTGTCGTTCCAAATACCATCTCAGACACACTGTTCGCACCCACAAAGGTTCTCAAGATCATTGCTACAATAGTATCACTCAAAAAGAGGATGAACAAAGTGTTACCGGTGTTGTTGCACTTTCCAAAGACATTATGAGTTCAGCTGGAGAAGCCCTCAGAGAAAACATCTCAACTCTAGGGAAATTTGTCCTACCCTTAAAGGAACAACTGAAATTTTTGGCAAATTTAGTTGCCAAAAAGTTTTTTAAGATAAGGGTCAAGTCTTATACACCTAATTTCAAGCTAGCTTTTGAGCACTTCTGCATTCATACCGGTGGGAAAGCGGTGCAAGATGAGATACAAAAAGTCCTTGCACTCAGTGATTGGCATATGGAGCCTTCTAGAATGGCTCTTTTCAGGTTTGGTAATACATCAAGCAGTTCTGTGTGGTATGAATTAGCATATTGTGAGGCCAAGGGAAGGGTCAAAAAGGGTGACCGGATATGGCAGATTGCATTTGGGTCAGGATTCAAGTGCAGCAGTGCTGTGTGGTGTGCTCTCCGAACCATTGATCCATCGGAGGAGAAGAACCCGTGGACAGATGAGATTCATGAATTCCCTGTTGATGTTACAAATTAAAGTGGTTCTTATTTGTTGAAAGCTATTATTCAATGTCATTATAACTAGTGAGGAATAATGGTTTGCGAATAAATGACCATTGATGATAATTGTCTGGGGCTCTACTCTTATTATTATTCTTTTAAGAAAAGATTTTTATACGACTTCAAAGCATGGTTAAGAAAATCAAATCATGTATCGAATTGGATAAAGCATTAATTTAAAGGTTTATTGATTCAACTAGTTTAATTGAACCGTAGTATAATATAATATATGTGCCCTCCAAACCATTGAGTGTGTGTTTGGTTTTATGATGGAAACAGTCACAATTGATTTTCCAACCTTAGAATCAGTTGTGGCTTTTATGTTGCATGCTTGGTTGGATACTTCTAAAATCAATTCTTGTCTCTAAAACTAATTTTAAGAGAAGTGAAAATTTTTTACTTTCTGTTAAAATTACTTTTAGATGAACTACTAAATATGAATCACTTTACCTCAAAATTAATTTTAACCAAATTAATTCCAACAAAATCAATTCTACAATACCAGAAGAAGAACCCGTGGACAGATGAGATTCATGAATTCCCTAATCATGTTACAAATAAATGGGGTCCTTTTTTGTTGAAAGCTATTATTCGATGTCATTATAACTAGCAAGGAATAATGGTTTGCGAATAAATGACCATAGATAATAATTGTCTAGGGCTTTATATAGATTTATATTATGAACTTAAGAAAATTACTAAACAATGAGTAAAATGTTGATGATATTAATATTGAGCTAATTTTTTTAGTAACTTGCTTACATAATTTATAGCTTATATCAACCCTAATATTAATATATCAATTATGTACAAATATAATTATTTTTTATAAAAATAAATATAATTTAAAATGTTTATATTTATACTTGTATGATGCAAGACTATTTATCTAGAAGAGTTGAAATATAAAGTACTCAGATCCCACATTACTTTGACTAAAAAGTTTTCACTTCAAACACAGCTATAAATATCCATATATGATATTGCTTTGTATATATTTCCTCTAGGCTCTTTCTAAAAGAGTATGAGATCTAATAATTTTTTATTTGGCCAATCAAAGTAAAAAAATTATTTGAAAAAATAAAAAAATTATGAATTGGCCAATTGAGTGAACCGGCCAGTTTAGCCAGTCCATCAGTTTTCGGTTGGTTTGCATCAATTTCCTTTGGGTTTTTAAATTTTCGATTTTTCTATTACGACCGGACTGGCTTAGGGATGGATTACTAGTTGGACCGGTCAATTGGTCGGTCCGATCCAATTTTCCTAACTTTGCTTCAAAGTGATAGGCGCCTAACACCCTCGAGGAAAATAGAGGGAGAGATGTGGAGAGGAAAAAAAATGAAGAGAAAAGCATATGGGTGGATCCCATAGATTTTGATAGGATGCTAGGAGTTTTAGAATCATATCACTCCTCTATTCTTTTTTGTGTTTGATTTTTTTTGTTTGACAAATTTAGACTTCCTAAAACCTGTTTCACAAGATGTCACCAACAAACCCCCACCCTCCAGTGCTACCGAAAAAGGACGGCTCACATCAAATCAACATCCACTGGAGAAATACTTATATAGTCTAAAAGCATCGTATAATTATACTTCCAGCCAATTATATAAATATATTTTATATGAGACTCATTACTAACACACAATCTCATATAAAATGCACTTATATAATTAATTCGGAGCATAATTACATGATACTTCTAGACCATACAAATATTTCCCCATCCACAGTGATCACACGCCACACTAGATGGGGTGCATTTAAGACAATGTCGTAATTCCAAACACAAAAAATTAAGGAAGAAAATTTTGAAGCTACCTAGAGCCAGTAGCCACGCATGACTTCTCTGGTTTGAAAATTATCCTTTCTAAACAGATCTTGTAAAGTATAAATCAATTTAAAATTCAATCATTTAACAGTTGAAACTAGATTGTTAAATTAAATAACTGTCAATTATTGTGAATTAAAATATATTTTATATATATTAAATAATTTATTCCGTAACTATTTAACGGCATAAATACTCAGTTTTCTTTTTGAAATTTTGATACGTCGAATGTGGCCCTGGTGTCCCGTGTGAGAGTTGGACAACTTCAAAATTGCAGGTTACAACTTACAACCAATAAAGCGGCTATTAATAAACATCAATTACAAAAAAACTCTTCTTTGTTTTTTGGTAGGAACTATCAGTATCCAAAAATTTACTGGACTCTAACTAATCTAGTTCGAGTTAGGTCGGCCTATTATAGAGGTAAAGTTCTCACAGCGCTAATTTTTTCCATCCACAATATTTGAACCAGAGACCTTACTTAAGGGGAACAAATGCCGAAGCGTAGCCGCTCCTATTTATCTATTATTATTATTACCAATCCAACTTAGTAAATTTATTTAATTTTTCTAAAATACCCTTATTTGTTTTTTTAAACTTAAATTAACAAAAAAAATTCAATTTTACAATTTTTCTAAATTACTAATATCAAAATATAATAATTATAATTTTTAAGTTACTGTCTCAGTAGTTTATGGACTAATTAGGTGAAACGATATATAACATGAAATTTACATTACGAATTATTTGATGAATAATATTTTCATTTGATCATCATTTCAAGCTCACTCATGATTAATTGTACAAAATATGTTTAGTTATTTGTCTATTCATAAATATTTTACCAAAATCTTTCATGTTTGTTAGCCCTGCTCTTTTAGAAATGAGGTTTTTTTTTTTAACATAAAATACATTAGATTAAATTTTAAAAAAATAAAATAACATAGATATGACTTATATTTATTATCATGATAATATATAAAAATATTTTTATTAAAATATAATTTTTTTATATTTTTGTACTATAATATATTATTTAAAGAAATATATTAAAAGAAAATTTGATTAATTAACCTTTATGTGTTAGATCCCTTGAATATTTTATTGAAAAAACTAACATATGATAAATATCTAAGCTACTAGAGCTCTTGAAGGGTGAATGAGCTTAGAAGGCTCGCCAATTTCTTCCTGGAGGCCACCATCGAGAGATCCCTCGAACGCTATGGGGGGAGTTTCTCGACCAACTCAAGGAGATAAGGCGGAAGGGGAGAAACAAAGGTTGGGAATTCAATCATGGAGTTTTAAGGAGAAACTTATGGGGTGTAAGAATGTACAGGTGCCTACGGTGAGGAGGGACCAACTCAAGGAGAAACTAGTTTCCATTGAATATATTCAAGGGGACTACATGTTAATAGGAGTGTCTTGGAGGAATTGGCCACGCCATGGAAGAAGACGATGATCATCAATTTACTAGGCAAAACGTTGGGTTTTAATATGATGAAGACTAAGTTGAAGAATATATGGAGACCTATGGACGTAGTTCATGGATTTTTCATGGTGAATTTTGACCTTGATGAGTATAGAACTAAGGTTATGGAGGGGGGCCATGGATAATCTTTAATCATTATCTTTCAGTCTGTCCGCACGTATCCGAAATTTAAGGCATCGGAGGCTATAGTGTTAAAAATCTTAGTATGGATTAGCTTTCCTAGTCTTAATCCATATTATTACGAGGAAAGTTTCCTATTTGCTTTAGCTGCAACGGTTAGGAATCCAGTTAGAGTAGGCATTATAATACTAAAAGCGGCAAGGGGAAAGTTTGCTCGCGTATGTGTGGAAATCAATCTAAAGGAAGCAGTGGTAGGCAAGGTATGTGTTGAGGACGACTAGTCCAAGGTTGAGTACGAGGGTCTTCATATTATTTGCTCTAAATGTGGACGCTATGGGCACATGGGGAGAGATTATGCAATTCAAGATAGTTCGGTTGCAAGAAGTAGTTGGTAGAGTGGTGGATGCTTCAGCAATGCCGGTAGAGAGGGCTGAAACAATGGTGTGGAGAGGTGCGGATTATTGTAAACAAAATCCCAAATGATCAGGAGGATTCTGTTGTTCATGGAGAATGGTTAATGGTATCTCGCTGGAAAAAGAGTCGGAAGCCCACTCTACCTCAATAACTAAGGATAGTTCAAATAAAATGGGGTCAAATAGATTCTCTATGTTGAGTGGAGAAGATATGGTTGGTGCGCGAAAAGCAAAACATCAAAGAATCAATGGGTGGATCCCAAACGATACAAAAATCAGTTACAGGAAAGAAAAGGATATTGGTGCACACTAATGAGGAGAAAGGATCCACGTCTAGTGGTCACCTGAATATTAGGGAACCTAGCTACATCCCAGGCACCTTTAGCAAAACCAATTAATGCGAACCGAACCACACTTCCTAAACAAATAGACGCACAGGTTCTGAGACTTTCGAACAAAGACCTTGGAGACCACAAGAACATGCCTACAAAAGGAGCTGTTGATAAAAAAAAAATTAAAAATGAGATAAATAGTAAATATTTTTAAATCATTGAATTAATATTTAATTAAGTTAACAACAATAACTTTTAATAATATTATGATGACTAATAAATGATGTTAACCATTCTTTTAATTGAAGTAGAAGGGGCTATTTTAGTAAAACTAAATCAAAAAATAAAAGTGGGAAGACATGCATAGAGGAGTGGCAACAATCACTCCCCTTAAAAATTTTGCATGTAAAAGAAGAGTAATATTATATGTACTATATTTAATTTGGATATGTTATTTGTATTACTTTTTTTTGGATATCTTTCGATAAATATTATGAGGTGTCCCTTAAATAAGAAAATTTGAGATTTACTCTCCACCAATATTTAAATGCTGCTTCAAATATCCCTTAAAAGATGTTCAAATAGGTGGTGGTTACAAATAACATTTATCATAAAAGAATTGTTACTACAATTTCTACTTTTTCTATTTTACTCTATTAAAATTTGAGATAGTTAAGAGTTAGAAACTTACGACGGCGTATACATGATATATTTTAGGAAGGGGAAGATAGAGAAGACGGCCTTTGGAATGAACTCGAAGTTGCAGTGACCCATATTATTCATGAAGTCAACATATGTGATATAACCGACGATGGATGCTGTTCTCACAATGGTGGTTGTATACATTGGAATGGAGAACAGCAAAGAGCAGGCTATGTGTTCTGCAAATGGATGGGTGACAGCTGCAAACTAAAGAACACAATAGCTGCCCTGTCTCATGATATTTTAGATACATGCCTTGTCAAATACGATTTACATTTTTCCAAGTGGTCCATGTCAATTTTTACAATAAAATAAACTTTTGGACTGATATCTTATATCATTTGAATTTAATTGATATGTATTGATGAAAGTCATCCAATTATATATTGATATTTATAAAATTTTTAATATAGTAGATAATTATATCAAATACTTTTATTGATGTAGTAATCTATAATTGAATACTTATATAAATTTTTTTTTACATTAACAATACATATCAATTAAATCTATCAAGTTATACGTTAAAATCTTGACATATATATTTCCTGAAGGGTATGTTTGCTTAAGATATTTTTTGGGAAAAAAATATCTTTTTATTAAAAAATTACTTTAATATATTTGGATTAAATTTTTAAAAATAATAAAAATCTCAAGAAAAATTATTTTTAAATTTTTAGTAGAAAGTAAAAAGAATAATTTATTAAAAAAATCTGTTTTAAACTTTTTTAATTATATAAAAAATTTTAGTTTTAATAATCTTTGTTTTTAATGAAACAACAATAAAACTGTTGGTTCGTTAGGAAATATATATACATTGGAAACTTACAAGTAATTGGTCCTGTAACAATGGAAGAATGGTGGTGAGAATGGTATGGCGAGCAAAGGAAGTGGTGATGTAGTGCTCTGTGTAACCTTAAAACTGCCGAGAGGCTTCCATGACCAATCAGTACTGGCCAGGTTTGGACGCCATCTTTATGCTAACTTTCGGTGCAAGGAGCGTCTAAGATTTGTGTGCTTGATGTTGGAACCGGGTACCTATATTTATAATGATCAGAAAAGAAAAGGCTCAGCGGTAGAAACACACAACGACTATATGGAAAACTCTAATTCGATTATTAGAGAGAACACTAATTAGAAACACAAGTTTAACTACACCTAAAGAAAATTAATCTCCTTCGCTGATAATAAGGAAGGGATACCCTCAAAAAACCAAAAATAATGGCCAAAAAACGTAGATAAATTTGCGAATTCATGAGATATTTTCATTGTCCAAAGGCGCCCCATTTGGTGTTGTCATTGTTCATAGTTCAAGATGTTGCTAAAGGATCTGAAATAAATTCTGGAGCCACACTTACAACACTATAATAAGATTAACTCGTATATTATGTAAGGTTAAAAAAATCGGACCCGGTATCGAACCAGTCAAGATAGGGGTTTAAATGTTTATAGGTTCAACAGGAGGTTTGACTAGGACATAATACATATATATATATATGATTAATTAAAAAATAAAAAATTATATTAAATTATTAATAATAATATAACTAATACAAAATAATATTTATTATGTGATATTTTATCAAATATCTTAAATATAAAATATATTTGTTTTGATTTTTACTTACATTTTTTTGGAAAGTACTCACAGACAGTATAATAATTATTTTTAGTTTTTTATTTTTAAATTAATTTAAGAGTATATAGCAAATAAGCATACTAAAATAGTCAAAATTCTAAAAGAAATAAATTTTTGTTCTGACTAAACTTCTTCTTTTTTTTATAAAAGAAACAATAGCATTTTTACCAAAATTAAAAAAAAAAAAACCAAGCCGGTCAACCGATTTGACTGGTTCGGTTCATACTGGCTCACCAATTTTTCTTGATTTTGACGATATCCGATTTTATGATAAAGATCAGACTAGCCTGGGGTCCAGTTCCTGGTGGATCGGCCTGACCGGCCGGTCTGATCTGTTTCTCTTAACAGTGATATTATGGAGGTAACAAAATCATTTAAAAGTGAAAAATAAAAATTCTTATAAGAAAGCATATGTTTTTATATAAAAGGTGAAATTTAAGAGTATATGATTATTTAAAAAAGTCACATGACTTAAAAACTCATTTGGATAATATTATTTAATATTTTTTTCAATCTTTTGGAAATTAAAAGTCACATTTTTAACTTTTTGTCCAAATTGACTATACAACTTACTCAAAAATTCATTTTTAGTGCTTTTAGGAAAATTATACACCATTTAAAACACTCTAAGCACCTGTTTGAGTAAATAGTTTATTTAAGCACTTAAGTAAAAGTAACTTATGAATAAGTTATTTTGTATTTGGACAATTAATAATAGAAATGCTTATTTATAATATTTTAATAAATACTTCTTAAAAAGCTAGATATTTTAACTTCTCAATAAGCATTAAAACTGACTTTTTGAAAAGTAATAAATTGTATAGCTAAATAGGATAAAAAGTTAGAAATATAACTTTTAACTTCTAAAAAGTTAAAAAAAAAAGTCATAAGTGGTGTTATCCAAATTGGGCCTAAACAAGCACTTTTATTACTACATATTTAGATACAAAATAATTCATTCATAAGTTTCTTTTTAGAAATTACTTTCATATAAGTGTTTTAATAAGTTATTTGCCCTAAGAAGCCTTTTATAGTTTGATCTTGACCATTCATGACTTTATATGTGTGTGTGTGTGAGCGCATGCACATGCGCATGTATGTGTGTGGATTAAGTAAGAAGAATAAATCTTGATCGTTAGATGTTACATGAATGGTCAAATTCAAAACATAAAATCACATAATTTTATGTATGTGTACGCACGCATGCCCTAAACCTTAAACCTTAGAGCCAAATATAGGAAAAGTTGAAAATAATAATAATCCACAAAATTAATAGTATTTAAGATTTTAAGTCATAAATCACACACACACATAATAGCTATATATTGAGTATTGAATGGTACAAAGTAAACATTTTTTCTTGCACTATAGCGGGAGCATCTAAGAATTTTCATGTATCGGACTTTGAAAAGTCAAACTTGATTCAATATAAAAAATTAATTGTGTATTTTACAACTCAGCCCAAACGAGAGGGGCCACTATAGCTTGAAATTGTTTAAATAAAGAGGTGTTCACGAGTTGATTAGCTTTGGATTTGAACTAAAAGAAATCCAAAGCAACAAAATTATTGAGTTGGTTTAAATTGGTTTTTAATTTTTTTAATAAATTCAAACCAAACTAATATTGGGTTGATTTAGTTCAAATCTTTAGGTTAAAGTAACAAATAAGAATTTGTACTTTTCTCTAAGATTTTATCATCATATCAACCAATAATCACATAAACTTATGTAATCAGGTACTTAATAATAATTTAGGTAGGTGAACAACTGATATAATGCAAAAAAATAAAGAGTAACCTAATTGTTAAAGCTCAAGTGTATAAAATTAGAAGTTTGGAAATAAATTAAAAAGAATATATATAATAGATTTTACGTTGAGTGTGTCTAAACATGAAAACTGTTTTAGTATTATGATAAGTCTATCTATCATAGTCACTCATCTTCCCCGCATGATATAATTTATGCATTATCTCTCATAACTTATTTGATATATATGTATGCACAAAGTGCACTTTTATGTTTGGAAAAATATAAATGGAGCAAAAATAATTTTTGGGTAATTTAATTATCCTTGTTTTGAGACTTTGTTACTTGAGGTGAGCGTATATCGCCACAGTGGTTCGTGTACAAAATTAGTAACGCTTGATGTTAAATAAAGTTTAAGAAATGTTGTGTTACTTAAGTCAATTTATGAATTAATTTGATGTGACATGAAAAGTTGAGATAATTTTGATAGTAAAAATCCTTCTGCCAAAAGTGTTAGGTTGTTTTGATATTGTTATTATTTAGGGAATATTTTTCGCCCACAAAGGAGTTTAGTTCTAAGTATTATATCTCTGGTTTTTTATGACTTAGATAGTAAAAATTTTCCTGTCCATAGGTATTAGATTTTTTAAATTATTATGATTTATGAAATATTTTCCACTCACAAGGGAGTTTATTATTAAAATAATTTCTTTCTTTAATAATTTTCCTACTCTATTTTTTCCTATTACTGATATTATTTTATGCCTTGTGTGAAAATTTAGTTCATTTTGATCATGTTAAAAGATATAGCATAACTATTTGTTGCGACTATACAATAGTAGAGAGAGAGAGAGAGAGAGAGAGAGAGAGAGAGATTTATGCAGTAGTCATTGTCAATCAAATTAGTTTCATGTTTCATGCTATTGTCATAGCTATTTTAATGAGATGGATGGATCAAGACAACCTTTTATAAAAGGACAGGTCCTTACTACCTTTATAGATATGTGTCTCTTAATGAGATATAGGGTCTGTTTATCTAATATTTTAAGAGAAGTACTTTTTCAAAAATAGAATTAAAAATAAAAATAAAAATAAAAGTGAAAATTTGTTTTATGATTAGATGTAATTATATAAATATTTTTTATTAAAATCAGAAGTTGTTAAATTATTTATATTTGATAAATATAATATTCAATATAAAATTATAATTTAATAAATAAGAAGTGATATTTTCAACACAAAAATTAAAGATAAAATACTAAAATAGTATGAAAAGTAGTGGATTCAAAATAAACAAATAATACTAGAAATATTTTTTTTTCTTTCTTCTATTGATTCTACTTTTTTGAAGAAATACAAACAAATAATAATAGAAGTACTTTTTTTAAGTGAAAGAAAAACGACAAAGTTATTGCCATTACATAGTAATACCAAACCAAAAAATTAAGAAAGAAAATTTCAAGCCACCGAGTACATGTGTCGAGTTTGACTCTTCTATATATGTGTCGAGTGTAGTCCTCGTGTGTGTCGTGTCCCATGTGAGAGTTGGAAAACTTGCCTGGTACAACCAATTAAACTTCGCTGATGACTCTTTGTATGTACGTATTGGTAAACATGAAGCAGATGACACTCAATAAAATACAATATATTTGATACTCAATAAATATCCAATAATTTCTTTATTGCGAGACCATGGGAAGGACCAGATGACAAATGAGCCTGGATTTAAATGCAATAGTGATGTGTGGTGTGCAGATGAGATTCGTGAGCTTCCTGCTGATAGAAAATTCATGAATTTCCTTTTATTATTGAAAGCTACTTATTCAGTGTCACTATAACTAGTACCATGTTGAATAATAAAGCAATAAATAAATATTGGTCGGCGAATATGAACTGACATATGATTCTATTTTACCTAATAATATAGTGACATATTTTAGTTTCAACTGGAGATAGGACTCATCAATAATTTATATTTTTATTTAAAATATTATCCTATTATTCAATAATGTATAATCTATTTGATACTCCATAAATATCCAATAATTTCTCTATTGCAAGGCCATGGGAAGGATAAGATAACAGATGGGCCTGGATTTAAATGCAATAGTGATGTGCGGTGTGCAGATGAGATTCATGAATTTCCTTCTGATAGAAGATTCATGAATTTCCTTTTATTACTGAAAGCTACTTATTCAGTGTCACTATAACTAGTGCCATGTTGAATGAAAAAGCAATAAATGAATGTTGGTCTGCGAATATGAACTGACCACAATCAAATAACGAGTGTTGCTATATGCTCACAATATTCATGTGCCAAAAAATATTCTTCTAATATTCTCCCAATTTAAAATTTTATCCATAATAGCATAAATTTTTATTTACATAATATTTAAGGACTATTCAATAGATATAGGTGAATTTTTAAATTAGAAGAATTTTTAAGCACACCATATAAGAGAATCAAGCAATTTCTGTTAAATAATATTAAGTAATCATACTTAGATTAAAATTATAACCACTTTTTATGAGGATGAATATAATAGACATGGTTAAATTTTTTAATATGATTTTGACAATTGTCATAATATTCTAATAGTAAGTATTTAGGTTCCCTAAAATAAGTATCTTTGTAAAATAAGAAATTGTCCATCCTTGAGTCATTTGTCGGGACTTACATATAATGGAAGTTATTAATTAAAGGATAGTTAATCCTTCATTTTCTCACTTTACAATAATACTCATTTTAGAGAATCTAAATCTGTTCAAGAGACTTGGAAAAAAAAAACAATCATGGATTGAATTAAGGATGTTTGTTGCTTATGATTCGATTTTGAGATAAAAATTTAATTGAATCAAATAATAAAACTCCTTTCAGTTTGATTTGATTAATTGGATCCTACTTGAAAATTTGAACCAGGCAGTTAATTCGGCTTTTACTAAATTTTTATGCCATATAAGATAATAAGTCTTAAGTTCATCAAATGAAATTAATTATCATGTATCAAAAAAATTAAATTAATTAAAAATATTTTTCTAAAACTTTACAACTTTAAAATCTAAGCTAATTATCAATAATTATATTAATAGCTAGCACTATCAAGCTAAGTATATATTCAAATTTCAACAAAAGTTATAGACCTTTTCTATTCATAAAACTCAAATTTGATACCTTACTTTAGTGAAATAAGTGCCATACTACTTAAACTATCCAAGCGTGGATGCATAAATCATAGACTAAAAATTATTGAGTAAATTATTGACAAAGGTTGGGTGCAATGGAAAGTAAACTGTATTTCTAAAGAGAGGACCAATGTCTACACACTAGAGAAAATAATTGTTAAGATTATCTCTTAATTGTGATAGTGTCAAATATATTAATCTCACATCAATGGGTGTAGAGACACCTTAAAGACCATAGAAAACTATTAAGTAAATTAAAAATATAAAAAATTTAAAATGTTAACTTAAGAAGTGTTAAAATATAAAAATAATTTTAGTATTAAAGTACTATATATATATATGTTGGTTTAGCATATTATTGGTTTAGTTTGGTTTAGATCAATTTGAAAAAGTAAAATTAAAAATTGAACTGATTAATCTATACTATTAATAAAGGGTATTCTTTCCTTTAACCACTTTTTGGTGTTCAAATTCTACATTTTGTAAAATATCCACAAGTTAAAAGAAGTTAAGGGGTAAAAGAGAAAAATATATACAAAAAATTTAAAAGAAGATATGACAAATGAATAGAAATAAAAAAAAATTTATTCACTTTAATTTTACTTTTATTTTTTAAAAATGAAGGTTTTTTTTTAATTTACAGTTAAAAATAAAAAATGTGCCTATCAATCCACTAATTTTCATTAAATAAGAATCAATTAAAACTATCTTTTAAAAAATATTTTATTGATTTTTTATTATTTTAATTTACTTCGAACTGAACTTCAACATCTCTAAATAATCATGGCTAAATTGACCCACAATTCTCTTTAAAATAAATAGTTCTTTACCCAGTTCAAATTTCTATCACTTTGAGTAAAAATTTGGCTAAACTTGCAATATGATTCCTCTAAAATACACATGATCTTAATTTAGTCTTTGAAAATATTTTTTATATTAGTTTAATCCCTAAAAGATATATATGATATCGATTTAGTCCCTGAAAAATTTTTAATGTCAATTTAATCCCTAAAAGATACTGTAACATCATTTTAATTCTAGAAAGATGAAGCTAAAATATTACTCTATCATTGAATAGAGCACAATCTACCTTGGTGCTTTCTGACATGCAATAATTTCTCGGCTTCTTATTGAGGAGAGCCCTTATCTTCTACGACATGCCCGCAGCCTCGCAACTACTAACTACTTTTGTTTCTCCATTGTTCCATTCAATTATGTTCCTATTATATTATTTCATTGCTTTTGACTGATAATCCCATTGCTTAATATTGAATGTTAGTTCATAGCAAACACAAGTCAACGATAATAGATAATATGTTGTGCATATATAAGTGTATCTTGAATTTTGATTGTAAAATATTCATTTTATTTTATATATTATGAATTTTATTTAAATTTTTAAATAAGAGTAAGTATTAAAAGATATATATTATTCTCCGGATAAATTAACTATTAATTACTAATACCTCCCATAGAAAGAGTCTAATTTGTATGTGTAATTATTACTGATAAAAATTTTACCAATAGTGCTATTTGGTACAAACTCTTATTATACGAATATGTAATGAGAGAAATACAGCCAATCATGTGGGGGTCAGTTATAAAAAGTAGAGAGAGAAAATAAAAGTTGCTTCCAAAACATAAATTATGGGCTTGTTTGAAATTGTTCTTATTTTTTAGTTTTTCAAAACAGTTTTCCAAAACAATTTTATAAAATAAAAGAATAAAAAAACTCATTTGGTAACAATAATTTAAAAATAACTTTTAAATGATAAAAATCAAAAAAAATTGTTTGGCTGATCTACATGGGCCAAAGTATTTGGCCTAGAAAGGTTCTCGAAAAGTGGGTTTAGATCCAAAAAACACACATTCAACACATAGAAGAACAACAATTCACGGATCAGCAACAATACAAATTTGGAAGATTCAACAACAACAAAAACAAACTAGATATCTAAATGCAAAGTTCAGATTAGAGGTATTAGGGTTCAAGAACTGGAATTAAGGGCAACAACAAATCAAAAACAAGAAGATTCAAGAATCACAGATTAGAAACAACAGACTATGACTTTCTCTTTTGCGATTGTGGCAAAAACCACGACAAACCCTCTCACGGTAGCAGCGGAGAAGACGCTGGCAGTCTTGAGGAGGAAAACCACGGCAGAGAAGAATGACACCACGACAGTGCTCTAAACAGAGAAAGATTGATGGCGTTAGCAGCAGATCCACAAACTCCCAGGGTCAATCAATGGCGAGGCTCCAATCGCAGTGGTCACCAGAGGTCAGGAAGAGTGAGTGGCGGTGATGGTCCTCAATTGCGTGGCGGCGAGCGCCCTTGCACGGTGGCTAGTGAGGACCCTCTAACAAATGGGGCGCAGTGGAAGAAGGGCAGAACCACCACCCCTGATGCATGAAACAATTCAGACAAGAGTGTTGCTTACAAGATTCGAACAGAGAACAAGATCAATATATCAACATATTTATAAAGAGTGCCACCGCTTGTTTTGCTATTTCTCAAAACATGTCAAAGATGTTTTCTGATTTTTGTTTTTAAAAACCAAATTGTGTTTTCTATTTTTTAAAACAATTAAAAAAAATCTCCATTTCAAACAAGTTTTTTTGTTTTTAAAAATCAAGAACTATTTTGAAAAACAGTTATTAAACAAGCCCTATGTCTTTTTTTTTTCTAGATGAAATCATAGGTATCCAAATCCTATTATCAGGAGCTTAAGTAATCTGATTTAATCAGATAGAGGTTCTTGAAATGAGTAAAGGTTTCACAATGGGAATATTTCTATTTCTAGAGCTCGAATCCAAAGCCTCTAGTTAAGATATTAAACACCTACTATCTTGACCAACCCTACGCTGATAAACACAACTTATGCCTTCTTTGTTACTTCTGTACTGCATTTCATGAATTTGTTTCACACCATTATGCATTTCTCAAATTTTAATGATGTTTTTAATATTTTTAAAAATTTAATAAACATGGTATTTATTATATTTTTTTTAATAAGATAGAATAAATTTTTTTTATTATATTGAAATTGCATTGGATTTGGCGCTCTTCATGGTGCAAAATTTTTAATCAAACATGTGTTTCCCATTATTTCTTTTTTTATTAGACATTTTTTTAGAGAAACATTTCTGAAAAAAAGGTGGAGCTTCTACTATCCTTATTACTTTCACATTAAATCCGAACTTTTGGCCAATGGTTTCATAAAATGTATAGTTATTTCCCTTGTCAATTAGCATAATAGTCCTTTGATTCAGGGATGGCAAAAAAATTTGCCAAAATGAGTATCCACAGGAATTACCTGCGATGGATACGGGGGCTAATTTGGTCTCACGGGGATAAAGACAAAGACCCCATTTATTAAATAAGGTAGGGGTGGGGGATGAGATCTCCACCTCATGGAGACCTGTTAAATCTCCATTTATATACCTACATATATATAGAGTAATTTATAAATATATTTTGACAATTAACAATGAAATCAATTTGAATCTAAATGTAATCAATATATGGTAGACTAAACTTTTAACCAAAATCAAATTTGCAATAATTGATTAACTTTGATCAAAATATAATTTATAATAACTTAGAATTGTATTATGTATTTTTATTTTTAATTTGGATTATGTTGTGTTATTAATATTATAATGGATTATGGATATTTATGAATATTTTATTCAAAGTTAAAAAAATTTTATGTATAATTTTTTTCTCTGTTTTCAATTTTTTAAGTTTTTTTTGGCATAAATCCGCACATATCCATGGGGATTTGAATCCCCATGAGGAATAGGGAATAGGGAACTGTGACGAAGATGGGGCTAAATTTTTAAATAGGAACGGGATTAGGGTGTATGTCCCCGTCCTTATGAGTACCCATTGCCATCCCTACTTTGATTTAAAATGTCAAACTGGTCGGGTTGGCTCATTTATGTCTGGCCTGTTTAGGCCCGCGCGGGCCAAATTTTAGCAGCTTGGCCCATTTAAGACCAACAAGATTATGGTTTACTAATGTACATAAAGGTAAAGGTATAATGTATATTCCTAATGTTCTCAACTCACTCCAATCAATCAATGCACCAATCACCAAATACTCCAAATAATGATCTTCTTGTATAAATTGGGAAGCTTTCAATAACAAATATATCCTGGCATATCCAATATCATGAGTGGCTTTCTTGTGCCATTTTTAGCTTTATTAGCTCTTGCTATGTCTTATAATTTCCTCACTATCGTTCAAGACTTCTTAGTTCATGTATGCCACTTAGTGAAGTCCTATGAGATTTCACTTTTATAGTGATGTGGCTTGTTAGCATCATTAGCCACACGTCACCTTATTAACACCTGCCGAAGAAAGCAGGTTTATCTAGTGGATTTTGCATGTTACAAACCTGATGCTGCATGCATGTGTACCAAGGAGATGTTCATGGAGGTAACAAAGTCTACCGGGCAATTCCGAGATGAGAGCCTAGAATTCCAAAGGAGGATCTTGGAAAGGTCTGGATTTAGTGAGAAGACTTATGCGCCAGAGTCTCTCTTGAAGATCCCACCAAACATCTGCTTAGATGAGGCAAGGAAAGAGACAGAATCTGTGATAATTGGTGCCATTGATGAGCTTTTGTTGAAAACAAAAGCGAGGGCAAAGGATATAGGAATCCTTGTGACCGACTGTTGCCTATTCAGCACAACACCCTCTCTCAGTGCAATGGTTGTCAACCACTACAAGCTTAAGCGTAACATTGTGAGCTATAATCTAAGTGGTATGGTTTGTAGTGCTGGACTTATTGCCATAGACCTCGGCAAACGACTCTTACAGGTGCTTCATCCTACTCATATATGATATCGTCTCACCTTTTAATACTTTTTTTTCCTTTTTTCTTTGGGGTTTTGGGTTTTTTTTGTGGTAGTTGTTTGGGGGCGGGGGGGATTTCAAGTGAGTTGACTATATAATATTGTGATTTGACATTAACATATCGTTTGTAAGGTTAACTCCTTTAATTTTGTAAGAATGTCTGTGGTTTGATTTGCATCGATTTTAAAGTAAAACATCAATCGATCTAAATAATAACATTATTTCGGTTGGACTGGATAGAAAATTGAAATAATTCAAGCTTTTATATTTAAATAAGTTTAGGTTGATTCAGTATTTTGTTAAAATTTTTATTAAAATATAATTATCGGTGATTTATATAATATTACTTTAAAATCTAAACTAATTATTAAAGTAATATTCAAGACTAGCAATTTGAGTATATAATATATACTAAAAGTTTTGAAAAAAAAATCATGCATAAACTTAAAATTATTGGCAGACTAAAAGAAGTTATAGATAACAAAATATTTAAAATATGAGTTTAATTAAGATGCACTGACAGTGTAAAAATCTTCTAATCAAAACTTTCCATTTGCATGACTATTCACGTAGTGGGTGATTATATCAAAGACTTTTGTTGATGTGGCAATACATGATTAGATATCTATATAAAAGTTTTCTATACTAACAGTGCATTCAAATTAAATTCTTAAAATAATAAGTTGAGATATAATGATGATCTAAGGGGGTGTTTGGTAGAAGGTTTGGAATAGGATTCTCGGGAATCTCATGAAGATGCCTATGTTTGGTATAAGTTTTGGAAAAATATTCCCGGGAATGTAATATTCCCGGGATTGATTTTGGGGTAAGATTCCCCCCAAAATAATCCTATCTCATACATGGGATTATAACATTCCTATGGCAAGGGAATTTTTTTCATGTGAAAAGACCAAATTATCTCTACTACCACGCTCCACCAATTACCCTCTACCACCACCCTCCACCACTAGACCGCTGTCGGACCGCCGTGGCCAGCTGCCAGACTGCCACTGACCACCACGAACCTCCGCCGGCTACTGCCAACCACTGTCGGGCAACCATTGGACCGCCGCTGATCATAGCCAGACCATCGCCGACCACCCCCCGATGCCGTTGAACCGCCACTGGCCATGCCCGGACCACCGTTGACCACCGCCAACCACCGTTGTTTGTCGCCGGACCACCATCAACCGCCATCGAACCACCGCTGTCTGCCATCGGGCCACCATCGACCGCCGCCGGACCACCGCGACCACCGCCAAACCACCATCGACTGCCGCGAACCACCACCGGTCATGGCTGGACCACCGCCGACTGCCGCCAACTGCCATCGGGTAGCCACCGGACCACCATTGACCGTCGTCGGACCACCACCAGCCATCGTCGACCGCCGCCGGACCATCACTGTTTGCCGCTAGACTGCCAAGGGTATTTTTGGAAATGAACAAAATTTTTCTGAGAATTTAATCCGTCTACCAAATGCCTCAAAGTACACATGTTTAGGAAAACTATTCCGGGGAATAATATTCCCTGGATTAAGATTCCCAGGAATGAAAATTGAAACCCCCTACCAAACGCTCCCTAAGAGTAATTGTAACAGAGTATTATAAACATATCTATACATATATAAAATAACCGATTTAATTCAATTTAGAGCAATGTCTAAAAAAAACTAAAATCGAAAAATGAATTAATTTTATTAATTAATTTTAATAAATGCTAACTTAAATAATCTTTTTTTATGTTGACCAGTTTTGATTTTTTATGTTAGTATTACTATTCATTTTTCATTTAGTTTAAATTAAATTTGAACATCTAACAATACTAGAATCCCTTTAATGGGTGATTCTATAAGTCTCTTATAAATTATCTCTAAAACTTGAAGCTTTGCCTTAATACTAATGCCCTAATAAAATGACTAATATCCAACCCATCTAAACTTATTTGTACCAAAAAAAAAAAAAATTGAACATGACCTGTGCTTTAAATTCAAAACTGTAATGAGTCATCAAACATTGAAGATCAAACAGATAACATTTTAAATTTAAATCATTGCTTATCAGCAAAAAGAAAATAAAAAAAATCATTGCTCATAATTAATGTTCCTTGATCCCTCTTTTTTCTGTCGTCTTTTTTTTTTTTTTTTAATTTTTTGGTGGTACTTTTACATACAGAGGTGCACCCGGGCTCTTACGCCATGGTTGTGAGTACTGAAAACATTAATGGCGGCTCGTACTTTGGAAACAACCGGTCCATGCTTGTCTCCAATTGCCTCTTTCGCATGGGTGGTGCAGCAATCTTGCTCTCCAACCTTCCTTCTGATTCTTGTCGTTCCAAATACCATCTCAGACACACTGTTCGCACCCACAAAGGTTCTCAAGATCATTGCTACAATAGTATCACTCAAAAAGAGGATGAACAAAGTGTTACCGGTGTTGCACTTTCCAAAGACATTATGAGTTCAGCTGGAGAAGCCCTTAGAGCAAACATCTCAACTCTAGGGAAATTTGTCCTACCCTTAAAGGAACAACTGAAATTTTTGGCAAATTTAGTTGCCAAAAAGTTTTTTAAGATAAGGGTCAAGTCTTATACACCTAATTTCAAGCTAGCTTTTGAGCACTTCTGCATTCATACCGGTGGGAAAGCGGTGCAAGATGAGATACAAAAAGTCCTTGCACTCAGTGATTGGCATATGGAGCCTTCTAGAATGGCTCTTTTCAGGTTTGGTAATACATCAAGCAGTTCTGTGTGGTATGAATTAGCATATTGTGAGGCCAAGGGAAGGGTCAAAAAGGGTGACCGGATATGGCAGATTGCATTTGGGTCAGGATTCAAGTGCAACAGTGCCGTGTGGTGTGCTCTCCGAACCATTGATCCATCCGAGGAGAAGAACCCGTGGACAGATGAGATTCATGAATTCCCTGTTGATGTTACAAATTAAAGTGGTTCTTATTTGTTGAAAGCTATTATTCAATGTCATTATAACTAGTGAGGAATAATGGTTTGCGAATAAATGACCATTGATGATAATTGTCCGAGGCTCTACTCTTATTATTATTCTTTTAATAAAAGATTTTTATACGACTTCAAAGCATGGTTAAGAAAATCAAATCATGTATCGAATTGGATAGAGCATTAATTTAAAAGTTTATTGATTCAACTAGTTTAATTGGACCGTAGTATAGTATAATATATGTGCCCTCCAAACCATTAAGTGTGTGTTTGGTTTTACGATGGAAATAGTCACAATTGATTTTACAACCTTAGAATCGATTGTGGCTTTTATGTTGCATGTTTGGTTGGGTACTTTTAAAATCAATTCTTATCTCTAAAACTAATTTTAAGAGAAGTGAAAATTTTTTACTTTCTGTTAAAATTGCTTTTAGATGAACTACTAAATATAACTCACTTTACCTCAAAATTAATTTTAACCAAATCAATTCCGACAAAGCATGGTTAAGAAAATCAAATCATGTATCAAATTGGATAGAGCATTAATTTAAAAGTTTATTGATTTAACTAGTTTAATTGGACCGTAGTATAATATAATATATGTGCCCTCCAAACCATTAAGTGTGTGTTTGGTTTTACGATGGAAACAGTCACAATTGATTTTACAACCTTAGAATCGGTTGTGGCTTTTATGTTGCATGTTTGGTTGGGTACTTTTAAAATCAATTCTTATCTCTAAAACTAATTTTAAGAGAAGTGAAAATTTTTTACTTTCTGTTAAAATTACTTTTAGATGAACTACTAAATATAAATCACTTTATCTCAAAATTAATTTTAACCAAATCTTACTCTAAAAGTTAATATCTATATTTTAATTATTTAATCAATCAACTCAAACATATCAGCCAAAATATTTCAATCAGGTGCACTAATTAGATTGTTCTATATTAAATATTCTATGAAAAGAAGAGGATGTTACAGGTTTGACTAGGACATAATATATATATATATATATATATATATATATATATATATATATGATTAATTAAAAAATAAAAAATTATATTAAATTATTAACAATAATATAACTAATACAAAATAATATTTATTATGTGGTATTTTATCAAATATCTTAAATATAAAATATATTTGTTTTGATTTTTACTTACATTTTTTTTGGAAAGTACTCACAGACAGTATAATAATTATTTTTAGTTTTTTATTTTTAAATTAATTTAAGAGTATATAGCAAATAAGCATACTAAAATAGTCAAAATTCTAAAAGAAATAAATTTTTATTCTGACTGAACTTCTTCTTTTTTTTATAAAAGAAACAATAGCATTTTTATCAAAATTAAAAAAAAAAAACCAAACTGGTCAACCGATTTGACTGGTTCAGTTCATACTGGCTCACCAATTTTTCTTGATTTTGACGACATCCGATTTTATGGTAAAGATCAGACTAGCCTGGGGTCCAGTTCCTAGTGGATCGGCCTGACCGGCCGGTCTGATCTGTTTCTCTTAACAGTGATATTATGGAGGTAACAAAATCATTTAAAAGTGAAAAATAAAAATTCTTATAAGAAAGCATATGTTTTTATATAAAAGGTGAAATTTAAAAGTATATGATTATTTAAAAAAGTCACATGACTTAAAGACCCATTTGGATAATATTATTTAATATTTTTTTCAATCTTTTGGAAATTAAAAGTCACATTTTTTACTTTTTGTCCAATTTAACTATACAACTTACTCAAAAATTCATTTTTAGTGCTTTTAGGAAAATTATACACTTTCTAAAACACTCTAAGCACCTGTTTGAGTAAATAGTTTATTTAAGCACTTAAGTAAAAGTAACTTATGAATAAGTTATTTTGTATTTGGACAAGTAATAATAGAAATGCTTATTTATAATATTTTAATAAATACTTCTTGAAAAGCTAGATATTTTAACTTCTCAATAAGCATTAAAACTGACTTTTTGAAAAGTAATAAATTGTATAGCTAAATAGGATAAAAAGTTAGAAATATAACTTTTAACTTCTAAAAAGTTAAAAAAAAAGTCATAAGTGGTGTTATCCAAATTGGGCCTAAACAAGCACTTTTATTACTACATATTTAGATACAAAATAATTCATTCATAAGTTTCTTTTTAGAAATTACTTTCATATAAGTGTTTTAATAAGTTATTTACCCTAAGAAGCCTTTTATGTTTTGATCTTGACCATTCATGACTTTATATGTGTGTGTGTGTGTGTGTATGAGCGCATGCACATGCGCACATATGTGTGTGGATTAAATAAGAGGAATAAATTTTGATCGTTAGATGTTACATGAATGGTCAAATTCAAAACATAAAATCACATAATTTTATGTATGTGTACGCACGCATGCCCTAAACCTTAAACCTTAGAGCCAAATATAGGAAAAGTTGAAAATAAAAATAATCCACAAAATTAACAGTATTTAAGATTTTAAGTCATAAATCACACACACACATAATAGCTATATATTGAGTATTGAATAGTACAAAGTAAACATTTTTTCTTGCACTATAGCGGGAGCATCTAAGAATTTTCATGTATCCGACTTTGAAAAAGTCAAACTTGATTCAATATAAAAAATTAATTGTGTATTTTACAACTCAGCCCAAACGAGAGGGGCCACTATAGCTTGAAATTGTTTAAATAAAGAGGTGTTCACGAGTTGATTAGCTTTGGATTTGAACTAAAAGAAATCCAAAGCAACAAAATTATTGAGTTGGTTTAAATTGGTTTTTAAATTTTTTTTAATAAATTCAAACCAAACTAATATTGGGTTGATTTAGTTCAAATCTTTAGGTTAAAGTAACAAATAAGAATTTGTACTTTTCTCTAAGATTTTATCATCATATCAACCAATAATCACATAAACTTATGTAATCAGGTACTTAATAATAATTTAGGTAGGTGAACAACTTATATAATGCAAAAAAATAAAGAGTAACCTAATTGTTAAAGCTCAAGTGTATAAAATTAGAAGTTTGGAAATAAATTAAAAAGAATATATATAATAGATTTTACGTTGAGTGTGTCTAAACATGAAAACTGGTTTAGTATTATGATAAGTCTATCTATCATAGTCACTCATCTTCCCCGCATGATATAATTTATGCATTATCTCTCATAACTTATTTGATATATATGTATGCACAAAGTGAACTTTTATGTTTGGAAAAATATAAATGGAGCAAAAATAATTTTTGGGTAATTTAATTATCCTTGTTTTGAGACTTTGTTACTTGAGGTGAGCGTATATCGCCGCAGTGGTTCGTGTACAAAATTAGTAAGGCTTGCTGTTAAATAAAGTTTAAGAAATGTTGTGTTACTTAAGGTTAAGTCAATTTATGAATTAATTTGATGTGACATGAAAAGTTGAGATAATTTTGATAGTAAAAATCCTTCTGCCAAAAGTGTTAGGTTGTTTTGATATTGTTATTATTTAGGGAATATTTTTCGCCCACAAAGGAGTTTAGTTCTAAGTATTATATCTCTGGTTTTTTATGACTTAATAGTAAAAATATTCCTGTCCATAGGTATTAGATTTTTTAAATTATTATGATTTATGAAATATTTTCTACTCACAAGGGAGTTTATTATTAAAAGAATTTCTTTCTTTAATAATTTTCCTACTCTATTTTTTCCTATTACTGATATTATTTTATGCCTTGTGTGAAAATTTAGTTCAATTTGATCATGTTAAAAGATATAGCATAACTATTTGTTGCGACTATACAATAGTAGAGAGAGAGAGAGAGAGAGAGAGAGAGAGAGAGAGAGATTTATGCAGTAGTCATTGTTAATCAAATTAGTTTCATGTTTCATGCTATTGTCATTGCTATTTTAATGAGATGGATGGATCAAGACAATATTTCATAAAAGGACAAGTCCTTATTACCTTTATAGATACGTGTCTCTTAATGAGATATGGGGTTTGTTTATCTAATATTTTAAGAGAAGTACTTTTTCAAAAATAGAATTAAAAATAGAAATAAAAATAAAAGTGAAATTTTGTTTTATGATTAGATGTAATTATATAAGTATTTTTTTATTAAAATCAGAAGTTGTTAAATTATTTATATTTGATAAATATAATTTTCAATATAAAATTATAATTTAATAAATAAGAAGTGATATTTTCAACACAAAAATTAAAAATAAAATACTAAAATAGTATGAAAAGTAGTGGATTCAAAATAAACAAATAATACTAGAAATATTTTTTTTTCTTTCTTCTATTGATTCTATTTTTTTGAAGAAATACAAACAAATAATAATAGAAGTACTTTTTTTAAGTGAAAGAAAAACGACAAAGTTATTGCCATTAGCTAGTAATACCAAACCAAAAAATTAAGAAAGAAAATTTCAAGCCACCGAGTACATGTGTCGAGTTTGACTCTTCTATATATGTGTCGAGTGTAGTCCTCGTGTGTGTCGTGTCCCATGTGAGAGTTGGAAAACTTGCCTGGTACAACCAATTAAACTTCGCTGATGACTCTTTGTATGTACGTATTGGTAAGAGATGTGTTATTTGGACATCCAAAAAGTGGGTGTCCATCAACACCCATCTATATCCAACCATTCAATTTACTTAATTTTATATTTTAAATTTTTTATTTCAACTTTTTCTAAAATCCTAGTGGGGTGTTTTTAAGGGTGTTAGAGTTTAGGATGTACAAAAATCATTTCCCTATTGGTAAACATGAAGCAGTTCCGCGTGGTACTGGCGTGAGCGGCATATTGTGAAGAAAAATTATTGGGTTCTTAAAGAACATCATATGATTATATTTTACTTAATAATATAGTGATATATTTTAGTTTTAATTGGTGATAGGATTCATCATTAATTTATATTTTTATTTAAAATATTATTCTATTATTAAATAAAATACAATATATTTGATACTCAATAAATATCCAATAATTTCTTTATTGCGAGACCATGGGAAGGACCAGATGACAAATGAGCCTGGATTTAAACGCAATAGTGATGTGTGGTGTGCAGATGAGATTCGTGAGCTTCCTTCTGATAGAAAATTCATGAATTTCCTTTTATTATTGAAAGCTACTTATTCAGTGTCACTATAACTAGTACCATGTTGAATAATAAAGCAATAAATAAATATTGGTCGGCGAATATGAACTGACATATGATTCTATTTTACCTAATAATATAGTGACATATTTTAGTTTCAACTAGTGATAGGACTCATCAATAATTTATATTTTTATTTAAAATATTATCCTATTATTCAATAATGTATAATCTATTTGATACTCCATAAATATCCAATAATTTCTCTATTGCAAGGCCATGGGAAGGATAAGATGACAGATGGGCCTGGATTTAAATGCAATAGTGATGTGCGGTGTGCAGATGAGATTCATGAATTTCCTCCTGATAGAAGATTCATGAATTTCCTTTTATTACTGAAAGCTACTTATTCAGTGTCACTATAACTAGTGCCATGTTGAATGAAAAAGCAATAAATGAATGTTGGTCTGCGAATATGAACTGACCACAATCAAATAACGAGTGTTGCTATATGCTCACAATATTCATGTGCCAAAAAATATTCTTCTAATATTCTCCCAATTTAAAATTTTATCCATAATAGCATAAATTTTTATTTACATAATATTTAAGGACTATTCAATAGATATAGGTGAAATTTTAAATTAGAAGAATTTTTAAGCACACCATATAAGAGAATCAAGCAATTTCTGTTAAATAATATTAAGTAATCATACTTAGATTAAAATTATAACCACTTTTTATGAGTATGAATATAATAGACATGGTTAAAAATTTGATTATGATTTTGACAATTGTCATAATATTCTAATAGTAAGTATTTAGGTTCCCTAAAATAAGTATCTTTGTAAAATAAGAAATTGTCCGTCCTTGAGTCATTTGTCGGGACCTACATATAATGGAAGTTATTAATTAAAGGATAGTTAATCCTTCATTTTCTCACTTTACAATAATACTCATTTTAGAGAATCTAAATCTGTTCAAGGGACTTGAAAAAAAAAAAACAATCATGGATTGAATTAAGGATGTTTGTTGCTTATGATTCGATTTTGAGATAAAAATTTAATTGAATCAAATAATAAAACTCCTTTCAGTTTGATTTGATTAATTGGATCCTACTTGAAAATTTGAACCAGGCAGTTAATTCGGCTTTTACTAAATTTTTATGCCATATAAAATAATAAGTCTTAAGTTCATCAAATGAAATTAATTATCATGTATCAAAAAAATTAAATTAATTAAAAATATTTTTCTAAAACTTTACAACTTTAAAATCTAAGCTAATTATCAATAATTATATTAATAGCTAGCACTATCAAGCTAAGTATATATTCAAATTTCAACAAAAGTTATAGACCTTTTCTATTCACAAAACTCAAATTTGAAACCTTACTTTAGTGAAATAAGTGCCTAACTACTTAAACTATCCAAGCATGGATGCATAAATCATAGACTAAAAATTATTGAGTAAATTATTGACAAAGGTTGGGTGCAATGGAAAGTAAACTGTATTCCTAAAGAGAGGACCAATGTCTACACACTAGAGAAAATAATTGTTAAGATTATCTCTTAATTGTGATAGTGTCAAATATATTAATCTCACATCAATGGGTGTAGAGACACCATAAAGACCATAGAAAACTATTAAGTAAATTAAAAATATAAAAAATTTAAAATGTTAACTTAAGAAGTGTTAAAATATAAAAATAATTTTAGTATTAAAGTACTATATATATATATATATATATATATTGGTTTAGCATATTATTGGTTTAGTTTGGTTTAGATCAATTTGAAAAAGTAAAATTAAAAATTGAACTGATTAATCTATACTATTAATAAAGGGTATTCTTTCCTTTAACCACTTTTTGGTGTTCAAATTCTACATTTTGTAAAATATCCACAAGTTAAAAGAAGTTAAGAGGTAAAAGAGAAAAATATATATACAAAAAATTTAAAAGAAGATATGACATATGAATAGAAATAAAAAAAAAATTTATTCACTTTAATTTTACTTTTATTTTTTAAAAATGAAGGTTTTTTTTTAATTTACAGTTAAAAATAAAAAATGTGCCTATCAATCCACTAATTTTCATTAAATAAGAATCAATTAAAACTATTTTTTAAAAAATATTTTATTGATTTTTTATTATTTTAATTTACTTCGAACTGAACTTCAACATCTCTAAATAATCATGGCTAAATTGACCCACAATTCTCTTTAAAATAAATAGTTCTTTACCCAGTTCAAATTTCTATCACTTTGAGTAAAAATTTGGCTAAACTTGCAATATGATCCCTCTAAAATACACATGATCTTAATTTAGTCTTTGAAAGTATTTTTTATATTAGTTTAATCCCTAAAAGATATATATGATATCGATTTAGTCCCTGAAAATTTTTTAATATCAATTTAGTCCCTAAAAGATACTGTGACATTATTTTAGTTCTAGAAAGATGAAGCTAAAATATTACTCTATCATTGAATAGAGCACAATCTACCTTGGTGCTTTCTGACATGCAATAATTTCTCGGCTTCTTATTGAGGAGAGCCCTTATCTTCTACGACATGCCCGCAGCCTCGCAACTACTAACTACTTTTGTTTCTCCATTGTTCCATTCAATTATGTTCCTATTATATTATTTCATTGCTTTTGACTGATAATCCCATTGCTTAATATTGAATGTTAGTTCATAGCAAACACAAGTCAACGATAATAGATAATATGTTGTGCATATGTAGGTGTATCTTGAATTTTGATTGTAAAATATTCATTTTATTTTATATATTATGAATTTTATTTAAATTTTTAAATAAGAGTAAGTATTAAAAGATATATATTATTCTCCGGATAAATTAACTATTAATTACTAATACCTCCCATAGAAAGAGTCTAATATGTATGTGTAATTATTACTGATAAAAATTTTACCAATAGTGCTATTTGGTACAAACTCTTATTATACGAATATGTAATGAGAGAAATACAGCCAATCATGTGGGGGTTAGTTATAAAAAGTAGAGAGAGAAAATAAAAGTTGCTTCCAAAACATAAATTATGGGCTTGTTTGAAATTGTTCTTATTTTTTAGTTTTTCAAAACAGTTTTCCAAAACAATTTTATAAAATAAAAGAATAAAAAAACTCATTTGGTAACAATACTTTAAAAATAACTTTTAAATGATAAAAATAAAAAAAAATTGTTTGGCTGATCTACATTGGCCAAAGTATTTGGCCTATAAAGGTTCTCGAAAAGTGGGTTTAGATCCAAAAAACACACATTCAACACATAGAAGAACAACAATTCACGGATCAACAACAATACAGATTTGGAAGATTCAACAACAACAAAAACAAACTAGATATCTAAATGCAAAGTTCAGATTAGAGGTATTAGGATTCAAGAACTGGAATTAAGGGCAACAACAAATCAAAAACAAGAAGATTCAAGAATCACAGATTAGAAACAACAGACTATGACTTTCTCTTTTGCGATTGTGGCAAAAACCACGACAAACCCTCTCACGGTAGTAGCGGAGAAGACGCTAGCAGTCTTGAGGAGGAAAACCACGGCAGAGAAGAATGACACCACGACAGTGCTCCAAACAGAGAAAGATTGATGGCGTTAGCAGCAGATCCACAACTCCCAGGGTCAATCAATGGCGAGGCTGCAATCGCAGTGGTCACCAGAGGTTAGGAAGAGTGAGTGGTGGTGATGGTCCTCAAATGTGTGGCGGCGAGCACCCTTGCACGGTGGCTAGTGAGGACCCTCTAACAAATGGGGCGCAGTGGAATAAGGGCAGAACCACCACCCCTGATGCACGAAACAATTCAGACAAGAGTGTTGCTTACAAGATTCGAACAGAGAATAAGATCAATATATCAACATATTTACAAAGAGTACCACCGCTTGTTTTGCTATTTCTCAAAACATGTCAAAGATGTTTTCTGATTTTTGTTTTTAAAAACCAAATTGTGTTTTCTATTTTTTAAAACAATTAAAAAAATCTCCATTTCAAACAAGTTTTTTTGTTTTTAAAAATCAAGAACTATTTTGAAAAACAGTTATTATTAAACAAGCCCTATGTCTTTTTTTTTCTAGATGAAATCATAGGTATCCAAATCCTATTATCAGGAGCTTAAGTAATCTGATCTAATCAGATAGAGGTTCTTGAAATGAGTAAAGGTTTCACAATGGGAATATTTCTATTTCTAGAGCTCGAATCCAAAGCCTCTAATTAAGATATTAAACACCTACTATCTTGACCAACCCTACGCTGATAAACACAACTTATGCCTTCTTTGTTACTTCTGTACTGCATTTCATGAATTTGTTTCACACCATTATGCATTTCTCAAATTTTAATGATGTTTTTAATATTTTTAAAAATTTAATAAACATGGTATTTATTATTTTTTTTAATAAGATAGAATAAATTTTTTTTATTATATTGAAATTGCATTGGATTTGGCGCTCTTCATGGTGCAAAATTTTTAATCAAACATGTGTTTCCCATTGTTTCTTTTTTTATTAGACATTTTTTTAGAGAAACATTTATGAAAAAAAGGTGGAGCTTCTACTATCCTTATTAATTTCACATTAAATCCGAACTTTTGGCCAATGGTTTCATAAAATGTATAGTTATTTCCCTTGTCAATTAGCATAATAGTCCTTTGATTCAGGGATGGCAAAAAAATTTGCCAAAATGAGTATCCAAGGGAATTACCTGCGATAGATATAGGGGCTAATTTGGTCTCACGGGGATAAAGACAAAGTCCCCATTTATTAAGTAAGGTAGGGGTGGGGGATGAGATCTCCACCTCATGGAGACCCGTTAAATCTCCATTTATATTCCTACATATATATAGAGTAATTTATAAATATATTTTGACAATTAACAATGAAATCAAGTTGATTCTAAATGTGATCAATATATGGTAGACTAAACTTTTAACCAAAATCAAATTTGCAATAATTGATTAACTTTGATCAAAATATAATTTATAATAACTTAGAATTGCATTATGTATTTTTATTTTTAATTTGGATTATGTTGTGTTATTAATATTATAATGGATTATGGATATTTATAAATATTTTATTCGAAGTTAAAAATTTTTTATGTATAATTTTTTTCTCTTTTTTCAATTTTTTAAGTTTTTTTTGGCATAAATCCGCACATATCCATGGGGATTTGAATCCCCATGAGGAATAGGGAAGAGGGAAGTATGACGAAGATGGGGCTAAATTTTTAAATAGGAACGGGATTAGGGTGTATGTCCCCACCGTTATGAGTACTCATTGTCATCCCTACTTTGATTTAGGATGTCAAACTGGTCGGGTTGGCCCATTTATGTTTGGCCTGTTTAGGCCCGCACGGGCCAAATTTTAGCAGCTTGGCCCATTTAAGACCAACAAGATTATGGTTTACTAATGTACATAAAGGTACAATGTATATTCCTAATGTTCTCAACTCACTCCAATCAATCAATGCACCAATCACCAAATACTCCAAATAATGATCTTCTTGTATAAATTGGGAAGCTTTCAATAACAAATATATCCTGGCATATCCAATATCATGAGTGGCTTTCTTGTGCCATTTTTAGCTTTATTAGCTCTTGCTATGTCTTATAATTTCCTTACTATCGTTCAAGATTTCTTAGTTCATGTATGCCACTTAGTGAAGTCCTATGAGATTTCACTTTTATTGTGGTGTGGCTTGTTAGCATCATTAGCCACACGTCACCTTATTAACACCTGCCGAAGAAAGCAGGTTTATCTAGTGGATTTTGCATGTTACAAACCTGATGCTGCATGCATGTGTACCAAGGAGATGTTCATGGAGGTAACAAAGTCTACCGGGCAATTCCGAGATGAGAGCCTAGAATTCCAAAGGAGGATCTTGGAAAGATCTGGATTTAGTGAGAAGACTTATGCGCCAGAGTCTCTCTTGAAGATCCCACCAAACATCTGCTTAGATGAGGCAAGGAAAGAGACAGAATCTGTGATAATTGGTGCCATTGATGAGCTTTTGTTGAAAACAAAAGTGAGGGCAGAGGATATAGGAATCCTTGTGACCAACTGCTGCGTATTCAACTCAACACCCTCTCTCAGTGCAATGGTTGTCAACCACTACAAGCTTAAGCATAACGTTGTGAGCTATAATCTAAGTGGTATGGGTTGTAGTGCTGGACTTATCGCCATAGACCTCGGAAAACGACTCTTACAGGTACTTCATCCTACTCATATATGATATCGTCTCACTTTTTACTTTTTCTTCCTTTTTTCTTTGGGGTTTTGGGTTTTTTTGGTGGTGGTTTTTTTGGGGGGAGGGGGGGTTCAGGTGAGTTGACTATATAATATTGTGATTTAACATTAACATGTCGTTTGTAAGGTTAACTACTTTAATTTTGTACGAATGTCTGTGGTTTGATTTGCATTGGTTTTAAAGTAAAACATCAATCGATCTAAATAATAACATTATTTCGGTTGGACTGGATAGAAAATCGAAATAATTCAAGCTTTTATATTTAAATCAGTTTAGGTTGATTCAGTATTTTGTTAAAATTTTTATTAAAATATAATTATCGGTGATTTTATGTAATATGACTTTAAAATCTAAACTAATTATTAAAGTAATATTCAAGACTAGCAATTTGAGTATATAATATATAATAAAAGTTTTGAAAAAAAAATCATGCATAAACTTAAAATTATTAGCAGACTAAAAGAAGTTATAGATAACAAAACATTAAAAATATAAGTTTAATTGGGATGCACTGATAGTATTAAATTTTTTATACTGTCATCCAATCAAAATCTTTCATTTGTATGACCATTCAAATAGTGAGTGGTTATATCAAATACTTTTGTTGATGTGGCAATATATAATTGAATATCTGTGTAAAAGTTTTTTACACTAACAGTACATTTAAATTAAATTTTTAAAATATTAAGTTGAGATATAATGATGATCTAAGAGTAATTGTAATAAAGTATTATAAATATATCTATACATATATAAAATAATCGGTTCAATTCGATCTAGAGCAATGTCTAAAAAAAACTAAAACCGAAAAATGAATTAATTCTATTGATTAATTTTAATAAAAGCTAACTTAAATAATCTTTTTTTATGTTAACCAGTTTTGATTTTTTATATTAGTATTAATATTCATTTTTTGTTTAGTTTAAATTAAATTTGAACATGTAACAATACGAGAATCCCTTTAATGGGTGATCTTGTAAGTCTCTTATAAATGATCTCCAAGCCTTGAAATTTTGCCTTAATATTAATGCCCTAATAAAATGACTGATATCCAACTCATCTAAACTGACCTGTACCAAACAAAAAAAAAAAAAATTGAACATGACCTGTGCTTTAAATTCAAAACTACAATGAGTCATCAAACATTGAAGATCGAACAGATAGCATTTAAATTTAAATCATTGCTTATCAGCAAAAAGAAAATTAAAAAAAAAAATCATTGCTCATAATTAATGTTCCTTGATCCCTCTTCTTTCTGTCGTTCTTTTTTCTAATTTTTTTGGTTGAACTTTTACATACACAGGTGCACCCAGGCTCTTACGCCATGGTTGTGAGTACTGAAAACATTAATGATGGCTTGTACTTTGGAAACAACCGGTCCATGCTTGTCTCCAATTGCCTCTTTCGCGTGGGTGGTGCAGCAATCTTGCTCTCCAACCTTCCTTCTGATTCTTGTCGCTCCAAATACCATCTCAGACACACTGTTCGCACCCACAAAGGTTCTCAAGATCATTGCTACAATAGTATCACTCAAAAAGAGGATGAACAAAGTGTTACCGGTGTTGCACTTTCCAAAGACATTATGAGTTCAGCTGGAGAAGCCCTCAGAGAAAACATCTCAACTCTAGGGAAATTTGTCCTACCCTTAAAGGAACAACTGAAATTTTTGGCAAATTTAGTTGCCAAAAAGTTTTTTAAGATAAGGGTCAAGTCTTATACACCTAATTTCAAGCTAGCTTTTGAGCACTTCTGCATTCATACCGGTGGGAAAGCGGTGCAAGATGAGATACAAAAAGTCCTTGCACTCAGTGATTGGCATATGGAGCCTTCTAGAATGGCTCTTTTCAGGTTTGGTAATACATCAAGCAGTTCTGTGTGGTATGAATTAGCATATTGTGAGGCCAAGGGAAGGGTCAAAAAGGGTGACCGGATATGGCAGATTGCATTTGGGTCAGGATTCAAGTGCAACAGTGCCGTGTGGTGTGCTCTCCGAACCATTGATCCATCCGAGGAGAAGAACCCGTGGACAGATGAGATTCATGAATTCCCTGTTGATGTTACAAATTAAAGTGGGCCTTATTTGTTGAAAGCTAGTATTCAATGTCATTATAACTAGTGAGGATTAATGGTTTGCGAATAAATGACCATTGATGATAATTGTCTGGGGCTTTACTCTTATTATTATTCTTTTAATAAAAGATTTTTATACCACCTCAAAGCAATGTTAAGAAAATTGGATAAGCTATCGAATTGGATGAAGTACTAATTTAATGTTTGTTTAAAAAAATTAAAAAATTAAAATTATTTCAATAATTGCTTATTTATATAATCGTTTATATGGGAATCAATTTATATTTAAATACTTTAGTTGAAAAGTAATTTTAAGATAATTTATTTTATTTGGATTGTATAAAAAAATTATTTTTATATGATAAAATTACTAAAAAGGTATAAAATAATTGTTTATATTATATAATATTTAATATTTAATGTTAATTTAGTAAAACTATAATATTTTGTGTACTGTACAAATAGCTTTTAATAAAAAAAAATCCAAATTTTAGCTTTAACTTTTTTTTCCCAAAAATAGCTTAAATTCTTAAAAATTGATTATAATCTATTTCACTAAAAGCTACCCAAACAAGATTTTATTTTATAAATAGCTTTTTTTTTGGAAAAATAGCTTTTTTTATTGTTTCCAAACATGCACTTAAAGGTTCATTAATTCAATTAGTTTAACTAGAATTCAACTTTAGTATAATTAATATATATGCTTTCCGAACCATTGAGTGTATGTTTGGTTTTACAGTAGAAACAGTTATAATCAATTCCCTAGCCTTAGAATTGATTGTGCCTTTTATGTTGTATGTTTGATTGGGTACTTATAAAATTAATTCTTATCTCTAAAATTAATGTTGTGAGAAGCAAAATTTTTTTATTTTATGTTAAAATCATTTAAAGAAAAATTACCAAATATAAATCATTTTACCTCAAAATTAATTCTAATTAAATCAATTCTAACAAAATAAATTCTATTTAAAATCAATTTTATAAAAATAGAACTTACTACGCACTTATCCATCCGGGAGAAGAACCCGTGGACAAATGAGATTCATGAATTCCCTGTTGATGTTAGAAATAAAAGTGGGCCTCATTTGTTGAAAGCTATTATTCGATGTTATTATAGCCAGCAAGGAATAATGGTTTGCGAATAAATGACCATTGATAATAATTGTATGGGGCTTTATATATATATATATATATATATATGAAATTTAAAAAATTATTAAACAATACAAATAAAGAGTAAAACAAAACTTTAACATAATAAGTTGATAATATTAATATTGAGCTAATTTTTTTAATAACTTGCTTACATAATTTATAACTTATATCAACCCTAATATTAATATATCAATTATATATAAATATAATTCCTTTTATAAAAAAATACAATTTAAAAAGTTTATATTTATACTTGTATGATGTAAGACTATTTATCTAGAAGAGTTGAAATATAGAATACTCAAGTTCCACATTATTTTGACTCAAAAGTTTTCACTCTTAATACAACTATAAATACTCATATATCATATTACTTTATATACATCTCCTCTAGGCTCTTTCTAAAAGAGTAAGAGATCTAATAATTTTTTATTTGGTCAATCAAAGTAAACTTTTTTTTGAAAAAATAAAAAATTGTGAACCAGCTAACCGGGTGAACTTGGCCGGTTTAGCCAGTTCATCAATTTTGGGTCGATTTACATTGATTTCCTTTAGATTTTTAAATTTTCAATTTTTCTATTATGACCAAACTAACTTAGGGATCAATTCCCAGTTGAACCAGTCAGATTTGCTAATTCGATCCGATTTTTTTAACTATGCTTTAAAGTGGTAGACGCCCAACACCCTAGAAGAAAATAAAGGGAGAAATATGGAGAAAGAAGAAGGGAAAAGAAAAGCCTATAAGTGGATCTCATATTTTTATGAGAGGATGTCTAGGAGTTTTAGAATCATATCACTCCTCTATTCTTTTTTGTGTTTGATTTATTTTGTTTTACAAATTCAGACTTCCCAAAACTTGTTTCGCAAGTTGTCACCAGCAGACCCCGACCCGCCATTAATACTGGAAAAGGACAGCTCGCATCAAACCAACACCCACAGTGCATCACACGCCACGCTAGATGGGGTGCATTTAAGACATTGCCGTAACTCCAAACCAAAAAATTAAGGAAGAAAATTTTCAAGCTACCTAGAGCCAGCAGCCAGGACACGCGTGATTTCTCTGGTTTGAAAATTATCCTTTCTAAATAGATCTTGCAAAGTATAAATCAATTTAAAATTCAATCATTTAACAGTTGAAACTAGATTGTTAAATTAAATAACTGTCAATGATTGTGAATTAAAATATATTTTATATATATTAAATAATTTATTCCGTAACTATTTAATGGCATAAATACAATCAGTTTTCTTTTTAAAAAGTTGATATGCCGAATGTGGTCCTGGTGTCCCATTATTTTTTTCCATCTATAAGACTTGAATTCTAGATCTTATTTAAAAAGAATAAATATCAAATCACTTAAATCAATTAAGCATTGATACAAAAAATTCTTCAACTCAATGGTTGGCATATGAAATGTAGCTGCTCCTTTTTATCTATTATTATTATTGCCAATCCAACTTAGTAAATTTATTTAATTTTTCTACAATACTCTTCTTTGTTTTTTTAAACTTAAATTAACAAAAAAAAATCAATTTTACAATTTTACAATTTTTCTAAATTACTAATATCATAATATAATAATTATAATTTTTATGTTACCTTCTCAGCAGTTTATTTTTAACATCAAAAGAACTAATTAGGGGAAATGATATATAACATGAAATTTACATTACGAATTATTTGATGAATAATATTTGTCATTTGATTATCATTTCAAGCTCACTCATGATTAATTGTACAAAATATGTTTAGTTATTTGTCTATTCATAAATATTATACCAAAATCTTTCATATTTGTTAGCCCTGCTCTTCTGGAAATGAGGGTTTTTTTTTTTTTTTACATAAAATGCATTAGATTAAATTTAAAATAACAAAAAATTAAATAAAATAATATAGCTATGACTTATATTTATTATCATGATAATATATAAATATAGTTTGGAGACAAAATTCAATATTTACTTTACATTTTTATTAAAATATAAAATTTTTATATTTTTATATTATAATATATTATTTAAAGAAATATATTAAAAGAAAATTTGATTAATTAACCTTCATGTGTTAGATTCCTTGAATATAATATTTTATTGAAAAAACTAACAGCTGATAAATATCTAAGCTACTGGAGCTCTTGAAAGGTGACTGAGCATAGAAGATTCGCCAATTTCTTCCTAGAGGCCACCGCCGAGAGATCCCCCGAATGCTATGGGGGGAGTTTCTCGATCAACTCAAGGAGATAAGGCGGAAGGGGAGAAACAAAGGTTGGGAATTCAATCATGGAGTTTTAAGGAGAAACTTATGGGGCGTAAGAATTTACAGGTGCCTACGATGAGGAGGGACCGCCTTAAGCATAGACTACATGTTGATAGGAGTGTCTTGGAGGAATTGGCCACGCCATGGAAAAAGATACTGATCATCAAGTTACTAGGCAAAACGTTGGGTTTTAATATGATGAAGACTAAGTTAAAGAATATATGGAGACCTGCATGCGGGTGATTTTGACATTATGGACGTAGTTCATGGATTTTTCATGGTGAATTTGGACCTTGATAAGGATAGAACTATGGTGATGGAGGGAGGCCATGGATGATCTTTGATCACTATGTTTCAGTGTGTTCGTGGTATCCGAAATTTAAGGCATCGGAGGCTACAATGGAAAAAACCTTAGTATGGATTAGGTTTCCTAGTCTTAATCCATATTATTTTGAGGAAAGTTTCCTACCTGCTTTAGCTGCAGCGGTTAGGAATCCAGTTAGAGTAGGCATTACAATCCTAAAAGTGGCAAGGGAAATGTTTGATGGCGTATGTGCGGAAATCAATCTACTTTCTGAAAATAGCGTTAAAGAAATTTTAAATTATTTCACAAGCGTATTTATCTTGTGATGATTTTCACCCTCGAAACTATAAAGTAGTAAAACATTGCCTTTGAAAATATGGCAGTGCCATGTATTAAAAATTAGTAAATAATAAAAGTGTCTCTATGAACTTTTATTATTTGTAGTATTACCCATAATTTTTGGTAATTACACATTGACCCCAAAAATTCTTTTCATAATTATCCTTGAACATTTTACAAAATGACATTTAAGTTCCTACATTAATAAAATTAGTAGAATAAGATTTTAAACGAAACAAAATTACATAGCAAAAACATAGAAATCTAATTCTTGGCTAATTGGGCCGCAAAGGTGTCCACATATAAAATAAAAATGTCCATAGACTTGCCCAAAATACGAATATTCCATTAGTTATAAAAAAAAAAAAGAAAACAGAGATGCCCTGAATTTGCAAAACGATTAACTTATGCTGTTGATTGATTTATTCGATTTTGATAGCCATGTAAGGGTAATTAGAAGTAAATTCGAAGTTAATTATAGATTAATTAGAAATTAATTAAAGAGGTTAGGCTTAAGAACAATTAGAATAGAGATATAGAAAATCTCACAAAATTATTTACTAATATTCTATCGATTTGAAGAAAATTAATAAAGATTCGATATTTTATACTGTCAAAACTGAATTAGTAAAATTTCACATTGAAAACCCTAAAATGGTTGGCTAAGATTCAGCCACCCTCACCCCTCATTAGTAGCGCCACATTCAACCACACAAATAGGGGAGAAGTGGCCAAACCTTAACCACCCTAGCCACCAACCACCCATTATGACAAAGGCCAAATAATCCTCACTCTCTCTTCCCTGTCATTTTCGGCAAGAGAAGTCAGACCTCCCTCCCCCATTTTGCTCTCTATTTCATCCTCTCCCTCTTGCCTCTCATCAAGCAGTTCTGTGTGGTATGAATCAGCATATTGTGAGGCCAAGGGTACGGTCAAAAAGGGTGACCGGCTATGGCAGATAGCATTTGGATCAGGATTCAAGTGCAACAGTGCTGTGTGGTGTGCTCTACGATCCATTGATCCAGCCAAGGAGAAGAACCCTTGGACAGATGAGATTCATGAATTCCCTGTTGATGTTGCAAATTGAAGTGGGGCTTGTTTTGTTGAAAGCTATATATTACTCAGTGTCATTATGACTAGTACTATAAATGTTAAATAAGAAAGCAACTAAAGATTAATAATGGTCAACGAATAAATGGCCATTGATCATATGTTACTCGGACTCATGGTCATGACATATGCAAATGGAATGAAGCTTTCTGTTGTTATATGTGTCAAAATATAGTATGAAAATGAAGTTTCGATCTCAGAATTTTAAGGGGTGTCAAATCAGGTAAACTAATATATAAAGAAATCCAATAAATTTCACAATATTTGTTCATTTTTTTTTATATATATTTCAGATTATTTGTTCATTTTAAATATTAAGAAGTCATTAATAGTTTTTAAATTTTACTCTTACATTAATTATATTTATTAATTTAAGAAATTAATTTCGATACATTGTTTGTGTAAAAAAAATTTACATAAATATCAAATTATATATTACCACATCAGTAAAAATATTTGACTCAAAATAGAAGCATGTGATTTGATAATAGTATAAAACTATTTTATACTAACAGTATGTTAAAATTAATCGCTTAATTTAATTAGTAAAAAATATAAACAAGATTTCAATTACAGTATAAGAATAGTTTTATAAAATTAGGTTAAATTTTATTAAAATCAAGGTCATTTAATGTTAATCCCAAAATATCAGACAGTGTAAAACTTAGGAAGCAGATGCTTTTTTTTTTCTTGTTTTCTTTTTTTTCTCAAGACAAAGCACAAGTGAAACAGTGAGTAGCAGCTAGGCAGCGGTGAATAGTGGTTGATTGGTTGCAAGCAATGGTTGAATGGTTGCGGGCGGTGGCTGAATACATTGGATGGCAACAAAGAACTTACCGTTATCGCGGTGCCCTAACATTTTGAGAGAGTAAGGCTACAAAGCCAAAAACAAAAAAAAAAAAGAAAAAAAAGAAAAAGAAAAGAAAAGAAAAAAGGAAAAAAAAGGGAGAGATGAACGAAGAAAAGTGAGAAATATCTTCAAGGGTATCATTGCCAACTTGTAAAAATTATTTGGTCCATCTCCTTAAATAATTTTTATTAGGTTTTTCTTAATAATTTTAATATAAGTGATTAATATATCCAGATATATTGATTTGAAAATGAATTAAATTATACAAATGAACAAATAAATTAAAATGGAGGGAGTATTTGTTAACAATCCTTAATATTATTTCCCATGCTACCCTTCACCCAACAATGGCAACAGTTATCAGGAAAGAGAAATATTTATTATTCAATTAATGATATATTTAATTATTAAAATAGACATAATCACTTAAATTGATTAAGAAAATATCAAATCGATATTTAAGTCTAATTAAATGGAAGGTTGCTAACCTCCACTTAAAGGGGTGAAACTTGATATTCTCCTTTTCAAAAGTTTCTAAACATCCTCAAAGTCTTGGTTCAAAGTTCAATGAGAATCGGAACTCCTACCATGTCATATTTTTAAGTTTCAAAATACAAAAGTGTGAATTTATAACTTACTCCTAAGGGGCATTAACCCCAGCCCATTTAACTTACAGAATAAATGGGCTGGACTAAGTGCTTGTTTACTTATAATTTTTCTCGCCTGAAAATGAGAATTGTTTTTTGGAGGGACCTTTTCTCAAAATAACATTTAAACTTCTTTAGTCAAACGTAATTTTGGCTTTTTCCACTGGTAAAACAAGTGAGCCTTACGAGTCTAACATGTACCAGTTTAGCTCTTTTAATGCTAGGTCACGATCCTAAATGGGTTGGTACCTTTTTATTTTTTCAAACTCACAAAATTATGAAACATATAAGCTCCTATTAAATCCAAACTCATACACCATTATATACACAAAACAAAATTAAAACTTAACGTCGAAAACAAAAATAAATAAATAATGCACTTCATGTTCGTACATCAAATTACAAAATAAATCCCAAATAAACATAAAAATTCCAAAGCTTAAAAGTCTTACACTAAAGATACTCCTCCTTAAATTTACCCCATCAAATTACATAACAATTTTTTTTTTCCTCTTCCTATGCTATCCTTTTACTTTTAAGTTAAATTAATCCATGGCCCCTATAGTTTCATAGTGTTTTTACACAGGTTTCTATATTTTAAAAGTTTCTAATTGAGTCTTTATACTTCAAAAATTTTGTAATTAACTGATTTAGCTCCCTTCTATTGGTTGGTCATTCTTGCTCTGTTACACACCATTTACACGAGATTAACGAAGCATGATTACCAGTCACATGCATATGATATAATGAAAAAATGGATGACCAACTAATGGTAGGGATCTAATTACAAAATTTTTAAAATATAAGTATTCAATTAAAAACTTTAAAAACATAGAAACTAATCTAAAGTATAGATTAATTTTGATGACACTTTTATCAATGTAGTAATAAATTATTAGATATTTACGTAAATTTTTTTTATATTAATATTGTATCAAAATCAAAATTTTCAAAATATACTAAAACTATAGAGATACATACTTTTTATTTTGGGTCAAGGAGATACATAGACTAATTTCACCTTACTTGAAAAAAAAAAGGTTTATGGGCCAGCCCTTAACTCAGGGGTTGGCCTGTTTGGCCCACATTTAAAACTTAGTGTTTTCCTTAATCCATGTTGTCTATGGGCTTCCTAGTGATAGAGTTAAACGCTAGCTTTTTCTCCGTTATTCACGCGTCTATAAACGTTAGCAAAGCGATCAATACAACTGAATAATTCTCACGATCTCTGTGTAGCATTTTCTATACATTATAGAAACGCCGTTGTCCTCAATGTTCACCAGCAGTTTCTCAATCATCGATTAAAAACCATTGCCAAAAGCCAGTTTTCTGAATCAAAGTTTTTTATGTAAAATAAGCAGTGCAGTGTACGAGACTCCCACCTCTATACTACAGCCTTACCCCACTGTTGGGAAAGTTGTTTACTTGATTTAAATCTATAACTGCTAGGTCATAATGTAGCCACATTACTGTTGCGCCAAAACTCACCCCTCTAAAGTTTTATGTGTAATTCAATATGGTATACAATTGGTCGAATACTAGAATTCAATATAGGAAAAGCCCTGAGCAAAGGGTGTTAAATGACGATTTAAACATATGATTATAGAAAAACAGAAATCTGTTGTTTCATGATTCCATTCAGTATATTGGGAGGTGCTGGCTAGGAACTGCCAAAATCTAGAATGAAAATTGAGCATCACACCAAAAAGCTGTGGTCTAAATGATAAATACAATTGTAAACCAAACATGGGCTATGCAATGCTTTCTAAGTAAAAAAGCATTAAATTGGGTCATGAATCAGAGACTAAAAGTGCATCCCAAATGACGTCCATGTCCAAGGATGGCATTCTACTCAACTGAACACCTTCCACATCCAACACCTCATGATGTGTACCTTTGCTTCTCTCAGTTGTCACAGCACCAACCTTGCTCCCTATATCAAACTGCCACTCCATAATGGCTGAATCCTTGCCACTATTTTTACTTGTCAATATTTTGGCATTCTCATCTATGTGCTTAATGCTTGGTGACACTGCTGGTGAATCATCATTATTAGGCTTCCTATGAGAAGAAACTGTTTGTGATATTGCTTGTAGTTTTGCCTCCACAAGTGCAGCAGTGGTTCCATTCAGAGAATTGGCTTTGATCACATGCTTTAGATCTGGAAAATTCAACTGAGCATGCTCTCCCCTTAGTATGTACGCTGCTGTGTCATATGCAATGGCAGCATCTTCAGCTGTGTCAAAAGTCCCTAGCCATACCCTTGTCCTATTCCTTGGTAATCTGATCTCAGCAACCCATTTCCCCCAATGTCTTTGCCTCACCCCTTTGAAAAGCTTGCCTCTTGCACCACACTTCAAAGGCTGAGTCCTAGCACTCAACCAATTGTCATTGAAAGACTTGGATCTCATGTTTGCTAGATTCTTGTTCATTTTGAGTGAATCAGTGCCTGATTGGTGCTGAGTTTGGCCAAACTGGGACACAGGAAATGTGGGGTCTGAAGTTAATGACTTGGCTTCAGTGCTTTTGATATGTGAGGATGATGATGAGTACAGCATGGAGGGTTCCTGCAAAAACAGGGTCAAGTTTGGAAATTTGGGTGTAGCAGTAGAAGAAGAAGAAGCCAAAGAAGCTGATGAGTCATCAGAAACTGGTGCTATGGTTAATGCTGGGAGAGTTTCCAAGAGATTTAGAGGAATGGAGCTATGTTTTGTGTCTGAGGCTGAGGCACCAGGAGTGCAGATAGAGTTGAATCTTGAAAAGGACTGATTCTTCTCTTGCACATTCTTGACGTCTTCATGGCCATAGAACTTTGAAGGGACATGACTAATCAAAGTGCCAAAGGGTACCTCTTCTTTCATTGAAGTGGAAAGAAGCCTTTCAGGTGATGCTATTGATGAATTTGCCCCACTTCTTAATGCATGAACGTGATGAGAAGCATTGAGTGAGTGAGAATCTCTTATAGCTGCATTGTCCAACAAATTTGATCCCATTGCCATTTCTTGCAAACAAGTTGGCAATTCCTCTTGGGTGAAGATTTCCATCTTTGGAAATGTATCCTCCATATATAGATCCTTCAGACAGTAAATCAGAGATAAAACACTGACAGATAGAGATGATTCAAATGCAGGCACTGTATACTAATTACTAAATATATTTCCTAAGGGCCAAGGCACACCTCATATAATTGACATATAGCAGTTATGGCTTATTATAATGGTAAAGGAACCTACTTTCTGTTTTCATTAGGAATTGTTAAGGCTTCAAGCAGATCTATATATTTCTTTATAACTATTCCATTTTCTCCTCAAAATTCATGCTTGCATGCCACATCCTACTTTCCCTTCACAACCAATTGGAATCAGACAGCTCAGGTTTTTCTAGATTAGCTGTCTTACAGGATGCAAAGTATATGAATAGAGAATTGACATTCGTTTCATGACAACAACTTCCTTAATCCAAGACCCTACTTTATATTCATGCTTTCTTATTATGTGAGATATTATTCTTTTTCCTTATTAATAATCAATCAAGTTATTTTGTTGAACACTCACATGGTATATTCTTCTCTTCACTATGTCAATGTATTTTAATGCTGACAGCCAATTAACCAGCGACACATTTTGTTTTCTTGTCACTCATACATTTTATAGACAATAAGCATTGGAGAAAAAAACCTGTAAATTTATAATAACAGATAACTTATCTACTAATTGAAATGTCCAACTAATTACAAGCTGAGGTGGCAAACTTTTTATTTTTCTTCCTTGAAAGGCATTAGTTTTGGAAGCCTAGCGGTGCAGGTAACACAGGTTTATTATCTATATTATCATGTACAAGATTATTATATTATCAAGGATTTAATTTTAATATCCTTTGAGCTACTTTGATGAAGTCATTGGTACCTTTTATAGGTCTAATATTATTAAACAAATGGCCAAGGAGCATGAGCACAGCGAAGGTATGCACTTGTATTTTCTTTTGGGACCGCACTTCATTGTCTTTTGAGAATGGCCTAAAGACACTGAAATCGTCTCATATATGGTAGATGCGAAAATGAAAGTGTACCTAAAGCCCTTGGCAGAATCCACCTCCAAATTTGAGGCTATAATGATTAGAAACTTCACCTCAGTTGGATTCATTGCTCTGGTTTTAAGCCATATCATTTGTTTCATGCCACATGGCATAACCACTCTGAGGAAGTAAACACCATTTTAAAAAATGTATGTATTATGTGAGAGATCACTGATTCTAGGCATCTCTCACTTTTGCAGATAACATCGTATAGCACTTTATACTATTTACATTCAGGTTCCTCCAATACTGCTGATGTTTTTCTCAATTACTTTATAAACCATGCACATGGTTCTGACCAAGAAAGAAAGAATATGATGCATACCACAAACTAGACCGTTAAGTAAAATAAACAAGACAGGAGGTCATGTACCATATGTTGCTTTAATTAGCTGCCAACTCTTCCTACATCAAGCATGATTCTTTATTCATTGCCTTGTTTTGTACCTCAAAATGATAACAAAGAAAAGATTAATTAAGAATGAGTCTCTTCCACATCACCTCTGCTTAAACTGAGGGTCATGGTATTGCAGTTAGCCTAAGTAATTGAAGATGCAGCTCGATGAGACATCAAAATTTCATTATCTGATTAATGTATACAAAAAGTTTAGTTAATATTTTTAATCCTTTTAGAAATAGAATAAGCAGGTATTAATTTTATTATTTTTAACAAGATAAAAGTAAATTATTGTATTATTATGTTGAAATTGATTGAATAAAATTATTTGGTTAACAAAATTTATCTAGATAATAATTATTAGAAAAAAATTTATCCAAGGGTTAGTAGGAAATAAGAAAGAAAATAACATGTTAGTAATTATTAATAGAGAAAGATATAATTCTTCAATTAATGAAGTTTACAGTTACCAAACTGGACACTATTTTTAAGTTGAATAGGAAAAACAAGGTCGGTTTTCTCTTTGGAAATAATCGATTTCTTATGACATGGCATTTATACGAGCCAGAGCAGCAGAGGTTAGCAGCAAAGCTTCTTTTAACAAGTAAGAAATTAATACTTGTCACCTCAATCCTTTATTTAAGTTAAAAAGTACCAGCAGAATATTTGAGTAAAACTAAACTTTCTTTATGCGCAAGCTAGCTAATCAGTTTTAAGTGGTTTAATAGTTATTTAATTTTCATCACCTCTTCTAACAACATTCGTATAACTAAAGCATAACCAAGTCACAAAAATTAAGTAAACATCCTTATCCACATCTTTTTAAAAGTATATTTGTATGCCTTTTTCGGTAACAGTTGAGCTAGTGTATGTCATATGTGAGAGAAATGAGCTATGGTACAAGGGAATATTTTGCCTTGTCAACTTGCACAACTACACCAAAGTAAGTCTTTTGAAAAAGTTATTCTGTGGGCCAAAATTTAAATATTACAATATATGTTAAAATGAAAATAAAAAATACATCATCTCTTTTTTTAATTTATTAAAAATTGTCTAACTGATACAAGGAAAGAACAATTGAAAAGGATTGAATGGTAACAAATTCAACAAATAATCATATATTTGAGAGCTAATTGGGTCTTATGGCTAATCAATATTGGCTGAACTTGAGAACAAGATCGACTTAAAAGCTTATCGATTTAATTACTAATGATCCCTCATTAAAATGTCATTCATAAATACCAATGTATAAATTTTATTAAGATTCATATTCTGTGACAATAAGATAACCTCTCATCACTTAAACTTTGATCCAACAAAAAGAAAATTGTGGTTTCATGAAATGATTGAAATCAAACAAATTGGCAACTATTCCTTTGATTTACCATTTGATGTAACAACGTCACTTTTACTTTTGCTATCCAGTACGTTATGTTGAAGGATGAGTGATTCTTTTGCATTCTGAATTTTCTTCCTTCACCGTCTCTTTCCGTCACATAATCTTTGGAGGAAAATATAAGAGGAGAGTTTTATATCAATTTTTTTGTTAATTTAATGTAGAAGAAGAATCACTCTTGAGTATATTAGAATTTTCCGTTGAAGGATTCATGAACCACTCCAAGACGGATATTCTAGAATCAATGGACAGTTATATCTACCTGTTAGTTTATTAACAAAAAAGGTATATCGTCTTCCAATAAACGCTTCTCAGCAAAAGTGAAGAAGAAAAGGGAAGAAGATGATAAATACACAAAAGAATAAAAGAACTACGTCAACGTGAATACCTTTGGCAAAGATGATTCTCTTTCTTTTATTTCAGCATATATACTTATCTATTTCTATCTTGATAGAGTACAATATGATATAGCTTTCTCATCGAGAAAACAGAATCTATTTATAATTTAAATCTCACATATGCGAGTACAAATCTATGGGTAAAATACATGAACCTTCTCAATCTTATCATAACATTTGGTTACCATATTTAAATCTCTGGCAATCTTGATCGTGAAATACAATATGCAATTATGTTTATAATTTTCCATTTTTCTTTTTAAATAATTTGCTTCAAAATATCGAAAAAATCTATTTCTTTTTTTATTAGACATTTTTTTAGAGAAACATTTCTGAAAAAAAGTTGGAGCTTCTACAATCCTTATTACTTTCACATTAAACCCGAACTTTTGGCCAATGGTTTCATAAAATGTATAGTTATTTCCCTTGTCAATTAGCATAATAGTCCTTTGATCCAGGGATGGCAAAAAAATTTGCCAAAATGAGTATTCGCGGGAATTACTTGTGATGGATATAGAGGCTAATTTGGTCTCATAGAGATAGAGATAAAATCCCCATTTATTAAATAAGGTGGGGGTGGAGGATGAGGTCCCCACCCTATGGAGATCCGCTAAATCCTCATTTATGTACCTACATATATATAGACTAATTTATAAATATATTTTGACAATAATATACAATTAAATCAAGTTGATTCTAAATATGATCAATATATGGTAGACTAAACTTTTAATCAAAATCAAATTTGCAATAATTAACTAACTTTGATCAAAATAAAATTTATAATAACTTAGATTTGCATTATGTATTTTTATTTTTAATTTGGATTATGTTGTGTTATTAATATTATAATGGATTATGGATATTTATGAATATTTTATTTAAATTTAAGATTTTTTTATGTATAATTTCTTCTCTTTTTTCAATTTTTTATTTTTTATTTTTTTTTTGCATAAACCCACAAATATCCGTGGGGATTTGAATCCTCATGGGGAACGGGAAATAGGGACATGTGACGAAGATGGGGGTAAATTTTTAAATAAGGATGGGGTCAGGGTGCATGTCCTCGTCCTTATAGGTAGCCATTACCATCTCTATTTTAATTCAAATAAGGATATCGAACTGGCCGGATTGGCCCTTTTATGTCTAGCCTGTTTAGGCTTGCGCCGGCCAAATTTTAGCAACTTGGCCCATTTAAGACCAGTTTGCGGTCTTAATTAGACTAGCCTGATTATTTATTTATTTTTTGTTTTTCATATTTTAAAAAATTATTTTTGATTAAAAAATAATTTTGATTTGAAAAAAACATAAAAAATTTCTTATGTTTTATTTAAAGAAAGTGAAAATATCATAAATTTAATTATTAAATCATATTTTTATATCTCAAATTTATCCAAGTTTACTAAAAAAAAAAAAAAAGAAATGCAGGTAAACAGGCTGGCCCATTTATCCGCGCAAGTTGTTCGGTTTAACTCGTGGGTAAACGGGCCAGCCCTAGATTCAAGAATGCACTCTTTAGAAAAAGTTTGATGCGCTAATTAATCTTATATCCCAACCCTCTTGAAAAAGAAAAAAAATTCTACATTTTCTTCAAAGCTAAGCTTCTTGGAAAATGGAAAGATTATGGTTCGTTGAAAGGTGATGATAGGTGTATACTTTACAGATTTCACAGTCCCAGATTGCTCGGTTCTTGCTTTACAAACCCAAAAAGCTCTTGAAGCCCTCTAATCTCGAGGATGACGGTAAACCTTCTAACCGCTGTAGTTAGAGAGAGGGTTTATTAGAGTGGTCCACGTTAATGTAATACGCTTTAGCCAGTTTTTGTTTATGTTTCCTCATAATAACATGAACTGGATTTATATAATTTTTTTTAAATGGATCATCTATAAGTATTTATGTGTCTTTTGATAAATTTAAAAATATGTTTTGACTTAAAATTAAGGCAAGCCTTTTCTTTTACCATTTTTTTTCCTAAAGATAAAAAACATATGAGCTATCTACGTCTACATGATTCTATGTTACAAATTCCCAAGTCTTGGCAATAATTGAGCCTCGAGGCGAAACAAACTTTAAAGAGATTTATTTGTGCATATAAATGCCGAGAAAGATTTTCTTCAATAAAGAAGGTGTAAATGGATATTCTAACCCTGCTAACAAATAAATGGAGACCAAGATTATTAAGTTTGTAATTTCCTCACGTACTTAGAGGAGTTCTACTCAACTATTGATTAACCTTCTAGCACTAATGATAAGTCAATACCTGCCACTTAGATAATTAAAAGGAACTTGAATAGAACTAATCTAAAATTCAAGTAAAGCGGGGAGAATGATTATGATAGACTGTTTTTATGGGACGAATGTAAAAAAAAAAAAAAAAAAAATGTTAAGAGAAGTTCAGTAAAGACTGGTGGATTTTTGTACGGGTGTTCAAATGGGCGAGTGACTTTTAAATCTAAGTAACTTAACCCAATCTAGCCTATAGATGATGGATTGGCTCAGATTAGTAGATTGAATGGGGCATGTTTGAAATCACCCAACTTGCATGTGATGGGTTTGTGTGTGTGTTTGTGACTCACTTCACTCACACAAGAATTGACCCAGCCCATTATTTTTTTTTTTTTCACAATTACCCAAACGGACAGAGTACTGTACTTGGAGGTGAGGCTCATCTCATATGGTGAAAATTGATAGCCTTACGTAGCTGCATCTGGGAGTGAAAGGGATCGTGTTCCTTCCCTAGGTTTGAGACATATTGTTGACAAATTATACTTTAATAAAAAAGGAAAATGAATTCAATTTTAAAATAAATACAAATAACATTTTTCTAAAAAAAAAAAAAAAGTCTAAAGAACTTGATCACAGTCCAAGGAAATGTCTAAAGAGCATGTTTCACAAGCAAATCCACTGTTTCATGAGTTGAGTCTAGTCACTTGCCGCTCCTGCTTTAGAGATTAGTCTCTGCCTCAGTTGCTTCATGTGACCCAGTAACTTCTCATAATCTGGTAAGTTATCTTTGATTGTAGAATTTTTCCTGAAATTCTGAGTCCATTCATATAAATGAGGCAAAGTGCTTGGTTCTAGCACACTCAACCCCACAATTTCTTCCATGGCCTTAAACCAGTGACAAAGCCATCCATATGATATGTCTACTAATCCAATGCTGTCTCCACCAAAGTACTGTTTACCCTTCAAAGCTTGCTTTTCCAAGATATCCAGAACTTCAAGCACTTCTCTGCTTGCCTTCACTCGATTTTCTTCAGTGGAGAGATAAAATGAACGAAAAACGAGGCCCTGAAGCACCATTTTATGAGCCAACAGTTAATAGAACGACGAACCATAAATGTGGACTTATACCGTACTCATAAGATAGCATATATAGACACATACAATGAAATTTATGAGAAGCAGACTTCAACTAGTGATATATTGTTAACGTGACGTTCAAATTTAAACATGGTAATGCGGTAAATAGCAAATCTTTGTTACAAGAAAATGATTCAAGAAATACCTCTGTGATAATAGCATGTGACCACCACTCACCAAAAAAAAAGGGGTGCGGTATGAACTGAATGTATTACCCTTTGCTTACGTAAAATGTTTGGAGAACTAAATATGAATATGACCATAATTTTCTTACACAAATTTATCTATGAACCCTTAAATTTGGCGTCTTGGTTCTACTTTGCTCATCCCCAAGAAAGCAAAAAAGGCTGTGTTAAAAAGAGGGGTACAAAAAAAGTTGTCCGCATAGTGTTACAGGTAGCAAACAACCAAATTGAAATTTTTTTGCACGCCAATATTATGAAACCCTTTAAATGAAATTACCTTATCTGTCCCAAAATTGATCCAACACCGTGCTAAGGCTCTTTCATAAGCATCTTTGGGCAGCAAAGGATTCTCCGGACAGATTTCTTCAATATACTCTAGGATGGCATTGGATTCAGATATGGCTTTTCCCCTATGAAGAAGCACTGGAACCTTCTTATGAACAGGATTGGATTGCAAAAGCAATTGACTCTTGCTAGAAATGTCTTCTTCTATGTACTCATAGTTGAGGCCCTTCAGCTCGAGAGCCCAAATTGCTTTGTGAACAAATGGGCTTGCCCAGAATCCCAGTAACTTCACTTCATCCATATGTATTGGCACTGGGAGAGATCAAGATAGGAGTTGGGATAAGACCCTGATCGAAGATTTTTTATTATAGAACCAAAGCGTCTCTGGGTTTTAATTGATGAAGTTAACAGAAGCTAAAAATTTGCGGACAAAGGTGATCCTTTTCCTTCTACTACCAAAATACGCGTGAAGGTCCTTGTCATTGAAATAGACAAAAGCCAATAAAAACGCTTGCCCTTGACATAGACAACAACAAAGGTCGTAACGCCTAGACCACGTTTGTATGCTGATGATGCTACCTTTGACCATTCAAAAGATAATAACAATTGTCCTAACCATAAAACGAAGTATATCAAAGTTTTATTTTGAGCACCAAAGCTAGAAGAAGGAACATAAAATTATGAAGGTCAGTTTGGTTTACGTGAAAAAAACTTTCTTTAAAATATTTTTGTTTCACTTGTAGTTTGACAATTCAAATAGTTCATTCCTCCTTTTTTTATTCATAAACTATAAGTATATGATATTTAATAGACTTCAACTAATCTAACTCGAAATGAATTAATTTATTATAAGGATAAAACCTTCCTAGCACTAGTTTTTACTATTCACAAGATTTGAACTCCATATTTTACTTTCAAATAGTTCATTCTTGTTACTGTTTATTGTTGATTTTCAAATCAAAAACAAAAAAGAATTTAAAAAAAAAAAAGAAAAAAGAAAAGGACTTCATTATTATATATCAAGAAAGAATACAAAATTCTAATGATGGTGGTGGTGACAAGCTTGGGCAGCCATTCCAAGAAACATCTCCCTCTTTTCCCTGAAATATTCAACTGCTAGCTCGTGAGGTGGGAGATTGTCTTTTATGACAGGAGTTTCCAGGAAATTCCCCACCCATGAATGAAGGCAAGGAAAGGCATCATGTGTGATGAATTTGACTCCAACCACATCTTCCACAGCCACCAAAGTATGTGCAACCCATCCTAAAGCAAGGTCTGCCAATCCAATTGTGTTGCCAGCCATGAATTTCTTCTCACCAAGCCCACTTTCCTTTTCTATGAGTCTCAAAGTCTCCCAAGTCTCTTTCATTGCCTTCTCTTGTAGCTCTCCATCATATCGGAAAAAATTCAACATTTGCATAGTCTGCATAAACAAAACAATTAGCCATGCAAGAACATAACACGACATAGTGATATTCACAATTTAAAATTATTTAAATAGTAATTATATGTTTTGTTACTAAATTCTCAAATTAGTCATCCAAAAATATACGCAACATTAAATTAGTTTTTTAAAGATTTTAAACATAATTTACTCCTTCAACATTTAATATAGATATGAATTTAATACTTATTTGGATCACATTTTATTCATCATAAAAGGAGAAATTGTGCTTCCCAATATACCTTTATGTGAATTAAAGATATATTTTTACTTTTATGAAGAGCATTTTTGGCATCCCTCAAAAGTTAAAACAAGTAAGTTTTTTTAGTTCTTCAATATATTTGTACACCAATTTAGTCCTTAGATCATACATGATTATTTTATTCTATAATGGATTAAATTGATGTAAAAAACTTTTGAAGAACTAATTTGATATCTGCATATATTTAGAAGGCTAATTTTAACATTTACCCTTTGCAAGTAGAAGTGGAAATATAAAAAAATATGTGTTGAAAAACATATTGAAATTTTCTATCGAGTATGAAGTATTAAATTAATTCCTATGTCTAGAAACAAAAAGTTTGCTTTTCTTGTCGTGGTTTGTTATGTTTAAGTGACAGAAGAAGCGGGGGATAGAAAACAAGCTACGAAAGTCTGCATATTTCTTACCTTTTCATCGATGAATTTTGACCAAAAACGAACATTGGACCTCTCGTGAGCATCCTGGGGCAATAGAGGGGTCTCAGGCCATGTCTCATCAATGTATGCAAGAATCACCATAGACTCTGCTATTGGTTTTCCATTATGCACGAGAACAGGCACCTTCTTGTAGATTGGATTGTATTGCAATAACATGTTGCTCTTGTTGGCAAGATCTTCACCAATGTATTCATAACTTACACCCTTTAACTTGAGTGCCCAAACAACCCTCTGGGTAAATGGACTTGACCATAGACCAAAAACCTTAACATCGTCCATGATTGCTTTAATATCTAAAATGATTCTGAATGAAAGATTTGGTGGTGCATGTATGCATTTTATATAGCTGAGGTGTGGAAAATGCCTAGTTCTAGTTATTATCCAAGAGAAGTTTGAAACGCAAGATGAATAATCAAACTTAAGCGGGGGAGCCAAAGATAAAATATATTGACTACAATAAGGTCCAAACCTGACATGATGAATAATCAAATCAGGTTACTATGTTCCATTTTCATGCTAGTGACATGATGAGAAAAGTATATATTACAAACCAAAAAAGTGTTGTTACACTTTCGTCGTAAACCAAACATTAATCTGGCATGCAGTGGCTATGCTAACAATAAAAAAAGTGCTAAAGATGGAAAAGCCTAGTCTTCGTCTTATTAGTTCTGCATTTACTATGCTAACTATGCTGCTAACAACAGCAACAACAACAACAATCAAGCTTTGTTGCAGGTAACATCGGCTACATAGATAAGACAATGTCATAACTACACTGCATAATGAAACAAATTAACCTTAGTAGAGAGAGCCATCTCAATTTCCTTCTAGCTTAAACTTTCTTCGAATACGAGCCCAACTCAGAATGACAGCAACCAGAATCCTATCTTTCATTGAATCAGCAAACCGAAAATAAGCATGTCTCCAAGATTCTTTCATCACTAAGCTTCCACAAACACCCCAGAATCCCACAATGTAGCCAAGAGATAGGCTCAAATAGAACCATAACTTGTCATGGAAACTGTCTGCATCTTCATCTGTGTCATCATGGTGTTTAAATTTGGAATCTTCATCAGCAGGCTCTGAACACTTGGTGGGCAAAGGCGTGCCGCAAAGTTCTGGATTACCCTCGTAGATGGAAGGATCTGTCAAGGTATGGAACTGATTGGCCACTGGTATTTCACCAGAGAAGTTGTTATAGGACAAGTTCAAGTGGCTCAAGAATGTCATGGAGGCCATGCTTGGAGGTATTTCACCTGAGAGATGGTTTCTAGAGAGATCAAGGCTCTCCAATTGATGCAGTGCTCCCATGTTTGCTGGTATGCCTCCAGTCAATTGATTACAAGACAAGTTCAAGGAAACCAAGTATGAAAGCTGTGTCAATGTTTGTGGGATCTCCCCTGAGAGATGATTGCTAGAAAGATCAATAAGATTCACAACATGCATTTCTGATGTGTATTCCATTGATCTTCCTTTCATGGACAAATCCATGTGCTCAGAGTACTCTACAGAATTATCTGATGGGAATTGGTTAAAATAATAAGGAGTTGGTGCTTTGAAACCTGGCATGTTGCCCAAGCATGGAGGGATATGACCTGATAAGCTGTTATATGCAAGATCAAGAACATGGAGATTGTGCAGGCGGCACAAACTTTCAGGGATATGTCCATTAAGCACATTGCCTTCAAGTCTCAGCTCTCCGATCCAAGTTAAGTTTGTTCCAAGCCATTCAGGTATGGTACCAAAGAAAGCATTATCCCCAAGGTCTATAGTGTACAGATGGATGCAATTGTGCAAGGTTGATGACAGCTCCCCAGAAAGATTATTGCTGCTCAGTTGAATCATTCTAAGTGAAGCTGTTGCACACATCCAAGTAGGAATTGCCCCTGATAGATTGTTGCCTGATAGATCAATAGTATACAGGTTCTGCATGTCTTCCTCTGCATATGCTGGGATTTTCCCTGATAAACTATTGTTTGATAAGTCAAGAAAACTTAAATCATTTAGCAGCCTTAAAGATGAAGGAATGTTGCCATTAATTAAGTTCCCTGAAAGATCCAAGCCTTCCAACAGTGACATGTCTTGGCCAAGATTTGAAGGAATTGAGCCAGAGAGAAAATTGTTGCTTAGAGAAAGGAAATAAATGCCCGACCAAACTGGGATTGACCCTTCCAAATGATTAAATCCCAAGTTAACTGAAGGGAAATTTCCAAAGTGCAAGGACTTTGGAAGGCTTCCCTTTAATTTGTTATAGGAGAGGTCCAGATTATTGATTTGTGGTGAGAAATCCCAAAACCAATTTGGTATTGTAACCGAAATTCCAGTGTTTTGGAGGACAATGCTCACTAGGTTCCTTTGAGTTTTGAGCCATGCTGGAAATATTGGACCTAATTGGCTGCCATGGATTTCTAGATCCACTAGACTAAAAGGTGGAATCCAATTTTGAGTCATATTGAAAGTTAAAGATCCCATTTTGGAAGACACATAAAATGAAGACAAACTTGTGAGGTTGTGGAAATGGACTTCAGTTAGGATGCCTTCCCAAAAATTTTCATCAAGCTTCAGTGTCAATAGTTCAGTGAGCTGACCTATGTTACTTGCAATAGTCCCATTCATGATGTTGTTAGAAAGGTCCAGGTACTTTAAATGTGACAGATTTCCAATGGATGAAGGAATTGAACCAGACAATTTGTTAACCTCTAACCTAATGCTTCTCAAATTGTTAAGGTAACCCAATGAGGTTGGCAAATTCCCTGTAAGTTCATTGAAACCCAAATCTAAATCCTCTAGGCTACTATTAGTGCATGTTGTTAAAGCCTCCACAAATTCTTCAATTTCACCAGTAACCTCAGAATTTGATGACAGATCTAAACTGAGTAACTTACAAAGGTTGCCCCATGAAACCTCAGTAATGGGACCTTTAAGTTTAGCCAATTCCAGGTTGAGGACTCTCAAGGAACTAATATTGGATAACCACCCGGGTATGAAGGAATCAAAGTGATTAATAGAGAGATCAAGGACTGAAATTGATGAAAGATTCAAATATGGAAGAGTTTGGGGTAGATTACCAAGTCCGCAATCAGATAAGCGCAAAAACGAAAGGGATGGAATCCTATTGATAGATTGGAGCCAAGAGTTTGATGCTTTGCTAAGATTCACACTACTCATATCTAGATATTGGAGAGATGTAAGACCAGAAAGCCAACTAAAATCTGAAGACCACATTGATGATGAAGCGGACAGAGAAAGACACTGCAAATGTGACAAGTTTCCTAGCTGAGAAGGAACCATTCCAGAAAAGGATGAATGGGACAGATTGAGATACTGCAATCTACCAAGTGAACCAAAAAATGATGGGACTCGAACATTCTCAAAGTCATTGTGACTTAAGTCCAGATAGTTCAAATACTTCAAGTCAAGCAAAGAAGGATTCAACTCACCACTCAAAGGCAAGTGGATGTGTGAGGATGACTTGTTTTTGGCCTTGGAACATATATCTGTGCCCCTAAGCTGAAGCCTTATCACATTCCTTGTTTGTTTGTTGCATATTACACCCTCCCAGTTGCAGCAATCATTGCCAACCCAAGAAGACAGGCAATGAAAAGGATCATTTAGGCTTTCTTTGAACTTAAGAAGGGCTTTTCTTTCCATCTCAATGCACTCAAGGCTATTATTATTCTTGACAGCATGATTAGGCCATATGGCCCCCAAGACACATGGTTGAGAATGCAAGAGTAAAAGAAGAATGAAAACTGGAATGATAGCTTGCATGTTTGCCATCTTCCCAGAAAGAGAGTCTAAAGCACAGCTCCTACAAGGTTGCATGTATTGCACACATTTTATAGCCACAAAGGAACGGCAGTGCTGCCTTCAACTCCCTCAATTAGTTCATCTCTTTTTAATTATTTTTTAATCATTGGGGAGGGAGGTTTTTTTTTGTAAAGCAATTACTCATGTTTATAGGAAGTTCCGAAGAAACTACCTAGATCATGACAAGGAGAAAATCTATCTTCCCATAACCACTACAGATATGTAGTGGACAATACCAAGAAACTTACTTGTTTTTTTTTTTCATATAAGGTTAGACATAGGCTCAATAGAAAGTAGACTAGGGTAACAAAACAGAAATTAGACTTAGTACAATTGGTCCTTGTTTCTTTTATAATTCGTTCTCCAATGTATTTTGTATGAGGATGAAGAAGTTCATTCGTCTTCAAACACTACTTAAATATTTGATGTATTTGAGAAGAAAACACTCGAACATGCCTTCACACAGAACATCTTTTTTAAAGATTTCATTTTGACTATGTCACACCTTTTTGGGGGGTTAACATAGATGGAAGTGGAACAACATTTGATTGGAAAATTGAAAAGGTTGTTGTCCTTCTCATGTTGCCGTGTTAGAAGCTTTAGTATAAATAGTTTAATCTTGATGTATTGGTCGTATAAATTATTTTATACTTTTATTTAATAATGTATTATTATATAATTTAATAAACTTGATATGTTATTATCAATTATTCAATTTATTAAACGAGATACTAACATAAAATTTGATGAAAATATTTATTAAACAAAAAACACATACGCAAAGTAACCTCCCTAGATTTTTCTTTTTTAAATTTTTATTTTAAGAAACTAATAGTGAAGTTAGAGGACAAAGAAAGGAGTGAACATGTAGAGATCGAATGCCTTACACAATGCTAAAAATCCTTGATTGTTAATTGGCTTAAAGAACCTATTCTTGACTTTATATACACACTGATAAATCTTACCATTCAAAAGATTTTGTTGCTTGATCAAAATATTGAGCATAGACTCGGACAATTCAAAATGTGCTACTACAGACTCAAAGGTTCTTGCATGACTATGTTTTTTTATTTGAGTAGCCATAAGAGTTCAAATCTCATTTGATATTCAGTGACGTTTATGCTGTATGGTTTGATCCTTGTAAGTTCAACGAAACTTGTAATTAATATATAAATTCTAGAAAATGATATATACTTTAAAACAATCATCAGCAGCCCAAAGTTATTTTTAAAAAAGGCTTTTGCATTTCATCATAATCTTTTTGGTATAGATTTTATCATAAATATTTATACTTAACATTTCTTTCTTTGATGATGGCCCCTCTTCAATTTGTATTCATGTTACACGAACGAAAATGATGGTTCACATACTTTATTGAAAGAAATTAAATTTCATTTGCTGTAACAAAAATAACATTATCATTACTGCAGCACATATATTTGTGATACAGAGGTGAGATAAATTTCAAAGTTACATCATTTTCAGTTTGAAATATTATATGAGATAGTTACATATTAGTTATTTATAATTTTTATTAAATAAATAAACTTTAGATATATATTTCAATTTATTTATTTTTATTAAAATACTTAAATAGAATATTTATTTAAGATTTTTATTTAAAGCAAAAATATAAGTATATTCGTAATATTTTAAAGCAAAATAAAAAGACATATATTTAAAATTTAATAATTATTTGTATAAATTTTTATTGTTTATTTTGAATAATATTTCTATTAAATTTTCAAAATTACGTACATAAATTAAATAAAAATATTATATTTATTTTAACAATTTAAGTGAATTCTTTTATAATGTAAAAAAATTTATAATTATTATTCTTTATTTTTTATTTTATAAAACTTGATCTTAATTATACTTTGATAACATTTTTTTTAAATATATCTAAATAAAATTTCAGCTTTTCATATTATCTTAGATATATTTATAATAAAATTTCATATTTTATACTAAATAGCTATAGAAGATAAAAAGTTAAAAAAAGAATTTTTAAGGGAACTGAAAGATCAAAATAAATATAATTTATAGTAATTAAAGTAAACTTAATTAGAGATGTTACATAGTAATTACAATATATTAAACATTAATTAAATAAATGGAATATTAAAGAATAATTAAGTGAGCATTTTATGCATGTAAAAGATCTTTACAATTGTTCTCTGTATTTTTTAATTTTACAAAACTCAACCTTAATTGCATTTTAATTTTTTTAAGATATCAATTATCAACTAAAATCTCAATTTATTATATGCATCATATGCTAAATGATAAGGTAATTATAGAACATGAAAAATCAAGAAAAATTTATTGAGAGAAATGAAAGCTCAAAATAAAATAAATTCAAATATATCAAATTAATAGTAATTAAAATATACTTAAGATAAATAAAAGATGGTAATAGATGAAAAGTCAAGGAAGGCATTAAAGCTGGAGGAATGAAAAGTCTAACAAATGAAATTGAAAGAAAAAGAGTTAAAAAATAATTAAAATTCAGAGAAAATGCTATAAGGCAATTTTAATGGAAGAACTTTAATATATATTATATATAGATAGATTATAGATTATAGATAAATAGATGGATTATAGATATATGATATATTGGTACATTTGTCTCACATAAGATGTTATTTTAACAAATTCAGTAAACATTTAGTGATAACAGCAATTAAGACTTAATAATTTTGAAAAATATAAGAAAAAATACAAAATTCAATTAAGGGGCAAGAATAAAAGTTAAAATAAAATAAATGAATAAAATGTGGATTTCCACTCAATTTTTTTAAAACCATTATTAAAACAAGTAACAATAACATGAAGAGGGGTAATCTCTAAAAATCAATTTAAAAATCACAAAAATTTATCATTGTAAGAAATTTCTTAACTGCTCCTCTTAAAAAGTATGTGTTCAAACAAATGTTTTTTCGAGACATGTTTGTCTCGGGATTCCATTTTGACAATTTTGTGACTTTGTCCTATTTTCCCAAAGCTTAGAGGAGTTAAGTGACAAAACTTATAAATACAAGGGCTAAATCCAAAATAGCCTCAATATAAATATAATATAAATCAAGAATAATCAAAATGTTTGTGGGTATGGCAATTAGCATTTAGGAATAGCTGGGTACCGAAATGGATGTTATAAAATATAAATAAAAATATAATTTAAAAAATTAAATAATTACAGGTGAAACTACATTGCATGCAATTTGCTTCACATGTCTAGAAGATCCAGAATCGGGAAAACCTTAATTTAAAACTGACTAAGAAAAAACGAAAAAATAAAAAATAAAAGAAACCTTAAAAAAACAAAACCCTAAACCCTAGAAGCTGCTCCTTCTAGAGCCTTCCCTTACCGTCTCTTGAAAAGGAACCGTGATCCATTGTTCCTCTGCTTCACAAGTCTCTGTAATTTCTCAGTGCTTTCTCAGTTATCCTTTTGCTCAATTCATCAACAACCATGTACCGCTTTGCCACTTCCCTTGCCTCCAAAGCTAGGTAAGTCACCAATGGCAGTGTCGCAGAGAGCTTTCAAGCTAGCTACCCTTTTATGTGTTTTCTGAAATTTCTCTTCTGGTTCGTTGAGAAAATGCTTGAAAATGGGTCAAAATCATTGCTTTTTCATGTTTTGTGTATTGTGTCGTAGATAGATCATGCCATGTTGATTATGGTACATTTTGCTGCACTGTATCACTGTTTTTTGAATGGTTATGACTGTGAATTGTTGTTCTTTTTGGTTGCAGGATTGCTAGGAATAGCAGTCAACAGGTGAATCACTCCTTTAATGGCAATTTTTTTTTTTTTTAGTTGAAAATGTCATGAGATTAATGATCCCTTAGGCTTTGCCTGTGCTGATTGTTGTTATTGTTTTTGGTTGCATGGCACAGATTGGAAGTAGGTTGAGTTGGAGCAGGAACTATGCAGCCAAGGACATTAGATTTGGTGTGGAGGCTCGGGCTTTGATGCTTAAGGGTGTTGAAGAGCTTGCTGATGCTGTTAAAGTTACCATGGGTCCTAAGGTAACTGAGCAGATAATTTCTTTCCTTGTTGCGTAACTTGTGTTTGCTGGGGGGAATGTGATTGATTTGTATAGGTGGGTAGAACAAGTGGGTGTTAGAATTGAAACTTTAAATGTATGATTGCTGATCCCAGATGTTTTATTCAATCAATTTTTTTGCCTAAGGGAAGAGTACTACTTTTTGATGTTGGAATGGAAGATATCAATTGTAGTTCCATCATTTAATTTGATCATGAGCCTTGATTGTTGATGTTAAGTATATTCTGTTTTTAGGGGCGTAATGTGGTGATTGAGCAAAGTTTCGGTGGCCCTAAAGTGACAAAGGATGGTGTAACCGTTGCGAAGAGCATTGAATTCAAGGATAAAGTCAAGAATGTAGGTGCCAGTCTTGTAAAGCAGGTTGCAAATGCAACCAATGATGTAGCTGGTGACGGTAAGTCATTAAATCTTCACCATTGGCTACTTTTGGTATTTATTAGCTGTGTGATTGCATGGTTCTGTGACAGTTGGAAATTGGTTTGGCTTTATTCGTAAGACGTGGTACAAATGTTCATAATCCAAATGCTGTTACATTTACCATGCTGACGTTATGCAGTTATTTTGGTAACATTTACTGTAATCGAGTAATGAGGGTGCATTCTAAATTTTGGCAGGAACCACGTGTGCTACAATTCTTACTCGAGCAATATTTACGGAAGGGTGCAAGTCAGTTGCAGCTGGAATGAATGCAATGGACCTGAGGCGAGGCATAAATATGGCTGTTGATGCTGTGGTAACAAACCTGAAAAGCAGAGCTCGGATGATTAGCACTTCTGAAGAAATAGCCCAGGTTTGTATTTCAAATTTTCCTAGAGCCTCCGATGGCATGTAGCAGGAGAAAGCAACAAATATTTATTTTTAAATTTGTGATGATAGGTTGGGACAATATCAGCTAATGGGGAGAGAGAAATTGGTGAGTTAATTGCAAAAGCTATGGAGAAAGTTGGCAAAGAGGGTGTGATCACAATTTCAGTAAGTTTTCATATGTTCGTCTTGTAAACTTTCTTTTTTCTTTGGGTTTTAGTTTCTTTGTGGAGAAAGGGTTTGGTTGTTAATGTAATGAGCTCATTTACCTTAATTTTTTCGGGTTTTCCCTCATGATTCTATATTCAATCTCAGCTGTCCATTATTGAGCCTTTTCCTATGCTTCCCTTTATCCTTGCCGCTAGTTGGTTTTTGAACATTTAGGGTTTTTGATCATTTACGTCCATACTTTTCTGCATCCGCCCAGACTTAACTTTTAAACTTTTTCAGGATGGCAAGACTTTGTATAATGAGTTGGAAGTTGTTGAAGGAATGAAGCTTGACAGGGGTTACATTTCTCCATATTTCATAACAAACCAGAAGAACCAGAAATGTGTATGTTCTTTTTTTAAATCTATAGTTTATAGAATAACACCCCTTGTTTCTTAGATATATTATGTTTGACCAAGTCATGTCATTGTGCCAACAGGAACTTGAGGATCCTCTCATTCTAATCCATGAGAAGAAAATCTCAAGTATAAATGCTATAGTTAAAGTATTAGAGTTGGCTTTGAAGGTGAGCACTGTCATTTGCTTCATTTCGCATTGACTTTTGAAAATATTGATATTGGCTGACATGTCTTTATCACCAGAGACAAAGACCCTTGTTGATTGTCGCAGAGGATGTGGAAAGTGATGCCCTTGCAACGCTCATTTTAAATAAGCTTCGTGCTGGAATTAAGGTTTGTTTTGCCGGTCTGTAGCTTTACTTTTTAGGTCTTACCTGAGATTTTGGACTTCTGTTTTTGCTTATCTGATGTGGTATTTGTTGCATTGCCTTAGGTATGTGCCATTAAAGCCCCTGGTTTTGGTGAAAACAGGAAAGCTGGCCTCCAGGATCTTGCTGTTCTTACAGGAGGTGATGTAAGTGTTCTGTTCACTATGAGGTTATTACTATAAAGTAAATCCTATCTTACAAACATGTGAATGATACATCTTCTCTATACATTTAGCTTATCACTGAAGAGCTTGGCTTGAATCTTGAAAAAGTGGATCTGGACATGCTTGGGACTTGCAAAAAGGTAACCTTTTAGCTTAATTTGTGATAGCACTTTAATGCACAACAGAGTTCTGGTAGACAATGTAGACTTTCATCTAGCAACTACTTGTGTTTAAGCTCAAAATAAATTTTCTGTGTTGTCATTCTTAACCTGATAAAATATAGTTTTGATGGATTTTGACAACTAAGATTCTTAATGTTTTAGGTAACAATTTCTAAAGATGACACTGTCATTCTTGATGGAGCTGGTGACAAGAAAGCAATTGAGGAAAGATGTGATCAGGTTTGAGTGGATCTCCTCTTAGTTTTGGTTCTACCATTGGTGGTGTATTCTGTTTTCATGCAGTGATTGGTCATATTGTTTATTGTTTCTGACTGTTTCTCGTGATGAATTTTGCCTAACAGATTAGGTCAGCAATCGAAAATAGCACTTCAGATTATGACAAGGAAAAGTTACAGGAAAGATTAGCCAAGCTTTCTGGGGGTGTTGCAGTGCTTAAGGTATGCTTATTTAAGTTGATCTTGCTTGTTAGTGGTTTTCTACCTGGTGAACATCTTAAGGTTTTATAATGATAAGATTAACAGGTGAAACTTACCTTTTGCAGATTGGAGGAGCCAGTGAGGCTGAAGTTGGTGAGAAGAAGGATAGAGTGACAGATGCCTTGAATGCAACCAAGGCTGCCGTAGAGGAGGGCATTGTACCCGGTAAATTATTAGCACTGGCAGTTGTATGCTCAGTTTTACATCCTACAATTAGATCTGACATAATTAAACATTATGTTCTGCTGCACAGGTGGTGGCGTTGCTCTTCTTTATGCATCAAATGAGTTAGATAAGCTTCCAACTGCCAACTTTGATCAAAAGATAGGCGTACAAATTATCCAAAATGCTTTAAAAGTTAGTTTCCTTCAACCGAAAGCTGCGGGTTTGTCTTCTTTTGTACTTCTGCTTATTTTTTGGTTTATATCTTCCATAACATTTAGTTGATTTTACTTTCTTCTCACTGATTCCTTTGACGCTTCATTCTGCAATACTTTGGGAGCTGGATTTGCCTCTAAGATATAGCACGGTTTTAATTAAATTTCACATTTATTTGCTCACTCTATTACTAATTGTTTTGACAAACAATGCAGACACCTGTGCACACAATTGCATCAAATGCAGGAGTTGAGGGTGCTGTTGTTGTTGGCAAACTATTGGAACAGAGTAACCCTGATCTTGGGTATGATGCAGCTAAAGGTCAGTGTTCCTTGCTTTCTTTTTTCCTGGTTGTGTGTGTACATGTCAAAAGATAAGGCCCTTCCATCATTACTGATTCCGCTGTCAACTTTTCTAATGATCAGGTGAATATGTTGATATGGTTAAAGCTGGAATTATTGATCCATTGAAGGTGATTAGAACTGCCTTGGTTGATGCTGCCAGGTAAGGATATAAAGAAATCTGCCTTAGATGTAATGTATTTAATATGGCAGAACACTTTGGCGTCGTCAGAATCATGTAGCTGACCCCACCTAGCGGGAGAAGTTTTAGTTGTTGTGGTTATAAATGTATTTGATATGTTAATGTTAATCATATGGCTTTGCTTATCACCATTTTTCTGCAGTGTATCATCTTTGATGACAACAACTGAAGCTGTTGTTGCTGAACTCCCAAAGGATGATGAGGCTCCTCCAATGGGTGGCGGCATGGGTGGCATGGGTGGCATGGACTATTAGTTTGGGCTATTTTCCTGTTGAATCTGGCTTCCTTTTGGTTGGAACTGGAAGAGAATGGTGCTTCACTAATGTTACGGCCTTTTTGTCTTATTTGTTATCAGAAGGCATCCATGTAATCATAGTGAGAGATCAAAGATGTAGCTAGGAAAATTTGTGATTGTTGTTGCAGTGATAACAAATAAGATATTTGGAACCATTTTCATATTCTAAGACATTGTTCCCCGGTGAAATTGCTAATTGAAAGAGGGCCTTAACTAATTTTGACAGTTTGAAACTTAGACCCATTAGCCTTTTTATATATTGAAGGTGGCAATTCATGGGTTTAACTTTGATTCTAATCTTTTTATGTTTATTCGGAAAGCTCAATGTGGTTAAGTTTTTCAACTTCAATAGTATTAAAAGGGTTATATGAAGCTTAGAAAAAGTCTTAGGATGGTAAGGTTAATATCCTTTATCTAAGAACTTGATGAAAGTTCATAAATATGGTTTAATTAATTTGAAAGCTTTTATAGTTTGACTTAATTTTTTATTAGGGGGCGTTTGGTAAAGGGTTAAAAAATATATTTCTGATAAAGTTAAAAAGATTCTTGGTATAAGTTGTGGAAAAATAATTTTGAATTAGTTTTGATGTAAGATTTTTATCAAAATATTTCAAATTCATATATGGGATTATAATAATTTTATAAGATGGGATTAATTTTTTGGAAAAAAGATTAAATTATTTTTATTATCACCTATTCCCAGTTATCACCAATTACTCTTCATCGTTGGATTGCCAGTACCCTCTACTGTAGGAGTGCCGCGGGTATTGCTGGAAATTAACAAAATATTTTTGGAAATTTAATTCATTTATCAAATGTTTTAAAAAGATTTAATTACTCTATAAGTTTTTGTAGTTTGATGCAATTTTTAATTAAATTTTTATAATTTAAAAACTTTCAATCAGATTTTTATATTAAATATATTTTTATAATCAAATCCTTAGAGCGATCTATCATTGCAAAATTATGGGTTAAATTGAATAAATTTTTACGTTTGAACTTACAAAATTGGGTTAAGATCTATTAAATTATATAAAATTTTAAAAATTTTTGTAATTTTAAGTTGCTCTGAGGATTTGATTACAAAAATTTATCTAATGTAGGAATTTAATTAAAAATTTTTAAATTATAGAAACTAAATTAAAAATTAAGTGAAACTATAGGGATTTTTAGAATAATTAAATCTTGTAAAAAATACATGCTTAGAAAAATTATTTTTGAGAATATTATTTTTCGGAATAAAGTTCTCTAAAATGAAAATTCAAACTTCCTATTAAACATATTTCTATAATTTAAAAATTTTTAATTAGATCTCTATATTAAATAAATTTTTGTAATCAAGTTTTTGAAGTAATCCATTATTACAAAATTTTCGGTTAGATTTAATAAATTTATATATTTGAACTTATAAAATTAAGTTACGATGTGTTAAATTAAACAAAATTTTAAAAAAAAATCTGGAATAATAGGTTGCTTCAAAGATTTGATTATAAAAATTTATTTAATGTAGAGATCTGATTAAAAACTTTTAAATTATAGATATTTAATTAAAAATGTGGCTTAACTATAGGGATCTATTGATTAATTAAGTCTTTTTAAAAAAATAATAATAAAGATTATTTATAGAATGAAAATGGTGAAGAAACTGATGGATATGTTTGGTTTAGATTTTAGTATAATTTTCTTGAAAGGTCAATTGATTTTATAAAAGATTTAATTTATTCTTTTCAATAATTGTTCTGCAATCTTGAATTGAAAGTGCGAGATAGGTAAATTTTTATTAAGACTAACAAGTAACAACTTTAAAATCCGAACTTTTGACAACCACTTCTAAATATTTTAAAAGAATTAATCTGTGTCTAAGAACAATATTTTCATGTAATTTTAAATAATTAATCATTGCCTGGATGGTGTAAAGTAAATCATTTTTAAAGATGAAATTATTAAAAAATATTCTAATTACCAATATAAAAACTTAGTATGAGAGAAAGTAAGGATTATGTAATTACATGGCATTTTTTTTTTTTGTCCTACTCCAAAAGTAGAATAGATTCTAATAATGGCTTAAGGCATGTTTGTTCAAACTTAGGGAAAAAAAATCCTTATAATATAATTTTTAAAATTTTTTCAAAGTTATGTTTGTTAGTTGATAAAAAAGTAAAGCTTTTATTTTCTCCAAAAAAAAAAATCTTAAATCTTTTTACACTTATTTTTTAATATAACAAGCACCTTCTTTTCCCCTCAAAGAAGCACAAACAAACATTTTCTTCAACGAACATTGAAAAATCAAACATGACCCACTTTTGAGTTGATTTTAGAGCATGGAAATGTAACTTTATCCAACACGCACCTAAACCAAACGAGCTCCGTTCCAATATTTATATTCCATTTCTAGCTTGTTTATGTACACGATACAGCAAAAGAAAATTCTGCAAAACCCATTAAGGGTGTTGGAAGACTAGTTGCAGAGGATTCATCTATTCACTATCACTATCACTATCACAATCATCTACTTCAAGCACACTTGTTAGTGCTGACAGCCATGCCTGCATGCCATGAGAAGCATCCTTTTCCATCAACGCTTCTAATCTGCCAACAGCCTCCCTTGATACTCCATATCTCACCAAAAGGATTCCAAGTGATTTAAAACTACAATCATCAGGTTGAATGGCACCTCTTACCATTTCAATGAAAATCTCTATGGTTTCCTTGGCTCTCCCAGCAATAATGTACAGATCAAGCACACTATTATAACTTTTTGAATCCTTCAAGAGTCTGAATTTTGTCATCTGCTTTGCAATTTGAATGGCTTCATCAAACCTCCCAAGTTTCTTATGCAAGCATAGCATCATTGAGAATGTAAACTCATTTGCTGTACCTTTTCTCTTCAAGGTCTCGAATATCTCTTCCGCTTGGTCAACCAGAGATTGCTTAGCATAAAGATCAATCATACAATTTGAAGAGTACGCAGCAGGACCTTCTTCTGATGATTGAAGCAACTTGTATGTTTCTTCTGCTTGTTTCAGGTAGCCAACTTTTGTATATAACTTGATCAGAGAATTATATATGACTGTATTTCCTGGCAAGCCAGCTCTTTTCATTTTGTCAACATAACCGATGGCTTCTTTAACCCTTCCAACGTCAGCAAAAGCATTGATCAATACCCCATAAACTATGACGTCGGGCTGCACACCATGTTCAATCATTACCTTGTATGTATTGTCTGCCATTTCCAATTGGCCTAATTTTGCAAAGTTGGAAATCACAGCACTATATGGGGCGCAATTACTCACTAATCCTGCCTTCTGCATTTTTTCCAGATAAGGCTTGGCAATATGCGGATTGTCAGCACTAACCAAAATCTGTATGAGAGAACTATAGCTGCATTTGTCTGCAACTACACCATGTTTCTCCATGCTATCAAACAATTTACATGCTTTTTCATAGCATTTCCCTATGCCATAAGCTTTAATCATCACATTGAACTCAAGGACGCTAAGATTCTTCGTTTCTTGGCACCAAATGAAGACTTTCTCAGCTTCCAAGGTGTGTCCATGCTCTCCATATGCATCAATGTTGGCAGCATAGCACTCAGATGTCATATTGCCAGCTAGATGAAACCTCTGAAACCATAACAAGGACTGTTCTAGCATTCCTGCTTCTATGTACATCCTAGTCAAAGCAGACTGGGTGAATTCATCTATTTCAAGACCCCTCTTATCCATCTCTGATATAAGCTCCTCAGCTTCACAAACCATTTTCCTTATTGAGTATGCATACAACAGGGTACGGTAACTCACAAGGTCTGGCTCGAGGCAAGCCTCCTTCATCCTTTTAAAATATTTCGTTGCCATATCTATATCATTATGTTTAGTATGGACAGAGACAAGAATATTATATGTCCTTGTGTTAGGTGAGCATCGAAGCTCTTCCATTTTTTGCAGAAGTAAGTTTACTTCCTCTAGTTGTCCATGGTTTCCACAAATGTGAATCATTGTATTGAATGTCACTATGGTTGGCGCTATGCCATGTTTAAGCATCTTAACAAAAGTTTCAGATGCTTCTTTAAGCTGACCAGCCTTTCCATATGTGTCAATCAAGGTATTATAAGTATTTGAGCTCAAAGAAGCATTAGAATACACCACCCTTTCCTCCAATTCTGGCGTAGCCACTGTACTTTTATTCTTTGGCCTCAAAGGTTTACCTAATGACCATCTTCTGAAAAACTCTTCAGCTTTCCGAAACTCTCCCGCCTTCTTGTACAATTGAACCACAATCACCATAGTGACCTCATCAGGTTCCATCCCTTGTCCAAGCATCCTCTCAAGCCAGAAAAGGGCGTCCTCCCTGAGCCCGCCTTTGCTATAAACATCAATCAAAGTTCCATAAGTAGAATTCGTTGCAGCAATCCCTCTCGCGTTCATCTCATTCCACAGACTCTCCACACGGCTCCACTTCCGCGCCTTGCCAAGGGTCCTAATCATAATGTTGTAGTGAATCACATTCAACTCATGGCCATTCTCCTTGAACCACTCGAAAATCTCCGAGGCTCTATCCCACCTCCTTTGTTCCTTCAGAATGATACTCCTTTCCTTGTTGTTGATCCTCTCCTCCCACAGTCGCAACGGCTCGCCCACATCCCGAACATTATCCAAAGCTTCCAGAATGTCAGGGATGCATCCACCATAAGACACCCATTTCGTCGAACACTTGGTGTGCACCTTCAAATTCCCACCACCACCACTCATATCATCACTTTCGCTCTTTTTGAGAACCCCATCATCCGAATTATTCTCCAAACACTGTTTCTTCAACTGGGTCTCTCGATTCACACGGCCTCCGGAAAAGCGCTTAACAAAGGTGCTTCCTTTGGCGCCATTGCTTCTGTGGGGAATTTGCTCAGCTTTCTCTGAGGGAGAAACCGAAACCACGTTTGCGTTTGCGGTTGCGAAGAGGGGTGCGTGGAAACAGTGGTTGGTGGTGTACAATAGTTGGAACTTCACAAACATTCTACCAACAGAAAGAAAAACAATGGAGAAGGAAAGGAAGATAGTAATGCTACGACAAGTTACCAACACTTTTGGTTGGGATTCAGTCGGTCGTGTTGTTTTTGTGCTGTGTGGTTTTGCTTGGCAATTTGGCGGTTGTGGATTTTTCAGTTTCTAAGGTTTCAAGGAAGCAGAGTTTGGAGAATTGGAGCGTAAGCGGCAGTTGGCAATGCTAGCAATTATTTTTTTTTTTGCCAAAAGTAATTTCATGTGATTTTACTTTTGATTATTCAAACGCAGAAAAGTCTATTCATCTGATTTGTAAAATAGGGTTTAATTTGCACTTTACAGTGACATCCAATTAAATAATTGTATTAATAAGATTTTTAAAATAATTGATGATTAAATTAAATATTTTTATTAATTTGATAATATATAATTAGATAATTGTAATAAAAAAAATTTTATATTGGCAATACATATAAATTAAATCTTATAAAATATTATTCAACTATTAATTATTTTTTTTCATATGTGTTTGTTTAAAGTTAAAAAAAAAACCTTTACATAAAAAAAGTTAAAAAAATCCTTTTTATGATTTAATTAATTGACTTTTCAAGAAAATTTTATAAATTTAATTTTGATACACTGTTAAACTATGCCCATCTGCTGTCACCCCCAGCAGTTGTTGTCCGACCAGGGTATGTTTGTTAATTTGTACACCAAAATTAGACATATGCATGCAAATATTGGTAATCCAAATGTCTTATAAGCCCCTTGGAATCCTTGTTTCTTTTGTCTCAAATAAGAAAAATGTTAGTATAGATTCGAGTTTATGATTAACTTTACATGTAGTAATATATCAATCAATAATTATATAATATTTATATATTTATAATTTAAAATTATATCTTGAGTGATTGAGATATTTCCATGTATAGAGTTCAACGTAAACTCGAGTTTATATTATCATTATTCCTCGATCAAAGGAAGTGCCTCCTCTTCTTCCCCACCAAATTCCTCTCTCATCTCTCTCTCTCTCTCTCTCTCTCTCTCACACACACACACACACACATTGACACTCCTACCTTGACGAGGTTGTGTGTTTTGTGTGGGAATGCTACATAAATAGCACTATGTATGTATATCGAGTGTGTCCTAAGAAAATAAATGGCTTAATATATCCGTGGTGATCGGCTTCGATGCTCCTAAAATTTTCATGCCATTGTAAACTACAAATAATTTTTTACTAATAAAAGCATAAATTTTGGATGTTTTCTGTGATTTTTATTGAGCAAACAAATAAAGTCAACAAAATTTTGTGTCTCGATCTCAATTCGAGAAGTAAAAGCGGCTTCTCTGGGTGAGTTCTCAAAACAAAGAGTGCACGTTGAAAACAAGACAATGAATAATGCTCGAATATGTATGTTAGAAGAATAACACAATTTTACTACAATGTAATTGAATGTACACTGGAAACATAAAAGAACTAATCCAACAAAATAAAATGAAAGAAGGGTAAAGAAGAATTATTCAATTAACTCGAAACTCTTAGTCATCATGGTGACTTTGGCAGAATATGTGAGCATTTGTGAGTAAAAATTCCAATCCGTGTTACATAGACCAAACTCATATATAGGCGACTAGATCCTACAAGTGACAAACACATGTCTTCGATGGTTGTACATCTTGAGAAGCCATGTGTCTTCAACAGTTATCTATTGTGACTTGTCGTTCTATAACCAGCACCATGCGTCTCCATTGATCTTAGCTTCATTCTTTGGAATAATTGCATCTTAACCATTCACAAAATCCACTTCGACATAAAATTTGTCAAGCCAACCATCATTCTCTAAACCAAATTTCTCTAAGTGCCTTGAAAGATGATGGGTGTTTCGACCATAAATCATCGCGACAAAGATCACGTCATGTAGCTCCCCTTAATCTCGTTTTGCAACACAATGCCCATTCATTGAAACTCCTAATTCGCTCAACTCCCCGTGACACATCTTGGACGCATTGATTTATAACAGTTCAACACCATGGTCCATCATCCCTTATCGACACCTAGTGGTATCAACTTAAAATTTTGGTACAATAATATATATTCGTTTTACATAAATTAATTACATATATTTTAATAACTCTGCATATTATTGTTTTAGCAATTATTACATAAATAATATATGTATAAATATTAAAAAGTACAATGAGAGAGAGAGAGAGAGAGAGTACATAAAAAAAGCAACAAGAGTGTTAGATTGATATATATAGGCAAAAAAATACACAATCCTAATACCCAGGACAAACGTTTTTCATCAAAAATAAAAAGTACCTCATCCAAAAAAAAAAAAAAACATTTATCGCCTGCTATCATGTGTGAAAATTTTGTGTGTTTTCTTTATGGGAATATAGTCTAATTATATGTTTATCCACTATTAAAGTATAAAACTATTCATATATATCTTTATCCAATAATTTAAATTTTTAGAAAAAATAATAGATGACATAGTACTAAAGTTTTCATAATTAAATAGTCTAGTATTTGATCTTCATTTACCATCGTTCTTAAAATTGTTTACGCTTCAAACCCAAATAAGTTCTTATATGAAGGTGTATCAAAGCATAAAACTATTTTATGTGCTTCTATTAATGGTTTAAATTTATGGGAAAGTTAAGTCATGGCTCCATATCACTTAACACTTGCCTAGGAACAATTTTACTAATGACAAGGATGCTCAAAACTGAATTGGACCAAATAGAATTGATAAAACCGATCTAAAAAAACCAAAAATTGAAAAAAAATTGATTAAATTGAATTTTTTTTCAGTTTTAATTTTTGAAAATCAATTGTTCGATTCTGTTTTCGGTTGATATATTCAAACCGAATCGAACTGAACATATATATAATAAAGATCTTAATATACCCTTAGTTTTATGTTAAATTGACAAAAAAACCCACCTTGATTTTTTGCCCCTTTCCTTTCCATAACCCTAATCGTTCTCGTTTCATTTTAGAACTGTGCCGCTAACGCTTTTGTCTCTCTTTGGTGAATTTTTCCTCTCTTCGTTTTTGCCACCTTACTCTCTTTTCTTTCTGCTCAACATCTCGACCTAATCTCCTTATAGATTCCCTACTAGTCTCTTCTCTCAATTGTAGGTGCTCTCTCCTTGCTGCTTCAAGCACATGCTTAGGAAATGAGCTGCAATCATTTGTTGCACCACTGTGCTCTACTACGAACAACACCCACAACACCTTGTTCATGGCCTTCTTCATCCATCCTGCCCCCATGTCAATGGCTTCTCCAAGTGCCTTGTAGTTCTCAATAGTGTGTTAGCACTTCGATTTGAAGTCCAACAATGGTTAGGCTTGTGTGGATTATCGTCTGAGGATTCAAACCACATAATTGGGGGTTTTTTATTTTTGTATTTCAAATTTTAAGTTTGAGTCTTGCTGGTTACAATATAGACTTCAAATTTCACACTATTGGATTTGTTTCATTGCATACTTGATCTTTAGGGGCTGTTTTATATTTTGTTTAGGCCTGTTTTACTTGATTTTGATGGCAGTATTAAGGTACAAGACACGAAGACTATATCCCATTCATGTTTTGAAATTTTTCTCATAATTTGGTTCGGTTCTCTACATTGCTCCAAACTGATTGGTTGATAAAATGCCTAAACCGATTGGTTACGTTCGGTTGAAATTTATCCCAAAATCAACACAAATCAAACCATAAACACCTCTAGATATGATTTTTTAAAATGAATATAGTGTGTGTATATATAAGTGTGTGTGTGTGTGTGAGAGAGAGAGAGAGAGAGAGAGAGAGGACGATGAAAGTTTGTATTAAATTATTAAATATTTGCAGCATTTAAGGCTAATGTTATGACCTATGACACATACATCGAAATCTTTAATTCTGTCGCATGGGTATTTCCTTTTATAAGGTAGCTGAACTCTCCTCCTATTTTAAAGATTATCACAAGCATCGACTCGGAGAAAAAGTGGGGAAAACTCTAAACGTATTGGTAATTATAGTAGTTAAACAGAATAAAGAAATGTTATAAACGGGTAATCATGCGTTGTCCATTTTTTTGGTTTGCTTTCTTCTATTCTGGCTGGGGCATGGGAGATATGATAGACGAGAAATACGAAAAGGAAAATGATGTTGGGGACATAATCGTCGTCATGTTCATCTTTAATTTGGACGATTCATCTAGGGGTGGATAAGAGCACCTTTAATCATTCCTATTATTAGGGCCAACGAATAAATTGCAACGGGATAGTAAAAATATGTTTGTAAGTTGAGATTTAATTAAAAAAAAATTTAAAGAGTAAAATGCGCTTATAAATTATAATTATTATTCAAATCTTTTCATTTCTTTTCCTTCTCCAAAGCTTTAACTCGCATATACTGAGAGCTGAATAGCGAATCCAAGCTGATGGTGGCGGCATCAATAATATTGAGTTGATGGCAATGGGAGCTAATACGCTGAAAGCGTCCATTTCGGGCCACTCTATGCTGATGACTTTCAGATAGGATTGATGGAAAATTTGAGAAGACCGCTGACCAGCAACCTCATTTAATTTTCCTTGCACCAAATGCTGTTTGTTATTACACAAGCTTCGTTTGTTATAAACTTTTCTACCTGTACACAACCTTTTCTATTTTGTTGGTTCAAACTTTTTACAATGTAGAATACTCTCAATTCACCACCTAGACTGGGATTTTTTTTTTTTTTCCCTTTTTTAAAATACACCAAAAGTAGGTTGTTTATTTAGCGAGCCAGTTCATCTAAACATATTTATGTAGCATTATTGCTTAAGAAATTGCGTCTTACAATCTACTTTGTGTAGTAAGCTTTAGGTTAATTTGGTATTATTACAGAGTTTATCTAGTTAAAAATGTTAATTATAGCGGAGAAGCAACGACCTAGGGTTTTATGAGTTGTGTGACATGCAACAAAAATGGTCTTATGAGTTAGAAAATTCTTTGTCAAACACTTTGGTTGTGAGTTGTGGCAGTATTATTTTCGGCTTTTAATAGCCAAACGAACCCTAGCCAAATATGCCAACAGCAAAGGAGTCATGCACCAAATTAAGTTGTGATTTTTTTTTTTTTTTGTCAGAAGTTGTGAATGTTTTGTTCTTACCTGCTTTGCTATAGAATCTTAACGGTCCAATGAATGTGGGCTAGAAGCCCATTCGAAACATCGTCACCGGTCAGAATAATTTGTTATAACTCCAGTGAGCACAACTTCGGTTTCGCCGTCACGGACACGAAACGGAAGATAACATAAGCCAATGGTTTTGGCGACTGGTTTGGGTTCATAAACCAGCGGTCCAATCACGTAAACCGGGGAGAAAACAAAGGGAGGAGAAACCGAAGCCGTGAGTTTAAATTTTGTGGCGTGTATTGTATTATGTGACACTGTCCTTGATGCTTGGTGCTTCAAATGTTGCCCACTATGTGTTTGATATAAGCTCCCAATCATACAGCTCTCCTTTTATTGTGTTCCAAATGTTTTATGGGATTTTTTTCTCCTTTTTTTTTTTTTTGTTTCGATAGAACTATTGATATTCAGGTTGTATTACTAGGAACCTGTCTAATTCAGCCCAACCTGACGGATGTTTATAAAGGGGATAAAGGTCTTCCAGTGAGAATTTTTCGATTCCCAGGACTCAAATTGAGATCTCTAGTTAAGAAATCAAGGGATTATCACTTTAACCAATTCTACGTTAGTGTTTTAAGGGAATTGCTACTTTTTATATATATATAGTATTGAATTGTAAATCATTTTTTTGTTTATTTTCTACTTTGGTTGTGAAAATTGTAACTTAGTTTTGATTGTTGATTTATATATTCATTGATTTATCAAATAAGTTTTATGTATTACACTTAGTTGTTATATGATGTGTCAAGGTTGTTGGGCAACCCCATTTGGCATGGATATAGCACATTGCTATTTGGATGGCAATTCTGATGCTGTGGAATTTTCTCCACATGATCCATACCACCATGTTTTAGCGGCCTCCACTTACACCGTGCAAGAAGGTGATCATCCCAGTCGGCGTGGAAGCATTTCACTCTTCAGTGCTGATGCTGACAAAATAGGTGGTGGGACCACCTTGACTTGGTTTACAGCGCGGAGACCTCTGGCATATTTGACATAAAGTGGAGCCTGCCTGGAGGGCATTTGAATCCTTTTTTGGCTCAAGCTGATGCTGATGGGTACTTGAGAATTCGTATGCTGGAGGGTTGCTATAATGGTGTTGAAAGTTTGGTTTCATCCTTGACTCAGCTTCTATTCTTCTATAACACTATTTTTCAATTGGAGGTACAATCACAATACTGGGAGTTATGGTTCAGTACTCATCTGATAAATTGACATATGGTCTCAGAATCCCACTTGACACTGATATATCTTGGCATCCTTATATCAGGATTGGTTTTTGGCTGTTTCTACGATTATAACCTGTTTCTGTAATATTACTATCTCTTTCATGATGAGAGGTTCTTTTCCTCATATTGTAGTGAATATTTCAAAACTACCTGGAGTCGTAGACCTTGAGTTCTTCATTACAAGTTTGATAGCTGATATTGTTCTAATTTTAGCATTCTTCGTAGATAGATAAGTGGTGCTACATGCCCAAGTTTGGCATAGAATTCTTGAAATTTTTACCTGGAGATACTGACATTTGGTGATGGACTTATCCATGACATCATATTCTCTTATTTCCAAGTTTCCATTTGGCAAAAGAGCTGTTTGTGATGAGATTTTTTTTTTTCAATGGAATATTGATTCTATGGCAGGGGTTTATCTAAAAGAAATAACCAATGAAAAAATTAGTAAGTTTATGTGCCTGTACCTGGACTGGAACCCTCAGCCACATCCATCACAGTTGGGCTTTCTGATGGCTCCGTATCTGTTGTTTCTTTCCTTGAATCCAAGCTGGAAATACAGGAAGAGTGGAAGGCACATGATTTTGAGCTTTGGACAACCGCATTTGATATCCACCAACCAAATTTGGTGTATAGTGGCTCTGATGACTGTAAATTCAGTTGTTGGGATTTGCGGGATAGTCCTTCCAATCTGGTATTTCAGAACTCTAAAGTCCACAAAATGGGCGTTTGTTGCATTCAAAAGAGTCTTCATGACCCAAATACCTTATTAACAGGTAGCTATGATGAATACCTGAGGGTATTGGATTTAAGATCAATCTCAAAACCCGTTAATGAGACTTCAATTGGCTTAGGGGGAGGAGTTTGGAGGGTGAAGCACCACCCCTACATTCCAGGCCTGGTCTTGGCTGCCTGTATGCACAATGGTTTTGCAATTGTTTCCATTAAAGGTGACAAAGCTGAAGTGTTGGAAACTTACAAGAAGCATGATTCCCTTGCATATGGAGCAGATTGGCAGAAAGGAGAAGCAACTCACAGAGGTGAGAGAACCAAACCACTTGTGGCGACTTGCTCATTCTATGACTAACTTGTCCGGGTATGGAGGCTAGAAAATGATATTATCTTGTAAGATGATGCTTAATGTTAGGCTCAGTTTGGAAATGCGCTGCTTAACTATTTATTTATTGAATCATGATTGCAGTAAACATGGAAATATGACACTTAGCATTTGCAATTAATCATTTTTTCAAATCACTCTAATTAATAAAGAAAAGGATAATGATGGTCAGGAAGTTATTGACCTATAGAACATTGCATACTTGATTTAGTTGACAATGAATGTCATGTCGTGTGTATCAGGACAGCCTTTTACCATTTCAAAGGCCAAAGCTTTCTTATGGTGGTAGATAGGCTAAGCTCGAAGGTCTCTAAGCTCTGACGAGAAAAAAAAGAGGTCTCTAAGCTATGAGAGCTTAATTCAGTTCTGAAAAATCCCCCCAACATTTAATATTGTGAGTAATTTCATCACTCTTTTTTGTTTTTTCAAATTTTTTGGTTGGGGGGTTAGGGGTTTCTTTTATACCTAGCTTGGATTTTCGATATTTTGAGAATGCATCTTGCGCGGTTAACATAAATATTGCTTTAAAAAGGAAAAGCAATACTGTTTAGACAAATTGTTTGCGATGGTTAGCATCTTTCCTAATAAATTCCATTTTGTTTAGTAATGTTAATACATACCTTTGAACCTTTTACGTCTGTTCTTTTCTTCTTAAAACTGGAGAAGCGTAAACATAACTATATGAACATATTCACATTTTAATCCTCAAGAAAAGAATATGCAACACAGATTTGAAAATTAAGTAATTGTTTGCCAAAAATCATTCATTGACCATTTGTTTTTGAATGATGTAGCCTTTTTCATTGTTGCGGTTTTTTCAACTTTGAAAATAATGAAAAAGAACAAATGTGTTTAAATCACTCATAATAACTTGACGATTCAGCCAATAAATTCAGTAGCATAGTAGTTCTATAATTATTTTACTGTAATTTTGAAGTAATTAGATTAGATAACCTTATTATATGAAAACTATGCATGAGATGAGTCATTTCTGTGTAAATAGCACAATTCATGGTCTTTGCTTTAGAACGTTCTTAATAAGTACAAACACAAAGGAATTTTTTTAAAGGAAAGCGAGTGAAAAATGACATGATTTTATAAAGGTGCACATATATACTATAATATTTATGCACATTTACCTCACTTTTTTTCGGTCAACACATATCTACCTCATTTGATAGTGAGATGTAGCTACGCAAGTGAAACAATAATAACAATGAAGATTTGAAAACACACGATCCATTATTGCTGCCCAATGTCGAACTCAAGCCCATTATAGGTCAAGCTGACTTTTCCAGATCCCACCACAGCACTACACTTTATTCTCTTACCTAAGGTGTCCTCCAAATGGGATTTGGATTTGTTAACTTACTTCTAATTCTCTATGTTTTGCCTACTCTTAACTTTATAAATCAGCCCCACATTTATTTACTATTTACATTGGACCATGTGGTCCCAAACTAATCGCAGCCCACTTAAGAACCCGTCGGAAAGTGATATATGCATAACTGACATGTTATTCTGTGAGATTTTGGCCCCAACAAGTTGCCGTATCCCTGCCCCTGTGTAATAATAACTTTACATAAATTTATTCCAAATTTGATTTTCACATACCATATCAATTAGCTTAATCATAGCTTTAATATTTTGTGTTTTCTTGGACGGTACCTGTGCTAACGTGAGGACCTCCTTTTCCACTGTAACATTTTTTTCTGATAGAACCTTACGCTACGCTCCACTTATTTTATCAGTGTCGCCACAAAAAGTCATTTCATCAAAGGACAAAAAGACCTCATAGTCCACACGGTACCTTAAGCATGTCAAATAATTTGCATGCTTGTAATAGACATTTATTTTTTTTCCCCATACGATGCTTATAACAGACTATAACTTCCTAAAAATTGCTTCCGCATAAATTGTGAAATGGCTTAGCTAAACTTCAGAGGTAGAGTGCATTTTTGTTAAAAAATAAAATTGAAAGAAACCCATGAGAAAGCATGAGAAAGCAAATGTTTTACCCAAAACTTGCCGTCCCAATATTATTTTCATGCTACATTACGTTGATAGTATAATATGCCAATAAAATATTGCTTCCTTATTACTAGTTTTCTTGGGTCAATCAGTGAAATAAAACTCTTGCCATTACATATTACTTACACCATTTTTTTAGTTAAAGTGAGGGCATTGCCATAAGCCTTCCCAAGAACTTACTTTTTCTTAATATACATAGACATTGTGCATTTTGATGCTACACAACCAGCTATTTCTTGATATACAAAGAGATCTTGTATTCCAGTGCTACATACGTGATAAAACACTAGAATACTAGATAAGGGGCATGGAGGAACCAATTTTTTGTGCTGTTCAAAAGGAGGAAATATATTTTATATAGAAATATTATTTGTACATACTTATTTATGTGTCCATCAATTACTAGGGATTGTTGTGAAAATAAATAGAGAATTCACATACATAATTATAAAATCGGATGATAGGATTTTCATTTACTATTATAGTCAATCGATTCACTAGTTATATACGTGAATTTTCTAATAATTGATAGATACACAAATAAGTATCTCCAAATAGCAGGACTCTTTTACATAAAATGATCTGTCACTTCATATTTATATAGTGGAATGCTTTGGCTTACAAGATTTCTTTGCAATGGAACGTGTATTGATGAGTAATCAACTTTGGGATATCTGAATAGTAGATGCTCACGCCTCAATGCTCCCAGCCAATTCCTGAAAGTGAGTAATTACGCCTTCAACTTGAGAAAATTGAGTAATGCAAGCTTTTTCTATTGCACATTTGTTATGTTGATAACATGGCCAGCATTAGTGTGTTTGTCAAGGCTCAATAATTTTTAATCACTGGTCCCCTAGTTTACTGATTCAAAACGCACCTTGCATATATAGTTTTGAGACTAAAGATTTTTTTTTGTTTTTAACATTACCACTCAATCATGTATTGAAGTTTGAGTGGAGTGTTTATGTAGAGGTTTGTTTACTCTTTATACCCAGAAACCACTCCTTCAATCTTCTAGCTACATGCTTTCTAAACAGCGGCGTTATTTGAATATAATTTTATAGATACATATTTTGATATATAAACAATCATGTATAAATAAGTAAAAATGTTTGATAATTTATTAATAAATCTGATAAAAATATTTCTCATCTATTATTATATATATTTTGTCACATTTATGATACTGACCAAAAATATAATTAAAATTTTTAATTATTTATACATCATGTAACATCCCTATTTTTCATAAAATATTTTATAGAGTAATCTAGTTAAAAATACTTTAGTTGATTTGTCTGAGCTGATTTTGTGATAACAATTAATTGATCAAATAATCAAATCAAAGACATTAATTTTTTAAAATAAGACTATAACTAGCAACGAGGACTTAAAAATATATTATTCTATAAAAGAAAATAATAATTATAATATTTAAAACAATAATAAATATTAATTAAATATTATTAGAAGAGATATATAAACTAATAATAGTAGTAATAATAATGATAATGGCAATATAATTATTATAATAATAATAAAAGAAAGAAAGAAAGAAAGAAGTGACGTGAATACTTGGTTGCCAAGTCTTTGTGCAATTAACTCTTGTGTAATTAAGTCTTTGTGAGAGTCTTTATGTAGGAAAAAAAAAAAAAAGGCATGATAATTATGAAGAAAGGAGACTATATATAAACAACAGAGGTCCTAATACAATTAGCCAAAATTTTCCCCTCTGAAATATGCCACCGAGTCTCTATAAATAGAGGGATGTAGAGTTGAAATGTTGCAGAGAGAAAACAAAAGTGACAAAAGAGTGAAAGTAGTGAAACTTAAGAGGAGTAGCATGAAAGAATAGAGAGAAATTACCAAGAAATAGAGTTAGAAATTAAGAAGGAACTTATTGGACATATAATTTTAAGGTAGAAAATGAAGTTATTAATGAAATAAAACCCTAGTTACAATTATTTGCTCATTCTTGTTAAACTATTATTAAATTTATTTACTATTTTTTTATATTAAAGTTACTTATTACTATTTATTATTACTATTTATGTTACTCATTATTTATTGCAATTTATTTTATTTATAGTTCATTTATATTAAAGATGCTCATTATTGTTGTAAGTTATTTTACTTATTATTTCTTTATACTACTTAAAAATTAGTATTACTAATTGGTTTATGCATTGTTATGTATGTGTCAGAATTTATGCACAATGGCAAGCATGTGAATTAAAGAAAAGATATTTAAAATTTGTAGCTAACTACAGAAAAGACAAAGGAATAGATATAAGATTATTTTATATTATCTGCCTTAGGTAGTATAGCATAATGGTCTTGTTTTTTTGTCAAGATATTCTAAGTAATACCAGAGAAGAGGAATTCCCTAAGAGAATTAATGCCTTCGACTATGTATGAGACAAACAGATCAAAGAAATGACAAAACTAAAGCGGAGATATTGTAGTATTGGCTTATTATCTTGCATGTAAAGTTGTGTCAAAACGGTCTATTTTTATTTCTTATGATATTATATTATAATATGTGATTGTATGATATGTTGAATATGACTATGTAGCTATGTAGTATTTTCCGTGTTAAGACACGACTGGAGCCACCATGGTTTAAATGTTCTAGAACTATTCATTTTTTACTAAAAATTTTCATTCTTACTTTATTTTGGTGGTTTCAAATTAATTAAGTAATGTTTGAAGGGAAGGTAAATTCCTCCGACTATTAGAACTATAAAGAGTTATATTTAAATAAATTATAATTTTTATAATTGGCTTAAAAATGCTTAATATTTGATCAATAATACTTTAATGTATTTATATATATTAATATTTAACCTTAAACTTCCAATATAATTTAGGCTATTAACTTTATAATGAACGGTGGTTGCACATCATTTTCAGATATTTTAAGTGATATCTAAAAGAGACTTGTTATTTAAATCCCAAAAAGAGAATGTCACATCGATATACTGCATCATTTATCATTAAAATCTAATTGTATTTATTTTTAATTTTTTTTAAATATTTTTATGCCAAATCCATCCGTTGTCAGCGACAATGTGGGACATCCGATGTACAACTACTATATCCCTATCTAAAATATGTTTAAAAATACATTTCCCATAGGCGATGCAAGCACTTACGACTCCTAGTCAAAAGTGGATGCTAATAATGTGACATCACCTTACGAATCTTTAAATCTAGAACCAGCAGAGCCCATCACACTACAAGATTAGGACGTGTCCCAAAGCGCAAAGATGAAGGATCACGGAAGCTTACTTCCATGCAAAAAATTGATCTTATAAACGTCTCTCTCTCTCTCTCACGTGCGCCCCCACTCTCTCTCTCTCTCTATATATATATATATATATGAAGAGGATATAAGTTAAACTCATATTTTATACTATTAAATAACTTTTCGTTAAAGAAATCTTTATATTCTTCTATGATCACAGTAATGCCTCATATAATTTCAAAGCGAAATTTATGTTGGCCATTACTTCTATGAAAGTAAGCAAAGTCACTTCATATATTTTATTATACTTCTGAATATTGAACTTGTTGAACAAGCCAGATGACTCCATGGCTCATGCACTTTATAAAGACAGACTGGGCGAGGTAACACATACACAAGCCACAGAATCCAGAATGGAAGAGTTGAAACTACATGGATTTTGGTATAGCCCCATCACTATGAGGGTGGTATGGACCCTAAAGCTAAAGGGTATACCATACGAGTACATAGAGGAAGACCGCTTCATCAAGAGTCCTCAACTTCTTCAATACAACCCTGTGCACAAGAAGACTCCAGTGCTTGTTCATGCTGGAAAACCCATATGTGAGTCCATGATCATTGTTGAATACATTGACGAGATATGGCCACAGAACCCATTGGTCCCTGCTGATCCCTATGAGAGAGCTCAGGCAAGGTTTTGGGTTACATATGCTGATCAAATGGTATTTTTAGAAACTCAACCATATTGTGTTTTTCCAGCATTTCCAACATGATCATGAAAGCCTGGTATTATATTAGGAATAATTAATTCAATCCATATTTTTCAGTTACCCTTTCAGCTAAAAATGTTACATAACCAAAATAATATAGCCAAAATTTTTGGTAAAAATCATGGTAATGATTGGATGAAATTTAGTGGCAATGTCCATTTTTTTATCCAAAAAGTACTACTTATGTCACCTTATTTTCACATTTAATTTTTGACAAAATATTTTGACTAGTGATGGATCTAAAAAAATTAGATAGTGAGAAATAAAAGTGATGCATAAATATAACAAAATGTTTCACATAATATATATATATATATATATATATATATATATATATATATATATATATATTACTAAAAAAAAATCTGAAGACTCAGTGGAGGCATTGGATGCATGCGCTCCTGATTTTGACTATCTAACAATTTTCCATAATCGAACATTCTCGTGGTGATTCAAAGTGTCAATAATGTGGGGTCAATATTTATAGGTTCCTGCAGTTACAGCACTCTTCTTCATCACTAGTGCTGGTGAAGAGCGGGACAAGGCCATAGAGAAGGTCTGGGAACATCTCAGAGTTGTTGAGGACCAATGCTTAGTTGATCAGAAGAAATTCTTTGGTGGGGACACTATTAACATTGTGGAGATAGCTTTTGGGTCAATTGCCAAATTTCTTATACTTGTAGAAGATATGAATGAAATGAAGGTCCTAGAAGCTGAGAAATTCCCTCGCTTGCATTCATGGTTTAATAATTTTAAGGATGCACCAGTCATCAAAGAAAACCCCCCTGACAGTGAAAAAACGGTAGCTTGTATCAGGTCTATCACAGAAAAGGTACTGGCATCTTCCTAAGAAGATGACACTTTTTTAAGTGATACATATAAAGCATTTGTATCTTTGAGTCATCTCTATTAGCTTATTTCTCTATGTTACCAAACGCCAACCTTTTGTTGGGTCTGTCTTTGTATGCTTGAAAGTAATAAATGTTTAAGTTGATTGTATTTGCTGTGATAATAAATCAAGTTGAGATTTGTTATTTGTACGGACAAAACTAACATTCTTATTGACATCTTCTTCTCTTTCTATATTTTCCATCACTCTTTTTTAAAATTATCATCCAAAGTAGTTTATTGTTGAATTAGTTTCAAGTTAGTTTATGGACAGCTGAAACTAGTTAATTTATTAGTTATTTCCCGCTAGACACCATGTATATTAGTGGAACCTCTCTCCGCATAACATACGTTGTTGATTCATTATGCAAATTACAGAATCAGATTCATCAAACTTCCTCTCTTCCTCTACCTTTCTCGATCCTCTTCTTCATCCGTTGTACGATTGAAACCTGAGTGGTGTGTTTATGTAAAGGTTTGCTATTTGAACATAATTATTATAGATACATATTTCAACAATTATGGAATCATATATAAATAACTAAAAAATTTAGATATTTTATTGGTGAATTTAAAAAAAGAATTTTTTAATCTATTATTGATTATTTTATTATACTTACCAAAAATGTAACTAAAATATTTAATTATTTATACATTAATTTCAAAAATTTAAAATGGTATCTAAGGCATATATTAAAAGCATCTGCCTTTTCTAAGCCTGTATGACACCTTGTCAAAAGTGGATGCTAATAGTGTTACATCATCTTATGAATTTTGAAATACTTAAAAAATAAGAACTCTTCACATTTTGATTGGAAAATAATTTATACACATCAATAACACAAGATCATTAAAAGATATATTTGCACATAATAAGACCAGCATAACAGTCACTAAAAAAGTAGGTGAGTGATGAGGGATTTGGGTTATTAACATGTGCTCATATGATCAAACCTCATTATCACTAATGTATATATATATAAAAAAAAGACCAGGATAATAAAAGCTGGATTTGATTTTGATGTGACGTTAATGTAAATGTTTTTATTTGTAGTCAATGAATTATATATTATCACATCATTAGAAGTGTTTAATTTTTACAATAATTAACACAAAAGTCACACATATAATGAATTTTGATTGGTAGATAATGCAAAACACTTTACACTAAGAATATAACAAAATTAATCACAAAAATATATCATTCATTGTGAAAATTAAAAAAAAAATTCAAGGCAAAAACAAATATGTTTATTGGTGACAGAACAAAAGTGTAGTTTTTCTTTGTAGCCAAACAAATATCAACTATGTATTTAATAATTGTCCAAATTAGAGTCCTTGTGTAAACTTCAATTAACTTTATTTTTTTAAGGCTCAATTTTTTAACTATTGAATTAACCTTGATATCCTTATTTGAAAAAAATAAAATACAATAAACAAGTTTCCATTTAACCTCTTTTTTTTTTTTAATGGCAGAATCCTACTCAATATGAAATTAATTCAACTATTTCAATAACTATATTTATTAAAAGCCATGGTTAATAAAATCAAACTAAATTGGACTCGACTAGTCGATCCAATTGAGAACCACTCTCTAGGCTAGTCCAGTCATGCAAAACAAAATTGAAAATTCAAAAATTGGAGAAAAACCATTATAAACCAACCCAAAACTAGTAAACTGGCGAAACCAGACCGATTCACCCAATTGGATGATTTACCTATCTAAACTTTTCTTTTTAGATGGGTGTTTGGTCTTCCATACCTTTCAAATTGACTATGGTACATTGATCCACTATTCTCATTTATGCCTTGAGTGTCTTTTACTCGAATCATCAAACCACCTTAGGTGAGTTCTTGTCATCTCCTCAGTTAAGTGCACTTCAACTTTCTCTTGCATATATGCATTCATTTCTAATCTTATCTTTTCTTATATGTTCACTCAATCACCTCAAAATTATTTTCATCTTTGATACTAAATGATACATAACCGTTCATGCACTTTTTTGAACCTTAGAATATCCTACAAGGATCAAATTCAAAGGTATGTCATAGGGTTGACAAATCATTGAGCTCTTAATTTTGATCCAAAGTGAGACTATAGATCTTTTAACATTATCATGCACACAATCATGTACTGAAATTTGAGGGGAGAGTTTTACTGAGAAACCACTCCTTGCTCTAACTACATACTTTCTTAAAGTAGTGTCATTTGAATATAATTATATAAATACATATTTTGATATCTAAACAATCATATATAAATAAATAAAAATAAATTTGATAGAAAGATTTTTGATCTATTATTAAATTTCTTATCACATTTATAATATTCACCAAAAATATAATTAAAATTTTCAATTACTTGTACGCCATCTTAAAATATTTAAGGTGATATCTAAAACATATTTAAGAAGCATTTTCCATATGTGATGCAAGCACTTACTACATTTAGTCAAAAGTGAATGCTAATAATGTCACATCACTTTTCAAATTTTGAAGAGAAATAAATTTTGAGCATAGCATAGCATGTATAAACATAATATAAAATATCTTATATTAATATGAGTATAGATGAGTATCGAAATTTATATATATCAAAATAAGATAATATAATGTATAATTATGTAAGAGGATATTGTAGTTTAGTGTCCAATACACACACACACACACACACACACACACACATATATATATAGGAGCATATATGAGAGTGAAAGGAGCAAATCTGGATAGTATAATCATACATAGATGATCAAAATTTAAATTTGTTTAATGATCATATAATCACTTAAAAAAGTAATATAATTTTATATTTTAATCTTGACCATTCACATAAAATATAATAATCAAAATTTACTCATCTCACTCTAATAATTAATCACTCCTTTCATGTAATATGTTCTTTTATATATATATATATATATATATATATATATATATATATATATATATATATATAAACTGACGTTGGCCATTACATCCAAGAAAGGAAGCAAAGTCACTTACTTCATATATTTTATTATATTTCTGAAGATTAAACTTGTCGAACAAGCCAGATGACTCCACGGCTCACTCTATAAAAACAGACTGGGCGAGGTAACACATAATGTTGTCTTGAAAAAACATAGAAACAGAATCCAGAATGGAAGAGTTGAAGATATATGGATTTTGGTACAGTCCCTTTACTATGAGGGTGGTATGGACCCTAAGGCTAAAGGGTATAGCATATGAGTACATAGAGGAAGACCGCTTCATCAGGAGTCCTCAACTTCTTCAATACAACCCTGTGCACAAGAAGACTCCAGTGCTTGTTCATGCTGGAAAACCCATATGTGAGTCCATGATCATTGTTGAATACATTGACGAGATATGGCCACAGAACCCATTGGTCCCTGCTGATCCCTATGAGAGAGCTCAGGCAAGGTTTTGGGTTATATATGCTGATCAAATGGTATGTTTAGAAACTCAATCATATTGTGTTTTTCCAGCATTTCCAACATGACCATGAGCACCTGGTCTTATTCTAAGAGTAGTTAGTTCAATCCATGTTTTTCAGATACCCTTTCAGCTAACAAGCTATAAACCTAGAATAATAATCAGAATTTAAAATATAGTGGTAAAACCCACTTTTTTATCTAAAAGTCATTACCCATACCACATTATTTTGGCACTTAAGTTTTGACAAAAATTCTGACTATTTAGTAATTTTGTTTAGCTAATTAACTTTGTGCATTGTCTTAATTTTCTGTGCTCTAACATTCTTATATTGATTCAAAGTTTCAATATTGTTGGGGTCAATGTCTAAAGGTTCCTGCAGTTGCGGTACTCTACTACATCATCACTGATGATGAAAAGAGGGAGAAGGCCATAGAGAAGGTCTGGGAACATCTCAGAGTTGTTGAGGAGCAATGCTTAGTTGATCAGAAGAAATTTTTTGGTGGGGACACTATTAACATTGTCGACATAGCTTTTGGGTCAATTTTTAAATTTCTTGTAACTTTGGAAGATATGAATGAATTGAAGGTCCTAGAAGCTGAGAAATTCCCTCGCTTGCATGCATGGTTTAATAATTTCAAGGGTGCACCAGTTATCAAAGAAAACCTCCCTGACAATAAGAAAATGGTAGCCATTTTCAAGTCTATCAGAGAAAAGATATTGGCATCTTCCTAAAAAGGCGGTACCTTTTGAAGTGATATATATAATATTTGTATCTTTATGAGTCATCTTCACGTGTGTATTTCTTTATGTTCCCAGATACCAACCTTTTGTTGGGTTTGTCTTAGCATCTTTGAAAGCAATAAAAGTTGAAGTTGATTGTATTTTTTTCGTGATAATAAATCAAGTTGGGATTTATTATGGGTGTGTTTTGCAATGTAACTTACGAAATAAGTTGCGTGATGCACTTGTTTGTATAGTTGCCCCCAATTTTTACTTACATTCAAAAAATATGGCTAATTGGAGTTAAAATAGGGGTGTTTAAATTTAATCAAAACCGTTAAATTGGTCCAATCTAAACCGAAAATCGATCAAAATCGCAAATATTTGAATTAAATTGGATCTTATTTTATATAAATCGCTTAGATCGGATCAAATTTTGAATTTAATTTTTAAAATCGATCCAATCCAATCCAAATCAGATAATACCGTCTAATATAATTTTTTATTTTTTATTTTATACTTTTATTTATAATAATTTTAACTTATCACATAATTTTTTATATTTATATATTATTTTTATTTAAATATCATATTATACATATTATAGTAGTCATTTTTATTTTTATTTTTATTTTTATTTATCTATTTTATTAATTTAAGTTACTTTATATTTATAATATTTTATATTTAAAATTTTTTTAAATAAAAAATCAATTAAACTGATTCAATTTAAATCAATCTTTTACGGTACTCTATTACATCATCCAATCCAAACTGCTATATATTTTATTATTTGAATCAAAGAAATTTTTTGCTCAAAATTGATCCAAACCACGTCACGAACATCCTAATTAGCAGGACAGCTAAATAAACCAATCAATGCGGTTAAATGAATTTGTGCACGTGGCTACGACCCTCCCCTTTATCTCCGTTCTCTCCCTCCATCAATACACCCTCGCAACTCCTTCTCTGCACTTGGCTTCTAACGGCCTCTGCAACCACCAACATCTTCTATGACAGCCAAACTGCGACCCTCATCACCCACCAAACACCACCACACCATCAAACGGATCTAGATATGACCTTTCAATGAAATTGGGGACAATACAAATAAAAGAATATTTGTTTCAAAAGCATACTCAGAACCTCCAACCTTGTCCTCGGCAACCACAGTACTCACCGAAGTCTCCGCCGCACCAGAAGCCTCCCTCACCGCGACCGTGGAAGCCACAGTAAATTCTCCAGTGTTCGTCCTCTTCTCAGGGAAGCAACCCCAACATAGGCGCTCCAAAATCAATCAAAATCACTCTCTCCTTTAAATTCTCATTTTCAATTGAATTTCACTTTCTCATCACAGTGTTTACAATTCATGAAAAAATTCAAAACAGAGATTAAAAAAAATTATAAAAGAAAAGGAAAGAATGACAAGAAGGAGAAATTTCCCACGTAAAGGATGCAGCGTTCATTGACTTGGCTCTACGAATCTATGGTCCTCCCCCAACTTTGCAAAAGTTGAAAGCTTGAAGATTGGGAACCTCTCCATCTCAAGTCTCAACCAACCCCCATTGCCTGCATTTCAAGCTAAAACCGAGAACATTCTACATGAGATTCCAAAATAAGAAGAACCTATAGAGGAAAAAGGAGGGAACTTGGAACTGCCCAGAATTCATTTTTTGTTTTATCTTCAAGTTTCACTGCTATTTTCTTTTGGTCAACAAGATCAACGTGCTTTTGAGCTCGAAGGGTATCATGGAAACCGGCTGGTATTACGAGGGCCTGTAGATGAGAGAAAGGCCAGCTAGTATTACGAGGGCCTGTGGATGAGAGAGTCAACTGCTTAAACATGGCTCATGAGAACGAGGCTCATTGGATGCTGCAGTTGAAGATCGAGGATAGGAAACATGGAGCGTGTGGTCTCATGTTTCATGGGATCGTTTCTTCTTTGTGCAACTTTGGTGTTTGATGTGGTGCTTATGGTTTCTAGTAGTGCGGAAGATGTTGGGGGTCACAGTTCAATGATTGCACAGATTATGGTGGTGGTTGTGGAGGGCATCGGGGGCCAAGGGCTGAGGGAAAGCCACGAAGGTAACGATGCAAGGAGAGAAAGGAGATAAAGATGAGGTTACTTAACTACATTCAAGAGTTCATTTAACTGCATTCGTTAATTTATTTACCCATATTACTAATTTTATTTAGCCAATTATTTGAATATGGGTAAAAAATAGTTTCAATTACAGATGCATTATACACCTTACTTTTACTATATGTATTGTAGAATGCACCTTTGTTATGTGTGCATGCATAACAAATCTAACATTCTCGTTGACACATAAAAAAATGGTGGGATATGTTATAATTTTATTTTCATTTATTCTTTTTTATATTTTCCATCACCCTTTTTTATGTCCCTATAAATAAAAAAAATATAAAAAAACTATATTCAAATATCTTTTCTCAATCAAATTTCCTTTAAAATCATACTTGCGACTTGCTACTCACAATGAATTCAATTGACTCTTGGATTGCTGTAAAATTCTACAATTATTTCTTTCTTCATCGGAAATAAAGGAAGTAAATGGGGTATTTTCTCTGTACCATAAAAAAGGTATTGTCTATGATAAATGTATATTTTATCCCTTAACTGTTGCTTGTTTTTAATAAATTACTAGTGGATATGAATAATAGGCACTTTAGTGTCTATCAATTCATATTTTTTACTTTTAGTATAAATTTTAAAATGAATTTTTGTTATTTTTTAAAATTAAACTAAAATTAAGAGGGGAATAAAAATGTATTAATGAATTGTAATGGTTATTAGGTAGTTTTAAAGTGTAGTGGGAGTTTTGGTTAGAAGATGTTTATTTTTTTACAATTTTATCCAAATTTTTCTATTTATATTTAATTGATTGTGTATAGATGTTAATAAAATACATATGTATGGAACTAAAACAAGGTTTCAATATAATTTAGAAAGACCAAGAAGCAGTTACAAACTATAAAGCATAGATGTAGATACGAGATACAGATGCGATACGATATAGATATGGGGATATAATAATGTTTAAAAATTATAAAATAGAGGAATAATGATTTGAATATTAGCATAAATTTTTGTTAAGATACTAAAATATATTTATTTTATTGATTGTTTTAAAATTTTTATTTATATAGGTACAAAAATACCAAAAAAAAATAAAGTAAAAATTTTTAAAATATAACTAAAAGTATTTAAAATATCTATAAAATATTCGACATGATATGTATTGATTATGGATACAACAGCTATTTTAAAGAATCTATGCAACATAGGCAGCAAAAGATATTCTCTGTAGATAATGTATAGATATATTACTTATTTAATGTTGACCATAGGTTGTATTTATCCCTTATATCTATTTGTAATTTATTGAGATATTTTCTTCTACTTTTAAAGTTTAACTAAACCTCTCTTGAACATTAAAGAATCCTTTCTGCCTAGCTTAATACATTTTAAACCAGTGCAAAGGGAGTTGTTAGCTGTAAGCCTGTAATATTAAAGTTAAATCAAAGACAAGATATTATAGTGAAATATTAAAAGACCCTTCTTTTTGTAATATATGAAAAGTTGTTTTTTTTTCTTGAGAAATATTATTTGTACCACTGGGATAGGTAGATACCTTTGACACCCAGAAATAGAAAGGAGAAAAAAATTATAAAAAAAATTTAAAAAGTAAAATGATTGATGGAAAGAGAAAAAGCTAAAAGAGAATATTGAGGTGTTAGAGATTTTGATATGTACAAAAATCATAACTCTTTTTCTCCCTCTAAATCAACATATGAAAAGCTGCTCGGCGGCCGTTTGAGTTAGCTCGGGATATGGGCTAAAACGTCTAAACCAACAACCCTTAATTAAATTAGTTTGGAATTTTGGGTTGGCTTTGAAAAAAGGGAAAATTAATATTGAGAACTGTTAAAAAATATTAATTAATAAAAGAATCAATTCCACAAAAATTATTAAAACAGGACCTAATAAATTTTTATTTAAGAAGAAGGACCACCCAATTTTAGTAAGTAGATATTATTACCCTTATTTCATTACTCGTCCCTATAGCCCCTCTTTCAACCACACCCACAAATCCTCTCTGCAAATTGATGCGATCGAGATTGTTCTTGTTGAAATCGACGTTGCACTGGAAGATAATGTTACCAGGTTTCTAGTATATTGAATGGCTAACCCCACTGGCCAAACCCATCTGCGTCATGAAGAAAAAGAGCTTATATAATGGATTTTCGTATGGAGCATTTTCAGATCCGTTCTTGAAATTCGTTTGATTAAATCAAGATTTCTCCGATTTCGTTGTGGTTACTTGATTTTGATTTATTTCTCTCTTGTGACTATAGGCGCAAATATTCGTATGGATCAATTGACTTTGTCGTGAATAATCTCTTCTAATCTGTTCGAGTTGTCTAATTAAATCTTATTTGATTTTGATTTTGATTTTTGTGTATTGATGCAAATCTTCATTAAAATCCTCACGGGAAAGACAGTCACTTGGGAGGTTGAGAGTTCAGTATGGTTGTCAGGATCGCGTGCTAGCTCATATGAGCGCACGATCCAATGCACCCACAACCCATCTCCGTTCCCGATTCTATTGTGCAGCTCGGAGTTGCAGGATCGACGTCAGAGCGCCAAGCTAGTTTGCAAGATCGGTGAGATCGTGTGAACGGGCGAGTTGGCAGCGCCCAAATTTGTTGCCCATTCGGTTCTGATCCGACTCGTGACCCGACCAACCCACTTCCATGGAAACCCTTGAAAAAGAAGCCCTTCACTCTCAAAGATCGAAATCTTTCTCTCTCTCTCTCTCTCTCTCTCTCTCTCTCTCTTATTCATGCGAATCCCTCCACCTTCTCTGCCTTTGCTCGTGCAACTGCTGGCAGCTGGCTGCCGTCCAATCTCCAGCCATTTCTGTCCCTTCTCACGCCGGCAGTGCTCCTCTCTCTGTCTTCGAAACTTCTTCTTCTCCGTTTGGACTTTGGAGCTTCTATGGTGGACAAACAAAGGTCTAGTTATGACTTCTTTAATTTTATCATTGGAACGTGAAAAGAAATAATTTAAAACTTAATAAATTTCTGATCCAAGGATCAAAACAAGAAAGATCAGTATTGATTTTTTTTATGCAAAGACCAGCATAAAATAACCCATTTGGTGAGATGGGGTTTATTTCTTAAGTGTGGGATGAGACTGCGGGTTCGCTTAATTGCTGCCATTAGTTTATTTTATACTGCTTCTAAACATTTTTCATTTTGTCTCAGTATGGTTATTTCCATTCTTTATTTGAGGATTAAGTGGGTTTTTTTATTTTTGTTGATTTTTGATTAAATATTATTTAAAATATAATTATATTAATTGTGAGTAATTTACTTATTTATATTGTTATAAGCAGGTATATATTTGTATATATGTAATTATTTATTTTTGGATAAGATCTTACTATCTGTATTAGGATCTTAAATTTTACTATGTTGTATCCTCTTTTTGTTTCTACGTAGAATCTCGCTCTTGAGAGCCTCGGAGTTCAGACGCCATCAACAACGTGAAGGCCAAGATTCAGGACAAGGGATGCATTCCCCCTGACCAGCAACGTCTCAATTACTCATACCTTTGATTTGCATTACACGAAAACAGACCCATTCTCGAGAGTTTGTTTAGAGCAATTGCAGCTATGGATAAAAATTATGCCAAATGGAGAATCCGCACATGAGAGTTTGTTTTGAATGATAGTAACTTGCGTTTATACCAGTAATCCAATCGTTTGGGACGTTATGTTTTTCACCAGCACCATCAAAACTTTTGTGGGCGTAGTTGAAGTACAGATTATAAGACTGGAGATAAATGAAATAAAAGATATTCATGTCTATTCATAAAAATTATATAGTCCTTCTCTTTAAATAATATTTATTAGATCTTTTTTAATAATTTTAGAATAATTGGTCCGTTTATCAATTAATCATTCTTGAGGTTCCTTAACATTAATTTTCCTTGATAAAATTTCATAGACATCCCAAATTAATTGAACTTATATGTCTACCACCTATCTTTTAAACATTTGAATTATTATTTAGCAGGTATAAAAGTACTTTTAATAATAGGTGTCCTTCTATTACGTTTTTCATAACCTTATGCATGTCAAATAATTTGCATGCTTATAAGAGACAATAACTTCCTAAAAATTACTTCCGCATAAATAGTGAAATGGCTTAGCTAAACTTCAGAGGTTTTGTGCGTTTTTCTTCAAAAGTAAATTACAAAGAAACCCATGAGAAATTAAATGTTTTACCCAAAACTTGCTGTCCCTATATTATTTTAATTTCATGCTATGTCACGTTGATAGTATGGGACCACCAAGTGAGGATATAAGAATTGGTTGAAAGAACAATCTTAAAGGACTACTTTAAAGAAACTGAGCTAATTATGAAATCAAAATGGTTAACTTTAACCATAATTGAAGGACTGAGTTGATTTGAGGAGCTCTTATATTATTTGGATTAGATGTTATCATCATTAATTTTGGCCCATTAATTAGAGTTTAGTGTACTTATGATATATTGGCATTAATTTTATTGTTATTTGAATTTTAGTTATGATCAAATTTTTTGGGATGAGATTAAATCTTTTTTTAGTTAGGATCATATCTTTTAGGATTTTCAATTTTTTGTTATCTTTTTTTTTTTTTTAATATTCAAATAGGCAAAGTGGCCTATAGATTAGACAAAGTTTTTATGATCAATATATTAGTGAGGTTTATTCGTTTTTACTCTCATACTTTTGTGAGTTCTTGATATTATTGACATGTTTGGTTCTTATTTCATCCAGAAATAATAGGTAAAAAATTATAATTATTATCTCAAAATTCTTATTCAGGAATTGAGTGAGGGTTATGGTCGTCGTATGGTTCCAAATCTCTTACGAATGTCACATTCATAGCAGCTTCCTTATTACTAGTTTTCTTGGGTCAATCAATGAAATGAAACTCTTGCCATTACATATTACTTACGCCATTTTTTTAATTTAAAGTGATGCGTTGCCACAAGCCTTCCCAAGCACTTACTTTTTCTTGATTTCTTATCTTAAATATACAAAGAGATATTGTATTCCAATGCTGCATAAAATATAACACACTAGAATACTCGATTAGGGGTAATGAGGAACCATTTTTTTTCTAAAGAACGAGCTATATTTTACATAAGATACATATGGTTCAAAGGTTTGATATTTATTCTTATTAAGTAAGGTCTTAGCTTCAAATTTTGTGGATTAAAAAAAATAATAATATTAGGAGAGCTTTGCCTTAGTAGTAGGTCGACCTGACTAATGTTAAATTAGTAAGGGTTTAGTAAATTTTAAATATTGGTGATTTAGACTAAAAAATATTTTACATAAAATGATCTATAACTCCATATTTATATAGTAGTATGCGTTGGCTTATAAGATTTCTTTGCAATAGAACACGCATCGATGAGTAATCAATCTGGGGATATCTAAATAGTAGATGATCACACCCCACCGCTCCCAGCCAATTCCTCAGAGTGAATAATTACGTCTTCAAGTTGAGAAAATTGAGTAATGCAAGCTTTTTTTTGTTCTGGAGTAATGCAAGCTTTTGCATTGCACATTTTATTATGTTGATAACATGGCCAACATTGGCAGGTTTGTCAAGGCCCAATAGTTTTTCATCACTAATCCCCCAGTTTACTGATTCAAAACGCTCCTTGCACATATAGTTTTAAGACAGCATCAATGCAACCTTTAATATTTCTGGTCCAAGTGATTGAATTTTCTGCTTAGGGCCAGAAAAGAGCTATCCTTGGCAACAGGTACACAATTTTGTGGAGTAATATATGAAGAGGAGAATTTTCATTTAGAGTAAGGTCTATTCTAGATTTTTTTTTTTTTTCTCTTAAGGTTTTCATCTTTTGGTCTCCCCTACCTTTCAAACTGACCGTGTTACATGCGTTCCACTGTACCCATTTGAGCCTCTACTGGTCTTCTACTCAAATCATCAAGCCACCTTAAGTAGACGAGTTCTTGTCATTTTCTTAATAAGCGCTACTTCAACTTTCTCTTGCACATCCTCATTCCTAATCTGATGTTTTTTTGTATGTTCGCTCAGCCACCTCAACATTCTTATCTTTGATACATTGGTTTTTGCTCTTGTTGGCAATCAACTGCCCAACATTCACTACCATACAGCATCACTAGAATAAGAACACTAAATGATACACACAACCATTCATGCAGTTTTTTGAAACTTAGAATATCTTACAAGTAGAAAATTTTCAGAGGTGTGTCATGGGATTGATAAATCATTGAGTTTAATTTTGGTCCAAAGTGAAACTGAAGATTTTTTAACATTGCCATACAATCATGTATTGAAATTTGAGTGGAGTGTTTATGTATATGTTCGTTTACTATTTACTCAGAAACCGCTTCTTCCCCTAACTACGTATTTTATAAACAGTAGCGTTATTTGAATATGACTTTTATAGATACATATTTTGATATCTAAACAATCGTATATAAATAAGCAAGAATTTTGGATGATTTATGAATTAATTAGATAAAAATATTTTTCATCTATTACTAGATGTCTTATATATTAGCTAAAAATATAATTAAAATTTTCAATTATCTATGCATAATCTTCGTATATTCAAAGTGATATCTAAAACATGTTTGAAAAACATTTCCCTTCTCTAATTTGTGCTTACATATAGGTGATGCAAGCACTTACGACACGACACCTTGGCAAAATTCTAATTATTAAAAAAAATTTAGTAAAACCGTCCCCAAAACACAAAGATGAAAGATCGAGGAAGCTTACTTCCATAAAAAAATGATTTTGTAAACGCGACAAATACTTTTCTTCCCTGGCCCACTTTTCTTAACCACATTAATGCTTCTTATAATTTTAATGTGAAATTCACGTTGACCATTTTTTCCGCGAAAGGAGCCAAAGTCACTTTAGATATTTTATTAAATTTATATGGTTTCAACTTGCTCAACAAGCCAATGACCCCATGGATCACTCTATAAAATAATGGGCTAAGTTAACACTTAGTGTAGTTGCCTTAGGAAAACACAAGCCACAGAAGCCAGAATGGGAGAGTTGAAGCTACATGGATTTTGGTATAGTCCCTTTACTATGAGGGTGGTATGGACCCTTAAGCTGAAGGGTATAGAATATGAGAACATAGAGGAAGACCGCTTCAACAAGAGTCCTCAACTTCTTCAATACAACCCTGTGCACAAGAAGACTCCAGTGCTTGTTCATGCTGGAAAACCCATATGTGAGTCCATGATCATTGTTGAATACATTGATGAGATATGGCCACAGAACCCATTGGTCCCTGCTGATCCCTATGAGAGAGCTCAGGCAAGGTTTTGGGTTAGATATGCCGATCAAATGGTATGTTTAGAAACTCATTCTTTTGTGTTTTTCTAGCCTTTCCAACATGATCATGAGAACCTGGTCTTATTCTAAGTATAATTGATTCAATCCCTGTTTTTTCAGATACCCTTTGAGCTCACAATGCTACAAAATTAGAATAATATGGCCAGAATTTTTTTATAGAAATCATGTTGATGGTTAGATAAAATATAGTGATATCGCCCACTTTTTTCTTTCTTTTCTTTTCTTTTCTTTTTTTTTTTTAATCTGGAAGTCACTGCTCATGCCATATCATTTTGGCCCTCAATTTCTCGCCGTATCAATTTTCTTTAGCTAATTAACTTTGTGTATTGTCTTGATTTTCATTCATGTATTGATTCAAAGTGTCAATAATGTTGGGGTCATTGTTTGTAGGTTGTTGCAGTTGGGGGACTCTTCTTCACCACTAGTGCTGGTGAAGAACGGGAGAAGGCCACAGAGAAGGTCTGGGAACATCTCAGAGTTATTGAGGATCATTGTTCAGTTGATCAAAAGAAATTCTTTGGTGGGGACACTATTAACATTGTGGACATAGCTTTTGGGTCAATTGTCACATTTCTTGTAACTATAGAAGATATGCATGAAACGAGGGTTCTGGAGGCTGAGAAATTCCCTGGCTTGTATTCATGGTTTAATAATTTCAAGAATGCCCCAGTCATCAAAGAAAACTTCCCTGCCCGTGAGAAACTATTAGCTTGTTTGAAGTCTGTGAGAGAAAAGATGTTGGCATCTTCCTAAGATGGTAGCGTTTATGAAGTGATATGTACACTATTTGTATCTCTAAGTCATCTCTATGCGTATTTCTTTATGTTACCAAACACCAAACTTTTGTTGGGTGTGTCATAGTATGCTTGAAAGTAATAAAAGTTTGTTTAAGTTGATTGTATTTGCTGTGATTATAAAGCAAGTCTCCTTAAAAATCATGCTCAAATCTCAATATCAAGTAAGTTGAGACTTACTACTCGCAATTGAATTCAATCAACTGAATCTTGGGATTGTTGTAGAAATCCTACAATTATTTCCTTCATCCTCACGAATAAGGAGAGTAAATGGAGTATTTTCTATGATAAATGCATATTTTATCCCAAACAAATTGAACCCAATTAACATTTTAAATTTCTTCTGAGCAAGTTGTAAAGAAGACTCAACTAAACTTCAGAGGTGGAGTGCATTTTCCTTCAAAATTAAAATAGAAAGAAACCCATGAGAGACCAAATGTTTTACCCAAAACTCGCTGTCACTATCGATATTATTTTCATGCTATGTTACTTAACTTGATAGTACAATATGCCAATAAAACATTTCTTCCTTATTACTAGCTTTCTTGGGTCAGTCAATGAAATGAAACTCTCGTGGTTAAATTTTACTAACACCATTTTTTTCAGTTAAAGTGAGGGCATGGCCACAAGACTTCCTAAGAGCTTACTTTTACTCTGTTCTTTATATACAAAGACATCTGTACTTTGATGCAACAGAACCTACACTTACTTGATATACAAAGAGATCGTGGATTTGAAAGCTACACAAACGATAAAACACTACAATACTAGATAAGGGGTAAGAAGGAACGCATATTTTGTTGTTGTTGTTGTTGTACCAAAGGAGGTACTGAATTTCACTGAAGATGGATCTGTCACGTCATATTTATGCAGCAGAATGCGTTGACTATGCATCGATGAGCAATCAACCTCAGCGTATCTGAACAGAAAATGATCACACCTCACTGCTCCCAGCCAGTTCCCCAAAGTGAGTAATTACATCTTCAAGTTGAGAAAATTGAGTCATATACTTGACATGCAATGCACTGGTTTCATACTGATTAAGCTGCCACTGGAAAGACCATCCCAAATAATCTTGAAACCGCTTTTCAGCAATTCCACTCCTCTGCTTATTCCATCAGGAAGTTTCCGTTTCTTATTTGATTGGTTCTTGTCATCAATTTCCATGCTCTCAATTATTTATATATCAATTTCTAGGGAGCGTATCACATGAGAGAAGTGATTTATTATGAGAGTGAGAAGAACAAATCTTGATCATTAGATCTTACATAAATAGTCAAGATTAAATATAAAGTCACATTAATTTTTTAGGTAATCATGTGATATTTAAACAACTTCAAATCTTGACTATCCATGTATGATTATATGGTCCAGATTTACTCCTCTCATTCTCATTATAAACCACTTCTCTCATGTGATACACCCTTTCAATCTCTATATCTAAATATCTAAAGAGATATCTACAACATGTTTAAGAAAACATTTCCCTTTTCTAAACCATCTATATGCATAGATGATGCAAGCGCTTACGACACCTAATCAAAAGCGGATGCTATATAATAACGTTACATTCTTTTATGAATGTTCAAATATTAAAAAAGTCTGAACTTCTCACACTATATGGTTAGAAAATAATTTTTACAAATCAATAAGACAAGAATAATAAAAGATATATTTACACATAATAAGACTAGAGTAATAAAAGGTGGATTTAATTTTGATATACTATCGATTGAAAAAAAAATTATACAATCATTCAATCATATATTGTCACGTTATTAAGCATTTAATTTTTATAATAATTATCTCAAAATTAGATATATAATAATTTGTGATTAATTAACAATATAAAATACTTTATACTAATAGTGCATAGAATTTATTTTTATAAAAAATATCATTTAATGCAAAAATCATTCAATGCAAAAACATTATTTATTGGTGACAATAGAAGAAGTGGTTTTGCCACTACCTTTCAATTTGAAAGAGTTTAAAGCCTTATTGTGTGACCCAACAAATACCAACAATGTATTTAATAATTGTCCAAATCAGAGTATATGCGTAAATCTTATTCAACATTTTTTTAGGGCTCAAAATTTTTAATTATTTAATTAATCCTAATGTCCTTATTTGAAAATTTTAAACAAGTTTTTATTTGACCACTTTTTCTATTACAAAATCTTACCCAAGACTGAATCAATCCAACTATCTTCGCCGCCATTCATTAAAAACTTTAGCCGCCGAGCGGTCACCATACCCCATCGAAGGAACCAACGTCACTTCACATATTTTATTATATTTCTGAAGTTTGAACAAGCCAAATGACTCCATGGCACACTTTATAAAGACATAGGGCGGGGTAACACTTAGCATTGCCTTAGGAAAACACAAGCCACAGAAGCCATAATGGAAGAGTTGAAGCTGCATGGATTTTGGTATAGTCCCTTTACTATGAGGGTGGTATGGACCCTAAAGCTAAAGGGTATAGCATATGAGAACATAGAAGAAGACCGCTTCAACAAGAGTCCTCAACTTCTTCAATACAACCCTGTGCACAAGAAGACTCCAGTGCTTGTTCATGCTGGAAAACCCATATGTGAGTCCATGATCATTGTTGAATACATTGATGAGATATGGCCACAGAATCCATTGGTCCCCGCTGATTCCTATGAGAGAGCTCAGGCAAGGTTTTGGGTTAGATATGCTGATCAAATGGTATGTTTAGAAACTTAAAATCATGTGTGTTTTTCCAGCCTTTCCAACATGATCATGAGCACTTGGTCTTATACTAAGAAAAGAATAATTCAATTCATATTTTCAGTTATCCTTTGAGCTAACAACGCCACAAATCTAGAATAATGTAGCTAGAAATCATGGTAATTGGATGAAGCGTAATAGTAGATTCCGCTTTTTCATGCAAAGATTACAACTCGTGCCATATTTTGACACCTAATTTTCGACAAAGATTCTGGTTGTCTAACATTTTATTATTTTTTTTGTAGTTAATTAACTTTGTGTACTATCTTAGTTTTCTATGCTCTAACATTCTTATATTGATTCAAAGTGCCAATAATGTTGGGGTCAATGTTTAAAGTTTCCTACAGTTGTGCCACTCTTTTACATCATCAGTGGTGATGAAGAGCGGGAGAAGGCCATAGAGAAGGTCCGGGAACATCTCAGAGTTGTTGAGGATCAATGCTTAGTTGATCAGAAGAAATTCTTTGGTGGGGACATTATTAACATTGTGGACATAGCTTTTGGTTCAATTTTCAAATTTCTTGTATCTATAGAAGCTATGAATAAGTTGAAGGTCCTGGAAGCTGAGAAGTTCCCTCGCTTACATGCATGGTTTAATAATCTCAAGGATGCGCCGGTCATCAAGGAAAACCTCCCTGACAATGGGAAAGCGGTAGCTAATTTCAAGTCTATTAGAGAAAGGATATTGGCATCTTCGATACCTCTTATTAATTAATATATATATAAAGCAACCTTTTGTTGGGCGTGTTCTTTGTGCTACCAAATTCCAACCTTTTGTTGGGTTTGTCGTAGGATGCTTGAAAGTAATAAATGTTTAAGTTGATTGTATTTGCTATGATAATAAATAAAGTTGAGATTGTTATTTGTACAAAACAAATCTAACATTTTCATTGACATCTAAACAAAAAGGGAATGCTCTATTATAGTTTTTATTTTTTGATTTCTTCTCTTTTTATATTTTTCATCGCTCTTTTTCGTTTCCCTATAAAGATTATAAAAAAAAATATGCTCAATTTTTTTCTCAATTAAGTTTCCTTTAAAATCATGCTCAAATCTCAATATTAAATAGGTTATGAATTGCTGCTTGTGATGAATTCAACCAACTAACTCTTGGATTGTCATAGATTCTATAATTATTTCTTTCTTCATCAAGAATAAGGAAAGTAAATGGGGTATTTTATCTGTACAAAAAAAATGGGATATTTTCTATGATAAATGTATATTTTATCACTTGACTATGTCTTTTTAATAAATTATATATTGCTTATTTAACATTGGCCAGTATTTCTCCTTTATATCTATTTATATTTTATGCAAATACTTTCGGCTCAGGTATTTGGATATGGAATTTAATTAGGTGTTAAAATGACCGGATTATAGGATTATAGAAAATAATTTTTTTCTATGGTGTTTAAATGAAGTATTTACTAGAATATGGGAATTTATAAGTATTTACAAGAATACAAGACTTTTATTTTTACTTTTTGAAATAAATCTGCCACACATGGCAATGGATTCAATTTTTATTTTTATTTTTCAACTGAATCTGCCACACATGGTGGCGAATTTGCCAAACATCATATTCACAAAAATATGTTTACAATTTCATATTCCGGTCATTTTAACACCTAAATCCCATATCTGAAATTTTGAGCCTGTATGTCTACCACAGTATTTTTTAAGCATTTAAATTGTTATCTAGCAAGTATAAAAGTACTTTTAATAATAGATGTCCTTCTATTATGTTTTCATGGCCTTAATCATGTCAGATAATTTGCATGAAGGTAATAGACTTTTTGTTCTTTTTTTTTTTTTTTAACCATGCAACGCTTGTAATAGACTATAACTTCCTAAAAATTACTTCCGCATAAATTGTCAAATGGCTTAGCTAAACTTCAAAGGTAGGGTGCAATTCTCTTCAAAAATAAAACAGAAAGAAACCCATGAGAAAGCAAATGTTTTGCCCAAAACTTGCTGTCCCAGTATTATTTTCATGCAATGTTACGCTGATAGTATAATATGCCAATAACATACTGCTTCCTTATTACTAGTCAATCAATGAAATGAAACTCTTGCAGTTAAGTTCGCAGCCTAGTAACTATTTTTTGCATGATGTTGAATATTTGACTTCCATTCCCCAAAAATATCTTCTAAAAATAATTCTTAATCTTACCGCCTTCAATAAAAATAAATAAATAAATAAAACTCTTGCCATTACATATTACTTACACTTTTCTTTTTTTGAAGTTAAAGTGAGGGCTTTGCCACAAGCCTTCCCCCCAGAACTTACTTTTTCTTGATATGCAAAGACATTCTGTATTTTGATGCTACACAACCAACTCTTCTTGATAATCGATATACAAAAAGATCTTGTATTCCAATGCTACATAAAAGATAAAACACTAGAATACTAGATAAGGGGTAAGGAGGAACCTTTTTTTTTCTGTTATTCTAAAGGAGGAACTACATCTTATATAGAAAAATGTTATTTTTACGTACTTATTTGTATGTCTATTGACTATTAGGGTTTGATGTGAAAATAAATAGGAAACTTATGTACGTAATTAAGGAATCGAGTGATAGCATTATTATTTACTATTGTAGTCAATCAATTTCTTGATTATATACGTAAATTCATAAGTGATTGATAGATACTCAAATAAGTATTTCCAAATAAGAGGATTTTTTTACATAAGATCATCTGTGGCTCCATATTATACCATAGAATGAGTTGACTTATAAGATTTATTTGCAATGGAATATGTATGGATGAGTAATCAACTTGTGGATATCCGAATAGTAATTGTTCATACCTCAATGCTCCCAGCCAATTCCTCATAGTGAGTAATTAGGTCTTCAAGTTAAGAAAATTAAGTAATGCAATCTTTTCTATTGCACATTTTGTTGCATTGATAACATGGTCAACATCAGCATGTTTGTCATGGCTCAATAGTCTTTCATCACTGGTCCCCCAGTTAACTGATTCAAAACGCACCTTGCATACTTTTATGACAGCTTGTCAGCATCAATGAGTTGTGTGCAACCTTCAATACTTTTGCCCACATGATTGACTTTTCCGCTTAGGGACGAAAAAGAGCTATCCTCGGCAACAGGTACACAATTTTGTGGAGTGATATATGATAGAGAAATTTCATTTAGAGTAAGGTCTACTCTAGATTTTTTTTCTCCTAAGGTTTTTCTCTTATTGGTCTCCCCTACCTTTCAAACTGACTAATGACTATGTTACATGTGATCCACTATTCTCATTTGAGCCTCTATTGGTCTTCTATTCAGATCATCAAGCCACCTTAATTAGACAAGTTCCTATCATTTTCTCAATAAGTGCTACTTCAACTTTCTCTTATATACACTCATGCTTAATCTTATGTTTTATTGTATGTTCACTCAGCCACCTCAACATTCTCATCTTTGGCACATTGTTTTTTGCTGTCGTTGGCACTTAACTATCCAACATTCACTACCATACAGGAATAAGAATACTAACTGCTACACAAAACCATTCAGGGGCTTTTTTGAAACTTAGAATATCTTACAAGGAGAAAAATTTCAGTGGTATGCCATAGGATTGATAAATCATTGAGTTTAATTTTGGTCCAAAGTGAAACCGAAGATTTTTTAACATTACCGTACAATCATGTTTTGAAATTTGAGTGGCGTGTTTATGTATATATTCTTTGGATCTTTCTAACAGGGAGTTTGTAATAAGGGCCAAATTAGTCTTGGAAATCTAATGATTGATCAAAAGGGTATATTTATATACCTATTTTTATATGATGTATTGTAATTTTTTTGGTTTAATCAAATTAAAAAAAAGGTTAACTATACTTTGGAAATTATCAAATTTTTTTTGTGTAATCTTGAAATTATCTGTAAGTCTTTAGATATTACATAGATAAAATTTGATATTGTCTAGTGTTACAAAAAAGAAAATCTGATCAGTTCTGAAATGCAAAAAATATTATGTAGATAAAATCTAGTTATTTTTTATGAGATTCTGAAATTAACTAAAAATTTTTAAATATCACATAAATAAAATTTGATATTTTTAAGTGTTACAGAAATAAAAATTTAATCATTTTTTGACTTGATTAATTTTTATTTATATGATCCTAAAAAATACTATAATATATCACATATAAAAGGGTGCATCAATATATCCCTTTCATCTACCATTAAATCACCCAAACCAACATGGTCATAACTGGTCGAGTACTAAGTTAGAATCAACCTCACTATTTACTCACAAAACCACTCCTTCCCCTAACTATGTACTGTCTAAACAGTAGCATTATTTGAATATGACTTCTATAGATGCATATTTTGATTTCTAAAGCATCCTATATAAGTAAGCAAGAATTTTGGATAATTTATTAATTAACTCGATAAAAATAGTTTTCATCCTTATCACATCTACGGTATATTCCCCAAAAATATAATTAAAATTTCCAATAATCTATGAATCATCTCCGAATATTTAAAGTGATATCTGAAACATGGTTGAAAAACATTTCCTTTCCCTAGTTTGTCTTCACGTATACGTGATGCAAGCACTTACGACACACGACACCTTGTCAAATTCTGATTATTAACAAAACAAGATTTCCACAATTTCCTCTTGCTGCTGTCCTAACTTCCGACCATGGGTCAAAATTTGCTTTCTCCACTCATTCTTTGAGCCTCAATGGATGTCCAATCAAACTCATCAGAACCCCACATCTTGCTCACTAATTGCTCACTCACACCACTCTTCTTCGCTTCTATCAAGCCCAGGAAGACTACTCTAAACTATCTCACCCATTATTGTGATTTCTCCAATTTTACCTCCACCCCTTGTAACCCTCAAGTTCCAACAGATCAACTTCATTTAAACAAGTCATACTCACCTGCCAAAGCCATTGCCTGCTTCTTCAACCTCTTATTCATCTTCAATCGCCTTCTCCTTTCACATCCTTCCATTCCCTTTTCTGCTCAATGAAGGCTTGAAGAATAGCATCCTCATCATTCGTTGTGAACAAACCCATTTGATTACCAACACCCCATGTTAATCTCACAATGCGAAGCTTCTTCTGCGCCTGGGACATTCTCATCTACATTCTAAAACTCTTCTTTTTGGTCCACAATTGGGGAATTCAAGACATAAGGGTTGTTTGCCAATTAAAAAAATCGGATAACTAGGTGTAATGGGACATGATTTTTAATAAATATTATTTGGTAACTATCTAAATATTTTAAAAGTAGTTTTTATCTGAATTAATTTGAACCTAAAACTGGTTCTTCAAAAAATTAATTTTAAATTAGTTTTATTTTATTCCAAAATTTTCTCCTTTTATTTTGCATCTTTTTATTACTTGTCAATTGTCCTCTGTTGCTATCCACCACCGTTCACGGCCATGGTTCATCTTTATCTGTCGCCGACTAACGCTAGCCACTGCCGGCCCCGTCTGCCACCATTTGCAACCATTGGCCATCACCATTTGCCACCATCCATCCACCATTCGTCACAGCCGATTGACTGCCATCGTCTGTCATCATTGATCGCCGCCATTTGTCATTGCCACCGGCTACCCCCATCCATCGTTGTTGCTGCCAGCCACCACCGCCGACCAGCACCACCACTGGCCACCACTATCTACTGCTTTCTGTTAGATTAATTTCTTTAATGACATAGTCAAAAAGAAAAAAAAGTACAAAAGAAGAAAAAGAAGAAAAATATATGTTAAAACTAATTTTTAAATTATGGAACTAAACAATGTTTAATTAAAAATTAATTTATTTTTATACTGATTAATATAATTAATTCTATTTTATGCCATATTAACTTAGTCTTTGAGGTTGCTAAACACCGCAATAGTCTACTGAGCCTTTCAATCTATCATAATCCTTAGTTGGGCCGAACCCAGTTGGCACACTTGCGTCAGAATGTGCATACTCTCCTTCCTCTTGAGATACGTTTTCTGCAATCCAACCCATATAGCCGTGGTAGATCGAATTGTTTGCATTTGGCTCATTTTGAGACAGCCCCAAGTCCCTTAACACTTCTTCAGTCCTCCTATCATCCTCAAGCCCAATAGTCATCACGCTACAAGAGTTGGACGGTTGCACCTGGACCCCTTTATTCTCGATCACATTTTCAATGTTTGCCTCCATTATTGGCTCATAATTGTTTCCCTTCTCCAAAGTTCTAGACGTGCCAGCTGTTGTTTCGTAAACCACAACGATATTATTCTCCTCATTAATGCTTGGGCTGACAATTGGATACTTCTATTTTATTTATTACTCTTCACAGATTTTAAACACGCTTTCATTCACATAATTATGCACCCATAAAGTTTCAAAGACACTTACAGTGTACCGAACTCCAAACTCTGCAACAAGATAAACTCTAGAAATGGAGAGTGAAGAGAACTCCGTGGGAAACTGTGCTCACGAGAGGGGTCTCTCGTATGTTCACATGATTCCAACCTTGCATAGGCCCATCTTGGCACCAAAGGAAGCCAATATTGCTGTCATTGACATGGGTGCACTTGGGAATGGCTCGATGCCAAGGTCTCGTGTTATTGAAGACATTAGAGATGCCTGTCGTCGCTTGGGTTTCTTTCAAGTAAGTCTACATATGTATTAAAATCTAAAAAACCCCTCGCACGAATGCAGACATCGGTATTCTTAGTGTTGCCACTTGCCATCATATGATTAGAAGTATCCTAAGAATGTGGAAATATTGAACTTACTTTCATCGATATAATATTGGCATCTTAAATGTGTATAAATGTTCCAATTAGCTATTTATTATTTGATTTTCTTTGGAGCATTATATGTATGGCAGATGACCTATACTTTTACTTAAATCTAGCTCCTTGCATCCCAATTACAGAAGAGTCCTAATATTTGGATATAGATCTTTAGTGTCAATTGATCATTAGAGATTTATGCATAAATGTAAGTGAAAAATTCATTAACATGATTAGGGAATCAAGTGACTACATTGATAAGTGATAATGTTATTACCTAATTCTCCAATTATATATCCGATTCCATTGCCAATGGTCGATTGAACCCCAAATAACTATGTGCAAATAACTGGCAATTGTTCTAACTTAATTATCTGTATTTTTTTGCCAAAAAAATTCATCGTCCCCACTTTCATTGTCTTATGCTGGAAACTTTCAGATCGTGAACCATGGAATCAGCCAGTCAGTGCTGGATGAGGCTATCTCTGTAGCATCCACTTTTTTTGATTTGCCACAAGGAAAGAAGTTGGAGTTGATGTCAAATGATGTGCACAAGCCAGTGAGGTACGAGAGCTTCCAAAATGGGGCTGACAATGTCCAATTGTGTAGGCTTTTCCTTAAACACTATGCTCACCCCTTGCAGGATTGGATTCATATGTGGCCTCAAAATCCATCAAAATATAGGTTTGTGTGTATATATATATATATATATATATAACTTCATTTTAGCTGAAGTTGAAGCTACTTATTGATTGCTCTTCAAATTAAAAATCTAATTAGGCTTGTGGGTCTTTGTATAGGCTTAATTAGTCTCACATTACCTAGAATAGGCTCTTAATGAGTCGTTACATATGAACCTGTTTCCATGAATTAACACATTTTGGATAGGATTGTAAACTTGTACTCAGGATTTTTTTATTTTCCTTTTGTGTCTGTGTGTATGTGTGTGTGTGTAGATTCAAGTATATTATAAATACATTTATATGGGATAAGAGTCATCATAAATGAAATCCACTCCTAGTTTATCTAGAATATACAACATAAATGTTTTTAATCCCATATATATATATATATATATATATATATATATATATCATTTTAGACATTTAGGGATATTATATAAATAATTGAGTATTTTAATTACATTCCTAATAAATGTGATGGAAGGATTTATTACTTTACTATATTTACCATTAACATAATTAAAATCTCTCTATATTATATACTAATCTCTAATTGTTAACACATGATTTTTTTTATTTATATTCAATCATAATACAACTAAAATCCCCAATTACTAATACATAGTTTTCCAAATATTCAAATGATATCTCAAAAAAAAAAGAGTGGGTACAAACAACAGCACTCAATATGTAAATCAAAAGCTTTCTTGACTCCATTTATAATTTGTAGGGAGAAGATGGGGAGATATTGTCAAGAAGTGAAGAAAGTGAGCTTAAAAGTGATGGATTCCATTATTGAGAGTCTTGAGATAAATCCAACATATTTAACCAAAAAGATTGAAGATGGGGTGCAAGTCACAGCATTGAACTACTACCCCCTAAGCCCCAAAATTGATGACGTTATGGTAGGAGTCTCACCACATACTGACCACAGTTGCCTGACCCTTGTGCACCAAAGCTATCCTGGGCTAGAGATAATGGATATGGTGGATGGCACATGGAAGGTGGTCCCACAAATCCCAGGTGCACTTCAAGTCCATGTGGGTGACCACTTTGAGGTACTCAGCAATGGTTTGTACAAGAGTGTTATGCATAAGGCTACCCTTAACAAAGAGAGTGCCAGAATCTCCATTGCTAGCTTGTTCAGTTTGGGGATGGATGATACGGTGGAGGCTGCTAGAGAGCTTGTGGATGATCAGCATCCTCAGAAGTACAGGAAGAGCAGCTTCAGAGATTTTCTCAACTTTCTGGCTTCTAATGAGATTGCCAAGGGGAAGACCTTCCTTGATACTCTCAAGATCATAAACAACTAGTAGTTGTAAATTGTAATGTTGGTTCCCTCTTATAAATTTTAGTTATTCCTAGGGAAAAAAAAAAGTAAAAATAAATCTATAAATAATAGTTAAGTAATTTGTTAATGAACAAAGGTGTCTTGGCGCTTGGTTGGTATATGGCCTAAATGAACAAAGGTTGAATAGATAAAGGACCCATATCAAATAGTGTAATTCAAAAAGAAATGAAAATCAAGACACTTTTGTGGGCTTTTTTAGCCTAACTTTATATTGAAACAGAGTATTGAGGAAATTGGAAAAGTGATTATTACATTAACTTATTGGTTTTTATACAAGTTGGGATAACTAAATTCATAACAAATTGGTACATCAAAGTTAGTTACAAGATTTAACTGACTGAGTCTAATATTTTAGATTACAACCTGCATGATCCATGGAAATGTTCGCCTTTTATTGGCCATCACCAAATGGTTCCAAAATTTGGTTCTGTTAACTATAAAATCTAGTAGTTATACTACCATTGCTACCTTTTCCATTATCAACAATTTGAGTGGGAGAACTTACTTTGTGAAAGTACTCAGTCTCTTCTTCAAATATATTAGTTCCCCTTAATGAATGTTTTTCCATGGCCCTTATTCCCTCTAACTCCATAGCCATTTCTTTCATGGTTGGTCTCTCCTCTCCTTTTAGCCTAAGACACTTTTTTGCTAGGTTGGCAACTTCAATTACATGCTCAACATTTGCATCATTGACTATATAGTTGTCTAGTATTTGATATGAGCGACCTTCATTCACTAGAAAACAAAAAACATTGATAGATTTCTGTCACTCTTAGTTCTAAGAAAGGAAAGTGCCTTCTTGCTTGTTAGTAGCTCTACTAGGACAACCTCGAAACTATAGACATCACTTTATTCTATTAGTTGACTTGTTTGCAAGTATTGCGGATCAAGGTAACCCAATATGCCTTGCACCAAAGTGGTCAATTGATCTTGATCAAGAGGAACAAGTTTTGAAGCTCCAAAGTCAAAAACTCTTGTTGTGAGGTTTTCATCTAGAAGTATGTTTGCAGTTTTGATATCTCTATGTATGATTGGTGTAGAAGCAGCATAATGCAAGTATGCAAGGGCTTTTGCAGTCTCGACCGTAATTCTCATGCGTATTGTCCATGAAAGTCTATGTGCTTAGCCTTTTTCAACCTGTAGATGATCAGAGAGTGTCCCATTAGTGATGAATTCATAAAGAAGCAAAGGAACTTCTATTTCTAAACAACAACCTATAAGCTTCATAACATTCCTATGGTTCATTTGAGAGAGCACAACCACTTTATTGATGAATTGCTCAATCTCACTTTGGTTAGAGATTTTGGACTTCTTAATAGCAACAACCCTACCATTTGATAACACACTTTTGTACACTATTCCACGTCCACATTTACCTATTATTCTTTCCTCATCATAGTTGTTGATTGCTTTCTTGAGCTCTTCTACCATGAAGATTGTGGCACTTTCCCTGGACCCATGATATGAATTAATTTGTTGCTGTAATAATGTACCTCCATTTTGTTGGAAATATTTTTCTCTTATTTTGGTGAGCTCTCTTTCTCGAATTTGGGGATATATGTTTATGCATCCCACAAGTAGTGCCAATAGACTTAAACTCAAACCTAAAATAAGAGTTAAGATTTGTTGTCAGAAATTGATTTTGATAAGGGAATATATATGCTTAATCAACAAATAATAATGCTATCAATCCAATAAAGTTGACATAATAAATGGGGTGATATAAGAGTTGAGACTAATTTCCATACACCAACAATGTAAAATAATTTTACATTATCATTTAATAAAAATTATGGGAATTATCATGTTATGATGGGTAGTTACGTAGAAATAAACTATGTTGGCAATTCTTTTGATTTTTATTGAATAATAGTGTAAACAACTTTATACTTTTAGTTCATGAAAATTATTCTCATAAAGGTTTCTCTGTATATTTATACTTTACATTCATTTCAATTGCAATGATAAGGTCATAAGGGAAAAAATGCACACACACAACAAGCCTAGCTAGTCATTTATTTTTGGTTTAATTATTCTGTAGATTCCTATAATTTCACTCAATTTTTAATTAGGTCCCTATAGTTTAAAAATTTGTAATGAAGTCCCTAAATTATATAAAATTTTTCAATCAGGTCCCCGTCTGCATTAACCGTGACAAAAACATTTTGAATATTTCCTAATATTCTTAACTCCATCACCACCAAACCCAAACCATAAGCCCACTCATATAGGATCCCTTTCCCTCCCTTATCTTCGTTGTCCTCCCCTTTCTCCTCACTTCCTTTACTGCAAATTCTCCTTCCACCGCACCACTTTTTTCCCTCACCACCACCACTGCCGCCATCACAACCACCACCACCTCTCCTACTCCATCCTTTGGTGTGCCACCAACTCCTCTTCCCCTTCCACAAACTTAGTCACTAACTCCATCTTCGGAAAAGAGGGTGGCAGAGTGCTGCCGCCCTCCTCCATTTCCACTGCCCTCCTTCTTCCGTCGGGTCATTTGGTGGCTTGCGGTTTTGAGTTCATGGCAGCTAGGCAGTAGTGCTAGGCAAAAGTGGTGACGAGTTGATGCGGTGGAGCACATGGGAGGAGGAGAGGAGGCTGCGGTGGTGGTGATCCGGTGGTGTAGTACAGGTTGGCTTTGGGGAATCTAATTAGAAGGAGAAAGAGTGGCAAAAACAGCGGTGGCTATGGCTCTTTCTCAGGATTGAAATTTCTTTTTTTTACTAATTTGGGTCATTTTTGGCTTGTTGATTTTGCCCCTATGTGGTTTTTATTTTGGTTTTGAATTGTTGATGGGTTGTGTCACGCTGAAGAATGAATCTTTGAGCTTGAGATCAAAGTTGTTTTTGGTTATGTTAGTGCTTGAAGGTTGAATCTGGTTGTCATATGCTTATTGTATGTTGCTTTAGAGTTGTTGAAGATAATACTTCACACTAGCAATGCATGAAGTTGTAGAGAGTTTTGAGGGAGAAAAGGAAATTTTAGTGTGCATCATAGGCTGAGGGCTATGGTATATACCATTAAATCCCTGTTATTGGATGATGTGTTATTGGATGATGCGATACATGGTGCATCATATTTGAGATAGTCCATCATAAAATGTGCCTACACATCAAACGTTTTTGTAATAGAAAATAATTATAGAGATTTGATTACATATTTTTACTTAATCTAAGGACGTGATTATAAATTTGTAAACTACAGGGATCTAATTAAAAATTGAGTGAAACTGCATGGACCTACAAAATAATCAAACCTTTATTTTTTTGGGTAATTATAGGCCTAGTCATTTAATAATGACATATTGACTTGCAAAGATCGCTTCTTTTTCTAATTTATGTAATTATTTTAATGTAAAAGTTTTTTTTTTTTTATTAGGGGTAGCAAAATCTTGGGGTTGGGATAAGTCGACCCCAGAGCGGTGTAAGAAACACGATATATACTTAATGCAATTACAAGTATGAGATTCCCCATGGATTTGTCTTTGCGTTGGCAGCCTTTGCCATTTCTCAACCCATCTCCTTCATATCCCTTGGGGCACGAACACTTGAAATCGCCGTGAAGATTTTGGCAAATGTTGCTGTAGGGGTTGGGCTTCATATTGCACTCGTTGATATATGAGGGAACCATGATATCATATAGCGTTCAATATATATTGTTAACAAAAAATTGATTATCATCATAGTGGGTGTGTTTTATATTCATGTCTCGAGTTTAACAGTAATTTTAAAGAATGAAATTAAGCCATGAAAAAAAGAAGAGTAAAATTAAAAAAATATTCGTGATTCAAAAAGAATGGTTTAAATAAGACACTGGTTAAAAATATAAAACAAAAGATTACAATTAAAACAAATTATTTATGTTATTTAGATATGGTTATTACAATTAAATTGAATTATCATATCAAATATTTTTAATTAGTTCTTTTTATAAAGATTTTTGTTTTATTATGTAATATTCTAAACCCTAAAACAAGAATATATAATACACAATATGATGAATACCAGTGAAATATTCACTTTCAAGGTCTATTATTTTATTAGAGCTAAATACAAAATATATAAAAACACAATATATACAATATAGTTGATGAAAATTCTTTCAACAACTCTTACCTAATCGTGAGATCCGTACAAACATAAACATGGTCTTGTGGCATTTGGTCTCACAATGATGAAATTGGGATTGTGAAAATGTTTTTCTCCCCTTAAGATTAAGTTTCTGTCCGTGATGCATTTGGTGAAGTCAAATGCCTCACACACCAGATTATCTGATTGTGAAGATGATATAGCAATATATGATTTAGTGCAACTAATTAGATTGTAAATTGTAATTAGTAATATATGATCTAATTAGTGTGCATGAATTCCTCTTCACTCATATATATGCAAACAATTGTAAATTGTATGGGTGCAACTAACAAGTGGTGATGTATTAGGATAGTTGAGTCAAATATTTTTACTGATATAACAATATATGATTGATTGTCTGTGTAAAATATTTTTACATTGATAGTATATCAAAATTAAACCCTGAAAGAAAATTGTAAACATGCAATAATTTAAAATTTTATTTACTATTAATTGGAAAAAAAATTAAGTATATCAAAAAAATAATTCCATTGAAAATTATATTATCACTTTTTTCTCATCAACACTGTATAATATTTAAAATTATTATTTTCATTTTTGTTTACCTATACTTACATACAATTATAAAAGTCTACATCATATGTGGTATATGTAGTGTAATTAATTTTTCAAAATTTTTAATAATTTTTATAGTTATATCATGTTATAAAATTGATTTTTTTCTTTGAATTTTATAATTTAATATGACTTTAAAATTATTAAAAATAATTTTAAAAAGTTACGCTATGTGTGTAAAATTGAATTTACCAAAAAACTAATTATGAAATTGAGTTTTAGATAATAAATTGAGTTTAAATTAAAATATTACATAGAATACTATGTTAATATATATATATATATATATATATATATATATATATTAAAAAAAAGGCGTTAATTTTGAAAGTGCGAGTATATAGGATGTAGGAGTGGCCAAGCATGATATGATGTAAACTGAAGAAACAAAGAAAAGATAGTGAGATAAAAAAGGAGAAATAAAGAAGTTGATAGGAGAGAGAGAGAGAGAGAGGAAAACAAAACACACTAAATTGGTGGTATATCTATATGTCTTTATTGGAGAAAAATAGTAACATTAGAGAATAATACTTTTATCCATAAATTGATGTGGCAATATTATAGAATATCTAATATGTCATTATTATATTGTGTCACATCTTGTGTCATAACTTTAATATATTATAATAGATGTTAGTAAAACTTATAACATGACCCCATGGACGTGTCCCCAATATGGGTGTTTGTGGTGCAGATTTGATTAGTTTTGAATAAAAAATTTTATTTAATTCAAATAATATAATTTAGATAAAATACCTATTTTGGTCTCTGATAAAAATTTTAGGAGATAAATTAGTTTTTCAAGATTTGAAAGTCTACAAATAGTACCTCACCATTCAAAAAAAGGGACATATTAGTCCTTTTGTACATATTTGTACTGCCAAAAAATCTATACAAATTCTGTATGGAGGGACTAATATGCCCTATTTCTTGAATGGTGAGGGACTACTTATGAACTTTCAAATCTTGAAGGATTAATATGTCCCTCGAAATTTTCGTCAAGGACCAAAATGAGTATTTTATGTATAATTTATAGCGGTTTGAATTGGATTGGTTTAGTTTAGATTTTAAATCTGATCCGATCCAATCCAATTTTTTTATAGTTTGGATTAGATCAGATTGATCAATTTTTGAAAAAAATAAAATTTTAAATTTATAATATTATAAAATAGAAGTAATATGCGTCAATCAAATGAATAAACAAAACATAAGTAATTAAATATTTATAAAATATTATTTAAGTAAAAATGATACATAAATAAAAAATTATATAATAAATTTAAATTATTATAAGTAAAAGCACAAACTTAATAATAAAAAAATTATATTACATAATATTATGCAGTGTGGATTAAATTAGATCGGTTTAATCTAAAATCTGATCTAATCCATGCGATTTGTAAAAAATAATATCCAATCCAATTCAAACTTTTACGATTTTAATCGATTTTTGATTTGGATTGATTTAGTGATTTTGATTGGGTTGGATTAAATTTGAACACCCTAGTTCCCAAAGCACAAAGATAAAGGACCGAGGCGGCTTCCATGAAAAAATGTTTTCACAAGCGTCACAAATACTTTTCTTCCCTGGACCACTTTTCTTACTCATATTAATGCTTCATATAATATTAATGGGAAATTCAAGGCGACCATTATTTCCATGAAGAGATATGATATTTGGACTTGCATATGCAACGCATACGCACGGAAGTGGCTTAAAAAATGAAAAGTGGGGAAGAAATACACTTGGCGAGGGACATAAGATGGAGTAGAGGAAGGTTGGTGTATGGTGGAGAAGTCGAGATGAAAAGGGTCTCTAGCAAACTGAAAAATTCAAAAAGCTTAACACACGACACCATACCCGCGAAAGCTTTGCCCCAGGACGTGCACCCGTAAACCATGTTGGGTGAAACTTCCTCTAAAACCTCTCCCCAAGGACGTGCACCCGCAAAGCCGAAGTAGGTAAAACTTCCTCTCCCATCGACAAGACACAGTCGCTGGCGAGCAGATCCCCCAGCCCTTCAGCTTCTCTGACATTCAGTTGAAGGCCAACATCACTCTCTATCTAAATCGCTCCACTACCACTCGCTCGGCACTTGCCATTGTCCACCAATGGCACCTCGCCTTGGTGACCACCCCACTAGGATTTGGAACGACGACGAGCCTAGAGTTTTTGATGAGCCAAGGAAAAATGGTGGGTTCTGTGCTAGAGATTCCCCCCAATCCAATGGTGCACGCTTTGTTGCTTAATGTTTTGCTCCTTGTTTCATAATCTTCTTACTTCAGTGTTTAACAAGTTTGAATCTTTTCTTCTTTCTTTGTTTTTTTGTTTTGTTCCGTGGTTTCGTTTGGAGTGAACTAAGAGTAGTGAACTAAGAATATATTTACAAATTAAATTAGATTATTGTAATATATGTGAGCCTGTTTTGTGGTGCACGTCACAGTAGTGCTGTTCTAGGATTCATAGAGAGATAGGGTTAATGTAAGCATTGAAATAACAAATTTTCTACATGAACCTGATCCAAATCAGATTCCAAGCGATTTCGTGTTGATTGCAATTTTGGTGTTGAATGCAATTTTTGCACTTTATTTTAGGTGGTTCATTGATTTTTTGTGTGTGAGGGAATGGAAGTAGTTGTTTGACAAGTTACTTTTGTTTCTCCAAGTCATGAAAAGGAGGAGGAAGATTCATTTTCAGTTCAAGATTCAAGGAGTGCTTTAATAGTGGAGAAGCAAATGATTAGGATTTTGCATGAGCTTTTGATTTTGACCTTGCACAAGAAAATAAATTTGGGCTGCTTGAAAGAGTAATTGATTCTTCCAAAGATCATAGCCCATACCATTCACAAGTTATCTTCGCATATTTTACCTCTCATTCAAGGGTAAAGCCACTATTATTGTTCTTAGAGAAGGGTATAATAATTAAAAACTAGTAGATCCACATTCTTTCTCAGAAGGAAGAGTTTTATTATATCCTACTAGCAGGGATTCTTCAACCTTGTTGTAAAGGCACAAGCTTAGGATCTTATGATGATTATATTATGATTTGTGTGTTTTGCTTGCTTGGCTATTTTTGCCCTTCCAAAATGTTTGTAATAAGTAATATTACCAGTGGTTAGTTTATAACCTTGTGAAACTCAATTATACTTACTCTCGTCATTTTTTAAGATGTATATTCTCATCTAAATGTTCAAATAGCATTGTAGTTTAGATGAGTCTATGTGGCTAAGATATTGAATTTGTCTTGCCACTAGAATGTAAAACATTATTATAACAGTGCTAAATGTTAATACTATCATAATTTCTATATATTAATTATATTGGTTTTATGTATAGTTCAATAACCTTTTCCTACTAAATGGCGTGGACAAAAGCATAGTTTATATACTAATAAAATTTTCATGATTGCTATAGTGTTAGACTTGTCCTATCCATTGGTGTATTCATCTATTGTCTACTGCAATGGTGTGATACTAAGGTGTTATGGTCCTATCTGCTGCCTTTAGTTCTTAGCTATAGAGCTAACATAATCATATATGTGCTCCTGTTCTGTTCTTGATGTTGTCCTTTTTTGTAGGCACCATGCATTTTGCCGAACTTTAAATTCTCACTTTAAAAGAAAGAAGGTATCATATCACGTAATGATGAATATATTAATCTATGGGGTATATATAGGTGATGGTTCATCTCGATAAGGTCCTTGAATAAAGGAAAAAATAACTACACAAACAGCATTTTTTTTTCCTCATGTCTCTTAAGAGTAAAATTACTCTTTGTAATGTATTTTTCTTTCCATGTTGATCCACTTTTGTCAAATGCAAGGAACTAAACAATCTTTTTGGCTTTTACATATTAAATAAATATTTTGACATCCCATCATCAATTGAAAAATTTATATATAATTATATTTGTAGTTTGTTTAAGATAACATGATATGATATGATCCTACGGTACCACTTTTTATCTGTGTTTTTTTATATACTTGTGATTGTCATAATTATTAGGAACTAGGAACGAGAATTAAGTATGGTTCATGCGCTCTTAAAAGTTGTATTATGTTACTCATATATATATTTTACTCACATATATGTCATAAGATGCGTTAACAATAATTGAATGAATATATATTTTGTTTTGCACCATTAATGCTATAGTAATTATAAATGGTATTTTAATAATGAGAAGTAAAAGAGTCGATATTTAAGAGTGAGTTTTGTATGGAAAATTACTTTTGGCAGAATTGGAATGAGCTCAAAAAGATCACATGCTTAATTGTTGTTTACTATCTAATGCACATTGTGACTGGCATACATTATCACCTGATTCTGTCATGTTCTTCTATCGGTTTCTTTGATTCTTAGAGGTGCAAATGACTATATGCTGATGAGACGGCTAGAGCTCTGCTTGATGCATTATCAATTGTCAAGAGAACTCTTGAATCCATGTGGAATCCTTTATGTTATGTAGCTCTTTGATAATTATGTTTTGGTTTCCTATCGTTGTATATTTTATCACTTAAAAAACATATATGGTGAAAATTTTATGATGCAAGTGCTTTCTATCAATGCTGCTGATTAAGAATATCATTAAGCTGGCAGTGGGGTATTGTGAAAATGCATTTATAGAATAGAAGAAAAAGTAAGGATTGATGGTAAGTGTGGCTGCTAATCCTACTTCTATTGTTTTTGCAAACACGTTTTATATTGCCAGAGTATCTGATGCAAAAGGATCAAACTGTGAATCTTGATGAGGCCAAAGACAAGTTGAAACAGGCTGGGGTCCTTAAAGACAAAATGGTTGCTTTAGAAAGGCAACTACCCCTAGCAGCTGACAATACAATTTTTTCTTTATAATTTTTTTTTTTTGTTGCAAAGAATATTCTCAAGATATGGTTTGCTAAATTGTTTCCTTAGATTATGGAATTGCGTGTGTGTGTGTGTGTGTGTAGAACTTAGTTGTCACATTCACTTTCTCTTGATGAAGTTCAGTTCATATGATTAATATTGTTTCTAACTAACTATTAATGATTCAAATTCTTGCAAGTGGATACAATGTCTCTTCTACATTTCATGGCGATTGTTTCTCTAAATTATGATATTCTTGTAGTTGATAATGCCAGCGGCCTTCTTACTAGTCCTAAGGCAGAACACTTCAGAGGTGTAATATAAATTTGAACTAAGTTGATCACTTAGATATTGCTGTTTTTTTTCTCATAAAGTGTAATTAACAGTGAATTATTACAGCAATGATAACATAATAGAAATGATCCTTTACTATTAATATATTTGTGTTTTGGTCTTAAACAATGTTCTATTATATAGATAGTGGTTTTGTATGCAGCTCATATCTTTGGCATAGCCTTATACATGTGTTTGAAAAAAAAAAAAAAACTTACAATAATTTGCTAACACCACATCTTGGAAAAAAAATTTCGCATTTACTTGCTCTGAAAGAGTTAGTAACAAGTGTAAACATGTTGGTAATTTACTTTTCATATATTGGTAACAAGTATTATCTTTTGACACTATCAATTCTACTCATAGGGATCCAAATAACATGAAACTAATGCTTCCTTTGCCAATTATCATATAATTATTTCTTGCAATTGGTTGGTAACTCCCTTAAATAAGTTGATAACTTTAGTTGAAAAAGTTGGTGATTGGGAGAAGAAGTTGGTAACTTCTCAAGCCTTAGTTAATCTCAATAGGCCTATAATTTCTTGTTATATTGAAGATATGGGGATCCAAATAATATGAAATTAAAGCAACCTTTGTCACTTATCATACAATTATATACTGCAACTAGTTGGTAATTCAATTAAATAAGTTAATAATTTTAGTTCAAAAAGGTTGGTAACTGGGTGATTAAGTTGGTAGCTTCTCAGATCTTGGTTAATTTCCAAAGACCTATAATTTATTGTTAGATTGGGTTATGGAGCAAGGCAATATGACACCACTAGCATCATGACATTCATGTCTTGGGAATCAAATTAACATGGAAATATAGCTACCTTAGTCAATTATCATGCAACTATTTTCTGCATATGGTTAGTAACTCAGGTGCAAACGTTAGAAATTTTAGTTCAAAAAATTGGCAACTGAGAAGAAAAGTTGGTAACTTTTCAAGACTCGGTTATTCTTAAGAGTCCTAAACTCCCTGTTAGCATGGGTTGCAGAGCGAGCAATATAAGTTGTTAGCACATTCACTTCATATCATAGGGATCCAAATAATATGGAATTGTAAGCTATCTTTACAATTATGATGGAATTATTTTCTGCACATAGTTGGTAACTCGGGTGCAAAAGTTGGTAACTTTTTAAGATTTGGTTATTCTTAAAGGATCTATAACTCCCCATTAGCATGTGCCTACTTTCTACAAAGTTATGTACATTTGACTCCTTTATAAAGCGAGATATGTTAATTTATTAGTACATTTCAATTTGACTGAAGTTTGAACTTAAATATAATAAGAATAAAAAGCAAAATTTATATGGGGAAAGTTCAAAAGATGGTATTGAAGCTGGAAGAGAAAGGCGAGGAGACTGAAGGTAGGCGTAGGAAAAAAGCAAAACTATTTCTAACTCTCAAGTGTGGGTGAGAATGCTTGAGCATAAGCCTTAGCCAGACCACCCAGTTTCTAACTTAAGCAAGCACGCTCGAGCGCGCAACCTTGAGCTCAAGCATGGGTGAGTTACCTACTTTTTTGATCGAGTTACCGACCAATTGCAACAAATAATTGCATAACAATTGTCTAAGATAGCTTTGATTATAGGTCTTATGGATCCACATAACTTCAATATGACAAGGAATTATATATCTTTGGAGATTGACCTAGATGCACAAATTTACCAACTTATTGAATAGAGCTACCAATCAATTGCAGGAAATAATTGCATGATAATTGCCAACAACACATATTGCCCTACTCCCCAACTCAAGCTAACAAAGAATTATAAGTCTTTGAAGAATAACCAAGACCTGAGAAGTTATCAACTTCTTTTACCAATTACCAATATTTTGAACTAAGTTACCAACTTTTTTAACCGAATTACCGACCATGCACAGCATATAATTACGTGATAATTGGCCAAAGTAATTTTAATTCCATGTTATTTGGATCCTCATGACATGAATTGATAGTGCCAATGACTTATATTGGCCTGCTATCAGCTCATGCTAACAAGGAATTAGAGATCACTTAAGAATAATCAGGACCTAAAAAGTTATCAACTTTTGCTCTTAGTTACCAACCAGTTATAGGAAATAATTGCATGATAATTGACAGAAGTAGCATTAGTTCTATGTTATTTGGATCTCCACAACTTCAATATAACAAGGAATTATAGGTCTGTCAAGATTAACCAAGACATGAGAAGTTACCAACTTCTTCTCTTGGTTAACAACTTTTTGAATTAAAGTTACCAACTTATTCAACCAAATTACCAATTAGTTGTAGCACAAAATTGCATAATAAGTGACAAAGGTTGATTTAATTCCATGTTATTTGAATCATCATGACTTCAATACAACAAGGAATTATATATCTCTAAATAATAACTAAGACCAAAGAAGTTATAAACTTCTTTTCCCAATTACTAATTTTTTGAACTAAAGTTACTAATTTTTCCAACCAAGTTTCCAACTAGTTACAACAAATAATTACATGATAATTGGTCAAGATAGCTTTGATTCCATATTTTTTGAATCCCCATAACATGAATTGAGAATGCCAATGACTCATATTGCCTTGCTCCCAACCCAAGCTTGCGAGACCTGAGAAGTTACCAACTTCTATTCTTCAAGGACCTATTCTACCTTTGTAATTATGATGGAATTATTAATGTGCATAGTCGGTAACTCGGGTGCAAAAGTTGGTAATTTTAACACAAAAAGTTGGTAACTGAGAGGAAAAGTTGGTAACTTTTCAAGGCTTATTAGTATTGTTACCAACTTTTATTCTTCAAGGACCTATTCTACCTTTTGTAATTATGTTGAAATTATTTGTTACACATAGTTGATAACTCGGATGCAAAAGTTGATAACTTTAACACTAAAAGTTGGCAACTAAGTGGAAAAGTTGATAACTTTTCAGGACTCGTTATTCTTATTAGCATGGATTAGGTAGCAGCCAATATGAGTTTTTGGCAATATCAATTCATGTCATAGGGAATCCAAATAACATGGAATTGTAAGCTATATTTGCAATTATGATAGAATTATTTGTTGTGCATGGTTGGTAACTCAGGTGCTAAAATTGGTAACATTTCAGGACATGTTATTTTTTTACATACCTATAACTCTTGTTAGTGTGGCTAAGCATTAGATGAAATGTTAATAGGCTCAAAGATAAAATAGTAATTTCACAAATAAATAAATAAATAAATAAATAAAAATCGTTTAATTACAAGGAAGTACTACTACAAAAAAAATCTTGGCTCTTTGGCCTTAGTAACTCGGCTAGCATAGAACTTCATGCAATCTTTACTCGACATCATTTCTTTGAATCTTTGCTTCAAACCATAAAATAAAGCTCTTATGCAATTTTTACATGACTGCCCATTGTGGCCAATCCAAAACTAAAGAAGCTCTTCTATAATATCATCTTCCACGCAATAGAATAAAGCTCTTCGACAAAAATAAGTTAGCCATGTCTGCAAATATAAAATTTTAACATGTTCAACTAATGAATAATGCTGCACACACTTACACACAAATTGTCACGTCAGCACAGTATTTACCATCTAAATACAGTGGTTCCATCTCACTTTCTACACGCCTAGACTCTGATTCTATCACATAACCTCCATGTGAGCAGATGTAAAGATAATTGATATGCAAGAAGCTTTGCCCCCAAATAATTGCCTAAAACTAATATTAGCCTCAAAACCTTTGCATCAGCTGTCTATTGGATTGCAACAAACAACTTAAAAAATGAACAAGGAAGGCAAGAGTGGCTGATATTAAATCACCAGTGGCTTCAAATGCTTTTCTTCATTACATAAATTCTTTGTTTGCTAAATTTTTTTTTTTTTTAACAAAAGGAAACATTGGATAGTGTGTGAAGACATAGTTTCCTAGACTACGTTGCCTATTATCCAAATATAAACTATTTACTCAAAACAATACCATATCTGTCATCAAAATGATGGAATACAAAAATTGTAAGGGTGCCAACAAAAGCAATAAATAAAATAGTGTAAGAAACATATACTTACTCTTTGTCATCAAGCTTCGCTTGAGTTCCTCCATATCCAGGTAAAAGGGTAGTATCACCTTCATTTACGGTCACAGGAATTACCTTCCCATCCTTATCGCAAAGGCCGCCAACAGCAATAAATTTTCCAAAGTTCAACTGAAGCAAAAGAATTAGTAAATCATTACCAGCTTAGTAAATGTACTTCAACAGAGTAAGAGTTCAACGCAAAATGTACTGTTTTAATAATAAATTATGTATTAAAAAATATAACATTAATTGTGCCAAAAACTTTTGAACTAGGAGACTAATTTTTTTTCATTTTGGAGTAGAAAACTGAAAAAAACGAGGAAAGAAAACAACAATACATAAGCAAAAGACAACTATAACAATCTAACTCAAAATTAAGACATCTAATCAGCTTTTTGCCAATATAATGCAAAGTTTGGGATTTTTTTTGTGGGTCACCACCACCATAATAAGCACTAAGATTAAATGTCAATGTTTGACCCCAAGCCAAACCTGCAATAATTCACTCTTTCTCAACATGGGATGCAAAATCTTACTTCTTTTTTCTTTGCCTATCATATCAGACTAATAGTAATGGTCTTTTTAACCAATTTAGTTGTGATTAGCAATAAAGCAATACAAATATAATTACCACCAAAACATTACAATCCAAAGTCAACCTCAAAAAGGCCTGTTTGGTTTCAAAAAATATTTTCTTTTACAAATTCTTGAAAACAAGAAACAAAAAACAAGAAGGCATTTTTGTAATAAATATTAAAAACAGGAAACAAACAAAAAATATTTTCTATTTTCTAAAACCAAAAATGCACTTGGCATCTGTCGAGTGACTTCATTACATTGTAAGCAAAATATTATAGGAAAACAATCCCAATGGCACGATAAACAGGAACATTAGGCTAATGTTCAACACACACATAATAGGACCTAAAGAGACTGTATCCGCAAAACCATAGGTTCAATAAGTCTCTAAAAATTTATTGCTAAGGTTTGATTGATGGGCCTCAAACTTTGCCAATGCTAATTTTTTTTATAATTTCTATGAAAAATAAATAATAAACCAATTTATTCTGGGACGAGCAGCAAAGTTCCTTGCTTTTTAAAAGAAGAGTGGTGCTACTTTGTATAACACAAGAACTCATATCTCATGTCTAACTTACCCTACACATTTGACCTCTCACTCTCAACTCTCAACTCTCAACTAAATAGTCCCTTGGTGAAACAAACTATCCAAGCAAAGAAATAACCACAGCAACCACCCTCGCTACGAGAAAGGTTTAGGACTGAAACAAAAGGTGGCTAAAGATTATTTGGGCGCATGGTGAACAAGCATTTGCAGTTTGGTCTTTTAGTTTAAGTTAGAAGCTTTCCAACCTGCTATGGCAAGAGTGGAAGGATAAACGAGGCTGCTGAAGAAAAGAAAGGAGCTCCATGACGGTGTGCAGCGCTGAAGACAAACTCAAAGAACACTACGACAGTTTACTTATGGTCTTATCAAACAAAATGTCGGAATTTTACCTTGTAAAGGTAACCGAATGAAAGAGAGGAACCCAGAAACTGGTCTTCTCGTCCTCCTCTCTTGTCCACTTGTGTCCAATCCGAGACACGGGCCGCCAAAGAGGGACGAAGGGAAGGGCACGCGTTGGTGAGAGTGTTTGTTGAGAAAAGGACGAAGCTCACCGTTTCCGCAACCGGGAATGAACAGGGAGCTTTCCTATTTCGGACCACACAACGGGAAAGGCACGTAGCGGGAAAAGGGAATAGCGGGTACAGGGGATGCTTTAGAGCTTCTTCATAGAGGGAGGCATATTCACGTTTTTGTTTTCAAACTTTTGCTCCACAAAGCCCACCGTAGACAGTTAGTATAGTAGTCCACCTTAATCCCCTCCTTTTTGCGTATGCGTTCTGTTCTCGGCGTGTTTTTGGAGGTATCCGTCGCTTATAATGCGTTTACATATCATTTCCCTTCCATGAAAGGGACCAAAGTCACTTGAGATATTTTATTACATTTATATAGTTGCAACTTGTTCAACAAGCCAGATGACTCCATGGATCACTTTGTAAAATATGGGCTAAGTTAACACCTTTGCCTTAGGAAAACGCAAACCACAGAAGCCAGAATTGGATAGTTGAAGCTACACGGATTTTGGTATAGTCCCTTTACTATGAGGGTGGTATGGACCCTTAAAGCTAAGGCCAAGGCTGTGGTGGACATTGTTGAGTTTTGGTCTAAAATGGTTACTAAAGTTTGACCACTAAAATTGAAATCCATGGTTAAGATTAAATTTTTTCATTACAAAGAAATAATTCAATAATAATTTAAATTTATTCTTAATATTTAACAAAATATAAAATATCTACTCTATCTTCTAGTTTTATGACTTTTCTATCTACTCTGGTCCATCTCCTTCTCGACTATACACCATCGTGACAGCCTTGGCCGAACTTCTATACCCCAACTATAACTCTATCTTTTTATCACAACCATCTCCAAGCTGCCCTTTCAAATTTTCAGCACTTCTGTACTCTACTATATCCACAACATTGATATCAACCTCAGCAGTGGCTGTCTCAATCACATTCTGTGCAGTCTTCTTTGCAGTGTCCCATGCAGTGTCCACACTCCCCTTAGTTGCTTCGCTAATGCTCTCCACCACCTCTGTTGCTTTCACCCTCCCATCACTAGTTGCATCAGCCTGAAAAATTGGTAGAAACTTTTGATAAGCACTAATTCTTCCTTAGGTATAATCTACCATAGTCATATAAACCATTATTTATTATATACAATTTAAATGCTTAAAAGATGATAGATGAAGCTCAAGGTGGGAGTAGGTGGCAGCACGTATTGATGGAGGGGAAAAAGTTGAGTGAGAAATAAGTGAATGAAGGCAAAATTGTAATTTTATACTTTTTTAATTATAATATTATAAAAAATCAACTTGGACCAAAACTCAACACGGTCCACCACAGCCTTAGCCCTTAAGCTAAAGGGTATAGAATATGAGAACATAAAGGAAGACCGCCTCAACAAGAGTCCTCAACTTCTTCAATACAACCCTGTGCACAAGGAGACTCCAGTGCTTGTTCATGCTGGAAAACCCATATGTGAGTCCATGATCATTGTTGAATACATTGATGAGATATGGCCACAGTACCCATTGGTCCCTGCTGATCCCTATGAGAGAGCTCAGGCAAGGTTTTGGGTTAGATACGCTGACCAAATGGTACGTTTAGAAACTCGTTCATGCGTGTTTTTCTAGCCTTTCCATCATGATCACAAGAACCCCGTCTTATTCTAAGTATAATTGATTCAATCCATGTTTTTCAGATACCCTTGAGCTTACAATGCTACAAAATTAGAATAATATAGCCAGAATTTTTGACAAAAATTATGGTGATGATGAGATAAAATATAATGATATGCCCCACCCTCTTTTTATTTAAAGGTCACTCATGCCACATGGCACTTAATTTCTGGCCATAGCAATTTTCTTTAGCTAATTAACTTTGTGTATTGTCTTGATTTTCATTGTTATATTGATTCAAAGTGTCAATAATGTTGGGGTCATTGTTTATATGTTGATGCAGTTGCAGCACTCTACTTAACACTAGTGCTGGTGATGAGCGGGAGAAGGCCATAGAGAAGGTCTGCGAACATTTCAGAGTTATTGAGGATCATTGCTTAGTTGATGAGAAGAAATTCTTTGGTGGGGACACTATTAACATTGTGGACATAGCTTTTGGGTTAGTTGCCGAATTTATTGTAACTGTAGAAGATCTGAATGAAATGAAGGTCCTAGAAGCTGAGAAATTCCCTCGCTTGCATTGATTGACTAATAATTTCAAGGATGCGGTAGTCATCAAAGAAAACCTCTTTGACAGTGAGAAAATGTTAGCCTGTATCAAATCTATCAGAGAAAAAATGTTGGCATCTTCTTGAGAAGATAGTACCTTTTATGAAGTGATACGTATACTATTCGTATCTTTATGAGTCATCTCTATGTGCGTATTTCTTTATGCTACCAAATACCTACCTTTTGTTGGGTTGGTCTTAGTATGCTTGAAAGTAATAAAAGGTTAAATTGATTGTATTTGCTGTGATATTATATAAGGTTTCCTTTAAAATCATGCTCGAATCTCAATATCAAATAGGTTGTGACTTGCTATTGAATTCAAGCGACTGACTCTTGTGATAGTAGAAATTTTACAACCATTTCTTTCTTCATCACGAATAAGGAGAGTAAATGAGGCATTTCCCATGATGAATGCATATTTTATCCCAAACAAATTGAAACCGATTAACATTTTAAAATTCGTCTGCGTAAGTTGTAAAACGACTTAACTTCAGAGGTGGAGTGCATTTTTCTTCAAAAATAAAATTGAAATAAACCCATGAGAAACCAAATGTTTTGCCTAAAACTTGCTGTCACTGTCTATGTTATTTTCAAGCTATGTTACGTTGATAGTATGATATGCAAATAAAATATTGCTTCCTTATTACTAGTTTTCTTGGGTCAATCAATGAAATGAAAGTCTCATGGTTACAGTTTACTAACACCATTTTTTAAGGTAAGGCCGTTGCCACAAGCCTTCCCAAGAGCTTACCTTTTCTTTATATACAAAGAGATTCTGTATGTTGATGCTACAAAACCAACTCTTTCTTGATATACAAAGAAATCTCGCATTTGAATGCTACATAAAAGATAAAACACTACAATACTAGATAAGGGGTAAGGAGGAACCCTTTTTTTTTTTTTTATTGTTCTAGAGGAGGAACCGAATTTTACTGAAGATGGATCTGTCACTTCATATTTATGCAGTAGAATGAGTTGATTATGCATCGATGAGTAATCAACCTCGGAACATCTGAACAGAAGATGATCACACCTCACTGCTCCCAGCCAGTTCCTCAAAGTGAGTAATTACATCTTCAAGTTGAGAAAATTGAGTCATATACTTGACATGCAGTTCATTGGTTTCATACTGATTAAGCTGCCACTGGGAAAGACCATCCCCAATAATCTTTAAACCGCTTTTCAGCAATTCCACTCCTCTGCTAATTCCATCAGGAAGTTTCCTTTTCTTATTTGATTGGTTCTTATCATCAATTTCGATGCTCTCATCTCTCTCTCTCTCTTCAGCAGTGGCTGAAATCTTATGGACCATCTGTTTCAACATAAGCCCTTCTCTTCGCAGCAGCTCAAGCTGTTCAGGGCTAGGTGCAACTGTGTGAAGAGCTATTTCCTTATTAAGAAATGTTCTAAACTCAAGCATAAATCTTTCCTTGTTTGCCTCCGCCCCTGAAACTATATCATATGAAAGTGCTGCATCTTGCGGAACAAACCTCCATAGCTGATTGCACTTGGTACGAGCAGCAAAATATCCGAATGCTGTTATTGCCAAGTGAATGAATGCCCAGTGCCGCTCTTTCAGAAGGAAGTGATATAATTCCCAAACAGCACAGCTCTTTGCATCATCATCACTTTCTGACATTTCCATGTGTATAAGTCCTGCCAAAAAATGAGCCAAATGTGGTTTGCATTTGTACAAATCGGCAGGAGGCTCAAAGATAAAGATATTTTCAATTGCCATGATGGCTTGTTCAATATCATTTGATGCGTACAAATGCTTCAGATATGACATGATCCCTAGTGTTTCACTGAAAAGCCGAAGACATTGGTCCTTGATTACTTTGTCTACTGAACTCTTATAGTTATTAGTAATTGAAACCAAAAACTTTAAGGTCCTTGCATCAATATCAGATAGGCCAACCTGGCTGCAGAAAATGGCAACAATAGTCTTAATCCTGGCCCAAATATAACATTCTGATTCAGTGAAAGAGAGAAAGGAATTATTTGTTAAGTCGCAATCAAGTTGAAATGAAAGGAAATCACATCCATCAGTAAAACATTCAAATTAGATTGAAACATGCGTAAGGGATCAAACTCAATTCTGACTTTTGCTTTCCACGATTTAGAAATCTTTGATATAAAGACATTAATTAATTCAGATCTTATCAAAGGGGCTTTTGTGTGTACAAACGTGTGCAGACTGTGTAATTTAAAACAACAAAGGGGTCAACACAAATTAATAGCCAAAATGGTGCAGGTGTGTGTGTGTGTGTGTGTGTGTTTGTGCGTAACTATGGCTTATAATAAATGAACAATGGATGGATGAAATGTAACAGAATTGATACTTACAGAGATTGCAAAGAAGCAGAAAGAATAAAAACTGGAATGCCAAACAAACCAGCGGGGCATGCCACCAATGACGTTTCATCAAAGTTGTCTATGAAGTCAAAATAATCAGATAGAATTCTTTGTATGGAAGTGTTTCTCAACTCATCTGTCAGTAAATCAAATGGAAAACCCTCAGTGAACAGAGCCAAACACAAAATTAATGACTGCTGTGATCTCCCATCTCCAACAAGAGACATGAACACCTGGTTAACCATTGACTGTGCACCAAAGGTCAGAAGCAAGCAGATTGATCTTGCCAACTTTCTGAAAGAAGAATAAGAGAGGAAAACGGATTTTGAGGATGCCAGCATCTTAAGTAACAAACATAGCTTGCTAATGATGCTATTTGCCATTTGTGCTTCAGCATGTCGCAGCACAAAGCACCAGCATTCCATAACAATCTCCCAGCCCAGAAAGTGAGGATGAAAGAAATTCTCTAGTAAGAAAGACTCCAACTCCTCCCAAGCTGTACTTGAAGAGACTGCAATCATGAAGGTTTTGAATGCTTGTAAGAGGGAAGTAAACGTAGGCTGCCACACCAGCTGTGTTGTCTTTCCAGATCCATACAATGAAGGAAGTTGCAAAACAAGCATGTGAGAATATACATCTTCGTCAATTAAAATATCCAAAAACCAATGAAGCTTCCGAACTATTGCTACTTTCATATCTTCATAAAACCTAAAAGAATATCTAAGGAAGTTAATAAACAATGCAACTCGACCTATTATTAGTATTCTTGCTCTGCTCATTCCTTCACAGGTATTGCAAAAGATTTCATTAACCCACGCTAAGTTACAATCAGCAAAAGTTGGACCATCAAGGACAGAATGAGAATCCCCTGCCGTAACGAACAACCAATCCAGTACCTCAAGCTTCTGTTCCAGTTTCAGTTCATCAGAATGTAGCAAAGACAATACCAGATCCAAGGTTGTTTCCTCCAGTAGCTCGGTAATTACTGAAGATGCACATTTCAAAAGGTTTTCATTACTTACAAAAATCCAAAACGAAGTGATCATCAGAACAGAGAGCGTAATCTCCTTGTACACTGTGTAGGCCTGATGAGGATACATTGAACATATTTTAACAGCATTAATCAGGTAAAATTTCACTGGCACAAAGATCCTTTTAGCTTCAGTCACAGAAATGGTTTCCTTCAGTGATGAGGACCAAGCCTCAGCAGCACATTTCAGAGGCTCCATTATCATTGCAAGCAAAGTTAACACTATATTTGCTACATTCACTTCTGCAAAATGTCTGCCACCAGTTTGAAGCAGAGAGACAACACCTTTCCAGGATACATTAAGAATACTGACTGAATTGCCACCATCATTTGCAGCAAGAACACCAATCTGAGACAGCTTTTCTATAGCACATTTTGTTATGCTGATAGCATGGTCAACATCAGTAGGCTTGTCAAGGCTCGATACTTTTTCATCACTAGCCTCCCAGTTTACTAATTCAGAACGCACCTTGCATAGTTTTATGACAGCATCAATGAGTGTGTGTGCAACCTTCAATATTTCTGGTCCAAATGATCGAATTTTCTGCTTAGGGGCAGAAAAGACCTATCCTTAGTAACAGGTACACAATTTTGTTTAGCAAATATGACATGGAGAAATTTCATTTAGAAAAAAGTCTATTCTAATTGTTTTCCTTCCTAAAGGTTTTCCCTTTTTGGTCTCCCTCTACCCTTTAAACTGACTATCTTACATTTGATCCACTATTGTACTCACATCACCAAGCAACTTTAGGCGAGTTCAGGTCATCTCCCCAAAAAAAGCTATTTCAACCTTTTCCCACCTAAGTTCATTTGTAATCTTATATTTTCCTGTATGTCCTTTCAGCCACCTCAACATTCTTATCTCTGATACATTGTTTTTCACTCCTGTCAGCACTTAACTACCCAACACTCACTACCATAGAGCATCACCAGAATAAGAATACTGAAATGATACACATAAACATTCATGGACTTTTTGAAACTTAGAACATCTCACAATGGTCAAAATCTCAGAGGCACATTATAGGATTGACAAATGATAAATCATTGAGTTTAATTTTGATCAAGACTGACGCTTTTTTTTTAACACTATGACACAACCATGTATTGACAATATAAGAGTTCAACTTTTTAAGCAATTGTTATTAGAGTCAAACACTTTTAATAAGAGGGCAATTAATGGTAAAGTCATAGCAAACAAATTTTACAGTGTCACTAGATTACAATTCGATCCTAAATCATTTACACACACACACACACACACACACACACACATATATGCAAATGTGTGTGTATAACCTGCTCTAATTATGTCAAATTTCATATACAGAGAGAAACATATTACCTTAGCCTCTGATATAGAATCTTTAGTTAGATTTAATGCTTCTATAGTAAAGGTTTCAACAATGTTCATCAACTCCTTGTCACCAAAATCGGGGAATTTCAACAAGGCTGAAAAAGTTGATGCAGTAAATCTTAGGATCTCCAGAAGAAGCTGCACAATATAATTATAACTTAGCTCAAATAAAACTTGATATCACTAAGAGAATTAGCAAATGAATGTCTCAAGAAGGCTGAAAATCAAGAGAAGTCCTCAAAGGGCTCTACAAATAAAGAGATCTGTGCTGTTATCAAGAAAGCTCATATCACAGGAGTTACTTTTATTGCAAGAACAAGAGAAAAGATTTAGTCCAAATTACTAATAAAGAAGAAAAAACACATAGTGATGGAGAAGAAATAATTTTTAAAAAAAAAAATGTAACCAAGTAAGCAACTTTTCTGTGTGCAGTAAGAACCTTTTTACATGACTTTAGGTCTTGTAAATATCTGAGGGCTCAGTCCTTGACAAAGGACTCCTACCTTGTAAAATACAGAGCTATGTTCTTCTTCCTGAGATTCTTCTGTTGAAAAAAGACTCATCTTTAGATGCTTGCCACACCAGATGCTTGCCTAATTAATGAGATCATGTTGTGAGAATACACATACCTTCTTTCCAGCAAATAGGAGATGTAACAAACTTTTAAAGCATATGTACAGATGAAGACAAAGTAAAAACAACCGACAAGTGTAGGCATACCTTGACTCCAAGAGATAGAATTTGTGGCATACATCTAGAAGGGCTAACATCTATATGTTTTAAAGCCACTTGTAGAATGCTTCCATTTAGCATGCACTGGGTGACATCCAAGCAAGTGAAGTCCTCCCAAAATATCAAGCTTGCAGTTAAGGTAGAAGCAACAACATAGACAGTTAATAGGGTGCTGAAATAGAATAAAAGTGTAATAATAGCCAAGATCACAAAAGTTTCATTAGTGAGTAATTTGAATCTTTATATATTGCTTGGTCACCATGAAATTTTATTGTTTTCATCCTAAGCACTGATGACAACCATCATCAAACTCAAGTAAAGTTGAATTCCAACTTAAATATCATATGAATGGTCCATCCCATGCGCACAAACTGACTGGCAAAGATTGTAATCTTACTGGCTGATCATCACAATTCATGGATGTTTGAATGAAAACGGGGCATGCACCCCCATGTGCCTCCATACATAGTATACAAAGATACTCTCACACACGCATTGTCATGTCTCATGTGTAGCCAAACATTTGCAAAATGTCCAAAACTCATTCAGCGTGAAAACTGAAAACTTAATTTGCACATTACAAACCTCCATTTCACCTCGCAATCCAAATATACGGTTATTCATTTCATTTGGCTGGAGAGCTCAGTAACTAAACTATTCAAGATGAAACAAAAAGTGGCCAGAAAGTTCATGGTTTACAAGAATTTATCAGTCATTAAATGTTTGATTACATCCCAAACCTTCTCACACAGTGCACTGCATCAAGCAATTTGTATGCCTTACAAGCGACAACCACCAACACAAGCATCCCTTCCGTTATTAATTCATTAATTTAAAAATATTCTAATCAATTTTTTTAGGGGGAGAAAAAAGTACAAGAGAAAAAAGTTAATTGATTAGAACAAGTGATAGATTAGAAAGCCACAGGTGTACAACAGAGGTTGGCGAGGCTTTAAATTTAGAAGCATCAATTACTGGAGTCTTACACAGGTAGTGTTAGGTTTATATTCTGTTGTTCTTTGTTTACATCTAATCAATTACAAAATGGCACTTCGTTTTCACCTTATTTCTTATTTTCAAAATTTTGGTGAAAGAAATGGCGACAAACTTAAACGCGAAATTATTATAATGTTGGAAAGTTATAAGCATAGCTGAATATGACATAAAATAGAAGGAAGGATACTATGAGGCAGTTCATGAGGGAAGCGTCGTCGGAATCCGACACATCCTTCAAGTCTACACTTGCAAGATCGGTAAACAACTGAGTACGATCCTCAACAGTCTGTTTCGATGTATCACGCAAAAACACTCTACTTAATCACACATAACTAACTAATGCTACAAAGATAAAGTAAATAATAATAATAAAGAAAGGTTGGCTTGCCTCGGAGGATTTAATGGCTTGGAGTATGGTATGGAAACGGGTGGTGGTGGTGGAGCTCCCTTCCGTCATTTTCCACTCTCTTGTATGTTCTATCTATCCTCTTTCTTTCTTTCTGCTTTTTTTTTTTTTTTCATCTTAGCTGCATTTATATATATATGTGGATTTTTGGAATTGGTGTATGTTTCGTTTGGTCCATGTTTTTTTCGGCTCGCTGGTTTTCCCGCCCTTTAGCTATGGACTATGCCTCAGCCTCACCCTGTTGCCCTTTTCCCAGTTTTCCATCCGTTTTTATTTTGGGAGAGAAAACTCACCTCAAGTTTTTTATATTTTTTACTCAGTTCTTAAATTAAATTACAATCTTTGAAAAATGAATTATTTCAATTTATAAATTAATTATTTCAAAAAAAAAAGTTCTATATTTTTCACGAACAAACCCTTACCGTTTTGAAATTGTATTTAGTGAGTGCATGGTGCACCAAGATTTAGGCAGTACACAAAAGTATCTGTCCAATACTTAATATTTTAAAATATAATACTATTATTTGTATGTAGTGATGATAGATATCTTGTTCGACATATATGGAAGATAAATAAGTGGGGTCTCAGTTCTGTAAGCGGTGAATTTGTCCATGAGAAGTGTGGGAGATATGTTAATAATTGTAAATTTTAGTTATTCAAATGGTAAATCATATGAAAGAATTTGTTATACCTTTTCTAGTATATATTTGGTAACTTTCAAAAGCAACTCTTTTGTAGCACAAAAGTTGTTTTGAAACAATCTATCATATTCGAAAAAATTTTGAAAATAGAGTTGATAATTTTAAATTTAAAAATAACTTATAAATATAATCAATATTTTAAAGTTTATGATGGTAAGTAAAATTTGATTATTTTAAAATTATTATATTTTTATTAAATTGATCTTAAATATTAAATATTATATAATATAAATAATTATTTTATACTTTTTTTAGTAATTTTTTACATAAAAGTAATTTTTTGATAATTTAAATAAAATAAATTATCTCAAAAATATTTTTTAGCTAAATTATTAAAATATAAATTAATTATCATACAATGAATTAAATAAAAAAATAATTATATAAATAAGTGATTATTAAAATAATTTTAATCTTATAATTTTTTCAAACACATATTTATTATGAGACTAATTTTAATTACATTGTCAGTGTAAAAAAAAATTGATACTATTATCTAATCACATACTTTTATTTATAAAATTTTTAAGATAGTGAATAATTAAATCAAATATTTTTATTAATATGATATATAAAATTTTTTTATACTAATAATATATCAAAATTAAATTCATCAATTATTTAACCATATTAACTACATTCACAAAAAAAAAAAATGTAGTTGAAATCACTAATTATTTATACATCGATTCCTATATGTCAAGTTATAAAACTTATATATAAATAATTTTTTTCTTTAATATAATAATAATAATATTATGATAATAACTTGTCGTCCATCTAAAACAACAGGATGTGGACTGAAGGAGGGAGGTGGAAAGCAAAAAAGGAAGAAAGAATTAGAATTTGTTTCTGGAGGGATCCCATTCCCTTGTTTTTCTCCAACTGTGTCTGTCTAATACTGCGCCATTTTAGGCAAATGTTGTCCCTCCGACATCTCCGTTGGAAATTCCGAACCTCATGGGACGTTTTCAACCATCGCCTCACAAACCAAACCTCTTTTCTTTGTTCACAACAAAAACCCCATTTCAACTCCATTTCCCTCTTTTCCCGTTCCTTCAAATCCTACCCCCTAAACCTTGCATTCCTCTTTACACCAATCCTCCAACCTCAAATCCCATGCCCACTTTCAGTTTCTGGGAACACCAACAGGTACCCATTTCACAAAATGATTGGTTTTGTGTGTAGCTTGGGACCCAAGGCTCCCATTTTGATTCTAATTATGTGACACCCTTTATTTCTGTTGGTTTAATTTTCAAGTATTCTGAAAAACGGGTTTCTTTTGATTCCTATTTGTGTTGTGGTGATCTTGTTCTTGCAGAGCTGAAGGAGCTAAGGTGCAAATTCATTTTCAGGGTCATGTAAACAAGAAAATAGCATGTGATTCATGGTTATATTATATAATTGGTGGCAGTGAATCTTCTTCTTGTGTTGATAATGGACTGATTATGTAGAATGGCTTGGAAATTTGTTGGTTCTTCATATTGAATTAGTCGTGGGCAAACATAATTATTTGGTGATTTTATTTGTTTTAAGAGGGGTTTCATGGTTGTGTTGCATTTAGAATTTGACTATTAAGACAAGTGGATGACAAATGAGAAATTGTGTTCAGTTTAAGGTTTGACAATTCTTCATATAGGATAAGTTGCTATCCATCGATTTTGCTTTGGAGTGACGGGATCATAAAGGATTTATCTGTACAAATTTGTAACTTGAACAGGTAAATTTCGTTTGGAGAAACATAAGCACCGTTTAAATGTGAGTAGGCATTGAGGGTTCAATGCTCTATTGTAATCGGTGGTTTGGTGAAGTTAACTATTAGATCTTCCACCATGAGTAATGAGGCTCATGGCATTTCAGGCGAGGGATATAAAGATAGAGTGGTTGTTGGTTTAAGCAACAGAATCCCTTCTGATAATGATGTTGACAATATATGTATACTGACAGGTGAAGAATTTTCTGCTGATTTCTTACGCGATCGCGTTGCTTTTGGGAGATTGCCTATCACAACTGATGCAGACGAGCACCTTCCAAATAGATTAGATTCCAATGTCAATAATAATTATCAGCTGGTTTTTGAGGATCTAAATCATATTCCTGGACTACGGAAAACGGATTCTGATAGTAACTCAGATCTGTCAGAGCTTGCTTTAGGCAGGGGATATGTTGCTGAGGTTGACAACTGGGCTTATCCTAATAATCTGAGCAGACTTCAGTTTGAACATGGTGGTATCAGACAAGTATCAGGTCAACTTTCCAGTCAAGGATCTGTTCATTTTTCCAGACAAGTCTCAGGTAAATTTTCAAGACAAGTATCAGGTAAATTTTCGGAAGGAATTTGTTGTGATCGAGTTGGTTCAGGACCAACTGCTCCACCGATTTACGTTGTTGAGTCTCCTCAGTCCAGCCATGCATATGGAACGTCATTCTCAGAAGGTTTTTTCTATAAAAAGATAAAATTTCTCTGTAGTTTTGGGGGAAGAATTCTTCCAAGGCCAAATGATGGGAAGCTCAGATATGTGGGTGGTGAGACACGGATTATATCCATCAGGAAGGACATCACATGGGAGGAACTTATGAGCAAGACTTCTGCTATTTGCAATCAAAGTCACATTATCAAATACCAGCTTCCTGGAGAGGACCTTGATGCTCTTATTTCTGTCTGTTCTGATGAGGATCTTTATCATATGATCGAGGAGTATGAAGAGCTTGAAAGAGCTGGAGGCTCTCAACGACTACGGATTTTTCTCATACCGTTAACTGAACCTGAGAGTCCAAGCTCCAATGAAGCAAGAGTCAATCCGCCAAGTGATGCTGATTATCATTATGTTGTTGCTGTAAATGGTATGCTGGATCCAAGTCCACGAAAGAACTCTGGTGGGCAGAATTTGGCAAGCCAGTTTGGGGATAACTCTGATTGCAACAGTCCAAGTTTCCATATGGACTCATCCACATCTGCATTTGCCTTAGAGGTAAAGGATTGCAGCCCAACCACCACAAATATGGCAAGCCTACACTCAAAGCCTGCTCCTCAGTTTTTAACAGCACTGCAGGTAGCAAGCAAGTTTAATCAAGTGTCTTCTTTATCTCCCAGTTTTGTACAGCCTAAAGATCCTGAGGTTTCTGATGTACAGCTATTTATGGATCATCCATATAATCCTGTTAATGAAAGCATTCTTCCCTTTGTTATGGAAAAAGTTCCATATGACAACTCGATGTATGTAGACAATACCAATTATGTTGATCCAATTGCATGCTATAACAATCTTGCTCAAGGCCCTCCATATGTGAATTACTATCCTAGTAATCAATATGCAGTAGAGGCTAACCAGTTCAGGAAGCCTGGTGACAATTTCCACTTTCACAGAAGAAACCACAGTAAAGATTTTGTCTCTTCTGCAATAAGTGGTCAAAATGATATGATATTTGATAGACCTTCAGTTACCAATGAAGGTTCATATCATTTTGACAAGATTGTCTCTCATCCTCAGGAGTCATCAAGTTTATTGCCTGTGTCTGATGATAGAGAGGGATCTCAATACAGAATGTTGCATGCACTTTCTGACTCATCACTTCAGGAGAGTGATGAGAACTTCAAACTCCAATTGCAGTTCCCCTGTGCTGTAGAGAGAGACAAATTGCCATCACTGGAAACTTTAAGTCATTTGAAAGAATGTTCAATACAGCCAGCAGAGACATTTGATGGGCAGGAACATGAGGCTAAGTATCAAGATTTGCCCACTTTTGGAATGAGTGATAGTAGCAAGGGAGTGTCAGATATTGGTGAAGAGAACTTGCAACGTTCAAATAAAAGCAATGATCGGTTTATTGAACATGTGGAAGCAATGTCTCAAGACAGTGCCATAGATATAAAACATTCACAGTGCATCAACTACCAACATGGTGTTTGCTCATCTTCACCAGATCTACAAAGCAGTGAATGCAATGTATCTGCTGCGCCATTTAGCTCTTTAGAATCCCCTAGAAACCGGAGGGATCAACTGCATGGTCTACCATTAGACACATCTGCTTCTGAATTTTCTATGAGAAGCCAAAATTCATTAATGCTTGACCAAGATGCTATGTCAAAGGCAAACGATAGCCAACCACTTCCCCTTGTCTCTTTTGAGTTACAACATATTGAGTCCCAAACTAACCTTGAATCCATACTGCCTATCTCTGTAAGTATATCTCTGGTGAATTTTTCGAGTCTAATTATGGCTTGCATATAATAATTGTAGCATTTGCATATTGTAATTCAGTATACAGACATGAGCACTTCTTCCATGAGAGAGGTTGTTATCCCTGCTGAGGATCCTGAACATTGTCTGCATATTAACAAAGAATCTTCTGGAAACAGCAATGATTGTATTTCTCCAGGTCTCCAGTCATGCTCACAAGTCGTCTCAAATGTAGATGAAGAGGATGAAGTGGAATCTACATCTCCTGCAAAGGAATGGGCAGAGAGTGCTAATCCAGAATCTGAAAGTGAGGTGAGAATCTGGTTATGAAATTACTATTTATGGGTCATGATAACTGATTGTATAAGTGACATGAGGTTTGTGTCTTCAATGATAGCTCGTAAAAGCTGATAGCGAAAACATCAATAAGCCTAGTGGTGATACAGCAACTCTTGAAACAGGGGCTGAAATTTATGGTTTGCAGGTATGGAACTACTACTTGGTATATTGATGCATACTACCATCTCCGTCTTCAATGTTATTATAAATCTTCAAACTTCTTTAATATTACTTGGATGGTAAAATATTATTTCTTTCTTTTGTCTCTATTTTTGATGAAATGGTATGCTGAGTTTGTTTACTAATTTTTTAACATGAGGTTGATCATAAATAAGGACTAATTCCGCCTGTAATCCAATATTTCCTACAGTTTCTTTATTTTTTTTTTTATGTTTTTACTTTGCCCTCCTTAAGTTGTTTTAGTAGGATTAGAAGAAGGTGGATCAGAACCAACTTGTATCTTTGTTTAACCTAATGTTCAGTTGCAAATATGCAGATTATTGAGAATATTGATCTTGAAGAACTGCAAGAGTTAGGATCTGGAACCTTTGGAACTGTTTATCATGGAAAGTGGAGGGGAACAGATGTTGCAATTAAGAGGATTAAAAGTAGTTGTTTCTCTGGTAGATTATCAGAGCAAGAGCGGATGGTAAGTCTCCATAAATTATAAGCAAGTTGAATTTTCTGTTTCTTTTATAGTTTTCCTCTTATGCTTATATTTATACAGTTAATCGTAAAAAAGTCATGTACAGAAAAGTGTTTCCAGGATGAATGAAGAATTAGATTTCATTGACTTGGAAAATATCCTTCTTACTGAGCATTAACATACATTCACATAAAAACCTCTTTTTTTTTTTTTTTATAATGTTTGTTAGTTATATGCTTACTGCATCTGCTTCTGCAGACTAAAGATTTTTGGAGAGAGGCACAGATTCTATCAACTCTTCATCATCCAAATGTGGTGGCATTTTATGGGGTAGTTCCAGACGGCCCAGGTGGAACATTGGCAACTGTAACAGAATACATGGTGCATGGATCACTGAGGAATGTTCTCTTGCAGAAGGAGAAGTAAGCTAACACGTATCTAACTTGTAGACTCTTCACTATATTTAGAAGTTATCACTCTTACTAAATTATACTTCTTGCAGAGTGCTTGACCGTCGTAAAAGGGTCATGATAGCAATGGATGTAGCCTTTGGCATGGAATATTTGCATTTGAAAAATATTGTTCATTTTGATTTGAAGTGTGATAATCTACTTGTTAATCTGGGGGATCCTGAACGACCCGTATGTAAGGTACTTTGTTAGCAGAAACAAGAATTTATTTTTTTCCCACCAAAGAGCAAGTCATGGTTCTAAACATTTGGTTAGCAACTGCATTTTATATTAATCATTTTAATAAGAAGTTCCCTACTATTGGCACAAAGCTAATCACGAGCTGTTATCCAGTTTCCATACTAGTCATTAGGTTTTCTTATTTTTTATATCTGTTTTGTAGTTTGTGTTTTCTGGATATACTTTCTTTATTTTTCCTATAGAAACAAATTTGTTTAAAGAAAACAATTGAACTGAACTCCTTGGTGGATATCTGATCTATAGGTTGCAGATTTTGGCCTATCAAGAATTAAACGCAACACACTTGTTTCTGGTGGTGTCAGAGGAACCCTTCCATGGATGGCACCGGAATTGCTAGATGGTAACAGTAGTAGGGTATCTGAGAAGGTTCGGAACTTCATCTGTTTGTCTCTATCTTCTTTTCTTTAATTTTGACCACTCGGTTGCTGGTGGATGGAGTAAGAGCACCCCTGGAGAACCAAATATTGAGAGTGCCTGTCTTGTCTTTTGTAGGTTGATGTTTTCTCATTTGGCATTGCAATGTGGGAAATCTTGACTGGGGAAGAGCCGTATGCTAACATGCACTGTGGTGCTATAATAGGTAAGGATCTGTTATTTATAATTACTTATAAACAATGTCTTTCATCTGAGTTTTTGTTACCTGATTCCTCTGTAGGCCTGTTTGTTTTGTCATGAATGCGAAAATACTTGAGCATCAAATTTCTCCTAGTTGACATTGTATGAAGTAGACAGATAGAACAGTACCATTATTTTCTAAGAGAAAAGATATCACCACATTATTATTATTATTATTTATATTAACCACTAGTATCTAGAGCCCAGTGGACCCCGACTAATTGTGTAAACTCCAAAACTTAATAAACTTAGCTAACCAGATCCTTGGTTATATACCTATATGCATGTTACATGTGCATTTCTAGCTTAGGTGTTTCCAAATTATCAATGAGCATATTGATTCATCAATCATCATTGTACCTTTTATCACTCAACGGAAAGTTGTCTTGCAAAGCTTTGTTTGAATTCTGATGATGAGTTTGTTTACTACAAATTATTTAATGAAGGAGGTATTGTCAATAATACGCTCAGGCCTTCTATTCCAAAACGCTGTGACTCTGAGTGGAAGAAGCTTATGGAAGAGTGCTGGTGTCCTGACCCTGCAGCCAGGCCATCCTTCACAGAGATTAAAAATAGACTTCGCAACATGTCAGCTGCACTTCAGAAAAAGAGGCGTATTCGATGAAAGTTACATTTTCTTGTTAATGAATGCAAATATGAAAGAAAGATGGAAAGAATTGTTTGAATTGGTTAGCATTGTTTGTATAGGAACCATAGTGTATATATCTAAGATGAAAATGAGTAAAAGCCTTTCATATGTCATCTTGTTTTCCCGTTTGTTATATTCTCTTTTACGACTAGCATTCGGCATATCCTTAGAAGGGGTTGACTACATGGCAAATATTTTCGGGATGAATAGTAATCTCCTTATGCTATCAAAGTTATGAATAAAATAAAAGTGAATGCAACTACTGAATAACACATATCAGTGTCAATGATCGTCATGCAAAGTGCTAGATATCTAGAATTTGTTTATCAAAAAATTTTATAAGAAATTTAACGAAACTGAAGTGTCAATGTTCTCGTTCTTAATTAAGTATCATAAGGCTAGAATTTTTTTATCGCAACTTTTGACTGAATAATTTTGCACGTTTATTAATTCATGCACAGGACAAGTGCTACCGTTTTATATGTCTACGAACCACCCTTAAATTTAGTTAAACTTTTTTTTCTTCTTCGGTGAACACATTTAGTTAAACTTTGTCTAAACCTATATTGATTTTTTTTCATATTGATTGGCAGTGTGTACCACCACTAATCTTTAACCATTTCATAAAATGGAATTTCACGTAGATAAACTTTACATTGAATTCAAAATTCACTGGAAGTATCTTTAATTTTTTAATCCATGGACAAGACGTCCCACCATGACAGCGTTAGTATATAACAGTTTTTGAGAAGAGAAAAAAAATATGGTTTTATAAATATCAACAGAAAAATTGGAGAAGTAAGAATGAGAAGAGACATCTTGATTCACCATGGGCTATGAAATAGTAAAACAAAAAGAGAATGGGTTAAAAATGAGAAGTTTTAGAGTTTGACGGACTTATGAAACAAAATTCCTTAACCTTTCATGTTAGTGAACACATATTTTTCTTAGAGCTCAATTTATATTTTGTACACTTTTCTAAACATATTATTAAAAATCTCCCAACATATATTTTGGGACACTTATCCGAATATGCCGTACATTTTTTAAGGCCCACTTACATTTGTTTATTGTAAAACTTATTTGGTACAAATATGAAATGTACAATTGATTTTATTAGTTTATTTCTTTCAGGCTAACTACTTTCACTTTTTTCTCCCATGATATTGGTTTTTGTCCTTTTTATTTCATGTATAAGCGACCTTCGTAGTCAATTTGCCAAAAAAAAGTTTGGTACCGAGAGGCAGGACTCTTGTTTATTGGGGAACTCTTCTATACAACCTCATAAAAAATAAGTTCAATATATATATATATAGGTGATTGTTGACCTCCTCACCTTTATGTGAAGATTAATAAGCCCTACATTTTATTTTAGACAAAAAAAAGTCCACAATCCTCTTTTCTTAACAACTTACAGTTATGAATAATTTTGTAATTTCATTTTTACTTACATTAATTACCATTTTAACTTTTCTCTCTCTTAATTAATAGTCACTTCGCACCTTTTACTTCTATATAAATAATATTATTTTTTTTCTTTTTCACTTATTTAAATAATATAAATCTTCCGATTTATAATAGTTGTCAATTTAATCATTTTCACTTGAACTAAGAAATTTAAAATCAATGTATAATTATGATATAAATTAACTAAAATATCTTTATTAAATTTTATTGTATGATAGAAAATATGACTTTATATGTGGTAGAAAGTAACCACCTCTTTTAACTAATAAAAATAAAAGATAAAAGTGAAAAATTAACAATAAATATTGCATTAATATATGAAAATGAAAACTATTATAAATCAAAAAATTTTGCCCAAATTAACAATTATTGTAAATCGGAGAGAATATAAGTGATTTAAAATTCAAACGATACTATTATATATTGGATAAGTATATTTAATACTAATTGGAAAAATATTTTTATAAAAATTGTACAATATTAAAATAATATCAAAACTTAAATAACATTAAACAATGCATGTAATATAACTTAATTCATGCATTAAGCATTAAAAACACACTAATCATGCGTTTTAAGATTACTGAATTATAAAGAAACATATGAATTATATTCCTTCGATTTATATTATTATAATATTACTTGAGTATCTATCTAGAATATGAAATAAAAACTATTTGAACAATCACTTAAGTAATTCACGCATTTCTTTTTCAGTCTTTTGAACTAATTTTTATCATGTGTGAAGCATGAGTTATTTGACTAAAATCTAATTAATTACAAACTTTGTAAAAAAATATTTTATTGAATTAGCAAAATATATTTACCTAAAATATAATACCATTACTTATATGATTTTCAAGTAAGAGAAAAATAGGAAAAAGAGACTAGTATTTGTAGAGAAAATAGTAGAGAGTGGATATTAAGAGATAGAAAAATTAGAGTGGTAATTAAGGTGAGAAAAATAAAATTATAAAGTTACCCATAATTATAGGTTGATTAAGAAAAGAGGGGGTGGACTTTTTTTTGTCTAAAATAAAATATGTAACTTGCTAACCTCCACATGAAAATGTAGAGGTTAGCAATCCTCTCTCTCTCTCTCTCTCACTCTCATATATATATATATATATATATATATATATATATCCTAAACCCTAATATTTCATATAATATGAATAGCATAGTTTGCTATAAAAGAGAGGTATGGAGTATTTGGATGAAAGAAAAATAAAACTGAAAAGAGATATATGTAATAGAATGTCATGTGAATGTAACAAATATTCTCAATGTCTTAGTTTTTGATATTGTGATTGTAACTCCATAGCATAACTTCTAAATGAATTAGTATAATACAATCTTTAGGAAAAAAAAAAGTTATACTTAAGTAAACTCCATATTTAATAACTTAGAATGGAGAGAATCCAGTAATAATTATATTATTTTTTGAATAAAAAATTATTTTTTCGTCAAAATTCTTTTAGCTTAATAATTTTTCCTGCTTATTAGTTTTACTATAATTATTTTATTCTTTCATTCAATATAACAATTACCTTTAAATATAAAAGATTAATTCTTATATATGTCTACCAAAAAATGGAATGTCTATAAAAAAATTCTAATATATTGTCATTGTATTTATACTGCTAATCTATTATATTTTAGGGTTAATTGTATTTTATCCCCTTACATTATAGGCCATGTATACTTTAATCCCTACATTTTAAAGATGCGCAAATCGACACCTTACATTTTTCTGAATGTGCATTTTACCTAAACTAAGTGTACTGTACCCTCTTGAACTTTGGATCATGTGCAAATCGATCTTTTAAACTTTTTTAAATGTACAAGATGATACACTACACTTTCTTGAAATGATAGAAAAATTGATGGAAAAATTAACAATTTGGGTAAAATGCATATTTAAGAAAATATATGATTTCGATTTACACATTTTAAAATGTATGAGTTAAAATGCACATGGTCTATAATGTAAGGAATAAAATACAATTAATCCTATATTTTATTATATGTGTAACTTTGAGGTAATTATTGTTAAAATCAAATGCTTATAATAATATGATGATGTATAACTGAATAATTATATAACAATTTTTACATGGTTTTTTTGACCTTTTTAAAATAAAAAAATGTTATTTACATATATCCCCTTTTTGAAGATTAGTTTTCAAAATGACATTTTTTAGATATTATAGGGAAAACGAGCAAGGCTGGATCAATTTTCTTACTGGCTCAAATAATGTGGAAATCGATCGAACCTGGATCGATTTCAATGGAACAAGCCCTTTATATGAACCCCCATACAAACAATCCCATGTTCATAACAAAGTTTGTGTGAAGTGTGGAGAGTGTGAGTTTTGATAGAAAGATTGAGGGAAAAAATGACTGAGAGATATTATATACTTATTCATCATAGTGGTGAAATCATAAATACAGATGAAAGTGTAACTTTCTGTAGTTAAAATCCCCAATTTGTGGTTGTTCATTCATTTGTTACTCTATTAGAGTTGTAGAGTACAATTATATAGAAGTTAGGCCAACAAAGTAATAAGCAAATTATGCAAGTGTTTTATAGAATGGCCATAACGATTGGGAACGGTGTGATCTGCTACAGAAGTTAGCAGTTGAGTAGCGATAACGATATTGGTCTCATGTTCAATTGCCACGTCCAATTTCTAGATATTCGTATCATCGAGTTGTTCGTCACTCTAGAGGAGTCGCACTTTAGCTTTGGTAGATCTACTCCCGATCTAAAACATGTAAGAATGTCACAGCCTAAGTGTTCTCTGACTTTTGCGATGGCAAGGCGCGTGCAGAACTAAAATGTTTCGAACAAAAATGCAAATGATTTGATAGGTGGTCCAAACTTCCGACAACTTGCGATGCAAATTGTGGAGCCATTCCTGTGAGATGATCTTATTGCAGGTTATGACTTTTATTGTTGATGACAGAGATGATAAAGAGGAGCCACTTGAAGGACTATTTGACTGTGATAATGGCTTCAATGGGGTGGCAAAGCCTGTTACCCAAAGCCAACCATCAAGGACCTAATCTCGATTCCAATCTCAATCAAGCGAGCATATAGGTCATTATTTGTCTTTAAATTTGGAAGCAATACATATGAGCACTTTTCTAGGGTTTAGCATTGTAGATGATAATGACATTCTAGGATTGATAAGAGAAAATGAGTTATAGTTGGGGCAACAATTTTAACTATACCAAAATCAATCAAGCCTAAATCATATTGTTCAAACTAGTATGGCCTTGATCGATTTTCTATAATACATAAAAATAGGATAATAATTAAAATGAATGTAAAAAATTGTCAATGTCAAAAATTTATTTTTATATTGACAATATATTAAAATTAAATTATAAATCAAATTAATTTTTCTCAAATTAATTTAAATTTTTTTAACGAGGGGTTGCATTAAAGAATTAGAACCCTTTTTCGCACCCAAATTTATACTCCATGGATACGGTAAAAAAAAAGGAAAATATTATTCCCTCCATTTTAAAATAATTGTCACTTTGACAAATTAATACATTCTTAAATTAATATTCAAATATATTAATTTAAGAATATACAATGTACCAATTTGGTCAAAATTTGTATCTAAATATATTAATTTAAAAATATACAAATTTAGTCAAAGTGGCAATTATTTTCAAATAGAGAGAGTAGATTGCTAGAATTTTTGCTTGAATTTATTTGTTAGAATAATGTGGCATACATGTTGACCATTGGATGGATAAGTGGATCATATCACTTCATTTTATCTAGCAACCACCCATATTTTTGGTCAAAATATTTGACAGAGTAATAGTATGAAAAAAATTTCTCTTCTCTCTTTCTCTACTCTTCCCTAATTCTTTTTTTTTTCTCTTCTCTCTTTTTCTAATCTTCCATTGTCCTTATTTTGTTCTCTTCCCTCTTTATATGGCCTTCCCTTGTGTGAGTATTGTTGATAAGGGCTGCCATATTTTTTCTTTGGTTGCAGCCCCTTTATTTTGATTTCATTTCTTTTTCATTGTTTTGGCTTTCTGTCTTTTGTCTTCTTCTTATAGTCCTCTTTGTGAGAGTTTTTGTTGTCTCTATGTGGGTGTTTTTGTTATCCTCTTTATGGGTATTTTAGTTTTCCCTTTTTAGGTGTTTTGGTTTTTCTTGTGGATATTTCTATGTTGATGCTCTTACAAATGAAAAAGTCATTCACATCTATTTTGAAATAAGACATAATACATTTTTCAAATTATAACACTATTCATGTTAGTCTTTGATATGAAAGATACATAAATATTGATAGTTTTCGAATAAGGAATAGAGTCACAGATCATTGGTTATTTCAAAATATAGAATATATTTTTTTCTTATTAAATTTAGATATTATATAAATCTATTTTAGCTTGTAAATGACATGTTGGCTTGCTTGTGAATAATATTTTGAGTCAATATCTAAGTTAGTCCCTGATAATATCATTAATAGACAAATTATTCCCTAACAAAAATAAATTGGTTCAAGGCCCCTAATAACTGCAAAAATTAGACATTTTAATCCATGTTTTACTTGCAACTAATAAATAGTATAATGTATAGGTTGCATGTGACTAGTGTATTTTAACCCTATCTTATGTAACACCAACACCCTCAAATATGCAACAAAAAATGAAAAGATTCACCGTTTTACTCATTGAACCCTAAATCTAAATTTCAAATTTTCCAAACTTTATCTCATTTCTAATACTATAACTAAAATAGTGATGAAAAAGGAAGATTATTAAGTGGTGTGGTACTTGATATATTAACATCTAAGTGGAAGAGTGGTGCTACCACTAAACATATATGTTCCTTAGCTTTTTCGGATTTTATACTGAGATCGAAACTACTTAAATATTTATACTAAGATTGACATTATATGCAAAACAAATGTCTCAGTGAAAAACAAATAGAAATGTCAAAAAGTCCTAATCAGCATCTAACACATCATGCATTTTGTGAGTTGCAAGTTAGTCAAGGGCTAAAATTATTAATTTTTGTAATTGTCAAAAATTTTAAGACCAATTTATTTTTGTCAAGATTAATCTATCCACCAATGATATTATTATAAGAGACTAATTTGGAGATGTAGAGAAACATTTTATATCTCCTTCCACACATTATTTTTGTTGGCGCGAAAAGAAAATTTTGAATCACATAAAACGAAACAACTTTTCCATTCCCGGGAAGAATTTTCTTTTCACCACTGTCACTAATCCGTCAACAGTGAACAAAAACAAAAACAAAAAACAACGAATTTCCCTTGGCGTTTTGGCATCTCATACAAATTCTGGATCAATCGCAAAATGAGCTCAAAGTCAAAGAAATCCGCATCGATTAGGGTTCTCGGGCAGCGATCCACTGCCTCAACCTTCCGCTCTCTCCTTCCACCCAATCAGTAAGTTATATCATATCTTCTTCTTCTTCTGTTTGATATTCCTTAAACTGTAAGAAGGAACTTGATACATTTGCGATGATATTGTTGCCGGAATCAGCTCTCGCGGTTCTGAAGGAAATGCGAGGAATCAAGCTTCGCGCAAGAGCGAGAGCGCGCATGTCTCGCTTTCAAACTTCCTCGACCGCAAGCTGCAGAAATCTTCTATACTTCCTCAAACAGTTCAGATCATTTTCTATCATCGTGCTTTTTCAAATTTTAGTTTCGTTTTTAATTTTATGGATATTCCTTTGATACCTTCATGTGTTGTTAGAGTACCATTATGCCAAAATTTAGCTATGAACTTACTGACTTGAAATATATATTTTATATATTTGCATTTTTAAAGAAGTTGAAAAAATGACCTAATAGTAGGCACCAACTGCCGAGAGATATTAGTATCCTTATAAAAAAATGAGGTTACCTTAGAAACTCTCTAATTTTATACATTTGACTGAATATGTTATTGTATGAATGAACACTACTTGTTAGCCTTTTTTTTTTTTAGGTAGATACAGATTTTTTTTTTAAAATATTTTAGGGTATTTAGGCATTTGGAGTTTTGTATTTTGGGTTGATGATGTTGATTTGTAGTGCATTTGGATTTTTTTAGCTCAAATAAAATTGGACATGTTGAATGGACATTTGCTTAATGAGTGCTTTTTCAAGATTGTATCTTCTAAATTTCGTAAGAAAATTAAAGTGTGTTGATCTGTTGATTTATTCATCATTCAATTCAAGAGCACTCTTTTTTTTTTTTTTTTTCCTTTCTGATGAAATTCTCTGATTTTTAAAATGCTTTTTTTCAAAAAATAAGGGGAAGTCGACGCCTTTTCAATCACCTCTGGGTCTCAGAATACCCTCAGTGGAGCAGGCTGGACGTGTCAAACAAGTTGAAGAAGAGAGATGTGGTGCCAGTGACAAAGTGATTTTTGAAAAGTTCAAGCATACTGATGAAGAAAAAGAGGACTTTGTAGGTCCTCTTTGTGCTGATGAATTGGAAAATTCAGTGGCAGATGATATTCAAGAGTCAAGGAAAAGGAAAGATCCATTTGAAGGTTTGCCTTTCCATCCTAATAAATTTGATGTTTACTTTATAATACTGACTGGAAATTTCAAACCATTATTAAGTAAAAATGGTTCAATTACAGTAATGTTATGGGACACTTATTTGACTTATTGCACATCAGCTTCTTTGAATAAATTACTAATTAATGTGATGATAAGATGTGTGGTTCCGTCTATTTTGCTTGAAATTATTGTTAAAAATAATTTATACTGAAAACCTCTTTGAATCCATCTTTGGAAGATCAAGTAGCATTATTTCATTTGTCCCACTTGTTCATGAGCCTCCTCAGTTTCAGTTTGTGTTTGCTCGGCCTGATGTTCGAGTTTGGTGAGAACCTCATGCTGCTTTTAGTTTCTTATTTTATGAGAAGCATTTTATGTGGTCGACAACCTATTTTGACTGATACATTCTGAGGAACAGAGTTGTCTCTTTTAAGGGGCAGCTCTAGGTCTCACTTAAGGAACGCTGTCTAATGCTAGGCGGTAATATTATTTGAACATAATTTTTGTATACACTTATTTCGACAATTAGAGAATCATATATATGTATAAATAAGTGGAGATTTTAGTCACGAATTGTGGGAAATTACTTGGCTAGCTTAAGTCGTGTGCCCACTATTCTTTGTAGTAACCTATCATTATGAATACCTTATGGTCAAACCTACAGCTTAGGCAGATCGTAGGCATACAAATTTTAGTTTTTGTGGTAAAACACCTAGAAGGAATAAAAGGATTGCGAACTAGCTCCTGCAAAGTAGAAAGGAGGCATGGTGTTTCGTGGTGCCTGGCCCTTATAGTTGCAGGCATGATTACCTGAGCATTACTATTAAATCTGAATCACACAACGAACTCGGTTTTGCTTTTGAAAATGTTATTTGTAGGTAGGCTTTAGACATTTCTATGTGTAAATAATTGCATATTTTAATTATATATCTGGTTAATGTGGTGAATGTGATAAAATAATTGATCATGTATGAGAAAATTTTTCACTTGACATTAAAATCCTCGCTTATTTAAAGGGTATCCACCATCACTATGTGCAAATAATAGTAAGCTTTTGCTTATATGCGCACAACATTAAACCAGTTTTACCCAGGTGAGTTCACCGTTGTTGGGTAATTGATGTAAATGTGATAGCATGCCGAAAACGATATTCATGAAGCCATTTTCTGAGGAGGTTTGAGATTGAATGGATAGAAATTAGAAAGAAAAGAGTAACATACTACCTTTGTTAGTTTTCGTTTCTTCGAAAGGCTGCCAATAAAAGATGACTATAATGGGTCCAAGTGAAAAGTCAAATACTTGTAGAACTTTTGATCAAATAAGAACATGCTAGATTCTAGTCCTTTTTTTTTTTTTTAAGGCTTTGTCCCCCTCGTTTAATAGCATTTTTGTTTCTTCTCTCGACTTTCTTTGATCTGTATGTTAACAGGTGGAAATGAGAACCAAACTGTTCGAAAGAAAGTGGTAGTTCTGGGAGGTGAATCAAAGTTCAAGCAAAAAGGACAAATTGAAAATGATTCTAGCAACAAAAAGCCAAGACCTCTTTTTAATCACTGTATGATTCACATGTGTACATATATTTAGAAGATGGGTTTGAAACATATCATATTAATACTATTTACTTTTTTTTTTCAAATGAGCAGATGCAAATGGTCGTGGCTGGTGGGACTATGACATGGAAGGTGTTGACAATGAGGCATTGGGTTTCAGTGAAGTATGGGAAGGGGTGGGATCCACCACACTGGGAGGAATAGTAGATTGGCATTAATTTTGACATTTTGCAAGTATCTATGTGTAATGTATGTAATTTTATTTCTACTGCGTGGCTTAGCTTAGCTTTGACATCAACGTATTGATAAACTCATTTACTCCATGTAGATCAGAAAGTCACTCAATGTGTGTAGATGCTGAAAGTTTAATCCAATTAATATGTTCAAAATGTTGACATTTGTCGTAGGTAATTTAATGATGTAGACATTTCTTCAACATTAGGTAGAAACCAGAAGGGATCTTAAAGATCCATTAAAGTACAAAAGTCAGGATCTTTCAAAAGAAAAAAATCATTCTTATTTTTAGGATAGATATGGCTCTACCCATACTTTCCTGATTTATTTCGACATTCCTCATTTGTACGCCTGTTGCCAGGTAGTTTTAAAATCAAATTATTTGTATTTACTTCAAGAGAAGAAGTACTGGCTTCTTTGATAGAAGAACTGTTTTCTTGTCTTGATTTCATACTAATGAATCATGAAATGCGGTGATTCTTAGATATTATAGTTTAGTTTAGTTTAGTTTATTTATTGTTTACCTTTTAAAAAAAAAAAATGTAATTTGTGGAATCATTTACCTTTAAATCAATAAGAAATATAAAGAATGTAAAACTAAATAAATAGATCGATTTTGCCTTCTATTTTTTTTAAGCAACAAATGTAATGTCAGAAAATGATATCTAATGTAGAGTATTCACATTTCAGTTTGTGTTAGAACCACCTTTATTTTTTTATTTTTTTATTACTGATTCTAATAGCAAATGATGGTTCTGATAGAAAGTTGGACATCATGGTAGGTATTTTTCTGAATTTTACTTTAGTACTCTTCTTTCCTTAACTGAAAAGCGAAGGAATGTCAGCCCGAGAAGAAGAAATTACAAAGATAACTCTTTCAAGAAACTGAAAACAAAGAACATACAGATAAAAAGGATAATGCATTCCTTTAGGGGTGTTTGATACGAGAGAATGCTTTCACATTCCTAGAAATGTGAAAATATTTTCATGTTTAATAAGGGTTTTGTGGCAGCATTTTCGAAAATATTGCATTTTTGAGGAGGAAAATCATCCTAAAAATATTTTCACCTCTCATTGGAATATAACATTCCCATAGAAAAAGAATATTTTTCATAATAAAAAGATCAAAATACCCTTATTACCAACCGAAGCCACCTACCACTGATCACTGTCCGCCGTTGCCAATTGTCATCCTTTGTCACCAGGCGGCTACCCACCGCCACCTTTATTAGGGGTATTTTTAAAAATTTATCGAATATTCTCACGAATTCAATTTATATACCAAACATGTCTAAAATATTATGCCTGAGAAAATTATTCTTAGAAATAGTATTCAATATTCTCAGGAATGAAAATTCATTCTGTTTACCAAACGCTCAAGGTTTGTAAACATCCTCACAAACTACAAAGATAATATTACAAAGTTAAAAATATTAAAATTATTGTTTAATTTATTGATGGCATGAAATATTACATTAAAATTGTTTGAAGATAAATTACATTAGCAGAATAAGAATAGCAATAGATACATCTTATTGGAAATAGATATAATCTCATATAAAATTTTCACGAGTTGATCATGTGTAATCTTTCACCATAAATTCTCTTCTATCAAATGTTATGTTTGGGCTCTACTTTCTTATTTAATGGTGAAAAATTATACATGATCAACTTATGAGAATTTCACATGAGAGAATTCATTCATCATTTTATTTCTTTTGAAAAATTACCTTTTTATAATAATTGTTTTTTCTTCATTAATTAAAAAGCAAAAATAAATAATTAAGTATTTATCTTTTTTTCATTTTTCTTTATTTCTAGTTTAATTGCCATTTATTCAAATTAAATACATATTATTTCAAAAGAACCACTAAAAGCCAAGTTTTCCCCTCATTTGTTTTCCAACCACTAGAAGCAAACTTCTAACATCATCCACTAAATATATATACATATTTTTCATAGCTTAAGCTACTTTAAGCCTCCAAAATGAAAGTCATGATTTTTTTTGGTGCCCACTTTCCTACTCCCTCCAAAAAAGGTAGTAAGGTACATTACTAGTTAAAAGTGATAGGTTATAGTAAAAGAGTGGCACTGTCCCTAATGCACCATGTTAATCATGGTGCATCAAACACCTTGGAGTTGTCTTTCATCTAAGCTGTTGGACTAACCATGCACTTAAATTAGGTGCTGCACTGCAGGAGTCCCTTAAAATTAAAAACTCTCGTACGACAATGTTACCACAGTTGTCTTCGTGCAGAGAAGCATAGGCAGCAACATGGCATAGAAGCACTGGCGGCAACGGTGCACCAACGACAATAGCGGCATGGCTGAGAGGCACCAGCGTGCGTCAGAGAGGCTCTCCAACGGCGTCTACCCCTTCCCTACCAACTCCCGCTGCACCCCACTCAACTGCTCCACACACTACAACCCCCATTCGAGCTTGGACCGACTCGATCTTCATCGCCACGTGCGCCTCGAGCGATGGCGAGAGAACGCCCACAGACGACGGCCTATCACTGTCGACAGGGGGCGGAAGGTTTCTTGAGGTCGGCGTTGTACATGGAAGGTTGGGAGAGGTTGGTGTGGAGGAGCGACGGCTGCAATGATGGTTTCCTCTATTGGAGTGGGGCAGGGCTGAGGGCGGTGGTGGTGCTAGCACAGGCTGGGGGGTGGAGAATGCGAAAATTTAATGGAGAAAAAGAAAATTTTAGAGTGAATCTTAGATTGAAGGTTTCAGATTACACAATTAATTATGGATTGTTGGATGATATGGTGCATGGTGCACCATTTTTAACAAGGAGTATAGTAAAACGTGCCTAAAAGGGTTAGCATCTATGATAGAAAAGTCATAATAATATCGAAAAGTTACAATATTAGAACATGACTGATACCCACCCCACTTTTTTGTCAAATTTTTGTTTTGCTGTGCACATTTTAATTTATATTGCAACAAATATTTTCAATGTTATTATTATTATATACCGAAATATAACTTTTTATGGTAAGTTATAACTTTTAAAAACATTGTATCATACTACCTCTTTTGAAGGTAGTATCGAAATGGCCCTTTTGTTTCAAAGAATAGTTTTTAAAGAAAATAGTTCTACTAAAAAAAAGTTGTTTTTGTATTTTTTTTATTAGAAAACTTTCGCATTCCATATTAACGAAATAAGGTGCGTTATATGCTAGTTCACGATAATTTGGGATCATCTAACAGTTCGGGGGTGTTAACGTTTAGATTTCAATTCATTAAAATGTGACGGCATAAAAATGACCTGTCTATGAAATATTTTTTGAATAATGAAGAGAAACATTATTCTTTTATTTTGCTGATTAATCCTGTTGTGTTATATATCAGAGACAATGGTGAGTCGTGGTGATCTATTTTTTCCAATACTTGAATATGGTTGAGTTTTTTTTTTTTTTGGCAGAGGTGACATGGTGGTGGCTTAACAGAAGTTCTTGGATAGACTGAGTGAACCGTACTGTCGAAAATAGACGCATGGGGCGAAGAACTATAATGGAGTCAATGTAATCATGTAAGCTTATTTTTTATTTTTTGCGATTTCATTCGTGTGGAGGCTCGTTCCGTTAATTTGTTGTGATTTATTTATTGATTTTATTTTTTTGTGTTCGGTTTGTTTATGGAAGTCCCCAATCCCCCGTCCTGCTGATATTGGGTGGCCTTGGTTAGGCAAAGATTTATCTAATGGCCACCTTGTTCTACCATTTGCAGATCCAAAAACATTTCTTTTGCTGCAATGTTGTCGGATGGATAACCCATGATGCCTTCGACCTTTCCACAGTCGCAACACCAAATCTATTTTTCACCCATCTTAAAGCACCTTTCATACCTCATAGACCTACCAAAATGACTCCCCTACAACGACCTCCCTTGGCAAAAAACTCTTTCTTCAAATAGTCATAGGAATTCAAGTCACTTACAAAGTTAAAAACATGACGAGGATCCAATAGCAAATATGTAAGGGTAAATTGTACTTACCCCTGTCTAGATTTGAAAAAATTGCATTTTGCCTCAAATCAATACAACACTTAACAATGTTGAAGGAATATTTGAACAGAATATTCTACTTAATTATAGCAAAATATTAAATTTCAAAAAAGTATATTCTACGAGGTTCATGTCGAAACTCGAAACTCAGAGTTTTGAGTTCAATGTGTCAGTCACTTAATGGACCTGCGTCTAATAGCGGGCACCAATATTCCGCTCATGTGGTCCGGTGAAACTTTTTTAATAGTATTAGATGTATTGAATACGGAACTCGATACTCGAAAATTTAAGGATAAGGAAGAAATTAAACTCATTTTGTTGAACTCAGAACTCAGAAACTTGGGAAAAGAAAGAAGGAATTCTATCAGGTTGAAACTCGAAACCTTAACCCTAAACACGTTGAACCAGAACTCTAAGTTCCAAGTTTCGACGTGAACCTCGTGGAATGCATATTTTTCAAATTTAACATTTTGTTTTGGTTAAGTAGAATATTTTGTTCAAATATTCTTTCAATACCATTAAGTGGTATAGATGTTTGGGGGGGGGGGACGTGGGGATAAGTGCAATTTACCCAATATTTAATGTTGCGGTAACTAAGCACGTGGGGTTAATTTTCTAATTTTAAAAAAGGTGACCATCACATAGTTCAAACTAGCTCGGACCACCGTAAAGTGGATTTTGAACCCCTAAAAAAAAACGCAGATTTTCAGCCATCTGTATAGATAGAGGGATATTCACATGTACTAAAGGAAAAAAAAAAAAAAAAGAAGTCATAGAGAGATATGTCCTTACATTTTAAACAAGACTGTATGGTTGAAACTTGTTTGGAGTCTTGTAGTATCAATTCATTCATCTCCCATTATCAAAACGTCTTCATAAAATATATAAGCAATCATGAATTCATCATGCCATGACACTCAAGTAAGTAACAAAATTACGGTATCGCCATATTTTATGCTTATAAGGAGCCTATAGTCGAAGTAATTAAGTCTTTCAAAGATTTTTATCTTTTGAATCTACATTTTGAAACAATTATTCTCCGTGCGATTTTGCCCCTTTTTTTCAAAGCACCATTATGTTGGACAAAGCCAATTTTATGAAGCGGAGTATGAATAAGATGGCCGTTCGCAACCTTCAACCAACATTGCCTTTTCCCACGCTGAGCAACTTGGCATACAACATTAGTACACGCCAGCTGCAATCTTCATTCATACGCGGTTCTTAAAAGTAAATCGTGCACATTAACATTTCTTTATAAAGTTATAAAACTTTTTTATTGATTAAACGTATTTACATTGTTCATGAGATTTGTTTTGAGTACATAATTATGTTAAATCTGAAAGAGAGAGCTTTGATCACTTTAATAGTCCTACTCAATTTGAGATGGGTTGTATTCAATACAAGAATACTTGTAATTTCATCTAAAAAAACATTATTTAGAAGTTTAATCTTTAGCCATGAATATTATGCAATTTTTTTTCACAATAACTATCTTCTAAAATTTAAATTTACATTATTTTTCTTAAAATTTATTGAATGTTTGTTGGTTATGTCAACTGAAATAATGGTTTCACATTAAACATTTAGTCCAGATTTAGCCTAAATCATTATAGTACCGATGGCTATAGAGGAGTTTTTAATTAACATTAGATAATATCAAATTTATTATCACATAAAACAGTGTATGGCTAATATTTTTACATAATAAAATATTGAATGGTTTAAGAGGCAAATAAAGAAAAGAATTGTCTACTATACCAACGTCAAGGTGGACCATTATCATTTAACAATTAATTAATGAGAGGGAAAGGAACCGACACATTACCTGATGTACACTTCCATCCAAACCAAAAAAATGTCTCACCACCAATTATTCAAAAAATAAAAATAAAATAAAATACCAATGTTTTGATTGATTTAAATAATTTGATATTTATTTATTTTTAAGTAAAATCTTGTATTCAGATTCCGTGAACAGAAAAAAAAAAATTATTGACAGGGCTTTATCAAACTTGAGACAAATTATTTACAATTCCGTGCATTTTAGATATTGATGATTTAAAAAAAAATATTAAAAAGTTAACTGACAATAATTATGGGACAGAGAAAAAGAGAAATGAATAAAAAGGGGTGGACGAGAGGGCTGATTTGCTTTCTTCGCTTCAAGTGGCTCTCTTTTTCCCTGGCGATCCGAGTCGGTGACTCAGTGAGCGAGTGAGTCTGACTCTAACTCGGTGGTACATGCGGCTGTTCCTGCTGTTGCCACGCATCATTCGCTTCCTAGAAATCGAATCTCCAATCTCCCATTTCCCATAAAATCGAATTTCGATCCCTCTTCTTAACCAACACTCTTGCTGCAACTCCAAACACAACACACACAAACAGAGAGTGGTTTTTTTTTTTTTTTCTTTTTCCTCTTTTTTTTAATTTTATTTTAGTGGGCATCAATAGGTTCTGTGTTTTTGGTAGTGATCATAAGCAAGATCAAGTTTTGATTGTTGTTTTGGATTCAATAGAAGACAAGAGGCTGTGGCTGGGTTTCGAATTTTCATGAGGATCTGTTTGAAGTGATTTTTTTTATTTTTTTCATTTTTTGTGGGGTTGATCTGTTTTCATTTTTTGTGGGGTTGATCTTTTTGCTTCCAAGAGGGTTCTGTGTTGTGGGGTGATCATGGTTAGCGGCAACATTTTTCACTGTAGAAAGGATTCATGGCCCCCTGAAGAGTATATCAGTAAATCAACTTTGCAGCTGGTAAGCTTCATATGCCTTTTTTTCTTTTAGAAAAAATTATTATTTTTAGTTTTTGAACTTCATATAGTTTTGTGTTTTCCAAGACTCGAAATTTGCAGCTTGCAGCTTTAAGTTTTTCCAATAATTTATGTTTTTGGTGGATTGGCATTCTAATATTCTGATGATGCCGCAGGCTTTTGTCTGAAAATTTGAATTTGCATGTTACGTGAAGCTCTGAATGTTGAGTTTTTCTTCCTGGAATACATGAGCTGCATATTACCATTTAATGATGAAAAAAAATAGTGAATTGAGCGAATGTTTTTTTTAGCTTAGCCAACTGCTTATACCACATGTGCTGTTGATAATGATAGTTGAATGCACTTGAAGTGATATGTGTACCGTGCACCCTTTTTGCAGTTTGATTTTGATAGTGCTGCACCACCTGAACAAGCTTGGAGAAGGAGATTAAACAGCCATGCCAACCTTCTTAAAGAATTTAGCGTCACTTTTATGGAAGCTATAAAGATGGCAAGTGTTTTCTCTGTCTCTCTCTAACTGACATGAATTGATTGGTTTAATATATGGGGCCCTTTGCATATAGTTAATTATGTTGTTCTTTTTTCTTTTGGTTCCTTTTTTATTTTTTTGGGATATATTCATGTTTCTATTTGTCTTATGACTGTCTACTACACTTTAAAATTCCAGGTTCGATTAGGTATACGCATATGGTCATATGTTAGGGAGGAGGCTTCTCATGGAAGGGTAAATTTCAAATTCTCCTTCGTTATGTGGCCATTCATTGCCTTCTCTCTATGTCTCTCTCTATTATATTTATAGTCCTTGATATTCTGATGAAAGAGTTGATAAACCTACTTTATACTAGAATATAGAAACTTTAGATTCCAGACATGAGCTTGTTGACCTGGTTTCTGCAGAAAGCGCCGATAGATCCTTTCACTCGAGAAAGTTGCAAGCCATCTGCATCTCAAGGAGTTCCACTTGGAGGGATGGGGTATGATATGATGTGTTCCAATTGAAAGCATCCCATTAATCACCTGACTGGTTAATCCTGTATGCTACTTTCGAATAGAATTAACCATTCCATTGGTTAATGGGTCATTCTTTCTAAATATGTTCATTCATTCACATTTAGTTTAATTCTCCACCAGAACGAATAAGCCTTTTTCTTCTTTTACTGATTTGTACATTGTTATATACCTCCACAGAAGTGGCAGTATATCAAGGGGATTTAGAGGTGAGTTCCGACAGTGGCAAATTATTCCTGGTTTATGTGAAGCTTCACCTGTCATGGCCAACCAGTTTTCTGTAAGTTTTGTTTTTTCACTTACTATTGACCTTCTGTATTCTTCTCTATGTATATGCCTTTAAATGTGCTTATAAAATGGAATGGTGTTTACTTTTACTGTTTATGGCTATTTTGAATTGCACCTTATATTCAGATTATCTAATTTATTTACTTTTATTGCAGATTTTTATAAGTAGAGATGGAGGAAACAAAAGATTTGCGTCAGTTTTGGCTCCTGGACAGCATGAAGGTTTAAGGTAAGGAAGAATTTAAGAAGATTTGGAAAACAGTGTTTATGTAAATATAATATCTGTACCTTACTTTATTTTGCACTGATGAAAATTTTCATTTAATTTCATTTTTTTTCTTTTCCGGTGTTGCTGTTTCCTTGATTGCTTTTCATTGTCTGTCTGTCTAGTTTTTGTTTAAATCTAAAGAGGGCTTCTAATCCTCTTGTTTACATTTCGTATTCTCTTGTGTATTAGGATTCTCTAAAGTGAGATTCTTTCTAAAGTGAACAACTGAGGGATTATCCACCCTCAAGTTATTTGGTGGAACCTATATACAACGCAATTTATTGATCTAAGGTTGGATTACCTCTCGCTTTCTCACTTTAGAAGGAATCTCACTTTAGAGGATTCTAGTCCTTCCCTTGTTGGGTGCTTTTCATATATCTAGATACTTATGCATGGACTTAAATTTTCTCGTTAAATTTTTTCAGGTCCCGCAAGAAAGCTGATGATCAGGGTATATCATCATGGGGATGGAATCTAGGTGGCCAGCACTCAACTTACCATGCTTTGTTTCCAAGAGCTTGGACAGTTTATGATGGTATCTTGATTTGTTTTAATTCTTTTTCGCTTTTTGTAAATGTGCATGGTCCTTGTGAATTATGTTTAATAGTTGTTTTCTAATTCTTAGGTGAGCCAGACCCAGAATTAAAAGTGTCTTGCCGGCAGATATCCCCTTTCATACCACATAATTATAGAGAAAGCAGTCTACCTGCTTCTGTTTTTGTTTACACGGTGTGTATTTCTGCAGCTATTGTCATTTATCAGATGAGGGAGTCGGTGACTTCCTTCCTATTGTTTGTGCTCCCCCCCCCCCCCTTCTTTCTCTTTAATTAACATACTTTATTGTACAATGTATAGACTAGTGGCTGCAGTTTAGTTTTCTTAGGTGAAAACATTGATTTTCTCTTAGTTTATGTCAAAATATTATAGCATCTACTATAGTGTTCTTTCCCATAAAGTGAATCTTACCATACTTTTTCTATTCAAAGTGAGTGAAGGACTTTAATATTCTGCATTACATTTTTGTTTAGTATGATCTGTTGCATCCATTTTATTTTCACTGTGTTTTGATAAGAGGTAATATATGGCTTAGTAGAGAGTTTTACTTGTTTCTTTTGTAGTTGGTAAACACTGGTAAGGAGAGAGCTAAAGTCAGCCTTCTATTTACTTGGGCGGTAAGATATTATTTTGTTTACACCAAGAGAAAATTAAAAGCATACGATAACTGGGCCGTGGATAAATAATCGTCAACATTAATTTTCTGCAGAATTCCATTGGTGGAAGCTCACACTTAACAGGGGACCATGTAAATGAGCCATTTATGTAAGATTTCCCCCCTGATATATGTTTGCTTATCTATAGAACAAGCGTTAAACAGTATTTTAACTCATTTTTTCTTTTTCATAGAGCTGAAGATGGCGTGTCCGGAGTACTTCTACATCACAAGCAAGTTATCAAACCTTATAGCTATTTATGACGGTTGGTTTGCATATTTCTCTTTATAGTTTATACCTAAATGCATAATAGGTCAACGACTTGAAGGTTCCAGTTATTTCAAAGGGGGTCTTGCCACTCAGGTTTGATTAAGCATGCTTATATTGTTATTAAGATGTACCAGAAGGATGCCTTCCCATTGACTATTAATGTTGGATTTGAGAGCTCATCCTTTGGCATACGGCTAATGATTATGAGATTTTCAAAGAGGGGAGACAGTTTTTGGTTGGGATCACAAATTTATGTCATGGTGGCATGTGAAATGGTCTGGTGGTCTTAGATCTTATAAAAGAAAAAGAAGAAATAAGAACTAGTAGTGAGTGGAATTCATTTCCTGGTTTGGATATTTTCTGCAGGTCCTTGTTTTACTGGAATTTTGTTTTATCAATATAGTTTTCTGGATAGCAGTCATAACTCATAAGTTAGGTTTTATCAATAGCTCTTTTGTGTTATTCAAAATGATTAGATATGGATTTACTGGTGTGGGCAGAGCAGAAGATAGGAATAAATACACTGTAGGAAGTCTTTTTATGAGATATCTTCTATAGTAAAGTTCATGCTAGGTTATCAGGAGGGGGAAGGAATACATGTAATTTAGGAAGTCTTTCTGTGATTTGTCTTTTATATTAAGTGCATGATCAGATTAGCTGAGAGCCGAAGATTATGTAAGAAACCGATTTGGTGTAACATTGGTTATTACTTATTTGGTTTTCAGGAAAATATGTCTCAGACTCTTGGTGTATGTTTGGATATGTTAATTCGAAAGGGATTATAGGGACTGAATTTTGTTTGGACTAAGCAATGATTTAAAAGATTATTTGTTGGAGGGCAGGGGATATGTTTTCTCCCTGCAGATGTGAAATAATCCTTAGGCAAAAATCTAAATGCATAAAATTGAGCTTATTGAGAATGAAAAAAAAAAAAAAAAAGTTGTATAGTGTATCAAAGTACATGGTATAAAACCAAATAATGACCCTGTAACCATCTGAAATATCTATTCTAGGTTGCTATATTTGATTTTGCGACTGAAGTTGAAAAAGTAAAAGAATAGTAATGCAAAAGTGATTTAACTTTGGAAAAATACAGATTTCTTTTATTTGTACTTCAATTAATGTAGTGTAGTTTCTCCACATGGCGTTTTATCCTTCCACAAATAAGTAACTAATAAAAGCTCTATGTGGTTTGTAGTTTGTGCCCCTTTTGGAAACTAAATTGAAGATTAGTTTATGTAGGTGTTGAAATACTTGAAGAAGTAATAACCAAATATCTAATCAAGTTAGGAAATATGCAAAAGTTTTTTATTTTTTTCCCCAATATATGATTCCAACCGTATGAAAGTTTTGTTAATTGGGGTCTCCAATCTCAAAACTGCTATATAACTGATGATTTTGGTGGAAATTTCCTTATGGTTATTCCAAAATTGCAGGACAGCAAAAGGTAACCCTCCGGTAACTTTTGCGATAGCTGCATGTGAAACACAGAATGTCAGTGTTTCCGTCTTGCCAAGTTTTGGGCTGTCGGAAAGAAGTAACACAACAGCAAAAGGCATGTGGCATAAAATGGTGCAGGTACTGATTACGTGTGATTTGGGATTTCTAAATGATATTTATACTTGGCCATTACCTTCATCTTACAAATATTTTTGGTATGGAAAGTATACAAGGTTGAATCTAATTGAAATGGTTGTATATTAAGGATGGGCAATTTGACCGGGCGAATTTCTCTTATGGACCTAGTATGCCCTCGTCACCTGGAGAGACGCTATGTGCTGCTGTTTCGGCTTCGACATGGGTGGAACCTCATGGAAAATGCACTGTCGCATTTAGTCTTGCATGGTCATCGCCAAAAGTAAAGTTCTCAAAAGGCAGCACTTTCCACAGGTATCAATATTATTTGAGAATATTGTAGGTAGTTTATGATTACCGTTGAAAATTTTGTCTAAATGCCAGTCTTGCTCCTGCTCTAATGTTTTGCTCCCTCAACCCCTTTGGGGGTACCAGGTTCGAGACTTGGGCACTCCATTGTTCATCCAAAACATCATTATCCTAAATAATGCTCTACTAGATATTCAAATTAATAGCATCTCTCTTAACTTTATTTTGGAATGGCTAAGCTTTTTGATACCCCTCAGTGGTTTTTGGACTTGAAGAGTTGTGCCCTCATCTATAAAATTTTTGTGGGAAATATTTAGTTAGTAATATTTCCCTTTTGTTATAAGGTTGCAAGACATGTAGCATACCCACAACCTATGTTTCTTTTGTATGATTTTGTTTTGATTGATAAGTTCAATTCTATTACTGCAGGAGATACACAAAATTTTATGGGACTTCTGAGAGAGCTGCAGTGGACTTGGCCCATGATGCATTAACTCGTATGTTGTCTGATTTGATCGAAACTGATATTCTTCAGACCTGTAGTTTACTTGCACTACTATTATATTTTATCACATTTCAAAAGGAAAAATGATACGGATGTTTCTAGAGTAGTTTGCGTCTTTCATTGGTAACATTTAAAGACCTTATTATGTTTTGAATTCTAACAGAATACAAACGCTGGGAAGAAGACATTGAGAAATGGCAAAATCCTGTTCTTCAGGATGAGAATCTACCAGAATGGTAATTCTCAGTTTAAATACTATTTTAAGGATCACCAGGTTTTTTTTGTGTTGTGGTCATCACCAGTAATTTATTATTTTAGAATCAAATGTTCAGAAAGGTCAATGGTATATATATAAGACATAAAACACAACTTGCTTCTTCTAGCTGATGTCTAGCTTTTTAGGCTGCAAAGAATTGCTTTTAAAGCTGTTATTTGTTAAAAAAACTTCACTTTGTATTTTATAAATGGTGCGTGTTACATTATATTAATTGTGTTTTATATTAATTTATGTATTGGTCTCCTCCTTGTTCAAAGCGGTTTGTAGGACCCAAAAATCAGAGGTAATTACAAAACACCAGTTCCTACTGGGCAGCAAAATATGCTGTGATTTATTTTATTTTATTTTATTTTTGGGGGTTTTGAATTGAGCATGTATGCTCTTGTATATTTTATCTGCTCTGGATGAGTAGATAATAATCAAGAACGGGAACCTTTTCCACTAGGTGGGGATGACTATGCGGATCATTGTGTTTTGTCAAAGACTGAGTTTTGAGAAAGGCCATTTAGATTTTATTTTACTTTATTTTATTTTTTTAAATTTTTTGAATGGTCTCTGTCAAGAGTTTTCGTAGATCTTCCTCTCCCTCTGTTTATCAGTTTGTCCTTCATTTGATCAACTCTTTCTACTGGGGCTTCTATTAGTCTAGAAGATAGATAATGTATTCAAATTTTCTTTTTACAGGTACAAGTTTACGTTGTTTAATGAACTCTACTTTCTTGTTGCTGGAGGAACAATTTGGATTGGTATGTATGTAAATAAGCATGCAAGTCTGGTTTGTCATAGGATGTGTCTATTGTCAGTTTAGTCTAAGTGAAATAATTAAGACTCTTCTGATCTGTCTGCCAGACTCGCCTTTGCTATCTTCGAATATGAGGAATGACCAGGATCAGGTAAAAGAGTTGGAAAATGCAGAAGTCAAAGTTACTGAAGCCAAACTGGATCGAAGACGAGGTGCAGCCGTCGAGCATACAACAGATAGCACCTATGATGTTGAGTATACAACAGATAGTGCCAGTGACGTTGAGTGTACAGTATATGGCTCCTATGATTCTACTGCTATTAAAGGAAATAATCTTGTGGATGAAAAACATCGTGTAGATCTTTATCATGAAAGTGAATCTAGTGTTACTCTGACAAATGTATTCTCCACTAGCAATTTGCAGTCCTTTACAATGATGGACCAACAGTATGATGATGATGATGATGTTGGAAGGTTTTTGTACTTGGAAGGTGTCGAATATATTATGTGGTGCACATATGATGTGCACTTCTATGCTTCGTTTGCCCTTCTTGAGCTCTTTCCCAGGATTGAATTAAATATACAGCGTGATTTTGCTAAAGCTGTCTTGTGTGAAGATGGAAGAAAAGTGAAGTTTTTGGCAGAGGGGAACTGGGGAATTCGTAAGGTTAGAGGGGCTGTGCCTCACGATCTGGGGACACATGATCCGTGGCGTGAAATGAATGCTTATAACATTCATGATACTAGCAAGTGGAAGGACCTGAACCCAAAATTTGTACTTCAGGCATATCGAGATTTTGCTGCAACGGGGGATATGTCATTTGGTGTTGATGTGTGGCCTGCTGTCCGTGCTGCAATGGAGTACATGGAACAATTTGATAGAGATAACGATGGTCTTATTGAGAATGATGGGTTCCCCGATCAAACATATGATACATGGACGGTCCATGGTGTGAGTGCTTATTGTGGTTGTCTTTGGCTTGCTGCACTTCAAGCTGCAGCTGCAATGGCCCTTCAGCTGGGTGACAGAGATTTCGCGGAAACATGCAAAAGGAAGTTTTTGAAGGCTAAACCAGTATTTGAACAAAAATTGTGGAATGGTTCTTATTTCAACTATGATAGTGGATCAAATAGTAACAGTAAATCCATTCAAGCAGATCAGTTGGCTGGGCAATGGTACACGGCGTCCTCAGGGCTGCCCTCACTTTTCGATGATTCCAAGATCAAAAGTGCTCTTCGGAAGGTGTATGACTTCAATGTGATGAAAGTCAAAGGAGGCAGGATGGGTGCTGTGAATGGCATGCATCCCAATGGCAAGGTGGATGAGACCTGCATGCAGTCTCGCGAAATATGGGCGGGCGTGACCTACGGTGTTGCTGCTACAATGATACTTGCAGGAATGGAAGAAGAGGCCTTCACAACTGCTGAGGGTATATTTCTAGCAGGCTGGTCAGAAGAGGGATACGGGTAACTTTCTTGTCCACCGTCCTCCATAATTGTGTGTGGTTCGCCTACATTTTTGTTTTTCTTTGTGTTTACGTGACTGTGTACTATTACTTCTTTTGATTCATTTTATCTGTCATTCTCAATTATCAATAAAGAGTTTATTATTAATTTTTCAATTTTACCCGTCATATAGTTCTAAGTGCAACAAGTAATGAGAATAATGCTTTCTTGTTTTTCTCTCTCATTATTGTTAATTAGGGTATTTTGGTAAACACAATTTATAATCAAGCCTTGATTTTGAATTCTTTCATCCTTGTGTATATGGCTAAAGTGATAGATAAAGGGTAGTTTGTTTTAACTTTTAGAAAAAGTGATTATGAAACTTAAATTTTATATATAACTGAAAAAGCTGAAAATTGATTTTTTTCAGAAATTACTTTTTTCAGCTTTTCCAAAAAAGCTGAAAATATTTTTTTTTGAGAATTTAATTATTTTTAAAAAATTATCCAAATATATGAAACTATTCATTTTTCAATGAAAAAAGAGATTTTTTGCCCAAAAAAATCACAGACAAACATATCCAAAATGAACCACTGGAGTACTTTACACCAATGAATATTTGTTTGTGTCCCTACATCTGCTATTAGGTTGAAAGTGTTTTTCATGCATATTGTGTACAACACTATTTCCACCAACAAAAAATTTTCGATTCTTTGATTTCATACTTATTGTTTCGTATGATAATTAGTTGTAGTCAAATGGTTAAATTGATGAAAATCACATTCCATGAGTTATTAGGCAGTGTGAATTTGTATAGTCTTAAATTGGTATGCAGTCATTTCTTCTGTATTAGGGAATTAATTCATTCATTACCTTTGCCCCATTACAGATACTGGTTTCAGACTCCAGAGGCATGGACAATGGATGGACACTACCGGTCCCTCATATACATGAGGCCACTTTCTATTTGGGCCATGCAATATGCATTAACTTTGCCTAAGGCAATTCTTGAGGCCCCTCAGATCAACATCATGGACAGAATCCACCTATCTCCTGTTAATGGGGCATTCTCTCATAATGAAACAGGTGTGAGAAAGATTGCAACAAAAGCAAAATGCTTTGGAAATTCTGTGTTTCATTGTGCTTGCTGATTTGTTAACATGTAAAAAACACACACAATTTTTGTATAGGTAAAAACTTCCATCACATTGTTCCTTACTCATCAACCCTCTCCTAGTGAAGCTGTTAGTAATGGTGGTCAAGGTCTTGGGGGGGGGGGGGGGGTTAGTGTTTTAGAAGAAATAAGCACATTTCAGTTGTAATTTATAGCACGATAATTTAAGCAATGTAGGTCACCTTTGGATGTAACTGAACATTCTTATTAAAGTTCCCAAGATATAATCTAAATTTAGCGCATAAATTTCTAAAGTGTTCCTATCTTAATATGACTAACAAAAACAATGTTAAAACTTGGTCATATGTGGCCATTGTCATTATCAGTTTTATACTTTTAGTAGGATAAATACGAAGTGAGCGACGTGATATGACTATTTGGGCAATTTATCTTTAGGTGTTGGGGGGATGTTTCCTGGTCTTAAACTTGAAAAATTGAACTGAGGAGTACAGGTTTTTTTTTTTTTTTTTTCTTCACTTACGGCATGTTTGGTGATGGGTGTTTAATCTGATCCAAATCAATTAAAATTTGAAAACTGATCCTAAATAATTAAAACCGATCGTGTGGTTTGATTTTTAGTTGTATTTTCGACAATTGATCTACATTAAATAAATTTATTGATAATATATACTATTTATTTATGTGAGAGAGGTGAAATAGTTATATACAAAAAATTTTACATGTTAATGGTTTAAATATTATTATGATCCATGGTAGAGTATTATCGCGGCGTTTTGTCCATATAGGCAACGTCACCTAATATTAAAAGGTTTAGTTGTTCTTATTGTATTTATATGAGATATATTGTATAAAAGATATATTTAGATATATTATTAGTGTAAAAGTTTTATATTATTAATAAATCATCTATTAGTATATGTGAAATTTTTGAGGAGGTGAATATGAGAATCAACTAATTTTGTTGATGTAGTAATACTTGATTTGATTTTCATATACTATATTTTTACAATAACAATGTATCAAAATTGAACTCATATTTTAATAGAGTTTAATTTGGGTATATTGGCAATGTAAAATTTTTTTACACTATCATCCAATCAAAATTTTTTATTTGTATAATCATTCAAGTAGTGGGTGGTTATATTAAAAATTTTTGCTGATGTGGCAATATATGATTGGGTGTCTGTATAAAAAAATTTTATACTGACAGTGGATTCAAATTAAATCTATTTTAATATCAAAATTATTATTATTATATAACTTTATCACGTTTTAAATTAACATTTTAAAGTTTTAATTATTTATTTTTTTAGTTTATTTGATAATTTTGAGTTTATACATAATTTTTATTCAAATCCTTTATTGCATGCTTAACACGTTAGTGTTAAAAAACTTTCTTATTTATTCTTAAAAGAGATTGATATCTCCTTGTTTCATCTTTTTTTAATGCTTATTATTGTTTCAAGCAGTTTATTTATGCTATTATGCATAACTGAGTTTTTTTTTTTTTATTGGAAGATTAGTGAGCATGTCAGGCGCTTAGGTAATCAAATTATGATGGTTGGTATATTTTTTTTGGTTGCAAAATAAAGCTTTTAAATCTTTAGAAGACCTTATTAACATATTTAAAAATAAAAAATTAGAAAGACAGAACCGTAGCCTAAAAAAAATTTGATGGCAGACATAAGTGACTTCACATTACAGCTTCTTTTTTGTCGAACGAGAAAATGAAGAAGAAGAGGGCGGTGAGGTGAGAGGCGCCGTACGTACAAAGTGCGTTGTTTAGGGGCGTGGTGGGGTCATCCAGTCCCAAAAAAACAAACGTGATGGCGGCATCATCAAGTTTGGGAGGCTTTGACTTTCAGGAGTTTATTTTATTTAAAAAGATAAGGTATATAATTATAAAATAGTCCTCGTCCTCGTTATTGAGGTTATGCAATTTCATCATAGTAATTGTGTTTATAAGATTTGAAGGTCAAAGTCGTAGGTACTTACTATTTCGGCCAACTTCTTGATAGTTAATTTTTTTTTTATCTCTAATACAAATTTATCTAAAACTAAGAAATTATCAAAATTAAAGAGGATGCTGGTTTGAGCATCTAAGAATTGATTTTGAAGATTAATTTTGGAAAGTCAAAATCAATTCTATTTTTTTTTTCTTATTTGGTTTCTTGTGTCGATATTAAGTATTAAGTATGGTTTTAAAATTTATTTAAGATAGAAGTAAAAATTTTTAAATTTTCAATTTTACTAGAATTGATTTCAGATATTTTTTTGTAAATTATATATTTTAAAAAAAAATTAATTGATATTATTTAAAAATAAATTACTTTATCTCAAAATCAATTTAACCAAATCAATTCTATCTAAAATCAATTTTATAAAAGCAGAATCAATCACACTGGATATTTGTAGCAAAGATTATGGGATAGAAATTGAAGTTCATAAAAACTATTTAATATCTTCTAAATATGAGATTAATTACTTTTAGATTGCAGTTGAATTTTTATGAATTTTTTAATAATATTCTTTATATACATAATTTAAATTTGAGGCCATTTCATTTTTTCCAAACGTAAAAACATGTCTAAAGAACATGATCTTCCGGAAAGAAATGTTAATTTCGCATATTCAAATTTGAAAATAGTAAATATAGAACTAAAAAATTAAGGTACTATTTTTGACGTTGCATTTTTAGTTCATATTATCAAACATGTAACTTTTCTCAGCTTCTAAGAAAAAGTATGGAAAAGTTTTACTATGTAACAAAAGGATTTGGAGCATTTGATGCTCATAAGAAACTTTTTCAGTTCATGCAGTTAGTACAAAATCATGTGTTAATTTTTAAGAATTCAGTTTGTTTACTAAAACATTGAAAATTACGCATTCTAACTTTTTTTGGTGTTTTGTAAGAAAAACACAAAAAATATGAAAAGATTAATTTTGATACATTGAGAACTCTTTTATATTATTATCTAATTAAATGTAACTATTTTAAAGATTTTTAAAATAATAAATAGTGAAATTAAATATTTTTATTAATGTAATAATATATAATTAATATCTTTATATCAACATATATATAAATTAAATAAAAAAAATGTGGATCCCCCAAAACCCGAAAAAAAAAAAAAAAACACAAGGTGAATTGCGCAAAGCCACTGAAATGCAAAGTATGAAAATCAGATGCTTCGGAACCTTTTTTTGGTCAAGCATGTTAAAGGTGTCCGTATGGTACTCTGTGACCATAAAGAAAAGTAGCCAATTGAAAGGCTCTGTTTACGGCCTTTTCAATCTTAACAGCAAATTTTGTTTGCATATCATGAGATTAGAGAGGTGACGTGATTGACCAAACCAAAACCATGCATGTGAATATGAATGTGAAGTTGGTACTATTTTGACCATTCTCGCCACACTTTCCATTTTTAATCTAACCTAACATCGCCTTCATTCCTTCCCACCTAGTTCTTCCACCGCTTCTTATTTTCTTCTCTCTCTATTTCTTTATTCTCTTCTCTTCTCTTCTCTCCTTCTAAGCCTACATTCTCTATTACGATCTCTTTCCCTTCCTTCATCTCAACACAGGTAACATCCTCCGCACCAATTCATGCATAATTATTCTTACTATATATGATATGATACCGCAAAGAGTATTATTATTATTATTATTATTATTATTATTATTATTGTGATCACGAATTCTTGATGTTTCTGTGTTGACGTTTTGATCGCTGTCAGTTTTGGATTTTCATTTTCATGTTGTCGGCAACCGATCGAGCAGTGTTTGATCTGTTAACTGCTTTATGTTTGTATATGGAATGAATGGATCCATGATGATGGTGATATACCTGTGTGCATGTCTTTGATGTAGATTTACTTGTACTTGTACTTGTGCCCGTAGCGATATGGCTAGGAAGGTGCTTAGCGATGGCGAAAATATACTGGGAAAAGCCGCGGATAAAGAGTCCAATTATGACTTTGACTTGTTCGTTATTGGGGGTGGAAGTGGCGGCGTTCGTGCCGCTAGGTTCTCAGCTAATTTTGGAGCCAAGGTATGGAATTTGTATTGTTATTTGTGGTCTGACATGGATCGTGTTTGAGTTTTGAGTCCTGTTATTTTGATACAATTTTTTGTTCGTCAATTGAATTGAATACTGGGGATTCATGTACAATTAAGTGCAGAATTCATATACATAATTAAGGAATTAGGTGACAGTATTATTATTTACTAGTGAAGTTATTTTTTCAGAGAAGAGCATGTGATAATGCTGCCGTTGGATTCCCTAATTATGTAGATAAATTTTCCACTTATTTTCACATCAATCCCCAGCAGTATGGTCGCACAAGTAACTATGTCCAGATATCATTTTTCTTGAGTTTTAATACTGAGAAGGGTAACTTTAGAGGCACATAGTGCCAGTAGCATTTAAGTTTTTTACTCTGTTAATCTTTTTCAGTTATCCCTGTGCTAACAAGTTTTTTTCATCCTCTTCTATGAAGTCTTTTATTGGATTTTCTCATCATCTAATAATATTCTGACACCTGCTTTTAAAAGGTTGGAATTTGTGAGCTTCCATATCATCCAATTAGCTCGGAAAAGCTTGGAGGCTTTGGTGGAACGTAAGTTCATCAAAACTTGTACATTCTGTGCTACCATCTCGTTTTTATTTATTTATTTTTTTTATCTTAATGGTATCCGGATACTGGCTGGGACATTACATTTCCTATGTAACCTTAGTTCTAAAGCAGTTACTTTTCGACCTTTTGCTTCTTTTTCTTTAAGCCACTTTCCTAGGTATATATTGATTTGGCTACGTGTATGTCTGTCCCGTTTTCCCTCATTCTTCTTGCTGCCCAATAATATCTCTTCAAGTGCTAAGCAGTTCTAAAAAATGGCTATAAATTTTTTATTTTGAAGGTGTGTTATTCGTGGTTGTGTTCCCAAAAAGATTTTGGTCTATGGAGGATCTTTTGGAGGTGATCTTGAGGTAAATATTTGATCATAAAGCTAATAATGCCGGCCATTATACTGAATTGCTCAGTTAACATTGTGGATTGTTTGCTGAATATATAGATCATTGACGAGCTTTGCTCACTTGGCGTGTCTTTTCTTGCTTTTGTAATTTTTTTTTCCTTTAAAAAAAAAAAAGTGAATTGCTCAGTTAACGTGTTTTTTCCCTTAATGTCGGAGTCTCACTTTTAGCTTAGTGAGGAATTGTGGGTGATTGAATTTGAGATTTTGGAACATAATGGAAGACAGTACAACTTGTAGCATAGAGGATATAGGATAGGGTACATTATGTGGGAGGAGCTCATCGCTGTAGACAGATTTGAAAGCAGAACCTGGTGAAGTATTGAAAGCGTAAACTATACTGTCCTGGAATTACGTGAGAAAGAAAATGGAAAACTTTTTACTATGAATTTGTTACAACTTACAAATGCATGCAAGGCAACTACTTTCTCTAATATAAGTCTTTGATACTTCTATATTTTGAATAATCAAATTAGAAAATTGAAAAGACTTCAATTAGTAACTATTAATTTGATAACTGCGAGCAATCAGAGTTAATCAGTTACTAGCAAATAAAAGGCTTTTTGTTGCCTATAAAGAACTTTAGGGAAGTGATTGTGGTTGATGTACAGCCTTATAAATCATTATGAAGAATAACACAATGAAAATCCATAATTTCCATTTATATTTTATTCGAAGGTTCACTATTCAGGAGGAAGTCCATATTTCCACATGAATCTAATTCCCATATGTTGGACAGATACCTTGAAATCTTTACAAATTATTTCCTCTGTAAACTGTAATTCTTAGGGTGAGTAAAGTCAAGTTTTATGAAATTTCATCATATAGAATTTTCCTTCAGCAGTTAAACCCAATATATGTTAATGGTTAACCATTCTATGCTGTCTTATTGTCTTTCTTCCTTCATCCTCCTCTTGGTGTGAGTCTAGTTGCTATAGAGGCCTCATTGGTTATGCAGTGTCTTATATGTGCCATGTTAACGTAGTAGACACATCATATTGAATTGAAGTAGCGCACACAAATTCATCTAGCTTCATTTTCTGACCCTAGCCCTTTCGTGTCTCATCGAAAACAAATGAGCTGTAAAGTGTTTTTGTATTTTTTTTTTCTTTCTTTTTGCTGTGCTTTGGTATATGGTATAATAGACAGATGCATATGCATTGTCAGATCAGAATTAGTTTTTATTTCTATGGACATGTGGCTCTTCCAATCTTGTAGGACTTCATTATACTAGGTTCATACTTTAGATTAGATCTGATGCTGTTCTGTTCGATTGGTTCAATTTCTCATGAAGTATGTGATGCAAATGGAATCAATATTATATTTTGTTAGTTGATCTATCAGTTTTTCTATATATATCTATATTTTCTTAGTCAGTGCACAATTGTTATTTCAGTGCTTCCTGTATCATCATTTTATTTCACTTGTTTTAGATGATTTAAGAAATTTGACTATTTTGGTAGGATGCCAGAAATTTTGGTTGGGAACTGAGCGAGAAAATTGATTTCAATTGGAAGAAGCTCTTGCAAAAGAAGGTATTTCAAATTTTTTGTGTTCTTATTAGAATAGAATTCTTAGTTTTATCTGTGTATAAATTATAATTGCTTCTCCTAGCAAAATATGAAAGATATTAAGTGTTTTCTGTGAAGAAGTGATTGCTGAGCAAATAAATGCTAGAATGAAATTGGACTAGGTGAAAAAGTAATTACAGAAAGATCAAAGATTATAAGGAGGGCTAACAACTATACTTCGGTATATCATTCACCCTATTCTATAATTGAATTGTCTTCAAAATAATGCAAGTGAAATATTGAATAAGCAAAATCATATCAAGACTATTCAGACCAATTGATATATTCAGACCAACATGTTACTTAGATATTGGCTGGCCTCTTTCTGATTATATATATAATGTTGCATAAGTTATATTTGTTGTAACTCCGGAAGTTGTCATGTCAAGAACTTGAAATGTAATTGGAAAATTTGCTTCTTATCTTGACTGAGTGATGGGACTGCTCTATTGAGCTCTGGCACTGATATTGAGAGATTAGCATGTCTCTCATGTTATGTATTATTTTATATCCACTCTGCAGTGTACTTAAGAACCGTTCTGAGGAAAAGTTTTTATTATCTTTGCTTTTCTAGCTGCTGCTTTATTTATAAAGTCTTCATGCTTGTCCTCCCAGCTTATGCTTATATGTAGGAGCATAAAGCGATTTACTAATACCAGAGAAACTTCAAAACTGTTTATGCGTATGTCATTCAATAATCAAATTGTTATGTAAAATTGCAGACAGACGAAATAAGCAGATTAAATGGAGTTTACAAGCGGCTGTTATCCAGTGCTGGGGTTAAATCATTTGAAGGTGAGGGAAAGGTAGTGGGTCCAAATGAAGTTGAGGTGACCCAAATTGATGGCACCAAGTTGTCATATTCAGCAAAGCACATACTGATTGCAACTGGTAGTAGGGCTCAACGCCCAAATATTCCAGGACAGGTAAGTTTGCTTGTTTCAGAATACCATTGTGAACTGATCCAACCAATGAGCAGTTGTATACCAACCTATGTGATTAACACAGGCATATATCTTTGATCTTGCGATATGTATATTATGCAATATTACTTCCTAAGCAGGGTGGTTTATGCAGGAGCTGGGTATAACATCTGATGAGGCACTAAGTTTGGAGGAATTTCCTAAGCGGGCAGTGGTTCTTGGTGCTGGGTTCGTATCTGTCTTCTTAAGATGTGTATTAGTTCACCTGCTTACTATGTCATGATGATTAATTTGTACTCTGTTGCTTTCAGTTATATTGCAGTTGAATTTGCGTCTATATGGCGTGGGATGGGTTCCACAGTCGATCTAGTTTACAGAAAGGAACTTCCATTGAGGTTGGACTCTAACATGCTTATTTTATTAATGGTTCAATCTTGTGTGATCTTCTAGAGGAAAAAAATGCCATAAGTATACTTTGATTGAAAATAAGACCAAATAATAATTTTCCAGGTTCTTGTGTGTTTTGAACGGTAATATTTTAACCTTTCAAATTTAATAGTTCTGATAGGCTTATAAAACATAGGAGGTGGTATCAGAATTAATTAAAATGCATATTTAAAAGGTTAAACCGTGAAGTAAACAAAAGGTACAGAAGAAAGGAAGAAGCGGAAAAGAAAAGGAATGTAGTGCAAGGGTTATATTTTTGTCTTACTTGTTAAAAGTAGGGTGCTGTTGTATTTCCAGAAATAGTTAACGCTTATCATTTCATTTTTCCAGTATGTGGTACTATAATAGGCCACAAATGTGTTTCCTAGTATACACATTTTTGAGGGAGCAACTTTTTTCAATTCCTACGAAGCCATGTGGCTCGTGGAATGATTTTGCATTCTAGATAATCATATTCTCCAGTAAATTTTGCCAAAAATGCTTGGTTCTCTAAAAATATTTCGGAGCTTATTTTATGAAAGTCCTAGGACATATTCATGTTTTTGGTCTGGAGACATAATTCCTGGAAATCTTGGACATTTTTCCAAGAGACCCCCAAGTCAACTTAGAAAAGTTCATGAACACTGTGGTGGCAGCATCAGCAGCGGTGATGTTGCAGTGGTAAGCAGCAGAATGATGGGAATGCCAAACAGGACCTTAGTAATGCACACATCTAATCTTCAATATCTACTTCAAATCAAGGGTCATCAGCCATCTTAGTCTACTGAAGAGACCTCAGATTTGACGAGATTTATGATATCTACGTAATGATCCACAATTTTCTGGCCAATAATACACGTGTAAAAGATAGTATGTATTTCTCCAGTGTAGATAATCGTTGGTTTTTGGTTTCTTGAAGCCTGTAATGACATCCCAAACTTCAACGGTTTCAATTTTAGTTTATGTGAAAAATATGCTTAACCTAACCCCATTGCATTGCTAGGATTTATTTATGTAAACTTTCACTTATTGAAGTTGAATGTGCTGGATTATTTGGTGTCAAATATATGCAGTTATTATTTTTTTTTCCTCCCTACTTCACAGTACATTTTATTGATTGGCTGATTTTTCCATTCAATTTTTTTTTTTTTTAGCATCAATTCTTGCTCTGTATGTTTGTTGCTTACCCCCTTTCTGAATAAATGTTTGTTGCAGAGGTTTTGATGATGAAATGAGAACAGTGGTCGCAAGAAATCTTGAAGGCAGGGGGATTAAATTACACCCTGGGAAAAATTTGGCGCAGGTATTTCCTTTTGGAATTTGCAACTCATGTTCATCCTAATGAAGTAACTTTTTAAAATGTACAAATTCTTTTCATCTCCCTTTCTTGGAGGCTTAGCTGATTGCTACACATTTTTATTTTCTAGTTGATCAAAACAGAGAATGGAATTAAAGTTATAACAGATCATGGTGAGGAGCTGATGGCTGATGTTGTACTATTTGCCACTGGTAAGGTTACATATGACATGAATTTTCAAATGATTAGCTTTTAAGAGCCTGAAAGTGTTTGTATTTACAAGTTATACAACTATAAATTCCTTAGGGTTCAACTCTCAGTTTTATTCTGGCTTGATGTTAGTCACTCACTTTAATAATATATTAATTTAAACATTTGGCGGAATCTTTCCATATGATTGTGTTTGTTGTTGACAATCTGATCAGTTCATCATTAATGATTCTTTATATCCATGCATAGAAATGGAGCATCACATATGCTCTAACTTCTTTTAATGAAACTGATGATTCATGCTTTCTGCAAGTTTGTCTCATAGTATTCAAGCCTTCTTTTGTTGGCTCCAGGTAGGGCTCCTAATTCGAAGAGGTTAAATTTAGAAGCTGTAGGTGTGGAGCTTGACAAGATTGGAGCTATCAAGGTTTGCAGCCTCCTCTTTCCATCTTTTGCTTGTTATCTTGAAAGTTCCATCATGTCTTTGTGATTTAACTAAGAATGAGTGTCTCTCATATCAGGATCTGCAATATATGAATCCAGTTTGATTCTGCATTACTAATGTCGCCATCTTCATACTTGGTTTTTATGATATTTTCTACTAGAATTGTATTTGTCAAGAAGGAAATATGGTGAATAATACTGAAAATGCCATAAGTTGATTATCATGTTGATTAGTGCGCTGCTATGCTGTGTTATTATGTGGTTGTGAACTCCAGATAAATTATATTTATAAGGAAATTCATAGATCTAGTCTAGGTACGTCTGAGGTAGAACTCAGACCCCTCTCTGCTCTATCTTTTATTGCTATACATAGAGATGATGTTCACCTTCGGAAAGAAGTTAAGGGCTCCAACTTATCTAGTATTTTGCCTTGTATTTTCTAGTATTTATTTTGTTCCTTCATCCCCATTAATTTCTTCATCTTGATGTTATGTCATATGTAATGCTTTTGTCAATGACTGGACAACTAGTGAAGAACTAGAAAATGATTATGATACTCATGGGTTATAACTTACCAATTTTTCTGCATCTTATTTTTTTTAGGTTGATGAGTACTCACGCACTAACATACCTAGCATATGGGCTGTGGGTGACGTAACAAATCGAGTGAATCTTACTCCAGTGGCCTTGATGGAAGGGACACACTTTGCAGTGAGTGTTCCCAGTGGATTAATGTATCCTTTCATTGTCTTTTTTTGGGTTTTTGTCTGTGTGGGGCAGCTGCAGATGGTAGATTGGTCTTACAGTTATGTCGACTTAGTGTGTCTAATATATTCATGTATTTGTTACATGCAGAATACAGTATTTGGTGGCAAACCTTCCAAGCCAGACTACATTAATATTCCCTGTGCAGTGTTCTGGTATGATTTTATATCTCCTTCCCTTCTTCTCAATGTTACTTTTTCTATTTTTGTTGGTTGAATATTTCGCTCATATTTTTTGTTCTGCAGTATTCCACCACTTTCTGTAGTTGGTCTCAGTGAGGAGCAGGCAATAGAGCAAGCAAAAGGCGATTTGTTGATTTTCACATCAACCTTCACTCCTATGAAAAATACCATCTCTGGGTATGTGTAGTGATTTTTGAATTTGTCGAGATTCTTTTTTGTGAAGTTAAAATTCAGAATGTTCTAGTTAAATCATCAATTTTTTTTTTTTCTCTCCTCGAGTCCAAGCTCTTCAATGCTCTGGTGGTATCAGTAAAATTTATATTTTTCACATCCTATCTATCTTTTATAATTATGTCAAATGCTTATATTTTCCAAATAGGCGACAAGAAAAGACAGTTATGAAGCTTGTTGTCGATGCCGAGACAGATAAGGTTCTTGGAGCATCCATGTGTGGGCCGGATGCTCCGGAAATTATGCAGGTATCTTAATGCCTTCACACTGGCTGTTAGCTATGAAATGCTCTGTCTCTCCGCTAAATTTCATTTGTTTAGATGGTTTATACTTTTGATTCCTGATATGGATGTTGATGATCGATAGGGTATTGCTATTGCGTTGAAATGTGGTGCTACCAAGGCACAATTCGACAGCACAGTAAGTTCACGGCTTCATGAATCTCGTAGTTTTTTTTTTTTTTTTTTTTGTGGGGTAGTGGCTTGATATTGTCACTGCTAATCACATTTACTAATAACATGTTTGATTTCCTGACTAGAAATCGACAAACCATAGTTTGGATAGAAGCTTCTTCTTGTAGCTTCAACTTAAATCATTGTTTGGGGGTTTCAAATAGGGAACCACCCATTCTATAACACATCCTAAACATTTGTGCAAGATCATATACACTTTGTGGTGTTACCATTGTTGTTTAGAGCATGGGCATTGCAGCGGGAAATGGTTATTTAGGAATATAATATTAGATAAAGAAAATAACATGGTAGGGATTTACATGTATGCATATCTAATGAGTCTTAAACAGACAACAGTTTGAATCTTCGGAGGGCAAACTCCAAGATCTCCAAATATTCCAAACAGCTAATACCACAATTATACTTGAGTCATCCATGATTCAAAAAGATGAATGCTAGATTCATAGTTTTTACAAGACCAATGATGCTCCACGGAGTAAATGTTGGGAACTCGCACTTCCTTTTTCATTTATGATAATATATTTCTCTAACTGTATCACTTGACTTTTTCCTCTAGGTGGGAATACACCCATCTGCTGCAGAAGAATTTGTTACCATGAGGTCCTTGACAAGGCGCATTGCTGCTGGTAGCAAGCCTAAGACAAACCTGTAAAAGTTTCAAATAAAAATGGTTAGTTTGGTGATGGCGTTAAGTTTAAAATCAGGTCTTTTTGCCCAGGATTACTTGTGTAAGTATAGATATAACAATATCCACATTTCATAAACCAATATGAAGGTACTATATCATTATTATTATTTGTAGATTGTATTTTACTCAAAATTCCATCCTGAAAGCTGTGCAATACATCGCATATTTGTGTTTGATGCGTTCTCTTAGCCATTGGTTTTTTTCAGTAAGGTCTAAGGTGCTGCTAAATTCGCAGCAAGTATCGCCTACTTTTGTGCGGCTATGGTGTTGTCATGAAACATTTTTTCATAACCGTTATTTAGTGCAGATAAGAAAGTATAATTCTTTAATAGTCCAAAATTCATTTTAAGAAACGCCGTATAAAGATACGTGAAGTTCTTATTTGCATTCGAAGTTGCGAAGTTTTAGAAATATATAATTTTCATAGAAACAGAAGTAAAATAGAGTATATAGGATCTAATTGTAACTCATACTAATTTTAGCATAGAATTGAAAATTGGAGACAAGATTATATGTCACACGGTTTATATATCTTGAGTTCATTATACAAAATGATAGAAAAATAGAAAAGGATATAAATCATAGATTTCAAACTAAATGGATAAAATGGAAAAGCATTTCAAATGTTATTTGTGATTTTAAGGGGAAAAAGGGACGACTTAAGTTTAAGAAAAGGTTTTATCGCATGGATATGATGCTATACAACGGATGATATTCTACAGACCGGATGCTGGGCAATAAAAAACAAACAAAATAAGGTCAATGTTGCATAGATAAGGAAGTTGCTTTGGATGAATGGACATACAAAACAAAATAAAATTAGAAATAAATGTATTAGAGAAAATGTTAAAGTAGCACCTATTGTGAAAATATAGTACAATCTCGCCTTGTAGGTTAGAGTATAATCCGAACACCAGTAAATCGGGAGGCTTCCTTGTAAAGTCTCACTAAGCTTTCGAAGCACCACAGCCCTTAATCTCTCCAATCTTAAGTTTCTGTTTCTCACTTTTTGATGATTTATAAACATTCTCTACTGTTTTGACAGTTGATATAACGTCATTCCAAGGTTGTTTTGGACTAGATAGCTTCATCTGTGGAGAACAACCACGAAGAGAAAACAAGAAATAAAACGTATAGATCTGCAAAATTTCTAATGCATTGATATTGACAATCGTATACATGTATGAAATGATAAAGAAATGTGTCATACCTATACCATAGTTTTCCCTCCACATACATCACATACAGTGTACCCTAGGCCTTCACAATATGGACATTTTGTACCCTCATCCACCCATTCCAAAAACTGCATCAAAGAACATTGGTAAGTTCAAAGCTTGTGCAACACAGGAATATAACTACAAAAGTAAACTTTCTTACAAATCTTAAAAATCCCTTACTTGAGGTTCAATATTTGGCTCGCCACTTCCATCACACTCTGCAAAAAAGGAAATGGAAGTTGACTGGAGATACATACGATACTTTCAAAATCATGAATAATACGTTTAGTAAACAGTATCATACACGTCAGTTTGCCAGAAACTAATCTAATGATTTTCGTAGTAATGGTTATTATAAGAGACCTGAATGCAGTTTCATAATAACAGTTAAACTAACATGACCTGCAATCTTTTCTACCAAAATATATGTAATAAGAACATTAATCAAAGAAGATAAAGAAAGTATCAGCATGATTGGGACAACATATCTTCTCACATCAACTAAGCAATTGAACCAACAACAAGCTTCTTAGGTTGCAGATATTGTATATGTGTACAGTCAACTAGACGTTCTAGGTGAAGAGCTAATTTAGACGTTGTTTCCTTATACAATTAGGATCGTATTGATTGTAACTTATGCTGTCACTTGTGCTTTGATTAGACACAATTTGGCATACTCTCTTTACTTCCAAGTTGTTATAATAGCAGGTTTCCACCTGTTTCTCTTTCAACAAACCCAAACCTGCTATCTCCCCAACCCAGAAGCAACTTTCCCTACCAAGCTTTGCCTTTGGAACAATTTCAAAATCTCAACATAATTTAAGTACAATACAAAGTGATGGTGTTAAGGAATATTTTCTACTTACTTGATATGCAAAATGGAATTATTCATCAACTATCTTGTGTAGCAAAATAGGGTAGCTAAGAGAAAGAATTGTTTGTTGATGGAAGTTACTTGTGTACTTCTATTCCATATTGAAGTTCCTAAATATTTGGTTGAAAGTTTGAAACCGTCACCACATGTTCCATATGCAAGTTCCTGAAGAGAAACAAGACCATAACCTGAAGAGAAACAAGACCATAAATACCTGTACATAACAAGCGGCCTTCCCCACGACATTGAAGGCATTTTGTTGTTGCATTCTTGTTCTTGCTCTTATCAAGTCCATCACTTGAAGCAAGTCTTGAGGGTTCTTCCCACCGATTCTCTCCAAGAAGGAAAACTCCCCGATGGGAGGCTTCTATTCCCGTATCGCCTTTCCTTACTACTTTCTGCTGTACTTCTGAAATTTCAGTCACAGATGCAACCACAGCTCCATTTTCGCCTTCCTAGAACTCACGGAATGATAGAAATTCAATTAAACTGTTTTCATATTTTGTCTCAACATTGTTTTAGAGATATAAAACCATTCCTAGGCCTGACAACACCATTGTAACCAATTTTTCAGTAAGAATATCTAATAAAATTAATGCAGAAGATTAACATAAAACAAAAAGCTCCAAATTTTAAGTCTTAATAAAATCCAAACTACACACACACACACACACACATCTGCTAATCCTTATTCAGACATTCATGAAGAATACACAGACAATCCAATTTAGTTATAACTTAGGATTGTCAATCCCGTAGAACATGGAGTTATAGCTACTATTGTTATTTTAGGACATTGCATTTAAGATAAACTCTAAGCAACTCTAGCAGGTTCTCAGCACGCAAGAGGGAGCAAAAGGTATATCTGATATATAAGCAGCATACCTTCGATAAACCAGTAGTAGGATTTTTGCTTTCATTGGCATTGCCCGCGTCCTTAGTTCTTATTTCCAAATATAGCCTTTCAAGAAGTTCCGATGTCATAATACCATCCTCAGTGGCACCTAATGCTGCCTAGTGAAATATATATATATATATATATATATATATATATATATATATACATATACATATATATCACATACACATCAAAATCATCAAAACAAAAACCCAGCCACCCAAGCATGATAAAAAGAACACGTTCAATTAATAGTATCACAATAGCCAGTTTATAATAAAAAATGAATCCAATAATATTTATCATTTTCTCTTGACATGAAAGCTCCACAATCCGCATACTATGCAGAAATAAAAAAATGGGATTTAATAATAATAATAAGACTAACTTGCCAAGTCTTGACAGCACGCTCAGTTCCACTGGAGAAGCTAGAATACTCCATATCTTCCTCACCCGAGTAAAACCCCAATTTCAGCAATCCTTCCTGTGATAGCACAATAAATAAATAAAATCAGAAATACATAAATTCCGGCACAAAAAAAAGCAGAGAAAAACGAAATTGCAAAAACCCGAACCTGCATCTCTCGAACTTCTTCTCCTTCGGAACCCCTCCGCAAGGTGCTCCTCTTCTCAACTCTAGCAGCAGTAGCAGCAGCAGGCTCTTCAAGCACCATAACCTCCTTCTCATGCTCAATCACCTCTTCTTCTCCTTCTTCAGGCTCCTTCTCCTTCTCAACCAGCACCATCCTCTGCTTCAAATCCGATCCACTCTCCAGCACAAGGTTCTTGCCCTTGAGTGCCTGCAACAGCGCCGCCACGTTCGCAACCGCCTCCGAAGAAGACACCTCCTGCGATAGGAGGCGCCGCTCCAGGGCCTGAACCTGGAGCCTGAGGTCGGCGATCTCTCGGAGGAGTGAGTCGCGCTCGCGCGCCCACCGCTGCTCCTCGCGGAGCCACCGCTGCTCTTCCCGGAGCCACCGCTGCTCCTCGCGTATCCACCGGTGCTCTTCGCGGTCGGAATGGGACGGGGAAGTGTTGGAGCAGTGGCAAGCGAGGGATTGGAAGTTGCTGAAGGGAAGAAGGAGAAGGAGTGTTGAGGGAGGAGGCTTGAGAATGGGTGGAGGAGAGAAGAGGGGAGGAGTGTGGGATTTGGAGGTGAGGGAGAGAGCGGGAAGAGGTAGCGAGGGAGACATTCAGACAGCGAGTGGAGTTTGGCTGCGGAGGCCCTGGCCATAGTGGATATTTGCGTATTAGATAGATATTTGTTGTTGGTGTTATCTCAGCACCAGATTTAAAACCAGAATTTTATTGAGTATATATATTCATTACGATTCTCGACGAAAATTATCTGGGACAAATTATTCCATTAGGATTTCTGTGTAGACTTACATCATTTAAAAAATTTTATATGAAAAAGCTAATTTTATACACAGATGTGTCCTATTTTTTCAACATAAAGCTCCGCCTGGAAACTTATTTACTCTTTTATTTTTAAAATATCAAAGTGAAAAATAGAGAGTAATGTTCGCTTTTGGAAGAGGAAAATTTTCATTTTTTTAATCTCTCAAAATTAATTACATCAATTAGTTTTTTTTTTTTCAGTAAACAAAGGAAAAGAAAAGGAAAGAAAAAAACAAACAAACAAAATAAAGAACACTACATGGTCACATCAATACACAAAAAGTCAGGAACTGCATGTGGAGGAGAATCCCACAAATGTTCAGCTTCATCCTGTGTAGCTCCAATGGTGGCCATGCGGTCAACAACTTGGTTAGCTGATCTAAACACGTGAGTGATTTGAACTCTTCGGTCCTTGTTCAGCATGCCACTGATTTCAGATGCCAAAACGGTCTGAGTACCCTGCATTAGTCCACTAAGCATTCATAAGCGAAAGAGCTTCAAGGCAGTCTAATTCACAATCAAGCTCGCGATAACCCCATTCCCAAGCAAGGAACAGACCAAACTGTGAAGCCTCAAACTCAACGCATATCACGTCCAAAGAGCTACTCGTGCAAGAATAACCCATAATTTAGGCTCCCTCATCAATTAGTTACGAGACTCCGATGGAGATGCATACGTTTTTTTTTTTTTGGTTGATAAATTACGTGGCAATAGTTCTTTTGTTTTGCATGGAAGGAAAATAAATAACAGCTATTTTCCCCTCATTTTCGTCTAGTGTGTAGAGTCTAAAATTCTAATCCTATCAAAAATCTCCTTTTATCACTCACAATCCATGTTTTTCTCTATTATCAATCTTATAATGATCCCCAAATTTTATTTTATCGCATTATTTTTCTTCTTATTAAAAATATCTCTATTTTAGTATATTTTAGTGACATTTATGTTTTCTTGATCTGTTTTTATGTGGCTCTTGATTTGTATACTTCAATACAATTATGTTGTTTCTTCTGCTTCTAAAACAATTAGATATTTGTTTGGTATCGCTTAATTATAAATTTCTCCACAATAAATCACAAGTGTAGTGGCATTCAATACAATAACGATGCAATGCACCAGAAGTGTCAATCCAACGACGACAGCAATGTGGTAGTCCAACTGAGTGATGGGGCAAGGTGTTAGGGGCGGCTCGATGCTGGATGAGAATAGTGAGGGTTAGCCGCGATTACATGTTCCATGAGAGAGAGACTCTAATGAGTGATTTTTGACCTCTTTGAACTTGAGTCATCACCCATAAAGGGGTGTGGCAAGTGCAGTTGGAGTTGGGGCAGGAGAGTGAGGGGCAGCGGACATAGTGGTTGGGGGTTGGGGCAGCTGAGGCCATGGTGGTAAAGTGGTGCATGGTATCAAAGAAAGGAAAAGTGAAAGATGATGAAGAAGGGTAAAATAGGAAAGCTATTTATAAAATTATCCTATATAAACATTTTAATATAAATATAAATTTAATTTTAATTCATCCAAAATCATTAGATTCAACAACTGATAATTAAAATTTCGTCACCATTGTAGTGACAAACTCATTGTCACCGTCTAAACAGCCGTCGGGTGTTCAAATAGAAAGGACAGTGATGGTATAAAAGAGCTAAGAAAGGGGTTAACCAAGTTTTCAAATATTTAAAACTCTTTTTGCACTTTTAACACACAAATTAGAATGTTCTATACACTGTATATCTAGCAGTTAGTTAGTAGATATTTAATAATAATGTAACAGACAAATGTTTAAAACATGCATTGATGTTACGATACATAATTAAATATTTATGTAAAATATTTTTATATTAATAGCATATCAAAATTAAATTCTTATACAAATTGAGTTATCAAATAAGACTAATTTTGATACAATATTAGTATACAAAATTTTTACATTATTCTCTAATCACATATTTTTATTTTTAAGATTTTTAAAATAATAAATAATTAAGTAAAATATTATTATTAATGTAATAATATATGATTGAATATTTATATAATATTTTTCATACTCATTGCATTAAAATTGAATTCATATCAAATTATTAATTAGATTTAAATATATTTTTAAAATATTAACTACTAAAATAATTTATACTAATAATTTACACTATTAATAAAAGGATTTTCCCTTTATAAGCGCATTTTAGTGTCCAATTTTATTCTTCCTAGAATACCCATAAATTGAGGGTAGTTAAAGAAATTGAAAGAGTAAAGAGAAAAGAGTAAAAATAAAAACAGATTTTGAGGACGGCATGATAAATAAACAAAAATGAAAATAAATTTACTCACCTAAATCTTAATTTATTTTTTGAAAAATAAATAAAAACAAGTTTTAAAATTAACTCTTGAAACCCCGTTGTTTGCAATATGATTAGTTTTAGTTTTTGTTCGTCCGTTTTATTTTTTAATTTAAACCTTTAAACCGAGTAGGAGCCGAGAGCTTTTCCACTGCAATTGCAAAAACGCTGCTTACCACCTCACATCTCGCGTCCTCCGCTGAAAGTGAAACCCTCTTTCTCTCTCTCTTTCCCGCTCTTCCTACTATGGACCTGTTGCACCAATACGCCGACGACCAAAACGACGACGACCCATCCTCCCCACCCCAAAACCCTAGCTCCCCCGATTCCTCACCGCCGCGCCTCCTCCCCGGACGCTCCGGCGCCCCCTCCGTCGACGACACCATGCTGGCCCTCACCGTGCAGCCCCACCGCAAAACCCTCTCGAACCCCCTCGACCCGACGCAGCACAACGTCGCCTTCAACCCCACCTACGACCAGCTCTGGGCACCGATCCAGGGACCCTCCCACCCTTACGCCAAGGACGGCATCGCCCAGGGGCTGCGCAACCACAAGCTCGGCTTCGTCGAGGACGCCGCCATCGACCCCTTTCTCTTCGACGAGCAGTACAACACCTTCCACAAGTTCGGATACGCCGCCGATCCCTCCGCTTCCAACTACGTCGGCGATTTCGAAGCCCTAACGAAAAACAACGCCGTTTCGGTGTACAACATCCCCCGCCGCGAGCAGAAGCGGCGGAAGACCGAGAAGAAGGAGGAACAACAACAACAGGAAGGAGAGGAAGGAGGAATCAGTGGTGATGATAATGTTGATGAAGGGGCTCTCGAGAACCCGGCTTCGGAGGCGTGGTTGGTAAAGAACAAGAAGAGTCCATGGTTTGGGAAGAAGGAAGGGTTGCAGGGTGAATTGACGGAGGAACAGAGGAAGTATGCCGAAGAGTATGCGAAGAAGAAGGGAGAGGAGAAGGGCGGTTTCGGAGGCGAAAAGGTCGAGGTTGTTAAGGATAAGAGCACTTTTCATGGGAAGGAAGAGAGGGATTATCAGGGTAGGTCTTGGATTGCGCCACCAAAGGATGCTAAGGCTAGTAATGATCATTGTTATATACCTAAGAGGTTGGTGCATACTTGGAGTGGGCATACTAAGGGTGTTTCAGCGATTCGGTTCTTCCCCAAGTCTGGTCATTTGATTTTGTCTGCGAGTATGGATACCAAGGTGAAGATTTGGGATGTGTTCAATTCGGGGAAATGTATGAGGACTTATATGGGGCATTCGAAAGCTGTGAGGGATATTTGTTTCAGCAATGATGGGACCAAATTTTTGAGTGCTGGTTATGATAAGAACATAAAGTATTGGGATACTGAAACGGGGCAGGTGATATCGACGTTTTCCACAGGGAAGATCCCTTATGTTGTGAAGCTTAACCCTGACGAGGACAAGCAGAATGTCTTGTTGGCTGGTATGAGTGATAAGAAGATTGTGCAGTGGGATATGAATAGCGGGCAGATAACTCAGGAGTATGATCAGCATCTTGGGGCTGTGAATACCATTACTTTTGTGGATAACAATAGGAGATTTGTTACTTCCAGTGATGATAAATCCCTCAGGGTATGGGAATTCGGTATCCCTGTGGTTATTAAGTATATTAGTGAGCCGCACATGCACTCCATGCCATCCATTTCGCTTCACCCTAATGCTAATTGGCTTGCCGCCCAGAGCTTGGATAACCAGATACTTATTTATAGCACCAGGGAGAAGTTCCAGCTTAACAAGAAGAAGAGGTTTGCTGGACATATTGTGGCCGGATACGCATGTCAAGTGAATTTCTCGCCGGATGGGCGCTTTGTGATGTCAGGAGACGGTGAGGGTAAGTGTTGGTTTTGGGATTGGAAGAGTTGCAAAGTCTTCAGAACTCTCAAGTGTCATGAAGGTGTTTGCATTGGTTGTGAGTGGCATCCCCTGGAGCAGAGTAAGGTAGCAACATGTGGCTGGGATGGGTTGATAAAGTACTGGTTAGTAACTCTCATCCTATATCACATTCGATTGCTTACAAAATCTTATATGGTGTTGTTTTCGCTCATGTACTAGGCTACCATAGTTGCTGAATATGTATGCCAGTTTCTTTGTTGCCAACTTGCTGAATATATGTTTATTTCTGTGTTATTCCTTAAATAATTGTGTTTTTGCTCGCTGTTTCTCACTATAATTTGTGTCAGTCTGAATTCATGTGATCATCATTGGCTGTTTAGAGTCCTCATGTCTTTATTGTAAAACCTTGTTTGTTTCTAAGATTTAGTAGCTCAGCTTTACTGTTGACTATTATTATCAGTAGAAATATTGATAGTATTCTTTCAACAAGTACAATCTGAGAGGCATGTTCTAGCAACATAAATTTAGCATCAATTGACATTGGAATCAGTGTCTGCATCTTCATTATGTTGCAGGAGTGCCTGTGTTTTGCTGAAGTGAATAATTACAAGTGTAAGGTTGTGGTAGTGTTATGAGGCTATAAGATCATGGAATTTGAATGCCTTGGTGTGGGTGGTTTGAACTTTTATAGCATTGTTCACACCTAGATAATGTTGCTCATTTTTTAAATGTACAATATGTCTTGAAGTTGGCAAATTTCTAACTTATCATATGTTTCACAATTCTCAGAAAGATAAGATGATGGTGGAACTATGTCTCTTGATTTTTGGTTTTACAAAATTAGCCCCATTTTCTAAATCAGACAGGACTAGAAGATTATTTAGGGCATCTTTAGTTTGCATCATGCTTGATGTAGCATCCAGTCACCTTCGGCATTTGCAGCTTGAATTTGTTTGGCTGGTTTTTGGCAACATTTTACTATTAACGGATACTTAGGGCCTGTTTGGTTTTTGTTTTCATTTCCGGTGTTTTCTGTTTTCAGGATTTTATGAAGGAAAAAGTAAAAACAGTGAAAACAATAAAATCGTGTTTCTTGTTTTTTTTTTTTGTTTCCTTCACAAAGTCCTGAAAACATGAAACACAGAAAATAAAAACAGAAACCAAACAGGCCCTTAGTATCATTTCAAGTGATGGTATCATGAGCCCATGTAATGTAGTAAACATAAGCATCTAATTTCTTAAAAACTTAAAAAGGCTTTGCCTCTGCAGTTACGTTCGACTCCAACATGCAGTGGCTAGCTTGAGTTTCAATTTAGGTGGTAGTGTCACTGTGTCTGTATCTTGACTTGCACTTAGTAACAATATGTCACGTCTCCAATCAATGATTCTTGCCAGTCTGACATGGTACTGTCATCAGATCTTGACTACATCTGAGTCAGATGTTATGAGCTCAAGACTGTCACTATTTCAAGTCAGCTAAAAGAAAAATTGTAGGAACAATATTTTGTAGGAGGAGTAAATAAGTAATTCTGATAAAGATGTGGCTCATATATTTCACTTTATTTTGGTTTGTTTAGTGTGTTGTGATGTTCCATGTGATACAATATGATATGCCAGAAGACAGGATTTGACATGCTGATCTTGCTTTGATGGGTCTTCCTTGCTCCGAAATCAACAAACCTCAGTAATAACCCTTTCCTGATAAAATTAAGGGGGTCTTCCTTCAATGCTTCCTTACCACTTATCCTCAAGTTGCAATGTTGATTTAGTCCACTTGTTTATTGTGTATAACATTTTGGCAGTAGTTGCATGAGGATTGATTTTAATTTAATCACACTATGCAAAAATCCATATTTCTAGAGAGTGTGTGTGCGCGCGTTGTTACCCCCTTTTGCTTTCATTCTTGCGTAAATCTCTCTACCAGCACCAGTTGAATATTTTGATTTAGCCTCTCGAGTTTCAGAATATGAGTGTGTTCATTGAGGCCGTTGTCTTTATGTTGTTTGCAGGGACTAGTTTCTCTTGTCCAATTATGCCTGTTGCTGGAATCAGTTGGCAGAAGCATGCTAGACAAAGGCCACATGGCAACAAAGGGAGTGACAATATATTGGATTCACTTGTTGATGTGGTCTTCCTCGGCTGAAATGTCAAGGCCATTAATTGAATAGAGACTTCTGTTTACTGATCATCAAGATGTTGTCACTAAGCATTACATGCTACTTGCCGTGTTGTAATAGCAGAAGAACAAGTAAAAATTTTGCAAGTTATTTTAGAGACTTTATTACATGCTACTTGCAGTGTTGTAATAGTAGCATGTTGTAATAGCAGAAGAACAAGGAAAAATTTGCCTTTTTTTTCTTTTAGAGACTTTACATGCTGCTTGCAGTGTTGTAATAGCAGAAGAACAAAGAAAAAGTTGCCATTTTTTAAGGGACTTTTTGTATAATAGTCGTTTAAGTTAGATATGTCATTTATGTGAAAATTTCCGTCTCATGTTGCATTTTAATCACCTTTTTTGCTACGGATCTTTGAATATTAGAGGATTTTCGTTACTCGGTGATTTTATCCAAAAAATAAAAAATAAAAAGGACGAAAAGAGTTTGAGTCCTACATGATAGATCCTGTCTGTACCTGCTGTGGATGGTGATGAGAAGTATTTTAATTTCCGTTTCTTTATCATTATTTCATTTTGGTCTTGACCGTTTCTTGATTATTCAGTATCATAATGCTTAGCTGGTTGCCGGTATAGTGACCTTATATTATGGTTTTGGTTTCAAAGATAGGTATCCATCTGTTACCCGTGGGTAGCCATTATTTCTCCTGTTACTTCTTTCTTGCTAACCAAAGAAGAAATTCGGGTCATACTTGTGCTTGTCCAATAGGATAATGGACAGTAAATCTGACTCAGGTTAGCAATCTCAAAATAAGACAACAAACATTCTGTACCATTCAAATTCAATGCATAAATGTTTTAATTCTATGGATTATTTTATTTTTTATTTTAATTTTATTTTTAATATAATAACAAAGTTATGGAACATTTAATTATATAGAATGACAATTTTTTTTTATCCTTATTTGAGAATGCTAAATCCGCCTTGACAGTATAGTGGACAGTAGCCACAAAGTCGTCAAGATTTTTCTAAATTCCTATCGAATCCTCTTTGACCTTGAAAATAATTTGGGCCTCCTTGGAACTGTTAGGGACTTTGTTTTCAAAAGCCATATTCAAGTTCAATACCCATGTGGACCAATAAAAAAACTAATTCACATAATCAAGCTTTATTTACCTCTTCTGACCAAAAATAAACAAAAAACGGATTTATTTATATGCCTAAAAAATTGTAGTCCAACAAAAAGCCTTTTTAATATTTGTCAAAAAAAAGGGCTTTACGTACATGTTTGGTTTTGATTAATTATGTAGGAAAAACAGCTTTGTCTTTCAAAGTTATAGTGTCATTTCCTAATTCCGAGTAGTCTTTTAAACATTTTATGCAGCATGAGATTATTATAATAAAATCGTGCAATTCTGTGTTTTAGGAATTAATTAATATATTACACATAGTTTATGGTAGTTAACATGTCGAGACTTGGAGAAAAAGAGACAATCTTATGTGAAAACTTCTATATTTATGATGTGGAAAATATCTGGAGGACGTATCTTTTGTGATACAATATGGGATGTATATAAAAAAAGTGAGTAAAATGACAAAAATATTTGGATAATGAATCTCACATAATCATTATTACTTGTGTTCAATTTTTTTATCCAAAAATTTATCCGCATTTTTCCATAATAAGCTAGTAAATTTTTTTTCTTTTTACAAAACATGTTGGTAATTTTTTTTTTTTACAAAACTTATCAGCATATATACTATTCATATTAGTAAATTTTGTGAAAAAAACTTACCAATATGAACAGGTAAAACTTACCAGCATATGGACTATTCACATTGATAAGTTTCAAAAAAAAAAATTTAAAAATAATAATAATTATATAAAATCTATCATATAAATATTTTTATTATTTTTTTATTTTTTAATATATATTGCATATACATCTACTATTTATATGTCCCTTATCAATTCTCTTATGATATTTTACCCAATATATAAATAGCACCATAGTTAATTACCTTATATCTTGAATTCGAGTGATACCCATAATAATTCTCCTGATGGGTCTAATTATTACCCTATTACATTTTAATTTACCAGTTGCCTGGAAAGGACACCTATCACATCATTGCAACTTGTGTAAATTAAATCAACAAAATATTACACACATTATCACTATTTATGACATAGCTATCTAAATTTTTGCACCACGTATGATGTGCTGTATATATCATTTTTTCAGTTTAATCTACCGAAAGATCCTTTTCCAAGTGCCCACGCGCGCACTGGCTGCGTACTCCTCAGTTATTCTGTTCTCTGTCTCTCTCCAAACTCCAAAACCTCGGCTTCTTCTCACTTCCCCGAGATCTAACCTGGTACTTCGCTCCTCCTAACTTTGTTAGTGTTTTATTTTTCATGTTCTTTTTTCTTTTAGATGGGTAACAAATTTTTGGCCTTTATTCCATCTGTGTGAGGCATATCAAAATCTATGCTTTTCTCCTGTATGTGTTTATTCCTTTGCGCTAATTTTTGATTGAGGTTTTTTTTTTTTTCATAACATGTTTGCGGTTTTTTTTTTTAATATATAATAGATACAATTTCTTAGGAAGAACCACAAATGACGGAGTTGTCTACTTGTAAAAGTTCAGAATCTACAGTAACCCTTGATGAAAACCTGGGTGGTGAAACCCTAGAAGAGCCTGTGGAGATGGAGGAAGCTTTGGTTGGAGGGTGTAATGGGAAGAACATAATGGTGGGGGTATTAGGTTCTGATTTGTACATAGATGGTGTTTGCACTGGTGGGAGTGATGATGCTGAGCTGAATGATGAAGTTGGTTTTGGTGGATCAGTTGAGGAGGATAAAGGTGTGAGTCCTACAGGTGGAGGATCTTCCAGGGTTGGTAATGGAGCGGGGGCTGCTTTTGAGGATTCTCAGGTTGTGAGGTCCTTAGATGGTAAGAGCGAGAATGAGACGGTTGAGTTGGATGGAAATGATGTGACTTTGAAAACATTGGATGAGAAGAAAAACATTGATTATAGCGAGGTTGATAACAAAATATTGGAGAAAGAAGTGAAGAGTCAGGTTATTCAGGTTGAGTCAGCTATTAGGCAAAGTGTTGAAGGACAAGCTGGCGTTTCGGAGCAGATTGGTTCGCATGGAGAGCAGGAAATTGAAGATGAAGAGTTTGATGATGCTGAACAGCAAAAGACAACAGATGGAAAAGTAATGAAACGTGCATCCAGGAAGCCTGGGAGTTCAGGAAAAATTTATCAGGCAAGCTATCAGCTGCCAACAGGAAAGGAAGATGAGTTTTCTGTGTCTGATATGGTTTGGGGCAAGATTAGAAGCCATCCGTGGTGGCCAGGGCAGATATTTGATTCATCGGATTCATCTGCGCTGGCAATGAAGCATTTGAAAAAGGACTGCTATTTGGTAGCGTATTTTGGGGACAAAACATTTGCTTGGAATGAAGCATCTCAGCTAAAGCCGTTTAGGACACGTTTCTCTTATATTGAAAAGCAGAACAGTTCAGAATCATTCCAGAATGCCATAGATTCTGCTTTGGATGAAGTCAGAAGACGGGTAGAATTTGGGCTAGCATGTTCCTGCATACCCAAAGATACCTATGAAAAGATTAAAATTCAGACTGTGGAAAACGCCGGGATTCGACAAGAAGTAAGCTTAACAAATGTGGTGGATGAATCTTTAAATGTTAGCTCCTTTTCACCTGAGAAGCTTATAGAATACTTGAAAACTTTATCAGAGTTGCCAACTGGTGGCTTTGATCGCTTGGAGCTTCTAATTGCTAAGGCTCAGTTGCTTGCATTCTATCGTTTAAAGGGTTACTCCTACTTGCCTGAGTTACAATATTGTGGAGGTTTGGACGATGACAACACCTTAGTTAATGATGCTGAGAAAAACTCAAGTGAAATTAATGAGCATGCAACTAATGTAAGCAAGAATGATGCTCAAGCTGGTACTGGAAATTTAAAAACCACGAGTGGATCTGGTCGCAAACGTAAACATAATCTGAAGGATGGTATGTATTCAGAAAAGAAGAGAAGAAGTTTGTCAGAACTAGCAGGTGGGACTCCAGATTCTCCACATAGTGATAGGTCTGATGAGGTCAATGGTCATCAGGTTTCCTCTGCCTTTTCCAAGAAAAGGAGGACTATTGGTCACTATGCTGATGACTCGGGGATGAAAGATGGGAGAAAAACAATTTCCCTTGCAAAAGTTTCAAATACCACAAAACAATCATTTAAAATTGGTGAATGCATTCGAAGGGTTGCCAGTCAACTTACTGGACCACCACCCTCTATGATCAAGCAATCTGGAGACAGGTCTCATATGGCGGATGGAGGTGCTGATGGTTTTTCAGGAGATGTATCTGATGTTTTCTCCCCTAATCATGAGGAGACTCAGATGTCAAGCTTGATTGTTCCAACAGAATTTTCTTCTCTTGATGATTTGTTATCTTTACTGCAATTGGTGGCGCAAGAACCCCAGGGAGATTATAGTTTCTTGAATGTTATCGTGAGCTTCTTCTCTGATTTCAGGAATTCAATAGTTGTGGGTGATTATTCTGGAGAAGAGATCTTACCTACACGCAAAGTTGGTACTAAAAGGAAGAAACCACCCATAGGTGGATCGCCTGAAACATTCGAATTTGATGATCCGGGTGACACATATTGGAAAGATAGGGAAATCCAGAATGGTTCTGAAGAACAACCATCACAGAGAAGCAGCAGAAAAGACTATCAGCATGCCTCTTCTGAGCCAGAAAAACTTGTTCAATATAGCCGTAGGTCCTATTCAAGGAAACGGCATTGCGATAGCGACCATGCTGAGGTTCCTGAAAAACCTTCTGGTTATATAGACGATAAATCCCCTGCTGAACTTGTTTTGAACTTTGCTGATTTGGATTCTGTTCCCTCAGAAACAAACCTAAATAAGATTTTTAGGCGTTTTGGATCTCTAAAGGAAACTGAAACAGAAGTTGATAGAAGGAGCAGCCGGGCTAGAGTGGTTTTTAAGAAGTGTGCTGATGCGGAGGTTGCTTTCAGTAGTGCTAAAAAGTTCAACATATTTGGATCAGTTCTTGTAAATTACCAGCTTAACTATACTCCAAGTGCATTGTTTAAAGCTTCATCTTTTGCCACAACACAAGACCAGGAGATGCATCTTGATCTCTCCAATTTTGAACTAAATGTGGTCTAAATCGTTTGGTAAGTAACCTTTTACTATTTCATATGCTATATTTTGTTATTGATTACTTTGATAGGGTGCACTTTTGTCTCGTAGTTGATATCATGGTAACTGCATAGAATCCTGGTGGAGGATGCACTAACATCTTGTTAGATATAAAAACTATTCACATGCCTTTACTTAATGGCTTAAGCATTTAGGGGAGATGGTTCATGGCATGGTATTAGTCTCCATAATCTAATGGTCTAGAGTTTGATTTTTGTAGCCCTCCCATTTTCTATATTTTGTTGTCCACACTTCAAGTCCAATGGGCTTTGTGTGGGGTCGTGCCTCTACTTAACAATTTAAGGGTCTGTTTGGTTTATTTTTTTTCTGTTTCCAATTTTAGCTACAAAAATGCCACCTTGTTTTCAATCTGTTTCTTATTTTCAGGATTTTGCAAAGAAAATTGTGAAAACAAAAAACTTCTGTTTCTTATTTTCATTATTTTCTTCACAAAATCCTGAAAACAAGAGAAAGGAAATGAAAACAGAAATCAAGTAGACCCTCAGCTTCTGAGAGAGAAGGTTCATGACACGTTTAGAAGGCATAACTTGATGAAATCATCTTAGTTACTTTTACTCTTGTTTGATTTGGGGGCTGATTGGATTATTACCCTACTAGGTCATAATATTTTAATGCCAGTAGAATGGTCTAAAAGAAGCATGTCAGCCAACAAGCAGCATGGAACAAGAAGATGAGGTGGAGGATGTTCAAAAACATAAGGTTTTCCATCCTGCAACTTTAAGACAAAAGGAAATGAGTGTCCAGCAACAATCTGAGACTACTGCAGAAACAACTTTGCAAGAAAACAAGGGTATTGCTTCACTCCACATTTTACTTTCTTAGAAATATGTGGCATTACAAAATTAGTTTCTATCTTGGAGCTGGTAGTATTGAGAACATTGGATAGATCTATCTTGACCTTCCATTGTATATTGCCTTATGTTGATAAGTTAACTATCCAGTTTGTAGAAATAGGAATTTGGTTTGCTTTCTTCCTTTGTTTTAGCTCGGCTTTCTAATTAATTGTTACCGTTAAGAGTTGAGAATACTAAAAATTATGGTGTTACCGTACAAGTTTACATCTATAAGAGCTGCAAAATTATATGGACTAAGTATTAGGCGGTAAAAGGTCAATAAGAGAATAAATTCAATGTTACATATATGGAAATATTGCAATAGATGAGTGGAAAAAGATGAGTAATGAATGCATTAGAGAAAAATTTGAAGTTCTGGTGTAGTACTTATTTGATATAAAAAGGGGGGTAAAATTTTGTTTATGTGATTTGGTTGCATGCAGAAAAGACCTGTAGAAGTTCTAGTAAGAAGAGTAGATGAAATGAATGATAGCCTAATTAGTAGAGGCAGAAGAAAATTAAGAAAAATTATAGACAAAATTTTTAGGAAAAAAAAATTTAGATGATAATGATTAGTCTATAAACATAATTTATAATAGAACGCAACGGCATAGTTTGATTTATGTGCCCGATACTATATAGTAATAAAAAAGATTAGTTGTCGATGTTAATGTTTTACCGTACATCCTTTGTTTGGTCTAGCACATTTTCGACATTTACTTCAAATGCAATCTTGTTCTATCAACAATAAATTACGTTTGTGATTTTCATGGTAGGGAGTGCTGAAACGATGTGACAGGCTATTACTTAACTGAATGAACTGCTGATGCAATTTTTTATTAAACGGCTGCCCAAGGAGATATCCAGAATGTTTAATTCATCTAGCCATCCGTTATTGTGTAAAGATTTCTTTTGGGCAGTAGGATGCATTATTTTGGTGAGGGAAAAAAAAAAAGCTCCTCTAAACCGAGATTTCGTCTAAAGTGAGAAAGTAATGACTTATTCATCTTTAAATTATTTGATAAGTTGTGTACACTTACATACAATGCACTATATTGATTTAAGAATAAATAACTTACTATTTTTTCACTTTAGAAAGAATATTACTCTGGAGGATCCTAGTCCGATAGTTGATTCTTAGTTTGTCAGACTTATCCTAAATTTCCATACGGCTTGTAGTTGCTATTTGAACGAAGGTTAGAACTCTTCATTATTTTAGATGGGCAAAAAGATCACTTTCTTTTCTGTTTGAGCTGGACAATAATATCTAATTTAGTAATTGACAACAATAATCTCATTGATAGAAGATATGTATTTTCTCTCTCTTAATAAAAATAGTAGAGTAATTGTTTCTCCCTCCTTATGTATACCAATTTCTCTCACAATTATTGATATCATAAATTTTACAAAAAAAAAAAAAATATTTTATCTATAATTAAATATTGAATAAATTTATATAATATTGATTAACGTAGAATTTATCAAAAAGTGATTTTACCTACAATATCATAAAAAGTTTAATTAATATTTTAAATTTTATTATTTTTTAATGAGATAAAAAAAATTGTGATAACTTTTGATTTTATAATAATCAATATTATAAGAATTTATTTAATATTAAGTTATTGATAAAATATTTATTCTAAAAAAAAAATATGTTGCATTGCTAAGGATAAAAAAATTTAAAAATTAAGAATAAAAATAATAATGTAATATTATAACTTTATTTCAACAGGATAATATACTTTTAGTTTTATCACTTGAAATAGTAAAAGTAATATCACTGAGAAAAGAGTAGAGAATAGAGAATAAAAAAAAGAAGCATAAAAGCAGTTGTGCTCCTTTAATTCGCACACAAAAGATCTCGTCACAAAAAAAAAAAAAGAAAAGTTAAAAAAAAAAAAAGGCTAGTAACAAAAGATGTTGTAATGATCAGTTGCCTGAGGTTTTCTCATTTTTGCATTCGTTCTCCTTCTACTTGTGTAACCTGAAAACAAGCATACATTAGATTAATAGATTTCAAGATATGACAAGAAATGAAACCAAGATTAAGGAACGTTACAATATGGGGGAAAAATCAGTTTTCAAGAGCAATTTGTCTCGTTCATCCAAATTGATGAACTACATTAATTTAACCGCCAAGTTTAAATTGAATGTTTGTAGCAATGTTTTTTTTTTTTTTTAATTTAGAGTTAAAAAATTTTTCCTAGATTGATTTGCAAGAATAATGTGACATGTATGTAAACCCTTAGATATATAAGTGAGTGATACCAATTTCTTTTATCGAACACTTACTCTTGTTTATTCTAAAAAATTCTAGCAATTTTCTAGTTGTGTATAACAATTAAAAAAAAAAGTTTTCAAGAAAAGTTGACCTAAAAGAATTTTAATTTAAACTTTGGTTTTAACACTTTAATTTTATTCATTTTTTCATTACCAGTTCTCATATTTTACTTTTTTCCGTCTTTGTCACTTTCATGTGTTTAGTTTCTTAGTTTTCATATTATTAGATTGCATGTTTCATAGAAATTAAGAGGGTATTTGGCAACTTGAAAAACTAATTTAACATAGTATAAGATAAAATTAATTATGTTAACTTATATAAAAATAAACTAGTTTAAAATTTAATAGTATTTGATTTAAAACTAACTTAAAAATTAGTTTTAATAAGATGGGAAGAGATGAAAAAAATGGAATTATTTAGGGGTATTTAGTAACTTGAAAAATTAACAATATAAAATCAGTTTTATTAACATGTATAAAAATAAACTATCTTTTTTGTTAAATAGTGTTTGATTCGAAACTAACTTTAAAATTAGTTTAAATATATATGATATCTAATATAAAATTATCAAAAATAAAATTTTGAATTTGAACAAGTAAATACTTACAATTAAAACGAATGCAATTAGTTTTACCGAATAAAATAAATTGAGCTCAAGAGAGACAGAGAAAGAGAGTACTACTTGGGAACTAATATAGTTCAGTGAACCATGATGAACAAGCTGCCACATACGTAAAACAACAACATAGGGGGAAAAAAAAAAAAAAACATAAATACATATTAACTATTGAACTGAACCTTATTTACGTGAGCAAAGCATTACCAGAATAACACAATTCTTAAACCAAAAACAAAAATCCAAGATGGTTATGCAAATCAAACCTGACTCTTTTGACCTCCTAAGCCAACTTGATCTCCTCTAGCTGATCCATCACCACTTCTAGCAGCTTTTGTCAACACGAATTTTTCAATTATTAATAAAACGAAAATTGTGAGAAAGAAATCTTCGACAAAATTGATTTAGTTTCACTTTTAATGCATCTACTAGAAGTAAAGTCAACAGAAGATGGAAATAAGAAATAAAAACCTGATTATTAGGAACGACATGAATTGATGGGTCGATGCCACTAGCAGCTTGAACAGTGATTCCATCACCATGGCCATTGACATTGTTGGTGTTGCCACTGTCTAGTTGACTTTGACTTTCTGTCAATGCAGTGCTCTCGGAAAATAGTCCATCTAAAATATCAAGAGGTGGCAAATATTCTACATTTTCTTGATTCTCATTCAATGGAGTGATTTCGGACAATAATCCATCAAAAATATCAAGAGGTAGCAAATATTCTACATTTTCTGGAAAATCGCTTTCAGGAAACAGCTCATCAAAAATATCAGAAGGTAGCAAATGTTTTATATTTTCTGGACTCAAAGGAAAATCGCTTTCAGGAAACAGTTCATCAAATATATCAGAAGGTAACAAATGTCTTACATTTTCTGGATTCAAAAGAAAATCGGTCGTGAAATCCATGGTTAAGAAAGTAATACAAGGAAGTATGACTAGCCTTGTACTATATATAAAGCAAGAAAGAAGCAATGGTTGTGACCTTTATATTGGGAGTTACGATATTAGTTTTAATATATATGTTGAGATATGATAAGATAGATTATAAGATGATGGTGATAAAGTAGATAGAGGGAAAATGGGATTAGATAAAATCAAATTAAAATTCGTTCTTAGAATTAGTTTTATCTTAAAACTGATTTAAATAAAAAGAGTGAATAATTATTCATATAGATTGCTATGCTTCAGTAATTTCTAAGTGCGGAATATGTTAACTATCTCCTTTTGCTGTCATCATATTTAATTGCAATTTGAAATATTTAATACGAGTTTCTGAAAGGACAGCATTAAAGGATATAGGATACTAAGAAGGCTGAGTGATAATATGAAAATGTAGTCAGAGAGGGAAAAAAATAGGATTATTGAAAATTAAATTAAAATGTAAGTTTTTAGAATTATCTTTTACCTGAAATTGATTTAGATAAAAATAATTTTTTAAAATTTTGTTAATTACCTAACAATAATAAAATTATTGTTGTCAATTACTAAACTATTGTTATCCATTTTTTAAAAAATTAATAAGATAAAAAGATTTTTTTTTTCTAACCATATGTATTACTTCTTTTTTTTTGTGATTTTGGGGGGGGGGGGGTCTTGACCATAGAGATTGCTATGTTTCAGTTATGTCGCTGTCATCACAATTCATCGCAGTTGAAAAATATTTAAATTTAAATGCAATTTTTTGCAAAGGCCATGATTAAGGGATATACGATAAGGAGAGGACAGTGAATGAATTGTTCTTTGTGTATGGGGTCCCAGGTTCAATTGAGTGTCCTACATTTTAATTAACCAAATTGGCTATGAGCCATTACATCCCCGTATAAACGGCGCAAAGATGAAACCATGCGACAAATATGTAGCATAAGAGGATGATACATCAGAAAAGCTTATTAATTAAATTGTTGCATAAAAATATTTTGGCAAAACGAATATGAGATTTGGTGTGTTTGACGAAATATTTACCTAGTGTTTCATCAAAAAAAAAAAAAACCTTGTGTTTTTTTGAAAAACCGATATGCAGATATAATGAGACCAAATTTTAGGTAAATGCTATTCGATGATTAATAAAATCTTTTAAAATTGATTCTTAACTAATCCATTTTTTTTCTCTCCCTGCATTATCTTATCCTTTTCTAATAATTTGAAAAATGGACTAAACGAATTTTTGAGTTAGTTTCAAACTTCACACTATTCTTTTGGTACATAAACTACACGCTATTTTTATAAATTAGTTCATCTTTATCCATATTATCATAACTGAATTTATTTAGAGTTAAATTTTGTTACGTTTATAATATAAAATAATTTTATACTATTAACTAATAAATATATAAAAAAATTCAAATATAACAAATTTTTTATTATAATATATATTTATTTAATAAAATTTAATATTTTTTATATTTTTATTAGTTAACATTGTACATTTTTTTTCAAATTGTCATCCCAGCTAGAAAAACACCTATATTCGTTAGACACTACCGAATCCCAGCAAAAGACGCAGGCTCTCATCTGCAACCGCATGATTTTCACATTGGAGAGTGTGTAGTATACGTATAGAACACTTTTTAATTCTTAATGATTCATTCGATCATAAGTCTTCAGAATGGTTCCAAGGAAACCCGCTAACTGAAACTTTGGAGCCCCCCTAAAAAACATTCTTTTTTTAGCCAAAAAAGAAAAAAAATTAAAAACCTATCATATCTGTTAAATAAAATGAAAATAGATCAAAAGTTAATAATAGGCCAAAAAAACAGCTTATAACTATAGTTTATAAGTAATTTTTTTTTTAACTTTTGACTATAAGTAGAAGATAATAATTTTAGAATCATACTTCTACCAAAATTAATCCTAAATATCAAATATTAAAAATTATATAAACAAATCATTTCATACCTTCCTCAATAATTTATCATGTAAAAATAATTTTTTCATATAACTCAAACAAAATGCATGAATTGATTTTTACATAATCAACTATATAAAAATGTGCTTATACTTAAAATCGACAATTCAAATAATTTTAATCACAAAGCTCTCAAACACACTAAAGTGGCGTTTGATATGGGATAATTAGTCTCAATTACTAGCAATGTTTGATTAAATTTTCTGGATCTATAATATTATCCTGTTTGGTTAAGCAACATTACTGGCAATCTAAATTTTCAAGATAATATAGATTACCACTAAAGTAATAATATGGATTACCCCTTGAAAGGTGATAATGTAAATTACCACCAATATAACAATCATTCTATTATTATTATTAATATTATCATGATTAATTATATTAATAATTCATTATTATTAAATAATATTAATTAAAAATAATATTAATTATTATTATTTAATAATAATTATTAATAAAATTAACTATTATAATCATAATTAATAATTAAATTTTCTTATTCTTATTAATTAATAATTATTATTAATATTATTATAACTAATAATTAATAATAATAATAATAATAATAATAATAATAAACTAATTTTTTATTATTATTATATTAATTTAATACATATATTATCTAATAATTTTTTTTTATATGTCAAACAGGATAATATAAATTATCACTTAAATTGCTTATACATACCAAATACTGTATTTAATATTACCAGCAATTTAAAACTTGACAATCTTTTTAAGTGGTAATCTATATTACTGACAATCTTAATAGGTAATTAACCAAACGCCACCTAAATCCCTCAAATAACATTTGTGCTTTGACAAGTTAACATTTTAAAAATCAATAAGGACAAAAGAAACAAACTATTTGCCCTAAGTTACATAAATTAATAAATGCAGCACGTGTAAATTATAAATTATATAATCTAAAGAAAAATTCTCAAGGTAGGTGCTTCTCACTATGACAAGCTACATGGCAAATCACATGCAAAACCCCCCACACATTTCTTTCCCTTCAGTCGATCTGGCAGCTTAAGTTTTATATACGTAAAAAAATCTACATGAGTACCGCAACAAAATTCTGAGACCCATGCCTTCCACCCTAACAAGAACCTTTTTTTTTTTTTTTTTGGACAGAAAACAAGAACCTAAATTTAAAATCATCAAACTATTATTTCCGTCCATGCCGTGTGCACAAGCATTTAAGTGAAAAAATGAGATGAGATGCGTCGAAGCATCTATTCATGGCTTTGCATTGAAGGAATGACCAGCTGCTGCGGGTGCACCTGCAAATCCGAACAGATTGGGAAAGATCTTATTAATCTGAAGAAAGAGACACAGACAGAGATATGTTCTTTCCATAAAACAATAGAGAGGGGAGAGGAGATTCGGAAAAGAGAGAAAAGGGGGAATTGGAACAGAGGGAGATCAGAACAAAGTTACAATTAATCCTAAAACACAGGCTTAGAAACCAAAGTATATAGCCAAGTAATTCAAATTTTAAATAAAATGCTCTCATTCAATTAAGTATTAAATTACTAGAACAATCCAGATAACCAAGCTTATACTGAATATACCAGTCCACGCAAATATGATATATTTCCACAATCCTAACACTTCTTTTCCATACCCCATTCCATCATAGTGCATTAGCACCTTGAACAGCTTAATATAATTTCCATAAAAATATGTCTAGACCTAGGTACTAATTCTGCGCAACTAGCTCTACAAACCTTGGTTTTCAATTTTACCGCATGAAAAATAGAATTATACATTAGCATGATGCAAGTACGCTACTCACTTGCAGCACTAATGGATAGTGTAGCCAATGTTAGTCTAAAGTCTAAACTGAAATAACATTGTTCTAGTAAGGCTTGTTTCAAACCTTCAACAAAGCTTCTAAACAAAATACCAATTCCTACATAAATCTTAATTAGATAAAACATTTCTTATGCCATGTAGGATAAACTATATCTGTCTATATATGCAGGACGTTAAATCTTTTGGAAGTGTTCAAGCTCCTAGGTCTAAAGAATATACGTATGAGCTTTTGAGTTCATTTGGTATTTAGCATGGCACCAGATATACTTTGACTGTGTAATAAGGGTTCAATTATCACCTCCATTTTTCCAATGACGATATAATTGCTGCGTAAGTTTAAGTGGACCTCTATAACAAAGTTTGAGTGGGCTTGCCCGCTTTATCCACACTTCAATCCTAACCGGCTTATGCATGAGGTAGCATGTTAGAAAATAGAATTGTAAACTAACCCTCAGCCTCCACCTAAGCTTCAGTGGTTGAGTGAGTTGGCCATCAGCAAGTCTGAAGAGGTTTTGCTCAAGGAGGATACTAATTGGAAGTAAAATCTAGGTTTCAATGAGCCAAGTAGTGGGATCCTAATTCGAGCTATTTATTCCCCAAAGTGGCTAAGTGTTGGAAGAGTTTTGTTAAGGAGAATGAGGAAAAGAGTCAAATGAGAGACATACTAGTAGTTATGAACTGTCTCTCCTAAAAGCTTAAATTGTTTGGTAGAGAAACATAAATAATTTTATATCTAACACAAACCCCCCCTCCCAAAGTCTCTTTTTCACACAATAGCCAAATGGGCTTAAAGCGTGGACAATCCACAAGTTCACCTTATGCTAGAATTTACTTTTTATTTAGAAAAATAAAGACAACAAGGATCAAACTCTAGACCACTTCATCATAAAAGCTTTGATAACATGTTATAAATAATCTTTTGCAAAAGTTTTACTTGTTAGATAGATGCACTTGAATGATTTCATATCTAATAACAATAGTTAAAATACTCAAATGACAACATTATAATTGAACATATTTTCCCCATTCATTAAGTCCTTGACCCATCCCTACCTTGAATCATAACCCAGCCACTCTTTTGCTTGTAGGGCTATTGTTTAATATTTTTTTCTACGTCTTTTACCTTCTTTATATTTGAGTTACTTTAGATGGTTAGCATTAATTCTATTCTATGAGTTAGGATTTGTTTTACATTAGGGTTTCCATCAGAAACCCTAATGTAATGAAACTACACAATAAGGTAAAATATATTGATGGCATATAACATAAGATTAACATTGAGAACTTAGTGCACCAAAATGTTCATCTCAAAGCTATGACTAGCTGGTCACGAGCACCACTGACATTGAGCTTCTGCTAGCCAATACCATAACTCTTGAAAGAAACCAGGATAAATACAACATGGGTAGAGGTTATCCAGTACATAGAAAAACATATTTTAATATACAATTTTGTCATGTTTGACTTAGAGTATGTCTTATTCGCATTTCTAGCAAAAAATTAGAATAAAATAAATTGAGCATGCATGTATTCAAGACTCAGTTGAGACAGAGAGAGAGGGTACTACCTGGGAACTAATATAGTTCAGTGAACCCTGATGAAGAAGCTGAGTATTTTGACCTGCTAGGCCAACTTGATCTCGTCTAGCAGATCCATCACCACTTCTTGCAGATCCTTTGGTGTCACCCTACCAGAATTCATGGTTCACCAACAATGGCATTTCCATTGGTAAAATTGTTCGACGTAGATAACAAAGTAATACAACTAAGCAGAGGACAGGATTAACTAACCTCCAACTGTGACCATTTTGCACATTTGAACATCACCAGCCAAATAAAAAGGAAAAGGAACAGTCAGACAATAACAAAGTTATAAGGAACATTGTCAGGAACATTATCAGAAGTTTGACGTTAAAATGAGGTGGAAGAAAGAGGACTTAATGGATCCATTCATTGAATAGGTCCCCCCCCCCCCCAACACCCCCCTGCAGCCCCGACCCAAGGCCTCATTCAACCAAACACTTAAAATGGAAAATGAAATGAAAATTAGGAAGAATATTTTCATATTTTTTATGCAGTAGCTGGATTTTACATTTCAGAAGATCCAGACACATTATATAAGGATTTAATTCCAGTCGTCTTCTCGAGTTCTAACAAATATACAAATATGGAAAATCCTTGGTGGTAAGAACTAGTGAGACGAAAACCACACGAATATAACGTGGAAACAGTTATTAATGAAACTGCTTTATTCCACATCACCCATGATTGGTCATCAGGAAAATGAGTGGTCATTAGCAATTTGTTCCAATACTAGTCCCAAAAATTGATGTACTATTTAACAAATCTCAATAAATATATCCCCATATTGTATAAATCAAATCTTTTCTTTTTAAAAGAAAAATAATATATCTTCCTAAAATATCTCCCTAACAATCCTCCAAATTACTAAACATGAAAAATATTAAATATTTTGCAAATGCATTTATTATCTTGAAAACATAAAAAATTCATCATTTTTCTTATTTAGAAATTAGGAGGATGATTAGAAAGATGTTTTAAAAGGATATATCGCTACTCAATAAAAAAAGACAAAAACCACCAAGTTTGCGGACAAGCAGTAATAGCTCGGTCCCGTAAGGATAAGGACATAAGTTCAAATCCCAGGAAGCATACTTTTTTGAGAAGGGGAATATCTGTAAATGCTCAATCTCTGAGAATTGTAAGGGCAATATCTTCCACAATTTTCTTATAAAAAAATAAAAAAAGACCCAAAAGAGAGAGAGAGAGAGAGATATTAAAGTTACCTCTCTGTATCTTGCTAGGTACACCTTAAGCGGTTCTATGTAGTCTTCAAATCCTAAAGTGGCCATCGCCCATAACAAATCATCTCCATTAATGGTCTTCCTCTTCTCTTTCTGGCACTTCTCACATGCCCTACACACCCAAATAACCATACCCAATCCACGTAAACAAACATAAGGCATGATTAGGAAACACTTTTCTTAAGATATAATCGTTTGTCCTCCTATCTTCTTGTACGCGTCTACTTTCATCTCTATAAAATTCTTCTTTTATAGGTAAAAAAAGATGGAATCATTTTTCTCCAAAAACTGTCTCATGGAGCTTTTAATTATAAGCTATCGTGAGCTCAAAATAAGCTAATCCAAATACACACATAACATATCCTACCCTCCTAACATCACATCACATTATAAATTAGGTACATTCTAACAAACTTCGCCAACAAAAAATGCAAAAATTAAACCACAAAAAAAAAATAAAAAAAATAAAAGTTGATAATGTAATTATTTGGTAGTGCGGTGCTCACTCGCTGGTGATGAAGCTGATGAATTCGGAAACGCATTCCTGCATGGTGTCCTTGGCGTCCTTGGCGATCTTGCCGTTAGCAGGCAGCGCCTTTTTCATGATCCTGCTGATGTTCGCGATCGGCAGGTACCTGTCCTGCTCCCTCGCCCCTCCGCCGCCTCCTCCACCGCCGCCGGAAGAAGACCCTCGCGGGCTCTGCTCCCCGCCGCTCTCGTGACTCCCTCCCGCCGGGCTCGTCGGTGCATCCGCCATTGCCACACAAAACAAAAACCCTACAAAAACCAAATCTCAAATTTCAAACTAAATGCAACATCAATGCAATGCTGTTTATATATATATACATGTACATATATTTGTGTGCGCGCGCGCGTGTGGAATTAATTGGTAATGGTGAGATCGAAAATGGAGAATGGATTGGTGGATGAAGTTGAATGTGAGAAAAATAGAATTGAACGGTGGTGAGTGGTGAGTGGTGAGTGGTGACCTGTGCGAGGGAGAGGGGGAAGGTTTTGTATTTGGCGGGCGAAGGGAAGGTGAGAGGTGAGAGGTGAGGGGTGATTGGTGGATGCAAATCGAGGTGTGTGAAAGCCGATTCGAAGCAGATACCAATGCGCAGAACCTAGCAAGGGTTTTGATTTTGGCTGGTTTCAGCTCCGGTATTAATCGCCACCGTTGATTTTTTAAATGGAATGAATGAATTAACTCTAAAATAGTTATTTAGTTTTTTTGTTTTTTGGGTCCGAAAAATATTTTTTTAGTTTAGTTAAGCTGTAAAGTAGGAAAAGGGATGGACTAACAGGTAGAAAATTGCGTGCGGTTTGTTTGAGTGTTTTTCAAAATATATATATAATATAATTAAAAAAACTATGTATAAAATGTGAAAATAATTGAATATAGACCTTTTTTTTTTTTGAGGCAAGAATATAGAATTAATTTTTGATACATTATTATTATAAAAATTTTATAAACAATCATCTAATGGGATTAATCTCCAACAAGAAGAATTGGGTTTGGCGAAAATGATTAATCTCTAATAGCATGGAGAATTTTCAGTTCAAATCTTAACTAAAAGATATGCTCATATTTAATTTTTAATTCTATCTCAAATAAAATTTTATATATATATATATATAAGTAAAGAAAGAGAAAAGGTGGTTATGAACAAAAGAATAGATAAATTGTGTCACTCATTTCGCAATAGATATTTTCGAGTAGTTGACATTGATAAAGCTTGCCTTTCCTTTTGATTATAAAGCTTATAAAAAATTAATAAAATTTTTGGCTAAAAGTTTTCTCTTTTTTTTAAGCATATTTTGGAAACCTATAATTGAAATTTTGTAATATTTAAGTTAGTTTCGTTGTGGTCGGCTTCTTTGAGGCTCTAGATTTGTTTTGGCTTCTCTATATTAGGTGGGATATGATATTGTGGGGTTAAAAAAAGTTAATATTTTTGGTTTTTGAATACGTCCTACACATGAAGATTGAAGTGGGTTTAGGAGGCTCTGGTGGTGGATAGTGGAATGATAATGATAAAAAAGTTACGGTGGTGCAAAATGAATGTGGCTTGGTGTTTGCCTAGATTAATGCTCTTGTTGGAGATCAGTTTGGTGGTGGTGGTGGTGGCATCTGCACCAGAGAAGACAAGAGAAGTGAAAAGGTTTTAAGGGCATTTTTGTGATTTTAAGCATCACTTGAGGCTATTTTTGTATTTTTAGGTGTAGAAGGCTGGATTGTGCTATGGTCCATAACATGGTGAAAGCCATGTTATCCAGCACCTTGAAAGAAAGGAAGAACCCACTAGTCTCAGGTTGTCACTGCTTCCCTTCTTGGCCAGCCTCTTCTTGAACATTCAATGGCAAAGCTCATTCATGAGCTTTGGGACATCATTTCTCCTGCATAAAAAATTGAAGTTGAAAGTCAATGCCTAAGGGAATTTATACCAAGTAAGATTCACTTCTAGTATTTCTTGATCCTTGTTGACTTTAGTATCAGAGTTCATGCAGGCACACTCCACCAACTTGGAGTAATGATCGTAGCAACTTGGCATTTCCTACCCTACATTGGAGACTGAGTAAACTCTATTCTGATTTTCTAGTTCCTAGTTTCATGAGGCTTTTTGACCAAAGTGATGTACTTTTACATACTATGTACTGAATTGAAGTTGTCTTCAAACTATTTCACTGTCTACGGTTGTTTTTGAATTGGAAGTATAGCATGGCGCAAGATAAAAATGCGCCAAACTCGTGCACCACGGACAAAAGCTAAGTGACATGACAGGAGAGGGAGTGACATGACAAGAGAGGCAGGCAGGACAAATGGCGCAGGATGGAGTGGCGCCACCCAGCTCACTTGGCGCAGCTTGGAAGAGCGCCATCCGCACGTGACGCCACATTGAATTGCGCCAACTTTTAGCTTAAATTCCCCCCACTTCCCATATCTAGCATCCATCGATCTGTTTTATTTTAAAATTTTTATGCGAAACTTCCGTTTAAAATTTTTATTTCTCTTTGAAAGTTTTATTAAATTTCCCAACTTTTAGTTTTTATAAAATATAATTTTTGAATTTTTTTATTTCGAATGTTTTAATTCCAATTTTTGTTTGTGTGTAATTGTTGTACTTCTTTTCTTTTTTAATTTAGCTAAAAAATGAGTAATTTTATTATATTTATTTTTCGGAATGGTATAAAATTTGATGGGCCACAAGGATGCACTTTTGAAGGAAATAAAAGATCAATTAAAATAGATAAAAGTGTCAGTTATAATACACTGAAAAAAAGAAAAGATTGCTGCTAAATTGAAACTTCAATCTCATCAAACTATTTCAAGCCTTACTTATAGGTTTCCAATTGCTAGAGATTGCAGTGCATATATTGCTCTTGAGATAGTTGATCATGATGATATTGATTGCATGATTAGCACCTTTGAGCAACGATCTTCTTTGTCAGTGCTTGAATTGTATGCTAAAATCGATGTTGCAGGCAGTTCATTCATGCCTATTGCCCCTTCTGTTCGTTCTGCTGCTCCATTTGGTGATCATTATAGTGTTGATATAGGCTTATCAGACGAAGATGAATATTACATCAGAGATCTATCGCCTGATGAAAGTGAAAATGATGATGATGAAGGTGAGAACTTGGATGGTGATTCTTCCGAGTCTGAAGTTGACTTAGATTCTCCAGCTATTGCAGTTTCTCCTGTTGCATCCTCATTACATATCAAAGAACAACTTACACAACAAAATGGTTAGTCTTCAAATAAGTATTTTTATATATTGTGAATTTAATAGAATCCTTATGATTTAATGATATTTTTATGGGTGTAACACATTTAATGGAGTCTCCATTTTGGAATATGTCTCCACATTATAATTATATCAATTGGGACCATCCTAATCAAGAGACAGATGAATTTTCTGGATTGAATGTGCCTGGTTCATGGCATATTGGAGATGAGCTATATGTTGGTTTACGATTTGAAAGCAAAGAAACAATACAAATGGCTGTTAAATATTACTCTATAAAAGTCCATCAAACATACATTGTGGTTGAATCAACGCCGATAATTTTCTGCACAAAGTGTATAAGATTCAAAGAAGGTTGCCCCTAGAGAATGAGGGCAATTTTAGAAAAGAAGACAAACAAATGGCAAATCACTAAATAGGGTGGTCGTCATATTTGTCTTAATCCTATGCTATCTCAAGATCATAGTAAATTAGATTCAAATTTTATCTATGCAAATATCTGAGGTGCGTCACTAAACTATATATCAATTATGTATTTTATGGTTATTAACTTTATTTGTTAATAATAATTTGATTGCTTAATTTATAATAGGATTGGTTAAATTAGAACCATCAATTCCAATTTCCTTGATCAGAGAAAGAATTAGTAGTCAATATGGATTTCACGTATCATACCGGAAGGCTTGGAAAGCTAAGCAAAAGGCAATAGCAGAGGTATTTGGTGACTGGGATAAATCTTTTGCAATGCTTCCTAGATGGCTTGCATATATGCAGTTGTCTGCCCCAGATTCTGTCTATAAAATTGAGACAACTGAATTTACAATCAATAATCAAGTAGATACTCGATTTCGTACATTTCATCGAGTATTTTGAACATTCAAACAATATTGCGATGCCTTCAATTTCTGCAAGCCTATTATACAAGTGGATGGCACATTTCTATATGAAAAGTAGCAGGGTACACTCTTAATTGCCACTACACAGGATGGCAACAGCTGCATTTTACCTATTGCTTTTGCTATGGTCGAAGGAGAAACTTTAGACACCTGGTCATGATTCTTGGGAAATATCCGGCAATATGTGACAAGAAAGCAAAGTCTGTGTCTTATCTCTGATAGGCATGCAAGTATAAAAGGGGCTGTGGCAAATGAAAACCTTGGTTGGCAACCTCCATATGCATATCATGTGTATTGTATTTGCCACATTGCCAGCAATTTCAACCACAAGTTCAAGAATACGAAATTAAAACAAGACCTATTGAAACTTTGTAAGAAGTACTTTTCATAATTTTAATATTATATATATGAATTTTATTTATTTTCAAAGTTAACATCCAATTTGTGTTAATGTACGGTATACAACTTGTATGCACCGATTTGATATAAACTTGAAAAAATTTCGTCAAATTAGTCCTGAAATTCAAAGATGGATCGATAATATATCGAAGGAGAAATGGAGTCAGGCATATGATATAGGACAACGTAGATATGGGCATATGACAACAAATTTATCAGAGGCTGTGAATAAAGTCTTAAAAGATGCTAGAAATCTGCCAATAACTGTATTACTTAAATGCACATATGGGAGGATGGTAGAGTATTTTGTGCAAAGAGGTGCAGAGGCTAGGGCAAAGTTGGGCGCTGAAAATAAGTTTTGTAAGAAGTTAGTCGATGCAATTAGGAAGAATCAGGAGGATGCTTGTTGTCGCCAAGTTCGCAGATATGATATTGAGACCACAAGGTTCGAGGTTGAAGAGGCATTCAACCTTATGACACAAAGTGGCGGTCATACATGGGCTGTAAACTTAAGGAGAGGTACTTGTCAGTGTGAAAAATTTCAAGCATATAAATATCCATGCTCTCATGTCATTGATGCTTATACTGCTGTGAGTATAGACTTCTACAATTTAGTTGATCCTGTTTATTCCATTCAAAATATTGTCAGTGCATATAGTGGACAGCGATGGCCAATTGGCAATGAAGATTGCGTTACAGCTACATCAGATTAGACATTAGTTCCAAATCCGTCAACCCTTCGTGCAAAGGGCAGGCCAAAGTCCACACGCATAAGGAACGAAATGGATTTGAGAGAGTCGCAGCGAAGACAACAGCGTGGAATATGTAAAAGGGAAAGTCATAATTGATGTCTTTGGCCTCGCCTTAACGGAATCGTAGATGATAAAGATAATTAAATTGTGCCAAGTTTATCCTTAATCAATTGGTGTGATTTCATTTTAATTTCAAAAATAAAAACTTTCATGCGGTTATTAATTATTTTCTTGCATTGTAATTGTCTAAATTGCCTTATTTATTTAGTGATTGCTCTATAAATTACCGTTAGTTGAATAAACTATACTCAAAATTACCACAAAATAAATCAAATTACCACAATAAAAATAAAGTATGACATTAAAAATAAATTACTTTATTTTACTCTTTTTCTATTTTTTTACGTGATTTCATAAAATAAATTATCACATTAAAAATTGATACAAACTTAACTTTAGAAAAAATTCTTTTATAGTAAATAAGTGAACAAATAAGGAGCAGGAAAATTAACTTATTAACATATTATTGAAGACTTATTTTAAATAATAATAATTAGGAGTTTTAAGATTTTTAAGAAAAAAACTTTAAAGAACACATGCATAAAACTACTGAGATATATAGATTAAAATTTACAGAATATATACATCATACACATATATTTACATTAAAAATTTACGCAAATAAACAAGAAGATATATTTATAATCAATCATGTAGAGAGTTAGGTGATAATACACAACCACGTTGCCTATCTCTCGCTCTACAATGTGGGTTTCTTCTCACATCAATTGTACCATCCTCAGGGTCAACTATAGATAAAAAATCTTCATTCAAGTCAATATCCTATGGAGAAACAACATTTACACCAAGCAGGGTGTAAAGGGTTTCATGTGATAAAAAATCCATTATCCCCATAGGTGCAATAGGTGTAAACTCTGGTGGCACGTACGCAAGTGGTGTGAATTGTGACGGACTCAGAGCGGAAGGGACATACGCCTCATCTGGACCATATAAATGATATGCAGCATGTGAAGAGGATACTCCTGCTGTTGTTTGATGTTGAGGTAGCCAATAATAACTTCTTTCGGGACCTGAATCCATGTGGTTGGCTGATGTTGCTGACGGAACAAAATATTCGCCATGACCACGTTCAGGAAGTGGAGGAAGAGTATGAACCTCTGTCACCTCTCGCCTTTTGCACCGCTGAAGTCCTCGAGCTTTCACCAAGTCGGAGGTATTGCCACATTCACATCAGGTTGTGCAAGAGGCTGTTGTTCAACATGAGCTGCCGTAGGTTCAGTGACCCTGTCTAATTCCTCAAACTGCTGTAATAACTCAGCTGTCACATCTCTAACATCATCCATCGAAAAGCTTGAGTCATTAATAGAAGACAAATGATGCATCCACTCCAATTGATTGTGCTATTCAAGTAGATATGAAGATTATATAGAAATGATAATAACACAACATAATTTAAACAAAAAAAAGTAATAGTACTTACTATCTGCCCTCTGCATGTACCATCCCTACTGATCCAGCGACGTGTGTGCCTTGAATATCACCTCATGTAAGGATCATTCTCACTCAATAACCCTATCTATTGATCACTAATTACCAGATATTGTACCCTATCATGCCACATTTAGATAATTGAAGCATATAAGAGTATCCAATTATCACTTTCCTTGCCGCGCAGGGTAAGATCATGGAGTTGTTCTGGCTGATGCGGTGGGTCTGGAATATATTGCTGTAAGCCAAATTAACATATCACTCGATCTGGTTGATGTTACTCCACGATATGAAAAAATATAAGTGGCACAACAGCTCTCCAAACATGAGAGCCATCAAGGCATATAGGTGGAAGTGATGCATAAATTTCAACATAGGGTTCCCACACAATCTATAAAATAACAATAATTAATATTAAAAATTCTATAATGTCAATATGATCAAAATTATAAAGACATCAATAAGAAGTTCTTACATCTTTTTGCTTTAACAAATCAAGTCTATGACGATAGTATAGCAAGTCTCATCGTACAGCCATAAAAGTTCTACCACCTATGCATCTGTTATTTAACATATTCAATCAAATATTATAAACATATAATGATTATTTAACAGAAAACTTATTACCAAAAAAAAAACGAAGGAAAAAAGTCATACCTAGCACCACGTGGGGAGTTAGCAATCTCTTGTGGATGAGTTGGGGCAATTGATGGTAATCTATTCCATGCCCATAGCTGAACCAATACAGCCATGCCTCCAATCTTACGTCGATTATAATCCGTACACTTACAAAGCTCGCAATATAAATAAGAGGGCACTGCTGATCCCCAACTGTATTGTTCAACCATGGCGAAATCCTGTAAAAATGGTAGAAGTCTTAAGGGTACTAAGTTTTCAGAATGATCTGAAAATAGAAGTGACCTCATTAACCGCAAAATATATGCTCGAGCAAATCGCTGAATCTGGACCTCATTGCCAATATGATTATTTATATTATTAAAGTGAGTATTTAACCATGTCATTTTTAGTCGATGACCATGAAAAGCATTTTATGGGGGAGTTATGCCTAACAATTCTTAGAGAATGGGTTGCCACGAACCAGAAGTATTGCTAGTAACTGTCATCCCATCAATACGAAGACCAGTTTGGACTACAAAATCTTGCAATGTAATCGTGCATTCCCTCGGAGGTAAATGAAATGTATATGTCTCTGGCCTCTAATGCTCCACTAGAGCAGATATCAATGTATGCTCAATTTGAAAAAATTCGAGCTTTGCAACTTCAAGAAATCCTGCCTGTTCCAAATATGGAATAATCTCATTAGGAATTTGCTTGGTCCTGCTACGAATAGAGGATTTTCCTCTAACAACCAATACTCGATCAGGATGTCCATTTCAAACATACTGTGAAATGTGTGTTTCTTGCATTGTTAACAACGATGCATCTTCTGCTCCAGGACAAATAACACGTGATGAAGAAGAAGAGCTAGATGCCATCTGTATAATATATATATATATATATATTATATATATACATATATATATATATATATATATATATATATTATACAGAACACTAATATGAAAATGAGCTATAAGTTATTATAATTTTTTTAAAAAAATCTTTAAATTAAATTTATCAAAGGCTATTTTTTTAATAAAAAAATAAATTCATAGCATTATTATATTTATGAATTGAAAATAAATTAATTATAATTTATGAGTAATAAATAAAATTTAAATTACCTTTATAGGAATTCTTGACTTGAACAAAATAATCAAATAAATTGTCTAATAAATATATTTGAACTGAAAAAAAAAACACTTGAGAATGACAAGAGGAAAGGTATGAGGATGAAGAACACCACGGAGGAGGAAAGAAAGCAGAAAGCAGAAAGCAAAAAGCAAAAAGCAGAATAAAATCCAAAGGCAGCATTTGCGTATGTGGGTGAAGGCGAATGGGGGAGAAGGGGCACGAGTTGGTGCATCTTGATGCAGCACCATGTATGGGGACAGGTGGCAGCTCCCTGAGGTGGCGCTGGTTGGAGAAGCGCCATCCTGTCCCATCACGTCAACTGGGTTACAGTGGTGGCGTGGGTTGGAAGAGCACCATTCTTGTCGCCTGCAGTCTTGCAAAGGAGCAGGCTTGGTGGCGCGTCCTCGATCAGCGCCATCTTCTCGCCCATGTCAGTCCTATCTCGTTAGTCAAAGGCTGCATATTGGCGCTGATTAGGATAGCACCATTTGACTTAGACGAAAAATATTAAAAATTTCACCTTGGCAAAAACAATTATAGACACGAATTAAGTTTGTAAAGGACGAGAAGATGGTAAATTATTTGTAAAAGTAACGTAGGTGTGTCAAAAAGCCGTTTCATGAAGGAGGAGCTTTGGATGCTCCAATGTTTGAAAGAAAGAGAATACCTGATGCCTTCCAATGGGTTCGGGAACATAGTGCTCTACAGTCCTAGCTCCAAGTTGGTGCAATGTATCTACAAGAATTCCGAAGCTCAAGTTAGAAAGTGCTCAAGATACTAGAAATTATGAGAGTGAAAGCATAACTCAATCGTGGGCCTAGTAAGACCTTTTATAGAGATTTTGAAATGGAGTTGGAGTGGTTGTGCTTCGAGGCTTTCAGGATAACTCCAAACTCAAGACGTTGTTCTACGAGTTAGTTGTGCAAGTCATTTCCGAGAGTTTTGGCTTGCTTCATCCGTAGTTATCACAACTGTTGGGGAAAACTTTGATTTGGCCCATTATGAACCCATTAAAAATCGGGCCCTTTGGTTGGGGCTAGTTTGTAATAAAAGGGATTCCTTCCTTTTGTTAAATATGTGTCAAAACTAAAGATGGCAAAATGGGTCAGATCCATAGGGTTGATCCGCATAACCAACAATTTTTTGTAGGGTTAGGTTAATATTTTTAATTCACAAAAAAATTTCAACCTGCATAACTCTCAAGTTGAAGCGGGGCGAGGCTACTTTGGCTTGTGGGTCAGTTTTTTTTTTATTTTTATCTTTTTTTTCACACAATATACGCTATATATAAACTTTTTTGTCGATATTTATGTAATATAATGGACTTTAGCTTTTTTTTTTGAACTATGTTATTGATTATATATTTGCTTTATAGACTATGTAGTTATCTTGTTGATTATGAATTTTATATTTTATTGTGCACGTGATTAATTTGTGGAGTGTGAATTTTTTAATATATTTTGTATTTGAATATTCACTTGTAGCTTCTCTATTGTGATTATTTTGGTTAGAAATTCCATCATATTCTTATTAAAAATTGTGATTTTTAACCATTTTAGAGTTAAGTAAATAGTTTAATATTTAATGAGTAAATGAAATAAATTTCTTTATATGAATATTCTTTATATGAATATGTCAACTTGCCACTCGCTCAAGGCTCGCTAACTGCATGGAGACGAGTTGACATATTCAACCCAAATCACTAATGGGGATTGGTCTACCCCGCCTCGCTTAAAACTTGACTCGCAATGGGGCAGGGCGGGACGAATTGGCTTGTTTGCCGTTACTAGTCAAAACTTGAGAACATTTATCAACAATTAAGAAGTAATGTTTGCAATGCAAAATCAAATAGGTTGCTTTATATATAAATTCTTAATATATCTATATATATATATATAGATATTTATATGCACTAATAATATAATTTTTTTACACTGTCATCCAATTATATACTGCGACATAAGCAAACATGCATAACCCTCACCTGCGCTATTTCAAAAGTCATGTAAATGGAAGAATGTGATTGAATGAAAGTATAAAATAATTTTATATTTTCAGTATATACAAATTAAATCCTATATGTGTATGTGTGTGTATTTAATAATTATTTATTTATATAATCGTTTTTTATATAATCGCTTATATAAGAATCAATTTATATTAGATACTTTAACTGAAATATAGTTTTAAGATAATCTATTTTATTTTAATTGTATAAAAAAATATGCTTTTGTATGGTAAAATTACTAAAAAAAATATGAAATAATTATTTATATTATATAATATTTATTATTTAATATCAATTTAGTAAAAATATAATAATTATGAAATAATCAACTTTTACTTATAATTATAAATTTCAAAATATTGCTTATAATTTTAAGTTATTTTTCAGCTTAAAATTATTAATTTTTTATTATAATCTATTTCTAATTTATTACCAAACAAGCTTAATTTTTTAGAAATAATTTTTTTCCTAAAAAAATATTTCTCGCATATTCCCAAATATGTACTATATATATAAATTCTTAAAATTTACTTTAAAACTCAGGTCATTTAGTCAATTATTAATAATAAGTAAATAGAAAAAAAAATTCAAACCACTAGGAGTAAAATAATGATGAAGTGCTTAATTAGTTTTCATAAAATTATAAATTTATTTATTTATCATTATAAATTTTCACTTCGTTGCCACCGAAATTAAAAAAAGAGCCACCAAAACAAGGTGAATGCTATGGTACCTTGTCACAATTGTATATTTTATACATTTTTGTGTTGAATGGTGAGGATTGTGACATGTCTTATGGTGAGATTGTGAGGTGCATCAATGCACCAATCACCTATGATGCACTATAATAATATCTAATTTTAAGAAAATTTAAAAATATAATTAAATATATTTTAAAAATTAATTATCATACACTGACAGTATAAAATTATATTGACAGTATAAAATAATTTTACATTATCAGTATAATCAAAAACTTTTATCAATGTAATTTTAATTATTATACATTGACAGTGTAAAATTATACTAGCAGTATAAAATAATTTTACATATTCAGTGTATGATAATTAAAATTACACTGATAAAATTTTTTGATTATATTGATAGTGTAAAATTATTTTATACTATTAATATAATTTTATATTATCAGTGTATGATAATTAATTTTTAAAATATATTTAATTATATTTTTAAATTTTCTTAAAATTAGATATTATTATAGTGCATCATATATGATTGATGTATTGATACACCTCACAATCTCACCATAAGACATATCACAATCCTCACCATTCAACACAAAAATATACAAAATGTCCAATTGTGACAAGATACCGTAGCATTCACCCCAAAACAAAACCTAGAAATCCCCGAATCAGGTAAGCCGTGTGCAGCACTTTTGTTCTTGGGGTTAAAGTATCGTACGAGCACATTTTTAAACACAATATATTTATGGAGGGAAAAGAAAAACAAAAAGAAAAAAAATTTCAAAATGCGATGACTAGAGTCCTTGGCGCTTCGTATAAGCAGAGTCACTGTCTCACTCTCCTGAACTTGTCGTAGCGGCAGAGTTCGACGTTGGTCGTAGTAGTGGTACAGCAAGACAATGGGAGACCACCATAATAGTGGCCGAATCTCCGCCAATTTCAGGGCCATAAAGCCCCTCCTCCCTCTTAAAAGACCTTCTCATCCCTCCACCTTATCTTCTGCCCTGTAACCTCCTCTTTCTCTTCTTCTTCTCTCTTAATTATTAATTTTCCTCATCAAATATGTTTTTTTCTGTTTAATTAATTAGGTTTTTGAAATTGAACTCCACAAAAAAAAAAAAAAAAAATTTCAAATGCCTTCGCTGTAATCTGATTCCGAAATTCTGTTTTGTTTGTAGAGCGAAGAGTGCATGTGAATTTGATGCCCCTGCCAAGAGGGCCCCTCTTGCGGAGGTGCCGTCGAACACTTGGCCCAATGCAATTGGGAATGGTAGTTGTGCTTCATCATCTTGTGCAATTGACAATGGTTTGAGTGTGAGGAGGGCAATGGCTGTTGATGTAGTTGGCGGCACGGAGAAGGAGAACACGTTTGGATCATCGTGTTTTGAAACTCCTAGGAAAGAACCTGAATGCTCTAAGCCGGTGCTGGATTATTTTTCGGAGACTGGTCTTTTGGATGATGATTTTGATGAGTCCATTTTGGAAGAGATTGACAATTTGTGTAAGTGCAAATCGGCGCAAAAAGAAGTGGTGCAGCAGGAGTTAGATTGTAGCCGTAGCTGCGGCGAGATTGTTTTGAGTGAGAGCAATGTTGTTGGTGATGTTGATCTGAGTACTGCTTCTAAGGGTATAGGAAGTGGTGAACTTGTTAGCTATGGAGTTGGTTTGGAACATAGAGAAGAACAAGTGGATGCTAATATGGAGAGTTTACAAAGTGGCAACATGCCTGAGGAGTATTTGAAATACCTGCAAAACCTCAATGAGAGGCAGAGAGAAGCAGCTTGCACTGATATTTCAACCCCTTTAATGATTGTAGCTGGGCCAGGAAGTGGAAAGGTCTTCAGCTTTTTCTTCTCTTCTTGGTCCATTATCTGTTAACCCTTTTTCCTTTGTTGATTTTACTTTGGGGTATTTTGTTTTTTTGAGATTGGTGCTGAATTTATTTAAATACCAGACATCCACGATGGTTGGGCGAGTTTTGATGCTGCTTAATGAGGTGCTGTAGATTTCGGTGTTATAAGCTAAATATATTGTGCCCTTTGTCCACCTTTCTCTATCTTTCTGAATTGATATGTTTTAACCCTTTCCATATACTGCTAAAAATCTGCAGGGCATTAGTCCATCAAACATTCTTGCAATGACATTTACAACAGCAGCAGCTTCTGAAATGAGAGAACGTATTGGAACCATAGCTGGGAAGGCAACAGCTAAGGAACTTACGATCAGCACTTTTCATTCATTTTCCTTGCAACTATGTCGTTCACATGCAGAAATGTATGTTGCTCTGAATCGGACGGAGATTCTTATGTTATGCTTTACTTGCTGGAGCTACAGTTGAATTTTCTTGCTATTTGAATGCCAATTGTTGCATCTGTCATTATTCATAATCCATTAATTAATTAAAAAACTGATAATCCATTTACAGAAAGGGTACTTGACTACAATTTTATTAGAGAAAGGGGAGAAAGAAGTAGAACAACAGTATTTATCGATAAACTAAACATATTCAAAAATGGCATGCCACTTCAGGTTTTTACCCATATGTTGCTCAAACAATTCCCGAATTTACATTGCAGGATAGGTCGTACATCTGAATTCTTAATATATGGACAGGGGCAACAGCGAAATGCAGTTATTGAGGCCATCCGATTGTTAGAAAATGGAAAAAGTATGCAGAAAGATGGTTCATCGTTGAATGGTGAAGTGTTCAATAGTGTAATAACTCCTAAACAGTTCAAGGATAAGGCAAAGAAATGGCAAAAGTTTGTGACTCAGGTGTGTGGTTCTTTATATTGTTATACTATTTGCATAATGTAACCTGCCATGTGCATAAGCTTCAAGGAATCCATGGGATGCGACACTATATGTATAGAATAAAGAAGTCTTTGTAATGTCACAAAACTTGATAGTTCTTGACCTGGGACAATTTGTCCTTCATATGGCTAAGTGCTGGAAGGTTCAGCTGTTTGGTTCTACATTAGTAGGAATTTAAGTTGTTAAAATTGTGCTCTACTCAACGGCTACATTAATCTTTGTCGCTGAATGGATAAGGGTCTTCCAATTCCTTCTTTTATTTTCTTGTCTTGCAATGTTAAATTTTAACCTGGTCATATGCAATAACTGTACAATATTTCAGGCCAAAGCTTCGGGAAGAACTTCTGCTGAATATCGTGAACTGGGCAATGAAATAGGCGTAAGCTGATAAAGGGCTTTTTCCACACTTGAATGCACACACAGACCCTTGTTCTGCTTTAGCACTTCTAATTCCTTGCTTTGGATTTTAATCAGGCTGAAGTTCTTGAGCATTACAATAACATATTAAAATCTTGTAATGCTCTGGATTATCATGACTTAATCAGCTGTTCAGTGAAGCTACTCACTGATTTTCCCGAAGGTAAGTATTTTCTGAAATATATGAGAGTAATTAACTAAAATCTCTTCACTTGTTACACTTGGTTGTGCTAACTTAATGTTTGTTTAAAACATGAACTAGTTTTCAAAGAGTGTCAGGATACATGGAAAGCTGTTGTTATAGACGAGTTCCAAGATACCAGCGCCATGCAATACAAACTTCTAAGGATTCTTGCCTCCCATCATAAAATAACAATTGTTGGTGATGATGATCAGGTTTGTATATTTTCTTCTTACTCTCCTAAAGTTTGAGAAGTCGGTGGTTGGATATAATTACTGGTCTAATCAATGTCTTATTTGTCTTACAGTCCATTTTCAGTTTCAACGGAGCTGACATTTCTGGATTTATTTCCTTTCGCAATGATTTCCCTAACTACAAAGAGGTTTCTGTTGTCCTGGACTGACACGTTTTTATGATACACAGTTAAATCATAATTGGTTATGCTGTATATGTTGATTAAAAAATGCATACGTGATAGCCTTATTAAATGTCTTCATTAGGGAACTTGCATAACTTATTTTTTGAGTTCAGATTAGGCTTAACAAAAACTATCGGTCCACACGCTGCATTGTTGAGGCTGCATCTTCTCTTATTCAAAATAATCCCAAGCGATGTCAGTTGAAGAATGTTCTTACTGATAACTCTTCTGGATCCAAGGTACTTATGTCTTGCTGTTTGCTGTTTTGTAAAGTATGTTTTATTATGATTTTCTTATTTATATGTCTAAAATGATTTTGGTAATAATCTGCAGATAGTTATAAAGGAGTGTAACAATGAGGATGCACAATGTGCATTTGTTGTTGACAAGATCATAGAAATTTCGTCTAGTCATTCAGAACCTACCTGTTCTTATGGCAACATTGCAATTCTTTACCGTAGGCAGGTGATGCTATTGTTGCTTATTATTATAACTATGTCCAAAAGCAATAACCCTATATTTGCGTGAACGGTCTTTGCTACTGTTTCTTTCTGTTTCAGATATCAGGGAAAGCCTTCCAAATTGCTTTCCGTGATAGGAAAATACCATTTAACATTCACGGGGTGGCTTTTTACAGAAAAAAGGTAAGTTTTTTCCCAACCGATGTAAAAATGTGGTTATTTCTGACAATTTCTAGTTTAATATTGTTAAGATATAAATCATTCATGGGCCTCGACAAACAGCTTAAGTGAATTACAAAATTAACTTCACTTGAATAATATTCAATAAAACATGTAGCTGACAGATAATATTATAATCTACTTTGAGATGATTAAAATTACTGATTCTGCTTCCTAGTTATATTTTCATGAATCTGTGATAAGAAATTGATGGTGAACTTCCAGAGTCAACTGAACCATGTAACTATTATATGATTCAATGGAATATTATGGGGTTCTCTTACATTATGTTTTTTCTAGTGGTATGAGTGCGTGCAAAAATACATTCATAATTGATTGGTTCACCCCTATCTGGTGTTCATTTAATTTCGACATTCTTAAGCTCTTGAAAATTTTTTGTTTATGAACTTATGACTGTCTGATTTGTGAATGATTTTAACTTTTCCTTTGCATGCATGGCATAAGTTGTTAACCTGGCCCTTCTTATAATTATAATAGGTGGTCAGAACTATTATTGCCATGCTTAGAACAGCACTGCCTGGTTGTGATGATAGCTCGTATGTTCGGGTCTTCAAGGCCTTACTGCCTTTCGAGAAAGATCAAAAAAAGAGGGTACAGTTTTACAAAGATTTTCAGTTTGAACGTGCATAATGCATATAGCCAGGGCTGCTTTCTATCTTTTTCTTTAGTTTTCAGAGATTCTTTCAGCATGTAGTTCTGATTAGTTTTTCCCTTTGCAGGTGATTGACCACATCAACAAGATTTCAACTATTAGAAAATGCAGTTTCTTATCAGCTGCTACTGACATCTTTAGTGCAAAGATTTCTGGTACCTTCAAAAGGTTTGGTAAAAAACATATCTTTATATATATTCTTACCTGAAAGTTTTGTCATATCATATAAAGTATTTGAAAAATTTTATTTCTTTGTTCTTATTGATTATAGGAGTCAGCTTACCCATGGAAGGAAGGTTTTAATGACTCTAGAGATGATATCGAAACTTGTTCACAGAGTAAATGCTTTCTATAAACTCTGATTGTGGATCTAATTTGTTGATGTTTGAAGTAATAACCATTGCATCAGTCTTTGTTGGTAATAAAATATATCTTGGTGATTTTCAATTTCAAATATGTATGGTAAACATTGAGTGAGAGGAGTGTTTATTACGAGAGGGGAAAGGAGCAAATATTGATCATTGAGTCTTGTGTCACTGGTTTGGACTAAAGAATCAAATTATAGGTCACATTTCTGACATGTGTCTGTGACCATTTTAAAAAGTTGAATGATCTTCTCAAGGGATTTTGAGAAGAAAAAAAAAAAAGAAAAGAAAAAGTGAAGTGAAGCTTTAAGTTGTTGCAAAATGTTTTTAGCACTTTGTTTTGTGTGGTTGGAGAAATATTTCTGAGTCTTCAAGATATTGTTATGGTTTAGGGTTTAAGGTGTTCGATGTTAATTCTTTTAATAAAAATTATCTCTTGTAGGTATGAAGTAGTGGTCCAAGAGCAAAGTGGATGAAGTGTTAGTTTCTATAAATGGTTTTACTAAAAATTTGATTTTTAATAATGCTTAGTGTTGTCCATTGGTCTATGTAGTGAATGCACAACTGGGATTGTTGTTTTTGTACCTTTCTACTCAAAGGATTTTTTTTTTTTTTTGGAACTTTGTGAGAGAGTATGCTTTATCCTCACATTATTTCTAATCTCTTCCGTAATAATAATGCTGCATGACTTACTTTTGAGTGCTTACCGTTCCTGTATGATCTAATGCTTATCTTTGACTACTTTCACCTCTCATAATAAACACTTCTCTTGCTTGAATGCATGCCATATCTATTAATGACAGGAAAATTCAATCTCAGCTATCATAACTAGTGTGGCAGACATGATACCTGAGGTTTGTCTTACCTCTCAGTTGGAATTCTTTTCTTTAGAAGTGATTATTGTTTTCTTAAATTGGTACAATCTGCTGGTTTGAAGTGATTTTTAGCTGTTGTTTGAACTTATTCTTTTGTTTATTTTTTTTAACTATATTTATGTTTTATAGCTCCATGAAACATTCTTATGGGTGCATGCATCAATCATAGAATTGTATTAATGCATTTTATTGGATTGTTTAGCATGTTTAAATTTAAAGTTATGCATATCAGATTCAGGAATCATTGCATAAAGAGCTAGGGTGGCTAGATTTATTTGGAGTTGGAAACAAAATATTGTAGCTACGATGTGTTAGCTGAAGGGCTAAAGTTGAGGAACTTGATGTTGTAATATTATGTGGCTTAGTTTACTCAGTTGTAATATTTTAGCCTTTCAGCATTTTAACATATGAAAGGAAATGTAATATCTTTATATTTAATACAATTGCAACAATGCATTTCATAGGAACATTTTAAGTGACAAGTTTGTCATGAGCGGGACAGGGAATGAGGGTTTAGAGATACAGTAATGCAAGCAAAAGTCGTACAATTATTATGCATGATGTGGCACTATACTTTTCAACTTGTTCCTGCTTTTATTGTGAGAAAAATCCGAAGATACATTAGCTTAGACAACTAGATTTTCATGACCTTTAAAATAAACATATAGACTCTTTATGAAAATTCTTAAGATTGTGGATTTAACTCCACCTTGAAAGCTAGCTCAAGAGGGGAGAGATGCCAGGCTATCTGGGCAATATCCTTAAGCAATGTGAGACTATACACACCCCCTCACACTTAGGATTGGATATCTGGAGCCTAAAGTTTATAGGACTAGTCAGCTGCATATGGCCCAATATTATTCACAGAATAGGCTCTGATACTATCTTAAGACTGTCGGTCTAAATCCATCCTGAAAGCTAGCTCGTGGGGGGGGGGGGGGTGAGACAGGCTCCTGGCTATATATTCTTAAGCAATGTGAGACTTAACTAAAATATTCTATACAATATCACGATTTCTCAACTTAGAAATGTATAGTTACTATTCCATGTGCTTTGAATTTTAGAAATACCTTCTTGAGAAACGGGCAACTGTTGATGTTGATGGAGGAACATTGCTGAATGAAGACTACGACATCAGATCTGTAAGTATTTGATGGAAGATTAAATTTGGGGTTGCGATTATCCATTTCTTGTTGTTGGGAAAATATTTCTGTGTTTATATATGCTGAAATTCTATTTTTGTAGTAATTAGTGATTATTATTGCTTACTGTATATGTATGTGCTCCTGTACTACACAGTTGCACTTTTACATAGCACACTTTTTCTGCAAGTTATGCATAGCCCTTTCTTCTACTATGAATAATAGTGGGGTCTACAGTGCTTCTCACTTACACATTCTTACCTAGATTTTGTTCATCCATGGCTTGAATTACTCCTTTCTTCAGGTTCGTCAATACTTACTGGATGATGTCTCCGAGTTTTTGTCTACTAAATTTGTTGAAATAAAAGGGGACAGGGAAGTATCAGAAGGTAAAGGCTGCATTTTTGTGCTAAAAGCATTCCTGGATTATTTATTTGAGCGTGAGACAGAAAACTTTCATGCTCGGAGGAAGGACAATGAAAACTCTGTGACATTGACTACCATTCATCAGGTACCTACATCACTTAATTAGTAACAATTGGTGTTTAGCTCCGAAGTAATGCAAGTTTAACTTTCTTTGACCTGTAGGCAAAAGGTTTAGAGTGGGATGTTGTCTTCATAGTTAAGGTACGTGATAATATTTAGAACACTGCTCTTTGACAAGCTCAAAATTAGTAGATGGAAATCTTCTTTACATTGTCTCATCGTGAGTATGTAATTTTTTATGTTTCTCAAACATATATGTTCAAATGTTAATACACATTTACTTATGTGAACCTTGAACAATTATATGGTTGACATGTATTCCTGATTAACTTGCAACAAGGCAATACAACCGCTCATTGGAAGCCACTGAGTTGGCTTAATCTAGTGGTAAAAAAAATGTATCAACCAATCTAAAATTGTTTTTCAAGAAATTCATTAAAGATTGTATTACACAGTTGCCAAAGTTTTGGAGTTCACATTGTGGAATAATTCATCTTTCCTGTAATCTGAATCTTGATCTGTGATTACCTTGTTCATGGTTTTTTAATTCCTTGCTTTGTTCAGCATGTTGTCTGATGTTTTTCCAAAAAGATGTTCAAGATTTATTAGTTGTGTTTATCAATTGTATGGCCGACATTTACGCCTGGTTAATTGGCAACATGACCATCCAACTGCTTATCAGCATTCACTCAATTGGCATAGTCTGGTGGTGAATAACCATTTCAATTTATCTAAATTTCATTTCTAACAAATTAACATTGATTCACAAAGTTAGCAAGGTTTTGCAGTTAACAAGGTGGATGAATTCATCTTTGCTGTGATTTGGCTTTTGATCTGTGACTTTCTTGTTCATGTATCCTCATTCCTTGGTTTGTTCATTGTGTTATTATGAGAGGTTCTGGATAACCATTTTTTTGCTGGGTTCTTCATTGGCTGATGGTTTGTTATGTGAAATAGGCAAATGAATCTGAGATCCCTCTATTACATGATTGCAAAGGCACTGTAAAAGAGACTGGGGCCTTAGTTGAGGTACATTATAATTGCTTGATAATTCGATGAATTATTCACCTGTTCCCCTGTCTCCTACTAGATTGGTTATGATTCTAATTCTCATATGATTCTAAGGAAGAAAGACGTTTGTTATATGTTGCAATGACTCGTGCTCGGCAGAAGCTTTTTATTCTCTATGTTATGCTGGACTCAAACTGGCAGGTTTGTCTAGCATAACTTTGGCTCAGATTTCTTTTATATATATATATATGTTGGCTAATTTTCTGTGTTTCTAGATTCTTCAACCTTCACGATTTCTCAAAGAAATCCCTGGTCATCTGCTAGAAGTTCAGGTACATCATGCTGCCTTTTTGTAAACTATTGTGACTATCAAATTGTAGAAGTTGGTTTGAAATCCTTATTATTTCTGTCAAAGTAATAGTTGTTCTCTTTAAATCTCCTAATTCTGTATATCTGGGGCTATTGCATTTATCAAGATGGAGTTGTTGTCACCACTTGTCAAACTCGAGCTTAAGTAAAATTTTGGAGGGGGGAGTAGACTTGTAAACTTGAAAAGAAATATTTGAAAAGCACGGTAGTACCCAGACAGAATAGGATATCCATAATTTATTTCTATATTTCAACACCATATATAGCAAACAGAGAATCAATAATTGAATATCATACCAATTCTGAACATCTACCCCATGTTTTCAGCCAATAAGAGACCTGTTTCCAGTGGCATTTTTTATCAATCAAAGTTTGCAAGAAGTTGATGACGGGAAAAAAAAAAAAATACCAGCTTTGGATTCCAACATGTATTGCAAAATTTCTTGAGAGAAACACTCTCAGCGACCTCTCACTGATACTATAAAAGAGATACAACCTATATTAAAATACGATCCATAAGTAATAGGGATTTCCTATTCCTAACTATTCGGATTTTCATATATTCCTATGCATTGCTGGCACAGATATTTACCCAACAGTTTAATGTTTAGAGATTTTTTCCTTTTTTTAAGTTACTTTTGTTAAAATTCTAAATATATCTGATATTTTTGAACGTATAGTTCCATAACTAAAGAGAGTGAGTTTTTCGCTTGAATTGTGTTTATTCATGATTTGTCTCATTAGCATAATGCTTCATCGTCTTCCTAGCATGTACCTAGGCTCTGCTAATGTCACATTTATGCTCAACAGTCTATAAGTATGCAGTTAGTGAATAGCATATGCTTATGTAGGGTGAAATAAATATACAAGAACAACACATAAAGCAAGAAGCTCTACAAAAGGAAACTGCCAAATTGACTGCTGATCAGTTGATAAAAGAGCAAGAATCTGAAGCAGATGTGGCTCTTATGCCTAATGAATTACTCAATAATTATTTTAGTGAAGCTTCCAATGAGCTTGCAGAAGTTGTTGGGGCAAGCAATGGCAATAATTTCTTAAGAAGGTTTCTCTCCTTATTGTGATAGTTATATTACCATTATTTCTTACTTATCTAAGCTGTAATTGATTATTTGATTTTAAAAAATTGATTTTAATAATTACTTACTTATGTTTCACAGATTTAGTGTTGAGGAGAGATCTGTTGTCTCCCATTTATTCCATCAATGGGCCAAAAAGAAAGCATTTCAAGATCCAAAGAGATTGCTTGACAAGGTGATTATACTGCTTGACACACGTGATACACGGAATAATATATTTTCTGGACCTGAGATTTGCCACTCTGAAACATTTACTAATTTAAACCAAGAGGTTGATAATTTTAAATTACTCTCTACCATACACATAACTAATTATACGCACTTGAGTCTTGTTCTGTAAAATCTAAATTCTTAAAACTCATCAACGTCATATAAATTTTGTTTCCAGTCCATGGTAGTTATTCTGTATGGCAAACTAGTTTCATGAGGTTGTCTTTCTCCCATCTTAAGTGTTGTAATTGTTCTCTTGAATATTAATTCTCTTATTTGGAAACTTAAATAAATTTTTCCTGTTGGATGTACAGGTCGGTTTTGTAATTGATGAACGCCTTAGAGAGAAGAGAAACAAATACAAGGTCTGGCAATTTCCTATTCTCGTTACTTCTTTTGGCACATGTTGTCCAATCTCATGCGAGATAACTGTCTTCACTGTGCATGTCTTGTGATTAACTGTTTTTCATTGTCTTGATTTCCATTTGCAATTTCAGGATTTGTTGAATACACTAAAGTCTTGCTTATGCTGTGACGAGGCATTTCAGTATGCTCAACATGTAAATGCCTTTAGATGTTGCTGAAAGTCTGAAACCAGATGTGGTTTCATTTCTAAGATACTGGGAGGGACCTTAAGAAGAAATGGAACTTCTATTGCATCTTGTTTGTAATCTGATATTTCTTTCCTTGTAGGTTTTGAGATGGGAGCAGATCCCTGCCGATAAACGTGCTCATCTTATGAGGGAAAAACAGGTTTGCTGTACTTTCAAATACACTTAGCCAAACTATGCAAACCGTTTGTATTTTTTTTTCCCCTGCTACAGGGTGATTTACATAAAACTGTTTGTTTGGTGGGATGATATATTAAATAGCAAGCCATGAATTTTTATGTTAGTTCTGATATTGAAGGTGAGACTTGAGAGAATATTTTGCATTTTTCAGGAACATTTCTTGAAACTGAGGATTGAGAATGCGATGGGTTCAGCAACACCAACTGTCAAACAGGTAGAAATTCTTGATGAATGGGCATGTTAAGCCTTTCATATCTAATATTTTTGGTTTATTCTTTTCGTAACATATGATTAACGAGTGAGAAAGTATAAAGATATTCTCCTTCCCCTTAAGAAAGTTCACAAAAATATAAAACTTGTGTGTGCAATTCGAATAAGTGGTTAATTCTAAATTTCATAAACTTCAAATTGCTTTCTCCATTGCCCATAAAACGTTGGGAATATCACTCACTTTGCCGCTTTCTTTCATATTCCTGGATTATTCTTATTTACTTTAGCCTAGATAATTTCTTTAATTTCTTGATAATAATTGGGTGGAGAGATGGGGAGTATTGTGCATGCCCTTTTTTTGTCGTTTGGTTAGTTAGGCATGGAAATCTTGGGGATGTGATAACCTATTGATTGTTTTGCAGATTTCTTATTTGAAAAAGCTAGGTTGCACGGTGACCCCTGCATCCCGCCTCCATGCGTCTCATCTTATTGAGCAGTACAAATCATTGTAAGAATCAAGTAGTGTGATTTTTATTTCTCCATTTCAGGCCCTATGTATTCAACATTTTGTATGTCCGCGTATATCTGAAGGCCAAGCTAGTCTGCAACCTAGTTGTATAATATATTTACAAGCTAGTTTGCAAGCTTGCATACAACTTTGGAGAAGTAAATGTATAGATGGTGCTCTTTGAATTCTAATAATCTAAGGTTAAAATTTTGGCAATTTCTATGTAATGGAACAATGATTTTCGTCACTTATCAGTTTTGTTCTCATCTATACCCTGCAAATGAACTCCCTTATAATTGAATTAGATACAAAGCCTACATGTTATAAAGCTGGAGATAGATTACTTGAAAACTTTTTTAACCAGTTGAATATTGTTAACTTAATGCATCAAGTATTGTGATTGGAAAATAATTTATTATCGAATAGGTACAATAGATTGTTCCACATCACTGATGATGACGCCTTAAGGAAAGATGGACTGCCAAGTTTTCTATCTTTTTTGACATGTTCAATTTTGTTAAATCAAGCTTAATCTTAACTATATTGCTAGACAAAGTTTTCGTACAAGAAAGCATCTACAGAAAAATATCCTTAGTTGCATCAAGAAATTGAGGAACTTAATAACATTTACTGTTTAATTTAAATATCGATTACTTGCATGAACGTACATTTGCGTATTCGTTAAATATTTCTACGTTACCTAGTGAATAGTATTTTAATTTTATTTTTAACTTTATCTTCGAATGATTTAAGCTATGTATATACTTTACAAGAATTTTATAAATATATATTTTTTCCCCAATTTAGTGTAGATCTTTGTTTCTCAATGCACTTATTTTTGTCGTAGTATCCATCACAGTCACGAAAAGGAAAATGAATTCATATCCAAGAAAATCCAGACTTGCCCGCAGGATGCAATATTATATGATTCCATGTTTTGTCCAATCAATGGGGAAAAAAAGGCACAAAAGCACAGTAAGAAACATCAACTGAGTTGAACATGCTCTGCCCCTTGCAGGTACCATTCAACTCTCAAGTGATGAGTTCTGCCTACTCTTAACGTCATTAAGATCAGATCGTACTCTTTTTATTTTCCCCGATATTATTAGAATTTTGTAAATTAATGAAACATAGAACACAAAAATAATATAATTTATGTAACAAAATAGATTAGAAAGGCTCATAAAACACCAAAGCAATGAGAGAACCTTCATTAATAAAAAAAATGGGGAACCAATAGAAAAGTTAATATAGAATCTTGTTACCTTTAAATCCAAAAATCAACAAACTTAAAAATGATTGAATACAAGATATCCTATGACCTAAGAAACAGAAGAGTTCAGGAAGAGAGTTCCCTATTCCCGCGCCCCTCAAACCAAAAATTCGAAGTCAAAGCCCAGGAATAGATTCAAGATTGTACTTTTCTGAAGATTCAGAGTCCCTTCTCTCTTGTGATATTGGCTTCGTCATGCCATCAAGGGCTTGCAGGTATGAGTATGAAGCAGTCCGATTAGAAGGTGGGCTTGGATTGCTAATTCTGCTGGCAAGGAAGCGGCGGATCAGGCCCCTAAGGAATGGGGCCATGGTTTCTGGCTCATATTCCAAGTAGTACATGATCCCTCCCATACAGAGAGAAAACAAGAAGACCTGTACCAGTTGAAAGCATAAAATGAGACAATTTCGATCCTCTAACATAAAGGGCCCCTCAAGAATAATGAAGACATGTACAACAAATGCGGTTAGCTATGCCAAAGGAAAAGATAAGTAAAAGTGTAGCAAAGGCAAGCATAAGTTAGCCATGTATATATATAGAGCACTCCCACTTGTGAGTTGTGAGATAGAGGGAGGAAATAGTTCCTTTAATCACATTCTTAGTTCTTAAATCCCCTTGGACAAAGTTCTCACATCCTCTAAGTAAATGGCTGGACATTCAAACTAAAAGAAACATCAAAAAGCCTCAACAGTAAAACTGACTTTCATAGCAATTCAGGGTGCCACTAGAGTTAGAGAAACATATTTTCGTAAGATGTTGGAAAAAAAAAAAAAAAAAAAAAAAAAACCAAAGATAACAGAAGTGTTTCTCTTAATTGAGTGCAAATTAACTTGAAGGCATACCTCGGCATTCCTAATATCTGGAAGGAGGTGCCTGTTCACCAAGATATACCATAATGAATCAACTGCTCGGGGAAGAACATATAAAGCTAGCTCACCACGCCTTGCTTTTTTCTCCAATAGCACTGAAAGGGCAGCTATTCCCCCTGCTATCCAATATACAAGCTTGTGATCTCTTGATGCAATTTTTCTATGTAAACATATGACACCCTGCAAAACCACAGATACATTAGGAACAACATTAATAATACATTTGTCTAATAGAAATGTGTGTGTGTGTTATAGTAATAAATAACAACATAACCTGAAAGATTCCAACAAAGGCAGACAAAAAGGTAGTTGAGCGAACAGCGCCTTTAATAGCAAACCAGAAAGTGCGGAAAGGAGCATCAGTGAACTGAAAAGACAATCTTCAACATCAGAAAGGGAAATGTCCAAAATAACAATATTAATGACAAAAGTTGCAGCAATGGCAGTGATAGTGACAGCAGTGGAGTACGCAGACTGACAACAATAATTAGTTGTCAGTGTCATAATATGGAACAAACACTACTCAAACTTAGTAAATAGCAACACACGAATGCCACATTTATTTCATCCTTGCAAATCATGGGATGACATTTGATATTTTATTTTAAAAAAAGTTCATATGGATTGATCATAGATTTAGTATCCAAACTAAGATAGCTGCAGCATAAAGTTAGTTCCATCTAATATTGTCACATAAAAAAGAAAAAATAAACTATATGGAAGCTTCTAACAAGCCATTTGATTTAATAGTAATCTTATTCCAGAGTACTTATAAAGGACAATTCCCACAAACACATACAAATTCATGAACATGTTCCTTTTACATAAGACTGTTTTCTTGCTTGTCTATGCATGTAATCAATTTGCTGATACGCAAGCAACAAAAATAGTTTAGTAAGAGAATACCTTCTGTAGGTGCAGAACAACAAATGGCACAAATGTCAAAGAGAAGTAAAGTGGGAATGTTTTCTTAAACGTTGCTGACGTTGCCTTTGCTTGGTGAGCCAAACATGAATTTGTTCCGGGATGGATGACAGAACAAGGAATAATGGAGGGAAATTCTTCTAACTTTATATAGTCAGATCTTCCTATGTGAGATAAGTAAGCATGCAGTGAAGCAACATCAACTGCATGACCTCTACAGTTATCCCTTACAGCCTTGTATACAGGCTCTGCAACTGGCCCAGTCTTCTGAATGAAGTCCTGATAGGCTTTCGGCAAGCTCTCAGGACGCATTACAAAGCTATACATAATCTGTAATCAATTTTTTATTGATAAAATCATTAAAAGTAACTCCATGAAATATGACAGTAGATAAGAAGCAACAGATATAAAATTTTAAGATTTAGATGAAAACCATGATGTAAATATTCTACAGAAGTCAAAAAACCCATAAAGTATCTAACTAAAAGTAATCTAGTCAAAGACATTATAAAAACATTAACTACTGGGGATTTGAATTCTCTAAAGTGAGGATTCACATTAGAGTGTGAAGTAAGGGTTTGCAACAGTTGTTGAGAAAATGTTCCGACCCATGTACCCTATCCCTATCCATTAAATCCTCATCGCTGAGAAGCTTCTTTCCTTTTTGTTAATTCAGCATAAAATGTTTATCACTGCTCTCAACATACTGCCCCTACTGGAGCATACAGAATAGAATAACCATTCTAGCAAGGCTAGTCTAGGCAATTCAGAAAACTTCCTCCCAGTTTTATGGCTGTTCTTCTGATATCAATTATCAGGCACACATAAAGATAACAAGGCCGATAAGTTAAGAATAAAATCCAAGCGTGAAAAGCCAGAATGAGCTTTGAATACCTGTGCACAAGCTAGGGCAAACAGCAAAGAATCCCCATGTCTCCAATGACTTCCCCAAAGGTGAAACTTGTTCTTAGATTTTGCAGAATTATAAGCACACTGATATATAAGAATATGTATAAGACTGGTGCCTTCAGATCATTTTGAAAGAGGATAAAAATGTATCAAATAAAGTGATGTAAGTCAGGTTGCTCAGAAACAGAAATTATTTTGGGGGGATATGCCTTCAAATACCTGAGCTAGCCTAGCCAACAGATATAAAGCCAGTGTACGCCTCCTACTTGAATCATTTAATGACAGAATTGAGAAACCAGCAACTGAACCTGCTAAAATTCTGCTCCATCATCCCCTTAAACAAGGTCATAATAAGCAACGTGTGCAAATGTCAACAGCATAAAATAATATCCAAGCATTTACATACAGCAGAACAAAAACTTCAAAAAAGTTAACCGAGAGGCTATAAAAATAAATCAAGAAAGATTGTTAGTGCTCTAACTTACGCATTCCACGGCGTCTCTTTCTTTCTCAACTTTCGCAGCAAGCATCTAAGCGCATGGTATGATCCGGTAAAACCACCAAAAAGTAAACCAATGCGACACGCTTCCTCCCTTACTATTAGATCTTTTTCTGAAACAAGTTGCTGCAAACAAACATAACATGTTTACCATCATATGTTCTCCAATTTGTATCAAAGCAAAAAATGTAAAATTCGTAAATGGTCGACAATAGTATACCTTCATTCATGCCACACACATATTACCTAACAACAACTGAAAGCTACAAAGCTTCAACCAAGCCACTCAATAATATTAGCTACAAGAGAAAATCACTGAACTGTGACAATACCCTGCTAGATCAATATAAATAAAATAAAATAAATCAACATTAAGAAATTTGAAAGCGCAATTATTTCAAATTCCTGTTTCTTCACTTCGACGTCGATTCATTTCGATCAAAACTGAATTTTAGGAGAAAATGCTCAATTTCCGTTAAACTAACATGCAAATTCCCATTCCAACATCGACAATATGAAACAGAATTAAAACAATCACCGCCGCGACTAAACATCGAAAAAAATTTGCGGGAATTCGAACCCTAATTTCATTAATGAAATTTTGGCATTGATCGGAATTGAGCGTGACGGACCTTAAGATCGAGGAGGGAGGAGTAGGACTGGCGGCGAACGAGCTTGAAGGCGCGGAGGAGGATGCCAATGCCGGCTCTGACGCCATAGGAGAGGAGGAAGGTCTGGCAGAGGTTGCCGATAGCGTGGGCGACGCACGACTCGTCGGGGCCGTGATCGCAGGGAGGGCAGTCCGGCTGGTTGTGGTGGTGGAGGAGTGCGGCGGCGCGGCGCTGGCGGCGGTGGAGCTCCTGGATGGCTTCGCGGAGACGCTCCTCGGCCTCGCAGAGGCGGCGGTCGGCGTCGGAGTTATCCGCGAGCGGAGGAGAGGGAGGCGACGGCGGTTCCATTGCAAAAATTTTTAGAGTGAGAAGATAGGCAACGTTTTAATTTGTCATCTTATCTCAGAGAGAGAGAGAGAGAGAGAGAGAGAGCGAGGATGAGGGGGTTGTTAACTGTTAAGCTTCTAAGAGGTTTGCTGTTTCCATCTCAGACGACCCCCTTACTCATCATTCATGGGCTCATGTTACGTTACTGTTTGGGAGTAACTTAGTCCTGGACTTTAGAATAAAAAACAAAATTGCTAAACAGTTGTTTGTTTTCATTATTTGCAAATAGCGGCCTCCCTCTTCCCAAGTACATTCTTCGTGTTCTCTCTGCGGATTTGTGACTGTTGAATGGCACATCTGAAGTGCAATCTCAGGAGGCCCACCACTACTCAAGCTCAAACAAGTCAAATGGATTAAAAGGTTGAATTTTGTGGGGATTACTCTGTTTAGTTGCTAAGAAAGTTGAACGAAGAAAACCAAAAAGAAAAATGCTACGTATTTTTGTTCTTAGCAGTTCCCAACGTTGCGAAGTAAGAGGAAACTGAACTTGAGCAAGGTTCTTGTAGTTTTGAAAAATATGGATCTGTGCGCCATTTTATTATCCAGTTGACGGCACTAGGGAAGTGTTCAGAGGAAAATTAGAGAGAAAAGTTCCTAGCTTTCTCAAAGACCACGCAGAGCATTAGTACCCTTCCATTCGTATTATTTTCTTCTTGCTCTTTTTCTTATTGAAATGAGGTTGAAATTTAGACCCAGCTTGTTTGTTTTTGATTTGCGTGTTGGATAGGTGAGGGAGATGACGATCTGTGCAATTAGCTATGGAAGCTGTGTGCGGGGCCTTTGGTGGATGTTCCTTGTACTGCAGAGAGGGTCTACCACTTCCCTCTAGGTCACATGGAACAAGTATGGCGCAGAGGGAGTGAGGAAGAGAGATCCTGAGATTTGAAAGAGAGGGTGGCATGGGGTCTTGGAGTTCTGTGTTTGCAAGGCCTTTAACTATAAATAAAAAAAATAAAACACCCATTTTATAATATAAAATTCTTATATTTTATATTAGAGGAACTAACTCCCATTCTTAGAAGGGATTAACGTAACACGAGTCTCATTTTATGAGCCAACATTAACTTTCTATTGCTTCCCTTACTTTATTGGTTTTTTTTTTCCGCATTTTGCTTATCCTATGTTGCTTTCTGACGTTTTGTGACGTCTACTCTTGACATCCTCATCTTTTCTTTTCTTATTTTTATTTTTATTTTTATTTATTTATTTATTTTTTTAACGCACACTAACTTCCTCATCTTTATTTCAGTGGCTAGATTAAGTCACGTGTATGTAATAGAAGAAAAGTAAGGAATATTACCAAGCGAAGTAAATGATTTATTGTGATTATTATATGAAAAAAAGTGTTAAGCATTGAATCTTAGAATAATTAAAATAAAAAAAAATTTAAAAATTATATGACCATTTCAATAGTCACCTTACTTTGATGGTGAAAAATTTACACATTATAATATATATTAAAATCAACTATTTTTATATGGGACGACTTTTATATTCTCTTTAAAGAAAAAATTATTTTATATTATTTAATATTTAATATTTACCATTTTAATTATGATACTAAAATATATTCAAAGTAAGAAACTAACCTACAAAATTAAATTGATTAAAATCAAACTATAAAGAATAATAAATTTTTTATTTCGGAAGCATCTTGAAATTTATTGTTTATGTTAAGCCTGAATTCAATGGATAGCATCAGCCCACCTTCATAGGACTTCACCGATAGGGTAACTCTTTTGAGGCACGGATTAACATTAATGCTATTTAATATTATTAAATAAAGTCCAGAAGGTCGGTGCCTAATGAGAATTTTTCCACTATCCTATTTAACCACGTGTAACTGGTAAATACTGTTTTCCATGTTTTTGGCAATAGATAGATACGTTTATTACAAAGGAAACTAATATCCCCAAGCTCCGCCAGTTAGTGGCGCCTGCGGGTGACTTGAATGGTGGCAGGAGATTTCTCGCTTTTTTCAGCTTCGTAAAATATCATTTTGTTTCTGAGATCCGCCATTACCCTCCCACATTCTCACCTCCACAGTTTCAAAGAGACAATGTCAGCATGTTTTGTTTGTAAAAGATGTCTTTATTGACATAATTGACTTTTCTTTTTACTTTCAAAAACTGTTTGAAAATTATTTTTGATCATTTTGAACCAAATATAAGCTACTCCAAACACACATGGAGCGTGTTTGCGTAGCTTGATGATCATAACGACTGCTGCATATTTATAACCTTCCAAAGATTACTATTTTTCAAAATTTAAATCGATTCATTATTAATAATACAAAACTATATTTTTCAATCATCTATCTCCCACTTAAAAAATGATTGAAACCATAGCGCTGGTCATGACTCATGTCATGTGCCTATGATTAATATAGACCAGCATAAGATTCCATACAACGGCAGAAGCTTGTTACCTGATGGTAGCTAATTTGAAATCTATGCCGCTCTTTCCTAAAATGAATGGATTCATATGCAAAATTGCGTATAAATGTAAGCTCTACCATTTTACACCATCTTATATCCAATGGAAGAATTATTGTTGAGTATGTAGACTTTCGTTGCATAACATTAAAAAGGAAAGGAACGTGTTAGCTTACCATCGAATCAACCAACCAAATCTAGAAGTTTACCTCTTCGAATACACGGGGTTAACTCAACAGTTTGCTTATTCATTAACATATTATACATGAGACATGATCATCAATCAAATATAATACATCACGTCCAATGCTTCGAAAGCTTACCATTTTTATGACGCTTCGAAGACTTACCATTCCAGATTGTTTTCTTCTTAATCTTCCTTAAATGTATTATTTTCTCAAATCTCCATTTTCGAAATCTTTCACGGCCCTTCAACCAGCTGGAATAATTTTTCCATGAACTGCACTCAAGGAAGTCTGCAAGTTCAGCGTAATCATACACTTCTTTGGGGTTTTCTAGTATGCAATCAAGGAAAACTTCCCCATTGCAGGCTTCCTCCTTTTCATCCTCTAGTAAGTTATAGGAGGTGACAGAATCTGATCTGAAAAATATAAGGAAGAAAGATGGTTCAGATCTCAACAATGCATGAAAGGGTAATAATAGCACCGAAATTGAACACTATCAACTCCAGGAGACATTTTATTTAAACAAAACTATAATTTACTTAAAAAATTTGAGAAAAGATTCAAACCTCAACAACGCATGAAAGGGGAATAATAGCATTAAAATTGAACACTATCGACTCCAGGATACATTTTACTTAAATAAAACTATGGTCTACATCAAAAAATTTGAGAAAAGAGGAGTTACATTACTTATCAATTCATTTCAGCAAAGTTTATAATTTATCTGATTGATTGCATAATCTTCCCTCTTTTCTTCAGAAAAAAGTTTAGCAGGAGCCAAGCAGAGGAAGTTGCCTCATTACAAGGTACACGGCACAAGCATCAATGAGGGCTTACAATGATACTTACATATAACCTAACAACAAAGAACCACAATCAGACCCAAGAACTTTCGTGATCCTACCAGAGCTATGGTTGATTTCATAATCTTAGTCTTATATGGCACACATTATTTAGGATACTAAGGGCATTTAGATGAGAAGACAACAAAATCATGGATAATATAGCCTAACAATTATTCTACTTGGGTGTATTCAATTGCTATTCTGTTACTTCTGGTTTATGCTTCCATTCATACACGTGGAGTTCTATCTTGAGACATAGAGGTACAAAATAGAAGACCAGCCAGATGATTATAGGCAGAATGAATTGTATCCAGTGAACAACTATGGAAGAAAGTCAATGCACGTAATTTCAAGATTATATCATACCCCAGGTGCCAAGGTAAGTGACTATAATTCAATCTAATAAAGGGTAATCCTTCTAATTTCTAAAGATGCCACACCGACATGATAGATCAAGACTTCAAAAAAACGAAGGCAAAAATAGTGAGCCTCAAACTAGGTAATGAATGGCATTTTCTTAGGCTTACAAGCAAGGCACTGTACTTATGAACTCCACTCAAACCCCACCAGTACGTTACTCTGCTTGAGCATGCCCAATTGGCTGGTGATGGGTATTCAAAAATTTTAAAATAATAATAAATTAAAATATGTAACTTACTTAAAGACAACGTTAGGTAAAGGCCAAAAGCAATTAGAATTTAGAAACAATGTGTACCTTAAATTATGCTTTCGAATTCTAACGAACTGCTCTGCAACTTTATAGATAGATTGTTTATCTCCAGCTCCCTGCAATATTGACCAATAAGTTAAGAATGAATACAAATTAAAATTCAATTCAAGAAGTTCATGAGAACTGAAGGCACACTTTACCTCTCCAGTCTTATCATATTGGATTATAGATAAGCAAGATTGCAATGGCACACCCCTCAACGAATCTAAAGAAACTAAATCTCCCTCTTCAAAAACATAGAGACACATCAGTGCCATAATTACATATATACATCCTTTTGCTAACAAATCTAGTCCACTACTAAAACTTAAAGATAGCAAGCCTGAAAAGTGCACAAGCATTGACTTGGAGACATTGTAATTTGTTTGCTGACTTTTCATCATATCATATAAGAAAGTTTGAATGGGTAAGCAAAATTTATTTTCTTGAAAATGGTGAACATGGCTGATCAGTAAATCATATTTCTCACGCACAGAGGAACTTCCCATGGTTTTCAAACAACCTGAATCACCACTGTTACTTAGACACTCAATTGCTTGTATCAACGAAACACCCATTAACTTCAATATGGATGCAAGAAGATAAATATCTGGGGTACTAGTATTTTCCTTTATATGCAACACATCTCCAGAAGCATCTTGAGAGAAAGTTCGATGGATTATGCCTTCCAAGATTGAGGCAGCCATGTCCCTGCACGAATCAGAAAATACGTACTGCCTCCCTTTCATAAATGCTATGCAATCAGCCAAAAGGTTGGCTTTTGTTTTGGAGGATATTTTGCATTGATAGGAGCCCCAACAATTATCTGATTGTGATAAGGCTTGATTTATTTTTTTACTTGTGACTGGCAGAATAGAGGATTCAAAAGTTGGCTGACATCTCTCATGCTGGTATGAACCATAGCCACATTTCAGTTTGGCGTAAAAACCATCCATTTGCAAACTAGAAATGTGCATAGAGTACAAGATGACAGATTTTTGAAATGCTATTAGGTGCCAGTTCAAATTAGGAGCCAAATTCCTGGAAGATAAGCGAGAACCAATGGCTTCAGAAACGAATGAAATTATGTGCGCCTGGAACATCTTTGGCGCAGAGGGCACAGTAGGGTCCATCAGCAATGATATGGCAGGCGCAAGGCTAAGTTCAGGAAATCTAGAATCCTTGCCACAATGCAAAAATAATCTACCGATGAAATTCTCAAATGCTTTCTGATTAGAAACTGACAGGATAAAATGGGTAGATATCACCTCCAGGACACTTGCGATATCATCATTATGCTTGAAATTGCACACGAAAAGCTTTTCACAGACGAAAGATGCTGAATCAGCAATCATAATATATCTTCTTAATGATTGATGTCTTAAAAGCTCATCTGCAAATACCTGAGATAATGCTTTCAAATTTAGATCGACACAACTCCAGCAAGAATCCTATACAGCTACCACATAGATTTATGGTATGCAAATTGAAACTAAAACCTCAAACGAGCTGACGGAACATAAATTCATTTTTCTTTTCCTTTTTTTTTTTCATTTCCAATTTCTCTTCAATTTTTTTTTTCAGAAATCATATTTAAACATTAATAAACTAATTAGAGCATTTAGCCGCAAATCACAACAAAAATCACAATCACAATATTAGAAAAACAAACTAGAAGAGAGAAGCAGTAGAAGTAGAAGCACCTCTAGCACCGCACACAGAAACGGACGGCAAGAACAGGAGAGTTCCACGTCAGCACCGGAGACGAAGTTCCGCAACCGCACGACGGTCCTTCCGCGGCGTTTGCCGACGTCGACGGAGACGAAGGCCTTCAACGCGCGCAGGACGATGCGCGTCTTGTCGCGGAGGAATTTCTGGTCGGAGTGAGCAAGCGTCAGAGAAACCATGCAGCAGCGAAGAACGATAGCAGCATCTTCAACAAGCGGCCACAGCCGTGGATTCGGACCCGGATCCGACCCAATCCCAACCTCATCGTCGTCGTCGAAGAGAGGGAGAGAAGAGAAGAGTGTTTTGAAGGTGGTGTGGAGCTGGTGGAAGAGGGATTCGCAGAGATCGCGAGGGTGTTTGAGGTTGAGATCTTGAGCACGGAGAGTGGGGTCGGAGAGGGAGAGGTATAGGGTTTTAGGGTTTTCCATTAGGGTTTCATGCCGAGATAGGGGTTTGGGGGTTTTTGGTGAGAGGGAAAACAACGCCGTTAGGGCTTCGCCGGTGGTGGTGGTGGTGAGCGGTGATGGAGAGAGAGAGAGGTCACGCTGCTACAAGGTGTAGATGCCTTTGGGATTTTTGAAAGTGCTTTGCACGCGCGCGTTTTTTCTTTCTTTTTTACGTTGCGTTTGGGTACTCGGAATGAAAGTAAAAGACGAAAAAATATACATTTAAAATTAATTATTATTATTCATATTTAAAAAATTAATTATTATTATTATTTTGAATGATGACAAATTTTTTTAAAAGAAAAAATGGTAAGAAAAATTGAGGCTTTAAAAATAATGATAAAAAATTAGGCACTGTTAAATCATGAATAATCACGAACAAAAAAGAAATCGTGAATAATTAATAATTATTCATTTAATTTAAGTGATTTCATATTTATTTTATATAAAATCTTGAATTTGAATTTTTATAAATAAAAAATTGATTTAAATATATTTTTAATCCTTATAAATATAAGTCATTTTAATTCTGATATCTTTTGTTTTAATTTTGATCAAATTGGACTAAACTAAATTAAATAGAATCGAATCATATCAGACCAGACCAAATCAAATCAAACTAGATTAAATTGAACCGGACCAGATCGAGCTAGATTGGATCGAACCAGACCGAACCAACCTAAATTAGGCCAAACTGAACCTGAACAGATCGAACCGAACTAGATCAGACTAAACCAAACATAATAGGATCGGATCAAACCGAATCAAATCAAACGAGACAAGACCGGACCGAACCAAACTGGATGGGACAAGACCGGACCGAAACAAACCAAATCAAACTGGATCGAACTAGACCGGACAGAACTAAACTGAACCAGATTGGATCGGACCAGACTAAACTGCATCAAACCGGATCGAACCGAACTGAACCAAATTAGACCAAACCAGATCAGACCAGATCGGATCAGACCGAATCAGACCAGACCAAACCGAACCAGACCGGACCGGACCAAACTGGACCAGACTGAACCGAACTAGACTAAACCAAATTGGATCGGACCGGACCGAACCGGACCAGACCGAACCAAATCGGACCATACCTAACCAAACTAAACCTAACTGAACCAAACCGGATCAGACCAAATCGAACTAAACCAAACCAAACCGGACCGAACCAAACCGAACCGGCTGGACCAAACCAAACCGAGCCAAATCAAGCCAAGCCGGACTAGACTAAACTAGGCCAAACCAAACCAAACCAAACCAGAACAAACCAAATCGACCCGAACCGAATTGGACTGGACCATACTAAACTAGGCCAAACCGAATTGAACCGTACCGGACCGAGACGGACCAGACTAAATCAGGCCAAACCGAACCAAATTAGATCAAACTAAGGAAAATTGCAGCCTTGTAATCTCATATCAGGTTCGATCTCCATCTCCCCTCCCTGGAGCCAACCCCGAAATCCCCGCTCCCCGGAACCAAAAAACAAATAAGCTAATTGCTAAACATATTGGCATATTTTAAGCTGTTGACAAAACATAAAGAACCCATTATATACAATTCAGATTCCACGTCAAGCCACACATTACACACACACTGAAAAAAAAAAGGGGGATAACAGCGGTCTAGCATTTACAAGTTCACTTTTCCTAACTTCCAGCAAGAAAAAGAGAATGATGGTTAACTTCAATTTTACGTGAAGATAACTTTTAGAGCATCTTGGCTGAATACAGGCAACTCAACTAAAATTATCCTCCAACTGAACTTGATTTCGTTTCAGCCTGAGTTTGTGCAAGTTTTGCCTTCATCTCATCATATCCGTTTAACTTCTCTTGCAAAGTGTCCACCTGCTTCACCAAGTCTCCAATACGCTCCTATATCTCATCATATCCTTTCAATTTCTCTTGCAAAATGTCCACTTGCTTCACCAAGCCCCCAATTCGTTCCTCAATTGCATCACTAATAGAGCCGGGTGATCCAGGGGGATTGAGTTCTGAGTGTAGCCTGAATGCACTTGAAGGGGAAACTCCAAGTCCCATGCCACGAACACGACCAGAATGCTCAGCGCCACGTACTTTTCCAATTGCATCACATGGAGAAGCTAATATCATTGAAGATACACCTAAAGTAGCAGCACGTTCTTGATCTTGAGGTAGAAACTTTGAAATCTCTTCCTATAGAAAAGGAAGGAAATAAATAAAGATGTTATGGATATCGATTAATATAATAACAAGAGAAATATTCAAGATCCAAATTGTAAGTGTTGATTTCATAAGTCAGAAACTGATTGCAGTGTTGGCCATTTCATAAATTATGCAGCATGACAATAAAATTCAACTATTGACTGCAAATTATATTTAGAATGAATCAATCAACCATTACCACCAATGACAACCTACCAATTAGCAAAGAACTAAGTTTAGAAAGAAAACTCTTACAGCCAGTTTCCTTCCTTCTTCATTCACACAGCTCCCATCTTCCCTTACAATATTTGACAGGAGAACCTCACCTCTGCAGACTGGTCTTCCTAACCTTTCAGCCTACCATCAAGGTCATAAAAGAAAAGAAAAATTTTATTTAAAAAAAAATGATGAAGAAGAAGAAACAATATACTGTTATTAAATTTTGACAAGTAACACTACATGAAGACACCAACATGATTTAGATCCGAAATTAAACCTACTCAAGTTAACTTACCATTTGACGACTTTTCCTTTCATTGCTCCTCCTACCACCAGCATGTGGGACTTTTAGCTTCCCTCGGTTCAAGCTATTTTGATGGCATCTTTTCTAGTTGATTTTAAAAATATAGTCAACACATCTGAAAGATGATTTCAAATCAACTTACAGAATACTTAATAGAAGGAAAACTATCTTCATATCTTTCTCAAAATAATATTCGGCACAAGTTGTCCAATGGTCAGTATCCACTCCAGGAGGAGGATTATCAATCACTTCTTGCATTGTCTTATTAGGATAGAAATAATTGCACCTTAACTTGTATTTGTTTGATTTCCATTTCTCGCCTAAGTTACTTATAACCCATTTGCGGCCATCAGCATAATCAAATAAGAAATTGTCCTTAAGAGATTATTAAAACCCACTATGAGATCCAACATATTATAGGAAAATAAAAACCTTGAAAGATAAGCTTGACATTGTACTATCATTATTACCTCAATATATTTCCATTGCTCACAAGTTTTGTCTTCAGGCATTTTGGGCCAACTTTTTATAGTTATAGGACAAAGTGTTGGGTTTTTGCTGAGCTTACCCAAAAATAAATCTAACTAACAAATTTGTACCATTGTCATCTCCTTGTCCATTAACATTGAGCTCCACGATAACCTTCCAAGTTTTTTTCCAAGGTCCATACTTCACTCACATACATTTTGTGAATGGTTGTTTCATCAGTTTAAATGTCTGCACACGAACATACAGAGAAAATTTAGCGCACATAATGTCATGAATAGTACTAATGATATACTTTCTTTCCCTTACAGATTATCTTGACAAGTAGAGGATCACAATTTTTCTGTTGCGTAGCTTTAGTCTGACTTGAATGAGCAAAGAAATTATCATCATTGGACTGAGGAGAAGATGCATCTTCAATTTCAGGTTCCCTACTTCATAATTTTGCCCTAGCAAATCTCGAGGGACTGCATTTGATTGTCCTCTTAGCATTTGTAGCATTACTGCCCTTGCTCTCTTAAACTGAGGAGAAGATGCATCTTCAGTTTCAGGTTCCATATTATCATAATTCTGCTATTGCAAATCTTGATAGACTGCATTAAGTTGTCCCCTTAGCCTTCGTAGCATTCCTGCCTTTGCTCTCTTACGCTTTTGGTCCATTAAGGAATCAACACTATTGGACGGAGGAGAAGATGCATCTTCAGTTTCGGCTCTCTATTATCATAATTTTGCTCCTGTAAGTCTTAAGGAGCTGCATTAAGCTGTCCTCTTAGCTTTTGTAGCATTGCTGCCCCTGCACTCTTACGCTTTCGGCCCATTAAGAAATTAATAACACTGAACCGAGGAGAAGATGTATCTTCAGTTTGAGGTTCTCTATTATCATAATTTTGCTCTTGCAAACTTTCAGCAACTGCATTACGTTGTCCTCTTTGCCTTTCTACAATTGCTGCCCCAGCACTCTTGCACTTTTGGCCCAATAAGGAATTATCGCCATTAGACTGAGGAGAAGATGCATCTTCAGTTTCAGGTTCCCCATTATCATAATTTTGCTCTTGCAAATATTGACAGACTGCATTACATTGTCCTCTTAGCTCTTGTAGCATTGCCGCCCCTGTCCTAGGCTTTTGGCCCATTTATACCTGCAATCGAAAGAGATGAGTGTGTAAGACGTAATTATACATTAAAAAATCATTTTTGAAAAAAAAACACTTACAATATCAATATAAAAGACATAAACAAAAATCTCTGGACAAATAATAACTTATCAAGGTCAGTATTACCAAAAACAGGGAAGTAGTGCTTGTTCCTTTAAACCCATAATATCAAATCAAAATTCTCCTATGGTCATAAGACCAATAAAGCAGCTCCAACATGATAAATAGCATTAACTAGCATGATTGAATTAGTTCGCTTGTAACTACAACATGGCCACGAACAAGCCAACGTAACCGAAAACTGTGAAGTAGATCCGACGTAGCCACATTCTCATATATGGTGAATGGATCAGTTTGTGTCTATCCCATTAATTAGCAATATTAAGGTCAACAAAATTACAATGTCAAGGACCAACCCTCCTAAAAGTTTAAGCTGTCATGTGAAGGCTCATGAATGACTTCTTTTTACATCTAACACACACGTAGCAATAGCAGAAGACAGAATTTCAGAGAAGTGATAAATAAACAAATATAAGTTCAACATTGCTAATTATACAAATTTGGCAGGAAATTAGACAAGCGATGAAGAAAAGAGAAATCGCCACGTTTTTTTCACGATTGGAGACTATTCGCGGCACTAAACTTCGACAAGCATATCAGAAAACAACTTCTCATGACTCAAGATCAAGTCTTTAAAAAGGTCTATGCGTCAAAACCACCATGTAATAACTAAATTTTAAAATGGGTATCCGTATATGCATAACTGCACTATACAGAAGTAAATGGCATGTCAGTCTCGTAAAAACACAGAAAGTAACAAATTGAAGGGAAATCATATAATAATTAGAGGTAACACACATGTTTAAAGTTATCAAGATTGCACATTAAGTCTATAATCTATTTGTGGCTATAGTTATTGAATGAAAAATTTGAACGAATATATAAAATAAAAATATAAACAAAATTATAATTTAATGAAGAAATGCATTATGTCAGCAAAACCCTCAATCTAATGTACTTAGAATCAACCTCAGTTATGACAAAAGAGAGCAATTCACACCAACATGATTCCATGAAGCAACAGAGACCTTGAAATGCCACTTTTTCCGGTTACAATTGGAACCACATGGCTGAAAAATGGTTTTCATTTCAAGTTCAAACAAGAATTAATGGATCTATGATCTTGGAAACTTGCTTGTAAATTAAGATAAATATGTCCGCAAATTTTCGGGAAAAGATTGGAAATTGATACTAAAAAAAATGTGGGAGAGTTAAATGAAACGAAGTTGAAGCTAACCTGCTCGGTGAAGTTGAATAGCGTCGTCGACAAGAGATGACGTTTTTCTTTTTTTGGGTCCTTTGTTTTTTTTTTTTGGGCTCAGCGTGCCATTGTTATGTTTTGAAGAGTGTTCGTTACTTTGTTCTCTTCTTCTTCTTCTATTGAAACCGTGGAGAATGGGGGGTTTTTCACTTTTTGATTTTTCACGGCCAAGGAAATTACTATAACCTCCAAATATTCCCCTTCACCTTTTTACACCACCCGAGACAGCTTCATTTCCGTTTGCTTTCAATTTGATTCCAAAAAATTTTTTGGGCTCTATTTATGTCCTAATTTTTTAAATATATTTTAATCTTATCTTTTTAATATATGGGATCCAAATTATGTATAGAAAAATGGCTGATATGGAAATTAGCTTATCTTGTTACTTATCTTAGTGGAATGAAATTATTTACCACTACTTATATTTTTATAGGACATAAAAGTTTTACCCTCTAATATAAATCCTTTATAACAATTAATTAATCTTTCTCATGCTAAAGCTTTCCTTTAGATAATATTTATATAGATAGCTAGCAATGGGATGACATGGAAAGAAAGGATAATTTTTTAAAAATATGTGTTTAATAGATACACTTTGTGATGGACATGGCTAAGGAGGATATGGTAGTTCCATCATTGACGTTCATATCGTCCATTTTGTTGTCCCCCAATTTGGGGGGTTTAGGAAGAATAATTTAATGTATATAATTTAATTATTGATTTACACCTAAAGATAATAAATTTATCATTTTTATATCAAGTTTGAGAGTAAAATTAACAAACTAAATTTATATCTTTTTAGTTCCATTCATTTATTTTATAACGATAAAAAAATTCTCCTTCATCTCTCCATTAAACTTCTAAACAATAGAGTGGCACATAAATATCCATTTCACTCCTTACCCTTTTTTCCTATTAAATTAATGACCATTCATTTTCTTCGTCTATAAAACTCTCAAATATATCCAGAATCAAGGTAAATAATCTCTATGTTATTCATTATTTATTTAAATAGAATGACATTATTTACCAAATCATTTTGCCTAAATTTTGTAGGATATATGAAATATTTTCCTTCAAATATAAATTCCCTATAAAGTTTAATTAATTTTTCTCCTACTAAAATTATATTCGAAGCTTTTTTTGGAAGAATTGAAGACGAACAATATTTATTAGTGGTGTTTGGACATCACTAATATTATAACTTGATATCCATATTAGCTTTTTCTATTTATAAATTTGGATATAATCTATCAAAAAAGAAAGATTGAAACGCTTTAAAAATATTAAGAATACAAACAGGACCAAAAAATAAGAAAAAAAATCATAATTTGAGGTTAAATTAAAACCTTTATAAAATATAGGAGGTAAATAAACCTTTAACCCCACCCCGAAATTATCCTTTTTTTTTTCTCAGGAAAAAAAATAAAATAAAATTCTCTTGCCTCGGTGACAGGCATGATTTGTGGCAGTGTTCAGTTGTTTATCACCCTTCCCGGTTCCTTGTTTAGCTACGATGTTAATTTGGGTTGGGTTTAACACTTTTATTACTTCAAATTAGATTCCATCTGTTTTTTATTCTTAACAAAAATGAAATCACATTAAACTTTTATTTTTTTTTATAAATAATCTCCATAAATTTTAAAATTATTTTAATTAATTTCTAAATTTTGATTAATATTTTGATAAACCTTTCAATTTTAAACTTGTTAAGGCATTAATGATAATTTTGCATAAAAATATCTTAATTACCATTTTGTTTTACATTAAATTTAGACCACTAATTTATTTATTTATTATTTTAATTTTAATTTTAATTTTTTGTTTAAAATTTATATTAAAAAATCAAATAAATTATATTATAATAAAAAATTACTATTTCTAACAATTTATGAATAATTTTATAAATTAATCAAGAACCTGTATCGATGAATAAATATGACCTTACCACTTCAAAAAAAAAATGGAATTTGCCATTTGATATTACCATTAGTAAATTAATAAATCGTTTGGGAGAATGGTTTATTGGGTGATAAGTTAAAGTTTAAGGACTATTAGGAAGATTTTAAAATTCTTTTTGCGAATTGCAAAATGATACGAGTTAAAGGATTTACATATTCTTTCCCCATTTTTTTTTGGTTTTTTGTTCTTTTTTATTTTTGGCGGGGAAAGAAAGGGGGGGGGATAGAACTCCATATGTTTCTTAGGAGGTATTTGGTAGAGGGTTTTAATTTTTATTTCTGGAAATCTTAATCCCAGGAATATTATTCCTGGGAATAGTTTCCCTAGGCATGTGTACTTTAAGGCATTTGGTAGACGGATTAAATTTCCAGGAAAATTTTGTTCATTTTCAAAAATACCCTTGGCAGTCCGGCGGCAAACGGTGATGGTCTGGCTGCGATCGACGGTGGCCAGTGGCGGTCCGACGACGATCAGTGGTGGTCCGATGGCTGCCCGATGGCAGTTGGCAGCAGTCGGCGGTGGTCTAGCCATGACCGATGTTGGTTCGCAGTGGTCGATGGCGGTCTGGCGGTGGCTTGCGGTGGTCCAGCAGCAGTCGATGGTGGTCCGACGGCAAACAATGGTGGTTCAATGGCGGCTAATGGTGGTCCAGCACAAACAATGGTGGTTGACGACATTCGGCGGTGGTCTAGCCATGCCCGATGGTGGTCCGGCGACGAATAGCGATGGTCTGGCAATGATCAGTGGTGGTCTAGTGGTTGACCGATGGTGGTTGGTAGTAGCCGGCGATGGTTCGCAGTGGTCGATGGCGGGCTGGCGGCTACTGACGGCGGTCTAGCGGTGAAGGGTAGTGGTGGAGGGTGGTAGTAGGGATAATTTGGTCTTTTCATATGGAAAAATATTTCCTTGCCATATGAATGTTACAATTCCATGTATGAGATAGGATTATTTTGGGCGGAATTTTACCCCAAAGTCAGTCCCAGGAATATTACAATCCCGAGAATATTTTTCTAAAACTTGTACTAAATATAGGCATCTTCATGAGATTCTCGGAAATCCTATTCTAAACCCTCTACCAAACGCCCCTTTAAGTCAAGTCTATTTCGCATTAACTATTTATCAACTGAAAATTTTTCATACAGCCCAACATTTGGTCAACTCGTTTTTGAATTCGATATGCGGCCTTTCGACTCCACCACCTGCAAGTATGTTCTGAATTTAATTGCAATTATTCACTGGTAATTTGCATTGATTTGTTCTTGGGCTTTTGGCACGAAAGATTTTCAACTTATTTTTTGTCTTGAACTTGTTTTCTCTTAGCAAGAGTTTAAAATCTAAACTAAGATTATGACATTCTAGATTCGTAAGCTTTAGAGGATATATTAGCAAAGCCGGTCAAGAGGAACTATCCAACTTGGGGGTGGTTCTACAATAAAATAGGCATAGCCACCATCCAAGTCCTTTGAGGGATGATGAGGCATTTTTCACCTCAAACTACAAGAAGCTCTCTCACGTAGGGATAGTTTTCAGGTCACTTGGGCCATATGTTTCTAGGGGAGTTTGGTATCTTGGTGTTTAATGGGTTTCAAAGAGCTTGGTTCTAATTGGGGAGTATTTCTAAACCTGGTCTAAGTTTGTGGGTATCAAGATTTGGGGCTTTCAAGGTAAGGTTTCAACGTAATTTTCTCCCTCTCACTTGGTTTCTTGTTAATTTAGCAGGTATATTCCAGTATGTTCAACCTCATCCTTTCTATGGTCATATTCACTGATTTTTATAGAGGTCTTGAAGGCAAAATGGGGCAAAATCCCTTAGTTATGTGATAAGAACATTTCATTATCCTTGGAGACCAAGTCTTAGCTAGTGAAAGTGACATGTCCTAGGCTTGGGATTATGTGTATTGTCTTTTACATTAGCTGATTTTAAGTATAAACAAACTAGGTTGTAGCAAAAAGGATATAGGTGGAGTGGGTTATCAAAAAAATCTTTTTTTTTTGGATGTAAGTCTTGTATAAACACTTTTAGATTTGTGTGACATGAGAGAAACAAGTTGTATAGAGCATCTTGCAGTAGAAGGTATTCTTACCTCACCATTAGATTTAGGTGGTGTCTCATTCATGGAGATTTCATCCCCTAGGGCAGAACTATGCCCCAAATCCTTCCAAACCACAGCATTAAGTAGGTCACAATGGAAATATAGTCAGCTTTTAGGAATTTAACATAGTTGGGCATCATCCCAGGACCCGGTATCCTATAAGTAACCACATTCTCCCTTTTAACCATTACCTTCTTATTAACCATCCTTTTAATTACTGTTAATCACTATTTTAACTTATTATCAGTTTTTAAGTTATCATCAATTTTAAAGGTGTATTGTCATTGAATGACCATTTTGGCTTTGTAAATATCAGTGAGTCGTTAAGCATGGTGCCCAGATACCTTGATCCTGTAAGTTTCTTGTGTGTGTGAGACAAAGGGAGTATAGATTAATTCATGCTTGTGTAATACTTGATCCATTTAGAAAATGCAACAACTGTTTAGATCCCTCATAGTATGAGGCTCGTACTTGCCTCATTCAATAAGAAAATTGAATTAAATTTAAAGTAAGTCACACGATTATACTATGTATGATTCAGACTATCCCAAAAGTTGGCATCACACTAAAATTATTTCTAGAAGATCAATTCAAATTAAAATACATATTGGCGATAATTTTTTTTATATATAGATACAAATCTTTTTTTTTTTCTTTTGGTATAAGGAGCTTCTAGTAGAGTTAATGGGGGGCATATGGAGATCAAATTCCTAACTCAATGTCAATAATCCCTTGACACAAGAATCAAGAAAAATGTTACTTGAACTACAATTCATTAATTATATAAATACAAATTTATCATCTCATATTCAGACATATTCACAACAAAGATTTTAAAACTTATAAACAAGTTAGTGCATATTGAATGAAGTTGGAGAGATCCAATTTTGTTGCGTGCGCCTTGAACTGTTGGGATATCCGACCTTAAAGTCTCTTGACCCTAAACTCCTTGGAGCTTCGGGCTAAGAGTTTGTGGACCGAGCTTAGAACCTTGTCAGGCCCTATTCCCATGACTTCCTCGTCTCGACCACTCACTGCCTTCTTCCTCCCTCGCGCTCTCTCCGCTTGCTCCTCTCATTATTGAATTGACATGTTACACTAATTCTTCTCTACAATTTACCTCTTGATGATGATTCCTACCTAAATTCAAGCTTGAGATGCCTCACTCGGATCCCACATTTTGGCATAACATACATCCAATGTGGTATTACTACACTCGTCATCGTATAAAAGCTATAGAAAAAAAATGAGATAAATCATAAATGGGTTCACAATCTAAGCACTGCTCATATCACTCATCACCAGATAATTCCCTCCGTAGGAGCCCTGCATCCTCAACCATGCCACCACCAACTCCTACTTCCCGAGTTGAGACCACAACATGTTTAAATGTAATATATTATATTTGTTATGTGGGTTCTAAAGTTTTTATTTTTTATTTTTTTAAAAAAAAGTTGCGTTATTCGCTCTCTTTTTTATCCACTTTCCATCTCACTATTTCAATGCTCTTAATATGTGAAAAACTCAATGGACGTTGCCCCTAATCCTCTTTTCACCCCTCCTGTTTCAAAAGGATATGACCAATTATTAAATGGAAAATCAGGGTCCTCCATTTAATTACCCAATGTGTCATTCCCCATGGAGTCAAAGGAAGCATCATGTGGGAGTTCGTTTGGTAAATCATGAATGCCCATTTGAATTTACATGCATGGAGAATAACAATCTGTCCTCAAATACATATTTTGGAAGGAGTATTCATTGGGAATCGGAGATCTCTCAGCTACACCCAATACCATTTGTGCAGTATCGACCAGATCACCACACTCCACTATTGACAACAACCAGTCAACCACCACCACCATTATTCCAATCACAGAGTCCAGATGCTAGTGGAGTGTGAACCAGATTTCCTAACCAAAGGGAGAAGGAAGAATCACTATGTATTTTACTAATGCTAGAGACTTTTCTTTTAACTATTGGTATCACATTCAAGCATTTTAATAATTGTTATTTTCTTTTTCTTAAACCATCAATATTAAGAATTTATTGAATTTCAGCTAATTTAGCATGAGTTAGGTTAGTCTATTATTGTGTTAAAAATCTCTCAATATTAATTTTTTTTATTCACAAAATCTGAATCTAAGATCTTACTTAAATAGAATAAATGTCGAACAATTTGGACAAATCTTAATTGTCATTTACTTTAACTTAACCTCTAACATTGGGTGTAAGACATTATTTTCACCCCATACCATTGAATGAATATATGTAATGTTAGTTAAGTGGAGTTGCTTTGTTTACTACTTTAAATATAAAACAAAAGTTTTTTCAATGATAAGACAAGTAATGACACATGCCTAATGATACTATAAAATGATGTCTCAAATTGAGTGTATCTAAGAATCTTTCGGCGTAACGTTTGCATTGTGAAAACCTGTATTCAACAAATATTTGATAACTAATTAAAATTTTTAATAATTATAAAAAGCAAAAAGAGCTCGGATCCCCTAACAACTTCCCTTTTAAAATTGATGGCAGTTTGGATTCCTCACCTTTTTACTTAGCAGGGAACTTTTTGTTTGTTTTGGCATGGCTCTGTTCAACCCTTCATTCGATTGCTTACGTGAAAATTTCCATCGTTCTGAACGTGAGAAAATTCCGTTGCGCCAGCGATAAGATAATAAAACATTATGGGAATTTTTGTTGGCACGCATAGGCATGTTGTCTTTTGCAAAAGGACTGAAACAATGACAGACACATATAAATTCTAGGCTCAATGATTGATAATCAAGACGCGCATCCTTTAGAAAGTAATAATATACCCATAGAAACTAAAAATTACTAGTTTCTTGAGAAATTGGGGGGAAAATAACTTGTTTGAGTAATGTTAATACAGATCATCATTGAATATATGAACTTCTAAGAAGTCATCAGTGATTTTTCTCCATAGATGCTAGAATAAACATCAAATTTTTTTTTTAACTATTCTTTCATCGAAAAGTGATACATGCTTTACTTTTTTAAAAGTATTTTATTTTATTTTATTTGTACTGAATTTTAAATAGGAAATTTTACATCATGGTGAATCGCTCCAAAGATTTTAACCCTTTCATGTTGAAATTTATTTAAAAATTCAAATCAGTAAGAAATTACATAATTTTGATGCTTTATATTACGGTTGTGACCGAAATGGTTAGGTCAACGAATAAAACTGAAGCTTTTGAAAATTTTAACATTTCATAAAACTAATCAATTTTAAAAGCAACAATGGAAAACATTAGAATTTAAAGTTCAACTTATTTCAAATAGAATTTTGCGACAAGAAGAGCTTTTGAAAATTTATTCTTAAGTCATTCTTTTGTTTAAGAAACAAAAAATCACTCCCATAAAAAAAAAAAAAAAAGAAACAAAAAATCATAAAAGTTTGATTAAGGTAATAAACAAGTTAAGTCTCCTAACATGAAAAGATGAGTTAAAATTTTAGAAAAACAACTAATATGGGTAGACTATATATTTATAAGCAAATTTTTTTTTGTAAATATATTTATAAATAATTTAAATAGATTAAACTTGTAAATCTATCTCGTAATTTTAAAAATAAAAAATATAATGTATCCGTTATCAATCTGTACTGAAATCACGAGCTTATAGCAGCAACAGCAAAGCTCCAAATTTTTCTGAAAAATAAACATCCTTGTCTCCATATCGGTCGGTCAATCCATGACATTACTTGAAAAGGAAAATACCCCCAAAAGAGAACTCTGACCCAAAAAAAGAAAAAGGATAAAAAAAAAAATCCATGAATTGACATTTTCGGATTCATATTTCCATCTAATTTATGTTCCAAAAAATTATTTCCATCTGATTTTGTGGAAGCTTTAGAATTTGATAACTTCAACGACCAAGTACATTAAATTGTGTGTTTCTACAACTGTAATTTGAAAACCACCAAAAGCCAGCAACTTTCCCTACTATAATTTCTTGATTACTCCTTAGATGCTTCGCATCAATCTTAACCTCAAGAGAAAGATGAGTTTCAATTATGCACAATGGATAAGCTTGTTAATCTAATATAATTCATGTTATAGTTATTTTGAGAATTTTATGTTATTTTTAAATAAACTAGTTATTTTTTGTTGCTCGTTATTATATTATATCATTTAGAGATTTTATCTTCATTTCATTAATTTTTAGTCTAGTTTAATTATGATTTGATTAAAACTTTGGTTCCTCTTAAATCGCACATCAACCACATTTAAAAAATTATTTACATTTTACCATTAAATTAACAAAATCATTTTTTTGTGATTATTGGTTCACGATTTATGTCATTCAATTTCTTTAGGAAAAAAAAATCCCTTTACAATAGCTGGAAAAGTATCAGCAGGGAATGGTGAGAGATAATATTCTCCTATAGTCCCCCGATAATAAAAGCCAAAATTTGCATACTTAATGCTGTAAAAAAAATTTAACCGAATAAAAAAACGCTAGTTGGATAATTTTCACCTATTCCATATTATTACTATTATTATACATTATTAATCACTTCTCTTCGGAATCTATCGGACCCCAAATATTTTAATTCAAGATATTTCAACCTACTATAAAAGTGAAACTGTGTGTTAATTTTCTCCCTTAGCAAAACTCAAGTGTAAAATGAAATCTTCCTTCAAAGAAAGAAAAGTTGAATTTCTTAAACCAACTATTCAATTTCTCCCCAACTTCATCTAACAAGAATTTGCAAACACAATTTTCGCTCACTGCTGATACTCACTATAAGCCACACAATAACTTGACCTGCTGCAACTATATGCTTAGGTGAAGAAATTGTACCCGAATACTCATACTGAGCATGTATCATTTTCCAACTTGCGAGTGTCCCCCGTCATGTCAGGTTATCAAAAGTTAGGAAGTCACTTGTGGAGACAATGATAACAGAGAAGACAAAACATTTCAGTGTAAGCATTGTCCCACCACTATAGGACACTTGAAAGACCAGCAGGTTTCAGCACCGTAGCTACACGCCACAGAAAAAGCAAGCATCATCTAAAACAAATGAACGATCCTGCGATTCACAGGGACATACTCACACAGCCAATATTTAATTGAGCACAACACATAGGTGACAAAGGAAGTGACAAACATTTAGACAGGGGAAAATGGGTCTTTATTTCTAAGAGTTTGTTCAAGGTCCATCAGTACAAGTATAGACAAAGAAGCGTAAAATACAAGAACAAGAGAAAACCTAAGTGAATTCCTGTACCTCATACTGACCTAATTTTTTGACTTATCTCTAATCCTACAGCCTACAGCCCCTTTCCCTTTCCCCTCTTCAATGATCTGTTAGACAAAGGACTTTGATTTGTATTGTTATGTAATCATCACCTCTGTAAGGTTACAGACCATTAGTCTACGCATCTTGAAAGTCCTACTTTCTTTACAAGTAAATAGAAGGTGATGGAAAATGGAAATAAGACCACCACTGTTTCAGCTAATTCTTCTAACCCTGCTACTTCAAAGATGTCTAGATGGAACACTAATACTAGCCTTCTTGGATTCCAGTTTTTCCCATTCGTAACGCCCAGGGAGAGGCTTCTCATTCACAGGATCAAAGTTGTACCTGCAATTGAGCCCACATGGGAAGTAAATAAATTAGCTTGTGGGGGGATGCAAGAGTCAATGCGGTTAAGCAAGAAAGAACCAAGAAAATCAAACCACAGAAGCATACTTCTCCATGAACTGCCTTTGCTGAACCTGTTCAATTTCGGCAAAGAATTCATCCATTTCATGTGCAGTTGGGATCTGCCTTCTAGCTGCATTCTCTGCTCTTCTATGAGCTTCAGTTGTGCAAGTGGGTCTGGTAGTTGAACCAGGAGTCCGGATAGTGTCTGGGTCCCTTATCAAACTGCATGGTGTAGATTCCCTAGTGCTCCTGCTGCAGATAATGAAGCTAGCGATTTTATTGTACGCCAGGAACAACAGCAACATAAAAGAAATTTAATTGCAAAGAGTAAGATAATAACAAAATAACATTTCAAACATGTGTTGGTCCAGAAACAGCATAAATGATAATGCTTAAAATTCCAGGGCAGACCTGCACAACATTTAAAAAGCAAAAGAACCCAACATTTAAAATCCATTTCAACTCCATTGTACAAATTTAGAATATATAGGTATGAAAAGATTCAAATGTATTGATCAATATTCAAACATATGGCAAATTTGCAGAAAAAGGGGCATGCATAAGATTATCCCTCCTCTTTATACATACCCATGATTCTCCATTATAAATAAGATTTTTAAAATTTTTAAAATCAATCTCCAAATACATGAGTAATTTCATCATTGGGCTTGTCCCATTGGGGTGAAATTTCAGCTAGTGTAACCAAGTATCAATCCTTCTGATAACAAAGTAACATTAACAACAGCTTCAGAGGTTCCACAGGTATGGTTTACGATAAGAGACTCTAGTGCTATCTGATCCATGAAGCCAATGCCACTTAGTGGAATAAGACTTGGTTGTTGTTGTGGAATAGATCCTGTACATTACTTTCAAAGTAACATCTCCAAATCAATAGGAATCATTTCAGGATATCAGGTGAGCAAGAACAATGAGAATTTGACATAATGAACATATTAAAAGCTTTGTAGGAGAAGAATACAATACACCTTTCTCCGGTAAACCTTGAGTCTAGTTGAAAAACAAATTTACACACAAATGTCTGAAGGGAAGAACAGTTGTGAAGCAAATCCTTGTATGAGAAGGTTCATTTAAAACAGAACGCGACATGGAACCATTGAATGCGAAGACAACAAACATAAAACTTCTCCGCATTCAATCATCCTTCCAACTGAAACTTGGGAACAAATTGCATGACATTCAACCAAAGAATAAACCACATTAAATAACATTCATCCCCTTCCCATTAAGTTCTATAATTGCTAACAAAAAGCTTGTCTTTCAAAAACACGTTTAACAGAACCAAACATCATAAAACCACATAAAATTCCAAGATTTCCAGCTTCAAATTGAGCTTCTTCTTTGTCCCGAACCTTCTCTTTCAACCAAAGAAACCATAAATCTCAATAAATGGATACACTCTAACAATGATCTCAGCAACAAGATAACAGTTCATCAACGAAAAAATTAAAAGAAAAAAAAAACGATTTTGAAAAACTCTGCTTTACCCAACGGCCATTACCTAATTTCAAATTCACGCCAACCAAATCACAAAAGTAAGTAATAAAATAAAATGAAATAAACAAGAAAACTCGCTACAAAATATAAAAAAAAAATACCAAACAAGGCCATCCCAATTGAAATACAACAACCAAATTCAAAAAACAAAATTAATTTAAAATAAATAAATAAATAAATCTTTCGAAAATTTTAAACGAAGAACCCACCTCTCTCTACCTTCAAAATCCAACACATTTTCCCCAAACGAAGCTTCTTCAAGAGCACCAGCACCAGCACCATCGAGAGCATTCTCATGCACGATCCCTTTCTCCTCCTCCTGCTCCTCCTTCTGGTCCCTCCTCGCGCCCTCCTCAGCTTCGGAGCCGATCCCGAGCCTGGGACCGGACCTAGGTTTCGGGACTGGGGACTTAGGGTTTTGTTGGTGCCTGGGACGCTTGGAAGGAGAGGAATCATGGGAGAGAATCGAAATGGGGGGCTTGTGGAGTCGGCGGCTGCGGAGCTGGAGGTAGCTGCCGGCGGCGGCAGAGGAGGAAAACTCCGGCGACTGGGATTTTTGGAGGGCTAGGGTTTTGGCGCGGGTTCGAACACCGAAGTAGGAGGTGGTAGTGTCCAATACAGCGAGGTCGCCTTTGGGTTTGGCTTTCTTCATGTACTTTCCCATTGAACACTCACAGAGTAAGAGAGACAGAGTGAGAGAGAGAGAAAGAGAGAAAGAAGCCACAGTAACAGCAACAGACACAGAGAGAGAGAGAGAGAAGAAAACAGAGAGAAGAGAAGAGAAGGAAGATGAGAAGGGGGTGGGTTTTTTTTTTTCGGTTTTTTTAGGGGAGAGAGAGAGAAAGAGAGAGCTGGAAGGGTCTGGGAAAAAGAAAGCGGGGAATATTTTGGTATTTATATTTATTATAATATTAATTATAATTATAATAATATTATTATATTAGTTTTTTTTTGGGTATTTTTTCTTTATGGAGCTGCTGAATTTATTAATTAACCAAATCAGAATTTAGGAAAGTGTTTTTTTTTTTAATGAGTGAAGGTAATGAGTATTAGCTAGTATGCATATTTCTAGTGCTATTAACAAAGTATTAATACAAATGGAAGGGGTTCAAATATTTTAAGTATATGATCTGAGATTAATTTTAAGATTTATATATATATAAAATATATTTTTAAAAAAAGCTCTCACTTGGAGATTTGATCTTGGGGATTACTCTTTCACTTATTAGGTAAATAAATACTCAAGAGAAAAAAAAAATGCTAATAGACTAAGAATATGTGTGAAAGAGTAGAATGAAGAGTTTTTTTTTTTTAAATTATTTAACGGAAACTAGCTTAAAGTGAGCGAAGGATATCTATTTAGATTAACAAAATATGGTATAATTATATCTCATTAAATAATTTTAAAATAAACATTTTTTTTTTAACTTCAGAGATAAATTCAATTAAAAAGTCTTTTTTGTTGGGGTAATATTGAAATGAGAAGCGTAGGTGAGTTGGTAGGTAAGTGGTGATTTTGGAGATTTAACCTCATAAATTGGACTCTTCTGGGGACATGTTACCTTTTTCTAAGAGAAAAAAAGATCTTTTGGGTCTCTTTTTTGTTTTTTTTTTTCACCAATTTTGATATGATGCTCTCGCAAAATTCCATGAACCAATGAATTTTATTTGTTGATGTTTGTTGAATTCTAAAAGGAAATGATGAGTGCGAAATCGGATTGACGATGTGCTACTTTGGAACATCATCTGTTGCCATTTTTAAAAATATATAATTATAGAAATAAATTAAAGTGTATAGTTGCTTTTAGAAAATCAAAATTTTAATATGTTTGACAATAATAATAATAATAATAATAATAATAATAATAATAATATCCAAAAAGCATAAACAAATTACTATTCTGAAATTATCTCCTACACTTTAAAATAATGTTCAATTTTTACATATTTTTTATTCGTTTACTAATTATATATATGGACTATTTAAAATAATGTATATACAAAATCCTTATATGTCAGAACTTTTCGTGGAGGAAGAGTGTCAACATTTCTTCTTTCTCTTTCCTCTTTTTTTTATTTCTCCTTTCCTTTCTTCCAAAAACACCTAAAGCAAAGTTTATTCAATAGAATAGTTATTTATATTTTATAGAAGGTTGATTGTCGTAATAAGCAAATTTAACTCTCTAAAAAAAAAGACGTAAATTCAAACTATAAAAAATAAAATGAAATAACTCTTACAAAAAGATTGTATAACCCTAATATTCTCTTAATTGAACAAATATTAGTCTTATGAACTCTTCAAATAAACCAAATTTATAAAAATACCTTGTAATTTTAAAAAAATAATGTAATTATTTGTAATCAATTAGCATCTTTAATATAATACTAATACAATAGATAATAGAGAATAAATCATGGTACTTTTTAAAATCTATTTACCGATTCAAATAAAAAGAAATCTATTTATTTATCGATTCATGATATATAAATCTAGACTCACATAATAGCAATGTAGCATCAACACATCAATTATGCTAAACTTCTTATTTGTTTTTTTTTTTTATGCCATCTCATCATACATCCTACGGTGGTATGTGTAATGGTTAGGCCAATTTGTATCTTAACCTCCACATATTCATGTTGTTCATCATGTGCTTTGCTATATTAAGAGCTCCATTGGTCAAGGCCTATTTTTCTCTTCTCAGTCCTCACTTTAGTTTAGAGCATATGCAGATGCTAATTGGGCACCTTGCACTACCACTAGGCACTCGGTCTTTGCCCAATGTGTGTTCATTGGAGATTCATTGGTAAGCTAGAAATCAAAGAAGCAAACCAAAATTTCACGCTTCTCAGCCGAGGCAGAGTATCACTTCTTTGCAGCACTTGCTACAATGAGTTGACATGGATGAAATCCTTGATTATTGATTTTCACATCAACCTTCTATTCTGTTATGAAAATTAGAGCTAAAAGATAGAAAAACTAAAGCCTAAGCTAAGAAACTAATTCGCTAAATATTTTTTTCTCTGATTCATTTATATCAAAGGATTACATTTATAATAGTATAAAAGATTTTAAATCCTTCATCCATATATATGGCATACTCACATATATTATACATATCATCATCACTTACCGTTTTAGAATATTCCTATTAATTATTCTTTCGTATCACATTCGCATTTATGCACTGTAACAATCAAGGAGTGATTCATATTGCCTCCAATCTGACTTATCATAAACGAACAAAGCATACTGAAATCAATTGTCACTCCATTCGTGAGGAAATTGACAATGGCACTATAATGCTTGTCCATTTTGATCTCAACATCAGTTGGTAGACCTTCTTACTAAGGCTCTTCCTTTAGCTCAGTTTACTTATTTTGTTGTCCAAGATGGGACTTAAGAAGTAGTATCTCCCATTTTGAGGGGGAGTATTGGGAGTTAGTTAACCGTGAGAGAGTTAGTTATTAGCCGTTAGTTTGTTAGACACAATCATTTAGTGGAGCCTGTGTATATAAACACCTTTGCTGAGTTAATGAGATACTTGCAATTCATTTTCACCAATTTTAGACTTCAACAATATGCAGCTTCAAAACCTTTCGTCTAATTTACTAACTTACTGTCTTTTACTAATGCAACTAATAAATAAGCTTTATAATTGCAATTTTAGAAGATTAAATCATTCAATAATAAGTGGTACTGGAAGCTCGCAAGTTATCAATAAACAAGTTATTAATAGTTATTGCATAATAATAAGTAACTCTCTCAATTGACATTTATTGTAAAATTGTTTTGGTTAATGAATTATCTAAATCAAATTAATTACTTTGTCAACGATAAATTTTATTAAAATTAGAAATAAAAGTATACAACAATCGAGGATAAAAGTTCCATAGAAAAATAAAAGAAAAACAGATTAAAAGAGAAAAAAAAATATAATAACTAATTTTTTTGACATAGCTGGATGAGATGAAAGTGAATTAATATTTAGCTAATTAAATTAAAATGTGAAAAAAAATTACAAGTATTAAAACTGCCTCCAAAAGTAATTGATTACCGTGATAGATATATAAATTTTATTTGTAAGTGAGGAGTTCGAATCTCGTATTAAAATCGCCACCTACACCCCTAAACTCGCCTTTCAATTCCATTTTGTCTTATGTTGTCCAAATCTTTCAGCTTCAAAGATGATTTGAGTTATGCATCCCAGATGAACCCCATTCGTTCTCTCGAGTTTTGATGGTTGATAGGATTCATAAAGTATTTAACCTCATCAAATATAAGTGGAGTTATTGAGTCAAGCTTTATTTTGTAGGAAAATTCATCCTGTTGCTTATTTTCACCATTATATATGGTTCTTTTTGTATTTGATAGACTTAATTCAAAAGGAGATAATCCTCAGTGGAGCATTTAATTTAGTAGATTACATGCCTTGGCTTGGACCAATGGATCTTGATCAGTATGTTGTACAGGAAAAGGTGATACTCTAAAAATTTGATACTTTAAAATTTGAGCTGTCTTCTATTACATTTCCTATAAAGGAGGGAGTGTCACAGACCTTAATATCTCAATCATTCATTTTAAAATTAATGGCTTAAACTATATTTGAAACATCAATGCACCTTAGATTAATGGTGCACACCAACACCAACCCACCCGCAAAAACTTTCTTCCTTCCCTCTACCTCGACGACTTCACATGCTTCTCACTCATCGCCGACACCTGCAATGCGTGTGGGAAAACCCTCTGAAACATTTAGGTGCTGTGTGTAAGGATTGAGGACAACAAACAAAGTAGCGGAGTAGCAAAAAGCTCACACAATAACAACTGAGGCTTGTGGTTAGGTGAGAAATTCTCAATATTGGAGAGGTTGGAACTGAAGGAAATTCAAAAACTGGAATGTTACACCAATAGGGACACCCGCCACCATCCACGACGGTATCCCACTCGTCTTCACTTCTTGTTGCGGCGATTGAAGGTATCAGGGCCACAAGCTGAGGAATAGAGAGAAGAGTTTGAGAAGAAGATTGAGAAATGAATGAAAGGTGAGAATGATGATTAGATGAATGAATAGGAGTACATCATATGTACATATACATACATTGACTTAACTTGTACCATAAGCTAACTCCACTAACTAACATAACTATTAGTAACAAACAAACTAACTCCTAACCATCATCCTTTGTCTCTTATAGTTAGGGTGGAATTCAAAATAGACACTATTATCTCGAGAGAATTGTGAGACACTAATAAGGTCTTTAGTGATATAAGGTTTTGCAATTTAAAAGGATACTTAGATGAAAATGGTTTAGATACTAAACTATCAACATGGTTAATTTGCAAACCTGCACCATTGCCAATGAGCACATGATCCGATCCATTATACTTAATTCTATCTAGCAAGTGAGAAGAGTCTGGTGTCATGTGGTGTGCAGCCCTAGAATCTGAGTAGCAGTTAGGGTCATACATAGTTGCTGGTATAACCAACATGTTGCTTGTGAAAAGATTAGCATTTGACCATGGAGAAGGAAACATAGGACTAGAAGTTGAACCAAGAAATTGCCTATCATACTTGTGCCGACAGTCAATGGCTGAGTGGCTATATTTTTCACATACTTGACAAGAAGGTTGTTCTGAGAGTCTACCACCTAAGAAATGACCTCCACCTCGACCATAGCCACCATATCTGCCAGATTAACCTCTACCTCTATGGAAATAGTTTTGACCTCTTCCCACTAGATTGTGGATTGTCAACAAATTTGGAAGAATCTTGATGATAACCTTTTTGTGAATGAGACTGAGCCACATTGGCTTGAATATCACTTTCTAGCTTTCGGAACTTTTCTATTCACTCTTTTTGTGCCATTAAAAGCACTTCTAATTCACCAACAAAGATAGATTTCTCTCGAGAGGTAATAGAAGTGATAAGTGGACTATATTGTTCTGTAACCCTTCTAAAATTACTTCAACATGATCATGATAAGATAATGGAGCTCGAACTGATATCAAAGAATCAACTGCTTTCTTAATTTCTAGCAAGTAAGTGCTTACCAATCCTTCTTTTCTAGTATTACTCAACTTGTTCTTCAATTGTTGAGTCTTTGCTTGTATCTGAGATACAAAGAAGACTTCTAATCTTTTTCAGATCTAGTGAGAGAACTTGCATCCAACAATTTTGGTTGTAAAGGATGTGCTCATGGAGGATAACAACCACGATTTGAAGAGTGAATCTTGTTTCTTCCATTGTTGATATGCTGCCCTCACCACAACATTTTCTTGGTCTTCTATAAAGTCAAATTTTCATTTAATCTCTTCACTAGTGATGAACTTCATCAAGTCATGTCCTTTGATGGTTGCTTCGGCTTGTTGTTTCCATGGGAGGTAGTTTTCCTTATTAAGCATCATAGCCATTGGATTCAAAATTTTTTGAATCTAAACATGTGAAAAAGAAGATTGTTGTGTAGTTTGAGAAGATGAATCAAGAGAAGCCATGGTAGCACTATGCTTTGATACCATGAAGGTATCAAGGCCACAGACTAAGCAAGAGGGAGAAGAGTTTGAGAAGAAGATTGAGATATAAGTGAAAGGTGAGAATGATAATTAGATGAATGAATAGGAGTACATCATATGTATATATACATATATTGACTTAACTTGTACCACAAGCTAACTCCCCTAACTAACATAATTGTCAATAACAAACTAACTCCTAATCATCATCCTTTATCGCTTACTATGATAAACCGTCCGAATCTGGGAGTTAAACCTCCCCTCTGGTCCTTGGTTCCTCCAAGGTCTCCCTTTTTTCTTAATTTTTTTTAACTTCTAATTCCATGTTAATCATCGATTCAGTAACATTACTCTCTGATCAACCTATTATTGTTATTATTTCCATTGAGGATCATCACTAAACTAATTGGACATTGATATAATGTGGTCAACACTAATAATAGCTAAATAGTTGAGAGTATCTTTGCTGGCTTAGCTAGGTTAGAGTGTAATTTCATAATTGAAGTTGTATGCTTTTGTTTCTTGTTTTTTTTGTTCTTTTATGAGTGTAAAGATAAAATGCAGGTGGTTTTGGACAAAATGCACATTTGGATATGTTGCATTTTTTTTTAATCATTATTGTTTTCTTTTTTGGCATTGAAATATATGTGATTTTGTGGACAGGGTCATGAGAATGAAGTGAAAAGTGTGTCTTAGAATGCATTTGGAATTCTGCTTGCAATGTGTAATAGAGATGAGTGTGTGTTGGTGTTGCAAGGACATACTGAGGATGTGAAAATGGTGAAGTGGCATCCCACAATGGATATCTCATTTTCATGTAGCTATGAAAACAATGGTGGTCGGGACAACAATGATCACGGTGGTGGTTGAAGTTCCTGGTGATGAGGGGGCAATGGGTTAGAGGGTGGTTGCTAGGCGGTGCTCTGAAGGGTAAAAACAGAAGTTTAAAGTGATGGTGCATCGGTGGTCTCTAGAGGAAATAATTCTATAGTTGTTCAAGTGTGGGGCACTCCCTACTTCGTAGGGAGTACGACAGAAGGCCCCAAAATTTGATAATATAGTGTAAGTTAAATAATATATATGTTTGTATCATTTGTTTAGTGCGCTATGTTGGATTGCATAATTTTATCACATCTTTGTTGTGCGATGATTTTAATTGATAATAAAACTCTTATACATGAAAAAAAATGTTAAAAATTTAATTTATAATAAATTTAGAATTGAATAATTAAATTTTATTTAATTTGATAAAAAAATATATAATTCTATAATGTGTTACCAGGTCTAATAAGACTAATTAGTTTATCTCATAATTGTTATTATATAAAAATAAATATGCTGAATACTTTTATTCTATTGTATGTTGCATTGATCATATGATAAAATTACAACAAAGCCTTATTTATATGTGCTAATATTTTATTGATTTAAATGATTTGACACTTATTTACTTTGAAAATGATATTGAGTTTGAAATTTATAGACAATGGTGGGTCAAATAATAATAATAATAATAATAAAAATTATCTACATGTATGATGCCTACTTAAATACATGCTACTTGCAATCTTTTATACTCCTAAAATATACTAAGCCTACTCTTATGAATTTGGTGCATGTTTGATTAGTTGTTTGTGGACCCAATGTGTGCTTCATTTTGTATATTGTTTGGTTACCAATGCAATTGACTGTCTTAAGTGGATGTTTAGTGTAAAAGTGAAAACTTGAATCCTTTTCACTATAGCTCTTCGCTCGACGCTCTTACAACAGCCGTATTTCTATTTTGTCAACGAATTCTAATTATTTGTATTTTCCCATATTCAAAAATTTTTCTTTTGCTCTCTCTGGTGCCCGGCAAAATGTGAGGGCACTCGTACCCTGCTCAATTGTCACCACTAAAAGTAAAACATATGTTAATTTTAATGACATGTCATTAATTATTGATCAAATCTTATTTTAATCCCAACACAGATTTTTTTTTTTTTTTACATTTTTACCTCAAATATTATTCAAATTTACTTTTTTAATTTTACAAATAAATCCCTAAATCTATTTGATCGGAAAAAAAATCCCAAAATCTCGTCGCCTTCCTCTTTGGATCTCACATCCCTCCACTATTGCCTGAATCGCCTCCATAGCCGCCTCCACTAGCTGATGAACTGTCGACCGCCGCATCAGCAGACCACCACAGATGGCCATGCTTGCTTGGCATCGCCGCCATGAGCTCGCTGCTACCACACCGCTCCTGCTACCATCAAACTTGTCCATGGCCTGCAACTGCTGCCACGCACAACCATCTCTCTCCACGCGGTTCATGCCACCACACCATGCCAAGCCACCTTGCCGGAGACTAGCTCAAATCATCATTGCACCATGGTTGCTGCATGAGGCTGCGGCTTCATCCCCTGTTCTAGGTCCGAACCTAACCCATTTCCCTTTCCCTTTCCCTTTGTTAGTACTTTTTTTTCTTTTTTTTTTATTTTATAAAGTTTTATTTGGTGATTTTTTTTCTTATGAGCAATTGTTGTGGGCGAAGTTGCTGCTAGAGATTTGAAGTAAGGTTGGGAATGAATGGTGTGGTTGAGTAGCTATGTGTTTGAGGGTAGGTGTCAACAACGATTGCCACCCAAAAAGGTTTTATGTTTGTAATTAATCAACGTGAATTTGAAGTTGGATTTGAACAACTGTAAGAACAATGGGAAGTTTAGAGTTCTTCATGTTCTTCGTGATTTTTTTTTTTTGGTTACATTTTAATCAGAATGAAGGGGAAACAAGGAGCAAAGATGCGTAAATAGATTTAAGGATTTATGTATAAAAATCAATAAGTAAATTTAAATAATATTTGAGATGAAAGTGTAAAAAAAAATATCTGTTGGAGTCAAAATAAGATTTGACTGATTATTGATGATGTGGCATTAAAATTAACACATGCCTTATTTTTAGTGTTACTAACTGGAAAGGGTACTAATACCCTCTAATTTAGTTGGGTACAGTAAAATTCATCTTTTTCTTTTAATATTTTCTTTTGGTCACATCATAAACTCACTCATATTATCTCAAAATGTTTAAATGATAAAGGGAGTTGTTTTTCTATATATTTTATAAACACAGCTTATATACATCAAGTGTTAAAAAATAATTTAAAAAAGTTTTAAACGTCATGTATATATTATATATTATTTTGCATACAATACTCAAAAGAAAAACAAAAAAATGTGCAATGCTGAAAAAGTAAACTAAAATTATATCCTTTTAAATAATTAGCACTTAAAGTAATTTTTTATCAATACTACCTTGGCAATACTTGTAACTCAAATAGTTTTTTTTTTTTTAATTGAAGTTCTAAAACATAAATTGATCTAGTTTGGTTATGAACACATACATCACCTTAATTACAAATTAAGTTGTTTGATTTAGGGTGCATTTTGATAAGATTATTTTGGCTAAAAACATCACTTTTTTTAGTTAAAACAATCACTTTTGACATATTTTCATAAATTTTTAAAAATAATCAAAATATAAAAAAATTATTTTTTGTTTTTTAGTGAAAAAATTGAAAACAGTAACTTATCAAAAAAATCTATTTTCAATTTTTTCAATTATATAAAAAATTTTAATTTTATAATCACTTTTTTCAAAAATTGAAACACATGCATCCTTAGTTTTTAGATTTTGTTATGCTTGAATTCCAGTTAAGCAGAGTAGGGGTGTAAGCAGATTAGATTGATTCAATAAACCTAAAGATCCAAACCAAATTAATGGAATTGGTTCGGATCGATTTGGATAATCAGTTCATTTTTAAGGTGGAATCAAACCAAACCAAACCAATTATTATTGGTTCGGTTTCAAATTTATGATTTTTCAATTTGATTACCCAAACACCCAACCCGATCACCCGATTAACTAATTTTTTTTTAAATTTCTAATATTTCAAAGTTTTGCATTTAAAGTTCCTAATAACATAGTTATTTTTTTTATCATTTTATTAATATTTATTTAAGAAATTTGTCTATTTACATCATTATTAAATATATCATAATTAAGCTTTACATTATTGTCAGTTGTTATAAAAATAAAACTTTTAGAAAAATACAATTATTTATTTTTTATTTTAATCCAATGACCTAAACCAAACTAACCCAATCTTGATTCCGATTTGTTGAAAAAAAAATTTAATTCCAAACCAAACCAATTCAATTAAATTTGATCGATTCGGATTTATTTTTCACTAAAACCCAATCAAAACCAACCCTTACATGCCCAATGCAGAGTGGTTTCAGCAAGCAGGTAAATTGCTGATAACTAGTCAAAACTTAGGTAGACCAATCATCTCTCATCCCTCTTGTTCTCTACCGGAAAGTGATTCATCCCTAAAAATGGGCATGCAATCCCTATGGACATTAATGTGACTCCTCATATCATGACATTAATGACTTTTGTTGAAATTTGTAAAAACTATCATTAAACTACAAAATGTGTTTTGCTAACTAGGATATTGGTTAAGGGATCAATAAAAGGAAAAATTTAAAACTTTTAAGGTATTCAACGCATTGAAACTTAAAATTTTTACTTTTTTAATACAAAGTTTTCTTTTTTGATATCTTAACTACTGCCCTTAAGGCACTAGTTAGATAACCCTTTACCCCCCTCCCCAAAAAAAAGAAGAATAAAGTCATGATATAGGGATTTACAACCCATTTGTTTTAGCTTCTTGTTTCTGCAAAAGGGAATTTACACATTTAACAAGATAAAATCTAATCTTTTGGTATTATTTTTGCAAAGGAAGTTCAAATTTCCTTTCAATAAATGCCCCATGGTGTTGGAAAGAATTTAGAACAAACACACTCTTTAGTGTTCCTATGCTCAATTTTTTGTAACTCATCCCTTAACCCTTTTGTGATTGTAAATGAAGAAATGTGCTTTTCAATTCACTTTTATAAGTAACAATAATGTTATTCTTTTACTATTGACCAAAAATTTATTTTTGTCTTTATGTTTTTTCTCCTTGTTATGTATAATGACTTACTAATTAAGACCTAAACAATTTTTAAAATCTACTATATTTAAAGTTGTTAGCATGAGGAAGCTAGGAAATGGTCTATGGCGGCATAATCTATCAATTTACCAAAATGTACCCCCACTCTCCCCCAAATCCATTCCCCATCTTTCTCCTTCCTTACTTGCCGCCCATCGTCTATCCCCCCTCAAATATATCATATTTGAATTTTTATTTTATTCTAATTTGAAAAATAAAAAAACATTTATTTTTCTATTTTTTGTTTACTAAGTTTTACAAAGATTTTTTGCATCAACTCTTTTCGATTTCATCATTGGAGACAACCTATTGGTTGAGGAAGAAGTAAAAATAACTAATACTAGTTATGGAATGAGAGTTTAGAGGTGAATGTGGAAGGACATCTTTTGTGCCTGTTCATTTCATATACAAAAATCTCAAAGTAAAGCTCATATAAAAATATGAGAACCCTAGATGAAAAATATTTAGTGAGTGACCTCTTATCAATACTTTTGATGCAGGTCATTGCTCAATCAATAATAGAGGCATGTAGTCAAAAAATTGAAGCAACCATCACCTAGGGGTGTTGTTTTATATATTAAAGTATGAATGATAGTTTATAAGCTCACATTAACTTGTGTTTCCATGAAAAACACCTACTAATATTCCATGCATTAGCCAAGTCAGCCATAAATTGGAGCTATAGCTCTCATTTGAATTGATAATAAGAGATGAGTAATAATAAATGAAGGGGAAATTTCAAAGAAAAATAAGGGAAAAAAAATAATAGGAAAGAAGGAATGTAGGCAAGAAGAAAGGGAGCAATGATTTATATCATTTCCACTATTCATTTGCATATATCATTAGGCATGCAAGGACCACTTGTCTACATCTGCATAGGAGTGTAAGTGGATCAAGCTAACCCGATAAATCTGATCAATATGAATTGAACCAATCAAATTGATTCAAGTTGGTTCGGGTCATCGAGTCAATTACATACGATTCGATTAGAATCGACCAATGTTTGATTCGATAATTAGATTTAAGGTTTTTGTAACTTGATACCTGACCTGAATCTCATATATATTTTTTTCATTAACAAAATAACACATTAACATAACACTTTTCCTTTCCTATTATTCCAAATAATTAGTAACCCTCTCATTAATTTAAAATTTGTATTTATGACTTTATGGCCGTGACATGAGTTATGTTATTTGATGTATAAAATTGGACATGGACAATTTACATCTCTTTAATTGTGTTAATGGATATTAAAGTTGGATATTATTATGTTAATGAACTTTGATAGTAATGGATTAGAATGATAATTATTTAATCTTTTAATTGTCTTAATGATAATATTAAAATGATTTAATCTTTGAATATTAGAATAGAATCTAAAATTTCTTTATGTGAAAATTTTGATGTTTTATGATTAGCTTTTATTATATTTTATGGTAGAAATTGAAAAAAAATAATTAAACAGATAGTCTAATCACCTGAATCGAATCAACCCGAATTTGATTGGATCGATTTGTTCAGATTTTGTTAAAAAATTTCATGAATTCGAATCAAATCAAATCAATTAAAATTTGATCGATTCAAATTTGTTTCTTTGTCTCAAATCTGATCCGAATCAACCTATTTACGCCGGTTTATCTGCTTGTACATCCATTGCCAATTCTCTGATGTCACCTTGCCACCAAGAGAGTGCGTAACAAGTCCACTACTACATGCACTTACTTTGCAGCATTCTTCAAGCGATGAACCCTTTGATCACTCCATACAAAATTCCACTTGCAAAATGGTCATTTGCTTCCGCAGTATTAATTGCCTTGGTTCCCCTGTGAGTAGGACACGTAACATCTAACATGTAAAGAGAATTTATGTCACAAAGTAGGGAATGGCGGTGGCGGCAACGATGATGAAGGGGGGTGGGGTGACGGAGGGCAGAAAGCCAGAGACGGTGGTTGAGTGGTAGTGATGGGAGAGGGATGAGTGGAGGGGTAGATTTGTCATTTTAGATATTTTATAATTCTAATAAATTATTAACAATATTTATTAACCATTGATCTCATGCGTTTATTTAAATTTTTTATGATTGGACGCTGGTTTATCATGCATGATAAATTTTTCGCCTTCCATGTTGCAACCAAAACCTAAAAAGTAATATTTTTATTGAAAAATTATTTATTAAAAATTTACAAGGATTGTGTGGTGGCCTCATACAAAATAATCTAATAAAAAATAATTCTTTATTTTCTTATTTTATAACTGCCCTAATTCTAAAAGAGCCGAGTTCGGAACTTTTTATTAATTAAAAAAATTGTTAAAAATAATAAAAAAATTATAATCATAAATATCAACTTTTTCAAAACGAATGAGGCACATGACATGCACAAAGTGTGGATTCCATGTTTGACCTTGGGCTTCCCTTCCCTGTAATCCGTATCCCTTTTCTCATGTAACGCCCCAAAAAAAAAAAAAAAAAATCAGCCCCTCCCTACCTCTTTCCCTTCAAAGCTCGTATCAACCCTATCTGACTGCTTCTTAACTTTCTAGTATATTATTAAACATTAATTTAGCACCGAATCAAATAGTAACACGGAGAGAGACAGAGAGAGAGAGATGGAGCAGGAAGAGCACGAAGTGTACGGTGCCGACATTCCCGACGAGGCCGAGATGGACACCGACGCCGACCTTCAGGAACACGATGACGAACAAGACCACCACCAACATCCCTCCAACGACCCCAACAAGGTTCGTTTCGTTACTGCCTAGGTTTCTCTCTCTCTCTCTCTGTGTTAGGTTTTCGTTATTGTGTTTGTGTTTGTCTGTGTGTTTCTGAATCTGGTTCTGGAAATTCTTTTTTGTGTGTGACAGGACTTGGAGGACATGAAGAAGAGGCTGAAGGAGATCGAGGAAGAAGCCAGCGCCCTCCGCGAAATGCAGGCCAAGGTCGAGAAAGAGATGGGCGCTGTTCAAGGTTTTTATTCCCAAACCACACCAACCGATATTATTTGTGCTGATTCGTTTATTTATTTATTTATTGTCTTCGTTGTTGCGAATGTTGCATCTGATCTGATTATGCACTTCATTGATTTGTTTGAGCTGTATAGATCCAATTTGCATATACAACTGTTTCATAACTTGAGCTCATCCGTGTATAGTTTGATGATTGTACACTCATTAGGCCTTCCATTGCAAATTGGTGTACCGTTATGGTTATAGTTTCGTAACTCTGCTGGGCATCCTTGATTTAATGAGTGGGGAAGTATGAATTTTGAGATTTATGGGAGGTGTATTGGGTGCTAGGTCACCTGTTGTGCAAAAATTGTAGGATAGTATTAACTTTATATAAAGTATAGGCACATGTGCGCCGCACACATGCACACACACACACACACTGGGTAATGCTAACCTTTTATCCTCTGTTGCGAGGTTGGCATATTCCATGTATTGAAACGGAAGAGAACAAGTGTATTTAATTTATCAACGGCACATGTTTTGTGGATAGGGAAGTAAAAAGAGACAATTACCTAATGTGTCGTGTCATCGCATATATTACATCTTCTCTCCCATTTATGTCTTGTCTTTTCTCCTCTCCTCACAATAACGAACTCCTCCAAGCAGCTGGGGTGTCTGTATGATCCAGCCAAATTTTGCTCAGTGAATATACACCTATCATTCAAATATTTTTTCCTGCCTTTTGTTATATCTTGGATGCACCCTGTTATGATTTTGTGAAAGTTTCAATAAGAACTTTTCTTTTTTTAACAATTATTTTTTGATTTCCATCATACTTGAATAGATGAAAATAATCTATTTTTCTTATTGGAAAGAACATCAAGCAATATCAACATTGGTTGATGTTGATCTTGTCAATGAAAATACTGTTCCATTAAGGGGTGAGTGTTTTCGCCTGCTTATTTAATGTCTACATTCACATGGCATGTGCTGAATATAAAATAAACCCAAACCGTACTATAGAACATATGATCAAGAAATTCTGTTTACAGTTCTGGGTAACAGAAGTTGGGGAGAGAATAATATAAGGGGGAAGGTGATGAACGGATGATGCAATAAATGGGTTGACAAGAAGGCCCATTAGCAATTAATAGATAATGGAGATTGGAAAGAGAAAAAGAGGGGCAGGGCTTGAAGGAAAGATACATTAAATGGGTTTATAGTTTATACAATAACTTAGGCACTTGTTGACTGGAGGAAAAATGACTTCACTATCTATATAGCTATGTTGTTAAATTAAGCATATGGGCCTTTTGTCCATTTCAACATGTGGAAGATGGCAGTCATCTTGTTCTGAACTATAGGGTGTATGTGATGGGTAGTATACTTTTCATCTCTATGGCTGGATTTTAATTTTTATTTGTATATTTGAGACATTTGATGATAATATTAATATCTTTCTATAAATGACATTTTAATTCTATTTTGATTTGTAGATTCATCTGGCTCTTCTGCAAATCAAGCTGAAAAGGAGGAAGTGGATTCTCGATCAATCTATGTTGGTAATGTGAGGGTTGCAGATCTTTATTCTGTTTCTTTGCATTTCCATACTGCTGTGCAGTGACTTGACACTGTTTTGCATTGTATTTTATATCTGTACTTGTGAAGTATGCTATGTGGACAAGTAGATTGGTTTAGCTGTCTGTAGGTTTATATTATGTTTGGTTTATCTTTTTGGCCCCAAATCTCTTCTACTAGCTTTTACTCAAACCGCGGTTTTGGAGTTCTAAAAACTAAACCAAACATGAACTTAGCTTTTCTTCGATGATATTGCTGCTTGGTCTTTTGCTAGATTGTTCAATAAATCATGCAATCCTTTGATAACTTCTAAGTTTGTGGTGGAACTGTTAACGTATATTAAAGCCTTTCTTAGTCGCTAACAGCTTCTTTATGGTCAGTTTTGTTGACATTTATCCTATTTAGTTATAGGAGCTTTCTCACGAAAGCAACGATTGGATATTAGTTAGTCTTTCAATTGATGCAAGGCCTATCGTTTGCAAATCTTATGTAAAACTTGTTATAATTAGACTGTACTACCCCACATCTGGGGCTGTACTGGCTGTTAATGTTTGTTTGCTTCTTAAGCTTTTCTTGATTCTCTCTTGCTGCTTGCATCAATACCACATTAATGTGTTTTGATAACTTGACTGTGACAGGCTCTAGTGCCTCGTAAAGTGACATGCCCAATGCATGTTCAAATTTTTTCCAGGCAGTTTTTAATTTTCAGTAAAATGCTGTAAAGATTCAACTGTGTTTTATAATTATTAAATGGTTTCCAAATTATGATTCAGGTTGACTATGCATGTACACCTGAAGAAGTTCAACAGCATTTTCAGTCATGTGGAACTGTTAACAGAGTGACAATACTGACAGACAAATTTGGTCAGCCGAAAGGATTTGCTTATGTAGAGTTTGTTGAGATCGATGCTGTTCAGAATGCTCTCCTGTTAAATGAATCAGAATTGCATGGTCGACAACTGAAGGTCTTTATTATCAGATAATCTGTGCAAATTCAATTTTTCTCCCTTTGCCTGACCATTTGGTTATACTTGAATTATGGTTTTCCCTTCAGGTGTCTGCTAAGCGTACAAATATTCCTGGAATGAAACAGTATTATGGAAGAAGACCAACGGGTTTCCGATCTAGGAGGCCTTTCATGCCTTCTCCATTCTATCCACCATATGGTTATGGGTAAGCTATTATCATAGACTGAAGAAAATAAAAAAGTTTACCTTGGAGTCATTGTTGCTTTCACATGTCCCTGCTTTGTGTCTTGTATATTTTGATGTCTTACAAAGTAAAAACTCTTTTTGGTTGAAATGGTGCTTTACATCTAGCCTGTAGCATTAACGAGTAACAAATGGATTTGTTTGTATGACGGCAATACATCTGATGATAAGTCCGTAGTCCTTCAATTTTCTATTCTGAACTTTTGGCAAAAAGAAAAAGTAGTCTATTTCTTTACAACCTCATGTTCAACATGCATTCCTACTGCCATGACCACCTAACGACATGTCAAAAAACTAGAATATGTTAGCTTTATATTTTTGTGTCTCATGTTATGGTCCGAGCATATATTAATGTTTCTATGTATGGATTTAATTTTAATCCACTGATACGGTGAAAATGTTTTATACTTCGTTTAATAAGACATTGCCATATCATTAAATGAGATTAGCTATGACAACATCTATTTCAAAAGTCATGACTTTTTAATGATGTATCGGTACATGATTTTATGAGAGCGTAAAATTTGACCGACTGACAATGGATTAAATTACTATAAAAAAAAAAAACAATGGATTAAAATTTAGCTTTACGTATATAGCACGAGAAAATTAGGTTTTTGATTGCTCTGACATTCTTTGTGATCTGATAAAAATGTTGAACATTATTTCTTCGTGGCCCACTCCTTGCATTATATGATGATTAAATCATTTTAACATGCAGAAGGGTCCCAAGGTTTAGACGACCTACTCGATACAGGCCATACTAGTGCTCAATCTCAGTTTAACAGATGTTCACATGTTCGTGAGAAGAGGAGGACAAGGCGTTATTAATTTGCCATTGTAATAATTTTCCTTGGTGGGGGCAAGGACATGAATCTTGTGTTACACACCAGACAGAAATTAAATGCCCTGCTTCTTAGCACTGTAGATGTATGATATGGACAAATGTAGGTTGGTCGCATCATACTAAGCTTGTATGTTCCTAGTACATGGGCTGTGAAGGTTTATCTATACATTAATGACGGAGGCAATTATGTAGGGAAAATTCGGAATAGTTTTTCATTTTGAACTTTTAACATTAAATGATTCTGTTCAATGTTTGAATGTTTTTTTGAGATAACAATAGCAAGTGTTGGGGTGGGTTGAATGTTGCTGAATTCATTTGTTAAAGCTATTTTGAAGTAGGTTTATTTGAAGTTGTGTGGAACTCGGAACTTTGGGTTAGAAGAAAATGATTAATTTGTTTCAGAAAATTCGTCGGCTGTGTTCTTGTTTATCCATGTTTTGTTGGTCTCTTATTTGTGTTGGGCTGGTCTCAATAGCATCATGTGGAGTGAGACGCTCCTTTACATTTATTATTTTATGCATGTTTATGTTTGATTAATTTTTTTTTCAAAAATATATTTTTTTAACCCTTTTTTTAAGTCTTATTAATAAGATTTTGCTTATAAATTGATTTAAACACAATTAGTCACTCGCTTAAGTCTTAAATTGACACTAATGCTTTTATGTTCATATTATTTCGGGAAAAAAAAGTATTGCATGAATTAGTTTGGTTATAAGGTTCCCAATTTCTCTGAACTTAATCTTATTGACAAATTATGGTGTAGGGTGCATTTATTTCATCTTTTAGAAAGTGATTTTGAAATTTTAATTTTTTATATATAGATAAAAAGGTTAAAAGTTGAATTTTTTTAGGAGTTTTTTTTTTAACTTGTACAAAAATATTGAAGATAAATTTTTTTAAGATTCTCATTATTTTTAAAAAATTATTCAAATGCATGAAAATTGATTTTTTCAAAAATAATGTCAAACAGACACTCCCTTAGTTAAAAATGAGTAGTCTCTAAATATTTTGTGAATGATTATTGACGTATTAGCGATCAAATTCATGAAGTATATAAAACTACAATACAGGGATTGATTCAAGGTGATTGATCGATCAGCAAGATAAGTTTTGTGGTAATTCGTCTATGCATCTTAATTGTGTCCCCCAACAACGTTCCTTTGCTTGATTAATGAGGCCCAACAACATTATGTTTTGTTAAAGAATTGTCATCTTCCTCAAAGAGTTAATATACAAAAGTGAAAAAAAAAAAGAAAGAAAAATCAACATCATTTTGAGAATAGCTGGACCCTGTTGACATGGCAAGAAGATGCAGGATCCTGAAGGCAATTGCAAAATGCATCCTCATCCTTCGGAAATGCTGTTGGTAGAGGATGGTCAGGGATGACACCAACCTACATGCAAATGCAGGAGGGTGTTAGGGGGCATGCAAGCCAGTGGGGGTGGTGGAGAGTCAAGAACATACCTTGTCAATATCTATGTGCGCAGGTGTCTCATAGCGAGCAACCGTAACGACTAATCCAGAGCCATCTGACAGCTCGAAAACTGATTGGATCTTCCTGCATAGATGTGTACCTCATGTTAGGGTAGTGAAGCAACATTGTATTTTAATTTGTTTGGATTGAACCAAACCAAAAGTACCTACCCTTTTCCAAATGTTGGTTCTCCAAATAATATGGCCCTTTTGTTATCCTTCAATGCACCAGCTAAGATTTCGCTTGCACTTGCAGTTCCCTTGTTTACCTGATACAGCCTCAAGATGTGTTTGTTCCCTCATTTTTACCATGCAAATGACAAATAAAATTGGAATTCTGAAGCAAATTACATACCAGTACGGCCAGGGGTTCTGAAGTTGCTAGTGCATTACTTCCATCTGTATCAAGTATATCTCGAACACCACGGCTATCACAAACATACACAATCACACCTTTGTCCAGCCTGGTTGACAATATCTATTAGAACTTGAAGCGAAAATAAGATAATTAATTAAGTAAAAAAATTATAATTAATTAAGTAAAAAAATTAAGACAATAACGAAAAGTCCTTTTCTGTTGTTGAATGTTGAAGGAACTCCACAACTCAGTTAAGCTATACAATACAATTTAACATGGTAGAAGGTGTTTCTGATTATGCAGTTATAGAACACTTATGATCCATAAAAGGTAAACATACCAGAGAACCATGGAACTGAATTCAAGCACTGCCGACCAAAGATAAGATTATATGCAATACAATATGTAAAAATGTGACTAGTTGATAAACATATCTTACCAAATTTTGGCAATCTCAATTCCTTCTGGGAAAAGACCGCCACTGCGAAAAAATATAAGCTTCAGAAAGCTAGTGGTTAAAAGTATGAAATGGGAAATGCTGATTGCTAAATCACCTATTATCTCTAAGGTCCAAAACAAATGCATTAACATTATCACTCCTTAGTGTATTGATTGCTTCCTTGATAGCACCTGCAATGGTGGCAGATTTGCCACAAATAAAGAAAAGGACAAAGAAATGATGAAATTTTTGTCATGATAATAGAGAGTAAACGACAAGTCAAGGTAATTACAAAAATGTATTAATATTTTCAGTAATGTAAATGATGAGTAATTTAAGTCAAAAGTGAATCAGAAAATTTTATGTATAGCAGTGCCTATGTGTCAATTAACAAATGATTTATTTAATAACAAGAATATATGAAAACCTAGAACATGAACATAGTTTGGGTTGATGAAATGAATGTTATATTTATGAAAATATAATGTAGCAAGAGATCAATTTCTTGACAACAAGGCATGTAACATCTAAAGAGAATCGAAAAATAAGATGTAGAACAGGAATTACATAGAAGGGACAACAAGAAAAGATAAGATTATGGAAGCAAGAAAAGTTGTGCATCCCATCAATTACTACTTACTAGCAGCATTTTGGTTGAAAGTTGTTAGCTTGATATAACCAACTGTTGGCGAATCATTTCCTGAAGCAGGTATCTTGCATAGCCTTGACGTCACTGGATTCAATGAAACTTTCTCTCTCCTGAAATGCAGGAAGTCTTACTTCTAGTTGTTTAATTAGAAATAAGATAAAAGTTGTGTATCAAAGAACAAAGGTAATTAAGCCTACCAAGTAATGATAATGATAACCATTATGAAAACAGCGAAGTTCAGGTTTATAACAGTGATTAATCATTAGAGATGGAAAGAGGCCAAGCCACAGTAGGCTTTGTAGGCTTGAGCTGTATTTTAAATATGCAGTCTGAAGTTGGGCCTATTACCTGACATAGGCTTTGTTTTAAGGTATAGCCTGATCTTTTTAAAAGTCTGGCCCAACTTGAAAACCTGTTTAGATGTCTACTTAATAATAAGACTTTTCCATAGGCTAAAAGGCTTCTAAATAGGCCAAAAAACTTATTTCTAAATGGACCAAAAAGCTTCTATTATCATTCAGGTTTTTGAAATAATAATATAATATAATTTAAGTGGTTTATATAATAAAAATAATAATAATATAGTATAACCAGCCACCATGTGAGCCTGACCTTCTTCATAGCTCATAGCACGACCTTTTTGGTTAAAATGACATTTTGAAAAGCCTTAATCGAGCTTGTTCTTTAAGCAGGCTAGGCCAGATCAGGCCTAATGTGGGCCAAGCGAAGACCCTTGATGAGTCGTTTGACCTATTTCCACTCCTATTAATCATATAAATGTGGCTAAAAATAATAATGCCTCATCAAATTGCAAGTTTTCTGAATAATCCTAGGAAACAAACGTATCTCAAGGTCTCAAAGGCCAAAACTTCAAATCTACTTCCATTTTGAGGAAAAACAAACTTACGTCAAAGATAGGTGCTTTACATCCGAACCACTGCGAATGGTCAAGGTTACAGAGCTTCCTTCAGGTCCCCTGTAATTTCCTTTAAAAGGTTAGCTGGTCAGGCAATCAAATAGATAAAGTCAAGGCAACCAATGAGAAAAGCAAGAAAGTTTGTCCTTTTAAATGGATATTTACAATAAGTTTCAAGTAACTAGAAACTTACAATTGGGTCTCACACTAGAATAACTGTACCAAGTAAGACGTTAAATAATGAACAACCTTAGAAGACTTTAAGCAGAAAAAGGCACAAAAAATAATATTCCAATATTTATATCAACATATTACTATGCTTTTAAATTGTTGGGAAAATTTAAGATGTAATCCAATCCTATCCATCGGTCTTTCACAATATCAATAATGTGTTTCTTTTATAAATATTTATTTTCCCCATGGATATTATTGATTCGAAAGGTCAAGCAACATGAAGGAAACACCCACTGTAGGCGTTCAGCTGCATCATATAGCCCCATGTTTTTTGTGCTTGTATCATCAATTCCCAGGATAATATCTCCAGACAAAACACCAGCTCTATATGCAGGACCTCCGGGAGAAGCTGAAATGACAACAAGTCCAGCAGGTGGCATGTCAGATTTGGTAGGGTAGCCTATTGATATCCCCACACCAGTAAGAGCGCCTTGAGTTCCAGACTGCCTTCAAAAAAATATTCATTCTTGGGATTAATGTATACATAAGTCTATATTTTTGGTAGGTTGAACACATGTAACATCTAATATGCAGTAAGGACTACGTGTAAGATAAGCCAAACCAAAACATAAAATTAGGAAGACTCATACCCTCAAACTTCTGAACTTTTCAGGCTCCAGAAACCTAGTGAAGGGATCGTCCAATGTGGCAAGCATCTTTCTTATTGCCACATCTGGGTGTGAACACAGCATTAGCAATTTCAAGTAAACTGGGAAGACAGTAACTTTTGACTATGGGATGATGCAAGCCCACTAAATTTCAGATGTGCCAAAACCATGCATGTAGTTATCATGAAATAGTGTAAAAGAATTATTTTTAGAAGATAGCAATTGAAATTGGGATGGTTAGAGTAGGGCAAAAAGAACTTTACTTAACTGTCTTGATCCATCTGGACAAGGTTGCCTAGTGAAAAAGTTAACTACGGCATTATTTAGTCATTATCCACTCCAGTTTGATACTCCAAGTTTGTATAGAATATAAGTTTCTTAACAGTGAAAGCAATCTTTCAGTTCATCAGGGTTAATTCTCTTAGTTTTGTTGACATGCATGACATACATCAAATAAAAGTGGTCTATCATTGTTCGTACATAAGTGGCTTATCCTCGAATAGTTCTCAATAATCAAGAAAATTTAAGCTAGTAATATTGCCTCCCATCACTATGTCCCAGAGAACCCTTTAGCAGAATCCATATCGTTCCTTCTGTTATAGGTAGCTGTGTATATTTTGGTGTTACAAACCTATTTTGCCGACATCAATGAATACAATTTAGCAATGAGGGAATTAAAAAAAAGAAAAATCAAAAGAGAAAACAGATAAACACATCATGGGTACACTTATACTAAACGAAACCCATTACTAGAAGAGAGAAAGGCAAGAATGTTTGAACAAAATCTCTGGATGAACCTACTTAATGCCCATTCTTAAAACCACATTTTATGCAGATGCCACTTTGTTTGCCTAGATGCTTATCTGGTACATCCCCCATCCCCTCTAAAAAAAATCTAAAAATCATGAGAGAAGGAAGAAAGATAAAAGAAGAGAAAACAACACAAGCCCCACAAAATCCTCGTAATAGAAAATGTAATGGAATGCTTTCTATTAGTTTTCTTCTTCAAAAAGATAACACTACCTAGGAACAACCACATTTGACTTACTCAGCAATTCAGCACTTAATATGCACCACTGGATCTCAATTTAGTCCTGGAGAATAATCATAGCAAGCAGCTTTATATTTAACTTGTCATATTTTTGGATCATTATCTAACTCTAAGCCTAATATTGTAGCATAATCTATCGTAGGGAATCTACCATCTTACTATGTTGTCCTTATGCAACAAATCGAAAACCAAAAAAAAAAAAAAAAAAAAGAAATGGCAGAGAGTGAAATGCATACATGTCTCTTCTCGATTGTTCATTGGTTCTTTGCGAAGTGCATCTTCTCTATACCTAAACCAACTTTGTCCATTAAAACTTTTATCAATGTATGCCCGGTCAATTACTCTCCATGCCTCAAGAAAGAGGAGATTCTCTTCAGTCAAGGCCCCTTGAAAAGAAAAAAAAAATTCAATCAAACAAAAACAATATTAACAATAAGAGAAAATCAGATTATAACAATTCTAACACAGCTTAATTATCCTCTTATCTGTTGAAATTCAATCACAGGGTGAATTACAGGTCCAAACTCACAGGATGGATTGCTGGAAGCCAAAGAAACTGACATGACCAACATCACTCCAGCAACCAACCGAACAAATAGAATAGAAGCATGCTGTCTGAAGCCAACTGAGCAATCCTTCAGTCTCGGAAGACTCTTACATTTCCTCCGTCTAACAAGGAAGCTCCAACTTGATGGGAACAAGCCACATTGGGGAAAACTCATGTTGCCAGTTATCCATGGAGCCACCACCCCAAGTGAGAATTCATTTCCACAATCCCTATTAGTAAAACCGACACCTTTCTTCTTCTTCTTTCCATTTGTCAATGAAAACCGAGATCCTGTTACCCTCAAAGAAAAACACTTCAACTGTGGCACCTACACATAGCACAATTCAGTGAATACATACTCAAGTTAAAATATTCATTCATGTTCACCTCATTGACCGTCTAACTCTAAATTGGTTCAACGAAAAAGTGTGAAAACAATAAAGGGTAGCATTCAAAAGTTGGTTTTTCGCTTTATTTTCTCAACTGAAAAAGACTTTAACTGTGGCATGGCACCTGCAATTAGTGCAATTCAGTGAATACATACTCAAGCGATTCTTTTTTTTTTCATGTCCACCTCATTGACCATCCAACTCTAAATTGGTTCAATTAAAAAGTGTGAAAACAATAAAGGGTAGCATTCAAAAATCGATTTTTTGCTTTAGTTTCTCAGATATTGAACCAAACAGAATGTGGGGATGAAACATGCATGACTGTTTATGATAAAAGTGGTGGAAAGTGATGAGAAAATAAAGAAAGAAGAGAGAACCTGAGGAATGGAGAAGGAAGGGGTGTTGTGAGAGGAAGGAAGGGAGAAGGAAGCATTCACAGAGCTCGCAACGACCTCCATGGAAGAAGGCTGGCCCCCACCTTTGCCACAACCTCTTACTTTTTCTCTTTTTGCATTATCGTTCTTTTTTTTTAAAATGAAAAAAATAAATAAATGCAACGAACTTTTTTCATTGAAAAGACACTAAACGAAACTTTTTGTTTGACATCAAAATTTATCTTATTAATTCCAGTTGTAGTATCTTTTTTTCATATTTAACTGCATCCAAATAAAAAAAAATAAAAGGGGTGGAGCGATGACACTATAATTCGAATATGTTTAAGTATATAAAATTTAATTTTAAGGCTAATTTTCATATATGGAGTTTTATATTATTATTTAATTATATATTTTTATTTATAAAATTTTTGAGATAATAAATAATTAAATCAAATATTTTTATTAATATGATAATATATAATAAAATATTTATATAAAATTTTTTTATATTAACAATGTATTAAAATTGAATTATTAATTTTAATATTTTTCTGGTATAAAATTTCTTTATGTAATCATATAATTATATATTATCATACCAATAAATATGTCTGACTTTTATAATTATTATCTTAAAAATTATATATATAATAGGGTATAATTGACTAACAATATGATTTATATTAATTGTACATCAAAATTAATCTTAAATTTATATGTAACCACAAATTTATTGTTTGTATCTATATATTATTAATTAAATATGTTTAATATATGTTTTTTTATGACAAAACGTGTTTAATATATAATTAGGATCAGTTACTCCATATTATCTTAACAAACAATTAATTATAAGTAATTAACTTAATTTTACATGTTATCGAAAAGTTAATTACTTTTACATGTGTGAGATATAAAAGAGTGTAATTATTAGTGTCACCTCTCCATCATCATACCTTTAATATGTGAAAAGTGATGCTTGGATGTCTTTATAAGCCACATCTATTTGAGGTTAATGAACCTTGGATAAATTGAAAAGGCTGTGAAAAAAAAAATTAATGACCAAACTTAAATTTAAAATTTACTACCTAATCTGTCAAATTTAATAAAATACCTAGTATAATTATAAGATTACAAGGGTAGGAATTTTAGAATACATAATCTTTTTTTTTTTTCAAAAGCTACCGATGAGTGTTAGCTCACTTAATTATCTTTCTTGTCATATTTTATCATGACTTAAAGTATAATTATTAGAATGAGAATGTTACATAGTTAAAAAGTATTGCTGTAATCATTTTATATAAATCATAATATTATTAAATAAAATAAAGTAATAAAACCCATTTATTTTATCTAAATATCAATAATTATGTTACATAATTTTAGAAGAGAATTACACCAACCTTGTATGGGGTTTAATAATATTACATTTGAAATCTTTTTCTTTACAAAACTATTTTCCGATGATCCTAAACTTCACAGAATTTTATATCAACCTCCCTTATTGTTAACGATTTGTTAACCCACTTGATAGAAATCTCAGCATGTGCCATGCACATGCTAGTTAATGGCAAATTGATAATATATTTAACATATTTTGCCAATAAAATGACAAAAACACACTCCTATCCATCGTCTTCTATTAGACCGTGAGTACAACATCAATTTACCCGACAATGACAACTCCATGGATAAAGCTCCAAAAGAAACCACATCCCATTTTTTGCTGTCTACAATGAGCATGCATAAGAGGCGTATAAACCAAACTTATTAGGCACCAATCCCTTTTTTGTTGACTTCTCTACTTTTAGATCCCTTGCCTCGCAGATTCCATTAATCATAAACCCATAAGTTTCTAACGTTGACAAATTTTCCTTCAATTTCAATTTTGGAGATCACCCTTTTTGCAATACCCATCAATAATCATATTGTAGAACACCGCATGGGGCACACAACCCTTCCCCCATCTACCTTCAATCAACTTCCTACCTTCCCCAATGTTCCCCAAGTTATATAGGCCCTTCGCCATAGGGAAAACAACTATGCATTTCAGGCATTATATAGAATAACTGGAGGCCACTAGCAACCAACCCAGATTTCTCCATGGGCCTGAATCACAATGCTCAATGCTTTGTAGTGGTGACGGCGTTTGATGCGAGAGAGGAAGGCCTTCGACATTGGGTTTTGGAGGGTGCGAAGGTGATGAACAAGGATATGAGGAAGAGTGCTTGTTGCGCTGCTATGGTTAGAGTATTTTACCCTAAGAGAATAGTGGAGCTGGTGGACTTAGTCAATTGGTAGGTGTTTAGTGCTTAGTGAAAAGGGTATTTTGGATAAAACTTTGACTTAACAAATGGCATCCATCTCTGTTTGTGTCAAGGAAGGTTATCGATATGGTTGCAAATAGAAGAGTGTCAGGTATAATATCATTAAATTTTAGGAGAGGTCAGTATAATTTTTTTTAATTTTAATAAAGTTTAGACTCTTTGTCCTTTTTATTTTCTATTTCAAGATGTAACTTTTTTAAGTAGCGGTACAACTTATTATGAAAATTTTGAGGTAAACATATTATATTTTGAGATTAATTTTAATACAGTATTAATGTAAGAAAATTTTATATTATTATTAAATCATATACTTTTATTTATAAATTTTTTTAAATAATAAATAATTGAATCAAATACTTTTACTTATATAACTATACATAATTAAATATTTGTATAAAATTTTTTCATATATCAAAATTAAATTCTTATATTTTCTAAAAAAAGATAGTAACGATAGAGCCTTAAATTTTTTTGGATTTATCTAACCATTATTCTAAAGGCACTGATTAAAATTATTTTAAAAAAATTTATATTAAAAGAATAAAAAAACTTAATTTTTAATGCATCAAATATTATTAAAATTTGAAAACTTTCCTTTTTTTAATTTATTGGTCCGTGCCCCTAAGCCCATGTCAGCACAACCCAATTTTTTATTGAAAGCAAATAAATGGTAAAGTTTAGGGATGTCAGTGGAGCGAAGTGCAAGACGAGAGATGAAAATTTGCCTCTATTCTTATCCCATGTTTGGATAGACGCCCATTTTTAGATTCTCTCATATAAATATCTAATATAGCATTATAAATTTTAAAAATATTAAAAAAATTAATGAAGAAAAATTCTAATTTCACAAAAATTTGAAATATTAAAATTAATGATATAATTCATGAAAATTATAATTAACTTTTCATTCTACATTAATATCTTATGAGAATATTGCTTATTTTTTCTATTTGTTGCGTGTATCATGATCAAAATATAATAAATTCAAATCAATATATCGTATTAAAAATAACTACAAATATTAAAAAAAAAGACAATATATATACATATATATTTGATATTTTATATACTAGGTACTTGTAAATACTAATATAGTGATCCCCAAGTTCACCCAATTTAGTAAATGGGTATTAAAAATATTGATTCTTGATACTTGTAGGAGAAAAAATTGTTCCTATAAGAGTGTTTAAATCCAATATAACCCAATCAAAACTGGTAAATTAATCCAATTCAAACCGAAAATCGATCAAAACCGTAATTGTTTGAATTGGATTGGAGCTTACCTTTTACAAATCATATGAATTAGATTAGATTTTAGATTTAATTTTTACAATTAATCCAATCTAATCCAAATTGTATAATATTATATAATAAAATTTTTATTATTAAATTTATATTTTTATTTATAATAATTTAAATTTATTATATACTTTTTTATTTATGTATCATTTTCATTTAAATAATATTTTATAAATATTTAATGACTTATTTTTATTTTTATTTATTCATCTTATGGACTTGTGTTATTTTTATTTTATAATATTATAAATTTAAAATTTTATTTTTTCAAAAAACAATGGAACCGATCCAATCTATATTACAAAAAATTGTATCAAATCTGATCAAATTTAAAATATAAATTAAATCAATTCAATTTCAACCTCTATAAATTATATTATTTAAATTAAATAAATTTTTTATTTAAGATCGATCAAAACTGGACCACAAACACCGCTAGTGCCCTGTACCCATTCAATCGAAGGTATTACGCGCGGATACCACGGGTGTAGATAAAATTGCCATCCCCAGTAAAGTTAACACCACCTCTCCGGTTGGAAAGGAAAATAAACGCGCCTTTATTGCCCTTTATGGCACGGCCTGTTCGTACACTAACATAGCATGGTAACATCGACGAAAAGTGTCGTGTCTCCCCACAAACCACCTCCCATCCACGACCACAAACACAGTCACCACCACCAGTCCACAACCGCAAAAATAACACACTTCACCACTACCACCAATTTACCTTACTCCACACTAACACTATCCAACTACATGCTATCGTTCTCATCCGTATCCAACACCACAAAGGCTTTTGTCGCTTCCTTCCTCTCCTCATCGCACCCCATCATGTCCCTTTCCAATTCCGCACTCCCCAAAACGCGGCTGAGGGGCGTCGTTTTCGACATGGACGGCACCCTCACCGTCCCCGCCATCGACTTTGCCGCCATGTACAGAGCGGTGCTGGGGGACGACGAGTACCGCAGGATCAAGGCCCAAAATCCTTCGGGGATTGACATATTGCACGAGATAGAGAACTGGGGCCCCGAGAAACAGCGCAAGGCCTATGACACCATCGCCGATTACGAGCGCCAGGGCCTTCATCGCCTCCAAATCATGCCTGGTACGCTCGTTCCCGCTGCATTGGCGCTTGTTTCCGGCAAATGGGGTGTTGTTTGTTTGTTTCTGGCTAAATGGGGTGTTGTTGAATGTTGGGTTGAACTGTTGAAGTAAAAAGTTGCAGTCTTTTGTAGTTTTTTTTTTTTTTTCAATGATGTTTTTGTGGGTCTGTCTCTTAGAAGAATTGAAGGCCTAAATCCACCCCTGGAGCTAGCTCATGGTGGTTGCTCAAATACTAGACCATACCTTTAGTTGATGGGACTCTAACACCATCCTTACGCAAAGGAATGAACATATGTAGCGTGAAGTGTGGACAACTGTGGGTGGTCCAACATAAATCGTAGGATAGGCTCTGAATTGTTGGGGTGGGGGTAGGTCCTCTCAATTCTAAGATTGTATTGTTTTTGGCAATGTTGATGAGAGTTTTTGTATGGGAAGCTAGTGTTTTATGGGTTTAGTATAGTGGGGTTGGTGAAATTTGGTGTCTTGAGCTTGTTTGTGTGTGACATTCGTCCTGAGGAGTGAGAGCTTGGTTATTTTGAGTGGTTTTGGACTGATGAGGGATTATGCCTTATACCCTACAACAATCATTAGTTTTAAAAACCATCTGTGCTATAAGCCTATAACAATCATTATCTTTAAAAAAAATATATTAAATTTTGTGGTTTAAAGCGGAGACAATGGTGGTCTAAGTAGTTGATGGTCTTACATTGGGTGTACCTGAGGGTCTCCATTTGTGAAATGGGTGAGAGAGCGTTTTAAGATTGTTGATGTGTATTATGCCTCTAGATTGCCGATGAGCCCACACACGCTTGATATGCTGGTCAATTGCGGTGCAGGTGCAGCTGAGCTTTGTGGCCTTCTTGATTCCAAGAAAGTAAGGTACGGTTAAGCACAGTATCTTCTTCTTATGTCATGGTGTTCCTGTCTGGTTATGTGTTAAACCATGGATTCTAGGTTATGACTATATTTAAATTCTAATGACTTGGATTCCTGTATAATATCAGTTTCTTTGGTGTAAGTGAATGTTTGAGCACTTCCATGCTGCTGGCTTTACTATTTAGGTTTATGTGAAATCGCTTCATTAATGTTACAAATCAATCCTATGTTGAATAATGGAATGGTATTATTCAGTAAATACTCCTGTGTTTGTTTCCTATTATATATTTCCAAACTTATTATGTACTTTTCTTAGGTCTATCTTTATAACTTGGTTTATGGTTCCTTCCGGTAACTATCAAAGGAATGGGTACTGTTTTGTTTATATTGCATTTCCCCTTGTTGAATTGTTCTAAGTTTTGTTTAAAGTTAAATTCTCAGATTTCTTTTTTAAGCAGGATTTTGTTCATTTTTTGTTGTTTTTCTGTGTTTGCACCCTTCTATGACTGAACAGCAGCAGCCTTGGTTCTGTGCTCAGGGCTCAGCAATTCCTCTTGAGTCTTGAGTTGCTGGGAGTACTAGCATAAAGATAATCTGCTGCAGGCTCAATGTATGTTCATAAACTTTTGAGGCTAGGGATCTGTAGCTACATATGCTCGATATCTCAAATTGAGATTGGGTGAAATGCTATTTTAATTATTAGACTTGGGTGTCAAGTTGCTTATTGGCACTGGTAGTTCCCACTTCTGTGGAGCATAATAGTTCACAGGCATGGATCAAAAAGATTCATTAATATGGTGAAAGAGCATATATGCTTTTGTATATCCATATAGTAACCCATGTTCATATATCTTTGCAAAGATTGTGTTATTAATGTAAAAGACTCCAAGGCACTGAGTTAGTATAATCAATTGTTTGTCTTTTTTGGGGCTATATATGTCCTATGACTTATGCTTAAAAAAATTTCTAATATGAAATTTATAATGTGATCATGCTATTTGTTAACTATTATACTATTTTTTTGAAGGAAAGAACGCATCCAATTTGTCCCAACAATAATGAAGTTATATCTTGGTAGTTATGCTTATAGAACAAGTTTAAATTACTTATGATGTACAGCTTTTTATTTTTATTCTTTATTTTTTTCAGGAGGGGATTGATCACACGCAATGTGAAGTCAGCAGTTGCTTTGTTCCATGAACGGTTTGGGGTGAGTTCATTGATAAATGCAATTGTGTATATATTCCTTTTTTCATTCTAGGGGTGTTGGGTCAAATTGATATGGGGAAGTTGTGTATGAAATTAGGTTACCCATTTTTTTTTTATATTTAAACTTTGGCTTTTTTATGGCGTGAGCTATGAATTGCACTCTAATTGCCATGAAAGAAGCTTAACTGGAATTTTACAGTGAAGCTTTCATTTGTCTATAGGCATGACATGAATCAGTCTGTGATAATGGAGAAGTTCTACTCTTGCTTGATACTTGGATAAAATGGTACTTTGTTTGTTTTATTTTCTTTATTGTCAAAATTAAAAAAGGATTGGTTTGGTGATATAATGTTAGACTGGTTCAGAGAAATAAATAAAAAGTAAACAACACCATTAATCGTGTATATTGCTATAGAGTTCTTAGACCAGGGTGGCCTGAGAACCTGAAAATGTACAGATAATGGAGGGGAAATTTGAGAGCCCCCCACTTACTCTCCTCACCACTGTATCACTCATAAGATAGCTAACTGCCTTTCCCTCCCTCTCTCTCTCACTTTTATTCTGACCCTTTGTTATTGCACTCCTATTCCAGTCCACTAACAAACTAACTAACCGGTACTCACCAACACTCATTACAACTTGGGCTCAGGCTGGCCCAATACCCCTCCCATACCTAACATAAGCCTGCCTTCTATCAGATAATTATGGTTTAGGATATAGGAAAGTCCCTTCTTTCAAAAGCATGCTTTCCATGGCACATGTCATGATGGTACTATTATTGACTGTAATTAGAATATTTGGAATTTAGCATACAACTTAAACCGTTAGTCATTAACCATTCTGTTTCTTTTAATTTTCCCTCCTGTAAAAGTTAATAAATAAGGAAAAACGAATTAAGCAACATGAACAGGAGGTTGATATTGTAGCTTCTGCGCTACTGACTAATCAATTGTATGCGAATATTCTTCTGGAAGGTCCATCTGCTATTTTCTAATATAGTCATAATAAAATGAACATGCACATTTCCCTTTCTCTTTTACCCTCTTCTTTTTGATATTCCATGATTGATAGCACGGTGAAGGAAATTACTTTTTGATTCTTGGTTCTTTCTTTTCAAGTGTCAAACACTTCCGTAATACACTGCACCTTATTGCTGCAGATTACATTTTCTCCAGCATTAAGCAGGGAATTTCGTCCTTATAAACCTGATCCAGCTCCGCTATTGCATATTTGTTCTGCCTGGGAAGTTCAACCAAATGAAGTAATAATGGTTGGGGATAGCCTTAAAGATGATGTAAGTGGTTTGTTTCCTCTCTTGATAACATTGATATTCATGATACATAACTACTGGCATGCTGTTATGGTTGTAGCTGTGCAATTTCAAGTGCATCAATTCTTATTATCATCTTTATATCTTTATATGGAAATAATGCTTGTGGATCTTTTAGTATCTATTTTCTACTTTGATTAAAGATTAATACTTTATAAAAATAATTGCAAAATCAAAGGCATAACAGTAGATATTTTCATAATAAAATTCAGAAAGGAGAGGAAAATAAGAAGATATTTCAAATATTCAAAGGTAGAGTCGGTTCTACGATGCTGACTAGTAATCTGTGTGGTCTGTGAAAGAATTTCATTATCAGTCTACAAACCAGAATGTGATTTATTGCTCATACTAGATGCGTACTGTTACTCAAGCTGTTAGTTTATTCTTGAGTTCATTCCGCAATTGGTAGTGGTATTTTCACATCACTTTGTCTAATGTTAGTTTCATGCCACTTCTGATATTTGCATTTGATTGGTCATAGAATGAGGAGGGTCCTGCACAGGGACTAAACCCTCTATAACAATAAAAAATTTTGTAATTGATGTGCAAATAACATTAACTATGGTGAGTAAAAAAAATGTGTAATAAGTGTACATGATAACTTTTATCTATGCTATATTTCTCCTTATGGAGCAACACATTCTGATAATCGGAGGCCATCAACAAATTGGTCCTCTATGTGTATGACAAAAGACAAGTACTTCAACTTGAACTTATAATGTAAAATTGAGAAACATTATTTGCATGCCTCTATGTTTGCTTGTAACTTTATTATTCTGTATTTTTAACTTTTAAAATATGATAAGTTCATTTGAACCATGACAAAAAAGTTATCAATACACAACAATAAAAAACTAGCAAAGTGAAATTTCATTGTCTTATTAGGGCATGAATAGTGTAATTGTAAGGGTGTTTGTTGCAAGTAATTGTAAAGGTGCATATATAGTTGATCTTTTTACAGTGGTTTCTTATTTCTGACAAAGCTGCAAAGCAATCTCTTTCCATCCTATGCATATGTTTTCCAAGTAAATCTGTGATATTCAGATATATTTGAAATTGGGTGGCAATTGATTGGTGTTGCTTGTTTGACTTTTTACAGGTCGCATGTGGAAAGCGAGCAGGAGCATTTACATGCTTGCTTGATCAGACGGGAAGATATGATTCTCCCGAGTATGCTGATGTTCAACATAAACCAGATTTCAGGGTGACTTCCCTTGCTGAAGTTTACTCAGTTTTGGAGGTAAATTTTGACTTGTCACCATGAGTCAAGTCTTTTTCATGAGAAAAATCACTGAAACTCAAATGGGACCATTGATTTTGTGGTTGATGCTAAGAGATTTGGAGGTGGCATATATCTTGGGATAATTTTATTCCTTACCTCTTGTAAGTTCATGAAAAGTCCCTGCAAATTTTAGGTAATGTTTGGAATATTAAAAAAATGGAAATAATTTGATTTAGAAATTAAATATTGTGATTGGGTGTTTTAAAAATAAGAAATGAATTAATTTCTAATTTTTATGAGATTTGACTCTTTTATATTTGAAATCCTATCAAAATTGAAAGGATTTGATGGAAATTGAATTGATTTTAAAATTTAAGTATAAATCAAATCAAATCAATTCTATTATTAATTATTCCAAACATAATCTAATATATTATAAACATAAGAATTGATTTCTAAATCAATTCAAATCCTATTTTTACATAATCATTCCAAATATAAAATTTAATTTATAAATTAAATCAATTCAAATCAATTCGATTTAAATCAAATCAATTCTAAAATTTAGTCATTCCAAACACTACCTAAGAGGATTTAATACTTCTTAATGATAACGTTGGTACTTGTCTTGGACAGTTAATGCAAAGTTCCATTTTCTTATCTGGGCAGTTAATACTCCAGGTTATTAGTATAAAGAAAAACAAAATTCTTCCTTCTGTCTATCGTTCTACATAATTCTGACTGAGAGTTATTGCATCACCTTATACAAAACTTCTCCTACTCTCTCTCTAATCTGTCTATATATTTGAACATACCTGTTAAAATGATGTCCTGGAATTCTTTCAACATCCCACTTCTATTAAATCATGATCAACTGAAAATAGACGTGCACATTGCTACGTGTTAAATTAGTGATAGAAGCTGTGGATTTTATTATTTGATTTGGTTGGCAACATAGCTTAATCTTCTATAGCTTACCCAGATCCTGCAAAACAGCAGGAAAAGAGGTATCCACTTTTCTCAATGAATGAATTGAAAATGACAAAAAAGGGGAGCAAATTTGTTGAAGCAGGAAAATCTGCAGTTAGAGGACATGTATTCAAATCTTGAATATGATTATTTTGTCTCTGGGAATCTATGCTAAATCTAACATCATTTAACCTTCCCAAACTGCTCTTCCATCATTATTTGAAAGGGATTGCCATTCATCGCGGTAGTAATGGCAAACTATTCAAGAGAGCATTCAATATCTATCCCACGATGACATGACATGTTGATTCAACATCTGCGAAATCTTGCAGCCAACTTTCTGTTACTGCTCTTACATTTAACTACTAAGCATGGATGAGCATAGCTGTTCCACAGAACCAAGGAATCAAGAAACTTAGTTATATGGAAATATAATGCTTTTTCATGGTTTAGTCCATGTGAGCCTCCAGGCATCTCATCTGCACGTTGATTATTGCTGACCATGTTCAAAGACGCCACTTAAATTAAATCATATTTATTTAACACCAAAAAACGAATAAAAAGAAGTTAAACCATATTTACTTAAACCACCTACCAGGTGGGGCTTTTCCGCTCTTGTTCTCACTTACATGACGAGTAGCATATCTAATTTTGAGTCATGAAAGATCACCAAGGAAATGCTATCAGAGATGGCTGAGCTATCTGGCTGGCCCATTTTCAATGTTTGCTATACACTTTTTTTCGTCTCATCAATACCAGGAAATTTATGCCAGAATATCAGCACAAACATCACCTGTCATTATTGATACAATGTCATCCAGGATTTCATAGATTAAACTAGAACAAGGAAGAGCTTTGTCAGCAACCGCAAAAGAATGAGCCTAAATACTACTAGTTATCCAACTGCAACCTGGAAATTTTGAGTAGTTGCTAGGGAAGTTTGAAAAAGGCCTCAATCTGCAATATTTAAATAAATTTTGAGAGAAGAGGGGGTTTTGGGGGGGGGGGGGGGGGAGGGAGAAGCTTAGGCTGATGCACCCTTGGGTGGCAATAACTTACTTCCCAAACTCAGCATAAGCACACATTTACAAGATTTCCAATATTTTTGTAGTTTACTTAAATGTATGCTGAGGCAGAAATGCAGTAATTTGGTTCGACGGGAAATGCCTCCTAGATAGTAGTCCATCATCTGTTGGCCTTAAGTTGCGAACATGTGATGATATACAGATTAATAAAACAGGTAGCATGATCTGGTACTGGTACGTCTATTCAATGGATGAAAGCCAAAACTTTTCCACAGGATCTTTACTTTGGATCTGATGCTCGTATACCATGGCGCTTGAAGAATTCTCTAAATCCATAAGCACTAACGTCATAGTTGAACTGCACGTGCACAAATACATGAAAATCAGACTAAACACTTTTAATATTTCACTCATAAAAGCTCGCATAATAGCATATTACTTTTCCTTTACTACTTAGGTATAGATTCATTTTGCAATTTTATTTCAAAGAGAAGTTCAACCAAAAAATTATAAATTCAAAATCAGTTATGGATACTATTTGCTTGAAAGTGGTCTTCCAAGGTGCCCTCTAGACCTAAGGAGCATAAAAAACTTACAGGCAAGACCTTCACATTGTATTTAGTGATATTTGGATCAGCTACCTTCCCCTGGTTAGCTGCCTGTATAGTAGAACACGAATCTCAAATTTCAGTAAAGGTTTACATGGCCAGGAAATCACTCAAGTGATTAACCTATGAATAAAAATGATATTATAGCAACAGAATTTATGCTTTCTGGTCAAAGACCAAGTAACGAGACTGTAACGAACAAGTAAAGAATACTATACCTGTTCCGGACTATGAAATATTTCAATGAACGGATACTCGTTTTTCTGCCGAGTTATACAAAACCCAGGATATTTTGGACATTCAACCTGAAAAGTACCGGAAAATTACCAGTTCATCAATGAGCAACAACAATGCTAGAGAGTATGCAGAAAATAAGTACCATGAACAATAACCTACACGCATGAATTTCACATGTGGATAGGACTCAATAGCAGCTTCCTCTAATACTTTGTCAAGATGTTGTGTGTAATTACCCCTGCATCATTCAATAGTTAGTGGTTATTCCTAAATCTATCTAGTTTTTTCTTTTCCCCGTTCCATTCAGATGTAAAGTAAACTTCAAAGTAGGGGCAACCAAATAATGATTCAAGTGCTGCCTCCAGGTCACCTTATAGTAAATGCAGCAACCACAGGATAACCTTCATGAAGGAGTTTGACAAACTCACGCTCAGAGGTAAAATGAATAACCCGTGATGGTACAAGATCCTTTGGGTAACCAGTATAATACCTAATATTATCACAAATAATTCAGAGAAATATATCACTTTACAATAATATGCAAAGGATCATATGAGGTGAAACTGCCCCTAGAAAAAAATGCATACAATAATGTCCATATCAATGAAGCTGGAGCATTGTGCCATAAGAACAAAGCTATCATTTGAGTTATGCAAACTGTGCTACCATAGTCAATCACATCTAAACTTTATTAGTAATGGACAAAGATTTGAAATTTGAAATTAGCTTCCAAAGATTTTTTTGGTAATAGCCAAGTCATACCTGCACGTTGAACGAAGATGACTGATCATTCGATCAAAAAACGAAGGATCTTCCATTTCGCAGAGTAATACAACGGGTTATGATATCCAGTTCCTGCAGCATAAATTAATTGTGCATCTAAGAACAAGCCAAAGTAGTATTGATACATTAATGCCATCTACCTTCTCATGCACAGATCAAATCTAATCAAAACATTCCAAACACAACTTAAAACCTTGCTTGCTTAACTTCTTCTATGATCAAGCTGTCCTATGCTTAAAGATTCAATTGAAGCATTTTATCAAACAGCTAGTGAGCATTGTACTGATGAGGCATGATGACATTAAAATGCCAAAACGAAAAAAAAAAAAAAATGCAAAGACATTGGAGGCTTAAATGAGGTTGACAATGATTGTGTGTGAGTGAGTGAGTGTAGGAAATGCAATGCTTCCTACAACACTTCCAAGTTCAATCAAATTCTTTTACCCAATTTCCTTCACTTTCCCAGCACCCAAACAGAAAATAGAACCGCGGTCGCGACTGCAGTTGGCAACTAATATCGGGCTGGAAGAGTCTAAGTTTGGGCCCGGGTGGGCCTTGGTTCTGTGCTCAGGGCCCAGCAATCCCCCTTGGCTCGAGTTGCAGTGAGTAATGTACTAATCTATGTTAGTAAAATTTTGAGGCTCGGTGTAGCTACGTATGCTCCATATCTCAAATTGAGATCTGGATGAAATGCCGTTTTAGTTATCAGAAACGAGCGTTTAGTTTAAGTTGCTTGCTGGCACTGGTAGACCTCACTTGTATGGAGCATAGGCATGGGCCACACAGATTCATTAATTAATTTGGTGGAAGAGCGTATATGCTTTTATATATCCATATTGTAATCCACGTTCACACGTCATTGCAAAGATTGTGTTACTAACATAAAAAACCTTAAGGCACTGAGTAAAATCAATTATGTCTTTTTTGGGGACTATATATGTCCTATGACTTATGCTTAAAAACCTTTTTAATATGAAGTTTATAATGTGATCTTGGTATTTGTTAATTAATTACCATTCTACTTTCTTGAAGGAGTCCCAACAATAATGAAATTATGTTGTTGGTAGTTATGGTATATGAATTGCACTCTATTTATATTTATAGATGGTATATTTGCAAAAGAGAGATAAGCTAAAAATCTTTTTTGGGTTTTTTGTTGGTGGTTGTTTTTTGTTTTTTTTGGTGTTTGGGGGAGAGAGAGAGAGAGAGGGGGGGGGGAGAGGGGGGAAGGTAGCATAATCCATTGAATCTGCTAACATGAGAACTGTCGAAGCAACTAGCTTTTGGCAAAAAATCAGCCACCATATTGCTTTCTTTGAACACATGCTTGACGTATCAATTCCACTCTCTGTTTAGCACCTTCTTGCTGTCTTCAATCACCGCTCCATGGACAATATAATAGCAAGAATCACCATTCACCAAGTTTACTGCCGCAATGCGGTCTGATTCATACGTTACCCGTCCAAAACCGAAGCTCAATCTTTAACAAAGCAACATAGCCTGTTAATGTTCTGGATTCTTTAATATCCCACTTCTATTAACTCATGATTAACTGAAAATAGACATGCACATTGTCATATATTAAATTAGTGATAGAAGCTCAGCATTTTAATATATGATTTGGTCAGCAACAGCACATAGCTTAATCTTCTCTAGTTCACCCAGAACCAGCAAAACAGCAAGAAAAGAGGTATCAACTTTTCTCAATGAATGAATTGAAAAAAAGAGAAGAGGGAAAAGAAGAAAAGGGGGGGTGGGGGAGCTGTTGAAGCAGGAAAATCTGCATTGGCTACATGTATTCATATTGAGTATAATTATTTCGCCTCTGAGAATCTATGTTAAATGCCTAAACCTAACATCATTTAATCTTCCAAAACTGCTCCTTCATCCTGTATTGTTTGAAAAGAATTGTCATTTATCTCAATAGTAGTTGTGAACTAAGAGAACGTTCAAGCTAACAAAAAAATTAGGAAAAGGGGAATTCGAAACTTAAGATACAACACTTCTATCCCAATGCGACATGGGCTGTTGAATCAACATCTGCTAACACTTGCAGCCAACTTTCTGTTACTGCTCTTACATTTAAATGGAAGAACTCTGCATCAGGTTGTAAATACGAATGTTAACTCCATCCATATCCCCTATGCTCCCATCTTGTTTGACTGTTTGTGGGTAGCTTATATGCTTTTGTTATCCCAAGCAGTAATAAGGCCTGATTGTGATTGAATGAAATATCTTTACCTACTAAGCATGGATGAGCAGATTTGTTCCTCATAACTAAGGAAGTGAAGGAACCTTAGGAGGAATTTTTTCAAGAATTAATGGAAATATATTGCTTTTCATGTTGAACTACATGTGAACCCCCAAGCATCTCATCTTCACGTTCATTAGTTGCTCAGTCTCTCAGAGGGGACAACTGCACTCACCTTGTTTAAAAGTGCCACTTAAATTAATCATATTTACTAAAACCACCAACAAGCTGGGGCTTTTGTGTTCTCTTGTTCTTGCTTAAGTAACGAACAGCACGTCTAATTTTGAGTCACGAAAGATCAGCAAGCAAATAGTATCAGAGATGGCTGAGCTCTTTGGCTGAGCACTTTTCAATGTTTGCTACATATTTTTAAAGACTCATCTCATCAATACCAGGAAATTCATGCCAGAATATCAACATCAGCACAAACATCTGTCATTATTGTTACCATGTCATCCAGCATTTCATAGATTAAATCAGAAGAAGGATGAGCTTTGTCAGCAACCGTAAAAGAATGAATCTTACCATTAATAGTTATCCAACTGCAACCTGGAACTTTTCTTAGACCTCTTGCTTTCATCATTGTCCTCACCTTAGTTACCACATCCCATCTTCTATGAGAAGCACATGTATTTGAAAGCGAGATATAATTTGAAGGGTTTTCAGGTTCTAGCTCTAAGAGACACCTATATGCCAGGTCTCTTGTCATTGGATTCCCATGCATTATAGAGGCACTTAAAAGAGATCCCCAAACACTTGGACCAGGATCTAGAGGCATTTCTTTGATGAACTGTAACGCTTGATCAAGCCGGCCTGATCGACCTAACATATCTACAACACAAGCACAAATTTCAACTGTTGGTTTCATTTCATGCTTAGTCATCAGTGAGTTATATATACTAATGCCTTCATCCACCAACCCTGACTTGCTACAAGCAGAAAGAACACCAACCACTGTTATCATGTCTGGTTTGATCCCTTGCTGAAGCATCTTGTAATACGTAATTACAGCTTCCTCTCCTTTCCCATGTAATCCATATGCAGATATCATTGAACTCCACGAGATACCATCTTTAAAGTATGAACCATTGTCAAAGACTCGTCTTGCATAATCCAAACTCCCACATTTGGAATACATATCAACCAAAGCATTACATAGGGAAATATCACCAGTTAACTCCATCTTAATAGCAAACGCATGTACTTGTTTCCCTCCAGTTAATCCAGCAAGCAAGCCACAAGCTGGAAGCACACTAACAAGTGATACTTTATTGGGTCGGATTCCATCCTGCATTTGCATCTCACGGAACAGAACCAATGCATACTCAGGTGCTCCATTCTCTACATAACCATTGATCATTGCCGTCCACACATATACATTTCTACTCTTCATTTGATCAAACACTCTCCTGCTAAGAACAACCTTATTACTCCTCGAATACATATCTATCAAAGAAGACCCCACATGAACATCCGAACCCATCTTCAAATCCAACCCATTCTTCACAAGACAACAGTGAAGTTCCCTCCCACAATCCCATTTCCCACTACTACTACCACTACTGCAACACAGTGGCAAGAGACTCGCAACCGTAAAAGCATCCGGCTCAAACCTTTCAGATTGCATTCTTGTAAAAAACTTCAACAAAAAATCATCATCGGAATCACAACCACTACTTCCCAATGCAGCATACCCAGAAATTATAACATTAAACGAACCCACATTCCTCTGAGGCATTTCATCAAACATCTTCATCGCATCACAAAACACCCCACACCTACAATACATCGCCATCACGGAATTCGCAACCACAATATCCGACACAAACCCAATCCTCACATTCTTCCCATGAACCAATTTCCCATAAACCAAGTCCTCAATCTCACCGGAAACCTTGGAAACCGTTGCGAGAGTGTAATCATCGGGCAACACACAGCGACCCATTTGGCGGAACAACTTAAGGGCATCATCAAAGTCGCAATTTTTCGCATACCCATTAAGCATTGAATTCCAAAGGTAAACGTTCTTGGATTCAACGGACTCGAAAACGCGCCTTGAAATGGTTGAATTTCCGCACGTGGCGTACGCAGAGACCAGCCTGGTGATGAGAAAGGCGTTTTGGGAGATCCCATTTGCGAGGATTTGAGCGTGGGATTGCTGGGTGAGTTTGAGAGAACGGTGGTCGATGCAGAGCTGAAGGAGGTGGAGGAGATGGAGGTGGTGGTGCGGTGTGTGGAAGACAGTGGCTGAAGCGTAATAACGAGAGGCTGTGAGGGTAAATGTTCTACAGAGATTCATACGAGATGCTGTTCCCGTTGTGACTGAGTTTTTTATTTTGGCGGGTTCAAGAGGATGGAGAGTTGGACGGGAGGCTTGCGGAAAAGGATATGTGTGTAATTTCTTATTTATTTATTTATTTGTCAACTATGCTCAAGAGCTAGAAAAATTTTGCCAAAATAAAAGTTATTATATATTATTGACCTTAAATAAATAAGTGAGTCCTTTCAATTTATATCATTCAATAACTTTTATAATATTTATAAAAAATTTTGATAAATATTTTTTAATTAGGAAGCAATTTTCTATTCAAAATTACTAGTAGTGTTTATATATAAGTAAAATTTTAAATTGATTCTCAAAAAAATTGTGAGCAAGGATGTTCAAAACCGATTTAAACTGAATTAAAGCTGAAAATCGACCCAAAAATATTGAAAAGCAATTAAAATCGAAATTAATTAGTTTTAATTGGTTCTTGTTTTATAAAAACCAATCTATTTGGTTTGATTTTTTATTTTAATTTCTAAAACCAAACCAAATCGATAATATATATATATATATATATATGAGATATATTACATATTATATATTACCTATCTATATGTATACTTTTACAAATATACATGTAAGTATATTCTATAATATTTTAAGAATTTAATTTAAATACACTGACAGTGTAAAATAGTTTTACACTGTCAATCAATGGAAATGGTGGAAAGTGCCAACATATCAAAATAACCACCCATTATAATGAGGGACCCACCATGAATTCTCACTTTCCCCTATTTCTATTGGTTGACAGTGTAAAACTATTTTACACTGTCAGTGCATACCAATTAAACTCATATTTTAATACTAGAATTATTCAAGTATTCTTTTTATATCTTAACTCAATATTTTAGATTTGTAATTATCTATTATTTTTTTAATTTACTCAAAATAAAATTTAATTTTTATACTTTATAAAATTTTTTATTAAAAAATCGAAAATCGAATTAATCCAAACTGATTTTAATTGGTTTGATTTCTCAATTATAATCAAATCGAACTGAACCAAATTGAAATAAAATTTATTATTTGGATCGGTTGGTTTTTTTTTTCCTAAAATTGGATCAAACCAAATCGCGAACACCCCTAGTTGTGAAATATCAATTTAGTCCTTAAAAAAATTATAAGACATCAACTTGGATCTTGAAATATTTTTGATATCAATTTGATCCTCAAAATATTAAAATTCATTTTAAGTTAGTACAAACTTCTTTTCATCTTTTGTATTAACTTGAAATGAATTTTAATTTTTCAATGACCAAATTGATGTCGCAGCTTTTTTGATAATCAAATTAATATCACACAACTCTTTCAAAGACTAATTTAGGGTATGCACATTTTTATATATTCATTTGAATTGGATTGTATTTGACTTGGTATGATTTTCACTGTATTTGATTTTAATTTCGTTATGTTCCAACTAATGATCTGAGTTAAAATCAACTCCATCATTTGATTAGAAAAAGGATTGGTTAAATATTATATTAAGACAAAAAAAATGAATTTTAACATTATATACAGACAAAAAAACATTAAATATAATCTAACTTTATTATAAGGTTCTTTTTAACAAAAGCTACAATATATATTTTAAAAATAAATTATATAAATAAAAAATATTGACATAGTATACATCTTATTATAAGGTTCTTTTTAACAAAAGCTACAATATATATTTTAAAAATAAATTATATAAATAAAAAATATTGACATAGTATACATCACTTATTAATTTAAGTCAAGAAAATTAATAAGTATAAGTCTTATGATATTTTGCAACATTAAATTGAGTTGGAATGACATGAAATATGACTCAAACCTAATTCAAAAATACATTGAGTAAGATTGTCAAATTAGGTTAAGCATGAGCATCCCACTCAAAACCAAACTTCTCAATTTCTTCTTTTTTTTCAAACAAAATTATTGTATCGTCTTTTAGAATTTTCCTAATTTTTCTTTTATTTTCATTATCCTGATCAATTCTTTTTCATTTCTTAAAAAAAAAAAAATCTTTCTACTTGTTTTATGCACGTGTATCCGTGTTTTTCTTTGCAACGATGGTTGTAGTAGGTCACCACAGAAACAACGTAGATAGCCGAAAACATATTAATGTTGGATTCAAATGATTTTAAAGCAAAAAATGTTATTTGTACTCATTCTTATGACTCACTCCTAATTAATAATTAAAAAATATTTTAATAAATTCCTTAAAATAAATAACAAAAATGAGTACAAATAACAATACTTCTTAAAAATTAGACCTCACTTGGAACTGTGTCATTGGTACACTGAAAAGATTAGCTAGGTGTTGCACGTACAGTATTAAACTATCAAAAAGCAGATCGAATTGGTGAATCATTTAATCTGGATCAGATTCTTGATCATAACCAGCTGCTTTGATATCTGACTCATCATTTTTTACTAGTATTTTTCTGATGATTTTATGGGTTAATTTTGATCTCCTTATTTTTTATTTTATTTGTTATTAATTTTCTCATTATTTTTTTTAAATAAAGCATATATTATTTTATTTATTACAAAACTAAAGTAAATTTCTTGCATTAAAATGTATCATGGCCTCTTTGTAGCAAGAGTCGTAAAACTTCTATTTTTATTATGTGAATTTTGCAAAAACATAACTTTATCATAAATCTCAAAAAATAATAAAGTCAACAAATAATAAGTCATAGAATAGAATTAGCATATCAATTAATAAAATTGAAGTAACAACAAAGAAATTAAAGATTAATACAGAATTTGCTATAGTACCATACATACAAAGGTAATAAAATTATTTCTAAAATTTATTAAAAAAAAAAAGGCCGCATTGTTTTACCTCATGGAATAACATGAGTTTAACTTTCAAGTTATTTATTATTTCATTAATTAAAGAATATTTATGCAACAATACAAATTAAAAGAAGTAAGAAGTAGAAATAGCAAATATTTAGCAACAAAAGCATTCAACACATCTTACCTAGAAGATGGAGGAGTGACAATTAAGAGGAGATAGGAGGTAGCGATAGCACTGAGCGAGGTGGTGGCAGTAAAGCAGCGGAGAAAGAAAGGGTAGGATGGCAAGATGTAAAGAGAACACACTAGAAAAATGAGAAATGATTGCTTCATGTGGCTAATTTCACTTGAATATGGAGTGCTAGTAATGTAAAAAAAAAAATTGTTTGACAGCAACAATAATAAATGTCTTGGAGCCACTTTTTTAGTTAAAGTAGCTTATTGAAAAGAAAAATTGGTTATTTGTTTTCTCAAAAGAAAATTGCAAATGCTTTAATAGAGGCTCACAAAATCCCACAACATTTTAGTCTAGCATTTTTGCCAATAGTTAAAAAGTAATAAAACACAACAAAAACAAAAACCTTACATAGAAATAGCATAGCTAGTTTTCTACCCTAGAATGTATAAGCTAAGATATTTACCGGGCGGTATGTCCTATTCAAATATCTAGAAATAGCATAACTAGTTCCTACCTTAGGGTGTACAAGCCAACAACTAAACTAAGCTCCTCGATCATCTTAAGAGAGGCTTCTGCAAAATGCAGTGAAATAAACCTCTCCATTCTTGATCCCACCAATATCACTTTTATTCCCCTTCGCTCACTTAACACATGGCAGCTTTGATCTTAGAGTGGAGACTAAGGGGAGACCTCTAATTGCTCCACTCGATGGCGGAGGAGGAGCGAAGGGAGTAGGTGACAACAAGAAGGAGAAGGCAAGGGATCAGTAAGAAGCATTGAGACCAATAGGAGAAGAGAAGAAGGTTCTAGACAAAGAGGAAGAGAGTAAAAATTTTCAGGGTATTTTAACATAAATAATTTATCTTTAATAGTAATTTGAAGTTGTCATGTGGCACTTAAAGATAATTCATTTAGTTATAGATAATATATTATCACTTGGATTCAGTTTTATTTTATTTTATTTTATTGATGAGTTATTCAAAAATATTTCCATGAACATTAAAAGACTAAGACATGTATTAAAAATAACAGAATGTTTTTTAAAATATTAAAAGTACAAACAATACTTTACTCTATTTCTAAACAAAATTAAAAAAATTGTTCAGACAATCAAAAGTTAAATTAAATGGAAATTTGGTTTTCAATTGACAGCCATAACATATATGATTTCCGTTTCAAAGAATTATAAAATAATAAAGAAAAGTTCTCCAGAGTTAATTATAAGGCATAGCACTATGCACAACTATATGCTTTTCCTTTTAAAAGTTTTATAACCAGTGAATTGTTGAAATATGAGTATTATGATTGTACCAATACCATATTAAATTTTCCCTCATCATTATTTACCATTAGATTGCCTCTGCAGTTTGATCTATGGCTATGAGTAAGGTGAATATTCAATGTTCCCTTTTTTCAATAAACATTTTAAACGCTTCCAAAAATGAAAACTAAGGTAGTGCTGTTTCGGGGAACGCAAGAGAGACAGGAGCGCAGGAGCGATAATCTGATAGAGAGAGGATAAAAGACAGAAAGTAATTAGTGGGGATAATTTTAGCGGGAAAAATTTTGATTGAATTGTAATTAAAAAGTGCCATATATATATATATATATATATATATACCCCAGCCTTCAGATTGCTCAAAGAAAGAGCATATAGGAATGCTCAAATCAAATCTGCAAAGAGGAAAAGAGAACGAATAAGAGGAAGGCGTAGAGAGGAAGCCAAAGAGCCATTTCAGCTTGGGATCTTGGAAGTACTCTGCCTTTTGGACGTCGCATTTTCAAGTGAAGATTTTTTGCGGTAGTGTTTTGGTATATCGGTGCCATTGAATTTTTGTGTTAGTTTAATCATATAAATTTAACATTAGTATAGAAGCATTTTTATATAATTATTTGATCTGTATTATTATATTAATGAAATTATTTAACTTTTACAATTATTACATTAAAAGTTACATCTACAACTAAATAATAATGTAAAATTCTTTATAGTTAACAGAAAATTAATATCTAAATATATGTGGACTTGATACCTATGTAAATAAAATTGTGTCCTATCAGTCAATGGAGTTGGTTTACTTGAATTTTTTTTTTTTTTTAAGTCTTGCAAGCTCAGTTTACCTAATTCAATCTTTATGTTTTATTATGACTTAAGTTTTACTCTTAAGCTCTCACTTTGTGTGCGAATTGACTGTTTCTTTTATTCATATTTTGTCGTAATTTAACTTTAACTTCTAAATTTTCACTACCGTAAAATTTATTTTGATCTTATATTAAAGCTATTTTTGTGCACTTTCTTTAGACAATTAAAGGAAGGTGTTATAGTATTTATAAGTTGCTCAAGTTATAACATATCAACGTGGTGACAGTCAGTTAGACTTCTATTCTACTCTTTCATCCTCGGCTTTGTACGTAAAGACTCACTTCACTGTATCTCACCTCATAATCCATTCTTCAAGTTTTAAAACAGTATACTGATTTTATCGTAATTGAAGGTTATTATGAAATTTCTAGTTTGAGCTGAGTTGTTACATTATCCATACAATAATAAGTAGATAAGGAAAGATTATAACTGCAAAATAAGTCTACCGTACTACTAAAATCTTTCACAAAGATCAAAGTTCTCACATTTAGCAAACTCGAAGTCCATATCTAACGACTCACCTTAGCAATAATGTATGCGCGAGACATTGGATCTCAAGCCCTTAATTGAAGCCAAAGAGAAGCCTACCATTTATTAGGAAACACAGAACATGTAACTACGTCATTTGTTTCCACCATTGATTTGACCGACTAAACCGATCGAGATACTATGTGGAAGCCTTGTTAGCTTGATCTCAAACTTAATTTTGCAATTACATCGGTTGGATTATGTAATTCATTTCACTGTTCTCCTATAAACATTATATTCCTTTTAAAACTAATTTCTTATTATAGAAATTTTTGCAAGAGAATACTTATGCAACTATACTTTTCAGATAATAAGTTTTGTCGTATCATCAAGGTAGAAGAATATATTCATAAATAAATATATACTCAGTTATACTTTGCCAAACACTCCCTGTATGCATATAAACTCGGTACTTTGACAACGTAGAAAAAATTATGGGTATATTGTTTAGGTTCATATCGGTAGCAGTAATACTGTGATGATCTGTAATTAAAAAATTCATAATTATTATGCCACCGTTCCTTTTTTAAAAGGTAGAGATATTTGGAGTGACTTGTCTAATATTTATTGACGTTTTTGTCTATCATAAATTTTTGAAAATCCATTAAGAAACAAATAAATATTTTATAATTCTCTTCTCCGTAATACTAGTAAACATAAGAAAAAGTTGGACTGATTGAATTCTGATGCCTATGTGGTTATGGTTCCTTAATCATCCTAGTTCATTTTAGTATATTTGTGTATTTTATCTTTGATGGAGATTAAAAAGATTCTTTACAATATAAAAGAGAATAAAAAGACACATGATTTAGATTCAAAAGGTGCAAACGATCTCACAAAAAACTTGTGCGGGCGATACATGTTTAGATTAACTTAATTTTTATTTTTAAAAAAATTAATCAAAAGTTTATTCTTGAGACTTTCACTTTCTAGTAGCATAGAGTCATAGACTTTTTTTTTTCGTTTTGTGAGTGGAAAATTAGAAGCCAATGATCAAGCATATCTACGGATAAATGAAATTAACTCCAAGGGGTGATATATTATCACTCATCGAAATTGACACAATTCGTATAAAAATTATTTAATAAAAATACTGCATCATTTTTTTTAATTAAAAAGGCTGAAATAAACGCGCCTTAATTAATGTTGTAAAACCTGACTTTTACGTGTAGTGAGTTGGAATTTATTTTCTGACCAAAAAAAAAAAAAGAACTGCAATATCAAACAAGGTATTTCACACAAAATTATATTACAAAATTACTTGACCAGTCACATTTAAAAAGAGCGAAAACCATGAAGAAAATGGTCGATATATAAAACGCAAATACTATTGCTTTATTATCATCAATTCGTAAGTTGTTCAACGAAATAATGTTATTAGGATATAACAAATTTTCTTAAGTAAAAGTTCATTATGAATTGACATAAGTTATTCTTAAGACACAATTGTTTTTAAAATTCACGGCAAAAAGTTTTTTTTAATACCTTTTTTATAATTTCATATTTAAAAGTGATTTTACTTTTTATTATCTAAATTAAATCAACTATTCTAAATCAATTTTTGAAAGAATTTATTTGTAAATGTAAAAAAATTTTACACAGGTATTCAATTGTGTACTATCATATCAGTGAAAGTGTTTGATTCAACCACTTACTAATTTAAAAATTTTACAAATAAAAACATGTGATTAGATGACAGTATAAAACTCTTTTATATTATTAATACATCAAAATTAATCTCTCTTTGAAAATGGTTGCCAAACATAAATAAACTCTTTTAATATTAATTCTCTCAAAATCATTCCTTTAACATAAATTCTTTTAACACTAGTCTAAACCTAACAAATATTGAGTATAAATTTATAGAGGAATTTCTCCTTCATGAAGATTTCTGGTAGTGTCACTCCTTATTCAAGTTCCGGATTCTGAAACTATCATATGATAGAATAGATACTGGCTAGCACAGAATGCCAGAATCAGTGATACTTTTTATGGACATGTCTAGGGTATAATCAACATGTAAAAAGATCATTTGTGAAATAAAAAATGATATCGTGTGAGAATGTGAGATTTGAAGAATCCAGTTCTGGCTATCTTAGTTAAAGCCTAATCCCAAATTGATTCACTTGAAAGAAATGAAAAAATAAGAGAGCATTTGTATTATGTGTTGCTTAAACAATCCTAAAGAATATGATGACAAATATGTCATGAAGAACTCGATATTACTGGGGCCAAAAGTGTCCTATAAATATAACCTATGCTTCAACAGGGATTTTTTTATTTATTTATTTTTTGTAATAAGTTGAAGGAGATACTCGTTGTATAATATCCAGATATGATCTTGGACGCATCAATACTTACAAAATACTTATAGTAATTTATTAACGAAAATTTTAACAATCAAATCAAGTCATAACACGCATATGACAAAAGGTTAGCCAACACTGTGCGCTTGAAAAGGATTTTCTTTACACAGTAATGGCACGCTTTGGCTTATGTATAGTTAGCTTTCCAATCCAAATGACGCAAAGGGCAATTAATTAGTTTCCTTTAGGTGCTTTATGGAGTTCAACTTTTACGCTTCTACTTCCACTTTGGTTTCAGACAACGTGCAAGAGGAAAAGCAAACATCTGAGACTCATTGTTAAGATCATGTAAAGGAAGTCTTGTTTATCATTCTTCTATTTCTTTCACTTTCCTCCTTATTTTTTTAGATGCAACAAAGTTGTCTATACTTATTGTTCCCAAAAAAAAACAATCAATAAAACACAAAAGCAAAGTTCATTTCAGCCTTTCTCTAAGCAAAATTGAGACACTCTTTTATTGACAGGTTACATAAACTTGCCTTGAGAATATCACTTACTACCACTAAAGACCACACCTTATGCAACAATTAATCCTAACTCCACGAGCTCCTAGATTTTGGAGCCTTATCAAGCCATGACTCAAATTTGGAGTACTATGCTTCTAAGCTTCTTAGCAGAATTCAAGGCTAAACAAAAAAAGCTTTAACAAAATGGAGCAACTAAACTGGCTTTGCTTGTAGCACTAGCTGCACTAAAATTGCAAAGAACATCATCCAAGTTCCAAAGTCCATCCCACAAAATTTCCTCGTTTGAGGATTCTGGCGCTGAGGCATTGCCATTGAACATGGAGTAGTAGTATCCCTGTTCTTCTGTTGAGTTTGAGTACATGCTGACCAGTTCTTGAGTCTCTTGAGACCTGGAAGGGACCCTATGGTCATTTTCCTCAAGCAAGTTCATGATCCCTTTCATGTCCAAGTTGAATTGCAGTTGTTGTTGCTGTTGAACATGCTGCTGCTGCTTCAATTGTTGTTGTTGTTGCTGCTGCTGTTGAAATTGCTGCCTCCTCAAGAGGCGATTTTTGGCCTTTTCAGCAGCATCAGAGGGACTCTTTGCCTTTTTCTTGAAATGGGTCCTCCAATAGTTCTTTATCTCATTGTCAGTTCTTCCTGGCAAGCTTCTTGCAATTGTTGACCACCTGTAAGTTGTTTTGTTTTGATTTAGCAGTCAAGACCTTAGTATAAAGCTCTTAAGAAGTTCTTCAAATCGAGATAGCATGAAGCTCTATAATTATGCTCTCAAGAGAGTGAGAACTCAAAATTTACCTGTTTCCCCACCTAGCATGCAGCTCTAGAATTATGCTCTCTTCTTGTGGTGTTATCTGACCCCTCTTGAGGTCTGGTCTCAGGTAATTCACCCATCTCAATCTGCAGCTCTTCCCATTCCTTTTCAGTCCTGTCAAAGGAATACATAATCAATCATTTAGACACAAGATTAAGGAAAAGGAAAAGCATAGAAAGAAGAAAGTCTTAAGGGTAAGAGTCAAGAGTTAAGGATTATGAAAAACATGGGCATAAAAAGGCCACATGAAGAACTTATGGCACAAGGGTTATCAATTTAATGAGTAGAATTTGGAAGCAACTTTACTTGTTTTATGTTGTTATAGTTGTGGTGTCACTTCTAATGTCAAAATCAATTGATATTGAACTACGGCATAAAGCATATAACCTGTGTTAGGAATTAAGAAGCAAAACATAGTCTATAAAGTTTGGTTGGAACCTGCAAGCCTAGCAACAGAGTTCCATCTGCCTTCACCATGCAGCTTGACATACTCAATGAGCAATCTGTCCTCCTCAGCAGTCCAAGGTCCCTTTCTCCATCTCTCCTCCTCTACAACACCCCAACCCATGTTTCCTGCCATAACTCCCCAATACATTCAAAAGGGTTTTCCAATAAACTTGGCCCTTAGCTAGGTAGAGTTTGTTTGCCAAATTCTAAGGTGCTGATTTGTGTGTAGTATTTGCTGCATATTTATACCTGCAACTATGCCCCAACTTGATTCTATCAGTCAATCAATCAATCGTCATTTTCTTATAATCCCTATCCATTTCATTATTTAAAGTACGGTTAATGCTGTTTAGTAAAAAAATAATACTTTGTGCATAACAACAAAACTCACTTCTCACCTGACAATAAAGTGAGACAATAAAATCAAAGTTGCACAAATTAAAATAAAATCAGATATGATTAAGAGATAAAAATTATGTAAATGTAAAAATGATTTGTGTGTAAATATGTGTAAGTAATGCTATTTATTCTTAATAAAAACAAAAGAGCAAGTGAATAAAATTTTCTAAGTGACATTAAAAAAAAATGATTAATTGCACCTTCACCGAAATGCCCTTACCTCTATTATTTGCATCTGGTTGATGTTGGCCTTACCCTTATGATAAGCCCCCAGCTTGAAGCAAAATCTACTTCCTCACCAAGAAAATCTTGAGCCAATGAACGGGTTGGAAGATTGCAATTAGTCAATTATGGAATGGCATGTCATTTTAACACAAGGGCATGTTAGTAAATTCAAGAATGTGCTAAGCTATTAGGTGACATCTTTAATTTAACTACGGATGAAAACAAAGTACGTTTGTAGCATTTGTTCGATGCTAAAGTGAATAAAAACAAACAAAAAAGAAGGAGAAATCTTGTTGTGTGAGGACACGTGTGAGGTAGGGTTATGCATCTAGACACAAAGTTACTAGTTAAGAAGCACAATACAAGGGATGGCACATAAAATATTAATGGGTGGTTGTCATTTTTAACAATGAAAATTACAAGATCCCCAATGGGCATTCCCCAGGTGTTGCATTGGCTTACTTCCTTAGGGGATCAATACATATGATGTCAATCAAATTTCATTAAAATATTATAAGGTTGGATACCATTTTGGGTATTGGGTGAATTAAGTAATCACGTTATGATGTGTGGAACGTCATCTAAGGGACAGGTGTTGCCTTGTAATTATATTTTTGGAAAGATTATGCTTGGTGGACTGCTGGAGGCATGAAATCTTCCATGATTTTTAAACGACGAATTTTCGATCAAAAGAAAAAAAAACATTATTATAGAAAGCCCTTTTTTTTAATAGGTAATAAAAGCTCAAAATCCTCCACGGATTTTTTATAGAAAGCACATATGCACGGATTTGACACGACTCCAATTGCAATATGTGAATATAGCAAAATCATAAAATTATAAGATGAGCTGAGAGGTTTTTGAGGGTCATTTTTAAGGTATAAAATTATTTATATATCTCTATCCAATAATTTAAATTTTTAAGATAAATAGTTTATGATAGATAATATCAAAATAATCTCTTAAAATAGTATTCTAGAAATAATTATGTTTTCACGTTTAATTAGAGGTATCATGTTCGAATCATATATATATGTGCAGCTGTATTAAAATTTAAAAGAAAGAGATTTAGAAGTCTTACCTGACTCGAGTGAAATTGTCTCAGGTATGAGGATACTTGTGGTTTCAACCTTTAAAAAAAAAAATTTTGCAATATTATTCTAGAAATAATTATGTTTTCACCCTTAAATGGTAAAAAAAAAAAATTAATGAGCTAAAACCTAACGAGACCGTTTTTTTTAAAAAACAATTAATGGGAAGAAAGATTAAAGATCTTTGTAGTTTTAATCTCTTAATTTTATTCCAAGTTTTATTTTGTAATACAATTACATATTTTATTTTTCTCGCAAACCTCCAATAACTTTAGAAACATTAATAAAATTTGCCAAAAAAACTGTGAGATGAAAATGAAATAATATAATTGAGAGACTAAAACAAAATATAAAGCAAAGCTAAGGAAACAAAAGTATTTTCTTATAATAAGTTGTATGCAGCATTCTCTTCTTGAATTTCTATATTGTACACCGAAAGCAGTTACATTATATTTTTCATATGTTGATTATTAAAAATTACATTGAATTAATCTATATTACTTTGTACAATTAATTGTCAAAATATGTATTACCACTAACTCACACTTAATAAGAGCTAACATATACAACAAAAAAAAAGACTTTAATTTAATATAATATACACTAGAATTTTGATTCTTGTGGTTAAAATTAGAACCTTTATTTTTTGGAATAAGATTTTTATTATCCAAAGACAAAGGCAGCTCAGATTTTATTATTTTACAATACTTTATTAATATATATATATAGACTATTAAACCTTACAGGAAGAGCATGCGTGTCTACAGGTACACAGTCACAAGTTTAATTTATATCGACTACTTAGGACTATACTATAAAGAACATTTTTGTGAATTCTAAATCAATTTGAGGACTGATCAACAATATAAATGATTTCAATGCTTCAATAATATTATTCTGTTTAGGAAGGCTCAAACTCAATGCTAATCCTAAGTTTTTTTTTTTTTCTTTTAAAACAAAATAGAGATTCGTTTGTTAATATGGAGATTTAGGCTGTGAGAATTTTTATATATGTAACAAAAAAAGTGGCTGTGAGAGTTTTTAAGGGAACAGAGTGGAATGGTTAAGCTCTTTTTCACTTGTCTGTGGAAAACAAATTAAAGCTATTTATTCTTTATTCCACATTCATAATGTTATCTATTCTTTTTCTTTTTCAATTTATACTTATGTTATAAAGGATACTATGTGTAGTTATCCTCGCAAAAAAAGAAAGAAAGAAAGAAAAAAACTATGTGCTGCCAAATGGACTTGAGTCTGTTGTTGATGAAGGAAGTGATAGAAACTTAAAAACCTGAAATTGAAATCCCTCATAAATAATTAAATTGACTTGTTCAGTCAATTTTTGTAAATTATTTTCATCTGTGCTTGCTAGAAAACTCATATAGGTCACCTTTTATGGATCATTTTGTGTCGTTTACTCTATGTCTCAATGGAAAAAAAAGAAAAAAAAAAAACACACACACACACACACAAAAAAGTCCTGAACACTATTAGTCCTAGTAATAATGTTTCCGATTCTTTTAAGTTAAATAATGGTTATGCCATATAAAAATGTAAATCTACTAGATACTACTAGTAATATCCGTGACTGGTACGGATTGATAATCATAATAAAGTAAAAGCCATAATATATATTTGTACTACTAAAACACTTTGTTTAACAGCTAAGCATGTGTATGCACTTAAAAGAAATTTTAAAAAACTAAGGGTGAAAGAGAGCATCACATGTGAACTCTTGTGCTTTCAACAATTTTTTTTTTTTTTCTTTTTGGGGTATATGTATAATGCTTGGCTCTTTTTGGGTGTCTTTTCAACATAGATTGGGATCGATGTTTTGTGAGTGTTGTGGGGACACTAATATTAATTTAACGGAACCATTTGTCTTTCGGCTTTGATTGTTTAATATAATGTAGGCTATGTTGTGGCATGCCTATGGTTTCTAGAAATCCATTTCTTAATGAGAAACTTTGACACTCACCATTAACTTTGTACTTCGATAAAATTTGAAAAATATGATATTTTTTTGAGATCAGATTTTTAGAAGATTGTGAATTCATCATCAACACAGTTCTATAACCTGACTAAGCCAATTCCAAAACAAAACCCACTCAATTTAATTTTAACTTGATCTTTTGTTAGGTTGGATTCTCATTAAGTGAATGAAGCCAATGGCCAACTAGATGATTAAATGGTGAAGGTAGAACGGATTCAAGATCATAATTATATGAATGTATCTAAATCGACGATTTTCTTGAATATAAAATTAATAATAAGAACTAAATTGCCAAATATTTAATGAGCTCAAATAACTTAACATTTATTTCTTTTAAATAAGATATTGAGTTTGGACTTCACATGATGATAGTTTATATATAAACAAAAAGGAAATACTCAGAACTAGGCCTTTACAACAGCAGTCGCGGATTGCATGTTGCTGATTCATTTGCTAGGAATTTGATTATTTTTTTTTCAATATTATTACACTCAAATTGCTTATCATGTGATATGTAGTTTTCTAAGTGTGTATTTCTTATAATTTTGAAAGTTACTAAATTGGTATTATTAGGACATATAAAACGTGAAGTTTATAAAACTAGACATCTGATACTATCTTAAAATTAAATGGGTCTACTCGATCTTAAAAATTAGCTCAGGAGAAAAAAATTACTCTAATGCTTATAAAGACTATTCAGACCATATTCTTAATCGATTTAAGACTCCAATAGTTAATCCGAATCTAACTATAAATATAACTGTGTATTTGGACATTATTTTTATAGTTAGATATATGGAAAAAATCACATGTAAGTAACTAGTGATTTCAATTGCATCTAATCAATCTACTTATAAGAAAATGCAGAAAATCATATTAATAAATGTGGATTTTAATTATATTATTGATGAATCCTGCAAAAGCAAAATCTCATATCCATTATTATAACTACCTTATTATGTTTACCAATACTTGCCAAAAATAAATATGACTGAAATACTCAATTATTTATATGCTGATCCCAGGTATCTAAGTGATGACTAAACTTTATGGCTAGATATTATTTATCTTGCAATATTTTTCAATTCTCATTTCTCTGTCAACCCCGTCCCAGTGTCCCCTGCAGGAGGTAGCAAAAATGGAGTACACCAACCTTTCTCGTGTGGAGCTATTTGCCCGAACAACTTGGGCATGACCCAATAGTTTTTTGTGCCCATTATCTTAACGTATTGAAAATTATAGCAGAGTTGTATGGTTACATGTCCGGATTAATTAAACGATTTCGTCTCCGTTAAGATTTTGTCATTATATATAAACATAAAATTAACAAAAGGAAAAAAAAAAGGAATAAATTATATTGAGATAAACAAATTACATTTTACACTGTTAAAATTTTGTCCAAATCTACTTTAGTAAACCAATTTTATAATTCTATAATTACATTTTTTCAAGTTTGAAAAAGTGTGTGCACTGTACCCCTTGGACTACTGATAATCACTGTAATTGCTTTTGTATTTTTTTTGCCCAAACAGAACGAAATTTCACGACATTTAGAGATTTGTTTTCTAAAACATATTAGTAAAAATTTGTACCTTTTGTGTAACAACTGCCCATGAAAAGAGACATTATAATCACAAGTATAACTGATTTTCAGTTTTAGTTAAAATAATTATTACATTATTTCTTCATAGATTTCAAAAATAAGATAAAATGTATGTTTTCAAAGTATGTATGAAAGTGGGAAAAAAAGAAAAAGAAAAAGAAAGAGTTACATCACTACAGCTAATAAAGAGTTGGAAACCTAGAAAGATTTGAAAGTTACATGGTTGTTTGAGAGAAAATGAATACGATGAGTCTATAATTTTTTTATTTGGATTCATGCAAATTGCATTCTTTGTTCTTAAATGATAAACACGAAGTTTGCAATTTTGGAATGATATTATGATCGCTAAGACCCTCACAACATTACGTCTCACCAAAAATAGCATTATTTGATCTTATTATAAACCTCTTGCATATCCACTAGGCCACTAACGGTCGCCAACCTTATGCATTAGCAGACAAAAATGCTATGGGCCCTTTGCCAAATAGCTTTGATACATTTTAAGAGTATTTTATCAAATGTAAAGATGGCTAAGCTTTTAGAATCGAAGTTAATGCCTGTTTCGCTATCTGCTGAACAAGAGTATTTAATACGTCAGACGATATAAAGAAGATCTTAAGCACCGTTAAATTAAATCAAGTAAACAAAGGAGATATGAAGAATGAAGGAATAAAAGCAGCATATATCAGAAAGTGTTTTCAATAAAGAGGAAATAAAATGCTCCTTCATTCTTGGTTCGGGTTATATATATATATACTAGGTTGAGCCTCAATCCTTTTCAGTGATTTGATTCGAATCTTTTATTTAACGAACGTAATTGATGTGTTCTTCTTTTACTGCTCTACTTGTGCCTCATGGCTCATTAGGAGATGAGACAGAACCTTACTTTTAATCTTGATGTTAGTTTAAATGGGTTGGGTATTCATATTTGGGTCGGGATTCTCATGACGGGTTGATGAGGTTCGGCTCTGTGTTGTATATCTAGATATTTTGTTTTTATATTAGCCACATTAATTTTTCAAGTATCACAAGAAATTTGCCACTTTATAGTGATTGAAAGAATCGCATTTTATTTTTTAATTATTCATGTTATCATTCAATAAAATAAATAAATGTTGTGATATGTGTCGAACAGTACTTGTCATGTTATATCAAGATATAAAAATTATTTATGTATCTCTTTCAATAATTTAAGCTTTTGAAAACTTAAATTTTTGGGAGAGTTGGCTCGTGATATAATATCATGACTAAAAAATTTAGAGTTTGATCCTTATTTATCCCTATTTTTTTAAATAAAGGTTAAATTTTTGTTTGTTTGATTTTGTTTTGCTCCTGTTGTCCTGTGGTGTCTCTTTGGGCTTGTTAGTTGGGGTGGTGGCTGGCCTTTTTGTTTGTGGGATTGGTGTTTGTGTTTTTATGTTTACCTGTTCTCTTTGTTTCTTGGGTTGCCTTTGTTGGCTTCTCATCTCCGGTGAATTAGAGCTTTTTTTACTATTAAAAGAAGAAAAAAAGAGTTAAATTTCAACATAAAGTAAAATGGATTTGTACAAAATTTACGCTTTAAGCTCAAATAGGCTCTTGCGTGAGGGGTCGTGTTAAAATATAAAAATTATTCATGTATCTCTACCCAATAGTTTAAAATTTTGACAGAGTTGATTCATGACATGTTATATAGCTTTATATTGTTATTTACCTTTCTCAATTAACGTAGCTCAATATTGTTCAATAATATGTATAATATTATTCCAATCTCCTTATGTTTAAGACTTGCGGTTAGTATTAATTATTATTTTTTCTCTTATGAATATCTGTCACTTGGAAAAAATTCTATTTGAGACATAATTAAATATTAAATATAAATACTTCTTTTAATTAAAATTCAAATCGTTCATGATTCGTCACATATAAAGACTGCTCCTTTCCACTAAACCCTACTTCCGTTGATCAGATAATATTAATTTTGTTATCTAAAGTTAGCTTAATTTTGACTTCATTTTGATGCGACCTATTTTGTCCATACCTCGACATCATTCTCGATCTTGCCTGCTACCCTGTCTCAATCCATGTTCCCAAATATAAATGTTAGTATTCAAATGTCTCACCTGATATACGTACAATCATGAACGAGACTCATCTGATGTGAGTTCTCCCAAATATAGTCAGTTTTTTTTTTTGTTGCATGATCTATTCTACGGATTGATACAGTGGAAGAATTGAAAGGGTATATAAATTTGTGAAATTATGATTGGTATTAGACTGTTGATGGATAATTTGAGGTCGTCTTTTCAGTTTGTGAAATTGTTGCAGTAGTTAGATTTTTTTTGTTATTGTTTGCATATTGGCTCTTAGCTCTTGATAGTCACCAATCTTTTTTAAAAATCCTACATGCGATGTAAAACTTGTTGGATTCATGTTATTAATTTAGTTCCTAAGATGACGATTCGCTGATTAATATTAAGAGTTTGGCAACATTTAACATTTTATTGTTAAAAATGTTATTGATTCTTTCATAGTGAATTATTGGTTTTTTTAAATAGATAATCAATACTCTATACTCTCAACAAGAGAGAAGCAGTCATGATAGCAAAGCAAAACATCTCAACAACACAGAAAACAAGAACAAAAAACAACAGGAGCAACAGAAAACAATACTTTTAGACTTCTTGCAAGACTCCTTTCACACCTTCTTATAGACCACCACACCTTGTCATATTTGAGCACCATCTTCTTAGAACAATGTTGTTTCTGCAGCACCAAATGATCCAAATAAAATCAGTAAATGCAGTCATGTTTGCTCTCCTAGGAACAGCCACGCGAACAGCTTCATGCAGTCATAGTGAATTATTGGTATTGATGCAAGTAGAACTTTAAAAAGCCTATTGGAAATATCTTTTGAAATTATTTATAAGCCTTTTGATCTATTTAAAATAGATTTTTAGACAAAGCTAAACTTTTAAAAAGATTAGATTAGACCTTAAAAAAATGTCTATGTCAAGTACTAGGTCAAACTCAAGTTTCATATCTGAAAATAGACCAATCATATCTAAGTCAAAATCTAACCTGACCTAACTTAATCTATTCCCACTCCTAACTATGTCTGAAATTAACCAATATCATATGTTACTTTAATTTGCCTGAACACATCAGCAGATGGTGGTTCACATCATTGGTGATGTCATTTGTTTTGAAAGGAGTTTACATCTGCATTTTAGAGTAGGTGACATTATATGCTTGTAGTTGCCTACTTCAATATGTATAATATAGATACATTTTTATGGTGTCCAATGCTGGCCTAATCAAAACTTTCTTTGGTTACCCCTAAAGAAAAGGACTTGCAATTGCGATTGCAATTAAGCAAATATTAATTATGTGAATTCCGCTTGAAGGGTAACCCACAACACTTGCAAAGTGACAGTCGTAAAGCTCCAATTGCACGTGTGATGGCTTCAGTGAAAACATTATTTGGAGGTTGATCAGCCAATTGCAAGTTGCGAAATTGTGTTAAGGTAGGTAAGTAGAAATTTTAGTGATTTCACAGTTGTAATGACACTAAACAAATTAAAGCCATTTGAACCAGCAAGTTAAACCTGACCAACTTTTCAAGTGTCTTTGACCATAGCAATCAAAGAAGGCCAAAAGTTATGTAACAATTAGTGGCTATAGTTTAAAGATCAGAAGAACCAAATTAAAACCTTGCAACAAATTTTTGTGCACAGCATGGGCCGCAATAACAGAATGAGACAACTTAGGTCACTGAACTATTTGACCATACCTGCCATTTATGTTCCCCCAAAAAAGTGGGACATGGGGCACTTTTCAGAATTATTGTATGTTCTCATAGGACCTAACTTTGATTTATATGCAGTTCCTTTTGCTTACTTCTTCTTTTACGTTAGAAGTGGATGAAGTGTAAGCATTGACCAATGACTCTGTGGTAAATATCCAAATTCAGCTTCAAGCTTCAAACTTGAAGTGATCACATAGATGCAAATTTCTTCCAAAAGAAAGAACAATGTTCATTGCAATCTTTTGCATACCCTATTTATATATTGTCATGCGTGGGGCTATAGCCTATAGACAGCCGTGGTTCACAGTATGGAGGAGAAGTGGGTGGGTAATTATTAGCCCCATTAACCGATATTTAAGTTGTCTAATATGTTTACCAATCTTTCACGTAAAGAATCAATTTCTATTTTTTTTTCTATTTGGAATTATAAACTTGGTAAGTTTAGTTGTAGAATTTAATCCTTTAATTACTTTTTAAGTGAAAAATATTTTCAATGATTTAACATGCTATGTTAGTCTTTTTTTCTTTAATGAAAAAAGTTGAATGGAAGGGGCATTCTATGTATATATACTTTTCTCCCGCACAGATTTGTGCAGAACTTTACGGATGAATGTATATAAGCGAAAACATAAGCATTAATCATGTCATATCGGATATAAATTCAAACACCAAAAGAAAAAAAAAATGAACTTTAATACATTTTCAGTGTAAATTTTTTTATATAATCATTTAATAATCATTTAATCATAGTCATGTCATTAAATCTGTTTAACTTGAATCATAATTATTTCAAAAGTATCAAATGTTTTTGCAATAATAGTATATTAAAATTAATCTCAAAATATAATCTAATCAACAAATAAAGTCAAATTTAGGTGAATTAAAATCCATTTTTAACCCATCTTCTGCACATTTATGTGGATGATGTTTATCGAATGGTGACCTTCCATAATTTTTACGTAGTAACTAGAGGATGTATTTGGTTTATAATTTATAAATTATGATTTGTTCTAATGTAAAGTAATTTATTTTTCACTTCTACTTAAATTATAATTTGAGACTACAAATCATATTGAAGTCTAACCTAACATAGTTTTATCAAATATCTAATAAATTAAAATTCAGTTTATCCCATCCGAATTGTGATTTAAGGTGTGTAAACTGAAATTCAAATATGATATAAAACAACTTTTACAAAACCATTACAATGAGACTAAGTCATTGTTTGGATAAGGTGACATCATTATGTTTCCAATCCATAAATATTTAACTTATAAAAGTGAATATTAGTTTATCATTTTTCCAATATCTTATTCTGAATTGACAATTAAAAGCAGAACTTGATATGGACAAACATAACATTTTTCACAAAAGCATTATCTTCTTCCTAATTTATCATCATTTTCTCATTGAAAGTTATTGTTCATGGAAGTTGATTGTAGAAATTTGTAGAGCTGCTGTAACAATCGATTCCGAATTACTGTATAAAAAGTTTCACAAGCTCCATCAATAGGCAACAAAAATGAAGAACACAGAACTTCTGGCAACACAGATTCATAGTTGGGATGCACATTGCGGCTATTATATAATGTGAAATTTTTAAGTATTTACAACCTGAAAATGAACCCATTGTGGTCTAAGACAGTTTATTGCAAACTGATGTGGCTCATTACGGCTCTAATATGGTTACATTGCAATCAATTATTATGTGAATGGGTGTCACATTTGGTATTGTAGTGTGGTTAGATGGTGGTCATTGTCACAACCCTAATATTGCAGCTACATCACATAATGTAGTTCACAATTTAAATCCATAGTAGCAATACTTATACAGATTTATATTTATATACCATTTGCATATTCTCACAAAAGTTATTATAGCCTAGTTTTATTATAACATTTGAAATGATTCAGATTTATCTCACATAGATTATACAAGTATTTCTTTTTTATGGTAGCTGACACACTTCGACCAGGAAAACAAATCTAAGGCTTTTTTTTTTCCTCCAAACTTTCCGAAATTCTTAAAAGGGTGATAATATTAACTAGTAACTCAAAAACTAAAGGGAACAACTAATTGAAGTGGCAATTAATATGTGCAACATATATATATATATATATATATATATATATATATATATATATATATATATATATATATATAAAAGAACATGTAATATTCCATCAAAAAATAAAAAGAACATGTAATATAAACAAGTTCATTTTTCTATCTAGAAAAATTTAGAAAGATGAGATGCTATATCATTCCAAGGTCGGACATGTCACAAATCCTTAAAAAAATAAAAAATAAAAAATAAAGTGATAATTACATAAGCTATAGGAGGATTTCTGGTGGTGGAAATAGAAGATTAAGCATTTCAGATAAGTGTTTTTTAATCCTTAGCAGTTGAAGTTTCGAAACAACACTATTGCAATATAAATAAGAATTTTATTTCACGAAAAGATTTTGATATCCTGCAATTACTTGGAGTTGTTGTTAGAAAATAAGTTATAATAATTTGTGTGGGTAGTGCATTCAAAAAACAAAAATTGTTTCCTTTGCCTTCATTCTCGTTTTGATATATCAAGCATAGTTCTATATATATATTACCGAAAAAGTGGCGTTCAAACACAGACTGATCGCAATGTTAAGTAAATAAGATCTGTTTCTTAAAGCGAGGATGGTTCAGAATATTAAACAATTTGATCATCATTTTTATGGCAGAATTTTGAGGCACGCACTCACACATCTATGTCTAAAACTTTAGGATATATTAGAGCATATAGTGCAAGCCAAACTAATTGTCGTTGTTGATCTGATCTTCGATGTGTGTTAGCTGTTCGGCACTACCGACCAATTCAGCTAATACCAATTTTTTACTTCAGTTAGCACTGAATTGATTTGGGATTTTGTGACCCAATTCAAGGAAAGTACTCTCACTTTACTTTGACCCACAACCTTTCTAAGAACCTTTTTCTCAAATTTAAGCCAACTTTATGACTCAAGGAGGATACAGGATTATGCAATATCCGTGGTCAACTAGTCAAACTTTGGATTATGCTTCTCATTCAAAACAAGCTAGCCACACGCTTGGGTAGGCTTACATAGCTATCATCCTCAACCTAATTCGCCATATCTCATGCTTGTCTTTGGATGTCCAGAATCATTATAAAGAGTTCCAAAAAAAGATTTTCAATTTGATTATTTATTGTTCATGATAGTTTATTCAATTTTTCTTTGCGGGGTGAAGCTCTACTGTTGACCATATTGGATTTGCAAAATTACGAAGCTGGTTATTTCATTAAGGCAGTATTAGTGTGAGACACATTCATATATAGGAGCATGCTAGTCGCTACATATACAGGTCAAGTCATTTGTAACTATTCTCTCCGTAGTTTAATATTTTAGGGTTATTGATTCCTTGATACTTAGAACATATTTCTAAGATATATAAATGGTTGGTTTTAATATACAAGACAACAAGACAACTTAAATCCTCATAATGAAATTGTAAACTGGAGGCATCAAAGATCATACACCCACAAGATAGTGAGATACAAATGATATATCTCAAGTAAAATGTCATTCTAGCTAACAAGTGATAAAATAAACTGTTAATTAGTAATGCATAGCATACATAGGCTTTGTGATAGTATACATTTTGTACATTGTGGTCTTTAATGGGTTTGAATTTTAAAGTGGGCACGATTTACATATAGCCATGAAGGGTAACATTTTTTTTCCCCGATTTTTACATAGTATAGCAGTATGAATTTCTGATTAAATTTGCTTAGTTGAAGAGAAATTTGAGTGAAAGAAAATAAGAAGATTTTGACATTTTCTCTTACTTAGATGAAAAGAGAAAATAGGAAAGAAAAGGGAAAAAAAATAGCACTAAGCCAGGTTTAACTTTTGGTAATTATCCTCGCTAATCCACAAACTTGTAGTGTAACATGTATTAATAAAAGATGTCGTTAAAACTCTTTAGTAATATTTAAAAAGTGTTGTAAAAAATCTTTAATAACACATTTTCACAAATATAGTATTTAAGCTATGTTGCTGAAGAGTTTTACCAACACTTTCATATGATTTAGTAATATTTTTCAAATGCTACTAAAGCTCATTTATTTTGTAGTGTAGGCATAAAGTCCACAAAAGTATTTTCTGTCCACTTTTGAAAAAAAAAAAAATAGAGAGAAAAAATTATTTTATTTAAATAACAATTTTACCTTTATTTATTTTCCACTCTTCACTTGTAGTGAGGATAATTTAATATACCAACACTGCTAAACAGCTAGAATAATGCAACCAAAGTTTTTGACAGAAATCATAGTAATGGTTGGATGAAATATAGTGATAAGGTACACTTATTTATTTAAAAGTGACTAATAATACTACATCATTCTACACTTAATTTCTTCCAAAAAAATTTTGGTTGTCTAATATTTTTCTTAATATAATTATACTTTCTTTCTTCTTACTTTTCTTTTCAACTAAGCATAAGCAAGATAAAGAAGTTTCTCGTAAGACTAGGCAATTTGAAGTCCTCAGCGATTGAGTCAATATGAGGAGTTCAAATTAGAAAAGCAGTTGTCTAAATTATGGAGAGAGAGAGCCTTTATATATTGAGAATAATGATAAGTTTCATATGCAAAAGGTGTTGAAAACCTAAGAACTAAATGGATAGAAATAGCAAGTTAACATATTGCAAAATTATTAACATAAATCATCTGGCCTATGAGGAATGGTAAAGCCTCGTGCATATTTCTAGGACGTGTGAAATATAAAAAATAAAATAAAAAATAAAAAAATATTTTCCTCTTATTTTCTCTAGCCAACACCTGTCTTAATGATATCCACTTCAAGTCTTTAACCTCTAGCTGATCTTCCAAGAAAAGTTCAAAACCAGGTGGAAAATGGCCTCCCAATATGAAGGAAGTGATCTCACGTTAGGAGTTTGCATACAAATATTGTAATTGGAATCCTGTCATGACACTCCTACAGCATACAATTATTAACCCTGTCATGACACTCCTACAGCATCAGAATCGGAATTAATTAGAAGTGAGAAATTGGAATAAAATTTATTGTAATTGGGGATGTCAAAAAAATCTTCTCCTATGGATACTCGTAATTGGGCAGATATAGGGGGAAGATTTTGTCTTAGTGGGTAATAGGGATAGAAATTTTAAATACTCACATGTCAATTAACGAGGTGGGAGTGGGAATCACTATCCCCATACTCGTGGGTATTAAATATAAAATTATTATTTTATCCTTAAGTTATTAACTTAATTAGGCTAATATTATTGTTATTTAAATTGATTGGACTAAGACTCAAATTTGAAAGTTAGATTTATTTGTATTTATTATGTCTTAGACTAATGGTTGGATTGCTATTCTGTATTTATTTTTATTTTACATTATTGAAATTTAGATTATGGAATTGGATTATTATGCTTATTTTGTGTTTATTTTATATGTTTATTTTTATTTTAAGATATTAAGTTGTTAGAATTCAAATTGTAGAACTATATTATTATTTATGCATATTTTAAGTATTTTATGATATTAGAATTTTTATATTTAATTTAAATTTTTTTAATTTTTAACATTCTAACAGATATTTATAGATATCCACCAGTATCCATAAATCTACGAAAAAGTCAAAAGTGGCTACCAGTGCGAATATATTGGGGACGGGTATTTATCCACAGGGTGGGGGACGGAGGCTATCTCCTACCCCGCCCCGTCCCATTGACATCTCTTATTGTAACAAAGCTCTAATTATGATATGAATAAAAGTTACTTTCTTGGAACTTTTATCCAAACTCGTACCAGGCCTTTTTTTGCCTATCCAAAATATCTTATGGAGATTAAGGCTACATCAAATTGGGACACTTCACTCCAAGTCAAATCTGAAATAGTTCTTAAACGAATTTGGAAGTTAAATAAATTTCCATGAAAATGCGGAGAAAATCAAGAACAAAAAAAAATTTGGAGAAATACTTTGATGATCCTAAAACACACTTATTTGATGCTTCCAGGCCATCGAAGTATTTCTCAAAAGTCTATAAGGACCACATGTCTAGGGAACTGGATTTAATTCTTTTGTCCCCTCTTTCCATTCCAATAAAAAATTGCCATACGTAAGAAGAAACATGAGTAATGTCATATAAGTATGCAAGTGTCAAGGGAAGGAGAAAACAAAGTAGGGCAGAAAAAATCTATTTAACTCAAGGTTATTTAAAAGAGAAAATAACAACCTGAGCTAACTAGCCATTGATATTAACCCTTCTATTATGGATAGTAATTTTTCAATTGTTTACAAATCTTTTATAATGTTTAATTTTTTTCCATTTTTGCTCACTGTATTTCTCAGGGTCTACAGGCATAGGCCTTTATTTCCTTGAAGATGGGGGAAAAAAAAGAAAGAGGCAGTCTGTTGGGATTTTCCAAATGATTTTAAGATTAATATTATTATTGAAAAAGCATTGTACATTTGTTCTTTTAAAAACTTCATTTCAATTACGAATTTGCTGCGATGTAGTCCAAATAAGGAGTATCCTAATATTTAAAAGAAATGGCATAAACTGAGAAGAAAAATGCCAAAGCATACAATTTCTTTTTTACATGAATGCAATATATAGGAAATCGCGTGTTATAATTTTATTTGTTGTTTCTTATCATTCATTTTTACTCCCATGTATTGTTACTAAAATCTGAGTGGAAAGTGAACTTAAAGCCCATCGAATGTTTAAGGTTTTGAAAGAAACTTGAGTACCTCACGAATATTATTCTGGATGAGACTGAGGCATGATTGCTAAGTAGCTGCTTAGGAAATAACACCCACAGGGTTCGATACCTTCTCATCCTCTCCCCCTTCCCCAAATATCCCACTCCAAATTAAATCCTAAGATGGAAAAGTAAAAACACAAAAATATAGGATCGGAAGTTCATGAATGACAAAAAGTGACTTCAGGCTGTTATCAGGTGAGCAATTAGCATAAAGATATTTTAAATTACGCATACAAATTAATAAACAAACTGTTGTACAAAAAGAAGGTTAATACACAAATTTCCACCCACTTGGAACGATGGACACAATTCAGCCGCAGCAACTAAATCTAACAAAAACGCTGCAGCCACTGCTTCCTAAATTTCATTCACTTGATATAAATTTCACTATGTTAATTGATTCATTGTCAATGTAAAACTTTTCTACACCATCATTTAATTATTTGTTGTCACATTATCAAGAGTTTGACACCAGAAGTAATTGCTGTCAATTAAATTCCTTTAATCATGTGACAACACATAAATGGAGATGATAGTGTAAAAGTTTACATTAACAGTTTAACACAAATATCAAAATTAAAACAAAACTCAAGTGGGGATTGTCAACATTTATCAAGAACTAGTAACACATTCTATGTAAAGGTTGGAAGTGCCAAAATTCCGATGCTTGCCATCAGCCACATTGGATAGCTGAAAGCCATGGGTTGGAAGTTGGTTGACGAGTAGAGTTTCTAACTGGCACGCCAGGCTCTTTCCTGGGACAAGGAAATAAAGGAATGATGCATTCTGCATTCCTTCCTTTGATCGATGCGCATGAACTCGGCCCTCAAGATCATCCGACTATTCAAGCCAATAAGTGATGAAAGCCAATCAATTAGATTGATAACTTTCATAGAAGGGGACAGAATGAAATTCAGATAATGTACAAATTAAATGAATGACTTTCAACATTACTATACTATTTCTGATAAATTACAAGGGTTCCTTGTCTTTTCATTTAGGATAAAAGAAAAGATTAACAATTTGAACAACCTTTTGACAATTATATAGTGTTGCTATTTTCAAAACAAATTGAACTTGAGAATTTGTTTACAATTTTTAAAAAATTAAGGGTCTATTTGGTTTCAGAAAACGTTTTCTATCTTTATTTTCTGTTTTCAATGTTAATTACAAAATTACCACCTTGTTTTCATTTTATTTTCTGCTTTCAGGATTTTTCCATATCTATTGATTAAATTGACCGGTTCAGGAGCATACCTGTCCTACATAAATTTTGTTATCTGGTCTGAGCATCACATAGACACTTGAAGAACCTACAGTCAATGGAGGTGGTTTTTCCCTTGCACTAATTAGGACACACTTTATCTCAGTAAGCTCTGATATCATCCTTTTTCTTCGGAGCTCCATCATCTTCTCCTGGCATATTACAATGATAGCACTCTCAACCTCTTGGTGTAAGTCTTCCACTTGATTAGCTAAAGCCATCCTCTCATGAGAAGTTCCTGCTGTATTCTTTGTTGAATGAAGATGCGCTTCATTAAAATTATTAACCTTCATGCAAGAATATTGTTCCAGCTTTGGACAATTTTCTCCAGAGGGCAGTTCCTTTGCATAAACTGACCGATAAAGATCTTCAGCTCTTTGAATAATAGTCTCGGGAATCCCTTCCCTCTTGGCTGTTTCAAAAGCAAGACTTTCTTTACATATTCCATCTGTCAGCTTCCATGTGGGCTTTATTTGTCCATCAATGCATACTGTCCCCATTGCTTTTTGCACAGTGTTCTTGAGGTTCAGTGGCAGAGTAAATATTCCATGCAAGTGAGTGGATACAATACCCAGACAACCAATTTGATCAAGAGTTTCAATGATGCTGCCTGCAATGCAAGTCCCTTTTGCAATTTCTGTTCCTCGGCATATTTCATCAATAAGCACAAGGCTTCTTTTGGTAGTTCCAGCAATGATTGATCGAAGCTCTGACATTTCTACCTGAGATTGATACATGATGAATGAAATTTTTAAGGCACTTGTGAATATTTAATTCCAGAAAACAACACACAACTATTTAATTTCAAATATATGATGAAGGTTTTATGTAACAAGAAACACTAATAAGAGAATTTCAAAACGTAAGGCATAATATACTTTATTTGCAGCACATATTGTTGTTTGTTTTTAAATGGGCTTTTGGTGAGGAGGACCGCAGATATCAAAATAGACAATAAATACTAGTTGAACAAACCTGAGAGAACTAGCCTCATGAGCCAAAGGATACACATCAACCTTACCTATTCCCATTATCCTTTTAGAGAAAGAAAACTCACGTATGAAGAATGTAGCAGTGGAAATAGTTTTATAAAGGGCTGTTGAAAATACGATCTTCAAGGAGACACAACGGGAAAATAGCAGGGATGTGACACAGACAGCATGTAACCTCCCACTAATGACTCAGAATTGTGCCATGCATAAACTAACCCTATACCTCCATTTATGTAATACTACTAATATATAACTACACAAATACCCTGCACAACTGCACTTTAGGTGCAGTAACTAATGACTTAGCCAACGAGAGTTTACAAAATACTATTCCTTTACGATGACATAGGGGTATCAATTTATGAGTCATGCGTTAGTATGCATTTCAACCATTTATTTATCTTTAATAATTATTATCAAAACAAAATACCAAGAGTACATTGCTCTATCATGACTAATAGGTCAATCATGATGTATTCTACCCGTTTTGGCTTTCGCATGCTTTCAGAAGTCTGTAGTGCAACAACAATAACAAGCAGCATGGTTACAAACTTTTCAGAACACCAGTATAGGCCTTATCTGATGATGAACATTAATCGCCATAAACCAAGTAACACTATATTATATATGTCTATAGACTAACAAAGAGAGCACAGTGTAAAGTATAAACCAGTAACAAACCTGAAATGAACTTTTTTCATCAGCTGGACTATCATAAGACTTCATATGAAGCATGATAGAGTCAAGATAAGGAATTAGGGCTGAGTCAGCTGGAACCATAAGACCACATATCCCAAGTAATGCAGCAGCACAAACTGAGCGAAGTATACTTGATTTACCACCTCCATTTGGTCCTGTCAAGAGAAACAATGATTGCATATCAACAGTATTCTGCACAGCACCTCCTTCTGCTATGTTCAACCAATAAGGTAATAAACCAACTATCTTCATCCCATGGTTTCCCTCCAATGGTTTCACATCCTGCAAGAAGAGTGTAACATGATAGTCAGCACACCACAACTGAAAACTAATTACTATAAACAGTAGCCAGTCATTGGATGATCGACAAGAAAGCAGCTATCGAAGATTCCTTGTTGACAAGCCCATTGGAAATCCAAAGGCCCTCTCTGAGGTAAAGCCTTTTAGGATTAATACAGATGACTTGCTCCAGATTCATAGGCCTCACATTGCTCTTTCTCACAATATATGTGTTATATGCAAAAATAGTTCAGAAAATGCAGGCCATCATTTTTTGCAAATTAAGGTGACTTTTTCTTTTCGTATCAGACAAACTTACTAGGGCTTTTGGTGAGGACTGGTTGTATCCTACCTTGGAGCAGGTTTTAGTGTCTATTATAAAGGTTTTGGTGAAAATAAGGAAGCACCAAAAGTAGAACAATAATAATAGCAAATCCTACTCCTTGAAGGAATATACCTCACTGCACGCTAAGTTGTTATGCACTACCTTAAAACTATGAAATTCTGCTAGTGTGGGAAATGCCCATTTCCTTCTTCTCCCTTCACTGCAAGATAACAATGAGCACAATTAATGTACAAACTGCAAGACTGCAAAAGGAATGCTTTTGACTTCAGTAAGATAGTGCATTGAAATTTGACAATTTACAACCCTAAATTTCAAAACACAGTAGAATGATGTTTGTTACATAATCAAATTGAAATTAAAATTGTTGATAGCGGTTTTCGAGTCGAAGTTTCCACAAAATTTTGCATTACATGTTGTTATTGACCAAATTGGATAAATATTTTGGCATAACTTCATCGAATTAAATAATAGGCAAAATTTTACCATTAATCTAACACTATTTTCATGCTTCCCCCCCTATTCCCAGATAAATAGTTAAGTAAACTGCGCTGGTACAAAATCAGCTTTAACATTTACAATTTGATATATTGGTTTAAAAATGATTTAAATGCAGTCCTAAAACCATGTTACCAAAGCATGCTAGAAAACAATACATATAAGAACATATCCGATCAAATTAAAGTTGTTTATAAACCAGGCTTTGATACCAGTTGATTAGAATAGTATGTACCATTGAATATGAAAATACAATGGTTAGGGATATTTGAGAGATCCCTTGCTCTCCTAAAGTCTCAACTTCTAACTTCTCAACTGATCGATCCCCTATTCATCTACAACACCCTCTTTTATACCCTTTTCTTATTAACTAACTAACTAACTATTATTCCTAACTGAGGCCCAGTTCCTATCAAACACTAACCCATATCAACTTGTCAAACAAAACCATTGACCACCAGAATGTCAAATACCACATATTGTCATCCACAAAATACAGCAGAAGCAATTAAAATCTTTGACAAACCTCACATGAGAAAATAATGCTTTGGCTATGACAAGCAACATGGAAGCAAAGACAATGATGTTTATATTTGATTGCAATTCAGTAGAAAGTTCCCTTAAAACTTGCAAAACTTTTGCTTTTGCCTTGGCATTTGCTTCATGATACCTGAAACAAATTTTACCATCATATATGATTAAAGAAAAGAATGCTAAGTATTTGAGAATTTTTTGAAAGATAATGGCAAATGATTCCATGGTTATAATAAAAAGCACACCTTGTTAACGCATCCTCCACCTTCACTGTGGTAAACCATTCCTCGCCTACCCTTTTACCTTTAGAATCTAAGGCAGGTTTAAGCTGCTTGATTTGTTCCTCTCCGGGACCACCAGCCCAGACAGTTGGAGTGAAACGCTTGCCCTTAAACCAAACTGCTTCATGCTCTCGAGCATATAATATTTCTCCCTTCGGGCCTCCAAGAGAAGCTGAAGTAGCTTTTATTCTAGAAACAATAGGACTAAAATCTTCAGCAACCTGCAAGAATGTTGAGACCACATAACTAAAGCACCAGTATCTCCAAATATACTGTACATGCAAAAAGCTACAAATGACAATTATAAAAAGATGAGCAAGGCACCTCTGAAAGAATGCAACAACTGAAATAAGTTCCTTTTTATTTTTATTTGATCACTAAAACATGGAGAACAGAAATAGCCAAGTCCTTTTATAAAGTCTAGAGCAAAGGTACTTTTCGTTGATGATTCCATTGATAATGTACAAATCTAACGATATAATACATCTACCAAAATAATTACTTTTCATAGAAAGAGTAATTTCAAGATGCAGATGGCCTGAGGAGAAGAGGGTCGAAATTTGGGGAGAAGATCTACAGTGAACCATAATTTTCACACATTCAAGAAATTGATTAAGAAAGAATTCACAATCAGTTGGCAAGGCCTTAATTTCATTAATTTATTTTCCAACCAAAAAAAAAAAAAAAAGACAATGTTAAGTTACAGTGACCTACTGCTAAATATAAGGCCTCAGCTGCTCTTTCCACTTCAGTAAATACATCATCTATGTGGATTCTTTTTACTCGACCTTTCCATGAAGACTCCATATCCTCAAAGAATTCATTTGGAAAGTCAGAAAAGGAACTGACTTTCTGATCATTCTCACCATCCAGAAAAATTATTTCACAAATCTTACCCGATGCCAATTCACACCCATCAACCTGGAAAAAAGGAAACATTACAAAAGTTTACAGGCCAATGCTTTTTGATGCAGATAAACAAGTGAAATGCAATTTTAAAAGACAAAAAATCATCAGATTATAATTAATTTTTTCATTAATTAAACAATATAGTAAACCATATCAGTCTAATGTCATGATAGTTACATTTAACAATCCGAAGAATGTACAAAGGGAGCTTTATGTGTTTCTTAATTTGTCCTACATACAAGCTGAAAACAGTGTGAACTATCCGCTCTTTTTAGATTAGAAAAAAGAAAAGAAAAGAAAAGGGGACTTGTTGGGACTCACTAAGGTTTCAAAGTCAATTTTTAATCCAGTTGCAACCCATGTAGGATCAATTAAAAGTCTCAATATCTCACTGAGTTCAGAGACTCTGTACATCTGCAAAATTTCATCAAGTACATTCTTTATTCTACAAAATTCAATGTGGTTGGCCTCCTGCAGTTCAAGTAGCTTTACAAGCTGCACAAATACAATTAGGAATCAGACACAAAAACAGTTGCAAAAGAAAATAGAAAAAATCATTGACAGAAAAAAAAATGGGGGAAATGGGACTGTTTTACTCAGTTGAAATGTGATTTCATTGCAGAGAAACAAAATTTGATGGCAATGTTGAGAACATAAAATTTTCAAGCTATGGCACACAGAATTTAGATGAACTCGAAGGGAGGGAAGCACCCAAACTCTCAAAGAGACTTTTTCAGCAAAGCTCTTTTCCAGTCGTGCAAAAAGGTTGCAGAAGTCGCAGAAGTTTAGTAAGCACCTTCTTATCAAACCAAGTTCTACTTGGCTAATTAATAAATCTAGGTGTACAAATATAGACCAGCTTTCAAAGCCCCCAAAAGAGAAAGAGTTCTTAGTATCTGTCACTAAGGTTTGTTATATCAGCTACTCTGTTGCCCACATGCCCCAAAAAAGCAACTGTAGAAAGGATTACATGCCCATCTGACATTTGGTAATCACAAACCATGTTCATCTTGCACTATGCATTTGAACTCAAAAATCTAACCACGACTTAAACTCTCATCTTTGTGACTATTACAAATTAAAGCTAAAATTCATTCTACTAATTGAAGAATCCATAGAGGTGAACAGATATATAAACTTAACACCTTTTTCTTTTGAGGCTGGCTTATGTCTTAACTAATAGAGGAACCCAAAAAAAAAAAAAAAAAAAAAAAAGCCCTAAGACGATCAGTCCGACCCTATTAAACTTGAAATCTGTCATGTTTAAGTCTATCATGAGGTACAACCACTAATTATTCAGTTTGTGTGAAGCACTAATGACCTTCAAGAGAAAAAGGTGATGCAAGAGCAATAGAAAGGAAATAATTATTAGCTGGGATATTTTTGTAATTTTGAGATATTTTATTTAATTTGCGAAGCTTCTGGTTATGGGCAGTATTTTAGGTCAGATTTATGATATTTAAGAGTTTTAGTGTCTTATTTGGTAGTCCCAAGATTACAAATGGGCTTGGGTCAGCAGTAAGTGTCACGGATCATTGTGGGAATTGTTTTCTTGTAACTTGTGCCTAGAAAGTTGTAGTTTGATAATTGTAATTTGGAATCCTGAGGGACGCGAAAGGTCATGTAATATGATAGGTCTTGGCTTGCACTACAAAAGCTAAACCTAAGCCTTTGCGTGGCAGGCCTTTCTCTTGAATCTTAAAGCGTAAAGCCAAAATTATTAAGAAGAACCATCTCATTGGCTGTGTTTAACTCTTCCATCTCTAGAAGCATTTTTTTTTTTTTTTGGGTTTGGTTTTTTTTTGTTGGGGGGGGGGGAGGGGAATCCTGGCTAGACTCTTAGTCCTACATCAAAAAGGACAACATGCATCAAATTTCATTCAAAGTTCAAACACACTTTACAGAAGTAATGGAAATACAACCTTTGCTGATGAAACACATGTAAATTCAGGAATTGAGCATGTTACACTGCTCATAAGTTTGCATATTGCTGCCAACAAAAGCAGAAGAAAATTAGTACAGAATTAAGCACAAAATAGCATGCCTTTTAAAAGCGACTGGTAAAAAAAATGGTGACTAATCATCAAAAATGCAAATTAGAAGAATATATCATCACTATAAGGAAGAATGGTCATGTCATCATCTTTCAATGATGATGATGATGGTAATAATAACCATAATAATAATTTTTTGATAAAATGTTTGTAGGAAAAATCATCAAGTAAATTACAGACACAGATACCTACCAAAAAAATTTACAGACACAACTTAAAAGATATCTATATACCGGAAATCACCTTGAATTGTGGATCCAATCTCATATGAAGGTGGATTCAAAAGAAGATCTCTTACATACCTGACAACCACAATAAACAAGTAAAGATAAATATTCCAAAGGGTATCCAGAATCAATCACTACAGGCTGCACACCCTACTTATAGCTATTTGTAATTATGAAAATTGAAATAGACAACGAGACAAATGAATAATTTAATTTCAAAATTTTGGTACCTGTAAGACTACAAATATACAGCTATTTACACGGTTCAAGATCGTAAAAAGCCAAAAATATAGACAAGTGTAATATTCTATCCAGCAAGACAAAATACCTATATCCTACATTATGCTAACGATAATGTACAAAGAAAGGAAAGAAAAGACAGAATAAACAAACCAATAAACACTAAAATTTTTGAAGAGAGTTGGTCAGTAATTAATTTCCAAAAATACTACATAATGAATTTAAAAAAAAAAAATTCCCTTACAATACAGGCAATCCAGTGCAATTTGGTGGAAGTATCACTTTCAACAAAGAAGGTATTCCTTCTGTTGGTATGGCTCCTGAAAATGCAGGATCAGCAGATTAAGGAGAAAGAGAAGAAACAGTTGGCACAACATTTTCATCAATATATAGACTGACCAATTTGAGTTGCTGTTCCTAGAGTTAAAGGACGAGGCCGGTTTTCAGAAGGCACAGTTGTGTTCCTAAATGTGACCTCATCATCAAGACCATAAAGCTCCTTCACCTATGGTATTCCATAGCAAAATACACACATGTCCATCCCAAATGACACATATTTATACACATACACATTTGAAAAATAAAATGAAAAGGACATATTTCAGATTCATACCTTAAACAAAAGTTCAGAAACAGGGTTTCCACCAAACCATTCAACATGTCTGGAGCTGCACTCTCCCCACAAGAGGCCTCCCTCACCAAATTCTCTCCAGCGGAAGGTGCCTGTAAAGACACTACTGAAATATATAAAAAGATGCATAAAACTTAAAACTATGAATGTAACAACAACAACACAACTTCTTCCCACAAGATGGGATTGGCAACATGAATCAAATGACAAGATTGTATCCATAGTAAACCATGTCCGAATACAAATCATTTAAATCTGTGCTCTTTTCAATGGTTTTGTCTACAGATTTTCTTGATCTTGTTTTACCGCTGATTATTATGCTATAGGGAGCTTTTGCAGGTCTTCTCCTCACATGACCAAACCACCTAGGACAATATTCTATCATCTTTTTCAGATTTGGTACTATACTCCAGCTTTCTCTTTAATGTGTTGATTCCTAGTCCTATCTTTTCTAGTGTGTCCACTCATCCAACACAACATTTTCATGTCCGCAACATTGAGATTGTTTTCTTATTGGTTTTTTACTGCCCAACATTCAGTCTCATACAACATCATAAGTCTTATAGTTCATAAAATAGAATTTTTCCTTAAGTTCATGAAAATCAATGAATATGTGTCCTGTCAGGTCATTCATATTGGATATCCATATTTGTGCACCAAAATGTGGCCTTCGATTAAAATAAAAAGGAGGAGAGAGAAAAAAAAAAGGTGAGTGCAAACCTGAAGAATTTTGCCTCAAAGACATATGAAGAAATAAGTGATGGTACCGACAAGTACGAAGTTTTGTAACTACTGCTTCCTCTGTCAAACCATCTTCTGCAGAATATGTCTTCATGGTCTCTAGGACTAAAATTATGCAATAGCCCCTTGCAGAACGTGATATTCCTAGAATAAAAAGATAATATCACTGTATACAAAACATATGCAGTAAAAACTCAATCTTAACAGGCCAATAAACAATGTAATCATTTGAAAATTGAACTTAAAATAAAAATAAAAAAGTAAAAAAGACTTATTCATACCTATTACAGGCATTGGTTCTGGGAAGTCAAGGTCATGATCAACCCCAACAAGTCCATATACATATGGATTTCCAGGATGAGCATGCCTGAAATATTGAAGATTAAGCCGGCAAGATGACATGCTTAGTAAATCTTAGCTTAATCGTCTTCTTGTAGTTCGTAGACCACCCAAGCATAAAACCAAACTAGTTATCTGCAATGTAAGTCTCCTATCTTAATCTCTACTCAATTATCCTCTCCTCAGGTGCTGAAGGATCTCACTCCAAATATGAGCATGTGGGATATTAGAATGACAAAAAAGAATCAAGAATTCCTAGCAAAGAGACCAAATCATAGGTCTCCCAGCCATTAAGGATTGAAAGAAGTGAAAGTTCCAACAATAATAATTTGTTATAGTAGTTCCTTTTAAATCCAAACCAAATAATAATAATAATAATAATAATAAATTAGAGACCACAAGAAAAACCTTGTATAGGCTTCTTATTATATAAACCCATATTTTTTAATTAAAAAAATACTACAGAATATCATAATGTAATTAATAACACAAACCAAATCATGCAAGTGCAACCAACCATCTTGCTGATTTTCAGTTTTAGTTGGATTTGTACTTTTTAAGTAGGATTTGTATCAACTTTCTACTTGCAAATAAAAACATTACTGAAAAAGACAAACTTTCTTCCTAGGTCCTAACTAAAGCATTCTCTATCAACTGAAAAGACACCACTGGCTTGTAGAAAATTTGTAATTACCCAGCTATAAATCGACCTTTCCTAGATCGAGCTTGAGTTGGAGCCTGAACCTCCTCCACAATGCACTGTTAAGACCAAAATGCAGACATCCAATAAACTAGCATACAGATTATAGAAGATAAGCATAAGTAGGAGTCTGGCCAAGTTCATGCATGGAAAGATGAAAGATTAATATAAAGAAAAAACAAGCTGAATATCACTTAATAGCCATACTCACCACAGAAAAACCATTATGTGTCAAATCATCTAAGGTCTGTCGAAGATTCTGTGACCAAAGCAAAGAGCAAAGTCATCTAATATGCATGTGTTTGAGAAAATAAAAATCAATAATAAAATTGAACCATTGTTGCACCCTAAAATAAAATGGTTACATATCTATCCTTGTTAATGCATACAATTTTTTAAAAAAAAAAAAACACCAATAATAATAAGAAGAAGAAGAAAATTTTGAGCACAAGTCACTAATATTAAATAGGTTACTATATGAATTAAATAGCAAAGAGAAAAATCAAAATTCAGAATTAAATAAGAACTTTAAGAGCTTGGTTGGCCATTGAAGCTGCTGAATGGATGCAATTTCTTCAATACACCCAAAACACTCACTTTGAGGACTCAACTCTGTGTTTGTGCAGGTGTGTGCATGATGAAGGAGGTCTTATTTGTGCATAGACCCTGGTCCTATCTGAACTGGGAGTTGCAAACATGAAAATTAACCAGAAATCACATTAAATTTAATGCTCCCCGGATTTTATAGTTCTCGCAGATTCTCTTTCCAAATACAGTCTAGAAAGATAATATTTCAATCAAAATACTCATCAAACTTCCAGCAACTGCTAACAAAAGCCCAACTAAGAATTTCCCAAACACTTGCCCCGTTCCTAAAATGGCATCTGTACCATTTGCACACACACTGGATATAAAGTCAATATATTCAAAACATGACAGAAGTTGACCCACTTTTCTTCTATTATGCTGCATTAACATTTTTATATGTATATCTATGCTTCTTGAGATGAACATAACCATGTTGTCAATATATAAATTTGTTCACAAAAGATAACAACACAATATGCATCACAAGAATAACAATGCCAATACCACAACAGGGCAACCAGCCTTGGGAATACTATCTGATCGCAGACCGCCGTAGGGATTTAATCCTGCATATTCAACAAGAATGCAAGCATCTATTCCTATAGCTTCATAGAAGTCACCAACCTGAGGGGAAATAAAAAGATAAAAATTATACAAAAAGAAAGATCACAGTATCACACCATTAAGTGTAGAAATAAAGATCTAATGTCAAAGAAAGAGCAGAGCGAAAAATTTATTAAGAACCAGATACTGTACTGCCATCAGACCAAATGTACAAGACTGTCAATGCCTAACCAAACTTCCAACAAACAGGATAAATAAAACATACTCTGCAAAGCAAAACTTCACGTGGAAATCTTGACTTGAACTGCAACATTTCCCAGTTGAGTGTTCCATACTTCAGACTACACAAAAATAAATTAAATATTCCATAAAATTTCTTATAGTAATACCATCCATGGAAATATCAAGGATCATTTCCAAGACCTGAGTGTCATTGCTTAGGTTTCAGGATCTTTGTATAACCCAATCCAAAACCTAAGAGCTCTTATGGAAGAAAAGACGAAGCATTATTACAGAGAACAGAGAAAAGGCACAATTAAGGAGAAAGAATGAGGTATCCTCCACAATATAGAAACTAAAAGAAAACATGAAGAGCCACAGAGGCTCAAAAAGTTTTTGATAGAAAGGAGAAATGTAATTAAGGACAAAAGAGAAAAATAACAACTAGGGGGAGAGTAAGACATCCTCAAAGACAGAAAATTCTAGATGGTTGCAAACATGGAAAAAAACTCAAGAATGCAGACTGCCACAATAATTAAAGATTCAAGCATTTTTGCTCCAATGAAACATATCATGATATAATGCTCCAAGCCAGAAGGACACAACCAATATTCTCCTAGAGCTCCAAACAAGTTATTCCAAAAGAAAGTAACTGCCCAACGATGTGCATGTGTAATGCTTATTTTGATAGCTTTGATGCATGTTTCAGCCAACTTTTCTCAATACTTTCTCATCTGCTATCCCAGTTAGGGGGACTTCCAAACATCCCACAAATGTACTTTATCTGCTATCTTTCTAAAAATATTATTCTTTTACCCACAAAGCAAAACTGAGAACCGTCAGAAATGTATTACCTTAAAAAGCCTAGATAACACCTCTTCTAAAAAAAAAAAAAAATGCAAATTTAGCCATTTTTGGGCCTTCACCTTAACTTAAAGTTCAGGGACAGGTGGTTCCTTGACATAGAATCAGAACCTCTGCGACAAAGTGATCTTACATTTGATCCTACTTACCTTCATTCTCATAATCAATTAATGTTTCAGAAAAAGCAACAGCAGGCTTAACATCTATGCTTTGCCAAACTTTATGACCAGACACTTACATTTAAAGGGCCCTAATAGATATAATTCAGTGGACAACTTATTACAGATAGCTAAATATTTGGGATGAATGATTATCAGCAAATAGAGATCACAACCTATCAAGACATGATGCAGCATTTAAGCTCTTGGCTGATCATTATAATAAATATCCAATTATTCTCTCGGATAGGTCCAATGTTTTAGTGCAATGTTCTAATCATATGTCGACCATTTGAACTAAGAATACATATGCCATCACGGATATGTATCAAATACATATGCCAACACAGATATGTATCAAAACTTCTAGAAGAAAGGAAAAGCAAAAAATGATGGCCTCAATTTCATAAGTGCTTACCTTCCATTTTTCAAGTTACAATCCAAGCCCAACAAGTTGGAATATTCAAGCCTTTTCAACAACTGAATAGTTGAAGGCTTTTTGCACATCTCCATTCTCTGCCATGTTTTGAAAAAGAAACAAGAAAGAGAATGCAGAGCTTCTCAAAAGATTCCATGGTTTAATCAAAATAATAGAAACTTTTAAGAACTAATGGCTAAGTTTGAAACAACTAGACGAAAGATGGCAAACCTCCTTCCACCACAATATGTGAGCAAGATCTTTATCATCTAAAACATTATTTGGTACTTTGTGCTTCTTGGCTGCTTTACGGCTACCTATGAGAACTGTCCCATCTTTAAAACCCGATACTTTCTCAAGATGTCCATTTATTCTGTTTATCAAAAAGTTTCAAATTTAGATGCTATACCACAATAGAATATAAATTTAAATTACTTGAATTTTAGCAAGACTAGGAAATATTGCTGAAAAAAGTTAGAGCATATTTTATAAAATTAGAACAATAATTTCACAATGTGTTCCACTTGCCATCAAACACAATAACATAATCTGTCCCCCAAGTATTCATTTCATATACCACCCATTTCAATACACACATGACAGTCATATCTTAATCCTGATTCTTGCATATTGTATTATGCATGGTTCGAAACAGATGTGATAACCATGGATACAATTGTTTGCATTTGTTGCATTAACCAATAAGGTAAGATGTAGCTCATGTGATGAACTATCTTTTGTGTGCATAACTCTTGCAACTTTACAAATATTGTTGTGCAAACATCATAATCTCGGTTAGATCTTTATGAATTTTATAATGTCCATCAAGGATGACACACTTAATGAAATACAAAACAAAAAATCCACTAAGATCTATTATTCAACCTATTTTCACATTGTTAGATTATATGCAAAATACCTTGGAGGGAGAGAATGATGCCTAATAGATAAGCATAATTTACTTCGTTTCAGGGATAACTTTATTAAGAGGAAAAAGCTTTTCGTCAAATTAATTTAATCCTATGCAATTATAGATGTATACTTCGTCACAAAAAAACAAAATGAGGGGGAAAAAGATTTTGAAACATCCAATTAATGTACTAATAGATGACTTCAACGGTAAGTAAAATTCTGTTTTATTGCCTAAATGAAGCCAAAAATAAATCCTTAAGGCTTGATTGATTTTCCAATTTCCAGAGGTTCAATAAATGCTAGATATATAAGAAAAGGATTTAATTTTGATGCATTATTAGTATTATTTTTTTTTTTTTAATAGTCATTCAATCATGTATTTTCATGTTATTAGAAGTGTCTAGCTCAAAAATCACAGTACTATATTGGTTGTTAGTGTAAAACATTTTGCACTCACGTTATATCAAAATTAATCTCATAAGAATCAAGTAACATCTTGGAAATTAAAACACTGTTAAATACTCACTAGCCTGTATCCAAAACAAGCACGTGCGCAAAATAGGAAGTTAATATAATAAAAGAGAGAGAGAGAGAGAGAGAGGTTACATGAGCATCCGCGAGGGAAGGAATGAAGTGCATGGAGGTGCAGGAGAAGAGGGAGGGAAGCGAGGACGGAAACGCCACCACCGGGGTAATAAAACGACGTAGTTTCTAGCTGATAGCGAGCGCATTGTGAAAATGGTTCAAGGGTGAAACTTTGAGGGTTTATAGGGTTTTAGGGGCTTACAGAATGGGAACAAGAAAAGGAATTGCACACCGAAACCGAAAACCCCAGTGAGTAGTAGCTTCCTTCAAGCCACACGACACAGAAATATAGCAATGGATAATGTCTGTTTGTCTGCTTTGTTTCGTCGTTTTGTTGGCCACTGACCAGTGCTTGAAAAAGTGACTTCTGTTTATGCATTTAGTTTTTACTTTTTATATATTGTGAGTGAAATATATTGCTATCGTGACTCGTCTTAAATATACTGTGGATTTGGTTGGCGCGGAGTGCATTTTATAGGTAATACACAATTTTAACTATTGATAAAAAATTAATGACTTGAGATTCTATGAAAATATAAATATTAGCATGATAAATCATATATTTATGATAATATAAACAATTGATTTTCTTATCAATAATTGAAATCATACAATTTATCATGTGTTTTAGAAGAGCTAAATACATAAACTGTCTATTCATTAAAAATCAAATTTTTATAATAAATTTTTATGTGATAAATTTTATAATGATTAATATAAAATCATAAACATAATCTATTATCTATTATTATATTATATATAACTATCTAAGAATGGAAAATGTCATGTGTTACTTTCAGATTAATTTATTTTATTGCCAAAAACCAATCTAACAATGTTAACCAATCAAATAATAGTAAATTGATTAATGTTTAAATAATTCAAGTAGTACAGTAATTGTTTCCTTTAATCAAGGATGCGAGTTCCCAACTTCTTATCAACTCATGTATTTCCAAAAATACAATTTGATGCTAATGAGAAGCAACAATGAAAAAAAATGAATAAATATCAAGATTAAGAGTTGATAATAATTTAAAGTGAAAGAATTTTTTTAAAATATATATACTATCAATTTCAGGAGTTTATTAAATTTAGACTAATTTGACTTGAATTAAATCAGTTCATTATAAGAAGTTTCTCATAATGCTAATTTCTTCAAATCACAAAACTTAGAATTCGATGCTTACATATAGAAAATACATGCCAACCTAGTTAAACCAATGAAATATTGGTAATAAAAAATGAAATATATAATAAGTATTGAAAGAAGCCAAGACATAAATTCTAAAGAAATATATAATAGGTCTCTAAAAGAAAAGAAAAACAAGACATGAATTTCACTTCAACATTCCTTACTTATTTTTCCTATGTAGCATGGATACTTCAAAATAGTCACTGTATCCGTGTCCAATACATATCGTGTTAAATACTTCATAGATACTTTTAGATATTTCTAGTTATATTTTAAAAGTTTTTACTTTACTTTTTTTTTGCATCTTTATATCTATATAAATGAAAATTCTAAAAAAATAATAAAATAAGTGTATTTTAATATATTTATAAGAATTCATGCTAATATTTAAATTATTATTTCTTTTTTTAATTTACGATTTATGTTTTTATGTCATTTTTTTATTAATTTTATATGTCATACTATAGCTATATCATATCCTATAATTTTTAAATATTGTCGCATCCTTGTATCCATATTATATCACACCTGTATCCTGTATTGATATCCATGCTTTATAGCATTTTCCTTTGCCCACTCTACCGCTGGTTCCTGGTGGGATTCCTTTAGGTGATGTCTGGATTAGTGGAAGAAGATGAAATGGAATGAAAGATAGTGGGATAGATGACGAGATAGATTCTATCCCATTTCATCACATCCCATTTTTCGTCATCCCGATTTGGGAGTCACTTTTAATTATAATCCTCTTAATCCTATTTCTTTCCACTTTAATTTCTATACAATGGAGTGAATCTTTACTTTATTCCATTCCACTACACCACTCCATTCTATTCTATTATTTTTTCATTCTATTCCATTGATCATTAGTTATCCAAATATAGTCTTAATATCACTATGTGGTTGGGGCCTCTTGATATCACTTAAAGAATTGAGTAAATAATATTTTTAGTTCTAACATTTTAAAGTAGATATCAATTCTATCTTTAAAAAATTTTTGACATCAACTAATCCTTATACTTTGAAATTGACATAAATTTGGTCTTAAAAATTTTTTAGCACTAATTTAATCCAAACACTTTGGATTTTGATATCAATTTAGTCCTAACAATTTTTTTTATTAAATCAAATCTTCTATTAAATTATCAGTATAGGACTAAATTGATATCAAAATTTAAAGTCCTAACAAATTTTTTTATTAAATAAAATCTTTTATTAAATTATTCGTATAGGACTAAATTGATATCAAAATTTAAAATATTAAAATTAAATTAATATCAAAAAATATTTTTGAACCTTTTTTTTTTGGATTTCGGGTCAAACTCACGCACTTGGGGCAGGGTCTCACACCCATGAGGGAGTCGAACCGGCGACTGTACTGTGTGCACTGTTGCAGAGGCGCTGGCATGACCAGTCAGAACACAGCCTCGGGAGCATTTTTTAACTAAAGAGGACTTTTTTTTTTTTTTTTTAGGTACAAAACTGAAAAAGGTGTTTATTCTAAAATGTTAGACACAGACCCAACTGACTTTAAGCCCAACTGTTAAGCGAGGACAATCAATGACACCAAGAAATTTGTTGTTAGAAGAGGCCCAAACAACATGGTCGCTACGAACCAGGCAGCATTGGCCGAGTTGACGAAAATAGCATGGGCCGAAGAGCCCAGATGAGAGACAAAAAACAATAATTGACCAAGTGAAGGGCGCTAGAAAATTATTCTTACGTATACTTATTCTTGGATCCTCCATGATGCTGATGCAGTGATGCCCTGATAGAGCCCTCCTCGTTATTGATCATTGCCCAAAAGTTCCATTCCACACGTTCCACAGCAGTGCTGTTAAGCTACCGGATGGGGGAGGGTGCCATGTTTAGTAATAAAGCTCATGACTAGGGAGGGATTGTTGAACCAAATGGTTTAAAACTCTAGTTGTTACTTCCCTTTTATTAGTGTGCCATGTTTAGTAATAAAGCTCATGACTAGGGAGGGATTGTTGAACCAAATGGTTTAAAACTCTAGTTGTTACTTCCCTTTTATTAGTGAAAGAAACTAATCTCCTTTGGATGTAGTTAAATTTGTTTTCTCAACCAGTGTTTTCCACAGAATTAGAATCAAGGTCTTTCTTGAAGCTATAGTGTGCCTCTACTACTATGCTTACTTCTTTGTTGGTATTTATTTTGTATTTAAACTAACTTATAATTAAAAGTTCTTGGGACACTTTGTAAAAAGAAAAACGATTATATCTCATTCTCAAGCATGCCTAAAATTGTAGTATGACTATATATGACACACGACTAGACACTATCATTCATTTTTAAAATGAAAATAACAAACCAAATATACACGTATATTTTATTATAAATAAGCTATTTTAAATGTTAAAAACAAATTGTTTTGAAAATATTATTTACAAATATGAAATAGCATTTGAATTTTCAAAACTTATATATATATAAAATACTGATCCCAAAAAGTCCTTTGTAAATTGTAATATATTAAAGCGGGCATGCATTTGTGCTTTAATTATTTTGAAGCAATGCTTTAACAGGAGTCTATGAGTAGAGCACAGCGCGCTAAAAATTGAAGAGTGAGTCATGAAAACCCACAACTGAAAAATAAGTTAAGTAAGAATTGTATAAATAAAAGATTTATAAATTTATTATTTTAAAGTTTTACTTGAAGATGCAGACAATTTTTAATATGTTTTTAGAATATTACTTACTTTACTAACATTTGATTGGTTCAAATAATTGCAAACTTATTCCCTTAAACAAGATTTTGGGGTTAACTCTTGTGAATGAAAAAAAAAAAAAAACACTAAAGACCTTTACTTAGACTGACATAGTTAGCACTTGAGTTAGATTATTTGAGGTTTAGTAGATTTCAAATATTGATGGTCTAAATCAATGATAATAATAATATTACTTGCTTTGAATACTTCATGGTCTCATTAAAGCTTTGTTTGAATGGAGGAAAGAAATTGGAAGAAAGAAAGTAGAGTGGAAAGAAATAGAGTAGATTTGTATTTTTCATAGGTATGTTTGGATGAAAAGAAAACAAGAGAAAAGGAAAATGGAAGAAAAATAATTTTTCTTTATTTATTTGTGTAGAAAAGTGAAAGAAAAGAAAGAGATAATGCTACAAAATGATAATTTTACCCTTATGTTATTATAAAAAATATTTCAACTATATTAATTAATATCAAATAAAAAATTTCACTATTTTTAATTTAATAGTTTAAAATAATATCACTCTATTAAATCAAACTAATATTAATAAAAACAAATTATTCAAAATTATTTAAAATAGAACTAATATTTTTTGTTAATCTAAAATTTTGAAAATATTACTTAAAAATATGTTCTACCAACTAAACAATAGTAAAAATATTATTTAGCTATTATTTAAACTCTTAACATAGCACAAGAGAAAATCAAAACTTATGTAATACTTTATTTAAAATAAAATGTCTATTTAGACTAAAATACTGGTAACTAAAATATTTTAAAATTTTATATAACTTGTGCTTTGGGTATTTTTTTGTATTTATTTTTAATAATATAATGATAGATGAATTAAAATTATTTAGATAAAAATTTTAAAAGTATTAATTTGAAAAAAAAAACCAATAACGATAAAAAGAAATGAGGGACCACGCAACACCTTTAGTGGTGTTGCTCACCCTAAAAGCCCCTCCCCTTTCATCATCTGATCATCTATCTCTCTTGAAATTAAGGAGGGCAATATAGGAAAAAGACAAAAACCCACCCCTTTCCCCTAGCTTTTCCACCTAGCTGTGGACGAAGAAAAAAAATTGATACTATTCATGCGAGTCCCATTGAAATTAATGCACTATATATTCAACCTTTCCCTCCCAATTTTTTTCACAATCAAACAAGGTAAATATATCCCTTTCCTTCCAATTTCCTTCTCCTCCATTTCCTTCATTCCTAAATCATTCCAACTAAACACAGCCTAAATATTACTTTGTCTAGTTTTGTAGCCATCAAAATTTACCTTAATAATCTTTTATTTTAAATTTAATAACTTATATAATTTTACATGTACAGTATATCACATGAAATGTTTTGATGTGTCATGTTATGATTAGAGTAGTACATCACTATTAAGGGACACAAGATTTTTCTTTTTTCAAAACATGGTGCTAAGCTTAGTCACGTCACAGTCATAGTAAGAACAATGATCATAAATGGGACTTAATTGGTAGGAAGTTTCTTCTCCATTAATTGCTATTGGGAAATTATGTACAGTTTCTCACTTGCACGTATACACACACTGGTCCTCTCCCAAACAATAATGTCCCACATTGAATTCTCCAAATTCAAAGTAGAATCCTAATTCCTAATCACTCCCACTTTTTTTTCCATCGAGTTAGGCATGACATACCATGTGTTATTCCTCCTCTATTCCTTTTGCCTCTTCAATGCCATAACCCTTCCTTTACTCATGATTACAACCACAATAAACGCATCCAACTACAATGGCCCATGTCAAAACCTAGACGACTGTGGTGGGGAACTCATATGCATCAACGGCAAATGCAACGACCTTCAAGGTGCCACCTTAACGTGCAGCAAATCAAGTAGGGCAAGAGCTCAAAGCTGTGATTCCAGAGGCCCTCACTCTCCTGCAATCATCCCTTCTGGGACCCTTGCCATCTTGACTCTGGATGACTTTGGTGCCAGAGGGGATGACGGGCTGCCTCCTAAGTGCGATGATAAGTATCATCCTTTGCCGGACAGGGTGGTAGCCCTCTCCACTGGCTGGTTTGGCAACCGCTCGCGGTGCGGGAAGATGATCAGGATCGAGGCCGGGAACGGGAAGAGCACGGTGGCGAAGGTGGTGGATGAGTGTGACTCCGTGCATGGTTGTGACAAGGCACATGGATATCGGCCACCATGCAAGACCAATGTTGTTGTGGCGTCAGAGACTGTGTGGCATGACTTGGAGCTTGATATCGATAAGGGTGAAGTAGCAGGTACTTGGTCCATGGCACAATAATGATTCAGCTGATGATTAGGGATGTGGAATATGGCAGGCACTTGCACATATAACAAAAATTTTCTCTTCTATTTTTGTGTCCGTTCTATGTTTCCAATAATAGTCTATCATGTATAATATTATAAGTAATTATAAAAAATTGGTTTTAAGAAAAATTACGAGCAATGTTATATATATGGTATTAGTTGCCAAAATATGAGTGAGAACAAGGAGAAAGACAGAGTGATCTCCATTAGCTTATTCTGTTTCTTCTACTAATATCATCAATAATTAGGATAAAGTTTTTTTTACATCTCTCACATTTTACATAAGTTTCAATTTAATTTCAAAAGTTTATATTATTCTATTTTTATCATACATATTTCCAAATTGTATCAATATTACCCTTTCACTCGATAACATCCAAACTATTAATCGAAATAACTTATGACAAGTTTAGGTGACAATGTTAATGTTAATGGATCATAGATTTTATGTGAGAACTTGTATAATAAATTTAGGAAGTAATTTCTTGATCTTTGATAGGTTTCTTTCGAGAAAAACCTACAAAACTCCACTCTTCTTAAAAAATACCTCAAGAAACTATTATTTACAAACTGATTAGAATCATTTACAATGAGGATAATCTCTCTTATTTATATCCGCAAGTATCTCACTAATAAACCTAACAAACTAACTAACTACTTTGGAGTGTAACATTATCCTGGCCCTTCAAATCAATCTTGCCCTCAAGGTTGAGAAAGTACAATTTATTCCTAATTACAATCAATTAGTATGAACAAGTAGACTCTTTTTTTTTTTTTTTTGAACTTCAAGAATAACATTCACTTTATTCAATTATTCAACAATATTGGTTACAATGAGGGCAATTCCCTTATTTATATCCCTAATCATGCCTAATGGGCCTAACCAACTAATTAAGAGGCCTAACTACTAGTTAGGTCGTAATGTTACCCTCCCCTTCAACTCAACCTTGAGATAATACAATTTATTCCTAATTACAATCAATTAATATGAACAAGTAAACTTTTTTTTTTGAACTCCAAGAATAACATTAAGTTTATTCAATTGTTCAACAATGTGGGTTACAATGAAGGCAATTCCTTTATTTATATCCCTAATCAACACCTAATGGGTCTAATCAACTAATTAAGAGGCCTAACTACTAATTGGGTCATAACAATCTTCACCTCAAACAAATGATGTGGAATGCAATAAAGACAACCTATTCATTAATAATTTGGATGTTTACTAGTAAAAATGTAACATTGATACAATATGAAAACATTTAAGACATAAATACAATAAAAGAACTCTAGGATTAAATCAAAGTACTTGTGAAAAACATGAGAGATTTAAAAAGAGCTTTACCCTGATAATTAAGTAAGCAATACTATTTGGCTCGAAATTATTTTTACGAAATAACGAATACAAATGAAGAAAACTTATTGGATAAAAACACAAATTAAGTACAAAAGTGATGAAATATTTTTTGTACCATCAATCATTATTGTAATTAACTATATCTTTAGATGAATACCGAAGAATTTCATTGCATGTTCCCTAATTAAATCACAAGTTTGTAATAAAGTTATAAATTTAATTTTGATATAGTGTTAAATTAAATTTACTGTTAATTATATATTAAATTTGTATGATTTTTAAGATATCTATTATAAAATTAATTATTTTGAATAACATGCATATCAATATAATGGAAGTTTTCTAATTTGATTCATTAAACCTTTATTTCATTTTCCTTTTAATCCTGGAAATTGATGGAGAGAACACAAAAAGTCTTATTTGTTCTTCAAATATTCCAGCAGGCAATAATAGGGGGGATACTAGTATTTAAGTTGTCAAGTTCTTATTGAGTACATTTTTCCATCAAGATGTAATTTTCCTTCAAATTAAATGATCATTTTGGTTTTATTTTCCGTAGTCTTTGGTTCGAAGGGCTGGTTCAGTCTTGTAACATATCCTTACTATCATTTTACTAAAAATAAAACATTAAACCATGCATCACGATGAAATTAAATAACCCTGTTTTAACTTTGAAGTTCTAAAATGATTTGAACTTAAACTCATAACCACCTTAATACCGAGAAGATAAATGAACAAAAAAAATTATTAAAAAAAACTCACGTTAAAGAGAGAGAGAGGAAGACAGGAGGGGGGGGAGGAGGTTAAAAAGCTGTGTAGTCAAAATTTGCACTTTGCTGTAATCAAGTTGTTTAGAGGTTTTAGTCAATATAGAAATTGATTTATTAATCCGCTTTTTTTTTTTTATCATTTTAGAATTCGTTGTAAAAATAATGGCCCAAGGTCAAAAAGAAAACCAACCAGGAAACTGCTTGTTATAAGGAGATCCCAGTTACATCAGCATAAATTAAGCTAGAAAACATACTTCTAGAATTTTACTTTTGTTTTTCCTGACGTGTTTTAGAATTTTACTTTGAATGCCATAACGATTAACGAATGATCTTTTTTTTTTTTTCAAAAAAGGATACTAATTACATAATTTTTGCTAATTAAATGTGGAATGAGAAAAATGGAATACTGGCATCACCTAGTCGCAACGTAGGATTTTTCTCATTGGTTTGCAGTGATGCTTTGATGAACCATGAACCGATCCGTAACAATAATTAATTAATGAATTTAACGTAAGTCATGCTTTATTGAAAGTTGTTTAATACATATAAAAAGATAACACAAAAAGATAGAAATAAGAACATGCAAGGGAGACTAAGAGTCTCTTAGATTAAAGAAAATATTTTTTGTTTTATTTATTATTTTTAATTTTAATTATAAAAATGTCATATATTTTTATTTTATTTCTTATTTTTATAATTTTGTAAAAAATAATGAAAATAAAAAAAATATTGTTTTCCATTTTTTTTACAAAATCATGAAAATTGAGAATAAAAATAAAAATAATATAGTAATTTTGTAATTAGAAAATAAAAACATGAAATAAAAACAAAACATAGAACAAACTCTTAAATTCACAATTTAAGCTCAAAACAATCCGCATGGTAAATGAACAAAGTAGCTAAAGCATAATGAATATGACGACACTATAGTGAGAGTATATTATTGTCAATGCTCTATTTTTTCAACATAAATAAGAGTAATATTACACATAAAAGAGTAGTATTATGGTCAATGCTCATTCTCGGTGCAAGCCTGCCGCCAACTTTGCTTCAAGAAGCATGGGTGTTCGCAAGTTTGGGTAGACCTGCGTATATGATCAATCCGACCAAACTCAAACACAAAAATCCGAGTTGGGTCAAATAAACGGGTCTAATCAGGTAAAATTTGTTTAATCCGCTTCTCTGGTTGGGTAATAGGTATAAATATTATACCCGTTGTCCGACCTGATGACCCGAATCCCCATAAATATTTTTTTCTCCCATCTAAAACTCGAACCCCTATTACCAAATCACTCTCCCTCTGAAGAAAGGAGACCCATCCCAGACCCAGTTCCTATGGCTACTCTTCTGCTTCTTCTTCTTCAACCCCCATCCCTCCGCCACTATGTCGCCAGTCGGTGCTTCTCTGTCACGTCGTTAATCCATCCTTCCTGATCGGTAGTTCTTGCATTTTCCTTCCTAGTCGCAACTCGCAAGGTCCTTCCTCCCTTTCCACCTCTACCGCGACAAAGAAGCCCGTTGCCGGCTAGCCATCGTGTCCACCATGCACACTACCAAGATAGGTGGCCGCGAGACTGTAGGTGCGAGATTTGAGCTGCCTTCTTTCGCCATGAACATCAACAAGATTTGAGCCATAAAGGTGAACTTTGGGTTGTTGATGAAGTGCTCTTTTTGCTTGGGTTGCTTCTTTTGCTGAGATTTGGAGCGTCTTTCCTTATTTGGGTTGGATGACGTTGAACTTGTTAATTGTTAATTTGTTTGGCTACTTGAAGCTACTACTTTTTTTTTCCCTTCTTTTCGCAAAGAAAATTGTACAAAAGTAATGAAAATTGATCAGATTTGAGGAATATTGCTGCTAGAATGCTGGTTCTATAGTTTCTAGACATGAAACGAATTTTTTTTTTCAAAGAAAGAAGTGGTAACCCATGTGCCCAACACGAACTAACCCATTAGGTTGGGTTGGTTGGGGTTGAGAGCCCAAATTTTAGAAAATCAACCCAACCCAACCCAATTTAAATTGACTGGGTTGGGTATTTTTTTTTTCTCTCAACTTAACCTAACACAACCCATGTACGCCCCTATCAAAAAGGTCCTTTCATGATGTTAGCATTGCTATTTAGTGCGAAAACAAATTGCATGAATATCAATACATGTACAGATGTTGATATTTGATTAGAAATGATGAGAAATCAAGAACCAGAAAATCAAAAGAAGTGGTAGGTTATAAAAATAACTACACATATAGCTATTCATGAAGAAAGTATGAATCTAGTTTCGTACCATTCATCATGATCCCTGGACTAACAACACTGTTAGCCCAGTTGGTCTCTCGTCCTTCTCGCACCAACCTACACTTCAAACTTCTTCGCTCTTATGAGCTCAAGGTTGAAGGGCTTGTAGCCCGATCGGTCCCCCGATCTTCCTACACTCGGCCTACACTTCAAATCTCTTCACTTTTTTGAGCTTGTGGTTGGAAGGCTTGTGGTTCGGTCGTGATGACCCAACTTACCCCCGCCCAACCGACCTACTCCAGTTCCAAAGAGTCAAGGTTGCCGGTTCAGGATCTTGACCCCGAAGGCCAACTCACTAACTTTCAGGTGTCCAGCTTAAGAGCATATGTTACCTCATCAGCTACCACATTTACACCCCCAGCAGGATTCTTTCCTTAACGCTGATTCGTTAAGAATTCTCTCCCTTAACCTATGCCTCAATGGGCCCCTTATCATAATGGCTGCCATAACAGTATCAGACCTTATAAATATCCGTCCATTCCTACAGTGGAAGGGGACATTCTATGGCTAAACACTAGCCTACCCTACCTTAGAGCATGAGACAGGAATTTTGGTGCAGTCTGTTGGGAAAGGTGAAGTCTCTCCCATTACACTCTTGACATTGAAAGCAGCGCACAAGTCGTTATTTTCAAGGTAGATATACGCAGCACGCAGTATTCTCAAAACCCTAACCTCCATAACCTTACCTGACAAAATGCTACCCGCAACCGTAAGCCTTGAAACACCACCATCCCTAGCACCAGCCCAAAGCAAGATCTTACCATGAATATGGACCCAAACACCAACCCTTCCCCCCTTTTTTTACCATCTCCTTGTCCCCCTCTTGCACTCTTCTCTCAAAATTTTTACCACAATCAAAATTTTCATCACCACCACCTTCCACCAACAATGATATACCATCACCTTTATCTACCACTATTCTCCACCATCACCACAACCATGACCACCACCGTCACCTTCTAACCACCACTCAACCACCAAATTACGTCCAACTTAGCACCCACTTGCGAGCTTGCTGCTAATAGACTGTGCTCGTCGCTAGTCCACTATGAGCTGCTACCAACAGCACCTTTGACCCCCCAAAGTTCTCTTGCTTCTTTCCATTATTTTTTGTATTATTTTTTTTAATTTTCTGCATAATAATTTTTAGAGTACTTTTACTTTTAACTTTGATTAGATTAAAATATAAGTGTGATACTTGTTTAATAACTAAAATTATTGTCGTTAGATTTTATACACAATTTCACTCCAACTTATTTTAGGTATGTTGTTTTTAAGTATGTTAGGGTTATTTATGTTCTTAAAATTGCCATTAAAAATGATGATTGTTTTTTTCTTGATTAGACAACTAGTAGAAGGCAGTTTTTTCCTGCCGATAATTTGCCAAAAATTTTTGACAAACATTAGTCACCGAAAAATTTTGAAGGATAGTTCGTTGGAAATTTCCGTTACTTGCGATGAGCTACTTTTTGATGATCCCGACGAATCTACTAAAAATCTGCCAAAAATCATATCTTTTTTGTGGACTTTTATCAATTTCCTGCGGGTTCATTTGCCGAAAATTGGTTGTTTTCTTATAGTGTCATCTCATCCATGCATGTGTAGGCCTACACGGTTTTGCCTCAAGTTACATTTTACTAAACCTTGTTATGCGCAAATATCTTTTGTTACTATTGTGACTCCTTGTTTATGTATAGAGGCATCATAATTAATATGTCACTATCCTTTGTATGGAAGCCACCACAAACATTTATAACATATATGACGATTGATGTTTTACATAATCTAGAAAGTAAGGACATAGTTTTAGACACCCATGAATTGGGTAGAGAAAAAGTAAAACAAAAAAGTTTAAAAAGAAAATATTGGGGTGTTTTTAATCACACATCTTGTATATGTGTAAGATTGGTGTCTAATACTCACATACAAATAACATGGCTCAAAATTTATTTCTTCCATACGTTTCTTTTATAAGGGATTCATAATTTTGGGTTCAAAGTAATTCATATAGGAGATGAATAAAGTAGCTTCAGTAGGATGAGGGTATGTACATTTATATGTGTAAGCTGTACATGATTCGATTATGTGTGTTTATATACTCATTGTTGAGAATCTCATGAAAAAAATTTTAGATGCTTCAAAAACCTATACACACACACACACACACACACACACACATATATATATATATATATATAGTATAAATTTTTTTTATATAGATATCCAATCATGTATTACCATATCAGTAAAAATATTTGATTTAACCACCCACTAAAAGTATTACAAATAGAAATATGTGATTGGATGATAATATAAAATTATTTTTAATGGAAATGAATCTTCTCATATGTAAATTTCACATAACTTGAATGTATAATATGGGAATAGGACCTCTCTCCTCACCTCTTTTTTGAGAAGAACTAATTTTTATGTGGGTCAACCATAGATGAGGAAGGAGTAGATTAATTTTGATACTCCATGGGTCAACGACCTCACCTCTTTTTATTTTTTGGTCGATAAACTTGATTATTCTAAATATCAACTACTTTGCACACAGGATGGGTGCTCTCATTATTTTATTTGAAGCTTGAACTAGAAAGGAGTACTCTCATGAATGTGAATAGTAACACATTTGATTAGTCAGATGTCTCTCCATTATAGGGCTAGCAGGAGGCTTTCTTCTGTAAAAGGAAGAATTTTCTTTTTCTATAGAACATCGTAGCTATTTATTATTTTTCTTTATTTTAAAATTTGATAGCTGAAATTTATGTTTTCTTCCTTCCATAATATAAGATATTTTTCTAGGGGATAAGATTAGAAGGATTGCTATGCGATACAAATTTGTTTTCGTATAAATATCACAAAAGACCTCGGCGCGGATTGGCTTGTAGGGGGAAGAGAGAGAAAGTTAATTACAACCAAAAACACAACTCAGTTTTGAGTTCATATGTCATTTCGTGTAGTATTCTTCGCACCATTTAGGATTTTCCTAAGATCAATAAGGAAAGATAGACATTGGCAAAGACTTGTGCAGATTAAAACTGCTAAAGTGGAAGAGGACCAAGAAGGAACCTAATTAACAATTCACGCATAATTTTTATTAAATATTATATATGATAAGCTAACTCAGTTTGTTTAGGCCCATGGATTAAATGGGCCGATCCAACCCGATCATTAACATTAACGGTTCGAAAATATACTGATTTGACCTGTTTAAGGTTGGCCCATAAGCCTAAATGAGTGTGCTCACTTATCTTTCTTTTTTTTTTGTTTGTTAATTTTAAAGTTCTTGGACTTGTGTTTTACATGTCAAAGTTATTAGACATTTTTTTTTTACATGTAAAAGCTGCTGGAAATTTTTGTATGTTTGTTTAATGTCTTTGGGTAATTGGTTGAATGAACTCAGGCTATTTTGAGTTAATAAATTGGTGGTAAATTTTTTTTGAAAAAAATAAATGGATAAATGAGTCAACTCATTTACATGACAGACTAGTCCATTTAACTCAAGGGTTAAAGGAGTCAAGCTAAAAATATATAATTTAAACAAGTCAATATTTTTTAAGCCCAATCATTTCGATGGGTAAATGGGCCAAGCCAGTATATTTGACCTGTTTTGACAGCTTTACATTTTATCATACACCTTATTTATTCTTTCTTTCTCAGATAATAAAAATATAAAATGAATGAATTTTAATATATCGTGAATATAAAAATTTTATGATGTTATTTAATTATATATAATTATGTTATTAAAATTATTTAAATTTTATAATAACAATTTTAAGAATTATATAAAATATATAATTAATTGAAAATATACAAATTAAACCCAATATAAAAGTAGGATAACTGTTTTAATATTGAAATATCATCCTCCAAGAAACATAATGTTTGGCGTAGTGCGCGTTCAAAATTTATTATTCCACTTAAGAGATGCACTAAATGTGAAGGTGCCCTACAACTCCACGTACGGAGAAATTAACCATAGTTAGTTTATTGAGAGTTAAAGATTTAAAATTTAACTTTAAATGATAGGTCCCATTGCTATATGGTATAGTTTGATTGGAAAGATTAATGATTCTACCATAATTTGATTGGAAAGAGTAATGATTCAATGGGGTGATCCAGGACCACTCCTAGGCGGAGGCGAGGTGCAATTATGGACGTAATTGATGGATTCCCTTCCAAGTCTTGCTATGATGCGGACGGAAGCAACTAGGAAGGCGATGAGGTTGGACTATACAGGCCGAACAATGACCACTGCTAACAAGTGGAAAAATAGGTCAAAAGACGGATCTACATCATGCAGAAAACCGTACACACTTAATTAAAGTACAGAAAATTTTCTCAAAGACCTAGATGCACGTGGTATGAAGGCATCCTCAAAGTTAAGGGACAGGTGAGGTGCATATAATAGACGCATTTAACTCATTTCATCACCAGGAGAAGCATATGTCAATCTTTCATTTTCGACCCCCTCGATGAAGAACAGAGAGGAGAAAATCACAAAGACCAAGAGTTGACCAAGAGCATGAAACATACTATATATATTTCTGGTTTGTTTTCTCTTTCATTTTAGTTATATACATAAAAATTAAAAAATTTTAAAATAAAGATTTTAATTATAAAATATATTTATAAAAACATTTTATTTAATTTTTAATATATAATTAATTAATTTTATTAGTCTCACATATATTTCTCATTTGGATTTGGATATATACTAAAACTATCTCAATTATGAGACTTTTAAAATAATGAATAATTAAGTTAAATATTATTATTAATATAATAATATATAATATTATGTCTATATACAATATTTTTATATTAATAATGTATCAAAATTAAATTATAAAAGCAATTCGAATGGGAAATGAATAAAATAGCAAAAATAGAATGAATAAGATGACCCTTTAGTGGGAATATATTACCATTATACTATGTTTAACTTTTAGTAATATTTATTAATGAAAGATGTTGTTAAAACTCTATAGTAATATTTAAAAATATTATTAAAACTCTCTAATAATATTTTTATAAGTATGATACACAAGCTACACGTTGCTAAAGATTTTACCAACACTTTTATATGATTTAGTTACATTTTTAAATATTACTAAATCTCAATTATATTATAGCGACGCTAGTTTGTTTTCTTAGTAGAATAAAAGATAAAGTATTTGCAGAAGCTTCAACAGATGAATCATTGTTGAAGACTAGCCCGGCACTTGGTCATTTCGATAACCGTCAACAACTTTGCTTCAAGGAAGGGTCTTCGCATGAATATGAACAGAATGAGAGAAGTAATGACACTTTTGATTAGCTAGATATCAATTCTCTCTGTTATTCAGCTACCATATGACCTCTCTGTCAAGGTAATAGCCGAAGCATACATGAAGGCCAGGTTAAACTATGTGCGGTCAATAACGACCACTGTTAACAAGTTGTAATATAGGTTAAAAAAACGGTTGAATGCCAAGTAGACAAATGTAGCCGCTTGGTTTTGAAATCAGCTTTTGCTAAATAGTACGAATTGATTAGTGTGAATGATGTGGACAAATTATATCCAAGGAAAAAAGTAAAAATGAGCTCCGCAAGAGAAATCAAAGATGGGTGAGGAGCAAAACGGTTTTTACTGCAACGTCAACATTGAATTCGTGTGTCGCTTCACGAATTTCTTTTCATGCATACTAGCATTTTTGGTTTGAAATAACGGACAAAGTTAAAACTAGGTGCACGGAACTCAAAGTCAAAGCATGATGAGGTGCATACAATATATTATGACATCCTCAAAGTCAAGGCATGATGAGGTGCATAAAATAGACAGAATTAGCGCATTCCATTGTAAAGGAGAAGCATATGTCAATCTTTCATTTTCGATTACCGTGGACGAAGACCAAAGAGTAGGAATGACAACAGGCATTCATTAAGCGGGTCTCCTGTACCGTCCCTAATAGAAAATTTATCTCCCATTTATGCTCTCATGATCTCATCTTTGTGGTAGGTTTTTATTTCCCATTTTCCATGAAAATTTGAATACTACGTATATTTGTCGATTTATAAAAAATAAAAAATAAATTTGAAAAAAAAAAGAGACAAATTTATTAAAAAGAACTATAATCCTAAGAGAACTGAGAGGGGGACGCACAAATAATGGACGCATATATAACACATACTGAAAAGTGAGAAAAATGACAAAAATACTTGGACGATGGGTCCCATATAATTATTACTACATTGGTTTAAAGTTTTTTTTATTCAAAAATTTTACACAAAACTTACCAACATGTGCACTATTCACGCCGGTAAGTATTTTTTTATACAAAACTTACTAGCGTGAACAGTGCATACGCTGGTAAGTTTTGAATATATTACACAAATTTTACCAGTGTGAATAGTGCACATGCTGATAAGTTTTGTGTACATGCTGGTAAGTTTTATGTAATATACACTATGGCGATCTGCAATGGAACGACGATGATGTTGTGGCTATGGAGATCTACGTTGTGATTTGCAATGGACCGGCGATTTACGTCGCAATTTGCGTGGCTGAGGGCGAGAAGAAGAATGATGAAGAAGAAGAAAAGGGATGCTCTGGCAGCTCTATAGTGGAGCGGTGAAGAAGAAAAGGGTAAACGAAATGGCTGTAGAGGAGATGAGGAAAAGGGGAATGTAGGGATGCTCAAAAGAAGGAATGAGTCAAAGTTAAATGACTGACCTACGGTTATAAATATTTTTAATTATTAAATTAAATATATAAATGTGAAATGTGATGAACGTAAAGGTATGTATAAATATAGTAGATATCTATTGAGGGTAATATGATTTTTTCACACATGTGGAGTCCCCGTGGGGCGAAGAGGATGATTCCCCGTCCCCGCGGGGAAAAAATCCCCGACCGCGGGGCCCCGAATATGGCAATCCCCGTGAGAATCCTGCCGCATGGGGATTTTTGATATCCCTAATCCCCAGGGTAAAGTCACAAGGACGACTTTAATTTTAAATTTTCCAATCTAGTGTAAGTTAAGAAATATTTTTCAAAAAGTGTAAGTTCACAGAAAATTGCCATAAACAACTACGACTTGTGGAAAACTTTATATATCGCTATTATCACATCCTAATATTTATTGCCATACCGTTTTTGTTGCCTTCATCTTGGTATTTTTAAAGTGTCCTTAATTAAAAGTTGGGTTAAACTTTTGTTTATTGTCACTCACATATTTTGCATTATATTTAATAATTATACTAATTAATATTAAATATAATAATAATTATTATTTTAAATTTAATAATTTTAAAATAAAATTAATCTATTAAATCAAGTCCATACTAAGCCCAATTCATTTATAAACTAAATCAAAAATTTTTATAATAGAATCCTTTTCTTGACAAAATATTTCTATGATACTTACCTCCGCACAACCATATTGCTTTCAATTACTTTTTTTGACAAAAGGAAAGCATGGTTCCTTTCATCTTTTGGCACAATATAATATTGCAATGTGTGTTACCTCTACTTCATATGATTTTGAGATTTTTTTTTAATTTTTAATTTTTTTTGAGATTATGTTTATTTTTATTTTTTTTTTATCTATTACCACTCTCATATAAAAATCGACATAAATTAAACTCTTAACTTAGCATAAAAAAATCCTAACTAAATCTCTAATAAATTAACTTGTATAAAATATGTAGTTAAATAAAATTTAAGCAACTTGCCAAGTTTGATAAAACAAAAATATAACACTATCTTTATATCATATTTGTGCAAGAATAATATATCCAAATTTTATTATGTTATAACTCCATCAAAAAGAGTTTACAGGACTAACAAGACGAGACACGTGGCTAGAGGAAGGTATTAATTTGTAAATGAATTGGGTTTCATATGGGCTTGATTTAATAGACTGATTTTATTTTAAAATTATTAAATTGAAAATAGTTCATTTTTGTATTTAATATTAATTAGTATAATTATTAAATATAATTTAAAGCATATGAGTGACAACAGATAAAATTTTAAAACAACTTTTAATTAAGAATATTTTAGAAATATTGAAGTTGTGGTTATTAGCAGGTTTTTATTTTTATTAGTATTTTATATAAGTTGTGGGCATGAAGCACAACTTACCTTTAGATTTTATTTATTAAAACCTGGATATAAAGCACGATAGCTTTAATTTTGTTTTATTAATCATTTTAGTGAAGTCATGGGCTGAAAATTTGCAACAAAGATAGAAGATTTAAACTTAAAATATCGTGAATATGAAAAGAAATGAAGCAACTGCGAGAAAAATATGAAAGTAAATGCGAAGGGGGAAAACTATAAATAAAGGAGAGTCGCACCAAGGCCGTAGACTTGTGGTTTGCAGCCATGACTTTGTATTAAATAATAATTGATTCTATTTTATTGCTATATATTTATATTGCTAAGTCATAGAACACTACCGTTGTAAACATTGGGTAAGCAAAATTGGGTCAGCAAATAAATGAGTAAAATCCTAAATTAGCCCTCAAAAGAATTGTGGGTCTTAGTTTAGTCCTTGAAAGATTTATAATATTAATTTAATTCTTGAAAAATTTATAATATTAATTTAATTTTTAAAAGATTAAAATTTATTTTAAATTAATCTAAACAGAAAAGAGGTAATCATCTTTTAACACCTTTCTGCAATATAAATTTATAGACATAGCAAGCCTTGGCGTAAACATGCCTAAGCTAGGTATTTTGGCCTTGAGCTCGTTCTAAATTATAGTTGCTTTAACTAACTAGCGCCCAAGAAACATAATAATATGAATAAATTTTCCATCAAACTTGTCTTATTTCTCGTACTTTCTTTGTACCTGTCTCAACACATTCAAGGACTTCACCCGGGAAATACCAAACTTCCGGTGATCAAGTGCATAGCAAGGGAGAGAGAAGCACTTCTTGCACTGAAGCATGGCTTTGTTGATAACTATGGTATTCTCTCATCTTGGAGGAACGAAGAAACTCACAAAGAATGCTGCAAATGGGATCGAGTCCATTGCAGCAACCAAACCGGTCATGTGGAAAAGCTTGACCTTCATGGTACAGCCAATGCATCTCTGCAACTGCAAGGCATGATCAGTCCGTCATTGACCCAGTTGACTCATTTGCAGCATCTGGATCTCAGTTTCACTGATTTTCTTGTCAGCCACATTCCAAAGTCCATGTCCTCTTTAACCAACCTGACATACCTCAATCTCTCCTATTGTTACCTTGGAGGAAAGATTCCTCATGAATTTGGCAACCTTCTTCGCTTGCAATATCTTGATCTTCAGTCCAATTTACTTGATGGAGAGATTCCTGCTCAGCTTTCAAAGCTGTCGAAGTTGACATATCTTGATCTCACATTCAATGATTTTTCTGGGACAATACCAGACCAGCTTGGAAATCTTTCAAGCTTGCAGCATCTGTTTATTGGTCCATTTTCTTGGGACTTGAGTTCCAATCTAGAGTGGGTGTCTCGTCTTTCATCATCTCTGAGAGTACTCAGAATGAAGGAAGTTGACCTCAGCACTGCAACTAATTGGCCAAAATTAATAGCTAGTCTTTCCCATTTGGAGGAACTCCAATTAATTGATTGCAGTCTTCCCAATTCTGTTGAATTCTCTGTCTCTGATAAGAACCTTCCTAAGTCTCTTACTCTGATTGATCTGACCTCCAACAAGCTGACATCCTCAATATACTCTTGGTTGTTAAATTTCAATAGCAGCCTTGCAGTTCTAAAACTCACTGATAATTATCTGCAAGGTTACATCCCAAAATCCTATGCAAACTTGAGCTCCCTCCAAGAGCTATGGCTTGGGGACAACATGCTTGAAGGAGGCATGCCTATATCCCTATGGAATTTTTGCAACTTAAGTGGAGTGCGTCTTAATGATAACCTATTGAGCGGCTTGGTGTTTGATTTTCTACCAACATTTTCTCACTGTGCAAAAAATTCGTTGAGGATATTGGATTTGAGCTGGAACCAGCTTACTGGAAAGTTCCCCAGTCTTTCTCACCTTTCATCTCTGCAAGAATTGTATGTTGATGGCAATCAAGTAAATGGCGCTTTAACTGAGAGCATTGGACATCTGTCTAACTTGGAGGTCTTAAGTGCTTATAGGAACTCCTTAGAGGGCACAATCACTGAAGCCCATTTCTTCAATCTCTCAAAGTTGCACAATTTGGATCTGACATCCAATGCTCTAAGTTTTGAAGTCAGTGCTGAATGGGTTCCCCCATTCCAAATGCAGTACCTATATTTAAGAGGTTGCAAGTTGGGCCCTAGCATTCCAAGGTGGCTGCAAACTCAGAAAAGTATTCTTTGGTTAGACATCTCAAGCACAGGCATTGCAGACACAGTCCCACAATGGCTTTGGAACATGTCTCTTTCTATGCAAAACTCCAACTTCTCTCACAACCAGCTCACAGATGTAATTCCAAATTTGCGTATAGAATATAATGGCTTTCCTCAAGTAGATTTGAGCTCAAATCTCTTCCGGGGCCCAATTCCATCCTTTTTGTCAACAGCAAGGTCTCTATATCTATCCAACAACAACTTCACAGACTTAACTTTGCTCTTATGCACAACAAAGTATAAAGTCAGCTATTTGTTTCTCCTTGATCTCTCAAACAATCAAATATCTGACCTACCAGATTGTTGGATGAAATTTAAGGCACTATCCTTTCTTAATTTGGCAGATAATAACCTCTCTGGGGAGATTCCTACATCCATGGGTCTCTTGGCTCAGATTCTCGCAATACATTTGCGCAATAATGATCTAAGCGGGGAACTACCTAAAGTGTTAGGCAATTGCACAGAGCTGAGAATTCTTGATGTGGGCCATAACAACTTATCAGGACCAGTTCCCGTGTGGGTTGGTGAGAAACTTCAAAAGCTGCTTGTCCTTATCATGCAGTCCAATCAATTCTATGGAACCTTGCCATTGAGCATGTGTTCACTTGCACGCATTCAGATTCTGGACCTTTCTCTGAACAATATAACTGGAAGTATACCACCATGTGTCAACAATTTCACTGTCCTGGCTTCTGGAGCAAATGAAACCGCAACAATTGGTTACTCTTATAACAGTGCTGATGGCGATACTTCTGTGTACTTTGATAGTGCATTGGTGACATGGAAAGGAAGAGAATGGGAATACAAGAATACTCTTGGATTTTTGAGAAGCATTGACTTCTCCAGCAATAAGTTGGTTGGTGAAATCCCACAGGAAATTACCCATCTTGTTGGATTGATTTCCTTGAACCTTTCAAGGAACAGGTTAATTGGGAAAATTCCTTCTAATATAGGAGATTTGAAATCATTGGATGCACTTGATCTATCAAGAAACTTCTTGTTTGGTAAAATTCCATCCAGTCTTGCTAAAATTGATCGTATTGCGGTGTTGGATTTATCATATAACAACTTATCAGGTCGAATTCCAGTGAGTACCCAAATTCAAAGTTTTAATGAGACAGACTTTATAGGAAATCCAGAACTATGTGGGTTACCTCTTCCTATAAGGTGTCCTGATGATAATCAAGCAGATGAATACTCAAATGATGGCAATGACAATGAAGACAAATCAAGTAGGGATTATGGTTTATATATCAGCATAGTACTTGGATTTGGTGCTGGATTCTGGGGAGTATGTGGCACGTTAACTCTGAACAGATCATGGAGACATTCATATTTCAAGTTCATGAATGCTGCATACGATCAACTATATGCATTGACAATTACAAATATGGAGATACTGCATGGAAAGCTCAAGGAGTTCAAGGTAACCATAATCTTTTCAAGTGGTTTATAATTCCTCATTTACCTTCCTCGAGATATCAATATATTTTATAAGACTCCCAAAACAAATTTCATATATATCATTATCCGAGATATAAAGAGAGAAAAAGCATAATTATTAGAGATTTATTATGGAAAAAGATGTTTATTTACACAAACCGTATTAAATAGATGTTGTAAACTTTGAATTATTTAGGAAAAATTGTGGAACTAGAGCGTCATTTGCTAACTTGTACGTGAGTATGTGAAAAGGGAGAGACTTGTTTGTTTACCCAAACCGTATTGTATATTACATTTATTTGTATATGTGAAAGAGAGCGTACAGAAGCGTCTGGACGCTAAGCACACAAGGAAGGCACGTGGGAATATTCTGGAGGGAAGTCATTTGGTAACATCTGATGGATTAGGAGAGAATCTCAAATCTTCACCTCACTTACGGCTCTCATCATCTTTTTCTTATAATGTTATGGAGTAATGATATATCCTCTTAAAATAACTTCTTAATTATTCTCCTAATTTCTAAACAAGAAAAATATTGAATGTTTTGCAAGTACATTTATTATCTCAAAAGCATAAAAACCATTCAGCCTATTTTCATAAAAAGCATTCTAAAGGGCCCGTGTCCCTTACTTCTTTATTTTTCATACACACTCATTCTGTCCATAAATAGATATGAGTTATCAATAATACTTGAGCTCTTGTTTAGCCAGCTACACTCCTTTTTATCATTTTCTCAAGAATACGTAAAGATCACATTTGAATTTCCTATATACATTATTTCCATTTTATGCAGGAACAGTGCCTCAGCAGGCAGGAGCGCCATACCCGGGAAGCAGAAGGAAGACAAAAATATAATGAATATTGGTATTCTTCATCTGAGCGCAACAATTATAACAACGGCAACACAAAGAAAACCAATTACTCCTCAATAGTATGTCAATACTGTGATGAAAGTGGACATTCAGCGAAGAATTGCCATAAAATTCGAGCTTCCTCTCATGCCACGCCTAGCGGATATTGTTTGGACTCAGGAGAAGAAGCAGATGAAATAGTACAAGACACATCTGGTTTGCCTTCAACTAACTGTTACTTATCTGATGTCTTACGTAGTCTTTGCATCATAGCCTTATTGTGCTTTCAAAATATTTTTACTCTAACGGTCTAACCATGTTTCCAAAGAAGTAAATTTTCTTCTCATATTTTTTCGGTGAAGGATGCAAGCATGCATGAGAGTGACTCTACTGCAAGGATCCAATAACTTAACAGGATGCTTAAATGCTTATTCAATGTCGTCTTCATCACTGGATCTTCCTTGCTCTCCACCCTTCGTCTCACAATTTCAGTTTGGCTCCACATGGCGTCACCATATTATATTAGCTACTTTTATTTCTATGTTTTAGCATGTTGTGTTTAATTAAAGTAATAATTTAAATTGTGTTCTATATATATCTACATTTAACTGAAGTTTGACATAAAGTTATAAGTAATGAATAGGGAGTGTGAATAAAAAAAATGAAAGTGTCAATAGTCTTAACCTTGCAAAAGGTGGGAGCGGAGCAAGATTGAGACAACTAGTGAGATTTATACTTCACCTTTTTTTTTTTTGGTCAAAGGATTCATGCATTATTTTTATTAATTATATATAATAATACTGTTACATTATTTTCATTAAAGTACTTGCAATCAACCCCTGATTTTTTTTAAATAAAAAATAAGTTTAAAACTTCTTTAAAATTAATACTTCACTCTAAAACTTTCTCCAAAAGTACTCCATTCCTAGAGCTTAATTATGGTTATTTCTTTAATGATTTTTTTTAGTAAATTGATCTTATGACATGTTTTATTTAATAATTTTGAAATTTTTTTGATGAAAAGAAAATAAAATGTAAAAATATAATAAGAAAGATTTGTTTTTTGCTGCAACCTTTTTTTTAACCTTTTTCTATTATTGTTATTAATAATTCACTTGAATTTTTTTTTTGGGAATTATCATGCAATTGTTCAGGAAAATAAAAGTTTTAAATTGTTGCGGGATTATTTTTGTAATTGACGTACGGTGCTAAAAGAGAAAAAGAATAATAATTTTTTATGAGAATAATAGGATTAATAAAAAGTGATATTTAATTTAAAGAAATTAAAAATTAAAAATTTTAATTATGACTATTTAAGTTTTATTTATAGAACAAGACTATATAGTTTTATTTAATAGTCAAAATTACATTTAATGAAATCTTCATAGGTTTTTTTTTTTTTTGGGATAAATGACTTCATAGGTATTATTGTTACTTAAAAATAAGTGATAATCATTTATATGATGACCACTTAGTAATTGTTATTTTCCGATCAAATATGAGTAATAACTACCAAAAATAAATATTAAACTACTGATCATTTAATAGTTATCGTTGACTACTGAAAAATAAATAATAATTATTCTCGGAATAATTATCTTGTTAATATTGTTATTTATCTAAATACAAATAATGAATATTCATGACAAATATTAAACTGTTGATTATTCAATAACTACCTTTAATCACTTAAAAATAAATTACAGTAACTATTTATGAGGTTCGTGCCATAGAAAGCGCAAGGGTGAGAACGCTCGGCTTTCTTGGGCGTGACCAGTTTTTATCAATTTTAAATTTAGTCTTTACGTGAAAAATATTTATAAATTAGTTCTTACAGATATAATTGGTAAAAAGAAGTCTCTGCTCTCAATTGGATTTATAATTCTGATGTGAATGAGTTATCCTGCATAGCTAAGCTAACGGAATATATTTTGGCTAAAGAAGTCCCTGCATAGTGTCATGAATGAAGATGATATACTTGAGGGGATGTGTGTAAGTGATAAATTTTATTAGATTTTACTACGCTTTTCTCAAAGGGAAATAACTTGACCTCAGTATTTGTTCTACTTATCTCATTTATTATATAATAGTCAATTAAACAAATGAAATAGTGAGATCGTACTTTGTTAGTCTTGTAAAATGATGAGTGACGAAATTATATATAACTCAAATTGACGATAAGAATATTTTTACAAAAGATTGTAAGTAAGGGATTAATTTAAAAAAAAAATTATATAAAGACTGAATTAAAAATAAATAATTAACACCTATAAGAATCAAAATTATATTTTAACTTTTTTTTTCTACTTTTGTTGAATAGGATAACGCATCACAATGAAATGAATATAACATCAATCCATGTTCCATCTTCTAAGCTAAGTACAAAGTTTCTCTCATCACGATGTTTCAATTATGAGAAAATTTTGCCAAAAAAGAACTCATAGTAACCTTTTATTTTGAGAAAAAAATAATTCTCAATAAAATCTTGTTATGCAATAACAATAAACATATGTCAATGCCAACTGCTGAATTATATGAGGTTATATTTTCGAAAGTAAATATTTTATCGTAACAAATATATGTTGCATTGTCAAAGATAATCTCAACAAAAGTGTTGAAAATTTTTATAATTAAGAAAATAAGAAGTACAAAAATTACATACAAGAATATTATATACAATAAAATTTCAATTAGCTCTGGCATTGTAATTATTTTTGATCTATTTCTTTGTTTAGAACAATTAAAAATTTTTTAATATTTTCTTATTATGTCTAACTTTCAATTATTATCATAACGTTTTAAAATAGTACTCTTAGTAAAATAATTTATAAAAAATATTAATAAACTTGTGCAATACACGGAAATCATCTCTAGTTGCAAGTAAAATTCGGTTGAGATTATAGGTGCGTTTTACGTACTTAGACCACTTTAAGTATATATGGTATGTAATGCACTATTTGAAAAAAAATAATAATAATGTGCCATGGAAGAGCCACTGTGAAGTAGTGGTTGAAATAGTAACAACCGATAACTCCAAAGTGTCTCCTCAAACTAATCGTTCCTGTTCGCTGCCATCATGAGCATCCCCAATAGTAGGCATCTCCAAAGCACCTGAGCCCCCGCGTCAACACCATCGCCGATTGCGTTGCTGTTTCTCTGTTCTCGCTAGGTGGGCGCATTGCTTGCGAATCAGCAGTTTGGAAGAGGAACTAGTGTTCAGGATGCAAGAGAGGAAAGGAAGGAGGAGGAGTCAGGCGATGGTCTCGAGCGTTGTGGCAGCAAGGGTGAGCATGTCACAGTTGGCAGAGTGAAACGCTAAAGAAAGATGTTTATTAGGATCGTGATGAGCGCTGGGCCTGGCGAAGTGGCGACGATGGGCCTCACGGCCGGCTAGTGTTCATGGACATTTTGCTATACAGGTCCGTCATGTCCGATGAAGGAAGACACAAAAAGATACTAACGGTAGCTCAAGCGGTGGGATCATCCTTTCGCTTCCCTCAGTTGCTGGCAAGGGCCTCATTCTCTCTTGGGTATGGTCTTTCATTGCTTCTATTCAAATGGCAGCGATGGTGGCCTGCGGACGCTGTCGAAGCATGAGTCGGTGTGGATTCGGTCACCATTTTCAATCCGCATCATCCAATATTACTAAATCCCAACAGATGGTATGGATAAATCTAGGAATATGGTGTACCATTTTTTCTTTTCTAAATGGTACAGTACACACCATATTTATAGTGGTGGATGACGCAAATGAATCAGGATTGTAATCAACTAATATCACTATAATTTTATAGTAAAATATTTTTATGCATTCATTATTTTCCACATCAACTTCATGGGCAACAGTTGTCTTCCTAACATCCATCCCCATTATTCTCTTTTTTACGGTTAACTCATTTTAATAATGTTTAAAAATTTAATTTAAGGAAATAATTGTAATCCAAGAAACTGACGTGGGAATATATATATATATATATATATATATATATATATATATATTGCTTTAAGAGCATACCATAACTAGAATTAGACTTTCGCATTGCTCAGGCAAATAAACTATACGAATAATTAGGTAAATATTGTAGGAATGGCCATAAGTGAAATAACTACATAATAAAATTAAAATATTATTTATTTATGATAAGATAAAAGTTTGATAATTCTAAAATAGTAAAAGTACAATGGCCTTTTGGCCATTTGAAATGTATTAGACTCATATAAATATTTAATATTCAAATGTGCTTCATTATTTTGATGTCATTTGTGTGTTTACTGATTATGCACCTATCTCCTTTTGCTCTTGTCTCTCTTTCCATTTTTTTCCTCCCCAGTAAACCGATTATCATATTTTGTGTTGAGATTTTAAGAGTTGAAAGTTTTTATGCATCAGTTTTTCTTAAGTCATAATTGATGCAATTATAAATAATAGACAAAACACTCATTTTGATCCCTGATGAAAATTTTGAAAGACAAATTAGTCACTCAAAATTTGAAAGTCCATAAATAGTCTATCACTATTTAAAAAAAGAGGATATATTAGTCCCTCAGTATAGAATCTATATAGGTTTTTTGGCAGTACGGATCTATATGGATTCTGTATAGAGGAATTAATATATCCCCCTTTTTTTGAATGGTGAAGGACTACTTGTAAATTTTTAAATTTTAAAGAATTAATTTGTCCTCCAAAATTTTTGTTAGAAACCAAAATGGATATTTTGTCTAAATAATATAATGAAATCTATCACTACTAGGAATTTGTACATAAATGAACAATTATTGTTTATAAAAGAGAGTGTTGTACATGAAAAGATGTCAACTTAAAAAATAAGTTAATGTGGTAGGATTCTAGAATGATTAAAGTGCTAATATTTCATATTGCTATAATACGGGTCTTAAAATTAATATATTATAAATAAATAGATTTATCCTTAACTATAAATTGCGGGCATAACCGCCATTTAATATTTGCAATATTTTTTTCTTTTTTTTTATCTAATTACTGTATGAGAGTAAGGGAAATATTTTTTGGATATCAAAATTAGGCATCAAGCAGACACTTATAGTTGCTTTCTCTTTTTATATAGTAAAGAAAAATATTTAAAAACATTTTTCTTTGATTATTTTTCTCTCGGTCCCACTATAGGTGTTTCCTTGATATTCCATAATTTAACACTCCTCTTAAAAGCATATGATAAAGATATTCGTTATAATATAATTATAATATAATCTAAATTTAATATACTATTAGCATAAGCTTTTTTTTTTTGATCATTTAATCATTTATTATCACATCGCTAAAAATATTTAACTACAATGATAATATCTCAAAAATTGATTGGTTTACAATTTAAAAATTTTACACTCATTAGACATCAAAATTAAACTTATTATAACGTGTAAACTATAATGATGATGGAATATTCACATTATTATGAAGTACCATCTGCAAGTATAAATATAATGTAGCACTAGCTAGTACAAAGGCATGATTCATATTAAGGTATCCTCACTTTCGCGTTTCGGCCATGGACCAAGTAGCTGGTACTTCACCGTCATCGGTGTTAAGCCCCAAGTCATCCCACACAGTTTTGGATGCATTAAGAATGTTAGTCTTGCATGGTGGTTGAAAATCGTGTGCTTTGTCACACCCATTCACGGAGTCACACTCATCCACCGCCTTGGCCATTGCGGCGTTCCCATTGCTGGCCACAATCTTGACCATTTGTCCGCACCGTGTGTCTTAATTTGTTGTACCATCCAGTGGACAGCGCCACCACCCTCTCCGGCAGGGGATGGCAGCTACTGTCGCACCCCGACCGGTCCCCGCTGTGGCCGAAGTTGTTGAGAGTGAGAGTGGCCTGCGTTCCGCCGGGGTTGTATGGTAGGGAGTAAGGGTCACTGGATTCGCAGGATGCATAAGAGAAGTATGAACACAAGATTATTTGCCATGTTCACCCTCGCCCAATTGGTTGCTTGATGGACTCGAGTGAGTGTGCAACTCTATTTGCATAAGAGCTAGTATATATAAACACAGGCAAGGGTAGTATCGGCTTTTCAATTTATTCGGTGACAAATTCTTTTGTATTTTTGGTGTTAAAGTAATATGATTTAAATAAAAAAAGTATATATTATAAGAGAAAAAAAGTAGTTGAACAAATATACAATTCAGCATTACATTATAAAACATGACTAACACATCTTCAAAAAACAAAAACAAAAAAAATAGAATAGAATTTAATTTTGATACACTGATAACATAAAAAAAATTATATAGACATTTAATTATATAATACTACATCAACAAAAATATTTGCTTCAATCATTTACTATTTTAAAAATCTTACAAATAAAAACATATTATTAGATGTAGTGTAAAATTCTTTTTATACTAATAGTATATCAAAATTAATATAAAAAAATTATGGCTATATAATTAAAAGGGTAATAAGAGAAATATTGATTTTGATACTTAACACTTATATCAATATCTTCATCAACCACCCAATGTGAAAGCAAGAAAACAAAATTAAATTTGAGTGAGAAATAACATGAAAAACCAAATATGATAAAGTTAAAATAAAATTATGTTTGAACTCTTAAGTCCCTGTTTAAACTATTCCAACACCCATCCAAGTAAACATAGCGGATGACAGATGTATAACTCCGGAAGGCTAAAGAAACCTATACTCTTTTAAGAATATTAATGAATGTTATAACTAATAAAGGAAGAAGGAAAAAAAAAAAAAAACAAAAATAAGTCTGTCACGTAAATTTTTTGTCAAATACAATGATTGATATAAACTATCAAATTTAGGAGGGTAGGATAGATATTAGGTTGCTTTGTTATCAAATTTGATAAGTATGTAACTAAAAAATATTGACCTGTAATCTGCCGTCTTCATCGATGCTTGTTACAAAGATTGTTCCACAGCTGTGTCATTGGCTGTATAAACTAAATTTTAATATTTAATAATAGATCACAGCATCGTAAGGACCTGATACTGCTGTATCCTTGATTTCCCAATGATGGTGGAGTCTGATTCGTTGACTAGTTGCTGTATCTTGTAGAGTCTGATTCTCTAGTTGATTTATCTTACTGGAAATGGAAAAAATATTCCTTGGAAGCTGAGATTTTACATGGAATAAATTTCAGATCTTGAGGAGTTTGTTTAAACTTTAAAGAAATGTGTTTTTGTTCACCAGAGAAGAGAAGCCAACCATATAACAGATTGTTAAGCAAAACTTGGTACAAACAGTTAAGAATGGAGAATCATTTGGACTTCTTTCTGGTATACTGGTCCCTTTGCTACTGGTTTCTGTTTGTTTTGGGAAATTTTCTTCCTAGTTTTTGCTAGCAGTCTTTGTCCTTTTTTTTTTTTTTTTTTTTGGATAGAGTGGAGAAAGAAAAACAAAACAAGGAAAGCCTAAGATGGCAGTCTTTCTTCTGAACAAAGTCTGACTTATTCAAAAAAGAAAAAAAAAAAAACCTAATGTCGCGGTCAATTTCTTCCTTCTTTTTATCCACTTGCTGTATTATAATTGTAATTATAATAATTATATAATATCAAACGATTATGATCATGGAATTTTAAAACTATGATACCATCTTCAAGTGGACTATAGATCTAATACAAAGTCATGAGGGGAGAACATCGGATGAATTTATTCTTAATTTCTTCTGGTACAAAAGGATGAATTAGTTTGCATTCATCCAAAGGTGGACATTATTTAACATAGGATTATTTCACATAGTTAAGACAGAGCTATATATTATGCTTGTCCACATATCTATGTATATATCCCACTTATACATATCTCCGTGACGTTAGGCAATGGACCAAGTAACTGGTACTACACCAACATTCGTGTTGAGCCCCAAGTCATGCCACACAGTTTTGGATGCATCAACAATGTCATTCTTGCAACCATGCCGAGAGTCACACTCATCCACCACCTTGGCCACTGCGGTCCTTCCATTTCTGGCCTTGATTTTGATCATTTTCCCACATAGTGCACCATGGTTGTACCATTCGGTGGACAAGGCCACCACCCTTTGCGGCAAAGAGTGGAACTTGCCGTCACATTCCGATGGGCCGCCTCCATCCCCGTGGGGACCAAAGTCGTTGAAAGTGAGCGTAGCATGAGTTCCGTGGGGGTTGAATGTTGGGGATTTATGGTCTTTGAAGTGAGGGGGTTTGAATGATGGGGATTTCTGTTCATGGCCTTTGGAGTGACGGGATGCAATGGTGGCATGAGGAAGAAGGGTTGAAATATTGAGAAGGAAAAAGAGAACTATGAACGCAAGTTTTGCCATGTTCACCACCCAATTTTGATGCTGAGCTAGAGTTAGCTTGTGAGATTCTATTTGCAGAAGGGCTGGTATATATAAACAGAGGCAAGGGCAGTCTTGGCTTTCCAAATTTATTTGGTGAGAGATTTTTATGTATTTTCAAAGAGAGTTAATGCTACGTAGACAGTGAAAAAAAAAAATGTCAAAATTTTTTACAGAAAACAAAGATGATTGTTAATTAGATAAAATAAAGTAATATATTTCGCTTATTCATCAAACAATCAATATATATGACACATTATTTTAACAACCAAAATTATGAGTTTATCATTTTCCTTTTAAAGATAGAGGAAGTTCCTATTCTATATATGTTTTACTTAACATGTAATCATTATTGCATTAATAATTAATAATATAGTTATGATTTAATTATAACTTCATCTAATCATCTGTTGCTAATTACATCATTAAAGTATTTGAGTTCTATAATAATTAACTTATTAGTCACATATATGGCAATGTATAATTGGTTGATAACATTAATAGTATATTAAAATTAAACTCATATAATTAAAGTAGATAACAAAGGTCAAAATTAAACTACATCGATTTAAGACTTAACACATTTGTATCACTCAATATACAATTTTTTTATTTAATATAACTTAAATTATAATTACCTAAATGGAAGTTATTTGTGTCAAATTTTGAAAAATTTTGATACTAATAAAAATGTGATCAAATAATTTTTATATATTCTAAAAATATATATTATGTTGATTTTAATATATATAAAAAATATATTAATATTTTTAAATTAATGTAAAATTTTATATATATAATCTATAAGATATAAACCTTTTATTCAACAGTAAATTTTTTAAAAAATTTCACCAATGAAAATTATCTAATGATGTAACGATTATTTTAACTTGCACTCGTATAATTTAATTTTGAACCAAATAATAATTATACATGATCGACATGAGAATATTGAATATTATAGCGTAAGCACCTTTTACAACTGTTAAATAATTTTAAATTCTCTCTTAATTTTCTTAATTACTAAGAAAATCAATTTTTTATATTCTTAAAATGTTTAATACATTTACCTTTTTTAATTTAGTAACTTTTTTTATTGAGTATGAAAAGAATTATTAGAATGGTATAGCAAGATTCTTATAGTTTAACTTTGTCGAAGTTAAGAGTATATAATATTTTGATGAAAGCTCCTAGTTGCAGGTTCTCGAATTTGTCTGGCTTTGGCTGATGCCATGATGAAAACTATGCAGGCCTGCCGTCTGTCGCTTGCGGTTGTTGGAATTACCGGCGTATATAACAAATACGATTCATAGTAATATTTTGTATTTATTGCAATCAAACACCACATGGCAACAGCATATCAACCGTTCATGTTTCAGTTGTAGGATTACTTAATGCTTGAGAAACGGCTAAAAAAAAAAAAATGCAAAATAGTGTTTTCTGTGAGTGTTTCTAACCTGGAAAGGAAGTGTAGCACGAAAGCGAACTCTACCTTATTAACCACCAAATTATATCAAAGTCATTCTTTCTTTTTACTTTTTCTTGTGGCTCAACTATAGACAGTGGTGACGTGTTGGAAGGAGACGACGAGTGTAAAAATAAAATAATTTTGTAGTTGTTATCTACCGAGGGGAAGTAAATATTCGTGTCTTATGTGTTGTTTGCATCATACAGTTAACACTAACGACCATGTTTCCAAAGAAAGTAATTCTTCTCATAATTTTTTTTTTTAGTGAATGATCGATGCAAGCATGAGAATGACAATACAGCAAGGCTCCAATAATTTAACAGGATGCTTAGTCGGTGTCATCTTCACTTGATCTTCCTTGCTCTACAGCCTCTGGCAGTTTCAGTCTGGCTACATATTGCATCACCATTCATATTGGTTACTGAAGTTAATAGTTTTAATTTTGTTCTGGAAAATGGTTTTTGTTACACCACTTTTTTACACCAATATATTAATTTGGGAAAAAAGAGAAAGAAATAACCCATTAAAAAAAGAAAGAAAGAATAAGGGTGTGTCTGTGATACTCTAGAATTGTTGAGATTATCCCTAATAATTTTGTTTAATTTTAGGATCATGCACATAAAATTTGTCATTTTTAAAAATGCATTTAACCACTTTTTGAACTTTGGCTAGATTTAAGGAATTACTACAATATATTGCAAGTAATTAGTATATTGATAAACTTTTAGATCCTACTATTAAATTACAAGATACATGATGTACCTTTGATTGCGTGGTGCACAATAGCACTCGCCTTAAAATAAGTTACCAAGTTAGAAAATAATATTAGTAAAAATTCTATAAGAAGTTACTGATTATTTGATAGAACGATGAAATTGATATCAAATTGAAAATATTATAGCTAAGTTGCCATCAATTTTCAGAATTCAACTATTATATATATGTTAAAGATTAAAAGAGATATTTACTCTTTCTTTAATTCTTTGTGATCAATTCATTGGATTCAATTTTAGTCCTTTTGTTGTATCGTTTCTTTCCAATTAAAATTTATTGGGCATATTTAATTAAGATTACAAAAGAAGTACTTTTTTAAAAGTAAAAACAAAAATAAAAGCAAAAGCAAAAGCAAAAGTAGAAAACTAATATTCAATTGAATGTATAGAAGTTGGTAAATTATTTTGATATAACAAATATAAAAGCACTTATTCTAATAAAATTAAATTAAGGAGAGAGAGAGACTAAAAATAAGAGTGAAAAGAGGAGTGGTATTTTTTTAAAAACTTTAAAGATATAATGGTAAAAAAGTGGAAAGGAAGTGGTTGCAATTTTATAGAAGTAACATTATTTTTTTTCAATAGTTTTTTTTTAGAAGAACCTCCGTGCATGTTTCTTAAAAAAGCAAAAAAAAAGTTATTTTCTAATTGTATTTATTTTTATTTTTTTGAAAAATACAAAAAAACAATACTTACAATTTTCGAAATACATTTCTTGAAAAAAAATTTAATTTTTTTTATTGTAGAATCACAAACATACGAGGCCATTGCATGTAAAGTTATGTGAAAATATAAAAAGGTAGATCAAGGGAAAATAAAAATATAGGTGATGTTATGTTAATGTAAATGTCAACGTCGAGGCAGTGATTTCGGCAAACATAATAACTTGATTTTGAATGAGTTCTAATAATTGTACTCACAAATTGGGACCATTGTCCAGCACATTCTTATAAAAAATTATGGGATCTATCTCTGAATAATATATCATATATTTTTGCCCAATAGTCTCTCTTCTTAAGTGAATTAAGTAGTGAATCAAATAGGAAAATCAGTATAAATATCATTTTTTTTCTAGAATAAGACTATCTTTTCTCTTTTAAATTTTCTGAAAAGAACGGACAAAATGTAAACATATAGAGTTTCTTATGTGAGTGCAAGCTTTGTACAATTTTCATTACTATTCTTTCCCAATAAATAATGATACTTGTACAAATCATGAGATATTTGCCTGCAAGTGAAGAAGTTTGTATTTGTGGGAAGTGAGTAACAATATTATTCTAGATTCCACTTAACTGAGGGAGTCAGACGATCAGTAAACATCTATCCTAATGTGGCTAATCATAATATAAATTTTAAAAATGAAAAAAATAATAAAAAATATTGAAATGTAAAAAATGAAAAAAAAAATAAAAAATTCGTGAGAAACAGAGATTTAAACCACACATAATATATTATTGTTAAGGTACCTTATAAAGTTATAATTTCTATTTTAGCCTAGTAAAAATGAGTAGCATGTAGGTAGAAAATGTGGGACCATATTATAGACATTTGGATTTAAAACTTAAGTTAACAAAAATATGTAACATTTTTTGTCTCTTGTTTGTAAAACTAACACTAATACTTGTGTTTTTGTTTTGTTCTGTATTTTTTCGTCGCTTTTGCTGGTTTTTGTCTAACATCTTCTTCTAGTTGTACTCATATTACAGCTCCCAAGCTAAAGATTGAGGTATATCGTGACGCTTCAATTTTATGAGAAAATATTAGTATATAGCTAGCTATATAGCCAGACTTCGCATCAACATTCCAGCCAATGATTGATGCAAGATAGTGGGTTTGGATAGAAGCAAAGAGGTCATTTTACTTGACCGGAACTATACATCGAGGGTAAAATATACTGAAATATTATTATATATGTTACCTGATCTGTAAACATTACTGTTAGGGTTTAATAATTTGTAACATAATTGTTATAGGTGCACATCAATATATGAGATTCAATTTTTCTCTTATTTTATCTCTTTTTGTTTCATCTGAATTTTATCTCCTTTTTTTAAGAGATGTGTCTAAAGAAGGGAAACTATGTATAGCATGGTTCAACCAGCCAAACATCTAGTCCAATCATGGCTCAAGTCTCAAAGCCCCCTTCTTAGAAAATCGAATACAAATTGCTTTGAGCTGCCTGAAAATTGCTGAACTGAACTTACGGACTGATTCCAATGGTTGGGTGGATTTTTTAAAAAGAAAGCGATAAACTCAAAATGATATCGTTTTTAGCAAGTCCCCCCCTCAAAAAAAAAAAAATGAAGGTAACAATCCCATTTTGCCTACTCCCAAAACCAAAAAAAAAGAGCATAACGACGCCGTTTTGCCTGTTTCCTCCACAGAGAGCCCTAGTGCTATCAAGAGACTCTTCCCGACCTCTTCTCGTTTAGCCGTTCGAAGCCACCGCGTGCCAACAGCCAAGCAGTTGCCATCGCTGTCCTCGATCAGCACCAGGCAAAGCGCTGTGTAGTCCACAATCAGAACTTGACACTCGCCACGTTGTCTCCACAGCACCTACAGCGACATCGCGCATCGTCCTTGAGCACCCACAGCGGCCACAGTTGAAAGGTTGCTAAAGCTGCAACAATGCTCATTTCTTCCTCGACAACATTTCAATGTGAAGAAGTTTGATATGCATATGACATTTCTACTAGACATAAGGAACAACATAATTTATCGTGCCCATGGTAGACTTACAATGCCAGGTTATTTTCTTCAATTGGTCCTCTTTAGAACTTTCGCTTCACTATTCAACATTTCAACTCAAATGTAACCAATTTTGCACTTCTACGCATTTGCGGGTTAGTGATTTCAACAACATGAACCTCCCACGCTTTTAATTTTTATCTTCATTCCTTTTCTTTTACCTCTAATTTCTTTTTATGCATATTTGTTATTTATTAAAGAATTTAATTAATTTATATTATTAGTATAAAATTATTTTATATTATATTTAATTATATATTATCGTATAAATAAATATTGTTAATTTTTATATTTATTATTTTAAAAAAAATTATGTATATATATATATATATTATATAGTATATAATTAAATATTAATATAAAAAAATTTTACAATAAAAATGTATTTCATTTAACCTTGGTGTACGGGACAATACGATGTCGTTTTAGGAGCCCTCGTGTCGAATGCTCGTGCCTCGTGTCTTCATCCCCTCTCTCTCTCTCTCTCTCTCTCTCTCAGGGTGTCGCCTGCCGCTCTCAGGACTCAAGTACCAGCTGCCATTTCCGGTGAGTCAGTCTCCGTAGAACCTCAGAAATCAATACTTTCTTCAAATCCTTCACATTTTATCTCAAAATCTCATCTTTCTAATTTTGAATAGCTGCATTGTATTCTGGGATTTTTCTTTGAGGTCCGAGTTTCCTGAATAATAATTTTCCTATTGAAAAAAAAAAAATTGATTGGTATCAGGATGATTTTGCTCTTATGTTTGCGATAAATTGAATATTTGATAGATCTATACATCATACACGTGGTTGTATTGAGGTCCTATTAATAACAATCCGGTAGAAGAGTTCACCCTCTAATGTGTGAGAATATAGGTCTAAGGTTTTATAACTTAAATGGATTACAAGAGTATATAAAATTGAGATTTTTATGTTGGAATGGAAATATTGAATATCTCACTTTACGCAACTCCATGACAAACATAATTCTAGGCAATTTGCCCATAATTTTTGCTCTTTGCATCCTAGCCACATTGGAAGTAACTATCTGCATAATTTTTTTTTTATTTTTCTTTCTGATTTTCATGACTTTTTTATCTTTTTAATAATATTGGGTTGTAAAGGTTTGCCTGTATTTCATGACAATTTGGGTTTTTTGGTCAGAAGAATTCGATTTGATTTCAGGAAATAAATGGAGTTTGTTAACAGAATAGTTGAGACTGCTAGGAAAGCTTCGAACAACAACACAGTGATCAATGTTTGCCTAGTTGCTTCGTTTGCAGTGCTGGCTGGAAGATCTTTGAGTCAGCAAAAGACCATTGAAGCTCTAGAGGCTGAGAAGGAATCTCTTGTGAAATCCAACAAGGCCATTAGAAAGACCATATGGGATTGGAAACAGCAGCTTTATGCTGAAGCCTCAAGTGATGACGCGCTGGTCCCACTGGCAAGGCTCAAAGCCATCTATGGCGAAGCCCCACCTCCTCAACATTCTGCGCTCGGTAATTCATTCCTATCCCATCCCCTGCTGTAGACTCAAGCAAGTTTTTAATACGGAGATAATTTGGTTTTTGGTAATCATGATTATAAGGAGTTAAAAGAAAGAGATGAACCAATGCACTATAGATGTTAATTTCAGTACTGGCTTGCATAAGATTACTGTAATCATTTTCCGATTTGATATAGTTTTTGTGAGTTTTGCCTTTTTGATTGAAGGGGTGTTGTGAATTTTGTAACTTGGGGTGCAAATTTATGCATATGCTTCAATCCTTTGTGTTTGAGGACAAAGCAAGGTCCAATTTCAAAAACTGAGTTGAACTTCTTCACATTTTTGTATTAAATGTGATATCAGGTGATAATTATTACTGTAGAAAGACAATTAGGTAATTTGCTCCTGCCATCACTTTTTTCTCTCAATAAATCAGAGATTTTTACCAGGGAAAGTAGAGGCTTACTTCACAATCATGTTGGTAAGCCCTGATGAAAATAAGTTTCTTGCCTTTGCTATTTGATTCTGAAACAGCAGAGTGAATGTTAATTGTTGTGAATCTCATTTTGATAAGAACTGGTCTGTGAACTTATTCTGATTATCTATGAGAAAATTTAGAAAGAGTGAGAGGGTAAATGAGAATGATAGCAGGACTGGGGCCAAAACATTAGGTTAGCGAACTGTTAAAAGTTAACTTGTTTAAAGATAAGTACAATATACTGGACAAAAAAAAAAAAAAAAAGACTAAGCAGAGAAAAGTTCAATACAAATTTCCTCCAACCTTGTACACTATCTGTAAGAGGAACCCCCTCAAAAGTCTAAAGTGGTCAATATTCTTATACCATAGTTATGCCAAGTGATCAAATTGATGCACAAATTTCACTCATTGCACTATAACCAAGTATTTTAAAGTTCAAATCAGAATGTGTTCATCTTTAAAATACTTCTCATTTTATTTTGCAATTTTTACCATATTATATGCCAGTTTGACTCCAAATATGTAAGTTGCATCATTAGTAGTAACAGCAGTAGACACATTTAGTTTTACTACCGTTGGGAATTTGTTTTACAATTCTGTTTTCTGTTAACGATGCTTTTTATGCTACGGCATGATCTTTGTCCTTCATGCGCTACTTTTGTGGTTTTTCCAGGAGATACTGTGAAGCAAGATGCGAATTCATCTGGTCCCACCAAAATTATCGTCTGAGATCTGCAAAGTTGTTAGGACTTGTGAAGTTTTTGGCACCAGAACTCTGTAAGGCTGTTATTGAAATAATTTCTAAGAGATCAGAAACATATAATTCTGTCATACTTTGTTATTTTATTTGGCATGTAAATGGAGAACCTGGAGGAAGTTAAAAGTGGTGAAACTTTATCGTTGGAAGGACAAAATCACATTTTTGTTTTTGTTATATTTTATCTATATAACAATTTTGGCGGGCAGATAAAAACTGGACAGATTTCCATGGTGAATAACGGATGACTTATGAGTTATGATGATAAAAAACGTTGCTCCATTTTATCATTTATGTCAACTTACCAATGTTTGATGTATGAGTTGTTTGATCATATACAACTCATCACTGTACCAAAAAAACATGTATATGTAGTACTTGTCATTCAATCCAGCTGAATTCCTCTTGTGACCATTATAGTGTGGGCTTTTGGTCCATGTCCATGCTTGGAATCAGGAGAGTTAAACAAATGCTATTCATGGATCTAAAATGATCCCGTTGCTCTGTGTCGGTGTGTGTCCATAGGCTTCCATAATTCCTTTCCCTGTTTATTGCTTATTTCAAACCAACTGATTTTGATTGTATTGTCTAAACTAGTTTTAATGTTGCTTCTTAATCAAGAGATGCAGTTTATGCCATGTAGTTCCTGATAATGAACCATGATGCAGTCGTTTAGACTAATGGGTTGATATCAAACCTTCCTCTTCTTTGTGTGTTATTTTTCATTCTGTTTTCCTTGATTCCCATTGCCATTTTGTTTTTACCAACATTCTACCTTAATTAATTGAAGTAATTATCAATTTTATAAATGGTTATGATTTGGCAAACTACATCATCTTTGACCATTTCAGGCTTTTCATAACGACTTTAATAAGTTCCCTAGAGGATCAATAATCGCTTCCCCGTAGAATCATATAGTTTCTATGTTGTTATGAGTTAACTATAATGACCCCAAAAAAAAACATGTTGATCTAGCTCATTACCAACAACAAAGGGTCGATCTACTTGGGTAAGGTCCGGTAAAGAACGAAAAGACATGGTCTTTTAGTCTGAGGAAATGTTTTCTATTTTTATTTATTATTTTTCAATATTAATTACAGCAATGTCATTATTTTTATCATATTTTTCTGTTTATAGGGTTTTGTCACAAAACCCTGATACAGAAAATATGATGAAAATGATGGGACATTTTAATTAATATTAAAAGTAGAAAATAAAAATAGAAATTATTTTTGAAACCAAACATGTTAGAGGTTAGTTGGTTCTTACAACTAAAGTTATGATTTATGAATGGATTTCATTTCAGGGAAGAGGCTGTGATGATTCCAGATAAGTTTGGGACTAAATTGATCCCTAAATCTTGACTATTAAAATTGCAATCAAGAGTTAAGATTAAATCTTTTTATTATAAAAAATAATTTTATAATAAATTATATTTATATTTTGGTATTGATATAAAATATTTTTATGAATGAGATACCAATTTTATCCTTTTATCTCTTTTCCCCCTCCCCAAAGCATTGCACCGCCGCCGCTACCATACTCGATCGCCGCCCTCACCTTGTCGCTGTCGCATCCTCAGCCACTGGAGTCGACGATGCCACCCCCATAGTTGGCCAAGTCCCTTTCTTTCTTCTCTATTCCTTGAACCCTCCTCGTCCCCAACACTGCCCCTCTTTCAGGAACCCCTGCATACTTGCGGTTGTGCTTCTCTAGCATGACGTTGACTCTGCGGCAAGCGATAACGATGACGCTGACAACTTGGTTGACGATGTGGATGCACTCGAAGACGTTGACAGAGTTTTCGTGGTTGGCGATGGTGATGTTGGGGACGTAGATGCCATTGACGAGGCGGTAGACAATGCAGTAGTGGCTCTCGACGCCGACGATGACTTGGCTGTTGGAGGCGGCGAGGGGGTCGTCGACGATGGACTCGGCGATGTAGGCGTCATCGTCGATTAGCGGCGAAGGCGCAATGCATGTGGCTGTAGGCGGAGAGGACAGTGGAGGAAGATGTTGGATCCATTGGTGGGTTGCAAAGGTTGCAGATGATCGATGTAGGGGAAGCTATTGGGAAAGGGAGAAGATTAGGAGTTAACAAGGGAGGAAGAAGGGGGCGGGGAGAAAGGAGAATTTGGATACAGATGTAATTTTACTTATTTTTATTAATTTTATATTGTATGAATCAATTTGATCACAAATTTAACTGGACCACTAAAGCCTCCGCCTTCATTTCATTATATTATGGTATTAGGAGAGAGTTTCCTGGCTTTATCTCATGTAATTCTTATATTTACTTAATGAGGTATGCTATTTTAACGTATATATTAAACACCGATGATGAACAACATGTGAGATATATATTAAAAAAATATTTATACTGTTTTTTCTATTTTTTTATTATATTTATTTATCACTCAACTTATAGATGTTTAAAAAAATGTACAAAAATATATTCGTTAATACAAGACATTTGAAATTCCAAATAGTTGAGTTGTCGTTAATTTTTTAGTTTAATTTATAAATATTTACATATATATATATATATATATATATATATATATATATCAAAACAATATATGTTTATATGAAAAGTTCCAAAATATAATTAAAATAAAATTATTACAATGAAAGAAAATTATTACAACGCATTGTAATATAGACATTATACATAACTTTTGAGGGCCAAGGCTTTCAACTCAACTTTGTAGCAATTCTAGTTTTTTTTTTTTTTTTTTTTAAATAAAGTACATAGTTCATGATCTTAACATTATGATTATGCTACTTAATTAATTTATTGAAGTGGTTTAATACAAAACTGGATGGATGGTAAATCCTATACACAATTAATATACAAATCATTTAAAAAATTATTTTAAATCACAAATATTTACATATTATAAAATTCAGGATAAATATATTTTCATGTAAGGTATGGTTCTACATTTACTTTAATTCCGCTTGACCGAGGTGGCTGAGTAGCTTTGTGAATACTTTTCTAAACCCTAATAAAGCTGAGGAAAATTCAGTTTCGAAAAGTATCCATGCAATGGGAAGCCAAATTGATGCTTACCTCTGCTGAGTGTTGAAAGACGTACTGGATTGTGGCCATAGTCTGTTTCATCCGAGGAAGGTGACAAGAAATATCCTCCATCTACTTTAATAATTACTTTGAAGAAATGTTTTTGAAACCAATAATGCCGAATGGTACAAAGAAAATTTTGATGATTGGCATGACTAGACTAATCAGGACCTTTTTTTTTTTTTCGTCAACTTTGCTTTTTGTTTTTACCACCCATGATTTCTGAGTTATTGTTGATTGTGATTGGTTGAAGTTGTTTTCGTACTTTATTTTGTAGATTTCTCTTGACAATTTTTTTAGACACTTGAATTGATATATAAATGATTAGAAAGATTAATTACTTTACTTGAAAATATGATGAAAGAATCTGAGATCTGTTATATTACTTTAACAGTTTAACATATTCATCACGCAATTGAAATATTAAAGTAAGCTATATATTGGTCCCAAAATTCAAATGGTGTCCGAAAACCATAGGTTCTGAAGCATTGAATTGCTATAAGACAGCCATCTGATCACAGTATCACACCTGTTTCCGTTTCCTTTTTGCACTTGACTTCTCAAGCCATATTCCAACATCTCTCTCTCTCTCTCTCTCTCTCTCTTTCTCTCTATATGTATATATATATATATATCTTGCAATAACTACATACCCTGCTTCAATCATGGCTTTCAGCAGTTCAACTTTCATCAGCTGCAAGGTCTTTCCCATTATTATGAGCCTCTCTCTAAAGCTTATACATTAGAATATTGTTCCTTCTGTTACTATAGGCTATACCAATTAATTGCTTTGTCAGATAATTCTAAGCTCTTGAATTTATTTAGTTGAATAGATTTCATTTACTAGCACGATTTTGTAACTCTGGTTTATTGTTGGTCTCAGAAAGAGTCGTGTCTGTTTGGTTTCCCTTCATCATCACGGTCATCCTTTGTAACTGATCAGAAATGCAAGAAAACAACATCAAAGAAGATTGTTTCTGTTGTGTCAACCCAGAGGAACAAACGCAACCCTTCTGCATATGGCTCAGTTGGGTTCAACTCTTCTTCGCTTAATTACTTTGTACCTTTGTTTTCCATTGATTATTAGCTCAAATTTTAAAGCTAATAATGGAGTGGCTTGTTGCTGCACTGTAGACCAAAATTCCTTTGACTATGACAGAGAAGATACTGGCCAGAGCTTCTGAGAAATCTGAGGTAAAGCCAGGTGAAAACGTTTGGGTTAATGCGGATGTTTTGATGATCAACGACATCACTTGCCCTGGTGTCTCTGGGATCTTCAAGAAAGAGTTTGGCAATACTGCAAAGGTACACATTGTTCTATTATAATCTTCACTTGGGATGCTAGTTATGACATAATCCTTCTGTACACCAATTTTCTAGACATTAGGACATCATTTAGTATAAAATTTTGATGTTCAAATAAAAGCAATGTTATCTCATAGTTGCAAATTACTTTTGGCAAGCCACATCTAATTGAGTTTCGTGACTCCTTTTAACCTAACCATAGCTACTTTGCTGTATATATTAGTTCACATGTGAGAAGGTATGTAGAACTGCTTAACTTACGGGTATTTTGAGATTGAAGGTATGGGACCGTGAGAAGGTTGTGGTTATCCCCGATCATTACATATTTACAAATGATGAGCGGGCACACCGTAATGTGGATACTGCAAGAGACTTTTGCATCGAGCAAGATATTAAGTACTTTTATGACATTCAAGATCGCAGTAATTTCAGGGTATGACTTCTCTTTAGTGACAATTATGTTGGTTCCCTCTTTTGTTTTTTTTTTTCCCCTTCTTGATTTGCTATTGCAACATTGTTTAATTAATTAAAAAAAAAGAGAGAAAACCCAGAATAAAACACTAATAAAAAAGAAGAAACATTCTATAATCTCAAAAATGATCCTAGAGCTATGTGAAGTGGGGTGAAGCCGAAAATTATGCACTCTGCATATATTTATATAAGCTTTCACATTTGGGCTAAAAGCAATATTTATCCGAAGAGTAATGTCATGTTTACAACTAAATATATGCACAAATATATTATAATCCTTTATAGAATTGAATTTATGCAGGCACACGCTTACATATTTTTAAATGGACCACATGCAAATAATCAGATAACTCCTCACTTTGTAAATAATTTTTAGTACCCAAAATTGATACGCAATTTTGGTAAATATTAAGATACGCAATATTGCACACAAAAGTGATACAAGATGATTGTTAATTTTGGTGTGTAAAAAACATATAGATATACTATGTTTCAAACTCAGTGGATGATTCACTATTATTTATGTATTAACTATTGTTTCAATACCATTTTTAGAGAATGGATTTAATAATAATCCAAACTCAGATTCTAGGAGTATAAGCTTTAGAGAAAAATATAAGCAACAAGAGGGACAGGAACCACTCGTCTAGGGGGGTGACTTTAGTAGTGAATAGGTTTAGTTACCAATGGAATCAATGGGGGGATAATTGAGACCTTTTTTCTCTTTTGGTGCATCAAGACACTCAGAAACTGGGGTTAACTTGTGCGTACTGGGATTTTGTGTGTTTCACTCTTTAGATTTAATGTATCTTGTATAAAAGGTCTTGGGTGATCCATTTCCAAGTTGTGGGTACTTGGTTTTAGGTGGAATTCAATGCGGGTCAGCTTGGTTTTGCATAGCAAGGCTTGCTTTGGGATATGGAGGTTCTCATGCTACTTATGCTTCCATGGGACTTGCTTCCTATGCTCTAGGTGTGTTTTCATTCCTATTTATGGGTACTGGATGGGAAGGAAAGTGGACGTGGTTTTGTAGGGTGAAGCTCGTTCAAGAGATGGGGTTCATATCACTGAGGGAACTTGTATCCCTCTCTATTCTGGTCCTCTATTTCAACTTGGGGGAGACTCCTTATAAGGGTCTTAGTTCATGGGCTCCAAGTAACACCTAGAAGCTGATAGTCAAAAGGAAGTTGTGGATGAAAGGGACGCCTCATGACCATGGGGGAGCGTGTATCATTTTGGATCAGGTTGTCTTATACACATTAACCTAGGTTAGGCAAAAAGAGGATACAGATTGGTAAGTAGTAAGAGGCATCTTTACCATAATGGCATAACTTAGGACTCATCTGAGAAACCAAGGACGACTTCTACTTGAGCGTCTTATGAAGAAACTTTTGTCCTCAATTTAAAGATTTTATTGGTGCCCCTTTTAAGAGACTTTTTCTCTTAGGGCCAACACTACATCTAAAACCTATCAAACCACACATTTAGGATAGTTCTCAGGGCTAATTATGCTATTCCTCTAAGATACTCATTTTGCATAGCATCATCCTACCCCAACATCTCAAGGAAAGCCTAATTTACCCTTTATGACCATTGATTATGCTGGTCACCCCTTAATCTGTGATTAAATGACTCATCATGTTTTTGGCATGAAACAACTATCTAAATCATGATCATTGTAAATAAAAAATCTCCTTGAAGCTAACCATTTGTGGTTATAAAAATGATTGTGTCTTCTTTTCTGTATATAATTAATTCGTACATTTTAAACTATACATGAGATTTTGGAAAGTGAAGGCAATTGTTGAGTTGTTGAAACTCCCACATGGTGACGTGAAGGTCTGGTAGAGGCATGGGTACTAGCTTTCTACAAATCGAATCGGAAGTAAACATGGATCCATAAAAAGGGCCAGTTGGCTATGCTACACTCCCCCTTGTTGGTGAGTGCTCTATGGCTATCAAGACAGGCTGACCCTCTTTCCATCTGAAAGAATTATTTATATGATAAATTATATATAAATTATAAGTTAGAGGTGAAACTCAGAAGAATATATTATATATATTTCCTCCGATTTAATGATATATTCTTTGATTTTATTTTAGTTGTCAGTAAGATGAATTAAAATTTATAAATTTAGACTTAAGGCTTATTTACAAAGTATTTTTTATTAAAATATTTTTATTCAACTTTTAAAATCTCTCTCTATATACTAATCTATTAGTTTATTGAAACTACAAAATATGAGAATATATAACAATTTTATTCATAAATTTAATCTATAAAATTTTTTCTTTCTTTTTTATCTCAAATCCCAAAAGTGACAATTATCTGATAATATATTTTGATTAATTTTATTTTATTTATTTAATTTTAAAACTCTTACATATTTTTTAATTTTTATATTGACACGTGATATTTCTTTATTCTTTTTTAATTCTCCATATTCATTTTTCTTATTTTGATAATTTCCTTTTTCTTTAGTGTGTCGACATAGATTACCCACCATTGCATCTGCGTAATATTCTCATTAAATTATTCTTCATAATCATTCATGCCTTAATTTAACTAAACTTTGCAACCGAATGGGATAAAAATTAATGAAATAACCTAACAAATATGATCATTGAAATGATGACCTTGTAGGATTATATTAGGAATGAATCTGCGAGAGGGTAGTTCAACTCATAATAGAATAACCAAGGGCCAACAACATCTACTGCACAAATATTTGAAATAATTAGCTAAGGAAATAAGCTGAGAGTCTTCGACACTAGTTGAACGCATTAATATATAACTTGCACATTTTTCAAAAAAGGGAAACGAATTAACTTGACTGCTTATCAACAATGGCAAATTCTAACTTATTTAGTAAAAGTTTCTGTAGCCCAGAAAAGATTAATTAGGCCATTTTCTTTTTGAACATTGGTCGCAACAAATTTGAGCCTTAATCTATGACTCCATGCAACTTATTTAAACCTCTCTTTACTAGTCTATTCCTAATAGCTTAATTAGGCGAAGGATTGATCATTTTAATCAGTAATCTTTGATTAAAAAGCAAACAAACAAACAAAGAATAGCAGTTTATTTTTTCTTGTCATTAAAGTAATTTAAATTTACAACATGTCGAGAAATAAAGTTTTATTGCTTAAAAGAAGACATTGTCCTTTGTAAATATTAGATGGCATAATAATTTATACAATGCAGGCTAACCCTGATTATAAAGGTGTTTGTCACGTTGCTCTGGCACAGGAGGCTCATTGCAGACCCGGAGAGGTGACTTCTGTTAACTAAGCTATTGACATGTTACAACATTTAAAATCAACAGGTTTCACAGCTGTTCTGATCACTTGATATATGATGACAGGTCTTGTTTGGTACTGATTCTCACACCACATCTGCTGGAGCATTTGGCCAGTTTGCTACTGGAGTTGGTAACACTGATGCAGCTTTTATAATGGGGACGGGGAAGATCTTACTCAAGGCAAGTTTGAACACATTTCATCATCTTATTATAATATGAAAACATTTGAGGAGTGATTGTTGCATGAAAATCTAATGTCACGACAAAGTAACACTCAACTTAATTTATAGGATATCTTAAGCACGAAAAAATGCTAGAGTGTCGAAAACTTTGCCAAAAATGATGTGACATGATTATTGACCTTTTCATGGATAAGTTGGTTTTATCATTTCATTTCATCTTTCAATTGGCATAATTTCTGGCAAAGATTTTGACTATACCTTTGTGACCGGGAAACAGTGCTCTTTTATAGTATTTGTTATTATTAATCACCTACAGATTTCGTGAGTACACTTAAACTGCAGGTGCCTCCAACATTAAGATTTGTACTGGATAGTGAAATGCCCAACTATCTACTTGCAAAGGATCTAATTTTGAACGTAAGTGATTCGTATCTCTCACATGTTCTTTTCATTTGAATGAAATTCGATTAATTTAAATGATGAGACACGCCTAAATTATGACATTATTTTCTCGGTGGTGTTGACATGTGGAAACATTAACCTTGGGTCAGATCATTGGTGAAATATCTATGTCTGGTGCAACATATAAAGCCATGGAGTTTGTTGGGACCACTATTGAGAGTTTAACTGTATGTAGATTTTTCACTTTCTCTTTGGTTTTCTTTCTATACGCTAATGTTATCACGAGCGTAAGATTTCTTGAATGTTGTACTGTAGATGGAAGAAAGGATGACAATGTGCAACATGGTTATAGAAGCTGGAGGGAAAAACGGCATTGTTGCTGCTGACAGGACCACATACAAATACCTTGAGGTTGCTGGAGTTAATCAGTACCCTATATATTTTTGTCTCTTCTATTGATTCTGTCTCCTCTAGCTGCAAGCATGGTAGATATGTGCTACTACATGCATACGTACATGCAAAATGCTAAATTGTCAATCAAAAGATGTTCTAATAGTGTGACACTTGAAACTGAATTTTGACAATCATATTATTTATTCACTTGATAGAGCTTTCGTATATCTTATTTCTTTCCCCTTTCTTTAGTTACCATGAATTATACATTGCTTAGTTATTGTGGACAGGATAAGACATCTGCAACATATGAACCAGTTTTTAGTGACGAGAAAGCAAGGTATTCACTCTCTCTCTCTCTCTCTCTCTCTCTCTCTATATATATATATATATATATATATATATATATATATTCATTTGATCCAAATTGCCTAGGAATAAATTCTCTTTTGTTGGTTCCGACATTATGATTTCAGATGGGGCAGAGATGATACTCTGAATATGGTTTGGTAGTGTAGCTGAAGGTGTCAGCTTCACTGATTGAACTATATAATAAAATGAAGTTGTATAATGTAAGCTGTTGAAACCAAGAAATTTTAATGATTTTATAAACTTCCAATTAAACTCTCCACACAGATGAGTAATTGGGTGAATTCGAGAGTTAATTATCATATTCGTTTCTCACCATAGAGCCATCTTTTAAGAATAATTCCTGATTCCCATGCTCATCTTATGTAACATTTTACCAATTACTATTTCTTTTCTCTCTTGTTGATGCTAGATTTCAGGCCCAGTATAGATTTGATGTCTCAAAAGTTGAACCATTGGTGGCAAAGGTTATTTTACTTCTACTTGATCATATTTTTCACTTTGTGCTATTAAAAAGTTATAGATCTTGTAAGAAGAAACTTTTTGGCATTTGATGATTGTTGATGTGATGTAATTTATATGAAATATGCAGCCGCATTCCCCTGACAATCGTGCTTTGGCAAGAGAATGCAGCAATGTGAAAATTGACAGAGTATACATTGGATCATGCACCGGTGGAAAGACAGAAGACTTCATGGCTGCGGCAAAAGTTTTCTTAGCTGCTGTAAGTCCATAAATTTATCATTATAATTCTCTTTCGCTTTGTATTTACATAAAAACTGCACATATTCTATGATGGAAAACCATCAAAGGATGGCACATATTTAAGACCATGCATAGTATGATTAGTATCCAAACTATGGTAATAACTATCATTTTTTTTATTCACAATATACATCAATTTGGATTCATTTTTAGTTCCTGTTTTTACCCTCTAATTGTAGGGAAAAAGTGTCAAGGTTCCTACATTTCTAGTTCCTGCTACGCAAAAGGTGTGTAAATGTGTACTTTCTATTCAAAGAATGAATATGAACTTTATTTCAAGTTTCAGAAGTATAAATAATCATCGGTTGAACTTACCACTCATTACAACTTTTTTTCAGGTTTGGATGGACTTATACACTCTTGAGGTACCTGGCTCTGGTGGCAAGACTTGTTCACAGATATTTGAAGAAGCTGGTTGTGACCCACCTGCAAGTCCTAGTTGTGCTGCATGTATGGGTGGACCAAAGGACACATATGGACGCTTGAATGAACCCCAGGTAAACTTATACTTTCTCAGTAATAGAAATTCAAAGGCAACATATGACCAATATGCTATTGATGTATAGCTTAAAAAGAAAATCTTTGTTTCCAGCTCTAATGTTTGGAAGAATAAAACTGTTTGACCATGTTTTTTTCCCACTCTTAGATACATCAGCTTCAATTGTAATAGTAAGAGCCAATCATGAGGCCTTAGATGCCGTTGTGAATTCATCAACATTGAAAAGGAGTGGACTAGATTGCACATTAACCCAATACTTAGTATTTGGTCAATACACATGATATCAAATTCATTAGTATGTTTCCTTAGTAAACTCTTGGAAAGAGATCTCTTTGGTGTTTTGGATTCTCACTGACCTTACAAATCAGTGGATAACGAATGCCCTTTGAGATTTGATACTTACTGTTGGATTGGGTCACTCCATCTAGAGAGCATGAGTACATGCCCAAATTAGTTTCAAACATCCTCCAAATCCGGATACTCTCCTCTAAAGCCCAAGTGTCAATCTTGAAGTTCAAATGCCAAATATGCAAACAATACATCTATTGGGGAGTTTTCCTAGGATTCCAAAACCTGGGATTCATGGAAACTTGGCACCATATATGCTAAAGCCCATGAAAGCAGTCGTAGTTTAATGCGCTTAGACCTTCTCAGCTAACTCAAATTCCATTGAAAAAACTCTTTTACTTTTGGAATGATTGAATATAAATGTGACGCCAACTTTTGTATGACAACTTTGTGTTTTTCTTTTAATGTAATTATTGAAAGGACTCTCAATGCAGGTTTGTGTCTCAACAACAAATAGAAATTTTCCCGGTCGGATGGGGCACATAGAAGGCCAAGTATATCTTGCTTCCCCGTATACTGCAGCAGCATCTGCCTTAACTGGTTTCGTAACTGATCCCAGGGAGTTCTTGTTGTAAGCTACTGATATGTGTGATCACGATGCATAAGTTGACAGATGAACTAAAACATCTTACACACTAACTGGAATTATGTATTGACAGTCAAGTGGTTTCTTGGTTTCGCACAATGTACTGAAGTACAACTTTAGGGAACATTGTTATGATAGATTGCTACATGGATGAGATGTAGAGCAAGATATGCAAGGTTTATATTGAAGTTAATGTGCGCAACAACACCTGAATAATTCAACGTAGAAGCAATCCTTTGTAGTTGCTTCTTCTCATTTGAGTTTAATAAATACAAATCTTGGTGTATTTCCTAAAAACACATCCAGCATGTTTTTTATGAAGCAAAAGTAAATAAATTAAGGTGAATGGTCGAGTTGGACAAACATCCAACTGAACAGAAAGTTAGTAGCATTTTGCCAAGCATTATAAAATCCATCAAGTTATTAGCATTCATCACTTGCTTCACTAAGGCCGCCTCTTGTTATTGTTCAACTCTTCAAATTAAAGCGAAAATCTCGACATTAACTTTTTACAAAGCGACCTACATTTATGTTCTGTTTATAAAATATGAAAGACAGAGTAACAATAGCTAGGTCAGGTGAAGCTTCTTTATCAGTCCAACTACATTAACATGGAAAAACAACCTTTGCAATAATAACATACGAAGAATATATTAACTGTTTTCTTTAGGGATGATTGAACAACGAAAAGCCCCACAACACAACCATTCACTAACCATATCACAATAAATCCTCAGTCAACTTATTTTGAAGCAAATATATTCATCACAAAAAATAATGTAACACGTATCTAACAACAAACATTCTACAAACTATAAAGAATCCAAGAGACACACACATATATATAAATATATATAATGCATATGTGTATATATATGTATACCCTCGATCTTGTTGTATTGAGGAATCCATTCCCAATTCCCAGCCTTTTCAGAAAACATGCATCAGAAAGACATAAGAGTACTCAAAAAAACAACAAAAGAATAAAGAATAGTACACTTAAATCCAAGTCCTTTAGTTCCCATTCATCTTCTTCTAATTCCTCTTCAGGTAGGACCCACCATGTTGCAACCCTTCATCATCATCATCAGCATCAGCATCTTCAATTTCACATTCTGGGATTTCATTGGGTGTCATCATCACAGGAAGCTAGCTCCGTCGGCGGAGGGGGTGCGGCGGCGCCGGTTCTTCTTACCTTTATTATCGCCGCCGCAGACGATGGAGCACTCTACGCCGCATATGCTGCTGAAGCAAGAGAACAAGCCGTTATCGGTGTGCCTCCTTGTGTGGCGGCTGGTGGTCTTGGTGCTAGACGTCGGGAAGCTCGAGAACTCGCCGCGGTCGATCACCGGCGGCAGCTCCGTTCGCCACCTTTCCAGCTTCGACTGCAAACCCTCAACACTCTCGTCGAGGCTCCACCCTCCAACGGTCGAGTTCTCCCCCTCGTCCACCGGCGGCTTCCTCGCCATGGCGGCGGCCACCTCCGACGCCGACGGCCCCAGCTCCGACTCCGTCACCACGGGGGGTCCCATGTTGCCGAGGTTCGACCTGCGTGGCGTCGTGTACTCGAACCTCGGCGTGTACCCAAACGGTTGCATCGGGGTTGCGCGGTTCGACACCACCGGGTTGAACTTCGATACCGCCGGTGAGGCCCGGTACTGCGGCGCCGGCGAGTTCCGAAGCTGCGGGGCCGGAGAGTTACGGAACTGCGGTTTCGGAGAGCTCTGAAACTGCGGTTTCGGAGAGCTCTGAAACTGCCGTTTCGGGGAGTTCATGTACTGCGGTTGGGGAGAGTTGATGACTTGAGGTTTCGGCGAGTTCTTGAACTGTGGCTCCACCGCCGGAGAGCTGAGGTACTTCGGCGCCGGCGAGTTCCGGAACTTCGGCGCCGGAGAGCTGTGAAACTGCGGCGCCGGGGAGCCGTGAAACTGTGGCGCCGTGGAGCGGTGATACTGCGGCGGCGGCGGCACCGGAGAGCCATGGAACTGCGGTTTCGGCGAGGCGGCAACGGCTTCGTAGTGAATTACGTGTCCATGCCCGTGTCCATGCCCATGTCCATGTTCAAGGTTGTTGTTGATGTCGCTTGTTACAGCTTCGGAAACAGTGTTAACAGATGAAGCAACATCATCCTTGTCGTGGTGATCAACATACATAGCTTCATTATTGTTATTGTCGTAGTTGTTGATGTCTTCCACGGCGTTGTTTTCTTCCATGTTGTTATGTTCCACGTTGATATGTTGCATGTTGTGTTCTTCCATGTGGTTTTCTTCCACGATGTTGTGTTCTTCCCTGTTATGCTCGAATGGAGGTGCTGGTTCCTGAACATGCATGACATCTGAACCACTCAGAGTTGAACCTGCATTATTCTGCTTATTCTTCGTAAGCTTCCACGGCAAGGAACCGCTGAGGATAGAGCTTGATTTCTCGCTTTTAACCTTCCCCTCGTAAGCCCCACTCACCACGGAGCTATTACCCCTCGACCTTCTCTTCCCCTTCTTCTTATTCTTTTTCTTCTGGCTCTCCCTCGCAAGACTCGAACCTGAAACTACGGATTCCGATACAACAGAATTCGCCTTCCCCTTGTTGGCAATTGTTCTTCGAGCCACCACGGCCTCCGACCCCATCATCGAGCTGGTGTCGCTCTTCGTCCGCCGCAACTCCGGCTTCGCCGCCGTTGTCGTGGCGGCGGCTGCGTTATTAGAGGCTGCCTTGTTGTTGTCTCCGAAGACGTGGGGGCTGAGGTGGTTGTGGCTGTCGTAAGCGTCCTTCTCTCCCATCAGATGGCGGTACCCGACGGCGGAGGAGTTGAGCGTGTAGAGCGGCATGCTCCGCATGGAGCTGTCGAGCACCGCCACGCCGATGTTGAGGATCCCCTGCGGCCTCCCGGAGGCCCGCCGCACCTGCAGCGCCACGAACCGCATCCCTAGAGGGGCCCTGTTGTTATGAAACGGCCGCGACGGCGGCGGGATGAGGTTCCCGACGAGCACGCGCACCGTCCCCACGTGCACGTCCTTGAACCAGTGCAGCGCGTAGATCTCGATCATGATTGCTGACGTGTCCGCATATAAGAACTCCTCGTCAACCCGGAAAACAAACTTGTCGTTCCACGTGGGGTTCGTGTGCCCCTGCATGTCCACCCTTGTAGACAGCTTCCGATCCGGGTGCACCCATGCGACCGCGTAGGTTCGCATGTTGCGCGTAACGGGCGCAAGGTCCTGTGCGGATATGACATTGAGCTCCAAGAGCTGGAACGGTGCCAAAATGTGTGACATCTTGCGAGAGAAGAACAACGACAATAATTAATAATAATAATAATAGTAATAACTGGTTTGGATCAAATTAGGTGCATATATTGTTACGTGATAATAATGCACCTAATTGAGATTATGAATATTGCAAGGTTGGTTGGTGATTGTTATTTGAGCTTGTAGGATCGGAGGTATTTCTTGTAGAGCTTGTCGGAAGTTTTGGAACGTTTGAGGGTTTTGAACCAATTGGGGAAGAGGAAAGGGAAGCGAGGGGATTTTTTTCTGGGAGAATTGCCGCTCGTGGTCGTCCAGGAGGAGGACGACGAGGGAGGGCGTGACATGAAGCGGGGGTGAGGGAGGGGGCTAGGAAAAGAAAAGGGGGGATCGCAACAAAACACACGCAAATAAGCCATTTTTTGCTGTCCTTCGCTCCATTCGGTTTCACTATTGCCCACTACCCCCCAAAACGACAGCGAATCAATGCGGGGATAATTCGTTACTTGTCAAGCGTTGGTTTCTCTCCCCCTCTTTTTCGCTCACCGTAATGGAAATTTTCTTTATCTCATCTTTTCTTTTTCTTTCGTGTTCTTGCCTTGTGTGCTTTTTGTTGCAACAATTTTGTTTTTATTTTTTTTTGGTGTCAACTGTTTGTCAGAAGTTAAAATTAATTAAGCCAGGGTGTATTACAGAGTATACCTTCCTATTTTTGTTAAATCTAATTTTCCAACGAATAATGATAGGTGAATTTTTTACAGTCCATCCTTTATTAAATAAGATATGAATATAATCTAAATCAGGTTTACACCTCATCTAATAATAAATTAAATATAAATTGATATAATATCTTATAAAAAATATATTTACTTAATATCATTCTTTGAGTTTGAATTGAGCGTATCATTTGAGTAGTTTTGAATGAATGGAACATTTATTTTTTTTTTATATATAGTAAAAGTGATTCTGTGTACAACTGTGATTTGGTAATTGGAGTTCTATGGGTTAGGTAACTCTAGTTTCCAAGAGGTGGGGGAAGATTATGTGAGTTTAACCTTAAATGGGCTTTCTCAGTCTACTAGTTTTGATTTTGGTGATTTCTATGGTACCTACCTTAAAATAAGGGATTTTAAACCTTTCTTAAATGAATCAATTTAATGTAGCCATGTGTATAATTTAATCCACTTAATTATTTACTTATTATTACTTTTAATTTTATGTTTAAACGCTCAATATTTTGTTTGGTTACAATTTTTCCCAATCTTTATTACCTCAATTCCTATTCCAAATATGAGACAAATTATCTTATCCTGAAATTTAAATAGTTGAAAAAAAAAAAAGATTATTCGATCCCAAATAAGTAAATTGAATTCGACAAAAAATCCAACCCCTATTCATATACGGAAAAAAAAAAGCATCTCTTCATACCAAAAAGAAAAAACCTAGCCCCTATTGATACCAAAAAGAAAAGAAAAAAAAAAACCCCATGAAGTTTTCTAGAATCATTACAAGATCGACCAAATATGTGATCAAGATGGAAGGAATTTCTTACAAAATTAAAGTTAAAACCATATGCAGGTGGAAGAATACAGGGCTGTGCTTAATTGACATGACTATATGTTTTATTGAAGAGATGAAGTTTCTTCCAGAAGTGATGGACAAATAACTGGCGTTGACACAGACTTTTAATAACAGGATGGATCATATACTTGGTGTATTGGTTTGCTTGTTTTTGCATTTTCATCATTTTCATCTTTTCTTCTGCATTGTACTTTCTTAGCTCTTCACTTATGATGGCGAATGAAGCACCTTGATACTTATCGATAAAAAAGATGGAAGGGACTTTCGAATGCATCATCCACTGAATGTACATTTTCCTGCACGTGATGCCCTAGCCTTTAAGGAAAGTGCATCTAGTTGATAGAGTAAGGAGATAGATGGCAAGATAAGATGGGGAACACTGGGAATGCAAATGAAACCAAAAATAACCCAACAAATGCTTAGAAATTGAATGAAGACGGATGCTCCTCGGCGCTGGGTCAAGGGTCGATTTTTTTTTTTTTGGTATGAACATGGGCTTTTTTCCCTTGTACAAACAAGGGGCTAGGTTTTTCTTAGGGTTTACATATTTGGGATCAAATAATTTTTTACAACTTTTAAATTTTAGGATAAGATAACTTGTCTCATGTTTAAAATAGGAATTTGGGTAATAAGGATTGGGGCAAATTGTAAGTAAACAAAAATATTGGAGGTTTAAATAAAAAATTTAAAGTAATGATTAATATATGATTAGGTGGATTAAATTATATACATGGTTACATTAGATTGATCCACTTAAGAAGGGTTTAGAACCCTCAATTTTTGAATGAGTACCATAAAAATCACCTTTGATTTTTGATCAATTGCCTGGTATAGTGATATGCAACACTAGTTTACGCAGTTAATTAGTGATTATTCGATAATATTGTCGTACGCCATTTTCATCAGTATACCACCCTTTTTTTAAGATAATGAAAAAATAAAAAACATAAATTTTAATACATTCTCTATTTACTTATTTTTAAGACTAAAATAGTATTAACATGTGTACTTTTTGAGGTGGAAAAAACAAAGTATGTGATTATTAGGGATGAATTAGAAGATAACCCATTTGTTTGCAGACTCAGCTATAGATGATCATACATATAATTTGTTTTATTATGGTTCTTAATTCAATTAACTTACTAGTAAAATATCCCTTGAAATGCAAGAGAAGTTATTATTGTATTATGCAAAGTAATAATGCTATTTACAGACTATTTTATTATGCTATTTTTATAGGTAATAAAATAATAAAAACACACACTTCAGCTTGAAAACTTTTTGATTGATAATATTTTCAAATTATTTTAATTACATTATTCTTACAGAAATTTCTCAATATGTATGTTATTTCCTTTTCATTTTCACAAAACAAGTATTGATATATATAAAAAAAAAGATTAATTTTTATGTATTGACAATATAAAATAATTTTATATTGTTAGCTAATACAAATACAAATACAATAAAATATTAAATCATGCTAAATAATTGTCTATTATGATGAGGGATCCATCATAATTTGATATTTTTTTATATTTCTATTAATTGACAGTTTAAAATTATTTTACACTATTAATACATAAAAATTAAATTATATATATAAAAAATAGGTATAAAACGATATCTTTCCTAATAGGGGTTCTTTAACTAGGCTTAGGCCCAAAGGATACGTACAAGGCTTTTAAAAATGTTCTGTTCTGACCAAAAAGGCTGGTTTGTGATTTCCAGCACCATGGTTCCCGTTGCAATTAGAGAAATCGAGTTTAATTTTTAAGGGTAGTTTTAGAATTTTCTCTTCGATATTCAGTATGTAGCAGTAAAATATCAAGGGGAGTAATATGTTCACGTGAAAATATAAATAAGGAGAATGGGTTAATACAATTTTAAGTTTTAAACTAGTGGAACTCGGATTAACATGGGTTAGCAGCTCAATTAGTTAAAGGGATCTACAGAGTTGTACGAGCAACAAAAATAAGAAAAATAAAAGCAATGAAGAAATTTAGTTTTTGAAATGCAAATTAAAATCTGAAAATATCTATGAAAACAAAAACTAACAATGTTAACATACACCCCTGTTCACAGTTCCATATACGTAGAAAATACATAAATAAAAAGTAAATATAATTTTAAAACAGAAACATTAGTTTGATTTCACTAAATCGAAATAACTTCCCTTTGTAAAACAGTTATGTACATAACTTTTTAGGTAGCATTATTTGTTCCACAAAAGTTAATTTTTGCCCGTATGGATTGACAAATTGTGCAGACTGTAGGCTTAAAGCATGTTTGAATTTTAGTTTATACACCTTAAATTATGATTTGAAGACTATAAACTGAGTCTTTAATTTGTTTTAATATATTTGATAAAATTATGTATAATTACATAAGATTAATTTTGATATACTTTCAGTACGAAATAATTTTACACTATAATATAATTATATGTTTCTATTTATAAGATTTTTAGGATAATAAATGACTGAATTAAATATTTTTACTAATATAACAATCTAGATTAGATGTCTGTATTTTATATTGATAGTATATTAAAATTAAATTTTAATTATATTTTAATATGATTTTAATCTCAAACTATAGTTTGAGTAAAAGTAAAAAAATAAAAATGATTTTTTGTAATATCACATTATAATTTGCAAACTATAGTTCAAACACCCCCCCTACATCCAATCTAATTACGTTCATGTGATGGAAGACTTTCCTCCCACGGTTCTTTAGTAGAATCACGTTCATCTTGTTTCTTGTGGGATCGCTTTTGACCTTGAGTTGCATAACTCGAAATTTGACAGCCAGCATTAGCTTTACGTATGCTTGTTTTTAGGACACCATCGAAATCGAGGCTAGTTGTGTAACTCGGGAAAGAAAATTATAGATTCACGCGCACATTGTTAATGCAATGACAAACTCATTATTACTCCTGCACTATTGAAGCCACCTATTCTAGTCTAGATAAACTTTGTCTGTTTTGACTCTAAATGGATCTCACAATTCTTTTTGTTACTTTACGAAACTCAGAACGCAAATAGCAGCATAATACTTGAATAAAATTAGAACTCATCTGGATAAGTGGCTGCATTCTAGTATCCTAGAGTAGAGGGTATCTGATTCTTTAAACATAAAATAATTTCTTGAAAAAAAATTCCAACCAATATTTACATTTGGACAAGTAAATGCTCCTTCTTAACTTCTGATTTATATCCTTAAAAGATATTGAATTGAAATAAAAAGTACCACCGACAGATTTAGACAGCCTCAAAGCCCAAGCAGCGGAATGGGAGGACCTACCTTTAGCATTTGTTATTATATTATTTTTATTAAATAAAGCAAAAGGATCTCTTTTTTTTTTTTTCTTTTTCTTTTTTAATGTACCACAAAAAATGAAGCAAAGATCCTTTGAAACCTTGAAACTCTCATTTTCCCGTATCTGGAGGACTTGGTCTCTTTCCACAACGGTGCAAGCAATATGAGGCACTGATTTGGATGACAACATAAGTACCAAATCTGAACTTAACAAATCTAATACTAATAGCAACTTAGAGATATTGGCATATCTTCTTGGTGGCTCCATGGATGACGAGTTACATAGTCCCAAGTCACCACCGGTGGAGGATGAGTTCCAGTCAACCTTGCGTTCAGCTCCATCATTTGAAATATACAACACCTCTCATGGGGAGTTTGGAGATGATGAGAAGTACCCAGGAGTGGTCTTGAGGATAAGGGAGAGCTTTGGAAGTGGTGGGTTCAGCTTTGGTGGGAGGAAGAGGATGGACTTGATTGAGGAAGGAGAGAATGAGATTGATGGGCCAAATGGGATTCAGAATTTGAGTGTTGAGGAGGAGGAAGAGGAGGAAGATGTTGTTGATCTTGAACCACCTAGCCCCCCCATGTATCTTGCAGCAGGGCTTGGGGTTGATGCAACTGGGTTCGATGCTGCTGGGGTTGGATATGATAACTCTGCCAGTGATGATATATTCACTCCTAACTTGCAACAGAGTGAGGATCTTGAAAAGTATTACAAGAAGATGGTTGATGAGTATCCATGCCACCCTTTGATTCTGAAAAAGTATGCCCAGCTTTTACAAGTGAGTTATTATTATTATTATTTTTATTATTATTATTTATGGATCTTTCTTCATTTTAATCAATTGATTCACATGGTATTGTAATTTTGTACAAGGAAATGTCACTGATGAAAATGAGATATTACTAATAATTGCAGATTTCAGTTTAGTGATGGCTTTTCAATTCAAATACACATAAATTTTGATTCTGAAATGAATAGATATGCAGGTCCTAGTTTTGGATTGATGTGGGCAGTTGCTATTCAAACTTTCGTTGATGTAGTAAATCCCATGTAGCATACCTATAAGGCAAAGCTGCATATTTATCAGAGCCACAAGATTGATGCTTGCTTATAGATGCTAAACTCTGTTTAAAGTTTAAACTTGTCATTGTCACTGGTGCCTCATCAGGTGTAATTATACTTAGCTTGTCCCAAGGCTACTTCTAAAATCAGCCATTCTTGAAAACGTTTGATTATCAAATTAAAGTGAAAATGTTGGTTAAAGAGATATAGAGCTAATTAGTCTCCATCAAGTTACAATAGTACAAATGCTATGGTGGGTACTTGGGTATCTAATATCTGGCTTTTTTATAAAACTGCACGCTAATAGAGTTTAAGTCTATGCAGAAGTCAGCAACAAATCCTTTTAAGCTGACAACATAGAGCAGAAAAATCTGCATGATGTCCGATATTAGTCAAAGTGGCTTACTGTCAATGATGGTTGTTTAAGCTGCTAAGGATTTAAACATTTGGCATGTAAGGTTTAGGCTTTGCCACTCAGCATATACTAGCTTTGTGAAGGGGCAGCCTCCAGTCCCCCTTGCTTGACTTAGCAAAAATAAGTAATTAAATAAAAGACAAATTGGTTTACTAAAACAACAAAAATTTCTAAACAAGTGGGTGGCAAAACTTGAAAATCACTGCGACAACTCTCTTTTATGTAATCATCATCTCAGTTTCAGACAAGGATGCTGTTTCTTATTGTTTTTCTTAGATGCTGACTTCTAATTTTAATTTACTGACAGTCTAAGGGAGACCTTGTAGAGGCTGAGGAGTACTTTCATCGTGCTACCCTAGCTGATCCTAATGATGGTGCAATCTTGATGGAATATGCAAAGCTTTTGTGGGAGCACCATCATGACAAGGATAGAGCATTGATCTATTTTGAACGTGCAGCTCAAGCTGCTCCTGCAGACAGGTACCACACTGCCTATCTATCTTGCTCATTTAAAAGCCAATATAGCATGGACATTGCATTTGAGAAACTCAAAATTATGATAATTATTCCTGGACTAAAATATGCTCCTGAACCGCATTGTAGCCCTGCAGAAACTGGAAGCTTCTCTTTAAACATGCAAAATGTTGAGCTTTCCATGTATAAAAAGTTAACAGTAAACATATGACATATTCCTTTCAGTGATGTTCTTGCAGCATATACTAGTTTTCTCTGGGAAACAGAAGATATTGACAATGATGTTGGAAAAAATGAAACTCAGGTGCTTTTCTCTTTTCTTTCTTACCTTTCCTTTGTTTTATCCTGTCTATGGGATGTTGTCTTTCACATGACACACATTGGTTGTTTAATACTTAACAGTTTATAACTGAGTGCAGAATGACAAGGAAAGCCAAAAGACTGATCCTGTCGATCCCTCCAACGAGGAAAGTGACCCAGTTGGTCTATTCGCACATCTTTCAACTGGACAAGAGATTGATGCAGCAAATCTTACTACAGCTAATTGGAGCGAAGACAGTAATGCTGCAGATTATTTAAAGAAGATGGTTGATGAAAATCCTAACAATCCATTGTTTCTGAAGAAGTATGCTCAGTTTCTGTTTCAGGTGAGATATATATTAGGCATGCATGATTCAACAGTAGGGCTAATTTCAATCTTTTTAAGCATTCAATGTGCAGGTGCTTCTAAATTTTAATCTGCACTAGCACACAAAAGCTTCTGGAGCAGTCCTAAGATTTTGACAGAAGGAAGTCTTTTTACCATTGCTTTTCCGTTTCTTTTTCTCATATAACTTCTTTTTTGGGTGTTTGTTGGGAAGAAAATCCTCAGACAGAGCACTCAATTATGGCTTTAGATACCCTGCCTCTTGCAGGGGCATATATCAATAGTAAACACAAACAACAATTGAGGCATAAACTATGATTAGTTAGTTGAACTTCTCTTGGTTCAAAATGAAATCTTCAACAGGCACAAGGCTTGCACTAGCTCCTTCATCTAAGTTATAACTACCTTAATAAGTTTATGTATGTGAGATCATCTTTATAACACAGGTAAAAATGAGAATTCACATAATTATAGACTTGTTATTACTTAGTTTATGGTTAGAGAAATTTTCAGGCTTATGAAAAAAGTGTAATTGACCTGCCCCCTTCTCCGCATTAAATGTACAGTCCAAAGATCTTGAAGCAGCAGAGGATTACTACTCACGTGCAGTCGTAGCTGATCCCAGCGATGGTGAAATAATGTCAGAATATGCTAAGCTTGTGTGGGAACTTCATCATGATCGGGAAAAGGCTTCAAATTTATTTGAGCAAGCAGTTCAGGCTACCCCTGGGGAAAGGTACAATCTATGAGACACTATCTTTTAAGTTATGCAACATGTTTTGTTACTTCACTTGCCTATTAAAGCTAAAACATGGAAGACCAAGAATTCATATTTAGTCCTTATTGATTTAGAGTAAATCCTACTTTGAAAGAATTGTTGAATCGCCTAAACTAGTGTGCAATGCCGTATACATGAATCTTTATATGGAAGAATTCTGAATTACAAAAGAGATAACTTGCAAAAATAAACTACATTTGATAATGATTAAGATGCAAGTGTTTACCACTTCTCTGCTTTCAGCAATGTCCTTGCAGCATATGCTCTCTTTCTTTGGGAAACAGAAGATGGGGAAAACTAAAATTTCAAGGCAGTGGCGTGTTCCACAGACCTCTTGCTAGAAAATGCCATAACAGTTGGCAAATATTCAAGACAAGGTGCTAGAGCAGGTGCAAGTAAATGCTTATATATAGTCATAGGAGATAAAGGAAACCATGAACAATCCATCAAAGGAAGTAGATAGGTTAGCTCATCCAGAATAAAGAAGACCATATTTCTTTTATTGATTGCTTTTTCTCCTGAATTTTTCTTGGTATTTCTATAATAACATGTATCTAACTTGCAGTGAGCAAAAATAACTTACCAAATGAATTATGATTATGTTAAAAGTTCATCTCTTTGATGCAGTAATTCAGACTCCGCCCTGTTTAGTTGATGGACATTACTGTAGTTTGAAGCATTTACTTTATGCAACTAGGATTGATCATGGACCAACAGCATGAGTCCAAGAAGAAAGGAAATAAAGACGCAACAAATTTATACCCAAAAAGAGGAAAGACACTAGTGTCACATGGGATAAGATTGAAAGTCTCCACTATAATACCATTATTACAATGCAAATCTATAAACTCTTTATACAAATTTATTACAATTTTTGTACCAATAATTTGCAAATCATTCTTAAAATTGAGAACCTATTACTCTCCTTAGGGTAAGCTTGGTATGGGGGTTAAGAATAAAGGTGAAAAGTTTATGGATTAGGTTTTTATATAATTTTACTCATACATCTAATCTATGAAATTTTTTTTTTATCCTATATTAAACTAATCATTAGGGTGAGCTTGATATGAAAGTAAAAAGGGGGGAGAAAGTTTCTTAGATGAGATTTATTTGTACACATATTTATATGAGAAAACCCATTGAGCTTCTCTAATTCTAGTGACTTAGGATTGGATTAATTACATAACAACCATAAGAGGGTGAACATACTACCAAAGTAACAATTTTTATTTTAATTCATAGCCTATGGTTACACATGGTTAGGTGAGTGATTTATTTGGAATAAAAAAAGCTTGGAAATGATTTGATTTGATTTAATTTGATTTATAAATTAAATATCATGTTTGGAATGAGTTGTAAAAAATAGGATTTTAATTGATTTAAAAATGAATTATTGTGTTTGGAATTTATCAAAATTAAAATTGATTTGATTTAGTTTTATTATTTTTACATCTTTACCGCTATTATATCTTCTTTCTCCCTCCCCCTCTTTCCGTCTCTCTCCTCCTCACTTTCCTTCTCTTTCCTCCTTTCAACCAAAGTACCCTCAAGTCAAAAAAGTGAGAACTGCAGAACATATACTAATCAATTTCATACTACTGAAAATACATGAAGCATAACAACCATGCACTCTACAGAAATCATCAATTCATCATTGAGTCAAACAAAGCTTCATATCCACTTGGCACTTAGGTATAGATCAATTGTAACTGTAGATTAATGGATAGTTGTTATCAGTACAGTACCAACGTCAAAGAGAAAGAAGAGTGAGTGAATAGCTTCCATGGCATCATGGCTTAGGGTTGCAATGTTCATCATAGAGCAGTGTATTTGGAAATTGGGATTAGGCTTCAGGGTTTGTAAAATTTTAAGGGTTAAAATTGTCATTTTAAATATTTAAAATTGAAATCAATTCAAATCCCAATAAATAAATATTATTCAAAATGATAGGATTTCAAAACATAAAGAATGGAATTCCATTGGATTTAGTAAATCAATTCCTTTCTTCTTTTTTACAATTCTAAACACTTGATTTGATTTGCAAATTAATTCATTTCCAATTTTTTTTAAGCATTCCAAACACACTTGAAAATATTTAATAGTCAATTTTTCATAGAATGATGTGAAGTTATTTTTAACTTTAAATGGATGAGTGATATTTACTTCTTTCATCTATTCAACCACCCTTCTTCAATCTTAGAGATTCATACAACCCTAGCAAACGATTGTCACAATGCACAAGAGAACATTTTGGCGATGTGAACCCACACGTGACATACGTCATTAGCAATTTTCCTTTTAGACGTTAAAAGCCGTTAGTACCACAACGATGTAACAGCATCTGATTGTAAAGACCATTTTGCACCTTTTGAAGCCTGCATTGTTAGCTTTGAATTGTAGGGATTACATTGAATTTAACTTAAAATTATACGGATTAAATGAGTTATTTACCTAAATTATTGTTTAATAAAACTCTTGTACTATACCTTATACCTGTGACAATTTTGAAACTTGTTTTCGTAACAAAAGAGATACATTTTTCATATAAATTACTAATTCTTTTAAACAAATATTGTAAGTAACTTGCCAATGCACTATTTTTTAGTTCCTTTAGCTTATGGTATCCATGAACGTACATAGTACTCCAATAAGCCTACATTAATAAAAAGAAAAAGGGTATAACTAATAAGCAGCGAGGAAGGCAAGGGTAAAGAGCAGACACCTATATATATATTTATACCAATGTCATGTAATTAAACAATATAAAACTCTGAAGTGATCTTGATGTTGATGAGAATAATAACTTTCAGTGGTGAGGTAACAAATGTCACATGTTTTAGACACGGCCAACTAATCATAGAATACCTGAACGAACAATGAAACAGAAGCCCCTTGACTGCAAAAAAATTATCAGAAAGGAAATACAACATTCATATTCCCGGAACAACTTAATTTAAGACTTCAAAAAAATATCAATAATGGGTTCTTAATATCTATTGAAACTGGCTATTCATAGCTAAAGTATCTTCCGGACTCAAAATTTGGTACTCTTGCTAAGATTCTAAGTTGACTCAGCATGATTCTGACCATTTCTTGGCACTGGATGCCCTGAATATCCCCTGTCTTGGCGGGGACTTGGTCTATAGAAACCATTTCCTTTTGGTTTGTTATAATCACGTTCACCTCCATCTTGGCCACTTCCCCTACCAAAGTTTCTTGGACCAAAACGCCCTCTTGGTGCATCTGAATGATAGCTACCCCTGCCTCTACCTCTTCCTGTTGATAATACAATGAGAATAATTGATTTATAAACAGTTCAATTATGAAGAGAAAAAATAAACTGGGAAAACAGAAGGTGGGAGGCAATCATATCTCGGCTTAACCGTGTGAACATCATCATTGAGAAAGCATGAATGCCCAAATTGTGATAGACAAAGTATCATTTTGAATAATTAATGATAGAAATTAAATCAGCCGCCATGTGGATCAAATTATAACATATCTTTGTCCATGTAACTAGGGAGAGCCATCAAACAGTGCAGTCGACAAGACTTAAGCATGACTGCATCCTTAATAGTCCATAGAAAACATAATTATTTTATTTTATTTTATTTTTTTGGGATAAAAGAAGAATATTATTAAGGAGAAGAGAAGAATAATACAAGAAGGGAAGAATAATCCATAGAAAACATAATTCAATCCTTATAATACATTAGCACATAGTAACTTAAATTTGTAATTTCTCAAAACTGTCATTTGAGAATCCATCTCTCACTTGCAAATTGGCAGTACTTTACCATGTATATATCTCAAAAAGTCAGGGACAACCGCGACAGAGAAGAAATTTGGAAAAAATAAAGCAGAAGCAAAACTTAAAATAAAGATTAGAAAAAGAATAAAGGGCTTACTTCCTCCTCGGGAAGGGATGTTACTGTTTGGTCTGCGCTCTTCAATGTATACTTGTCTTCCTGCTACCTCCACGGATCCTGCCTGCAAATATACCAAACAAACATGAGTCTACAGCACATGAAATCAGAAAATAGTCCCACGGAAATATGACTTTTAAGGTGAAAACAGGATGATAAGTTTCTCTGACAAAGGTCAAAAACAGCCCGAGGCTATTAAGATCAATAATCCAGAACAAAAACTAATGACCATTGTGAGCAACTATTATTTTCCACATTAGTTTTTGCCGAGAACATGTAATATTGCATCAAAATTCATAACCAGTAGATATAATAAACTAATCATTTAAAACCAAATCCAAACCTTGACTGCATTATGAACGCCAGTCATATCTTCAAATTCAACAAATGCGTAGCAAACTCCAACATCCTGGAAAAAAGTGAAAAGCTTAGCTTTGTAATGGGGATATAAATTAACTAATATAGTTCTTTGAAGAAGCAAACACCAACCTTGCGACTTCTTATGACAACACCATCAGGCCTGATCCTACCAAAATTCTTGAATTCCTCTTCAATTTCAGAAGCAGACACAGTAGGTGACAAGTTTCTCACGTAAACAGATTTGATTTCATCTGAAAGCAATCTCAATCAAATCAAAATATGTGGCAATAACAAATGAGTACATTTTAAAAACTACAGGCTAGCACGTAGAGGGATTCAAACGAATTAGTTTATTAGTAAAAGGATGGCACAATGAGCCATCAAAATGTGCAACAACACCAAAAAGTAACTATCCAAATAATACATAAAAGAACTGAATAATTAATGAGTCTCAACAAGTACACACAGTAACCTTCATCTTCTGTTGCGGGAACCTCTTCCACTGCATGAGTTTCAGACCTCTCAACTGCATTAGTTGAAGCAGTTGTTTGTTGACTACCCGTCTGTGGAGTATGATCCCATTCCGAAGAGGACACATTCTTTTGAGATGGCTGAGAAGCTACGACTGGCATAGATTGTCCTTTAGCAACCCGTAACTTCCAACAGCAGTTTCATAACAGAGTCAGCTCCAAAGTCATAAATGCATCTCAAAAGAAAACATTCACACATTAATCTATTGGTTAGTTCGCACATACGATGGAAGCATAAGTTTGTTTTTGGGGCTCCTCGGGAGATTCTTCAGCAATAGCTACATGGTCTTGCACAACATTGACCGTAGATTGAAGTGAACGATGTGACTCTTCAGCAACATCCTGCTCCTGAATATGTTCAGAATCATGGACTTGCTGCATTTGTTGCTCTGAAAATCCATAATTGTCAACTACACCATTTTCTTTGACCTCATTTGCAGCGACAAACTCCCTTGCCTGTAAATCTGCACCCAGCAGGTAGCTGGAGACTGGAAAACACATAGCTCTCTAATTACTTAAAAGATTACAGTTTCAAGAATCAATTATACCTACATAATCAGTCATAATGCTTATCTTGTTAAGTCGCTGCAATTTTTTGGAAAAGTTATGCTCTCTAAAAACATTTATCACTAATAAATGCAGGTTCAATTAACTTCACTTTCAACTTCCAACTTCCAACTTCCAACTTTACACTATGAAACAAAAATACCGCCAACCACTGGCAATCCATGGTCAATACTTCAGGTAGCAACTAGCTGATTTCAAGTCCTAGAACTCTATATCTGCTCTTATCATCATACATCTCTGAGACTAAACGCTAAGGTTCAGTTTGCTAACAGCAAGGATACAGTTCTCAATGTGAGTGTATCATAGTAATGACCAGTGGCTGTAGAAGATTGATGATGTGGAAAATGTGATACATAGATTACAAACATGATATGTGTATTAACAGCTACAAATGCATCAGTTGTGCTAGATGCAGTGGATGTGAAAATGTTAAAAACTTGAGGAATAGAGGGAAAACAAAATGTAGATGCACAATCCACCTAAAATGACAGGGAGCACCATAGAGAGACACAAAGTAACAAACACAACTTCTAAGAAATTATAACCGTAGAACAATATCTCTTTTGTACTCTTTCCTTCTCTTCTAATAAAATTTATTTTTCTATTAAAAAAAAGCTTACTTTGTGTTTATCTCCTATTTACAATAACTAATAAGTGAAGCAATAAATATAAATTCACGTACAAGAACACTGAGGCTGAAGCAAAACTTACCTGGTTTATTAATTGTGCTAGGAGCATTCAATTTTGAATCAAGATTGCTCTGAGCTAAAAAGACAGCTTGGTGATGATGAACCGGCTCCTCTTCAACAAAGTGAAAAATATCATTGAGAACAAAAAAGCCTTTTTCTTGGGGTGCAAGGAAGAATGTCTGCATAAATTTCCTCTTCAAATTGTAGTCCTTAAGTTGCACAGATCCAGAAACCATTACAAGAACACCACCACTCCATGATTCCAGAGATTGTACAGTCTTGATTTCAATTCCAGTAAAACTGAGTGACATAACAAGTGCATGGATTTGCTGCCCAGAGAGAAATTTCTTTAATTCTGGGGGGAAATAAGAGCTTTGCTATAATTGCACATCCACAGACAATAGGAGATAATGCCAAATTGATTCAAACAATTAATAAAGGAACTAATAAACTGTAAGAAATCAGAAACAGCAATGAGAACCTCTCATTATTTTATTTATGAACAATAAATATTTTAATAGAGTGCCAAAAGCGAAACAGTACTAAAAAATGGTTCTAAGCCAATGGTTCATGTGAGACCCAAAAACAAAAAACAGGTTTTCATGGAGCGAGGAGAGTTAAGTTGGGGTAAAAGAGAGATTTTCATCTCACCAAACCAAAACGAGAGAGAGAGAGAATTTCATCTGTGTGTTACAAAGCGACCACTATGACCACTATTTCAACCCATGCCACAATAGCAAAAATGCAAAATGCTCCACAACATACATTTGGGAGCAGGAGGGAAGCTTTGCCCCAATCTGTCCCAGCACTCCAGTTGCTATTGACTACTCCACTTCAACTTATTACCATTTGTAATTTGTATTTTCCAATTGTTGAAACATTTAACACTTAGCAAGATTAACAATTTATCGCCCACAAATAAATATACAATTTCAGTATGCTGTATATAAAATATGACAAACAATGAAATATACTCCATAATGTCATCAGAAAGAGATAAGCATTCATTTGAACCATCATAAACGAATAAGGTTCATCCTCAAAATTAGTCCATGCATCTCTTCAGTAATTAAAGTTTCATCGACTGCTTTAATGCTCTGTCAAAACCCAAATTTTCAATACAACAATTTACACTACGACCCTTTTATCAATGGTGTCTCATGAAATTCATTTGCGCCATCCCTTCCATTTGATAGGTAACAATAATAACAAACAACAACAACCAAAACAAGGGGGGCTAGAAAATTTACTAGCATCGCCGTAGCAGTCTCCCTCGCGTTGCCATCGATTCGAAGCATGGTGCTGGTATCAGAGTAGAACTGGTACACCAACTCTGGCTTGCTCTGAAGCACATGGTAGTACTGCCCCACAAAGTACGTCCCAACCTGAAAACCACCCCACAAGCGCCAATAGATTTGTTATTGTTTGGATTTAATTAATCATCACCCAAAAACACATTTTTTTTCAGCTAAAAATTCTCCCTTCAACATTTTGATTACAACCCATTTTTTCTGAACACAAAAAATAAGCTAATCCAAACAGAGAAATAGCAAACAAATTTGCAGAGAAAAGAAGTGAACCTGAGCAGCAGTGAGTGGAAAGGGAAAGGGCGTGGCCATTGCAGAGAAGTCCCTTAAACCCTAGAATATCAAAACCCCACCTTTAGATCCGCAATGCCCCCTTGAGATCTGCACCTGCAACCACAACCAAAGATTTTGGGTAAGTTTACAAAAAACAGAGTGGGGTTTTAGAGAGAGAAAATGCAGAGGTTTTTAGAGAGAGAGAGAGAGAGAGAGAGAGAGAACCCTTTCGAGCACAGAGAGAGAGAGAGAGAGAGAGAGAGAGAGAGAGAGAGAGGGTGAGTGAGATTTCGAGGGAAAAGATGTTACTGCGCTGCGTGCTGTGGTGTGGCTGGGGGGGTATTGTTCTGTTTTTTATCCTGTTTTGTCTGCGTGCGCGCGTGTGGGCTGTGTTGTGTTGTTGATATCATCATATCCCCGGAAGCAGCTTTCCTTGCTGTGTCTTATTATTATTTGTTATTTGTTATTATTCTCTTGTCTTCACACATGCTCACATCACCACAAATCTTCACACTCAACAAATTAATTAAATTATAAAATTAAACATTTTTTAATCCATATTAAAAAAAAGGATTTTTTAATGTGAATTAACTAATTTGGAAAGGAAAGAATTGATTTACTTACCCAACTTTCTCCTCTCTTTACGATTGTTATCTTTTTTAAGTTTGTTATTTATTTTTTAATTTACTCCAATGTAGCTAGTAAATCATTTAAATAATCTACAACAAATAATATTTAAAAATGATTGGGTACTTATTTTTCTTGAGCAATATTTTGCATTTAAGTCTTCTAAATTAAAAAAATTAACCTTGACATAACTTTACCCGCATCGATGACCGATAGTGAAATCTAGTAAATTTCATAAACTAAATAGTCTAGAGCAAAAAAAAAAAAATGTAACTAAGAAAAACTGCCATGAACTTACATAACAATGTGAAGGGTTAACTCAACAACAATTAAGCATTTTTTTCACTAGACAAAGTTTGATTACGCGAATCAATAGACATTTTATTAGTAAACAAGTCATTTAAAATTGAGTTTTTCTTAATAACTTTATCTATGATTATTCTTAATACTTTATCAGATTTACTATTCTCACAAGAGTTTCTACAGGTCTTCTGATCGCAATTAAGGCAAGATTCTACTATTTTTCCACTATAAATGTTATCCTAACTTTCTTTCCCGTGCAAATGTTTATAATCTTGTAGTTTGTCCGCCCATCTAAGGTAATATTCTCTTATATTCTCCGGCTCATAAAACATTGCAAGTATTCTTCTAGTTCTACAATAAAACTTTTCCTTAAACTATAGAGAAGACACCTTTCCATAACAAATACATCCAAATTACTTTTGCATGTGTCATCAACATAGCTTGAGAAGGATGAACTCAAACTCCAAATTTGAAAGCCACCGTCACTCTAATGAATTGGGTTTTTGCAGACATTTCACAATAGGGAGCATTCCGTTAGCGACCCTCTAGATAAAGTATTCTTTATTTGTTTGGCTTTGTTATTTTCATGAAGTTGAGTACGTGCTTGGAAATAAAGGTAGAACTCTGAACCAAAAAACCAAAAGGTAGAACATGCATACAAAAGCTCCATTTAGATAGTGCTGAACTTGACATAATATAAGATACAGTGGATCCCAGCAACACACAGCTTTTCTTTGGTAGAGCCCATGTCCATTTCAGGGCTGTAATGTGTTCAACTATTCAAGTGACTCACCTTTCCCTTTACTTGATCTCACTTGAATTATTCTCCCCAGTAACTGCTTAAGAAATGAGTTGTATATAATCCTTGAATCCTGAATATTGAGTATCTGAACTGATCCATTGCTGTTGGCTCTGAGCTTTTTAATCCCTGGGCTTGGGTTTTATTAGGGATTTGAGCTAAGTTCAAAATGGACAATGATGTCTTGTGTAACTGAAAAATGGCACCAATTATGAATTGATTTGATGCCCAATGGCCCTTTGTCTACCAGGGGCCCCAAAGTTTCCACCACTGTCAAAACCTGGTACTGGCACAGGAGACACAACCCTGGCCATGATTTTGGGGTTCAGTCATGCTTTGCCCTTCAACAGGGATGCGTACGACAAGCAACTTGATTAGCAAAGGGAAAATTCTATTCATATAGCCAAGGCAAGCAGCATGCATGAGATTCTATATCATGTTAATTCTCATGCAGTCCTGTAATCTACATACATAAAATATGATCAATTAAAGTCATTAGTTTTATCTATACCGCGATTCATTTTCCCACAAATATGAGTTACCATGAAGCACTGGTATGTAATATCTCAGGCATTCGTTTCTTTTTCCTTTTTCTCCTTAAATGCTCAAACAATCTTACAAGAATCTCAAGCATGAAGAAAAATAAAAAGAAGATATATGATGTCACAGGCATTGCCTTCTTCCTTAGAGAATCTTACATGCACACATCAGGAAAACATTGGATATTGGTGTGAAAACATTAAGCATGCCAACATGGTTACATCAAAACATGCGCTATTTTATTTCTCTCTCTCTTTTTCTATGGGAAGGAACCTAATCCTTGATTAACATCATAATACATTTTGGCTATCAACATTCAGGCAACTAGTCACTCTCCTAGATTCCAATGGAACTAGAACCTCCAGACCCTATGTACATTTTCCGATTTCACGCTGCCTTTCTGGACCTTTTTTCTCCCTACAGTATCAATTTTATCATAAGTCCCACGCTCCTTAGATTTTCTTGTGTCTAGAGGAATATCAGCAACTTCATGTGATTTAACTTTACAGTGTGCATGTCTATTTTGCAGCACAGTACCATTCTTCGAAGCAGAACGGCTTCCATCTCTAGTCCTGTTTCTATTTCCGATCACTGAGTCATTTTCTGAATACAACATTGAAGAAAGAGTAAAGAAGTCAATATTGTGAGATTGCACATAATAAACTTGAATCAGCCTGCAAGTAGATATCTCATATCTCAAAACAAAGAATCTATAATCAGCAGACAACATAATTAATGGTACTTTCCAAAAAATTTTATGTTAAAGTAGTCACTCTTGACACTTTGTAAAATCAATGATTTGCCTTTTCTCCTCCATCAGCCAAACGTGAAAGCTCTTTGGAAATATTTTGGGTTCTTATGAGTGATAAGAATCATGCCATAGATATCTTAAGAGCCTCTAGTTTCACTTCATGCACGCCATAGGTGTTGAAGCAAGACCTTCTATTTCAAGCAACCAACAATTGATTGGCTGAGTGAATCTTGGAATTGTGATCACAATAATATTTCATGTGCTAATTTCCATTAGATTTAAAACAGACAGATGGGAAACCAGCCCATATACAAGAATCATGCTATAGAATAAAAAATGATGAAGACCCTAAATAGTCAAGAAAATACTGATCCCATTGCATAACAGAATAATCCAAAATTAATATCATGATATGGTTTGAAATATCTATGAAAACATGCTTTCACCAGAGGTTTCACTCTTGCACTTGTGAAATCTTCTGCAACAATAGTAACTATAATGGTTTGACAGATGGGTCTTAAAAAAAACGAACACAAATAAAACTCCCTTCTGAATCTCATTTGTATCTCTTAGTGGCTGAAATGCTTTGGTTTCATCAAATATCTTCAACATATAGCACCACAGACAAATTTGGATCTGTTCTAAGAATTCTAGACAAAAATACAGGCAATAATCACCAGCCACAAGCATCTAAGTTTTTCCTAACTGAATGGATTTAAGGTGGTATGTCACAAAAGGCTTCATTACAGTTGTTGAGAACTAGTGATCACTGATACAGGCAAAAATAAAGGCAATACTTGCCAGCCACAAGCATCTACATTATTGTAGGTTAAATTTTTCCTAATTGAATGGATTTAAGAAGGTGGTATGTCACAAAATGCTTATTACAGTTTTTGAGAATTAGTGATCACCCATAAATTGCATGATCCACAGCCCTCCATTTATATAGGACTTTCTAATACACAATGACACTACTGCCTTTTACATTAGGCACACTCCTAAAGCAATTTCCCAATATGATGATACTATTTTATGACTCATGTTTTTTATAAGAGATGTAAAAGTCACTATCACAAACTCAAAAGCCTATTTACATATCTTGTTACAGGGTCTTTATCAGAAAGTACTTCACTCAGCTTCAATGGCCCATCAAAAGAAGCTCAAGGCATTCATCTCTTCATTATAAGCACAATTGTTCTTATGATCTCTATGTCAACCATTAGATAAAATTCAGGCATTCAAATTGCAAGAAGCATCTGGTATATAAATAGATATAACTAAACAGCAAAATGATGAAAAGGCATGAGACTTACGAGGGCTAGAGATGACAGCACGAGGGCGCGGAATCAGACTGGCCCTAATATTCCTTTTATTCTCATCGGTATTGTCATCCTTCTCGGGTCCCGTTGATCCTGAAGAATCAGATGACAAACTGCAGTCTCCAAAATCTTCAGTTATCTGTACTCGTGGAGTAGGTGCAGGTGGCACATAGCACTTTGGTACTTTGACAATGGATGGCTTGGAGACATTTTTCTTGTCAACCACTGTAAAATCAGACAATGGTGGTTCTATATCAGTAAGTAAAATGGGATGGATAATACCCTGCGGCAGTTTTACTAACTGCAAACTACATTGTGCGCAGAATGGAAAGAGATGAACATAATGACGTCATTATTGCATTTATAAAATATAAATCACACTCTCATTCTTCAAACTTAGGCCAAAATGATAGGGAAGAACTAAAACTAATGAAATGGAAAAGAAAAATAAAAATACTTGAGTCATCCATGCTATTCCCCCACTTATTGCTTCAGATATTTTGCCTCTTTTTCAAGTAGATAGCATCCTTGACCAAATTGAAGTACCGGGGTGAAGCTACAAGTGCAAATTCATATGCTCAGCCAAGCAATGAGTTAGACATCAATTTGTGTGATCAGGCTATTAACCTACCCTGCAAGACCACATGCTGATTTGGAAGGTGGTAGGTTTGGTTAGGGAAGAGGGAGAGTGGAAATTGGGATATGATCACCAATTGCCTAATTGCAGACGTCACTAGGAGGTTTTTTTCTTTGCTTCCTCCTTGGCCTGATTTTGGGAATGATTATATGATCTGGGAGCAAGGTCAGTTAACAGTTAAAAGAGTTTATGCACTTCAGCAAAGAGAACCTAGTGATGTTAATTCCCCTCTTTGGGATCGCCAACTTCAACAAAATCATCCAAACACAGAAACCTTCAAATAAATATTCAAACAAATAGTTCCTAGAACTGGAAGCACTTATCACCCCACTAGGACTTCTCATTGAGAAGAAAAAGGAAAAAAAGAAAGAAAAAAAAAAGAGACTCATCAAGACATCAACCATTTAATCATGTCATAACATTAATATGCAATTTAAAACCAAAAAGAAAAAAAATTTAGAAGAAAAACGAAGAATTAGAAGTAGATGATGGTTGTAAACTGGTAAATTAGAATTACCTGGAGAAGTAGAACCTTGCAAGGATAGAGAGATGAAAGCCTTCAACCCAAGGTCCCGTACCTCACCATCATCCTCTTGATAAGCTTCCTGTCTTACCTTCACCTTTGGATACACTGAATATCCCAAACAAAACCATAACACCCATTTCAGATCAAGCTAAAAACAGAAAGGAAAAACATATGGTGCCATCGACAACAACAATAGTAATTAAAATTAAAACCCAAAAAACGAAAAATCGAATACCCACTTGTTTATTTGTTGGAAGCTCCTTTGCCAGGTAAACTCTGACAAAAGGTGACGACTGTTGTGGGCTGTTCAGATCATAACTGCAAAGAGAACCAAAGCAAAGCAAAGCATGCGTTTTTGTTTTGGTTGATGATGTTGTGTTGTACAAGGAAAGAAGGGGCTGTGCCAAGTTTTACTTTTGTTCCAGGTCATGAGGAGAGACATAAGTGATGAAACAGGGAATCAACGAATGAATGAAATATGTGGCTTGGTGTTTGACGTCAAAGACTGCAATAAGTGATTCCCTTCCCGCGTGGAGCACTTGGGGGGTAATGGTGGGGTCCACTAAGAACATGTTCCTTTTTGACAGCACAAGATTTGGCAACAGAATGCATGCGCCACCCAAATTGGAAACCTGGTCAACCCTTGTTTTTCGTCTTCTTATGTTCCCACGGGTGTTAGAAATCGCCAGTGCCCAATGACATGGCGTGATCATTGTGATATGAGTTTGGTAATTAACAAAATTTCAGGGCTTGCTTGTTGTTTTTTTTGCCCTTTACCATTTTCAACAAAAACAGAAAGTTTGAGAACTTTTTTGGTTGAATTTTAGTGCAAGTATTTTATGATAAGGTGACGTTTTCAATATTAAAACATTTAGAAGTTTGAACATCCAAAACAAAAAAAAAAGAAGTTTTTAAAATGTATTGATAATCTATTAGCAAACTTTAGATTTACTGAAATTTCTTATTCTTTTTTTTTATATATATATTGACAATAATAAAATTTAAATTTAAAATTTCATGTAAACTACCCAAATTTTTTACCATTAAATTATTTCTAATAATTTGTGAAACTCTTTATTCTACTTATCTTAATTGGTGGCTTATTTATTTACTCTCTCCTAAAAACTATTCTTATAGCATCATCTTCTTTGACTTCCTACCAATTTTTTTAATTATTCATTGGGTGAATCTTTAACCATAAGTGAATTTTCAAAAACTTGTTTAATATGATGTATTAGGTCTAAGAAGATAACTTAATATAACATATTCATGATGAATTTAATTTTAATATATTATTAATCATAAAATGAAAAGGGATAAATTAAGTAACTTTTCGTATGTCACATAAGTCATGTGATAAAAATAGATAGTATAATATATATTTATATTATCAAATTTTATACAATTTAACAAGCATGTTGTATAGGTCAAAATGCCATAGAAAATATTATTTTTTTGTGAAAAGAAAAAGTCAAAGAAAAAAAAAAAGAGGAAGTTGTTTCACATGTTACGCCTTTTACAAATTGATATACATAATAGAAGTTGTAAGTAACATACATGGACCAATTGAAATCAGAGTAATAGACTAGATTGGTCATAAATTTTAAAATTTTATATATCGATGAATTAATTGTTGACACATACCTATAAATTCATACCTATAAATAAATCCATTTCTTTTTTTATTTTGTTAATGAAATTAAATAGTATGTGAAATAAATCATGAATATATAGTCAAAAGTTAAGTAGTATTTGATGATACTTACAATTGAAAATAATATTTACATAATTATATTTTTAGAAATTTATTGTAAGTATTTAATAAGTGGTTATATCTTATAATTTGTATTTATAAATCTTTAAATGATTAATAAGAAGATGTATTTTTTATTTTATTCTTTGTCTATATTGTTTAAATATTTAAATAAAAGGTTAATAATGACAAATATGATAGTAATAGATATTATTTTTATATTAATTTTTTAATTTCTCACAAGTATCTCTCACCATAGACAGATAGATAATCGTGTTTAAGATATGGTCACACAATAATTGCAAACACCTCTTTCAATTTGGATTTAAATCGTGATTTGCCGCATTTAAGATATTAGTTTCTCTTGCGAGAACCAATCTTTGTTAAGATTTCATAATAATTTAAGAATAATAAATATTTAAATGAACAATTATTATCAATAATAATAATATATTTTTACAATGGCAACTTTAAATTATTATTATTATTTGCCATATTTAGTAATCAAACTTTTTTTTTTTTGGGTTAAGAATCACACTTAATTTTTAAAAAAAAAAAAAAGAAATCCTAAATCTAAGGACTAAGCGCCATGGTCTAGCGTTGGCTCGAGATAGAAGTATCTTGACATTGGCTTGGAGGTGGCAGTGGTCAGGGTAGGATCCAACCGATCCTGTCCTTAAAAGGACAGAGCACTACACTAGGGACAGGGTGCTGTCGTCCCACAAAAGTGAACAAAACCAACAAGAAGGAACAACAACAACCACAATCTTGGTGGGATCAAAATACACAAGAACGTATACATGTTCACTTCACAACAACCTCATTGCCCCCACATACCCTCTTAGATAGAACTCAGAACACACAATCCAATAATTATGCCAAAACAACTTGCATTCAAACCTTCACACCAAATCATCATCAATATCATTCACCATCATCATCACATACACTTCCAACATGGACCCTCGTACACTGGCCAATCGTTACATAGCCCAACTCAACCGCACCCCCATCACCCAAACACTAGCACGTGCCGTCCACGGCCACATTGTAACCTCTGGCTTCAGGCCATCCACTCACATCCTCAACCGTCTTATTGATGTCTACAGCAAATCTTCAAATATCTGCTATGCCCGACAACTGTTTGATAAAATTCCCAAACCGGATATTGTTGCTAGAACCACTTTGGTTGCGGCATACTCTGCAATGGGCAACATAAAGCGTGCTAAGGAAGTGTTTTATGCCTCCCCTTTGAGACTTCGCGACACGGTTAGTTACAATTCTATGATAACTGCATATTCGCGTGATCATGATGGTCATGCTGCTGTTAGGCTCTTTAAAGAAATGAGGATGGAAAGGTTTGTTCCTGACCCATATAGTTTCGCGAGCGTGCTGGGCGCATTGTCGTTGATAGCGGATGAGGAGAGGCACTGCCAGCAGCTGCATTGTGAGGTGATCAAGTGGGGAGTGGGGTGCATGGTGTCTGTTTTGAATGCTTTGATGAGTGCTTATGTGAATTGTGCATCTTCGCCATTGGTGTCCTCTTCATCGGTGATGGCTGCTGCTAGGAGGTTGTTCGATGAGATGCCAGAGAGGGATGAATTGTCGTGGACCACGATCATTGCCGGGTATGTGAGGAATGATGATCTTGGCGCAGCGCGTGAGCTTCTTGATGGGATGACTGAGAAGATAGCCGTTGCTTGGAATGCCATGATTTCTGGTTATGTGCATCACAGGTTTTATGATGATGCATTTGAGTTGTTCAGGAAAATGCAGTCCTTGGGAATTAAGTTGGATGAGTATGCTTACACTAGTATAATTAGTGCTTCTTCTAATACTGGACTGTTCAAGTGTGGAAGGCAGGTGCATGCTTACATTCTCAGAACAGAGTTGCAACCTTCAGAACATTTTATTTTGTCTGTAAATAATGCTTTGATTACATTCTACACTAAATGTGATAAATTGGTTGAGGCACGGGAAGTTTTCAATAAGATGCCTGCAAAAGATCTTGTTTCATGGAATGCAATTTTGTCTGCTTATGTCAATGCTCGGCGGATTGAGGAAGCTAACTCCATTTTCAGGGAGATGCCAGAGAGGAGCCTCCTGACATGGACAGTGATGATATCAGGCTTGGCACAAAATGGTTTTGGAGAAGAAGGTTTGAAGCTATTCAACCAGATGAAGTTAGAGGGACTAGAACCATGTGATTATGCATATGCCGGAGCAATTACGTCTTGTGCTGTTCTTGGATCATTAGACAATGGACAACAGCTCCATTCTCAGCTACTCCGTTTGGGACATGACTCAAGCCTCTCAACCAGCAATGCATTGATTACGATGTATGCAAGATGTGGTCTTGTTGAATCTGCCTATAACGTGTTCCTCACAATGCCATATGTGGATTCAGTATCTTGGAATGCCATGATTGCTGCTCTTGCACAACATGGACGCGGTGTCGAAGCCATTCAACTTTATGAACAGATGTTGAAGGAAGAAATATTACCTGATAGGATAACTTTTCTCACAATTCTTTCTGCTTGTAGCCATGCAGGCTTGGTCAAAGAGGGACACCATTATTTTGATACAATGCGTACTTATGGTATAACCCCAGGAGAGGATCATTATGCTCGCTTGATTGATTTGTTATGTCGTGCTGGTATGTTCTTAGAAGCAAAGAATGTAACTGAATCAATGCCTTTTGAGCCTGGCGCACCAATTTGGGAGGCTCTTCTTGCTGGTTGCCGGATTTATGGGAACATTGATTTTGGAATTCAAGCTGCTGAACAACTCTTTGAGCTAATGCCAGAGCATGATGGAACCTACATAATCCTGTCCAATATGTATGCCACTTTAGGTCAGTGGGATGAAGTGGCTAGGGTGAGGCAATTAATGAAGGAACGAGGGGTAAAGAAGGAACCTGGTTGTAGTTGGATCGAGGTTGAAAACATGGTCCATGTCTTTTTGGTTGATGATACCGTACATCCTGAGGTGCTAGCAGTCTACAGATATCTGGAACAACTGGTAATTGAAATGAGGAAATTGGGGTATGTTCCTGATACAAAGTTTGTATTACATGATATGGAATCCGAACATAAAGAATATGCCCTGTCTACCCATAGCGAAAAGCTTGCTGTTGTTTATGGAATTATGAAACTTCCTTTAGGAGCTACAATTCGTGTTTTCAAAAATTTGAGGATATGCGGGGACTGCCATAATGCATTCAAGTTTATTTCCAGAGTGGTCAAGCGAGAGATAGTTGTGAGAGATAGGAAGAGGTTTCACCATTTTAAAAATGGTGAATGTTCTTGCGGCAACTACTGGTAGCAAGAGGTTCTTTAATTTGATTATCATCAAGGATTTTAATGTCAAAAGTGATCAAACAGATTTAGCATATATGAATTGGAGCATTTGTAATCAGGAATTCAAATTTGAGGCTGATAATCGCCCCCAAAATGATCTCCAAACGGTTGATCAATGGTATTCCCTAACTCTCTTTTCTTTTGGATGCCATTTTAATTTTGCTAATGCTAAATTTATACTTAACCTTTGGTTATAATTTTAGTGGTGCATCATGCTCTTATCTCACTAGTGTTTACAGGACATGCCAAAGCCATTGTAAAGGATTTTCATGCTTCTGCACTCTGCAGGATGGAAATTTGTCGAAGTTATTGTTACTTCAGTTTCTTTTTATTTTCTGTCTCAGCTTTTGCTTCAAGTGTTTGTTAGCATCAGGCACAGCAATCATCACTTATTCAATATGCCGGTCATCTGGTGCCAATCCTAATCCTAATCCTCTCACTAATTGGAGTGGCAAGTGGTGCGTTGGGAATGGAGGAAGCATTGGTCGGAGGTGGGCATCGGGATGGGAGGTGCAAAGGCGGTAGTGCTCAATTTAAAGGCCTAAGCAGCATGAACACCAAAGCTATTTTGAAATGAGAATGAACAAAATTTGGTGCCATGTTATTGGCTCATGCTTAGTCCTCATCAATGTCCAAGGAAGCCCAAAGCACTCACTCGGCTATAAGTTAGAGAAGATTTAGCTAGTCTGCGGATGAAAAATGAGATCAAAGATACTAGAATACATCTTATCATTACATTACCTCTTTACTATGCAGCCTGCTGAACAATCTGAGGGTACGCAAACAAGAATAGAAGCATTCTTAAGATATCAGTGAAGATGGAGGACTGGTTCTACTGTACTGTTTTTGTCTCTCTGTTGTTGGAGGGTTGTGAATCGAAAAACGGCTGTGAACCTTTGCAATCAACCATCATCGAGATATAGGTGCCATAGAAATGGCTTTAACGTGTCTAATTCCAGATGATTTAAATGGGAAGAGTAACTAAACAAGCTTTTTTGCTGCCTGGACTACGCAATACACACAGATTTCTCATATTTATCCTATCATTCAGTGAACATCCAAGATATATACATCCATCTCTATGGGACATGTGAAATTGAGGATTGGACTTAGAATATGTCGTCGGCATTATCAACTTGATGGAAAAATCCATAATAAACAGTGGTTTTTTGTTAATTGTATCTTTTTCCTCTTTTTTATAGCTTAAGAATGATTCAAATTATACATACGCATATATAAGTATTTTTCCGAAAACAAGACAGTCTATGCAATGCTGGAATATGCTTCCGCCAAGCTTCGTGCCCCATTAACCTACCAGTCGCTGGAACGGAGTTTTTTTTTTTTTTTTTCAGTTGACCAAAAGAAGAAGGAAGTGTTTTTCGTGTTTATACAATGGAGGCTAAACAATTAACAATCACTTAATAGCTGTAAGGGAAAATCATTTAGTTTCCTCAACGGGTTTCCTGATCTGGTTAATCTTGCGCTCAGGTTTCATTATAAGTCAACTTAGGTATGATTTTTAAGTTCTAACTCTAGACTTCCTTAAAGAAAATCATTTAGTTTGGTAGAGTAATCACAATTTCACACATGACGCGTTCTATCGTCATACGGCAATGAGGATCTAGTAATCTATCGGTGAGACTAATGAGTGATAGTGCACATTAGAAATATCCTTAACCCTTTCTCTCTCCCTATGGTCGACGCACTCTGCCATCACCATCGCTGCCACTCTCGCCTCTCTCTCTCTCTCTCTCTCTCTCTCTCCCCCCTAAATCTGACCCCAAATCAAACCTCAACCACACTTTCGCCCTTTTCTCTTTGCTTTGTTTAAGATCAGCTTTGTTTTGAGTTTCAGGATTATTGTTTTGAATCTTGTTCTACTCATTTGCATATCTCATCTCCCATCTGATGGGCAAGGAAAGTGAGGAGTTACCAATGACCCTGGAAGTAAGAAGGTTCTCTGCTGGGAAATCATCTTCTGGAAATACTGGTGAAAAAATTGTTCCAATTTATTTCAGAACTTCTACTGGTTCCTATCATGATTTTTGTAAATATGGGAGGAAGCAGGCATTTGAAGCAAAGGAATGGCGAGTTGGCGGTTGGATGATCGAGAAGCAAGAAACGAAGAGAAGCTTGTTCCTAGAACAGTAAGTCAAGTATCGTTTTGTATTTGCGGATTCGCCCTTCCAAAGCAAAGTTAATCATCTCTTATGAGAAACTCATCAAAGAAAGGTTCAATTTCAAGTATGGGATTGAAAAAAAAAAAATTATCAGATTGTGGAGCCGTATCCTTCGGCACAGGTGACGGTGACGGTGACGGTATTGGTGGTGGTGGCGCCGAGGCAGTGGTGGTGTTGGTGGCGGCAGTTCAATCCGATGACGGGAGGAAAATGGAAGCAAGGGTTGTGGAAGCAGGATAAAGAAGAAGGTAGGTGGATTTTACAGTACATCATGTTTTCTTGGTGTATCTTAGACCATCAATATGTTACTATTGGATCGCATGGTGCATGAAGCACCTTTGAATGTCGAAGAGCATTTTAGATGCCGCCTTCACATACATTTAATACTTCCTAACTTGCATGTACCAGAAAATACTCTTCATATTCCTGTTTCTTAATAGGACAGCTTATGTAATAGACGTTCCAAATAAAGCACCTTTCGCTCGTACCAAGAGTAGGTGAAAATTTCTCTTCTTTTCATTGAATCACTGAACACTTTGGACAGGAATTAAGTTTGATCCAAAGTGGCCAGATGGTGACCGTATTCTGACAAAAGTTGGACCACTCCTATTAGTCTTAAGCCAAACCCAACTTAAGAGCCTAGCCATTTTGAACCACATTGGTGAGAGCCCAAAAAACCACTAATTCTTCAATAATTTGTTTGTTAATTGCTACATTCTGCCAATGAAACTTTCATTCAACTGGTAGGAAGCAAAGTTTTTATTATTGGGTGGTGGATTCTTTGGTACCCATCTAAAAGCGTACATTTGGTGCCGTTCTTGGGCTTAGCCAATGGAGCGTAGACATATAGTTAAATGTGGATGCACAATAGAAAAATCGCATAGGCTCCATCGAGCCACCCTCAACCATGCGACCCACAGCCACTGCCACACAAGAATTGCAGATCTGCCACCATCGGGTTCTCCCCCTCGCCGTCGCACCTCTAGCCAACGGAGTCGATGCAACTGCACTTGCTTTGTGGCCGCCGCAACTGATCCCTCCCTCTTTCTCCACCGCCATAGGCTCCGCCGAGCCACACTCAACCATGCGGCCCACAGCCACTACCACACAAGAACTGCAGATTTGCCACCATCGAGATCTCCCCATCGCCATCGCGCCTTCATCCGCAGGAGTCGATGCACTCTTACTTGCTTTTGTGGCCGCTGCAACCGATCCCTCCCTCTTTATCCACGGTCGCGTGTGCCCCAACCTCTCAGCTGGTGCCCGTCTCTTCTAATCTTTAGATGGTTCTGCGTAGCTTCCATTCTATTTTATTTGTGGTTGTTTGACTTATTATTGTTTTTTTTTTTTCTGGTGGTGGATTTTGTTTTTTACAGAGTATCATCAATTTGGATGTTATCTCAAAACTGGTCATTAAAAGCAAAAAGTAATTTTTTTCCCATGTGTTTGTGCATGCATCGAACAACTTAGCCATTTGTTTCAGCTACCCCTGTTTTTAAAAGCTAGGAAGAGTTCTGGTTTTCTTTGATCATTCATCAAAGATGGCCACAATTTTCAACTTGAGGATGGACATAACCAAAACCCACTTGAGTAAAAAGATGTGATCTATTTTTTGATGAGTAAGCAAGTGCAGAAATTATAGAAGATGGCAAAATGAGGAATTGAATGAGTTTGATGGGATGCAATCGCAGCAAACTAGGGAGCTTTGAGGTGAGAGATGAGAGTAAGGGAGTTATTGGAGTGCACTACTAAGGTGTAGATGCACAAGTTTCCCGTACACGTGTCTACGCTCCATTAGCTAAAGCCCAGGAAGGGCACCAAATGTACGCTTTTAGATGGGTACCAGAGAATCCACCTTTATTATTATGGCACGTTTGGAATTTGAGTTTGCACATTCTGTGAAGGGTGCAAATTGAGTTTTTTCTTCTTTTTTGGTCGCAGAGCTTCAATTCAACCAATTTGACAAAATCTTCAGTTTTATTTGAACATAAATTTTAGTCGCCAATCATAATTTAAACATAAGTTAAAAAAATTACCTTTTTTTTGTTAAACCAAGCCATAATTTACAAACTATAACTCCAACACATCCTTAAATAGTTAAATTTTGAGTATTATGGCATACCTTAACTTTATAATGTAGTAACTTATCCTCTCCTTAAATCTTTATATACAAAAACTGTCATGTGTAATGTTCCACTACATAACTTGCAACGCTTACCCTCAAACATACATAATTTGAATGGCATTTATGCCGTTGTTTCCTTTTTCTTTTCAAAAATTTATAGAAAAAAATTAGTAGCAAATAGGGGTGTACAAAGGACAGATTGGACTGGGTTAGGCCAGACTCGAACCCAACTCTATTTTGAAACCGGGTCATTTCGTTGGACCCGATTCTAAACTCGATAACAACCCGATTAATGACTAGGTCAAAGTGGGTCAACCTGGCATTTATATAATATATAAAGATTTAGACATTATATATAGTGAAATCATAAAATTTTAGAAGTAAAAAATACGTTCAAAAAGTATTTTACAATATATTTTTGAAAACAAATTATATCAAGATAAAATACACCGGATCAATTTTTATGACCCAAACCCAACCCAATAAGCTTCGGGCCGGGATGAACAAGCGGGCTTGGCTAGATCATGAACACCCTAATAGCAGATAGGCCATTCAACAGCGTTTTCCAACATCCATGTCGAATAGGAGAGAGAAAAAATTAAAAAAGAATAAGAAAGAAGATTGAAGGCACATGGCACATGCCAATACGAACTAAACGACTCCATGTCTGTGTTTCATAACAGGAGAAATTATGAATATAAATCTAACATTTTTTTTTTAATCACACAAATCTATCATGGTATGTTTAGATATAATCACAATAAAATTGAGCCCATCAATTTTATTAAAAAATACATTCATTTTGTTCTAGACTTTACTAATTTGATTCTGAAGGTGACCAAGTATAATCTATGCATATATTTCGTATAACAGACTTTTCAGGTTAATGCCACCAAGAAGCTCAAATGCTGTGCCAACTTTTTCCTCTCCCCTCGGTAATCTAAAATTGTTTAGTTTATTGATATTGACTTGAAGTTATGTATCTGTCATTGTCTACCCGAATCAAGAAAACACAAAAACCAAAACATTTGTATTAGAGGGGAGATAGGTAAGACAGCTGCAACTTGCGCCTTTTAAAAAAGTTAAAGTTAGTGAAGAAAAATGGAGACTCAATAGCGTGTGGAGAGTAGGGAAAAAGAGAACTACCCACTTGGCTAAAGGGGAGGAAGCCACAAAATTTTCATCCATTCAGGATGACAAACATTCATTCCTCTAGGTATTTTTCTTTTCTTTTTTTTTTATCCCTTATAAATGTGTTTAAAACAAAAAAAAAAAAACCTCAACTTTCATGAGCTAATGATACTGTTCTTCACAACAAAATCTTCTTACCTAACTACAAGAACTAGGAGTAGTCCCCACATTGAGCCGCCCAAGATTCTTTTCTCTATCAGCTAAGTCTATTTACCAGAAAACTTTCCATTTCTTTCATCCAAAAGCTATATATCTAGAAACAATCCACCGCAAGAAGAATTCTGCCTCCTCAAGCCAACCACCTTCCACTGTCAATAATCTGTGCAATAAAAGGATATTCCAAAATTTCAGAATCAAAAAACAGAATTAGTACAATTATAAAGTATAAACCAAGCTTCTACGTATATACACACACATATTAACTGAATCATAGAGAAATCATTCACTATATTTTGCCATATTTATAAAACACCGACCATCATGTTTCTTCATCAAACTCCTAGCAAATAGCAAGCAGATAACCAAAAACGCCACCCCAGCTGCCCCTCCTAATATTATAGCCACTGTCTTCCCTGTATTTTGCCCTGCCATTGCATCAATTGGCCACATGTCACTTACTAATCAAAATAACATTACATTAAAAAGACTTGCACCATTGCTTTGAGCACAGGGACAATTAAAGAATGGTATCACAAAATTGAGATCTGTGTATGTGAAAGGGACAAGGACAAAAACAAACTAATCTGAAATTTAGCATAACAACAACAAAAATTGACACTTCCTGATTTCTCTTCTCTCAAAAATTCAAGTCATTATTATCTTTACCTGAAGAAGATGAGGAGTGAGAAGAAGATGATGCTGATGAAGATTGCCCCCTCGGAACCCCATTTGGGCAATAACTATAACTAATGAAGCACTTGTGCAAATAGACCTGTCCTGAAATGGAGCTCCCACATTCAACCTGAGCTCTTTGCACAGCACTCTTCACACACTCCCCACAATCTGAGTCACCCACATCCCCCTCACACTGCCCCATCACATACACAGCCTCGTAGCTAGTGGCATAGAATCCATGTCCACTCACCACCCCATTCTCCATCACTGAGAATGCAGTGTCCCTCCTCTCCTCAAACCCACTCCCAGCTGCATTTGTTGCCCCGCAGGTCTTGTACAGCATCTCCATCCCAGAGAGCTGAGAGAACCCAGCAACCTCATACAGCATGTAACAACCTAGTAGCTGGACCCTGGCAGCTATGGTCTTGCCACAAAGCTTGTCAGAGAGGACTGGGAGGCCGCTGACACAGTTGTAGCAGTCAGAGTTTGTGAGGTCACCTCTGCACTGGAAGAGGCCAGTCATGGTGGCTTGGCCACTCCCGCTGGTGGCCTTAAAGAACTTGACTTTTGTGGATTGGGAGACCAAGGAGCCAAAGAGTGATGAGAGTGCCTGTGAGTACACCCCATTTGGATCTGTGAAGGTATCCTTGGAGCAACCCTTGTAGACCAAGGTGGTGTAGTCGGAAGCAGATTCAGCAAGGTGGGGCGGACCAAGATTTGTGAACAAGACCATGAACAGGAGAAGGAAGAGGGACTTTCTAAGAAAACTCATTTGGGGTGTGTTTGTTTGTGTATGTGGTGTTGAGGATTGAGTTGAGAGGGATCAAATCAATGAAATCATGGTAGTTTTTTGTTTTTGGAGGAAAAAGGACTTCAAAGGAGGGCTCTTTGTGTTGTGGGGTGGCGCTATATCAGACTCAGAGAGGGTTCTGATTAAGGAAAAGAATAAAGGGCTGTGATTGATGCTTGGATTTTTTGCTTTTTTGCTGAATCAGTAGGGAAATAGGATTTTTGGGGGTGGTTGTCTCTCTGGTTTTGAGTGATTCTATAATAAATTCTGGGTTTTGTGGTCCTTGGATGGATTGGGATTCACTTTCCTTTGGATGGATAGCCTAATGTAACACCTCTTTAGATGTGCATTTACTGTATTCTTTGTCTCTCTCTTCTCATTCAATTACTGGTTAAGATAGAGATAGAGGAGCAAGTTTTGGGATAAAAAATAAAATAAATTTAAAGTTTGTGTTTTTTGAGAATGGTGAGTGGTTTTTCTTTTCTTTATTATTTGAAGAGAATGAAAACAAAAGTGGTTGAATAAATTAAGGGTTAAAAGTGGCGGGGAAAAATATTCTCCATCTAGAGAGAAGGCTTTGGATTTTGACGTTGAGAGGGCACGAACAGTAAGGAATCTGATGAGTTTTGGTGGGAGAGAGGGAAGGAACATGCAGTTTGACTGTGGCACATCGTGCTTGCTCAAGGATTTGAATTCAGATACGCGTCAGAAACTTTGTACTGGCTGTATTTTTATTATTTAATTCTATTGAACCCTCTGTTAAACCAAGGCTTAGGACACAAGAAGGGATAAATCTCATGTTTTAATAGCTAAAAGAAAAATAGTTTTTATCACAATTTAAACTAATAATTAAACCTGCTAAAGTAATGTGTGGTTTAAAAAATATATTTTTTGAGAGAGCAATCAAAACCAACTTGGTTGGCTTATAATAATACCATTTATAATTACACCTCACCTATACCACTCTGTAACAACATGGACCCTGATAGCCTCTGAAGAGCTTTTAATTTACAAGAAAACCTCGTGATACAATGTTGGAAAATTCATGGAAAAGATTGTCAACCTGTTAATGTTTTAAACTTAAAAGCATTGAAGAATTTCTGCTTTTTTTTTCTGAAAATTTATTTATGCTATCTAAAAGCTACTATGTACCAAAAAAAAAAAAAAAGAACCTTGCAACTACTTGTCCACATCTATTTATTTATATTAATGTTCCTTGTAAAAGAAACTATATACGGCATAAAGATTCGGATGGCTGAGATCTGAGTCATAAAAGGTGACAAATCGGAAGTGTAGTTTAGCTTAGCTGGCACACTGCTATTTTTCGGTGGAACAAAGTGAGTTCAAAGTTCAAACAAAATTGTGTGCGATTGTTTAAGTGGTGAGTCACAAGTCGATTATTCATAACTTTACCAGCAGCAATTCATACTTATATTATGCTTATTACGTCTAGCAGTTTAAATTGGTTTTTATAAATTATTATAAAGATCTATAATTAAATATTTTACCTTGTGTATCATTAATATAGTATGGTAAATCAATAAGACATTAGCTAATTTAAGGGGTTAATTTAGTAGTTAAGCTATGCTTTTTTATCTTGACTAGTGCATTACTGGCCATATTTTTTATTTTTAGTGTAAATTTAAAAATTTGTTTTTATTTATTAAATTAAAATTGAAGCTAGTAAATTTTATTATTATTCATTTATCATGCCTTTTTTTGCAACTTATGTTTATATATTTTCTCTTTTATCCTTTAATTTTTTTAATTTCTATCTCAACTTTTCTTAATTTTCCTCAATATATAGTCATTTTACGACTATCAAATTTTGGACACCAAGAAGCAGTTAAAGAGAGGAAGTTTACGTAATAAAGACAAAACAATCCAAAAAATATGATCAAATGGGTTTAAAGTGGTGCAATATTTCTATACTATGTAGAGATTATTTGGGTTTAAATATTGGATCAACACTTAGAATAATTAATTTTCCTAAATGCACAAAATTGATGTATATAGTATGTTTGGATTCACGTTTTTTGGGGGTTTAGAATTGATTTTGACATCTCAAAATTAATTTTACCAATTTTTTATATTGTCTGGTTTTAGAAATCAAAATCAAAATTAATTCTTATCTTTAAAATTAATTTTAGAAAAAAATAATTTTTTTTTATTTTCTATCAGAACTACTAAATATAAATTATTTTACTTTAGAATTAATTTTATTGAGAATTAATTTTATCAAAGCAGAACCAAATACATATAAGAAATGTAATATTTTATGAAAAAAATTTGGAAAAGAAATTTTGCATCATTTTAAGGTTAGAACATGTAAGCAAGGCCAGTGACTTGTCATAAATGTAAATATCTATTATTTTATGATATTAATTTTCATACATGATTAGCATAAAGAATATTATATTGTTATTTAATCATTTAATTCTATATTATATGTGATATTTTTAAGATAATAAATAAAAAAATCAAGTATCTTTATCCATTTAGCAATATATAATTGAATATTTATATATATTAATAATATATTAAAATTAAATTCTTAATTCATGTACACAAATTTGAAATGCTGTTATTTAAAATCAAAATTATATGTGTGCATAATCACGTACTGAAACCACACAAAACATCACATATATTATTTTTTATCTAGAAAAATATCACATATATGTAAATATCCAACATCCAACATATTATATAAAATATAAAAGCTTTATGTATCCACGCATCCCAGCACCAAACACACACTTGCTAGATGCATCATTCTGTTTGGCATTTGCTTTCATGTCTATCCCTGCGCCGCATTGCCTGACTCATTATTAGCTGGATTCTAAATCATATACAAAAGAGCCAGATATCCGACATAGCATGTTCACATTCCATTGTACGTTGGCAGCATACCTTGTATTTTCAAGATACAATGCATTATTCACAAACATAATTCAAGCTATGAAGTTGTTAAACAATATTTTAGTACAATCAGTCATATTATAAAGAGATATTAGCATGCATAGCACATATATACTGCAATAGAGCAAGAGATAAGTAATGGTTTTGGTTTTTTTTTTTTTTTTTCACCTATGAAAAAGTACCCATGCTACTAGGAAAAAGAACTAACCACTAAAGAAGCAATATATATTTGTTAGAAACTAGGCCCAATATATATATATATATATATATATAGAAAAAGAAGAATAATTAAACTAATAGTAATTAAACGGATACATCGTCCAACTCAAAATCTTAACACCATAAATTTATGTATTCAATAACTTACTAAGTCTTTATATTATTTATTTTTTTAATTTAAAATTTCTTAAATTTATATGCTTTTAAAAAATTAGCACATAAATTTTCAATAATAAATATCTTAAATAAACCTAACTATTATTATTATTATTATTATTTGTTTCAAGAAGCTCTAAGTAAAGTTAAAGAATGGAAAAATGATAGACATGCGAAGATCAAACTCCTAACTCAACGCCAACAACCCCTTGGTATAAGGCCCAAGAAAAATGCCACTTAAGCTATTGCTTATTGGCAATAGAATTAATGTTTATATATCAATAATGTTAACAGTTGTTTAAAGTTTGTTACAGAGTTTATTAATCGTTAGCTCAGTTGAGTCGGGTAGATTCTGTATACACAAGCCGTCTCCTTGTATTATTTACTCAGCATTCAGCATTCATTCTTTTACTCACTCTTTCAATTCAGCATTCATTCTTCAAATTTACCCACTCTCACTCCCTTCTTTTTGTTGATGCTCTCTCATTCTTCGTCAGTGGCGTTTAATGCAATATGGCTTTATTCAATCAAAGAGTGATTACTGACTCCTCGATCTTGGCACTTGCTCAAACTTAGTTGTTTTGCTTGTATACGTGGATGATATAATTGTGGCTAATCCCAACCCGGAAATATTTAATTGTGGCTACACATATATCAAAATTAATTTGATTTTACTCATATTTCTTCCTTTTTTTTTTTTTTTTGGTCCCGGTCATTTACTCATATCTCCTTTAAGTTTGTTTGGTCAACGTATTTCATTTTATTTTTTGGTCAAAATCATGCTATTTCCGGTCCACGTTATCTATTACTTTAGCTACACGCACAAGAATTAAGGAATTTGAAATTAATACCTAATTAAAAAATATATTTATTAAAATATATTTATTTAATTTTTAATATTTAAGTAATTCATAATATTAATCTCCCATTATATTTCTTGATCAAAGGTATGTTTAGAATTATGTGAAAGTAAAATTAAAAAAATCAATACTAAATATTTTATTAATATATAAAAAAATGAGAATGATAAATAAAATAAATTAAGAATTTTTTTTTCTCAAAGTGACAAATGAAGTAAGTGGAAGATAGTATTTTCTCTAAGTGATTGGATTTTTGGGGTGAGGTTGAAGTTATTGGGTTGTTTTTCCTTAGAGTGATACTGGGCCGTGTAACATTTTCGATAAACGTAGCAAATTTCACTGGGCCAAGTAAATAGAGTAAGGCCCTAAATTAAAGAGACTCAATCAATGATGCAAGTAGTAGTGTGTATCCCTAAATTAGCGGATTAAGCCCAAATCATTTCATTGCCCTTAGTTGATAATCATTAGCCATCGCCCAATACTCAACAAGAACTGCAACCAATTGAGAACATATCCCATTCATGGTAAGTGGCGTGTCCATCAAAATTCGGTAAAAGATTCTGATCCAAAAATATCCTTAAAAGAAAGTTTCGTGGAGGTGGCCAAGAAAATGATGAAGACATGTGTATGATGAGTTCAAATTGCATAAACCAATCCTTAGAAGTGTAACGAGGTCATGACACGCAATAATGAAACAAAAAACAATGTGAGCCTCACTGCCACCAGCCATTCCATCCCATTCCAATGCACCTTCCTTTTCCCTTAATAATTACGTCGGTAGCTGTCTCTCTGTTTGTTTGTCTGTCTATGTGCGTCTTTTCCCACACTTCGTTCCTTGTTCAACCACCTTCCAATTCTTCCGTCAAAGCCTTTTCTTTTCTTTTGACGAACCATAGTATAGCATATATCGATTGATTCATGGGATCAGAGGCATAGGCTCTTCACTACATCATCATGTATTCTTTCAAAGACAAAGTCTCTGACAAGATCTCTCATCTCTTTGCCAAGTCTCCCAACTCCTCCTCCTCCCCACCCTCGCCCCAGGTTTGTTTTTTCTCCTTAAAAAGTTCTCTTTTTTCTTATTTCTATGATCTGCATTTTGGTTACTTTTTGGGTATGTTTGTTATTCCCAGTAATTCAAATAATAATAATAAACTTGATGGGCACTGTTAATCTGTTTTATTCTATCCTTTCATTTTGAGCTATCATAACCTCTTCCCTTAAAGTTAGATCTGGTATCTGTTAAAAATCTGAATCTGGGGTTGAATGGTTTCATTAATTTTAATCACGGGTTTGACGTTTTTTTTTATTTTTTTTTTCTTTTCACTTAAATGCAGCAAAAAAAATGAGGCAAAAGAAAGTCAGTTGTGTTGATTGGTTTCTTCATTGTAACCAAGTGGGTTAGGTGGGAGTCCTTGATTGTTTTGCATTCACCCTAGGAAGTGGTTTTTTTCCTGACCTTTGATGTGTGCATTAGTAACATACTCTCTGCCACCTGTCTCTTTGTTATGAAGTTATAATATATCTAGTGCGGATACAACCTGTTAGCCTATGAGCTCCATTTTCTGGGCTTTAATTAACTAGCTGCTACTGCTGGAGAATACATGAGAGAATATAAATTGGGTTTCTGCGTTATTCACATACTTTATTTTGTTGGGATGGCTTATGGGTAGAAAATGAAACCCGATGTTACACGGATACGGATACAAGTATTGGTACTGGTATGGGTATGAGGTACAACAAATTTCTAAAAGTTAGGGTAGGGGTAGAGGAGGATATATCATATAAAATGTAAATTCATGAGCAATAAAGTAATTAAATCATATGATAAATGCAATTTTTATAAAGTTCTAACTCTTAAGTTTTCATCAAAGCATTATAAAATATATCTAGCAAGCAAAAATATCTAAAGAGAGACAAGATTTGAAGGGATTAAGTTAAGAAGTAATTTGTTTCTCTTAAAAGTACACTAAATAGTTTAGTTGCAATGCTTGATGTATTGTAAGGGCTAACTTTGTATTTAAGTGCCATTAGTTTATTGCAATGCTTAATCAAGATGTACCAAAAATATTTAATAGCAAAATTTGAAAGACAAAAAGTATTGGGTATGTAAGCATGTATGCCCAACAAGTATTGGTATTGGTCACGTGCTTGGTACAAGTATGCCAGCCTTTTAGGAGTACTCATACATCGGGATTAGAAGTACAACTTCTTTCTGTCTATCAAACCCTACATTCGTCAGTTGAGTTCTCCTACTGTACCTGCTTTTGTTTTTGTTGGTCATTTTATGTTACAAGGTGTCAATATTCTCTTTAATGGCATAGATTTTGCATCTGGGTGGAATTCTGGCTCAAATGGGTCCCATCATAAGTGTCTCTACTATTCCCTGTTATGCAAACTTTTATTAACTGTAACATATATGGAACTATGGGTTGTTAGTAGTCTAACCTCTTTAGGCCCGGAAACATTTAGTCTTGTCACAATAGAAAGGTGGAATTTCAAATTGGTCAATAAGTTTCATTTGGAGTATGGGGTTTAATTCGTTTGGAAAGTGTATAATCAAAATTTAATAATTTCTAGCTCATAAATGTCATACGTTTTTACTTTCTGCAGCTATCACTCCTTTTTCTAACAGTTACATATTGGGCGAAACAAAAAAGATATGATTACATTTACATCTCATTTTATGTCTAAGTGATAAAGAATATAAGTTCAAAGAATGCCATAAATAGGCCCCGCATCATATGAACCTTGTGCTAATTAGTTCTGCATATTCCAAGTGGAAAAATGATCACCGTAAGTCTGCTTTTTCCCCCCTTTTAATCTTTCACATGAGGTTTTTATTTGTGTAGGCTAGCCCATATTCTAAAGAGGGTAAATCGTGGTCATCATATTTTTCTCACGTTATACCTTCACTCGGCTCTGGTGGATCCAAGACGAGGAAGCATCAAGACGATCTTAAACCAATTCAATCAGCTTCTGTTAGATATAATCATGAAAATTTTGAGTATCAGGATGTTCCAATGGATGAATATGTCGATTGTAATGCTGCATGTAATAGCATGGATTCAGTGAAGGATGAAATTATTGATGATGATCGGACCTCTAGAAGGAGCAGTAGCAGTTCTGAAGTTTTCGAAGAAGCAAATGAGCAGCAAACTCCAAATACATCAAAAAAGTCTCCGCTCAAACTTACTGAGGATTCTACTTTTATTTCTCCTGAGTTGTATGAATTTTTTGAATCATGCCTCCCTAATATAGTAAAAGGATGTCAGTGGGTCTTACTTTACAGGTATCTTTGTTACCTACTTTTTTAGTTTGTGCTTTGAACAGTATTCGCTATTGATTGACGTATTGATTCAATATTTATTCTTTAAATTAAGGGCAGTACGTTGAAACATGGAATATCACTTCGTACACTTATTCGCAAGAGTGCTGAACTTTCTTGTCCTGGTTTGCTGGTATGGAGTCCTTTTGGAAATAAATACATATTTCAATAACGGCGTGCATATGATATTCACTGCTTGCAGATCAATGTATAAGTTCTTTTGTTTGACAATGGATTTATTATTGTTATTTTGCTAAATTGTTAGATTGTTGGTGATAAGCAAGGGGCTGTGTTTGGCGGGCTGCTAGAGTGCCCATTGAAACCTACGGCAAAGCGAAAATATCAAGTATGTCAGCTTTCTTTTTTGTACAGATAATGCTTCTTTGTGAATCAACTTCTACATATTGAAGTTTGGTTTCATTTTGCCTATTGTCGTGATAGGGGACAAACCAAACTTTTGTCTTTACAACAATATATGGTGAGCCAAGGTTGTTTCGACCTACTGGTAAGGCTTCTCATTTTGCCAAATGCATAATTTTTTTTAGGAAGATGTTGAAACTGAGACCAATGTCATAAATTGATGCATTGCCTGGGTTTGTATCAGCAAGAGTGACATTTGCATGTGTTATTAGGGTCAAATATCCTTTTGTAATTTAGTTATCTCGGTTATCAATATTGACTAGGACCTGGGTTTGTATGACATGAAAGCATGTAAACTCACCGTAGGAATGATTTTTTGAAGTGTAAAATATAGATGCAAGATGGCAATCAGCCTTTTTAAGTTTTCTACTGACTGGCTATCTACCGAGCACCCCTTGCATCTCTTCTTCTAGTTTAAGTAGCAATTGAGAAAGATCGGGGATTAATGCATGTAATCATTCAGTATCAATTTTTAATACATACTATAAATAGGTGCTTTCACTTTATTTTTGATCCCTGTGCTTTTGATCATTGAGGAATTACAGTACTCTACAAATCTGATCTCTTCACTGATATTGTATGCTTTATGATCGGAATATCCTTTTGAATTGTTTCTTTGAAAAAAATAAAAAGGCTTTTTCATGAGCATGTCAATTTGATATAGTATGATTGGTCATTGTACTTATTGGGCCTAACAATTCACATGCAACGGGAAAAGGAAAAGCTAAAAAAAGGGCGGCTTAGTGCACAAGGCTCCCACTTGGTGGGGTCTAAGGGGGAGGGTAGATATATGCAGCTTTACCTCACATGCGAAGTGGCTGTTTCCAAAATTTGAACCTATGACTTCCAGGTCACAAAGTAGCAACCTTACCGTTGAGCCAAGGCTCATCCTAGGAAGTAAAACATAATATTGATTGGTCAGTTGTCACTGTTCACAACTCACCACCTACTAGTAAAATGTTGGATGTTTCAGTGTTTGAGGCTTTGGCAATTGATAGGTTAATTGGTGGATGAAATTGCAACTGTTGGGAATCATTGCTAATTTAGTCTATTCCTAAATTAGGAGAAATTAAATTATCTTTATTCAGGGTACAAGCTCTCAATCTTTTTATTTTAAGCTTGAGAAGTTGCTAACTTTTCTTTTTCTTTCTTCCTTTCAAGTTTCTTTGAACTTGGGATGTTCGGATTAAATATATTTTTGTGCAGGTGCCAACCGGTACTACTACATGTGTTTGAGTGACTTGCTTGCACTTGGAGGTGGGGGTAGTTATGCTTTATGCTTAGATGGAGATTTGTAAGTATTTCAACCGTGCTGCTTAATTTCTTTCAGTACATTTTGTTATAGTTGAAGTACCACTTGTGGAATCTCTTCTTGAGTGTATCCTTCTGGTTGAAAAGGTTAACTGGAACTAGTGGACCTTGTGACACATTCGGAAACAATTGTCTGGCTCATGGTCCAGAGTTTGAGTTGAAGAATGTTGAGGTAATGTTCTTACTACTGACGTTTGTTATTCAGCTTACAACAGATTAATAAGCGGCTGTCATCTCCTGCTGGCTGTTGCTCAACCATTTCTTTTAAATTTTTTTTTATTTTTTTTTAAATTTCGATTTGCTGCTGTGTGCATTTTTTTTAAATCTAATTTACTTATGTCACTCTGTGGTCTGCTTCACATTGATAATCCGGAACCTACCTTTTATCTTCTTTGTTGGTTTACATAACACTACATGACATTTATGAAAATAAACCTTTGCTCTACATTCAATTTGCCCTTACGTCATTCCTGACCCCATGAAAAAGATGAAAGACAATGCAAATACAATTTTGATTGTTTTCCTTTCTTTATGTATGTTGTAAAATTCATGAGCTCAATCTTTTGTCACTGTTTGCAAATATTAATGGCTCTGAAAACTAGGATACTTTAAAATCGAATGGCATGGAAGCCAGTCTCTCTGAAACTAAGAATCAAGGACCAACAAATTCATAATTCCCATGTTTGAATGCAGAAATGGGTTTTAATTTTTCCCAATCTAAATGGGTAGCCATGAAACATATGAGGTGTGTTGGTTTGGGGGTAAAAATTGCAGGGAAAATTTCATGGATGAGCTCCATGTATAATTTTATACATAGAGCTCATTCATGAAATTTTACCCCCCATTTTTACCCCCAAACTAAACACACCCCATAAGTTAGATTTTAGTTATGTAATCCCTAAGTTTGGGTGCAGAATTGGCTTTTAATTTTTCCCAACCTAAATGGGTATTGGGCAGCCATGAAATATCAATTTAGATTTTCATTATGTCAACTCCATATCTGCTGTAGTTCATTATATGCTATCCATTCGTTTGTAGATTGCTCATCTCTACCACCTTGTGAATTATTCTACATTTTCCTTGCATAAAGTTACTATATGATAATTTATGATTTATTCACTATATTTCTAATACATGCAGTTGTGGGGTTTTACACATGGTTTCCGTATGCAAGGCTAAGATGGTTTTATCTGGATGTCCAAAAGAAACCCTCCCCCCCCCCCCCTTTCCTTATTTCCTCCTCCTCCTCCTCTCTTTTTAATAATTTGCTAGTAATTTATCCAAGTTTACTCGTTAAGAGTTTAGTTTACACACTCTTGTCAGGGTGATTTATTGCCCTCTAGTGATTGATCAATTTGATGTAGTGTTAGACATGTGCCAAGTTCTTTTCAGCAGATTGTATGCTTGAAATTCCATTTTGCAAAAGTTTGGGTCCAAGCCAGATGGGTCCCAACCGACGGAGGTTGTAGTGTAGAATGTAAGGGATGGAATCTACTCTCTCCAACTACTAAGAACTAAAGCAGCAAGCATGCCATGTTGCGTGCAATGTTCGGTTTCCCATGGCATTAACTAGAAGGCCAGGTGTAACATGACAAGTTTGTGCCAACTTTGTATAAGCTTGAAACTCAACTTTTGCTATATAATTTAATTAGACAAATGATAAAAGGCAATTCATTTTGTGGGTTTATAAAAGAATTTAATTTAAATGTATTGACAGTGTAAAATAGTTTTACACTGTCAGTTAATAGAAATAGTAGAAAGTGCCAACTCATATAAATTATTACTTATTATAATGGGGGATTTACTATAATTTCTCATTTTTCTCTATTTTTATTGATTGTTAGTGCATACTAATTGAATTCTTTATAAATTAGTGGCACTAGCATTGCTATTCAAAATGGACATGGTATGGATTGCCTATAGTTAGGTGGGATCATATCTCACTCCAAGTCTATTGTAAGATTTGGACGTGATGAAATGAAATGTAATGTCACATGTTTGATCTTTTTGTGAGGTCACCTTTTGGCTGCCTTTTACTCGAATGCTTGCATCTCCAATGTAAATAAAAATCAAAAGCAAATTATAATAACCTGCTTCTAGTAATAAAAACATTAAAAAAGTAGTTGCTGAGTGAATGGGAGAGAGAAATAACTGGAGCAGTTCATTGTGGCAGAGAAAGTGAGAGATCCACTACCACAGCCAAAATATGGCACGTTTCATAACCGATCCAAATAAAATTAAATAATGCTTTTGATTTAGCTTTTGATAAGTTTTTGTTCAAGCCTTAATTCTTTTTTTTTTTTAATATTTTCTTATTCAAACCTTAACTTTGAGTTATAAAAATTAAACTGAACTTGCTATAACGGCACGATCCTGCTTATGTACGGAACATAGGCCCAACCCCAAGGCCCAAACTCTGCAACCCATAGAGCTCGCACCCGAATTGGCAAATGCGGTATGTTGACCCAAAAAGAAAGTCAAACCTGTAAAATGCACTTGTTACCACTGACATTGTGTTTCAAATTTTTAAAATAAAAAATAAATTTGATTTATAATTAAAATTTATATTTTTAAATTAATTATAGGAGTAAACTCTGAATTTATATAGAAATAAAACATTGTCTTTGAAACTCATTAAAAATAGGAAAAATAAAATTGATTTGGTCACTAGTATTTAATTTTTTTTCCTTTAACTAATCTGACTTGGGTTGAGTCAGTCAATTATAAAAATAAAACTTTAAATTAGTGTGATTTCATTCTATTAATTAAAATATTTAGCAAGCATAAAATAATCAATATATGTAATTAAATTTAAAATCAAATAAATTCATACTAAATTTGATACGATTTATATAAAATAAAAGTAATTAAATTCATAAGATTTTTGGGAACATATCATTTTCTTTTTTAAAGACATTTTATTTTAAAGACATTTTAAATATAAGAACTAATATATAAATCAAATCTCATTTTTACATTACGACCACACTTTAAGTCAAAATAGAACGAATCAAGAAGGAATTAGAGAAAGCGTTTTCTTTTTTCTTTTTTCTTTTTTTTTTCCCATTTTTGGTCGTGAGAAAGCTGAGTTCAACTGTGTATCACGCAGCTGTCCAATTACTATATAATTAAATCTGGATTTTCTGAAATGAAGGCACAACTTTTAGAATAAATAATAGAGTTATAAATCTTGGAAGAAGTTCAAAAGTTTAACTTTTTATACAATATAAATAATTTTATAATAATTTATGGATATGCGATAATTCACTCTTCCAATTTTTATTTTTTTTCAAATTGTGATTATTGTTGTACACTTTATTCTCTGAATTGCATTACATTCCTCGCTTTTCATAATCAAAATCTTCGACTTAAACTTTAATGTATCCACTAGACCGTGCACATTGTGAAGTATGAGGTTAACAAAACCTCTGTTGTGCGCTGACAGGATTGCTTCAATTATAATGAATTGGTATTTGTGAGGACTGATTTGAGAATGCATGGATTGAATTTTAAAAAATTAGAAGGTCAACTCTATGGAGATACAACATAACTAAGCCTTTTTTTTGTTTTTGTCTCATTCATGGATATATATATATATATATATATATAAGTTGTTCAAAATTATAAATCTTGACTTGCATTTTTATTAAATGTACTTCTATAAAAACGAGTCAACTAGGTTTAGTCAATATTATTCGTCATGATCTTCTTTTGCCCTTTTCTAAAAGTAGAATATTTCCTATTATTGGCTTTAGCCTATCCGCTCTTAATAAGTTGGCATTTGAATTCTACGTGAGAAAAGAAAAATGAGATGAAAAAGAAAGAAAAAAAAAAAACTGAACATGTGCAAAGAAAACAAGACATACCTGAAAGACTAAATTAGTATACATGCATGGAATGTGTCTCAAGAAGCGAGTTGATGTCTTTATTCTGATATATATAAAGCATCTCAACAGTTCATGTGAGAACCATAAATTGAACGTACACATATCTTATGCTTAACTCTTTCTATTTTAGGAAAGATATCTTCTTTGTCAACAGATTAAGATCCATCATCAAAGTTTGGTAATTTCTCTGTTTATTTTCTAAGGATATTAATTCAATCTTGATCAACGTTATCTGCCTTTTTTTTTTTAAAAGGTACAGTCGGCAAAATTTGGAACAACTCTATCTTTAGTTCTCTACTAGTGAGTGTTATAGAATTCAGGAACACGCTTATTTTGGAATATATGCAACATTTATTCACAGGCGAATAATATTTCTCATTTCACAATTAATTTAATACATTTTCTTTTATAAAAAAAGATATATGGTCTGATGATATGGAAATAACTCAAAGAAAAAGATAGATTATATATGTTAAAAAGAAAAAGGGTGTTGAAATTACTCTCATAATGACCCCGAAAAAGAAAAAAAACTCCTTTGTAAGCAATTAATATCGAAATTATGCAATCTCAATTCTGTAGTCTATAAGCAAAATTCATCACGAAAACAAGTTAAGAAATCAAATAAAGATGCGAATTCAATTCAGCCACACCACAAATATATGTTAACTACATCCATATTTTTCTCAGCTTATTTGATTTGTTGATGTTATTTGTAATCTTGCTGAGGAGTTATGCTTAATGTGTTAAATGGAAAAGAAAATAAGTGTAAAGATTCATAAAATGAGAAAAGAGATATCATATAATTGAGAGTAGTTAACATGAATTATTTTATCGGAGAGAAGTTTACATGATTAGGAGTTTAAAAATATTTTCTTTTTCTATCATAACTATTGAGGAGTTTCGATCAATTAAAAATTATAAATTACAAAATATGACGTACCTAACAATTTAATGGACCATCCCGTTTAACTTGACATAATGAAAGTGTTTGGATCGCCCAAGTTACCAATATCTTTAAATGAGGGTTTATACGACCTAACCCGTTCCTAATAGGTTAAGCAGGTTGGATATGGACCATATGGCCTAAGCGCCATCTACGGTACTCTTCACTGGTTAATGATCATGGTGCACTTTGCAATTTGATAGTGAGATTATGAGTTGTATCGATACATTAATCACTTATGATGTATTGTAGTAATATCTAATTTAAAAAAATTTAAAAATATAATTAAATATATTTTAAAACTAATTTTATACTGTCAATATAATTTTATAATATCAATGTATAAAAATTAATTTCTAAAAATTATAAAAATTTTATAAGTATAATTTTACTTTATCAGTATAATTTTATATTGTCTATCAATGTAATATTACATTAATAATGTAAAATTATTTTATATTATCAGTGTAATTTTATCCTAGTAGTATATAAAAATTAATTTTTAAAATATATTTAATTATATTTTTAAATTTTTTTAAAATTAATATATTATTGCAATGTATTACGGATGATTAATATATCGATACATCTCACAAATCGCTACCATCCAATGCGCTACAGTCACAAGGCGCACTAAGCACATTAGATCGCGAAGCGCATTGCAGACGGTGCCTATGCTCTAGGGGTTGGCTCATAATCTAAGAATCTTTTTGTTGGAAACAAAAAAAACACTCTCACTTTACCAAATTCACTTTCAACAGGTAGCTGAATCAAAATGTATAACTTGTCTACTTCTATCAGGCCAGCTAATAGCTTAAAAAATTAGTCCAAAACACGCCTACTAAAGATCTCATGTTTCACTTAATTACACATACTTTATAGTTTTATTTAAAGCTTTAGTAAGGAAAAATTTAAACAACAAATAGGCTAACAGGTTAATAGAACAATCCATTAAACCACATCGGTTAAGACATCCAACTTTACTATGTTTAGATTATCGATTCTTTTATCAAACAGTTTGATCTACCCTATTTAAGATAAGATTGTCAATGATTAGGGCGAGTTAGTCCATATATCAACCTTTACGCTTTAGCTATCAATAGAGTGAATATTGCATTCTTGCTTGTAATGTAAAGTTCAAATTTCACTAAAAATAGCGTGTAGTTAAGACCATGCCATTAGACAATGGAATGGAAAATTGTTTTATATCTACAAAGTGTGGAATACCTTGTGAGATAGAGGGAAAAAAAAATTAAAAATCATAATAATTAGTTTAATGAAGGGTGTTTTGAAAAAAAAAATTACAAAATGGTTAAAGAGAGAGAATTAAGAATAAATCTGTTAGGAGACTTCTTAAACTCAGGATCTAATCTCAGTAAATTTGCTGCATCATATACCATGCGTGACTCCTTAAAACACCTTTCTCCCAAAAAAAAAAAAAAAAACAAAAAAGGTGTTGGAAAACTAATTATATCTCATGGGACCAAAGAGTCACCAAAACAGCGTTTGAAAATCAATTGTGCATGGAGAATCAAGCATAATAATTCCCACGTAATTGCAACATTCCTCATCATCATCATCATCATCATCATCCATGAAATTTTCCTCACCTTGATATTCATTCATTTTTTAAAAAACAAAAAACAAAACAAAGAATAATAACGATTTGTGAATATGGTATATAAGGCTTGGTCAACCCAAAATCCAACTTGGGACAGTGCCACGTGGCAGCCCAGAAGGGGTTGCAGCCAATTCACGGCCCAGCGTGAGGGTCGCGTTGACGCCAGAGAGTGCCAGGCTGACGGCTCTAAGGACAAGCCCTTGGCCCTATATATCAACACCAACATAACTAATTCCTTTGAGTCTTTGACACCCTCACACTCTCCATCATCCTAGCTAACTACACATAACTTCCTCCTCTTCTATCTCCAAATAACAAACAGCTTCTCTCTAATCTGTCTCTTTGCTGTTTTCTTACCTTAAATTTGTTCCCTATGGAGTGTTGTTTTGCCTAATTGTTTTTTAGTCACCAACAGAGGTGTAAGGCAACACCAAGTTATTAAATTTTGCACTTCATATATGTAGTATAATAAATTAATTAAATATATACATATTACCTTTTTTTCGTTTGATTCGCCTCGTTTCTTGTGAGAGGGGATACACCATGTTGCAGGATGTTTTTGATCAGCCACTGCCTCCAAAGGTGGAGCAGCAACTTCCCATTGTAATGCCCTCAAGCTATAGTCTTGATCCATATGCGATGTTATGTTATAATAATGCATGTGTTCTATCTAGCTTTCGTGTCATGCCATCGGGGGTGATGTGGTAGACTTTGTGAAACTTTCAGACAAGCTTGTTTGGAAAGTGGGTTTGTTTTTCTTTTGGAATCTCTCATATATCAGAATTAAGATCGTAGTTAATTTTATTTATCATGTATATATTGCTCATGAAATGTCTCATGTCATGCACTTGTTCTTTTCATGCATGGATGGTCGGTTTGGTTATGTTTGTTTTGCAAGCTTGATTCTTGCATCAAAGTCTGAATATCATTTCCTATCTAGAAGCCATTCTCAAATTCTTTTCCAGGCTTCCATGACAATTTGCATGAAAGAACGTGTCCCTTTCTGACAATTTATAAAGTTGGTAGGAATAATGCTTGTTGACTGGCAATAAGAACGAATCAGAGATTCTGTAAGAAATTTGGCTATGCCCCATTTTTCTGACATTATCCCTATCCAATCCAAGACAATGCCGTGCCACCAAAATGTCATTTTCTGAGAAGTGCAAATTGTTGACTGCATAATAATCTCATTCTGCATAATTTCCTGTGTGATAGCCATTTTCTATTATTGTGGAATATATGTCTTTTTGTGCATGTCTAAGATGTGCTAGTTTTTATATTCTTTTTCAGTTAGGGTAGAAGAAGGGACTTAATCACAACAGTTCACATGTGCAGCATTATGGGTTCATTTGAGTGCCTTTTAATTCTCATTGAAATTGAAGCATAGTCTCCATACACTTTACAAAAATAACATAGCATGTCATGAGGTTCTTTCTTTGTTTACGCAGCTGTCTATGGTACAAACATTTGGTACCTTGGCTTCTTACATGTCCACATTGTTCACATGAAGGCATAGATGCACATCCTTTTCAACGATAAATATCCCCGAAAAAGGCCAACCATTTTGCGGAATTTATTTTCTTTTTATGACCAAATATAAACACAACTGACCACTGGACCATGCAACTAACAAGATTTGTATTCAGAAATGGCCCACTGGGGTTTTTTTGCATTGATTTATTTTGTTTTCTTCCTGGAAAAGGACTTGCAATGATGAACATAACAGGCATGTAACTCACTTTTTAGAATGCTACCTATTTGATGAAGAAATGTAATAAACTGAAGTTTAGACTGATAAGAGAATATTATCTTTCTATCAACAAAAGGAGGAATCGGGTTCATGCTCATAATTGAAAAGAAAAAAAATTGTGTAGAATCAGTCTTCTACTTGTTTTATAAAAGGTCTAACATAAAATTATTTTGAGTGCGTGCTTAATTGTTTTTTTTGGTAGCCATGTTGTTTACATTGCTTTTGTTTCACTGTCTGCAGGAGGAAATTTCGAGCCCAATTAGTGCTCAGATATTTGAGCTTTGTGACTCTGAGTTGTTCCCAGAGGCACTTCAGAACTCTGAGGTTACCTCAAGCTCAAATTGTTGCTATGAAGAGAACTCCTCATATGCCACAAACATATCTCTAGCATTAGATGTAGAAAACAAGTTCAATAATAATAGCAATAGCAATACAGTCACCACCCCAACTAGCACCACCACCAACAACAACAACACGGCCAACAGTAGCAACCTCTCCATTATCTTTGACTCCCAAGAAGAGCTTGACAATGACATCTCTGCCTCCATAGACTTCTCATCATCCCCAGCTTTCAATGTCCCTCCATTCCTCCCAGTCACAAACCAGCAAGAACAGTTTGACTTCTCTACTGTGCAGCCTCATCAGGTGCAGCTAGCAGCATGTTCAGTTGTGGAGGGCTTCTCTCAGTATCCCACTGACACTGTTGCACCCCTCATGGGGGCTCCATTGCCATCTGTTTTTGAAGAGGATTGCATATCTTCTGTCCCTTCTTATGTGCCTCTGAACCCTTCATCTCCTTCTTGCTCTTATCTCAACCCTGGCATGGCAGAATACATGCCTCCTGGTCCCCTTGGCACTGCCTTATCAGCTGACCGTGCCGGTTTGTTCGGTGGGAGCATGCTTCTGGGTTCTGAGCTTCAGAGACAAGAGCTGGAATACCAAGGAGAAAATGGTGGAATATATTGTACAGATTCTATTCAGAGGGTGTTTAACCCTCAAGACCTTCAGGTATGGCCAATTTTTCAAACTGCTTACTTTAGTCTCCTTCATTTCTTTCTATTAACATTCAACAAACCAAATGAAAAATGTTCAGTTCAAATGTTCAATATTATTAGGAGGTGAAAACGTCCAACATCCAAAGAAAATTGATCGGATGTTGCAAACTTGCTACTTTTAAGTCTAAAAGATTACAGCAGTGAGGTTCTTTACAAATAACAATTAAGGAAAGGCTTTATCAGAGGTGGAAATTTTGCAGAAGATCATGGTCCACAAATTCTGATACCCCATATAATATAGATGCCCATATCCATCAAAACAGTAGCTAGAATATCAATCCCTTTATAGTGTCACCTCTAAAAAGTAGCATAAATTTGGACTGGTAGCAGGAAGGAATCACTTCTTTCAACAAAATTTGATAATAAACAGCATAATCATAAAAGACCCACTTTATTGGTGGTTCTTTTTGTACATCGCTTTCCAGATCCTTTATCTGAAGTGCATAATAGCCTGTAGTGGCATGTTTTCCCTTTGTGTTGAGCAAGAAAATAACTGTTATTTTTATTTGTAATTTCTCTCCCAGGCACTTAGTACTGAGAGTCAGCAACTAGTGGCTGGAGCTGGGAGTTCTGCCACTTTGACACCAGAAATCTCAAACTTGGAGGACTCTACCTTCAAGGTTGGAAAACTTTCTGTTGAGCAGAGGAAAGAAAAGATTCATAGATACATGAAGAAAAGAAATGAAAGAAACTTCAGCAAGAAAATTAAGGTACTCTAAGCAAACTCCTTTGCTTCAAAACAGCCACATCATCAAACAAACTTGAAATATTATCATGTTACATATGAATATGAAAGATATTACTTGCTAATGGACCACTTCTTACTGCATATTTTTCATGTTTTCATCTAATAATGCATGCAAATATGCAGTATGCCTGCCGCAAAACTCTGGCAGATAGTCGACCTCGGGTAAGAGGAAGGTTTGCAAAGAATGATGACTTTGGAGATACTCATAGACCTGCTAGTAGCAACCATGAAGAAGAAGATGAAGAAGAAGTAAGATTCCTACAGCACATTCAATTATTAAAGCCAATAAACAAAGACACTTTTTGTTCAACTTGCCTAAGTCAGAAAAATTCCCTATCACTTACACCTTTTCAATTATTGGTTGTTGGCATGATTCCACAATCCAACATCCCTTTTATTTTGTACTTACAGGTAGTTGTGAAAGATGAAGATGATATGGTCGATTCCTCAGATATCTTTGCTCATATCAGTGGGGTGAATTCCTTCAAATGCAACTATTCCATCCAGTCCTGGATTTGACTCAATATAGTTTGACTAGTATACCTACATTTTAGCTTGTGTAGATTTTCGCTGGGCCCTGTCCCACTCCAGATTTTCCCTATATGGGTTTGATGGATTGAGGAAACTGAATAATTGGGGTCCCAATACTATACCAATAAAAGGAAGAAGAACATATATATATACATATAGAAAGTAAGCAAGTGTATACGTTTTTGCAGACACTCTCTTTTCTCTCATTACTTGTACCTACTACTCCTAAGAATCACAAGTTGTATTAACCCATAAAAATATTTCAGTTGACCCCACGTACTAGTGGTGCTCATTGATGTAGTTTCTTTCATAATACTTGGGAACTACATTTTGAGTTGTTTCGGTTGTCACATTGAAGGGCCTAAGCCCAAGCTTTTAAGTGACTTACTAGCTCTAGATATGTTTTGCTTGAATCTGATTTGGCTCTGACCAAAAAAATATCTAATTAATTCCCCATGCGATTAAATTATAGTAAATGCTTTTTAAAATTTTTTTCATACGTGTAGTAAATGCTTTTTAATAAGTAAACATCACAGTGCCGCTAAACCAGTTCAAACTAGCATGGCTTAATGCAATATCTAGTGATAGATCTCATTCTGTTTGGTGACGACTCTTAAGAATGGATCAACACTGATAGAAAGGGTTGATTTAAGTTTTGAATACAACTTTGCATATAATTGAAATAGAAATGCCATGTATAATTAAAAAAAAAAAATAATGTCTTGGTTGTGAGCAAACTAAAATATCTGCTTTCTTCATTCCAGATCCGCAAAAAGATTGATCTTATTTAAGCCCACAACTCAAGGTGCAATTCGCATAACTTCACGTCCACTAATTTTTAACATGAAATAGTACAATAGCATTAAGGTGAAAAATAAATAAATGAATAAATAAAACTAAGCAAGTTGTGACCAACGATCATGACATGCATAAAAATTACCCAGAAAAAAAAATAACCTTAAACATTAGGATAAGTCTTGGCAAAAATAAAATATTACAAAAAAAATACACTAAGCTAATATCGTTTGATTGGTTCAAATAGTTCGATACTTATTTATCCTAAATAAGGTTTCAAATTTAAGTCTTGTGAATGAAAAAATTAACATTATAAAAGCTTTAGTAGGGTCAAGAACTAAATTAATTAGAGTTCAATAAATTCTCGATATTAATGGTTTAGAGTCATAAAAGAATTGTTTAAATTTGATTCCAAGTCACCCCCAAATTCATAATTTGTGATATAAATATTCTCAAGTTTATAAATGAAAAGGTCCTTACCAATTTACATCTAGGGTAAAATTAAGGGTATTCGTGATTCAATATCATATAACGATTTGGTTTGGCATGAAAATAATAAGCTTGAATTAGGTTCTTAAAAATTGGTCCAATATAATTTAGGTTTGGTTTAGGTTAGTCCAAACCAATTTGATATAATATATTGTTTTAGAACTTATTATTATTTTTTTTTAAGATTAAGCTATTAAAATTTTAACTTAAATTAATATCAGTCTTGATAAATGAGCAATCCTATATAAAATGCCGAATTTTTAATGCGGAAGACTTGAACGATTTTTCGTCTTTTGGTCAAAGGAGACTTGAACAGTGGTAGGTTTTTTTTTTTTTTTTTTACCCTGGATGTTTAGGTCCAACATCTCCGGTGAAGATCCTGCCTTCGGCCATTGGGTTATGTATTGGGCCTAGATTTATATGAGCTACTAATAAAGTTTATTTTAAATGTAACGGATTTCACCACTATATTATTTTTGGGTGGTCGCTTCGCGAGATTGTGGAGGCAAAGTTTATTATGTTTTAAAGTTTATTTAAATGTTATTTTAAAATTAAAATAAATTTATTTCAATAGTTGTTCATTTTAAATTAGTATTTTTAATTTTTATTAAATAAATAAATAAATTCATTAAAAAAAAACTGATTAATATATCAACTCAAATAACTTACAACTTGCATATAATTAACTTAGACAAATAATTTATTAAGAAAAATGATATTTATTAACAAACTCTAAGCATGAATTGTTGTTGGCCAATGGTGATGCAATGGTGTTAATTTTTTCGTCATTTCTACTTTTTACCCTTCCTTACTCTTTGTCATTAATTGGTATCTATGTTTTCATTTTTATTTTTATCCCTCTTGATTTCTATTTCTGCATTTGGTATGCACTATATGGCAAAACCTCATTTATTAATCTTCACTATATTCTGCTCCTAAGGTGCCGGCTGAAATTGTCACTTCTGCCTTCTAGCAAAATCATCAATACCATATGTCTTCATCTTCTATGAAATCATTTTGAAAATATTTCTATTAATATTAATACAAGTTGGTCTTCTATATATAATATTACGTGGAAGTGGTAGTAGGACTGGCCTCCGCATGCCCGCTAAATTGTTATCGTGAATTGGAGGGCCTCGTAACCCTAGAAGTAAGCGATGAAAGGAAATGTTTTGAAATGATGAAGTATAAATATTATATATTAATACAAGAGTATGTGAGTTTATAGCTGTAATATATATTTATGTGAAAGTGACATTTTATATGATGTCTCATAATAATATATAAATAACATTTCTTTTGACAAAAAATGTAGGCCAATTTTAAATTCACACACTAAAAATGGAAATTGGTATATGAGAATTTTTTAATATATACATTAATTTTTAATACATATTAAACTATAATATTTATATTTAAAACTATTTATATCTATTGACACAATTTTATATATATTTAAAGATTAATTTATGTATTTAAAATAAAGAGCGTTCCTTTTAAATTTTTTTTCACACTAAAATAACATGCAATAAAACGGTAAAAACATTTGTATAAATTATTTGTATATATTAAATTAGTAAATTGTTAATTATGATGATTACAAATATGTTAATATTTTATTTTGTATATTAACGCGGATTATGAATTGTTCCAAAGCAATTAATCACTACATGCTACTTAAGGCCTGATAATAATTAGTGGCAGACACCATACTTCAATCAAGGAGATTATGACCAAAACTTCACGCAAAGAGAAATAGCGTAGGAGCCTCTTATACATAACAGAGGCTTCTCTCAATGAGCCTCATATATATTATGTGTTTTAAATTTTATATAACTAATTTACAATATATTTGAGATAAGAAGTTGGTTTAAAGGGTTGACGTGCAATCACAAATGCTGTGTATGATTGACATTTTCATTATTAAATTGTAATGATAGGAATGTATTTTGAAATGAAGGAGATGAACATGAATGAAATAGTTTACTAACTCGTGAAATATCGTTGTCTTTGGTTTGAAATTCGCCCCCTCCACATATGTATATTATTGTATCTATTAGACTTGGACTACGACAATTAGGCTCTTGCGAATCGGACAAAAAAAATTATGTACATTGAATATGAATTTAGTAAGGGAAGCCAAGAAGTTAGGTAATTTTTATGAACTATGCTTTTTTATGTTTTAAAATTTCAAAATGGTTGTTGGAAAGACGGTTCGGACTTTAAATAATCATTTCTTTTTCAATCATAATCCAAAACCAACAATTGTAGACTCTATAAAAGAAAATAATAAATAAATAAATAACTAAATAATAGAACGTTTCATGCAATATCCTGGCCTCCTTGCATTCATATTTTTTTCTTGTGGCAAGAGGTGTCGTTACACTTTTGTACGTAGTAGGAGATTTATTATTGCTAACATGATCTTAGTTACAGGTACTTCTAAAGTATGCCGATATGATCAATTGATAATTCAAGGTGTTAATCGAATCGCATTTCGTGATTAATTTATTCTTGTTCAATTTAAAACTAAATTAGCCTTGGTCAATTTCAGGATTAATATACAATCTTAAGTAAAGCGCATTCCATATCAACCTTATATGACCCAATTATATAGTCGAGTTTATATAATATAATATATTTGAGTTGGATTACTATCGAATTTCCAATCAAAGCCGATCGAGAACCTTACAAGCACGTGGAGCCTTGAATTTCATAGCCTCTCCTACTCACATTTTGGTTTGTCTAATGTCACTTTTAATTTAATTTTTAATGGTAGCTAGTTGTGGTAGTGCTCATGGGTTAACTTTTGAAAGAAATAGCATCTAATTCTACCTTTAGAATTATGGCCCAAGAGACTATATATCAATCACTTTAGGGTAAAGAAATTACCTTTTTCTCTGCCATCTATCTTCCTCTCCTTCTTAATTTTCCCAAACATGTGGCATAGAAAAATTTAGTTTGCCATATCAATCTTTTTAAGTTAATTAACAAAATCTTGCTGCATGTGCTTTCATGAAAGAAAATACCAGAAAAATATATCTTAAGAAAGTCTCCGAACATGCATGTGGTGTTAGTAAAAATAAAGGTAAATTACACTGACATCTACTAAAATTAGGTGATATTACATACTATATTTCTCAATTTTTAAAAGCAAATACTAACCTCCCTTGAGGTATAGATAATATTATATACGACATCTTTGTATATTATAAAATATGACATTAAACATGACACTAACCTCTTTTTAATTTTGGGAGATTAATATAAATATGAAAAATTAAGAAATATTATGTATAATATCATTTAATTTCATGAGGTCAGTGTAATTTAAATAAAATAACGAAAACAACAAGTTCATCAATTTTCATCCTTCTTCTTCTTTTTTCTTATTATTTTTATTGAAAACTATATAAATTTTATATTTGTATCTAAAACAGTTTGTCACCACATATGGGTGGACACTGCTTTACTCCTTTTAGGCTTAATCAAAAGATGCACTCCACGCAAAAAAGAAAAAGGTTACCTAAAAATACACACTTAACTAAGTTAACTTAAAACAAATTTGAAATGTATTTTTTCAAATTTCTTTAAGAATTATTCTCTTTTTTATATTTTATTTAAAAAGATATTTAGTATTCAATTTTTTATATATATAACTTAATTTTAATTAAAAAAATACTTTCCTCTTAGAAAGAGCTTAAACAATATCAAGAGCCCAACATTTTTTTCTTAACAAAAGATGCTAAAATGTGTACTTCTTTAATGGTATAATCTTTTTTTTTTCTAGATCATTAGTATTTAAATTTTATTGGAGGCTAACTAATCTGATTCAAGTAAGATTGATTTTATTATAGAAATAAAACTCTCTCATTACTATTTTTTAATTTATTATTATTCACAAAGTTCAAATTTGATATCTTACTTAACAGAAATAAATATCAAACTAATTAAACCAATCAAGTGTTGGCCTTTAATGTATAATCTATTATCTAACTCATCATATTATCATATTATTTCAATTTGCTTATTATCATTTTGAGATGAAGTCAGTGGGTCACGTTTACATCTTTATGTTCTCAAAGTTCTTGTTTCATGTCATTTTCTTCATCAGTTCTTTAATGGATAGTTAGTTACGTGAAAACTTTTATTGTTGACTTGCAACTACCAACAGCCAATAGCGAAAAGAAAACTAAAACATAACAAAAGAGTCAGAACAAATATAGAAAAATGGTTAAGGACAAAGATACACATCTTCATCTTAGTCGATTCTAGATTAACAACTTGTTGAATGGACTTTGATATAAGAAAAAAGAAAGGGACCGAGAGGATAAAAACAAACTATGACTCAAATGGATTGGCCATTCGGATTGCAAAATATTCTTTTCTCTCCAATAAATCTAATTACTTTTGTAAAATATAGTCCAAAAATCTATTGAACCTGTCAAGTTACAATAAGTTATTTATTGAGTCAAATATAGATTACATGATCAAGAATGTTAAATAAGTAAAATATGTATTACATGCCCGTTACATAATTCATCATGGTATCAAAGATTTTAGACATAAACTTATACCAACTGCAATCTACTTACAATACTAAAAATAAACCATGTTCAATATAATTCGAAGACATGTTAAAATTTAATAATTTAAGGTGAATTCCTTGTATCCAGCTAAAGTAGAGGGTACTAGTACCCTTTTGAGTTAATAAAAAATATAATAGACAATTAAATAACTATTGAGTATTTTTAAAATAATTCTTCTCATGACAAAATGTAACAAATAAAGGTCATAATAAAGAAACCAACTGAACTGGCTATTTCATTGAATTGGTCATCAATTTCTTAAAACCAAGAAACCTAATTATTATTTTTTTAGTCATTTAATGTTCTCATAAATTTTGTCATTGTAGGTAAATTATTATTATTATTATTATTTTATTGGTCCTTGTACCTTTAAAAGAATTCAAACAAATCCTTATATTTTAAAAGTTTATAATTGAGTCCTTGTAATTTTAAAATGTTCGTAATTGAATTTCTACTGTTAAAATTTTGTTAAATAACGGTTAAAAATCCTATTTAATTATCCTTTATAATTTTTTTAATCATGCACATGATGAATAATGACAAAGTGGTGGAAATAATATACCTATTAAGGCATATAAGTGTCTAAGATAAAAAAGACAAAAACTAGCTTACAAAGTTGTTTAAAGAGATTATGAGATATAAGAAAATGCTAAATGAGTAGAGGAAGAGTAGCTTGTTTTCTATCTATAAAAACAACATATGACATACAAAACTCTGCAAATTACAGGTTAAGCTCATAGGTCATACTACGAAACTATAAGAGAAGGTAATTGAGCAAAGATTAAGATAATATATGCACAATTACATTGGTTTAATATCCGGTAGATCTATCATAAAAGCAAGTGATTTACTTGTTATGAAGATTAATAAGAAATATTAGAACAGTAATAGATATTTATATATAGCTTTCATCGATTTGGAAAGGACATATGGTAAAGTGTCAAAGAAGCTGTTACGAACTATTATAAAGGCCCAATAATTAAAAGGCTTGGAACCTTAATAATAGCTAGCACAAAGACAGAAATTGGGGGAAACTACTATGGGGAAATCATTGGAAGGGAAATGACCTTCTTGGGGTTTAAACTCATCCCAAAAACATGGCAATCCAAAAAGATATGAATGAGGCCAAAATGCGGAGTGCAAATAACCTCCCATTCCATTGCAAGTTATATAACTTGACAGAGCAAGGAGCTCAAGTAAGTTCATATATAATCTATATAATTTATCTCTTGATGCTTTGTGATTTGGGCATTGAAATCCTTACAAATACATCAGCCATTATTGGAGGATCATAGTAGCTTTGTGTAACTCGATTTATATCCTCTCATAAGAACTCAAGGAAACCAAGTAACTCTATGCCCTACTTCCTTGTTCTTAATAGAAAGATTTTAGGAAAGACTTTAGAGAAGAAAGAAGTTTGTATTGCCTATATTTCAGCAATCAAGGCTATAACTATAGAATTGTATCAAGGGTCAACTTTGATTTTATATCTTTTTATCTTGATTTTATATGTACTCATTGAACATATCCAAAACTCGGTGCTACAATATTTATAGTGCTAATAGAATAATTGGGAGAGGGAATAAATATGAGTTAGAATGGTACAGAAACCACATAGATTTCATATAAGTAGAAGTGAAATACAATATATGGAGTGTAAATTTAGGGCAAGATACACTGACTCTAACTTGGAGGCAAAAATTGGGAGTGGTCCATGGTGGACCCAAACTTGAGAGTTTCACCCTAAAAGCCACTATATTACATAATTAGAGATGATAAAATGGGCTTAACTAAGCGGTTGGGTTAACATATTTGGCACGCCAAAAATTTTTAACCCGCAAGTTTTGGTGGCCCGGGGTGGGTTGGCCTGCTAGGCCAAACTTGCCACTTTTTTTTTTTTCATGTTCAAGAATATTTTTAAAAAATAATTATAGATTTTTATTATAAATTATGTTGTTATTATACTTTTATTAATTTGTAAACTTTACACTATATATTTTATATTATAAATTTATAGTTAATTATTATTTATAAACTTATTTATATATCCTAATTAGTTTATTATATTTATATTTGAGTTAAATTTAGATACAAATTATGTAGTTTGATTATTTTATTCTATTTTATTTAAGTAAAATTTTCATTCAATATATTTTTTTAATTTTTAAAGTAATTTAACTCATAAAAAATATTAAAATAAATTTATTTATATCTTTTATTTTTTTTACGGATCAACCCATCAGCCTGCCCTTAAATAGGATAGGCTAGAATATTGAACCCGCCTTCTTAATTCGACCCTCACCGTCCCGTCCCGCTTTACCAACTCTATGCACAATAGTAACTTCTTTTAACAGTTTCACGAGAGGTTTTTTTATTTTTTTGGGCTTTGCTTCTCTTTCTTGGTTATAGAATTCAAAGTTAATTTATGTATTAAAAAAAAAATTTCAAAGTTAATTTCTATTGACACACAAACTTAGAACCTGTTCGGATTAGATTTTTTCTATCACAAACACAGATCACGATAAAACTTCTTTGTAAGTCATAACCAACGCTTGCTTGCGTTGGATATAATTTGATCCAAACAAGTAGTTATTACATTTAACTTGTGTATATTATATTAATAAATTATTGATATAGAAAAAATTATAATAATATATTATTAAAAAAATTATAATATAATTTAATATATTACCCATATAAAAATTTATACTGTAATTTCATCATATATTATTATATTAAAATATTTATTTTTTACAATAATTATTTTAAAATATAAAAGGTCATATATAATATAAAATAATTTATAATATTAATATACAGAATCTAAATCTAGTTTATTTTTAACTTATAGGAGTATATACAAGTTGAATACTCCATAAAAATAAAAATTTTATTAACTTATGTATTTAAATCATACCTCAATAATTTAAATATATAAACTATTGAATAATGAATATTTTCAATATTTAAAAAATATTAAATATATTTATAAAAATTGGTAATAAATAAAAATATTATTTTAATTTTTTAATGTCCATCCTTGACAACACCCTAAAGTATGTTGATAAAATATTGATCCATACTCTCGCTTGTGGGCACTGCCGCCAAAATCGCAGCACCACAGATGGTCCACACGGACTTTAATGCACCGAAACAAGGCCCCTGTCTGCACAAGTAGGACTGCCTTGGGTTCTTTCGTGGTGCATGCATTATGAGATGAAGGGGCCATTTGGAAGGGAAAATGGTAATATAGAGTCGAATTTATCATAGAGTTTAAAATATAGTTATCAATTAATAATTTTTATATATTATAATTAAAAATTATAATTTAAATTTATTGAGATTTTATTATCTATAAATTTAACGAAGAATCCAAAATTATAGTGCCATATCTCAAAGTGGGAATGCGCTCCACGACTCCATCCCCTTTATAATAAGTGATGAATGAATTGTCAAAGTCTCACCCGACCCCTGACAATTTCAGTTGACGATCCTCACTGGGCCCTTTGGCTCTGGGGCCTTTGGGGCCTTCAATGCTGGAATCCACGCTAGCAACAAAATAGAGTTCAATTAATTACATAAAACAAGTCCTAAGTTATATTGCTCAAAAGCAATATGGTATGGCTGCAAGTTTTAAAAAATTATTATTGGTTACTTCATAGTTTTCAAATTTGAATGTCACTGTGAATCTTTTGATATTTACAATTTAATAATATATTATTATACTATTTCAATAAAAAAAATATATTGTTATGATAAAAAGAAACCTCACTTTAATGGTTAATTATTTGAAAAATCTAATTCTTATTATATAGTATTACGTAGTTGTATGTTAGCATAAATCCTTAGAATAGGGCTAATAACAGAACATGATGCTGGTGTCTTTCATCAAGTTTTCTATATTTATTCAAGTCAAACGCAAAAGGCTTTCATCTTTGATAAGTAGTTAGAAGATAATAAAAGTAAAACCATAGATTCTACAATTTCGGCTTATAGGAAAGCCAATTTATGGAGTGAGGTGACTGCCTCAAATCAAGATCAGTAAATGTCCAATAAAAACCTTCGGTTGTAACGCCGTCGAAGAAGTAAATAAACAAGAGGTACGGATATCATAACAATAAATGCAGCAATAAATAAACTAGCTGAGCAAACATAGGAGAATAAGAATGTGTCATGTCATGTGTGTAACAGTGCAACCCAGCATCTGGCTATACCATGTACCCTTCCGTGCCTATGGCCAAGTGTTTGGTTAAAATAACAAAAAAAAGGTTGGGGATATTTTTTATGAAGTAATACGAGATATACATAAAAAAAGTAAGTAAAGAAATAAAAATATTTAAATGATAAATTTTATATAATTATATTATTTTTATTTAATTTTTTATTCAAAAATTTATAAATATTTTTTAATAATATACTAATAAATTTTATATTTTATATATAAAACTTAATAATATATTATTCAACACGCTAGTAATCAGTGTGTACACTATTTATATTTATAAATTTTTTTTTTACAAAATTTATCATACTTGCATTATTTATATTTGTAAATTTTTAAATGAAAAATTAAATAAAAATAATAATTATTATATAAAATTTACCATTCAAATATTTTTATTATTTTTCAATATTCATCACCTATGTGACTAATATTTATTTGTGCGCACATGTCAATCCTCCTTGGCCAATAGGCATGCCTAAGGTGCCTAAGGTGTATATGTTACTTGGCTAAATGCCACGTTAACACCTCATTTTCTCTCTCCATCACATGGCTAAGAAAAATATAAAATTCAATTAGTTCTTGTGTCCGAAATCCGAGAGGTTAAAAACAAAAATAATAAATTATTACACTTGCTTTATCTTAAAATAGAGAATAAAATTTAATTGATATATATTAATGGTATAAAATTATTAATTAATAACAATAAGAGAAAATAAAATATTATAATAAATTTTTAATTATAATAAATAATTATTTATATAAATTAATATTCTTTATTATTTTTATTAATTAATAATATAAAATTATTTTATATTATCAATATATTTAAATTAAATCTTAGATAATATTATATCTAATATTTTTAATTTATAAAATATATATTAATTTTTTAAAAATTTAAGTAATATTATATTTAATATCTTTATATTTTATGAAATATAATATTTAAAATTTTAATAAATATAATATTGAGTATTCTATAAAGGATATTAGTATATACATATGTAAGATTACTTAACTTTGTGAAAAAAATTAGTGTAATTTCCTATAAAAAACGAAAAGTGAGAAAAGAAAATGGTAATAGCTGAAAATCTGCAAGTGGCACCACCTTTGGCTTTAGTGGAGTCACATAGCTATCATGCGCACCAGCTCATGAATCTCTCTGATCTTCTCTATCGGCCCTGGATTTCTTTATACATGTTGGAATGGGTTGGGTACATTCTTTGGCAAAGGGCATGCAAGTGGGACCCTGCTACAAGTGCAACCTGATTTTTAGGTGTGAAGTGAAAAACACAAACACTCTTTCCTCAGTGTACTAAATTTTCAACCAAGACCCTTGTCTAACGAAACCCCCCATGTTCATGCCTCCACTCTGCCACTGTTGCTTTGTCCGCGTTTAGTTAGTTTTTTCTTTTTTTTTCTCCATTTTTTTCTCTCTCTAGAATGGTTTCATACACAAATACAGTTACACCCTTTTGTTTAAAGATTATAAAAACAGAGTTTTTTTCTTGGAACCTAGTATTATCATTACTTGTGGTGGTTGTGGTGTGCTGATCTTTGTTTCCCATGTGCTGACTTAGTTTTCTTCACCTTATTTCGTTGTTTCTTCTGTCCATCTATTCTTTTCTCCATTGGGGTCTATTAGCTCTCCTCTTTCCCTTGGTTTTGGTGTAGAAAAGCTCAACTTTTGAGGACTGAAGATTGTTGGGGGTCTGTTAGCTCTTCTCTTCAGCTTGCTTGTGGGTTTGTGTTCATTCCACTGAGGTGCTCTTGGCTATTCTGGATCCAGGTTTATCTGGTAATAAAAATGTTGTTCTTTGACTTGATTTTATTTTATTTTATTTTATTTTTTTGCTTGTGTTTGTTTTCTGCATTTCTTTATTGAATTTGTTTATTTTGTTATTGGAGCACTTTCCGGGCTTCTGTTTGTATGGATTTAATTCAGTCAATTTCGGTTACAAGATGTTGATTAACCTTCCTTTTTTGGGATATAAGATTGCAAGATGCGGGAAGATTGTACCTTGCCATTCTCTTCATCCTTACTTCTTTTAAAGGCTCTTTGCTTTTTCTATCAAATAGTATAGAGAAACCTTTTGTTTTAGCATAACTGAGTGTACTATTGACTGATTTCAATATGGAATTCTATGTTCTATGAGTTTCATAATCCAAGGAGTTCGCTTAAATCATGAATATGTAAGGAATTTGTTCTGTAAATTCTTATTACTTATTATGAACATGTCCATATGCAATCTGTATAATTTACATGCTTATTTTTTCATGAGCAAGCAGTTTTTTTTTTCTTTTTTTTTTTCATGTTTAATTTACATGTCTAAAAATTGTATTTCATGATATCTTAGAAGACTTCGATAATTTGTTGTTATCATTAGGGCTCACCTAGGTGGACTCTTTAAGTAAAACTACTTTCGAACTTATTATTTTGCAGACAATGTTTCTTTTGGTATTTTACCCTTTATTTTTTTTTGGTTTTGGGTGTGTTTTCAGGTTATTGATCTTATACTTCTTAGTCTTTAGTGAAGGAAGAGGACTATGAGAGAAGGTTCCAGCCGTCAATTCTGAATAGTTTAAAGGAGGTAAAAGATGGAAAATACAGATTTATGGACTCAAAAAGATGGCCACAGGGAAAAAGATTCATTGCATAGCCTGTGCTATGATAGGGAATTATCAGATGAGGAAGACTCTTCAAAATCGCAGTTGAAGAAGTTGATTAAAAGTTCAAACTCTCCTCGGGCCATAGTTGTGAATGCTATCCAATCTCAAATCAGTAAAGTATGCTTCAAAGACTTATTCTTCCGACGTGTTCATGGACTAGACAATAGGATTCCAAAGCATATGGTGAGTGTAGATGAGAAATATCTTCGTCGCTGCCTGGAATTCATGCATAACACTGCATTAAAAACAGCTCAATGCAGCATACCTGTAAGCTTAAGTGCAACAAACATGGTGACTTTATCAGAAAGCTTGAATACAGCTAAATTTTTTGGTGGAGATGCATGTGATTCAGGACAAATTGTCTTTGAATGTCCTGGGAGAGTAGTTATTAGTGGTAATGCTGGAGAACAGTGGACGTTAGGTACAGTAATGGAGAGCAAGAGTATGATAAATATATTGAATAGTGCTTTGCTTCAGAAGTTTGGTGTTTCAGACAGACATGACAACTTGAGCAGGATGAACTTTTCTGATGGCAAAGGATTGACATGCTATGATTTTATGAACTCTTCTAGTGGTTTAAGCATCTCTTCATCACATAAACTAGAAAAGGATACACATTTGGTGCAAAGTCATAAGTATGGCTCCATTCCTGTTCATAAAAGGCTTGCATCTACTTCTAGCACCAACTCTACTTGTTCTGATTGGTTGTCTTCGACTTCGTCAACTCTTTCCCAGGGAATGATCCAATGTACATGGAATCAAGGGATTCCTCATTTTGTTTTTTCTGCAGATGATCAGAAGGAGATCTATGTGGCAAAATTGATGGAGGTAGACTCAGCAGATGTTAAGGCTTTGGACTATGTGTACCAGTTTCACTTGAACAAGGGTGGCCAAAAGGGTCGTGAGTATCCTGACAGCGATTTGAATCTTGTTGGTAAGATGAATGTATCAACAAGTTTCACCCTCTGCCCGAACAACGGTAGAATAATGGAAACCGAGTTTACATTATTTGGTAACATGGAAATTTTTGACAAAGAAATGCACACATCAGACCATTCTCACAGGAAGAATAAGGGGCTGACAAAGAAGGTGTCACAAGTGTTCAAAACTAGTCCGTCATCTAAACGCAGGACACTCTCAAAGTTTGGTGGATCAAGTGCCATAGAGGAAAGTTGCCCATGGGAACCACATGCTCTTGGTAGGAGCAATTTTTTAGAGGCTAATGTCCCTCCAAATTTTGAGTTGGCTGCCATTGTTGTGAAAGACCATCTTCCTTGTAATAAGCCTGATAAAGTAGGAGGGTGGGGTTTAAAATTTCTCAACAAATCTGGAACAAATCAAATCACATTGCCTTCTGAAAGTTGTAATCGAAATAATGGTGATTGCTCAACTAGCATGAGCATTGTAGTTCCAGCAGGCCTTCATGGTGGGCCAAGAACCAGAAATGGTGGTCCATCCAGTCTGATAGACAGATGGAGATCTGGAGGCCACTGTGACTGTGGTGGTTGGGATGAGGGATGTCCCCTGACAGTACTTCAGAGAAGATCTAGCAAAGTGGAGGTTCCTTCTCAAGTAGACACACAAGGCAAGTGCAAGTCAGTTGATTTAGTTACTCAGGTATGTTATCATATATACAATTACTATCCTTTCTCTGTTCTCTTGAAATAGACAATGTTAGTTATCTCATAATCATTGAATGGGAGGCAAAAGAGTATGGAAACAGCAAGAACTGGTTTTTGCTGAACGTATTTTTTTCTCTCACCTGTCTGTGTTTCTCCTCAAAACAACAAATTCTTTTCCTTTTTGATTATCTTCACATTTTATCTCTCTTGCTATATTCATTACTAACATTTACATACAATGATAACAACCACCACCAAGCCTTATCTCACTAGGCAGTATTGGGTACATTTGGGCTTTGTTAGAACCACTTGGTGTAAGGTCCATCATTTAGTGATAGGGACACGAATTTTTCCATTGCTAGATTTGATGGCCCCTAGGCTTAAATGTAATATTCTATAGCAGGCAGTCTTATCTCTCAAGTTCTACCCATTTTATATTGTTATATTCTAAGCATGCATGTATCTGTTATCTCATATTTGCTTTTTGCTTTCTGTGCTTACTAAACAATTCATAACTATTTATCCAAGCATGCAATGAGCTGACCATACGCCTCATATTTCAGGGTTCAAGCGATTTCAGCCCCACATTGAGGATGATAAATGTTCACGATGGTTTATATTTTATTCATTTTCAACCACCCTTGTCTCCACTACAGGCTTTCTCTGTTGTTGTGGCAATAATTCATGCGCAAAGTCCCACTCTTCGGCCCAAAAGTGCATAGGAGCTGTGATGACTAAAGTGGTAGTTTGAGGTTATATAGAAGTGATAGTTCTTTTACTGTATCATAAAAGCAATTGAGGAAAAAAACTAGATTTTTTATGCATTACTGGGTTTTCATTCCTATGTTTAGGTTTGTTATTTTCCGTACCGTCAGATGTTATCTCATTTAGGAGGACTGGCTGTGTTTGTTGTTTCTCACAATTCATAGGCAAGAACTCTTGCAACCATCTTTTTCCTCATTCTTTTTTGTTGAAGGGGATAGAATGCAAAAGGGTTTGTTGAAGAAAATTTGGTAAATTATAACATTGAGATTGGGTTTGTTATATTTGTTGATGAGAAGGAAGTGGAATTAGCACATAATCTAAAGAATAGCTATTTGATGATAGCAATTCAATAATGGATCATAGCTCATGAGACTTTAATATGAAGCATACTGGAGATTTTGTTTCTTCCAATTTCTCTTGGTGAATGGATTATGGTAGTCCACAGTTCCTGCTTTTCCGATTGAAAACTCTGTAGTGTTACTCATTCGACCAAAATCCTGCATGATCCAATTGCTACCTGTGTAGCATCACCTGCTTCATGTAGAATCTGTTAGACAACTATAAGCGGGATCTCTCAATGGCTATTTTTATGTGTATAATTTGTATATTCAAATTTTACAGTGCTGGTATACCTCCCTTAGTTCCTTCCAATTTAATGATTACTGTTACATGAATGGCTTCTTGTACATTTTATCTTCATCTTACTGCTTTTCTGTTCCAGAAACTTATCTTTTGATAGGACCAAGAATGGATTCGGGCTCACTTCATCATCATCTCAGCAAGGTAAATTGTTGACATCTTCTATAGAATTTGAATTAATACTAGTATGGTTATATAATTTCCACTGTCTGGCAGGTGTTGACAGAAGGATTATACAAATGATCCTGGTTAGTTACCATGTCAATTAAAAAGAAGAGGACAAAAAAAGAATGTGATATATGATCAGATGGGAAAACTTGTCAATTAAAAAAAGTGTTTATGAAAATAATCATTTACACTTAAATTAAATGTAAAGTCTCTCATTACGTGTTTCGTGTTATGTATTGCATGTCAGCAGGTGATTTACTTGTGTGGCCCCCCCCCCCCTTTTTTTTTGGTCACGTGAAATCATATTGCATGCAGAGGTTAACTTGAAAAAGTAGGTATTATTTTGTTGAGGCCACAGTTGTTGGTTGTTTCTATGTCATTTTCTCATCTTGTAAACAACTAACTGTTTGTTTTCTCTAACATATTTTTATTATTACTTTCTTGCCTACTCCTGACAATAACCGCCCTACTCAAAATGTCCCAATGCAGAACTGAATAATTCAATGAACAGTAGCATCCTCCCTTCCCCAAAAGATTATTTTTATTTTTTCCCAAAAAAAAAAAGAGAGAGAAAATTCACAGAACATGAAAATTGTATAGGCATGGTGTATGTGCAACCGTGAACAAGAACTTACTGTTAAGTGTTAATCCTCTTTCTAGAGTCTGATTACACGCATTTAAGTAAAACCTAAAACTTTTATATATGTGGTAAAAATGCTTCAGTTTATACTTTAGCATGGGGACATCATGATGAGATTCTTGCCTGTAGTGGTGCTGTGGTGGTCAAATGATTGTTGCCCTTTATGTACTTGTGTGGTTCCCAAGGGGAAAGATATGCACATAACCCCTTGTCAACTTTTAACCTGGACACATTATCAAAAGTAGACAACAAGTCCTTTTGATTAAGCATATATTGGTCCTGTTAGTATTATGGCTTGATACTAACAATCACATTCAATTTTTATTATTTTAATCATTGTGCTATTATTTTTCTATCCATTGTGTACTGAAATGGCTTCTCTCTGTTTGCTTGGGTCTATCTTTTATGCAGTTTGGTTGTCTTAAGGCAAGTGGTAAAGATAAGGTTTTGCTGCAGTATGTAATATGACAAAAGCATGAACATCGTACTCGTTTTTTCCACTGTTGCACTAATATCTCAATTATATCATAGTGCTTATACCATGAAGCTAGGACTTTCATTTTTGGTTACATTATTCCACATTGTTAAAGGGCAGATTTTTATCCTAGAGAGGATTTGGGAGTTGCATAAGGTCATATAGCATAAATACTGCGTGAATACAATACTAGTTGTTATAGTTGAAATGGGTTTCTGCTTGGCAGACAAGCTTTCTCATTTCTTGTTTTACTCAGTATGAAATACGCTTTTATTTTATCCTGGAAAAAAAATAAAAATAAAGGGGCATTGTGGCTTTCTTTCTCTTATCATGCTTATATAAGCCTGACAAATGTGTTCAAACTGGGATTTATATTTTCTAAAGTGAAATCCCTTGTAAAGTGAGAGTAAAGGAATATCACCTGTAGATTATTTGGTGGAATTCACACATAATGCAATATCGTAAGTCAAAAATTAATAATTTTTCACTTTGTCACTTTATAAGAGATTTTATTTTGAAGAATCCAAATCATTCAAAGTGCAATGTAGCCAACCCTTTCAATTTAGTCTCTAGAGTAGAGGTGTTATATCATTGACAAGTAATGTTATTTGTATATAATATTCGTGAAATGTTGTGTCAATATGTTTCCATCTATCATTGGATAGAGTGTGGTAAAATTTCTCTATCATTAACTAACGATTTTCGCTTGTGGACTTATTCCAAGAATTTGGTTATGATAGGGAGAAAATAAAAGAATTAGATACAGAAGCATTCAATAAGATCTGATTGATGCATTAGGTAGCAGCTAGCCTAATAGCTATACAAATACAGCCAGCTACAACTTGTTGGAGACTCTTGGTTGATAAGTGAACTACATATGCATTGAGAAATTCTATTTGGACATTCGGTATGTCGCGACACACACCTTAAAAGCCCTTGGATTGACTGAATTTAAAAAAAAAATAAATTAAAATTAAATATTAGTGAACATCAACGATAGATGCAAGTGTGTCGGGGAAAAAGATGTCTATGGCTATGTTTATATAACACAGCTCATATGCATTTGAATCGTGCCTGAATAAATGATTGTAACTATATATGCGTTTGAATTGTGCATTAAAAAAAAAAAAAAAGATCTTTACAATTATATTTGCATTTGAAGTGTGCATTAAAAAAAAAAAAATCCTTTATATGTATTTGAAGCGTGCTTAAAAAGAAATCTTTGTACAACAATGGGATTCTCAATTCTGATTACCTCAACCAGAAAAAGTTACCATATCCGCGTTCTTCAATGCCTCATCAATCCATAGTTGAGGCCATATAAGCAATGCAAAGTGTGAAAATTGAAAACAGAAAAGGGCAAATTTTTTTAACCACCTTATTACCATCATTATTATATTATTATTATTAAACATTCAAGTGAAGTATTTGATCTCGTGGCCATGTGAGCTCCGGATAGGATTACCACTGTCATAACAAACTCTTGGTCATTTATGTATCAATCACTTTAATCTTATCCTTCTGTAATAAGTAATGCTATTAGCTTCAACTTTCAATGATATACTTGATAGCAATGCTGTAACACCAAGTAATTGATGGTGACACATAATCTTAGTAAACTAATTTAATGCATTTATAAATGAAAGATTAGTGTGACGCCACATATATCATTGGAAGACTAAAATAGACATCTACTTTAAGATGTAACGTGTGGCAAAGAATATTAGAATATTAATATTAAATTGATTTTAAATTTAATATTAGTCCATTGTCAATATGTTTACTTTTTTAAGAGTTTCGAGAGTATTTCCCCTTCCTATTATTAAGAAATGAGACTAATTCTTTTAGGTGTAATCAAGCTTACCCTCTCACACAATTCATTTACAAGTTTATTAGTATTTTTTTTTTTTCGGTTTTATGAATTGCTCACACAATTTTAAATTAAGGATGGTGGTTTAGAAAAAATCAAAGTGACGGCTCTAAAATTCAAACCCCTAACATCATAGATAAAGTTTGTCTAGGATAACAATCTACTTCCACCATAATCGTAGCCAACCAATTTTTGGTGCAACTCTATTAGTACATACCACCGAATATATATATATAGAAAAATTAATTTAACAGCAATAAGACTGAAAGTTTGGGTCATCTCTGATCTGGTTCCCAGATATTTAATTGAAACAAATTTGAAACTTGTGAATCCATTATATATAAATATATGATTCAACAGATAGGCCAATCTAAGAGGAGAGTGCAAGCATGTTATTTTTGTCGCCTTATATGCAAATTTGTGGCTTCCACAGGCATCTTGTAGGCATGCTTCCCCTCATAATGGAAGTTTCTTATTAATTTAAAGCTTTTGCCAGCCATGGCAGCAGTGATATACCCTCAAATCCATGTGACATGGTCTCAGTCTGGATCCATTGCAAGCATGAAAGGAACATTCGGGTCCATTTATTTCCCACTATTCTTCACATCAACTTTCATGCTCTCTCTCCTCAAGAAGAAAAATGGGGAAAGCACTTGGCTGCTGTTTGGTTTTCATATGCTTTCTGATTCCTTTGACAGTTGCAGAGTGGAACATATTAAATCAGAAGACACATAATGGATTGAAGATCAGCCTGAAGAACTATTGTGAAGGTTGGAGGATGAATGTTGAGCTGCATAACATTAGAGGCTTTGAAGTTGTGCCTGAAGAATGCACTGAATACATTGGAAAATACATGAGATCTACTCAGTACAAAGTGGACTCTGAAAGGGCAACTGAAGAATGCTTGGTTTATCTCAGCACCAGCTGCAATCTAAAGAAAGATGGGAAAGATGCATGGATTTTTGACATTGATGATACTTTGCTTTCAACAGTTCCTTTCTACAAGAATAACCTATACGGGTAATTCAATATCTACTTTCATCTAATAGTCATTTTGTGCATATTTGCTTACTATTTAGTTATAATTCATGTAGCTCACCCCCCAATATCAATCTTTCCTTTCTCTACACTTGTTTTCTTGAAGACACTATCCTCAGTGATGAGCCTCTTTTTTTAATTGACAATAGGGGAAAGAAACTGAATGTGACATCTTTGGAGGAATGGATGAGCAAGGGCAATGCACCTGCTCTTGACCACTCATTGAGGCTCTTCAATAACCTTAAATCCAGAGGAATTCAGATCATCTTGATTTCTGCAAGGAGGGAGCATCTCAGATCTGCCACAATCGACAACCTTCTCAAGGTTGGTTATCATGGGTGGACCAGTCTTGTCTTGAGGTTAGTATCTCCAACTCTTCCTCTCTTACTCTCTCACTACTATGTTCTCTTTGCTCCTCATTTCCTTGCTAAATCCCTTTTGTGTTTTTTGTTCTATTTTTCTCTATGCAGAGATCCTGCTGATGAGTGGGTATCAGTGGAAAAATACAAGTCTGATATGAGAAAACAGTTAATTAGTAATGGCTACTGCATCTGGGGAATTTTAGGTGACCAATACAGCAGCATTGAAGGGCCTCCAAGCGGCATAAGAGCATTTAAACTTCCAAATCCAATGTACTATGTTGCCTAATGTGTTATCTATTGTACCTGCATTACTTCTTCACCATTTTAAACTTCTAGAAGATGCACCATTTTAAGGACTATTATTTTACATGCCATCCTTCAGATCTTTTCAGTACTAAAAAGTCTACCGTTATTGACAACTGTCATTAGCTTTCTTGCGCATTTTCTTTGAAGGAGATTAAAAGAGGCCAGGAAGAAAAGTTAAAGATCTTATAAAACTTTGGAATTCCAACAAATTGGATAATCTGAGGCAAAAATAGGACAAAATCAGCTAAAACAAAGGATGAAAAATAAGATGTGGGGCTTCCAAAGGCAATCCCTACAAATGGAAACCTACCACAAAAATGTGCAAGAGAGGATATTAAAGATTAAAACAAAGAGAAAGTAGCCCCAACAAACACAAATGAGAGGACCAGTTGCTAAAAGGCAAATTAGAATTCTCAGAATTCCTCATGTGTGAACAATAATACGTTAGTCTCTTAATTGAGATGGAATCAGCACAAGATCGGGGATTGGATTGTATGAAACTTAACATTATTTATTGAGACTTACCTTCTAAAACCTACTATAGGGATAGACCTACATCATATGTTCTATTTTCAAAACCCATTAATTCTAGTCCTAAATAGTAAAAACATTACATTTAAAAAAACCATGTATTCTATTGTCCAGTTCTCAGGGGAAAAAAATGAACACAAAATTCAAACAAGACAGATAATCTGTCAATTTTCAGCTTTAACCAAATTATTAATGGTTGCAGTGCTTCTTAATTTTTAAGGGGTTACGGGGGTGTGTTTGTAAACCATGAAAAGGTTGAAATGCAATGTTCTATATCGATTTTCATAAATAATAATAATAATAATAATAATAATGGCGGTAAAGTATAATTTACCCCTTTTATGATCCATCCCATCTTCCACAATGCTTCCAAATTTCATGCACCAATAAAGCAGCAAAAGAAACAAGCATTTAGATCTCCAGTGAGTGAATGCTAAAGGAACTAGAATCTGGCTTACTATTCCCCAATTTGCATTTCAATAGAATTTCCAATAAATTGGGATTCTGGAGTAAAAATGATGAAACGAAACATTAACCATCATAACAGAACTCAGTATGCATACAAATTTCATTCATCGCCTGAATGCAACAATCTATCTCCTAGGAAGATTGAGAAGAGAGTTTCAGGCATTCACTCTGGCACCTCCTAAGGCATATATCATTCCAATTAGGTACCTGATGCTGGTTAACACAAACAGTGCGGGCGCAGGCATCAGCACATGCATCAAGGTCAGAAACACCGCAGACAGTGACGCAAGTATCAGGAATGGGGTCTTTCGAGAATGAGCCAACCTTTTTCAACATCCGCTTTGAAGTACAGACCCTTTCACAGACAAAGATTTCATCAGAACTCCTTTCTCTTCCCCTTGTGCTCTTCAGCCTCTGCTCTTCCGCATGCCTTTTCTTCACCCTAAAAGCTTGTCCTGCAACAACCACAGGGATCGCAGCACCCAAAAGGGACCACCAAATTTCCCCCATCACTGATATACAACTTCAGCCGCCCCTTCTTCTAGTTCATATGCTCCACACTCTTGAGAAAACAAACAAGGAAGACTTATGAGACTTCTGGTTTGAGTTGTCAATATTATCCAAACAATAGGTGATCAACAGAAAATTACAAATACAATTCCCATAACCAAAATCTTTAACGTAAATCAAATTTCTCAAATTTAGGAAAGTCAAGTGCACCAAAGATTCATATCCCATACATCAAATTATCAACAATCAAAGCCGCTTAGCAAGCATTTGAAGGGTTGGAGCCAAAAAAGAGAAAAGTGCCATTCATTACAAAACAGATCTGGATATACGCATATTTGGGTCTTTAACCTGATAATGCTTTGAAAATTGTTAAAAGGGCTTCTAACAATTGCCTTTTTTCAAGGCCTGAACTTTGACTCTTACTTGTTGGTGTGTGTGCGCCCGTGAAGCAAAGGTTTGGTGTTTTATAAATCACAAGTCAGAATTTCATGAATGAATAATAGCATTTACATTAACCATCACCATTTCTAACAAAAGCCCACAGAAAATTTCCCATTAAAATCTTCAAATTCCAAATCTCCACTTAGCTCATAAGAACAACAAAATAATATCCAATTTCCAATTTTTATAAATTAGACACTGGGGGGTTCCACTCCACCGTAGTTTAAAATGAAAACCAAAAAAAAGGTAAAATCCAAGTGAACTTTAGAGCAAAACATGTTGATATATTAAAATGGAGACAAACCCACGTAAAAAGAAAGGAAGAATCTATGACATAACTTGTTTAGAGTATTACCGGCGACGGAGAAGGAGCAGTGGGTGGTGGGGAATGGATCAGACAGCGGCGCAACCACACGCTCTGATTTCTCAGTTTGGCGAAGGCTGCCGTAGCGTTCGTTAACCGTCGGCGAAGCCCAATCAGTCAGCATTAATGATTGTTTGAATGAAAAAGAAAAAAAAAAGATGAAATTAAAAAAAAAGAAAAAAATGATGTTTTTATTTTTATGTATTTGAATAAAGAAAAAATGAGACGAAAAAAAATAAGTATTGCGTTAAAATGGTATACATATTCTTATTATAATAAAAAATAAATGTTATTTTAATTTAATTTAAAATAATTTTTATAATTATATAAACAAATAATTTTATAATATTATTAATAAAATATTATTTATTAATATTTAAATTATAAAAATTATTTTAAAATCATTTGTGTAAATAAAATAAATATAATATAAAATCTCAAACTTTATTAATTTTATATTATTTTAGTGGATATTCTTATCATTTACCTCACTCTTTTGTTTGATTCAAGTTTCCTATACACTCAATTGAAGAAAAGGAAAAGGGTTTTGAGTTCTTACCAAATGGTGTACTGCAAAACCCATAAAGAGAAAAAAGATAAGGAAGTGGAGAAAGAAGGAAAAGGAGAAGATAAAAGATGGTGATTCCATATTTTTTTTTTCTCTAAATGTTGGGATATTCATAAATTGGTTAATATAAATAATTTAATTAATATATATTAATAGTGTAAAATAATTTTATACATTAATTAATAGAAATAATAAAAAATAAAAAATTATGATGGATCTTTTATTATAACAATAATATAAAATTATTTTATACTATCAATATATTTAAATTAAATTCTAATATAAATAACAAGTCTCTCGAAAAAAAATATTAAGCGTGGATCCATTGCGTTTATTTTCTCCTCTCGCAATATTTCACCCTCATCCAGATGAAGGGAACTAGTTCCCAATGCATTTTCTCTGTACCTCGTTTTCAATCTGTTTCATTCTCTTTTAAACCAAATGCAGTGTAAGCAAGCCATTTAACTTTCTTTTTTTTCAATTTAATTTCTGTGAAGAATTTTTTAACTTTTCTTTTTTTCTTTTTCTTATTAGATATGACAATATTTACAACTTTATCAATAAAGGTTTTTTTTTTTTTAATTTTTGGACAAAGCACGCTTAACATATAGTTGGTAAGTTACAAATCCAGCAAATTAATTTTTTTTTAAAAAAATTATTACTGAATTCATGCAAATTGCAACTAAATTTCCGAAACATGGACTGCAACACGAACGAACTTGAAATATTCACTTATTGTATCTGCTTTCCGTGTGAATTACAGAGATCTATTGCAAAAGATATTATTCTATTGTATTATTAAGCAACCAAGAAGCCAAACCAGAAATGCATAACTTCTTCCTGACCACCTGAAGGCATTGCAGATAAGTAAACCTAATTTGGCTTAACCACAACCTTCCCTATAAGATGAATCCCAATTAGTAGTCACATTATCTCAAACTCTCATGTCTAATATTGCATAACTTACATGCTACGTTGATTCCAAGATTTGTTATTCGCTCCCATATTTTCAAGAGAAAAGATGTATGGTACAAGACGAAAGCTAACGAATGATATGAAACAGTATTTTAAAATAACAAGGCCTCATAATTTTTATCAAAACCCATGATTTCTAATAAATACGGTAATTTCAACTGATCAATATAATTTGTGCAAATTGGTACTGATACCATTTCGTACTGTTTAGCAATCTTTTATTTTCAATTCACTCTAACTCCCATAAAAAAATAAAAAGTAAAGCAAACAACTCATAACACTAGAAGAAAAGGTTAAAATTGAATCAAGAAAAAAAATAAGTTCATTTAAAGAAGCAAACAATCTCGTGGTTTTTCCTTCACAAAAAATAAAACTACACGACACTATTTTCTCCTGTATCATTTTTTGGATTTAAATATATTTTTTAATCCACATAAATATAATGAATAAAATATAAATCAGCATAATATCCAAAAAATATAACGTATAAATAATATTTTTTCTTTAGTAAAATGGAATTGACCCTACTGAGTTGCGACCAAAACCAATTTTGTGTGGTGCAATAGGAGTGTGTCACATATTTTAATGACAGAAAAAGTAAGGATAATTGGGACTAAAGTTAGTCTCTTCTAATGAGGAAAGTCCTAATTTTAAAAGAGTTTAAATTGTTATGATATATTAATCAGAAGATGTTGATATTTGAGTGAGACTAAAATTAGGATCTAAAATGGGATTGACATCGGAGATAATTAAAATGTGTTGTTTTTTATCCCAGGCTTAATTTGTAGTGTGAGTAAAACTGAGTGCACCAGTAGCAAACGAAACTCACTAAATTTTCGCAATGTATAGTTCGAATATACAAGCTTGACATGTATATATCACCAAAACCTGAAAAAAACACAAAAAATAAGGTAATATTTATCATGTTTAACAAAGACGTAAGTATGTTCATCACAATGGCTAATATGTTTCCTGCGTAATTTGGATTGCTAATACCAGATTAGCAAAGAAAATATTCAATTAATTGATAGGATCAATTTTGATAAACTTTCGGTATAAAATATTTTATACTATCAACCAATTAGATATCATTATATATATAATTTTAATTTTTTAATATATTTTTTCAATAATTAAATACTTTCAATAATATAACAATATATAATTAAATAATTATTAATTTTTTTTTTAACATACATCAAAATTAGATCCTTGAGTGTTTTGAGAGATAATGTGATAATCAGGTCCCTACTCTCTAATTAAATCTCTCACACTACCTTAAGAAAAAGTGTTCCTTTAATATCACAAAATTTAAGTTCATTAGATATCTAAAATATGAATTCCAATAATAAGATTAAGATCCCTAATGAGTTGGCATTGGCCAAGTATGTGTGTTGAGGTGAACAATTGTTGTATTGACCATTTTTATTCACGAGTCGTGATCCCACCATGCGATATAAACGATCCCACGCCAAGTTCTTAGTTCTTACTCAAATCGTTTAGCGTTTGAAGGGACAAAAACAACTAGTAGTAAAATTAAGAGGTCTTTTGTACCTCTTGATCACGTAAACACTTACCTGAACCTTGTAGTCGTACAAACTAAACAACATTTTAATCTAGATGAGCAAAACACTATAGCGGCATTTCACAGACAAGGAAATTAAGGACAATATTACATGAACATATAAAAGACAGTCACATGCTGCTTCTGTATTATGAAACTACTTTATTAGATGGGTCCAATCCCACACCTAAGGGTACTAACAAGTTTTTCTTATTTACATTACATCACATCTCCCACAGTATATACAAAAACAGTAGATTCTCACACCATACACACACATGTTTCAACCCAGCTTGGCATCATTACCAGCCTGCATTTTAGCACAGTATTCAAATAAGCTCCCATCATAGCATCTCCTCACAGCTTCTTTAGACAAGAAACCATCCTCATCCCTAGCCAGAATATAAAGAACCCCCCATTCAAATTTAGCAGCAGCCCTGCAAATTAAACACATATTATTCCATGTGTGTATCAAATATTTCAATAGGAACATAATGGAGCAAAAATTTATCAAGTGATTCTACAAGAAAGTAGTTTTGAGAAAACTAAAATATTCACCAGCCATATGGGTCAAATGCATTTCGGTTGCCCTCAGTCATCTCCCAAATCTCTCCAAGTGTGAGCTTGTCAGGTACTGTGCGAGCATACTTGCTAAACATGTTCTCAAGATTAACCGGTACATAACTGTGTGGTTTCATTAATTTCATTAAAGATAAATGTCAAAGTAGTTACATTACATGATAGATTAAGATTGTTATGAAACATAAGTTATTCATTAGCATCACTTACCGTCCTTCCGTGTCATAAGTGCCAGAGTCACTCCCATGCTTTATTCTGTGTACGTTGTGGATGTAGATAGGAAAGAGCAGCGAAGGAAACCAATGCTGAAAAATCACAACTCTTAAGTCAATGCCATACATTCCCAAGTTGGTTGGTACAAAAAATAAATAAATAAATAAAAGGGCCAAGCTTGTCCATTAGAATATCCTAAATATGTGTATATTTATCCTACATTTAGTGAACGATAGGAAAAGCTTTTTCACAAGCTAACTCACCCTGAAAAGTGAAAAATCCAACTGAAAAATGACGACAAAAACACTTGCTATCTGCCAATTTTCCCAGTTACCAATTCCCGGCGTGGTTTTGGAATCAACCGCCTTAGGGGGAATAGGATTGAGTTTTTCTTTTCCGCGGTGCTAGTGCAAGAGAGAAAATTGTTCTTGCATATTATATATGTTAATTAAGAATTTATAAGTCACTGGGTATTGGATTTTAATCAACAAGCTCAATATTTTCCATAACCCACACAAATCTTTAAAATGCAAAATATGCTCAAGAGCAGCAGAGCTAAAGGGAATGTATACAACACAATTGTCCATTTTTTTTTTATTATTTTGTTGAGGGAAAAAAAAAATGAAGAATGACTCACTGGCTGAGTAGGATAACTCATTGCAATATTGATACCAATAGCCATAATAACAGATGCAATGACATTAAATCCAATAGCACGCAGCCCTGAAAATTTGTTAAGGTCAGAATTTATATGATCATTTGGAAAAAGCCTCACTTTTAGATAAGATAATAAAGACTACTGATGAGGATCCGGTTGGAAATCAACACTCTTCTTACCCATGTAAGTTTCCCAAGGATAAACGATTCCATTGTCATCTTGATCAAAGAAAGCACAATGCTGTTGAAGAACACTCAGGTTGTAGTGCCTGTGGCCTGGTGTTCCACGTGGGTGGCTTGTATCAGGAGCTGTCAATGCTCTGGGCATATCTGAGCGCACGTACATGAAAATATTGTTAAGAGGAAATTTTAATCCATAATTTGTTAAACAAACCAAAAAATTAGAGATAACAAAAAACACAGAAAAAACAGAAATGACAGAAATATAATTAGAACTCTTGATAAAATTGGTAATGGTCATATGGGGTGGCCTTTTTCTCTCATGTCTCTCTTTTCCTATATACTTTTTTGGGTTAAAATTTTCACCTCATTTTGAGGCGGTGGGGTTCAAGGAAACTATAGTTTATGGAAGATGAAATTTACACGGCTTTGGAAGAGAGTTCTCCAAGTCATTTCTGACCCTTCTCTGAGCAGTAACCGGTGCATTATAGGCTTCACTTATCATTGACTCCATCTCAATTTCTGCAGCCATTTCGATATGATTCTCACTCTAATATCTCCTCCAAATTTTCTATTCAACTTCTACTTCCTGCTTTTGTAGAGGAGCAGCATTACTTATATGAAAAAAACAAGCATAACTTGGTGGGTGTGTGAGAGTAATCTAGGGAAGAAGCAGATAGAGAAAAATAGATGGACGCAGTTGCAAGAGCCAGCAAATAGAGTACACCAAGTTACGTGGCATGCATGCACAATTTTGGGGTGCATATATATTGTGTCAAGTAGGAGATGATACATGTAATGTGTAATTGATTTGTCGGTGACTTGTCCTGTAGCATCGCTTGAGTATACGAGTGAAATGATTTTAAAACTCATAGTATATAGACCTTGAATTTTAATGCAAGTATCGATAATTGTATGTATGTATAGAGATTTTTTTTTTTTTTGAAAAAAAAAAAAGGTGTTATACGTGTTGAATTGTGAGTGAGTTTGTGACACATTAATGAAATATCATCATCACTCAAGTATACAATTTTAAGGGATCTTTGTGATTTTTTGGTTTTTTTTTTTTTTTTTGGTTAAAAGTTGTTAAGAGTATTTACAGATTATTTACTAATAGAAAAATTTAGAAATTAAACCTTAATAATGACCATGTATAAGTAAAAAGATTGATTAAATAAATCAATTCCTATTGATAATTAAGCTCCCAAATTTAATATGCTAATAAAATTTTAGAGTTTAATTTTTATATACTAGTAGTATAAAGTAATTTTATAATATCATATGATAGGAACATAAAAAACTGTCATGTTATATTTTTAAATTTAAGATTTCTCATTTACACTGTTAAAGTATAAAAATTAAACTCAAAATTTTAACGGTCATCCAAAACAAAAAAGTTCATTAAGAACTTAATTATAGATTTTTAAATATATGGATATAATAAAATGATATAAAGAGCTAAGATTAATTTGTTGTAGTAATATTTATATATTTCATACGCAATATTATGTATTAAAATTATTTCTAAAAACAGTTGTTTCAGCATGTGAGTAAGCTAGTTTTTACAATGAATTAAAATTAGATGCGAGTTTTTAACATGTGTCATCATTGTAAAGGTGCCATGCATCTAGATTGGAGATGGGCAAGTGTTTTGCATGAAAAGGCCACTTGTCTGAATCTTGTGAACCATTTGATATAAATGTGCACCTGTTCGAGGAGAACAACACTAGTACAGTGGATTTCTAGTGTCCACTTCCGCTTCGATTATAAATTTATGGTAAATACTTTGCAAAATCACTTTAACGTTTAACTTTTAAAGGTTTTTTATCAGAATATTTTAATAAACATTGTTGTAAGGCTAATTTTTAAGATATAGTTATGACTATCCATTCAAAAAAAAAAAAATTATATAGTTAATTATAACTTAGAGATTCTTTTAATAATTATATTTTAATTTAAACATTTATCCTCTCTTTAAGTGCAGCTTAATTTAATAGCACTCAACTCTTACTAGTACGTTTAGCATTTAAGTTTTTTTTCTTTTTATCTTTTTGACTGTACGTTTAGCATTTAAGTTAATTCTTGTAAGAGATAAGTAAGTATAATTCTCAAAAAATAGAGAAGAAAATTTGGAGCTATTTATATGCAGTTCAATTGTAGGTGCGGTTACACGAAGAAAGAAAGAAGAAGGTAACAGGTGTGAAACAACATGTTTTTAATTCTTTCTTTCTCTAATAGTCTAATTAATTGCACTTGCAGTTTAGCACAAGTGATCGAAATACAGAAGATAACTTACCTTTATAAAGTTGATATGATGGAAGATGGATGAGATTATGAATCCTTTGTCAGGCCTTAAGCAGTGTGGCTGTCATCCTTCTTGTATGCTTTATGTTGGTACTGGACTCAACGTTTAATTTAGTTAGGTACTGGGCTTACATTTAGAAGGCCTGTATATAATATACTTGTATTTAAATATATTGATATAAGAAAAAGTTAAGTTAGTGAGCCTCTACCACTCAGGGTAGTTCTCTCTCTCTTTGAGTGTCTCTACTGCTCAGGGTAGTTTTCTGCTTCTTTCTTGTTTGTGCTAAATCCTTGTTTACTCTGCATTATTCATCAGTGTATTGATTAGTCAATCTTTTATGGAGCAACCATCAAAAAATGTAATAGATTGCATTTCAGTGGGAGAAGAACTAAGTTGGAGTGTGCCTTTAGAGGGAGATGTCGTTCCTTTGGAAGACATTGAGGAAGCTGAGAAGAGCATTGTTTCTTCCACCCTTGTGGGGAAGATCATATGCAACAAGGTTGTCAATAGAGGAGCAGTCAAAGGCATTCTGTTTAAGGCATGGGGAGAGCCAGGTACTATGTCGATTGTAGACGTAGGCCTTAACACATTCATGTTTAATTTTACTGAGGACGAAACACCTAAAAGGATAATGGAGGAAGGCCCATGGAACGTTATGGGTCATCTGTTGAGTCTTCAGTGGTGGAATCCTTGGTGTTCTATCACTGAGATTTCTTACGACTTAGTGAACTTTTGGGTCCAAGCTCATGGAGTTCCTTTGGAGGCGTTAAGTTCCAGGGCAGCTACACGCATAGGGGAAAGGATTGGAGGCCTTATGGAGGTAGAAGAACCAGTTGTTGATGGAAGAATATTGAGGAGTTTTTTAAGGATGAGGGTGACTATAGATATAAAAAAACCCTTAACTACCGGTTTTTGGGTTCCAAGGAAGGAGAAAAACCCAGTGTGGGTATGGTTGAAATATGAGAAGCTACAAGAGTATTGTTTTCAATGTGGGAGAATAGGACATGAAGCAAAGCAGTGTAAGGAGAAGAAGATTATGTCAGTCCTTAACCCACAAAAGCCTCGATATGGTCCAGGTTTGGGAGTAGCAGTGCCTAGACCAATGGAAGCAATTCGCAGGGAAGCAGAAGGATGGCAGAGGAGAAGTTCTGCAACAGAGGAGGATAAGGAAGCGCGTGAAGTGAACTATAGGCAAGAGGCAAGTGGGCAAGAAGAAGGAAGGAGGAGTGTACAACAAGGAAATCAGTCTTACAAGTCATTCAAACTGGATTTGGTGGGAGTAGGTAAAAACAGCAGCAATGAGTATAGTGGAAGTGGGTCCCCAAATCTCACTGTCAATCAGGAAAGGACAGTCCCACAGGGAAACAGTGGACACCACATTTTGGAAGACAACATTGGGAAGGAATGCACAATGGGTGATCAGGTAAACAGTGGCCCATATCCAGTTAACGAGGAGATGTACCATCATAAGCAGATCCAGTGGAGAGAACCTAACAGAAATTATAAAGAGGGCCTAACAACAGCTATGGAGGTGGAAATCACAGGTATGAATACAATACTCTCCCAACAAGGAATTCTCTCTCCTCTTAAAAAATCACCGGTGATTACTTATGGAGAAACTATTACGGAGATTTGTGGGAATTCTATTTATTTTGTTAATCTTCCAGAAGGGAAGGACTATGGTGAAAAGGATCCTAATTTGGAAACTGAGGATGGAGTAGAGGATAAGCTAGCAGAACAGTTTGCTAGATCCATTCAGGTCAAAAGGAAGAGACAGGATAGAAATAATTTAATGTTGAACTATATGGAGGATGATTGTAATAGAAAAAGCGATGCAGAAAGTAAAAAGAGGAAAGTTGCACAGTTAACAGATGAATCAAGCATGATGGGTGTTCGCATTATGGCTGAGGAGGCGGGCCTAATCATGCCCCAACCTCAGCCATGAATCTCATTAGTTGGAACTGCCGAGGTTTAGCGGCTGCCTCGACAGTTCAAGAACTTAAGGACCTGTGCAAGAGGGTCAAGCCGGACATTTTGTTTCTTATGGAAACCCGAGCTAAACATCAGAGAGTGGAAGAATTTAGAAGAAGACTACACTTTGATTATGTATTTTGTGTGGAACCTGATCGTCTGTCAGGGGGATTATGTCTTTTTTGGACCAAACAAGTTAAAGTTGAGATCATTGAAGCATGTAGTAATTATATTCATACTTTTTGTAATGTTAAGGATAGTGGAGATATGTGGGATGCTACATTTGTTTATGGTAATCCTAAATTTAAGGAAAGGAGATTTTTGTGGAGTCAACTCAGAAGACTTCATACTATTCCTGAGAGCCCCTGGATGTGCATAGGAGATTTTAATGAAATTTTGAGCCAAGAAGAAAAAATGGGCTTAAGGCCTCATGGTCTCAATAAAATTAACCTGTTTAAGAGTTTTCTGGATGATGCTGAATTGGTGGATATGGTGGTGAAAGGTTGTAAATTCACTTGGATAAGTAATCCGAGAAATAACTTTATAACTAAGGAACGGATTGATAGATTGGTGGTCAACTGGGAATGGAGACAGATTTATCCCAATGCAGTGGTGACTGCAATCCCTCCAATATCTTCTGATCACAGTCCCCTCATACTGACTTGTAAGCCTAGAGTTGGTAATGGGGGTCTATTTAAATATGAGGTGTATTGGGAGGATCATGAAGACTGCAACCGTGTGATAGAGGAAGGCTGGAATACTGATCAGACTATGGAAGACCCATGGGGTAACCTTTTGGATAGATTTAAGAATTGCAAGAGGAGATTGACTAAATGGGATGGTGAACACTTCAAGAATGCAGCCAAGGAGATTAATAAATTGAAGAAGCAGTTAGCTCAAATGCTGAATGATGATAAAACTGCTGTCAATTATTGGGAGGTAAATATGATCAAGGGAAAAATCAAGAAACTGTGGGACCAGGAAGAGAAGTATTGGGGGCAAAGATCCAGGCTAAAATGGATAAAATGGGGTGATAGAAACTCAAAGTTCTTTCATGCTTCCACTATTCAGAGGCGAGATCGGAATAGAATTCAGAGATTGAGGGATAGTAATGGGGTATGGGTGGAAGGGCAGAAGGAGATAACAAAAGTGATCTTAGCGCATTTTCAGGAAGTCTATAATGCTGCCCCTGGCCAGAGCATGGAAGAGTGTATAGCAGTGGTTCCTAGATTAGTGACTGATGATATGAATGCTGAATTAACAAAGCCAATTTCCAATTCAGAGATTAAAAAAGCAGTATTTAGCTTGGGAGCCTTAAAAGCACCGGGCGTTGATGGTTTGAATGGATCCTTCTATCAAAAACATTGGCAAGTTGTGGGTAATCAAGTGTGTGCGGCAGTGATTGAATTCTTTCAAAAAGGAATCCTTCCAAGTGAGGTTAATGAAACTCAGGTTGTATTAGTGCCTAAAATCCAAAGACCTGAAGAGGTAAGTCATTATAGACCTATAAGTTGTTGTAATTTTATTTACAAGGTTATCACACGTATTTTGGTGCTTAGACTGAGAACATTTATGAATGACTTGATTGGCCAAAATCAAAATGCTTTTATTAAGGGCCGTTTAATTCAGGACAACATTATGATCACTCATGAAATTTTACATGCTTTAAAACAGTCTTATGGCATTGGGAGGAATAGCTTTATTGCTAAGCTTGATATGAGTAAGGCGTATGATAGACTGGATTGGGATTTCTTACAAAGGTGCTTGCAGGCTTATGGCTTTAATCAATGGTGGATTGATAGAGTAATGACATGTGTGAGGGGAGTTACCTACAAATTCAAAATTAATGGCATTCCTTCCGCTGTCTTGAAACCTGGAAGAGGACTTCGGCAAGGTGACCCTCTTTCCCCATACCTCTTTATTCTAGCTATGGATGTCCTTTCTCACCTCCTAAAAAAAGCTGAGACTGAAAATTTAATTTCTGGAATCACTATTGCTAGAGATGCCCCTCCTATATCACACCTTCTTTTTGCAGATGATATTATTCTTTTTGCTAAAGTTGACATGGCAGAAGTATATGAATTAATGAAGGTGCTAAACTCCTTTACTAAAGCATCAGGTCAAAAAGTAAATATTTTGAAATCAGGCTTAATCTTCGGAAGTAAAGTCCTGCCTCAGCTAAAAAACCAGATCAGTCAAGTTCTAAATATACAAGCCTGGAGTGAACCAGCTAAATATCTGGGCATTCCAGCCCATTGGGGAAGATCAAAAGTGGCTGTTCTTACTTGGATAAAGGACTCCATCATGTCAAAAATGGAGGGGTGGAAAGCAAAACTTCTAAATCCAGCCGGGAAGGAAGTATTGATTAAAGCAGTGGTACAAGCTATACCCACCTATGCTATGGCCATTTTGAAATTTCCTAAGACATTCTGTAATTCAATCTGTTCGAAAATTGCAAAATTCTGGTGGACAAATAGTGGAAAAGAATGTGGCATCCATTGGAAGAGTTGGCAGGTACTGACTAAAAGTAAAAGGAATGGGGGCTTGGGATTTAGAGACTTCTCATACATGAATTTAGCCTTATTGGCTAAACAAGCTTGGAGGATAGTTAATCAGCCAGATTCTTTATGGGTGAGGTTCTTAAAAGCAATCTATTTTCCAAATCAGACATTTTTTGAGGCAAAAAAGAAAAAACGGATGTCATGGATCTGGGCTAGCATTATGGAAGGGCGTGATTTTCTAAAAGCTAATGGGAGATGGTCTGTTGGGGATGGCCAATCTATCCGAATTTGGCAAGACAAGTGGTTACCGAATAGTGCAGATCTTTCTACCTCTATAAATGTTGATGAGTCAAAAGTAAGTACTCTTATTGACTCAAATAGCAAGCAATGGGATGTGGAGGCATTGAGACAAAAACTACCCCCCCAAATGGCTATTCAAGCTATTCAAACCCCAATTAGTGTCATGGGGTCCCCTGACAAATTTATTTGGCCTTTTACTCAAGATGGAAGCTACTCAGTTAAAACGGGATACCATGTAGTCTATGATGGCAATCAACATTACATAAATGGACCTTCCAGTTCTACAATACTATCCTCATCATTTTGGAACAGGCTGTGGAACATAAGAACGGCGCAGAAGATTAAATTATTTCTGTGGAAAATGTGTAATAATGCATTACCTGTCAGAGAAGCTCTTTACAAGAGGAAGCTGTTAACTTCACCTCTTTGCCCAATTTGTAATCTTGAAGTTGAGACAATTGAGCATACATTGCTTCTGTGTTCTTGGACTCAGCCAGTGTGGTTTGGTTCACAGCTCCAGTTGACTCCTTCTCCTGAAAATGTCACTAGGATTGATATTTGGTTAAACTTGCAATTTGAGGTTATTAACAACCAAGGGCCATTCAAGGAACAGGGGTGGGCTTTACTGGCTAACACCTTATGGTTGATATGGAAAAGAAGGAATAAATTTACCTTCCAGCAAGAGCCTCTGAATCCTTTGCTGGTTATAAATCAAGCGTCTGGCATGGTGAAGGAATTTTTTGATCAAGTTCCGCCTGTGCATCGTGCGGTAAATGATTCCTTCAGAGCTGTGAAGAATTGGAGGCCGCCTCTATTCAATGGATTAAAATGCAATGTTGATGCAGCTTTTCATAAAGACTCCGGAATGGGAGCCATAGCAGCGATAATTAGAGATAAAACTGGAACTATGGTCACAGCTTCAGCTCAAAAAATTTGTTGCTCTTCTAGCTTAGTTGCTGAGGCCCTAGCTATAAGGGAGGGGCTGAAATTAGCAAACAATTGTTTATGTGAATCCATTGTTTTGGAATCAGACAACCTGAAGATCATTGAAGCATGCAGAAATAAAAAAATCATAGGGGAAATAGCCACTGTTTTGGAAGATATTGAAGCTCTAAAAAATATGTTTATCACGTGTGGGTTCACTTGGACTCCATGGGAAGGGAATCGCGTGGCTCACCATATAGCACAGCTCGCTATGACTGGAACTCTTGGACAAGATTGGGTTGTCGAAAGACCTCCATCTATTGTCCAGCTCTTGAAGCTTGATTGCAATCTCCAACATTGAATTTCGGATACTATTTGTCTCATTTGTAGAGCGTTCATCTGGCCAATTGTGGTTATGTCTGCTGGGAGCCATCCTTATCGCATTGGTCACCGCAAGCATCATGGAGCTTCTAGAATCGAGATGTATGTTTTTTGGCTGTTTCTAGCTTGTTTCTGGTGGTCTATATCCTGGGAAATTGGCCAATGACGGTAATTGTGAGTGCTGAAATTTCGTGAATGTCATTTGGGTGCTAAGGGCTGATATCTTTGGTCTATGTATTGGGCTCTTTTTCATGCACTTGTATTGGGCTCTGTCCCTTGCGATGTACCTCAGACCAAAAAAAAAAAAAAAAAAAAAAAGTTAAGTTATTCAAATTGAAATAGAGAGAGTATTTATTAACCTAGCTTAATCCACGTTTAACAGTCCAAAAATAAACATATTTCTTGTAACTGCAATATAAGTTTGATTTTAAAAATGCAAGTAAACTGTTCATCACACAAAGCTCAATAATTCCAAAAATTTATACATAAGAATAAATTAATGCAGAGAGAAGCACATCAGTTAAGCACATCCTCTGACTTTATAGTCTATACTACTATATATTTCTATAATGTGCCCGGTTTTGTTTCAAGCTCTTGTCAAGCATATTTGTCTTTGTTATCCTAGTATATAATTCTAAGCAGCTATATGTAGATCATGCTCATACACAAATGAAAACTCTACGCCAAGACTGGGTATAAAACGTAACAAAAAGGTGTTTTTGACTACACACAATGGATTGAGTTTGCATAAGTTGGGCTTCTTGTATTAGAAAATAATATGATAGAGACCTTAGACATATTTATTGGAGATATTCCGAAATGGACCTGATATGCAGTCCACGCGATGAATTAATCAAAATTATCACATATTTTAAATTACATATATATGGGGGGAAAAAAAAACCCACGCAAACTATATATGTTTAGAATGCATAACTCTGGGCCACACAGTTCATGGCGCATACATGGTCTATTTGATCCATCCCTTTTTTTTTTAAACCTTTGAAATACATGCTTCCTTTTTTTGTGTGGAGAAATTGTGAATTATCAATGCAACTTCGATTTAGCAGAATAGCAAACGGCCTCACGCGATTTGAGTTCTGAAAATTAACTCATTACACTTCCACAAGTGGTTCTGGCTTCGATTTTGCAATTAACCCACTTAAACTTTTGATATATGATAAACTATCCAGTTTCAGGCTTTCAAATTTAGCAATTGATCATATAATTATTGAGTATTTGAGTTTATAGGAAATAATTAATCATATATATATAAAAATCACAAATAATTATTTGACAAAACCTCAAAATTCAATTGGATTAATTATGATTAAAAAATTATGCAAACTATATGTTTATCAGAAAGTTAAAATTAAAGCGGGTAATTTATAACTTTACACTTTTAAAATGTAAGTTGATTGATTAGTAGGCAGATAGTGATATTTCTAGTTCAAAGTTCCTCCCAGCCACCAAGTTTGCAGAACAGATATACATACAGCCATTTTTTTCTTAGCTGGAAAACGCGTACTTGTGTCGGCCAAAGTCAAATAAAACACTGGTGCCCCTCCCTGGGAAGTATCCCGCGGCTTTCCATTTGCAGGTGTGATATTTGATGTTCCTGCACTAGGATTTTTAGTTCTATTTTCTTAAGAATGTGTTATTGTGTATTAATTCCGATAACTTTTAATTGTCATTTAAAAAAGAATAGTTTATTTTATGAGATTAATCTTCATATACTATTAATGTAAAAAATTTATATTGTTGTCAAATCAAATATTTCTATTTAAAAGATTTTTAAAGTAATAAATAGTTAATTCAAATATTTATACTGATGTGATAATATATGATTAAATATTTGTTTAAAATTTTTTTATATTGATAGTACATAAAAATTAAATATTGTATATCTTAATAAAAAAATATTATTAGTTTTTCAAATTTACTATTCACACAATTCTAAATATAATATTAATTGAAAAATATAGTATGAAATTAATAGAATTAATTAAATTGCATATAAAAAATTTAAATAAAAATGCTTTAGTAAACATATTTCGTAGTTAAAGCTTAATTTATATTTCTTATTTTTTCTTGCATATAAATAAATTGAGTGATGAAAAAGAGTGGTAATGAGTAATATAATAAGATTTCTCTTCACACATTTATTATTCTTTCTTCGGACATCCAAATTAAATTTAGCAAAAATTTTTACAAGGAATAACTCAAAACACATAACATGCATGTGAACATAAAACTAATGAATTGGAATATATAATATATAAATAATAAAAAAGGATAGTAACTTCAAAAATAGTGCATCATTAAAAAATATATTCATTTAAAAAACTTATGTGCCATAATTTAGTTAGATATTATTTTTAAATTCAATTAATTTTATATACGGTTGGGATGAAATTTGATTAAATGACATTTCATATCCTAATAGCATGGTCATTAGGCCTCTAGACATGTGCTAGAATAAAGTCTCAATAATCCTGTTTTTTCCATTTTTTCTTTTTTTTTTTTTTGCCCCAGTAGTCACTGGTTTTTCAAATTGATATGAATATGAAATTAAAATGATATTCTTGAGTAAAAGACAACTCGTGGAATTAGCATTTAAAGGGAAAAATATTGTGTGTGCTATGAAACAAAGTATTCTTATAGTTTAAATATGTTTTTTGTATCTGAAAGTATAGTATATGTTAGTTTTGGCCTCTCAAAAAAATTGGTCTTCTATTTTTAAAAATCAAACGTATATAAGTCGTGTCACAGATTAAAAAAAAAAACATAATTGTTTACGTTTTTTAATGATCATTTACTCTCTTTTTTTTTTTTTTTTCAAAAAATGAGCTATTTAAGATATATAAAATTATTTTGAGAGACTACAATTAGAAAATAATATATTTTCATCGGCTAGAAATTTATGTAAACCTATTCCTATATATGATAACACCAAATTATACAATGCTTAAGGAATTATTCTCATAACAATATCTGCAGAAAAATTTTCTTTCTGTCAGCTCTGTAGAAAACCTTTGAAAAAACTGTAAATAAATAAATGAAAAACAAACATGCTGTAGGTCCATTCCAACCTTGCGCGTGATACCTGGTGGTCCTTCCTTGTCCATTTCATTTTGCTCTTGGCCCATTTTGGTTTCCATTTTCACCTGTGCATTTGGTTTTGCCTTTATAAATTTAGTTTTGGTGATTTTAATTTTACTAAAATTGATTTTAGTCGAACGTAGCTTTTAAAAATAAAATGACTTATGTTTGACATTTTTATTTAAAAATTGATTTTGACAATATTGGATGAATGAACTACAAAAGCAACTCAAAGTTGTGTCTAATAAAAATCAATTATATAGCAACAACATTATTTGAGAAAAAATAAACATAAAATCAAATAAGTTTGCAAAATAAATAAATTTAATTTTATGATTACAAACCCAGTTTGAATTAGTAGAAGTGTGAACACATAACCAAACAGCATAGGTAGCATTGTCAGGCTCGTCTCTCGTTAATAAAATTACAATTATAATCACTTTTATTTGGGGTAAAAAGCGAGAGATAGAGTGTTTTTATTTATGACTATTTTATAAAATATTATTTTAAAATTTTTTAGACTATTTTAATAAATTTTTTAAACAAATTAAAAATAATAAATTTTCGATATTTTATAGGAAATAGGCAAGTGTTACTTTTCCTGGATAAAAGAAATTTGTAGATAAAAATAATTTTATTAATTACATCCAAAACTCCAATATAAATAATGTTAATTTAAACAATTAAATTTCTCAATGAATTACATTATTCACCTAAATACTATTAATTTATTGAAGTTCTTAATTAACTAAAGTAATGGTACATATATACCCTATCATAATACATGCTTAGGTTTATTTAATATTTTTTAAAATATTTTCTCAAAAGCTTTTTTTAATAACATTTTAGTTAGAAATTATTTTGAATATAAAATAAGTTAGTTAAAATAAATAAAGGTTCAGAGAGGAGTAGAGTTGAAATATTAGAAAAAACAATTATTAGAAGGACTTCTTAGTGCCAAAATAATTAATCTTAAAGTAATGTATGTAAGAATTAAAAAAAAAAAAAAATAATGAATGTAAAAGTATCCTAAAGATTAAAAATAAAATTACCAAAAGTCCTATGACTAACATTTGTCCCAATTGAACTTCCCGCAACTGATGAAAAAGGAAGATGTTTCCTAATTATGCAAATGGATTAGGATTTTTTTTAAGTGAATATTTTTATAAAATAAAAAAGGAAAGAAAATACCGAATTTTTTTATTTTATAGGGATATTCACTTTATAATATTCAAATTCTATCCCAATGCTAGAGCAAAGGTTGATAATTTCGAAATCGAAAAAAAGTTTAACACCATTTTTTGTTCTATGCATGTGCTCTAGATTTTGATTTTAGTTTTTATATTAACAAATTTTTAGTTTAGATCTTTATAATAGTACTTTATTAAAGAGTTAGTTCCTATTGTTAGAAAATTATTAGATAATATTAATTTTTACTAATATAACTAATGAGATCTTATATAAATATGATATATTATTAATATAAGAATTTAATTTAAATACACCGATAGTGTAAAATAGTTTTATATTATTAACCAATAAAAATAATAGAAAGTGTCAACTTATAAAAAATAACTACCCATTATAATGAGTGATCTACTATAATTTCCTATATTTTTCTATTTTTATTGGTTGATAATATAAAATTATTTTATACTGTCAATATATACTAATTAAACTCTTAATATAATTATGAAACACTCATTTTAGGCCTTTCTAAATATGAACCAACCCTTTTCCGAAAATTTAAAAACAACTGAAATGATATCGAAATAATTATTTTTAGACTTGAAATGACTTCAACTAGCTTTTAGTATATCGTATATCAATTTTTATCAGCCATATTAATAAAAATTAATATTATCTATTACTTTTCTAACGACAGAAACTAATTTAATATTATTATAAAGACGTAAACCGAACCTTTCTAGTAAATAGAGTCAGAAACCCATCACACCGTTACGTGTTAACGAGATTAACTAACGTGCGCCACTTGCCATTTTGAACCATGTCCATGATCTGTCTTCTTCCATTGCTAACCGTCCGATCGGAATCTCAACAACGTAACCCAACGACCAAGTTATTGTTGACGTTTACGAAAACCCAAAATAGATGCAAATTTGATAAAATAGTAAAATAATCTCAACGACCATGAATTTCACTTCCATCCAAAATTTACTTGTGTGTTTTGAATTAAAATAATTTTAGAATTTATTTTTGATAAATTGTTAATTTAAAATTTTATATTATTATTACATTTTATGTACTTTTTATTAAATTACAAGACTTACTAGAGTTAAATATTTTATAATATAATAATCTAAATTAAATAGTAATATAAGATTTAAATAATTTTAAAATATAATATATAAATATTAAAAAAATTTAACCTTAATATACTGTGGATATAAAAATTTTTACACAACTATCTAATTTAATAATTATATTAGTAAAAATATTTAATTTTTATATTAATTATTTCAAAAATCTTAATATAATGTAAAAATTTTTATATTGTAGTACATTAAAATTAATCTTATATAATAATAAATAATTAAATAATAAAATTAATTTTAATATATTGATAATATAAAAAATTATTTAATTAAATTATTTATATTTATAAAATTTTTAAAATAACAAATTGGGTTTGTACTTTTTATATAGGATTTGAGTTATATATATAACAAGATATGGGAATTAAGAAGAATTTACATTGATATGGTATAAATAAAAAAAAAGTATTTTTTCAATTGAATTTAGAATTTCTAATTTCACCTTTTTAAAATTCAAAAATTCTAATTTTAATAAATCCTATATCAATATAAATTTTTTTAATTTCTATTTTTTAATATATTTTTTATCCAAATATTAGTAAAAAAACTATTAAATAATTAAATTAAATATTTTTATAAATATAATAATATATAATTGAATCGGAACATCAAATTTAAATTTTTATATATTAGAGGTGCATACAAAGTAAATCTTTAAATAATTATATAAAAATACTTTTTCTACCCTATATCAGGCTTAAATTAAAAAATAAAAAAGCAAGACGCACTTCACCTTTTCTAGTTTTCCTAGTCCCATCTACTATTGTTTGCAAGCAAATCCTTTTCTGACTCTTAATTTCAGAGCGCGTGGAGAATTTTTTTTAAATATTCTCTGAATTGCAGAAACTTGTTTTGTGTGCTGTGTGATCTGCCAGTGATCCCTGTTCGTTTTTCGCTCTTTCATTTTCAACGTGTGGGTTGCTTGTACTGTGCGTGCATCAATTCCGATTCTGGCCGTGGATTGTTTCCACTCTGCAGCCATAAGATTTTCCGTCACTTTCTCGAGAAAGTTATCTTCTTTCCCTTGACATTAATAAGATTCTCACACTGCTCTTGCATTATTAACCAGGGTCGGGGTTAGCTCGTTCTTCCATTTTCCTTGAGCTTCCCCTGTTTTTTTCTCAGCGTTGACCTCGTTTGTTTGGTTCCTCCAAAGTCTTGATTTTCGGGCAAATGGGTCAAATGGGTTTCTTTCAAAATCCAAAATTTCTCTGAATTTTGGATTGAATTTTTTTAATTCTTTTTTTTTTTTTTTCGGGTTGCTGTTGTTGTTGATGGATAGTGAGTCCACGAAGGAAGCTAATGGTGGCTGCGTGAGTAACAGCAAGCCTGTGGCTGTGGCTTCTTTGGATGGTGTTAAGGTCGAAGAAGGACATGCCAATGGAGAAGATGATAGTGACTCCAATTCCTTGTTGCCACCCCGCAGAGGAGGAATGTCACGGAAGTCAGATAATAAGACACGTAGTAGGAAAGTGCAGTGGAACGATAAGAATGGAAACAAGCTGGTTGAGGTGTTGGAATACGAGCCAAGGTAACTTGTGTGTGCTAAATTTTTGGTCAATCACAACCACAGTCACATGTACTTCTTTGATTAGAAATTTGAATTTTGTGTTCTGTTAATCTCCTTTGATTTATTATTTTGATTTTGATTTTTTTATTTTTTTTTGGTTTCCCCGGGGGGGGGGGGGGTTTGGTTCATTTCATAACTACTTTCCATTTTTGTTACCTGCTATAACTGAAACTTTAATTGTGTGGAGGATCAGTTTGGTTGTATTTTGATGTAAAAAAAAAAAACCGTAGAATGGTTTTGTTTTTCTTAATTTTAGTGGAAGTGGCGAAATTTTAGAGGATCTTCTTTGCTAAGTTTCTGGGAAGTAATAATGACTTCTCTTTTAATCTAATTTTGCATAGGGAATTTTTCATAAATAAGCTGCTTTTTTACAGTAAGTTGATGAAATCTGCTGAAACTTTCATGTCTGTTATCTTCGTGTTTATTATCTCTGAAATCTGAACTAAGTTTCTCTATTTAGCTCTGGTTGGAGCGTTCGGTTGTGTTTCTGATGATTATCTATAATTTCAAATTGCATAAATTCTAGTTATAAGGGTATAACGCATAAGCTGATGCAGCTTTCAAGTCTCTGGCTGAAATTGCAGGTAGAAATTGGAATGAGGAACTGATTGGTTTGGGTTGCATCATTTTGTAGTACATATTTTTCTGATATAATATGTGTACGGTGGTGATTAGTTTTGTTGGGGTCTTTAGGAGTTATTTGAACCAACATATTCTTCCTAATTTAGACATATTTTGGCTTCTTTTTCTTCTATTTTCATCATTTTTCTGGTCTTTTCTGTCAGTGCTGTAAATTTCCAATTTATGAAATTATAATTTCACATTTTAGTTTTATCCAGTTTTTACTTGGCTTTTGTATTTTTTTTTTCCCGGGTTTCGATCAATATCAACCTACTTGATATTTTACAAGGCCTTCGACTTTCTTTAGCGCTATTGGCTATCCTCATACAAGTTGGCCTTCGTATCATGTCATGTCTTGGAGTTTGTATCAAATCATATTCTGACCTGCAAACTTTAAGTCCTCACACTTTCAAGTTTGCTTTGGGTAGGAGACAGCTTGTAGGGCTTCTTTTCTTTGTGGCAATCTACAAATTCAACGTTTGGAGGATTCTCTTTAACAGATGTTCGATAGGATTGCAGTTCAGTTTGGTATTTCTTTTCCATTTTTTAACCCGTCTTTTCTCATTATTTTTCTTAAGTGGAGGATATTTTGTTCTCTGTTAAGTGCTACTCTCTCTCATTTAATAACAAGTCTCTTATGTCGTGCCAGTTCCAGGAAAAAGTGTGAATACTTCTAATTTTCTCTTAAGAACCTATGACAGAGTTAAAAAGATTAAAGAACATTACATAAAACGTGAAAATTAAAAAAGAAGCTGCATTGGTTAAGACTTCATGCGGGCTTGTAAAATATCAGAGAAGAATCTTGCCTCCATAGGTTAGATCTTGCCAAAGAAGGCCTGTCCTGCATTGATAGTAGATAGAGCCACATTTTTAAGGTGATTATGAAGATTCACCTGCCAACTGAAGCATATCTCTTGATGACTATTTAGATATTTCTATTCTCTTTTTATTAGAAAGCTCATGGTCATGCATGCCTTCCTTTGAACTTATTTTTGTAAGCCTAATGCAATGCAGCAACGGTGCATCACTGAATTACAATGTGGTCTTGCTTTTTTTTCTTTTTCCTTGCATGATCTATTATTATATCGATGTAACTTGATTTGTGGATGTATCAATGTGGATACTTTTATAGTTTGCCCTATACAACCAAAGACTTGATCCCTTTTTAAGATTTATTGTTAGACATTCCTCCTATTCCTATTAAGCTTCCTGCTAATTTTCCAGCATTTTATCAGGCCAATCCTTCATGGATTCATTTACTTTTTCTTTCACAGTGTTTTTTCACATTCCTGGACTGATCATAAAATGGAGAGAAGAAGAGGTGTAAAATTGAAAATGGTAATAATCTCTTATGGTCCTCTGAAAAGGGTCCTGGGAAGTAACTTTGTTTAGTTGCTTGTGACCACCTGAGCAAGTGAGCATAAGCAATTGCAATGACGTATATTAGGGATATAGCTATAGTGGAATACACCTTGGCAAATGATGCAAGGAGATGCATGGGCTTAAGATATGACTGAGTAGGAATGAATAATGGTCTTATTTTACAGTGCTTCTAGAACTAAAGAAATGAACAAACAGAACTGTTAAAAATAGCAAATACATGGCTTAGATGCTTGATGGGATTCATAAGACAAATATTAGGAGAAAGAGAATTTCAGTCCTTATCTATATAGAAACAGCAATAAAAATTGATGCATCTGTTAATATGGATAAACTCATGATTCTTATAAAAACTATGGGAGAAAGTGAGAGCGGAAATTGACAAAGGAAGTGGTAATTTTTTAGGACTGTTCTTGTTTTCTGGCATGGGAATATATTACATGGAAGCCATTTAACTCTGGGTGACTCATTTCATCTTTCTTTTTCTTGATTTACATAAATGTTCAGCTACATGTGTAGTTAATGCAAAGGTTAGAACTGACAGGAGCTGCTCCTAAATATGCTGGTTGAAAAAAAGAGAGAAGGAATAGAAATATAACTGAAATTTTCTTACTTACTGGGGATACAAGTTCAAATCATTTGCAGTACTGCCAGTACAACTTCAATGTAGCAAAACAAAATTGAATATGATAATCAACCGTAGACGTGTCATATATCCAAAGTGATCTCACATTTGGTCTCCCAATTGTGTGTGCAGTGACGTCAGTGACTCAGAGGATGAGGATGAAGATGATGATTCTTGTATGTGTTCAATAATGTAGAGAGCATCTCAGGCTGTCTCAAACTTTCTGCTGGTTGAGGGAGCATTTTCGGGGCTAAGAGGCCCTGAGTTTGAAGTAAATATGATGAATCTGCGCGTTTGGTCTTGGGAAAAACTCTTCAATAACCAAGATAAGCAAATCGTCATGTTTGCCAATCTACGGATCCAGTTCATCTGAATTGTTGCATGAGTTCTCGGAAATAGATCCTCTCAAGTGAAAATTTCACATGATTTGGTCATGTGCTGATTTTCACCATTGACTAGATTCTTTTGTGGGCCCTAAATTAGGCTTCACCTTTCTAATCAATAGTAAAAAATTTACACAAGATCACCTCATGTAAAATTTTTATATAAGAGGATCCATTATTTTGAGTTCTCCATGCAGATCAAAGTGCACATATTGCTTCCAGCAATGAAGCAATATGATTTGGGCAGTGCTGATAGCAGCACGACTTCCATGTATGTAAACTTAAAAAGAGTTTTTTCATGTGTAGTCACATGTACACTTTCTTTAAGAATTGTGTTTCAAATTAAAGAGTAGATACGTTGCTTCTTTTTGCTTTTGTTTTCACAATTACTCAATGTGGAACGAATTTCATGATTCAAATGTTCTCAGTTAGTTGTGCTGAAAAGGGTTCTTTGGTTTCGCTTGTGCCATTTGCCGTAGAGCAGCATGTGCTCCTGGAGTTCATCTTGAGTTATACTTTTTATATACCAACCCGTATTGCGTGCACAAGTGTATCCCCTAGTTGATTCAAATATTTCTTTGCAAAATATCTTTAAGAAGACTATGTCAGCTTAAATATATAATAATATCGTCTCAAGATTGTGTACCTCCATCATGTTGAAACAACTGAACAGTTTCTGATATGAAGCACATCTGTGAGCAGTTATGCATAAAATCAATTCTATATCTGCAATCACTGTATATAAGATTTGAGCATACCTCAAATTACATAGCTCAAAGTCTCAAACAAGTAGACATAACTAGAGACAAAGAAAAACTTTCCATTGATCACAACGTACCACCATTCATCAAACAAAACAAAACACAAGATAAAAAGAATTAGACACACAAATAAAATAAACTGAAATCATCCCAACGGGCACATGCTGATTTGCTGAATGAAAAATCAACAGAAGAATCAAAATTTAATGCATCCTTCTTTAAAATTGGCTTCCACCAATAGGCTGGTAGTATTGTATTGCCCTCTCCTGTGTGATTCTTCACCAACTACAAATTGCCGTGTCAAGTCCACTGAATTAATATTTACCAAATCTTTATTTATTTATTTATTTTTTTGTTCATCGCCACGGTCTCATCATTGACAATGAATTGTGGTCTTAGGGACATTATTGTAATTAGGAGAAATTAACCAGTTTGAAAGACTAGCATCAACTGCAATTTCTGGCAATAGAGGCTTGGTCTGAAGGACATTTGATTCTAAGCTGCAAGGTGAGAAATTCATGCTTGCTTCAGGGACCAAGGGCATGCTTGTCTTTTGCTCTGATGATGGAACATTCTCCTTCCTCCTGTGCTTGCTTGATGGCACTTTTGCTTTGATTGCTTTCCACTGAGTGAGGTTCTCCACAGGACTCAGAACAGAATGCATGTTTGTGCTTCTGTCCCGTCCACTTAAATTGGACTTCATCTCAGTGTTACTTGGAGCAAGTGGCTTCTGATTCCTTACCCTGTCTTCTGCCACGGAAGAATAGCATGAATCTGACAATTCCTTCTGCCTAGTGTTTTGATCATACACTTCAGCCTCATCATTCTCTAGACTTTCATCACTACCACCATCATCACAATCATACCCATCATCAAACTCTTCATCATCATCATCATCATCATACTCATCAATATCAGATTCCTCATATGCTAGATCATCCTCCTCATCATAGTCTTCACTACTGCAGTTATAATATCTATAATTTGGAGGGTATCTCAAGGCTGCAGATCCTTCTTCCAAGATGGGAGCCACTGGTTCTGCAGTGTTGTTTTCATTTTCTTCTTCTTCCTCATTATCCAGTACTTGATAAGCTGTGGGGTTTGGCTCATATATCTGTACATTCAGATTAAAGGTAACTTTCTTCTTCTTCTTGCTTTTGACACTATTCTTCTCCTTACATTCATCTCTTTTCCTAACAAATAAAATAAATAAATTCATTGATAAATAAAAATAATTAATCCATTATATGCACACACGAAATATTTATAGTACTAACCTGAAATCAGAATATGGGACTATGGATTTTTCTGTTATGGCAAAAGCTTCATAGTTTCCATATTTCTGCAAGATGAAAGAGAACACAAGTCTATTTTAACTAAGAATCTAGCTGAAATATGAAAAGGGTATTTCTTAAACAGCACAAATAATGAACAAAAAGAATGGAATAGCTATGACATGACGAAAAGCTTGAAGATTTTGTTGTGCTTACTTGGTTTGCAGCTAGAACATTGTAGAGGGTCTTTCTGCGCTTTCTTTTGTTGGATAAACCAAAACATGCCATAAAACAACCCATCTCTATTGGGAAGAGAAGGAGGAGGAGGAGGAGGGTGAGGAATATTTGTGGTTGATATATTTATTATGGTGGCGTATAATGAGAGCAACTCAAATGAGTAAATGGCACTGCATGCCACAGAGAGAGACAAGAGGTGAGAACATGTGACGAGTTTAAAGGCCGTTTGGCTCCAAAGAATTTCGAAAAGAGTAACGTTAGGCATTTAATGATGATTGTGGGCACAATAGTTTTCTTTTTTAATAATAATAATAATAAAGAGAGAAGGGAAGAGTAGGGACAGACAGCACAAGTTGCTGTGTCTCAGATCTGAAAATATGCAAACTGCGGCTTGAATCTTTTACTCCCCTATGTATATGTTCTCACTTATTTTTGAGAAATTCTCGGGTATTCTCGGTTAAAAAAAAAAAATTCATGTTTTATATTGTTTATATTGTAACATATTAAGCCAATTGAGGCAAAGTAGCTAACAATTTCGACCAACTCCATGTTGCTAACATGTTCTAGGCTTAATAAGTTATAAATGGTGCATAGCACAAAATTTTCTTGCCAGCATTTAACAATTTCTCTTTATTTATTTTTCTCTTTTGTTTCTCTTTTTGGATAATTATGCTCTTAACTTTTTCTTTTCTTTTTCTTTGTGGTTTAACGTCCAAGAAATTGGCTCCAGCGTTCCACAGCGAGAAAAGCCTACTCCATTTCAAAAGTGCAATATGTTAAAGTGGCAAGTCCAATTGGATGACTTCATAAAAAAAACCAGCACACAACAATACTAAAATTTGTAAAGTTATTCATAAAATGACAATAGAAAAACTAGTATTCTCTTAAAAATATTGACCTGACAACTCATTAATTTAGCTAACAAGTTAACTGATCCAAATTAATTTGACTATAAATTTGGGCATATAGTTAAACCATAATCCATTAAATACTCAATTGGCAGTCGGACATGTCAGATCATCCATTAGGATTAATAACAATACTTTATCTAATTGATCTCTAGAGGCAGTCAATCCCTTGCTAAATTACTTTGCCACCCTTCAAAATAAAGTCTTGCTTTTGAAACAAAAAGAAAATTAAAGTCTTGCTTGGTTGGCCTGTATAAAATGCCCAGCGGATCGCATTTTGTTTTTATACTTCGATGCCATATCTAAGCCATATGAGCCAGCTTTGAGCATTCAAATACAACTTGAAACACATTCTGCTTTTGATCTACAAGAGTTATTGTCCTGTACTATGATGTATTACAATAACTTCCCTCCAAGTAATGCTATGTGGGACCATCTCATATCTCACAGGAGAATTCAAGGCTACACTTTGAATCTATCACTTTTGATTTTTGTTTTTTGTTTTTTTTTTTTTTTAATTTTGAGTTACTGTCTCATTTTATTAAAAGTAAAGAAGAATAAAATTCTTTTTTTTTCCAAAAAAAAAAAAAAGAACAATAAAATTTAGCACTCGCTAGTGGAGCTCTACCGCTCTAGCATGCGAATTAAAGATGTGCTCATATTTTGCATAAGGACAGACATTTTGACCTGTCCAGCCTTTATTTCGATTGCGGATCTTATAAACTCGGCCCTTAGCGGATTAGAGAAGTGTACAATTCATTGACAATCTAGGATAGAAAAAGTAGATAATAAAATAATACAAATGAGAGCTCCTCCCATGGCTTAAGTATGCAAATTAGTGTGGAATCAATCCTTAAATAAATTTGATGGAACACTGTCACTACCTTCATATGTGGATTTACGGTTGGATAGTAAGGGATCTGGTGTCAAGTGATTAGAAGCCCTAAAGTAGAGTCTGGGTAGCAGGGTGGGTCATGCACTATTGAGTGTTGAAGTTGCAATCAATGCCTATGACATAGCTGAGGAAACATTGGAAGTGAGATAGGCCTATGGATGAGGTATATTATAGATAGGAAGAGCATGTTGAGTCTGATTCTGAACAAGTTGTTGCTAAGAAGGATTTTCGTAATGAGGATCTTGGCACTGAGTGGTCGTTATGCTCACTCTGGAGCTCCAATTGCTGCGAGTTGATCCACAACTCTCTTTTTCTCGATCAAGTAGGAATTCATTCCAGCACGTTTCTTTGTGCTTTCCTCAATTGAATTGCTTTAGCAGGTGCACTTTGGCACGCGTTTGTGATGACAAAAAAAAAAAAAAAACTTGTCAATTTTCTCCCAAATCTGATAGGAGGAGACACAATTAACCTTGCGAAAACGAATTGATTAGGGAAGCTAGAAGCCACAGTAACAGAAGATTGTGTTGTTGCTCCCAACTTGCAAAAATTCAAAGCTATAGTTACCTGAAATCGCATCAACATTGGAGTTGTACATCTGTGGAATCTACTCTTTATGGAGATGATTGATATGTTGCAACCTGTGGCCTTTGATCGTTGCAATTGCTTCTTGTTGATAGTTCTTATAAGTTAGTTTGTTAGAGTATATGGAGTTTGTTACAAGTTATTGATTGAGGTCAGCTAGAGAGTTGTAATTAGTGAGTAATTGGTTACATTTATCGTATTACATAAGTTATGTACTAGATCTATTGTAATTATCCGTTACTATTTACTAAAATTTCACATTTTCAGTTTTCTCTTAATTCTTCAAATTTTCATATCCTAGGATTCTCTACCGTGGATTTTAACATAGTTTGATTGAAATCGAATTGTAAAAGGCATGTGATGAGAAGGAAGGTGAAAAAGAAGAAGAAAATGCAGACGAAGGTGAAGGTGGCGGAATTGGAGAAGATGACGTAAGTGGAACCTCTATGAATTGAAAAATAAGCTCTAGATACCATATGAGAGCTCAAAACAAGGAAAAAGAACCGACCTGAGTCCAAAGAGAATCAAGAGAAAAGAATGAGATCAAATAATTGGAATATTTCCAAAGTATTAATGTGTACTGTAAAATTGAAAACTAACTCTTGAAATTAACTCAACTAATCAAGTAGTCAATTATTCCTAACACAATCTAAATTGAATAATATTATATAATATAACTTTTTCTTGTTAAATTTATTCTTTTACTTATAATAATTTTAATTTATTATATAATTTTTTTATTTATGCATCATTCTCACTTTAACATCATTTTATATATGCATAATAAATGAGATAATTTTATATTTTATTTTATTGATTTAAGTTAATTTTAATTTATAATATTCTAAATATAAAATTTTATTTTATTAAAAATCAATCAAATCGATCCAATGCAAAACCAAACCGCAAGCTACACTACAAATGCACAAGAAAGCACTATGTGAAAAAACATTCCACAAATGAAGGCATCAAATATATGTATTATGGATTATAATATAATTAACCTTTCATTGATAAAGTTGGAAATATTGTTATATACCACATCGGCGGCCAGGCCCACCAAAGAGAAAAGCTTGATTATATTCAAGTCCTTCGTCGCCATGGTACCGCAAGTCATAGCAACTAGAGATAGTGTCACAATATGACTTCATGTTTTTAGGAGTTACTTCAACTTCGTTGTAGTTTGAATCCACAATTTCAAGTGTTGCCATAAAAGCTGAGTTACGGAATAGAGTCTGAGGCAATTTCCCACTGCCCATTGGGGGACTAATCATATTAGGTGGAGCAAAGGTTTCGCCACCATATCTAATCAAAGATGATCCCTTACTTAAGTGAGTGAATATTTCTTTAGGCCAATACCCAATGTTTCCATAATCTTCATCACCAGATAAACTCACCCACCAATGACCCGTTACTTTATCCTACAAGCAAATATTGATACATTAAAATGTAACACAAGTTATAGTAGTAGATAATATATGAACCAATCATAGCTAAGGGAACGAAGTTTAATTTAAAGTGCACTAATTAATTCAGCATGTGGTATTGATACTTTAATTTATCTATTATAATCAATATTAACTATTTCATTTATAACTTTTTATATCACAAAATAGACAAAATGAAGCATAATTACTTAAGTTATGACTTAATCAAAAAAGTTATTAGTTGTGAATAGTATAAGAAATGTTGAATCACTACATCATTATCAAATTAACAGATATAATTTGTCCAAAAAAAAAATACCTGTTTGACTTTGACAGTAATAGTATATTTGTCACGTGTTCCTATTGTGGAAGAAGGCTCAAGGGTTCCTCCTAAGGCATGTTTTGGGTTGACTTGCACAAAACCTGGGCACCGATTATTAAAGCATCCTGTTATTTGAAAATTATCTGCCTGTACATATATATATGAATTAAACATAACCACTCAAGGCAAGTTATTTTAAAAAGATAATATATTAAAATGGAATTCTTACAGTCCAATAACCAGTTAGTCGTAATCGACTATCACCATATAAATTTGGATGAACCTGAGACATCAAGTCAATGAAGGGATATTAGATTAAAAGTGAACATAGATATTAAACATAGTAAATAAAACCAATAAAGAGAGAAGTCCTTCCTTTTAATAACAATTTCATAAAACAAAAATATTTTATTTTGACATAAAGATAATATAATGAAGATTAACTTACACCAGAACCGATTTGTATACTATTAAGTTCTGTAGGAGGACCACTTTGAAACCAAATTTGAGATAAGCTATATTGATTCAGTTGTAGTGAAAGATTATACAGACTGATTGCCGCACTTGCTCCATGGTACGTTGCATTTTGGGTTGTATCGAGCATAGCAAACTAAAGGATGATAGCATCGTAAAGTTCAAAATAAAATCATTAACTTTTTAAATCACCAGAAGATCTATATACAATTATTAGTACAAAGAACTCAAGATTGAAATTAGTGTATAAATTTTTAATACTTAATTGGTACATAATTTATACATATTAAAAAAATTATTGTATAATTAGTATTTATCTGGATTTTAATTAAAAGATTCCTATGTGCGATTTAGACACAAGATATGTACTGTAGCCAATGCCTGATTAGTACTTAAGAGAGTAATCTATCCTCAATGTGTAATTATATTTATAACAAAGTTAAATTAAACACACACAAAGATTATTCTAATTGTTTTCAAATTACTTTCAGCTTCTAATTAAATAAATATTCCCAATAAATTATTTAATGTATTCATGTGTAGCACTAACAAAACATTGGTTAAAAAAATTAATTAATTCTAATACATTATCAATGTAAAAATTTCTTATATTACTATATTATTTAACGGTACAAGTTATTAAAAATATATAAATTTTACAACAACTAATTTAAAAGTCATTCAAAAAGTAACATATTATTGTTTGATCGTGTAAAAATTTTTACACTAATTATATATCAAAATTAAAATCTAAACTAAATATGAAATTGTCCATATAAATATGAGACATGGTGAGTTTTATAGATATTAGAAACATAAGACATATTTAGTGAGAGAAATGGTTAATTATGAGAGTGATCAAAGAAGCAAATCTTGATCATTAAATTATATATAGTTCAAGATTAAAATATTTTTTAAAGTGATTATATGATATTTAAATAATTTTTAATCTTATTCATCTATATATAATTTAATAGCCAAAATTCATTTATTTCGCTCTCACAATTAATCACTCTTCACACTTAATATGTTGCAATTAGAATCGAAATAGCATTTTAAAGCAATGTTTATATATTGCAATATTTCCAAAGTCATGTAAAAATATAATTAACTAAAAATCATTTACTTACATAATGACCGGGGTAACTCTGAGAAAATTGGTGAAAATTTTCCACTTGTGATTCTAAAGTAATATTTTTTTAGATGCTTCATTTTTATTCTATTATGAATAGGCACTTTCCCATGCGGACATCCGTTGGTGAGGTTGTAAACCTTAAAAGCATTGTCACTGTATGATGATCAACTTCGCGTTCTCTTCCTTGAAAATGTCGGATAAAGCTTTGTTGAAAAAAAAAAAAAAAACCGAATTTAGATTAAGAAGAAACAATTCCATTTAGCAAATATTAATAACATATTTGAATGAATGAAAAAAAAAAGGATGAAGTAAACGCAATAATAGAATAGACATTTCAAGTTCTAGAGAGCACCTAGTCCTAGTACTTTTTTTTTTCTTTTGAATCTACAATATTGTAAGAAATCCACATTTGAAACTTAATAAGAAAATCAAGCGTAGCTTTCAATAATAGGTTTTATCAATTGATTCAACTATATTATAGTGATTCTAAAAAAATCTTTGACATGAATTAATGAAAATATAAAAGAGGAAAATCAACGTGAGGGGTATATCAAGTCAACTAAGCCAGGTAAACACGAAGGAAAAAAAAACACCATATGTCAAGATTTGTGAAGGACTAATACATACTTCGCCTATGTGTCAATGACAACCGTGGACTTTGGCCATATTAAAAGAAACCACCTTCTATAAAAAAACAAATTACTGACAGAATTACTAAACAAACAAAACATAAATTCTTTAAGTACCAATCTTAATTCACAATTTGAAAACTCCAAATTGCAAATAATATGATACATCATAAATATACAAATAATACAACTATGTATCATTTTTGGATCATATTGTATCGATTCAATCGATGAATTCGTTTCATGTAATTATAAAGTTAACTAGCTTTGCAAATTATTTAACTAGTGAGCACATGTTACCTGAATTTTATGGTTTTTAAGTAAAGGATGTTGAAAAGCAGGTTGCTTGTGTATATCAACGCAATCAAAGTCATCTTCTATTGTCGGCTGCATATGTTTGACAATCAAGTAAATCATAAAAGCAAATCATACAACAATATAGTCAATCGTAGATTTAAACGCTAAAACTTAAAATTATAATACCAATATGCTCTTTAAGTCTTGCGGTCTAGTAAAACTATGCTGTATTTTTTGTAGGTTATGGTTTCTTCCATCAACTTCAAGCAACAATATGGCCAAACTCAGAATTAAAGAAAGAATGCCATCGGAAGGTCGAAGCTGATCTTTTGTTCGAAGAGTATATGTTATTTGTATTTATATATATGTGTGTGTAAGAAAGACGATGACAAAGGTAAATGGGACACATTTAACGATCTGAATAAATGGATTCTATAATTTGGAGAATAAAACGAGCTATTAATTCCTTATTTAAATATTGCAAATTCAATACCATTAAAGGAGTTAAAAAAATTAAAAATATCAATAAAATCAGTTGAAAGAAATTTAATAATATCATTAAATGAGAATCGCAAAAATGAAATTAAATATATATATATATATTAAAATTTATACTAATATTACATTAAAATTAAATAATAATATTAATCACTAACTGAGAGTATTGATACCTAAAGGTTAAATTAATTAATTAATTAATTAATTAATATAGTTTATTTTGAAATCATTTCCAGATTTAATGCTAATTGAACTTACCAAACCAATGAGCAATATAATTAACATTAATATCAGAATATTTTGGTTCTTTTTAAGTGAAATTTATACTATTATTACCACACACACACACACACACACACACACACATATATATATATATATATATATATATATATATATAACGAATCACAGGTGACACGTTTTTTTCGTTACATTGCATGTGTAAGACAATCGGTCATATCATTAGTCACCATTATTTGCTTTTCATTACTAACGTTGCAGTCCTTGTTTGTTGCCCAATTTGATTTGCTTTTGATTACTAATATTCTTAGACCAGTTCTGCACTGTCACTTAGCCATATCCGGAAAATGCGGGTAAATCAGAATGTGGCTAAATATATGTGGTGGAGCACTGCACCCACATCCCAGCAACGCTACCTCAGCAGCCTCCCTTCCCCACCCCACTAAGTTGTCGTTGGTTTCCACTCCTTTCCCCACCCACCGACCACCCCCAAACCCCACAAAGCCTTCCCCTCCACCATTCTCCTCCATGGCTAGAGCTCCACCCACAGCGCCACCCTTCCAATGGCTTCAAACAGCGAGTGTCAAAACTATCATTTGTACTTCGGAATTGTGGCCAGTGTGGTGCACCAATGGTGAGACTCCAGGAAGACTCCACTAGCGCGAGGTACACCATGGTTGGGTTGCCGATCGTGGCGGTGACGCGAGGGACAACCCTCCTCCTTCCCACGAATGGAGATCGCAGCTGCAGCTCGATCCCTTCCTTGTTGACGATAGACCAGCGAAGATCAATGGCGATGGATAGCAACGTGTAGCAGCTATGGAGAAGCAGTGACCATTGGGGGCTGCAGTTTATGGTAACAGCATGTTGGTGAAGGATTCGTTAGTCCGACCTATGAGTGGGACTAACGTTACTCCACCGATTATAACCGTTGGATCTAATGTTTTAAAAATTGGACGGCTATTATTTCAGCCGTGCCTTTTAGTAATGAAGCTAGTGTTAAGGGTTAAAGTTTGCAGATGAATCCCTATGCTTGTGCCAATCGGAGCTGGGCTAGGTATATCACCGGTAGGTTAGGTCGCGAGATCGGCTATCATCATGACACCTTTGGTGCATAGCTCCTCGTCAGCAAGAGTGGCAGCTCTGTTGTCCTCGTAATTTTCTTGGATCTGGTTGTCTTCCTAATTCTCTTGCTCAACCTATATGGCGGTGTTGTCGTCCTCGACGACCAGCTATGGATCACCACAATCAACCACTATTGCGCAAAGAAACCCATACGAGAGGGTGTCTTGGGATATCGGCGTTTAGGGTTCCACTACCAGTAATGGAACCGGAGAAAGAGTAATTATTTATTTTATTTGTTGACTTACTTTGACAAATCCACTATTTATATTATCTCTGTTTCTTTGTCCTGCACATGTTTTGACTGATATTAGTATTTTTCTTCTCCTTGTGCGATTGCAGTCTTGCAGATATTTTTGAATTTCTTTTCTTTTTATTAAACAATTAATGTATCTTTTTTTATCTAGAAATTGTTTTGATATAGTGACAGGTGTATATCTTGCGGAGAGGCTTAATAGTTTTCTGGGGAACAACTAGAAAAGCTTTTCTGGTCCAAACTATTTCGATCAAAGTGGAGTATTTATGTCAATTCTTTGGTCTGGGCGTCTTCTCTTCATTGCTATGATAATTGTGGTTGTCTTTTCATATTTAATATTGACTCGAAGTATCTTATCTCTCTTGTAGACCAATACACTCTTCCCCTTATGTTACTTGATTGTTAAGTGGAAGAGCTAAACCAAGATATCATGCCACGGTTGCTAATAGTAAGGAACAGTAGTTGGTTCATACTAGAAAATTATGTTGATTGTAGTTAGTTTTGTTCACACAATTGATGTTGATTGTAGGAAACTATGGTAGAGATTACTTGCATTTGATATAATTAACTAATTTGCCGTGTGTTCATAGCATCTGAAAGAAAACTGTAACAGATTATGAGTATGTACAAAATTTGCGTAATTTCGTCATTAATGGTTATATTTAGTTTGAAACTAATGCACTCTAGAGTTGTTTCATGTGGCTTGCTGGGGCCATTATTGTACCAGTATAGAGCATAATTCAGCTGATAATAATCATTATTAATTTGTTATGCCTCAATCATCCATAGGCTCCTCATCGAATGCCTCTGCAGCCATCACCTCATAAACCATGCCTGCTCGTCCATCGCTCTTTCTATAACAAATAATAAAATCCATTATAATCCCACGATCTGACATCAACGACTTAATTAAATATCCCATTACAATATTATCTACATAAATTTGAATATATGACACATTGCTTCTGATTCCTGACTCCCTAATTGCATACACTTCTGGTGAATAAAACTATTTGTAGAATGAAACAAGGTTTTCCATTTTAATAGGATTTTTATGGGTATTATGTGTCACTACTAAGAACAGTGTGGTTCTCAAAACTTTTTAACAACATAAGTGGTCATTCACACTCCACATAGCTAAATAAGTGGTGAATAAAAGAGTCTAGGAGGTAAATTAAGATTGGAATTTGCTACTTTGTGTAGAGCATGATGGACTAATGCTACCAAAAGCAAACAGTTTTAATTGCGTACAAATGTAAATTGGGCGCATACGTGGGTGCATACACTTTCGGCCAAGTTCAACCATTCCACATGTAATACACATCATTTATAATTTCATAATCATCGAGTGAAAACTGCATACACTTCGGTGCATGAACAAAAAACAAATTAGAAAAAAAAAATCACTGTACCTCAGCCATTTCAAAATGATGAACCAGCTATGGACTCTTCACTTGACTTTCAGACTGTGACACTTGCCTCACAAAACTAATAGGAACAAGGCATAAAACAAGTTAAATATACCATAAAACAAGTAAAATACAGGGCATTTGCTTAAATTTTAATGAAAAAAAGTTTAAACAAATAACAAATGACGTCAAGGCAGTCCCACCGACCTAAGCTCCACTAGCCATGTCGATCGATCGTCCGATTAGCTGTGGAGGGGACATGCTTCCACTGTTTTCCTTTCCAACCTCCACAGATCGCAAGCCCTTCCTTCTAAACCAAGTGCTAATTGCAGATCCAAAGCCATGTACAGTCCACCGAGATTGTCACTAATTCTCCATCGATTGGCCAACACTAACACTCTCACTTAGCCCCATTCCTCCAATGATATGCCTACACACACGCACACAAAAAAGGGGCTCAAACACAAATTGCTCTAACAGAAAAGACAAAGTCGAACAAGGGTCTATTTGCAAAGAAAATAAACTAAGGCCCTTTATTGCAAACATGCGGAGGGATTTAGTTTGTAATTTTTAATTGGAACTAACGTTAGTCCCATACGTTGGGTGGACTAACGAATCGGCACCCTAGCATATTATTCGCCCTAAAACTACTCACTTTTCTCTCTCCCCCAACTCTGGCTATACCCCCCACCGCGTACTGCAACAGTGACGCTTCCGTCAAACGATGGCGAGGATTATGATGGCTTCACCTGCATATTGTACCTTCTTGGCTTGGTTTGGTTATATTTGAATTTTTCGAAGCTTCAGAGAGGTCCGGTGGAGAACGAGGATGTAATGCCATGGAGGAGAGTGGAAGTAGAGCACGGTGCACCCTCGTCTTGGTAAATGGTGTGTGGTACAGAAATAATCATATTCTAAAGCTTATAATTCATAAAGAGGAATATTCCTTGAAAAATTCTCTATTTGCACGTTCTCCTTTTATGCCTAATATTATAACAGGTGAAACTGCCCGCCACCATAATCGCCATTGACTTCCTTTTAACTCATCAAACGTTCACAAATTTAGCATTTAATTCCTTTTTATTAACATTATTTTATGGATTTAATTTGATTTAAGAATACTGATATAGTTTATTTTTTTTGTGCAACTATACACGCAGCACTTGTGTCGGTGGTGCTTCGAATCTTCTGCTCTATCTTCCATCTCATTCTACCTAGGTTATATACGAGAGTTGCCTTCAGTGTTCTTGGATTCCTAATTGTACCAGAAGACCCTACTGTCCTCTTGCAAATTCCGCATTGTATAGAATAACTCTTAAGGATAGTGCATTATTACACGCCTCAAGCTTAGCACATTATTATGCGCCACCCACTCATGCACTGGCATCATGAAGAAAGAGCTAGAGGATCTGGCACACAGCACCCTCTCCCAGAAATTCCTCACTCTGTGGGACAATGACGTAAAGCATGGAGACTTATCTCGGCCTGAAGAAGGTTGCAACGTTGGCAAGCTAGCCGAGGAAGAGGCAATAAGGGGTCTCTGTCACACTTCTTTGGTTTGTGAGCAGCCCATCACGAACAAGTAGCAACAAACATGTTTTGACCCTTTAATTTTCAGGGCCTCCCCAACGCCAAATACAGCTAAATGGAAACTCATTAGCCTCATAAATTTCTACAGATATGATGAATAATACATTTACTTTCAATTTGACATACGTTTTGTAAAGAAAAACATCAATAAAGAATCATTCAATAGAATAAAAGCTGTGTTTAATTTATACTGATGTAAGTTAATTACTTTTCATGTATATATATAAAATTATGAATTTAATTTTAACATATTATCAGTGTAATTATTTTACACGACATTTAATTACATATTAGAGTTTATTTTTATGCACTAATAATATAAAATAATTTTATATTATCATTTAATATGAATACCAGGAATTGTCATGTGATCATGGTCAGTTGTATAAACTTAAATTTTAAAAAAATGACATGGCCTTTTTTTTAATTTGAGAATAATTTTTATGTATTGATAGTATAAAATAATTTTACTCCATCAACCAATAAAATTACAAGAAAATGATAAATAACTGCCTACAATGATTTAGCAAATTGATGTAATTTTATTAGCTGATATTGTAAATAATTTAGGAAATTAATTGATGTAATTTTATTAGCTGACAGTGTAAAATTATTTTACACTATAAATATATAGAAATTAATCTAATTAAGAATTTAATTTTGATATATTATCAGTGTAATTATCTTTTACACAGTTATCTAATCAGATATTGTCATATTAACAAAAAAAAATAGTATTTAACTTTTACAACTACTCCCTCGTAAATCACATATATGGTGGTATATAATTTGATAATAACATAAAACTCTTTATATTGTTAATATATCAAAATTAATCTCTAATATAGTGCATGTTTGGAACCCCCTCAAAAACAACCTTTTTTTAGCAAAAAAGCTATTTTAACAAAACTATCATGTTTGGCCAAAAAAAAAAAGATTATAATCAAAAACTAATAATTTTAAGTTATAAAATAGTTTATGTTATTATTGAGTTAGAGGTAGATGGCGAAAGTATAGTGTTTAGGGTTAAACTAGTTATCCTTTGCTCGGTGCTATATTCTTATAAGGTCAAACAAAAAAATCTAGTCATTAATAGAGGTATGTGGTAGACCCCCCTTGATTAGGCAATCAAAGGGAATATAGGTCGTAAGTTTCGGGATCCTCATTTTATGGGGGGCGCATATCTAGGGGGCATGATCAACAAGTGATGGTGGTTATGAAGGGCTCTTATGACGAGACCCCCAAGGAGGCCTTCTGACCGGGTGCTTCAAGAGAGTGCTCAGCCAAGGTCATGGGAGGTCAAAGGGTTGATGAGAGCCAAGGGGTACTTTGTTAGGTTGCATGGTAAGTCTCGGAACCCCCCTTGGCTCGGGCTCATTGGAGGTGCTAGGTTTTATTTTGGACACACAGCTAGTCCACAAGCCTACTTGTTTTGAGTGGCACGAGGCTTTGTTTGAAAGCTAGGCTGGTGCACCAGCCTACCTATCCCGAGCTCATAGAGTGAATGGGCATGCGGTTTTTTTCGGATGCTTGGCCGATCCATAAACCCCCTAACCCGAGCTCATAGAGCGAAGTGGCATGAGACTTTTGTTTGAATGCTCGGTTGGTCCAACTTATAACTTTAAGTAATATTTCGAAGTTTTTAATTATAAACAAAGCTGATTATTTTATAATTATGATATCTTTATCAAATTAATTTTAAATATCAAATATTATATTATATAAATAAATTATTTTATATTTTTTTAATAATTTATTATATAAAAATAATTTTTTTATATAATTCAAACAAAACACACGACTTTAAAATTATTTTTAAATTAATGCATTCAAACATAAATTATTTTTAATATTATTAATTATTAATTATATAAAAAAGCAATTATATTTATAATCTATTATTAAACTATTGTTAGGGTCCAGTTATTTCAACATTTTAAAAAAGTTGATAAAACTTAAATTTTTTTATATAGTTGAAAAAACTTAAAAGCAGATTTGTTTTGAGAAATTAGTTTTTATAACATCTACTAAAAAGTTGGATTTGTTGATATTCTAATTATTTTAAAAAAATAATTCAAATGTACGATAATTAATCTTTTTAATTAAAAAAGTGATTGTTTTTGGGGTAATCAAACGCGCCGCTAATATGCTTTTCCAAACACACACTGTATATATTATGGTGTACATAGGTTGCTCGAATCGAATTGATGAGGATGACAATTTTTGAATAGAATGAAACAAATCTCATCCGTTAAAAGCAAATACTTTTTTTTGACAAAACTCCGCGTACAAACAAAAGTACAGGCCTTAGTCCTTCGCATTTCACACGAACACACACACACGCGCGCGCACACACACACACACACACACTCTCTCTCTCTCAGACACACACACGCACAGCTCAGCCACACCCGCCACACCACCAAACCCTCGTCTTCTTCTTCCCCATTTCTCTTCGATTCCGTCCTCCAACCCTCCCAATTCCCACCTCACGTACGTACGTACATACATACATACCCATATACATATACCATACCCATATTCAGAGAGAGGAGAGAGAGAAATGGATTCGGATCAGGGGAAGCTATTTATCGGAGGGATATCGTGGGACACTACTGAAGAGAAGCTCAAGGATTATTTCGGAAACTATGGTGATGTACTCAATGCTTCTGTCATGAGAGAGAAGAACACTGGCAAGCCCAGAGGCTTTGCTTTCGTCGTCTTCGCCGATCCTTCTGTTCTCGATAGGGTTCTCGAGGACAAGCACCTCATCGACGGAAGAACGGTCATGCCTCTTTTTTGTTTTTTGGTTCTTTTTCTCTTCAAATTTCTTTTTCTTTGGCCATTTTACTTCGTTGCCCACAGCCCCTTTTGTTCCTAGGTTGTCTCTTCCCCCCCCCCCCTCTTTTGAATTTTTGGGGTGCTTTTTTAATTATTATTATTATTATTATTATTATTATTATTATTATTTTTGAAAATTTGGTGTTACAAATTTTGTAGTGTGTCTGTTGCTGTTGCTCCTTCTGTATTGCAGGTGGTTCTTTTGTTGTTTTTTTTCTTGGAATAAAATTAGTGATGGGTTTTGTTTTTTGTTGAATGAGTGGTTGCTGTTGTTTTAGGGTTTTATCCTATGTTTAGTGGAAGTGGTTATTTGCACTATCTGCATAATGGGATTTTCTGTTTTCATTTGGAATGGTTCATCTGTGGATTGATTATTTTCATTGGTATACACTTATTTTGTGTTGACTGGTTTTCGTGACACGTGCTTAATTATTTGTTCATGGTTTGGTCTTTGTCGTAATTTAAGATATGCTTTACCAAAAATGCAGTCAAATGATGACAGTTTTGATTGTTGTCTTTGGTGACAAAGTCATCTGAAAACAAAGCATACTTATGGTACTAGTTGTTACTTAACCATTGTTATTTAAGATATACTACTTTGTTTGCAATTATAAAATGAAATCTACTTTACTATTCAAGGAAAATATTATATGCTATTTCATTAGTTGGAGGCACACTATCTGCCAAATTGGAATATCATCTACTCATCCTGCACCCTTTGATAGTTTTGATGAAATCCATTGATAGTTTTTATCATGTTTCGTAAGGTTTTGGAGTTGTCTGAATATCTGAAAACATGACCTAAAGTGTCATACTAGAAGATTAATTTTGATAATGTTGATGATTATGGAATATAGACATTGAATTCTGATCTTTTTTTTTTCCCTTCTGATTATCAATTTTAGGCCTAACTAGCTACTTATTTTATAATTCTTATTATTCAGGTTGATGTGAAGAGGGCCTTCTCAAGGGAGGATCAACAAATGTCTGTCAATTCCAGAGCTGGAAATTCCAATTCTGGTATGAATTCTGGAAATGGTGCAAATATCAGGACAAAAAAGATATTTGTTGGAGGGTTGCCCCCCACCTTGACAGAAGAAAAATTCCGTCAGTACTTTGAGTCTTATGGTCATGTAACTGATGTAGTAGTCATGTACGATCAGAATACTGGACGACCACGTGGATTTGGGTTTATTTCTTTTGACTCTGAGGAGGCAGTAGATAGGGTTTTGCACAAGTCATTTCATGATTTAAATGGTAAGCAAGTAGAGGTAAAGCGTGCACTTCCCAAGGATGCCAATCCTGGTGCAAGTGGCCGTATGATGGGCGGTGCTGGAGGAGGTGGTGCTGGAATTGGTGGGTATCAAGGGTATGGGGCGTCTGGTGGCAACCAAAGTGCTTATGATGGTCGTATGGATTCTAGTAGGTATATGCAACCTCAAAGCGCTGCAGGTGGATTCCCACCTTATGGTTCCTCTGGCTATAGTGCTCATGGGTATGGGTATGGTCCGGCTAATAATGGCATTGGTTACGGTGCATATGGAAGTTATGGTGGTGCTGCTACTGGGTATGGTGGACCTGCTGGTGCAGCTTACGGGAATCCAAATGTTGCTAATGCTGCTTATGCTGGTGGTCCACCAGGTGGCCCAAGGAGTTCATGGCCTGCTCAGGCTCCCTCTGGTTATGGGTCTATGGGCTATGGGAACACTGCTTCTTGGGGTGCTACAAGTGGTGGTGCTGGATCTGGTGGTGGTGGCCTTGGTTCAGCAACTGCAGGTCAATCCCCTAGCGGAGCTGCTGGATATGGGAATCAAGGATATGGATATGGTGGGTATGGAGGGTATGGTGGAAGTGATAGTTCTTACGGGAATCCAGGTGTATATGGTGCTGTTGGAGGGCGTACCGGGAGTGCCCCAAATAGTAATGCTAGTGGTCCTGGTGGGAGTGAACTACAAGGTAGTGGTGGTAGTGGCAGCTATATGGGCGGTGGCTATGGAGATGCAAATGGAAATTCAGGTTATGGAAATGCTGGTTGGAGATCTGAGCAAGCTCAAGCATCTGGTAATTATGGGACTCCTCAAGGAAATGGCCCTCATGGTGGGCAAGTTGGTTATGGTGGTGGGTATGGTGGTGCTCAGTCACGACAAGCGCAGCAGCAGTAATTTTGATGGTTAAAACTCTTGCTGGATCTTGAACTTCAACTTGTGGATCCCAGCCTTTTAATCTTAAATGTGACCTCCCAATGAATTCTTCCCAGCAGCAAAGGAGTGACTCAAGTTCGATGTCGATACACAGTGGGACTGGTTGGGTTGCTTGAATCCTAGTAGCTTGCAGTATCTGCTTTCCTAGTTTATATTATAATAAGTAGTATGGATGAAGAGATACTAGTTTCTACTTTCTATTTAGTCTTTGTTCTTGCGTGTAGCTTTAAATTGCGTGCTTGTTATTTTAGTCTATCTGGAATTGTTGGTTCTTGTAGTATTTGAGCTATAGTATCATATTTCACCTTATATAGTTTGATGCAGTTAACTATCTGTGTTGCCATTTTGTTGGTGTTTTACTTTCTTTCCTCTGTCTGTTCTCTTTTGGTTACAGTCCCAGGGTAGGAAACATTTTTGTGTAGACGCATGGTTTAATTGTTATGACAAGTAGGAATAAGGTGTAGTCAAGGTATATTTACTGATAGCAGTGGACACTTGGGTTGGTCACGTGATAATGGGTAGCGATAATGGTAGTGATAGTAAAAACTTTGAGGATGGCATAATCATTTTCCCCCTGTATTTGCACTTGTGTTGTACAGGAGGAGAGGTGCACGAGTATTGAAGTGGAGCCAAGTGTCCACTCATGGCTAAGGAATGAACGTTGTTCAGTCGTGTTGTAATTTTCTGGGCAAATGCATCATCAAATTTGGAGATTCCTGGCTTTTCAAGTGATAAAATTTCATAAACTTCAATCTGGTCTGTGGTGGCTGACAGAGATTGTGAGGGGAATGGTTTGCGACACACTGAATAAAGCTGTTGGCTGTGACTCATTAGAATTTTGGCCTGAATTTTAGGTGTCAGTTGATTGATGCTATAGATTTTGGCATTGTTGGATTGTTCATGCAATGAATAACTCTATGTTTGAAACAATTTTTATTGTGATAGGCTAGATTTTCTTAATGGGGGTTTCCTCATTACATCTCCATTCCTTGCATATATGGTTATCTTTCAGTTAGCTTTTGTTTCACTTCTATCGGAGTTAAATTGGCATTGATTTATATAGCAAGTGCTTTCCCTTTCACCTCTGAAAATGTTAAATTGGCATTATTTTATGTGGAAAGTGTTCATTATCACTTGATGCAGGTCCCTGGAGATAAATGTTTCTGTCTTTCTCATGTAGTCATTTTCTGATATCTGGGATTCTTATTCTATAAATTCAGTCTTAGTTGTTGCTACTTTTAATTAGAAAAAGCTAATGTGTTATAGATGGGAAAAAACTAGTATGTTTCCGATGGGTTGTGTGGTTGTATAATTTTATGAAAAATGGTAGAGAACAAAATTTTGCCAGAATTTGATTGCTAGAATGATGTGTCATTATTATTGACCCTTGGATTAATAGGTGGACCATATCACTATATAATTTAACCCACTATTACAATCTCTGTCAAAAATTTTAGTTACATTCTTTTGGTTGTGTAGTATTCTTCTAATTTTATTCCTCTGATCATTGAGCATATATATGCTCTACAGGCTTGTTCCTTGGTAGAGGTTTGTCTGCCCTTGTTCTTGTGGTGTGTGCCTCAAAAACGGGTTATACTTGTCTGTGTATAGGTGCTATAGCAGAATGTATAAAGTTACAAAATACAAACGGATTGAGCTTCTTTCTACCGAATTAGGAAGGACTGATACCTACAATAATTTTCGTGTGAGTCGTTCAATGGAAGTGCTATTCTTTTTTATATTGCTAGTTAGAAAATTAGCCGCTAAGCTAAGAAAGAAAAAATAGAAAACGTAACCGTTTTTCTTAGTGGTTATAGAATTTGTGGTCGACAAAGGACAAGATGAAGAAAAAAACCATACTTGCATAAAAAGTTTGTAGAGTAGCCTGGGTAGAAATTTTTTAACTTTTGTTTACTATTACCAAATGAGAGCGAGTATCTAAAGATAATGAACAAATACTTAAATTAAAACCATGTGATCTCTGTATGTTTTTGTTCAGAACAATTATTACGTCAATGATAGTAAAATTAGCTATTAAAAACAAATGATATAGGGTGTGTTTGTTTGTGTTTTTTTTAGCAAAAAATTATTTTTTTATTGAAAAAATCAATTTTTATATATTTGGATAAATTTTTAAAAATAATTAGATTCTAAAAAAAATCAATTTTTAATTTTTTTAAAGAAACTAAAAAGAGTAGTTTCTAAAAAAAAAACTTAATTTTTAATTTTTTTTGTTATATATAAAATTTAAATTTTAAAATTATTATTTTCAAAATTTAAAACAGACGCATCTATAAAAATTATAGAATATTGTCACTTTGCATTCATAAACGACATCTTCTCACGTCATTGTAGAGAGCACAAATTTAAATTTATTATGTAATCAATCAATTTGACAGCAGGGATAAGAAGAAAACCTAATTATGTAGTAGATTAATCTCATTTTTGGTAGAGGAAGATAACATGTTGAGGACACGGAATTTTTTTTTAATAAAAAGAAAAGATTAACAGTAGAGTTACAAATGAAAATGATCATACAAAGGGAACACTTGTTCCATGCCAAACCCCGCCTCAAATTGGTAGATATTTTGGTAGATATTGGTTCTCTTCGTTATCCATTCAACTTTATCACTTTTAGAAGTCTCAAACTATAGGTTGAGTCGCTTAAACCACCTAACTTTATTATTTATCATCTTACTCTATCCATCCAAATACAAACTTGTTCTCTAACCTTATTTACATATTAAAAGATATCTAAATTTACAAATTATCCATTTTCCCCCGCTCGTTTCAGTCACATATTTTATAAATTAAAAAATTAACTCATACTCAAATATTTAAAAAACTAATACACACAAAAAAAACGTTGGGATGTTAAATTACAAATGATGATTTTAAGGAGCAAGTTGTCACTTTATTTATTTTACACAACTTCAAATTAAAACTTTGGTCCCCATAATTTTTTTTAGACATTAATTTCTATATTTTTATTTATTTTAGTTTTGATCCTCCAAGAAGGAATGTTTTAGCAAATAAAAAATATAAAGACTAAATTTTCATGAAATTTAAGAATTCAAAACTCAAATGAATGAATGAAAATTAAGAATCAATGCCTAATGGCGAGAACAAAAAATTTAAAGACTGATACATGAAAAAAAATAAATTATAGATATTTAAATCTAAATAAATTAAAATTTATTAGGACTTAAGTCCTGTTTAAACTTAATAATTTTCTTAACAAGAGCTTAAAATCAGTTGTTATAGTTTAAAAATATTGATATAACAAAATTTATACTCAATGTTTTATATAATATTTTTTAAAGATTTATTTATAATACATCATTAATATAAAAACTGTTTATACTAATAATCAATTATGTATGTTATAATCAACAAGATATTATCCGAGTAGAAGAGCTTTAGGTTTTTTCAAATATGTGGTCATTAGGTTAGCTCTAAGATTTATGTATATAGAGAAAAATATCATTGTAAGTAGCTTTTGTTTAAGCACTTGATTATATCTACTAGATTAATATCTTATTTATCAGGTAAGAGAATGCTTTAGAAAATAAAAAATTATATATATTATGATATTAAAAGTATTTAACTTTTGTGATAATTATCTTAAAATTTATATAAAGTTAATAAATAAATAAATTAATAATATATAAATTATACCGGTGGCATATTAAAATTAATTTTTTTAATGCTGGACACGTGCGAAAATCCCATAAACCTTGTTTAACACAAAACAAAATACACAAAGACACAAACCTTTTAAGTCCTCGGCACGCTTTCGTTTCTCTCTCTCTCTCTCTCTCTCTCTCTCTCTCACACACACACACAAACACAGCTCACCACAGCTGAGCCACACCCTACACCACACCCCCCATACCCTCTCCTCTTCTCTCTTCCCTCCCAAACCCAAATTCCCACCACCCCCTTCACCCTTCTCCACGAACCCCCCAACTCATTTACACAAATAATATTCCTACTTATATATATACATATATTGCATATATACATATATAGAGAGAGACAGTGTGTGAGAGAGAGGAATGGATTCGGATCAGGGGAAGCTATTTATCGGTGGGATATCATGGGACACTACTGAGGAGAAGCTCAAGGACCATTTCGGAAACTATGGTGACGTAATCAACGCTTCAGTGATGAGGGACAAGAACACTGGCAAGCCCAGAGGCTTCGGCTTCGTCGAATTCGCGGATCCTTCCGTTCTCGACACCGTCCTCCAAGACAAGCACGTTATCGATGGAAGAACGGTTATTCCTCTTTTCTCTTTTGTTTCTTTCCTTTTTTTTTCTAAATTTTTTTTGGGGGGGTTATTTTTACCTAGTTTTCTTCAACCCCTTTTGTTCCTAGGTTGAGGGTTTCTTTTTTAAAAGAAAAAAATTATTTTGTGAAGATTTGGTGTTATAGATTTTGTGGTGTGTTCGTTGCTTTGTTGCTTCTGAATTGCTGGTGACCAAAAAAAAAAAAAATAGTCGTGGGTTCTGATTTTGTTGGATGTGTGGTCGCTTTTTGTTTTAGGGTTTTGAATCATTTTCAGGTGCATTCTTATATTTAATGGAAGTGGTTATTTGCAGTGTTTTGCTTAATGGGATATTCTGTTTTGATTTCGAATGTTTCATTTGTGGATTGATTGTTTTCATTGGTGTACGCGTATTTTGTGTTGACTAGTTTTTGTGAGTTACATGGGCCTAATTGTTTGTTCATGGTTTGGTTTCTGTCTTCAATTATTAATTTAAGGATTGTTTTACCAAAAACACAGTCAAATGATGACAGATTTGGGTTTGTGGACAATGTCCGTTAGAAAACAAATCATACTTACGCTACTAGCTGTTGTTTATCCATTGTTAATGGAGCAAATGTTTAATGGAATTTAATGGACGCATCTTCCTCCACCCTTTGTTTTATGTAGAAACTGAAAGATGCTCTATTATTCAAGGAAAAGGTTAAATATTAATTCTTTGGTTGGAGGCACGTTATCTGCTAATTTGTGATGTCATTTACTGTTGTTAACTGACAAGGTGTGATTTTTTTTTTAGATTTTTTTGGAGGTAATGTTATATCCTCCTAGCATCTCCAAATTACTTGAAACTGAAAGTATTAAATGAAAAGGCAGAAGGGCAGCTTGGAGGATATATTTATATAAAACATTGCACATTTAACATAGTAAAAAGTTTTGGTTTGTTCTGTCTTGCTCTATTTCTGCTGACATGCCATTACTTGGAATTGTTGTGCCAAATGTTTTATCTTTGCATTTTACCCGTATTGCTTATATCTCTTGATTTTTTGAGAAATTAAGGCAAGTATGCTAGTATATGCTTATGATTGATGACAGTAATGTTGATATTTTGACATTTGAATGCTCTTTGACTAATCTTGACATAGGTTAAAAATCTTATGAAGTTGCAATTATGTGATCCATTTCCTTCAACAAAGTGCATGAGTGCTAAGATATGCTTGGATATATAATTATTTTGATTTTGTTGATTAGCATGCCCTTGCTTGAGTGCAGTATGAATAATGATTCTTATGGGATTCACTGGTAGTTTTTATCATGTTTTGGTTCATAAGGTTTTGGATTTGTCTGAATATCTGAAAACGTGACTTATAGCCTCAGCCCAAAAGATTAGTTTTAAATGTAGATAATGTTGATAACTGTAGAATATTGATATTAAATTGTGATCTTGTGTTTGTTTTTCTCCTCCTTTATCAATTATAGGCCTACTCAGCTGCTGATGTTATAATTTTATAATTCTATTATTCAGGTTGATGCCAAGAGGGCCTTATCAAGAGAGGATCAACAAATTTCTGTCACTTCCAGAGCTGGAAATTCCAATTCTGGCTGGAATTCTGGAAATGGTGGAAATATGAGGACCAAGAAGATATTTGTTGGAGGGTTACCTCCCACCCTGACTGAAGAAAGATTTCGTCAGTACTTTGAGTCATATGGTCATGTAACTGATGTAGTAGTCATGTATGACCAGAATACTGGACGGCCACGCGGATTTGGTTTTATTTCTTTTGACTCTGAGGAGGCAGTTGATAGGGTTTTGCACAAGTCATTTCATGATTTACATGGTAAACAGGTTGAGGTAAAGCGTGCACTTCCCAAGGATGCCAATCCTGGTGCAAGTGGCCGTATGATGGGCGGTGCTGGAGGTGGTGGTGCTGGAATTGGTGGGTATCAGGGGTATGGGGCGTCCAGTGGCAACCAAAATGCTTATGATGGTCGTATGGATTCTAGTAGGTATATGCAGCCTCAAAGTGCTGCTAGTGGATTCCCACCTTATGGTTCTTCTGGCTATACTGCTCCTGGGTATGGGTATGGTCCGGCCAATAATGGCATTGGTTATGGTGCATATGGAAGTTATGGTGGTGCTGCTACTGGGTATGGTGGACCTGCTGGTGCAGCATATGGGAACCCAAATGTTGCTAATGCCGCTTATGCTGGTGGTCCACCAGGTGGTCCTAGGAGTTCATGGCCTGCTCAGGCACCCTCTGGTTATGGGTCTATGGGCTATGGGAACACTGCTCCGTGGGGAGCTCCAAGTGCTGGTGCTGGATCTGGTAGTGGCGGCCCTGGTTCAGCAACTGCAGGTCAATCCCCTAGTGGAGCTGCTGGATATGGGAATCAAGGATATGGATATGGTGGGTATGGCGGGTATGGTGGAAGTGATAGTTCCTATGGGAATCCTGGTGCATATGGTGCTGTTGGAGGGCGTAGTGGGAGTGGCCAAACTAGTAATGCTAGCGGTCCTGGTGGGAGTGAACTACAAGGTAGTGGTGGCAGTGGCAGCTATATGGGTGGTGGCTATGGGGATGCAAATGGAAACTCAGGCTATGGAAACGCAGGTTGGAGATCTGAACAAGCTCAAGCATCTGGAAATTATGGGACTCCTCAGGGGCCTCATGGTGGGCAAGTTGGATATGGTGGTGGCTATGGTGGTGCTCAGTCTTGACAAGTTCAACAGCATTAATTTTGACAGTAAAATCACTTAGTGGATCTTGAACTTCAGCTCATGGATCCTTGCCCTTTAATCTTGAATTGTGACTTCCAGTGAATTTTTCCCAGCAATAAAGGAGTGACTCAAGTTCGATGTCGATACACAATGGGATTGGTTGTTGCTTGAATCCCAGTGGTTTGCAATATCTGCTTTCGTAGTTTATAATAAGTAGTACAGTTGAAGAGATTCTAGTTGCTACTTTCTATTTAGTCTTCGTTTTTGCGTGTAGCTTTAAATTGCGTGCTTGTCATATTAGTTGATTTGGAATTGTCAGTTCTTGTAGCATTTCAGCTGTAGTATTGAATTTTACCTTATATGATGGTTTGATGCAGTTAAATATCTGTGTTGCCATTTTGTTGGTTTTTCCTTTTTCTTTCCTCTGTCAGTTCTACTGCAGTTCCCCCATAGGAATTATTATTGTGTAGCCACATGCTTTAATTGGTTTGACAAGTAGAAATAAGGTGTAGTCAAGCTTTTTAATGATTGCAATGGACACTTGGGTTGGTCACTTCATAATGGGTAGCAATGATGGTAGTCATAGTGAAAAACTTTGAGGATGGCATAATCATTTTCCCCCTGTATTTGCACTTGTGTTGTACAGGAGGAGAGGTGCCCGACTCTTGAAGTGGAGCCAAGTGTCCACTCATGGCTAAGGAATGAACGTTGTTCGGTCATAATGTGTTTTTGAGGATGGCATAACCATTTCTCCCCTGTATTTGCACTTGTGTTGTACAGGTGGTGAGGTGCACAAGTATGGAAGTGGAGCCAAATGTCCACACATGGCTGAGGCTTGAACATTGTTCAGTTGTGTCGTGTATTCTTGGCAATGTGTCATCAAATTTGGATGTTCTGGGCTTTTCAAGTGATAAAATCTCATAACCTTCATCTGAGTTGGCTAACAGAAATTGTGAGGGAAATGGTTTGTGGCACACTTAATAAAGTAGTTCTCTGTGACTCATTAAAATTTTGGCCTGAATTTTAGTGGTCCAGTTGATTGATACTTAAATTTTGGCAGTGTTTGAATATTCATGCAATGAAGAATGCTATGTCTGAAACACTTCTAATTGTTATAGGCAAGATTTTGCTGCTAGAATTTTCTCATAATGTCTTCATTCCTTTCCTAGCTGGTTTTGTCTAGGTTTTGCTTTTGTTTTCTTGGAAAGGTGTTGATTTGCATTTATGCTGATATGTGATACATATGAGAAAAAGCTTACATGTTATAGATGTGTGATGTGTTTGTTTAATTTATATCTCTGGTTATTTATTTATTGAGCAAACCTATGCTCAATACTTGGTTTCTTGATAGCAGTTTGTCTGCCGTTTATGTTAATCTTGATGTGTGCCGTTTCTTATGGCCTCAATAAAGACGATGCATTTTGGTATTAGGAACTCCTCATGTAATTTCAGGCTTGTTATGGTAGTTAGGCAAAACTTATGCTGTTGACTTCAGGATTTGAATTATTAATATTGCAGGTTAAGTTTATGAGTTGCAGTATATTTCTAATTTGACCAACTACTTTTAGGGAATAACAGATTATGTTTTTGTGCGTTGTGCTCGAGAATGCAGTAAGTTATATACTTTCACATAAATAGATAGATTCCCCCTCCCCCTCCTCCTCCTTTTTTTTTCTTTTGGGTGAGGTTTGGGAGGATTGACGCCTGCAATAATTTTCTTTTCAATTAAGCATTTCAATTGAGTTATAAGATCAGTTCCTAAGCGAGGAAAATAAAAATAGAAAAAGAAACGTTTTTCCTGTTTTGAAATTCGAGTCGGGAACCTGTTTTTGATGAACATATTAAATATAGGAAAAAATTGGGTGTAGGAGGTGGGAACATGAATACCTGAGAATATTATTGTAATATTGTATCTGAACTAACTACAAGAAAAAAATTGGGTTACTTAAAGTATCTGGTAATATCGTCTCTGAACTAAAGACAAGAATATTATAACATTGTTGGCAATAATTTCAGCAAACCAGATAGTCAAATACTGTTGCCAACATAAAGGAAAAACTTAATCTGATAACCAATGCTCCGGTTATTTCATTGTGTGCTTGGATGCTGATTTTTAGTTATAAATTAAGATAATAAGAAAAGGTTCTCTTCCATTGTCGTTTGGCGGAGTCTGGTTGGAGGTAAAGATTGTGTGGTTATGTGTGTAGCCGTCCAACTACGAAAAGTTCTGCTAGTATGTTATTTTTATTTTTTTAAATAAACTACGAGCTATGTTCATTACTTTGTCTTATTTAAATCGCTTATGAGATTTTTTTTTTTCATTTGATCAAACGATCATGAGATTATGTAGTTTTCTTATAATAATTGCTTCTTTGATATTTAAATTCACATCTTTATTTTTGGTAATCAAAGCTATTTATCACTTCAACGTAGTTTGGTAGTACTCGCATATTATTTTGATATCCTTTTCCAATGAGTTTATGTTGTATTTGGTTGCGGTTGCTATTGAATAAGCTGATTATCCTAATCCTAAGTTAAACTTAGCCACTCAGTGAATTCTTTTCTTTGCTATGTACTAAAATAGATTTCTTTTCTTCGCTTGTTGCTGCTTATTTCAGGTGTCTTGAAAGCGAAGTATTAAACGTATGAGGAATTAAAAATTCTTGTGACATGACACTGCTCAAATTTTTAAAATAATTGAAATCTCATCATAATTCTAAAATACTTTGTTCATATGAATTACATGTAAAGCATATTCCATTTTTTTGAAAAAAATAATTTCTAATAAGAAAACATCTTATCAATCAACTAATGCAATTCAGCTTCTCTAATTTAACAATGTATAATAAGATAAATAAGGTGAATTCAGTGAGGCGCATCAAACACCTTGTGAAGTTAATGATCAGATGGGAGGGTGTATTTGTGTAACTGTCCCATGCTATCCACATTTGATCGTTAACTCCACAAGGTATTTGATAAGTGAGGTGCATGGCAGAATTTGCCGATAAATAATAACAAAAGAGATACTTTGGGACTATCAAGGAAGGAGGAACATGGAACCAACATGCAATGTACTATGCTAGAATGTGCAAAGCTTGTTCCCTCCTGTGGTAGACAAATCTACGTTGAGCAGGCTGAGGCCCAGCTTTTGTATGGATCGCTGAGTGCAGTGATGTTGCCTGGGCGTGAGAAAACCACCTACAGGGTACATAGATGAACCAATCATTTACTTGATCCAATTCCAATTCTAATTGAAATTATGATTAATGGAACTGTTGAATTAACTATCTTGTTACTTAAGTTTGTAGCCTAAATTTCAGCAACATGAATATTTTGTTAAAGAAGACAAAGTCACAAGATCAAAAGCTGGTGGGGTAGTTCACAAAAATACTGGATTTGTAGAATTGCGTGCTGCGCTGTAAACTTAGTTGTGAAGTGATGCAGTAGTAATTAGAAAGATCCTGCACCTATTATATAATTTCTGGTTAAAAAAAAAAAAAAAGAGCAAGAATAAAACCATATGGCTATGCCAAGACATGCCTTGTGAGCATGAAGCATCAAATTGCTACAAGATTGCAATAGTAAGTGCTTTATATACCTGATAATTCCCAAGTGTACGTGACTTGAAACCTGCACCACAGTAGTCAAAGTAGTACTCCCATGTCCTGATGAACTTTTCATTGAACTTGAGAGCCAAAATTTCACTGACAGCTCAAAAATTTTCAATAAATTAGTTAGTGTAAGTAGTAACAAACTTTTCACTAATTAGTGTAAATAGTAACTTAGATTGAATATAGAGAAGTATGTTACAATCAAATTAATGACATACCTCCTCCTCTCCAAGAAGTTCTTTCTCCACCATCTTAGCGTTTTGTAGTAATGATATCCAATGTTTTCAATGTGCTCCACACTGCATTTAAGAACGTTCATTTCATCCGTAAGAGAGAAGAGTGAAGGGAATGCTCATTGGTTGAACTCAGCAGTAACATATAACTTGTTACCATAGTCTAGATGCGGCTGCCATGGCTGATGTTATCCTACTTAGAGAGGGTAGGCAGCCCCCTGGAAAAATATATTCCTTTATAAAATCAGAACTGCACCTGTATTCATCATAACGCTCATCCGGGATCGATATGAACTGTAGAATAATAAAAGCATCCTCAATAGTTAGCAGCAAATTGAATACCAAAAAAAAAAAAAAAAAAAAAAGTACTAGTAGTGACTGTTTTATTCACTTCCTAGCATACCCTCTTGAAAGTCTTATAATCTAAGCAGTACATAAAAATTACACTGGTAGATTAAGGGTAAAATAGAAGTTTTAATATTCTATCAAGTACCTGGAGAACGAGAAGTCCATTATCTGCCAATACTGATTCACAGCAACCAAAGAACTCTTCCATAAATTCATGACCAACGGCTTCTACCATTTCACTGATATATGCTTATACATATTATCTAATATGTTGGAAATATTGCTAGTGTATGTGATTCTGCAAAGTTAGAATGAAAAATAGCTCACCAAGATATAATCCTATCATATTTGTATGTCTTGGGCAATTGGCGGTAGTCACACAGAAGAAATTTGATCTGGTCCTGGAATCATGAATTAGTAACACTTAGCATGAATTGTCTCAAGATACCTTGAGTTCACAAGTACATCGGATACAATGAATCTCAATTGCAAAATGAAAGGACAGGTATATTGCAATAACACAGTAACAAAGAGAACAAGGATGGAGATTTAATTTCTATCATGAATAAATTTCATTTGGCTTGTATATCAAGTTAACAATGAATCTATCAGATTTTATATTAAGAAATTGATGAAATTTGATACCAGAAGCCCAGCATCTTTAACTCTTTTTTCTGCAAGTTTCAGCTGCTCCTTAGACAAGGTGATACCGGTGTATTTGCAACCAGTTTGTTTCACAACTTCAATGGCTAAACTTCCCCATCCGCATCCAATCTCAAGAATTTCATGTTTCCTATCTATTCTAGCCTTGATGTATTTAAAGAAAAATATTATTAGACCTTTTGCAAAACAACAACTAAAATATTGATATACAAGCAATCAAAGGCACTCACTTTTTCAATCAGGACAGAGATTTTTCTCATTTGTGCGTCTTTCAAGTCTTCTTCTTCATTCTATCAGATAATTCAACAAAGAAACAAAGGAGAATGTGAATCTGAGCTACTGCAGAAATTGAAGAAATATCTTTTACAAGAAATTTGGATTCAAGTATCAGAAAGTCAAAGTCCTTGCCTTGAACACTGCACATGAATATGTCATTGTTTCATCCAAGAAAAGTGCAAAGAGTTCATTGCTCTAGAAACAGACCAAAGAATAATTATAAGCTTATATTGGTTAATGTCAGCACTCAAAAAATCATGGAAGGAAGAGATACTGAAGATAAATGGAAAAAGCCCCTTGAGCAGGTATAGTACAACAACACAGAAATTAAATGAGGTACTTCAGAATTCCAATAAAACTTCTTTGTCAATCAATAACTCCAGCTGACATAGAGTGGTTTACTGGTTTCCCAATCTGTATATGCTATTCCCAATCTATAAACTGTAACTTATGAATTGAGTTCTTTTCTATTGTAGTTACATAAAGTAAAAAGAAAGATCCAAAACAGGAAGATATGCCACCAACTTGTTCATGTACGAAGCAGATCTCCTGACAGTGCACGATTACTGTCTTTTACATAATTCAAGGAAGATATTCCCTATTCCAAGCTTCTCCATTATTCCTTCAACAGACGCGTACATTTTAGAGCAAACCATAGCTCCAAAATTCAGTTATGAACCATCTTTTCAGGTAAAGAATGTTTCATTTGACATATTTGTGATTTGTGATTGAGCATAACTTGTTGAATGTTCACACAACTTTATATTGATGAATGATATGTACTTGTAGCAAATTGTTCAGAATATCACTGAATCTTGGAATTTCTGTAGTTAATGATCTTATACCAGGTCATAATGTCTAGAGATGTTCCTGCGAGCCTGTGTGAGAGTATTTTTCCTTGAAACATGCTCAATGAAGAACTTTGCAGAAGCTAAACCAGCTGTAAATAAAACTGGTGTCCACCAACCCCTAAAGACATAAAAATGAGAAAAAAGGTTGAAATGCAAATACAATATTAATACTTTAATGTAAGCTTCAACTCATCATAGTCAACTTACCTATTCTTCAATTTTGAGTTTGAAGCATTTGAATCTCTATTGGCTATCAGAATCTGTAGTAAAAATAGGAAGGTACATGAAAGTAAAGACTAAAGTCCAAACAGTACAATTCTGTGTAAGATTCAGATGATTATGCTTACCAAAAAAAGATTCAAAAGACCTTCATCTTTATCAACAAAGGAAAAGTCTCCATTAATATATGCATCTGCAAGGCCTAAATCAGCTTGCGTCATAACCTGACAAACACATAAAGATATTTTAGATTTATTTTCTTGCCAACTACTTGATTTTGGAGTTGCATTGACAAAGATAAGTATCTCAAGTATAATCTTACTTGATGCATAAATTAAAAGTGCATACCTTCCAATAAAATTGTGGACTGTGGATTCTCAAAACACTCTTCACAGAGCGCTTTATCTCGGTTCCCTCGAAGGTAAACATTGTTCCTCCCTCCTCCAATAAGCTGTAACTCCTCAAGGCAAATGTACCAGTGACTCAATAATTTTTTACACGTCTAATCCATAGAACATGGAGTAGATGGAATATTTTGGATCTAATTATTGTCAAGCATTGAAATAAATTAATGCTAAGATTGTCTAAAGCATGATTTCAAAATCTCATTATTGTTTCAAGAAATTGCAATTCTGATAGATCTCTTTTATTTTGGGTCATCAGGCATATAAGTAAAAGACAATATTGGAGCAAACTCACCAAAGTTGCAAGTAAAGATTCTGCATTAAATGAATTCCAATTATACCATTTGACATACTATAAGTACTGCATGAATATCATACTACCAACTTGAAAGTGTAAAAGAGGCTCATACTAGCCCAGCATTCTTCAGAGAATTCATATGGAAATAATGTCTACACACTGTTCGAAGTGAACTCACATTAAAGAGCCAGTATTAATATAGGAACTCAGGAATCTCGTCACAAAAAGGCGAGCTCCGAGTTCCTTCCAAGAAGGTACCATGTGTTTTGGGTTGGTCTGAAGGGCACAGCATCTTCCAAGAATGCCATATGCAGCAATCATGCCAGCCTGAAATTTCCATCTTATTGTTCAGTTTTTGGCTTCCTTTCAACTTGACATTTCACAAGAAAATAAATTGACTAGATATATATTTCCGCTTAAAGAAATTCTTAAAAGAAATTTGCAATTCATATTTGTCATTACTGAAGAAAGAAAAGAGGCCCGACTGTCTCATACAATAAAAACATTACTTTTCAGCAACAAATATCATTTTCTTTTTCATTGTAAAGTTAGCTTTAACTACCTTCAATCCATCTTCATGAAATCCATAACCTGAAAAGCATAAATATATGTTTAGATCGTGGGTATATTTGAAGTAGATCCAAATTCCTCAACAAAGTAGAGGTTGTTCTTAAAAGAATGGAGATTAGATATACATATGTAATTCTATATATCTAGAATGTTATTGCAGTATTTAGCAATGAATGCTTAAACCAAGTAACTCCATATTCTGTGTGTGTGTGTGTGTGTGTGTGTTATATATATATATATATATATATATATATATATAGTCCTTTACTTATGTCAAAAGATGATTTTCCATATAAGTGCACTTAAGCCAGCATTGTTTTATCATAATTTTGGAATGTCCCAAACACAATTAGCATTTAACAATTAACACTAAATTGAGTGGCCATAAGCAGGTCCATAAAAGTTAGTAGTGACATAATGATTATTTATTATCTAGTATGTCAGTACCATAAGCGGGAAAGTACCTTGGTATGCCCCGCAAAACCAGATTCTTCTTTTCCCTTGAATATGTTCTAGCTCGTGTGAAGCTTTATATGCAGCAACTGATGGGACTGGATGGCCAGTTGTCCACTTAAGCAAGGTATTTTCTGGTGTATGATCTGGATTGAGAGTTACAAGAAAGGGTAAACTTGTTTCTCCAATATTCTGCAAATTAGAATAAAGATCAACCAACAAGTTTATCCATTGCTCACTTTAGTTAGAATAACTTTAATACATTTCATCTATGGCCAATACATTTATGCGGAAATGTTACTAACCTGAAGAATATTAAGCCAGTATGTCACACAAACTCTGTTGTTGTTACTTCCAAGAAAATTCCATGCACTCCATGCTGCTGGGTTTCGAGGCATTAAATTTTTGTCACGATGAAGAAAAATATCACTGCCAATACAGATCAAACAATAATTGTGCATTTGGACTTATTTGAACATAGACAATAAAAGATTCTCAATTTTAGCTCCTACATTCTTTAGTCATCAACATACATGAACACATGAATTCATACCCCTAACCAAAAGGCGTCTAGTCTAATAAAACTTAATTTCTGCACTAGATCCAAAGAGAAAGGAACTTAAGAATGTTATCAATTTATCATCCTACGATAACATGTTTATCCAAAACGTTGAGCTATTAAATATTATTATCCAATATCAACTCTATGAGCATGCATAAATGATAAAAAAAAGATCCTTTAATGCTGAATATGATTACTTCAAACTTAAAATGTAATTGTAACCACTACAAGCTGTGTTATTTTATTCCATGTGTGGAGGGTACCAACAATTAGAAATATTAGGATGAAGTTTACCTGTACACATATTGAAAAGCTCCAAGAATTCTTCGCTCATCATATGTTGCTTCATCTCCTAATAATCTCAATGCGTCTGGTGCATGTACTGCCATCATGCAGCCATCATACATTTCTTGAGAACCATCTTTGCAGTGCACAACACATCCTGCAACATTTTTACCAGCCTTATTACTATAAAAGCATTGTTTAGTCAATTCATTATTATTATTTGTAAGAAAGAAATGTGCAGGCCTACCAATCAGAAGTGTAAAAAGCGATAGATTAATTGCTAACCTTTCTCTGTTGTTGAAACCAAGTCCACCTCACAATTAGCTATTATTTGAGTACCTTTACTCACAAGTTCTTCTTTGACCTGATTTTTATAACAAGTAATTAATGTCAAATGTTTGATTTATACCTTAAACTGAAAGATCTCTGGTATAAGTGACACTAAAAATTACTCCCAAAGTGACATAGGTCTAAATTTAAGGCTTAGTATCATAATCAATAAATAGTACCTTCTTAACATAATTATGTGAGCGCCATCTGATAGTTAGCCACTGTGGTCTACCAAAGAGCTACAAAGAGAATACCAAGTGAATCAAGAAGCAGAATTTTAATTATTTGGATATTAGAACTAGATCATTCATCATTATATAAATCTGGAGTAAGTCCATTGTACCTGAAGTAGATAGTGCTTGTGACAGAATGAGAGAACTGAGAAAGCAGACATGCTCATAACTCCTTCAGAAGGGCAGGACCAAATAGAACCACAAATTGGAATCTACAGGTATTCCATGTTATAATCATACACTGAACCAAGAAATGATATTTACAGATAACACAGAAACCACCAGTTTTGTTGAACTCACAAGGTAGGCTTTCTGAAACAATTCTGAGTAACCCCTCGACTTGATGAATTGCCCCAGGGACTCACTGCGGTCCATGTCCGGGTTATTATCAAGCATATCAAGATAGCTGCATATTAAAATGCCAGTTAGCATTCTTCTTAATTTCCAACTTTATGCAGTTGAGTTCAAATTCAATTATGCATGACAGTGACATAGAAAGCTGAATAGAGATAATTTTGTCCACAAAGCTTAATAATTGGGATACCATTTGTTTCACTGGATGTGTAACTCTTACAAACAAATCACCATTCAATTTGTAGATGTTCATATGCTTTAATTATTCTTCATTTCACTGACAATCAAACACTTAAACAAGGATTGGACTTTAAGCATGAGCAAAAATGAGTGCAGCAGTTACTGCTATGTACTCATAGGTAACAAATAAAAATGTACATATAGGTAACAACTTGCCTTATAACATCATCTTTGAACTTGATGATTTCCCTGATCATTTGCCAGAAGTAAGGATTGAGTACATTCGTCTTCTGCGCAAACAAGCTGGACAAACCATTTCTGCTGCCCCATTCGCAGCCCCGGCCTTTGTCTAGGCTGACAGAAAATGACATGTCTGATAATTCCATGTCAACTCCAAGACTCTCAAAGAACTCCATCATATTGGGATAGGTAACCTGTTCAATAATCCATGTTACATTTTCAACAGTCTCACAAGTATAATAAAATCGATCAGTTTCAAGGTACACAAATGCATTCAATAACTAACATTTTAACAAATAATGCTAAGAAGCAAGGATATTTTAAACTACTTGCCGTATTGCATACAGTACTGCTAGTTTACAACTTAACATCTTATAATTTTTTTGTTGGTGGTATTCTAGAGGCCGTATGTTAAATAATACACTTAAGAAAAAATAGGAATTGGTAGGCTAATGCTACTACACTATTATATGGAAAATAAAGTAGGAAGAGAAAGGTATTTGGAATTAATTTACTTTCTTTGTTATTGCTTCTCACTTACTTTCCTTGCTTCACAAATACATCTATTTATAGGTGAAGAATAACTAATGTAACTCTGTTACACTCATCCACTTACGGTATAGTCATCACTATTAAACTTCACCTACGTTTATGAAATAATAAACTCCAGTAACATAACTTGACATTTGTTACAAGTAACAACACATTACTCATTAACATTTTTTTATCTCTGCGTGTTTATGTGTGTGTGTATGAATACATTGCTTATTCTAGTGGGACATCATAAAAATTTGATAAAGGCTATGCTTGTATTGTGCCTATATTAACTAAAAATGAAAACAAAAATCGTGAAAAAAATTATAAGATGACCCATCTATTATTTCTTTGATTATGATTATTATGATGGTTTTCATATTTTTTTTTTCTCATTTGCGATGATTTTATAAATTTTTATATATTATACCTCGCGTCGTTTCTGTTCCCGTATCCAATGGCCGTGCATCGTATATTATGTACAAATTGCGAACTCTAACAACGTATTTCATGGTTTAAGATCCATGACAGTATATTGATGAGCCTATATATGAAATAATGTTTTTATTTATTGGCTATTAACCCCAGGGAATGCTCATGGTTTAGGGACTGATATTACATTAAAATATCCATGTCTTTATCTTCCCATTTGATCACTTAATATTTTCACAACTGTACAGGACACCTGTATAGTCTGGACACTGATACATGTAATTGTACTGAGAATTAGTATAAATTATAAACACTAACCGATTAATTCATGCCACAACTAGCGATTAAATATCATCTTCAAAACATAATGCTATTCTACATATTCAATACTTATGCTTTATGAGTGTCTGTTTCCTTTTTGTCCGGGGTTCAAAAGAATATCCTTCATCTACATGCCTTACATGAAATCCAAGCTAGCAGGTCTTTCATGTGGATCATTGTTACTTTTATACTTCAAAGAATGAACAACGGTACATGTACAAATATGTACATCAAACTATCCACAACTGTTTACACGACTGCATCCATGTTTTAGCAATTTATTTACTTCATAATCAAGTTTAAATGTAGAAAAATCTAAATTTGTGTCTCTAAAAAGTATGATTAGCACTCTCCTAACCAAAATATGGTTACCTTTCCATCTTAGTCCTATATATTTTTTTTCTAGTCTTTTTTTTTTTTTTAAAAAAAAAAGGACATTTGTTGTTTCATTGAATAAGGAAGTAACAGACTAGAGTTTTTTTTATTTATTTTTGGTCTGAAGTAACAGACTAGAGTTATGCTCACAGGTCTCCCTTGACCCAAAAACAAAAGGGACGCCCAAAAATAAGGTTCAGAAGTCAGAGCGCGATGGGAACTGCAGCGCAGGACCACTTGTAAGGGCACAGCTCAGACAAAAATAAAAAAGGTGAGGCCAAAACGCAACTTTTGGTGCATGGATTTTAATTGGTTAGTTTAGACACCTTCTCGAAAGCACATTATACAAGTTTCTTTAAAAAGTTAACCCCCCTTCACCCCCCCCTCCCCCTCTCTCTCTCTTTTCTCCTCCTCCTCCTCCTCTACCTCTAAATAATCAATATTCAGAGTTTTATTATAGTCTGGCTCATTTAATTCAAGCTTAGTCAGTTTATTATAAGCGAAATATTTTCTTTATTTTAATTTATTTATTAATTTAGATAATTTAGTTTATTTTTAAATAAATATATCTAAATATAATTACATTATTTACCTCTATAAAATAGATCTATTATAGATATAAGAAAAGATAAAAAGATATAAGATAATAGGGGGACTCATTTTTTATAAGATTTACATCCCATTCAATGATAGATGGGATGTAAGTCGGTACGGTATCCAATAAAAAATGAGTTTCCAAATATTTCTCAAAGTAATATAAGAAAAAAATAGTAGATTCATTTTCATTGTGTCTTTTTTTTTTTTTAATATATCCACAATGAATCTATTTTTTGAGTATAAATAATATTTCTCTTATTATAAAAGTAAAATTCTCTTAATAATATTTTTTTATTTATTAAATTCAAATTCAATATTTTATATAAGTAAAGAAGGGGAGGGAAAAAAAAAAAAAACAGTGACCTCTGTGTTTATGTGCGGCTAAACATCACCCAACACTACAAAGTACAAATGCTAACTAAGTTTTATTCTGTAACCATTTATGACAACCTAATCAAAGCATGAAACCAAATTCTTCTCTTTGATAAGTCAATCCTAGCCATGTTACCTATGGTACATCGTGAATTTGTCATCAATTGCATTGGACCTTTTTGTCTTTTAGTTCCCAAATTAACAAAATTAAGAGAATATTAACAACTTATCGTATTCATCTGTGCATACGTGGTGAGGGAAAAAATTGAAGTGAGTATAAATTAAGCTATATTTATTCATCTTTAAAATGGTAAATATAATTCTCATTTTACTAATTTTCCTAAACATCACCCAAAATGAGATTATGATTCTTATTTTTACTAATCCTCCTTCTAGATTCATCCTGAAAATTTTGAATGTAACTCTCATTTTACTAATTCTCTTACCTGAGAATTTGAAAGAAAAACTCCGTCAAAAACATCTTAGATATTTTACTTTGAGGAAAAAAAATCCAAGCTTACATGAAAATTGAAAACAACCAAAATCTGTCCGGTTTTTTTGGTCCATAAAAAGCTTCCCCTTTACTGTTTTAGATAATGTGACCAAGATTTTAAAGCCAAGATTAACTTCTAGATACTATCCTCACGTAAGAAGTTAACAACTAACCAAAAATCCTCATGAGCATGTTAAAACATTCAAATTGAAACATAGAGTAACAAAGTGAGAAGAGGAGCAACAAGAAAATTAAAGGCAATGATTTGGTGCGCACTTACCCGGTTAAATACCATGAAACCAAGGTCCAAATCAACCCCATCAGCATTCACAGTCTTGGCATGTCCTCCCAAGTAGTCCTCCTTCTCATAAAGCACCACATTCACTCCAGCTTTGGCCAAAACATAAGCAGAAACCAAACCACTAATCCCAGCACCAACCACAGCCACTCTCATCTTTGCCTAATACAACTAATTTTCTATGTAATAGAAAAACACCGAAAAGAGAACACTTTCCACCCCTTATGCTGCAGCAATGTATATATGTAGGCACAAACTATAGGCCCTTTAAGGATGGGGGGTACTCAAATGGATACGTGGAACTCAATGATCCGCTTAGAAGTGAGTGAAGAAAAGAAGGGTATTTTAGCAGTAGTATAGGGTAAGTAGTAGTAATATCTATACCTCAATAAAAATAGTTTCTTTAATTTTTCAGTTTTCATAAATGAGGCCAGGCCAGCATCTTCCACCGCCATTCATCTCTTATCTCCTTCTGCAGCTCAGCAAAGCTGCACAAAAGTAGACAAAAACAAGTTCTCTAAACAAGTATCCAATGCTGTCTTGACTTAAATGCAAGGTGCAATAAAATTGCACATGAGTAGGAAGTCTTCTGTGTGAACTTTGAATTTTGCATACCTCAATTGGGTACTCATTCATTTATCAATCAATATCTTGTCTACATATGTGCCATGGAAGTGTTAGTGTGTGGACAACATGACAAATAGGCCCACAATATGCTTCCAGTGAAAAATATTTCAGTATCGAAATTTGACCGAAATTTTTTTCACACGCATCAATCGAAGTTAATTAAGAGAGTTCTAGTACCAGGAGACTTGTTCAGTGTATAGGAGCACTATTATCCTCTGATTTCCATCTAACAACCCAATAATATCGCAGATGGAACAAATGTTGTTGCAGCCAGTTTGTCCTTAATGTGAGTTTCTTCTTTACAGGTGTAACTACATGGTTTAAGACCTAGTTTATCCTTATTTATGTTAAGCTATGTGTACATTAAAGCTTGATTTGTCATTACTGTGATTTTTTAAGAACTATTGAGCTTTTTGGGCTCTCTTTAAATAATTCTCAAAAAGTTATAATAGTATTATTTAATAAAATAATATAAAAATTACTCTTAATAAATAAAAATTACAAAAGTATTGATTGGTAAAATTGCTCTTAAGATTTAAAATGATTATAGCGGATATAAATACTAAAAAAAATAATTTCTATTTTTAATATTATTAAAAAGAGTGAGGTTATATTAATCTTTTAAATTTTTGAGAGTACAAGCTAAGTCTGAAAAGCATTTTATGAGAATTTCCGAGAGCACTCCTAGCTTTTCAAAATTAGGAGTAAAAATATCCCAACTTTTTTATTTACCAAACAAAACAAAATTATCTTATACTTTTTATAAATAAGAACACCTAATTCAAAGAATACTATGAAATTCGGCCTAAATTCTAAACCCTAAACGCTGATAGTAACCAATGAAGAAATTAAACAACACGTTTACACTATTGCCAGCATATACTATGGTTCTGCATTACACTTCTTAAAAGAGGTTTCTGATGATGGGCTCTGGTTTGGCTTCTTCGTGTTGAAGCAATTTTCATTTCAAGAAATAAATAAAAATGGGAAACGAAAAGGTCGAGGTTTAACTTCCATGTTAAGGTTGCAATTGGAATATTACCATGTTTATTTAATTTAATTTACATTTGGGTTATATTGTTCCTACTTCTAATTTCTAGACCAGATTTTGACACCATCCCGTTTGAATAAAGAGGAGAAAAAGGCACTTCCGAATATTCTTTTTCTTTCTTAGAAGGGTATACGACTTCAGTTAAAAAATTAAGTGTTAAATAGATATAAAATCTGGCCTATTTTAATGGCGTGAGGCGCGTTCATTAAGTTTTAATTTTTTTTAATTTATAAAAAGTACTAAAATATATATTTTTCTTTTTAGTTTTATCATTTCTTTTAATAAGACAATCTAAACTTTCCTTTTGGTAAAATTTATCTAGAGTGTGTTTGATTTAACAGTAAAAATAGGAAGGTAAAATTTTATAAATGAGCTTATTAATGAAATTTTATCCCCTCCCTCCCCTCCTGCCCAGATTTTTACCCTTAAACTAAATGCATCCACAATCTTAATTTTTTCATACTTATGTTTAAACTAAAAAGAATGTTTTAAATAATTTCAACCCTTCATTCGTAATTCCAATAGTATAATGTTTGTATTCTATATAGTTCGTAATTGATGGTTTGATTCAATTTTTTTTTTAAACTTTTACTTAAATCATGAAACAAGACATCATATCCAAATACAATTAAACTATACTTCTACCTATTCTTATATCAAATTTAATTTGCATATCTTAAACTGAAATTTTATACTAATGAAATTATTATTTTATATATTATTCATTCAAAATAAATGGTCAAAAAAATCTCAATGCAATAAAACCACCAAAGTCCTTTCTTTTCTCTTTTTTTTTTGTGCTGTCTTCCTCTCTTTTCTTTCATGTTTCTGTCGAAACTCAGAAAAATCCCATTTGCCATTAAAAAATCATTTGAGATAAAAGTTACATAAAAGAGGCAAATTATCTGAAATTAAGATTTTCCAATATTGGAGTACATCTACCGTCAATCGTGCCATTGACTTTTTTTTTTTCCTTTTCCGTTTTTGTCTCCAATCATAAGAAAGAAAACAATTTTAGAGAAAATTTCGGATGTAACAGAAGCATATAAATAATGCCTAAAATAAAAACACTACATTGGAGATTAAAACAGAATAGGTGAGTTTTTTAATTTTTATTTTTATTTTTATTTTTTGAAAAGATAGAAGTCATCTATTATATCGCTCCTTTAACATAGTCATAGAAAATATAATAGACTTGGCTTAGAAGCACTCCATTCCTGAAAATCAAAACAAAGTATAATTTACAAATAAAACAACAAAGATTATTTTATAATTAAATAACATGAGGTTGATAATGTACCTAATTAAGGCTTTGTTTGAGAGTTAAAGAGAGAAAGGAATGAGAAGACAATCAAGGGGGAGGAAGAGTGTGAGAAGAAAGAGGTTTAAAGGGTTTCTCTTTCCCTTATTTGGGAATGTTAAGATTAATAAAGGAAGGAAATGGAGGGTTTGTGATGTAATTTTAAATTATATTTCACTAAAAGCTCCAAAATGGAGGAACTAAAAATGGGGATTATGAAGGGTTTTGGGGGGATTTTAAAAACTCTCAAACACTTTTCCCTATTTAAATTGAAACTCCTAAACGTATTAAAACCTCCCAATACCTTCCCTTTCCTTCTCTACCCTGTTTAAATTGAACTCTCAAACAAAGCCTAATTAAGATGCACAAATGTAGCTTCTTGCCAATTGTTTCAACCATAGTTATAAAACTCAACTTAGCAATTGACTTGGTCAAAGCTCTGGATCATTGGTTAAACCAGATATAATCAAATAAATATATAAAAATATATAGGTTAATAAAATAAAAGATTTGTCACTTGCAAGCTAATAGATATCCTACAGTGTGCCACTTGCATTAGAAGCCCATATAGAAAATAATCTATATGCTACTTACTTTTCACTATTTTAGTCTCATATTGAATAGTGGAGGAATTGGAAGCCAAATATTTAGTTATAAAATGAAAAGACTTCAACCTTGATATTACTCTCACTTTAAAGATCAAGTGGTTGAATGATGACTAGAGAAATAAAGTAAAAATTTTATAAAGTTATTAATTTTTATAAAAAAAATTAAACAAGTTTTTAAAAATATGCATAAACTGTTGATTTGATTAAATCCAACTAGTTCACAGATTCTTTCAAAAATCAATCGAGTTAGGCCGATTCATGCAAGTTTTTGAGCAAATCCATTTTTTTGTGTAACCCAAACCAATTGTTTGGCTGGTTCACCAATTGAACCGGTCAATCCAATCCATATTTTATAACTATGGCCTCATCTCCTTCAAGAATTGTCTCCGGTTTCCAAACCGCCTCGTTTAATTTGCATCAAGGGGACCATGTGCTGCCTCAATTTTTAATTCTCTATTAAATTTAGGTTAACTTTCAACAAATCAAGATTAAATAATTAATTTTATTTTAAATTGAATTTTTCTAAATTAATGTCACTAATAAGATTCTTAGGAGAACATCTTTTTTTTTTTTTTAATATTAACAACAATAGAGTTTGAATCTAAGATCTCATACAAATTGCTTAAATTTCTCATCACTGGACCATCCCTAATGGTTTTCTTAAGAGAACATCTAATTATTTGATTTAATTCTTTTCAACAAAAAAATGCGGCTCAATATTTGAATTTTGTCAATTTTGAAAAGTGAAGCCTAGCACAAGATTGAACATTACTTAAAGTAATGTGCCTAGAGATATCCTTTTTAAATTTGTTTACCTGACATAAATTGCATGCTTAGTAATAATATTACACTGAAGGGTATCCAAAAGAAAATTAGCACATTAACACCAAAGCTGGATGAGTGTTCTTGCCCAGATAGCAGGGATCATCATACCTTCCTTAGTAGAGGATAAAGTGCAGAAGTGATAATTGTGGCCAAAATATTAGAAGTTACAACTACTGAAGGGGAAATGCGTCCTTTGTCTTTCCTTATCATTAGCCCCTCAATGATAGGGTAGTTGACAACAATGACATAAGCTGGAAGGAAAAGCTGCATGAACATCTTGTCCCAATCTCCAACATAGACCACTCTATAGATGCCACCAAAGAAGCAAGCCATGTTGATGATAAGGAGTGCAACCATTGGGACAAGAAACATGTTTGATGTTCTAAAATCATATTTGTCCATTTGGTACAACATAGTCTTTTCATCATCCTCCACTTTGTTGGTTGGCATGAAACTAGCCTCTCTTAAACCAAGATTCTTCAGTATGCCATCCAAACATCCATAAAAGTGGCATGTGATTGATTTCATCATCCATATCCTTTGCTCAATTATCCATTTTCTGAATGTTCCTCCAGTTGAGAGGACTTCAACTAAGTGTTTGGTGTTAGCCGATAGAAAGATGAGCAGAAAGATGAAGAAAAATGGGTCTGAGACCTGCCACAAAACAAAAACATAAGAGTTCTTTTGTTACCATATTTGAAGCAAATATAACCAATTCAAAAAAAAAAAAAAAAAAAGGGCATAGGAGCTGCATGATTTTAGTTGTTACCTTTGGGTATAGGGGAAATCCATGTAATAGACAAAGTTGAGGGACAATAGCAAAACACCAAAGGGGCAAGCAATAAAGAGGGAAATATGTAAGTTCTGCAAAACAAAGGCTTTGAAGTAGGGACATCCTTAAAGGTCCATACAGAAGAGGGCAAAACCTGCTCAAACCAATGTCAATCAGCCCAGAGCCCCATCTGGTGCCTTGTACTAGTAAATCATTCAAATTAGTGGTACTATTTCCCTCGAACTGTGGCCTAGGGGGATCACATAAAACTGAATTCCAACCATTGCAGTTCAATATGAATCCAGTGTGAACGTCTTCACATACAGTGCCATACAAAAAGCCAAGCTGCAAGCATACATAAAAAATTGAAGGTCCATTGTATACTATGTAGATTAATGCAACATTATTTTTGGAACATAAATCTTCTTACCTCTTTACCCCATTTAGTGCCAGTTTCGTAGTTACATGAAGCCAAAAGTAGAGTCTCTTCATCAGGTGAAGCATTCCCACCAGTCACCAAATCAGGAGTGAAATTCTGTTTTAAGGATTTGATGAACTTATTGGATGTGCCAAAATATTCTTGGAGTTCAAGGTCAGTGTCTAACATCAAAAACATAGAACTATATGAGAATGTAGCTATGTATATATCAGTATGTCACCCAAAATTACTGTATGTCAACAAACCAACTGAATAATTCATCCTTTTCTATACCTTTAACTTTGTAGTTTCCACATAGTGCTTCCCTTTTCATATAGAAGCCTGTGCCAGACAACACTGGTCCCTTAAGCCCATCCATACCTTGCCATAGAACCTATAGTTACGTACAAAACTTGGTCAAATACTCAATTTTGAAGATATAGATATCTATGCAAGTATATCAAAATTTGAAAGTCATGTTTGGTATCCTTTACTTTATATGCTGATCTATGCTGACTGTCATATATGTCATTCTTGCTTATATTGTGATATTTCTGAGGAAATTGCACAAAGGCAAGCGAAGGTGATATCTTGGGATCAAGGTGGAAACACAGTGCTTGTCGTGCTGAAGCTGGTTCACTGCAGAACGTGTCACAATCCAGCACTAGAATATATGGAGCATTGCTCATCACAGCAGAGACGCGATACTGTAAGAACATATCATTTTACCATCAAAACAAACATGACAAAGTGGATTGCAAATCTGTTGATAAGCTTGAGGATGGTCACTGAATTCCCATGTTTCATGTAATAGAATCTCCAATTATTTTGTGTCACTTAGTTTTTGTTAAGTATATCAGTTAACAATGTCAAGTTTTTTGTTGATACTTTTTAATTGGTTGGGTCTCAGAATTTTGTCCCTGGAAAATGCCTTCCATAATATCAAAAGGGAGAGAGCGATGGAGAATCATACAAGGGCATTGAGGGCTCCAGCTTTGAAATGGTGGGGATGAGAAGGCTTTTTCTCACGGGAAACATATACAAGGAAAGGCAAATTCACTTGCTCTATTTCACCTCTGGTATTTGCTTGTATCACCTGCCATATACCAGTATTTAAGTTGAGAAGTTGAGTATATTGAATGTTTCTCATCATATTCAAGCAGTTGAGACCAAGCATCAAATGCAAACTCACATGTTTCTCATCATAACTGACATGTTTGTGCTTTATTTAATACAAATATTACGAAGCCAAATTCAAGCAGAGTTTGATTCAATCACTAATATTAATCAAGCCCTACATGCAATTTTTGAATTTGATACAGCTGAACTATAAAACAAATAGAGCCTACCACGGTTATTTTCAGACAACTGAGATTTAAGTTAGCTAACTAAATTTCAAATCAGGCTAATTTTAGTTCCACAAGACCACAACACAACCATAGAAGAATATTGTGGATAACATTATACCTCTATGATAGATGGATGGTTTTGACCTGTTATGCCATTAGCATCTCCAGAGGGGCCCTGGTCTTCTTTTACTCTTAATATCTCTTCTTTGAAAGCCTCATACTTTTCCTGCAGAAAAAATTGAGTTCATATATGAATGAAGCATTACTCCTACAATCCAAAAACTTACTGGAAAAAAAATTAACTTCATCTCAAATAGAATCAACCACCTTGACCATTTTCTTATCTGCAGCAAAGTCCATGTCCCCACCAAAATCACCACCATCATCATCATTCTCTGAAGCAGAAAAATAAGCCTTGGGGCACCGACACTTGATTCTGTACCTTGTGCAGAAGGGAAGCCACCACCTTGCAAACTTCCAAGCCACCCTCATGCCATTCAAGGTAAGAGGTGAACCCCCATCATCAGAAACATACACATGAAGCTTATCTGGAGGGTAATCCAGTGCCATGGCTGATAACACAGTGTTCATCACATCTATAGTTGGCTCCCTAGTAGGGTCTGCAGTGCATATGAACACATCAATAGGGGGAAGCTTGACATCTTCTGCTAACCTTTCTGGGAACACAGTTCTGTAAATGGGGTGCCAACGATAAGCTTGGCCTAGTAACCAAATGAAGGAGAGAATGATCTCAGATGCAAAAACAAGAAGCCAAGGTAACAATGGGGTTGTTCCTCTAACTTGTGTGTCCTGAAAGAAGAAACACAGCCTATAATAGACCAAGAAACATAAAGCAGTAGAGTGGAGGAGCATGTGTAATCTATTGGCGAGAATCAAAGGCTTGTTGACATGGGAGAGATTGAGAGGAAGAGTTTCCTCCATTGTCCTTTCTTACTTTGGTTTAAAGGTTTGTGGAATGTGTTGACTTTCCAAATGAGACTGCCAAAGTGATATGTTTCATTGAAATATCAAGAGAGAAATCCAATCATGATAATTTATAAAGCCTAGCTTATTGTAATCCAATGCTTTGGAGATGATTCTAGGATCCTATGTCATTCTCACAGAAGTGATGGAACATGATCAAAAGTTGTTTGTTTCCAGTGACACCAGCCGTTAGAGGTATCATTAATCGAGAAAAGTCTAAATACGTGACTACAACGAAACATGCAAAATTATTGTGATAAATGAGGTGTGGAACTCAATTGGATTAGTTCCACAGCTTATCCAATAGTAAATAAAGTGTAAATCGATATATATATATATATAATGCTGTGAATAGTTTGTGAAAAGGCTTATAGAAGAAAAACGGTTAAAAATCAATATCATTCAAATGAAATCCTAGTTCTTGTGAACAATATTGAAGAGTAGGTGTAAAGAGTAAAAAAAAAAAATTACTTAGTTATAAGAATTTTATGAAAAGACTTATTATGTGATATAATTACCTATTACTCTTATTCATGTCTTACATGGCCATGCTTGTAATTTCATATACTCGTGGTCTTAACATTAATAGATGGTGTAAGACATTTGAAGGATTGACAAAAGAAATCTATTTTCTTTTTTATCTCTTGATTTTCTTGCGTATACCTATTTTATATAGTTCCATAATTATCAAATTACCCGTTACCTTTATATCTCATTAATTCAAATGCATATACTAAATGATACTAATAGTCATCAATATTTACATCCTAACGAATAAGACAACAAACTCATGCACTCGGTGCCATACTAGAACTAGGTAAAAACTAAACATATGTTACAGGAGTACCAAGGTGTGATATCCATAAATTAATGCTTTTTAATTAATCTGATTTTGCTTTTTCCACCTTCTCTGAAACCTTATTAGGGGGTCAATTACGGATCCCACTAGAAGGTTATTTCGTCAAAACCTTATAAGATGAGTCTTAAACCTTATTAAAAAAAAAACTTAGGTACTCGTAATACTGATAGTGGTATCAAAGATATTTTATGTATTTTAAATATTCAAAAAAATTTCATAGTGTAGTGAACTCGGAAATGGTGCGAATAAGTTCACTACACTCACTATGAATAAAATGTGTGCATGTAGGATAAATTTACCTATAAGCTTACTTGTATAGAGAGTTATAAAACTTATTGAAAACATGTGGTAAGGCATAGTTGATGCTTGGGTTGTGAAAGACAGCAGCAAGGCAAAGTTATTTTTCGTTTTGAAAAGTCAAACATGATGGCTTTCTTTCTTGGTGAAGCAAATTGAAGCAAATTTCTTTGACTTGCCCGTGTCAGGAGGAGCATTAGATGTTTGATGTAAGAACCAAACTTCTTCTTGGTTTCACGATGAAACAAATTCAAAGGAGGTGGATGCATGGTTAAAGAGAAGTCAAATTAGATTACACTAAAATATGTTAACGGAGAAATTCTTGCTACCTCCACAGCGTAAATTTTTTTTTTTTTTTTTTTTTTACCTTTATATATGATATCACCATTCATTTTTATTAATTTAGTTACTTTTTCTATTTTTTAAAATTATTTAATGATATAAGATCCATCTGGAGGAAAGATTTTCTTCCTCCACAAAGGATCCAAGAATTTCTCATGCTAATAAGCAACTTAAGCCAGCCGCATATGCTAGCTCGAACGGAGTTGTTTTTCGGTTCATTATTATGTAGTACCACCAAACATTATAAATAGTGGTGGTGCCATTCTTTTGTGTTATGCACCAAAAAGCTAATCGAGAGAAAGAGTTAGATAATTTTGAGTAAATGTTGTAGAGAAAGAAAAATAAAGTCTTTCTTATATATATTTTTTGGTGTGTTTGTATTCTTCATATATAAAAGAGAGTGTCATTATTTTCTTCTTATATTTTGGATGGTTGTAATTTTTCTACTTAATAATCATAAATATCTTTTATTTTTGTCAAAAATATTTGTGTTGGTTCTATCTTTCTCAACTTCAAATTTTAGTTGTGTTATACTATTTCATAACTCCAGTATATCAAACGTGAGTAAGAATTTTTCTCACAATCGAAAAATGTAAAAATTCTTTGTAATTTTGCAAAAAAAAATAACCATATATCATGAGTTTGAAATTTAATTAGAAGCACTAGAGTCTCTTTAGCTAAGCATAGCTCCAAATATATCATTTTCTTTTAAGTTAAATAATTTGTATGTTCCTATAATTTTAGTGTATTTTAAAATAGATCCTTATATTTTAAAAATTTTTAATTGAATTCTTATACTTTATATATTTTATATAATTAAGTCCCTAAGATGAGTTGATTATTAATTTTTTGTTATATCAAATACAGATGGCAGTTAACTACACTTCATTACATCATACATATTAGATTGAATTTCTATTAAATTTGCTAATGCTAATGTTCTAGTTTGATTTCTACATATAATAACTTTTATTCTTAATTTTCTTCTCATGTATGCTCTAAAAATAATTAAAAATCATTATATTCAATTTTTACACATATTATGTTTTTTATTTTCTTTTCTTTTACGTTCAACTATTAATCATTAACATTACGTCATGGTTACCGGTCACGTGTATATATTTTACACGTGAATTCTTATACTTTATATATTTTATATAATTAAGTCCCTAAGATGAGTTGATTATTAATTTTTTGTTATATCAAATACAGATGGCAGTTAACTACACTTCATTACATCATACATATTAGATTGAATTTCTATTAAATTTGCTAATGCTAATGTTCTAGTTTGATTTCTACATATAATAACTTTTATTCTTAATTTTCTTCTCATGTATGCTCTAAAAATAATTAAAAATCATTATATTCAATTTTTACACATATTATGTTTTTTATTTTCTTTTCTTTTACGTTCAACTATTAATCATTAACATTACGTCATGGTTACCGGTCACGTGTATATAATATAACAAAGAGCCGATGGTTAACTCATGGCAGGGACTCGATTATAAAATTTTTAAAGTTTAAGAACTCAATTGAAAACTTTTAAAATATATAGACTTATTTAAAAATATATTAAAATTATGGAGACTTATAAATTAATTTAGTGAAATGATTTTGTATCTATATATTAGAGTTACCTTACCATATTCACGCCCTCCACTATATCAAGCGTTAATATTTGAATATTTAGTCATCTTATGTATAAGGATGTCAAAAAAATCCGCACCCGTGGATACCTGCGGGTAATACCCACAACGGGGCGAGTATGGGGGGAAGATTTTGCTCCTGCGGATAATGGGAACCGGGATTTTAAATACCCGCATGTTAAACGGGGCGGGGGCGGGGATCACTATCCCTATACCAGCGGGTACCCGCAATAAAATTACTATTTTATCCTTAAATTATTAACTTAGTTAAACTAATATTATTGTTATTTAAATTGATTAGATTAAGGTTTAAATTTATAAGTTAGATTTATTTGTATTTATTATATATTAGACTAATGATTAGATTATTAAGATGTGTTTATTTTTATTTTAAGTATTTTTAGTTGTTAGAATTTAGATTGTAGAATTGGATTATTGTACTTATTTTTTGCTTATTTTATGTGTTTATTTTTATTTTTAGTATATTAAATTGTTAGAATTTGAATTATTACATTAGATTATTATTTATGGTTATTTTAAGTATTTTATAATATTGAAATTTTTTTATTTAATTTAAATTTTTAACATTTTTAATATTTTAACGGATATCCATGGGTATCCACAGATACCCGTAAACAACTGAGTAAGAAAAAAGCAGAATCTGCACGAATATGAGAGCGGGGGGGCGAGGCGGATATTTACTCATGGGCGAGGATAAGCCCCCGTCCCATTGACATCCCTACTTATGTATTGGTAAAAGAACCTTACATCAACTATTAGTTATCTTACCATAGCGTGGAGCTTCAAAAAATTTTTTAGGGGGCCAAAATTTGATATGTAAATTAAATTATGATAATCAAATCAAAATTAATAGTAAATTACATATATAAACTTTAAAGTAATTAACCAACATGACAAAAAAAATTTATAGAGAAGGACTAAAAAATTAATATCTTATAGTGTTTGATGTATTAACTTAAAAGTAATTTTAAAATATATTTTGTTCAGCTTATACAAAAATAATTATTTTTGTATGATAAATTATTAAAAAAATATGAAATGATTTATTTATATTTTGTACTTAGGATTATTTTGGTAAAAATATTATATTTAAAAGTAATTAATTTTTACTGATAATTAAAAACTTCAAAAATTTACTTTTACTTATGAGTAGATTTTACATTTAAAATTAGAATATCTTTACTTATAATCCGCTCATACATTTATCTAAACATATGAAATTATTTTTAAATAGTTTTTTATTAAAAAAAAAGTAATTTTCTTGTATTTTCAACCACATATCTAACAATGTCAAACGTTTATAAGCATCCTTAAGAATCAAAGTAGATTTGGAGTTAACGAATTTATTACTCGATTGTTGAACCGATTACTTAACTCTTATAAAATGATAATAGTTGTGATATGATCTTTTTATTTTAGTTATTTTTAATTTAAAAAATAAACTAATAGGCTTTTTAGTTGGAGAAATTTATTTATGTAAAATAATATGATAAGATTTAAAATTATTTATCATACAAAACGCATAAACACACACACACACACACACACACACACACATATATATATTTTAAAAAAAAAATTGGGAGGGGGGGATGGCCTCCATTGTCTAAAAGAAGATCCGCCTCTATCTTACCACATTCACCGCCACTGGAACTAATGCAAATTATGCAATTGTAACTCTTAGGTGGTGTTTGATAGATTACTTATTAAAATTGTCAGTAATAAAGATTATCACTTAGAAAGATTGTCATATTTTAAATTGCTAGTAATGTTAAATACAATGTTTGGTATCCATAAGTAATATATGTGGCAATATACATTATCTTATTTGGTATATAAAAGATTACTAGGTAATATATATATATTAAATTAATATAATAATAATAATAATAATAATAATACTAATAAATAGTTAATTATTATTATTATTATTATTATTATTATTTATAAAAATATTAATAATTCATAATAATTAATATTATTTTTAACTAATATTATTTAATAATAATTAATTAATCATGATAATATTAACAATAATAATAATAATTACAATAACTAATAATTAATAATAATATTTATTTTTAATAATAATAAACATCATTTGTAATAATTAATAACAACAACAACAACAACAACAACAACAACAACAATAACAATAATAATAGAATAATTGCCACATTAATGGTAATTTATATTACCTTAGAAATCTAGATTGACAATAATATTATCTAGCCAAATAGGGTAATGTTGTAAACTCCGATAATTTTATCAAATATTATTAATAATTCAGATGAATTATCCCATACTAAACGACACCTTAATTATTAACATATGATTTCTCGTATGTCCAAAAAATGTTTAGAAAATTCTTGTAAAAAAATATTTCTAAATTGTTTTGATTGATATGGCTCTGGACGAAAAGGGGAGGGCTTTCTTTGTCTTTTTATTTTTGGGATAAATTTAAAGATTAGAATAAAGAAAAGACTCACCTCAATTTAAAATTAGGAGATGTATTTAGACTTGTTAAATGTTTAATGAGATATTTGCAAATCATCCATAAATAAGAAACACCTAAAAATCGCATCACATCACATCACATCATATCAATGCATGAATAGACAAGAAAGCCGGCCAAGCAAAGCCAACCCTGAAACAACTTTAAGCTATTATTATTTGACTCACCGGAACATGGGGCGGGTCAGAAACTGTCAGCCGGCACAAAATGCCAAGCCATTGAAACGAACCCTTTACCAAACCACACTACAGTCATTTTGTCTATACAGAAAATGAACAATCGAATCTATAATACGGCACTAAATCTTATTTTAAGCAAAGATTAACGATACCAGTTAGTTAGGCATCTATATATGCATGACAATGCAATGACGTGCGTAACGAGTAACGCCACCTGTTCAGTGTTAGCCTCAATCAAATCATTGCCGAGACACAGAATGCGACAACAGGATCCCATTGACCGAAAGAATAAAATGCTACTACTTACTTATCCCTTCGCTTCTCTACCAAACCCAAAAACACACAGACAACACAGATTATGCTTCCGAAGAAATAGGCACTGAAAAAAACACAAAAGCAGCGAGCGAGTGTTTCTAATTATGGCGAAAGTACACCACAGCTTCTGTCGCTCCCTCGTATTCTTCGCTGATGACAACGTTGGCAAACCCATCATCACTCATATGATCCCTTCTTTCAAAACATTGCATGAAACTGCTGTCACGCAACTAACAAAAAACAACACACACACACAACTCACCATTCTCTCTCTCTCTCTTTTCTAACCCTTCCCTTTTAAGACCCAAAAACATGCATTCCTTTCTGACCCTTCACTCTCTGCCTCCCCAAATCAAAAAAACACCTCCAACTAACTTCGGCGTGTTGGCGCCAAAAATAACAGAAAAGAAAAGATTCTCACGCGCCGCCACTGAAACCGCCTCCGCCACGCTCCACCGCCGGTGCCTGACCCATCCTCCGCCGAATGGGTCAGCACTCCCGCCGTGAGTCCTACCCCTCCGCGTCGTCCTCCCGACTCGACTATCACCACCACCACCTCCACATCCGCCGCGATGTCGCCTCCATCGTCGTCACCTGCGCCGATAAGGCCACCGCAGCAGCCGTCGACGACGTCGCATGGCCGTTCGAGAGGCTCGCCGGGCTCAGCGACGACGAGGTGAGGGAGACGGCGTACGAGATATTCTTCACGTCGTGCCGGTCGTCGCCGGGGTTCGGCGGGCGGCACGCTCTGACGTTCTACTCGAATCACGAGAACAACGTCGGCGGCGCCGGAGAGGGCGGAGCAGGGAAGGGGAACCAGGTGGTGACGAAGCCGATTAGCAGGGTGAAGAGGATGTTGGGGCTGAAGATGCTGAAGAGGTCGCCGTCGAGGAGGATGACGGCGGGAAGTAGTGGCGGAGGGTCATCGACGCCGTCGTCGCCGGTGGGGGGAGCGGGGAGCCCGCTGTCTCACACGGTGCCGCCGCTGTTTAGGCCTCGGAGGCCGATGACGGCGGCGGAGATAATGAGGCAGCAGATGAGAGTGACGGAGCACGATGATAACAGGCTCAGGAAGACACTCATGAGGACCCTCGTTGGCCAAGTACGCAATCTTTTATTATTATTTTTTATTTATTGCTCATTTGTTTTTGTGTTAAATTTTGCATGAAATTACCAGTAGATTTAAATTGCGGTTGCCGTCGCAGTTATGTTGTGTTGTGATCATTGTGGAAAATTATGAGAAAATACTATTGATGCTGTTGCAATTGTTACTACCATGTGCTTGCAGAAGGCACCGCAACACTATTTGTGGATTGTAACTTAGAACCATATATCAATGCTAGTTTAATTCAAGTAGTTCAATACTTTGTTCTTCTTAAGCAAGCTGTCACGTTTACAAAAAATGTTGCATGAAAGTGTTGTTTGGTTTTCGTTTTAATTTATTGTTTTTATCTTCTACATTGATATTTTCCCCCTTTGGTACAATGCTATATTTATTTTAACTATGTGTTGTGCATTTTGGGTTCTGTTGTTGTGATGAATTGATGACCTGCTTGAAATTATTCATTTAAAACTTTAGTTTGCAGCAAAAGAAGCTAACAATTGAGTCTGTTGGCATATTTGAGCTTTTTGAAGCATAAAATGTGCTAATATTGCTACACTGTTCATGAAAATCAACTTGCAATTTCGTCAGAAAATCTAATATTTCAAACTGGTTGCATTGCAGGTGGGCAGAAGAGCAGAAACTATCATCCTCCCCTTGGAACTCATACGCCACCTAAAGCCTTCAGAATTCAGTGATTCCAATGAGTACCATATGTGGCAAAGGAGGCAGCTCAAGATCCTTGAAGCAGGCCTCCTCCTGAACCCGTCAATCCCTCTAGAGAAGAACAACACATTCGCCATGCGCCTCAGGGACATCATCAATAGTGGGGAGTCCAAGCCTATAGACACTGGGAAGAACTCAGACACCATGAGAACCCTTTGTAACTCTGTGGTTTCCTTGTCTTGGAGAAGCCACAATGGAACCCCCACTGATGTTTGCCACTGGGCTGATGGATTCCCTTTCAACATTAACCTCTACATCTCTCTTCTTCAATCAGTTTTTGATATCAGGGATGATACATTAGTCCTTGATGAAGTTGATGAGCTACTTGAGCTGATGAAGAAGACTTGGTCTATATTGGGGATCACCTTGCCAATTCACAATGTGTGCTTCACTTGGGTGCTGTTTCATCAATACATTGCAACTGGGCAGATTGAACCTGATCTTCTTTCTGCCTCACATGTCATGTTGAATGAAGTGGCAAATGATGCTAGGAAGGAAAAAGACTCCTTGTATGTTAAGATATTGTCATCAGTGCTGAGCTCAATGCAGGCTTGGGCAGAGAAAAGATTGCTTAATTACCAAGAGTATTTCCAGAGAGGGAACGCTAACCAAATCGAAAACCTTCTTCCTGTGGTGTTGACAGCTTCCAGGATTTTAGGTGAAGATCTAACAATTACAGATGGGGAAGGGGGCGAGAAAGGAGACATAACCATAGTGGATGCATCTGGCGAACGGGTGGATAACTATATTCGTTCTTCCATGAAAAATATATTTGACAAGGTTTGTATATAATCTGTCTTCTGCTTAGTATTCTAAACTTGTTAACTCTTGTAATCATGATGTATTTCTTTTGAGTGCAGGCGGTAGAAGCAGTGAACGCAAAGTCTGTTGAATTTGAAAGAAGGAAAGAATTGAGTGAAGTTCTTCTTCAATTAGCTCAGGAGACTGAAGCTATGGTGATGAAGGAAAGACAACATTTTACTCCCATGTTAAAGAAATGGCACTCAACAGCAGGTGCAGTTGCAGCACTGACGCTGCACACCTGCTACGGGCAAGTGCTGAGGCAGTACATAAGTGGAGTGACCTCACTGACAACTGAGTCAGTTCAGGTACTGCAGAGGGCTGGAAAGCTAGAAAAGGTTGTTGTCCAAATAGTCGTTGAAGACTGTACTGAGTGTGAGGATGGTGGCAAAACAGTAGTGAGAGAGATGGTTCCCTATGATGTTGATTCAGTCATATTGAGTCTTCTTGGAAAATGGACAGATGAGTCATTGCAAAAAGCCAGAGAGAGTTTGCAAAGAGCAAAAGAAACTGAAGTAGGTTTTAGTTCTATGATCCTTGTTCCTTCATAGTGGAAGGACACAAAATGTGTTGAAAAATCAAGTCATGGATTTTTGTTTTTTATGATAGAATATGGTTTATAATTTCTTTTTTATTTTTATTGCAGACATGGAATCCAAAGTCCAAATCAGAGCCATATGCACAATCAGCTTCGGAGCTGATGAAAATTACCTCGACAACTGTGGAAGAATTCTTCCAAGTTCCAATACCAATTACTGAAGATTTAGTACAAGACCTTGCTGATGGATTGGAAAGCCTCTTCCAGGAATACATGTTGTTTGTTGCATCATGTGGTAAGTACTAAGAATTCATATAGCACTAGAGAAGAAAACAGAAGACACAAACGCTGTTAGACTGATGGTGCATAAATTGCTACAATGGACTAGCAGAGTGAGTATGACTTTGTTTTAACCTCTGTTCTTTTTCAGGTTCAAAGCAGAGTTACATTCCCTTACTTCCACCACTGACCAGATGCAACCGGAATTCAAAATTGATCCATCTGTGGAGGAAAGCTGCCCCATGTGGTGGTAGTTTCGAGGAGCTTCAACGCATAAATGGAACACATGAAGGTCAAAATCCTCGGCCATCAACTAGCCGCGGAACTCAGCGCCTCTATGTTCGTCTCAACACCTTGCACTATCTCCTTTCTCACATTCACTCTCTTGACAAATCACTCTCTCTGAACCCTGGAGTTGTTCCATCAAACCGCCTTCGCTTTGCAAACGGCCGTGGGGCTCAAAGTAACGGCTCTGCATACTTTGAATCAAGCAACTTGTCTATTCTAGCAGCCTGCCAACATGTCTCAGAAGTTGCTGCATACCGGCTCATATTCCTCGACTCAAGCTCTGTCTTCTATGACAGCCTCTATGCTGGTGGTGTAACCAGAGGTCAGATTAGGCCTGCATTGAGAATCCTTAAGCAGAATGCCACTCTAATGTCCACAATTCTGACAGATAGAGCTCAACCAATGGCAATGAAGGAAGTCATGAAGGCCTCCTTTGATGCATTCCTTATGGTTTTGCTTGCTGGTGGGAGCTCCCGGGTGTTCCACCGGTGTGACCATGAGATCATCCAAGAGGATTTCGACAACCTGAAGCGAACTTTCAGCACTTGTGTGGAAGGATTAATATCAGAAAATGTGGTGAATGGAGAGGCTGCAGTGGTGGAGGGAGTCATTGCATTGATGGGCCAAAGTACTGAACAGTTGATGGAAGATTTCAGCATTGTCACCTGTGAAGGAAGTGGGATTGGTGTCATGGGCATTGGGCAGAAGTTGCCAATGCCTCCTACCACAGGAAAATGGAATAGAGCAGACCCCAACACAATATTGAGGGTATTGTGCCATAGAGATGACAGAGCTGCAAATCATTTCTTGAAGAGAACATTCCAATTGGCAAAGAGGAGGTGATAACAAACAAGAAGGACATTGTGTCTCTTGTAAATGCTCAAGGTCAGAGATCCAAATTGGCAATGCATTCATTTTTGGTATGTAATTCCTGCCTTGTAACAATGAAGAACTTATGCAACTGTGGGGAGGGAGGGGGCTGTATTCTTTTTAACTTTTTGTGGTGCTGGAGGTGTAAGTACTTGGGCTGTGGAGGTGGAGGGGGGCAGGTTTGTATTTGAAAGCACATTAAGTTGTGAAATGGAGAAAAATGCAGTCAAGAAAACAATGTTTTGTTTTCATAATTTTCTATTGCAGACTGCAGAATATATGATGATTTTATTTGTATTAAAAAAATTCTTTGATTGTTTTTTGGAAGAAAAAGAGAGATGGAAAGGAGGACTGTTTTCTCGTGGAGTTTGGTGATGATGCATTTAGTCCAAAGAGTATGGCTGAGATAATTAGGCACAGGCATACTTTTATGAGAATTTCCTGTTTGTAACCAGTGAAGGGCTTACATGAAAATGTCAATTCTAAAAGCTGGTAATGATCATAAGTTCATAACACACTTAACTATTGTGACCTTTGCTGATTTCTTGCTAAATGCAGTTGATGAATCAATAACATATGAAAAGATGACTTCATAAAAAGACAAGCAAAAGATGAGAGCGCAGTAGTCATATATCTCCAGTCAAAAGCTAGATCGTAATGAGATCAATTATTCCATATGCCAAAAAGATGAAAACACAATTTGTTATGAAATGTACTTCTACTCTTAGAGACTGTTATTTGAGTAATTTGTTTACTTCCAAATTTTGTAGCATGTTAATATATACAGAAGTCATTATCAACGTTTACAATTGTACTAAATAAACACTATTTAAGGACAAAATTGCTTCACATTATGTGAACATGGATAATAAGGATGAAGAAAAAATTCAACATGTTCATTAGAATACAGAAAATTGAAGTATTTTGCAACAAAATGCAGCCAGAATTTATTCTACCTTACTAATTTGACTGGAACAAAGAATCTCTAGAGTTGGTAATATGGAATTCTTTGACAGTAAGACATCAGATGAGGTAAATAATATGAATGAATACATTTATAGGACAAGACACACGAAAAATGTGGACCAGAGTGTAGGAGAAACTGAGGCACTGGCATAAGTTGCTGGCATGATGATTGAGCATTCAGTTTCACCGGCTCCAAATAGTTGAGTAATTGTACCTGGCAGATTCATAAAATAAATATGGTACCAGGCTAGCAGCTGAAGTACAAACTAAAACAGGTGTGAAATATGCTAGAAATTAGAATTAGAAAGTTAAAGAGTAATATATGGAAATGGAGACATATTGTTAAGAAAAGTAGTTTTCTGCTGTGGGTAATACCGGTATTAACTTGTGCATGCTGCAAATAAATATACATGGTAACATGGCAGACAGAGAACTATGTGCAAACCTATTGTTTTGGAAGCATTTTAGCAAGAATACAACATTTTAACTGAGGAATCAAATTTCAATTTGAGAGAATTGAATCAGGTCATAGGCTATAAACAGATGAGTTTTTACCACAAAGAAGGCTACAATTCTGTTGTCCGTCTGAAGCCAGAGTATATATTAAGATTTTAATATGTTAAAATGTTGCTTGGTCTTCAACTTCTAAAATTAAACTTGCTTTTTCTCTAATCATTGTTGTAAAACTGATATAAAATTCAACAGAACTTTAGTTTGGTGATTGTACAACAGCTGAGTTATCTATATATAACGTATATGCAATAAAACTCTTACCTATGACACCACCTTTATAAGAACTAAAGCCTTTCAGGAATGTCAACATTATTGTACTACTCTTGCCTTAAATATTTGTTTAGATTCATGTCAAGACGTTACTGAATAACGGAGACTTTAGTTATGCTGCTTATGTGCATAATTAATAATCTAAAGTAATATGAATCATTGAATTTTCACAATTATCATAATCAACCTACTTAAGTTTAATGCAGGTGGAACGGCGTATTGAAGTAGCAAAATAAACTGGTATAATGGATCATGGTTGATCATGCCAAAATGGACTGCACCTTTAATAATGCCTACGCCTAAGACTGCTAAAGCAATGCATCTACCACAGTGATCCCTACAACAAGTGAAACCTTCATTCCTGACCCTTCCTTTTAACCCTGAAAAAAGTTATTGCTATCAAACGCTTGTTCATTTTCAGCATTATTGAACAAATCGTGTTGATGATTACCCTTAAGAAGATTTGCTTCAAGTAGTAAAGTGATTGCTGGAATGCATGCATCACTGCAAATCAGAAAAATGATTGTAACATTCTATTTCTAACACAAAATGTGTTTTACTAGTCAAAAATAAACTCAGTCATTTTATTGAATAGGCACATGAAATTTGATGGTGATAAAGTTGGTTGTCAGCAGATATTTTTGTTTACATAGCACTATCATTCAAATATTAGTTAGTCAATCAAACAAATCACATTCTAAAGTTTTATTGTACCTGCTAAAACCTGACACCCACATTAAGCCAGAGTCATTTAAAGGCAAAGGCTACTACTTACCCCGACATGGATACAGAGTCTTCAACTACACGGAGCGGAGCATTATATTTATCGCCAACAAACAACTTTAGCAACGGAAGGACTACACCAATTATTAGACCAAAAATCTACACATACAAAAGAGTTAAAAAGGGGGAATACATGTCAAAACCTGATGAGGATCCAGTAAAGATTTGGCTAATTTAATTAACATTTGGAAAAGAAGTTCTCATTCCTTCCCTCCATCCTCCTCCTTTGCCAGTTCCATAAATATGCATATTGCAAAGCATGTTATGGTGTAACAATTGTTCATAAAAAAGCCTATGTTTTACAAATTTTAAAGCTGATGCCTGCTGTGTTGTTTATAACATTTTAACTCTTTTACATATTGACTTCTTAAACGGTGATTCCATCCTAGTTTCCATTAGTTTGACCTCTTAAATGCTGAAACTATTTGAAAGTGCCATAATTTCTTCTTGTAACTTGTTTCCCTCATTTTAGAAATAAGGAGAACAATAACGGCAACAATAAATAATTCAGGAGAACTATTGGCTTACCGCTCTAATTGTTGCAGGTGCTAATAGGACGTTCAGACTGAACTTTTCTGCTAATGTTTTCAATGTTTTCATAATATTTGTATGTTTTGGTACCTGTAAAACTATGGAAAAATGTAAGAGCTTCAACCTGATGCCATAAAACTATATCTTAAAGGCAAGAATCACACTGCTCAGTACTCAATACTAGTCAGAAAGAGTAAAAATGCAATTGTAAACATTGCAAATTTCACTTCAATCCTAAAGTGCATATTTCTTTGTTTAATCTAGTTTGCAGATTCTGTACCAAAAGAATAAGTAGTCTGCAGATTGATATTGCCTGACGGCCCTGACTCATTGGCCGTTCTAATTTATCTGTTTAGATCTAAATTGGAAAGTTTAAAATTTCAGCAAATCAGAAGAATAACATCTTGTGCTGATATATGGAAGGTGGACAAAGGAATGATATTCACAAAGTTGTGTTAAGAGACTTTACTGGTTAAAGAGTCCATACGAGACAAATCATACATGCAATACATAAAAGTTCACAAAATGTATCCATATATATTAGAACAAAGAATAACCTTTGCTCTTCTACCAGGAGATGTTCTTTCAATTTCAAGTTGACTCTCATGATCAACAGTCTCCGAGAAGTCCTCTGCAGTAACCGGTGGTCCAGTTGAAGGTGTTGAATAGTTTTCAGGATCTGTTTCTATTGAAGCCACCGGATTTAATGTGGAATCATCAACTTTGTTGACGCTGGAATTTTTCATGAATATGCGCGGACAGTGTTGTACACAAAAGTTCAAAAGTAGATATTTGCTACCTGGTAAATCAGAATTAAGAAATAAAAGATCTTAATTCAGAATTATCAAGTTTTCACTGCGATGAACCTAGTTAATTACCAATGTTAAGTGTTAAATTGTCTTACAGCCATGGACAGAGAAACATATGCCATCACTTTTTTAGAACAAACATCCACAGCTCCAAAAGGACTACTGCTTTCTTTACAGACTGCAGGAACTATGACAAGAGGCAACACTCCCGGATTTCCTGTTTACACTAAAGTGACCAAACCCAAAATAATGAGAAAAGAGAACTTCTCAGTATCAAAACTGTGCATGATATCCATTGTGCAGCTATATAGCTTTAAAAAATTGTATTGAATCGACATTGGCTTGATCTGCTTTATAAGAGGCTATAAACTTCAAATATTTAAAATCTGTTAAGTGAACCTGCCTGCAGCACAGCACCCCAACACGAGGCCTTGCATATCATGAGGAGCTTTGGTTATTTTCATGAATAACCATCCTAGTGCTGTACCAGTGATGAATGTGAGAAGGATATTCAATGGCACGAACCACCTTCATAATTCATGAAAGAATCTTAGCTAAAGCAATTTATGAAATCTACAAATGGAAGATAAATGTAAAAGGTAGCAGGAAAAAGAAAATGCTGAGTGCCAAGACAACAACATACAGCATAACCAGGCTCCCAAATGTTATAGTTTTAGTCAGGATGCTGCAAACAAGAGCCGGAGCGAAGACAAAATATACCAACTGTGAGGGGGGAAAAAAGATCTTTAAGTAAGATGTCAGCATCTAAATAAGGTAGCTGTCTCCTATTTGGTTTGTTCTTTAACTAGCAAGAAATGTGAGAATGAAGCTAAAGCATAATATTAGTTTATGACATGTTACATTTTGAATGTACTAAAAGAATGAATTAACATCATTAGCTCTAGTTTGACTTTAAAAAGATCTACATTGTAAAGAAGAAAGATGTTTCTTTGTTTATTTGGACATTAGACTGCATCAAATTGCAAGGAATTCCAGCAACTTCGATCAAGTGATCGAATTGTATTATATCTAATTACAAGATAACATTGTTAATCTGTTTGGACCTGAAACAAATGTGCTTAAATTTGCAGTAGTTTTATTTTTAAACATCAAATGTCCTACCAAACAATATAATAATTGATTGCACTCACATAAGTCTCGAAGTTCAACTCTCAGAGCAACGCCTAATGCATACCGGTCCATGAGTAGGCAGATTCTAAGATACAACTGCCACGGAAGGTTGTATTAGTACAATCTTGCACTTCAATCAAAATGTGTCAAACTTAAGTAATTTTTAACCACTTAGGGTAAGTTTGGTAAGCGGGAAAAAAGTGGGGGTGAAGTTTTCATGGATGATGTTTGTGTGTAAAATTATACACAAATTCAATTCATGAACATTTAATTCTCATTTTTATCCCTATATCAAACTCACCCTTAGTATAAGTAGTTCACTAAAATTGCAATAGGACATAGATAGGAACAAGAAAAATAGAAGAGAACCTCTGTAATAATACTGATATAAAGCTGAATTCCAGTGGGGAATTAGCTTAGAAGCATATATACAAGAAGAAAATTAAAAGAGCCTAGGCATAAAGGGGTCCTTCAACTAATGTGGGGTTGGTCAAGGTGATAGATGTCTTAACTCCAATCATAAGTCTTAGGTTTAAGCCCTGGAAATGGAAAAAATCCTCAATGGGAGATCCCTACCCCCTTCAAGAGCCTCTGTCAGGTTGAACCAGAGCTTAGATATCAGTGGCTCCATTGAGATCTAGAAAAAAGTAAATTAAGAGGCCCTACATTATCCTAGTTCCTTTCCGAATTCTGCCTACTCTCATTCCTCAAACTTCCCTCATACATATAGCATATTCCCCCCCCCCAAAATCCCACAAGATCCTTTGCAGTGCACACTCTCTCTCTTATGCCACCTCAGCATAACTAACTTCCCCTCATTCCTCATGTTTTCTGTTGCATTAGACCCACCCAATTCTTCCTTGCATAACCCTTAGTAATATTGGTCTTGGGGTTCTATCAAACACCTAGTTAGTTAGAAGAGTTAGTTGGAGGGGATTAGTTAGTTAGCTGCATTGTTGAGGGAGAGCTGGAGTGACTCTCGAATTCCCTGCCACCATTTTAGTTTCTTGGTTCTCTGGCCACATTGTTCAAGAATCTTCAGTAAATGATACAAGATTCTTGAGGTTTTACTTATCTTCTGAACCTGTTCTATCAAATTATTTAATTTGGTTAATAAATAAATTTCAATATTGTTATGAAATAATTTTTTGAAACACTTGTCAATTGACTTAACTATTTACTTTAACAATCTAAGCAAAATAAAAATAGGAAACTATTTTCTCTTAAGTAGTTAACGTATAATAACATTTAGTTAATTACACTCAAATTTAGTTAAGAGTGATATGCATAGTGTTGATACCACCTTAATATAAAATTATAAAAAAAAAAAAAGTGTTCTGTTTGAATTTTTGGCATTAGTTATATTTGAACTTTCTATTAGAGTTTGGCATAAAAGAATGTTAAATTTATTTCTTGACATTTTAGTGTGGATTAGATTTTTTACTCAAGCTAATCTTTTAAATTTTATCCAATCCACACCTTATAAACTCTTTTTTCTTCTCTCATTTTTCCAATGTGGGGCATGTATCTTCCTGAGTAGCAGTAGACAACATATTGTTTATCTTTTTGTATCAGCAAAAAAGATGGAGAAAGCCCAGATAATATGTATATATTTTTCACCATATGTTACTTTTGATGCTTTTAGAGTCTTTCCTTCAACTAAAAAATAAGAATAGTGTCACGGCATGACTATCTTTCTCGCCTTGAGTTCTGTGTTCAAAACAAATTGGCAATTAACTTTACAGAATAAGAAGTATTAAAGGACAAAGAAAGATTGTTCCCCTCAGAAAAAAAAAAGAAAAAGAAAAGAAAAGATAGAAGACAAATAAACTTACTGCATTCAAGTGCTTCCTGTCAATCTCCTTCAGCAAGTTAAAGCCATCAAGAGCAAGAAATGCTCCTACAGCAGTAATCAGGAGCACCTTAAGAACTGGCATTAATGCAGTAATGAAGAGCTTCCACAATTGCATTGTGCCTTCTTCTTTTCTTTACTATGACAAAAATGAAAACAAAATATCCTTCTTATGAGGGTGCAAATTATATCGTTCTTGTAGAATCAACCTCTCTTGATTTGTGAGACAAACATTTTACTTCTGTACAGAGGGTTTTATGTAGTGTGCGGGAAGCACATGCTGCAAATGATATCCTTAAGGACGATTTCTACACACACTGGCAGTAGAGTGATGTTATGGCACTTGATGTTAATAAGGAAAGGGGGAAGCACACACACAGACCCCCACTAACACAGACTTGCATGCACTAAGGTAACTTTTGTCAACTTATACTTTGTTAAAGATTGATCACTATAGAAACTCAAATTAATATGTAATGATTGCAGTTTAAATAATTGAAAATTTTAGTTATTGAAATATTATATTAAGCTATTATCTTCGATTCATTTTTAATTAAAATCGCATTCATCGTGACAGGTGACCACTTAATTAATAAGGTGTTATTTTAGATTTAATTATTAAAGAAATACTAAGTAATTTGTATTAATTTTTGTAACAAGATAAACGTCTACAGTAAAAAGAGACTTGAATAGTTCACTGTACACCAACCATGCATGATGCAACTAGATATTAAGATGTGAAAATCTATTGATGAGTATACAAAATCGTAGGCAGTATAGATACGAGCCATTTCCCCTTTTGTTTTTATTTTCTTCTTTTTTTCTTGAAGCCCTTCTTTTAAGATCTTGTTGCTAGATGCAACATATGCTCATCACAGATGTTGTTCCAAATATTGCTGCATCTCTCACAAAAGGAAAGAAAGGAAGAAAAAAGACGTATTGCTGCATCTTGTCAATTCTCCATGCTCCTTTTTCTCTCTGGATGAACGTTAATTAATTACTTAATTTACAAATAATCTCTCACCCTTTGGCGTTAGATTTTGTTATATTTTTAATTGAGTTGGTGACATATAAATCTATATAAATAAATGATTACATCCCTTGTGAAGAAATTAGTATCAACTTTATTATTGGCAGTGGAGCAGTTGTAGACAAAATTTATATCCAAGCGACACATGAAAATAGATTAAAAAAAGAAAAACACGAGATGACCTACGGTCTGATACGATGCTGGTCGAGACATCATGCAAGTGCCAAGAATTAAAATAATTATATTTACGAAGTAATTGAAAAAAAAAATTGAAGCAATTGATGAAAGAATCGTGTGACATAGAAATTCTATGTTAAACGGCAGCTCAAGGAGGAATAGAATTTTTAATTCAAGAGTCGAGTAACTTCAAAGATAGAGAGTATCATAATAAATATACCCCCAAAAAAAAATAGAATATCATGATAATACGTATGGTTCAACGGTTAGAATAATTAAATTCAATATTTATAAAATGTTATTCAATGGAGTAAGTATACATAACTTACTCTTGACTGTATGCCCATATAAATGAATTCCATCGACAGTAAATTTAGAAAGAGCTACAAAACTCACTTAAGAGTTAGAAAACTCATCCTCCAAACGGGTACATGCACCTACACGTTAGGGATGGACTTTTAAAGTATATAACTCTATATGGTGCCTGTCATGACTAAGTACTTGATTATTCGTTCTTTCCATTGAACCAAGTTTTTAGGATTTCTGATTTCTAATTACACGGTTGGGTGTCATCCTAGGTAGTTTATATTATTTGGGCCTGGTCTCATTTACCTTGATGTTCTCTAAATCCTTTGACTATAGCTATACATTTAATCCTCCTTGTGATATGCAACAGATCTAGGTAGTTACAGTATAATATTTCATGTGCACTTCAGTGCCCCCACTTGTAACATCGTTGGCTCAAAAATATTTTTCTACAATCCATAATTAGTAGATGTTGAATCATCACACATTACTTTATTAGACGCCCTCATTTACGAAATAATAGCTAATGAAACAAAATTCATGATGTCATTTTAAAATTTATCACACACAATTACACTTGTGACCAAAAATTTCAGCACCATTGCATCTTTAATACAACAGTAATATATCTATTTGTATTATATAGCAAAATTTGAGCATCATTGCGCCTTTTTTTTTGTCTAAATTATTAATATTTGGAGAGTCTATTAAATCTCAACTAATCTAACTCAAGTTAAATTAACTTTCTATGAGATAAACTTTTCCCGGCACTATCTATTTTCTTTAATTCATATTATTCAAACTCAAGGTCTTACTTTAGAATAACTAAGCGTTGATATGCCATTGCACCTTTAATATAATAGGAATGCTTATTTATATCATAGCTCAAATTTTGCATCAAATGTCTATTCTAACATATGCATTGACATATCTTCATCTCTATTAGAGACAAGACCGTCAATCTTTAACAATGATCACAAAATATATACCAATATTTGGTCACGTTAATACTCAATATATCTAAAACATTCTCAAGAATAAAATTATATTATCTTACAATCTATTTTATCTATCATGTGGAGTAAAAATTTTTAGTTCATTTTATTTGTTATTCTTACATATCATTAGTAAAGCATTTATTATTAATTTTTCAATTTTATCTTTCACACAATTCTAAACACACCATTTATTAAGAAATATAGTGTGAGATTAATAGAAAAAAACAATTAGATATTAGAAATTAAATAAAGATATTTTAGTAAATATGTAATTTTTTTGTTCAAAATTCATACCCAACAATAAAAAAAGTTGAGTCACTTACAAAAAAATTTTCTCAAATTAATTTTTCACCATAAAATTTTTTAAATGTAGGCACAATAAAATATAATATGAATATTAAAAAAAAAATGTACAAGTCACATTTATATCTAAGCGTGGAAGTGTTAGCCAATTTAGAAAACTAGCTCCGGCAAGTATACCGGGTCACAAGTAATAAGAAAATGAGTACAGGATTGTCGTTCCTACGAGGACCAAAACCAATTACCGGTTCACTTGGGCACGTCACTATTTAGGCAAACACAAATTGAGAGAAAATTGGAATTTAAATAAATGTAAAAATTGTAATTAAACAAGCTATAGAAAATAGAAATAAGTAATGGATGGAAAACAGGTGTTAGGGATTGATTTCATCAAAGTTTCCTGATTTTTGTATTACCCAATTATTAAATTAATTCCTTGACAATATCATTACCAGTCGAATTACTCTTAATTATAGTCAAAACTCAATGACTTGATACTAGGACCCTCTTAGAAGAAGTTGAATAGTTTAATTTCTTAGACTATTCTAAACCTATCCTAAGGATGAAAAACAAGAATTCAATTGACCGCACAAATGAATACTTCCACTCCTAGCTACTCTAACCTGTGTTAATTTCTAGTTTGGCTTATTTTATAAAGTGAAATGGCTTTCGACATCACAAAACCATACATCAATTAATGGGTGATCAGGCCAAAAACAGCATTAAGAACACTAGAAATTAAGTAATGTATTGAAAAGATAATTAAAATAACAAAACGAAATACAAAATCAGTTCCCTAAGACTACATCTCCCTAACACCTATAAGAAATTTAGCAAGTCATGGAAAAAGAAAAGAAAGCAGTACTCTGATAGCTCTCTAGAGTCTCCAGCCCTTAGCCTATGTTTCTCTCCATGGATTCCCCCTACCCTCTTATGGATAAAAGAATTTAAATCCAAACAGAAAGAAACTGATTTTCTTGATTTTCTCCTTTTTCAAATCTTTATCTCCATTCTTTTATCTTTATCTTTTTTAAAAAATTATGATTCAAATCTTCAAGTAATCTCTTCTATCTTTTTCTTTCTTTGACTCAAACCAAATCTTTCAAAAATCATCTTTTTGTTCTTCCAAATCTTCAAATCTTTATCCAATTGTTCCTCTCTAATCTTCAAATCCTTGATGCTAAAAATCAATTCTGCAATCAAATAAATTTAGTGAGAATAATTGCCAATTAAATTCAAAATAATTAATTTCTCATTAAAAGCATCAACAATAAAGATTTATTAAATTAATCCAAGAAAATCATCATTATGAGAATAAATTTGGAAAAATTCAATACACAAATACGGGGGAAAATAGTATATTTTCACCAGTTATCAATCATCCCCACACTTGAATTTTTGCTTGTCCTCAAGCAAAATAAGAGGTAAAAAGGATAAAAAAAAAAAAGGAACATTTCACAATCTCTCAATTACCAGGCATCAACTGAAATTATATGCAGTATAGACAATAGTGGATTCATAAATGTCAACTTTAACACAAGCTTGCAAAATTACACCAAAGTTCTAATCTTGATGAAATACTAAAAAGCTCTAATCAATTTAAGCAAGGGTAAGATGGCTCAAATCAAGTTCTTTCTTTTATGGACTCTCTAAGACCAATGGGGGAAAAATAAAATACAGACCACATATTCAGCACATTGAATTTGAATTTAATTTTCTTTTTGGGCTTAACTGACTCTAAATGCTCTGTCCCATGGTGACTCTTTAGAAGAGTGTTCGATCAATGACTCCCGTTCCAATTGGCCCAAGGCATTAGGTGATAAAGCACCCCTCGGATCTACTTACTCAAGTCATCCAATGGCATAGACGCACCACAAGTACATATCCAAGATTAATGTTATGTATTATGCATAGCCTGAACATTGGTACTCAGAGCCTTAAGATTTTTATAGCCTTTGACACTTCCTCGATTTTTATTTTCTTTGATTTTTCTATCTTCTCTTTTTTTTTTTTTTGGGTCTGTAAAAAAAATTCCGACCACCACATGGACAATATTAGAACACAGATTAATCCAATTAGAAAACCACTAAGAATAATGGAATGAGCCAAAAAGTTGCACAGAGCTTAAAGAGATTCTAGCAAATTAGTAAATCAAAAGATAGAAATATTGATGAATTAAAACAATTTTGGGAAAACTTTGACGTTTACCGCCATAAACAATCAACTGCCAATTTATGCCATTGACCTAGTAAAAGAAAAGGAAATGAGATTGCATATGGCTAAGAAGACGCGGCTCAAAAACTAAACTAGAAAGACTACAATCCTAAGCTAATAATGAGAATAAGCTAAATAAGAGATAACTTGAAATAAAGAAAATTATCAAATTGACTGAAAAAAATAGAAAAGAAAGAAAAAGAATAGCAGATACTCCCCAAATTTTTGTTTGGCAGTCCCTACTTCTCTTGTTGGATCTGGTGATTGCATCTGTTTTGGCTCTAGAGCTCTTCAATTTTCCAACATCAAGCTTCAAATTGAGGCTAAGCGGAGTACCTTTGAATTTTGGCTCCAGCAACTGCCTTGCACCATACCTAGATACCCAACAATGAAATTAACATGAAAATTAAACTAAACATGAACAATAACTAGTAGAAATTAAAAATAAACCAAAAAGAAAAAAATGAAAGAAAGGAAATAGAAACTTGGGTTGCCTCCCAAGAAGCGCTTATTTATAGTCCTAACTAGACTATGCTAGTTTCCTCAGATGAAATCAGCTTAAGGGAGAATTTGTTATTATCAATCTCCTTTCCAAAATAATGCTTTAGCCTTGCTCCATTGACAGTGCTGGACCTTTTTGATTCAGGGTGCTGAATTTCTACTGCTCCAAATGGATGTACTTGCTTTACAATGAATGGTCCAGACCACCTTGATTTTAGTTTGCCTGGAAACAACTGTAACCAGGAATTAAATAGAAGTACTTGTTGTCCAGGTTCGAACTTTCTGTCCCGAATTTTGCTGTCATGATAGAGCTTGGTCTTTTCCTTATATAACTTGGTGTTCTCATAAGCATGCAACCTAAACTCTTCAAGTTCATCTAATTGTAGCAACCTTTTCTCACCAGCTTCCTTCAAGTCAAAGTTTAGGGTTTTTATAGCCCAAAATGCCTTATGTTCGAGCTCCACTGGTAAATGGCATGTTTTTCCATAAACCAATTTAAAGGGAGACATTCCAATGGGTGTCTTGAAGGCTGTTCTGTATGCCCATAGAGCATCATCTAACTTTCTGGCCCAGTCCTTCCTTGAGGCTCCAACAGTTTTCTCTTTAATTCTCTGTTGGAAACTTCTACTTGCCCACTAGTTTGTGGGTGGTAGGGAGTTGCCACTTTATGTCTTACACCATATTTAACCAATAGGCTGTCAAATTGTTTGTTGCAGAAGTGGCTTCCTCTATCACTAATAATTGCTCTTGGTACTCCAAATCTGGAAAAAATATTTTTCTTGAGAAAATTGGTCACTGCTCTAGCATCATTGGTTGGAAGTGCTGCAGCTTCAACCTACTTGGAGACGTAATCTACTGCCACCAGGATATACTTGTTTGAAAACGAGGATGGGAATGGTCCCATGAAATCAATTCCCCAAACATCAAACACTTCCACTTCCAAAATATTGTTTAGGGGCATCTCATTTTTTCTGGAGAGATTCCCAGTCCTCTGGCAATGATCACAGGTTTCTACAAATTTTCTGGCATCCTTAAATATAGTTGGCCAAAAGAAACCACTTTGAAGGACCTTATGGGCTGTTCTTTCTCCGCTGAAGTGTCCACCATAGTCTGACCCATGGCAATGCCATAATATATTTTTAATTTCTTCATGTGGCACACATTTCCTCAAGATTCCATCTGCACACCTTTTGAACAAGAATGGGTCATCCCAAACATAAAACTTGGCGTCTTGAAAGAATTTCTTCTTCTGCTGCCAAGTGAGATCTTTGGGTGTGACATTCATCGCCTTGTAGTTGGCTATATCAGCAAACCATGGCTCAGAATGCTGTAGAGTACACAGGAATTCATCTGGAAACTCTTCCTTGATATGTGCTTGATTTATCTCCACATATTTCTCAGGCACAATCCTAGATAAATGGTCTGCCACCAGATTTTCCATGCCCTTCTTGTCTCTAATTTCAAAATCAAATTCCTGCAACAAAAGAATCCAACGGATCAACCTAGGCTTAGCATCAGATTTATTCAAAAGATATTTAAGAGCAGCATGGTCAGTATAAACAATTACTTTAGAGACCCAACCAAATAAGATCTAAATTTATCAAAGGCAAACACTACAGCAAGCATCTCCTTTTCAGTGGTGGTGTAATTCATTTGGGCATTATTAAGCACATGACTAGCATAATAAATGACACATAACACTTTATCCTTTCGCTGTCCTAAAACAGCTCCAACAGCCATATCACTAGCATCACACATCAACTCAAAAGGTAATGACCAATCAGGAGCAGAACTAATAGAAGCAGAAATTAATTTTTCTTTTAAAATTTTAAAGGCATGCATGCACTCATCAGTAAAATCAAAAGGCATATTATTAACCAGTAGATTACTCAAAGGTTTAGCAATTTTAGAAAAATCCTTAATAAATCTACGGTAAAACCCGGCATGGCCTAGAAAACTCCGAATTCCCTTGACATTTGTTGGTGGAGGTAGTTTCTCTATCACATCGACCTTGGCACGATCCACCTCAATGCCTTTGCTTGAAATTTGATGCCCAAGCACTATTCCTTCCTGCACCATAAAATGACATTTCTCCCAATTTAAAACAAGGTTAGTATCTTGACATCCCTTAAGAACCAAAGATAAATTATTCAAACAAGAATCAAATGAGGAACCAAAAACAGAGAAATCATCCATAAAAATCTCAATAATTTTTTCTACCATATCAGAAAAAATAGAAAGCATACACCTTTGGAATGTGGCAGGAGCATTACAAAGTCCAAATGGCATCCTTCTATAAGCAAATACTCCATATGGGCAAGTGAATGTTGTCTTCTCCTGATCTGCTGGGTCCACTGCAATTTGGTTGTACCCAGAATATCCATCCAAGAAACAATAATATGCATGTCCAGCCAACCTTTCCAGCATCTGGTCAATAAATGGCAAAGGAAAATGATCTTTGCGGGTGGCATTGTTCAGTCTACGGTAGTCAATACACATTCTCCAACTAGTGATAGTTCTTGTAGGAATTAGCTCATTGTTTTCATTGGCTACTACTATCACACCACCTTTCTTGGGAACCACTTGAACTGGGCTAACCCATGGGCTATCAGAGATGGGATAAATGATACCTGCATCCCACAACTTAATAACTTCTTTACGAACCACCTCTTTCATAGTTGGGTTGAGCCTTCTTTGTGGCTGCACTACAGGCTTGTAGTTGTCCTCCATTAAAATTTTAAGCATGCAAATGGCAGGACTAATCCCCTTTATGTCCCTAATTGTCCACCCAATGGCAGATCTGTATTCTCTCAAGACTCTAAACAACTTCTCCTCCTCTAATTTACTCAATGAAGAGTTCAAAATAACTGGAAAGGATTTGTCTTCACCAAGAAAACCATATTTGAGAGTATGGGGTAATGGCTTCAATTCTAGCTGGGGGACTTCTTCCAACTTACTTACTTTTTTCTCTAGATCTTGAATCTTTAGTTTTATAGGTAAGATTGGTTGAGCCTCCAATGCCATCACACAGTCTATCAGCTCAGAATCTTCTTCCTTATCTACACAAGTTACAGAATTTACCAAGGCAGCTTCCAATGGAATGTCTATTGTGGCCTTCTGAAAAATCTCCTTAACACAGGAATCAATGACATCGATTCTGAAGCATTGGCCACTATCTTCAGGGTGCTTCATGGCCTCAAAGACATTAAAAGTAACCTTCTCATCTTGTACTCTGAGCATGAGTTTTCCTTGTTGGACATCTATTAGAGCTCTGCCAGTTGCCAAAAATGGTCTCCCAAGTATAAGTGGCATCTCATTATCTTCTTCCATATCTAGGATTAAGAAATCTGCTGGAAATATAAAGCGCTCTACCTTCACAAGAACATTTTCCACAATGCCATATGGAAACTTAACAGACCTGTCCGCTAGTTGAAGAGATACCATGGTGGGCTTCACTTCACTAATGCCTAACTTCTTCATAATGGATAGAGGCATAAGGTTGATGCTTGCCCCCAAGTCACAAAGTGCCTTGCCAATAACCATATTGCCAATTGTGCATGGTATGGAAAAACTTCCAGGATCTTTCAGCTTTGGTGGCAACTTTGTTTGAATAATTGCTGAGCATTCCTCAGTAAGTGGTACAGTTTCATCCTCCTTTAGCTTTCTTTTCTTTGAGAGTAGCTCCTTCATGAATTTGGCATAAGATGGCATTTGTTCTAATGCCTCAGCAAATGGAATATTAATTTGGAGCTTCTTGAACACCTCTAGAAAGCGGGAAAATTGTTTTTCCTTTTCTTGCTTCACCAGCCTGCCAGGATATGGGACTCTAGCATATGGATTGTCTTTCAACTTCTCCCATTTACTCTTTTCCCCCTCTTTAATTTTTTTTTCTTCAATTTTTTTTTTCTTTCTCATTTTTTTCTTCTTCCTTTTTACTTTCCTCCTCTAACTCCTCGTCTTGTTGTACTACCCTTCCACTTCTCAAGGTAATTGCTTTACATTGCTCCTTGGGATTGGGTATGGTATCACCTGGCAAACTACCGTGTGGCTTCTCTAGGTTGAATATCTGCTTAGACAACTGACCCATTTGCACTTCCAAATTTCGAATGCTTGCTCCATGATTCTTTGAAATTGTTCTTGACTCTTCCATGAATGTACTCGTCTGTTGAGCAAGCTTTTCTATAGCTAGCTCCCAATCAGCCTTCTGTTGTTGTGGAGGAGCATTTGGTTGGGACCCCATATTCCCTTGATTACTCCAGGAGAAGTTTTGATGATTTCTCCATCCTGGGTTATATGTATTTGAATAAGGTTATTATGGGATCTTTGTGGTTGTCCCATATAATTGGCTTGCTCTGGTGGAGCTTGAAAATCCGAAGTACGGTCTCCAACACCAAATGGTGGAGTTTGTATCGCTGCTAACTGCACCTGACTCATTTGCTTGCTTATGTCAACCATCTGTTGAGTCATGGTGGTCACCGCCTGGGTCAAGTGCTCTGAGCTAGAAAGGCATCTGTGGTATCAACTTGGAGGACCCCTCTCTGTCTTTGAGATGGCATCTGATACTCATTGGTTGCCATGGTCTCAATTAGCTCTTTTGCTTGCTCAGGAGTCTTCATATTCAATGAGCCACCAGCAGATGCATCTACCATAGCCTTTGTAGTGGGATTCATTCCACTATAGAAAATTTGCATCTGCTGCCAATCCGCAAATGCATGATTTGGGCATTTTCTTAAAAGTTCCTTGAAACGCTCCCAAGCTTCATATAATGACTCGCCTTCTTTCTGCATAAAACAAGAAATGTCAGATCGTAATTTAACCATCTTAGAAGGAGGGAAATATCTACCTAAAAATTTTGAAACTAAATCATCCCAAGTAGAAATACTCCCTAATGGCTGTGAAGACAACCAATGAGCGGCCTTGTCTCTTAGAGAAAAAGAGAACAATCTCAATCTAATAGCATCATCGCTAGCTCCGTTGATCTTGAAAGTATCACAAATTTGAATGAAACTAGTGATGTGCGCATGTGGGTCTTCCAAAGGACTTCCTCCAAATTAATTTTGTTGCACCAATTGCACAATAGCCGGCTTGATTTCAAAATTGTTTGCTTGTACTGGTGGCCTTGCTATGCTGGATCCACAACCATTAGTAGTTGGAATAGCATAGTCCCCTAAAGTTCGTGGAAGAAGAGGATTTTCATCAGCCATCTCTATTTCTTGATAACTTGATGAACTTTCCTCTTGTCTTCTTTCTTTTGCGAGTCTCTGATTCCTTTTTGTAGTTTTCTCTATCTCAGGATCGAAGAGAAGTTGCTCTGGTGGAATAGTACCTCGCATACACAAAAGCTAATAACACGGAAGAACTCCACCAAGGTGAGCTATAAATAGAAGCAATGAATTTTTTTTTTTTTAAACACTAGAATAAAATAAATAATTGAAAAGAAATAAATGAAAAATTTAAGAATAAAGAAAAAAATAAATACGAAAATGAAAAATAAAAATAAAAAGAGAAATAAACAACCTAAATTAGTAACACCCAAATTACTAATGATATTGATCTTTAGTCCCCGGCAACGGCGCCAAAAACTTGTTAGCCAATTTAGAAAACTAGCTCCGGCAAGTATACCGGGTCACAAGTAATAAGAAAATGAGTACAGGATTGTCGTTCCTACGAGGACCAAAACCAATTACCGGTTCACTTGGGCACGTCACTATTCAGGCAAACACAAATTGAGAGAAAATTGGAATTTAAATAAATGTAAAAATTGTAATTAAACAAGCTATAGAAAATAGAAATAAGTAATGGATGAAAAACAGGTGTTAGGGATTGATTTCATCAAAGTTTCCTGATTTTTGTATTACCCAATTATTAAATTAATTCCTTGACAATATCATTACCAGTCGAATTACTCTTAATTATAGTCAAAGCTCAATGGCTTGATACTAGGACCCTCTTAAAAGAAGTTGAATAGTTTAATTTCTTAGACTATTCTAAACCTATCCTAAGGATGAAAAACAAGAATTCAATTGGCCGCACAAATGAATACTTCCACTCCTGGCTGCTCTAACCTGTGTTAATTTCTAGTTTGGCTTATTTTATAAAGTGAAATAGCTTTCGACATCACAAAACCATACATCAATTAATGGGTGATCAGGCCAAAAACAGCATTAAGAACACTAGAAATTAAGTAATATATTGAAAAGATAATTAAAATAACAAAACGGAATACAAAATCAGTTTCCTAAGACTACATCTCCCTAACACCTATAAGAAATTTAGCAAGTCATGGAAAAAGAAAAGAAAACAGTACTCTGATAGCTCTCTAGAGTCTCCAACCCTTAGCCTATGTTTCTCTCCCTCTCCATGGATTCCCCCTACCCTCTTATGGATAAAAGAATTTAAATCCAAACAGAAAGAAACTGATTTTCTTGATTTTCTCCTTTTTCAAATCTTCATCTCCATTCTCTTATCTTTATCTTTTTTAAAAGATTATGATTCAAATCTTCAAGTAATCTCTTCTATCTTTTTCCTTCTTTGACTCAAACCAAATCTTTCAAAAATCATCTTTTTGTTCTTCCAAATCTTCAAATCTTTATCCAATTGTTCCTCTCTAATCTTCAAATCCTTGATGCTAAAAATCAATTCTGCAATCAAATAAATTTAGTGAGAATAATTGCCAATTAAATTCAAAATAATTAATTTCTCATTAAAAGCATCAACAATAAAGATTTATTAAATTAATCCAAGAAAATCATCATTATGAGAATAAATTTGGAAAAATTCAATACACAAATACGGGGGAAAATAGTATATTTTCACCAGTTATCAGGAAGCCCATAAGATATAGCGCAAAAACTTTCATAGATCACCAACATCATATTTCTCCTATTATCAAACCATAACTCTCACAAATATATAGGATATTATAAAATCCATTTTTTATCATTACCTAGCAATAAGTTAAATATAAGACCTGGAATCTCGAACATTTTCTCTTTGTATCGTAACAATAATGATACCGTGAATTGCCCTAAAATTGTTGTTCCCTTGGATGATTTTTTTTTTTTTTTAAAAAAAAGTTTCTGTAACATGCATTACAATACACAAAAATGAGAAAAATTATACTGACAAATATAATTTGTGAGATACATAATAAACAAATATTGTAATTAACTTTCACAAGTAATATAGAAAGTATAATGTAACCCATCCTTAAGTCTTGAATTTGCAAGAAAAGAAGAAAACACAAAAAAAAAAAAAAAAAAAAAATTACAGAGAAAAATATCAATTGGATATTAAGCTGTGGCATAGGTATCTCGCTTTCTGAAGGACAATTCAGAACAATTTCCACCTCTAGAGGAACTCAATATTATCTTGGTGTAGTGAGTCACGACACGTTATCTCAGTATACAAGAACAATTCTTCCTTTCTTCTTCTTACGTCTCCAATTGCTTGTAACACATATATATAGAGTTGTCTAACAACGAAGGTACAAAATCCAAATGATGGTGCTTAAGCATTTTGGCCGCTAATTTTTTATAGGACAAGCCGCATGAAAAAGGTGGACCAGAGTGTAAGAGAAACTGAGGCACAGGCATAAGTTGCAAGCATGATAATTGAGCATTCAGCTTCACCGGCTCCAAATAATTGAGTAATTGTACCTGGCAGATTCATAAATATGGCACCAGCTAAAGTACAGATTAAAAAGAAAGTTCAAAAACTATGCTAAAAAGTGTTCTTTTATTTCCATGTCAGGAAGTTACTGAACAGCATTGGTCTTGGTTATGCATAATTAACCATCTAACGTAATATGAAACGGTGAATTCTCACAAATAAGTATCATAATCAACTTACTTATGGTTATTGCAGGCGGAAGGGCGTATTGAAGCAGCAAAATAAACTGGTATAATGGATCATGGTGGATCATGCCAAAATGGAGTGCACCCTTAATAATGCCCACACCTAAGACTGGTAAGACTACGTACCTAACCCCAATGATTCCTATAACAAGTGGAGCCTTCGGTCCTGACCCTTTTGACCCTGAAGAAAGTTAACACAATATTTGCCATCAAATTCTTGTTCATTTTCAGCATTATTGACAGAAAAAGAAAAAGAAAAAGAAAATAGAAGATCATGTCAACTATTACTCTTAAGAAGATTTGCTCCAACTAATAAAGTGCTTGCTGGAATGCATGCATCACTGCAAATCAGAAAAACTATCGTAACATTCTAGCATAACATGTGTTTTACTAATCAAAAATAATTTCAATGACTAGGCACATGAAATTTGATGGTGATTAAGGTGGCTAAAAGCAGATATTTTTGTTTCCATAGGATTATCATTCAAATATTAGTTAATCAATCAAATAAATCACTGCTGAAACCAGATACTCACAATAAGCCAGAGTCATATGAAGGCAAAGGCTACTTACCCCACCATGGATGCAGAGTCTTCAACTACACGGAGAGGAGCGTGATCGCCAACAAACAGCTTTCGAAATGGAGGGACTACACCAATTATTAGACCAACAATCTACACATGCAACGGGTAAAATAGGGAATATATGTCAAAGTCTAATGAGGTACAGTAGAGATTTGGCTAGTTTAATGCACAACTAGAAAAGAAGTTCTCATTCCTTCCCTCCATCCTCCTCCTTTGCCACTTCCGTAAGTATGCATACTGCAAAGCAGGTTATGGTGTAACAACGGTACATAAAAATGCCTATCTTATAAGTGTTACAAATTTTAATTCTGATGCCTGCCGTGTTGTTTATAACATTTTAACTCTGTTACATATTGACTTCTTAAATGGTGATTCGATCCAACTTTGCATTAATTTGATATATGGAGAACAACAAGGACAACAGTAAAGAAATCAGAAGAACTATTGGCATACCGATCCCATTGTTCCAGCTGATAGTAGGACCTTCAGATTGAGATTTTCTACTAATGTTTTCATAATCTTTGTATGTTTCTGTACCTGTAAAACAATGGAAAAATGTAATGACTTATACCTAATGCCGTAAAACTATATCTTAAAGGCAATGCAAGAATCACACTGCTTAGTACTCACTACTAGTCAGAAAGAGTGAAAATGCAATTGTATTATATGCTGACATGTCAAGTTTCACTTCAGTCCTATAATTTACTTTCTTTGTTTAACTAGATAATATAGTTTGCAGACTGAACATTGCCTGACCCATTGGCCATTCTAATCTCTGTCTAGATCTAAATTAGAAAGTTTAAAATTTCAGCAAATCAGAAGAACTGCATCTTGTGCTCACATGAGGATAGTGGTAAAAAGGAATGGCATGCACAAAGTTGTGTTAAGAGACTTCATTGGTTAGAGAGGCCATACGAGACAAATCATACGTGCGATACAGAAAAGTACACAAAATGTATCCATATAATTAGAAGAAAGAATAACCTTTGCTCTTCTATCAGGAGGTGTTCTTTCAATTTCAAGTTGATTCTCATGGTCAACAGTTCCTGAGAAGTCGTCTGCAGTAACTGGAGGTCCAGTCGAAGATTTCGAATTGTTTTCAGGATCTGTTTCTATTTCGGCCACTGGATTTAATGTGGAATTATCAACTTTGTTGACATTGGAACTCTTGCATGAATATACGCGGACAATGTTGTACACAAAAGTCCAAGTGTAGATGTTTACTATCTGATTAATCAGAGTTAAGAAATGAGAAATCTTAATTCAGAGTTATCAAGTTTTCTATATGATGAACCTAGTTATTTGCCAATGTTTGATATTATATTGTCTTACAGCCATGGACATAGAAGCATATGCCATCCCTTTTTCATAACAAACATCCATAGCTCCAAAAGGACTACCGCTTTCTTTGCAGACCGCAGGAACTATGATAAGAGGCAAATTTCCCAGATTTCCTGTTCACACCAAACCCAAAATAATGTGAAAAGAAAACTTCTTAGCATCAAAACTGTGCATGATATCCCTTGTGCTGCTATATATCTTGAAAAAATTGTATTCAATTGACATTGGCTTGATCTGCTTCACAAGAGGTTATAAACTCAAAATAAATATCTAAAATATGTTAAGTAAGCCTACCTGCAGCACAGCACCCCAATACAAGGCCTCGCAGATCATGAGGAGCTTTAGTTATTTTCATACATAACCATCCTAGTGCTGTCCCAAGGATAAATGTGAGAAGAATATTCAATGGCATGAACCACCTGCATAATTCATGAAAGCATATTAGCTATAGCAATTTATGAAAGATATAAATGGAAGATAAATGTAAATGGTAGGAGGAAAAGTAAAAAGGAAAGAAAATGCTGAGTGGCAAGAAAACAACATACAGCATAACCAGGCTCCTAAATGTTATAGTTTTAGCCAGGATGCTGCAAGCAAGAGCCGGAGTGAAGACAAAATAGACCAACTGAAAGAGAAAAAATCATTTAGCATAAGCAACGAAATAAGGTAGTCGTCTCCTATTTGTTTTGCTCTTTAACGAGCAAGAAATGTGAGAATTAAGCAAAAACATAACATCATTTTGTGACATGTTACTTTCTGAATGTACTGAAAGAATGAACTAACGTCACTAGTTCCATTGTGACTTCAAAAAGATCTGCCTTGGATTGAAGAAAGATGATTCTGTCAAGCAAGATAGCGGACTCTATATAAATAATAATATTTTCTTTACTTATAATGATTCAACTCGGTTAAAACACCGACATGCAAATAGCTAGATTTTTCTAGCATAAAGTGAATTCTAGACAATTCCCATGTGTATGAAGCTTCCAAGTTTCTTCTTGAAATCGGTTCATAATTTCTTTGAGCATATAGAAGTTTCTCGTTGCTGTTGCTCAATTTCATCTTCTAATATGTAGAAGTTTCTTGAGCTAGTGATGATATTTTTCAGTTTCTTTTCTCATTCGGATATTAGAATGCCATCAAATCTGTAGGATTTCCAGCACCCTTGATCATGCGATCCAACTCTATTAAATTTAATAACAAGATAACATTGCTTATATGTTTGGAACTGAAACAAATGTGCTTAAATGTGCAGAACTAGTATAATTTGTAGCCATCAAATGTCCCGCCAAGCAACACAATAATTGATTGCACTCACGTAATTCTAGAAGTTCCAATCTCAGAGCAACCTCTAATGCATACAGGAGTAGGCGGATTCTAAGATACAATTGACACGAATAGAATCTTCCACTTCAACCCAAATAAGAGCCTGGTTGGTTTGGAGTTTTAGGCTCCAAAAGTATTTTTGGTTGAACGAGAATGAAGTTATATAATAATGCAATATGTTTAATTTATTTTTCTTACAACTAGAAGTACTTTTCAAATAATTAAAGTACTTTTGAAGGAAGTATTCTTAGAATTAATTTTTTATTATGAGAAAAGTACTTTTGAGGTAAAATTTTTATATTATTCTTATATTAATAATTAAAAATAATTTTATTTTATTCATTTGAACAAAAAATTATTCTTTTAAATTTATTTTCAAAATATTTAAATGAAATATAAATCAATTCTTTTAAAAATAATATTTATGTGGTAGTATATGATTGAATAATAATATAAAAATAGTATATACAAATTAAACCTTTTAACTTAATTTTTTTCAAAAGTAATCTTTACAAAAGTTAAATCAAACGAATAGACAGCATATTGTATATCCTTTAGATCAATGAAATGATGGAAAAAGCCTTGATCAAATCTATATATTTTTCACCAGAGGTTGCTTTTGATGCGTTTAGTGTCTTTCCTTCAAGTAAAAAATTAGAATACATAAATTGAGAGAAAATAAAGCGTCACGGCATGATTATCTTCCTGCCTTGAGTTCTGTTCAAGATTAAAAAAGAAAAAAGAAGTAAAGAGAACTAAGAACATAATTGGCAAGCCACTTCAGTTATTTGCAATAAAGTACTTGAAATTAAATTGGCAATCAACTTTGCCGAATAAAAAGTATTAAAGGACAAAGAAAGATTTTGTACCCCTCAAAGAAAAAGAATGTAAAAGATAGACGACAAGTAAACTTACCGCATTCAAGTGCTTCCTGGCACTCTCCCTTAGCAAATTAAAGCGCTCAAGAGCAAGAAATGCGCCTAAAGCGGTAATCAGGAGCACCTTAAGAACCGGCATTAATGCAGTAATGAACAGGGTCCAAGACTCCATCGTGTCTTCTTTTCTTTCTTTACTATGATAAAAATGAAAACAGTATACCCTTTTTGTAAGGGTCCTAAATTATAGTTCTAAGAGAATCAAACCCTTGATTGTTAGACAAACATTATTCTTTTGTAAAGAGGATTTTATGCGGTGTGCGGGAAGTACACTGTGCAAATAACGCGATTAATTTATATGCACCATGATCAATAGAATTGTAAAAAAACAATAATAAATTATAATAAATATTTATAATAATTATTTACTGTAATTTGTCACTTTTCTACAATTCTTTTGACTAATAGAATAAAGCTGTTTAGTATTGTCAATTCATATAAATTAATCTCACAAATAGAATTCTTAAAGAGGATTCTACACACTCTGGCAGCATAGTGACATTATGGCACCTACTATTAACAAGTAAATTGGGAAGAGAGTGCAGAGACCCCCACTAACACACAGCTGCGCATGCTGCTATAAGGTAACTTTTGTCAACTTATTCTTTGTTTAAGATTGATCAACACAAACGAATAAATACCAAACACGACGCAGCGAGTTCAGTGGAGCGAAAACGACAAAAGGATCCCTGAGAAACTGAGGTGCATGTCTCATCTTGTGCATTTCAGTTACTTATCTATTCAGTTATTACAAATTGTTAACCACAAAATAAAAGGAGAACTGGATTCTTGATGCCTCTTGGTATTTTGCACTGGAGTTCCATTATTTGTAGTTCACCCAAATCTACATGTTAACAGTTCAAATAAATTTGTATATCAGTTATGTATGTGTTAAATTGTCGTCTTATCTTTACTAGTAATATAAATCTATTCTTAGTTAATATCATATTTAACACTTAAATTAAACACCTAGTTGAAGCGTGACTATAAGGTAAGAGAGTGCAGAGACCCCCACTAACACAGAGCTGCGCATGCCACTATAAGGTAACTTTTGTCAACTTATTCTTTGTTTAAGATTGATCAACACAAACGAATAAATACCAAACACGACGCAGCAAGTTCGGTGGAGAGAAAACGACAAAAGGATCCCTGAGAAACTGAGGTGCATGTCTCATCTTTTGCATTTCAGTTGCTTATCTATTCAGTTATTACAAATTGTTAGCCACACAATAAAAGGAGAACTGGATTCTTGATGCGGCTTGGTATTTTGCACTGGAGTTCCATTATTTGTAGTTCACCCAAATCTACATGTTAACAGTTCAAATCTACATGTGTTAAATTGCATCTTATCTTCACTAGTAAAATAAATCTATTCTTAATTAATATCATAATTAATATTTATATAATTAAAATTAAACACTTATTTAAAGTGTGACTATCCCAGTTCAATTAGGTGTCCAACCGTCGATAGACAATGTAGAACAAAATATTTCTCTTTATACTATTTTATGAAGTATGTTATGTGAACATAGTATTTTTTAGATATAGTCCCCATTCACATCTCATCCGTTATTGGATATACGGACTCCAATAATAAATATTGTATAAATAAGCATGATGTTCAAGAAATGTTGTATATATATAACATTTTTCTATTTTATGTGCTGTTAACCTACAGTAAAAAGAGGCTTGAAAGAGCTCACTCTACACCGCCCATGCAATGATGCAACTAGATAATAAGATGTGAAACCAACTGATGGAGTGGAAACAACGCACAAAACCGCACCCATGAAGAGATATGAGGCATTTCGTTCTTTTTCGAAGCCCCTCTTTTAGGATCTTGTTGCTGGATGAAACTAACCTGCAACATGTGCTAGCTCATCACATAAGTAGTTCTGAATATATATTGCTGCATCTCTCACTGAAAAAAGAAAAGTGAAAGAAAAGAAAAATGACACATTATTGCTGCATCTTGTCCATTCTCCAAGCTCCTTTTTATTTCTGTGTGAACGTTAATTACTCAATTTACAAATAATCTCTCACTCTTTGGGGTTAGATTTTATTATATTTTTAATTGAGTTGGTCACATATAAATCTATATAATGAAAAATACATATTGAAGAGATTTCATCCCTTTTGAAGAAATTACGGTATCAACTTTATTATTGGCAGTGGAGCAGTGCTAGAAAAAAATTATAGAATTTAATTTTTATACAATGCTAGTGTAAAAAATTTTAAATAGTAATCATGTATTGATATATTAACAAATTATTTGACTCAATTATTGATTATTTTAAAAACCTTATAAATAGAAATATATGATTAGATAATAATATAAAACTCGTTTATTATCAGTATATCAGAATTAATCTCATAATTATATCCCATCGACACATGAGAATACCATTAAAAAGTAAAACACGAGATGACCTATTTACTGTCTGATACAATGCTTATCAAGCCATCGCACAATTCAATCAATAATTAGGATATATTAGTGTTAGATTTGACACGCATCATTCAAAAACCTTCTAAGAATACAATTATTAACGATCCAACCGATAATTACAAGTATCACTTACGTAGGTAATTAGCTTGTGTCATTTTTCTTTAAAACCAAAAAAAAATTGAACATTATTAAACATTTTATCAAATCCCTCTTATTTTTTAAAATATTTAAAAATGTATCAGTATTAGGTTGATTTTGAGGTTAATAAAAACACATGTTAATTTTGTTGCATAAAAGTATATTAAATAATTTCATATTAAAATGCAATTTTATAGATATAATATGTAACATTTGAGCTTTCGATCTAAAAGTAATTTTTTGAAAAAAAAAATTACTAATAAAAAATAAATTTAATTCTATACACCAACAGTCATCTAATAATAACACAAAAATGTACCATGTTATATTTTATAAACTTAAATTCATATAATTGTCCATAATAACATGATAGTTTCTTATATTCTTATTGGATAATAATGCAAAATTGATTTATACTATTAGTGCATAAAAATTAAATTAATAAAAAATTATTTAATGATATAAGAGTTTTTTTTAACTTATAATAGTGTAATTTGGTTCTAATCCAAAATAAATATACCTCTTTTTCCATAACCAATATGTGTGTATTTTTTATTGTATTTTATGTACATTGTCAGCAAAATAGTAAACCAATATTTTAGTTCACCTTTTACTACGCCGCCCTGCATATTTCACATGCCACTCTACGTACATAGCCCATAAAACTGCAATTAGTTTGCAGCAGCAGCCTCAATATCTTGCCAACATTTACCGGTCGCTTGGTTGAAGAGAAGATAGGAATATTAAAAAATTGAGAGAAAAAAAGGGGAGAATTTTGATGTTTTCTTTTGTATAGATGTGACTAGAAAATAGGAAGAAAATAAAAGAATAGATGTGGGTCAACCAAAATCTTCTCTCCACTAGTGGAGAAAAAATTAGTAAGAGAGAATTTGTTAAAAATATAATTTTATCCCTATTTATATTTCTGCATTATATTAGATTAAGGGGAAAAAGTTATTTAGCATGACTACATTTACTTTCTTCTTACTTTTTTATCCAATTAAGCAAGAGAGAGAGAAATATTTCTTATTTGCTTTCTTTTTATTTCTCTTCTCTCTATTTACTTTCTTTCCATTTACTTTCCTCCCACTTTCCCTCATCATTCAAGCAAAGGGTAACAGGTGGAGCAAACTATGATGGCTTTTTTTCTTATAACATTCGTGATCGAACCGACGTAGGGACTGGTTCCTGGTTGAATTGGCCAATTTGATTCAATTCTCATAACTATGATTGGCTCACCTTCAACATTATTAGAAATGAGATTATCAATCTTTTAAAATGACCATAAAATAGAGTTATCAAAATAGGTTGAGTTCGATGGGCTAACCTAAAAAAACTCAAAAGAATGTGTGGACTGAGCTAGAAAACTTAGAGTTAAAAAAAATTTTAGCTAAACTTGATTTGGCCTGGCCCGAAATTAGGTCAGCTTGATAGCTGAAACACCTCTTTTCTTTTAATTAAAAAACCATCTTTTTGACAAAAAAAATAATAATAACCAACTTTAAACATGCGTCATTACTGCTTGAGTTTGAGCCTTGTTTGGCTAATTTCTTCACGTAAAGAAAGTTTCAAATAAAAATATATGTTCGAACGAAAATAAAAATAAAAATAAAAATAAAAACCATCACTTTCACTTTTACAATAAGGACAGCTACCTAGTCTAATTTACAGAAAAAAAAAATGGCTTATGCTTTTGTTCATTGGTTTTTCACATAGACCAAAAAGCAATAATAAGATCATCTTTTTTTTTAAAATTTATTTTTTTCAATTGTTTTAGTGTATATATATATGTGTGTGTGTGTGGCAATAAGATTTGAATATAGGATCTTATACAAATTACTCAAACCCTCACTATTAGACTGCCCATTGTGGCTTAATATATTACTTGTTGCCGGCATAGAATTGGGCTAGTCTAATATTTTGCTAACTCGAAACTACCTTAACCCAATTAAACTCACTCAAAAAATGATATGGGCTGAGGTTGCCCAGCCCAAATGGATTAGTCCATTTTGATAGCTCTACCCCATAATATGTACCAATATTTTGGAACATTATTACTCATTATAAAACATTTTGAAAAATAAAATTCTAATTGACAATGTTGGATAGGAACTTTTACCTTAAATATACTACCAACAAATCAATATTAATACAACAACAATTTTTTCCAAAATTCATATCCCGCTGTAAAAAGAAGTTGTGTAACTTACAATAATTTTTTCTCAAGTTACTTTTTGGCCATAAAAATTTAAAATTTAGGCACCATAAAAAAAATTTTAAATATCAAAAGAATGTACTTGCCACAAATTTATATCTAGGCTTGTGAGCCCACAATTTACAAAGCTAAAATTTTCATATATCACCAACTTCATATTTCTCTTGTTATCGAGCCGTATCTTTCATAATCATAAGTCATTATAAAATTCCTTTTTTTTTTTTTTATCATACCTAACAATAAGCTAAATATAAGAGTTGGATTCTCAAAACATTTTCTCTTTGTGTCATACCTAGCAATGAGCTGAATATGATACCGTGAATTGTCCTAAAATTGTTGTTCCTTTGGATAAAAATTTATAGGAAAAGAAATTCTCTATAACATACATTATAATACACAAAAATAAGAAAATTGAGAAATACAATTTGTGAGATACAAGATAAACAAGTATTGTAATTAACTTCAACAAGTAATATAGAAAATGTAACGTGATGCATCCTTAAACCTTGAATTTGCAAGACAAGAAGAAAAGACACAAGAAAACATAGAAAAGTAATGAGAAATGTTTTTTGTACCACTGGGGTAGGTAGACACCTTGGACACCCAGAGATAGAAAAGAGAAAAAAAAATTGTAAAAGAAAATGAAAAGAGTGAAATGATTGATAGAGAGAGAAAAAGTTGAGAGAGGGTGTTGGGGTGTTGGAGAAAGAGGTATGTATAAATAACATACCTCAAAAGTAATACCTGTTAGATATTGAGCATGGCACCAGGCTATGGCACAGCTATCTCACTTTCTTTAAGACAATTTCACATCCTCAAAGAACACAATGTTATCTAGCTCAGCAATCATAGTCTTTGAGTTAAGTATCACTTTGTTCCCTAAAGTTATATTCCATCGGTCACTTTGGTCCCGGTTAGTCAACCGTCAGTCAACATGACATGTCAGCATGTCACATGGTACATGGCACGCCACGCGGCACAACATCTAACGTGGCATCCACATGGTAGAGCTGGCATGGTGGAGCCTTCTGAAAACCTCTGACGTGGCATGCCATGTGACATGTTGACATGTCATCGATTTTAAATTGATTTAAATTAGTCCCTGAAATTTCTAAAATATGTCAAATTAATCCCTGAAATTTCTAAATGTATCAAAATAGTCCTTGAAATTTCTAAAATGTGTCAAAATAGTCCAAAATTCCTAAATTTCTCTTCTTCTCCTTCACAAGTTCTAAATCTTTAATCTTCCTTAAACCTATTAATTTCTCTCCCATTTTCATATCCTACCTAGACTAAATCCTCCCCACATAAAATAATAGGAAGAGAATATATAGAAATGAAATAATAAAATATAATAAACAATTTTGATGTAGCTCATTCTAGTTCAAGATCCAAGAATATCTCTAGTTCTAACGAATACTTATAGGTATACTTATAAATAACTCATCATCAAAGAAATCTAAAAGTCAAATTTAATTGAAAGACCAATTAGATGAACTAACCCGTACATTTGTTAAGATAGTTTCATTTCTAATAAATGGAACTTGCTCATCTTTATTTATGCATTAGCTATAGTTTCGAAAGTTAGGCTACACACAAACGATAATTCAGAACCTCTCAGTAGCCAATAGAATGATTTTAATTAATAACCTTTTAGTAGCCAATAGCATAGTTTCTATTAATTACAATGACTATCATTGTAATGATATTTCCAGTTTATGATATCTTTGAAATGTAGCAAATGGTTACTAGGATATTAAGACATACAAATCTATCTTCTTTAATGAATTATATTTCATACTTACATGAATTCCAAATAGAAAGATAGGGCATTAGTGCTTTTTGAAGTCAATCAGATTTAAAGTAGCAGCATAAGCTTGGACAAGTACTTGATTATGCTGAAGAGCATAAATTAGTAAGTTCCCCACTTTGCGAACTTCCTCAGGACCATATTCCTTGTAGACCAAGCCTTCTAAATTTTCATATTAAAATTCAGAATTTTTTTTCTAAAATATTTTTAGAAAATTAGGCCTAACAAACATTATATCAAGTTGAAGAGTGAGCCAAAAAGATGTAAAGGCTACCAATACTAAGAGGTTCTTAATTAAAATCATTTTATTGGCTACTGAGAGGTTGTGAATTATTGCTTGTGTGTAACCTAACTTTTGAAACTATAGCTAGTGCATAAATAAAGATGAGCAAGTTTCATTTATTAGGAATGAAATTGTCTTAACAAATATACAGGATTAATTCACTTTGTTAGTCTTTCAATTAAGTTTAACTTTAGATTTCTTTGATGATGGATTATTCATAAATGCGCCTATAAGTATTTATTAAATTTAGAGGCATTCTTGGATCTTAAACTAGGATGAGCTATATTAAAATTATTGTATTTTATTATTTCATTTCTATATATTTTCTTCCTATTATTCTATATGGGGGGATCTAGTCTAGGTAGGGTGTAAAAATGGAAGAGAAATTAGTGGAAAGATTAAAGATTTAGAGCTGTGATGGAGAAGAGGAGAAGTTTAGGAATCTTAGACTATTTTGACATATTTTATAAATTCTAGGGACTATTTTGATATATTTAAAAATTTCAGGGACTAATTTGAACCAATTTAAAATCGATGACATGTCAGCATGCCATATCAGATGTTGTGTCATGCGACATGCTGACTTATCACTTAACATGACACATTAGTAAAACTATAATAGTTGATTGACGGTTGACTAATCAGGGACTAAAGTGACTGATATAATGCAGCTTTAGGGACTAAAAAGTTAATTTCCAAATTTTAGGGATTAAAGTGAAGCACGCATACAATTTTAGGGACCAAAGTGATACTTAACTCCATACTCTTTTGAGCAAAGTAAGATATACATGGCCCAAAAAAAAAAAAGAGATAGGATCCTCTTCTCTCCCACCTTTCTTTGCTGAAATATATTATACATATAATATAGTGTATAATACATTTCTTCCTTTTTTCTTCTTACATCTCTAATTGCTTGTAACACGCACACATATTTAAATTCTCCCACGCTAAGGTATAAAGAATTAAAGATCAAATTATGGTGCTTAAACATTTTGTCCATTAACTTTTTAATAACAAGCTAAGTTATAAAGATCTAAGTAAGGTATGTATGATTAATTTTAGGGCAAATTACATTTGTCTTTCTTTAAATTTATTGAAAATATACTTACCCTTTCAAAATTTTAAAATTATATTTGTCTCATTTACCTTCAAATATATTTTTAAATTCTCAAATTACCCTTCATGAAAAATAAACCTTCTCCTATGGTATAGATTTTCTAATATCAAAGATTTATATAACCTTATCATGTGTTATTTTTTATCATTAATTATTTTTTTTTTTATGGATTCCAGACTTAGCGCCATCTTCTTGATCCTTGATAAAAAATAAAACGTAACTTTATCACATGTATTTTTGACATAAGAGAATTCATTCCTCTTTCAACACAACAACCATCCCATCTTCCTCAACCCAACTCCTATTTCTTGAATCTTTCTCCCATCTCTACGTCCTATCACCGTCAGCTCCCTAGCCCCCATCTTCATCATCATTATCACTGTCTCACAAAATCCATCAAATTCTCAACTTTAACTACCACCATGCTTTACTAAACCATCGCCTACAATTGAATTCCTCATCTTCATCATCATCGATGTCTTTGCAAGTGAACTCCATTATTCACCAACAAGAACCAAGTGTTCAAAAAAACTCGTCAGAGTAGTGCTCGTTGTGGTGCACGTCGTGCTCCAGATGACCGATGACTTGTTCTTCGATGCTTTGATGCTGATTCTAATCTTGCTGATGTTGTTGTTGATGTTGCACGTTGGTGTTAGTGAAAATTTTTAGATTTGGTTCTTCTTTTTAATTTATGATTTTTACCTTCCGGGGAGTCTGTCAAGAAAGTTGCTGGTTGAATTTGGTAGAAAAAGGCAGTGAGAATGGAGTTTGAATTAGGGTAAAGAGGAATGACATTTAAATAGAAATTAAAAAAATGATTAAGAGTATAAAAATTATTTTATATATTTTAATTATATGCAATTCATGCACTGCAAAAGATAAAGAGAGTTATTAGAATGATTTTTATATAATTATGGAAGATACATGTAATTTTAAAATTTAAGTGGGGTAGATACATTTTCAATAGACCACAAAAAATGTCAATGTAATTTTTTCTTAATTTTATAAGAATAGGATATTGAGTACAAATTGAAATTGATGAATGGAGTATAAATAGTAACTTATCTCCTATGTTTTCTCTCTGAGATGTGTTATTTGAATATCCAATAAAGGGTGTCCCATCAACAACCTTTCATATCCAACCATTCAATCTATTTGATTTTACATTTTAAATTTTTTATTTCAACTTTCCCTAAAATCCTAGTGGGGTGTCTTTGGGAGTGTTGGGCTTTATAATATACAAAAAACATTTTCCTTTCTCTCTCGTCCAATTTATTCTCATCATCTTTTCTCTGTTTCCAATCATCATTTGCCATATGTCTTCGTACTGCTTTCGTAAAAAAAAAAAAAATTCGCGCAATTTAGTACTACTGAATTTTATAATCATCGGTTACTTAACAATATAAAAATATATTTTACTATAACTAATTATTTTTATAAGGGAAATATGTTTTGAACATGTTGTGTATAAATATAGTATAGAACATGATATATTTTTATGAGTATAGATAAGTATTGAAATATAGATATACTGAAGTAAGAAAATATATTGTACATTTGTATAAGAGTGCGTTATATTTAAATATTCCAACCTCATATATAAATATAGGAACTCGTTTTATAAACATACTCCAACATCAATGAGGACATTTATTGGACAAACCACATGAAAAAGGTGGACCAGAGTGTAAGAGAAACTGAGGCACAGTCATAAGTCGCTAACATGATAATTGAGCATTCAGTTTCCCCGACTCCAAATAATTGAGTCATTGTACCTGGCAAGCAAATTCATAAATATGGTTCCAGCCAAAGTATAGAGTCAAAAAGGTTCAAACTTCAAACTATGCTAAAAACTAAAAGTGGAAAGTTAAGAGCAATATATGCTAATGAAGACATGTTTTGGTAAGAAAAGTAGTTTTCTACTATTGGGTAATATCAGTATTAATCTGTGCATGCTACAAATAAATATACATGATAACATGGCAGAGAATAGTGTGGAAAATCTATGGTTTAGGGGGCATATCAATAGGAATCTTTTTATTTTATTTATATTTTTTTTTTCAATTTGAGATAATGGCATCAGATCTAGGGATGGTAATGGATGCCCATAGGGGCGGGGGTGTAGAGCAAGGAAGTGGACATTATACAAATAATAATACTTTCTTTATTTACAAAGACTCAAGACAACAAAATTTGTGGGATACAAATTTCACTCAAACACTTACTTGATTCCTCAACATACACTCACTCACTAGTTGCATACACTAGACACTCTCACGCTAGCACACACTAGACTCTCACCACTTTGGCACACACTAGCTAACACTAGCACCTCATACTCACGACTTCTCTTTGCACACACTAACATCACCACTTGCTACACACTTTACACAATAACACAATGCCTATTTATAGGCTTCTAATGTTGGTGTAATTTACCGACTTTCACTTACTAGAATTTTCAAGCATTATTATTTTCTATTTCAATTTCTAGAGCATTCTATTTGTATATCAGAACAAGAAATTTCTAGCTACTTCAAATGGCGGTGATTGATTATATTAGAAAGATTTAGAACTTGTACTGATTTTTCATTTCCCCCCCTCAGCACTAGTTCTGCTTTGCATTCTATTGGGTGGCTCTAATTCTCCTAATTTCAACCATTGAAATTAATGGTTAATTTTCAGCACTTGTTGGCAGCCACACTTCTATTCAATGGTCAAAAGCCATTCTTGTCTCTTATAAAAGGAGGCTGAACATTAAAGCTTTAAAATCAAGTTCATTTTGATAATTTTAATTCCATCTTGACAGAGTATTTTGTAAGAGAAACTTTTCTATTTTTCTTTGTCATAATTAGAGGACTTGTTATACTCTCTTATCTTATAGTGGAATTATTTCTTATTGTTCTATTTGCTTCTCTTTAATTCTCCAATTGATTTGATCCCGTGCTTCCACATAACCCATATACCTTACAAGTTGCATCAGAGCACTTAGTCAATTGAGAATTCAAATATGTCTACCATTACCAAGTTTGACATCAAGAAGTTTGATGGCAAAATTAGCTTTTCTATTTGGCGAGTGCAAATGAAGTCGTTTTTACCAGAACTGATTAAAGAAAGCTTTAGATGGGAAGTCGAAGAAACTAGTTTCTATGACTGATGGGACGAGTTTGATGACAAGGCACTTTTAGCAATCCAACTTTGCTTGTCCAAGGAGGTTCTTCGTGAAGTAACAAATGAATTACCACAACGGCATTATGGCTAACGTTGGAAACTTTATATATGACCAAGAGCCTCGCAAACAAGCTTCATCTCAAGGAGTGCTTATATACAATCCGTATGGTTGTAGGTACTTTTATTCAACCTCATCTTGATGAGTTTAATTCTATTGTTATGGATCTAGAAAACATGGATCTTAGAATTGAAGATGAAGATAAAGTTGTTTTGTTGGTTGTCTCTATGCCTTCTACCTATAAACACTGCAAAGAAATCATATTGTATGGTAACAACAATACGTTATCCTTTGGAGATGTTAAATCTAGCTTATTGTCCAAAGAAAAGTTTGATGTCAAAGTTCATTCTAAGGATAGGGCTGAAGGTTTGAGTATCAGAAGTAGAACTCAAGAAAAATGGAGTACCAATAAGAAAAAGTTTAGGTCCAAATCTAGGGGGTGCAAATCCAACAAAACTTGTCACTACTGCAAGAAATTAGGGCATGATATTTCTAATTATTTTATATTGAAGAAAAAACAAGAAAAAGAAGAAAGAAAGAAACGTTTACAATCCGCTGAAGCTGCTAATATTGAAAATGAGTCTAACAGTGATGTTCTATTATCCGTTGTCACTTTTGAAAAGAGAAGTAAAATTGAATGGATTCTAGATTCTGGATGTACCTTTCATACGTGTCCTTATAGGGACTTGTTTGCCACTTTTGAACCTCTCGATAATGGTGTTGTCTTGATGGTCAATGATGCTCAATGGAAGGTTGCTAGAATAGGTACTATTCAAATCAAGACTCATGATGGTGTTGTTAGGACTTTGACTAAAGTTCACTATATTCCTAACTTAAAATGGAACTTAATTTCTTTAGGCACCTTTGAGTCTCTGGGGTGCAAGTACTCAACTGAAGGTGGATTTCTGAAAGTATCAAAGGGTGCCCTTGTTTTGATGAAAGCTAATCAAATTGGTAGTTTATATGTCTTGCAAGGCTCTGTTGTGATAGACTCAGTAGCTGTATCTTCTTCCTTGCCTAATAATGATGTCAGCAAATTATGGTACATGCGTCTAGGCCATATCAGTGAAAAAGGCATGCACCTTCTGAGCAAGCAAGGTCATCTTGGTAAATATGATATCAGTAAGTTGGAGTTTTGTGAACATTGTGTTTTTGGGAAATAGAAAAGAGCCAGTTTCTCTACTGCAACTCACTGTACAAAAGGTATTCTTGATTATATTCACTCTAATCTTTGGGGTCCTTCTAAAGTTCTATCTCATGGAGGACATTGCTATATGGTGACTATCATTGATGATTTTTCTCATAAGGTCTGGGTTTAATTTTTGAGGTATAAAAATGAGACATTCCCCATTTTTTAAAATGGAAAACTCTTGTTAAAACCCAAATAGGGAAGAAAGTCAAGAAGCTCAGAACAAATAATGGATTAGAGTTTTGTGAAGGTGACTTTAATGATTTCTATGCAAATCATGGTATTGCTAGACATAAAACCATTCCAGGTAAACCCCAACAAAATGGTATTGCAGAATGAATGAATAGAACTATACTTGAGAAAGCTCGTTGTATGCTCTCAAATGCTGGGTTATGGTATCAACGTGACTTATAGGCCGAGGCAGCATCTACTGTGTGTTACTTGGTCAACTATTCTCCACATTTGTCACTTGATTTCAAAATTCCGGAAGAAATATAGTCAGGTAATCCTGTTGATTATTCTAACCTGAGAAGTTTTTGATGTCCTACATATGCACATGTTAATGATGGTAAATTAGCTCCGAGAGCTGTAACATGTTTCTTGGTTATGCATCTGAGTCGAAGGGATATCGTCTATGGTGTTCTGATTCGAAGTCACGAAAACTAATTCTTGGCAGAGATGTGACTTTTAATGAAGATGCATTATTATCTTCTGAAAAACAATCTCCTAGTATAGGTAATTTGCAAGATACTAGCAAGAAGGCCGAGTTAGAATCAAAGTCTATAGCTTCTAATGTCGATATTTCATCTTCCTCCATAAATGAATCTAGTATTGATGATCATGGTGATGACCGTGATCGTGATGATAGTACTACTTCTCCTATACAGCCACAACAAGAAGATTGTTCTATTGCCCAGGATAGACCAAGAAGACAGGTTAAAAGACCAGCAAGATACGTTAATAATGAAAATTTGACTGCTTATGCATTGTCCATCGCACAAGAGGTGAATGACGTTTTTGAACCTACCAACTATACTGAAGCTGTTTCTTGTGTTGATTCTTCAAAATGGCTGGTGGCTATGAATGAAGAAATTGAGAGTCTTCATAAGGATGGTACTTGGGCTTTGACAAAGCTTCCCAAGGGCAAGTGACCATTGAAATGTAAATGGGTTTATAAGAAAAAAGACAGCATTCCCGAGGTTGAAGATCCTAGATGCAAAGCATGGTTAATTGTTAAAGGCTTTAATCAAATGGAAGGTATTGCCTTTAATGAGATTTTTCTCACTAGTTGTTCGTTATACCTCCATTCGTGTTTTGCTTGCTTTTGTTGCCTTGTTGGATTTGGAATTGGAGCAACTTGATGTTAAGATAGCTTTTTTACATGGAGAGCTAGAAGAAGAAATTTATATGGAGCAGCCTGAGGGATTTACTGTTCTTGCAAAGGAGCATTTTGTCTATCAATTAAAGAAATCTTTATACGGCCTTAAACAAGCTCCAAGATAATGGTACAAAAGATTTGATTCATTTATGATTGGGCAAGGTTATTCTAGAAGTCAGTTTGATTATTGTGTTTACTTTAAAAAATTTCAAGATGGGTCTTTTATATACTTGTTACTTTATGTTGATGATATGTTGATTGTATCACAGAGACCGTCAAGCTAGTAAACTATTCTTATCACAAAAGAAATATATTGAGAAAGTGCTTGATAGGTTTAATATGTGTAATTGCAAACTTGTTTCTACTCTGCTTGTTGCACATTTCAAGTTATTGTCAGACCTTTGCCCATAGACAGAGGAAGAAATGGAGCATATGTCACATGTTCCTTATGCTAGTGCAGTTGGTAGTCTTATGTATGCTATGGTGTGCACTAGACCTGATTTAGCATAAGCCGTTAGCATGGTGAGTCCGTATATGCATAATCTTGGAAAAGATCATTAGAGTGCTGTAAAATGGATTTTTCAGTATTTAAAAAGTTGTTCTAATATTGGCTTAGTATTTAATAGAAGCAAGGCTACAACATATGATGTTGTAGGATTTGTTGATTCAGATTATGGCGGTGATCTTGAACGAAGACAATCCCTTTCTAGTTATATCTTTACTCTTTGTAATTGTGCTATTAGTTAAAAAGCTACACTTCAGCCTATTGCTGCATTATCTACGATTGAAGTAGAATATGTTGCAGTAATAGAGGGTGTGAAAAAGTCTCTTTGGCTTCAAGCTTTGGTCAATGAACTTGGTCTAACACAGGATGTTCTTGTTGTGTTTTGTGATAGCCAAAGTGCTATTCATTTGACCAAGAATAGTCGTTATCACGACGACAAGACCAAACACATTGATGTGAAACATCACTTTATTCAAGATATTGTTGCTATTGGTAAAGTTGTGTTGAAAAGGGTTCACACATCCGAGAATCCAACAGATATGCTTACTACGCCGCTTCCAAATAACAAGTTTCAACATTGCTTAAAGCTTATTGGTCTTTCCAGCACTTGAGTGCCCTTTGGGGTTTTATCTGGCAATAAGAAAACTTGTCAAATTCGAGCCAAGGTGGAGATTGTTGGGTGGCTCTAATTCTCCTAATTTTTAGCCATTGAAATTAATGGTTAATTTTCAACTTTTCTTGGCTGCCAACCAGCCACACTTCTATTCAATGGTCAAAAACCATTCTTGTCTCCTATAAAAGGAGGCTGAACATTAAAGCTTTAAAATCAAGTTCATTTCAATAATTGTAATTCCATCTTTAGAGAGTATTTTGTGAGAGAAATTTTTCTATTTTTCTTTATCATCATTAGATGACTTGTTATAGTCTCTTATCTTATATTGGCATTATTTCTTATTGTTCTATTTGCTTTTGTTTAATTCTCCAATTGATTTGATCCTGTGCTTCCGCATAACTAATATACCTTACACATTCTACGTTATTTCCAAAACTTTGAGAATTTAATAATGCTTAATCCTTTTGTAAATATATCTGCTATCTGCTCATTAGTATTGATCTGCTTCATCCATATTTCTTCATTTAATACATTCTCTCTCAAAAAATGATAATGCACCTCAACATGCTTTGTTCTTGCATGGAAGACTGGATTTTCTGCCAATTGAATTGCAGATTTGTTGTCATTAGTATAGTGGAACCATATCTTTGACTAGTTGATGTAGATCCTTCATTAACTGCACTAACCATGTGCATTCTTGTGCTGCCATTGCCGCTACTCTATATTCTGCTTCTGTAATTGACAATGACACTGTTGGTTGCCTCTTGCTACACCACGATACTGCTCTTGATCCAAGGGTGAATATGTATCTAGTAATTGATCAATGAGTATCGTGATCTCCAGCATAGTCGGCATCACAATACCCAATCATTTTGCATTCACCACCTTTTTTATAGAATATACCATAGTCAATTGTCCATTTGACATACCTTAAGATTCTCTGAACTGCTTCAAGATGTGGTTTCTTAAGACTTTGCATATACTTACTCACCACTCCTACAGCAAACGAAATGTCTAGCCTTGTTAACGTTAAGTGGATGAGACTTCCTACCAATTGCCAGTATATGATTGCATCTTCTAGATCTTTCCTTTCATGTGCATAAAGCTACATGTTCATTTTGCTCGGTGTTGATATTGGCTTGCAGTCAAGCATCCCAAACCTCTGTAAGAGATCCTTAGCATACTTCTATCGGCACAAGAATATTCCTTCTTTGGTGTGATCCAATTCAAGCCCGAGAAAGTGTCTTAATTCACCAAGCTCCTTCATTTGGAAGCGAATGGATAGATTCTCCCTTCTTTGACGAATTTCTTCAATATTGTCTCCCATGATGATCAAATCATCTACATATACTAGAACAATTGCTAGTTTTTTGTCATGTACGTTGACAAATAGGCTTGAATCAAATGGCGTCAAACAATATTCGTTTTGGACTTGGAACTTTGCTATCTTTCCATACCATGCTCTGGGTGCTTGCTTTAGCCCATATAGTGCTTTCCTTAGCTTGCAGACATAATCTGGATGAACTTTGCTTTCAAATCCACTTGGCTACTGCATATAGATGTCTCGATCAACTTCTCCATGCAAGAAAGCATTCTTTACATCCATCTGCTAAAGCTTTCATGATTTGCATGCTGCCAATGCTACAGGACTCGCATAGTAGTAATCTTTGCATCCAAGCTGAATGTTTCATTGTAATCCAATCCATATTGTTGGGAGAAGCCTCATGCAACTAGTTGAGCCTTGTACCTTTCTATTGACCCATCCAAAAGGGTAAGCCATTTGTAGGAAATAAGCATTACATCTCCTTGTCTCGGCACTAACTCCCATGTTTGGTTCTATTTAAGTGTTGAGATTTCTTTTTCCATTGCTTTGATCCATTCCTTTTTCTGTGAGGCATCGTCATATGTTGTTGACTCTTTTTCTTCCATCACCTTTGCAACATTTGCATACTTCGAATTCGGTTTTCTTTGCCTGCTTGATCTCTTGAGTTATGGTTGCTGTTCAGCTTCTTCTTTTCCATGCTGATGCTCTTCATGTTCCCTTTGATATATTCTTATTTGCCAAGGGCTCTGTGCATGTCTCCCTACCTCAATTGGACTTGGAGGCTCTTTTTCAACACGATCCTTTTGCTCCCTCATTTTTCTTTCTATTATGCCTTCAATTTGTTTTGAGTCGAGTAAAGTTACCTGCTGTGGTGACTCCACAAGCTCCTCAACAATCTTGTTATCAAAACTTATTTCTTTGTCCAAATCAATTTCTTCTTCGATTGCAAATGAAATAGAAAAGTCTCATTCTTCTTCAATGCCATTTTCTTTTTCTGTTGAGCAACTTGCAATTGCTGCATTACTCTCTGCTGACTTTTTCTTAAACTAGTAATCTCTTGCAAAATGCCCTTACTTCCCATAATTGAAGCAGGCATCATCACATTTCTTTGTATTAACACAGGGTTTTCCAGAGCATGACTTTTCTGCTTGCTATTTCCTTCCCTTCTCATTCATGTTAATAGGTGGCTTCCCTCTTTCCTTCCTTTTACTAGTGAAAAGTGCTTCTTCTTCACTCTTCACTAGTACTCTGGCCATTTGTTTAGCCAATGTTTCTTGGTTAGCCAACAAATTTTCTAATTGTAAAAGGGAAGGTTGGGTAAGCCAACCTTGAATGATAGCAATAAATCCTCTATACTCTAGTTTTAGACCATGAATAATTATTCTCTTTATACATTGATCAGATATTTTGCTATCTGGATCTAACTCAAAAATTTCATGGCAAAGAGACTTTATCTTAGTAAAATATTGGTTGATCGTCAAGTCTCCCTGCGTTAATAATAAGAGCTCATTCTCCAAGAGTTGCAGTCTTGCATCATTCTTCTTGGAAAACAACTTTACGAAGGTGTCTCATGCTTCCTTTGGTGATGAAGCCTTCCTTATGTGCTCTAGCATCTCATCGTTTACTATAGTCTTGATCGCGAACATAGCCTTCCCTGCTTTGACCTTCCACTTTCTCAATGCTTCCGCTTCTATTGCAGAAGGTGGCGTTGTCTCGCCATAGTGACTTGATGGAATTTCCTCACTACTTTGGTCTCAGACCAATAGCTTTACAGTCCCAAATTGCAACTTGCAATGAAAAGCTCCCTCAGAAACAGTGACCCTTGATTACCTTCAAAACAATCCTTGTCTACTTGGCTCTGATGCCAAATTATAGAGCAAGGAAGTAGACTTCATACAAATAATAATGCTTTCTTTATTTACAAAGACTCAAGACTATAAATTTTTTGGGACACAAATTTCACTTAAATACTTACTTGATTCCTCACCATACACTCACTCACTAGTTGCATACACTAGACACTCTCACACTAGCGCACACTGGACCCTCACCACTTTGGCACACACTAGCTGACACTAGCACCTTACTTCTACGCACACACTCACGACTTCTCTCTGTACACACTCACATCACTACTTGCTACACACTTTACACAATGACACAATGCCTATTTATAGGCTTCTAATGTCAGTGTAGTTTACCAACTTTCACTTGCTAGAATTTTCTAGCATTATTATTTTCTATTTCAATTTCTAGAGTACTCTATTTGTATATCAGAACAAGAAATTTCTAGCTACTTTAAATGGCAGTGATTGATTATATTAGAAAGATCTAGAACTTGTGCTGATATTTTAGGGGGCATGTCCCTGCCCCTTATTCCTATTTAGAAATTTGCCCTCAGTCCCCATCTCCGTCATGAGTCTCTGTTCCCCATTCCCTATAGGAATTCAAATTTCCGCAGATATCTGCGGGTTTATTTTTAAAAAGAGGGAAATTATAAATTAAAAAATCTTAAACTTGAATAAATCATTCATAAATATGCATAATCCATTATGATATTACTTACACAACATAATCCATAAAAATACATGATGCAAATCCAAGTCATTATAAATTTTATTTTGATTAAAATTAGTCAATTATTGTAAATTTAATTTTGGTAAAAAGTTTAGTCTACCATATATTAACTATCTTTTGAATCAACTTAATTTCATTATGTATTATTATCAAAATTTATTTGCGAGTTAGTCTATATATATAGGGTATATAAATGAAGATTTAGCAAATCTCCATAGGGTGGAAACCTCATCCCCCACCCCGCCCTATTTAATAAATGGGGACTTTGTCCCAATCCCTGTAGAAACAAAACCAATCCCCATACCCATTTCCGTTGTAGGTAATCCCTACGGATGCCTACTTTGGCGGGTTTTTTTTGCCATCCCTAATCAAATCAAAGAATATATTATGATTTTAATATATTGAAATGTTCTTGAGTGTCTTCAACTTCTAAGAGTAAACTTGCTTTTCTCTAATTATTGCTGAAGGACAGGTAGAAAAGGCAACACAACTTTGGTTTGATGCTTATACAACAATGGAGTTGTCTATGTCTATATTATAATGTGTATGCAGTAAAACTCTTACCTATTGCACCATCTTTTATTTATTAGAACCATTTCAGGAATGCCAACATTATTGTATTACTCTTACCTTAAATATTCTTTTATTTCCATGTCAGGACGTTGCTGAACATCATTGGTTTTGTTCATGCACAATTAAACATCTAAAGTAATATGAATTTTCACAAAATAAGTATCATAATCAACTTACTTGTGGCTATTGTAGGCAGAAGGGCGTATTGAAGCGGCAAAATAAACTGGTATATTGGATCACGGTGGACCATGCCAAAGTGGACTGCACCTTTAATAATGCCAACACCTAAGACCGGTAAGGCTATGTAGCTAACCACAATGATCCCTGTAACAAGTGGAACATTCATTCCTGACCATTTTAACCCCGAACAAGGTTAACCCAATATTTGCCATTAAGTTCTTGTTCATTTTCAGCATTATTGACCCAAAATGGAAAAGAAAATTAGAAGATCACGTTGTTGATTACCCTTAAGGAGATTTGCTCCAACTAATAAAGTGGTTGCTGGGATGGATGCATCCCTGCAAAATCAGAAAAAACGATTGTAAATTTGTAACATAAAATGTGTTTTACTAGTCAAAAATAAGTTCAGTCATGTTAAGGACTAGGCATGCACATGAAATTTGATGGTTCTAAAATTGGTTGTTTAGTAGATAATTTTGTTTCCATAGGGTCATCATTCAAATATTAGTTAATCAATCAAATAAATCACCTTTTAAGTTTTATTGTACCTGCTGAAACCTGATACCCACATTAAGCCATAGTCATTTATATGGGCAAAGGCTACTTACCCCAACATGGATGCAGAGTCTTCAACCACCCAGAGAGGAGCATTATCGCCAACAAACAACTTCCGAAATGGAGGGACTACACCAATTATTAGACCAATAATCTACACATGCAAAAGGTTAAAAGGAAGATAAATTTGTCAAAACACTAATGAGATATCAGTCAAAACAACTTTCTATTTCCATAATTTCGTGTTATAGCTTGTGTTTTTCCTTGTTCTAGAGATTATATATGTCCTTCAAAATATGGAGAACAATAAGGAGAACAGCAAAGAAATCAAGAGAACTATCGGCATACCGATCCAATTGTTGCAGGAGCTGATAGGTACTTCAGCTTGAGCTTTTCTACTAATATTTTTAATGTTTTCTTAATTGTTAGTTTCAATACCTGTAAAGCTATGGAAAAAATGTAAGAGCTTCGACCTGTTGTTGTGAAATATATATATATATATATATATATATATATATATATATATATATATATATATATATATATATTTGGTACTCACTACTAGTCAGAAGGAGCAAAAATGCAATTGCATTATATGCTGGCATGTCAAATTTCACTTCAATCCTGTATATTATGTTTCTTTGTTTGAGTAGAGATAATAATATGTCCGTTTAGATCTAAAGTAGAAAGATTAAAATTGCGTCTTGCGCCGATATGAGGAAGGTGAAAAAAAGGAATGATATTCACAAAGTTGTGTTAAGAGACTCCTAAGGTTTAAAGTCTCCTTTGGATAAGTTTCTTAATAGAAAAGATCTTTTAAAAAATTATATAATTTATGTTCATATGTAAAACTAATTCACATTTAGATGTAATATTGAAAACTTTTCTGATATCCTTAAAAAGCTTTTCATGTTATGAAAAAGTTTTTTGTTTTTTTAGAGCTTTTGAGATTATTTTTCAAACTTTTTCTAATGAAATCATCTAAACATACTAAAAGAACATAGAAAACATTATTTTATTTAAAAAAATATCTTGTAGTTCACTCAAAATAGCACATTCAAAAGAGTTGAAAGAGTCCAAATGAGACAAATCATACGTGCAACACATAAAAATACGCAAAATGTATCCATATATATTAGAACAAAAAATGTTAACCTTTGCTCTTCTATAAGGGGAATCATCAGTCTCTGAGAAGTCCTCTGCAGTAACTGGTGGTCCAATTGAAGATTTTGAATGGTTTTCAGGATCTGTTTCTGTTGTAGCTATTGGATTTACCATGGGATCATCAACTTTGTTGACATTGGAATTCGAACTCTTGCTTGAATATTTGCGGACAACGTTTAACACGTAAGTACAAATGTGGATGTTGCCTATCTGGTAAATCAGAATTAAGAGATGAAAAAAGAAAAAAAAAAATCTTAATTCAGAATCATCAAGTTTTCTCTATGCATGATGAACCTATTTAATTACCAATGTTCAAGATTAAATTGTCTTACAGCCAAGGACAGAGAAGCATATGCCATCGCTTTTCATAACAAGCATCCACAGCTCCAAATGGACTACCGCTTTCTTTACAGACTGTAGGAACTATGATAAGAGGCAAATTGCCCAGATTTCCTGCTTACATCAAACACAAAATAATGGAGGAATAAAAAACAAAATTCAGTGTCAAAACTATGCATGTCTACATGTTATGCCTTGTGCTATGGGAAATGTTGTTTGCATATAATGAATTAGATACGTTAATATGATAACAGAATGTTTGTTGCTCATGAAGTTGATATATTGATTCAATATTTATATAATTAAAATTTATATTTATTTGAACTATGATCACCACATATATGTTACTAAAGTCAATATATCAATTAAATATTTATATAACTAAAATTCACACTTATTTAAAATATGACCACTAGATATTAATTAGAATGTCTAACTCACTATGTACAAATAACATAACTCTTATGTTATTATATATCTTAAAAAATTGTATTGACTCAACATTGGCTTGATCTGCTTCATAAGATCGTACCTGCAGCACAGCACCCCAACACGAGGCCGTCCATATCACGAGGAGCTTTAATTATTTTCATACATAACCATCCTAGTGCTGTCCCAAGGGTAAATGTGAGAAGGATATTCACTGGCATGAACCACCACCATAATTCATGAAAGCATATTAGCTATAGCAATTTATGAAAGATACAAATGGAAGATGAATGTGAAAGGTAGGAAGAAAAGAAAAACACAGAGTGGCAAGAAAACAGCATACAGCATAACCAGGCTCTTCAATGTTATAGTTTTAATCAGGATGCTGCAAATAAGAGTCCGAGTGAAGATAAAATATACCAACTAAAAAAATAAATAAATAATGATCATTAAGCTAGTTGTAAGCTAGCATCCAGATAAGGTAGTTTTCTCTATTTCCGTTTAAAACTTGTTACTTTTTTAATATACTGCAAAAATGAATTGGCATAGTTCCATTTTGACTTCAAAAAGATCTGCATTGAAAAGAATTTTTTTTTTTTTTTTTTTTTTTGCTAATTTGGATACTGGATTGCCATCAGATTTGTAGGATTTCCAGCAACCTTGAGCAAGTGATCGAATTCTAATAACAAGATAGTGGTATCAATTGCTAATTATCTGTTGGACCTAAAACAAATGTGCTTAAATTTGCGTTAAGTGTTGGTTATAACCAACAAATCTCCTGCCAAGGAGCACAATAATTGATTGCACTCACATAACTCCAGAAGTTCCAATCCAATGTCAGAGCAACCTTTAACGCATCCAGCGGCCACGGAAAGTTGTATTCTTACAATCTCGCAATGTCATTACGAAATTAGTTTTTAAAACACTTGTCAATTGAATTACCTATTGAGATTAATTGCCATACAGTAACAGTATAAACTAATTTTATATTATAGTCAATAAAATTTTTAAAAAAATGATAAATTATAATAAATAATTATTTTAATAGACAATTACCTATTATAATGTGATAATTTTCTAAAATTCTATTAATGGATAATGTAAAATTAGTTTACACTATCAATGTATATAAATTATTCTCTTAACTATTTACTTTAACAATCTAACATATACTAACACTAAGTTAATTACGCTTAAATATAGTTGCAGTAAGCAGTAGTATTGAGAGATATTTTGGGAAAAAAGTTTTGTGATGAATTGTTTTCAACAGTAGCACCAGACAAAGGAGAAAGCCTGAATTATTATATGGGTATATTTTTCACCATAGGTTACTTTTGATGCTTTGGTGCCTTTCTTTCCAAGTAAAAACTAAGAACACACAAATTGAGAGAGAAAGAGAAAAAAAGGGGGGGGGGGGGGAGTGTAACTGCATTATTGTCGAGCCTTGAGTTCTGTATTCAAGATAACCGAAAAGAAAAAAAAAAAAGGCACAAAAAAAAAAGTGAAGAGAAAACTAGGAAAATAATAGACAAAACACTTCAATTAGTTTCAATAAAATACTAAAAATTAAAATGGCAAAAAGAACTTCTCAGAATAGAAAGTATTAAAGGAAAACGATAGATTCTGCCCCAAAAAAAAAAAATGAAGAGGAAAAGATAGAAGACAACTAAACTCACTTCATTCAAATGATTCCTGGCGCTCTCTTTTGGCAAATTAAAGCAATCACGAGCAAGAATTGCTCCTACAGCAGTAATCGGGAGTACCTTAAGAATTGCCATTAACGCAGTCAGTGGCGGAGCCTGAATAAAATTTTCAGAGTGGCCAAAAATTTAACATGTAAATTAGAGGATGACAATTAAATTAAAACTAACTGTATATCAGTATACAATAAGCAAGTTTAAAACAGTAATTAAACCAGTTAGTGATCCAATTAACATTACTAGTTTTATTGTCAGCCGTGGGTTAAGGATTTTATAAATTGAAATAATAAGATAGAAGGGAAAAAAAAGACATTGTGTCATGTATTCAAGATTTTGTGTAAAGGATTATATGTTTTTTTCGTAAAACTACGTTGAAGGATTACTAAATAAAGTAGGTAGAAAGGTAGCCTACATATATGACAGTGTTGCAATCCAACCATTGTATTGATTATTTTCTATTTAGCAATTAGTACTTTTTACAATTGGATGATGACAATTAGCATATTTTAGTATTACAATGATCTCTTTTGAATGTTATCGTGAATAGTTAAATAAGCTCAAACTAGCAAAAATAATATGACTAATAAATAGCTTAAATACATATATATGTTAAGTTCAAATTACTCTCTCTCTCTCTCTATATATATATATATTGCGGGTCCATGCCCCCATTGTCTAAGTGAAGCTCTGCCTCTGAACGCAGTAATGAAGGGCTTCCAGAGCATTTTGTCTTTTTTTCTTTACTATGATAAAAATGAAAACAATGTTACTACTTATAACGGTCCATATTACATATATATAGTTCTTGGAGAATCAAATTCTTGAGTGGTGACACAAACATTTTTTGCATTTGTAAAGAGAATTTTAATTATGCCGCAAATATTATCCTTAAAGAGGATTCTACACACACACTGGCAGCAGAGCGATACTTTAGCGATTATTCTTAACAAGGAAATGGGAACAGATTTTGTCAACTTTTTTACTATTTAAGATCAAATCAACTCTGATGAATAAATACCAAACACAACGTACACGGCTCGATGAACGGCAAAGAACAAAAGGATCCCTATCTCATCGTTTGTACTTCAGTTTTTAACTTGTTTAATTATTACAAATTATTAACCGCAAAATAAAAAGAGAACTGGATTCTTGAAGCAGCTTGGTATATTTTACCTTTTTATATCCTGTAATTTGCGTTTGTATTATGAACACCTATGTTCTATCATGAATATTTATATATATATATAAACAATATTTTATATTCATAAAAAATGCTACAACAAACTAAGTAAAACGTTGTCAGCTCTATATATTTGATGGATTGATTATCGTTAACTCATGGAGGTTTTGTGGTTCTATTTCATTTATACTTTGACTCAGTCTTATATGATAAGAAAGGAAATGAACTCGTTTATTCAGTGTTTAGATAAACTAGGGATTTAAATAGTTGGAAATGGAATTATGACCATTTGTTCTTCCTCTCTTTTTTTTTTTTCCCAAAAATGCCAAAAAAAAAAAAAAACAAAAGTGTAATGCTAATAAACAAGGATGTCTCATTTCACGATCGACATTCACGAAGTCATTTCTTAATTAACAGCATGTTAATTTGACAATATTTTAGATTTATTTAGTAACAATTTTTTGGAAAAAAAAAGGTAATTTGTATTTATTTTTATAACATAAAAAGACAATTTGTATTGATTTTTATAACAAAAAGAATGTTTAAAGTATAAGAAGGCTTGAACGGTTCACACTATACCACTCAGGCATGATGCAACTACATAAGAAGATGTGAATAATATTGATGGAGTAGAAGCAATGCACAAAATCATATTCAAACTTTTCTGTAACTTAATTCTTCCTTAGTGATTTGGCAGCTAATATGAGGCACTTCGTTCTTTTTTGAAGCCCTTTTAAGATTCTGTATTTCCGTTGCTGAGTTTTCGTCGGAAATTGATGCAACTATGGTGCACATGAGCTCATCACATACGTCAAGTTTTTGCGTAATGCCCACCTTTGGCATTGTTGTTGTTTACAACCATTTGTGCGCCTTTTTATTTGAAGGCCGTGTTTGATAGGGATAAAAATAGAATGAAAAATTTTATAAAATAGCTTCGTGTATATTTTTTTATAGTAACAAGAAATTGGTGCAAGAGTCTGCAACAGGGGTGAAAAACCAGGAAGTGAGAGAGAAAGATCGAAAAGAGAAGCAAGAAACTGTTTCTGGAATGTGAGAAAATGATTAACCTCTCTAATCAAGGGTTATGTACAAGCTTATATACAATATCAATAGGGAGTTAAACTAACTAACTACGTGGTTAAGCTAACAAAAAGTGATCGAGTCTGAAGCTGCAGGTTTGTGTAGCTCAGGCATTTGGGCTTGCATTCATGTTATCGGCCCAATGAGTTCTTCAGGTTTGGGCTCTTGTGACATATAGAGTAGCTTTATGAGTAATACACATGAAGTTACTCTATAAAATTTCCCATCTCATTTTTACTCATATATTAAATATATTCCAAAAGTATATTTGATATAGGATAAAAATGAAATGAAAATTTTATAAATAAATCGTAAAATTTTTTCCACATTCTTACCCTATACTACACACACCCTAAAAGTGAATGGCTGGGAATGATTGTGTAAAACGGCCAACACCACTTATACTTGCAATATGGTCAACTAAAAAAATTAATATTATGAGAAGTTTCGACATTCACCTTGAAATGTTTGAAATTCATTTGTTAGGGCTGTTAAAATAAGTAGGTTGGACTTAAAAAATAATTATCCATTTAAATACTAGTCCATTTTCAGATTGATTTATTTAACCCGTTGGTTAAATAGACCAGTTCGCTAGGCCGCTAACCTGCGTTTCTTTTTTTAAAAAAAAAAAGATGAGCATAAATTTAAGACATAGAAACATAATTTAGTAATCAAATTTAGAATATTATTTTTTTTAATAAAGAAGAAGAATTTTTGTCTTTTTTTTAATCAAAATCAATGTGTATTATATATAATCATAATTTTAGAAGCTTAAATAGCCCAACAAAAAAAAAAGAGCTAGCGCATCTAAGATTGCAAACCGATCTTAAACGAGCCAAGCCTAAATGAAGAGATCAAGCCCATTTGATGGCCCTAGCATTCAGTAACAATTTGGAGTACCACTTTTTAGGAGGATCATATTTAATTAAAGTGATAAATTGCACGTGAATTGCTGACCTTTTTTATTTTTAAATACTATTTTAATCCTTATAATTACATTAAATTTTAATTTTGGCTATTATAATATTTTTTCATAATTTTTTATAATTTTTATTATTTGAGTTTTAATTCTTTAAAGACCAAAAATTAAACTATATGAATCGATTCTTTAAAAAAATGAAAATTAATTTTTCATAGAAAATAATGATTATAAGAATTAAAATCTAAAAACTATATAATATAAAGACTAATACTAAAGTATATGTATTAATTAAAAATTAAATTATTAAAATCTTAAAAACAATATTATAAAAATTAAAAGTAAAATCAAAATCAATAAAAATTTCTAGAAACAAAACTTTATTGAAACTTTTTTTTGAAAAAAAAAATGAAACGAGGGTCAGACCTCTTCAACTCACATGAGACACCCTGACCACGCTAACAGCATCCTCAAGAATCATATTCTTGATCAACATCACTTTTCCAATAATTAAAAGTATGAATCGGCTTTATTTTATTTTTTTTCCAAGATTATTCTTTCGTTCAATAAATGAGAAACAAATCTCTCAAAATACAGTTAGATATCTAAACAAAAATCCTTTTCAATAATACTTTTTCTATATATATTAATTTTAGAATCAAACCCAAAGCTGTATACTTAAAGGAATAGAACATTTTTACTTGAACCAATACCTTATTGGTAAATCGGCCTTATTTGTCCACTACAAAAAAGAGTACTAATATTTAAACTTTACTTTTCTGGATACAATATTAGATATGGAGAATTAGGTTTAAATAATGAGTAATTTTAGTTGTATTTTTTATAAATTTGTTTATTAAAAAGTATAAAAAAATTATGTGTGTTCAGTTTTTTCACTAATATATCTTATAAAAAGATTTTATATTAATTATTAGTTATTTTTTTATATATCTAATATATTTTTCAAAAATATAATTAAAATTCTCATTTATTTATATATTAATCCTCATAAACTGAAATAATATTTAAAATTACAGTTACATATTATCATTTCTCTTGTCAAAACTGTCTCAAAAAGGCCAGCGTATTTCTTGCGTTGTGTATGAAAAGAAAAGGAATTTTACATCAAACTATGACAGGAGGACTTCTCCGCTGCAAATTTAAGGGTTCATGAAGTAAGCAAGTAACCCGAAATGTCCTTTTCGACATGACATTTTGAATTGCTGAGTTGGTAATCTATTGTGAAACCTGAATCATCTTGGGGACGAGTTGGAGTGTGTTTGATTCTATTTTTATAGAATTGATTTTATTGAAATTGATTTGATTAGAATTGATTTTAAGGTAAAGTAATTTATATCTAATAATTTTTCTAAAAATGATTCTGAAAGAAAGTAAAAAAATTTTACTTTTTCTAAAATCAATTCTAAATATCAGAATTGATTCTGAGAGTAGATAATTAAATATCATCAAAAATTCTAAAATCAATTTTGTGGTCTAAAATCAATTCTAGGAAGGTCAAATGAGCTCCTAAACACACGCAACAATTTGTGATAACTTTGAATTCCCATGAATATAAAATAAAGAAAATGAAAGAATTCATCCAGATATTGAGGAGATGAGTCATGTTACGTGAATATTAGCACTGTATTGACTCATATCCTATCCATTGTTAGATAAGATATGAATCTTATTTAAATTGAATTTATATCTCATTTAATAATAAATAAATTGTAAATTAATAAGATGTCTAAAAAATGTTACGTAAACGAAATATTTTTTTAAGGTATAAGCTAACATCGGAATCCAGTGTGTTGCATAAAAGAATATTGGGGTGACTACAGACTGAGGGGGCAGAATATATTATTGCAGCATTAATTAGAGAGTTCAATACAATTGGAGGCTAGCTTATTTTAATTGTCGAGTTCTTATGAAAGGGTGATGCATTGACTAATTAATGATAACTAAGCTATATAAACTATTCCTACCTACTTTTTCTTCATTGCAAGCGTCATTTTTGGTATAGACACTTTGAATAATGAATGTGAATCCTTAACGGTGGGACTCGAATGTAAACATTCTCCCACCCTTTCTTTCTTGGTGATTCTTGGTGAGTGCCGCAGATGGTTATTGGTACAGATATATGGTGGCTTAATGGTAAAATAGAACATGGAGCAGAAATGAGTGAACCATATTTAGGTTTGCAAATATTATTGACTTAAACCATGTAATTTATACTATCTTTATATATAGTTATTTACACCACAAGAATATCCTTTCTTTTCTTTTGCTTTTTTATTTTATTATATAACTGTCGTCTCCATCGGCACTCCAAATGTACGTTTCTGCTTTTAAATTTTTCATCAAATTTCTCTATTTTCTTCGTGAATGATCTCTCTTTTATTAATGAGATTTTCCTTCTTTTTTTTTTTTTGTACGCCAAACTATATATAGTTGACCATACTATTACAAGCAAGTGTAGAACCCCGTTGCTATCGAAGTATATTTTAAATATTCGTGCCGTAAAAGAAACGCTTTAAAGCAAAATAAATTAAAAAAAAATGGTCAGCACTGATAAGCTGTTTCTGCCTCTCGTTGTTTCATTTTTTTCTATTGTTCCGAATCATACTAAATTTAATTCTATTACGCAAGTGCGCAACAAAGTCCGTATTCGATCACCATCTGACTTGGTATCCAGTACCCACTTAAACAAATACTAAAATAGTACGTAATTGGCATTATTCAATTTCGATAACTGCAGCATTAGAGAAACCAAACTTGACTTCCCATCAAAAATGGAGAAACCAAACTTGACATCAGCAAATAAACGAATAAAGAAGCTCTAAAGATATATTGTTTAACTTCACCGGTAAAATACTGGATATAAGAATCAAGCCTCATATATTCAGTAAAGAGAGATAAGTTTAAACAAATTAAGTGATAAATTATATGTCATTATAAACTACACGTAAGAAATGGTGTATTAATTACGTTGTGAAGTTTAATAGAATTGAAGTTATACACATAACATAAAATTATTAGCGGAGAAAAACTATTTGTAACTCGTAATATATACATGCATCCACATGAGATCATTCTTTAGAAAACATTTATATATCATCTGCATACAACATATATCAAAATACAATAAGATAAATTTGTACAGTACATTGTCTTCCTTAAAAAAAGAAATTCTATATCCAACATTAAGAAAGCATGAATGTACAAACTGTAGACATTTATCAAAACAAAATAACAAATAAAAAAATAGCAAATAAACCAATAATTTTGTGTTAATAAAATACTACTATCGGTATTTGATTTCTTCCAATTTGAGCGTTTCACCCTTCACCAAAGTGTACTCTCAGCTAATTAAGACTTGCAACCAGAAATTAGGCTTCCATTTAAGAGAGCTTCAGTGTTGATTGGATGCAACACCACATGGAACAACAAGGCGAGGATAAGCTGCACCACGGTGGTGATAAACATCGCCGGCGACATTCATTTCCTTCACCGGCGGGCAGTTTGTGCCGCCGCTCCCCGGGATGAATGTGCAGCCAGAAGGCCCTGAGGGAGTGACAGGACCCTTGTCAAGAGCTTGAAGCCACAGATTTTTCTTTGTATTCAAAACCCTACCTGCTAGGTTTGGCCGAACATGAGCTATAGTAAGAAGAAGAAGCAGTGCCAAAACAACGTTGCGAACCCTCATGGTGTGTGTTTAATTAGCAACAGGAGTATGCAAGACAAATAGTGAAGCATCTCACGTTGATGGTGTGGTATTTATATTAGTAGCCTTTTGAGTTTAGCCTCAATTTTGTGACTTTGGTTTATTTAATTTAACGATTTATTTTTGACTATTGATTATACTAGTATTTGTTTAATTTCATCACATTTTGAATTGGTCATATGCATGGAAATCATGCTGTACAGAGTTTTTGATCGACTTGAAAAGTGAATCCACGGTTTTCCTTTCTCATTTTGCTACATTTTTATCCACGGAATTGATGATATAGACATAGTAGCCTAATTGAATAGAGACATTAAAAAGGATTTGGACCAATGGTAGTTGATTTAATTTGACAAACAACGTTGGCAATTGTTTACTAATTGCTCTCCTTGATTGTGAGTCTTCGTTTGAGTGGGAGGAATTGCATTTGGGTCAAGTTTGAGAAATTTCTTGGCACTGCGCTGGTGGGGAAACTCCCAACAAGGCACGGGGCTTTCGTCACCGCGCAATTACACTAGCGCACACGCAACCATATGCAAATGCATGAAAGCGACCATGAGTTATACACTTTATCCAAGTACCTATGTTGTTCCATAACGACGTCAAAATATAAAGTTGGTCAAATCCTACCAAATATATCGTTCACATAAAACTTGGTGTGATCATAATGCATAATGTTTAATGTTTTGTTTAGTTTTTATAACTTTTTTTGTTTTATCTTTTACTTAAACCATAATTTTGGATTCCAAGAATTAAACCAAACCTGGTACAAGCTTAGTGGAAAATTCTTAGATACTAGCTGATGTGTAAAGCTTAGCGGAAAGGGATACTGGTTCTCACCTGACAAAGTATGCGGCAAGGAATAGGGTTACGTTTTTTTTTTTTTTTTTTTTAAACGAAAGGTGCAACCTATTATGAAATACAATCTCAGATATCATTATCAAATCCAAAAGTTACGTATATCTAATTAATTTAAGAAGATACTAGAGACAAAAAGTAAATACACATATTCCCAATGGGCGGAATTTTGTGTTTTAGTTACACATTGTGCATTTGTGGAGCCTACATAGTTGGTTTGATCTGTTACCATAAAAGTAGGGTTTCGCTAGTTTTTTATGGTAAATGTTTCTTTCAAGTGTTAGATATATGCACTTAAAAGAGTGTTGCAGTCCTGATATCTTTAATCGTTATCCATAAACAATTAAATAAATAACTGAGGAATGTTTTTTGATTCATGTTTCAACTGTACAAAAATGTAACGAATTGGTCGATAACCAATCGCAGGATAAGGTGAAAATACATAAGGATAAAATGAAAAAGGATATTAAAATAACTGCAAAAAAACACGTCATTCGTACATTAACCTTTTGTACCAACAAGCTTTTTTTTTTTTTTTTTCTAAATAAATACTCAATCATCACTTAATCAATGCTTGCTGAGCAAAGATCATTTAAGAATTTAATCACTCCTTTGGCAGAAAAGTATACTCTTAGTGGACAAAGCTGCAATTAGTTCATATGTTTGGAGTCCACAAGCAACAAGTTCACGCAAAAAGTGAATGTCAAAGTCTAGGTGCTTAAATGCTTGGAACCAGGATTGATTACGAGGTTCTGAGTCATGTAATGTAAGTGCGGTTAGAATGTCATAGTGAAGCAAAGTTGTTAAAGATGGGCAAATGTGTAAGGAGACTTTGAGATCCTGGAAGCTAATTCAGACAAAAGATAGCGCATAATTCTCTACAAGTCACAAAAAGAAGGTGGGATGAGGATGTTATCAACAAAATAGCCATATCCTTTTCCTCAATAAATAAAAAAATAAAAAGAAAAAGTCATATCCTGATTATGTTTACTGATAAATATATAAGAATAAAACATGCTTCAAAATTACACCGAATTTTAGTAGTCACGATGCACCTGAAAGGTGCTGTGATGAAAAGAAACAAAAATTTATTGAAAATATTATGGATTTGTCCCTAAGACTTATGTTTGGAGACATTTAACTTTTATGAGAAATTGAAAATTCAAGCAGTAGTCATTTGTAGTAATTCAATATAATTCAGTCTTATAACTGGCAAATAAATTGTTGATTTTATATACGAGTCATGCCATAAGCAACTTGGCAAACCTATATGGTAAATATTTCCGTATTGATACATTCCTGTTTCACCAAAACTTAACAATAATGGAAAAGTTTGATAAATGGAGGAAAATTATATTATTTGAAAATGTAATGTTTGTGAAAGATTTCCCTAAAACAAGCCTTGAATTATCAATGATGAACTGGTTTAAATGATTTAGTATTTATTTTTCTTTTTTCATATGTCAATGACAATGAGATTTAAACTTCTAACTTCAACTCTTAGTAGTTTTAGCACTTATTTTTCTTAAACAATGTCTTTTAAAATTTAGGAATTAGAATGCATATGACTTATAGTTCAAAGGTAAATTATATATATTTTTTTTTCTAATTTTACCCTATTTTAATTAGTTCAAAATGATATCCAATAATGAGAACAAGCCAGATAACCAATTTAAGTGTTGATCATGAACTGATTTTGCGTGGCACTACATCAATGAGAGTATTTTAAGGCCTTTCATGTACTTCTAATTGTATTTTTAGGCTTTTTGTTTTTGTCAATTATTTTTAGGCTTGTTTGAAGGCAAAAGTTTCATGAGGTGAACAATGGGCTGCTGCTGCTGCTTAAAAGAGAGAATTATTGTGTTTTGTTTTTCAAAAACAAATTCTTTGCTCTTGCTTATCCTTTGACACTTGCGCTAACTTTGAGTATTTTATTTAAAATAGAATGGAATATGTGTCTTTGAAAAATAAAATCTCAATAACATCTAGAGAGCTTTTATGTGCACGCATACGGATGAGATGCATACGGAGACATCTACTCACAAAAAAATGAGATCCACCGTATACATCACCACTTTCTTTTCTTTCTACTACTTTTCGTCCCTCTAAAACCCATATGTCCCCGTGTATGTCCAGGGGAAAAGATGTCAAAGTATCCTTTCTCTAACATCTACGGACATATATAGTTATTAAAAAGGAGCGTCCTTAGACTTGTCAACAAACGTACACTATAAGAAGTATCTGTAAAATTTCATAAATTTTAGGAGGTTATGTCTCGTGAATTCAGAAAGGGCAACTGTGTCGTAGACTTTACACGCTCACAACTTTGCGTGGAATTGCACCTGCTGATTTGTCCACATGTAGGTAGTGCCTGGTTACGCTTTAAATTACTGCCTTGGGTGCAAATTCTAAAGCATGCATCTAAAATGGGATGCATGGTACGCGTAAGTTACTATGACCAAAGTGTTCAAAGTTCAAACCTCATCAAGATTCATCCATAATCCCAGAGATCTATAATTTCATAAAGAAAAGAAGCTGGAAGCAAATAACTCAAAACACTCTTTACAAAATGTTTTGCTTATCAAGTGACTACAACCTCACTCCAATCTAAAGAGACCCAACAATTCCCCCAAATACATTATTACATTTGGATGGTGACCACGGCACTTTCCGTCATCTTTTCCCTCTAAGGACCATTTGACGGCCTGAATACAGTATAACCATTGATACCACATGCCATATTTGAGTAATCTGGATAGTATGAGTAACCATCATTTTCTGAGTTTCTCATACCTAGATACAGCAGATCGGAACCAGCCACCCGCCATTGATTAGGAATCAACCCATCTACCTGCCCGTTGACATACGGCACGCTGCTCATATGTGGAATATAATCCCTTGGTGAATCAAAATGCCCACCAGACGAGCTATACCCTCCTTGAAATCCATGATCATGATGGTAACTCTGTGAACGCTCGAACCTGCAAGAACTACTGGTTGAGGATCCGAAATCATCATTTGCACCCAAGTCCCCTGGGAAAGTTAATTGTCGATTTAGCAACTGTGGCCCACTATTCAGAGACTGGAATACTGCACTTGCCTTTGCTGTCTTCCCAATACCATGTTCATCATCAAGCAGGTCATTTATGATATCTAGGTGCGGGAACTCATCCACCAACAACCCTTGGTTCTGACGCCCAGATGTGCAGGCTGGAACCTCAGTCGACATGTCGCTCATGGATCTACTGTGCACTGGCCTGTACAAGTCATGGTTTTGAACATCATTAAGGCCGGAGGTTTGATCATAGTGCATGCTTCTACTTGCTTCGCTTTGAGAACTTTCAATCCACTGGGGACCATTATGTAAAACATCCTGTGTAATCATGCCAGAGGGCACACCAGACTGGCCAGCATTAGAGTCCATCCTATCAGAGGCCTGGGATAAAAATATTGATGAGACCAAGGAAGATGGTTGAGAATAGCCAGGAGATGGGTTTACTCCAGAACTTGAGGAGCTGGAATGCGTCAGATTGGCAGCAGTTGAGGCCACAGGGTTCCCTATTATCGCATTTCTGTAGGATTGAAGAACATAATTATGAGTAGCAGGTGAGGGGTCAGGACCCAACCGACCAGCTGCACTCACCGAGCGTGAAAGTGGGGGAGCTGTTTGAACCATAGAGACAACAGGAGCTGTTGGCCTGGGGCCAGGAACTAAAGGAGCACTAGAAGGTCTTGACATCATAGGCATTTGTGCCACAGATCTTTCAGTTAATCTTGCAGTTGAAGTCTTTAGGATCTCAGTCTTGGACACAGTTGTTACTTGTGATGCAGAAGTGAAAGGCAAAGATGCATTTTTTTCAGTCTGCTGGGAGTCACATGAAGATGTTTTCCTGACAAGAACAGGATCTGCAGTAGCACTAGTCTTGTGTTCTAACTTCACCTGAACAGTTGAGGATATGTTTCTAAGAGGACTTATTGGTGAGGATGGCACTGCTGATATTTTCTCTTTCCGTAGGCTTTCATTGTCAACAGGTCTCTCTATCTCAACTTGGTCTTTGATGTTCTGTTTCTGTTGTAGTGAAAGAACCTCCTCTTCCTATCAATTAGAAAAGCAAATGCCAATAACATCAAGCTCAAATTGTAACAACAATAGAGAGATAAGGATTGATATAAAATTGGGCATATAAAAATTTTTGGTATAGATTACCCCCAAAAAAAATCATTACAGGAAGACAGCAAGCTAAAATGGAGAGAGAGGGGGGGTGGGGAATGAAAACATCAAATCAACCATAAATCTTACTGCCATTCCAAATCCGATCTCCCACCACCTTCAAAGTCCAGATCAATTTGCTTCATAAATAGGATTGTTAAGTATAAAAACAATCATGAGCCTTCACCTAACAGTAAGACTAATAAACTTTCTTAAGAATTGAGTGGGCTTAACTCAACCCAAAAACTAGCTTATAAAGTGAAGGTTGTTCAAGTACTTATAAAAACTATCTTAACCATATCCTTAAGCGATATGGGACTTTTAACACAGCCCTCTCACGCCCAGAACTGGACATCTGAAAGTGAAGTTTATAAGACTAGATATTTGCAGGTGGCCCAATAACAACATAGGATAGTCTCTAATACCACGTTAAATTAGTAAGAGACTAGTGAGAGAGGAAGAACCCTTGTGTGACTGAACTGTATGAGTATTCCATTCAACAGTCAAAAATATATATACATATCAGACAGTATCAACAATTCAACATATTTACTACTACTCCTATTTACAAGGCAATACTAACGAGCTTGAACTATTTCCTATGGCACTAAAATATTACGATTGCTATTTCCAATATTCCAACTACTAGTTCCCATATTCTTAACAAACTTGATATTCTAAATCTGCCCCTCAATCTTAAGCGTACTATGCGCTAAGATTGCTACAAAATACAAATAGCAGACCAATAACACAAAATAAAGAACACCAAGAAACAACTCAAAAGAAAAGAATCATGAGGATAAAGATATCTTCATAAGGGAGTTCAGGGTAAATTATGGGGATAAATCTTTACTTTGTCTGAGCCTTAAGCATGAATTAATAGTGTAAGGAATGCAAAGCCTCAGATATATATATATATATATATATATATATATATATATATATATGTAAGGTCAGGTTCACTCTTACGATTACTTCAAGTCCCATGCATACCAATCTTTAAACAAAAATAGATATATAGAAACATCACCAATTAGATCTGAGAGATGCAAATTCAAATTATATCCCATTTATTTGCAGACAAAAAATAAATAAGGGAGAACAAGGGCCAGTCATCTTTCCATCTTTAAGACCCTTAACTATTCATGTACGTTTTGAAATTATTCTCAAATAGCAGACTACTTTTGATCCTCCTCAATGGCAAAAATGATGCGGGCAAAAAACATTAGAAAATATAAGATGAGCAGGCAACACTTCAATGCAAAAATTTAAGAAATGTAATAGACAAAAAGGAAACACATTCAACAATCACAAAGTCATGAATGGATATGCTTTTGAGAAAAAGGTTTTAATTTTATAATAATTTGACAAGTATTTAAAACAAGGATGAAAAAAAGACCACCTTTCTGACGACATGCTGCTCAGCCCACTTTAACCGATCCCGCAAGGAGATGACCGCACCCTTGGACTCAGATTCCCCAACCTTACCACTTCCAGACTCATTGTTATTATCCACAGCATCTGCGGCAGAACCAGATGGCTGACTATCTGTTTCATTTGTCCAACTACCCATATCACAAGATGCTTTACCTTGGTTCTTACCTCTACAGATAAAAAGTGCCAACTCAAATTAACACCAAACCCATAATTGATACCCATCCACACTAAAAAATATTAAGCTATATAGTTACCTGCTAGGCGACTTTTGCACTTTACAATTTGAAAAAAAGCTCCCCTTGTAGGGGTCATTCATGACTACCGATGGCAATGAATCAGTTGAACATGTTGAAGAACTATCATCTATCACTGAACTGCTCCTTTTCCCAGACATTCCATTTTGCATTGACGAAACACCACCTATGCCATTGTTACTGGCCTCAGTTGGAAGATGAACTTCAGATGCATCAGTATCCCAATTAACAGGACTAGCATCTCTGTCTTCTGAATCAGCTTGAAGTATCTCAGTAACTCCATCCACAGAGTCAGACACATCAGAAACATCTTCCACAGCATCAGCCTTTTCAGACAGAGTTTGAGGTTCATCCATATTAGAATCCTTTTTATCATCAACAGCATTGTCTTCTTGGTTCTTGCCATGAGCAGCCACAGTAGTCCTTTCCTCCCTCCCTTTATCCTTTCCTTTCCGATTGTTCCGTTTTTGTTTGGCCTGTAATGAAAAGAAAGGAACATCTGTCAGCAACAAAAGTAAAGTCAACCAACTCCTCTCATAACCACATGCACGTGACATCTATTAAGGTATGTTTGGTTTGATCATTTTGGGGGCAAATATCTGCTTGCTTTTCAAAAGCTATCTCAGGAAGCTTTTAATTATAAACTATTTTGGACCCAAAATAGGCTAATCCAAATACTCAAAATCCCAAAAACAGCATGAATGGCAAAGGAAAACGGGATGTCAAGATATACATCTTGGGAGGATTACAGTTTGCTGGCAAAAATATTTTCAATTTAGGAAAAGTTAACTCGAAGAGTGGTTATTGATTACCAATATTCAAACAGTGCTGAATAGGCTAGCCAGAGACTGACTAAATTAACCAGTAACTTGATTAGTTATTCTTAAACTATAATTATTTTTTATCAGAAATTTCAAACTTGTAACAATCAAATAGCCAATAGAAAGTAAGATAAGTATAGGGCTTCTCAGCTCAAGTGGACAGAGTAAGCTCGTAAGCAGTCCCCCCCCCCCCTCTTCATTACTGAGTCAATTTATGTCCTAAAATTATATCTTACGTATTATTTGAGGTTCTACCCATTAGTGTTTTCTTAAGTCATTCACGAAATCATCTGACTGTGCATGACATAAATCATCTGACTGTTGACTTCTGAAATCACAATATTAACAAAAATGCCAGACAATTGCATTTCAATCTCTGACAGATAATCAAACAAAAACTAAATATGTTAACAAGAGAACTAGACAATGCAGTAGCATCTGTGGCAACACTTGGATATCTAAAGATCCCTTGAATAGAGTTTCAGTGAGAGCCAGACCTGTTTTCTCTTTGACTTCTTTTCCCTCTCATTGACCCCACGTTTTGCTTTCTGATCACTTTCAGCTTGCCATGCAGCCTCTTCTTCACGGATGAGCTCTTCCTGTCTCTTTAGTGCAACAGCTTCCTGGTAGGCAACCTCAATTTTATTGCTGCACCAATGAAAGTAAATAGGTTGGAATTAGGATATCATAATCAATGCATATTTAATACATACATGTAAGGACTACCAATACAAAAGAATGAGCAGAAAATGTGCGGTAAAAACAAAGATTATGCCACTCTTCAACTCCCAGATATGTTTTATATTATTTTTTTTATATATACTAGATATGTTTTATATATGAGCCCTACCCTTGAAAACTTCTCAATCTTCCCATAGAGGGCATGCCATGTACTCATCACCTCTTAGAAATTAATTATATGCCATCAAAACTACAAAATATCAAAATTTAAAACCAACGGACAAAATTAGAGGAGTCCACTTCCAAGTGATTCTTACAAACAAATAATATCCATACATTCAGGAGCACTATAAAAACACAATTCAGGAGGTAGTTCAAACAAAATCATGAGTATATAAACAAGCAATTAAGCTACGAAACATGAAGAGTACGAAACAAATTGCAAAAATACTGCACACACTACCTGAATATATGGGCAAGGACAAATATTTCCAAAGTTCTACGGCCCAATTCTGTGAGACGCCTTTCATCACGCTCTATAGAATCTTTAGTTAAGTCCTCTCCAGAGTTCCCATCCTACAAAAATAGGTGAAAGAAGTCTCTTAGCAATCAAAGGGATTCCAAAACTACAAATCCTAACAGTACCACATCCATACCCTTCTTCGCGCTTATAATCTCCCAGTTTACTGAAAATACCATTTTACAGCTGTTATATATGTTGGCAACTCTAACTAGGCTAAACTTATTTCTTAACTATTACATTAAATGTTAAAGCATATACTATCATCAATATCAATAAGAGAGCGCATCTAAAGAAATATGGTAGAAAAATAGGTGTGAGCTCAACTTAAATTCAAATTGCAAAGGAACTGCATATATTTCTTTTCAGACTGAAATTGTGGTTGCAATAATACAAAAGTATTTCACGGGTTCAACTCTAAGCAGCCTAGCTCCCTATGTTGAACAAAATAGGTTTTAAAATCATCAGCATAAATATCCCTATTAAATTTGAACGAACACAAAGTTATCATATTATCATTTATTATTATTAGATCCCATTTAAATTGATTTCATACTAATCCATTTAATTTGATACAATGTTCTGTAGCAATGGCCTAAATATAAGACATTATTTCAAAACCAATGATCACAAAATTGTGATCCTTCAAACTATGAAACCTCAAAGCAATCCCAGACACATATAATCATTCAGAAATGACAGAACAAAAGCCACAACAAGAAATATGAAACAGAAGCAGAAACTACCCAAGCAGTAACCCATACATAACCTGAAGAACAGTTTAAGTAATTAATTTGGTTGACCAGCTGATGCAGCGGCAATTGAGTAAGAATAATCATAAAATACTGTAACTTAGAGTACAGTAGCATAGATTTCAGTTTTACATTCCCCCTGACTTCGACCAGTAGAGATCCTCTAAAACTCTTGCACTAACACCACCACATTCAACGGGCTCAACACTCAAACATATCACCAACGATCAACCACAGTAGATATGTGCACAATACCCTGTCACAGTGCATCGCAACATCAGACGGTTTCGGGAGTTCCACCACATGGCATTTTTGCATTGCATGCATTGTGACCAAGACCAACTGGGGCAAAAAACCCTGTTTTGCGAATCCGTTTCAGGATTTTCCCACTGATTTTTAGAAGTATTTAAGGATTTCTCATTCTTTATTATTTTTAATAGAATTTCCCATCCCTTTTCAAATCATCCTGGTTCCTTCAAAGAAAACTTGGCTCCCCACCTATGTTTCAGATTTTCCAGCAGCCCACATGCATTCCAGCCAGACCCAGAGCTCCTCTGGCAGCCTCTCCATTGTTTTGCATCTAGGCACCACTATTTTGAATGTCCTTCCTCCGTTCACACCTTTGTTTCACACATCCATCCTCTCTTTGCATTTCCCAGTCAAATCCCAGCAAACCAGTGATTTTCCGGCCAGATGCTTATGCTATCTACCCCTCCTCTGTTCACTTTTTGTGGTTCTGATGTAAAAATCCCAATCATTGTGTTATTTGTCTAAGTACTTTAAACCTATTTGGAAAACTATGTATGTTACATTGTTTGCTTTCAATGTTCTGTGTTATTCTATAAGCTGCGCGGGATTTGTTCCTTGAGGATCATCATAAGCCTTAAGCTCATTGAAATATCCTCGTGTTATATTCTTTTTAATTTTAGTTCCATCGATTTCCAGCCTCAGATATTGTTTCAAGCTCCAGATAGTGTTCCCCGCCCCTGTTCCTTGCGGCCATGTCTTAAATTTTGAGTACTAAGTTTTGAGAATTTATGTGTAGTATAAATTGTATACAATCTTCAATATAGCAGCTGCACCTCAATCCGCTATAGTAAAATAGTCCTTTTGGGATCAGCTGCTGTGCCCCCCACAATTGTGCATTGACTACAAAGCTATCAACATATAATTCCTTAGTTATTTTTACAAACAGGATTCCACATCTTACCTTTGTACGATTTTGAGGACCCTTCTCCTCTTTCGGAGGCAGCGGTTCTATAGCAGCCCTTTCAAGTAGCAGTAAAACATCATCCACCAGTACAAACATATCCTTCTCGACACGAACAATTGGTGCTGGCATTTCTTCAGCATCCAACAATTTTGCCCTACCCTTCTTGGACTTAGTCTGGCCTTCAAGAGCCCTCAATCCACTGTGCAAGGAGTCCATTACCAAAGTAGAAGTGACTTCTTTCTCTATAAAGAAGTGTTTTACAACAACTTTCAAAATTACATCTGTCTTCTCCCTAGACATGCGGCGCCTGGAAGTTTGGTCAATTTCCCGCCAGAAAGCAAAGAAGCTGCACATGTTACAAATTGCCATTTGATGAGCCAATAAAATCAGACACTACAACTTAAAGGTCTGACATAAGCAGCAATGAATGCCAATGCATTATATTAAATGGGGAAATAGTTTAGATTCCAACAACAATGACACACCTTTTTCCACTATGTAGAGTCAGCTACATAGATCAAACGATTTAGATTCCAATAAAATGAAAACATCACATCAAATTAAATGTCTAATAGGATGTAATATACATTTCAAAATACATGAAGTTGGCTATACTTCATCAAACAATGGTCACTGATTAGGTTTGATTGACCACAGTATTCATCCCTCTTCTCTATCCTTTCTTTCCTTCCCAATATGCCTAAGATCTTTCGCTTTTCAGGACTGAGGAGGAATTAAATCAACTCAAATAATGATTTTCCAATTCAAGTATTGAAAGTATTATTATTGCTCTGGAAGTGTAAAAAAGAAATAATTTAATGACCCTGACTTTTATTATGTGACACTGACAATATGGAGGAAGAATACAATTACGGCATACATCATGTGACAAAACAGATTATACACATATGTCATGAGAATGACACATTTAAAAGATAGCAAAAGTACCTCGACCACCTAGCTTTATCCTCTATCAGCTTCCCAAGCTTGCTCCTCCTCTCCTCCACAAAACGCCGGCAAATTTGTTCTACATTGGTCAAATATACCCTAACAAGTTCTCTCCTATACTGACAATCAAGGCAACGAAAAGGCCTGTCTGATTTCTCCCTACGCATCAGAAACAAAAAAATAAATATGGTCACACATCTGAACCAAGAGCTCAAAGGCAAAATACAAACAAATTAAACAAGATTTACATTAATCATTAATCATAGAGTCCAAAGCCATAAATATTTGTTATTTACTAATGTAAAGATTACCATGGCATAAAAATGTTTTTAACTGCTTTTAAATTGCTTTGACGTTTATATTTTCTTCTATCATAATTGTACAACATCCATAATCTGCAAGTTAGATCTGATTTCTTATATCTCATCTGCACAAAATAGTGCAGGCCAAAAGGAGTTCAGCATAGAGCTTCAACCATTTTAGCAAATCATATTTTTCACTAAAGCCAAGTAGCCAACCAAACGAATCCACACTGATATAGCAACTCAATATTTTAAAACCAAAGAAGATCATAATCATGACGGGATAACAGTGAAGTTTAGGTTAAAAAAAGTGACAAAGAAGAGTAACATTGAACAGGCCTAGAGAGAATAAAAATTTAAACTTCTGTCCAGCAAGGTGATGGAAATATGGGTTGACCCAAATGGAATCCAAGGCTTTATAACCTCAGCCATAAATACTACAAAAAATGGCAAGAACTTGTTTAGACCCAACTTCAACAAAAAAGTTAGAGCTTTGCATCACAAGACCGATATTGTCTCTTGCTGGTTTTCAATCTACTACAAAAGATATCGAGAATGACAAATCACTCTAACTAGTACAATTACAAAACATGTAAATGTTCTTTCTAGATAAGTTAACAAAATGAAGTTGAAAACTGTGCGGACAATAACCTTAGTCAGTAGCACAGCTGTACATAAGATGATGTGTGAATAACTGAATATTTGAAAGATTCTAAATAACATAAACTAAGCATAGAATACCTAATGACTTGAACTTGAGCTTTTATTATCAGATTGTCAGAAGTGTCAACAAATCCATCATACACCTTGGATAGCTCCATAAACTTTTTCCATCCCCAGTCATGCTCCTTCTTCCAAAATCGATGCAATGTATCTGGAAAACTCAAGTACAAGTGTCTCAATAATGCTGATAGAAAAATTGTAAACTCCAGTAATAAACCCAATTATTAGCCAACAGACCAGAATATTTTGATTTCTTTGGGTCTTTGTTGACCACAGCAATTGTAAATTGTGCAAAATGACTCCATCCTGTATCACCCCAAAAAGAACAGGGAAAATAAGCCAAATACTAAGGAACCAATTGTAGCAAGTGAAACTAAATTACTAATACAATCTGAAAAAGATTGAGAGGACCTGGAAGAAGTTTGTCATGATTAGCTACACACAGAAACAAAGAGAGATGATTGCAAACATCACAACCTTGTGGATAGATTAAAATATACCTGCCAATGCCAAAGGATGATTAGGTCAAAAAATCCACATTAATTTATTCAGTAAGTATCGAGTCATACAAACTATCTCAGCGAACCAGATGCATTTATTAGATGGCATGTAACAACAATACATTAAGGGCTTGAATTCTGTTAACAATTTTTTATAGTCCTTACATAGGGCAGATCATCCACAAGGGGAACAAATAAAGTACCTTTCTCTTGTATGACAAATTAGTAGATGATATGGTCACATATTCCCTTTACATGTCTGAAAATCACATATTATTGGCAAGATTTCCTGAACCTTCTAGGGTAATTTCGTGCAAACCCTTTTCCAATATCTAACTTAATTATTGAACTGAGCTACTTGCTATCTAGGTAAACCACCTAAAGTCAAGTCTTTTATTTGGACTGCAGTGCTCTAAAAGAATTAATGTTGCAGCCCTAAAGATGATGGACTTCAATATGGTGCCAGATCACATGATCATTTTAAAGGGATTTCCTTAACAAATATGCAGAGGCATAGGGGCAAGTTTGCTCCATTGATGGTTTTTCTTTTACTTGTTTTATTTTCCCATCTTTCCAATGGAGGACCTCCCCTTTAAACTCCTCATACTTCTCTTTGTCTAAATGAATTTCTTTATTTGTAGAAAATATATATTTCCCCATTAAATTGAGATTTGCTAGAGATAAACTACAACATTACACCATCTGTGTCAACATTTGGTGTAAATCACATTATTTTTTTTTTTTAGGAATTTGCCTCCCAGATATATTGAGAGATTGGAAAGTTATGCTTCATTGATAGTATGGATAGTATTTTCTCTTGTCTGTTTTTATTCTTGTAAAGAGAAGAGGATCTCTAGGCCTGCTATCTTCTTGTATATTTCTTATCTTTATCTCAATAAAATTCTTGTTTTATCCCAAAAATAAAAAAATAAAAAAAAATAGAAGATTAAAGATAAAATCACAGTCAGGTTTGCTCAAGATTATAATGCATACTACCAAGCTCTTGCATACATATAGGTTTAAAGGTTTTGAACAAAATGATGCAAAACAGCAAGTATATTTAAGCTCTAAAGCACACCAAAAGCCTTCGAGTCCCATAAGTTTATCTAAAGCCTCATACCATTTGTAGCCGCCAACCTCAAATGCATTACTGCGAAGTTCCCTTTTGGTAATCTGAGAAAACTTTTCTATCTTCCATGTATATTTTCCATAGAGCTCAGAAGGTTTTGGTCCTATAAAGAGAAAAACAAATAAGGTTGTAAACATTTCTTTATGGAAAAATTAGATTGTAAACAATTGAGCATCGATCCTTCATGCTGGATTCAAGAAGCAGCAGAAGCAAGATTAAAACACCAATCATCCAAAAGTAGACAATAAGGCAACTGTCCATGCACAAGAGACAAGTTTATACCGAACTCTCATACCTGTGCCTACAAAAGGTGCTTCTGTGGCAGTTTGCACGGAAGTTTAACCTATCTTATTATGCCTTTTTTCTTCCAATATGATAATTGAAGTATAATCACATTCAGTCACTTGGAATGCTTAACAGCCAATATAAACTAATAGTCTGACAAATTTGATGGTATAATACTCTTGCAACAAAACTTATTAAGAGGCAATTGGAACTGCTAATAGTATCTCCAAGTGATGATACGTAGATAAAGATGATGCTTGATTAGTCCAAGATTCAAATCATTACTTATTTGTTTCTTATTCTTACAAATCAATGAATTCACCAAACTACTAATATCAACCAAAAAATCAAGGCGCAAAATTTTTTTGCACAACGTAACATCTAATCCAAGTATTCTTTATGCCATAATTACCATCCCTAAAGCTCTCTCAGGCATAAAAAAACAGACAAGAAATATAACAATGTAAATCTATACGTGTGTGTGTGTGTGTGTGTGTGTGTGTGTGTGTGTAATTATTATTATTATTATTATTATATAAGGGGAAAAAACTTAAAAGAGAGAAAAGAAATTTACCACCATCGTCGTCATCACTGTCCCAGTAAGGGGGCGAGGTAGATGTGATCCCATTCTCAACCTGCTCAGAAGACCGCCACTCTGCCAATGCATCCCCGGATTGACACCGCTGCCCACTTGAAATTCCCTCCACAGACTTTCCCACTCCAGACTCCTCACTCACAATTCCAGCCATTCCCTGATCAAGAAATATTTCACTAACACTCACTGTATAAGAACCACATAAACAAAGCCACAATCAGCCCTTAAACCCCACATTATATTATGAGACAGTAAATCATTCAAAACAAACAAATAAGTAAGTATTAATAATATCTAAATTTCCACAGAAATAAATCATGCATATTTAGAGTATCCATTCCTAACTGCATCTCAAAAATTATACAAAATTAAACCATAATCAAGAAGCAAGGTGCATTGCCACGGAAAATCAAGGAAACACAGGACAAATTCAAATGGCGAATTCGATATTCTCCCAATTGTGAACATAGAAAATACAAAACCCACCCCCTTCTTCTGAACCGATATCAATTAACCTAATGCAATGCTACCCTTCTTAATTTCACCTAAAAATTATTGAGAACCAAACACAAGCCCAAGCCCAAGCCCAAACCCAAACCAAAAACCCAACCATCAATAAAAACCCTAAAATAAGTAGAGATTCGAAAAGAAAAAACTAAGAACACTCAATCAAACAACTTGAAACAATTCCAAATTAAAAAATTTTAAAAACTGAACACAACGAGATTGCAGAACCAGCTCGAAATTGCATGAAAACAAGAAACCGAAAAATTCCAATCAACACCGAAGAAAGCGAATATCCCGGGCAATAATTCCCAAAAGCAAAAAAAAAAAAAAAATTAAAAAAATTGATCAAAATCGAAGAATGTTGAAAGAGAAAAAAAAAAAAACAGAAAAAGGGAAAATTGAAGAGTGAAGTGGATGGAGAAGGTGGTGATGGCGTGGATCGATTTCAGACGAACCTGGGAATCGAAGAGCGGAGGTTTGTCAAAAAGGCGCACTCGGAGCCCTGAGATTTTAGAGAGAGAACGGCGAAGAAAGAGAAACAAAGACAGACAAAAGAAAGAAAAAAGAAAAAAGAGAAATAGGTTAATAGCAGCAACAGAGAGAGAGAGAGAGAGAGAGAGAGAGAGAGAGAGAGAGCAAAGGCATAACCCAAAAAAAAAAAAACGAATAATAGTTTTTTTTTGTTTTATTTTGTTTTGTTTTCATTTTTTTTTTCAATTAAAATAGTTTCCTGTTTTGTTTCTCTTTTTTATTTTACATCTATCACATAACAGATCCCAAACCGCCATAGTCGTTTTATATAATAAAAAAAATTTATTTGAAAAAATAATAACAATAATTTTTGTTTTTATAGCAATAACAATATTTAATTATTACAATAACAGTAATAAAAAATTAATGATGCCAAAAAACATTAACTTACCAAGTTAATATTTCGTCCTACATCGTTATAATTTAAAATCGATACTCAAGGGCATGTTTAGATTAAGGTTTCGAAAATTAAATTGGGTATCAAATAAAATAAGATATTAATTTAGAGATTTAATAGTTCAATCGATTTAATTAGAAGTTCAATAAAATGTAATAAAATATATATTTATATCAAAATATATATAAATATAATTAATAATATATTATGAGATAAATAAAAATTATTAAAAAATTTAATATAATAAAAATAATTTTAAAAATTAAAATCACTATATTAAGTCATATTAATATAACTAATATAAATAAAGTATTAATATCACATTATTTAGATTTTAAATTTTTTATTCTTAAAATTATTATAAAATATTTAAGAAATTCCACAATAAAAATTTTTTACTTTTGAAATATCTATAAATAATACCTATATATCATTTTTTTCTTATATTTATCGCATCTAAGCCCTTTTTTACTAAGTAAGAGATACAATAATTTTTTGTTTAACCAACCAAAATATATATTTGATTATTTTTTATCATAATGAAGTAGTTAACTTCATCATTCATAATGAAAAAATAATTTTACACTTAAAAAAAAAAACCAGACACCGATTTACTAATTTTTGGCTGATTCAGCCAATTTGATATTAATTTTTTGATAAAACAATTCCTTAGATATAACTAAACCAGAAATTTGGCCAATTCCTGATTCAACCTATCAAACCAATCAGTCCAATCCAATTTTTAGAACAATAGTTTAGATAGAATAGTTAAAAAAGAAAATGTAATCTTTGTTAATTGAAAAACAATAACAATAATGTATTATTAAACTTCCTATTTTCTTTTGTTTCTATTGTTTTTCTGAGCTGATTCAAGTAGAGTTTGATCGTTTAGTAATTATTTAGTTTGGTTGTTTGTTAAAAATAATAATAAATATTGTATCAATCAATTTAGGTTGTATAAGAAAATAACTAAAAAAAATTGAATTGAAATATTATTTTTGCAGCCTAAAAATGTAAAATAAAATATGAAATGGTTGTTTGGCGTTTCGCAGGCAAAGGTCGGCGACAAATGTGCAACATCGAGGAATCTGAGACAAGCAGTTTCAGGGTTTCATGTTTCACCCGTTTTTTATATGCCAATGCCAAAAGATGCTAAGACTTGAGAGAGGTTAGTTGATTGATGTCTATAATTAAAAAAAGAAATTAAAAAGGAAAAATTATGAACGATTATGTGGGTCCCAATAAGTATTTTTATGCCCTTTCATTTTCATTATTTCTTTTTTAAATTCTAATGACCATGCGTGATATGTATTCACAGGGCAAATGTTTGTAAAAGGCAAATATTGTAAAGGCTGCGGGTTTTGGGTTTCGTATTTTGGGCTTTGGTTACAGAAAAATGGAGTCTTGTGCCCAAAAATAAAAAGAAAAAGAGGGGAGTCCATGGACGCTGTCCCTTTTAAGATTAAACAATATTACAGAAGATAAAAAGGTTTAAAGTTTGTTTTACCTATATTTTATATTCTGATTCGTCCTTTATCAATATGACTTAGGAGTTTGTACTCTTTACACAAAAGCACGGATAGAATTTTCTCTTTTTCATCTTTCTTATCTTTCCACTTTCACCAATAAACTTTTCATTTTTTTTTCATTTATTTTTTTTAATTATTTAGAGGACATTAGTTATATGATATCAAAGGCTGCATAAAACCGCGGATTTAGTTTCTATAGAGTTTTAGCACTAACATGTAAAAAAATATTTAATTATATATTATCACTCCTTTTATAACTACTTAAAAATTCATATAAAATATAAGATATGACTGATTGGTTATATAAAATGGTTTATATTGATAATATATCAAAATTCATCTATAAAACAATAAATAGCCTCTCTTCTTGGCTCATGCACCGACATTCATTCTTGCATATATAACGTCACTCTCTCCCCACATCGAAACGAGAGCAATATCACCATCTCACATAATAATCACACTCTCAACAATTCATCACGTGCACTCTCGTTTTATCACACTTCCACCCATCAAAACCATATCAAGCACCCTTTCCCTCTCCTCTCTCATCTCAGCTAAGTATATGATTAGTTTTATTTTTGTAGAATTAATTTTGAATAAAATTGATTTTGGTTGAAATTAATTTTGAGGAAAAGTAATTTATATTTGTTAGTTTGATCTGAAAAGTAATTTTAACAAAAAAAATATTATTTGGATAGTATTAATCAAAATTATTTTTAGATATATAATTACAAAAAAGAACTTGCATTTACTTTCTCACGATTTTCTTTTTATTTTATTTCATTAATTTTGAGATATACATATGAAAAAGTAAATATTTTTATGATCACCTTTGCCAAATAATTAAATTAAAAATAAAAGATATTCATGTATTTTAATTTATGAAATAAGAAGCATCGTCTAATTAAAATTTTACAATTTAAACCAACTGACAATAAAAATCATTAAATTGACACAAACTAATGCATAGTCTAAGTACAATTAAATGTCACATAACAAGTACCAGTTGCACATATGATTTATAATACAACATAATTTTAAAATTATTCTACTAATCATTTTGCATGGTTCTATAATTTGATCTTGAATTAAGTCTCAAACATGATTCATCTCAATTGAAGAAATTGTGTTCAAACTTGGTAACGGATCCAAATCAACATATTCATCATTATTGCCAAATCACACCTCAATCTTATCCTTACCCATTACCCAACAAAACTCACTGTACCACTTTTAACAACTCATTAATGTATGTAAAAACTTCATATGACTATTGGTTTTGTGTCATTTAAATTTATAGAAGCAACATAAAAACACCCAAAGCTAAAAAAATTAGCAAAAGATAGCAAAACCACATGCTTCTGGAAATAAAGAAAAAAAGTATGGAGAGCTTACACAATTTAAATATGAACAATTCAAAGTTTCTCAGAGGCGTCAAAATGAAAAGCTTTAACCCAAAGCTTTTCAATACTTTGGAGAGCTTCTCATAGCTTCAGCATTTAGAAAATCACAAAATCATGAGTCTTCTAATGGATATGAATGCAGGCAGAAAAGGTAGAGATAGGAATGTGAAGAGCGAACAAAAAGAAGAAGGAAGCATGATGAAAAGAAGAGAAATAAATATTAGGAGGTAAAACTAAAAGAAACTTTGATAGTTGAGAATTAACTTTAATTGTAAATGCATTTCAATCAACTTCAAAAGTGATTATTTTTTGCTTCTCTTCAAAATTGATTTTAGAGTGAGAATCAATTGTGAAATCCCTGTCACAGAGAACCAAACAGATGGGAAAAATTGCAAAATCGATTGTTGAGTTCCCTTTTTCTTGGGGTCTGACAGCAAGTTTGAGTTCCTTTTTTTTGGGGGGTCACCCTAAGTTTGAGGCTTCTTTTTTTTGTCCTGAAGCCTAAGTTTGACGGATATTTTTTTTAAGTTGGTCTAAGTTTGAGTTTTTAATCAGAAGTTTCAGATGTTGTCGGGCCCGAAGATGTTTATGTCCAGCAATTTCTGGAGTTGTTGGGCCTAGCTTGGGTTTAATACATGACTTTAGGCAAAGTTTGTATTTTGTTTTGCTTACAATTGCGTTTTGACACCCCGCCCCCCAAAAACCCCCCCAAAAATGAAAAGAACAATTGAAAAATTTGGAGTAGGTAAAAAAAGGTTGATGAATCTGTATCTTAGGTAAGAGCATCACTATATCGTACTAACCAAAACTGTGTGAAATTGTTCCGAAAAAATTTCAACCAATTACGCGCTTTTGTAGCTATACATAAAAGGTTAAAAAATTGTAAATTGTAAATGTAACTGCAATTGAAAAAAAGAAGATAGGCAAAGATTTCTTCTTCTTTTTAACGTGGGAAAGAATGTACTTCTCTCTACTTTCGTGCAAACATTTCATACCAGTCAAGATCTGTGTTTAGGAAAAATGTAAAAATGAAAATATAAGAAAAGAAAGATTTAAGTGGACTTAAAAAAAAAAAAAAGGCCCTAGACTAACCTTAATTAAATCCTATAGAGAGAGAGAGAGAGAGAGAGAAAGAGAAAGAGAGAGAGAGATAAAGAGAGAGAGAGAGCATATTAAGGATGTATTTTATATGAGATTAAAATTTTATGGAATAGATCCATATATATTTTTATTCATAAATTTATTTTATAAAATTTTTATTCCCAGTTTTAGTCTTATACTACACACACCCTAAGTAAAAAGGAGTAGTTAATTACGAAAATTAAAAGAGTAAATTTTGATTATTAAATTTTATATAAATAATTAATATTAAAATATTAAACCATGTGACTTTTTTAAATAATCATGTAATTTTTCCGTGACTTTTTATCTTAGATATCTATTAAAATAATAATAATAATAATAAAAGACCTTGTTGTACAAGCTTAATTTGCGGTGGTGTGTGCGAAACATGATATTGACCATTAATCATAATCTCTTTGGAAGGTGTAGCCATTTCTAGGGATGTACATAAGGAAGACATGTACAGGGATTAGGTCAAAAACACGTCAATTATAAGCTGTATTAAGATGGAATTATAGATGCAGAGGAAGCATAGTAGTACCACACTCATGTTGTTGTCAATGAAACACTCCTTTATTCTTCTCTTCTAGTTGTCCTATTAACATTATTCAAATTTGAATTGGAATGATTCATCTTGATCATATCTTGAAAATCGTCACATAAAACTTTATATTAATTAACCGGTCATTAATTAATATTACGAATCTGGCTATAACTTGTCTCACAGTAAGCTAAGCACTGATATCACTTCATAGATGGTATCCAAAAAACTATATATATTATCATATGCCATGCGCGTTTTGGCCGCCTGCAAATACAGAAGAAACCAGCTAAGTAACTACTACACTAAGAGACATTTGGTAGGGTAGAGATTTTTCTTTTAAAAAAAACCTAATGGGTTGCCGTCAAAATCATTCCTTTTGAACTGCTCCCCCTTCTCAACCTATTCATACCGTTGATATGATTATAAGGGTACAGTCAGCTGTTTAATTAGTTGGAACAAGTTTGTTTAGATCAATGAGATTTAGGCTTTTGTACTTTACTATATATAGGACACATATATATATATATATATATATATATATATATATAGAGAGAGAGAGAGAGAGAGAGAGTGAAATAGGAATTTAATTGAGTATCATCATCACATGCAACTAATTAATTTGGCTTGAAAATCAGTGTGTACAGACTACACCCCTACCATACAGTATGTAGATGGATAAAGCTAATAATTCACATTTCTCTTCCTTTTCTAGCTGTGCTAGAGAGCCAGTTGAATGCGTGTAAATCACTTGCAAGAAGCTATAATTAGAACATGTCAGTTTTGTTTTCTGTCATCAAGCTCATCAAAAGAAAAGGACATTTTGGAAGATATATACTTCAAACGCGTTTTCACTTAGAAATATATATAGTTTTTACTTGTTAACGTTGTTATGTGGAATTGAACTTGCATTCACATTTAAAGGTCGAAGGCTTGTATATTTTGGCCCACCCTAAAGAACGCGTGAGATCATGCAAAAAACGGTTAAAGTCTCGCATTTGTTGAAACTGAGAAGAATAAATCACTATGTAGTATGTACACTTCTGTGCATTCTCTTTGCTATTAAAAATAGGCATAGCACGTATATGCCTACTTAATTTACAAGTATGACACAAGACTTGAAATTAGAGAACAGTGCATAGTATATAACTCAACTTTTCTTCACACTATGCATTTTAATTATGAGTATTAATTATCTCCACAAGAACTATAGCCATATGGAGGTGCATAAGAATTAAACGGGAGATGCCAAAGCAATAAACAAAACCACGTAATGAAAACCATGACTAAAATGCAAGCAACATAAGCAGAATATATATGTGCTCCCAGATCAAAATGGAAGAGAGTTCTCTAGAAGCAATAGAAAATCACCAAACTCTCTGGACCCACAATAGAGTTAGAGCCGGCTAAAAGCTAAATCCCATGAAGAAAACACCAAATTAGCACTCTCTATTCAATCTTCATACAAGTCCACTTAGGCCACAATGACATAAAGCCAGTATTGTTTTCTGCTTGTCTCCATCTCACACCTTTCTTTCTCTCCAACTCTATAAAAACCCTACTATCTTCCAAACCCTCTCTCTCTCTCTCTCTCCCTCTCTGTGTCTTGTTTAGGGTATCCTCATCCATTTTCCACAAAAAAATAAAAGTTTAAAAAAAATCACAAAACTGTTTGATCAATTGTTTCCAACATAGAGGCTAGTTTTTTTTTGTTGTTATATATGAAGCCAGTGAATATGCAAGGAAGCTCAGACACATCTAGTGAAGAAACTGATCATAATCATCAAGAAGACCAAGATGATGATTCCACAAGTGCCAAACGCTCATATGATTGCACGTTCTGCAGGAGGGGCTTCACCAATGCTCAAGCTTTAGGAGGCCACATGAATATCCATAGAAAAGACAAAGCCAAAGCCAAACAAGGCACACCCAATTCTTCTTCACTACCAAACAAATTCTCCAACGAGGAATCTCCTTTTATTCCACAAATCTCAAGCCAAACCTCAACTTGTTACACAATTTTTGAGCCTCATCACAGGAACTGTGACAATATCCGTTTTCAGCCATCATCAGCACCTAATTATCCTATAAACCCACCGGCATATGCCTTTCAATATGAGTTTCTGAACCCAACAAGGTACCATCAATCTTTGGGTACAAACCAAGAGTTTCTGGGCCCCAATTTGAGTCTCCAAATTGGTCCAAGTCATGTCAATACTGATCAAGTTAGAAGAGGAATTCAGAAAGATGGTGAAGTTGTGGACTTAGAGCTCAGACTTGGTCATGATCCATGCTAAAACTACTATAAGGTATATAATATCTCCGTACTGCTGTTATTTCATACAGTTATATTGTACAGAGATGGATCTTAATTTTGAGATGAGTACCTGAATCTGATTTCGTTAAACATTGAGGTAGATATAAGAGAGGCCCATATTTTAGATCCATATATGTAAGCCAAGGTTATCTCCATGTATATATATATATATATATATATATATATATATATATATTCTGAAGACAAAGGAACAGATGATTTCGTTAGCTGAAACCCAGCTAGTTTCTTCATGTGGCCGGTTAGAAGACCCATATTGGTGAAGATGTAGTGTTAGAACTGATCAGGCACAAAAGGGTGTGTGTGTGTGTGTATATATATATATATATATTACTAATTAAGTAGATCTTTGTGTGATGTAAGTAGTACAAAAATGCTAGCTGACTGCTTAAATTTCTTGTTTGTAAAAACATTTCGCAGTATATATATAGAATTAGTGCATAATATTCTAGTACTTGATATAACCTAGGTTTTACACCTTTTTCTATTTTCCTACTATTTTCTGTACATTTTCCTTAATTTACATATATATATAAGACTCAGATTTGCTTGATTTGCTTTCAATGTTGTTTCTTCACACAGATAAAGTTCACTTTTGAAGTAAATGAAGGAATTAGATTTGAATTAACATCTTGTGATATATATTTATTTCTAAACATAACTATGTTATAATAAGAGAGAGATAAAACAAGCACTTAAGGTGGAATCCTTTTAAAATTGTAGAACTCACACTAAGTTTTTGTCTATCCTATCCTAACATGGCATAATCATGTTCATAATTAATGCATCTATATCATAAATAATTGAAATTTATCTTACATGCAAGATGGATTTCGATAACTGAAAAAAAAAAAAAAAAAAAGGAGATAATGTAACGGCACATTTTAGTCGTTTGGGAAATTCTGTAATTGATTATGTGAATCCTGACTCACATGCTATAGTTGTCTTTGACTAGACCAGCAGGCTATAAGTTTTTCCTTTTTCAGAATAGAATTGAAGCATATGCAGAAATGTAATTAACCATTTATAAAAACCACAGACAATAGAAGATTAAGTAAACAGAAACAATCACAGCCTACGAATACTTGATATTCCAATGTGTACGAAAGCAATTTAAACTTTGAAGCCACATTAATGCACTTAAAGCAGCAACATACATACCAGATATATGATCCTCTCTTTATTGGTTAATAATTTTGCGCTAAATGATAAGTGAAGTGAAGAATACGTCTTGCCTTTTCAAAATTAAAGAGTAGATAAAATCATATTTCAGTGATTAAAATGCAAATAATGAAATGATGTCATTTTCTACTAGCTAGTTTTGAGAGATTTGCTATGAGTAAAATAGGGGGCAGATGTAACAGAAATAGCAATTATTCTGGAACTCTATGTGGCTATGCATATGAGCAGGAGGGTCTGCCGGAGTTTACCATCATACCATGAAATTATACCGTGAGACACATGACAAACTTACTCGAAATAAGGATAAGCTTATAGTTCCACTAATTGCATTCTTTTAATTCTTTTCACAATAAAAAATGTTTTTTTCTTTTCTGATATTGTGGTAAACATAACTTCTGGCATAAGAATGCTTATTTTAGAGAGGTATGGGAACGAGACAGTTCTTATGCTTATTTTAGAGAGGTATGGGAACGATACAGTGAGTGAGAATATATTTGTAAGTTAAGATTTTTAAGAGAAAAGAAAAAAAAATTTAAAGAGTAATTATAAGTTTATTTTATTTTTTAAATTTTTTTATTTTCTCTTTTTTTCTTTCAAAATCTCATCTCACAATCACATTCTTAGGAAGAACTAAAGAACATCTATGCACAGTACAATAGAAATAAAATTTGTGTATACCTTTCTTGTACTTCTTTTTTTTTTTTTTTAGTGATTTATATTAGTGACTATATAAATTTAGAAACCGATTTTGTATATAGTAATAATAGTCGTATTATGCTACTGCTACAGCAGCATATGTATTTCGCAGGGCGCAGCAAACTTTTGTTTGGTTATCCATTGTAGACCAAAACAAATAAACATTGACACAGGGAAAAGAAAAAAAGGCAGGAGATTTTTAAAACATAAATGAATATAAAATATTTTCTACAGACATTGTTAGCATTATTTTTCTTCCTCTATATATATTTAAGAAAAAAAAAACAAGTATTCATAAAATTTTGCATTTTTTGGCTATAAGTCAAAAAGGTAATAGCTGCACATCTAAACGTACGTATTATAAGGAAATAAAGCCAGACCTAGTTCTCTTTTTTTTTTTTTTTTCCCCTTGGAAAACAAGGAGGCATAAAGCTCAAGAACTAAACAACAGCTAGAGGATCGAAACCTACAGTACTAGCATCAACCATGAAAGCTATAGAAAGGAAACTAGAGAGACTCTCAAACAATCTGTACATGGAGCAGTCTTACAGAAGCTATAGTTTGCGTAAGATTGGACCCTCCAGATTGCTGCCATACATTTCTTTATTAAGCATTAATCAGTCCAAGAGTCTAGCAAAACCAACAACCCTTAATTTGACCCAAGCTATCTCTTATCTAACACACCACATCAGTATTTATCTTTTGATCCAGTCACACCCCTGCGACTCGTTTTGCTCTTCCCGTCTTTCCTGCAAAAGTCCTTTACCCACCTTTGTATTATAGCCACGGCATCATAACGCTTTCATTATAAAAAATTATTTCCCGTATAACAGTAATTTGTCACAGTAAGAGAGTGTTTGATATAGGTGAAAATTTCACGGAATAGATTTATATATAAAAATATATATTGATCTATTCCATAAAATTTTTATTCTATACTAAATACACTCTAAAAATACAATGCAACTTCAAACTAATTTTAACTAGCATGTGAGATTCTTACCTAATCACTGTTTACAAATAGTTTTAGTACGTTATTCCATCATTCACACTACAAAAGAAATTTTTGGATAGATATAAATTTAAAAGCTAAAATTTGGATACACTTGCAATAAAACTAGTATGACTTAAAAATCACTTAATGTATTTTGAATAAAATTAATTAGTATGACATAATTATATTATGAGTATATATAAATCTTAAGGATTAAATTTATATTCTTCGTAAGACTCTCATTTTATAATTGCATTGAGATAATCCCTAATCTCTTATTTCAAATATATTTGCATTGAAGTAAAGTCGTCAAAATGTACTACGCCCAATAGGCTAGCTCAAAATGGCCCAAAAATTGTGTAAACTGGGCTATAAAAATAGAAGTAAGAAATAGATTTTAGTTTGACTGGCCTAACTCGAGTTAGTCTGGCCCAAATTGGGCCAGCCCACTTTGGGCCGGGCCAACACAATTGTCTAAATATATTTTTTTATTTGAATACGAGCTCTTGCTTTTTCAAGAAAAAAAATCGACACATTTTTACGTTCTAAAATGGCCTTCAATTTTGATCCATTGGGCAAGTGATTAAAGTACACCAAAAACAAAACAAAACAAGATTGACCCAAAATGAAAAGGGAAAACAAAACTCTGACCCAAAAAAACAAAATATAACTCTGGTTTGTTGGACATGTTTCACATTTCTACTTTATTATGTGACAATATCCAGGGCACCCACTGACGTCGTGGTCCGTTGGGCATGTTTCACGTTTTTAGTCTATAAGACTATAGTTACGAACACATTTTTATTTATGCTCCCAGATGTCTTTTTAAAAAAAAAAGTAGTATGTTGGCTCAATCTTTAGCCGGCTCGCAAATGATTGGACTGGATTAATATTTTGTTAACTCGAAACTAACTCAACCCGATATGGCCCAGCCCAAAAATGGCCCGGCCCAAGTGGGCAGGCCCATTTTGACGGCAATCCCTTAACACCTGTAGGCATGCAGCATGGGATTAGCCACATAGTACGCACCACGGTGGGCTTAGGATATACTGCATTTCTCGTTTGTTTGATTCTATTGGGTTGGGCTAATTAATTAGCGAAGTATAACTTTTATAACATATGGCCTGGGGCAAGTTAATGTATATAATCGAAAAATCAGTTCACTTCCAAGGTCATCAAGAGAAGCCAGCCCTGATCCCACCAACTTCAAAGGCCATAAGACCAAAGTATTATATATATGGTAGAAAGGTTGCAATGGCCATGGTGAACTTGGATTAATATTCCTCCAAACTCAAAAATTGTTATCCATTAAATTGTAGCTGCATGTATGGGTGGCCGTAACAATTGCACATAACATTATCAAATGAGGTCGTTCTTCAATTGAATCCCTCTTGATTTAATGGGCTAGGTTAGGTCCAGCCAAACCCATGAATTCATAGCTCACAAATCACCAACCACCCAACAGCATGATCCCTGTTGGTCGAAACTTGAAGTAGCCTATAATATATGATCAATAACCTCACTACCATCAGCCATAAAAGCCACCCAAACTAGCTAATGGGTTGAGTACGGTGAAAAGGTCTAATTTGTTTGAATTTTATTATGAAATATGCCCACTTTTAATACTTCGAATAGGATTGTTTTCAACGGAGGATAGATACGTGTACAAAACTAAACAAAAATAAAAATAAAAGTCGCCCAAAAAGAGGGCTCAATTTAAGTCATGTACAATTGTCCAAAGGCAAATAAATGCTAGCAAAATAAGCAAAAAAATAAAAATTATAGACTTTGGACTAAATTGAAGAAAGTGATCCAACATTGGTACCGAAATTCCTATTTAAGCTGCTCATGCCAATTTCTCTTGTAGGCTATATAAATGTTGATGCAAAGGATTTCCATACCAAGTCAGGCAGTAGAGATTTCAATTCAAGGGGAGAACAAGTCCTAGCATTCATAGAAAGAAATTGATTTGACTCCTTTCGCCGTACCTTAGAAGAGGCTGCAAAGTGATGTTGTCAATGAAGTTCCCGCTGGGGAGCCGTTTTGCTAGCAGCATGGGCCGGAATTATTTTGCGCACAAAGGGCAGATTTGCCGCACCGAGTGTATGTTTCGGTAATTCGATTAATTTATAATCAACGAATAACTATAAGTTGTTATATTTGGATAAAATGAAACAAATAAATTATAAATAAAAATTATAATTTTAAGTTGAAAAACAATTTATAATCGTCAAGGTTAAAAAAATTGAACTGAACATCAAACTGAATAAGGCACTAATTCAACTGAGATTCAACCAGAATATAGTATTATATAATATAATTTCATATATATATATATATATATGAAATTAATAAAATCATTAAACAGTACAAATGATGAGTAAAACAAAAACTTTAACATGATAAGTTGATGATATTAATATTGAGCTAATTTTTTTAGTAACTTGCTTACATAATTTATAGCTTATGTCAACTCTAATATTAATATATCAATTATCTAGAAGAGTGGAAATATAGAATACTCAAGTCCCACCGTACTTAAACTAGGAGTTTCTTACTCTCAATATTACTATAAAACACTTAAGTCTCATATTGCTTAAACTAAAAAATTTTCACTCCGAACACAACTATAAATATCTATATATCATATTGCTTTATACATATCTCCTCTCTACTCTTTTTAAAAGAGTAAGAGAGCTAATAATCTTTGATTTGGCTAATTAAAGCAAGATTTTTTTAAAAAATTAAAAAAATTGTGAACCCACTAACCTGGTGAATCGAGCTGATTCTACCAGTTTACTTGTTTTGGGCAAATTTCTACCAATTTCCTCCAATTTTTTAAATTTTTTATTTTTCTATTGCGATCGGATCGGCCTAGGAACTGGTTCTCGGTTGGACAAGTTTATTCGGTCTTGTTTTCTTGACTATGATAATCATAAATAATATTTTGAAATATTTAATTATTTATAAGCATAAATTTTTTTTAATAATTGATAAACATTCAAAACTCTTATAAAGAGAGAAGCAAATTTAGGTATAGCATAAAGCCACCACTATAAGCATCTTAACAATTTAAACACGAACTCAAAGCAACAAAAAGAACACGTGGCACCCTGAAAACATAAGGCACAACAATAAGGGGCTCATTAAACATAGCAACAAGCGCAGACAAAGTAATCAAATAGCCCCACTAACACCACTCTAGAACAACACACTGAGACCACATTGAAAGTAGGCCAATATTCTAGGTAATAGTAACACTACTCTAAGAGCATGCCAATACTAGGCAATCCTAAAGCACGGCAAAACTCTAAAACTAGGTCAAGATTTTTTACACACGGTTCCATCGCAAAACCAACCAAGAATCTTGCAACAACACCATGGCAAGGAAGATCAAGGACAACAAACTCATGATCACTACCAACACTACCGCTGAAGGCTCCGCTGCCACCGCGCTAACTCAGGAACCACAAGTGATACCTTCTTACCACGATTCAATCTTGAATGATATTAGCCTCGATGCCTCAATCCAATAGAACACAGCACGACCATGAAAAGCGTAATCTCGAAAACACAGACGTAAAGTCAAACACAAAAAGATCACAAATCCACCGCCAAATACGGACTCAAATACGAAATGATCACGAATCCAACACCGAACTTGGACCTGAACATACCACACTCCTTCAGATGCGCCACCACTATTGCCACACCATGCCATCAACATGAAGCCTTCTCTCTCCTCCACCACTACCATCAGAGAAGAATGCCACACAACCTGCTCTCTGACATGAGCCATAGATCCTAAACCTGAGTGGAAGGCAATGACAAACCCAGAGCAGGCAATTGGCAGATTGCCCAAAAGGCCAAGCGGCCATAGTGTTGCTGGAATTAGCGAAAAGAAAGGCACAACCTTGAAACCAAACGAATGTCGAGGAAGAGCACTCAATGGAACACCAAAACATGGGAATGCATCGTCGATTAACCAGGCAACACCAACAAAAGACTGTGGTGGCTATCATGGCTTCACCATTGAGCACTCTTGGGATGTCCATTGAAGGGTCAGAACCATCGAAACCATGTACAAACAACTACTGAAGCAATAGTAGCGAGGGAAGGAAATGTGGGGAGGAGCTCACTGTAGCCTACAAATGGCCCCCTTTTTTGAAGATCAAGGGTTTTGGAAGAGAGAGAGAAGGTTCAAAAGAGAGAGTCAGGTGAGGATAAATATTGCTTTCTTCTAAAATAAAAACATAAATTACTTTTAACTTAATGCATCCAAACATAATCTGAATTTCACACAATCGATTATAAAAAAATGATTATATTTATAATCGATTATCAAAATAATTTTACTCTTACAACCTAGCACACACTAAGTCTTTATGGGTGTGATGCTTTTTTTTTTTTTTCAATAACTCTTAAAAACCATTTTGATATATAAATATTGTAGAAAACTTCACTCCGAACAATATGAAACATGAATCTTTTGAAATATCTCACGAATTTTAAAACACAAGGAGTGAAACAGGGCAATAAGATTATCAAGATACAAGACCGAAGAAAAAAGAAATGTGCCATACAAGTGATGCGGTGCAATGCAAGCCCTTTTATTTGTCACTCTGCACTCTCTTGAACTTATACAAGTTGCCACTTATATGCACAGATGGGTGTGGGTATTTACAGAACTTAAAAACTTGGTTATGGTGTTTGTGGAGTAGTTCAGAATTCAGATTCCTAATTTTATATCTGTTCAGTTAATGATAGAAAATGCATGTCACAAATCTACTAAAGCTTACAGTAATAGATCTTCTAACAATTAAAGGCTGCTAATAGAGGGAGCTGAACTCAAGTTCTGTAAAAAAGTGTTTCAATGCTAACCAATCGAACCGGTTTCTTTTTATATTCTTTATATTATTTACGTTGTTAATCATTTTATATAGATCAGGAATGGTTAAAAATATTTTAAAGTAGTGTAAATAATACATTCTAAAAGGAAATAGAAAGGCCCCTCTCGTGCCTTCTTGTCTTTCCCAGCTCCAGTTGTACATGTTTGATGTGTTTCCTGAACATCTGGCATTTCATAAACCCTATACTAATTTTTAAAGTATTCTTCTGTCTAATTAAATTTCCAGCGAATGAAAAAAGAACATATAAGAAGAACCACGGATGATGGATCTTAGTTTGATTAGAAACCACAATGGCTTTGCCAAGCTTTTGATTCTGATCCAGTAATTAGGTCAAACATATCAATGTGGACGGTATTGAGCCACAACTTTTCAAAATTGCTCCAATGGTATTAAATCTATTCAATTTCAAATTGACTTCTTCAAAACAAAACGATTTATTTAAATTAAAAAAATCAACTCAGGTAAAAAAATTGCATAGTTATTATATTTATACAATCAAATGATGAATTATTTTATAGACAATTCAAATAAGTTAAACATATAAAAATATTTCGTAGTTAAAAAAAAAAAATTATGAGAACACAAATTGATCACCGCCTCACCGTCCTCGGGTGAAACAGTTTCTGGTAGACAAAGAATGTCTACTTTACAAAATAAGTCAAAATTAGAATATTGGGTTTTGGAAAGACGATTTCCATGAATGAATAGAATGGATGACAAAGCATTTGAAAGTTTGAGTTGAAAGGATCGTACATGAATATGAAAACAAAATACAATGTATTGCGCAATGACTGGTTGATAATCTAAAAGCACAAGGGCCCTCACCCCTCAATCCTTGACTAATGACTAGTATAAAGCAAGTCAGAGACACACAGATGGAGGAAGTTATGTGAGTCTGACATGGATGCTAGTTGGTGCCACCCACTAGATTCAAGCAACAAATCAGCTAAGCTTCAAAATAAACATCCATTGAGATTATGAAATTTTCATGTATTTTGTTTTGTTGTCCCTTCATCTATAACTTAGAGCTAGGTTTTACGTTTCGTTCTGTTTTGTTTCTTTGCGATCTACACTATTCACTACCGAATTGTCAATCTCGAGGTCACAACCCCAAAAAAAAAAAAAAAAAAAAAACTTTGTTAGGTCTTGGGATTTATGGTGGGCACTTTTGGTACAAACTCTACGTAGAAATATGATGCTGGTAAGAAATTTAGAACTGTATGGTGTCTGTAATCTTTATTCAACTTGTAAATAAAAATTTTGGGATATATTGCTTATGACCCTCATTCAATTCATGATTGAGAACTTTAGGATAAAGATTAGGATTATTGACTTGTTGTTTATAAATTAAACAAAAGCTTAGAATACCAAGTATAAGAGTAAAAATAATAAACCTCACAAAATATATTAATCATGAAAACTCTAAATTATCTATAAGTCAATTACTTATTTAAACATAAAAAGAGAAAAGATAATGAAAAACTAAAAATCTTAAAAGATTTGATCCTAACTAAAAAAAGAAATTGATCTCATACTAAAATATTTGATCATAATTAATGCTGAAAGATTTAATCTTGTCTAAAAGATATGATGCTAATTAAAAGATATGAACTTAAAAAATCCTAATTAAAAATCCAAATAATAAAAATCAAATATCAAAATATTTTGATTAATAATCTTTAATTAGTGAGCTAAAACATTAATGAAAATAATATTTTTCTTTATAAAAAATTTTTGCACTATAGTCCAATCAACTTCCATGATTATACCTGAAATTTACATTGAATATATTAGATCTCATGCGTACGATTGTAGCCGCCCCCCCCCCCAAAACAAAAAAAAAAAAACCAACAAAAAAACTTTTGTTCTCCATGCAAGATATTTTCAATTCGACTGTGTTGTTTAGGATATCTTTCGGCGGAGATTTTCACTGTATCTCTTTCTTTCTTTCTTTCTTTCTTTCTTTCTTATATTTATAAAGAAAAAGGAAATTAAGAAAAGGAATGTTGTCTTATTGCAAAATTAAAACCTTAATAAAAACTTACAGTCTCATAATATACCAATAAATGTTTATCAATAAAAATAAACTCAAGTTTTACCAATGTGTTAATCGATTTTATTAATTAAATCAACTCTCATAACAATATAACAACGATATAGATAAGGTAAAGTGCTTTCATTTTAATTTGCTACAAGTAGGTATGTGCGTGCTTTCGTAATATAATAAATATAACATCATAGTGCTAATTAATTGAATTTTTCTTTTAAATAAGATTTGACAGATAAAACGACGATCGTTATTTTTGAAGATCAATTTTGTGGTACGAGGATTTAAAAATGTATATATTATATGAAGAAGAGATTAATTTACACCTGTTTAAGTAAAAAATCAATGTTATGTTTGGATCATACATGTAGTTATGATGAATTACTAATTAGACGTTTTAAAATAGGCATGTTTTCTGAATAAGTTCACCATATGATGCATGGCTATAGAAACAGTAGTAATTTTAAATTCGAACTTAAATATGATCTCAGATTATCAAGCAGTGACCTAGATGGCTCAACTCATAAATAATTTAAGTAATTGAAGTTACATGTAATGTCAAAATTTGAGCCTATGAAAGGTGAAAAACAATGGGTTGTTGTTGGACTCACAATCCGCCGATTTGAACTGAGAAAGATTCAAGGAACGAGAAGGACTGAAAGGCATAGACAAGCATGGAATCAAAGCATGTTCCCCGTAAAAATAAAATACACGCTTTTTCTCCCACCTTCCCTCTGTAATTATTAGGTTAAGAAAGTGACAACCAGCGGGAGTTGTAGTCATTTGAAATTTCCTATGTTTAGGTCAACGTAATTGCCAAAAGACGCAACCAAATCATTAACACTTATAAGATCCAGAAGGTTCCACGTTTTGCCGTCATACCTGACAATTATATATTGGCGATTTATTTTTATGTTACTTTGATTAAAGGCCTTAGAGTGAAATGTTAATATGTTTGTACGAGAGCACTATAATCCTAGCAGGCATAATGGAGGATTTGAATGCAGATCCGATTAATATAATATTTTACTCCCTTGATAGATATGTTTATTAAATAAGCAGATAATTAAGATTAATAAACAATAGTGTTTTAAAAGTAAGTTTATTAATTAAGTAAGTAAAAATATATTTATTTTTAAATCAATAATAATTTAGATCACAATATATGTCAAATAGTTTGTTGAAAAAAATTTCTTTTTGCAACAACTTATTTTGTTAAAAGCTTAAAAATATTTATTATTATTAGATTAGATAGTTACTAGTAAGGAGAGATCGTTAAGCTTGTTCAGCTGTTAGTGAATAAAAGTAGAAAGATGCAGATAAATTAAGAGGCACATGGTACGAAAAGGGAGAGAAATTCAATTACATAGAAACCATATAAACCATATTGGACAAATAAAAACAAATTATATATCTTGGAGACATACTTAGAAATAGAGATACAATGAGCCTAATACTCTTTCTTTTTTCCAAAAAAAAAAATATCTTTTTATTTTTTCCTTTCTAAATATGCCGATATGTCTAATTATTTTTAGATTCAAATTTCATTCCTCTTTGAATAATGGTGTACTGGAAGTAAACCCTTAAGTTGGTACTTAAGATTACAAGCATGGATTAAAATATATAATCTTTTGATATTTAAAAACTACTATTTTAATTTGTTATATTGTAACTCATCAATCAAATTAGTTCATATATTAACATATCAAGTGCTCCTTTGATTAATTTAAATATACATCAATGACTAATTTAGTGATGGATCAAGAAAATTTAAGTAGTATGGTAAAGATAATACATAAAATTTTACATAATTTTTATCTTAATGTGGGGTTAAATGTAATAAAATAATGATATATATATATATATATATATATATATATATATATATATATATATATATATACACTACTACGGCTACTACTAAAAAATTTTCAAATTTTAATGGGGGCGTGAGCCCCCACCCGCATACATATAGATTTGCTCGTGGGCTAATTTAACTTATAAAAATATAATGTTAGGGATTAATTTAGCTAAAATAAAATATCAAAAATTGATTTGATTGATGAATTACAATATCAAGAATTAAAATAATAATTTTAAAATATTAAACACTATTTTAATCTACACTTATAATTTTAGAAACTAAATTAATGTTTTACTTGACGTAGACTCATTCACAAATTTAAGATTTTAACTTTTTTTATAAATTAATAATTAGTTTTTATAAATAATTTAAGAATTATATTATAAAATTATTTTACAAAATTAAAGAAACGCACTTTTATATATATATATATATATAATCACTTTTTTTTTCCTGAGAGAAAGGCCAGATTATTCTATTCAATCACACATTATAGCCGGTTTCGTACTGTACAAAAATTCGCAATAATTCTTCGACATGAAATTCTCATTGCCAGATGCCAATGAAACTTAATGACTCTTCTAGTCTTGATTCAATTTACGTGATTTGACCGATGCACTATTGCCTCAATTAACATTTGTCACAAATGAGGGTCCATAGGGGAATAATAATATTATGTGCTTTCTTATAGACTTTTCCTTGGTGGCTTTTAAAGAGTGACCAGCTATCCCAATGCATGAATCGCTTAATAGTTCATACAGCCAGATGCGTTGTATCATAATATCTGCTTTGACTTAATTTAAACCTACTGAAGATATTCCCCTCTCTTTCCCTTTTCATGTCTTTTCTTTGGACAATGCCTTGTCCTGAAGCATTGTAAAATGAACTTTATGTTTAATTATCATTAATTAATTAGTTATTAGTCATTTCATTTATAGTTCTAATTCTAGGACTGACTATAAAATTGTTCATATAGCATACACGTCATATTTAAGATAAACTTAAGAACAAATAAGCTTCACATACAATTCATTATATTTTCCTATTTGTCTCTGTTCTTGTTCATATAGCACATGCATGTTATATTAACAATTTTTATTTTTAACAAAATATTAACAAAATGAGTTAAAATAGAAAAAGATAATTGCATATAAAATTAAATTAAATAAGGACCTAGAATATTTTCTCATTCTTCTGGAAAAATCTATAGGATATTAGAATGTTTTCTTGTTAAAGAGGAGAAAAATTAAGTGCCCCTGTAAAAAAATTAAAGAACTTAATGGTGGATTTGTACATTCAAAATATATTATTATTATTATTATAGAGTCATGTTTTTAGTTGAAGGTGTTAAAGTAGACCAATCTTAAACAGATTGGTGGAGCCCAGCTTTGAAGTTGAAAGAAGGTAATTAACCCCTTAGGAATCCTCTCGAATTATGGTCATATCCGCTCTATGTGGAGCAGTACTGTTAAACGGTTAATTCATGATCTGGCCAACCAATATTGAAAACTAGATTTTTTTAATATAAAAATGGGTAGGTTGTAATTGATTATCAATTAAGAAAGTACCGTAATAAATAAATAAATAAATAAATATATATATATATATATATATATATATATATATTAAGGCTTTTTTTTTCTTTAAGATCATGTTATTTATGGTATTCTCAAACTCTTGTTGATAATTAAAAAGTACTTTAATATAATATAAATTATATGATTGTTTAGCTTTAGAGAACGTTTTTTATTTTTGTTTTGTGTTTTTAATATTAATTACAAAAAGTGAATAACGTTATTTTATTCATATAAAATCTTGAAAATAAAAAAAATAAAATGATATTTTTATAATTAATATTAAACTTTAAAAAATAAACACAAAAAATATTTTGTAAAACCAACAATTAAGGCTCAGAGTTTTTAGTTTCCTACTTCAATATTTTCATTTTCACATTAACCTTGTGGATGCACATTTAACTTTGCTCTTGTCGAAATTAGATCTTAGAAGTATTAAACAGGTATCCTATAAAAATATTTTTACTTCCTCCTGACAAGTGACGTGTCTCCTCTTTTTATGCATTTTTTTAAAAAATTTAACTTTTTATACGTTCAAAGTGTAAAAATACTTTACATGCTCAATTGATAGACTTTTAAGAATGTGACGAATTATAATGGATAGTTATTATAGTGGATAGTTAGTTATCTACCTTAATTTATCACTATCTTATAATTTTATTGATTGATAGTGTAAAAATTTTTTAGACTGTTAATACATAGAAATTAATTAAAAAATGAAAATATACATATATATATATATATATATATATATATATCAAGTGAGAAGAGTAATTTATTATGATAGTGACTTGAGTAAATCTAAATCGTATAATCATATATAGATAATTTAGATTAAAAGTTATTTAAAGACTATATGACACTTTAAAAAGTCACGTGAATTTATGTTTAAATATTAACCATTCACATAAAATTCAATAATCAAAATTTACTCATTTTACTTTTACAATTAATCACTCCTCCCACTTGATCCTCTCCATATATATATATATATATATATATATATATATATATATATATATATATATATATATATGTAGACACACATATACACACACATTGATATACATTGAGGCCTAAGCCCAAGAAAGCTTACTTATGAACATGCCTAGTAATTAAGATCTACAAGGAAATCTAGATATATAAAAACCAAGAAACTTGCCAAAGAAAGAAAGTCCAAGGGGTAACCTATGAGCATAATTATGTAACCCATTGGCATACCTATTTGCTTCACAGTAAATGTGCCTTAACTCTACATTCCAATCTTCTAATGTTAAATCCCTAATTGCTTCAATTAGGGAACTATGGGCATGAGAATCAGGGACACTTTGTTGAATGAGGTGAAATGCATTAAGTGACTCCATTCCTACCCACACATTGACATAACCCAAGGTTCAGCTCAAAAACAAACCCCAAAAAACACTCCAAAGCAACGAGAAAATTGCATTCATAATTCCTGGCACTTCCTCCACAAGTAGCCGCTTCAAACTCATTTATGAAAGAACCATTCGTATTAATTTTAATCCAGTGCTTTGGTGGACGGCTTAAAGCCACTTTGACTAAAGCTAAATTTGAAATGCATAATATCAGACTCCATCAGAAAATAGTTGGAGGAGATTAATTTTTATACATTGATAATGTAAAAAATTTTATATTATTAACTAATAAAATTGAAAAAAAAAATACAAATCATAGTGGATAGTTATTATAATTATTCACTATGATTTTTTTCCAGTGTCATGCATAGAAATTAATTCCATGGTTAGTGACACGATAAAGAATTATGGTAAAAAAAAATGGAGATCAAGGAATGAAAATGTGGAATTTATAACAACTCAAATTTCACCAATGGAGTTGGGTTTAGTAGAAGGGGTGTAGTCTCCTACGAGTGGTGAATCATAACCAAAATTGTCTTTAGTGTATGATACTTATGGGGAGTAAAAAAAGACTCAAATTACTTTAAGCACTTGTTTATTTCTTTCTTTAAAAAAATTAATTAGAAAAAATGTACAAAAAATTTGAGGTAAGTATTTTTTATAAAAAATGAAAATTGAAAATATTTTAATATTTTTATAAGTAAAAAATATAACCCATAATTTTTTAAAAAAGTATTATAAAATTACTTTATTTTCAAATTAAAATAGAAGCACCATAAATTACTTCTTTACTAATCAAGGGGTCACAGTGCCCGTTTGGATTCCAGTTTGGAATTTCCAGAAAGCCTTCTAGGAGAAGGGAAATAACTTTGTACAGTAAAATGGGGTGTTTGGTTAAACTTTTTTCAAAAGGCCTTCTGTGGAAGAAATATCTTTGAGGTTACTTTTCATTATAGAAAAAGACCTTTTGAAAAGGAATCTTACAATTACTCTCACATCAATAACCAAAAGTAATTTTATCTTATTCTATCCAAACAAAACTCATTCTTCTAAACTTACTTTTGACATATTCAAACCAAATAAAATTCATTCTTTTAAAAGCAATTTCTCTAAAAGGTCTTCTTTTAAAAGATCTTCTTTTAAAAGACCTTCTTCCAAAAGTTAAATCAAACGGATCCACAATTGGTTACACCTATTTCTTTTAGAAAAGTTAATAAATTGAATAACAGACAGTTTTTTTGGGAGTACAAATACGGGTCTTTTTTTTTATATGGTATTTAAAAATAGTTTATACCAAAATATGAGATTTTGGGGTGAATTACGAAAATATGGGAATTGAAGAAAAATCGCCAATGACGGTTTTTCAGAATGCAACATTTTTTTTTAAAAGCAAAAACCGCCATTAGCGGTTTTTGAAAAATCAAAAAATAAATCATGTATCTTCGTGTACCGTACCAAAAAAAAGCAAAAATCGCCACTGACGATTTTTGAGTCCCATATTCATATATTTTAACCTATAAACCCATATTTTTGTATATATTACACCCATCCACCATATTAAAAATAAAAAAACCTACAAATACCAGACAGTTTAAACGCTTGGCGTGCTTTATAAGATTCTTTTTTGGGGGTGGTCTTGGCATGCTTTATAGTGTTGAACTATAAAATTTAAAAATGTAAACAATATGACATATTTGTTTTACATTTTGGTAATGAGAAAGAGAAAATTTATCTTTTTAGATCAATTTTATAAAAAATATATTTTTTTACTTTCACTAAAAGCACTTTTGCACTTTTTAAATTTTAAATAAAGGGGCACTAAATCATAAATAATTCATCTAAGGGACAAAATTAGTGAATGAAATGCTTCATAAATAGTTTTATAGTAAATAATTTTTTCAGTCCTAATATTTTAAAGGTGGCATGAATTTGATCTTGAAAATTTTTTTGATATTAATTTACTTATAACATTTTGGAGTTGACATTAATTTGGTATTGAAAATAATTTTGAAATTAATTTAGTCCTAATACTTTGCATTTTAACATTATGAGGTTTAACATCAATTTAATCTTAACAAATTTTTTATAAAATTAAATTTTTTATCAAATCATTAATATAGGACTAAATTGACATTAAAATTCAAATTGTTAAAATTGAATTGATGTCAAAAAAAATTTTAAAACCAAATTGATGTTAACTATAAAATATTAAAATTAAAATCAATATTTACTCAGTTTTATAACTGAATTCATATATATTTTTAAAAAATCTATTTAATAGTGGACCTATTTATACTTTTGATAGACAATGGGCCAATTTAAATTGTAAACTTTTCCTAGACAGTAGCAGTTGGTTTCTTTTTGTGATTGCTTCACCGCAATGTTAACATATCTTATGCAAACAAATTGCACATCGATATATTACCTCCACATACATTCGAGCACGTGAATAAAATGCGTCTCATTCGTCCTTCGCAATTAGATTCCCTATAACTACACATATTATAAGTACCACAAATGTCAAATTAATGGGTTCCACAATCCACAATGAACCCACTTCCAAATTAAGTTTATGAACCACATATGTTTACTATATTGTTTAGAGAGTAAATCACACTTACTACTTTGGAACTTGTCAAAATCAGAGTAAATTACATTTACTACTTTGGAACTTGTCAAAATCATATCAAACTCCAAATTTAGTCATAAATTACAGTTTTTTTTTTTTTTTTGTCTTACCATTGATTGAACGTCATTATGTATTTCAAAAAGAAAAACATAAACCAACTTATTCTGAATAATATAGTAAACTTTTTATTACAATAGTTTTTTTTCCCATATGTATCCTCCCATCAAAAATAATTATGTTTGAATATTTAAGATCTTATAGAAATATGATTTTCCCAATACTAGTTACTCCATATCTAAGACTCAAATTAGGGAAGGAACATCTACCATTTCAATTAACTATGTGTTGGTATTACACTAGTTTTTTCTTCTAGTGTTATGTTACCTTTTCAATATATATATTTTTTGAAAAAAGATGCAATTGATAAATGTTATAAAGAAAAGAATAATTGGCATGCACATGTAAGAATCCGTGTAAAATCTCGTTAAAGCTTGTTCCGTGTTGTGACTATAAAATGGATTAACCTACCCCCATCTACTCTATTTTTTTTTTATTTAAATGAGAAGCATATAATTTGATAAGTGTACTTATTAAACATTAATCAATATACAATGATCTTTTTTCCCCCTCCGTTGTGGAGTCATATAGCTCCATTGATCACCCTAGATTTTATTTTGGAATTCACATATATGGAAAAAAATATCACTGAAAGAAATCCGTGCTTAAATACTTGATCATATTTTAGAATATTGATTTCTCACTTATTAGGTGAGAGGATACTTTAGAAAATAAAAAAAATAATAAAAGACTATCCTTCTTGTAAAAAAAATATAATCCTTTGCTTTTTCATTTGCTACAAGAAAACAACCAATTTTTGGCGGACAAGTCAAAGAAAATTGATTAAAATTGGCAGAAAAGTATTGATTTCCATCAAAGAAAAGGCTTGACACAACTAATTTTTTTGGTGAATTTGAAACCCATAAAAAATTTTCGGCAGATTATTCATAGGAAAAAAAAAAATCAATGCTAATGGTGTTTTGCAAAAAAAAAAAAATCTGAAATTTGTGTATATTTCCCTGCATTTTTATGGCAATTGGCACAAAATACAAAGATGATGGAAGTGATGATGGTGGGGGTTATATATGCTGGAAGGAGATAGTGGTGGTGGAAGGTGACAATGGTGGTGGTCGTTATGGTAGAAGAAGGTGGTGGAAAGATGTGGTGAAAGGAGAAGGTGGTGGTGGTAGATGATGGAAGCTGATGGTGGTGGTTGTAGTAGAAGGCGGTGGTGGTGGTGGTGAAAAAGTTTTACTAGTAGTCAAAGTCAAAGTGAGCTATGGTAGAATGTGGTGGTGGAAGGAGCTGATTATGATAGTGAGAAGGAGATGGTAAACAGAATAAGAGTTAAAGTTGAGAAGAAGATGATAAAACATAAATAAGATGGGAGCAAGTTTTAAAATTTTAACATAGTGGTTAAACACCCATTTTTTATTGATTTTTATACCAAAAAATTTTGACAAAACATTTTTTTTAAAAATATTGATTCAAATTTACAGCGGATACATGCCTAATTTTTTTTCTCTGGATTTGGTTTTTAATTATGGTGGATTCGTTGCCTAGAAAGCATCAATTTTTTTTTTTTAAAAATTTGTCTAACCAATTTTTGACATCATATCTGTTGGAAATTTCCGACGGAAAGTAACAAGATTTTTTTTTGAAAAAAAAAAACACTTCCTAGCAGATATGGTGTCAAAGATTTTGTTGAAAATTGATTCATCGAAATATCCGCTAGAAAATTTTGGCTAGTCGCATCCCCTAAAAAATAACTAAACAGTACCTGTGCAACGCATGACGAAATAATTTTTAAAATTATGATTAATTTAGATTTATTTAAAATTTGTATAATATTTTATTTTATAAGATGCTAAATTAATGTTTATAACTTTTTGGTATAAATTAATTTTATAATTTTATTTTAGAATATATATATTTTTATACATATATTGTTATTACTTAATGCAAAATAAAAAAAAAAGTAAATTAGACATATCTATGTTAAGAGATATCCTTATTACGTAACATTCGCTTCTATTTTCAAAACATACACCCTAAATATGGTTATAAGATGAATTTTGTTAAGAGTTTAATTTTTTTAAAAAAATTGAACGTAATTTATTTGACAATTTGACTAACTACATAATTTTTTAAAAATAATTGAATATCCAATAAAATAGTGAACTAGTTGAAATGATATAACATATAAATATATAAAGGTTTTGAAACTAATTAATAGTTTCAAAGTTTATATATTGCCTTTATTAGGTTAAATTTAACATAAATATATTGGTCGTGGATTGGATGATAACTACTGCAATTATTTTAAATTGTAACAATGATATTTATATATATTATGATTATCCAATGATTGTGGACAATTATTAATTTTAAGAATTTTGAAGTTAATCAAGCTAAATTATAAGTATTGTGTTTGTCAAGTTTAATTCATAGATTGAACCAATATATAATATAAGTATATTAAAATATTACAAAGTGTTATAAAGTGTATCCCGAAAATAAATAGTTGAAATAACTTAAATTGTCCAAAAGTTTTGATTTTGTCAAGTTTAAATTAATATATGTAACTATGTTTTTTATAAATTAAATTAAATATAGCAAGATATTAGTTTTACAAAATAAGACACTCCCAAATATGGATATAAACTTAATTTTGTTAATGAGGTTAAGTTAAAATAATGAAGGTAATTTATTTGACAATTAATTTGATTAACCACATAATCTTTTTAAAAAAATAAAGCTTTTGAACACTCAATAAAATAATAAATTAATTGAAATGATATAACTTATAAAGATATAAAGAATTTGAAATTAATTAAATTAAAATTTAGATATTATCTTCATCAAATAAATTTTGATACTCCCACTTTTTTATGGAATAAGCGATAAGTGATATGAATATTTCAAAGAAAATATATATTCATCATTATTTTTAAAATATGATTAAATTAGATTAAGTTAAAAATTTAAGATTATAACTACAAAGTAAAAATATGAAACACATAAAAGTAAAACAAATAAATTACATGAATAGTATATTAAAATTATATTTATTAAATTTATTTATATATTATTAAAAGTGAAAATATTTGATTATTTTACTAAATATATACACATAAATATTATTTGAATTGATGTATGTGACAAAAAGTATTTGGTCATACAATAGTATTGCCTTGGAAAATGTAAAATACTTATAATAAGAACTTATAAGGATGTTTGAGCCATTAATATATTAAATATTTTATTTAAATTTCTTTTCTTTATTTTTAATCAATGTACTAATGATACAGATAAGAAATCTCTAGAAATATATAGAAATTATTTGATTGAAAATACATTTGATTTTGTACCAAAAAAAGATATTTTGGAAATGCAAGAATTAATGAAAAATTGAAATCGATTTTGGAAAAGAAAAATGACTATCAACAAATAGGTGGAGAAACTTAAAATTGGTGTGTAACTATTTAATGCAAGATACTAGAAAGAGATAAATTTTTACTCTTACAAAATTTAATATTAAAAATCTTAATTTAATACTTACAATTTAATATTAATATTATTATCTTTTTCCAACACTTGCATTAAATAGCTATAATACTAATTTTATTGTCTTTTTCCAACATTTACATTAAATAGCCATTTTTTTCTTCTAAAATCAAAAATTTTCAATTTTTTATTAATTTATGCCTTTCCAAAATATGTTTTTGGGACAAAATCAAATTTGTTTTATTTTTTGTTACAAAATCAAATACATTTTTAATAAATTAATTTCTATATGTTTGTAGAGATTTCTTATGTGGTATGCTAGTGTATTGATTAAAAAATAAAGGACAGATTTTTTTTAAAAAAATTAATATATTAACAGCTCAAAAAATTTTATAAATTCATATTTTAAGTATTTGTTGAATTTATAGGAAAATAAAAGAGGAGGAAGAGTGTAGGTGAAACAGTTATGTGTAAAAAAAAAAAATGCTTTGTTTAACACATATTTCATTTAGATACCTGTTAATACTATTACTATAGTGAATAGGAAATAAATATAATATTTTTTTAATAGTCATAATACATAATACACAGAAAATAAAAAATTTAAATTTTATATTTTTAAAAGTTAAAATAAATGCACCATTTACTCGAAGCAAAGGTAAAAATTGCAAGGGACCAAAACAATTGAGTATTGAAAAATAAATATATTTCTCTCTCTCTCTCTCTCTCTCTTCAAAAAAAAAAAAAAAAGGCCTTCCTTTCAATTAGCCTTTTTGTAAAATTCTCTTGCCGTAGCTGACTTTCGTTATGTTTTTTCTTGAATTTGAGACGAAGGACCGAAGGAGACAACCAGAAAAACGGTGCCGTCCAGCACCGTCTCCAAAGCCTAGAACAAACGCGACTCAACTCACACCACTATACTCGCGCATGGCACGGCAACAATATTGGTGGTCAAAAGTGGCGATATGGTCATGGCATAGCGGCGGTGGTCGGAAAGTGGTGGTCATGCTCTGGCAGTGGGACACACTCCAGAATAATCTATATAGGAGAAGTTGAGGGTTGATATCTAATGGTCTAATGGATATAGCACCTACATGATGACGATATACATACTTTAATTTTTTTAAAAATTATCAATATTTAATGTTCATTGCATTTAATTTGAATCGAATCGTATGAATCGATCAAACATACATATATATAACACTTAATAGAAATTTTTGGGTGAAAATTATGAGGTATATGTAATTATAGGTGGTAATACCTAAACAATTTTTCTACGCCAAAGCAAGAATGAGGCGATAAAAGAACGTTTTTTAACTAGTGTAGAAGGACAAAAACTTATTTGGTTCCAGCTTTACTAAATATTACTCGATAAGCAGCACTTATTAGATCATTATTTTTGATGGACTTGTCTGAGCCAAGTTTGATAACTTTAATAATCGATAAGTTTAGTTTATTAGCAAGAAGAAGATGGACTACGTTACAACAATTTAATAACTAGGAGAGGGTCTATACAATTTTTATAACTCTTGGGTGGTTTATGTCTTTATGAATCCCTTAAATGGTCCACCAGCATCCAATATATTGCAAGGCACATGAAACCTAGATTGTTCCATTCAATCAAAAAGTGAATGTTATATAGTCTTGTCACCTTCAAAACTTTGATTCCCCCCAAATCTTAAAGAGTGTATACCTCCTTTTTTTAAGACATATATAGTGTATTCATTGGACCAAAAACTAGGCCACTATTCGGGCCAACCCCAGCCATGGTAAGAAAAATTTCGCCGAGACTTTTTCAAATATTGTACTGTAATCAAGACTCGCGGCTCTCCATATTTTAGTTAATGTGTAATTAGCTTATTACGTAGATGCTAATTAGCTTATTATTACGCAGATGCTAATTAATTATATGTACCGGACCTAGCTCAGGATGACCAAAAAATTAATAGACATGAGCACATTTATATCAGTAATGGAAAAAAAATCAGAACATTAAAAAAAGGTATTTTGTATAATTTTAATCATGATCCCATCCAAGCCTTTCCCGGTACAAACCCTAATGTAGTATTTGATTGGGCTATGAAAATTCGCATGATAAAATATATGTTTGGTTTAACCACGATTGAACGCGAATGTGTTAAGATGTATAAAATTATTTATATATCTCTATTCAATAATTTTAGAGTCCGTTTGACATGCCTGATAGAATAAGAGCTGATAATATAAGGTTTGATTATATAAAATTTGATAAAAATTTAATATTATATAGTGTTTGGTATATCACTGTATAAAATATTGTATTATATATAATATAACCAGAAAAAATATTATAATAAATATAATTTTTGAATATTAAATTTAAAATTAAAAAATTAATATAATTGTTTAAATATTTAATATAATTATTTTAGATATTTCTTATTATATATAAATATAATTTTATTAAAATTATTTATTTATTTTAATATTTTTTCATAATATAAAAAAAATGTGAGAGAGAGCGAGAGAGAGAATTTTTATATATCAAAATTCAAGCAAGCCTAATATCATATTCTTATATTTGGTTGTATTTTTATTATATAGAATTAAATTTATATTAAATATTATTTATATATTTGATTAATAAATTTTTATTCTTATATTTTTATATTAGTTTGAATAGTTATTTTATAATTATTATTTTTTTGTTAATATGGTCTTTATTTTTTATTATTTATTTAATAATTATTTTTTAATAAAATATATTAAAAAAAAGATGAAAGAGCTATATTAAAAAAAAGATGAAAGAGCTCTTATACATCAAAAGCTAATTAGACCTAATACGGTCTCCTTAGGTTGGATTAAGTTACTCATCATTTTGATGTATAAAAGAGATTTTATGAATAAACTTATATAATACGTTGATTGTACCAAACAATGAATAAGGTTATAATATATTGTATTACCTTATCCTATCATGCCTAATACGGCATGACAAACACACCCTTAATTTCTAAAAAAAAATAGTTTATGACATAATATTAAGGTTTCTATAATTAAATAGTCTAGAATCTGATATTTATTTACAGCCTATTCTTGTAAATGACAATTAAGTTTTAGCATAAGATAGAATAAACTTATACGTTATATACTCTACTTTGTGTTAAAATTTAACTTTTATTTTTTTTTTTTGTGTACAAATTGTATTTAACTTAACATAGTTTTGGTTAAAATTGTCTTAAGAATTTTTTTTTTGTTATCTCAAAAATTTATTTAATTTTTCTTGTTTGATGCAATAATCAAATGAGCTAAAAAAAACTTAAGACTAAATTGAGTCATGTTCAACCCAAGTAATATACATAATACATATGCCATTTCAGAGGGTTAAAGAATAGAAATTTTGCTGAATTTATGTGCCAAAATAATATACTATACATTTTGATATTTGAATGGGTAATTGAGTTATACTAACTTATTCTATCAAACAATCATCTTTATTTTATATAAAAAATTTTGATAAATTTTTTTGGCAATTTAGCATTACTCTTCAACAAAATATCAAACATTCTAAATTCTCTAAAAAATATTAAGTGTGTTTGGAAAATTTGTGAAATTAAAATTATTTCAATAAGCAATTAAAAGTATAATCATCTTTTTAATAATCGATAATATGAAAATCAATTGATGTTGGATATATTAATTTAAAAGTACTTTTAAAGTAGTATGTTTTGTTTAGATTATATGAAAAAAATTATTTTTCTATATTATGTTATTTAAAAGAGTATAAAATAATTTGTTTATATTATACAATATTTGATATTTAAGCTTAATTTGATAAAAACATTATAATTCTAAAATAATTGACTTTTACTTATAATTAAAAACTTCAAAAATTACTTATAATTATAAGATATTTTTTTAACTTAAAATTATAATATTTTTATTATAATTGATTTTCATTTCTTCCCAAATACACTAGATTTTTTTTCCATCAGTTTATTTTTTCTTAAAAAGTTTTTTTTTTTTTTTGGTAACAAGTTACCAAACATGCACTTATTTTGATATACTTTAATCTAAAGAATTTTATACTACAATCTAATAAAATAATATAATATATATAAATTTTGAAAAAATAATTTTAAAATTCAAATATTTATACTGATTTACCAAAATATGAATAAATATTTATATAAAAAACTTTTATACTGACAATATATTAAAATTAATTTATTATCTAAACTCTTTTCTTTTCTTTACATTTTCTCTTACTGACCTGATGCCTTTCAAAAATTCGATGGAAGTCCCAAGTGCAAGGAGATTATTATGTAGATTAATTGTGCAAGTACAAGTTGTGTAAATTAATTAAGCTAAATAAATAATTGATACAATATTATTCTTACAATATTAAATTTTTAATTTTATAAATTTGTGTGGCATAAGTGCATAACTATTTTATATTTTAAATGATGATGTATATTTTATTATTAACTTAATTTACATATTTTATGTTAATAAGATCGGTCAGCACACTTTCGACTTGTTATGCCAACTAGCAATGTCTTAATGAGGAGGCTATAGCATATCCAAAATCCAAAATTTGCCAAATTAATTTTTTTTCCTTCAATTAACATTTGATTTAAATATAAAATTTAATTTAAATACATTGATAGTGTAAAATAGTTTTACACTGTTAACTAATAGAAATAGTAAAAAGTGTCAACTTATATAAATAATTATCCATTATAATGAGGACCTACCATGATTTTTCACTTTCTCTTATTTCTATTGATTGACAGTGTAAAACTATTTTATACTGTCAGTACATACCAATTAAACTCTTAAATATAATAAATAATATAGGGAAAATGCAGGCACTCTAAAATTCTTAATTCATTTTGAATAAGTTATTATAAACTTTCAAATTTAGATTAAAAAAGTTTTTAAACTTTTCAAAACTTATAGATTGACTTTTCCTGACATAAGTTGAATTGAGAATATATTTATTATTGCGTAACTTATACGTATTCATTAGTCAATGACTACTCCTAAAACGTCATTTTATTAAGAAAAAAAGAATTTGTATTTTCATTTTGGCAAAAATCACTTTTCGTCCCATTTAGCATTTAGAATTGGATATGAAACTAGAGTTCGGAATTAAAATTAGATTTTTCAATTCTAATTTTTATATTTAAAGTAATATATAGAATTAAAATTATAATTTCATATTCCAATTTCATTGAATTAAAAAATAACTAAAACAAACCCTTCATAATTCCTAACTCATACCGCATGAATTATCTATTCTAAAACTAATTAAATGTCTCTTTGTTTATTAAAATCTATATGATTCTCTCTTTTTTCCCATTTATATATTATCTATTATATTTATTAAAATATAATATTTTTATAAGTAGTAATAATAATAATAATAATAATAATAATAATAATATCATCCTCAATTTTAACTTATTATTTTATATATCCAAATCCAAAAAAATTATTATAGTACAAAATTGTTATTTATTAGTATTTTTATTAATTTTAAATTTTGAATTATATATTTAAAAAATAAAAGTAAAGCAAACTTGAAATTATGATTTATGTTTTAATTCTTTAGCAAATTTAAACATAAAATTTAAAATTTTAAGTCAATTTTAGTTCTGAAAAAATTGGAATTAAAATTGAAATTCTATACTACAATTCTAATTCTAGTGTTCAATCAAATGGACCTTTTTCCTTTCAATTCATATATTTTTAAATGGTTTGATATTTATCTATTTTAAAATATAAAGTAAATAAGTAAACTAGATGTTACAATATATATTAATCAACGTGTAATCATATTTAAAGTAATTATTAGATCGAAGAAATTTTAAAATGTATCATCCAAATTTAAGAGTTTTTGGTAACTACCAACTACTATAAAATAAGATTACATATCTTTTCTCTCGCGATCACTCAAGTATTATAAACTCTATTTAATGCCCACTTTACATTTTCACTGTTATCCTATCATTTCATTTGCTCCATCCAAAGGGTTGTCTTGGAAATTCCAAATTAACCGAACCTCTCCACGCTATGAGGTTAGTTATTTTCATATTGTTTTTGACAAATCATTATGTGCACACTCACCCTAACACTTGTTCATTTCACATAACAATTTTCTTTTTCTGGTAATTGTTGGTTTGGAACAACAACTATGCAATACAGGAAAGAAGATTGCAACATTAACCCAACATTAGTGGCATGTCACAGTCACATTTTATTAATTTCCTCGATAATTTGGTCCTACTTTAATTTATCATAATAAATGGATAATGATCACAGTTTGGTTAGTAGTTTGGAAATTACTTACTATGGAATTTGAGTATTATTATAAATAAAATAATTAACAATACTTTTTTTATTTTCATAACTAATCAACTCAAATTAACATATATTAGTAAAAATTCAGTTTAGATATAAGTTGTTTAGATCAGAAAAAATGTTTAAATATATTTTTTTTACCTTAAAACATTTTTTTTAAAATTTTAGTCTCTAAAATGATTTTGATTTATTTTTTAAAAAATAACCTTAAATACTTTTTATGATAGAAACGACAACAACATTTTTTAAAGATCATTTTATACTTATTTTAAAAAATATAAACTTAAGCTTAATAATTTTGTTTTTTAAAAATTAAAAATATATTTAGAGTTTAATTAATATATATTGATAATATAAAATAATTTTTTACTTTCAACTAGTAGAAATAAAAAAATAAAAAATTATGATAAATTTTTTATTATAATAAATAATTATTTATATTAATTAATATTTTTTTATTATTTTTATTAATTAATAATATAAAATTATTTTATATTATTAATATATTTAAATTAAATTCATATATTTAAACTAACAAAATAATATATGGATAATTCTACATGTACTAATGAATTAAGAAGGAGGCCCGAGTGTGAGTGACACGTGGCACCAAATTCCGAGTACCATTACAATTCGAGTCTGGTTCAATAGAGAGAGAGAGAGAGAGAGAGAGAGGGGAAACAGGTCGTGTCTCTGACAGGAGAAGATCGAACATTGAATGGGGCATTCAAAAGGAATTTTCTTTTCTCTTTCTTTTTCTAAAAGAAATAAAATAAATTAAAACAATAGAAAAACACACCTTGGAAAGAGAGAGAGAAAAAAAACTGAAAAGGAAAGAGTGAGAGTGAGAGAGAGAAAAATAAAACAAATCTTTTTTGGTGTGACGAGGACGTTTTGGTTCCTAAGGGCGTCCAAGTTCTCTTCATGTTACGAATGTGGGACCCCGGTTTTCTCTCTCCCATGTTTTTCTCTCTCTGCTCTTTGCTCTAAATCCAGCTCACCCCCTTCTTCCACGAAACAACGGCGCTTTTCTTTTCTTTCCTCTTCTTTTCCCTTACATGGTTTTGTGGTTTGGCATTGTTGGAAAATGGACAAAAGCCACTGCTCAAAAGGTTAAAAGATTCCCCCACCCGCAACACACAACACAACCCCTCCAATCCATTCTCTTCTTTGCTATCAACACAAGCCTTAACAAGCCTTTTCAACAAAACGGTCGCACCCTCTTTCCTCTTGTTCTTCTTCTTGTTGGTGTTGTTCCTGTTAAAGATGGGTTCTTTTTGATTTTGGTGTTGCTGGGGGGTTTGGTGCCTCCTCTCAAGTGGGGTTTTCATTCTTTGCAATGGTGGAGGTGGGTGCAGTTTTTGTGGTTTCATGAACACACGTGTGAAAGGTAATGGACTTTGGTGGTGGTGGTGGGGGTAGTGATTTGTTGACGAAGAAAGTTGAGGAGATTCGGTTAATGTGCTGTTGGTGATGTTTCTATAACTGGGTTTTGGTCTTTCCACGGTGATAAGGGGTAAGATCTAATGAAGGTGGAGTACTTGATTGCATTTAAGGGGCTGTGTTTCTTCAGGTACTCTTTCATTTTGCTCTGCATTACTGGGTCTGTGGTTTTTGGTTTTATTTTACTTCTATATATTTTATTTATTATTATTTTGTTCTTTTTTGGGGGGGGGGGGTTCTTATACGTTGTTGTTGGGCTTTGGCTTTTTTTAATTATTATTATTATTTTTTGTTTGGCTTTGCCTTCCCCCAGGTTTAGTATGGGTTGGATTTCCTTGATTCTTTTTTTTGTTAATCCATTTTATATTTGTGTACTTTTTTTTTCTATTTTTGTTGATGGGAATGTAATCTTCATCGGTTGACACTGTTATTCACTGATTCATGCCAGTCCATCCATAGGGGTATCTGGATTGAAAGAAGGTTGAAACTAAAATTACAAGTTAAAATAGTTTAGATAATTTAATATGGGAAAATAGTTATAGATTTTTGTGCCCTTTTTTTTCCCCTTTTCCTTTTTTAAAGGATCTTATATTGTTCTTTATATTTGCTTTGGATCTTACTGAGTTTTCAAATTTTTGTTGAACCGTTGACAGGTCAAGACAATTGAAGGGTAGGAGCTATAGGTAGAAATTGTTGAAGACTTTTCTTGTTTCCTATCTCAGGTATTCACTGGGGGCATGGCTATGGCCCATTAATTTATATCCTTAGATGGATTGAAGAGCCAGCACTATATTGTATCAATGTTAAAAGCAGTGGCATCTGGGCTGTTGATTTCCTCTCTCCTCATATGTGTATCTGCTACAGATAATGGATATCCTAGATGTAACTGTGATGATGAGTCCAGTTTGTGGACTATTGAGAGCATTCTAGAGTGCCAGAGAGTTGGAGATTTCTTGATTGCTGTGGCATACTTCTCCATCCCTATTGAGCTGCTTTATTTCATCAGTTGCACAAATGTCCCATTCAAATGGGTCCTTATTCAGTTCATTGCTTTCATTGTACTATGTGGATTGACACATTTGCTGAATGGGTGGACTTATGGCCCTCACACTTTTCAACTTATGGTGGCACTCACCGTTTTCAAGATCCTCACTGCCTTGGTGTCGTGTGCCACTGCTATAACGCTTATCACTCTGATTCCTTTGCTTCTTAAAGTGAAGGTCAGAGAGTTCATGCTGAAGAAAAAGACCTGGGATCTTGGACGGGAGGTAGGTATTATAATGAAACAAAAGGAGGCTGCAATGCATGTGAGGATGCTTACTCAAGAGATTCGCAAGTCTCTCGATAGACATACGATTCTTTACACCACTTTGGTGGAGCTATCTAAAACACTGGGATTGCAAAATTGTGCTGTGTGGATGCCTAATGTTGAGAAGACAGAGATGAACCTTACTCATGAATTGAATGGGAGGAATTTTAATTCTTCTATACTGATTACTGATCCAGATGTTGTAAGGATTAAGGGGAGTGATGGAGTGAATATACTTGGCCCTGAGTCAGCACTGGCCGGTCCGAGTAGTGGAGTTTCCGGTGAAGTAGGACCGGTTGCTGCAATCCGAATGCCAATGCTACGGGTTTCCAATTTCAAAGGAGGAACACCTGAGTTAACCCAGGCATGTTACGCAATATTGGTGTTGATTCTTCCTTCTGGAGAGACCAGATCTTGGAGCAATCAGGAGCTGGAGATAATTAAGGTGGTTGCTGATCAGGTTGCAGTGGCTTTATCTCATGCTGCAATTCTTGAAGAGTCCCAACTCATGAGAGAGAAGTTGGAGGAGCAAAATCGAGCTTTGCAACAGGCGAAAAGAGATGCTATGATGGCAAGCCAGGCAAGAAACTCGTTTCAGAAAGTGATGAGTGATGGAATGAGAAGGCCTATGCACTCAATTTTGGGATTGCTTTCAATGATACAAGATGATAATTTGAAGAGTGAACAGAAACTTATTGTGGATGCAATGCTAAGGACCAGCAATGTCTTATCAAACTTGATAAATGATGCAATGGACAACTCAGCAAAGGATGATGGAAGATTCCCTTTGGAGATAAGGTCTTTTGGGTTACATTCCATGATAAAGGAAGCAGCTTGCCTTGCCAAGTGCATGTGTGTTTATAGGGGCTTTGGTTTTATGGTTGAGGTTGAGAAGTCTTTGCCTGACAATTTTATGGGTGATGAGAGGAGGGTTTTTCAGGTAATCTTACACATGGTTGGCAACCTATTGGATCATAACCATGGGGAAGGGTTTCTCGTACTTCGGGTTTTTGCAGAAACTGGAAGTCAGGGAAGGAATGACAAGGGGCGGACAACCTGGAGACCAAGCTCATCTAGTGATGATGTAAATATTAGATTTGAGATAGGGATCAACAGTAATGATTCAGAAGTCGGGAGCTCGGTTTCTTCAGGACCTGCGGGTAGGAAATATACTAGTGATAGGGTTGAGGGCAGGTTGAGCTTCAGCATTTGTAAGAGGATAGTCCAGGTGAGTTTCATAAAGTCTGTTATGTGTGTCTGCATGGATAATAAATGCATTAAGTCACTGATTTGCATCTTGAGTTGTGTGCTATATCAGTGCATTAAGTCACTAATTTTCTCTCTTCCTTCAATTTTATGGAATGCATTGCAAGATTTGTATTAATTGAAGAGATGCTGCTTTACTTACCAAAGACCTGATTTAGAATCCTAATTTCCACCCCAATGCAAGTCTGGTCTCATGAAATTGAAATGTCTTAGGTGTAGTCCTTGATTGGAGGTAATGCATGTTTAAGTATTAAGTAACATATTCAATAGTCCTTGATTACTTCTTTAATTCATGATATGAATGAGATGTAGTTTTTCCTTTTGTTTAGAACCTAGGTTTGAATTACATTGCTGTTTAACCTTGGAGTTACTGTATTCTGTAAATTATGTTTTCTTGCCTTTGATTTGGTGCTTAGTTTCTGTCCGCTATGTTATTGGCAGTTGATGCAAGGGAACATATGGTTGGTACCAAATACTCATGGTTATCCTCAAAGCATGGCCCTTGTTCTTCGGTTTCAATTGCGGCCATCCATTAGCATAGCCATCTCTGAACCTAGAGAATCTTCAGAGCGTACCGCCTCCAATTCTATATTGAGAGGTCTGCAAGTTCTATTGGCTGACAATGACGATGTAAATAGAGCAGTGACCCAAAAGTTGCTTCAGAAACTAGGATGTGTTGTAGCTTCTGTTTCTTCAGGATTTGAATGCCTTACTGCCATTGGACCTGCTGGATCTTCTTTCCAAGTCATTCTTTTGGATCTTCACATGCCTGATTTAGATGGCTTTGAAGTTGCCACAAGGATTCGGAAGTTCAGAAGCCGAAACTGGCCGATGATCGTTGCCTTGACCGCAAGCGCAGAAGATGATTTGTGGGAAAGATGCATGCAGATTGGTATTAATGGAGTCATCAGAAAACCAGTTTTGTTGCAAGGGATTGCTAGTGAACTCAGAAGAATCCTGATGCAGGCAAATAATGTCCTGTGAGAACTGAGAGTGCAAGTGAAAACATATTCAGCATCCAAGTAATTAAGTTATTATTTTGAGTCACACTCTTGGTAGAATTAGAAAACAGCACTCTTTGGCTCCCACTTGCTAGCGATATCTCAGCTTAGAAATGTTATACACACAACTTTCATAAGGGTAAAAAAAGAAAATGGTATACAAATTAGTTCCTTTCTCTCAATGTGTTCATGTTGTTATTGTCATGTATGTAGTTTCAAATAGAATACATGCATTTCAGAGTTATTGTGCCACCATATAATCAGAAGTTTTTTTTTTTTTTAAATTTTTTTTAATAAATTTCTAAATATAGCTCACTTAATGGAGGATATCAGGATTAAAATATGTACTTATGTTTGTTAAAATATGCCTGCTATGTCAACTTTTTCTATTCCTCGGATTTTTTATATTTTTGAAGTTTAATTGAAAAAAATAATAATAGTTACATACTCTGATATGCAGACCCCACTATTCCTTAATCAAATGATAAAAGCAGTGCCATGCACTGCACAATATTTCGGTTTTTGTGCTGTATTGTAGTTGAACTGTTTGCAAGCTACAGTTCAATACATATATTTATTATGTAATTTAGTTATATGAGGTTTGTGGGTCGTCTGTTTGCTTAAATAAATATTTTTCAAAAATAGAAATGGTTTACAAAGCTAATATGTATATATTTTTAATAAAGGCTATCATCATGTATATATACGACATGGTATGACAGAATAACAAATATCTCCTAAGGATTATGATACGTGTATCTAGGAATGTCATATCAACATTTGGCACACCCGAGGGATCGAGAACCTTTTCACAGCCCATAAATTTGGATAAAAGGCCTTAAAAATTATTGAAATGAATAAGTAAAAAAAAAAGGGTGGAAAAACTGAAAAGGAAATAGTAGAAACGGTAAGAATGTTGAAGTCGTAATATTGGTGCAGGTACATTTGCAAAGAGGAAAAGTCATTATTGGATTCAGAAGCTCTAATCGGTTTCCTCGTTCAGAGAATGATAACCTTCTTTCGTTCAAGGAATGGACCAGTTAATGTTGAACTTGAAACCATGCATGAACCTGGGCACGTACCGGGGACACTCGTCGTTGTCACGTGGACCCGTTTGCTTATTTTAATTCCCCTTACCCTCAATATGACAGCATACGTGGCCCAACTTGGATTTATTATTTATTATTATCTATTATTATTATATTATCCTCTACCTCCACTTTGCTTTCAGTTGTGTCAGGTTGTATTATTTGTCTTCTTGCTAGGTGTGTTAACTTTGTTTATTGTTTTTGTTCTCTCCCAACTAAGGAAAAAGAAAAATAAAATAATGTTAGGACGTGCGCAAAATAAATAAATAAATGCAAGGGGCATACCATATTTGCACATTTTTATATATTTTAATAAATTAAACTAATATGATGCATGGTGAAAGTGATTCAGACTTCCTTTGGTGTTTGATTTGTATTTTGATTTTTTATAAATATTTTTTACTAGAGGTAATTGTGTTTGAGGCACATTCAATACTAAATATAGGTATTTCTTTCGGTTATAATTTGAATCATATTTCGCTATCTTGTGAGAGATTATTATATGAATACTTTTACTATATTTCAAGTTTTATTCTGAAAATAGTTTTTAGAATACGATAATTGTATTTTGTTTGATTATTCTGTTATTAAATATAATTACTTAAAAAATCTGTAAAATAAATAATGTACCGCATAACACACTGCGTGATGCAAGACCTTGCACGTCACTTTATCGCCAATTCTAAAATAATCTTTTTTGGGTTGGGACACTTCTAAAATCTAGGATCAAAATACTGTTTTTGGCATTTTAGCTTCTTTTCATGCAATTAGGTTCGTTCCTTATCTAATTGTTACTTTAAAAGGATCACAAATTAACTTTTACTAAAAGATCAAGAAGAAAATCAATTAGGAATTGGCCACCGATGCTTACTATTAACTGCCACGGGGATGACATTCAACCCCCACTTTACAGCATAAACATTTTCTCTTGAAAATCAGAAAGGCATTAAAGGGTTTAGAAAAAAAAATAGATAAAATTCTTTATATACTTGTAGTATATTATTAACTAATAAAAATGTAATATGTATTTTATATATATATATATATATATATATATATACACACTAACCTCCCCTAAGGTTTAATATAATTATATTCGACACTCCTCTATTTATAGATAATACATTAACTAAAATGAATTAGAGAGATTATATTATTAGAGGGATACCGGATGTAATTATACTAAATCTCAAGGAGGTTAGTATAATTCACCTTAGTTAATAATATACATCTTATTCATCTTTATAAAAAGAAAATACACATTATATTTTTATTAGTTAATAATATACTACAAGTGTGTGTATATATATATATATATATGTGTTAGCACTAAAAATAATATTTTTGACTCAATTTTATGTTATTTGAAATTTTTTTTTGGGAAGAAATTTAATTTCTATTAACTTAATCTTTATTTATAAACCTTGTACTAATTATTGTTCTCTACCAACGATAATAACTGTTATTATTTCTATTTCTTGAGAAATAATATTCATTTATTAATTTCAGACATATATCTTACGTGATATAATTTAAGTATAGGTGTACGGAAAATAAAATCGATTCAATTATAATTAAATAAAAAACTATATCGCATGTGATGATGCATATAATATTAATGCTAATATTTTTTTTATACTTTGTAGGATATTATTCTGTTCCTGCTAGGACGGTTCTAAAGAGAGAATGACTGACGCAATCTATGCATCTACTAATATACTATTATTCATAGTTCAGTCTTTGGATGCCTCCCCCATTCCTTGAAGGTTTAAATTGTTTTATTATTTAATAAACAAAGCATAACTTCCGTCATGGATTAAATTATATATTAAAAACCTAAGGTTATAACACTCGTCAAGTTTCTACACTCGGAACTTCGCTGCAAGTATCGGCCCCCATATATAACAATGGTATTCATTTAGAAAATAAATATACTGTTGAAATTCCCATTATATATTTACAAACACACACGCGGCCACTAGATCCCTTGCAGCCGGACATTAATTTTATTATTATATAGCAACCTGAACTGGATGAACCTTTGTTTCAACAAAAAGCTGATAAACTATGTTTCCACAAGAGCAGATAAGACAATATCATTTATATACAAGTTCAACTTGCCGAAAACTATGATTTCAAGAGTAAATGTTTTATTTTATTTGCTTATAGCCGGTGAATTTTGTACCAGGGGCTCTGCATCGCCACCCCGAATTTCGTCCAAGTTGAATTATATATATGCCCTTTATGTAAATGTGCCAATGCACTCATGAATCTATCGACTTCTCTCTCATCCACTTGCTGGCCTCATTTATTATTGAGAAAATTGAAAGGAAAAAACAAAGAAAAATCATGACCGAAGGCACAAGGCAGCAAGTAATACTTAATAATTGAGCCCTCTAATTTGAATTCAGAGTCAGAAAATGAGATAATTTTTTCTTTTACCATGAAGTATTATTACATATTTGGATCATTTGAATTGCCTATGGAACTAATTTCTGTTTATTTACGTGACCATAGGATTATGCTGTTTGTTTTTTTGGTAAGAGTTGTTTTCATTTTTAAGACTCAACTTGTACCCTCATTTTAGAATATTAAGGTCAACTGACTCTACCATGATCCTATCTTTATGGGTAATGAGATGGTATCTTTATGAAATAGTCCAAAAATGCATGGCTACAAATAGGGTAAACATGCCTTGTTTATTTATTTGATTCGTATCATGAGAGGAAAGGTTCAATCGCTAGATGTGCATGTAGGTAAAATTGAAACATAAGAAGTCATGTAACCATTTTGTCTTTTTTAATTTTGGTCGGAGTCATGTAACCTTTTAAAATGTTGATGAAGAACGGTTTTTTTTTTTTTTTTTTTTTTTTTTCAGTCAGGGATCAAGAAACTTCAGCATAGCGTTCCGACACTCATGGACAGGCCGAAGGATAATCAATGGCGGACGGAGTACAAAGTTCAAATCATGCTTCGCTTTCATTGGGCTTAAGCCAAGACCCTTATAGACACAATTAACAGTGCGATTCTGGCCCAAACCATTTGACAAAGGATGGGCTCAGGGCTGAGACCTAAATTAAAATAAATATGCCAACAATTGGCCCAATTTTACATAAGGCTACTTTTCTAAGAATTTAATTTTGGTAACTACCGATGCAAAACGGTTTTATACTTGGATTAAATGATGCATCATTACATTATTACATGATTTAAAATAGTTTAACTGTTGATTTTATTTAACCCGCATCATCCTTAAGATTTAATGAGCTTAACATCCTGACCTTGGATGCTTGTAATGGATGTAGCCCTTTATGCTAGATGCAGTGTTGATAAATTATAAAATAATAAAGTTACACCCATGTTAATTGTGAACATCATAATTTGTTCTTCTTTTTAATAAAAATAAGAAAATAATAAAATAAAATTTTCCTCTTATTATCTTTTAGAATCTCATTCTAATTTTAAGTTTTCAACTACTTTTTAAATTTTTATCTCATCTTATCTCCAATTTTTTAATTACTTTTCAAATTTTCGGTTAATCTATTACCAAAAATCTCTCTCATTCTTCTCTATATAAAGCTAACTCCCTCACTTCAAAAAAGAGAAGAAATTCAGTCAATCAAAAATTACTTTCAATATTTTTTCATTCCTATTCCTTATCAAGTCTTAAATCATATCACTATCGCACTATTCATAACATTATCATCTTTCACAAAAATCAACCATATTCATATTCTAATCCTATAGTTGAGCTAAATCATAGTCCGTCTTCATCTTTCCAAATGCCACAAATCATGCACCATTTACCAATCCTGCATCACGACCTTCACCATCATCACGCATCATCTTCCCTCACCAATCACCATCATTGGCTATCAAACCAATAGCCTACCATCATCTCCACCTCGTTTTGGGGTGCTGTAACAATCTTCTTCTGCATCTCGATTTGGAGTTGTGAAAGGCGTTGCCTGCAATGCAACACTATCATTGTTGCTCATGTGCTTCTCTTTCATTTTATTTATCTTATTTATCTTATTTTATTTTATTTTTTGGGTCTATGATTTTGTTTTATGTCAAAACCTTTCTGATTCTTTTGCATAATTTTTTTTTCCTTTTTACTTTGGAAATTCTTTTTATAAATACACGTAAAAAGTAAGTTTTTCTTTTCTTTCTTCATTTGAACAATAAATTGAGTTTTTTTTTTCGTATCCATGCAACAATCTCTAATATTGACATATGGCTTGATCATCCTCAAGTATTATGACAATTGTAAGGATTTATTATATAGCTCATATTATTTTGAATTCTGTGCAATAATGGAATATTCTTTCTTTTTTATTTTATTTTTTAAAATAAAGTTAACTCAACACATAATTGTTTTCTACAAGAATGATGAGAGGTTTGAGTTCATTATTGTATCAGAGGATACTTAGGAGCAGGTAACCACGTCAAGCCAAAAATTAATTTTTCTTAAATTTTGCTTTTTTTACTTTATTTTCTTGTAAATAGTTGTTATATTAATTTTGTTTTCTTTTCTTTGGTCAATAATTGTTATAATTTAAAAGGGAAAAATAAGTATTATTATTGTTATTAATTAATTTGCATAATAAACCCTAGGGTAACTATCTTGAGATGGATGTATTAAGGATTAAGTGGAATTAAGTTTTCACCATTTCCTAGATATAATTAAACTCTTGAACCCAATTTTATTTTCAAAGGACCAACACTATCAAATCAAAAAGTTTTTTTTTTAATATTTAGTGGCAGTTGCATTGAATATTTTTTAAAATATTTTTTTTGATTTTTTACATAAATAAAAATTAATAACGGCTCCATTGAATATTTTTTAAAACATGTTTTTTGTTGCCTTTTGTCACAGCATTCTTCGGACACATTGTGACATTAATAGTTATAACTTTTAACTTAGTGATAAGTATTTGATCCTACATTAACCCTTTCAATGAAGGGTCAATCTAAAATTTAGTGGAAATATAAAAGGATTTCACACTTAATTGTCGACCAAAATTAATTTCTTTTTTTAAAAAAATAGTCACCTCGAAAAACTTCTTTTCTTTTTTTCAAGTTTCCATGTAAGATTTGGAAAGTGGTGGATGATACTCGTCAGGCTATTACCTATCTCGCATCATTTATATTTTTTTTGGGTCGTGAGCCATAAACCATGGTTCAACAAAAAAATTTACTATGTCATAGGTTGACCCAATTCTTGAGTAGTCCTAATAAATATAACGCACATTCTTTGCCTGTCTGAGCAATCCCGCCATAGGCTTCAATTATGAGCTTATTAGACCTTACCATTAGACCTGGCTTTATCTTAGGGAAATCAGAGAAAATATTGGGAGAGTAAAAATGTATATATAAATTCAGACCAAAAAAAAATGTGTATATAAATATAGTATTTGAAGAAAAAAATATATTAATATAACTGCCAATAAGGGTAAGGAGCACTAGTAAATAATTGTAGAAATGACGAAAATTCATTTACCAAAAAAAGAAATGACTAAAATTCAAATACTGAAGATAATTGTAGAGGGTTTTTAGTCGAGAAAGTCATAAAATAAAATTATATAACTCAGGATCAAATCGTTTAAAACTAAAAATATGTGATTTATATTTAATACAGGTAAACCAAAAAAAAAAAAATTATCATATTTAGATTGGACTAATAGTCCATTTAGATTGCTTAACTTCTCTGGTATATATTTTTTATCCCTGAAATATATAAATTTTTTAGAAGCTAAATAATAAATTTAATTTTGATAGACTATTAATATAAAAATTTCACATAATTATAATTTATATAATCATATATTATCACATAAGTAAAAATTTTAACTCTTATAATTATTACCTCAAAAGTCATATAGTAACATAGAATTGTGTTTCAAAATTTAAATTAATATTTTAAAACATTAGCTTATTAAAAAACATAATTTGTGTTTCTTTAGTATTTAATTTTTTTAAAATAATTTAAATATGTTAAAAATATTAAAAAAATAATTTTTAATTCAAAATAATACATCTAAACGACTTACAAGTAATTTTTTTCTTTTTTTCTGGGGTCATTTTTCATTTAGAAAGACGAAGCAAACTTAAATCTGAAATGCAACTTGGGCTTCAATTTGTAGGCCCATATTACATTTTTCCAGGGTAATGATGATTTGTGTGTAGAGCCCATCTCCCATTAAGGTGACCATGAATTATGAAAATTAACCATGAAGGTGATGCTTGGACGAGCTACGTCGAACTAATTACTGATTGTCCAGTCTTATATAACACTACTATAAATATATCATGTAACATTCAACGTTTTATTTTTCAATTTCCCATCAACTTCTACCAAATATACCTTATATGTGTGCTATGATGCATCTCAGAGAATTTTTTTTTTCTTTCTAAAGATAGTTGAACATAAGTACTCGACTCACCTAAACCAGTGAGGAGTCAAACAAGTATCTCAGTTACATGATTATTTGAGCAAAAAGGAAATGAAAACATCCACTGACATCATATCAGCCAAAAAAAAAAAAAAAAAAAGAAAACAAAAAACAAAAAAACACCAAGCATAGATCTCCTTGAAACCTCCCCATGGATCATGGTTTGGCCAAAACATCAGCAGCAATCAATGTAGCCATAGCACCTTCCTTTGAGATATTTGTTTGCATTCCTTCCTCCATAACTCTAACCATTTGAACTCTTTTTGTTTTGCAAAAGACACATCTCCTTGTGTGGGCCAACGCTTCATATTCTGCAGTCTGTTGAAAATAAATCTTCACTCCCAAGCAACATTGTCTCCCTGATACCACCGGTTAGCTATTTCCTTAGAATTGGATTTGATGGGAATATTTTCATCAATGGGACCAACTTCTTCAAGTAAGAATTGAATAGATTCCGCTAATGCTAAAACTTCAGCCGCCAGATCAGAATATGCAATAGTAATATCAAACAAGAAGCACTCGGGAAGAGAAATCAGACTTGCAAGTAACCTCCTGCAACATACATATTCTTTTCATGCAAATAAACCGAGCACAACCACCTAGATTCCTTCAAGAACCCCTGAGACATGCCTGCCAATGACCGAGACCCCTCATTGATATTGCACTTGTATAGATGCATCTCAGAGATATAGATAAAGATAATTGATATTCATTTATCTTTAACAAATACCTTAAATTGATCATTCACATTATCACATACAAGATAAAATGGGTTCCATACATTATTTGTACTTCAAGTCTAAATAATATAGTATGAGTTAGAAATTTTCTTCCTCATTTTTACTTCCATACCAAACAAACCTTTAAAGTGGAAATTTATTAATAATTTTTTTGGTGAAATTTAGTTTATTGATGATTTTTATTTGAGTGGGAGATAGCTCAAGTAAACATGAAATTGGAGGAAGGAAGCACAGAAGAGGTGGATCTAGCAAGGTTTGATGCGTTGAAGAGTCAGACACTGATCTAGTATGACAGGAAGAATAATTACTAGGGATAATTATCTTGGGAGAAGGTCATTAAGGACATCGACAAAAATTCAAAATATTTTCGTGCAGTGGCATTAGTCAAAAAAAGGAGGAAGGCAATGGTTCAGATCAAAAAAGGAAGAAGGATTATTAATTCTCCAAGAAAGATTAAAATGGAGGTGAGGAATTTTTTTAAGAAGCTATATAAACAGAACTAGATGCCAGAATTTTAGTTTTAGCAAGATCTTGATGAGAAAATCTCATAACAAGAGGTAGAAGAGCTTGAAATGATGCCTACAAAGAAAGAGATCAAAAATGCAGTTTGGGATTGTGAATCCTCAAAAATGCCATGTCTGGATGGTTTTAACTTTAACTTTGTTAAGAGGCGCTGGAGGTTCATCGAAAAGGATTTTGTTAAGTGTGTAGAGGACTTCTTTCATGAGGGATCCCTTCATAGAAATGCAAACATGACGTGGGTTACATTGGCTCCAAAAAGGGATGATGCTATGGAGATCAAACACTATAGATCGATCAGCATGATTGGTTGTGGCTATAAGGCCATTGCAAAGGTGCTTGCAAATAGGATGAGAAGAGTTATGGGTGTATTGGTGAGTGAAATGCTGACTGCTTTTGTGAAAGGAAGGCAGATTCTTGATACCGCCCTCATTGCAAATGAGGTAGTTCATTGGGTCAAGAAGAGAAACAGAGAAGGGAATATAATATATGAAGCTTGATTTTAAGAAGGCATATGACTTTATTAGATGGGTCTTTGTGGATCAAGTTCTTGAAAAAAGATGGAGAAGTTGGATTTGGTGCTGTTTGTCCACAGATGAAATGTCAGTAATTGTTAATGATTCTCCCACAAAGCCTTTCAAGATGGAGAAAGGGTTGAGACAAGGCCGACCCTTTATCACTGTTCCTTTTTGTTTTGGTTGCTGATGTGCTGGACAAGTTACTGATTCGAGTGGTGGATTTGGAGCTGATTAAAGGGATTAGCATTGGGAGACATGGAGTGACACTATCACACTTTGCAAACAACATCGTCCTTTTTGTGCCATCAGGTAAAGAGTTATTGATGAATTTTAAAAGACTTCTTAACTGTTTTGGGGTGATGTCTGGACTTATGATAAATTATGATAAATAAGCAATTATACCTCTTAACTGTGATCAAACATTGGTGAATGAAATGAAGCTGTCCCTGAGATGTCAGATCCTTTCTTTACCTATTAAATACTTAGGTATCTCGCTAGGTGCTAACCCAAGGAAGATAGACACATGGGAACCTATTATAGAAAAGATTAAGAAGAAGTTATGCCGCTAGCTAGAAAAGCAAATTGCTATCTCGTGCTCGCAAGTTAACTCTAATTAAATTAGTGCTTGTTAGCTTGCCATTACATTACTTGGGCATTTTCAGAATACCTAAGAAGGTGATAAGGAAGATAAATTCATTCCGGAGTAATTTCTTTTGGGGACTCAAGGATAGAGGAAGATATATTCCATTGGTAATATATGATATTATTAAGAAGCCTAAGAAACTAGGAGGCCTTGGAGTAAGAGACTTAGTAGTGAAAAATTTAGCTTCACTATTTAAGTGGTGGTAGAAATTCTCAATTGAAGGCTATCCACTATGGAAGCATGTTGTTTGCGTGTGTAACAACATAGACATGGAGACACCCGTAACAATAAAAGGAAGTGACAAAACTAGTGGTCCTTGGGCTGCCATATCTGGAATAAGGAGTTTGGACTAGCATATGGTCCATATTACTAATAATGGAATTATGCAAAAAGTTGGAAATGGATAGAGCACAAGATTTTGGGAGGATGTTTGGCTTGGAGATTTAAGTCTAATGGAGTAGTTCCCAAGGTTATATTCCATGTCTATCCAAAAAGAATATGTCATTACGAATGTGGAATCTGGGATCGGGGTTCATGGGTTTGGAATCTTTAATGGAGGAGAATCTTCTTTCATTGGGAAACACTTTTATTTTCTAATTTGTAGGTGCTATTGCAGCAGTTTTAGCTTGTGGAGGATGTCCAAGATAAAGTGTTTTGGCAGTTTCATAACTCGGGATGCTTCACGGCGAAAGGCTTCCAAGAAGAATATTATAAAGGAGTGGATTAGATGCAGCAACACAACTCGGATATCAACAAGGTCCGGAGAAAAGTGGCACCGCCAAAAGCAGAATTGTTTTTGTGGCTGGTTTTGCAAGGAAGAATCAGCACAAAGGTCAGGCTACATAGTCTAAACTTGATATCCAATTCTGATACAAGATGCATATTTTACAATCAGAAGGATGAGGATCTTTTACACCTACTATTTAATTGTATTCATGTTTGGAGATTTTGGTGTCGTTGTTGGAATATATGCGGGATGAATTGGGTTATGTCAAATGATCCGAATACAAATTTTGATTGTTGGTTATCAACTCTATTTAGGGGGGAAACTAGAAAGAAATGAATTCTATGCTTTTATGTCATCACTTGGTCAGTATGAAAGCTGAGAAATGACATTATCTTCAATGCAACAAATGTTACATGCAGTTCCTGGTGGAAATAGAGCAGAGGTACCGGTTTTGGATGCAATCATAGTATCTTGATCACTGAATTCTGCACTTTGTCCCTGGTTAAGCATAACTCGAAGGAGTTGGGAGTGTCTTAGCTTCTAGATATTGTTGTATGGTTATTTTGCTGATTTTCTTACTACATTGTAGTGTGTTCCTGCTTCCCCTTATGGGGTTAACCCTTTTGTAGTTGAATAATAAAAAAAAATAATATGAATAATGCACACAAAATTTCGAACTCAAAGAAGAGAAAAGTCTCTTACATTACACATAATTTTTGTTATTTTATTTGTTCCATGAGTTGAATTTTGATGTTCTAACAGTATATTTTTACACTGTTATCCAATCATATCATTCCATTTGTATGACTATTCAAGTTATTGATGTAAGAATTAACCACATTTGCTGATATGGCAATATATAATCGAATTATACTATCAATGTATCAAAATTAAATCCTTTGTTACATGTCACTACAAAAATAAAAGTGTGTTGACATGTGTATTTAACTATTCATCTTAATTTATGTTAAAGAAGGATATAAGAATAATATAATCAAAATAATATATATGCAAATAAAATTTTTAAGCATCGGCAATGTTCATGTGAGGTCCAACAAAATTTCAAAACACTACTTTCTGCAGTATATTTGGTTTATTTATAGTTTTTCAAATTGATATCTGAAGTTGCATTATCATATAAGATTTGAAAGAATGATCTTCGACTAAATGATCAAATTTATCCTCTAAAAATTATGTAGAATATCAAATTAGTTCTTTAAATTTTTTGACATTTATTAGATTCTTTTTTTTTTTATTTGAGCTGGACATTAATTAGAATCTTTATAGTATAAAACATTTGTCAATTTAAGGATTAAATCAATATCAAAATATATATTAGAGGATTAAATTGATGTCCATTTTGAATGTTGAAGGAACAAAATTGATATCCAAAAACTTTAGAGGATTAATTTAATTTCGTGTATATATTTGAAGGGCTAATTTAAGTGTTGACTCAATAATCTTATATTAGGAATTAACATTTGGAACGCAATTATTTATTTCTTGTTCAAAGAAAGCTTAGCCAGGAGTAACTACCAGTAACAATCTACTCCAAACTTTTACCGGTTCAATTGACTAAACTTATTTTCTAACAATTCATACTAATTTGGTGAAATACAAGTGCACCCAACGGCACTGCATGAAACCTTAATTTAAGGAAACGAAATTATGGATACTCTGACCGTTGAAATTCAATTTTTTCCTTGAGAAAAACAAGAAATAGTTCTTAAAAAGCAAGAATAAGAAGATTAGTCTGATTATGATTGGTGCGAGACAACAGCTTAACTATGGTGACTTGAACTTCGTACCTAACCGTAACAACACATTTTCTAAATTTTGTTTCCTTAAGGATGCTAGCACACGCTACGTTGTACGTAGCTTCTTATTAATTTCATATGACTCTATATTTTAATGATGGAGTAAAATAATTTAAACAATGATTAACTCATCTAGTTAATATAAAATCCGAATTAGATGGGCAAGACCTGTTCTCGGTCTTTGCGATTAATTATCTTACGTACAACGGCCATAAAAAGCCAAAATAGGTCTCAAATGCCCCCAAGGGAGGACAATGCACAAATTGCATTAACTTATTTGATTATTATATTCAAACCATGATTGTGACACCCCCTTCAACATGATAGTGGTTGTGTCTATAGTATACTATATATACAATAAAGATTATTAAGTTAATCACGGCACCAAAAAGTCATATTATGCAAAATCAATTTACATGCATGGAATACGATGGGTTCAGAACCTCCAACACATTGTTCCAACATGTTACATGTTTTTTCATTTGTTGGTCAACATGTTGAGCTGGCAATTGGTGGGCCTTACTCAATTTCTCTGCTATTTTCCCTCCAAGACCAATTCAAGGATCGTTAGGATGCCGTCGTGAGCCTTATTTTGTAGTGATGTTTGGTTTGTTTACGGCAAAGAACTGGATCCATCTTATAAAAATTTTCAACTCATTGATCGATTGATGAAATTTATGTTCAAGATTTACACTTTAAAAAATAATTATGTGTATCGAAAAACTAACTTATACATGAAAACATGTGAACAGGATATGGCCTACAGAAGTCAATTGTCTGTAATGTGAACTTAATTTTAAATGAAATAATTTTCAAATAGGTTTCATGTCAAAAATGAAGTCCTTTTTTTTAAAGCTCACAATTTTTTTTTTTTGATATATTAAGCTCACAAATATATAACGCTATCTGATTTTCTTTTAAAGAGTCAATATTGATACATTATCAGTATAAAAAGTTTAGTATTATCATTCAATCATATGATTTGCATGTATGACTTTGAGATATATATATTTTTTTTATACTTGAATTCGTATAGGCTCAGAGCATGTGACCTTGAGATATTGATTATAAGAGTGAAATATTTTGTTGATGTAATAATATATAATTAGATAATTATATAAAATTTTATTACATTACAAATATGTCAAAATTATGTGGTGATTATTTTGGTCCATCCAATAGCTGGATAGCATCGAAACATACTGCGATATGGCAAATTTTTATTGGCCACTTTGCCTACGTTAGTGTCCGGTCAGCATATTTAAAATAATAAGATTATTAATTTTTTATTTATAATATAATCTCTAAATTTTTTTAACAAATGCACTAACTTAATGGCTTCTAATTTATCTAAATTCCTAAATTACACAACCCTGATCGTATTTTCTCATGAAAAAGTTATGAACCCTTGTTGCAAGCCTTCATAAGTGATTCCCCGCCGCCGCACTACAATACCAACTACTCATCACTTCCATGACAATAACGTTTTTCCCGAGTAAATATGTTTTTTACATTGGCTAAACAAACCAAAGGAAAGAACATAATGATAGTGCGTTTATAGCAAAATCTTAAGGCAAGCACCAAATAACTAGCACTGATTCCCTTATGCCATGAATTCACCAAACGTTGCTAAACAACTAGCACTGATTCCCTAATGCATATATTAATTTATGTTTTAGGAGCAATTGAATATTATCAACAGATTCTTCATTATGTTTGGATAAAAAAATGCCCTCGTTGTGATGAATAAAAGAACTGGCAGACTGAAGTAATAGAAGGATGTCCAAAGAATCTGGTTCGCAAACAAGACTTTAATCATGGTCCATGCTCCGAGCAACACCAGAAATCAGTAATGGGTTTGCACCAAACATTCACAACTTGTTGATAAAAAATTAGGATTAAGGTTGTGTAATTTGAGAATTTGAATAAATTAGAAGTTTAGTATAAATTAGGAATTTCATTAACTTCGTGTATTTGTTAAATTTTTTTTGAGATTATATTAAAAATTAAAAAATTAATAATCTTAATATTTTAGGTATGTTGCCTGGACGCTGACATAAACAAAGAGGCTAATAAAAATTTATCACGTCACGGTATGTTTTGGTATCATCTAATTATTATATATACAAAAATTAACACCAAATTTTATTTCATTTTTTTAACTATATTTTGTTGCAACTTGGCCAATATAGAATATAATAATAAGACGAAATTAAAACCACGTGATCGCACACTGTTTCTAATTAAGCCGGTACTTTCACAGTCGGGGAGCGATAATAACAGGAAAAGAAATGAGTTGAAAGATTTGAATAAACGCGAAAAAGAGGAAGAGCTTAAAAGAAGCAGAGGGGAAAAAAAGGGTGGAAGCCGTCATTGATTTTCTGACCTGAATATAATATGTGCTAAGAAGTTTGACCGATATTTATAGTTGCATGATGTTCAAGTATTGATGCATGATATAAAAATGTTGCGAAGACCTTAATTCACGAACCGAGTTTTTTTTTCCTTTCAAAAAGTACCTAATTTGAAAATCAAATTTTAATTATTGATCATTTAATTTTATCGTTGGTTGCATGAATTAGATAATTTTATTTATACTCTATATCTGTCAATTTCTTTCTCCACACTAAAAGTCCATTTGGTATGAAATAACAATAGAATAGAAAAAAAAAATCATGAATCGTTGTTTCATCCAGTTTTATTAATAAATTTAATTTATAAAATGTTCACCTTCATTTTTATTCCAATACCAAACTAACCTTAGTATTTTCCTGATTTTTGGGCGTTGTGACCCATTTTGCTACCAAAAGAAAATCTTAAGGCTGTGCCATTTCAACATGAATTTTTTTTTGGCCAACCAATATAAATTGAATTTGCAATTTTTATTTTCTTTTTACTAAACTACCTATTTGACTTTTAAAGATACATGTAATATCAATTTAGTTCTCTAAAAACTTGTAAAGTCAAATAAGTCTTTTTCTATCGATGCAATTTTAGTTAGTTCAAATGCAATTGTTATTAACTAATGAGAGTTGAGTGTAGTGCTAAGCTAAATGCATTCTAAAGTTAAGGACCAAAATTTCAATATGTTTGGTATAAACGACCAATCTTCGGAGTCCATTGGATTCCAAATAATTTGACTTGACTAGGTTATTCTACTATAGGAGCAAAGCTTTCTCAGTGCTAGTTTATTCCGTCCACAGTACTCGAATCCATTTCTTTATTTCAGGGAAACAAGTAAATACCTTAATGACACGTCAATGCAATTTTCTTTTTTCATTCAAGTTTTTTGTTTGCTTGTCGACAATGAAATGGACTTCCAATTAGTAGACCCAAGCGCAAATTCATAAGAAAAAGGAAGATTTGAGGCATTGAAAGTGACATATGAAGTTGGTGTAAGTGGTGTGTAGGGGTGGGAACATGCTAGGTCGGATCAGGCTTTACCCTTAACAAGCCAGACATGTAATATTGTAATTTTTTGGCTTGAACTTGGTCTATGGCCTATTATAGGTTATTTTTCCAGCCTATGCCTGACCTATTCAAAAGCCTGGCCTGGCCTAAAGCCTGTTTGGGCAACTTGATAAATTTTCATAATGTCCTGCCTCCTTTACCCTTAACTCTATATTTTCAATCGTGTCATCATCTTATTAGAATTTGTTTCTTCATAGTAAATCACATAGAAGCTAAAATACCATTTTGAATATGAACAAAGAATATACACAAACAAAAAGTTAAAACATTCTTCACCAGAACAAAATCATCAGAACAAGTATGAGACAATATTCAATAAAAAGAATTACATGCTCTTATATGACTTCAACTATGATGTTCTTCATCAAAGGTTGCTTTTGAGGAAGCGAGTTCACAACATAGCATAAGCCAAGCCCCCTCTCGACACGACAATGATCTAGTGCAGCAGTAGTCTTCCTTGGCAGTGGTCAGGTGTGGCATGACAATGGTGTGGCACGGCATGGTCTGGGACAGCAATGGCTTGATGTAGTGGGCTGCAGCATAAGATGAGTGGTGGTGGTTGAAGAAGGAGAGATGTGATGGAATAATAGGGTGGAAGATAGGGGTTGAGGGAATGAGAATGTAGCGTTGCAAACTAAATGGGAGAAAGATGGGGGCACAAAGTAAAGGAGAGAGGGATGGGGAAATTAGGGTTTCAAATTGAACTTTAAAATGAGAAAGTTTCAACGTTCAAAAATAAAAATGGTACACAATAATAGTAAGAAGACATGGTAGCATGGTAGTCATATGGTGTGCAACTTAAGGTAAGGGTGTTGGGTTCTAGTATTGCATTTTATATTTTAGTAATTTATATGCTATATATACGCATAACTATAGCAGGCTGGCCTGTTGGACATTACAGGCCTTATAATAAGCTTAGACCTAGCCTATTAAAGTTAATAGGTCTTGTTTTTAAACAAAATGCCCTTGAACTAAACTTGAGAGCTTTCTCAAATGAACTTATAGATTGGGGAATGTTTGTTTGAGTTTATATAAGAAAAAAAATCTTCTAAATAATATATAGATAGGCGTAAAAGATTTTAAGATGATCAAATTGTAAGAAAATGTAGATTACATGATGTTTTGAGGGCCAAATAAACCTTATTTGTTGTGGTCATAGGAGAATTTTCAGAAATTTGTGAGAAGGGTCTATTTAACTTTTGTTTTCATTTCCCATTTTTTCATTTTTAGGATTTATGAAGTAAATAATGAAAATAAAAAATAAAAATAAAAATTAAGATTTTTTTTTACTATTTTCTTTACAAGATCTTAAAAATAAGAAATAAATTGAAAATAATGTGGCATTTTCATAACTAAAATCGAGAACAGAAAATAAAAATAAGATATGAAAACATAGATTGAATAGGCCCTAAATTTTTGCCTGTAACTCTAACTCTTTCTCATTGTAGTTAAAAATAGGATAAGCCCAATACTCAACTGAGAGAGGACATAGCCCTATATGAACATAACCTAGTGTGTGTTTAAAAAAACTGTCAGATTAAAATTATTTCAATAATTATTTATTTGTATAATCGCTTTTTGATATAGTCGATTATACGAGAATTAATTTATATTTGGATACTTCAGTTAAAAAATAGTTTTAAGATAATTAATTTTATTTGGATATGAAAAAGGTTACTTTTATATAGTAAAATTATTAAAAAAGGCATAAAATAATTGTTTATACTATATAATATTTGATACATAGGGTCAATTTGATAAAAATATAACAATTCTAGAATAATCAATTTCTGCTTATAATCATAAGCTCCAAAAGGTTACTTATATTTATAAGTTATTTTTCAATTTAAAATTATTAGTTTTTGATTAAAATCTATCATCAGTTTTTTCGTAAATAAAATTAAGTTTTCAACAATAGCATTTTTTGGGGGGAAGAAAAGCTATTATGCATGGTTCCTAAACATGCTATGATCTTGTCATCAAAAGTCTATTAAGTTAATGCCTACATTGTTATCCACATTAATCAATGATTAGATGTCCAAGTTCAAAACAAATGAATCTATTAAGTAGTTAAGTTATCAATTGGGGATTGAGTATTGTCTATCCTTATTTTCTAGGTATTTTCAATCCTTTTTTAAATTGCTTTTATTTTTATTTTTCTAAAATATCCTTAATAGAAAAGATGCATTCAACTTATAATTTATTGTCATCCCTATATTCTAAATTTTTAATGAATATTAATATTAAATATAAAAATAACCATAATTAATTCAATACATTTTAAATAAAATTAAGCTATTAAACCTAGTCAATATTGTGAGCCCAGCTCTTTTGTAAGATTAAAGTATCATTTTGGTATAATTCTATCAAACATATTTCTCTAACACCACCTCTATATATATATATATATATATATATATATATATATATACTAACACAATTTCTTTTGCCTTTTTTTTTTTGGGGTCTTTCTAATATTTGTCTCCTGTCAAGCACTACAAGACGAAAGGTATACTAATATTTTTGGAATTATTGATATTAATTTTTCATCATTCATTTTCTATATATGATCAAGATTTGTGATGTATGAGGAGGTGGATTATAGTTTTGTTTGATGTTATTTGAGTTCTGCTCCAATTTGGTTAAAGTTAATCGTTTTTAGGCCGTGGGTTCAATTACAGTTTTTAATATTCAAAGTTAATTGGCATATTCATAGTTGTTAAAACTTAATTACAGTTATTTATTGGGTTGACCCGACCCGGTTTGAACCTATTGTGGTAGAAATATTTTGATCTCAAAAATTGTGATTAGTGGGATTCAAACATGGACAATAAGGCACGCTTCACTACCAGTAAGCCATGCAATTTGTTGTATTATAATACGACAATAATAATATATATTATATATTTATTTGAATTATATCATATTTTTATATATTTATTTAATGAAATCCGGTTCAACTAGTGACCCAGTGCCTTGACCGGGTCAATCACCGATCCGAGTTTAATAATTGTAGGTATATTTATTAAATAAAGAGTTTAATTACTATATATTAACAGTATAAAAGAGTTTTACATTGTCATTCAATCAAATGCTTGTGTTTGTATAACTTTTATGTTTGGATTGGTAATAAGTAATGGAGTGGAGTAAAATAGAGTCCAAGAGAGTGGAATGGAATGGAGTGAAGTGGAATAATTATTCCACTCTATTGTTTGGATAAAATGGGATTCCACCCCAAACCTCCAAAATTGGAAGGAACAAAAAATGAAAATTTTGGTGGAATAGGATGAAATTTATTCCTTCACTAACTATCCAAACAATGGAAGTTCATTACATTCTCTTGGGCTCTTTTCCACTACACCTCAAACCACCAATCCAAATATAAGGTAGTGGGTGATTAAGTCAAATATTTTTATTGATATGACAATATATGATTGGATATTTATGTAAAATTTTTTTATATTAATAGTGTATACAAATTAAATTATTAAATAAAAATTTAAAATATAAAAATGACAATAGATTAAAAATGACAATAGATTATAAATTTAAGACTTCTATTTGGGTACAAATAAATTAAAGTTTATGTTGAGTTTTAATCTAAAATTAAGACATACATCTAAGCTCATTGAATATTTATAGAAGTATTTACAGATTATTTACCAATAACGGAACCTAAGTTTTGAACAATATCATGACAATTCATGACCGAAAAGGCAAACACCTGAGCTAACCTTGTTGCCATTTACGACAGCTTTTAAGGGTATTTTAGAAAAATAATAATAAAAGTAATTAAAAAGGAGTGAAAATAAATCATAAGGAGTGATAATAATTTCTCTCTATTGATTGGACTTCAAAATTACATTCTAATTTAAAATATATATTAGCACGTTTTTAACAAAATAAAAGTCCACAACTAATTGTAGCCAAAAGAATTATAAGATAATTGTAATAAAATATTTTTATAAATTAAAAAATGTTTTAGTATTTCTTATAAATTAAAGAAAGTAACTTTTGAAAAAATAAAATAAGAAACTACGTTATAAAAGTATTTTTCTTTTAAGATTGAGCTAACATATTCTATATATTTTTTGATTGTTAAATAATGGACAATTTTGAGAGTTCCAAAATTATGGATCGTGCACTTGTTTGTGTGTGTGTGTGTGTGTGTTTTAAAACATTTTTTTGTGTTGATTGGCGGTTGCTGTTCAAATTCTAAAATATATTAGGCCAATTTGAGGATCGAGAGTAACCTTAAAATTGTATGGAAAGTACGGAATTCGTCTTGATTAATGCGAAAAAGTTGGCTCCGATGATATTCTGATCGGATAAGTAGTCAAAAGATGGGTAAATAGCACAAACTCGTTGGGGGTTTTTAAAATAGTATTTAATTCCATTTTTATTTAAAAATTGCATTCCACTTTATTATAAGAATATTTTAATAAAATATTCTTATTTTTTTAATTATGGTTAACCCAACATGTTAAAAGAAAAAAATCAATTTTAACATAGTCTCATTCCTTAATTACTATTTATCCTCACCAATATTTATTATATCTCTTATTAAAAATTAATAAGAAATAAGGTAAATTTCGTCTATCTTAATTTTCTCTATAATCTCATTCTTTTAGCAATTTTTTTCTATTTTTTAAAAATATTTACATGCCTTTTATTTTCTGAATTTTTTTACCTTTTGAATTCATGAAATTTATTGAAAATCTATGAGATTCAATGAAAGATTATTGAATGCCTTAGAAAAATGCTTTTATAATGTTCTAATTTTTTTTTAAATAAAAAAGATATATTTCATGATTTTAATTAATGTATAAAGGGGGCTAAAATAATTTTATAAAGTATAATTCAAACAATCTTTAAATAGGAATTTAATATTCATGATCTGATTGAACAGATCGAAAAATTATGATACTTACAAAATAAATTTTGAAGGTTCAGTTTAGTTTTAAAAAAATTGATTTATTTGTAGGTAAAATGAATAAACTATCTGCATAAAAAGAAAGAGAAAAAAAATGAGGAAATTATCGTCTTCTTCTTTTTTAATGTTGTGAGAGAGTGAATTATCTCTATAACTAGTTGAAATTTTTTATTGAACTTAATCAATATAATTCCATATTTTAGAGCATCTTAAATAATGAGAATATAGAGAAAATTATAAGATAGAAGAGTTTTACTTTTTTTTTTGTGAGTTTTTAATAAGAGATATAACAAAGGTTACTAAGAGTAAATTGTGATTGAAGAATGAGACCATGTAACTTAAGGTTGGTTAATTTTTTTTTAATATTTTGGGTTAACCATGATTAAGTAAGTGAGAATATTTTGTTAGAACATTTTTATAATGGTGTGAGGTGCAATTTTCAACCAAAAATGAGATTAAATGCTATTTTATGAAATTTCAAGAGAGTTTGTGCTATTTACCCTAAAAAGAAAGAACATTATGCTTTATTTTAAAATTTCCCAAAACCTGCCTTCCATAGCACATGCCTCCTTTTCGCACTTCTAGAGTCGAACTCATGACCTTAGGTCTTATACCAATTATAAAATTAAGCACTTACTAGTAAATCAAAAGTTATTTGTTACTCAAGATACAATATTTATTACTTAAGCCCATTGGTCTTTTATCAAGGGTCATAGCCCGATATGACCCTGACTTTAATTGAGCGTTGCCAAGCAGGATGCTAGTCCATGACCAGCACACTTCAATCATATATAAAAATTTAATTCAATTTTTCTATTACTATATACTGATTTATAATAAATTAGATATATTGAATTCAATTCATATTTTGGATATATAATATATTACTCATGTTTAGGCTGTACTTCAGCATGCAACACTCCAAAAAATAATAGCAAAAAATTCAAAATATAAATAATTTTAGTTAGATGAATAAGATATTTACTCATAAAAAAATACTTAACAGATTGCTTAGATAATTATTTATTTAATAAATTATGGATAAATTATATCTTTTATACTTTTTTTCATTGAATCGTATAGAAATTAATAACTTACTTTTTGTTAATTCATCTATTTTAGTCTAATCTAAAATTTTTCCAACCCGTCGATTTTTTACCGTAGCTGTAGTCAAGCATTGACACATATGCGCCGATTCCTCCAAGTAACAGATCGATTAAAGTTAGCAAAATAACTAAACCCAAGAGCCTAGGAAAATGAGTTGCTATTTGTACAATTTTTAAATCGATAAAAGAAAAAGTAAACTTAAATTACAACACTAAATGTTAATTTAATACAAAAATATATATATTTTGTTACTAGGACAATTTTAATATATCCATTAAAAGCTACAACACAATCTTGATATTGATATACGTTGCTACTGGGACCATTTTAGCTTAGTATATTTAATAGTTGCTATAGGAACTATGTTAATATATTTAAAAGCTCCTGCTGGCCTACATTTTGCTAACAGGGGACAAGAGTTAATGCGTCTAAATCAAGTATTGTTTGAAACGATGTGACGGTGACCATGCTGTTCAAAATTACTTTAATCTCATATTATTAGGAAACCTAAATGTGATGGATTATAATATATTCATAAAATTATATTATTAAAAAGTTACAACAATGAACGTTTTTATTTTTAATTATTTATTTTGTCTTACACAAGAAAGAAGCTGTCCCATATTAAATAGAGTTAGTTACACAGACCAAATTATGCTTTTGAGCTATATCAAAAATCAAGTTTTCAATTAGTGTATTAAAGTATGGTCATTTTTAATGATTATTGCTAGGTTTTTATTTAGCCTTCTACATCCCTCTTAATGAGGTTATGAGTAAATGTAAAATTTAAACTACACAAGAGTCTGCGCACGGCAAGACCCTCAACACAATATTAACTTGTGCTAAAGAGAGAAAAATTTTTAAAATAGAATTTTTGTTTTTCGAAAAATACTTAAGCACAATCAAAGCTCCTTATTTATATAGGCTCACATCGGCAACGCAAGCGATGTGGGGTTAATAATAACATCGAAATAAGAAAAAAAAAAAACTAACATTAATAACAATTTTAGTAATATAGGACTACTAATAACATGGAAATAAGAAAGAAGAAATTAAAAGAGAATTGATAGAGGGATGCATAAATAGTAGAAGTATATGCAACATATACTAAAAAGTGAAAAAAATAATGAAAATGCTTATATGATGGGTCTCATATAATTATTACTATTTTTATTCAAAATTTTTTTCTTTAGAAACTTACCAACATAAGCAGTGCATACGCTCATAAGTTTTGTAAAAAAAAAAAGAACTTATCAGCATTTTTTAACAATACGCCTGTAAGTTTCGCATATATGTATACAAAACGTAAAACTTACAAGCGTATTATTGAAAAATGCTAATAAGTTTTGTAAAAAAAAAATAAATAAAAGTAACAATAATTATGTGGGACCGATTATCCAAACGTTTTTGTCGCTTTGCTCACTTTTTTCTTATACGTCCCGTATTACGTCGCAAAAGATGCGTTCCCCAAATATTTTTCGAACTAAAATAATAATCATATTTGACCTTGCAATCCATACACTCCATATAATCTGCAGCCATGCACTCCGAGTCACTTAATCAAGCTATTTTTTATTTGATTCGCTTATTTATTGGGACTTCTGTTAATATTTTTTTCTAACATATGGTTGTACCTTTTTTTTTTTCCCATAGTAGTTTACGGGGTGAAAAGCAAACAAGAGAACACTACACACCTCCTCTATTGAAGGCTACCCCAGCAAAATCTGGCCAAAGGAGATGTCTAAGGCCTTGAGGTGGAACCTCAAACATCGTAGTACCGAACCCACAAGGGTGCCCCATATTTGCACAAGCATCTGCAATGCAATTTGATTCCCTATACACATGGATCAAGTGCACCTCCCAAGCCCTGTCAATGAGACTTCTGATTCTATCAACAACTACCTAAACATATGGTTTTACCTTAGATGAATTTATATCATCAATGTTCTCCACCAACTTTTAGCTAATAATTTGTTTTCCTAATCTTATTATTCCTTACATGCTAATCAAGTTAACGAGAAGCAAGAGAATTTTCATGGTTGAATTCTCTACTTTTTAAAATCTCTCTAATAATTATCAATTCATCATCAATAGTTTATCATTTAATAATATAGCATCCAGTTAGCAGAAGACAAGTGTGGGCCCAATTTTTATTTATTAAAAATCCATGCAATTAATTTGAATATGGATGGTGTTCTAGACCAATTTAAACATTGAAGTATAGATGTATATTAGAAAGTAGCTTGACATATGAAGAATGCACATGCTCAAGCATTTTTACCACTTGATGCTGCATAATGAGATCTATAAAGTATTCATGTTCGATCGTAGCTTTGATATTGGACCACATTTGTGAGCATGGAGGAGAAGCCAATGGTCCCTATTATCGCTGTAGGAAAAGTCTTCAACATAATGAAACAACAGTGATAGTGAAGTTGATAAACACGGAGCCACATTAGAGGGTACCCTTTTGTTGACACCAATCGAGATCTAATAAGGCCCATAGTTTCAACCAACACATCTTCTATACGACAGCAATATATTTGCCTTTGTAACATATGAAGATCCTATTTAACTCTAATTGGTTCTGGGAAAATTAGGTTAAACTGCATTTTATTGGCCGAAGAAGATGACGTGTACTCCATGACAAGAATCAACTATAGCTAGGGCTAGAACTTCAAAGTAAAGCCAGTATTTTCCGGGATTTTCCTTAGGTGATGTCTGAAACTACCCCACCATAACAAGTCCAATTCAACTCTCACTCTCACTTTTATATAAAAGGTTTAATGGGGTGGTCGACATTTCATTAATGCAACTAATTAGTGGATTTCTTTAAATGCAATCCTAGTTTGATTGCCTTCTCACAGTATCAAAGATAGGTGGTTGAAAGTGGTGGCATGCTTACACTTGGAAAGCCAAATAGAACAAAAGGAGAATATATTTGTTTTTAAATATCCTAACATGGGGAACGATTATCTTATGGAGAGAGCTCGTAATTATTGGATTAAAAGAGGGGCCCATCAAAATTGTGACTTCACCTTTGGAATGTTGCATCCAAGTTGCTAATACCATTGAAATTAAATAATCAAGGATTAGGAACTATGGCACGTGAATCCATGTGAAGATGGGTCCCGAAAGTTGCTATGCCTCTAGGATACCTTGAACGCTATTGTTGAACATCTTTTAAAAGGGTTAGATCAAATTATATGATCTTAGTAAAGTTTTGGTTGAGCTTTAATCAACTTTGGAAAATCTAGGCTGGGACAAAGAAATTTTGACTGCCACAATATACCTGTCTTCAAGTTAGAAGGAAAGCTAGTGCTAATCGCAAGAACTTTAAGAGTACGAAATCTTCCATCATCTGAGAACCGGTTTATTAGCTTATCATTATAGGGTGCTGAAAATATATATCAGCACCGCCCTTAGATCTGCGACTAGCTCGATAAATTGAGTTTCATGCCATATTTTATTTATAATGCAAAGATTTGAAACTTACTAAAATCATCCTGTCGTACAAATCAACACAACATATATAATCTTCTAAAGAATAAAAGCGTGCACTTTTCACACGGTATTAGTGATTTTCGAGTGTAAGATGGTTAAAATCAACCCATCAACGAAGAAAATGAACAGCTTGGGTTTTTAATAGCGGCAAGAGGACAAGTTAATATTTTGTCATTGAAGTTTTATGCATTGAGATCATGTGGTTGGTAACCATCGTCATGAACTATCATGTTGTCTAAAGGCCTTTTATGGAATTGAAGCTTGGACAAATCACAAATTCACTTTGTCTTGTAGTGAGATTTAACTTTTATTTGGAAGAATGAAATCAATAAAAATTGAATTTTAGATTATTTAGTCATAAAGACTCTGATATTAAGTCATGAATCATTTTTATCAAAAGTTTAAATTATTAGGTAGAAACATATTAATAGTTTTACATCTAACAACTATAAGTCCTTATAGTAGATTAATCTTGTGGCCGTCAGTCTATTACAAAAACGCTATTGAGATTTGCATTAAGTTATTATTATGATATATCATTTTTTATGCAGCACTACGTATATAGATTTTAAGTTATTAGGAATAGCCTAGTATTGAGAAATTTAAATAGTTTATTTAAGGTTTTAGGTTCAAACCTCATTGCCTGTTTAGGTTAAAAAAAAAAAAGATTTTAGCAACATTTAGTTAAACTATAACATTTTAAATGTTACTAAAATATATAATAAAGTATTGTTAAAACTACTTTTTAGTAGCATAGCGTAAATGCAACATTAGTGAAAAGGTTCCTAATGTAAATAACAATACTTTTTCATATAATCTAGTAACATCATTTCATAATTTCATATTTACGGAAATAAGTTTATTATTAGTAAATAAAATAACAAGTAATATCAAATTTACAAAATCCATTAAATCTAACTTGCTATACAATTTAAATTTCTTAGTTAGTTGAAAATGCAAAATTAAATTTTCATGTCCCTTTTGCCATTAATACACACTTTTAACAAAGAGTGTGGTATAGTGTATGAATATTGATCGATACAATCAATCAATACATATCAATACAACACTGCTATTTGGTGCGAACAAGTAAAGTACAAAACTGTTACAAATCCATTTGTCTATTCTTGATTACTTTTTGTTGTCATAAATTTTTGTCAAAAATAAATAAGATTAAATCATTTGATGGAATGCCCAAGTCGTCCTACTCGACTTAAGCAGGATTGCCTCCACTAGTAGAAGGATACTTGTAGTTTCGACCAAACAATCATTTGATGGAAAACGAGGAAATGTCCATTCGAACAAATTTGACGAAAATGCTTCTATACCAAAAAGCTCTCCTCATATCAACCTAATGAATTTTTTTTGTCTAAACCATTTTTATCCAAAGTCCATTGACTTTAGCTAATAATTTAGCACAAGCTGAGTTGCTCATTATAGGATAAAGCTATATTAGGGTTAAATTTTTTTTTTTATTCACAAGACTCAAATTCAAAATCTTGATTAATCGAAACAAGTGTTGAATCACTGAACCAACTAAGTGTTGATATCAATATAATGTATATACTAGTATATAAACGGGATGTCTATATATGTCCTTGTCTTCTGTCATGTAGCAACATGTTTTAACATGGGGTTTAATTTACCCATTAGTTTGAAATTTTGCTGTGTCACATCTACAATTTTTTAAATTTTTAATTTTTTTTAGGGTATCCCTATAGACATTGCTATGAGATTAACCCTTGGCCATTGCAGCAACTAAGAGCTTATCTTAACAATTGTCTTCTTTAAAATTTAAACATTCATCCTCTTATTGGAAATTTAAATATTTATCTTGTGTCATCTATTCTTACATGTAGAGGTAGAGTGAGAATAAGAATGGGAATTGAGTGATATTTGTCTGAAAATATTAAAGATAAGATCGTAATAGAATGGGAAGATAGTGGTTCTTGGATTTGAGGATTAAAATTCTCTCTTTTCTACTGTTTCTACTTTTGAGAGAAGTAATTCTTTATTTATTTCTGAAAAGGTAAAAGACTAATTATTTCTTACTTTTACATTTTATAAAAAGCACAAACAAATAATATTAAAAATTTTAGAATTACTTTTTTCAAAGAAATGGAAAAAAAAGTACTATTTTTGTAGCATCCCTAAAAGCAAATATATTTTTTAACATTGATTTATTTAAAAAATAAATCATTTCAACTTCATTTTCATTTTCAATAATTCTTTTAAGATTTAAATAGACCTGGAGACACTATGAATAGATACCATAACGGGTCACTTCAATTGGTGTTGTTTATTCTCGATGGAACCACCGGTTTCCAAACCCTATTATTAGGAACTCGATTAATTTGGTCTGATCTGACAAAGATCTCAAAAGGGGATAAAAGTTTTCTAGTGAGAATTTTTTCCATTCTTAGGGTTCGAACCCACGACCTCTTGTTAAGGGTTTAAGACATCTATCACTTTAACCAATCTCATGTTAGTTGGTCTTATTTGTTCTGTTTTGTTCTTTTTCTTATATTATATATGTGTTTGTTTGCTCTATCTTGGTCTCTCTTTGTTGGCTCCTTTTTTTTCTGTTTCTTTGTTATGATTTTGAACTCTTTCTTTGATTTGGTCTCTTGTTGAACTGCTGATTCCTTGACTACTCTTTATTAAGAGTTGTTGTGTTGAGCTTTGGTTATTTATTAAAAAAAAAAAATACAGAGCATCATATATTAGTAAATGAATTATTATGTATTAGACAAATGCCTAATAAATAGGTTATAAAATGAAGGTTTTATAAAAGTGGAGTTGATGAGGTGTCACTATCACATTCATTTGGTTTCCTTCCAAAAAAATTCCACCACTCATTGTGACCAATCAAATTTATTTGTTTTATTTTATTTTTTTGACACTTCTAAAATTTTACTAATTCATTAGTTTTTTCTATTGGATTTTGATATTTTTTAACCAATGATGCTTGCTGACATGGCATGATCACATTGGTTTTCACATTTCTTATCTTTTAGCCACCCATATTGGTTAATCATATGTCCTTTTACTATAATAACAAATATTATGAACCAAAACTTTTTTCCTAAATTGACAAATAAAAAGTAATAGAGGGAGTATATATTAAATTTTAATTAATAAGTTATATTTATATATTACCAATCTTATAATAAATAATTTTCAAACTTTGATAAGAAAATACAAAAAGTTTAAGTTATTATTAGTTAATTTTTTTTAATCTTACAGCACTCTAAAATTGTATACATATATCTTATAACTATATCTATTAAATTAGATACTTTAAACTTTAATAAGCAATATTAGTCACATTTTGATTAATAAATATATCATAGATTGGATGCCTTAAAAATGTAAAAATGAGCAATTTTATAAGGTTTTTATAACATATTGCACAAGTTAGTATTAAATAGAGATAATTTTTTATATACTATGAATGTAAAACTTTTACACTATTATCTAATTAAATGCTATTATATATGAGTCTAACATAGTGGTGTGAGTCTTTAAAACTTATTAAAATCTTATTTAAGATAATGATGCTCATATGACAAAGAAAATTTGTCATGAAATGAATCATTTACTAATGTTGATACTCAAATTAACGATACTAAACATATACATAACATGGGTGACACGGGTGATATCTCAAATTTATACTATAAATTCTTGTTAAAATTTTATTTGAGACAACGATACTTGAATGACAGAAGAAATTAGTAACATAAATATTTTCTTACAAAAGTTGATCCTTCAAATAGGTAATACTAAGCGTTTACATTACATGGGTGATAGCATGCATATTCATTATATGAGTAGTAATTTACATATTATATATTTTAGTCATATGAACCTTTATAAATTCAAATTGTGTAGCCTTCACATGCATCACATATACTTTGCACGGGAGATACCTAACATATATATATTTCTAAACATACACATAATACGGGTGATACTAAACATTCAATATGCAGGTAAGCATTTACATATAACTTTTAATTATTAATTTATATTAAATTTTTTTTAACTTTGATAAAAAAATTGTAAACTATTTAAATTATTAATTATTTTTTAATCTTGCAACACTCCAAACATAAATCTATATCTTATAATTATATATATTAGATTAGATATTTTAAGCTTTAATAAGCAATTTGCTTCTTTATTAATAAACTATCCTCAATTTAATTTTGAATAAGTAGGGGATGAAGAATTTTATAAGGTCCTTACAATATACAAGCTATTATTAAAATTTTATTTAAGATAATGATACTCACATAATCCGAAAAAAAAAACCCATATAACATTTTTCTTACAAATATTCATACCTCACATGAGAGTGATATTAAACATATATATTGCATGAATGATTTCAAATATGTACGTTAAACATGTTATTTGCTTACTTTATAAATATTATCAATTGATAATAAATTAGAATAGAAAATTATATTTATATATATACTTTTAATCTTATAATAAAGACTTTTTTTTTACTTTATATAAAATATGAACAATTTAAATTATTATTATTAATTAAGTCTTTTGATCTTATAATACTTCAATTGGATATTTATATCTTTTAACTATATCCAAGATTATATACTTTAAACTTTGATATAAAATAATATTGTCTACTTTTTTATTGGCAAAAATACCATTAGTTCAAAGGTTTAAAGAGGAGGGGATGAAGAATATTATAAGGTCTTTACAATTTATAATACAAATTCTTATTAAAATTCTATTTGAGATAATAATACTTGAATGATAGAAGAAATTAGTAACACAAATATTTTCTTACAAAAATTGATCCCTCAAATAGGTAATACTAAGCATTTACATTGCATGGGTTATACCATGCATATTCATTACATGAGTAGTAATTTACCTATCATATATATTTTAGTTATATGAACCTTCTTAAATTCAAATTATGTAACCTTCACATGCACCGCATATGCTTTGCAATGAAGGTACCTAGCATATGTATTACATATGTAATAATCTACATATCTTAAAATTATTATCAATTTACATTAATTTTTAATTAATAAATTATGTTTATATGTTTTATATCTTATAATAAATAATTTTTCTAACTTTCATAAGAAAATATAAATAATTTAAATTGTTATTAATTAGTTTTTAAATCTTATAGCACTATGTATATATTAAAGTAGATACTTTAACTTTTAAAAGTAGTGTTACTTACATTTTTATTAATAAAAATACCATGGATTTAATTTTATCTTTTGGTTTTTCATGGATTTAATAAGTTGAAAAAGCAATGGATGGACAATTTTATAAGATATTTACAACTCATGTCACAAATTCATATTATTTTAGAGAACAATATTCGCATAATAAAAGTAATTAGTCATAGACAATTTTTTTACTAATATTGTATCTCAAATAGGTGAAATCAAATGTATACATATATTTGCACTGACTATATCAAATATGTACATTATATAGGTAATAATTTACATACCTTACAATTATTATCAATTTATATTAAATTTAAATTAATAAATTATATTTATTATTCAATTTTTTAATCCTCCTTAGATACTACTCAAAATTTATTTATTTTTTTGTTTTAATCTTATATCATTCCCATGCATCGCATCATTACTACGCTACTATATATATAATGAATACAGGGATGCGTAGCAGGGATATACAGGGATATACAGGGATGTGTGGTAGGGACAAAGCACACATGTGAGTCGGGAGATAAAGTGTTTGTCCATTTTAGCCTCTAGATGTGTGCTCAGGCCAATTACTTTAGAGGTTTCTTGTTTACACAACGGATTGACAGCAGAAAGACAACCTCCTTTTTCAAGTTTCGGGTTTTGAAGATTATGAAAGGTAAAAGTAGCGGACAGGGTGAATTCAACAATTCAGCTATACTTTAATTTTCTCATGTTCATGACCTCATTATTTTTTTTTTTATTTCTTTAATGATTTATTTATTAAGCTCTAGCTATTGATGAACACACCAAGTTAGATATTGTTCTGTTGTTCCATTTTATATTTTAGTCCAACACCTTTATGTGCTGCCATTGACACAATTCAATTAATTTTGAATTTGATACATGTTAAACAGTTTTATGTATGCTTATTGGAAATGTTTCCCAAAAGAATATTAGAATATCAAACTTGACTCGCGGATGGATAAAATGAATTTAATAAACCATTTGTCGGGCATATGGCAGCGGGTAGAGTAAATATAATATTTTCAGTGTGGAATAAGTCAGCCTGCGCATGCATATCATACCATAAGCCTGGAAAACGAATTTTTAGGAAATGTATGCTTAAATTAATTACTTTGTCCATTTTGTAAATTATTCTATAAATTATTTTTAAAACAACATAAACTATAACAATTCACAGATATAGTTAAGAAAACCGTTGTACTTACAAATAATTTAAAATTCCTTCTTCACGGATAGGAGAATTAATCATTACCTCATGTTATATACTAAAACATTTTATATTTGTATTATATACTTACTCATTTTCCCTGTATAAATTACAAGAGTTCAATTTTGACGTATTCTTGATTTAAAATTTTTATAACATTATAACTCAATTGCACACAACTTAAAATTTAAAGAGTTATTTTTAAAATAACAGTTGTAAGACCAATTTTTTTAATAGTATAATAATACGTAACTAAATATAATATAATTTTTTATGATAACACTATATTAAAATTAAATTAAGTCCATTAGGCATTATAAGTTAGTTATAGAAGGCAATGCCGATATTGGTATACTAATTTTTTAGACATCATAGAGACACTTAGGGAATCATATATTAATAACTTGGAATTTCAGTTGCATTACTAGCGTGATGCAGTATCAATATAGAGTTAAGTTAAATTTAGTTTAGGATTTTTATATCTTTACTTATGTTTATGATTTAATGTTAATTATCTTTAAATATTGTTGATATTTATCTATTTTAGAATAGTATCTATCTATTTTAAAAAATGATAAGCATTGATACTGTTATTTATTTTCGGATAGAATTAAAATATTAATATTGTTAAATTTATCTTTGATTTGTTAAGGATATTTTATATTTGTAAGATGATTATAAATACTTTATTCTTATGAATACTTTGACACAGGTCAAACATTATTGATTATTGATTATTTAACATATTGCTTTACCTGAAGCGTAACTGAGTTGTTTTGGCACCGAGTATTGGGCTCCGAGAGCCTTTGGAACCCTCTTTCTCCTACTCGAACTACGTTAGGTGAATCTGTCTGCGGAAAATACAAGAAATCATGTATTTATAACAACAAATTTTAGTTATTTGTCAATAAGGAGGGGTTTCAATTATTTTAATGATCAATCTAATGAAAGACTTTTGTATCCATTATTAATTATCTTATCATGTTCTCTATATTCACTAGAAACATAATTGAATTTTTCAGTTATTTATACATAAATCTCCAAATGATTAAAATATGGTTTAAAAAAATATTTGCGTTTCAATGGGTGATGGACTTGAACAAAATTGTTATGTAGATAACTATTTGTTGTTTCACATTTTAAACTGTGAGAAGATGTGTAACTTTATTTGTTTAAAAGTTACATTAGGAGAGAGTTTATAACTTAGTCTATTTGAAAGCTTTATTATTGAAGAATTTATACCTTTGTCCTATTGTCATAATGTTTGATTTCTTCTCACTCGTAATTGTAAACAACATTAGATGTATACAAAATTTGTTTGTTATATTTTTCTTACAGATATTATTATCATTTATCAATACGTAGATGGGATCTGGTTTTTCACAAATGTTATCAAAGTTAATTACCCATCAAACATTTCTTGTATGTACTAACTTGTAAGCGATCTTAAATACACACTTCTAACATTGATCTTGTTCATTTTGAACATAAAAGAAATTATTTATTTAGGTACTATGGTTCTGACTTGGAATATTTAAAATTTGAAAAAAGTTGGAGAATTGAAAACCTTGCTAATGACATTTATGCTATACATTCTTTTTCTTCCCCCTTTTTGGTTGTGGTATGCTATCCATTCTAATTAAATTGTGATAATTTTTTTGTTTTCATTAGTTTCTTTATTTAATGGAATAGATTGTCATATAACTTAGGTGATTAGAGGTATAATCTTGACTATATATTAATCATTGCATGTGTCGTCATGATTTTTAAAAAGGGTCAAGTGAATATTTTAAATTATCATATAAGATGACAGTCTAATCTTGATTCACATGCATATTCATATAATAATTAAATAGTGAAAAAAGGAATAGAGAAAATGCATGAGACGTCCACGTTGAAGATGGTGAAGTGTACATGGAGCAATGTAAGAGATGAAGAGGGGGAAAGGAGATGATTGTATGTGTAATACGTTGAGGAAAATTAAAGGAGGACACAGAACAGTGAGTTGTGGTCAAATATGATAGTAGATGATGAGATGGAAAAACAAATAAAAATAGTATGAAGGAAATAGAAAAGTAATAATTAATTTAGTGGTAATAAAAGCAAGAATTAATTAATATTTTAAAGTACCTTAATAAAATGTTTTAACTGTTCTTGAGCTAACCACCAGAAAAACTGTTCTTGAACTCTTTAATTATTTTTCAAAGAATAATGCTAATTGTCTCGAATTCTTTTTCATGAATGAGTTGGCTTCTTGTAATTTGCTATATCAAAACTTCCATAAATCAAGGAGAAGTTTTTGTCTATTCTAAAAGTACTATATTATTCCAATCAAAACATAACGATTGGCACTTAATAATCATAATAGTCATGAAATTAAAAATAAAAAATTATTAATTTAATAAATTATTTTTTTTGGGGTATATCAAATGTAATAAGATTTGAATCTAAGGCCTTATGCAAACTACTCAAACCCGTCACCATTAGATCATTCATAGTGATTTTTTTAATAAATTAGTTTTAAGGTAGTATCAATATAATAAATAAAGAAATGAAAAAAACAAATAAAATTAGCTTAATAGTATGAAGAAAAAAGAAAAGTAACAATTAGTATATGTGTAATATAACAAGAATTGACTAGTATTCTAAAAAATTACCTTAATAAAATGTTTTGACTGTTCTTGAACTCTTTAATTATTTTTCAAAGAATAATGCTAATTGTCTCAAATTCTTTTTCCTGAATGATTTCATGAATTATACCAAAAAAAAAAAAAATGACTTCACGAATGGGTTGGCTTCTTGTGCTTTGCTATAAATCAACACTTCCCTAAATCAAGGAGAAGTTTTTGTCTACTGTAAAAGTATTATATTATTCTAATAAAAACATGACACTTGGCGCATATGTAATAATTATAAAAGTCATGGAGTTAAAAGTAAGATATTATTAAATTAGCAGATTAATTTTTTTTTGAAATGAATTAGCATATTAATTTTAATACACTATCAGTATAATTTTTTTTTTCCAGTAAACTCTTATTATTCATCCTTCAAACATTCTAGCATTGTCATTTTATTTCTTGAAAGATTTATGTCATTAATTTAGTTCTTTAATGATATAAAATTTATCATTTTAGTTTCTTAAAATTTTTGGAATCAATTTAGTCCTTTGTTAATAATGTAAAGTGTTTTCAATTTAATCTGCCAAATTGTATAAAATATCATCAAATTATGTCCAAAATTAGGATTCATGTACTCTTTTTCGCCCAATCTAGTGCTCAAGAATCAAAGTGATAATATTTTGCATTTTTGAATGACCAAATTGATGACATAAACGTTTGAGAACTAAAATGATTATGTTTGTGTTGTTTGGTGAATGAAAAAAGGATTTTACTGCAAAATAAAGAGATTTGCGTGAAGTGTTGCAGGAACAATTAAATGGGATTTGACTCCTCCAAAATTAGGGATGCACTTTTGAGGGTAAAGTGAGTGATTTTAACCATTGATACACAAGTAAGTGCACAATTAAATGGTGTGCTGATGCATCATCAACTCTAACCCCTCAGATTGACAAGTTGCATAGTGTAACTTGGAATTGTGTTGTACCTAAGAACTCGCCATGATGGTGAAGGCTACAGTGCCTCTTACTTGTGTGATATGCTAGTTTGCGATCATAATTAGCCCATAGGTAGAACATGCATCTATCTATATACTAGATGCTCAATTGTTTTGGTGACAGCTTCCTTCAAAAATTGTTTTGGTGCTTGTTTGGGTGTTATTATTTTGATAAAAAAAAGATCTTTTTTTAATAAAAAAAGTACTTTTAGTGTTTTTTTATATGTTTGGATAAATTTTTTTAGTAAAACCAAAATTATCGGAAAAAGCACAAAAAAATCTTTTTTGAAAAGTTATAATTTTCATCTTCTAAAAAAAGATCTTTTTTTATAACATAAAAAAGATGTTTAAATATAAAAGAATATCTTTTAATATTACATCTAAATATAAATTAATTTTACATCTAAATATAAAATAACTTTTACATTTTTAAAAGATTTTTTAAGAAAAAAAGATAATTTTGAAAAACATTTTGCTAGAGAAGTTTTTCCAAACGAGCCCTTGGTGATGCTTGAAAGGTCATGTATGATGGATTTTTTTTTCCCTGTTACAAAACGTAATGGTTGACGTTGATCAGTTTGATGCTTGATAGTTCTATCTTGGAGATACTTATAATGATCCGTACTGTACCTTTTTTTTTTTTTGTATGGGGAGCTCCCAGAGGATCAATGAGAGAAAATGGGAAAGGCAATTGGTAAATGGGGATCAAATCTCTTATTCAAAGCCAACAACCCCCGAATCACTTGAATTAGGGGAGATGTCATTTGAACTACAGCTCATTGGTCTTACTGTACTTTAAATATATTCTATTAGTTAATTATGAACTTTATTTTTGAAGTACTTGACGATATATTGTAGCTACAATATAGATAAAAACAAAATTGCTGTTATAATTGTTATTGTTATCATTTTCAAAATCTTATAATATAGTTTTGATTCTTACCCAAAAATATTTTATAAAGATATTAATTTATTATTTTCGTCGACCAAACTAGATTTTCCTTCCTTTGGGCGAGTCTATCTGACTCACACTCAAGCAACTGAAACAGTTTTTATTGCATAAAATTTTCGTGCGCTTTAGTTGTGCATATTTGAAGCTGAACTCTTAGAGGTTTGAATGTATCTGGTGAGACTTAATTTGTGGGCGAAATTATGCTGAGATTTAGTTTACCTGTAACAATATGCTTTGTTGATGTTTGAGCCATACAGTTCTCCTAATACCCAGTGTTAGTGGTTATTGGAGCCAAAAATCAATGAGCTAAGTGAAAATTCATGATAGTGGTTGTGTGCTCTGGTCAACAAAACTTTTTTAGTATTATTTATTAAAGTGGTCAGGGAGAACCTAAAATCTGGGAAAATATCTATTAATGGCACTTCTTCACAGTTAATGTGAGGTTTCATTCTGTATATAAAATTTTAACAGAAAGTTCAGCTTGTGAAGGTTTATGAAGACAAAGATATTCTTTGCCTCTACCCATTTACATTTTAAGATTTTGGGATGTGACAAAACTGGCATCAGGTCATGGTCTACATGTTTGTGACTACAAATTTACAAGTGAACAGTGTCCTTCTTACTGTGTATCTTGTTGGAGATACCAGCTTATAAAGCACTACATCTACATATGTATCTAGTAATTTCTGGCATCTATATCGATTCTTGTTGTTCATGATTGTTACACTTTTGATACTTTCAATATCAGGAGTGTCATTTCAACATAGTTTTTGTAGACACTCATTTTGATATATGTGCGTGTGTTGTAACGTCCAAAAATTTTTACCCATTTTTTTTAAACAAGTTATTTGATTTTTATTGAATAATTGTAATTAATTAGGATTCGATTAATATTCACTTAAATCTAATTAAGTGTGATTTAGAAGGATTAGAATTTAAAGAAATAGATTAGGAACATAGAAAATCTCATAGAATTTTTCTAAAACTAGTTTATCGATTTAAGAGAAATCAGTAAGATTTCAGTATTTTAAATTATCGGAACCGGACCAATAGAAATTATATTGTGATAAACCGAGGATGAATGGCTAAGATTTAGCCAACTCATCCATGCAAGTGGCGCCACAATCAGCCTTGGAAAGTGGCAGCCACATCAAATTGAATTAGCCAAATACATCCACCAATCACATGAAACCTTACTTCAAAAGATTATGATTAATCCCCTTCTTGCCCTTGACAAATTCGGCCATCAAGAAGGGGCAAACCTGTCATCATTCTCTTCCATCTCAACTTGTCTCCACTCCTTCTCCATCAACTCTTCAAACTTCATCAAGAATTTTTTCAATTTAAGACATCACACCAACAAGATTTCATCTAAAGGAGGTAGAAATTCAACTTTTCTTCTTATCTTTCTTGGTTTGGGGCTATGTGGCACTTCTGTTTCTCTAGTGATTCTGATGTGATTTTGAGTGATAATGATGAATTAGAGTTTATTTTACATGTGTGTTGTTATTGGAATTGAAACTGGAATGAAAGGATTTAAAGATAGGAAGAACCAAGGGGCTGTTGGGTGAAAACCCTGCGGCATCCGTATGTCCATCCTGTACGAACAAGAATCTAGGCATCAAAACTTGATGAATCTATTTTTATATGAAACTAGATATCTAGTGCTTTCCAACCATACAAAATATAAAGCCATTGGATTAGTATAGAATTAATTATGAATTTTTGAAGTTTGACCTAGATATCTGGCTTCTCATCTGGGCAGTATGAGTTGAGAGGGTGTAACTTAGCCTACACAACTCTAAATTGAGTGCAATTGCTGTTTGAAATTTAACTTGTACGGAAACATCTCATAAAAATTTCAAAGTCAGATTCGTTGCCAATTATTCCCAGCACATCAATGAAGTTACCTTAAGTTCAAACCGGGTTGAAACATGGTAGTCCAGTACGGTCAAGTTACAGGGCTTATATCTCAAGATATATTAATGCAAATAATATGAAACTTGTTTTATTTAAAAGCTTGTTCTGTTAGCTTTAATTTGGTATAAATTTTATATGATTTCATTTAGATTTCTATTTTTAGTGAATTTTCACTTATAAAGGTGCAATTCTAGCTAAATATAGGGCAGTTTGAGGTAAAATATAAATAACTTGAGCTATATAATCAAAATGAGATAGGACTAAAAGGATTGGAAACTAGATATATAGAGCTATAACATATCCAAAATTCAGGTTCAAATGAGTTGAATAGGAGTAAAGTGAATTTGACAAAATTTGGGCAGAAAAGGATAGAGTGAGCAAAAAATTATGTTGATATTCCTATTAATTTTGACACACCATATGATTAATATTGTGGTTATAAGTTTTTTGTCCCATATTGATTTGATTGCTTAATTGGTTTTACTGGACATAATTCGTTATGCTGCCGAATTTCTGGCATAAATTAGTGATAGTTCTAAATATGTGTGTGTTAATGTTATGTGATGTGTATGAATACCATGCAAGTGTTATCCTTTGAAAATAAGATATGAAACCTATGTATTTATGATTCTATGATGAAAGATATAATGATGAGTCCATATTCCGAAAGAACGTGACATGGATATCATACTCTGAAATGTGGCATAATGATCCCACATCCTAAGGAATGTGACATGGTAATCACACCCCGATAAAGTATGACATGGCGATCATATTCTAGGACGTGGCAAGATGAACATATTTCCAAGGAGTGTGACATGGTGATCACATCCAAGGGAGTATGACATGGCGATTGTACTTTGGAATATGTATGATAAGTAAAGGAAGACAAAAAAAGAAAAGAAAATTATGTGTATCTGCATAAATTTAAGTACAAGTAAAGGCATATGCAGATTTTAAGTTTCCAGTATATTGGTGTTATTATATTTTAATACGTTGCAGTTATTATTTATAGTATGATTCATGACTTTATTTTGTATTGGCTCTCCCAAATGACAAGTATATGAATAAAATGGACTTTTCTCGGAACAATATGCTTTCGAACTATAAAATTAAATAGTTTATATAACATATCCACCTTTTTCATAATAAATCAAAGCAGCTAAAGATAATAATGATGACATGATATGAAATTTCTTAGTGAATCCTAATGAAAATTTAAAATGTTCACTCCTATTTCCGTGTTATCTCTAGATAATTCAAGAAGTTTCAAAGATGGCTGAAGTTGCTATCAGATAAGATCCGCTCAGATATCAATAACAACTCCTGAGTGTTTATGTGTGTGTGGAGGAGGGGGGAATTGTGGTTATGTTACCGATGAATTTGTTTAGGCAAAAATATGGAGAATTATGTATTAATAATTATGGCTTTCAATTATATTATTGACATATCTGTTGAACAAATCTCTCATTCATTATTAATTTTTTTGGTACATTAATAGCAATGAGGTTTAAACTCTTAATCTCATATATATTGCCTAATTTCCTTACCACTAGCCCACTCCTAGTGACTTCATTATTAATTACCTTACCGTATACCCCACATTCACTAGTAACATAATTAAACATCCAATTATTTATACATAATTCATAAAATATTGAAATAAATGTCTAATATATATGTTCAAAAAACATTTCCCATCAATATAGTTTGACACAGTGATGAGTGGTATTTGGCCTTTTAATTATCTATTCATTCTTTTAAATAATTATTTTTAACTAAGATTTCTTAAATTTTCTCAATAAAATAGTTTTTAAACTCTTGTCAAATCTAAATTAATATCCATTTATTGACAGTCAGTCAGACAAAATTTAGAAAAATCACAATTAAAATCAATGATCATATATTTAGGGGAAAAGCAAAAGTGGTCGAAGCTCTAGTAATGTAAAAACCCAAAAAAAGGCATAAAAAATGTGAGATCAACAAATATTATGGCATTTTGCAAGGAAAAATTAAAAGGTAATGAAATTTTACTATAATTTTTTTTTTTAATTTTGTTTGGAAGAAAGAATGAAAGTAAAATGAGACCAGTCAGTGGTTTAACGCCTGTTTTATTTAAGTAATGTTTTGGAGTTGAATTTCGTGCATGACAAAAATTAGAAGCTTTATTATCATCCAACTCAAACTAAATTAGTTAAAATTCAATAAATTTCAAAAACTATTAGTTTCAAAAAAAAAATAGAGAAAAAAGGTAGAAACAACTAATCAATATATATATATATATATATATATATATATATATATATATATATATATATATAAAACAAAATTAGTAACTATGTTTGGAATGAATAATAGTGTCATATACAGCATATTATTTCCCAAAAAAAAAAAATCTAAAGTCAAGACATGGTTCTAAATTTATTAAATATTTGAATACATATTATAAATAACTTATCAACAAAATAACCCAAGAAATAAAGTTATTATAATAAAATATAAAACCAAAAAATAGTTGATCTTAGTAGGAGTGAAGTGCAGCGCTAAACAAATTTTATATGTAATATCAATAATTTGAATTATAAAATTGTCACTTTAAATAATGTTTTACTTAGTTATCACCTCACCTAAAATTGCACAAACAGATCGTGAGACCCAAATATATATATATATATATATATATATATATATATATTGTGAAAAAAATACCGAACAAATTAAATGAGTCAATTCATGTTTACAATAGCTCGTAAATTTGCTTGTAAGGTTCGTCAATTCATGGCTTCTCCTCCTCCTCCTTCTTCTTCTTATCTGTCTGTCTCTCACTTATTCAGTCTTCTTTCTAATGTTATGTTACGTTGGTGTATATCGGGCCCCGAGAATACGCCGTGCTCCCCACCTGGCCACGCGCACGCGACCCCACAAAAAACCCTAATTTCCGAGACCCTCTAAAAGCAGTGCATATTGTTCATTTCCTTCATATTAGTACCACAAGCATCAAGCAACCATTTATAAAAACAAATAAAAAAAATGAAAATAAAAAAGTAGGAGAGAAAATATTTTAGCTCCCCAAATCACAACAGAGCTCACGCCAAGAAAGAAAAACAATTCAAAAACATCTCTTCTCTCCTTTGTTCTTGTCAAATAGTTTTTGTGTTCTTCTCTTTCTATATCTTATTGTTAGATAGTGTCTCCTATTTCACAATTCTATGCTCCCACACCCTTTTGCTTCTTCACCTTTGTTAATCCTCTCATCTTTCTCTTCCTCTCTTTTCCCTGTTTCTGCCCTCGTATTTACTCTTTGTGCTTGATTCTGCAAAAGGTTTCGCATCTGTTCCTTCTTGTGTCCACTGAGATCACTTCTTCGCAATAAGTAGCCAAAGGAATAAACAAACCAAAAAAAAAAAAAAAAAAGTAGAACACTTCTCGGTCGTCTGATCTTGAATCCTCATTTGCACTCCACAAATTATAGCTATTCGTTCTGAGCAAACCCTTTGATACCCTTTACTTGATTCCCTTAGAATTATTGAATCTAATTCTCTCTTCCAAGCACCTCTGTCATTTCTTTACTCTCTCTCTCTCTCTCTCTCTCTCTCTACCCTTTCATCAATTAGAGTGACAGTGAGAGCATCATATGTGTTGTTTAGGTCTTAGAAGAAAGAGCTTGCCCTTTGTTTCTTATGAGAGCTGTTTTGGGTTTGACTTTTTTTTTTCCCACCTTCCTCACGTATAATTCTTCGCACACAACAAGTGAAATCCCAAAATCAAAAACCAAAACGAATCTGCCATATAGCCTCTGCAAGAGGCCAAGAACCAAATCTCACAAGTCACGAGTGCTCAATTTGTGTTTTTTTCTCGTTTTCTGGTAAGGTCAACTGATATAAGCTTAATTGCTTTTTGTGTCTTCATTTTACCACCATATCTTTTTATTCTGAACTTAGCTATACAATTTCTAATTACCTTAACCTGAATATCTCTGCAGCATCATCAAAAAGACTACCTTTCACTCTGGCTAATCCTTGGTGGACCGGTACCCAGGTGGGGATATCTGGGGTTGACCCAGGAACCCATTCACCACCTGGCCTCAGCAAGCGCCACACAGACCTCACAATCAATGAAAGAAACACCACTGTTGAAGATGAAGACAATAGAGACAACGGATCAGACGAACCAAAAGAAGGTGCAGTCGAAATTGGAACTCGCAGGCCAAGAGGTAGGCCTCCAGGGTCCAAGAACAAGCCCAAACCACCCATCTTTGTCACAAGGGACAGCCCCAACGCCCTCAGAAGCCATGTGATGGAGATAGCAGGTGGCGCTGACGTGGCGGAGAGCGTGGCCCAATTCGCAAGGAGGCGCCAGCGTGGGGTTTGTGTGCTCAGTGGGAGTGGATCGGTTGCAAATGTTACCCTGAGACAACCTGCGGCACCTGGTGCTGTGGTGGCGCTTCATGGAAGGTTCGAGATCCTATCCCTAACTGGGGCATTCCTTCCTGGTCCTGCCCCTCCTGGCTCCACGGGCTTGACCGTTTACCTTGCAGGAGGGCAGGGCCAGGTCGTTGGTGGGAGTGTTGTTGGGTCACTTGTGGCTGTTGGGCCTGTCATGGTCATAGCTGCCACTTTTGCTAATGCAACATATGAGAGACTGCCACTTGATGATGATGATGAGGGGCCTAGTGGTGGTGGTGGTGGTGGTGGAACGGCGGCGCAAGGGGGCGGAGGTGGCGGTGGGGGTCATCATCATCAGCTGCAGGCTGCTGGGATTCCGGATCCATCATCTTTGCCTTTGTATAACTTGCCCCCAAATCTGATGCCTAATGGAGGGCAGGTGGGGCATGAGGCTTTTGCTTGGGCTCATGGACGGCCACCTTACTGAATTGGCTCCCTTTTGGATTCGGCAAAAGAAGTTGTAAGGGAGAGAGGTGTTAGGGATGTGATCTAATCAAGGTTCATATCTGGTTGTTCATCTCTCTTCTTGTTAGTTTGAAGGATAGGAATTAATGGGTAAAGAGTAGTAATTATATATAGTTGTGGAGAACTGTGAGAAGAGGGGAAGCATGTTTATTATATCAATGTATATGGATCATGAACTTTTTTTTTGTTGTTCTCTTTAGCTTCTGTGTTTGGAATAAGAAAGATGATCATGGGGTCTTTTTAATATATTTATGAATAATTTAGTAGGTATTTTCATCATTCGTAACTCTTTTTACTTCTTTATAGATCTCTTTGGTTGCATTTAATTTTATTTATTTGATTTCTTTATTATTTTATTTTATTATTTTATAGATGCACTTCATGGTTTTAGTTTAAATATATGATGGGGATCAAATGATTAGACATATGAAGATTGGTGTTTGGACTTTGGAGGAGAGAATCATCATCTTATGGGATGGTAAGTTCTTTGTTTCCAAGCTTACACACTTTCAATAACTACTGGGTAGAGATAATGCTTTAAACATTAGCTATTTCTTTCACCCTTTTTTCCCTTTTTTTTTATCTGGGGGAAAAACGAGATCACCGTTAGGGTTTGTGTTGTGAACACCAACTTTTGCATCTGGAATTTTGCTTGTGTAAAATGTACAGACAGTAGAGTGAATAGGGCTGCTGCTCAAAACTCCTCAGTAGCTTTTGTTTATTTGTTTAATCTCAAATGCTGCCTACTTCTTTCTGCACAGAAGTCTGGGTAAGTGAGTTTCTTCTTGTAGATCTCCGCCATTTGTTTGTATTCAATAAAGTAGTTCCTGTTAAATATGTTATTTTTTTATATCCCTATACTTTATTAAATGAATTTAGTATACGATTCATGCTTTTGTGTGTGTGTGTGTATATATATATATATATATAGTCATTATGTGCATTCAGCACATGATATACAAATTGTAAGGCATATTCTTCGTATTAGATACAGGAACATCTTGATAACAACTTCCTAATATAGGTTACAACGAGGAATTGAATAGTAATTATGCTTCTGAGTACTTATGATGCTTGAATTGGGTTTGAATGAATTATAAACTTCCTCATTAACTTTGATTGCACATATGTACACAGCAATGCAAAGGAGCTCATCAATACATTCATCTGTATCATGAGTTTTGAAAAAAAGTTTAGGGTAAAATTCATTTGGTTTTGGAAATTCTGCAGCTTTCCCTTTGTCGCACGTGTACACCACATCAATAATGCACAAATTAAAGTGCTATATAAACTCTGTGTGGGCTATCTGCCATAATTTTCTTTTTTTTGCAGTCGAAGCTATCTCTCTATGGGTAACTCTCTGTCATTTTATTGATTTGATGAAGTTCAAGAGACTTCTGTCATCCCATGCCCACGTGTATTAATTGTAGCTTTGACTCGAAATGAAAAGAGATTACTGCATAGATATAATTTTAATATTTTATATTTAGACATATTTATAATAAAAGTAAATTTTACAAATTTTATTTAAAATATATTCACTTATTTCTGAGATCTATTAACCTTATTGTATATACTTTTAAATATAAAATATTAAATTTATATTTATATATACAAAAAAAATTTCCTATAGAAAACAGTCATAAAGTTCATTTTGGCATAATGGGGAATTTTCTGCCCATGCCTATAGATTAAGATCGATGCAGAAATTAAAGAGCGACTCTTTCTCCAAGAAATTTAATAATAAAAAATAATTGTAAGGTCCCTGTACCAACACAAATAAAAAAAAAAATTAGAGGCGTGATATTCGGCTATCCTTTTTTTTATAGATATATTTGATGAACTCATTTTATATAAGATATCATATCAATTTACACTTCATCCAGTATTAAATAGGGTGCAAATTTAATTTGAAATGAACTTACACTTTATTCAATAATAAATAAAATGTGAGTCAATATGATATCTCATACAAAATAAATTTACTTACCATAACTCTTCTTTTTTAACTACTTTCATCGAGATCCTTAAAATATAAGATAAAAGTTACTTGTAATTATTACTTTTTAATTTTTTATTGTATTTATTTGAAACATAACAAAGGGGGTGTCCAAGAGATATCCCCTATTATATGTACAACAAGTTTTTCTCAAAATATATATATATATATATATATATAAAATACAACTCTGTTCATTAAAAAATAATATTATTACACTTTACTCCCTTCTATTTTTATAATATACACTTTTTTCCTTAAAAAATTAGATTAAAATATAATCATCTCCTTTGAGAAATAATATTATTACACTCTCCTTTCTTAGAAAATTAAGATAAACTACATTTTAATTCATTTTTAAGTTTTTCATTAATTCTCTATTATCTCATATTTATTATTTTATATTTGACCCAAATATCTTTTAATAATAGTTATGCATATTATCTTTTTTCTCTACAAAATAAAATATATATGTGACTTATAATAATTGAAAATATATGTTGTTTAATTTAATTTTTAAGTTATTACTATATTAAGTGAATAAATTATTAATAGCAACAATAATTTATTATAACTATTTTTCAAAAATAAAAATTACATATTTTCTCAGCCATTAATTTTAGAATATTATTGTATTTTTTATTGTAAAATTACAAACTCCTTTTTGTTATCTTCTTCATGATTCATCTTTATATAAGATATTAACAAATAATTTTTATTTTTACATATATTAATATTCTAGAACTAAGAATGAGAAAATATGTAATTTTTATTTTTGAAAAAATTAGTACTACAAATTATTGTTACTATTAATAATTTGTTCTCTTAATATAGTAATAATCCATAATTTTTTTTTTGACTTAGACCCTGATGTCCATAAAAGAAATTAAAAAGTAAATTAAACTATATATAAAAATATATCAATATTTTATATTATTATTAGCTATGTATATTTTATTTTGTAAAAAATTAATACATATAACTATTAATAAAGGGTATTTTGGTTAAAAAATAATAAGATAATAAAAAATTAATAAAAAAAATTTAAAAATAGATTAAAGTGAAACTTATCTCAATATTTTAAGAAAGAGAATTGTACATTTTAAAGATAAAGAGAAGCGGAGTATAATAATATTATCTTTTAAGTGAAAGGATTATATTATACTTCTTATCTTAATTTTTTAGGGGAGGAAAGTTTAATAATAGCTTCTTTCAAGTGAGGGGTTGTGTTTTACTCAAAAGATAATTATACGGTTTCTATTAACAATTATCTTTCTTGAAGAATAAAAAAGGAAAGTATTACATTAAAAATAATTTTTTAAAATATTTAGTACATTATATATATAATACTTCACATTTTTACTTCGATAACACGTACCTTAGCTAAACCTTAAATTTTTAAGTGACAAGTGTAAACATTGCTTCTTCCAAAAATACAGGCAAGGGTAGCCCGTTGGCCTTATATGCGTAATGCAAAGTCTCCCCTTCTGAAGTTAAAATATGGCTATAATCATTTTGATAGTTCATACAATAACAGTATATTGTTCCCTGATCACTTTCTCTTTGAGTACACTAAGGGGCAAGGACCATTACTTGACATAGATAATCAGGTGCAAACATGGGATGATTGCTATTTTGGAGCGACATAAAAACGTATTCGATATTGACCATGGTTCTTGTTAGGCATATTGGCTTCGGTAATCTTACACAGAAATCGAAAGTGTCCCATTTTAAAGAAATATTTTACAGGATTAAACAATAATTTCTTTTTAATGACAGGACATCTCATAACCTTAAATTGAGTTAAATTCAATGGGAATGATGGGCAGGGTAGCTAGCTAATGTCTATAAAAAAGAAATTATTGTTTATAATTAACGTAGAGTATACATGTAATTCTGTCTTTTAAAAATTGTAAGATTTGTGTTTGGTATCAGACTTTACATCTTCGAATTTAAAATGTGATAGTCAGGAAGATGGGGTGGGGGTTTCCAGCGTTAGAAAGCCTAGAATGAGGGAGAATGAGGGCAAGATTGCCAAACTCAAGTGAAGAACGGCATAAACTCAAAACTTGTCTAAAGTTTCGTTTTTCGTTTTCTTTCCCTTTTTTCTATAGGAGTTGTCAGTAAGAAGATTAAAATACAAAAGTGACACGATCAGAGAATCAAAATTCTGATATTAGCATTATATAGATTCAAATTTAAGACTTGAACGTATGTTAAGTCATTTGGAAATACGTTACTTAATTTCGTCCCATTTCCTTCTTTGTTTATGGAGGTTAGTATTCTTAGAGATGTAATAAAAAAATCATTTATATGTATTTTCTTAATAATTCAAGTTTTTGGAAGAGTTAATTTATTAGAATCAGAAATTTTATTATCGAGTAATTTATAGTTCGATATCTTTATCCCTTTTTATTTGTCTAAATAAAAATGTAAAATAAGATGAATTTATGCATTATTTACACTTTAATCCCAATAAACTTAATTTTGTGTGAATTTTGCAGAGGACACGAAGGATGAAAGGAAAAAAAAGAAGAAGAATGAATTGAAATAAAGCCAATTACAACACATCTTTGATTTGGAGAGTTTTTAATATACTCTCAAAATATTTATTTTGAATTTCTATGAACAATAAATGTAAGAGTTCACTCCAGTATTTATTAAGTATTCTCTCGGTTCGTGTTCAACTGTCGTATAAAGTTTTTGTACAAAAATTAAGATATTATTAAATTTGCATAAATGTAGAAAAAATATAGAAGCTGTATGGTGTGGATTTTGTATAATGTACAAAAAAAAAAAAAATTAGTTTATGTGAATCAATTTAGTAGCTGTATGGTGTCCTTGGTTTATTGCTTATTCTTTTTAGAAAAACAAGCAATTAAATACTGTGTAGCTTATAAATTGCAGGAAACGTACCACCGATAAAAGTTTGATTCGCTGGTTGAACAAGTTAAAAATCCGCCATTTAATTATTCAAGTTACAAGAGGAATAATAAATACACAAGATGGCAATCAAAGGGTAGTGGGTGGCCAAATGTGTAGAACGGTGTATCAAAAAGAGCACTGCTGCCAAGGAAGAATCAGAACCACTTTCTTCTCTCACTCGCGCAGCACTCAATTCCTTGTCTTAGGAGAAAGTGTTGTATTATTAGTAGTGACCATTAACAAAGCTATTGCGCAGCAAATAATATAGAACAAGACTGTACTGTGCAGCTAGCCAACTAGATAGAATAAATATTATATCTACTAATGGTTGGTTGGTTTAATAATGGTTTGATACTTGATTTTTTTAAGCAATTACTTTAGTTTGAGTATTGTGAATAGAATGAATGAGTACTAAAAGAGTTTTACTCCTGTATTATGCAATCCAACTGGAATCAGCATAACCAAAAATAAGTGGATTTACAAATATTGGTAGTTGATATTAAAAAAAGAAAAGACTATCTAATAGGTTCACAATTGAGATTGGGAGACAAAACTAATAACGTATTTGGTCCTGATTTTGTAGAATTGATTTTAAATAATATTTTAATTTTAAGATAAAATAATTTATATTTTGATAATTTGATTTGAAAAATGATTTATGTTTGGATAATTTTGATCAAATCACTTTTAGATATATAATTTAGTATAAAGAAATACCCAAAATCAATTTTGATAGAATTAAAAAATGAAAAATTTGCACTTTTACCTAAAATCAACTTCGAAACTGTAATTAATTTTGACATAAGAAACTAAACACAAAAAAAAAAAAAATATTGATTTTGGCCTCCCAAAATCATCATATGAGCATCAAAACACGCCATAAATAGAGACAAAGCTAGCTGAGACCCATACTTAAAGATGGCTGAAGGCAATTCACAAATAGTTGCCCACGGTCAGCACAAGAATTGGAAACCCTAATCTGCAATTCATTTGAGGCGGTACCAGATAGACTTATAGCCGGGCTAAGCGGAAAGAAAATGAATGGGGTTTATTCCAATTTTTTTTTCAATGTGCAGTTACTATTGATTAGTTAGCTCGTACATGTTAAATACATAATCTTAATAAAATTATTATTATTATTATTATCGGTAGTGGAAATGCAAATATTTGAATAAGACATTGATTTTTAGTAATGTTCTAGAGTTTAATTTTGCAATATTAGGAGTGTCACAGCTCAACTCGAGCCATAACCGATGCATAAAGGACCTCTGCTCCTAGCAAGGCTAATGAGTCTATTATAGGAAAACATGCAAGATTCTTTTGAAAATAGGGGTGGCAATGGAGCGGGTTAGGGTGGGTTTTAACTCAACTCAAACCTGCCCCACACTTCATTAAACAAATCTTAATTCGGTTCTATCTTACCTGTGATTTTTGACATTCAAAACCCAAATTCTATCCGTGGACAACCTATCTCAACTCGTACTTTACCCACCCCTACCCACTACTCCTTTTAAATACTTAAAAAATTATTTTAAATTTTTGAAATGAAAATTATTTTAAAATTTAATTTGTATTTGATATGGGATTAAAAATGAAGTGAAAATTTTCATGGATTAGTTTCATATAAAAAATTACACATTAAAAAATTTTTATATCTATCTTTACTCCTAACCAAATGCAATCCTAGAATAATAGAAATATTTAGAAAAATAATCTTATATTTATAAAAATTAAATATAGATATGGGGTGCAGGTAGGGTAGGGGTGAGTTTGCCTTGAACCCGAACCTAAACTCGCACCTGACCCTAAACTCGCACGGGGCGAGTTTTAAACCCAAGCCAACCGGGTTGAGGTAGGGTGTGTACTCGTAGGTAGAGTAGTAATTGCCACCTCTATTTAAAAACATACATCCTTAAACACATTTATTGTCAGAATATAGTTACACTATATAACCATTTTTTTAACCGATTCGATCATACAACAACAACAACCCAACTGCGGAAGCCAAACCCTGCCTGTGAACTAATGGAGCATGCTACAACAGACTTCAAATAAATTACATAACATAATTCAATTTGAAATTCAAAAAGACCCACCACGAAAAGCAACTCCACCACACTTAGTGGCAACATACTCAAGGTATCTGAAAATAGATAAAAGTGAGGGGTAAATCCAACTGATTCAATAAGGGATAATAAGTCTATAATAAATATGGGACAAGGTCACAGAACATACAATATGTAGGAAGTTATTTAATATAGGATAATTATTAGAATCATACTTAAGTCGCCCTTTCTTTGTATGACCTCGCAAACGTCACACACCATTATGTAGTGGCCATGTAAATATCTGGTCAAAGTGCACCTAGGCTAACATCTACTGTTGTTAACTACAGATCTTGTCAGAGACTTTTCTCAAAACATTTAATCATATATACATATGTTGAACACTTTACAAAAACCTTTTTAATGTTTAAAAGAAAACTCAGATAAAATAGGGGATTTCTTTGTCAAAATCTCCCCTTGAATCAGGAGATATTTCTATCATAAAGCTTCCCAAACCATTTAGTCATACATATGAATAAAATTAACCATTTATAAAGTATTTCAATAGTTGGGACTTAGCCCATAGTTCAGAGCCTTTCCATAATACAAGCAATTTCAAATGTTCATGTTAAAATCCAAAGTCTACTAACACATTACAAGATATCTCATACAAATCTCAACTTCCATTAAAATCATATTTCACCAAAAATCTCGTAATATTCTAGGAGATATCTAGTAAAGTCTCATAACCCTTTTCAAACCACTTTTCATATCTCTTTGAAAAACAAATTTACTACTTTTGTTTCATTGAAAAGAGCTTAAGTCAAATGTCAAATTTAGGAGCTTGACCCATTAGTTTCCAAGAAAACATAATATATAACCATAGGCTTTCATATCATACTAATTGCTTCAATCAAAGGTTTAAGTATAGACATATACGTAAATATAAATATAAGACAAGTTATAGACAAATAATCTGTTCATAAACTAGGTTCCAAGAACCGAAGACCAATCTCCAAGGTGCTACCAATACAATGGTTGATGCCCAAAAGCTTTATAACTCTAGGAACAAGACAGTAATAACATTTATGAGCTAACAATGTTACCAATTAACATGGATTAGCTCTAAAAAGCAAAATGCCCAAATTGAACCCTAAGTTCTCAACATCAACTACTCATATCCAACACCCATGATAAGATTTAACTAATCCAAGCATAAAGGAAGAGATTGAAGCTTTAAAAATACCTTTGGGAACCAAAAGGAGAAGAAACTCAAAGTGGGTGTTGATAGGTCACCCTAAAATACGGTTTTCAAGCTTCCAAGCTCCTTTAATGGAGTTCTAGAGACAAAAAAAGATAAGGAGGAGCAAGAAGGAGTAGGTATAAGTTGCGACCCAAAACTTAGATGGTGGAGGGAGAAAAAAGCGATGGAAGAAGAATGGAGAGGGAAGGATAGAAATGTTGTGGGGGAGGGAAAGAGGAAAAGAGAGAGAAAATGGGTCCCAAAAAATAAAATAGCGTGGTGTTACCAAACACTTGTTTACCTTTCCCATGTTAATTAAAGGTTTCAAATTATTTTTATTCATTATTAATTTTAAATAAAAGCATAGTTAAGAAAATTGGGGTATTATATTTTCTACCCTTTAAAAAATTCAATCCCCAAATTTCCCAAGCCCAAACCACAAAAATCCTTTGAAAACATATGTTCTTATTTGTCTTTGCAGTTAAACCTTTAAGTGAGCAATTTCACACACTTTAAGCTTCTTATGAAGCACAAGCCATGCCTAATTTACCTCATTCGTCTCTTTTAACACACAGTTCACATACATGAATCATGTCACATCAACATTCAACCAATCAAGTTTAAGTATATCTCATGCATTAATGAAATACCTTATTGTCAAACCATTCAAGCAACAATCAACATGCTCATGAGTTTAACCTATAGTGCATATATTGCAGCACGATATTCTATTTTCATTCAAGTTCTCATAATACTAGCAATCACAACATAACTCATATCCTAATTGCATGCTTAACCAAAAGCCCAGTTCCTAGCATATCATCTATTTCAACTTTCTTTAAGTATTACGTGAACACAGTATTCAACACTGTCATGCATAGGATCATCATCAAGTTCCTCAAGCCCATTAGTCAAGTAAAGAGAAGAAAGCTCACTTATAATCATTCTAAGATTAAAACTTCAAGGAAAGGGAATAGGCAACATGCCAACATATATTACATAAGGGATCTACGAGATTAAAACTTGGGCCTCCGACAAGCTCATAACAAGTTATAAGCAACATGTTAACATATAACATAATATGGTCGAGTACACATTAAAAAAAAGAAAAAACACATAAGAGAGTGAAATTCCTAAGTATGCATACCTTCCTTGACTTCTTACCACATGAACCTCTAGGCATTAAAACAATAAAAGTTCCATGGTTTCAATTCAATCATACTTGATCACATTATGGCCAGAATGCACACATATCAATTCACATATGTGTATTTCTTGAACTTAAACCAAAACAAGAATTTCCATAAATTCAAATCATTAGGATAAGCATTTCAACACAATTTCAATTACAAGTCTGTCTCCTTTCATAAGTAGCCGAAAATCATGTTTAGCATTTAAGACAAGATAACAACCTAAGAATATCCACACATACATGATTTCCTTTATTTTATTATCAACTTAATGCTTTTCAACCAAACCCAATATACATAATATCAAAAGCACATATTCATCTATATGGCTGAAACATACATAGAGCACTCTCAACATTGTCTAATTCCGTGCATGATTACAAATCTACTCCATTCATTGCATACAATGTCTTAGATCATCAATGGATTTAAATTTTACTTCTTCCTCTCTCTATTTCATAAAATCGAAGATGCCCACAATTAAGATAGGATCTCCATAAGGCAAATACCCAATTAGTAGCTATTCTATATTTTATAAATCCATAAGTCTGTCAAATTAACTTTTCTTCCCGTCTTATTTTTCTTTCACCTTTTGATTATTAAAGTCTTACAATCCTCTTCAAAAATCATTTGGAGACTACAAGAAAACAATATCAAGGCATGAGCAAATACTTTAACACATTCCCAAACACTTGGGAGAAATAGTATATTATAAGTAAAACTCAAGTTTCATGAAAAACCTTTCATGGCCGAAAATAAAGCATCAAGAATCCATTCTATCTAAACAAGCTTCAAGACTCCTCCTTAGAACACTAGAACACACTTGATCATGAACAAAAGCTTATTCTTTATAAAAACATCTTTAGGGCCGAAAACTCTTAGCATGTAAACTCATGAAATATTTGATCCTTCACAATTTCAAATCATGTTAAAGTATTAAGATTTTCATAGGTCAAATTAAAAGATTTCTTCTTTATAAGAGCATCACATGGCTGAAATTGAAATCGTCACACACTCAAGGAAAACTCACATATCTAGGCATGCCACAAGTACATTATTTTAGCTCATTTTGCATATCAGCATAACTTTAGCCGAAGATCGAGAAGCGCACACACTCAAACACACAAGATTTTCTTTCTAATTAGTTTCAAAACCATTTTAGAGCTTCACACACAAGATCACATCAAATGAGATAAATTCCTAGGGATGCCTATCATGGCCAAAACATCATCTAGCAAACATCACGAGATTTTCAAACTTTTAAATACAAAGAATCAAAAACCAACATAATCAAATATTCAAGTTTAAAGCAAGATGCAAAACATAGTAGGTTCAAAAACCAGTTTTCTCCTAAGGTATATCATGGTTGGAATCTAGTCACACACAACAAATAAAATTTTCATTTCTTAAACAATTCTTATAACCTCATAATAACTCCATGCAACTTGCCTTTCACCTAGTCATAACCAAGCATGTACACCAGAGATGTCAAAAATCTCCACCCAGTAGGGATCTCTATTGGGACTACCCCAATCAGGGCTCCGCATTTGGGGCTTTTTCCCTTGTGGGGATGGGGACAGAGATAAAACTCCCTCCACAACAAATTTGAGGACAGAGGTGGAGATCACTCTTCTTGCCTCGCGAGGACCCGCAAATTTGAAAGTACCATATTACCCTAAATAAATATTTAATATAACTATATATACCTATACTTTTATGATATTTCACACCTATTTAATTAATTTAATATTTAAAAATATTTGTAGAATCAGCTAACCTAATTAAACTCTTTTGAAACATTCTAATATTCTATTAAAATTAGATCGGAGAGAGGCTAGTAGGCTACACCATCATCCATTCACCTCTTCTTCTTCTTCAGTTCTTCTTCTTCTCTACGCCCTTGCGACGAGCTAATCCCGTTTCCTCTTTTGCATAGAACCAAATAATGTGGTAGTAGCACATCAACCAGTAGCAGTACAAATTGCCAAATTGTAATGCTCCTCGCCAGATCGTGTTACCATCGCCAACATCGTCCATCATTTCCCTTTTCTTCTTCTTCTTCTTCTTCACATCTAACCTGACCATTGCGACGCTCCAACATAGCAGTAGTAAAGATTTTTTTTCAACTTGGGTCTTATTCTTAATCTAATAAACTAAATCTTGGGGACCTAAAATATCTTAGCTATTGTTTGACTCATCCTTTTGTTCTTTACTCAAATCTAGCCTCATCTCTTATTGTGGCGTGAATTGAAGTACATCTTCTTGAACATAGTTCAGTTTATGCCTTTCTTCATTTTTTGGCTGCTTGACTTATTCCAGTTGCGAGTTTGATGTGTTTTGGTGCATTCTGCCTATTATTCTCCATTTTAGCCTCCATTGTGATATTTTGAATTGTTTTATCTTTGGTTTGTCATTATCTTGGCTATTGTCACAAAGGTGAAATTTTTACTACTATACTTCTTTATTTTTCAACTTTTTTCGTATTTTCTAGGGATCCCTACGGGACCTGTGAGGAGGCGGGGAATGGGGATGGGGAAAATAAATCGCCCATAGTGGGGACGAGGGCGGAGAGGGTTTGGAGTTGTAGAGACGGGGAGAAAGGAGGCAATCCCTGCCTCGCAGGGGTGACATGCCTAATGTACACTCACTAAATCTCTTATGATTTTACATCATGCAATGCTTTATCCAAAGTCACATAGTTTATTAGGAGACATCTCCTAGTATATCAGGAGATATATCATCAAAATTTTATTTTATGGCAAGGCTACGGCAACTTGTACCTTATTTATGTCATAGAACTTCTTTTTCTTTTTTACAAGACCAAATCAACATCATAGATGCATATATACACAAGAACACTTGCATGATGATCATTACTCCCTTTTTCTTTTAGTAAAACCCGAATGCACACCCGTTACATTCTTAAAAATGGATTCTCCCTTCTTTAATACCCAAGCACTTATCAATTACTCAAAATTCTTTTCAAAGGTCCTTATAATCCACAGGTAGCATCAAGACACAATTCCATAGTCAAATCAAAGATCACACTTCCAAACACTCACATATGAAATTTTTATCATTTGAAACATTACCTTATATCGATTAATCATAAAATACTTCAAATGCTTATATTAACCATGAATTAATTAAAGAACCATTTTCTCTTCTTCAAACCCCACTTAGGTTGAATAGCACACCTTCACAGATGGAGGAGACCAAGAATTTAAGAACAGATTAGAATAAAAAGGTTAGCTTCATGTTGAGGTGCAGAGAAGAATTAGAAATGGTGACTTTTGAAATACAACAAAGACAAGGTGCATGGTAGTAAGGATTTCATGGCAACAAGAAGAACAAAAACAACATTCCTACAAGTCTTTGGTAGCGCCACAATTTGTGAAAAAGGGCATGCTTCCATTTGCACAGTTGTGACCTTACTAAAGAACACTTGCTCAATTAACTACAAGGATACCTAATGCTCTGATATCAACTTTGCCGGGATCTAACCCGAGCCATAACTGGCGCATAGAGGACCTCTGCCTCTAGCAAGCCTAGTGAGTTTGTTATAGGAAAAACATACAAGATTCTTTTGAAAACATACATCCTTAAACACATTTATTGTTAGAATATAGCTATACTATATAACCTTTTTTCTTTTTTAATTGATTCAATCATACCACAACAACAACCTCATTATGAAAGCCAGACCTTGTCTGTGAACTAATGGAGCGTGCTACAACAGACTTCAAATAAATTTCATAATATAATTCAATTTGAAATCCAAAAAGACCCACCACAAAGAGAAACTCTAGCACACAAAGTGGTATCATACTTAAGGAACCTGAAAATAGAGACAGAAGCAAGGGACGAGTCCAACCAACTCAGTGAGGGATAATAAATCTATAATAAGTATGAGACAAGTTCACAAAACATATAGTATAAATATATAAGTTCCAAAAATTTATTATCCTTACAAATATGAGATACTTGTAGAAAACAAACCAAGATAACTACAAGTATTTGTTCTTACTTCCAAATAAAACCAACACTAGTAAACTAGAAGATCCATAAGGTTAATAAAGCGGATATGCCAAAACACATCAAAATATATGAGAAGTTATCTAATCCAGGATAATTGTCAGGATCACACTTAGACAATCTTTCCTTCGTGCGACCTCGTAAATGTCATGCAACTCTGTGTAGTGGCAATATAAATTTCTAGTCAAGGTGCACCTATGCTAACATCCATTGTCATTTACTACAGATCCTATCAGAGACTTTTCCCAAAATATTTAATCATATTTACATATGTCGAACACTTTACAAAAATCGTTAAAAGAAAACTCAGACAAAATAGAATATTTCTCTGTTAAAATCTCCCTGCGAATCAGGAGATATCTCTATCATAAAACTTCCCAAAAACCATTTTGTCATACATACAAATGAGATTATCCATTTATAGAGTATTTCAATAGTTGGGACTTAGCCCATAGTTTAGAGCCTTTCCATAATACAACCAATTTCAAATGTTCATGGTAAAATCCAAAGTCTACTAACATATTATGAGATATCTTGTACAAATCTCAACTTGCATTAAGATCACATTTCACCAAAAATCTCATAATATTTTTGGAAATATCTAGTATAGTCTCATAACCATTTTCAAACCACTTTTCATATCTCTTCGAAAAACATATTCACTACTTTTGTTTCATTAATTAAAAAGATCTTAAGTCAAATGTCAAATTTAGCAGCTTTAACCATGAGTTAACATAATATATAACCATAAGCTTTCGTATCATACTAATTGCTTCAATCAAGGGTTTAAGTATAGACATATACTTAAACATGAACATAACACAAGCCATAGACAAATAATCCACTCACAAACTAGGTTCCAAGAACCAAAGGCTAATCTCCAAGGTGCCACCAATCCAATAGTTGATACCCAAAGGATCTGTAACTTTAGGAACAAGATAGTAATAACATTTATGAGCTAACAATATCATCAATTAACATGAATTAGCCCCAAATACCAAAACCACCAAATTGAACCCTAAGTTCTTGACATTAACTACTCATACCCAACATCGATAATGAAATTTAACTAATTTAAAGCATAAAGGAAGAGATTGAAGCTTTAGGAATACCTTCAGGAGCCTAAAAGAGAAGAAACTCAAAGTGGGTGTTGATAGGTCACCCTAAAATGCAATTTCCAAGTTTCCAAGCTCCTTCAATGGAGTTCTAGAGAGACAAAGTGATGAAGAGGAGCAAGGGGAAGAGAGGAACCCGAAACTTAGATGGTGGAGGGAAAAGAAAGTGATGGAGGGAGAGGGAGAGGAAGAAGAAGAAGAATGGAGAGAAAAGGAGAGAGATGTTGTGGGGGAGGAAAAGGGGAAAAGAGAGAGAAAATGGGTCCCAAAAAATAAAATAGAGTGTGATGTTACTAAACACTTGTTTACCTTTTTCATGTTATGTAAAGATTCCAAATATTTTTATTCACTATTAATTTTAAACAAAAATATAATTTAGAAAATTGAAGTATTATAAGGAGTGTTTAATGCTATTAAGTTATATGTTATTTTATGTATGATTTTTAATGTAATTATTATAAGGATTAAATACTTTTATAGATACAGTGATACATAATTGAATGAATATAAAAATTTTTATATTAAGAGTGTATTAAAATTAAATCAAATGTCATATGTTCCTAATTATTTATTGATTTAATTTGGACTGTGTTTTAATGGAATGTAATCATTTATTGTTAAAAAAGTAGCTATTAAATATGTAACAACTCATATTTGTATTCATAAATCTTGAACCTGAGATAGTTTATTTAAGATAAATAATTGTTGAACTACTTAAACCAATTAGTACTTGTAAAGTAATATATAATTTGAATGATTGTATAAGAAATTTTACATTAATAATAAATTAAAATTAAGGTTACCTGCATAAAAAAATTTGAGTTCACAATGCTCACAACCAAAAATTTTCACTTTATGTTCTTAAACCAAGAAAAAAAAAATGTAGAATAGAAAACACTGAACAAATAAAATATGTGCTACAAACGTTTGTACTATGTTTAGTTTTGTTTTTGAAATTCAAAATTATAATGTGGACACAATACAATAAATTTGTCAAACCAATTCAGGACTTGTCAAAAGCTAAACCCAAAAAAAAAAAAAAAAAAAAACCTATATAAGTGTGGGGTGCTGGAACCATGGGAAGCAAAATCACGCAGAAGTTAATGAAAATTCAGATTGGCTATAAATGAAGGTCACATGACGGAATGGTAGGTCTACTGGTGCTGTACCACTTGAGGTCAACTCTGTCATGTGATTTTTTTCCTAAGTGGGAACTCGCTACTCAAGTTTAAATGGTGCATTGACACCATCATAAGTCCCTCTTTCATCAACGTGGCAATCTCATTGTGGTGGCCTCCAGTGCATTGCAGGCCAGCGCTGTCTAGCACCATGTGGAAACACACGAACAAATTTGCTACCGCATGAAATTTAATTTTTAACTTTGAAAGTTATTCTATTTTGATAATCTTAAAAAATGTTTAACTTACGCTAATCTTTTATGGTTAAAGTAATCTTTAAATCCTCATAGTTTCTACGTATTTTTAATTAAGTCTTTAAAAGTTTTGAAGTGGATTTATATTTTAAAAAATTTGTAATTAGATCTCACCATAGTTGGTCATCAATTACTTGTCACACTATATGAAACCAGTAACTACTATATTGCAATGTTCTTGTCTAATTTTTGCTTAAAGTACAAGGATGTCTTTAGAGACACGACCAAACTATAAGGACTCTAATTTACCCGTCTTTTATTTATTGGTAAATTATGAGAACCACCAATTTGACTTCCGAAATATTAAAATACTGATAATTTAGCCTTAAAAAAATATTATTTTCTCTTATGATATTTCAATAATAAATATATTGATAAATTAGTCTCTAAAAGATTAATGTATTGATAAATTAATTTCTAAAAAATTAATATATTAACAAATTAATCCCTAAAATATTTTTTGTTAACACTAGCAAAGTCTATTAACAATAATAGAATTTATCATTGAGATACTATATATTAATAAAATATCTTTAAATGACTAAATAGTTAGCATCTTAATTTTTTAGGGGCCAAATTGATGATTCATCCGCAAATTATTCAGAAGATCAGTCGGATGACATAAAATTAATATTAAATTACTAGTCTGATAATAATACTTAATGAATACCAAACACACACTTAGTAACCCTTATATCTTTTAAAAAAAATACAAAATGAAAATGCACTATACCTGAAATGTATGCTAATTCTCTAACAATAGAGTGACTGACAATAAAATTACTCTTTTACCCTCTATTTTTTCTTTTCTCTTTCTTCCACCATGATGTTTAAGTATCGACCCTCCACACATCACATTTTCCCCTTCCTTACCCAAATTTTTACACTTCCCACTAACTCCAAAATAGAAGATATATTAGTTATTTAACCGCAGTGTTTTTATCTAGTACAGACATCTTTAGGCTTTAATAGTACCATAACCGATAATTAGACAGACAGAATCTTATACAGTGCTTACTTTCTGAAGTATCACTTTTGCAGCGTTTAACCGCTTCATTGTAAGCAGACGTTTCACAATTCGAAATTTTCAAGCCAAACAAGAATATGCCCTCTAATGAAGAGGCAATCACTTTCTGAATTGGCACTGAGAACCACCCAAAAAAGTTATTTTTTGGGTGCATACTAACCACCCAGACAATTTATTTTATTTTTGCAAGAAACTTAGACCTTATGACTTGATCATAAATTCATAATACAGAACTACTGAATAGAAATAAATGCAAGAATGAATCAGCACTTCAGCAGCAACTAAAGGAATAAGAAAACAATAGTATTCTCTCTGTGCTATTCATGATAATAGTTTTAACATGGCATACTCTAAGCAACAAACAAGCTGTGCATAAACATATTTACAAGTTCAGCATGAACTTTTTTGGCCCCTTTTATAAATATGATTGCTCGTATACTCTGAGAGTCAAATTGTAATTAAATACAACTATATTTTTCAAATCTTAAACAATATCAGTCCTCAATGTACAAAGTTCAGAATTCCATGCTGTACCAAAATAACGTCTTCTAGCATGTTTGGATTTCCGTTTGGAACTCCAAAACTATGATTTGGGCAAAAGTCATAAAAGAGTAGCTTTTGTCCAAACTATAGTTTGCAGTTTTTCAAACGGAAAACCAAACGTGCATGGTATTTTAAGTCAAGGAAATGCTCACCATATTGAGGATTTCAAAATTTAGAATGCATTCAATTAAGAACAGAAGCGCCACATTGCAATTGCTAATCCATGCAATCTTCAAAGTCAAAACTGCTTGCACAATCCAACAAAGCATTTTGTTGATGTTCATAACGGCATATGTAATTCAACCCTATAAGAAGCTCACAGATAGCTTCCTCTGTCTTTTCCGTATCAGCAAAGTATAATGTCTGAAGTAGCAGCACATTTGTCCTGCTAACAATTTGTTGTTGCTCAAAATTCCTTTCACTTTGCCATCTGATCATGCTATGGGCAAGCGGAGCAAGCCACCTAAGTATCCCATCAAGAGTCACCTTCCAGTCATGGGCAAGAGGGGCATCATATATGGCCAAATTCTTGACATAGGACTTCAATTTTGCCTTCAGCAATAACCTTAACCTCGTCGGTAGCATCTGATATAGATCATTCCTAGCTTCCTCACCAACTAAATGTGAATAGTTAAGCAGTTTCTCTATGACAATTATGACATTGGCATAGTGCAATGCTAGTGCACAGCCTCCAAGAGTGGAAGGAGAAGCATAAACAGCTAATCTACTCTTGGGACCAATGGTTGAGCAACTTTGAACACCAGATTTCACTCTTAGATCTCCAGTGAAAGGAACACCACTTTGAGCTTGATCGAAACCACCGGAACGACACAGTTGCTCCTTTTTCTTGACATTATTCCCAAACCCAACACTGTGACAGCTTGATATGTGACTGTATTGGTCCTCATGATCAATAACGAAATCATCATCATGAAATTTTGAGACCGAGCTGCTTAGACTTAGACATTCCATGAAAAGTCTCCCCGGACTTGTTCCACACGGAAAACCAAAATCTTCAGGCTGAAGATATGCTAACTCACCTCTCCTCATATCCATCTGAGGCCTACTAATAGCTCCCCTTCTCTCCACAGTTCTCCCAATTGAACCCGAATGACGTCCATTTCTGTCACTATGATTGCGTTTCAACTTCTCTGAACTCATCTGAGCATTAATCTGGCCAGACACCAAGCCACATTCATTTTGCATAGGTGGTGAACCTCCACCAAGCCCAAGGCTATTCCTCCTCAATGCAGAATCACCAAAAACCACAGAGATCCTGGCATAAATGGTACATACTGTCCTGGCCAACAACTCAACAACCTTATCAAAGGTCTGATTCCAAAGTGAAATCTCCTTCAGATGCCTCACATCTTGCTTTTGCCATGTAAGTTTCTGCTCGAAGGCCCTCCTACTCTCCTCATGCTGATTATTTTGAAACTTCTTCACAGCTTGCTCCAATTCATTCAACACCTCCATCTCACTGTACAAATTCCTAGTGCCACTAACGTACCTATCCATCTTCCTCACCATTCCTTCCATATGCTTAACCAAGAACCCCAGTTCCTTCACATCTATAACCCCACTAACAATGTCCCCATACACATGCTCAAAGCCTTGCAAGGCAGGCACAGAGCACTTCTTCCCCAACCTAGAAACCACACTGGCAACACGGTTCAACTCCTCAAGCTTCTCCGCAAGAGCAAGCTCGAGAAGATAGGCCTCATCAGAGGAGACCAAGTTCCTAACACCCTCAGAGTTCAAGATCTCATTCTTGAGCTTTGAGATCTCAGAATCTGACAGGGATTTGTGAAGGTGAACGGTTTTGGACATAACATTTGCTACTTCAAAGGAAAGAATGCCTATCATTACTTTGTTATTATCTTGGCTTTTAGGATTCTGTTTTCTCTTTGCAGCAGAAGGTTCAAGAAGAAGGGCTTGCTTGAGATTGGCACTAACCTGGTTACCCATCCTCACAATCCAAGCTTCTGCAACCATAGCTACCACTTTCACCCAAAAAAAATTCACCCTTCAAATCTGCAGCAGATTCAAAAGGGTTGCCAAAAACCCAATGAGCCTGAGTCTTTTATTCAATTTTGGCCCAAACGTGCAACCTTTGAAAAAACCATAACTCAGCTGTGAGAACCCATTGAGATGGGCAAGGAAAAGAACCCAACTATGGTCAAAGCTGCAAACTTTGATGCTCAAATATGGTTTTGGGAGTCAAATTTGGAGCAAAATTTTTGAGGGACATGCAGAAAAAAAAGTTGCAACAAACAAGAATGGAAAGAGAAGGTGTGGAGAAGAGTCAGAAACCGGCGACCAGCAATAAGATGATATTAGTGGCAAAGAAAATGGTCAAGCGTATACATAGGCAGCGACGATTAAGAAGCTATGTATTGTGAGGTGGCATGATGGTAGCATTTAGGAATAGAAAGGAGAGGCCTCGCATGCGGCGCAAATTGTGAAGAGGGAAGGATGGGTGCAATTGAATATAAGCAGCAGCAATGACATCACACAGAGAGAGAGAGAGAGAGAGAGAGAGAGAGAGAGAGTAGAGGGAAAGAGAGAGAACTAAAAAACAAAAGGGTGAATGTGGGTAGGGACCAAAAGAGGGGGAAGGTGGTGATTGCTTTGGCGTTGTGTTGAGTTGAGTTGCAGATTGAGACTGGGACTGGGTTTGAGTTTGAGAGCTGGAGATATAGTTTTCAAAAAGAGACGTCAGAATTTTGAAAAGTGGACTCAAGAGCTTTTGAATTTTTCTATTTATTTTTTTTGGTTTTTTTTTTTTGGGTTTTTTTTGTTTGGGGGGGGGGGGGGGGAGGTATTGCTTCTGTTCTGCAACTGCACCATCCAATTCAGTTTGGAGTTTTTTTTTTAAATAATTATTCTTTTGGGCTAAAGTAGCTAGCTAGCTGCCAATCTCCCATTGAAGTTTTGAGGCTAAGTGCAGGCCAGAGTGGAAAACAGGCGCAAAGAAACACCATTTTGAAACTTATTTATATCTTATTAAGTTCACGTCGTTACATATTGGCAATAATTTATCACAATCATTGACCTAAACATTTTTCTACCTCCCGTAGATCATTACTTTTTTTAGAGAAAAATTACATTTTCATCTTTGAAAGATTAGATATAATAAATTCGTCCCTGAATTAGAAAATACATATAATCTAGCCCTTAAATTTATCTATGTGAGAATAAATTAATCCTTTTAAAATACTAATATATTAAATTCAAAGATCAAATTTTTACTCTATTTATTATAATATAAATAAATTTAAGAATCAAATTATATCTATTTTATAATTTATGGACCGAATTGCTACATCCCCAATATTTTAGGGATAAAATTACAATTTTTCTCTATTTTTTACTATTTATAATTAATAAAATATTTTTAAAAATTATTTAAAACTGTTTTATGTATGTTCAATACAAAATTACTTTATATATATATATATATATATATATATATATATATATATATATATATATATATATTGACTTATACTAAATTTAAGCATTATTATTATTTGAATGAGTCATATTTTGATGTCAGAAATTTCTAAAAATTAATGAATTATACTGGTTATCAATTAAGTACAATTCAATCAATAGAAATTGAATCTAATAAAAGGAGGTAGTCCTTCACATATGGTGAATCACATTTGAATCTCAATTGAAAAAAGTACTCATATTTAATACTTAACTATATTTCAAATATAATTATCTTTGATGGAGGATACTTGTGGGAAAAAAAAATTATGTACAGTTCATAAGACCTTCAATTGTATTCCTTTTTTATTATTCAAGAGAAATTGCAAATATTTATCCACGGAGGAAAGGTTTGATTTCTTCAAAAATCAAAGCTTAGAGGTGGATTTGGACTTTTTGTCTTCATTTATTTTCAACATTTTCCATGATAAAGTAATATCAGGATCATTATTGATTATTCACAATATAGTACTATTACCAATTTTGATATGAGTAATGATATATTTTTCTCAAATATTTTTTAAATTATTTTTATAATATTTAAATAAGAAAAATGTTGAATATTTTTTATATTTTTAAGATATCGAACGTATTTGTAAAATATTCAATATTTTCTTTGTTTAATTATTAAAAATATTTTAGGAGGATATATGTTTATTTTTTTTAATATTCTTTTCAAACCTGCATTCTTTTAAGTGGTACTACTAGTCTCACTTCCCAACCCCAGGGGAAGGGAAACTAACAATCAAAGCTTAGAAATAGTGGTTTTGACTAATGAAATTATTTGGGTCAAAGAGGAAGAGAACCAAGCACCCCCTACGTAAATACCCCGCCCTAATTGGAAATTTTGACTTCGTCCAACATGCATTAGGCACTGCATTTCTTTGGTCCTTTAAATCCAATCACACAGCCAATCCGTTGGCGTTGGATTGGCTGTGACTACGGGTCTATATTTTTCTATCATAACGGACCAAATTTGGTGCTCTAGAACAACTGCTACACTTGCAAACAATCTGGTGAACAAAACAAGCAATCAATACTTCAAAATTAAACATTTGGTGTAGCAGCTTTGTTCCAAGTGTGAGAAAACTTCCAACAATTAGAAGAAAAGTCAGAAAACAATGAATGTTTTGTTAGTGTATATATATATATATATATATATATATATATTCGGTTGGTTTAGAGCAGATGTGCTACAGATTGATAATACTTGCACAATTGCATGTCAGTTTTTTTTTTTTTTTGTCAATACATGTCAGTTCAACTTGAATTATATGAGAATAGCTAAAAAGATAGGTCAAATCGTAGGTGATAAAGAACTTTTAATTTGTTGGGTGAATTGTGCACAATTAATAAATAGTTTTACGGAAAAATAATAAAAACAAAGACAAAAACAAAAACTTTTTTTTTCGATAACTTTATTAAAAGAAGGCTCAGACTCCCTTGAAAAAGAGAGGAGCAAGAAAGTTTACAGCAAACAAAAGCAACCAGATCAGTAGCAACGAAAAATAGAATACAAAAAAACCACCAAACTACAACACCCCTATGCGTGGCCTGACCATCTAGTAATACCCCCGTAACCTCTGATCAATCTGATCCTACAGTAATTGGCCACCAACATACCGACAGAACCACCAATTACAAATTATAGTTGTTGCACCATGCAGCTATCCAAAACTTCCACTTGTGCATTATTGTGACAAGATAAGAATCCCAACTGATGTTTCTATTTTTGAAAAACTATTTCATTCCTTGCTTCCCAAACAAATCATGTAATGACATAAAAGCAGGATATTTGCAACTTCTTCTCCACCCCTGAGAAACTCACCCCTAACTATGCTTCAAAGTTTTTAATTGGACACTTATCCAAAACCCATGAAATACCCCACTACTGGCAGCACACACTCCATAGTTTCCATGCAAATTTGCAAGAAAAGAATAGGTGCGAAATATTCTCAATCTCAAAATCACATAATGGACAAGAGATGTCAATGTTTCTCAAAATATTCAGCCGATGCAATCTCTCCTTAGTGTTCGATCTACCAATTATAAGAAACCATACTGGTAGCTCAACTTTGGCAGGGGCAAGACCATGCCATACCTTGCTAGCACTCTTCTCTTCGTCAGTGATAGAGAGAGATGTTGGAATGGCATTAATAAATGACTTCACTGAAAAGCTTCTCGAGCAACAATGCTACCACTAATACTGGTCTTCTTGATTCCCAATGCTTCTTGCTAGATTGAGCATTTCTTGCATATTTGAAAATAATTCTTCCTTCCATTAGAAAAATTGTCTTTGCCATTCAAAATTCGAATTCCAACAGACACTGTCCCATGCACCACATTCGGATATGAGCTTATGTTGTTGCAGGGAATCGAATAGAGCCCAGGAAATAGGTCCATCAATCTATTATCTGCAATCCATATCTCTTCCCAAAAGTAAGTTGAGTTACCATTGACCACCTTTTTGCAAATTCCTTCCAAAACAACAGCCCTTATCTCATCATTTGCCTTCCAAACATTGCCAATACAACTCCAAAGGCCACCACAACATCTTTGTGTTTGTTCAGCAAGCAACCTATTCTCATTAACATCATGGCATAAACACACGACTCTTTTGCATAAGGAAGAGTTTTCAGTAAAAAACCTCCACCACCACCTAAATAGCACACTGCATTCTCAATGATTATGTCTCCTACACCTAAACCACCCAAACACTTTGGTCTCTAAATGATTTCCCATTTTACCGGAGGAATAGCTCGCCTTCCATCTTTACCACCCCAGAAAAAATTGCATTGTAAAGAAATTATCCTTTTTGCCATTTTTTTTAGCACTTTGAACAACCCGAGATAGTATAAGGGAAGATTGTTCAAGACTGATCTAATTAAAGCTAGTCTTTCGGCCCTTGACACCAATTTGCTTTTCCAACCATTCAGCCTTTTCTTTATTTTATCTATAATTAGATCCCACGTCTCCTTTCTCTTGGGATTGGCACTAAGTGGAATTCCTAAATATCTTATTAGTAGAGACAAAACCTGACATTACAAATTTCTTCTCGAATCAGCAATCACAAAGCTTTTGCAATTCAGAGGAATAATAGTTGACTTCTCGTAGTTAATTTTCAGCCAAGACATCAAGCCAAAGCAGTCAAGAATATCCCTAAGAGAGACCAGCACTTCCTACTTTTAAAGGGCAAAGAGAATCGTGTCATCCAACAACTATAGATGAGAAAGTCTTACTCTAGAGCTACCCACTTCAATGCCTTTAATCAGCCCCATAGAAACAACCTTTCCAAGAAGCCTATTCAAAACATCCGCAAGTAGCACAAAGAGAAATGGGGATAGTGGGTCTCCTTGACGTAATCCTTATTCCATCTGAAAAGGCTTTGAAGGAAAGCCATTGATAATAATAGACATCTCAACTGAAAATAGGCAACCCCGAATCCACTTTTTCTAAAGTCGATCGATCCTATTCTAGCCAATACTTGATCCATAAAATTCCATCTGACAAAGTCATAGGCTTTATGGAAATCAAGTTTCATAATCAACGCTTCTTTCTTCTTTCTCTTCAACGAAGTACAGCTTCACACGCAATGAGGGCATCATCTGTGATTTGTCTTTCTTATACAAATGTTGTTTGTCACGCCCCAAACATAAGCCGTGACCGGCGCACAGGTTAATCTGACTCACTTAACCTGGCAAGCCTAATGACCATATTTTGTTCATATAACTTAGCAACTTAAGTACGGGGGCTGCCAAAAATTCGGCAGAGTTTCCCCTAAAAACTGGACAATCCAAAAATTTACATAAACCTGTTTTATATCAAATATACAATCAGAATTCACAGCCAGAATATTTCCAGAACAACAATTATAGGGATCAAAAGATCAGCTATACTAAAGAGTAATATACACATTACAATTATATTCATAACCCAAAAACAACTGATCCTATGCCCTATAGCTGCAAATCTTTGGAATCAACAAAGAAGCCTCATCCATATTACAGGCCTACCAAAAGGAATATCCTGGTAGAATTAGTCCCAGAATCGCTACTCAAGACCCCGTGAATCAAGAGAAGGAAAGGAAATGGGATGAGTCACACGCACTCGGTGAGGGTATATAAACAACGTGGACGGGGAAGGAGAAACTAAATCACGACGAGCCTTTAAAATAATCAAAATTTCTGATTAATCATACATTCACCAAAGAAATTGATTGAGGCAATAATTTGTCAATTCTATATTTCCATAAACAAAACATTGTCAACCTCCTTCATTTAAGTTAAAACTCATTAACAAAAACTTAACAATTCTCTATATATTGTCTTAATCAACTTTCTGAATAGACTTTGTCAACATAGAATCAAATATTTCATCAACTAATTACTTCATGAGGGTTATCCAAGAAGAACTAAATTTTTATGGGGAGTGATCTCAACCCATCTGATCATAAATATGAGCTCATTTCAAGCCGGGGGTCTTGCCTCGCCCGGTACTATCTCATTTAACTATACTATGTGCACATAGACCGTTATATCTCTTCGCTAACGGCGAACGGTGTTCTAACTTAGAACCCATCATGGTTTTCTCAACATAAATTTATTTTAAAATGAAATACTTAAATTCAATAATCAACTCCTATAAAATCCAATTCTTGCAAGAAATAACTTTTTATAATTCATCATAAATAGACCATAAAATAAGAAAGGATAGCAACAGATAACATTGAAATAATAACTAAGAGGATATTCAAAATATTAAATCAGCTATTAGTATCCAAAGAAACTCAATTATTATTTTAGAAAGAGAAATCAATTATTAGCACAAAATCAAATTATTAGCTTTAATAGATTAGTTTCTCCTACAAACATAATTTAAAATTATTGCCACTAAGTAAATAACCACTCACAACAAAGAGGAATCAACCGAGCTGCTCCCCAACAGCTCCAGAAGGAGTAACTGGCACCGTATTAGAAGGATCTGATCAACACAAATATTTTTTTTGACAAGTTTAGATAATTTGTTTGGAGATAGTTTAATAACTATCATACTTATTATTAAGCAAAATATCAAAATATTACTCGTCTACTATTTTATTACTACTCCCTAAATTTGATATAACCTCTAAAATTTACCTGTAAGAAAATAGGTTTGAGATTAGGAATTCACCTCAAGCTTTAAGGACTAGTGGATATCAAACTTTTGCGACAAAATAAAAGAAAAGGGAGCTTTGATGGTAAAAATAAGAAAAAGAAAAGAAAAAAGAAAGAGGAAGAAGACGAGGAACAGAGGAGGAAGAAGAAAGGAAAAAGGGAAAAAGGGAAAAGAGAAAAGGATGACACGGTGAATTTCTCACCGTTCCCTTATCCTTCTTTTTTTTTTTTTTTTACTTAATACTCAAAAGACTAAAATGCCCTTATCCTTTTTTGTTATTTCCTTTTCCCTGTTTTTGGAATGTAGTACCGTGGCATCACAATATCTCCCCCCTTAAAGAAAATTCGTCCTCGAATTTTGAGATATCAACGTACCTTGAATGTCATAAAGGTGTGGGTATTTCTCCCGCATAATTGTTTCGGGTTCCCATGTGGTTTCTTCACCAGATGGTCCCCGCCAAATGACCTTCACTGATGCTACATCCTTAGAGCGTAGACGCTTCACTCGCCTATCTATGATTGCCTTTGGTTGCTCATTATAGCTTAGGTTCTTATCAAACTCAACTAATTTATGCTGGATAATGTGAGAAGGGTCATAAACATATTTCCGTAGCATTAATACATGGAAAACTGGATGAACACTTGAAAGATCGGGTGGAAGGGCTGAGCAATAAGCAGCTTGCCCTACTTTCTCCAATATCTCAAAAGGTCCAATAAACCTTGGACTTAATTTTCCTCTCTTACCAAACCTCAGGATGCCTTTCATAGGGGAAACACGTAGAAACACATGTTCTCCTACACCAAACTTCAAAGGTCGACGTCTTTGATCCGCATAAGACTTTTGCCTACTTTGAGCAGTCACTAAATGTTCTCGAATTAATTGGACCTTCTCAATGGCTTCCTGTATCAGATCTGGGCCAACGAGTTTAGATTCCCCAGTTTCAAACCAACCAATCGGTGATCTACAACGCCTTCCATACAAAGCCTCAAATGGTGCCATTTGGATACTAGATTGATAACTATTATTGTAAGCAAACTCCATTAGAGGTAGATACTGGTCCCAACTCCCTCTGAAGTCTAGAACACAAGCTCGGAGCATATCCTCCAAAATCTGTATTGTTCTTTCAGACTGACCATTTGTCTGAGGATGAAAAGCAGTGCTTAAGTCCAATCGAGTTCCTAAGGCCGTTTGAAAAGATCTCCAAAATTGAGCTGTGAATTGAGACCCTCAATCAGATATTATCGACAAAGGCACTCCATGTAAGGATACAATCTTATCTAAATAAAGTTTGGCATATTGAGCTACTGTGTAAGAAGTCTTAACAGGCAAAAAGTGTGCGGACTTAGTCAGTCGGTCCACAATTACCCAAACTGAGTCATAACCCCTTGAGGTTCTAGGCAACCCTGTCACAAAATCCATAGTGATTCTCTCCCATTTCCATTCAGGTATTTCAATCTGTTGGAGCAACCCACCAGGCTTTTGATGCTCAGCCTTCACTTGTTGGCACACCAAGCACTTAGATACAAACTCAGCTATATCCTTTTTCATTCCTTTCCACCAATAGAATTCTTTTAGATCTTGATACATCTTCGTAGAACCTGGGTGAATGGTGTAAGAAGAATGATGGGCTTCCTCTAATATTTTCTTCTTCAAGTCTACTACATCAGGTACACATAAGCGTCTGCCGAAACGCAAGACACCTTCAGAATCAATCACGAAGTTAGAAACTTTGCCTGCTCGGACCTCTTCCATAACCTTCCTCAAATGAGGGTCTTCTCCCTGGCTATCCTTAATATTATCCACCAAGGTGGAACGAACTTGAACTTGAGCTATTAGTGACTTAGCACCCGAAATTTCAAACTTCACCCCTCTATCTACAAGTTCTTGGAACTCCTTTACTATTGGTCTTCTAACCTCAACTATGTGGGCAAGACTACCCATGGACTTCCTACTCAAAGCATCGGCCACTATATTCGCTTTTCCTGGATGATACAAAATCGTGCAATCATAGTCCTTCAGGAGCTCCATCCACCTTCTCTGCCTTAAATTCAAATCCTTCTGCTGAAAGATATACTTGAGGCTCTTATGATCAGTATAGATCTCGCACGTCTCACCATATAAATAGTGCCTCCAGATCTTGAGAGCAAATATCACCGCTGCCATTTCTAAATCATGTGTAGGATAGTTTTGCTCGTGTTTCTTAAGCTGTCTAGAAGCATAAGCAATAACTCTCCCCTGTTGCATTAACACGCATCCAAGACCAACTCTAGAAGCATCACAATAAACTACATAACCGCTACCAGAAGTAGGTAATGCTAACACCGGAGCAGACGTCAAACAACTCTTCAATTGTTGGAAACTTTGCTCACATGCATCAGTCCATTGAAACTTAACCTGCTTTTGTGTTAACCTAGTCAAAGGAGCTGCTATTTTAGAGAAGTCCTTGACAAACCGACGATAATATCCAGCAAGTCCAAGGAAACTGCGGATCTCCGTCACGGATGTAGGCCTAAGCCAATTCTGCACTGCTTCCACTTTCTTTGAGTCAACACTTATCCCTTCTTTAGACATCACATGACCTAAGAAAGTCACGCTTTCCAACCAGAACTCACATTTAGAGAACTTAGCATATAGTTTATGCTCTCTCAATGTCTGTAAGGCTAACCTCAAGTGCTGCTCATGCTCTTCCTTACTTTTAGAATACACTAAGATGTCATCAATAAAGACGATCACAAAGTGATCCAAGAAAGGCCTAAAAATACGATTCATCAAGTCCATAAAAGCTGCAGGGGCATTGGTAAGTCCAAAAGACATAACTAAGAACTCGTAATGTCCATAGCGAGTATGGAAAGCTGTCTTAGGAATGTCTTCACTTCGTATTTTCAGCTGATGGTACCCAGATCGCAAATCAATCTTCGAGAAACATTGGGATCCTTGAAGTTGATCAAATAAGTCATCAATGCGAGGAAGGGGATATTTGTTTTTCACCGTCACCTTATTCAACTGTCAGTAATCAATACACAAACGAAGTGAGCCATCTTTCTTCTTAACAAATAGCACTGGTGCACGCCAAGGAGAACAACTAGGGCGGATGAAACCCTTATCAAGAAGATCCTTCAATTGTTCTTTCAACTCCTTAAGTTCAGCTGGAGCCATTCGATATGGGGGTATAGAAATTGGTTCAGTGTTTGGAAGCAAATCTATACAAAACTCTATCTCTCTATCAGGTGGTAACCCTGGCAACTCTTCAGGAAAAATATTAGGATATTCACATACTACTGGAATCTGTTCCAAACTCTCCTGTGATATATTAGTATCTATCACCATTGCTAAATACCCCAAACAACCTTTCTTTAGCAACTTCTGAGCAACTATTGCTGAAATCAAGTTGTTTGGTAACCAATCTCGATCACCTTGAAATGTGAAAGTCGGTTCACCTGGCACATTAAACTTTACCACTTTGTTGTAGCAATCTAGGGTAGTATGACAAGAAGCTAGCCAATCCATGCCCAATATCACATCGAAATCTACCATATCGAGTACTATCAAGTCTATTATTGAGAGTTTACCTCCGACTAGCACCTCACATGATCTATAAACTAAATCAGCCAATAAGAAATCACCCATAGGCGTGACTACTATCAAATGCTCGCTCAGAAGTGAGGGGTCTCTCTTAAGGCAAGATGCAAAAGAACGGGACACAAAAGAATGTGTAGCTCCAGAATCGAAAAGTGTACGTGCTTCATGAGAACATACTAGGAGTATACCTGTTACCACAGCATTAGATGCCTGAGCATCCTGACGGGTCAAAGCAAAAACACGAGCTTGTCCTCTACCAGTCTGTCCCTGACCTCTGCCACCTGGTCCTCTACCACCTCGTGGGGTATTGTTAGATCCCCGACCTCCTGAACCACCAACATGTCCTCCTGGAACTACTGGTACTGATGCTCTACTAGCAGAAGGCTGAGAGTGTGACATAGGACAATTCCTTGCAAAATGTCCCATCTGACCACATTGGTAACACCCGGGAAAACCACCTCGCAAGGCCCAAAGTGCCTCTTCCCACATATGCCGCAAGTATCGGGAGCTCTATCGTAATATCTAGGATGCTTTGGGAAGGTCCTCTGCTATGAGCAAGATACTAGCTGTTGATCGCCTTGTATGCTTTGCGGTGAGGGCCCTCACGACCCAACGACCCTGACCAACATCAGCTCTAAAACCACCACTGCTGCGACCTTGGCGGTCACCATGAGCAACATCTGAGCATGATCTCTTACGTGAGTCACGGGAGGATCCACCTCTATCTCTGCCTCCTCGTTCAATCGCTAAAGCCCTATTCAAGGCCTCCTCATATGTCATCTCGATCCCTGCTAATACTCTGAATATGTAGGGCCTCAAACCCTCAACAAAGCGCTGAACCCGTAATTCTTCTGTAGCCACAAAGTGCGATGCATATTGAGAAAGTCTCTCAAATTGGATGTGGTAATCTGTTACAGTCATCCGTCATGCTGTACAAGAGACTCAAATTCCCGTGCTCTGCTAACTCGAATACTCTTTGGTAGGAAATGAGCTAAGAACAAATTAGTAAACTCATCCCATGCCAACGGAGGTGATCCTATTTGCCTCCCACGAAGCACAGTCTGATACCAGCCTCTAGCCAAGTCTCGTAGTTGAAAAGTTGCCAATTCCACCATTCGAGTAGAAGAACACCCTAAAGCTCTGCATATCCATGCCACATCATCCAAGAACTTCTGAGGATCTTCACTTGAGTCTAAACCATTAAATACTGGAGGATTATGCCTCGTGAATGCAAACAAAGAAACTTCTGTCCTTCTGTGTTGAACAGGTGGAGGCTCAGCTTGAGTTGTCTCCTGACCAGCCTCTGAATCCTCTTGATTCAGATCCACTTGTGGCTGCCGGTTTCCACCGAGAACATTCACTAATTGCTGAACTGTTTGTTGCATATTATGCATCCCAGTAGCTAATTCAGCTAAAGCGGGATCCCCACGCCTAGCCCTAGGAATCACTACCTCAAGCATCCTACCACCCCGTCCACGTCTTCCACGGCCGCGACCACGTCCACGGCCTCGTGAAGTCTTTGCATGAAGTTGAGTGGAAGCCTCATCAGCAATTGGCTCCCTAGCAGGTCTCGTCCTTGGTGGCATCGTCACCTAGGACATGAACAAAGAACAAAAATAGGTAAAATCAAGAAAGGAGAATTGAAAGAACAACACTAAATATATATAATAATTTGGACAATAGACTCCAGTTTAACTGTGGTCATTCAAAGCCTCTTGCCTGTACGTTGTGCCCGGGTACACAATTTACAAGCAAGATTCTATGATTGTCCACATTTTTGCAGCCTTTAGGACCTACTACCCACGCTCTGATACCAACTTTGTCACGCCCCAAACATAAGCCGTGACCGGCGCACAGGTTAATCTGACTCACTTAACCTGGCAAGCCTAATGACCATATTTTGTTCATATAACTTAGCAACTTAAGTACGGGGGCTGCCAAAAATTCGGCAGAGTTTCCCCTAAAAACTGGACAATCCAAAAATTTACATAAACCTGTTTTATATCAAATATACAACCAGAATTCACAGCCAGAATATTTCCAGAATAACAATTATAGGGATCAAAAGATCAGCTATACTAAAGAGTAATATACACATTACAATTATATTCATAACCCAAAAACAACTGATCCTATGCCCTATAGCTGCAAAGTACTGGAATCAACAAAACAGAAGCCTCATCCATATTACAGGCCTACCAAAAGGAATATCCTGGGTAAAACAGCTAGTCCCAGGAATCTGCTACTCAGCACCCTGTGAATCTAAAGAGAAGGAAAGGAAATGGGATGAGTCACACAGACTCAGTGTGGGTATATAAACAACGTGGACAGGAAGGAGAAACTAAATCACGCACGAGCCTTTAAAATAACTGAAAATTTCTGATTAATCATACATTCACCAAAGAAATTGATTGAGGCAATAATTTGTCAATTCTATATTTCCATAAACAAAACATTGTCAACCTCCTTCATTTAAGTTAAAACTCATTAACAAAAACTTAACAATTCTCTATATATTGTCTTAATCAACTTTCTGAATAGACTTTGTCAACATAGAATCAAATATTTCATCAACTAATTACTCCATGAGGGTTATCCAAGAAGAACTAAATTTTTATGGGGAGTGATCTCAACCCATCTGATCATAAATATGAGCTCATTTCAAGCCGGGGGTCTTGCCTCGCCCGGTACTATCTCATTTAACTATACTATGTGCACATAGACCGTTATATCTCTTCGCTAATGGCGAACGGTGTTCTAACTTAGAACCCATCATGGTTTTCTCAACATAAATTTATTTTAAAATGAAATACTTAAATTCAATAATCAACTCCTATAAAATCCAATTCTTGCAAGAAATAACTTTTTATAATTCATCATAAATAGACCATAAAATAAGAAAGGATAGCAACAGATAGCATTGAAATAATAACTAAGAGGATATTCAAAATATTAAATCAGCTATTAGTATCCAAAGAAACTCAATTATTATTTTAGAAAGAGAAATCAATTATTAGCACAAAATCAAATTATTAGCTTTAATAGATTAGTTTCTCCTACAAACATAATTTAAAATTATTGCCACTAAGTAAATAACCACTCACAACAAAGAGGAATCAACCGAGCTGCTCCCCAACAGCTCCAGAAGGAGTAACTGGCACCGTATTAGAAGAATCTGATCAACACAAATATTTTTTTTGACAAGTTTAGATAATTTGTTTGGAGATAGTTTAATAACTATCATACTTATTATTAAGCAAAATATCAAAATATTATTCGTCTACTATTTTATTACTACTCCCTAAATTTGATATAACCTCTAAAATTTACCCGTAAGAAAACAGGTTTGAGATTAGGAACTCACCTCAAGCTTTAAGGACTAGTGGATATCAAACTTTTGCGATAAAATAAAAGAAAAGGGAGCTTTGATGGTAAAAATAAGAAAAAGAAAAGAAAAAAGAAAGAGGAAGAAGACGAGGAACAGAGGAGGAAGAAGAAAGGAAAAAGGGAAAAAGGGAAAAGAGAAAAGGATGACACAGTGAATTTCTCACCGTTCCCTTATCCTTCTTTTTTTTTTTTTTTTTACTTAATACTCAAAAAACTAAAATGCCCTTATCCTTTTTTGTTATTTCCTTTTCCCTGTTTTTGGAATGTAGTACCGTGGCATCACATTGTTTGAGTCTCACTAACCAGTCCATACATAACATGCCTCATCTGGCTCGTTAGAACTTTTTCAATTGTCTTGTATATGTGCACCCAATCATATTTTTAGGTTTGCAATCCTTGATCTCATTCACTTCTTCAAACTTGGAGGCCAAAGTTACCCACATCATATTTGCACTTGTGGGCATGGAACCTATAGCAAAAAAATTGTTTACACAATTCATAAAATCCTCACTAATGTGTTCCTGGCACCCTTTGACGTTAGGTCCTAGTGCTCTTGATGATTCACAACTCCATACTTCTTGTTTTATTTCTTCTATTGTAGGAAGAAACTCCAAAGGTAACGCATCACTTTCTGAAATTCGGCTGGCAAGATCTTCAGGAAAACACACACATGGAACCTGCTTCTGATTGTACAGGCATTTGAAAAACTACCTCACCTCTGTTTTAATAATTCTGGGATCACACAAAACTATTCTACCTCTTCTAATCCCAAACATCAATTTTCTTCTATTTTGGACACTGGCAACCACATGGAAGAATTCTGTACTCCTGTCCATGTCCTTGAAATATCTTTTCCTTGACATTTGTCTCTTATATGAATCTTTTCTTTCATACCATTTTAGAACCATGCTTCTTAAAGCCTTCAAGTAAGCCAAGTCAACTTCATTCACACCATTTGTTTCAATCTTGGACTCTAGATCTGCCACTACCTTTTCCAGCTTTTCTATGTTGAAATCAATATTGCCAAAAATATATTTGTTCTACCTTCGGATTGGAACTTTCAGTCTTTTAAACTTACTAATACCATCCAAGTGACCCATACTCTTCCATTCCTCTTGTACAAGTTTGATGAATTTGGGATGAGAGAATCAAGCATCTAATGTCTGAAATGGTTTTGGCCCCCAATGCATTTCCCCCGATCCAAGCAACAACGGAATGTGATCTAAGAAAGAACAAGGAGCACCTTTAAGTTAGATAGAATTTAATTTCTACACCTAGTTAGGTCCCGCAAAATCTCTATCAAGTTTACTACAAGAGTTGCCCCTTCTCTATGCGTACTTCCTCCCAACAAGAGGTAATTCAATAAACCCCATATTATTTACCTAGTCATCAAATTCCTTCATACCGATTGTTGTAATAGAGCATTTTTTCCTCTTAGCTGGGCATCTAATCTCATTAAAATCACCCATCACTAAAGCAGCGACATTCACCTCACTCTTCACATCTAAAATCTTCTTTTCATTTCAACATCATGGTAACCATATACAACCATAATAGCCCCCATCATCTCCATTTCATTCATAAATCCTTTTATGCTGACCCAACTATCACCCTTTTTAATATCCTCCATCTTCATAAAACGATTCTCCCAAATACAAAGAATACAACCATTGGTATCTAGTGCTTCTATTGATGACCAATCATAGTCATCCTTTCCCCATATTCTTCTAACTGTTTCCTTTTTGGTTTCAATCACCTCCACAAAACCCACCCCATTCTCTTTGATCATTTTTGAAATTTTTCTCACTTTTCCCCCATTTCCAATCCCTCTTACATTTCAATATAGAATTTTTATCAAGAATTGGGAGACCCACTTGGATTGCTTCCCTCTTTCTTAACCTTTTTCCTATTCCTCTTTCTGCCCTTAGATTTTGATAGGTGCTTTAAATCCAATTTGTCCTCTAGGAGAGCTTGGACAATGATGCCATCTTCTGCTTGATATAGCCCCAAGCCTTTACCAACATTCTATGTTTCAGGCATATCCTTTGAATCTTCATCCTCCTCAGACCTCTCACCCTTTTTTGATGTGTTTGATACAAGTTTTCAATGCACGAGATCATAAGTCTGATAAGTATTTGGCATAAAGCTTGTAGAGTCTCCATTCTTTTTGCAAACAGATCTGAGGTCGAACGTAGGAGGAAGATTAGGCTAGACATCTTGTCACTCTCCTTATGCGCCCCGTCTCCATGCAATCCATCATTGTAATTTTCTCTAGGTGAATGGTTAAAGTGGTACAAGCCCAAGTCGTGAAGGACCTCCTCAGTTAATCTATCATCATGTAAGGATTTTGTTTGGGCTGAGTTTGATCCTCTGATCTCTTCAGCTTGTAGTCTATCGCTACCCCTCTCAGTATTCAAGATAATCACATGCTCATTTAATCTATCTTCACCCAAGAACATTAACGGTGAGGTCGTTGGCCCACAATCACTATAGTCATGACTGCCACCATTATTGTTGCTTATTTCTTAAGATGGGTTTTTGAATCTATCATCAACCACCAGAAAACATTGCACCACCCTTCCATCCACTGTACATGGAGGTTCCACTCCTAAATTCACATCTTTATCCAACCTTGTTTCATTATTTAGTCATGGCCTGCCATTGTTCGACTACCCTTCCTTAATTTTTCCCATTTCTTTGAAGTACACATCAAAACCAGTCCCAACCATCGAAAGATATACCACAACCTAAATATAGCAAAATAGACATGTATCCATCATTATCCTTGCCAAACAAAAGGATCTTCCACATCCTATTTGCTCATTGAACTTCACCATCGTCCCTCAATACTCAGCAATTTTGTGAAAATTGTGCAATGTCCAAGCATGTAGTGGAATACCAAAATATTCCACCAATGCCCTCCTAGTTTGGCATGTTTCTTCAACTGTCCAGTGTCTAATTTCGGCAAATGAATCCCTCAAAAGACCCCTTCCCCTTTCATGATTGGGTCCTCATCCTCCATAGATGAAGAGTGGCCAGTACTTTATATGCTATAAGATTCCTCACATCACATACAATAGGGCATGTCTTTCTCAGCTTCATGAACAAGGAGTTGTAATAAATTGGAATTAAGGTCTCACCCACTACACTCTATTGAAGTTCCTCCTATAGCCCTTGATGAATATCGCCATAAACAACTTTGGTCTTCTCATACTTTGGTTCCTTCTATTGCTTTGCTCTTCTATGTGCATTTGAGTAATTTGGCCTTACATATGCATCCTTACTTGGACCCATCATTGCTTCTGTATATGTTTTCTTTGCTACAGTCCTCCTCTCCGATGGCCCTTCATCCTGTTGATGATTGAAGCTTTTCCAAAATGCCCTTTTTGCATGTTGGAAAGATCCTAAAAACTTCCTCTTATGCTCCACTATCTTCAATATACTAGATTTATTTCCTAATTATAATACCATGAAGGCTCCTAATCGCCTGCTCCGCATCCATGAGTTGTTTAAATCTTTCAAACATAAATAGAGATGGATTAGATTTTCTTCTTTGCCAACACATAAACATGTCTACAATCTTCCTTTCATGACTGAATAATTGCCATAGCCATGACTTAGACATAGATTGTGGCAAGTTATCAATGAAAATTGTATCTGAGACCATCTCTAGTTTTCTCCATGCCATCTTGTTCCTTCTATCAGCCTAGCTCCCTTTATGCTTGAACTGCACCTATTGCACCCCACTGTTGCTCGTCTATTTTCCTCACTCGAAAGAAATCCTTCGTCTTCTTGTGACCTCCTGCCACTTCATTCTTCCTATATTTTCAAGTGAGCAAGCCTTTAGAAAACTTTCTTTCAAATGTAATTCTGGAATATTAAATTGGAATTCAATGACACTAATCGATCTAGGTAAAAATCCTTTCAGGAAATAAAATCATGAAATTAAAAATGATATAGAGGTGACAATTACAATAGTACTTACTAAAAATGAATTGAAGTTTCCAAAAACTTTAATAGGGATGGAAATTCACTGATTCTAAAAATTGAGTCTTGGTATATTTATTTTATTAAATAATTTTTTATGAATATTAAATTTTATTAATTCAACTGTTGAATTTATGAGATTTTCTACTGAAGAAATTGAGTATATAAAATTTCATACAACTTAAAAACGATTTAATATTTCATCTTCTAATTTATTTTGACATATAATATATGTCACTTTACCAACAAGGTACTGGTTTGAGTGGAAGGAGTTCAGACCCCTTAAGCATATAGTCCTGAGTTCGATCCTGAGATTTATGCGTATGGAAAAAAATATGGTTGGGAGGGGTCCTTGCTTAAGCGTCTAACTATACCGTGGGAGATTATTCTCTCGTCTATTGGGTGAAGTGATGTTATGAGCAATTAAAAATAAATACATAATATCATTTTATATAAAAAAATTCATCTTTATTTTTTTTTATTATATCATCAAGTAATTTAAAAAGTAATTCTTGATTTATTAAATTCAACGAAAAAATGGTAATGTTTCCTTTGTCGTTTTTAATACATTTTTTATGGGATAAGGTTGTTATGATTGAGAGCTACATTTATCGCACTTCTTTGCGAGCTTACCAATGACATACACAACTGCAAAGAGTTTAAACCTTCTCATTATAAAGTCCTTTGAGATGAAAATGGATTGGAAAATCTAGATTCATATCACGCCAAAAAAAAAATTGCGTTATTTTTACTATAATTATATATGGATTCAACTGAGTTAATTAGCGCATTCTAAATCTCATCACTTAAGAGTATGCGTGAGATTAGAGAATTATTCTTGAAATTCTATTTTCTTAGTGCTTTCTTGAAATTCTATTTAATATATTATGTGATATTAGTTTATGTTTTTGTCATATTGTGACAGGACGAAGATAATAAAATAATCATACCTGATGTCCCTTTCATACAAATAGCATGCAGTATAAGACATTTGTAGTGGTTTTGAATTGTCAAGAATAATGTCTCCCATGAAAACCGACTAAACAGATAAGGAGTTGAAGAGAAGGAAAAAGAGAAATTCGTTAAAAGTTAACCATCGTGGGAGTTGGTGGTGGCTTTGTTTTTCAATTGGGAAAGAGGGTTACTTGCCCTCATCCACTTCAAATTCACCTTGAAAAAGAGCAAACAAATAGTGACAAAAAGAAAGCTGGAACTAATACATCTAGAGGCTTTTGCAGAGTAATCTATAATGCATGTTTTTGGCTTTCTTATCTTATGTGACAAACATATCTAATATGTGCTTGAATTTTGATGAGAACCTATTCCAAGCTTGTGACCTCTCATGGAATCTATCTTGCTCAATTATGAGTCAGTTATTAATTGTGTAAAATTATTGCTTTACTATGATACATTAAAGAGCAACCTTAAGGGGTCTTCTTTTCCCCTTGTTTTTGGGATGTTAAATTTTGATATAAGCATGTGGCCACATATTCAATAACTGTATTAAGTATTAACTGGTGTCAAGAAGCAAAACAATGTAACTATACTTTAATGTCAAATTAAGAGTCATAAAAGACTGAAAATTTGGTAGGAATTGATATGGATGATGGCTAAAGAGTGAATGGGAAGAAAAATGAAAGAGAAGGTACACTAAGCTATAAAGTCTGGACCATTTTCTTTAGTTTATCAAAGAAAAACAAAATTTATTAATATATTAGTGAGTAATTATATTAATAAATTTGTTTTAATAATTTTTGAGATACTAATTATATTAGTTAAATATTTTTGGTGATTTATTAATATATGATTAGATACTAATATAAAAGTTTTTTACACTAAGAATATATTAGAATTAAACTCTTATTTAATGCTGTATAACTTTAAAAAAAAAAATACGTTAAGTATTATAAAATAAAAAATATCTTGTTTGATAATACCTCACTATTTCTATGATTGATGAAAAGATTCAGCAACTATGAATTGCTCGCGTTTAAGGTAATGGCTATGTATATGGGGCATAATGGGGGGCGTGAATATGACCCAGCATGTTTTTGGATTGATGTTTTAATGAAGTTGCTTGTCAAGAAAAAGAACCTGGATTTTCCTCCCCTTGATTTAGCTTATCAACTAGGGTTTCTGAACGTATTTGATTTCCCTTCCTTATTTGTCTCTCGTTATTGTAGTTTTCTTGTCCAAGTCAACAAATAGAACCTCTATTTGATTTGTTTATATATACATGTGTGTGTGTTCTTCAAAGTGAGAATAAAGGAATCCCTTATTAATATACCCCAATTGTATAATTCAACTTAGATAAAAAATTTTAGTTTGAAATCTACGTGTCGTTCTTTTTGACATTTATTTTTGAGTTTAATTGGTATGTACTGACAGTGTAAAATAGTTTTACACTGTCAGCCAATAAAAATAGGAGAAAGCGAGAAATCATGATGGGTCTCTCATTATAATGGGTAGTTATTTGTATGAGTTAGCATTTTCTACTATTTTTATTGGCTGACAGTATAAAATTATTTTACACTGTCAGTGCATTTAAATTAAATTCTTCATTTTTATTGAATTTTTCAGTAAAAACAAGCCCTGTGTCCCGTTTTTTAATAAATCATTTAATAAAAGTTAAAGACATATATAGAATTCAATTTTTGTAGATGTTCTACATTTCAATTTCCTTTTCCCATTTTTCGTTCCTTTTTAATTCATAAACATTTTTCGTTCCTTTTTTCCTGTTATATTAAGGAACTTCTTAGAAATTTCAATAGAGGGCTCTTATGCCAGACTCACAAGATGAGTCTAAAGCCTTTGAAAAAAAAAATCACATATTATAATTAATTAGAAGCTAGGAGCATGTGAATATCTAAACTGGTTTTTCATTTGGTGACGGATGTTATCGTTTTAACTTTAATTAAATAAATCATCAATCTTTTATCAAATTCTACATTTGCCTCGCTAGTTAGTAATTTTATTACGTTTGAGTACAATGGCCTGCCTGAGTAAAAGTAATGTTTTTGAGGGGTGAAAAAGCAAAACACATATGAAGTTTAAATTCAAATATCAAAAATAGCATCCCAAAAATAAATATATATAAAAAAAAAAAAAATGTAAGTCATTAGTCGCCCATGTGCTTGTCGAAGAGCTAATGGCAATTCTCAAGCAGTTTCGAAAATGTTGGCTTTGAAATTGATTTTAGAATAGTCATCAAAAAATTTACTTCGAAAAATATTTTATACTTAGTATATGTTGTCTAGAAGTTATTCGTTAATAATCATTTGTAAAAAAACTTTAGATTTTTTTTTTTTTGGCAATATGTCAAAGTTAACACATACTTAAAAATTTTAATCTAAAAAGCATTATTGGAATGACATAATTTTTTTTTTTTAAAAAAAAAGGATAACTATCCAACAATGTTTAATTCCTGCCAATATTCCCTATTTGCTCCGGGTGTGTCTAATGCGCAGGTTCAGGTTCTGAGCACCATTTAGAATCTCCAAGATTGGTTAGAGTTCCTGCAAAGAAATTTCAGTTCACAAACAATCAGATGTAGAGAGCTCATAGCTACTGTTTGGGAAGGAGTGTGGAACCGGAGAAATCAAGCATGGCGGCGAGGTTAGAGATAATGGCTGCCATGAAGGGTTTGAGCTCAGCTAAAGAATTAGGAATTACGGCAGTGATATTAGAGGGGATGCCAAAATAGTGATCAAGTTTTTTGAGAGTAGCTTTGTGGATTTGTCACATAATGGGCAAATATTATCAGATGCATTTAGAATAGCCACATGGTTTAATTTTTTTTCTCAGCCCAATATGTCCCAAGAAATTGTGTATGTCGTGGCTGTAAGTTGACTGAGTTAGTTAAGAATGGAATTGATCAAGATTGGTCTATTGCGGCTTCCCATTGAATTAGAGATATTCTTGCCGGAAGGCTTATTCTTGAATAAATTCACAATTTACATTTAAAAAAAAAAAAAAGCCTACCGAACAATGTTTTATGGGAAGTATATTACAAAAAAATGTTTCATGGTGAGTGATATTTACGTAAATACACTACGTATATATAAACTGGTGGCCCAGTTGGGGGTGTGGCGGGACAAATATAACTTTTATCCTTTAATTATTGTTAATTTTATATTAGTTTTTACATACTCATACTTTGATTTATCATACAAGCCAGACATGAATTAAGTAATGTATATTATCGCACATGTGGCATTTTTCATAAGGGTATTAGTGCCTTTTTCTTTTTGGTCAAAGGTATTAGTGCTTTAACAATATTTGTTCTCACTACGGATGAACTTTGCCGAAAATTTAAATGGGTTTGGGCCTGTATCCAAATCAAAGGAAAAACAACAAAAACAATGACACAAAGAAATTAATTATTTTGTTTTGTGAATAGCAGTTTCCTTTTTGTTTTTTTGGTCCGAACAGCAGTTGCTTTGTTACGGCTACCTACATGCCGTCTACCATAGTTTTGGGCTTCGATTTGTCTGGTTTGCATTAGGCCCGTACATATAACTACCCTTTCGGGATTGCGATGGAATAGGAACAATAATATCACAATAAAAAATTAAAATAAATTACACTTCAATATTTGTTCTATTTTCTGATATTTTAACGATACTACTCATTTACTTTAAAATGTTTCCTACAATGGATTTCCTCAACTTTTCGGCATGTTTGTTGTCTCTTATATTATCATTGTTATCACATGCCAATATTAGAATGGTAAAATTAATATTTTTTTATAACCTTTATGTCACAATATAGTGATCAGTGTAATTTTACCATTTATCTTATCTTTAAAACCGTTGGTCAAATCCGTTGATAAGAAAATAATTAATAAAATAAATTTAAAAAAACTCAATGAATTGATTATGTAGGAATTTTTTTGTGGGGTAGAATTATGAAGGATTTTTAATTTCATATATTGTACATTTAAAGAGGCCTTCGTGTTATAAATTTACAAAAAGGAAAAAACAAAATATATAAATTTAATTTAAATACACTAACAGTATAAAATAGTTTTATACTGTCAACCATTAGAAATGATAGAAAATACCAACTCATCCAAAAAATTACCCATTATAATGAGGGATCCATCATGAATTCTCACTTTTCCCTATTTCTATTGGTTGACAATGTAAAACTATTTTACACTGTTATTGCATACCAATTAAACTATATATATATATATATATATATATATATATATATATATATATATATATATATATATATATATATATATGAGATGCATGTGAACTAGACCAACTTTTTTTTTTCTTTTGTCCAAGAACTAGACCAATGATTTACACAGCCAGACACTTTTCCTGGGCCAATTCGGCCAATGGGCCAACCTATTGAAACGGTGCCGCTTCATGAAACAATAGGCCTAGGCCTAAACAAACTTGATAAATTTCTATTGATCACATGCAATTTCTTTCTTTTGGTATAAACCATTAATATTCAAAAGCTCACTGGACATGTACTAATTTGGTTTGGACTGAGTTGGCCTATTATAGGAGTAAAGTTCACCCAGCTCTAATTTTTTCTATTTATAAGACTTTGAATTCAAGACTTTATTTAAAGAAAATAAATATCAAATTATTTGAACTAATTAAGTGTTGATCTGTCGTTACACCATGTCAGTACCAATTGGTCTTCCTAATCACATACTAACATTTAAGCTGCTTCATATGTTGTTAAAAATAAAAAATAAAAAAAGAAGCTGATTCATAAGTTGTCTGGTGTTGTGGTTTTTGGGCATCTTGAGATCTTCGTATCCCATCTTGTCTCTCCATTCAACCAATAGTCATTGATCACCTAGGATTTCATCCAATTTGTAGTCAATGAAATCAAGCCACGGTTCGATAATAAAATCAACATATTATTGTCTTACTTAACAAGAACTAAAGAGCATTGCAAGAATTATTCCAATTTTCAATATGCTTTCATATTTTGAAGTATCGTGATCCTCTAAAGTGAACGGACACTTTAGATGATAAAATGCAGAATTAATAACTATTGATTGAAAAATAATAACTAAAAACCTTTATAAAAGTATAAGTTGATACACAAATTATAAGTATGCTAGAATCGATTTTTTTAATCTTTTTTTTTCTTCCTATGTTGCCGACTCTCTTAGGGTGTGTGTAAGTTTTATTTTGGAGGGAAAGAGATAGAAAAAAAGAGTTTGTAAACTTATTTTACTCTTCCAACCTCTTTCCTTTCCTCCCTTTCCCTCAAAAATAAAAACTCACACAAACACTCTCTTAAGTATATTATTAGTGATTATTACTTCACATCCCAAAGTGCAATACTCGCTTTCAAGGCTGTTATTGAGAATGATGGTCACTGACTATTGTCTATAACCTTATCAGTACTAATTATACCAATCAACTTCTATATTTCAATTTGAAGTTTGGCACGTCACACTTTGTAAGGTTTTTGTACAAAATTTATTTGTATATGAAGCATTTCCCTAACCTTAAAGAGAAATACATTTTAAGACATACAGATCAGGCAGATGATATGTACTGATATATACATTAAAGAATAACTCTTCACAAACCCATTCAATATGCATTTTTTGGTTTGATATTATCATCCTATTTGGATTAAATTCTTTTGGCTCAAATCTCTATTGTCCAATTAAATTTAAATATTTGTATAAAATTTCACACTTCATTGAAAAAATTTCACACTTCATTGAAAAACTTTTAATGAGCGAATTTGAGTGAAAGAACAAATGTCAAAAGTTAAGGAGACAGAAAAAGGGTCAGATAATTGGAACAAAAGAATTTATTTCTATCCTCTTGATATTACTTGCTCGAGGGTTTTACTCTTTAGATCAATAGAAATGCTCGAGATTCTTCATTTTTTTTTTCCCTTCCTAATTAACAAATATAAAAAGAGAAACCGTGATAGTGGATTAGAGCTTGGGCGTTTATACAATTGATGTTTGCCTTGTGTCAATTCCCAGTATTTGCCACATAATACGCATTTAATTAGTTGGTAATCATCACTCACTGCCACTTGCCGCTAAAAGATTCATTCAAGAGTTAGCACACGAGTAGGATGCAGTCACATCCCGGTGACAGAAGAAACCTGATCAAACCTTTTGAATGACAACTTGATTGGTTAATTTTTACCCATTAGTCCAAAAGTGACGACAATTTTGAAGATAGAATATTTGTTCTTTTATAACTTTCCAACACCGAATATTTGACCTCTAGCTTGTTAAGTGCTAACTCCTTCGGAATTTTTCTAAATTTGAATTTTAATCTCCTTGGTTTTGAATGTTATTGTTCATCTTCTCTGGCCCCAGCTCTTTTAACATGTGGATCCCCAGCATCAAGGTGTTCCATCCACACGCACAGAATGGCTCCTTTTCCCTTTGAATAGCGAAGACATCAACCCCTTGTGCAATGAAAAGTAACGTGCTAGGAATCAACAACAAAAACGACATCTAAAAAGAAATTATTGTTTGTGAAGCCTTTTTTCTCGTTAGTGTTTCTACCTTTCATGAACCATGAAAGCAAACCAAATCTCTTATCTTTAATTAGAACCATATAATTGACGTTGTGTATAATCTGGTTACACTTCTAAACCGTTTTCTTCTACCCTTATTCTATCATATATCATTAGATAAAAACAATTGAGTTTTAATTAAATCTTATTGAGTGATCCAGATTACGCTAGGGATGGCAATGGGTATCAGTAGAGCGAGGGACATGCCCTGCCCCTCGTTTAGGATTTTCTTTTTGTCATCATGGTCCCCATTTTCTGTTAAGCGAATTGAATCACCTGATATCCGTAGGTTTATAAAAATCTAAAAAAATAAAAAAATATAAAAAAAAATACTCTTAAGCTTAATAAAGTATCTATAAATATTTATAATTTATATTATTATCCAATACAACATAATACAATTTAAATTAATAATAAAATACATAATTACAAATTCATTACAAGACAATAAAAATATAAATATCTAAATCATAAATTACAAATATTCAAATTATAAACTTAAATATCCAAATTTCAAACTTAATTAGTAAATTTCCTACTAAGTGTACAAGTCAAAGAGAAATATTGATAGTAAAATAATATGTTTAGTTATTATAAGACATATATATATATATATATATGTGTGTGTGTGTGTGTGTGTATAATTTTATATTTAAGTGTAGATTTTGCGGGTCTCCATGGGGCGAGGCTTATCACCCATGCATTATTTAGCAGGGACATCCTGTCCATGGGACCAAATCTGTCCCGTCAAATTAAGTTGCGGGTAATCCCCATGAGATCTACATTTAATGGGTATTTTTGCCATCCCTAGATTACGCACACTCGGCTTTCATATATAGCAGTAAATTAAAGTTCTTTAATCTGGCTTAATGAATACTAACGTAGATCTCCAAGTACTTTGAAAATTACAACCATCTTCTATCTTTAAACTCTGATCAGATAAACTCTCCTTGTATTTTCATTTTTGAGATATATATTGACCATTTGTATGTATATATATGTAAAAGACAAATTGGTCCCTTTCCGTCAACATTAGAAGTAGCCATTAGAGACGCAAACTTTTACTTTTGAGTTCTTTGTTTTTTCAAAAATTCATTTGTCGTAATGTACTTGTGAGAATCAAGTTATTATTATTATTAAAATATATATCAAATAGTCGCTGTTAAAAATTGTAATTATGACCTACTCAAATTTCTACCCATCTCAACCACTTGATAATTGAATGCTTATTTAAAAAAAGAAATATTATAAATGTGAAAATGTCATATTATTCAAATGGGTGTAATTATAGCAGGGAGAAAAATAAAGTTAACCTGCTACTCAATTTGAAGTATGAAACTTATTCAACAATAAAATGAATTTTGTTAATTGATGTACGAAAACAAAAATCAATATGTGGATGGAAAATACCATCAAATTTTAACTGTAAAAGTACAAGTATTAATATTTTAAGAATTTAAAATGCATTCAATATCTTCTTCTTTGAGTAATTAAAATGAGAAATAGATACTATGTTTACCTTTTAACATGTATATTAAGAATACACATTACCAAAAATTAATAAAATTGATATTTTATCAAATTGTTATTAAAACAAACCTTTGATATTTGTTTCGAGACGTTTAGATATTATATTTTTTAAGGTGTGAAACTAATTTTCATTTGAACATATGCTTTTGCTCCAACCACAAAAATGCTTTTAATAAAATTTTAATCTCTACCATATGAAAAAAAACCCGCCCACATACCTTATACAACTCAATATGTTTTATGTGACTCACAGAAGTGGCTACATGACGAAATAAGATAATGCATGCAATGATAAATGAGTGGAAAATTTGGAAACCACTCTTTATTGGGTTCAGCATGGACATGCAAAAGGACAAAAAGAGAAAAGAAAGCCTTGTGGAATATTGCTTTTGCGTATCAGCAACTAGCATTTCTGAAATTTGTGGTATAACTTTTTCCAATTACCTTACTTCTTTATTTTTTATTTTGCATATTTGAGTTTGGCCATTCAAATCGGATTAATCTCCACATGCTAGTGCCCTGGAAATGTCGGCACCAAGACCTGTTGTCATTGACCGCACGGCAACTTGAAGAATTTCATTAACATTTGCATTATTTTCTGTCGTCTAGTCCTCTTTTTTCTCCTTCTTCTATATTCTAATCTCTTTCGTGGTCATAGGATCCGAATTAGATAGAGAAAAAAAATTAACTTTTAATGATGCCAATAATGTGAATTAATTCTTTGAAAACCAAATCATTTGCCCAATCAAAAAAAAAAAAAAAAAAACAAGAAGGAAAGAAAGAAAGAAAGAAAACCAAATCATTTGGATTTGCTAGTACAGAGTTATTAAAAAATATAAAAACAAAATACATATAACTAAATATAATTCAAGGGAAAGAAAAAAACTAAAGTTTAATCAACTCTACCCAATTCATTAAAAATTAAATTTGGGTCTAATTTAATCTCCCAAGCTAGTTTAAGAAAGAAAAATTGCTCAATATCAATGTAGTTTTTGTTGAATTAAACGCTTATAGGTCAGTAGGTCACCCAATAACATCATATCAAAAGTACTCTATCGTATTAAAATTAAAGATATATTTGGTGAACTTATTTTTTTTGGGATGGAATGTAAACTTTATTTGAATTGGGTTCACACATCATTCAATAGTAAATAAAATATGAGTCAGTACAATATCCTAGAAAAGATGAATTTATCTATCTTTACTTTTAAAATTAAGACCAAACTTTGACCTAACTCAATCCAAGTTTAGGTTAAGGAAAGTGGATTGATCAAATTATTTTAAGGAGTACTTCAATCCTATGACCAATCAATGTGCATTTTTTTTTTTAAGAAAAACACATTTTTTAATTAAGGATATACAATAATTTTAATATTAGCGAATAATTTTTTCCGAAAAAAGGGCTAAAACAAGCGAAAATAAAATTTAATGCTATTTTCACGATCTAGAAAGTGCTAAAAAAATCTATGAAAAAAATCATGAAGGTATTTTTTTTCTATATTTAAACAAACATATATCATATTTTTTAGTCTTAATAATTGTTCACTCAACTTCAGCCTGAAGTAATAATTAGATAAAATATTTCTAAAGTGACAAGTACAGAATTTGAGTTTCCAATTATAAGTATGATCAAATTATTCAATTCCTGCTATTTTATGAAACAAACTGTTTCTTTTAGTCAAAAGACGCATGGATAAACAATTTCAAGATAATAAGGTAATATATATATATATATATATATTAGTTAAGCTAAAATGAATAACTCCTGAAGAAAAATTATATCATAAATGCATTTGTTTCTAAACTCAAAGTAACACATCATAAACTACGAACTAAATAATAAAATAGGTTTTTTGGTCTCTATTTTTATCTGATTTTTCAATTTGGTTTTTTACATTTTTTTTTAATTTTTGTCTCTTATATTTTAAATTATTTTCAATTTAGTCTTAAATTATTATTTTGTCACATAACTGATGATAAATATTGATATGGCATATGCATGGATTTGACATGGATTGAGTAATATTAGTATTTTTCATTAGTTATATGATGGAATAGTGGTTTGGAATCAAGTTAAAAATGATCTGAAATATAAAAGACGAAGTTGAGAAAAATAAAAAATAAGTGATCAAATTAAAAAATCGGATGAAATTAAAGGACCAAAAAGCTTATTTTGTCTGACTAAATTTATGAGTCATTCTTTTAATAATGAATTTAAACGTATAACATAGTTATTTAATTTAATATATACTTTTTATTCTATTATTATTACAATTTTCTGATCTATCGAATGGCTGAAATTTTAAGTTCGAATAAAAAAAATGTAACATAGGTAACATTATCCTTCGCAAATCGTTTGTGTTTAATTTACCTTCAATAACTATGTGGCATTGATTGCAAAGAGGAGTCCGTCTCAATTAACAAAGTAGGACAATCTACATTAGAAATGGAATTACCCAAAAAGATGTGCTAACTGTAAAATCATGCTTAGCTGTGATGATAGAAGCATGTAATACGTAGGTAGGGTTGCCATTTTTGTGTCCACTCCACCTGTGGGTTTGATATTTCTTGCATTATGGTTCTAGTTCTGGACACCACATGTGCTGCTTGCACAAAACAGATGACATAACTGGGCAGTATGTTTCAATGCTGAGCTGTTTTGGATCAGAAGTGGCCCTCTATTGGCATAGCTAATCACAATGAGCAACTGGTAAATATCTTTATATGTGAATACGAGTACTGTATTATTTATATATAGTGATAGTGAACGCCCCTTTTGACATATATAAAGTCATATATAAATATGTAAAAGTTTCATTTATGAACACGGTAAAACTGTTGGGTAAAATAATTTCTTATATATTATTAATTATCTTATCAGATTTATTATTGACCATAAACATAACTAAAATATCTGTTTGGTAAAATAATTTCTTAAAATATTATCAATTATTTTATCAAATTCACCATTGATCATAACTGTAACTAAAATATTGATCCTCATATGTTTGAAGAGATGTCTGATATACAAGAGTGGAAAAATTGTACTTTATCCCCTCGAACTATAGGTCATATGTACGTTAGCTCTTAAACTTAAAAAAATGAGCAAATCAACTCTTAAACTTTTTTGAACATGCAAATTGACACTTCTACTAATTTTTCCATCAATTATTAACAAGAATATCACACATTCAAGAAATTTTAGTGTATCAAATTACATATTTAAAAAATTTTATGGGGTCAATTTACATATGACTTAAAATTTAGAGGGTATAGTACATTTATTTTAGCTAAAATACACATTTATCAAAATTCAAGGGTCGATTTGTATATTTTTAAAATTTAGGGGCTAGAATACATATAACTTATAATTCAAGGAACAAAATATAATTTTCTCTACAAAATTAAACCCCAAAATCAATCCTTGATAATATCCTTATTGGACACATTGGTTCGTAACAAAAAAAAAAATTGGTCCTATAGCTCCTAACAATTGTAAAAATAAATACTTTGGTCTATAACAATTGCAAAAATTGGACACTCGTTATTCCTGACTCACTTGTAAATAATAAAAGATTTGATATTGAGGTAAAATCATAACTAGGATTTTTCTAACCCTATCCTATATAGCACCCTTTAAATGCACAATTTGTATAACTTTAAAAAAATTCCATAAATACACCATTTTGAAAGATTAGGGTTGATGTGATAGATAAAAATGATGTATTTAGATTTTTTTTAAAATTATATAAATTATGTATTTAGAGAGTGTTACATAGAATGGGTTAGGAAAGTTCTAGTTACCACTTTTATGTTTACATCAAACTTTATACCAGTTACAAATGAACGAACGATCAAATTATTCAATAATCCTAAGAAACTAATATGTCCATTAAAAATATTATCAGGGAGTAATTTGAAATTTTCCTCAATACACAAGTAACATTTTCTATGTGAATGTAGGAAGATCATTTTCTGCCATCGTGGATAAACGACCGCTGCAGTTAATGAAGGACATTTCCAAGAAGCTCTACAGACTTAAAGCCGCAGCATAAATTATTTTTCTGAGTTTTGATATGTAGAAACCGAAATTTTTAACAATGTTAAAATTTATATCGAATTAACAACATTGAAATTTTAAGTTAACCATTAAGTTCAAGTTAGATTAATTGAAATTCACGACTTTAAATACTCGTGATTTTAAAAAAATTGTAAGTTAATGAGTTTTTTTTTTTTTTTCTTTTTGGTTACCTCTATCAAAAATGTTAAACTGCGTTCCGATCTTACTGGAACTTTTGCCCCTATTCTCTTTTTATTTTATTTTATTTTTTGGGGAGAAAAAGAAAGGAAAGAAAGAGAGGGGGGATTTTGTTCCCTCTATTCTTCGAGTTCAGATCTTTATTCTTTTGCCTCTATTGTAGCTTGGTCTTCTGATAAACCTTTCTAGACGAGGTTGGACTTTCTTTGTCGACCCCCAAACGAAAACCAAAACAAAATCGAAGGGAAGTTTTACAAATTACTTAGGATTTGGCAGAATATCAGGACCAACATAGGCTTCAAATTGTGCAGTGCTTGTTGCTCACTTCTGGTCTTCCAAGTTCCAACCAAGCACATAACCAAGGTTCAATAATGCTCCAAAATCATCATTCTGAATTCTTCGCGACTATTGATTCTTTCTATGCCAAAGGAAAGAAATTTTCAACTCCCAAGCTGAATACAATAAACGGAAAACTAGGGATTAATGTTATATAATAATAATAATAATAATAATAATAATAATCATTAATCCATCTAAAACTCCATATCTACATAAATTAACGGCCAAAAAAAAAAGCCCCTTCTGATTAGGAAGCAGAGAAACTATGATTGTGTTGGAAGACGGAGTCTTCACTCCCAGCACACAATCCATACAACATGAATAACAATATTTATATTTGAAATTATATACATCATCTACAAGAGAGAGTAACAGCAAGAGATCTTGAAGCTGAAAAACTAAAACAAGAAACTATGAACCGATTTTAATTTAGGCCCCAAAATAAGAAAGGGAGAAAAAAAATTGGGGGAAAAGCCCAAAAAGCTAAAAAAGAGAAACACACTGGGTTATCATAATCCCCTGTATGCAAAATGAGATAAAACCTTTCCCCAACAAAAAGAAAGAAACATACACCGTTAGATCTTCATTCTCACTAATTATCAACCACTAGATCATCCTAGTAACAACTTTCTTTTCGTTTCTTATATATTTTCCTTCTTTCTTTTTTTTTTTTTTTTTTTTCCATTATTCGGGTATCTACACGGGAACGAAGGGAGGCACCACCGGAGCCGGCTCGTAGCAGAACGGAGCAGCCGGGTGCTGCCACTTCTTGAACGCCACCGTCGCCGCCTTCTCCGGAGCCTCGTGGTGGCGCTGCGGCGGATCCTGCGGCTTCGGATGATCCGGAAGCGGCGGCGGCGACGAGGCCAGCGGCGACAGAAGGGGGATAGCAACGTTCCAGTCGACGGCGCGGTTTATCTGGAGAGACGACGGCGCGCGCCTCTGCAACCTACTCGGCTGGTGGCGGGTGGCGGTGGCGGCGGAGCTATGGTTTCTTCTCTGTGGATCTGACATGGTGGATTGTATATATTGGGGGCGAAGAGATTGAAGAGTGTGTGATTGAGTTTGTTTGTGTGTTTGGTTGTTAGTTGGAAATGGTGGTTGATTGGGAGGGTTTGTTTATTTATATATAATACAAAGGTGAGGGAGCGTGCGGTGCACACGTTGGGATTTGGGAATCTCAAAGCGTCGGTCAAAGTGAGTTTTCGGCTTGGCTTCTCTGGAATACAGCTCTCGGCTTGACTCCCGCCTCACCTCACAATGGATGGATACTAGTAATAATAATTATTATTAGTTGTTTGACATTGCCATTAAAGTTTGACTGTCTCACCGCTTCACTATGACAATTGACAAGCCATATCATAATCTCATTTTTACTATTTAGGATTCAAATATCTGATATTATTAATTGAAGTTTGTATAATTGAATTTTATTATGATAAATCATAATTTTTTAATAGAAAAGTTTAAATTAAACGAAATTTTTTTTGTAATTCATGTTAAGATATATATATATATGTCAAGTACTTATTAAAATATTTACTAATAAATTATTAATGAAAAAAAATTTAACAATCAAATCTAAATTACAGAGAGCTATATATGACTGCAAGATGAATCAAGTGAACCAATCTCATTAGCCTAGATAAACCACTTTTGAGTAGTAAGTTATTATTATAATGCATCCAAATTAACAAAAAGAATTATTACAACTGAAGTTTGTCTAGCTCTTAATTTTACTATGACACACCACTTTTGAGCGTCAACTTATTGGTATAATATGTCCGAATTAACAAAAAAATTATTGTAATATACAAAGATCAAATTAAAAATAAATACTACATATGAAAATTAAATTAGAGTAAGCGTCATATAAATTTATCTTTACACATGATATTTATTTTTTAATTTAACTTTTATATTTTATTTGTAGTTTTGATTCGGAGAAAGCACGTTGAGGAAGCCAAAGCCAAAGCCAAAGCCAAGCCGAATGATTGCAGCTGTATGCAACCATTTGTATTTGCAACCAAAAGACAGCAAGAGAGAGGATGACAGTCAAAGATAATAGGCACAAGTGCACAACACAGAAGAATAACGATAACCAATCGCAGGGGTAGTAGTCATAAGATTGTAATCTAAGATGGGACAGACGCTAGAGGGGAAGATAATAGATAGATAGAGAGATACATGATACATCATAATGCCCTTCTCTGTTTGTTTGTTGTTTTGACGTTTTTCTATTATCATCACATAATAATCCCACTGGCAGTGGGTCACCGGTCCTTCGCTCCCCGCATCACATCACAACCACAAAACCAAACCACCCACCGTTTTCCTCAACTTTTTTTTACTCCAATATTTATTTCCAACCTGTTAAGCCAATTACGTCACTTGATTTTTCTTTTACATGAATTACATCGCTTGATTAGTCTCGCACAAGTATGGTAAATTTTAAAGTTGTATAAAATGTGTTGAAATCCGTTTGGTCACCAAAATTAAATAATCAAACTCGTTTAAAAAGCTAAACAGTTATCTAAAAAATTCTTGGTTCAACTTGGTCCAACATGACCTAAATTGTCTTAATTTTTTAATAAGTCATTTTGATTTTTTTGTTATTTGGCACATAATTACATGAAAGTATACGCAAATATTTGAGAAACTAAAAATAATGAAAAAATTGTTTAAATATCTAGTATTTATTTTCTCAGTCTTAATGATTGCAAAACAATTTACTGCGAAAATCTATAGCATGTTCTTAGTACCTGATTGCTCCATCATCAAATTTATTTATTTATTTATTGATCTTTATATATTATAAAATTAATTTTTATGTACTATTAATATAAAATATCTTATATAATTATTTAATTATATATAAGTAGAAATACTTAACTTTTATGATTATTAAATCAAAAGTTATATTTATAACAATTTATATTTAGATAATAATGCAAAATTCTTCACATAAACCTTATATCAAGATTAATCTTTTAAATATTATTTTAAATACGAAATTAATTCCTTATCACAATATTAAGACTGTTTTATAAACATTTTCTACTGATTCTCACTCTCAATTTTATAAATATTCTTAATAGCCAAATTCAAACTTGTAATCACTGGAGTCATCCTTTGATATGTATAACTTCAACCTATATATGATATGATTGATGTCATCTAGTTCAATTTTTTTTTCTTGATTCGGTTATTCAAAAGTTTTATAAACTTTGATAAAATTTATATTTGTATAAAAATCATTATATTCAACGAGGTATTTTAATAGTGTGTTTATTTGTGATTTTTTAAAAAAATTAATTTTTTAATAAAAAATCAGATTTTATATAATTAGATTTTTTTAAAAAATAAATCAGAATTTCAAGAAAATTTATTTTTAATTTTTTTATAGAAATTGAAAAAAATAGCTTATAAAAAATTAATTTTTTATTTTTTATTTATATATAAAATTTAAGTTTTAAAGTCTTTTTTTTTTTAAATTGAAACAAAAACACGCTGAATGTCTCATCATATGTACTGATCATGTATAATTTGAGTTTAGGTACAGCGCTGCCTAACTCAATTATTGGCGAAATCACAAACAGTGATCATTTTACAATTCGTAGAACAATATTTTATTATAAAAGGTTTTAAGAATATTTGTTGGATGTTGCAAACTCGTACGAGGTAAAACAACCCAAAAAAAAAAAACAAAAACAACCGGCTTTTTGACTCATGAAGCAATGGCGTCGCCGTCACATTCACTGTCAGGATTTACTCGCAAACCTAACAATCGAATCCAACGGTCACAAATCCCTCTGAATCCCACGGCTGCCGCCTACGTTACGTGGTCAATTATAACGCCATAGGCCACGAGATCCACGTGTCACCCTCTTATTTGACCGTGTTTTTAACACCAAACGAACGAGATTTGCATTTGTATTTTGTAGCAGTGGACGAATTCTTATACTCTATTTTCTCTCTTTTATAATTATAGTTATTTAAGGTAATTATGCAAGAATTAAAAATCATTCAGTAATTTTAATTTTTGAATTTTTAAAAGATTAAATTATTTTTTGACTTATTATAGAGTTATATTATATATATAATGGACCAATGAAAGAAGTAATAAGAGAAAATAAAACAGTTATAATTGATAAAAACAATAATAAAATTAACATAAAATAATTAATTTTGGTTAAAATATAGACGATAAAAAATGTGAAGTAATTTTTCTTTTATGACTAATATTTTAAAATAGAAGAAGTATATAACAAGTTGTTATTCTTGTTCTTATTTATTGATCCTTTGTCATATTAATTGTGTAGCACACAGTTTTATTTCTCGATTATCTGTTATTATAAGTCAATTTTATTTCGTTAACCGTTATAAAATTGATGTAATAAATAACAAATAATTAATAATAAATCAAAGCAACGGCAATAATTTGCTAAAAAAGCAGATAGGATTTTTTTTGGGGTTTCAAAATAAGAATTTCTCATTAATAAGTTATAACGTTGTTCTGATGGTGCAGTCTCTGTCAGATGTCAAAATCCGGTGGCCAACTTGGCCCATTGGTTAAGGATACTTACGTCATTCCATGGTTTAGTTTTAGAAATACTTCAATGTTGGGCTGGGCTTCTAGGACCAAGGAGAAGTTTTCCTTTAGCTTTTAGTACTCAACCTCCTTAAAATGTGCTTTGACCAAAAAACAAAAAACCTCCTCAAAATGTGCCGGCATGAAAGTGGGATTCACGTGTGAAAGGACCAAAATGAAATTGAGTAGTACATAATAAAACAAGCTTTGAGAATCAAATGGAAAGTAAATATATGAGTAATGAAAGTAGTATTCAACTCTTCAATGTTTGTGCATATAGGAGACTAGACACCCGCTTCAAAATAATATAGACTATTCAAGTTATCTCATATTGCACCCAATTTAGTTGATTCAAATGAAACCAACACATTAAAAAAAAAGGAGGAAAATTATACTTTCATAAAGTTGTATACTTTTGTTCAATTTATCAGATTAGCTTTTACTGTAATTTTTGTTTAATTTTCTCAATAAGTTAACTTTAGATTTGGTGAATTTATGCGGATAAATTATGCTCAGTTATTATTATTAAAACTTCAGACACAAATAATGTGACCCAACAAAAACAAGACATCGGCCTAAAGAGAAGGCATCTTGCTACCAACGATTTCTCTTAAGAGGCGATTTGAATACTTTAAACCTTTGAACCCTAAACGTGACCAATGTGATAACAATGCCTTTTTCCTAGAGTTAAGAGTTCAAACCCATGAAGTAAAGTGATAAAAAGTGCATCAAATATTGACTGTTTAAAAAACTGTGATCGTTGTTTGAGCAAAGCTTAATAATCAAAGGGGGGCCACCCATGTTGCTTGATATAGGACAACAACAAAATAAAAGAAAAAAACGGAAAATGTTGTTTTAGTTGCCAACAAATGAAGCATCACTGTTTGGCAAAGATGGGAAGACCACTTAAGGTGACGGTTTGAACAATCTAAGTCAATCTAGAACATTTTGACTAACATGAGGTCGGCTACATGGCACTTCTCTTTGGTGCCTGGGTTTTTGAACACGTGAAGAAGATTAGGATTCCAATCAATAACAGTTCCAGACATTTCTAGAAGATGCATGTAGCAAACCTAACAGTTTGCTTTTGTACAATATGATGAACTGTAATCAATCATTGCTTCCTTCTCAACCGCAGAATTCCACCATGGCTCCTAGATTTTCATGACAAAAAGGAAAAAAAAGATCAATACTAAACTTAAAATCATCAATGTTAACTACATATGTTGACTCTGATCATTCCATTCAGTAATAAGACAGTATTTTTTGTTTAAATAACTTAATTTGCATCACTATATAGCTTTGAAAACTTTGAAGACTTCTTCTAGATTGTTCTCACTCATTTAAGCTGTTAAGAGATGTGAGAGAGTGTAATATGCAATTACAATCCAGTTATTTGAAAATCAAATGGGAATATCAAGGCAGATACTTAGAAAAAGACCAAAAAGAAGCATGCTATGTATGAATAAAGAGCCCCATTATTATTATTGTTATTGTTATTATTAGCCAAAAGAATCCCATTATTTGAACCTATCATTTGTGATTTTAAAGAGACACCTACTCTTGAAGGTAATTTGAGATTCAATAATGTAAAATCCAATTTAATGGCATGCAATCCATAAAAATTTTTAATTTTCTCAAAGTGTCCTATTTGGTATCCTCTTTTATATGTGTAAAACATTTCTCATAAATAAAAATTGCACTGTTTAGGTCTAAAATTATGATATCTCCTTAGTGATACCTAAAATCTAGGTCCAAAAAGTATTTTTAAATATAATTAGCATTACTCAATCTATTTGTTAAAATAGTACTATTATTTGAACATCAAAAGAAAGGGAATGTGAGGCGCAGCTCAAGTGATAAAGTATTGGCCTTTGCAAGAATGTACCCCCGGGTTTAATCTAGCCAGAGGCTGGAAGTGGTAAAGAACCCTCCCGCCAACCAAAAAAAAAAAAGAAAGAAAGAAAGAGAAAAAAGAGACCTATAATAATGTGCACCTACCACTATTTATGTTTCTAATCATGATGTGCCTATGGTGATATCCAAAAGCTAGATACAACGAAACATTTCTATATTTAGAACCTCACTCACTTGCAAGAACTTAGAGCTCAGTGATTGATAGCTCCAGTGTATACTCCCCTTTTTTCTCTCATCCCTCCTCCAGGTCTAGTGGAGCTTAGGCGAAAAAAAGAGAAGTCTCACAAACCGGAATCATTAATCATTTTCAATTTGTTTAGGTTCAAAAAATGGAATTGTCAAATATATATATATGAAGAGAATCAAGTAAGAGGAGTGGTTAATTGTAGAAGTAAAAAGAACAAATCTTGATTATTGTATCTTATACGGTCTAGATTTAATTCACTCACTCTCATAATAATATTCATTGACTGATGATTGATGAAGTGACAAATTTTATGTAGTTAATTTTGGACACAAGTTACATAAATTATACCCACGATAATGAATAACATTTTAGTTTTAATTATTTTAAGAAAAATAATTATTTTTTAAGAAACTCAAGCTTTATCATAAACTGATTTGAATTTAAAGTATGTTAATTCAAATATACATTAAGTGACAAAAGTTACTTTAATTTTTTCGTTGTTTCATAATTATTTAACTTAGAAAAAAGTACTATACATTTTTTTTAATCAACAGAATAAAGTACAATAATTTTAAGGCTTTCACAATCACAAATAATCACTTAGACAATAAAATCTTTTTATATAATTAATCCACCAAAAAACCAAATTTATTGCAATGGATTATTTCATTCAATTTTGATAAGTTATTAATAAAGAAGGAATGAGTTATTAACGAAAAAAAATAACATACTAATATCAAAGCCCTCCATATGCATGTGTACAATCTTGACAATATTTATATTGTATTATTTTTTTCAAAAAGAAATATATTCTTATTTGTTATAAATTTTTTTAAAAAAAATCCTATATTCATTATTTTCAAGTAATGTCAAACTTCCCTTCTTGCCGGCCAACCATGTTTAAGACCCGGTAAGAAACTATGTTTTCCCCTGATCATTGCGTTTTATTATTTCATAGATATATAATTAATTAGGTAAAAATGAAAAAAAATAAAAGATAATTAAATTAATAAATGACAAACATGCCATTACAATCATTGATAATTTTTTAAATATTAGATTCAAATACCTATTACGAATATTTTTATATGATAAACTTTATTTTTCATCTGATATACAAAATCGTTTGAAACCATTATTTTGATAATCTTTTCAAAAAGTAATTTTCTATTATTTTTTTTCACAAATTTGGATAAATTTTATTAAAAAAAAAAACTACTAACGGATAAAGCTAAAAGATTTTTCCCTGTATAGACAAAAGATAATCTTTAATTTTCCAAACACCATAAAAACTAATCTGTACTTCAAATTTTTGAAACTTACCCATTTAATAAAATGATAAAAAAATAACTTTTAACTTCTACTAACTAGACAATAAATAAACTTTTCCACTGAAAAGGAGGATCGGCCAAAGCGGGCCAACCCTTTAGGGGTTCCACAAATTATGTCGGCCATATGTCTTGATAGCCATACAGCACTCACCAACAAGGATGAGTGCGGCATACATAGCCAACCGACCCTTTTAAACATCCTAGTTTGCCACCCTAGTCAATTTATATAAAACCAAAACCCATGCTTCTTCTAGACCTTCACGATGTGGGACTTACAACACACGAGAGTTCCAACAAACCAACAATTTGCATTCACTTTCAAAACCTCAGAGTTTAATGTACAAATTAATTATGTACATAAAAGAAGAAGAAAATCATTTTTAGAACCACAAATGGTTAGTTTCAAGGAGATTTTGATTTACAATGATCATGATTTAGATAGTAAATACATCAGTAACAAGGAATCAGGTACTGAGTTTGAAACAAAGTAGTGTAGTTAGTCTCACCAGCCTTTCAAGAATTCATGTAACACATGGCTTGAGCTTGTATGTAATAAGAATCCTTGTACTTCTTGTTACTTCCAACGTGAATCCCATTCTGAATCCAGTCCTCCCGATTTATCCAAGCATCCCTACCTAAATCAAGTACTCCAAGAATCTGCAAAGTCATATGATATCAGCTATGTTAGTAAGAATCAAGGATGTGATAGTAATAGACACCAACATATGAATGATGAATAATTAACATAATCATTCATTTAACATTAATTTAAGATGCCGTATTTTTCAACACGGTCATGTCAAGATCTTGACATTAACATCCAGATAGTGAGGAATATATATTTCTCAATCAGACTTGGAAAATAAAAAACAGTGACAGTTTAAGAATAATTAATAGAGCAGAAATATTACTGATAAAAACCATTTAATAACCAACAAGAAATTCATAAAGAAGTGAAGTATGATGGCCATATCAACATACCGCCCCGCCTTTCCATGACACAAATGTTGGATTTGTCCTTGATTGTAAAACCTAAGTGCCATGTCCAAAAAGATGTCACATAACAGAATCAACCAAAACACGTAATTAACAAGTAAAAGCACATCAGGTTAGAAAGCATCTACATTTTACATAAAGAAATGCGTGCAATAAATAAGTAGACAAGCGGAGCTCCATCATAAGAAACTTGCATTATTGAACTTAACTATATATCTTCTGAATTCCTTTTCTTAAAGCGGTTTCTTCTGTGGAGCTTGAGAAGCTAATTTCACACAGATCCTATTGATATCCGGTACAGTATTACATATCTAATAGCAACAGGATGTATATTTATGGGTTATTTGTTCATACATTATAACAATTATATGGTGTCTTAATGGCCAGTAATGCCCCAAACATCAATCATTAAGTACAAATAATTAACCAATAATAATTATGTCAATAACTTGCAACAATACAAAATTATGCCCACAACACAGAAAATAGGGCACGAAACTAACCTCCACAGTGTCAATTGCTTCATTTGGAGGAATGGCCTGTAAAACTCTGTGACACAAGAGGATGGCAGGACTGATCCATCAGCTTAATATCATAAAATAATCAACAAAATCCTTCATGACACTAGGATGTTCAGACTTGACAAACTAAAGATTTACTTCGATGCTAGAGTCGAAACTTAAGGTCATTAAATCAATAAGAATGCATCTTCCTTCCAAAATCTAACATAAAGAATTACAGATAAATTTTGTTTATCTACTTATTACGTCCACAATGTCACACAAACAACCATGCTTAATCCTTTTTCTTTTTTTTTTTTTTTGTGGGTACAAGGAAGTTTAGGGAGGGGAGATTTTCCCATTCCAAGGTTAGGGCATGCCACAACTCTCAATGAGAACTTAGGCTGGTACTTACATACAACCTACCAATGAAAAAGCATCAGCAATAATTGAATCGGAGACCTTTGCGTCAATGCTATTCAACCCCAGAATCAAAATTGAGGTTGCAATCGCAGTCGCAGTCACTTTCGCTGCATTAGCAGGCATTGCGGCTGCTGCGATGTGAGCTACAGCTGTTGTGGCATGAAATTTTCTTATGTTTGCAATGTGTGCACGCACGCATATATATATGTAGGTTTTACTCATTTTATAAGACTTTGTATAGTTGTCTCAATAAATAATTTAAATTATATTTATTACAAAAATAACATAATTATTATTACAACTAATATAAACAGGCCATTTGATGTTTATTGTACAGGCTTATATAAGTCTATTGCAAACATAAATATGAATCAACTCACCAAAAAAAATTTTAAATTTTAGTGTAAGGTACTAATTTGCTCAATACAAGTACTTAAATAACCTAAGTATTGACATAAAATTTAAAAATAATATGAAAAAAAAAATAATATATGTACTTTAAAAAAAAGAAATAGCATGCCCAAAGTGGGTTTCCATATGCTGTCATCATATTCACAAAGCATAATTATGAGACAATACATGAATTATCACTCCAAATATCAGCATCACAGCCAATCAGCTTGTCATAAAGCAGTTAAATATGCTAAGTTCAATCAAAATTGAGACAAACCTTTCTTCTACTGCAGCAACTAAACCACTAGTCAAAGCCACTCCGCCAGTCTGTTTTGAGTTATATGTGTCAAATCCTTCCTATCAACATGTAATATTAAGAACACAAATACGTTGAGCTCAAATTTTTGAAAAAACTCACCAATTGTATGCTACAAAATAATTTCCTCTGGAGGTCTATGCGACCTGTGAGTACAGCACCAAACAGTTAAATAAGGCTTCAAACCTATGCACATAAATTAAGAAAAGGATAGAAAAAATTACCAGTTGAGAGAATGCAGTTGGTAATAGCCTCTGCAAGGCCCACTTTTTCTTCTCTTTTTGGCTTAGTTGCAAAAACTGGATAGCTTTCCCACATGGGTAATCCTCCATTAACATTGGGATAGAAAGTATCAGGCATGTCAGACCGTCGGGAAAATTCAATATGCCATGGATCTTCTAGCATATCCTCATAGTCATGAAACCTAGAAAGGGAAACCACTAGGGTTAATGTAAACATATATTTGTTCACAAACATGCTCACAGCACAAAGAACTTCATGAATACGCTAACCAAGTACGAGGTGGAGGAGGATACACATCAGGAACAAGAAGCATTGGATAGAACAACCCCATCGGAGGAACCTAAGCAATAATCATCAGTATTGTCCAAAGGCCAAATGCAAGGGTAAATGAAGAAAGAATTCAACAGAGGATACACACATTAAGAGCAGTAAGCCTTGTCCTGTGAGATCCAGCTGGCGCTTTGTCCTCATAGGAGTGAACTACTGCAACAGCATCATGCTCCCCTTCCTATCGACAGGACACTAGAGGATCAAAAAATGAATCTGAATTTGGAGGAAGCAAGTACAAATTGAGAGAAGTACTGGTCATGTGCAATTTGATGCATTTCAAAATCAAAAGTCACGCATGTTCGATATGCCATGGCTTTTTTTTAATCCAAATACACTTCACTTAAAACTAGAAAGTGGCAGAAGCATACATGAGTGCTATAAAGAGAAAAGGCAGCAGAGAGAAAATGAGTGGACAAAATTACTGAACGAGGAGAGAGAAATTGAGGGTGCTGCAACCCATTTACAAATTATTTACAAATTATAAATACTGCTTGCACATAATGGCCTTGATCTCTAAATTACTAAAGGAAATGTCAGCAAACTTAGTAAAAGGTGCAAGAATTATAACTAAGTGAGATAAAAGTATTACAACACACTTTGATCTCACAATATGTCTCTTTCAGTTGATTTAACATTAACAGATCTATAGGCTTTGTCAAAACATCTGTACGAATTTGAGGCCAAGTCTGGTGATGCCTTTGGGTCCAGAGAAGGCACCTTGATATATCCTGAAAATATGAAGTTAGTATTTTGATAATAACATAAACTACCACAAAAACAAAATTTGGAACACAGAATAAGGTCAGCTACATAATTCCAAGCATTATAATAAGAAAATCTTTACACAAAGAAATAGACAGAACATGGCAACATATTGCATGATGGGCACAAGTTTCTTTTATTAAATGAGGCACATGTTTCAGAAGGTGTGTTGCTGACTATTTTTAACTGTTGGAGTTATATAAGTTAATTTTAGGTGACTGGTTCTTTGGGATGGTATCAGAGCTTTGTTGTCAACCAAAGTTCCTATGCCTGTAAATATCTCATCATCCGACTGTACTTTTCAGTATTTAAGCTGTTTTGGAACAGTAAGGCCTCAAAAAGCTATTTCTTTATGCATGTTATGTGTGGCACTTGTTAATAATATGTTATTGTTCTGCTATTGTCTTAATGAAATATACTGCTCAGTCTTTTTGATGAATATTGGGTGTGCCCTTGGTACTTGGATCAAGTTTTGGTGACTACATTAAAGGTTTTAGTAGAAGTAAAGAGGCTAAATAATGAGTAGGAGTATGAAACCATGTTTCGTACCTCACCACCAAAAGGTAAAGTCTTTCCAGTTGTAGGTAGAGCACCTCCATCCTGAATAACAAAATAAGCAGTTAACTACCAAAATTAGTCACCTTTTGTTTATTCTATATAGCTGAACAGTATGGAGAGAATTCCAAGATATCATCATGGAAAACTACAAATATAAACCAAACAAGATGTGTTACAAAAATAATAATAAAAGGTAGAAGACAGAAGTTGCACTTACCTCTATGCATATCAGTGATGACACCTGAGCACCAATATTTACAACACATGCTGTTGATAACCCATTTCCAAAAACCGCAGCAAGACCTTCCTGTTCAACCAAATCCACATGAGGTCATTAGAAAGTGATGGAGAAATCCCGACAAATAGCAAGACCTTCCTGGTCCCTTTTATGTAGAAAAAGCCTGTTTTATCTGATGCTTTAGTGTTTGATCTCCACCACACCCATTCTATAATTAAATTTCATTACCCATCAAGTTCGTGATCCTTGATGTAGATCAAGGATGTTTTTTGTGACCGTTAGTACAAAAATATAAGTAAAGCAAGTTGAGACTTGGGAAATTCAAATAATGCCATTCTTTCGGAAATTGTTAAGCAAAACTATGTGAGTGCAAAATTACTATATAAAAAAATTTATCTCTTGAAGAGTCCAACAAATTCAGGACGAGAACAGCTTTGCTTAACACAATTAGTTCAGTTCCCTCAATTCATCACCAACACACTTGATTCCAATCTCAGACTGAATGAAGCTTGCTGGCAAATACCACTTTCCATCTAAAGTCTAGTTCACTGGTGTCAAGGGAGTTTGGTATACCCTAGAGGTAAATTTAAAATGTTAACATCAATAATCATTACCACGATGATGATGTTTATCATCTCATAACATAGTCGCTTGATCCACACTCAACATGTAAAATTATAACAGAGTATGAAAGGCCATACCTGGTGCACCACTGCTGAGCCAAAACAGAGTCCTTGCAGTACTAAAGATAGCATTTCCTTTATTTCTGCTTATGGCAAGGACAAATGCATAAAATGACTATAGCAGGAGTGTGGAAACATGACTTCTAAGGGAACTCCAACATTAAAAATTAAAAAATAACTAGATGACATTGTCCTGAAATTATTTATCACGGGAATGTCAGACAAAAAGGTGAAACATTCTACAGTTTTAAAGAATCAAGTCCTACATACCACGGTTATCAAATGTTTCTGGCATCACAAGAACAGCAGAGTACATATTTCTTTCATTATGAGGAATATGCAGTTTCTCTATTAAAATCCAGTCCCAAATAGCATGCAGATCCTCAAGGACCTGAAAAATAGGCAAGTGGTAGTGATGTAGAATGAGAGAAAGAAATAATCTCAAAAATGCCTTCAAAATTCTCATTACTCAATAATAGTAATAAGCTACCATCGCAAAGACATGGCTTATATATGCAACTGACAGGATCCTAAATTACTAGGACAAGCAACTCAAACTTTAGACTCAAGTAATCTTAATCTAGAAAACAAAATAAAGACATATCTCATCGATTATGAAGAAAACTCATCCTCGAGTTTTGAAAAGGGGAGTAGCAGAAGAATGCAATTGGCAACAGCAGTAGCAAAGAAGCTCATAGCCATAGGTGATGCCATGATGGTGGAAGAAGCAAAATCAGCCACAAACTAGGATTTTCAAACACCCAAAGGAGTCTTAATATCAATAGTAAAGTTTAAAGCTCCAAAGACTGCTTAAATCAGTGTTGTGGGTTTCCTCAATTGTAGCATCAAGTACTTCGGTATTGGTGATACCTGCAATTGATACATCAACCACATTTTTCACTCTTAGAATCAACTAGTGCTTCTCTGAGCTCAAGATCGATACATTATGGTGGTTCAATAGTCTCCTTGTTCCAAGTTTTAAAAAGCTTATCGTCAGTATCATAGAATTATTATATCATTATAAAATTGCTGTCAAGATAGCATCTGTCTATAGCTGTACTCTCGTATTGCTAGTACTACAGGCTGAACTTAACCTTTTTTCCCTATTACAGAAACAGAGACTAAAGTTCCAGCCACTTAAGCATTTATGGAAATAAGGGCTCTCATTCTAAGAGCCTTTTTCTCTCACCAATCACCATCAGAAGGAGATTTAAAGGATCTACTAGTACTACCTCAATATCATCCTCGGATTCAAAACATCAATTGGAAAACGTGTCTTCGTTAATTGGCTCCTTGCTTGCCTCTAGTTTAAATACCGACCAAGCGTCCATGCTCTATCTCATTTTCAATTCTAGTTTCATGGCTTCAACTTTCTTTACTAGTAAATCGCATAGTTTACGACAAAGTGCATGAGGGTCATCATAATCATCAGCATAAGAATGATAATCTATTCTTGATTTCCGATAAGGCTTCCTGTTGTAACTATGTAGCACTTGATTGTTGTAGATATATGAATCACAATCCAAAGATTATATTAATCATAATAATTGGTCTATTAACAACAAAGTTCCGAACAGGAAGAATTGGAATGCAATGATAGCACCATAAATTAATATAGTTTAACATAACAATTATAAATACCATTGCCCGATACTTAGGGGGTCAAGAGGCTTTACAAGTACTTTTCTTCTTTTTAGTTTACTTCTATGATTAATCCTTTTAGGTGAAAATAGGCACAACAAGTCATTACATAATACAAAACAAATCACTTGTTTTATTGAAGCATGTATATCATGTGTTTCCTGAAAAGTCAAAGCATATAATTCAATATTTTATAGGAACTAAGAAACTTAAAGTAAAATGGCTGCTATAAATTTGCAGAAATAACCAGGAAGGCAATATGTATATTTCATAAATGAAATTACTTTATGTTGCATCAATAAACATTAATAATAACTAATCAAAAGAAAATATAACTAAGTATAGGCTACCCGTACGTTTTGACATTACACTATGATGCAACAGTTAACTTATAAGGTATAATACATGTCATGAACCATCTCTCCTAAAAGCTTAAACTGTTTAGTAAAGGCACATGAATGGTTTTATATCTTAATATACCCCCTCACGCAAAAGCCTTCTTTAGGCTTGAAATGTGGACTATGCACAGACCCATTTTATCTTGTGCTGAAATTTAACTTTATCTACAAGAATGGGGGCAAACAAGAATCGAACTCTAGACCTCTTGGTCAGAGAAGTTTTGATATTATATCAAACTATTAGGTAGAGGCACATGAATGGTTTTATATCTTAACAATAATACAGAATTCCAAAGATACATATTATGTATATTTTTCAGCTCATCAATTAACCAAATGGTATCCAATTCATATTACTTTCACTGATTGTAGTTTGGTTTGAAAGTGATAAGTACCTGCTGCATGGGATAATGTTGTGAAATATTCAAGTGTCCTCTGCGGATTGGACGACATAAACAATACGGCTCAGCCGGGGATATCCTTAATGCTTCCTCACCACAAATGAACTCCCTGAATTTTTGTTCACTTAGACGAAGTTCCTTTGAATCTGTATCTTCTTTTGGATCCAAAGACTCACTAGTCACATCTTTACTCGAACTCTCTACAAATGCCAATTCCGATGCATAACAAAGAGCTAATTATAACATAGTAACACAGCATTATATCAAAGCAACAAGTTAATGCCATATAATCTTGTGCAAGTCAATGATTCTAATAATGGATCACAATGAACCAGAAAGTTAAACTCATTCTGTTTGTTCACACCACAAATAAATTGAACTCAAATTAAGCTTTAGAGAGAGTCAGCAACATTCCATTCATACTGAATTACTGATGCAGAACGTAGTCTTTTTCAGAATCAGAAAAAGCCAGCTGATCCACATAACTTGTCACAATACAGCTATTTCTTTATGGGCAACAATAGACAGAGAAAGACACGAGGAGATGTGGCTTATGTATCAGAAGTATGCAGATGGACCATGCAAAAGCCTGAACTTATGAAGGTAGCAAAACAACAAAGTGTACATCAAATTTTCAAAAAAGAAAAATTCTGTCAAGAAGTTACAATGTAGTTAGTTCATGCAAGCTTTCAGCAACTTGTCTAACCCTAATCTAGCTCCAATCTAGGTATACCATATAAGGTACTTAGCAAAACAGACAAGTGAATCAAATGGTAAGCTAATTGACATAAAACATAGCCAAAGCCACAGATACAACTGAGGAACATAGGAAAGTACTAGGTAAAATGCAAATTGCAATAAGACTAACTTCCTTTTACCTACTGCTGAAGATGAACTAGTGACCTCCTTGTAGACATTAGTCCAAGAGAAGGGCAAATCTTTCCTGATAATGTGAGGATTATGTCCATCAACACGTCCCATCTGCACAAAAAGTATATTGAGATTTATAGTATTAATGCTGAAAAAAAAATATGATTAAAAAGATTTATAGTTCATATATTTCACAAGTAGCTTTTTTATTTATCTAGTCATAAATTCTAACCCATTGAAAGAGAAAAAGAAATTCTAATAAAAAATACCAACAAAAAGGAAAGGTAAAAAAGAAAAATAGTCAAAGGAATTCTCTTTTCCCAGAAATTATAAATCGAATACAAGCTGATGCCTGATTGCACTAATGAACCTGGCATGCTGTCAATGGTAAATGCCACCACAATTTAAGCATTGCTCATGGTTCATGTGGTTTAAATTAATAATGTGCCTTATGATACAGTTTTATGGTAATACAGTAATCCTAAAATCCAATAATGACTTTCGACAAAATTTGACAGAATTTCCCCAAGTTTTTTACCTGCTCCTGAGAGTGGAAAGTTGACATTTCAGAGAATTCATACTTGTTAAAATGTTCACATAGATTAATTTAATAATCTGCTACAGCAATGAAATCCCCAAAACTGACCTACGACCATATTCTCTCCCTACATATCCTGCTATCTTGTGTCTTGCATCTGCAATTCTCCAGTTTTACTAACTAGATTCTGTTCTATTTTTTTATTAAAAAATTCTATTAGAAAAAAACAACCATCAAAATCAGAACTGTTTATGTTATACCTATTTTTTAACTGTGAAGTTGCATAGAACCCTTAACAGGCATGTCTGAAGTGCAAATCTTCAGGCATGCAGTCCTAATGACACACATTGAATATATCTTAGAATCAAAAAAATTATAATTATAAGTCGAATGCATTATATATATATATATATATATATATATATATATATATATGCACTGTTAAGCACATAGGTCACATGCTTAAACTATATTAAGGATTAAATAGAAGTAGTAGTAGTCTTATGGAAATATAAGAATGCCAAAAAGGGTCAACCAAACTACAATGTTGCCTCACGAATAATATATTTGTATGTCAGCATGATTGTGCTCAGCAGTTCATTACTTGTGTTCAGCTCAAAATCTTCAACACAGGAATTAAGTACAAAAAATTTGCCACAGACTTCACTCAACAGGGAATGCAACATTTTGGAGGGTGCAATAGTAGTCCCGTGCATAAAAACAGAAATCTCAGGCATGTCCAAATATTTTTACATTACAACGACTACAACACTAGAAGAAACAAGAAATGTACATGAAACAAAACAGAAGTAACCAGCTGATTTAGAATGTAACCTAACAAAGACATTCCATATATATACCTTGCGAGGGAATGAGTTACTGGGAGCTTCTTCATCCAGAAATGGTATCTTCAATATTGATGCAATCTTTTTTTTGACACCAAAGAGACCATATAAATCAACATTAGCAAAACAATAACATAAAAATTTCAGCTCCACAATGTGTCATAACTTACAACATCATAAGCCTTCTCCCTTTCCATATGCTGAGCAGTTGTAACCTGACTATTAAGCATCTACATGCAGAAAACAAAAACCAACAACAATTCAAGTAAAACACATGCCAGCAGAAAAGGATTTTACAAAAAATAAATAAAACAAAATGGCGCGTGAAATTGAAAAAAAAAAAAAATGCTCAAACAATCACAAAAACCTGATCCTGAACATTCCTCTTAGGAACTTGTTTGGTGTGGCGAGCAATGCAATGAGGAATATTAAAAGGGGTATCCTGTGAAGCCAAGCCAATTCTAACATTTGCAGAACCTGAACAGTAAAGGGTACCAAAAAAGATGAGATTTTTTTTTTTTTAGGCGCTTAGTATGGAAATAAGATAGAAAAAGATGGTTTTTGGCATACCTGGGTTGATAACAACCAGATTGGAACCTCGTTCAGACATTATTTGTGAAGGAAGTGCGGTTTTAAGGTAATCCTGAGACATGGGGACAATAACCAAATATAACAATGAGAAACAAAACTCAGTGCACGGGTTAGCAGGGAGAGAGAGAGAGAGAGAGAGAGAGAGAGAGTACCATGAGTGAGAGAGAGAGAGAGAGAGAGTTGCAGAGTTAGAGCTAGAAGCTTTAGCTTTGTGCAAATTTGGCCTTTGTGTTGTAGGAGCAGTGCTTTTCCCTTTTCGTCTTCGTTTTTCCCTGTTGTTGTTCTGTGATTCTTTGCCTACTAGCTATTGCTATCTTCCTCTGAAGAGGAAAAAATCTCAAATGTTTTTTTTTTTCCTTTTCTTTTTTCAGTTTTTTCACTTACAATTTGAGGTCGGGGGCAATTAGGTAAATCCCTCCCACGATTTCGGTATTTAAACTCATGACATTGTAAATAAATTTTTCTTAGAGTTATGCTTTATTTTTACTATGATGAATCACTTTTAGATAATCAAAATATTGAATTGTATTAGTTAAATCATTCGATTTGATTGGAAAATAATAATGTTGAGAGAGTTTTATTTCATAGAAAAATGATTCAATTCGAGTCAAATTAATTAGGATTTAATAAATTTTAAATATAAATAATTTCTGAAAAATTGTATGTAGAATCTAACTATAATATAATTTATGATAAAATTATAAATAAAAAGTCACTATTTAATTCGAAAGATTAAAACATTTTGTTTAATGCAATTTATAGTAAAGGCTCTTAATTTAGTATTATTATCTAGTAATTCTTTACACACAAATAATTATAAGTATCAATTTTATAAATAACTTTACGAATAATGATAGATGCTAAGATAATGGGGATAACTTATTTTTTCACTTCTAGAATAGGAGATATTTATGAAGCTATCTTTAGTTAAAACTATGAAATTTTAATTTGAGCTTAAAAACAAAATCTCTAATACCAAAATTAACAGATAATATATAGATAACATATACTTAGTATTTATGTGTTTGCTTTACATCATTCCATAATTTAGGAGATAGTTGAAAGCACATTGAATAAATTCTCAACTTTACCAATTACATTGATTTTGGCTTGCATGACCTAAAATTGACTAGCATTGTGAAAAAAACAAACTCTCATTTTTGGTATTTCAAAAATCATGAGAATATTAATTTTGTCAAATAATATTAATATGATTTGTTTTAGTGAATCGATCTGATTCAAATCAAAATAATAGAAATTCAATAAATTTTTAGATATCGGTGATTTATACAAAAAAAATATTAATATGTCTCATTAAAGTTAACATTGTTATTTCAAAATTATCATTAAGAATCAAATTGATGTTTTTTAAAAGAAAAATTCAATGACCAAAACAGGTTTACTAAAAACAACTAATGAAATGCGAAAAAACCAAAAAGTTATAATTATTTTTATTTTTTTGAAATGGTTCGGCCGCCAAGTCACTCACTCGTTGAGTTGAATCAAGGACCACCGTAGAAAGAAGAAAGGGTTTCGAGCAAATAATTATATATTATACAATAACATTATTATTATTATTATTATTATTATTATTATTTTAAAGTTTAAAGTTTGAAGTTAAGCAAACCAAATGAGGCAGACACTAATCCATGTCTAGTTGAAGCTGAACTGAGTTGCTGTTTCAGAACACTGATCGGAGCCGCACACATTTCTGTTTGCCCAAACGTTGTACATTGAATCCAATCCAAGCTTTCAAGTTCCTCAGATCTTCCACATTCACCAGAGCCACCTTCTGATTTCACAGGTAGCAACCTCTTCTTCACTCCTCCGCTTCCCTCCTCTTCGTACATTTCTTCTAGGTTCTGTTTGAAACAGAATGTTTTTCTTTTTTTAATATTTCGTTTTGGTGCATTCCTCTTTTCTCTTTTGTGGTGCTTAACTGATCCACAGATACATTTAGGAAAATTATAAAATGAACTGTTTGGTAGAAATTCTAACACCATGAGTTTTCCATACATGTATATGCGTTTCTTCAATTGAAAAATGAATTTTTAGCTTAAACGCATAATTGTATTATGGGGTTTAATTAAAATTGACTTTTGATTTATGGGTATTTAACAGTTTGAGAAATTTCTTTTTCAATTTTTTTTTTTTTGTTGGTGTTTCTTTTGGGTGGTTTGTTATTGTGGGGTTGGGCCGGGGGGGGCGGGTTTCAAAAGCATTGTGCTTGTGCAAAATGTGAAATGTGCTTGTTCGATGTTCATGTTAATGTAATAATGTTTAGATCAATTCAATGTGCTTGTAGATCCTGCAGATTCTCACTATGAGCAAGGCATTTTCATCAAGGAAACCTTCGTCTCTGCCTCCGCCAAAAGCAATTGCAACATCATGCTCAAAGAAGAGGCAAAGTCCTCGAAGCCCTTTGCAGGATCTCAACCGCATCTCCAGCAGCAGCAACAGCAGTTATGCTTCTTCCAGTGTCTCCACTGAAGCCCCAAGGGGTTGCCTTAAGTTCTTGTCTTCATCTTCTTTTAAAACACCTGCACATAGACCCAAGAGTCTTTCCAAAACCCCCAACTCAGCACCTGATGCAGTTGATTCGAAACAACTCAAATCTAAGTCCTTAAAGGAGAACCTTTCTAAAGGTAATAATGCTGAGCTGCAAACAAAAAGACTTGCATCAAATAAGGGGCGGACATGTAGGAAGAACCCCCCATGCCTCTACCAGTGGCAGTCTAGTAAGAAATCTGGTTCCAGGACTGGCCAAAAGTCTAGGCCTTGTTCTGTTGTGAATGAGCATGGCAAGTTTTTACCTAGATTGCCACCTGAATCTGAGGGGTTAAAGGGAAAGAAAGATAGTTTGGGAGGGATAAATGATAATGGTGGTGAGGATTCCCGGCTAAAAACCTGTGATGGTGATGCTAGTTTGACTCCTTTGGGTAAAAAGGTTAGCCGGTTGGGTTTGGATAGTACAATTCATGAGGATGTGGAGGAGAACCCAAATGCAAGTGTCAGTAGAACACCTCCAATTCATAACTCTGTTTCCCCCGAGATACAATGCGGATCTTCTTTGGTTTCAACAACCACGCCGGCTTGTTATGGTGCTGGATATGTCGTTTCTGGTGTCACTGACAAGAGGAAATGTAGGCCTAGAGGGATTCTTACTGTAGAGGAGAACTATTCAGGCTTTGATAAAACAGCTGCTAATAGTTTTGATGATGGTGAGAAAAACATAATGGATGTTAATGATGATGCGAGTCCTTCCTTGTTGCCCTTGCCAGCTGAAGCTTTAGTGCATTGGCTTTCTTCTCCACGTAACAAGGGAAAGAAAGGTCTCAGTCCGAAGTCTGACTGTGGAGTAAATCAAAGTCATGGACTAGCAGAATCCACAACTCTTGGTTCCACAACTTCACCATCATGCAGTTCTAAATCTTTTTGGAATATCAGTGACAGCAGTGATTTGTCGCGTGCTGCTTATCGTATCCAGAGAAAAATGAGTTCTTCAATTTCTCCATGTGGACTTTCTGAATTTCAAGTACCTTTTGATTCCATGTTATCCCCTTCTTATCCATCTATATCGTTTTCTACCAATTCCATTCCTAGTTGTAGGGCAGGTAGCTCAGAAAAAGGAAAAAATTATCAACACAATCACATTGATGAGAATTCTCCCTGCTCCATGAATTCATTGGGTAGTGGAAATGTTATTCAAACTCCACAGTCAGACTCCAGTTCAGATTTACATGTTGGATTGTCATTGGTGCATGCAGACAACCGAAAGAAAGATAGTTCTAACCCTGTCCTTAATTCTATCAGTGATGCTTTTATGTCAGAAAACTTCGATCTCAATAGTTCTGCGCCACTGGAGGATTCTGTTAATTCAAGTTTCCAATTTGATTGTCTAACTGCGCCTTATGAATCCATCGATCTCAGCAAACTTCCAAAATTTTCCGATGATCTGGATCCACGGTCATCTAGTTCTACGATAGATAATGCATCACAATCCCAAATGAGGATATCATGGAGGGAAGGGATAATGAGCCAACCTTATGATCTGGATGACTTTGACCGTTGTAGATGCTTGTCAGATGAAGAAGACCTTGCCAATGACACTGGTAGCAATAGGTAATCATCTCCTCAAATCAATGATGAAGTAGATGGCAGTAAAAATTTGAACAGTGATGTTGGAATCACTGAAACTGAAGATGAAGTGGAAATTGATTGGCCTGGCAAAGAAATATTTCCAGCTTTGACATCATCATATTCAGGTGCTGAGTCTATAAGCACTGATGGAGGTGGTCTAGTTGCTTCAAAGGATGGTTCGGATTGGACTTTATGCTACAAGAACAAGTTATTTGATGTGTGAGTTTAACCTTCATTGTTTGATCCATTTTAGTCTCAAACTTCCATGTTGTCAATGGTGTTTTCAAAGTGGTTATTTCAAGAGGAAGCTTACTTCCTTGAAGAATATGTGGAAATTCTTCCTCGCACATGATGTACACTTGTCTTATATCGGGTGAAGGAAGAATTTTTCCAGAAAATTTTTTTCTTTTTATGTTCGAGTAAATTTTTTTCTATTTTAAATTTAGGAATAGTTAAGCATTCAAGTGGTTAATCAAGTCAATAATGGTTACTCATTAACCACTCTTTGAGCATCGTTAACCGGTTGAGTAATTAATTGTTCCTAAAAGAGAAATACTTTTGCTCACAATTTCTTGTTTTTCTTTTTTTGTAAATTTTTCCTTTCTTTACTCCCTGATTTTCCATCCTTGTACTCGGTGAAATTTGTATTTCAATCTCTTGTTGGTTAACCTACATGGAAACCATTTATAGCATATTATGTATCATTTTTTATGACTATGGAGAAGGTGTCTCTAATTTGTGAATTGCTATTGGAAATTATCAATACTAGCTTTTTGTCTTTCTTTTATATATTTTTAGTGGTATAATACAAGAGAAGCATGTTAGTAGAGAATACTTAAGCGGACATAACGCAGTCACAACTGGTCAACATAACAAAGAAGAAACTAGTTTACAAACATAGATTGGAGTACCATTTTTGTCTGCACTGCCATATATACCCTTTTTTTTTGGTTCAAAAATTTCGCAAAGTAACTTTCTTTGGTAAAAATGGAAGTTATGTCAAACAATGTCTGCAGTGTTACAATCTGTGACCTTATTCAAATTGAGTTTCGGCGTTAAGTTAGTCAAAGTCAAATATGCAGAAGACCGTTATGCTATAACTGAGCTAAAGTTGATTAGGTACGACGCATATTGGAATTCTAATTTTGTTTTTGTTAATGCCAACGTGAATTTTGAATGTTAAAAGTGCAAGTGAAAGAATGCGGCTGGGAAGGGGTATTCCCTTTTTTTTTTTTTTCCAATTTGGTCAACAGCAGGGTTATTCCTTAACCGTGACTCTCAAAAATGGGTTTAATTTCTTGATCAAAAGTAGAATTACAGGAAAGTGATCAACAATAAGGCGAAAATAGATGTTTTATAAGACTTAAGGGGCGTTTGATAGGGCATTTGAATTTTTATTTTTAGAAATAGAATTTTCAGAAACGCTATATTTAAGAATAGTTTTATCAGGTATATATTGTTTAGAGTGTTTAGTAAATGAATTGAATTTTTAGGAATATTTTATATATTTTCAAAAATACCCTTAGTACAAGGCAATTGTCCAACGATGTAGGGCAGTGTGTGGCAATGAATAGCAATAGGGATAATTTGATCTTTTTATAAAAAAAATATTTTCATTCCATAAGAATATTATAATTCCAAATGTGAGATTGGAATATTTTGGTAGAAAACTTGACCCAAAATCAATCCAAAAAATATAATATTCTCATAAACATTTTTATAAATTTTCTACTAAACAGGAGAATGTTTTCACATTTCCAAAAATGTGAAAACATTCCCCCTTCCTAAACACCCCCTAAGGCTTCAATTAATCATATGCTCTATTGAAACTTGTCGAAGACAATTTCTTTTGCTTAGAAGACACTACCATTGCGTCTCACTCATAGATGGACCCATGTTGACATGTACGTGACACACTTAAAATTTAATACACTAATCTTTTTTGAATTTAGATTATATTATATATGATATTCCTTAATTTTTATATGCCTACGTTGTCAACATTATATTTACAAAGATATTTAATGTCACATTTTACAAAATACAAGTGTCTATGTATAATATCACCTATACTTGAGAAAAAATCAGTATATATTTTTTAAAATTGAGAAATGCTGTGTATAATATTACCTATCTTAAAAGAGGTTAGTATGACTTACCCTAAAATTTATACTACTATGTAAATCCTACTATCATTATTCTCATATATTAAAGAACTTTGCCTTCACGAATCATGAATGGATACATAAAACTACTTTATTATAGTAAACATCTAACCCATATTTTTTGGTCCATCACTGCCCTCTGTCTGTCTCCAGATCAACTCTATGGAACTGCACTCAATGATCATACCTACTTATGTGTATGAGGACGGTTCTTGAGGGCAGAGGAATTTATTTTGACAACAAAACCTTGATAACTGTTCAGATTGCAGGCATCAGCATTAGGCAACTTGGACCAAGATACCTTTAAAACAGTAGTTAGTGGACTAGCAGCATTGGGTCCACAACCCAATGCCTCACATTTATGTAGACCTACCTTCAGCCACGGCCTGTGTGGAGTGAGCTGGATGCTCATCTTGGCGTCATTTGTTTCATGAGTATGACAATATTTGAGAGACCAAAAGTGGTGTCTGGAGACACTAGGGAGTCCAAACGAGCCGAAGTTTTGGTGTCATTAAGACATCAAGAGACTCAAATTATATATTTGAACAGGTTGCATATCATGCACAATACATCATATTCGAAATGTACTGGATTAGACTAAAACAAATACAGCAATGGACATAACATTGTGTTTATTTATCATCCCGCCCCCTCTTGGAAACATGTCTTCGATGGATTAATGCCAGAACATCTTGCAACATTGAACCTTGATTGACAAGGAAATCTTACCACAGCCTTTCTTAACATCTCTGCTTAGCACAAGTACAATGGAATTGTATAAGAAAGCTCAAGCATATTCATAATCAAATCATGTGCCATCTGACAAACAATAAATAATCCAAAAAGGTTTAATTATCTATCCAAAACGCTGTAAGTCAGCAATTTGACAACCTGCTCATTGAAAACAGATATAATTTTTTCCCTAAATTCTAAGATGTCTTTGCCTTTGGGGTCTTCTTCCTGAGTTGTCTCCTGGGAATTGAGTTCTTCATCCCTACAAAGAACAGCAATGCACCAAAAAGTGCTGTGTTCTGCCGTAAAAAGTGAACATGAAATGTCAAATTCTCACACAGAAAAAACCAACAGCCAGAAACACCGGAAATAATAGCAGTTTGCAGTTACACAAACCTGAATGAAATCATTCAGCAGTAAATTATATTCAGGCCCGTTAGGTCTATAGTTATAGAAATCATACAAAAGTGGAGTAATAATCGCCAAATGCAGAAGCTACAAAAGAGGAAAATCTCAATCAGGATTATAATGTTTTAGGACCAAGACAACGATCAGAACTTGAAAAAGTAAACATAAAAATGGCAACATCTTTGTATTACAAAGCTAAGAGAGCAAACCCTTACCAGAAGGAAAGATCCAAGTGTGCTTCCAAACACAAATAGAATCCCTCCAACCCCCTTTAGAAATATGATAGTGGCAATGAATTGCCGAACCTATATTTTCAGAATTTCAATCAGAAAGGCAACTAAAGTGAAAAAATGAATTCCATTTCCCCAAAAGAAAATTGTCAATAGGAAAAAAAGTGGCCTTACATCAATTTGTGGTATCCCAACCCCCAATTTGGATGACAAATTTCTCCTCACAACATTGAGCTTCGGAATCAACTCCTTTGCAATAGGTCCACCAGTGGCATCAAATTCATTAAACCTAGCAACATACATTCTATACATAAATCAAAAAGCACTAAATGTTGCTTTAATATTAATATTAATACTAACATAATCATCATCATCATCATCATCATCATCATTATTGCAAACTAAAAATTACTTTAGCAACCAAAAATTTGATGGGCTAAAATCTTATCAAACAAGGCAAGTGTCTGTCTGTTTAGATTTACTTATTTTATATACAAAACAGTTTTTAAATTTTTGAAAGAGCATTTAAAAAAAAATCAAAATTATTTCCCTAAGAAAAAACAAAACCTAACATTCACATACAGAACAGGCACATTCGTAACATCACAAACATAGGGTGCATTTGGATGTGCTTCTCCAAGGGAGAGAAGTACCTTTTTTCAAAAAATTTTTGAAAAAAAATGCTTCTATTATTGTTTGTTTGTATTTCTCCAAAAAAATAGAAGTAAAAATTAATCAATTTTTTCTAATTTGTTTAGAAGCAGATAGAGAGCTATTTTTTTCAAAAGCAGAAGCAATAAAAGAGAGAGAAAATGATCTCAAATTTTAAATCCACTACTTTTTTATACTCTTTTACCATCCTATCTTTAATTTTTTCTTAAAAACACCACTCCCAATCTACTAAATATAAATTATATAATTTTACACTAAAAAGTAATTTTATATTTATCACATCTAAACAATTTAACAACTTATAATTTTAATAAAAATATTTTTGTAATTACATCCAATTTTTTACTTCTACTTCTACTTCTACATTCACAGCAATACTTCTCCCAAAATCTTAAAGAAACGGATATCATATCATATAAGAGCAAATGTCATTGAACATAACAACCACCCAGCTGAGTTGTTACTCAATAACATGATTTCCCAACTCAGCTATGCACACATTGAACAGGAAGAAACCCACTTATCAAAACATATTCCTCAAATCAAATCACCTCCAACACACAAAATAATGGGTTTGTTTGCGTCTATCCATGATATTACATATTCCTCTAAATTGGGGAACACAAACACACACACACACACACACACACACACACACACACAAACGAAAATGATTTACATCAAAACTATGAGATGAAAGGAGAAAATAAGTAAAACCCAGATGCCCAAAAACGAAAATACAACGGAAAAAAGAGAGCTTTTGCATTAATCTGAAATCTAAAAAGCTGATTGGAAGAGAATGATAAATGGATAGATCTGAAGAAAGAGAGGACTCACAACTGCCATGCTGATAGGATGAAGACGGAAGCGAAGAGGACACGACCCAGAAACGAGGAGAACCCCATTTTTTCCCTCTCTCTCTCTCTCTCTCTCTCTCTCTCTCTCTGCGTGTGATTTGCAGAAAAAGAAGCAGCTCGCGAGAGAACGAGAAAAGACGGAGGGAGAAAATGGGAGGGACTGTGGTCAATTTGCCTTGTGGTTTGGTTTTGGTGTTTGATTGGTCAATTAATTAATTATTATTATTTGGGAAATAGTAAAAATGTGTGATTGGAAATTGGAATATTCAAATATAGTTTTCCTGAAGAAAAATTATTTGAGACGGGAAGAAAGAGATAAATGCTTTACTTACCGCCTGCCTTAGCCATAGGTGATCCAGCAAGAGGCAATAGTTTGCGAAAGATGAGACCTCAGTCAAATCGGTTGGATAAATGCTGATAGTGTTGGTTTATTTCATCGGCTTTTTACTCATATATCATAATTTTGATTTAGTTTTTATATTTTTCAAAAAGTAAATGATTCCCATGTATTTTATAAATATTTAATAAATTAAGAGGTAATGTTTTCACCTTGAATTATGACAAGTTTTTTTTTAATCTAAAATTTTTAACGACCAAACAAAATAATTTTAATCTAAATATTTGTTAATTATTAATTTATGAGATTAATTTTTATATATTATAATATAAAATAATTTTATATTATTAATCAATAAAATTTGAAAAAATAATAAATAGTTATTATGGTAGGTAGTTATTAATAATGAAGTGATATTTTTTTAATTTTATTTATTGATAATATAAAATTATTTTATACTATTAGTATATAAAAATTAAATCCTAATTTTTAATTGTAAATTTATCACTAAAATGCATAAATCAAAATACATGCAAGACATTTTTTCAGTCATTCAAAGATTTTTTACACCAATGTAATACATCACAATACTATACAATAACCAATAATTTAAGGATCAAATTGATATTTAGATATATATTTGATGATTAAATTGATATCTACTATAAATAATGAAGGACTAAGTTACTGTCCAAAATTTTTAAAAAACTAACTTACTATCACATATATATTCGAAGAATTAATTTTTAAATTACTATCCTCTTATGTTCTCTATGTTATGTTATGAGAAGAAAATATAAATTTTACCATAATAGAATTTGTTATTGTTTATATTAATTTATCATTTTTGTTTATGTATCTTTCCCTCACGAATTATGACACTCATATTAACAAGGGACAAATTGTTGGAGAAAGTGTTGACATGTATATTTTTTCATTTTTTTTGTTGCTCTTTTTTTTTATTATATCCATTATTTTTTTTCTTTTTGATATTATTTATTCTTAGTTTATGTGTAGCAATTTTTTTAAAAAAATATAAGACTAAACTTTAATTTTGTTTCTGAGCTCAATTAAAAAAAAAATCTTAGTTTATATATAGTAATTTTTTGAAAAATAATTATAAAATCAAGCATTAATTTTATTCATAAGTTCATTTAATAAGAAAATTTTTAGTTTATATATAGTCACCTTAAAAAAATAAATAATGAAATTAGACACTAATTTTATTTATGAGTTTAAATTTTGAAAAAATATCTTTTGTTGAATCTGTAGTCATTTTTCAAAAGAATCATAAGACTAGACATTATTTTTACTTTTGAGTTCAATTTTTTTATTAAAAAAAAAAAGAACCATAAATACATGCATCTTTAGTTAAATATTATAACAAACACTCAAAAAAATTGTTAAATATTTAAAATAATTAATACATGTATCTTTAATTAATATTTTTTATAAAAATAAAAAATAATATTTTCGATATTCTTTCTTAACATGTGTTACAAAAACTATTTATAAATATATTCTTTTGGAATCCTCCGCCTATCGCGATTCTCTCTACTTTACGTTTACTCACCAGCACAACCAAAAAAAAAGAAGGGTAAACAACATCGCTCACCCCAACGATATGACCAAGGGGGTTTGGCTCGCTCCAGTAGATATGATAAAATAAAGTAATGTACCTTTATTTCATTTTTTTTCTCGATTTTATATTTTTTATATTTATAAAAAAATAATAAATAAATAAATAAATAAATTTATATATAATAAAAAAATTAAAATAATTATAATAATTATTTAAAAATTATATTTATTATAAATCTTTTTTACTATATTTTATATAATATTAATTTTTATTAAATCTTATATAATCAGGCCTGAATCTTTATTTTATTAAATTTTATATCATCAGCTATAGCAATCGGACTCTAAATAACACAACCCAATTCTGGTAATGATTTGACACTTCGCCCCGTGCCCCTTTAGCACTGTTAGTGATCCAACTCTAAACTAACCAAGCTAAACCACAAGTTACCGAGGTCATCTACCTCTATTTAAGCCATCACTTCAAAAAGGAAGAGAATGTCTCCCCGTTGGGACAAAGGCCACCTCTCTTCATCTAGATTGACACTTTCGTTCAACATTTCCTGAAAAGCCGAATGGTTTCATTGTCAAACCCATGGAGAGCATAACCAGCTATCATAACATTATATAAGATTGCATATCTATCATTATCCGTTACTAGTTGGAAGATTTTTTCAGCATATGTGATATTCCCACTTTTTGAGTACATATCAACCATAGCACTCAGCACTTTTCTCATCCTAGAAGTCTCATTCTCAAGATATGTCGCTGATGCTGTGCACACCACCGGAGCACCTCACATCACCGCCACTGTGACCTCCCGCTTCACCTCAGCCTCGTTCCGCCACCACATACGCGAATCTGCCATCGCCGTGGTCCATCTGCTTCAAATCTGCAAGTCGTCGTTGCCCCAACCCGCCGGAGCACCTCATGTCACCATTATGGTGGTGCCGCCGCCGCCGTACTCCCCATCAGCACCACCATCAATTTTCCAACAGCCATGAAGCCTTATCCTCCTTTTTCCCCACTTTTTTCTGCGCGTCGTTTCTTAACCCGCTCATGTTATTTTGTTGTATTATTAGTGTCAGACAATGAAGTGGGTGGGTGTTAAAGGAGCTGGACATGAATGGGGCCTGGGCTCTTTATCTTTATCTTTTTCTCCTCTAGTTGAACTCTTTGTATGGCTTGAAGCGATTTGAACTAACTCCCCTAAAATTGCTCTGTTTTTTTATTTTTTCCTCTGCCTTGGTACGCTGGATTTGTGAATTTGGATAACAATAATGGTGGATAGGATGCTGCGAAATGAAGATAATGTTGGGAAATAATGGGAATGATTGGGTGACAGTGGATAGGTTGTTGTGAGCGAAATGAGGATAATACACGTTCTTAGAGCTCGCTAGCTATTACTATATCCGGGTTACTTGATTCTTTGCATATTATAATAGGTTTTTTTTTTTTTTTTTCTGTTTTTTGGGTATATATATTGTAATAAGTGTTTACCTTGCTAAAACAATCCCCTTGCTGAACTCTCAATCGTGGGCTTTTGGCTCTTGTATTATACTTCCACAAATAATTTATCAATTTATAGTGATTTTAAAATTTATTTCCTGACTGTTGTTATTTTGTACATGGTGAATGGGCTGAAAATTTTTTAATATATCTTGTTAAGAAGGTGGCACTCCTTCATATAGCATTACAAATTCTCCCAATTAAATAATGTAGTCAAATTCCTCTGGCCACGTAGCAAGAGATGGGGTTAGCGCCCTTGCAATCCACACCAGCAACAAGGTTCCATGATGTCAGTCCAACCATCCCCAGCAGTGTAACCAATTTTTCCCTCCCTTATACATTGAATTTTAATATGAAAAATTAAACTAAAATTTACCAAATTAACATAAACAATTTTTTTTAAAACTATGCCATAAAAAAAATTTGCAATATTAATGGCCTCTCTTATATACTGAATTTTAAAATAAAATTAAATAGAACTAAAATTTACGAACTTAAGACAAACAACTTTTTAAAAACTAAACTTATAAAAAAATTTTACAAAATTAATGATGAGTCTTATATACTGATTTTGAAACAAATTTAAATAAAATCAGATTTTATAAACACTAAGTATGTAAGATAAATCATTAATTTTATATATGCAATTTTTATAGACCAGTCAAAAAATTAGCCAGAGTAAAATTACTTACTAGTCACATATATACTATTGATTATTCCCTAAAAATTTCCATATTTTGGTAAATACGCATAAAAATCCATAATTTGGTATATGTTTAAAACTTATTTCATATTAAAAATAAATTTCCTCATATTCTCAATCAAAGTCTAGTTTTATTTTTCTTTTGAAATTTTGGATAGAATTTTGTTTGCACACCAGAAAGTTAAGTCATGTACTTCACCTATAAAAGAGAGACAAACTAAAATTGTTTTTCTTAATTTTGTAAAATTTAGTTTTATTTAATTTTTTTTTTAATTTTAGTATGTAAGATAAATCATCAATTTTATAGAATTTATCTATGACTTAGTTTTTACTTTTATAAAATCTGATTTTATTTAAATTTTTTTAAATTCAGTATATAAGACTAATCATTAATTTTGTAAAATTTATCTATGAGCTTAGTTTTTAAAAAGTTGTTTGTCTTAACTTCGCAAAATTTATTTTTATTTAATTTTATTTTAAAATTCGATATATAAGAGAGGCCATTAATATTGCAAATTTTTTTATGGCTCAGTTTTTAAAAAAATTGTTTATGTTAATTTGGTAAAATTTAGTTTTATTTTATTTTATATTAAAATTCAATGTATACGGGAGGGAAAAATTGGTTACACTGGTGGCGCTGGTTTGAACTGGCGTCATGGGACCTTGTTGCTGGCGCGAATTGCAAAGGCACCGACCCCATTTCTTGCCACGTGGGCACACGGATTTGACTACATTATTTAATTGGGAGAACTTGTGACACTATTTGAAGGGGCGCCACCTTCTTGACAAGATACATTAAAAAATTTCCAACCCCATCCACTGTGTTCAAAACAACAACAAACAAGGAATAAGTTTTAAAATCACTACATGTTGATAAATTGTTAGTAAAAGTAAAATACAAGGGTCAAAAAAGTCATCAATAGTGCTTTTCTAGTTTTAATTACGAAAATTGATAGGGAAACGCACAAATAATGAACGTATATGCGGCGCATACTGAAAAGTGAAAAAACAATAAAAATGCTTGTATGATGGGTCTCATATAATCATTGTTACTTTTGTTTAATTTTTTTTTTCAAAAACTTACCAGCATGTGCACTGCTCACGCTGATAAGTTTTATGTAATATACACAAAACTTGTCGGCGTGCACATTATTCACGCTGGTAAGTTTTGTTAAAAAAAAAAACACTTCCAGCGTATTTTGTAAAAAAAAAAAAACTTACCAGGGTGAATAATGCACACGTTGCTAAGTTTTGAATAAACGCTGGTAAGTTTTGCATAAACATTAGTAAGTTTTGTATAAAAAAAAAAATTACCAATATTTTTCAACAATATACTAGTAAGTTTTGCATAAATATCAGTAAGTTTTGTATAAATGCTAATAAATTTTTGCATAAAAAAAACTTGCTAGCATTTTTTAACAATATGCTGGTAAGTTTTGTATAAATACTGGTAAATTTTACATAAAAAAAAATTTACCAGCATTTTTCAACAATATACTGGCAAGTTTTTGGATAAAAAAATTAAACAAAAGTAATAATGATTGTATGGGACCCATTATTCAAGCTTTTTTGTCATTTTACTCACTTTTTTCGTATACACCCCGTATTGTGTCCCAAAAGATATGTTTTCCAAACATTTTTCTTTAATTATTCCATCGATGAAATCATCTAGTAATTTCACATCTTTTAGCAAGGGTAGCTTCACTACCATGTTGAGAAACCTCTTGAGCTACGGGGATGTATTAACATATCACCAATAAGTCAAAGCATTTGATTCATGGAAGGCCTTCATGAATTCACTTTCCTCTTTGCTTGATCCCTCTAACACAACTTTGAATATAGAGTGCAAAGTGCACCTCATTAGTGAATCTTGCAGATCGGACACCAGTCTCCATGATAAAATTGCATAACTTCCAATTACATGCTTTTATTTATATGACTTTTAAGATAATGAGCAGTTAAGTCAAATAATTTTATTGATGCAATAATACATGGTGAGATGCCTATGTAAAACTTATATATACTGACAGTGCATCAAAATTAAATTCATAATAATATTTATTTTTGAATTTATAAATAAATAATAAAAATATTGTTTTATTTTTATTAAAATTTTTCCTATAATTAAAAAAATTTTAAAAGCATAATAATAATACTCCATCCGTTTCAATTTATCTGGATACAATTTTATCAAATACATTGATTTAAAAATATTTTAAGTTATCCAAATTAACAGATAAATTGAAACAGATAGAGTATTATATTAGCAAAATAGGTTTTTTGATCCCTTTTCTTTACTTGATTTTTCAACTTAGTCTTTTACCTTTTATTTTTCTTAATTTAGTATCTTATATTTCAAATTATTTTTAATTTGGTCTCAAATCATTGTTTTGTCACATAATTAACAAAAAATATTGATATGGCACAATCCACATCAAAGCTATGTGTGTGCCATATTAGCATTGTGCCACGTCAAGATTTTTCATCAATTATATGATGAAACAATGACTTGGGACTAAATTGAAAACAATTTGAAACATATGGGACCAAATTAAGAAAAATACAATATAAGAGATCAAATTGAAAAAACGGGTTTTTATAGGGAGCCAAAAATCTATTTTGCCTATTTTATTATATAACATAGTATCTTATACAATATCGAACTAAATATTATATAGTATTAGAGTTTTAACAAATTTTATATTATCAAAACTTGTACTATTAATTATTATTCTATCCTACATACCAAATGAGCTCTAAAAATAAAGAAATTAATTTTGATATACTATTAGTATAAAAGAGTTTTATACTATTCTCCAATCATATACTTTTTTTGTAAGACTTTCAAGATAGTAGGTAGTTAAGTCAAATATTTTGCTAATATGACAATATATAATTAAATATCTGTGCAAAACTTAGATTTGAATCCTCTAAAATGAGAAAGTAAGAAATTATTTACCTTTAAATCATTTAATGAGACTCATACACAATATAAGTTATTGATCTAAGGATAAAGAATTTATCACTTTCTCACTTTACAAAAATACTTACTTTAGATAAGCTTAATCCAAGAATTTTTTATATTGATAACTAGTGTCTTTCACCCACGCATTACATAGGTTTTAAATAATTAAAGTTAATATGCATAAATTTTTAAGAATCATATATAAAAGTAGTTTAAGTCTTTTTTTATAAATATTAAAATATTTTTTATTTAAATAAAATATTTAATATTTAAATAAAAAGAATCATATTAGAATAATTTAAAATATAAATTTTTTATGCCATTATATCATTTAATATTTAACATAATTTATTAAAACTAAAGTAAAAAAATTTAAATTTAATTTAGAATATATTCTTAAAATTTTAGAGAGCATTCAATAATCAGAATAAAAAATTAACGTGTTTATTCCTCTCCGCGTACTTTATTAAAAAAAATTAAAACATATTTATGATATTTATCTACAAATTCTTAAATAAATATTCAATATAAACCCCACCGCATATATATATATATATATGAAAAAAGAAAGTAAATTTTTTAACCTAACCACAATTTAATTATATTTTATATAAAAATTGCAAACTTATGGACAATAATATAAATAATTCTTGATAAAACATAATAAAATATAAAACTTTATAAAACATTATACAAAATATTTTTATATGTACAATTAGCTTTAGATGAAATAATTTTAGAAACGAAAAAGTGTTAATACAAATTTATTGCTAAAAAAAAAGTCATATTAAAGAAAAAAATGTATAAATCTAATTCATTTATTTATTATTTAAAGTATAATTCATTTTATGTTTTTTACCCAATTTTAAAGTAAGAATCGAACAATTGAAAAAAAAAAATGATTCCTTTTACATATCCCTTCCCTTTATTAAAACAATTATTCCATTTATCTTTCCTTCAAACGTTAAGTCAAAATCAAGAATCAAAATAAAAGAATCTGTATATTTTCTCAGCTCCATCACTTTATTTAATATCTTAATATTTGAAAGTATAAATTTGTTTCCTATAATAATTTATTATTAAAAGTATTATATATCTTAGAGTAAATTTAATTTTTTAATTTTTAAGTAAAAATCAAAGAATTGAAGAAACCAAAAAAGTATCCATCTTTCTTTCTATCCCCCTTTTTTATGCTTTCTTTCTTTCTTTCTTTCTTTTTTTTTGGATGCTCTATCCCCTTTAATTAGTTTCCTAACAATGATTTGTTAAAACTAACCTGAAGTATATCCATGATATTTATTTACAAATTTTTACATAGATATTTTCATTCTTATAATATATATTTTATATAAATGTTTCAATCTTGTGTATGATAATATAAATAATTCTTAATATTACATAATACATTTTTATGTAATTTTAAAAACAAAAGTATAATTAAGAAATTAATATTAAAAAGATAAACTATATTAAAGTAAAATTATATCAGTCCATTTCATATAACACTTTGTTATCAAAATTTTAATTCATTTTATAAATTATTTTACTAATTTTAAAGTAAGAGTCACATAATTTAATAAATGTTTATTCATTTTCTCTATCACTCCTCCTATTTATTAAAAAATCATTCAATTTTTTCTTTTTGTCTCCTTTATTTAGCCTCCGAACAATGATAAAATTAAAAGTAAACTAAAAAGAATATACATAAGTTATAAAATCTAAAATTTAATTTAGATTATATTCTTACAATATTTAATGGTAATTCAATTATTAAAATAAAAAGATCCATTATTTTACCCATTCTGTATTCTTTAATATCCTAATATCGAACCCTAGATATCTATTTACAAATCATATATAGGGATTTAATATAACATTATCCAAGTAATTTTCAATATTACATAATAAAATATATAACTTTAATATATATAAATAAAATTGAACTTTTAAACCTAACCTCAATTTAATAAATATATTTTATACATTTTTTCAATCTCATCTATAATAATATAAATAATTTTTTATATTAATAAAATATAACTTTATGAAATAATTTGAGAAATAAAAAGTATAGTTATGAAGTTATTATTGAAAAAATAAGTTATATTAAAGAAAAAATGTACAAAACCATTTCATATAACACCTTATCCTTGAAAGTGTAATTCATTTTATTACTATTTTTTTTTTCAATTTTAACATTAAGGTCGAACAATTGAACAAAAAAAAATCTTTTTCCTTGCTTCCTCTTTATTAAAAAATCTATTCCATTTATCCTTCTTCAACCTTTATTCAACCTCCGATAATGATTTGTGTTTTATACATATATATATATATATATATATATATATATATATATATATATATATATATATATATATTCTTTCAATAGTCAAATGAAAATTAAGATGCATTTGTTTCGATTTTTAAAAAAAATGATTATAAAATTTTTAAATTTATATATATTTTAAAAAATAAAACTGATTTTTTTATAAAATAATTTTTCAGTTTTTATAAAAAAATTGAAAATAGATTTTTTTTAAATTCTGATCATTTAAAAAAATTATTGAAATATATTAAAAATAAAATTTTCAATAAAAAATATGATTTTTTACCTAAATAATCACAAACAAACCCACTCTAAGAATTAAAAGAATAAAATCATATATTTTTCACACATTACCAATTCTTTAGCATCGTAGTTTTTGAAAGTATAATCCATATTGCAACTCATTATTAAAAGCACTAATATTTTTATTGTAATTTTTAAGTGGAAATCAAACAATTAAAAGTATTATTCTATTTTATTTTTGTCACTAATCCAATGTCTGTCTTCCCTTCATCAAACACAAACCAAAACCAGTAACCACCACCTTTGCCTATTCTCCTAAAGCCATCCCCAAAATCATGCCAAGCCAATCTCTAGTTAGCCTTATTTAATTTCATAAGTCTTTGGAAGACTAAATTAATGTAACTTGTATCTTTGAAGAACTAAATTGATAGTTTAGTCTATATTGAATTTGGACACCTTTTTGACACCGTATGAAGAGAAAAAAATAAAAGAAAAGAAAATCTTAACTCTATTCACTATCACTAAATGTGTTATTTTTTTCTCTTTTTTTATGCTGTATATAAAAAATATCTTCTTTTGATGTGCAAATTGTTGGATTATGTGATATCCCGATTAAAAATAAAACACTAATTAACAATAAAATATGAGTAATAGAAAATTTTAAAAATTTATACAGTTTATATCTTTGGGTATTTCTCTATCCACTCTAACTTATAAAACGGTAGAAGTTTTTAACTAAATTAGATGAAAGTGATTTGTTATTAAAAAAAAAAGAAGAGCGAAAAGAAAAAGAAAAAGAAATAGAGACTATGATGCAGCATAAGTGATATGGTACACCATAGACCTCTCTCTCTCCACTTTCACTCGTCTGGGATGCTCTTCCTGATGCTCTTTTCTTTCATTTTTCGTTTTCTTTCTCCGTTACTCTCTTTCACTCTCACTCCCTCCCTTACTTGCAGTCTCTCTCTTCTTGCTCTCTCACTTACCACCGCGGTCGACTTTCCCTCTACCACCCGCCGCTGCCGTCGCATCCCCTTCTCTCGGTTCAGCTTCTTTCTCCGCCGCAGTTCTGCTCCTCTGTCGCAGTTCTGCTTCTTTCTTTGTTGTGGTTCTGCTTGTCCTTCTCCACCACGCTCTTCTTCTCTGATTGCCGTGCTTTGGATGGAGGGGAGGTGGCTTGCTTCTTCCAAGTTAACTCACTGCTTCTTTGGTGAGTTTATCATGTGGTTATTGAAATAAAAATGTCCTCAACCAATAGTTTTCCTTTTTGTGATTCCCAAGTGTTAGTTTCCTTTACTTTTGGTAATGATTAGTTCCTATAATGAGTTGATGGTTTTATGGATGTGCTCATGAGTTTTGTAACAACTTTAGGTTTTAAGATTTAGAACTTTTAAGTTTGAAGAATTATAATTGGACACTTTATAATGTTTATTTTGGTGAATGTTGGTAACTCTTAATTGATGATTAATCTTTGAGTATCATGGGTACTGGCAAGTGAAATAATCTTACTTAATTAATTTAATACTACTTGTTAGCACTATATGTCTTAGTTAATTGTTCTTTATAAATTTTGATTTTTGGATAAGTTGGTAAAATCCCAGGATAAGGAATTTGGGGGTTTTATGTTCTGAGGTATCTTGGGTTAATTTCTGGCACAGGCTAATTGCATGTGAATGGTGACGTTTTGATGTCGGATTCCCCTAGGATAGCGACCGAGATTCCGAGATGCTATAACCTCCAGCTGCTTCTTCTTGGTTTAGTCTGTGAGTGATAGTATATTTATACTTGTTTTCTGTTTTTCTTATTTTTCTGAATATATGTTTTGACAGCTACTTATCTTCTAATCGAATCTTTAAAGCTACTTATAATATTATTATGTTATAATTCTGAACTTTTGCAGGTGGGACAAGTATTTTGAAAAGATTTGCTCTCAGATGTTCCTACTTAGTTTAATTATTTCATGTATTGTTAACCGTTGATGTTTGAGATCTAATTATCTAAATGTTTTGAAATCGATATGATGCTTCAAGTTAATGTTATGAACTCGGACAATAGAAATTGTAGATTTTGATATAGTAAGTTTTGAAATTGATTTCCTTAAACTAATTCTAAACTTAATATTGTTGACATGACTGAAAAGGTTTGAAATTAGCATATTAGATTTTAAAATTTGATATGCTTGGAATTATATTGGATTTTATTATGATAGGACTATGAGACTTTGAGGAATTTAATTTTTGAAATAAAGTTAATTACGAGCTTTTTTTTTTTTTTTTTGAGTTTGGATAAATAGCTTTTGGGAGGGACGTTTAACAGAACTGTACGCTAACGGCAGTATACGTTAGCCCTGGGTGCACCTTGGTTTGGCCACCCCAGCTAGCAGGGGTGTTGCTAGCCCGGCGTGACGGCCACACGTCCGGATCTGTTTGTCGATCCTTCGGCATAGGACCGTTGGTGAGATATCTATTCTTGTTGATCCTTCGGGAACGCCCGTTGATGAGACATGTCTGTTTTGCTTTGTTCTAACTCTGTAATTGAGACCTCCCTTTCTAAACTTTAGAATTGGTTCTGTTTTATTTTTAAAACTAATGTTAACTCCATATTCAAATGTACTCAATTATCAATAGTTGGAAGTATTAATTTGTTAATGATGACTTTTTATTAAGAATTTTATTTTATTTTCTGTTTTACCATGTTTTGATTTCATGCAACATGTTTGATCTGGAATATATTTGTATATGTATATGTATATCTATATACAAATCTTTTTTGAGAGTATCATTAATTATTTATATTTATTTTAATAAAAATTCGTGCTTACACTTGTCCCACTCCCTGTTATAAGTATATTATCTCTCACCGAGTCTGTTTGACTCACTTCTCACTTTCTCTCTATTTCAGAGTTAGGTACGAGCTGCAAGTGACTTGTCTCAATAAATTAAAGGTATAGAAACTTCGTGAACTTGACGCAATCAATGTGGGCCTCCGGGTTGTATATATATATTTTGATTCATGTATAGTTGAGTAATCATATGTTAATATTTGTAGTTATGCTCCATAATCTACAGGCAGGGTCTGCCTTCCGTTGTAACATATCTATATATAATTGTAATAGGTTTTGTTTTGAAAAGAGTATATATATATCCTTATATATGTCTTGCATGTTCTGAATTTCGAGCGCATTCTGAGAATGCTTGTTGTCTTGAGTTTGTATTTTAAATATTGTTGATATTCTGGCTTTGTGGCTGGTTTGTATCTGGCGCTTTTTGCAGTATGAAAAACGTCCAATTTTTAGGGGAAATTTTGTCCGTTTCTTAGGAAAATTCTTCTGTAGGCTTGCTGGGGAATGACATTCCCTAAGCGCCGGTCACGGCCCTAGTTGGGTCGTGACAGATTATTTTATTGATGGATATAAATTAATATTTCATTTAACTTAAGACTTAGATTAATTGGATATTAAAATAATTAACACATATTGTTTAAACTCAACATTTGATGTCAGTGTTGTTATTAAGCAACACTACTTATTGGTAGGTATGATTATAAGTTCTAGTGTGTGGGCAAAATATAATGAGAAGACTTAACTCAATAGCACTTATTTTTCACAAGAAAGAAACTTATGCTTCTAACCATAAATAGGTGCTTAATTGAGTTTTTGAGATTATATTTGTGGGATAGGAGGAATTTCTCATTCTACTATTTCTCATGTCTCTTAATTTTAATCTGAAGGTCGGAAAGAGATACACTATTTCAAAAAAAAAAAAAGCTATTTATTTTTAGTTGTGCTCTTTGAGATTTCATTTGATTTGATGGCTGACAAGCTTTTTTTCTCAATTTTATTTTATTCACTTGTGCCTAATCTCTTGGTGATGAAAATATAAAGTTTAAACATCAAACATAAAATTCAATAGCAAATATGTAAAAGTTCATTTTTTATTGAATCTTAATACATCAAAAGTTTCACCAAGATTTTAAGATATTCGACTTATACAGGTCATTAAAATCTCTATAAAAAAAATTAATAAAGAAAAAAAAAGTACACCCACCGTATATAATTCAAGGAATATAACTTAGGTAAAATACTTTCTAAGTGAGGACGCCCTCCAAGTCCGTAACAATATTTTTCCAGCGACCCTTATAAGCTCCCTTACTGACATCTTTGACTACCCTATATGGTCGTGGGCTCAACTCCTGCATTTCTTGTGATTACTGCATTGTAGAATGAGTGTGGGAATGAATAATCCTGTTATGTTGGCCAACAAGGGGATCATGAGGGATACATCGTGGTTGAGGCTGAGTTTGAATTTGACAGTGAAGGTGATGGATTGAGAGATGAAGCTAAGGAACCAAGTCATTGTTCTCTGTGGTCATATCATAATGTCTTGAAATACTTGTTGAATAACCATTGCCACAATTTTCTGAGCCTGACGAAAAATAACCTATCACAAAAAGACATCGATTATGTGAAAATTTTGATAATTACCAAATTATATATGCAAGATCTATCTAAGTTTCATATGAAACATAGAACAAAAATTGAAGCATTAATATTAACAAGTATTAAGATAGACCAATGCAATATATGACAAGAAATTTTTTCAACCTAGAATTTTTTACCGATTCTAGTGTATTTTTTAAGAAACAGACCAAAATTTGAGTTTTGAACAAAAATCATTTACCTTTGTTAGTCAAGAAAATAATAACAAAAGTGAGAAAACTTTCCTTTTAATTCTAAAACATGATGAAGAAAAATTGAAAAATAAAGTAATCTTTTGATCAAGAAATATAATAATTATTTCCTAACATTACTAAAGCTCAGAAGTAAACTCACAAAAAAAAAAAGAAAAAAGAAAAAAGAAGACAGAGTAAAAAAACATGCAAATGCCTGTGTTCCTCTTCAGTACAGCGGCACTCCCTTCTGTTGCCGTTGACGGCAGGAGATGTGTTCCGTTATGCCGCCATCCACCTCTGTCGCCGTCATCAACTCCGCCGCCGTCTCCTCCGTCAAGTCCTCCAAGCATACCGGCAGCTCAACCCGACCCGACCGGATCTGAGAGATGTCGTGGAGCAGTTACTCGTAGCGTTCCTTTATCTGCGCGGAGGCGTCTTGCCGCCGGGGACGAGAGCCGCGATTCTCTCCCGGCGGTTCTCCATCGCTTCTGGACATGTTAGGATGGTTCCGTCTTGCACGCTTTGAATTTTTGCCTTGTTAGGTAGAATACGCCGAACTTGTATATATTATATAGAGGTGAATTTTATGATTAGATGAGGTATTAGATTATATGATATGATTCTGTTTAGTTTCAGTTGTTAAGTGAATGATTCTGTTTAGTTGATAAAATCTGACTACTTAGATTTATTTTTTCAAAAGTTTGTTATAGGTTGTTAATCCTTTGCATTCAAATTCAAATTACTTAATTAAAATTTTAAACCACTCCAACTCTGGTATTTAAAATTGAAACAACTGATTTGATGAAGTTTGTTACACGCTGGATCTGTCTGGTTTAACTTTTGGGAGAAGATTTTTTAAAAGAAAATCTTTTAAAAGAAGACTTTTTAGAGGAATTACTTTTAAAATAATGATTTTTGTTTGGTTTGAATATGTCAAAAGTAAGTTTAGGAGAATGAGTTTTATTTGGATAGGATAAAATAAAATTACTTTTGGTTGTTGATGTGAGAGTAATAGTAAGATTTCTTTTCAAAAAGTCTTTTTCTATAATGAAAAGTAACTTCAAGGATACTTCTCCCAAAAGGCCTTTTAGAATTTCAAAAGGCCTTGTAAAAAAAGGTCTTTACATATGAAACAAATTAATTACTATGCATTTTCATTCTCATTCCAATAAAAGGCCTTCTGGACCTCCCAGAAGTGTAACCAAACAGGCACTATACTCGTTGTAAAATATGTTTCATCCCTCCTGATCCAGTTTGTTACAGTTTCTGGCTCTTGAATGTTAACCTTATGCAATGTTTTTAACTTTTAGGAATATTGTTTTCATGTTACAATTTCTAGTTGCTTTGTGTACTCTATACTCAATATGTTAATATAAAACTAATTTACTTTTGCTCAGCGTTATCATTGATTAATTTTATACCATATATTTGCTTCTAGTAACTGCAATCTTGCCATCATATCTTATGCACTGGACCTAGGGACTTAACCAACTGTGAGCAGTTTTTTTTTCTAAAATTTGGCTAAGTTTAGAATGGAGGTGGCAAGATTGCAGCTATGAGGTTGCTTCAGAATTGGGCCATTTGATTTACTTCTATCTTTCTTGAGGGACAGATATTAGCCTTACCTTTCAGCATATTTTTACTTTGTATCTGAAATATAACCAGTTGAAAGAAAAAAGACCACACGCATCGCTCATGCTGTGAGTGGACTTGCATCAAATATTAGAGAAGATGATGGAGAAAATTTTTGTAGGAGCGAGCGTTTTCTCCGGAGAAATTTGTGTACACATAGGCCAATTCAAAAGCAACTTCTGCACTCATGATCCAACTTTCACCATATGAGTGAGGTCTTAGTGTGATAGTTGATTGACTTGATTCTCTTTCATGTTTATATTGTTTAGCTTGGTGGAAAATAAATGGGTTCAAATGCCCAAATTTGCAGAGAATTGCTATTTGCTAGAGATTTCCTAGCAATTTCTGTACCCCCAGTTTCTGCATAGTCAACTTTTAGTACTAATGGTCGGTTTCTTAATCCACATCATAGTAAGCTGCACCCTGATTCAGTTGAGGCACTGATGTGTGTCTAAGATTGGCTATGCAGTGACATGCAAGGTAATATAATTTAAATTCAATATCTATCTTTTATTGTTTTAAAATTACAATTAATTATGTTATTTTTTCTCAGGTTCTTCAGAAATGGACTTTCAAGTGATGTACTTTAGAAGAAGATGGAGATGATGTAAGTGAATGTTTCCAAGAGTATTTTCACCATAAAGCTTATTGTTTAAATAAAATTCTCTTTCCGTAAAGTAAATATGCTATTGCAGGCACCATGTTGTATCCAGATCACTCCTTCACTGATTGAGAAAATTTTGGGATGAAGGATGATGGAGCTACGGGTGAAAACTGGGAATTCAGCAGTAGTGTTCATCTGAATTTGCAATTTGAATTTTAGGTTATGGTGTTAGTTGAATATTTGGATTTAAATTTAGTGAACTATTATTTGATTCAGAATTTCCTGTTGTTGCTTGTTGGTCAGAGTTAATGTAATTTTGACTTATCACGTTGCTGTGCAAGGTTGAGTTTGTGATGCAACAATCTTTTTTTTTTCACTTATCGTTTTTTTATGATTTTTCAGAATTTTCTCTTAATTTGGTGTACCCACTTCCTCATTGGGTTGGAGCAGCCTTCCCCCCCCCCCCCCCCAGCTAGGTTAATGCTAATTGATAATATCTTTTGTGCAACTTACATTACTAATATGTGCACTGCATATTTTCCCCTGCTTCATCAACTTTTCATGATTGTCGTGGTGATGAAAGTTATTGGGTGCCTTGCTTTAGATATTCCTTTACTTGAACATGGGAAGAATGCAATGAAATATCTGAACCGAGATTGTTCTGGTTTCTTTTTACCAATTGTTGCCAGGTAAATAATAGGCAACTTGAGGCATGCAATGCATTCAGCTGATCTAGTTATTTCTTCCCAAGAGTTTCGTTGTGAATGTTTCATATAAAACAGCTCCACATCTCAATTTTTTGCGTTTGCAATCAGTTTGTATGAGTGAATACTTGATTTATTACTGTTGTCTTCGTACTAGATTTGGTCATGAACTCATTTTGCATATTCAGTTATCAAGAAATAGAGTTGTACTTTGGAATCTGGTTTTATATGAGCATTCTGTCAGCGTAGAAGTTCATGAGCTCATCAGAATCTTGCACAATAATGCTTGGCTGCATATTTGTTCATGCTCTATTTTGTTTAGTTATAGTTTTCACATATAGGTGGTACAAGGTACATTTTTTTTTTTAATTTATTTTGTCTCTCTTTTCTCTTGATTTGAGGAACTTTTCTTTTTGGCCTTCCCATTTCTCTGATGTTGTGGTCTAAAATTTTACTGTTCTTGTAATCAAAAAGGGGAAAAATTAGCATTTAAATTTTTGAAAAATTTTTCAATGATAGAAGTGATGCTTCCTAATCTTTCGACCTTAATTATTGAGTTATCTCTCAGCTAATGGATCATATTGGTCATTTTTGGCCAGCAGTAAGTTGGCAGGAAAATGGTTATCCTTGACTTGTATATTAGGAGATTATTGACTAGAGAAAACTATGAGGGTGTCTCTTGAATTTTAGTGAAACCTAAGGCTGAAAGTCAAGTATATTATTTATGTGAGGTGGAGCTTGTCTTCTGGGATATTGGTGGAGGTGGCTGCGTAATTTGTTCATGGTCAAACCAAGACGGGAGAGGAGAATTCGTCATAGTTTAGTGGCCAGGTTTTCTAAAGAAAGAAGGAATCCATGAACTTGCTACAAGTCGAAGATGATTGATGCCTAATTTCAATCCTGTACTGCTCCAATGAAAAGAATTCTTGGACTTGAATGCTTCCGAAAAATTGCAAATCAGCATTCCTGAACTTAATCTTTTAGTGCTTGTGCTAGATAACTCGAATAAACTATATCCCATTCTTACAATAAATGGTACTTTATCACCTTTTGTAAACACTTATTTTGACATTTGAAGAATTATATATAAATTAGTGGATATTTCAATAGCGTTATTAGCGAATTTTCACGCGCAAAAATATGAGGAATTATATGTTAATAAATAAGAATTTAAGTTATTTTATTGTTGAATTCATTAAAATAATTTTTTATTCATTATTAGTTATTGTACCACATTTATACGTAATTGAAATGTACGATTATTATATATCGATTCCAAAATATCTAAAGTAATATCTATAACATATGTTTAAAAAAAAAAATTCTCGTAAATAATAATCGCGGACACTTTTGACAACCACTTGATATTTAGATAACTTGTGTTTTTATATTCATGAGGACATAATAGAATATGCGACACTGAAGATGCAAATCAATTTACGCTGAAGTCATTCACTCCCATAAAATAAAATTCTCATAATTCATAAATAACGCAATACTCCAATGTGGATAGTTTACTTAGTTGGTTTTTCGTTTATGCATTCGATTTTTCGACTTCTTGGTAGCAGGTGCTTAAAAGCATGCTCTAATTTTATTAATCAGAATAAGACTGACTTTCAATCTAAACTTTTATGTTAAAAAAGAAAAAAAAAAAACACATTATACACACCTTTGGGTTTGCCTTCTTATAAATTTTGAAAGTATGCCTATTTTGTAAATATCATTCTTTAAACATCAATAAAAATAACTTGTTAAATCTACGAGTCCCGTGTAATGTCTACACGTTTGGTGTCCAATAGTGTACTAAACAAGATTGTCTGTGCTAAATGATATTTGTGAGGAACATTACAAAAACTTGGATTTTTAATTTATAACAAGTTTTATCATAATTTGATATTGTATCATATAAAATTATTTTTTTAAAAGGAAAAAGTATAGTTAATAAAATAACTGTGTTAATTTTTAAAATTAAAATAAAATTGATACTAGACAATTATACAGTTTCAAATGTTACTTTTTAAATTTCAATTCAAAATAAAAATATGATTAAAAATAGACAGATGCATTAATACATTTTACAATATTATTCTTTTTTAAATCTTCTAGAACTCAGTTCACGTCGTCCCCACCTTTTTTTTTTTTGGTTGAAAGTCAACCGGAGGACGTACTCCATATGATTTCTCTCTCCTACTTCTGTTTTTTTTTTAAAAAAAACGTAAAGATGATGTAAAAAATTGTAACTCAAAGTCAAGGAAAAGAAATGTATATGTCACCAGTGTCTCCGTTTGGTTTATCGTGGGAAAAGTTAAAGGTTTTTTATTGATATAAAAATGAAAATATATAGTAATTAAAATAAAAATATATAGTAATTGGTGAATTTGAGTGTATAAAGATTTTTTTTTAAATTTATTTTTAAAATTTTAAAAAATATTTTTAGAAGAAGTATTTTTAAAGATTTTTTTATTATAAAAAAGGTTTTTTAAAAAGAAATTTTATTATTATTTTTATATTAATAATTAAAATTAATTTTATTTTATTATATTTAAATAAAAATTATATTTTTAAAATTTATTTTTAATATATTTAAATCAAATAAAAATTATTATTTTAAAAACAATTTCTTTAAAAATAATTATTTTAAAAACCTCCTTTAAAATATAATTCTTCAAAAATTAAATAAATAACAACCCTAATTGATTGAGGTTGACAATACTTATTTATATTCTTTGGTGGTTTGGTTGACAATACTTCGGGTATCCATCAACAATTTCTTAAAAAAATGTGTCAAGTACGTAACGATGACACAGTATTGCAAATCTAGGGAGTTTGGTCCGCAAAATTCCATGGACTACCATGCAAGTCATTAGGGGACGCGTGGGGTGAGCATTCACTTTCACTGTGTCAGAACAACTGAAAAAGAAAACAAAGATTAGCATGCAATTGCAAGCAACCGAGGTTGTTGTGTTTGTTCTGTTGGGTCACCCCTTTGACTGTTGCTAATTGCTAACCTTAACTTGCACCCCTTTATTGTAAATGTCTTTATTTATTTTTTTTCTCTTTTTTCTTTGTCTTGTTTTTCCCATTGACGCTGCCTTTAGCCTTTTCCATTCTCCTTGGCTGGTTTTGTGCTCATCCCAGATTCCAATTCCCTTTAGCATCTCCATATTTGTCTCCTTTTCCTTTCTGGGTCTCCATCTCCTTGGCCTTGCTTTCATGTTTCTGTTGTGTTTTGGAGTTGGTAGTTGATGTTGAAGGTTTTGCCTTTTGGTTTAATGGTGATGTTTTTGTGCACCTTTGGCTCAAATCTGAAGATGGCTGTTCATCTTTAGCCATTAGGAATCTCGGGATCTCCTTGATTTTGGGGAGAAAGATGAAGGATTTTCCAGGGACACCAGGCACTTTCCTTGGTTTTGCTCTGAGGATGTCACAGTTCATCTTTGCTGCTGGGTCAATTGCTGCCATGGCTACCACACCCAGTTTCTATAATTTCACGGCCTTTTGGTAATTGAAGATGTTGCTTTTCTGAAACTTTTCGTGCATTTGTGTCTTTTGGTATGATTTTGTTACAGGACTGCTAAAATCTCAAGACACATTAGTCTTATATTATCCAACTGTTTGTTATGTTTCAGTTTCATTTTTGGATGTGTGCATAAATGTCAATTGGCTTTATATTTATCAAGTTTAGCAAATCGTCTATACTCTATAACAGCGGTGACTGGAATGTGTACTGGAATTTTTTGTTAGGATTTGGAAACTCTAATTTCCTTGAAGCTTATGTCTAATGATAATCTTGACTTGACTGAATCCAATGTCTCTTGTATTAAAATTCTCCAGTGAGTTTTTAACCTTGTTAACATAGGCTTCCATAAGAACTAAGTAACTAAACTGTCTGATTTGTTGGATTAGCAAAATCAGCTTCTGAACCTGGATGTCTAACAGAAGGAACGGAATCAAAAGGATATTCATAGTTATGGCTTGTGAAGATGATGGGAATTGGAATAGCATCTTCTCCATGGGTTAGATCCTATCCGCATTCTCATGAGACTTGCACTTGTAGTTCTTGAAAATATTCCAGTGCAAAATTATTTACTGGGGGTACATTTTTCACTCACAAATCACTTGTAAATATGAGGTGGAAATCACGTGTCCGTTTCTCTTTTAGTTATTTCCCTGCAACATCGACAATTAACTGCAATGTTTACTATTTACGGGCACACATGTTTATACAAAAAAGCACGTCGATGTTTGACTATTTCCATGTAGCCACTATTACTCGACCACTATATTTTATGACGTTTTAGGACCTTTTTCTGTTACATTCAGCCCCCAGGTTATGTGTGATGCTCTCAATATTTGGCTAGAGCTGGAAATAAGTCAAGTTATCTTGTGAACTATTTTCAACTCAGTTCGTTAATACTTCAATAATCTGAGTTCATGAGCTTGTATGTAACACTGAACAACTAGGACTATGAGGTGATTGGTTTTGTTGCAACAGATTACTCATTATTGTATCTTAATTTGGTCAGATTTATTGGTGAAGTTCACATAATACTCCTGCCTCTTTCTCTTGCTATCCTGCCCCCAAAAGCCTATGAATTTTACTTTTAGATCATGTTCACTACTTAGAAAGTACAATCATCAAGATACCATTAAATTTTAAGCTCTGTTTCTTAATCAGTGTATGCTTCGATGCTAAGAATTGAGGAAATGAAACTGAAAATGCACTATATGACCTTTGGCTCTCCATGCAAATGGTGACTTAACTGACAGTGGAATATTTTGAAAAAATGAACTCAGCTCAGCTGAGTATGGAACTGGTCTTTAGGCATGATGGAGAAGGGTGTTGGCCATGGATGAATGTCTTTGGTAAAACCTCAGTGGAGTGTGATATGTAGAGACTATCAATTTGTTTTCTGTTCATGTATTCATTCTTGTTTTTCCAATATAGTGGTGAAAATATGCATCTCATGAACTGTGTTACTATTAATATATGGTGGCCAAGAAATTCAGTCATGCTGGCCATCGATAGCACGCTTGGATGTTGGATATGTAATAACAACTTAATGCTGGCTGTTTCATTGATATTGCAGTTACCTGATAGCTTCAATGGGTTTACAGTTCATTTGGAGTTTTGTGCTTGCTTTATTCGATGCATATGCCTTGGCAAGAAATAAGGTCCTTCACAACCCCGTGTTGGTTAGCCTCTTTGTAGTTGGAGATTGGGTTAGCCTCTGCTATAACCTTCACTCTTCCTAATTAATTTGTTACATAAAGCAAGAGTTCTGGAGTTATGATGTTAATCTTTGACAAGTATTATTGACTTCTATCAACAGGTAACAGCAACACTATCTCTAGCAGCTGCTTCTTCCTCAGCCGGCATCACGGTTTTGTACTTTCATGACCTGGGACAATGCCATTTTGGAGAGGAATGCCAAAAGTACCAGATTTCAGTTGCATTAGCCTACTTGAGCTGGATACCGATTTCAATATCATCGCTAATCATGCTTTGGCTATTAGCTGCAGGGTAGCAGATTCTATACTCCACCAGTGTTCGAAGTTCATCTTTTTGAAAATTTTCTTTTGAAGTGTCAATAGGAAAGGAAATAGAGCAGAGCTTTACACCCATTTAAAATTCCATTTCTTCATTTCAACTGGAATTGGGATGCCAACGGATTATAAAGAGGAAGAGAAAAAATGTGTATGTGATTTTGCCTGTTCAAAGAAATTAGTGTACCAATAGTGTGGTGTTGGTTTACTGATCCTGTGACTGAAAGGTCAAAACTTCTATGTTTATAGGAAAATGGGTTGCTAATAGATGTTTCTGTTGGATGGTTTTTCTCTCGTCTTACCTCGCAAGTTTTTGTTAGATACTTGAAAAGAGCTTATGCATGTCTCTTTGTGCCTTAACTTGGATTCACTAATGAGGCGAACGATTCGTAACTTCTATCACATTTTGGCGTAACGTTACTCTCGCCTGTAAAATTACGAAAACAGCCCTTGAAAGATGAAATTTAACCGTTAGATTATGTTTTTAAAATCGGACGACTGATAATAAACTTGCCCTTATAACCCCAAAATTGGCAAATGAATCCTTCATCGGTTTTGTGGCACCTTCGCCGCTTATGGTTGTTGGGGCCTCTACAAGTTCTCCGACACTGGCTTCATCGTCATGTGCGACCGTGCCCTTCCCGGCGAGCGCTTCATTGGCCGAGTCACCTGCAAGAAGGGCAATTATGCTGAGGTGATTTCTGGGTCTTGCTTGGTTTTCCATTTTCATCCAGAAAAATCTCAACTTTGATGTAACTTGGACTCGTGGCTCTGTTTCTCTTGTTTCCTCTGTTTTTGTATTTGGAAATTTAAAATTTTTTGGATTTGATCGAGAAAATCTAAACATTTGATTAGTTGGGGTTGGTTATTTATTGTTTTTGATTTGCTTAAGAAGAGCAGGTAACCAAGGTGAAGACGATTAGTCCTCCATGTGACATTGTTGATGCTCCTTATTGTGGTGGTTGCAAGACACAAAAATTTGTCTTAAGAGGCTCAATTGAGAGCTAAGGAGGGGCAGGTCCGTGAATTGGTGGTACATGTGGGAAGGTTTTCACACAGAACTGGAAGTGAAGGGTGTTATGAAGCTCTCTACAATACCTCAAATAGTCAAACGCGCACACCCACACGAAATAGGTTCGCACCCACCGATTCTGCCACTTATCACTACAACTCAATTGATCTCTAGCCACAAATACCTACAACCTGTATTCTACTGCTCTGGGATAAATGTGATTACTTCGGCAAAGAAGGAGAAATTATTTAAAAAAGGGAGAGACTCGATTTGCAAATCAAAGAACTCGGGCCTTCTTTAGAAAACAGGTTTGGGGGGTGTTTTCGTAATTTTACAGGTGAGAGTAACGTTATTCTAAAACGTCGCGAGAGTAACGAATCCTTTGCCCACTAATAAACTAAACATTATAGCAAGAAAATGGAACGGTTTAAACAAGCTGGAAGTGTTTACATTGGTCTAGATACTTATTCTGGACACCGGTGATCCATTTTCAATTTGGCGGCCGGTTTTTTTCCTTTTTATTTTTCCTAAAAAAGAAGTGTATAAAGACAATTTTACCTCAATAAACACTTTATTTGACAAACTTATCTTTTTGGATCAATGGCACATCTCATCGGTCTCACTAATACTCCTTTATACTTTCTACTTTCTCTTTGGATCGTTGTGAGCGGAGAAGTTATTATTATAATTATCATTATTATTATTATTATTATTATTATAGTATTATTCACACATTGAAATTTTTATTTTTATTTTTATTTTTATTTTTATTATTTTAAATTTTTTAAAAATCATGTATTTATAATTTTAATATGTAAATATCATTCGAATATAAAAAATATTATATAAATAATATCTTCTAAAATTATAAAATCCAAATTTCTTATTTCTTATATATTAAATACATCAACTTTTCTATTACTAATATTTTTGAAAAAAGGAACAAAAACCTCACCTCAACTCGTGGTATCCTGTCGCATCTTTAAACAGCAAAAGAACAAATATTATTTTCATATGATCTTAATTTATTTTATTCCTGTCACTTGAATATTTTTATCACATGCTTACCTTGATTAATAAGCATTTTAATTTTTTTTACTTCTCGATTTCAAAATCTACATTTTGTTATTCTTTATATTAATTTTATTTTATATTTTTAATTTAATATTTTCGAAAATTCACACAATTTTAAAAGATATTGTTTCTATAACACAATTATAATTAAAAATTCAAGCATTACTTTACTTTTCTTATTAAAGAAATTAACTGACCGATTGGAACAAAAATTCTAAGATGTAATATAAGTGTTGATATCAATTTGAGATTGAACAAAGAGAATGGGATTATCGACATGTTTAAATAGATTTGAAAAATGCTTTTAATAGAGTGTGTGGATGATAATATCTACCTATATTTTTAATAATTCAAAGGTGTTAACAAAGAAAGTTTTGCACGTGTCACTTTTCTATACATTTGACTCTCCATTATTTTGAAAATCTTTCCTCTTGTGAAAATTTTATTAAAACAAATTATTTATTTTTTCATTTAGCTAAAATATTCTAAGTCAACCTAAAAGTGGTTACTCTTAGAAGCATTTACTTACCATTATCCAATCTCGAAGTTAAAGGGATTTAATCTCCTAAAAAACGAAACCATCACCTCTATCCACTCTATATCAACATTAAGCTAAGAACTTAGGTGAGTTTATAATCTTTAAACATTCTGTATTTCTTGACCCTTACCAACTTAAGTATTGGAGTCTTTGTAGGTGCATCAACCCTTAAAAAATGGTCATTCCAGTCTCATGTTCCTCGTTTCCCCCTTACCGGTCAAGCATAATATCCAAGTAACTCAAATTCTATCTTAGAAATTAATAGAATAAAACAAAAGTTAGTACTTATTGCTAATGGGAACTTTAGAAAAATGTGTTTAAAAAAATTGGAAAATGAGACTTGCTATGATGCCAAAGTAAATTTATAGGGTTTAAAACTCATGCTAAATTGGACAAATTAAATCATGACATGTAGTTTAAATATGTTTTACATATAATTTTATAAATTCAACTATTAATTATTATAAATCAATCCTTTTAATAATTTTAATTGTAAAATATATACATGAATATACTTTTCTTAATTATAAGAATGTGGAGAAGGAGGATAAGAGATTATCTCCCAAGTTATGGGAGATAAGGAGTGTGGAATCAAAGAATGGATCATGCAGTAAATAATTATTAAAATGTTCGTAATTAAACAAAAAAGATTGTTTGACATGTTTGGATAAAATTTGATATGATAAAGCCTGATGAAATTTTAGTACTATATAATGTTTGGTGTGTTATTGTATAAGCTAATGTTTTACATAAAATAATACATTCATAGATAATAATATTTATTAATTATAAATTAAAAAATAAATTATATTAAATGTTTCTTAATTCTTAATTACTTTATTATACACAATATTAATTTATGTTAAACAAAACTTGTTATTTATCTATATGATATAGTAATTGTTTTTTATTTTGATACATTGTCAGTGAATATATATATTTTTTATAGACACCAAATAATATATTGTTATATTAGTAAAAATATTTAATTCAACTATCCACTATCTTGAAAGTCCAACAAATAAAAATATATATGATTGAATTTTATATTAATAATGTATCAAAATTAATCTTAATATATAATACTCTCTCCTTTATATATATTGATATTTTTTTGTTTTTTATTGTGAAACATAACAAGAAAAAGAAAATTATATTAAATTTATTAGTTAAAATTCAAACATTGTTTCACTATGTTGTAGGGACAGACACCTTTTATTAGACTAAATTTCCGTTGTTATTCTACCATAATTTTTCCATAATTTTACATGATCAAAAAAATATAAAAATTATTTTCTTTCATATGCTCTTAATTTATTTTTATTCCTATCACTTGAATATTTTCTTTTCTCGTGCTTGCCTTAATTAACATAGGAGCATTTTAATATTTTTTTTATTTGCTTCTTAATTTCAATATATTCACTTTGTCACTTTTCACATGAATTTTATTTTATTTTTATATTTTTAATTTAATATTTTCATAATTTTACACAATTTAAAAAAGTATTATTTCTATAACACTCTACATTACTTTTTGGTTAAAGAAATTAACTGAAGAAATTAATGTTATACGCGGCCACAAGCAGAAAAAAAATAAATGATGCAACATTATCAAATTCAATATTTATTCAACTATTTAAAATAATTTAAAATCATCAAAATTAAAAAAATTATATAAAACCATACAAATTAAATATTTGTTTACCTATATTTAATATGTAAACATTATTATTTTTTAAAATCCTTATGATCTGTTATACAATCTTACATATAAATAAATACCTTAACTTTTGTTAAAATGATCAAAAGAAAAAAAAAATTAATAGCTTATGTTGTATATATATATATATATATATATATTCAAGGCACGGCTTTAAACAGTGTCAAAAAAATTTTTGGAAAAAAAAACTAGTAATAATAAAAAAGGTTGTGAATCCAAACAACTTTTTCCACGAATTAGTGAGCTAACCATTCCAGTAATTTAGAAACCCAACAACTTTTAATTATTAAGTGATAGACCTGATAACCTGAAGTGTATATATAGTCAAATATTACATGTTATTACCTTAGATTTACATGGTCAAATCTAAACCGTTATAATATTTTTATTTTTGTCCGAATAGTTATAAAAGCTTCCATCATCAGCGATCCAAAAAAAAGTACCCGGAACATTATAAACGCTTCCTTAAAAGCTAGACAGCTATGTCACTGCGGAATCTGCTATAACTTGCTGGGGCTTAGGCGTGGAACTCCAACCAAGAGGTGTCGCATTTGATTAGATAACAAGCAACCAGATGACATCGAACACGAACCAAAAGTATCTCCACGTAATTTCAACACGGCGAGTTGAGAAGCTAGTGATTGGTTTGCTGTTGGAGTCCTCACTAAGAAAGAACTTTTAGGTCCTGTTACTCCAGTGGTGTGAGGCTTCTTAAGAATCGCATAAGTACCGAGAATTGTCTTGAAGAATGGAAGTATAAACTTAATGTAGCTGATTTTATGCCGTAGGACCTGTCAATCGCAAAATCTTATCACAGAAAAGTAGTGTTGAAACATGCATTTTTTATCCATGAGAATATCTAACCCTCGAATAAATTCCATATTCTTTGATATATGAAAAGTTCTTTGATATTTTTAGAGAAGAAAAGTTAATATTATATTCAATTCCTAATTCGTACTTCAATTTTGTGAATTATTATTATTTTTTATTTTCACTATATTTTTAACCCAATAAATGAGGTATTGAACTATAAATGGAACATGTATTGTCACCCTTTTTTCTTGCTACTTCTCACCCAGTCACACATAAGGTTATTTCAGCTGTTTAATTGATTTTGATTTAATTTAATTTTTCTAATACTTTAGATATAATTATTCAATTATAATAAACTTGAGTTTCCAGTACAAAAAAAAAATAAAAATAAGAGTTCTGTTGAATCAAATTACATAAGTAAAAGACTTTCATATTAATATTTTACCTATCAAAGGGGTTAGTTATAATGGAAGTGAATTATAATTTTGAATTTGTTTTACTTTTTGACGAAGATAGATACCGCAATTCATTAATGAAGAAAGCTTACAAGAGTTCCTTTTTGTCACCAGCAAAGAAGAAAGTGGTAATACCCAACATCACTACTAGCAAAAGTAGGAAACAGACTAAACTGAGGATATCTAAAGCTAAAGAGAGTCCGCAGGATTAGAGTGCGCCATTATTCCACGAGCTTCCAGACTGAAGCTGCTCCTCCCTGTGGATCCATCTCTTTCCCTTCAAAATTTTAAACCCTTCACCTTTTACTTTAAAGAAGACTTTATCTTACTATGTCTCCTTTAGTCTCAAATTGTTTGAATAATTTTTAAGGGAAAAAAATAGTGTATCTAGGCAATTTATAAAATTAGAAATTATTTTTAATATAGTATTAATATAAAATTTGTTACATTGTTAAATAATTATAGAGTTTAATTTAGGTGCACTGATAGTATAAAAATTTTTATACTGTCATCCAATCAAAATTTTCTATTTGCATAACCATTATTTAAATAGTAAGTGATTATGTCAAAGAATTTTGTTAATATGATAATTTATGATTAGATATCTATGTAAAAAAATTTTTACATTGACAATATATTTAAATTAAATCCATAATTATATATTACTTTTTACATTACTTGTAAAATAATTAGATTAAAAGTCATATTTTAATGATATGAAAATATATAATCAAGTGAAACTATTAAATAAAAGAAAAAATTGAGTTTAATTTGGATATAATATAAAATTTTTTTATATAATTAACTAATTATATTTTTTATTTATATGACTATTCAAATAATAGTTAATTCAATCAAACCTTTTTATTAATATGTTAATATATAATATTATAAAAAAATTTACATTAATAGTGAACACAAATTAAATCCAAAACCTTTTTATACTCACGTCATATCAAAATCAAATCCATAAAATTGAAAGCATGCATGTCACATGGTGGCACTGCAGAATATGTGCTCAAATTCCCCCATAGAATGTGTGCAGTGCAGCGCACGGAAATGGAATTGTTCTAGTTCTTGACAGATCAGCAACTTCCTCTAATAGATGTTAGTGGTTTGACTGGGGCACTTCCCTCATTAATTTATCTTATCTGAACAACTTGTGGCACCGAAAACATGAGGCACCAAGTGGAACCATGTCACCTTGATGCTTGCTCAAGTTTTGGTTTAAGGAACACCACTAAATCAGAATTAATTTACCATTTCTTTTTGGTAGAAATAATGAAGAACGAAGAACCACTGTGTTATCTTAAGTGGAAGTCACCATCATCTCAATGGCATTAAGAACTCATAAAATATAAATATTTTAAATCGCCCATTGAAATTATTATTAAAAATATATTGAAGCTAAGGCATAGAATATGAACCAAACCAACAAAAGCAATTGGAACGCTGAGCAAAGTATAGTGCCTGCATAATATTTCATTCTAGAAGTTTGAACTTTAAACCACCACTTATTCTTCTTTACTACCTTTTTTTTCCCCTGATCCCTTTGAATGCACGTAGCTGCTGCAGGTATATTTCTGGACTATGTGATTGTGTGGGGAATTTAAGAACGTGGCAATTGTTTCTGTGGACTCAGGCGCTTGAGTATTTCTTAAACTAACAAAGCTTTATCCCACAGGACACAAATTGACGATCAACTTATAGTTTAGTCTTTTCGAACTAGAACAACATGCATATAGAATTTATGTGACTAGTACATCAATGAAAATGAAGTATTGAAAATAAAAGGTAGGCAATTAAGAGTTTTAAGTGTACGTTAATTTTAGTTTTGTTTGAACGCACATTTTATTGAACGTTCCCTTTAGTAAGGGAGGAACCCCTGAGTTCCTTTTGTTAAAATTGTCTCAACAACTGGTATTTTTTCGTTGGCATTTTCTGCAATCTAAACCAAACGAGTAGAAACTTGTTCTGTATTACTTGGTAAGTTAATAAAGTGCAAGAAATGACGTAGAGCAACTACTAGTTGCAATCAATCTTTTGGAAATTTTTTTCATTCTAAACAAGAAGGAAAATTATACGAAAATATAATATCACAATTTACATTAACTTTGGAAATTATAAAATAACAATTCTTAATAAAAATATATCAATTAAAATCTTAACAATAGTCACTATTAAATAAATACTTAAATTAGTCTTTCAAAAATATATGTGACATTAACTAAATTCTCTAAAGATTTTGAATATAAATTTGGTTTTTTAATATTTAAAATAGACATCAATTTAATATTACAATGTATATTTAGATATCTATGTAGTCATTAATGTAGAAAATCTTTGTAAGAGCTAATTAGATACCACGCATATCTCACTAACTATCCAATTAATGAATAACTATATAAACCAGTTGAGTAGCTAATTATATCCCAAATTAAAATACCATTGACAAGAATTATTTTTTAAACTTTTCTATTAGCTTTTCTTTCTTCAAAAAGTGCCGAAGAATGAGAGCAAAAAGTTAAAATCATTTTCATCATCGCTCTTGTTTTTGATCAAAATTTCAACCAAACATTAAAGCGAGAACACGAACATGCTACTGAGCCAAAATAGAAGTTTCACTTTCTACATAGTAAGCCAAGAACATGAACTGGGTTTCAATTGCCCTTAATGCATTATAAAATTAACCACCTAACTACATAAAAGTGACAATAAAAATGGTTTAATATTATTGATAGTGGCAACTTTGTCAACAAAATGGACTAGATGCAACTCATATGTTACCAATAATTACCTAGCATGAGTTGTCATATTTTTTACTATACTCAAGATGCAAAATTCAACTTGCCAACATGCCAACTTTCTAATTTTTTTAATTTTTAAGCTTTCTTCTTTAATTATATTTTATTGTAACCTTTTGCCGATAAATAGGCCATCCATGTACCAAAGCAAGTAAGTGAAATGTAGTAAGTTCATATGAAACATTTCTCTTCCTCTCCTATGAGTGTGTGAGTATCAATTCAAAGTTTTGAACTAACATCTATCTTTGCAAATCCTATTTCCAACAAGTGGTATCAAAGCCACCGTTAATCTTTTGGGATCCGAGAGTTTGAGAGTTAGAAACTTTTTGCAAAAAACCCTTAAACTTTCTTTTAAACCCTCACACACAAATGGCATACACTATTAGAAATTCGTAAAAAACTGACAGATAGTACCCAGGGCTATTATCCATAGGAAATCCCGATGGATTTTCCGTCAGTAAAATAAAATAAATGATTGATGTGTGAATTTACCACGGAAAATTGATCCATTGGCAAAAACATCAGTAAACATTCCCACTATTTTGCCCCAAACAATAACCAATGGAAAACTTGTCAGTAAATAATAATCATTATTTTTAATTTAATTAAAAATATGGTTATATATTACTAGTGGATTTTTCGCCTTTAATTTTTAAATAAATTACTATTTTTTTGTCATAAAAAATTTGAATTTTTATATTACCGACAAATTATCCATCTGTATTTGAAAATTGGGATTGACCGCCATTGTCAGCTGATGTTCCATTTTACCAACGTATTTTCTGTTAGTAAAATTCGATTAATGAAATTACTCGTTTCATTAATATTTTACCGATGAAAAATCCGTTAGTAAAAAAGATACAAAATGTTAAAGTGGGAGCCCATTTCTTCTTCTTCTTCCTCATTTCTCTCTATCATTCTATCTTGCTTTTTTTGCCGTTTCACCACCACTAGAGCCTCCATTTTGGGATAAGAGACCACCATCGTATTCCTAGTATGTTCTTTAACATTTTAATTGGTCTAGTTTTTCAGTTTAGTCTTTTTTTTTCAGTTTCATCTTTTTTTTCAAAGTTTTATGTTTCTTAGTTAGTTAACTGACTTATTTTGTTATTTTAAATTGTTAAAAATCTCTTTTGGAGCACTTGGAGCGCTTTTGTTATGGTGCTTTAGCTTTGTGATATTTTAGGTATATACAATGCTCTTTGTTTTTTAACTTTATATTTTTTTGAAATATTAGAGATTTAAATTTTTTAGGATAGAATTGTGAATTGCATGACTAGCAAAAGGGTTTAAAGTTCTTTTCCGTTATTTGAATTGTGTGTTGTGATGTTATGCGCTCTAGAACGGTTATTTATATTAACTTTAGAATGCTATGATTATGCAATTTATTTTTGTTATGATGTGGTATTGAAATACTGAATTAATTTTTGTGTTAAAATATTGAATTAATTTTTGTGGAGATTCCTAATTTAAGGGGAGACTCAGTCCAAATTTTTTTTATCATTTAAAATATTCTTAAAATTAAATAATTATTGTTATGCTAAATGTGTTATACATTTATTTAGTTAACATATATATTATATTTTCAATTTTATGTATACTATACAGATTGGTTATGGCAGGACGGACACCTATATATATCTTTTAATGCAAAAATGTTCAAAGATGTTGATGAACCCTTTATTTCCGAAGTCAAAATTGGGAATGGAGAACTATTGCAAGTAAAAGGAAAAGGTACATTTGCTATAAAAACACAAACAGAAAATCATTTCTAATATGTTGTTCGTACCCAAATTCAGTCTAAATCTGCTAAGCATAGGACAAATGATCAAAAAGGGATACTCTTTAGAGTTTAAAGACAACACTTTCACAATCTATGGCCAACAAGATGTTGAGTTGTTGTGTGTCAAGATAAAAAGCAAAAGCTTCAAACTAGACTTGGAAGCAATAGAAAGCAAGCATGCTCTAAAATAGTGCTAAGTGACTCAAATTTATGGCATAAAAGATTTGGACACTTTAATCATAGAAGTCTTTCTTACATCAAGAAGCAAAACTTGCACAAAATATATCCAAAATCATTGTTGAACCTGATGTTTGTGAAGGTTGTTAACAAGGAAAACAAGCTAAACTTCCATTCCAACAAAATCAAAGTTAGAGAGCTTCTCAAAAGTTGCACTTATACACATCGATGTAGGTGGACCCATGAAGGTTGCGTCTCTAAGTGGTAACAAATATTTTTTTTCCCTTTTTATTGATAATTTCTCCAGGATGTGTTGGATATACTTTCTTATAGCCGAAAATGATGTCTTTACTTAATTTCAAATATTTAAAGCCCATGTGGAAAACCAAAGCAGCCTTAAGCAATGGCACCAATGTAATTCAAGCTAATTTAATCAATTCTATAGAGATGTAGGCATTGAACACCAATTGACTATTGTTTACAAACCCCAATAAAATAGTGTAACTGAAAGGAAAAATATAATTGTGATGGAAATGGCTAGGTGTATTCTTTCTAAATAACATCTACCAAAACATTTTTAGGTTGAAGCTAACAACATTGCAGAATACCTATTAAACAGGTTGCCTACCAAAGCAATCAAAGACAAGACTCCATATGAAGCTTGGTATGATGCGAAGCCATCTGTGCATCATCTCCAAGTATTTGGATGTATATGCTACTATCAAGTACTTGAGCATAAAAGAGACAAGCTTGGCAGCAAGGCTGGAAAAGGAATATTTATTGGCTACAGCAATGTAACCAAAGGTTATAGAATTTTTTGCTTATAAACTTATAACAAAGTAAATTGTTAGTAGGAATGTCAAATTTCATGAGAATGCAACGTGGACCTAGGAAAATATTGAAGCTAAAACTCCTCTTGACAACCAAGGCTAACGAGCTATCAAATTTGATGATGAACTAATCAGAGGTACAAGGACCTTGCAGGACATCTATCAAAGATGTAATGTTGCTATTTTTGAACCTACCAATTACTTAGATGCAAAAATGTTCCTTTCCTGGAGGAAAGTAATGCAGGAGGAGCTAGAGATGATAAACAAAAATGGAACTTGGCAACTTGTTGAAAGACCAAGTAACCAAAAAGTAATTGGAGTCAAATGATTGTTCAAAACAAAACTTAGCTTTGATGGATCAATATGCAAACAAAGCCAGACTAGTGGTCAAAGGATACACTCAACAACAAGCAAAGCTGATTGAGTATTCTGATAGTGATTGAGGTGGTTGTGTTGACGATTGAAAAAGCACCTTAGGATATTTATTTACTTTGGGATCAAGTATCCTTACTTGGAGCACAAAAAAGAAAGAAACAATAGCTCAATCTATAGCCAAGTCCGAATACATTGCTGCTGCCTGAACTATGAACCAAGCAATATGATTAAGAAAACTTTTATTGGATCCAGGTTACGAACAAAGGAAGCCAATTGAGATCAAATGTGACAATCTTTTTGTAGTTACAATTTCAAAGAACACAATGTTCCATGGGCAAATTAAACATATTAAAATCAAATTGCACTTTATTAGAGAAGTTCAATAAGCTAATGAAGTGATTTTAGTTCTTTGCTCCTCAGAAGATCAATTAGCATATTTGCTAACGAAAAGCTTTGCCTAAGGAAAAATTTGAATCCCTTTGAAAGTAAATTGGTGTATGTTTCCAAAGTGCCAAGGAGTTGTATTGCTAGTAGCAACATTGTCAACAAAATGGACTAGATGTATTTTATATGTTACCAATAATTACCTAGCATGAGTTGTCATATTGGACTATACTCAAGATGAAAAATTCAACTTACCAACTTGCCAGCTTGCCAACTTTCTAATTTTCTTAGTTTTTAAGCTTTCTTTTTTGATAATATTTTATTGTTACCTTTTGCCTATAAATAGGCCATCCATGTACCAAAACAAGCAAGTGAAATGTAGTAAGTGCTTCCTCTTCTATAAGTGTGTGTGTATCAATTCAAGGGGAACACTACGATGAATCGAGTTGAACTTGGTTCTTGACTAACCAAGTAAATCTAATGGTGGGATGGAGGGGATATACTCATACAATAAACTACATTTGATGTCCTACAGTATTTTTCCAGTTTAGCCAAATTTAAAAAATATGGTTAAATGTATTCTAGAAATAACTAGATTTTATTTATATAATCCTAAACTTAACTGAATTTTTTTGGTATCATACAAATAAAATCTGGTCACATCTGAAATATGCCACACAAATAAAATTCAATCAATTTAAAAGTTATCAGATTTTATCTATGTGATCATGTAAATAAATAAAATTTTTTGGGGTATTATATACAAAAAAAAATTGATGATTTCTGAAATATATTTAGCCACATTTTTAAAATTTGGTTAATTTAGAAAAATATTACAATGTACTATATATAATTTGATGGATGAATACACCCCACTATCTTACCCTTAGATTACTTGGTGCATCATGCAGTGAGTTAAACCAACATTTCTTTTTACAAATCCTATCTCCTTTCTCTTGTTAAAATTTTATTCCAACAAATATTAGAAATAAATTGAACACAGAATGGCTATGAATCATGGAAAGTAAAGCTCATCTTAAGTTCAAGGACTATCATGCCGCCGTGACGAAATTAATCAAGGACCAAAAAAAAGAAGGCTTCCAAATCAATGGAGGGCCATTAGTCCTGTCTTATTCTACCTACCAATATACTATCCACTGCTTGCATTAATTCAGTTTAACAATTCAAGAAAGTGTTTTTTGTTAAGAAAGAGGAAAGGACAAATGCTAAGATTTGGACAGATATGAATTGATTAATATAAAGAAATTATATTTCACCAACATATATATATATATATATATATATAGATATAAAGAAATTATTATTCTAATCTGCATTCATGCTGTGAGCTATTCCTTGAGTGCTTTGCACTAGACATTCACTAAAGGTTAACAGTTTTAGGTGTATGTGGCTTTTAGAAAGAAGAAAAGTGTTGGATTTTTCTACAAATCTTGAAATACATGGCTATGGTTATAGTGTTTTACTCTAAAATTTAATGCCTCTCAACAGCTGTGGATCATTTTAGCAAATCAGAATTTTTTCCCCTCTCCAAATTATGTCCACTAGACGAATCAGCGGGCAACATTAGAGTGGGACAAAAGATTCTTCGAGGATCAACCGTAGTTTAAAGCCATAATGCGCAGATGTCAGTGTCAATAGATTCTAATTTTTGGTCTTTAGCATATCTTAGACACTATCGCGGCTAAAAAGCTCTTTCTGGTAATGCAGCTCGCTTATCATTGCTCCCAACCTTTGCTGGATATAGAGAAGTGCAAAAGATGATCAAATTGAGCTAATCAATTTGGCATCGTGGCTCTTCCTGTGATCACTATAAATTTATGGCACACAACAAATTACTTAGTTAAGAAAGGCATTTGCTTATAGTTTTGGTTATGTAATCTTAACCAGCATTTTTTGCAGAACATGACTCATAATATATACTTTCTTGTATTCTCCACATTCCCTACTCTCAAGTCCTAATCAGGAATTTAATCAAGAACAGGATTCCATCAACATGCATTAAGAATCACATTCAACCACCCACCACCTTCTATAATAGAGTTGCATGTGTTGTGTTTCCTGAGAGCTTGTCAATAAGTGCAAGAAAGTAGCTCATCACTAAACTTATGGAACAGAAAAGATCTTCTCTAGTGCTTGTTTACAGAGAGTTCAAGCCACACCTTCTCATGGTATTAGTCCAGGTGGGGTATGCCTTCTTATATTTTATCGCTGAAGCTTCCTTCAACCATGGGATGAGTCCTTTTCTATATGTAACCTATCGGCACATTGTGGCTGCGGTTGTGATGTTCCCTTTTGCATACTTTCTGGAGAGGTACATTTACAATTCTCTTAAAATGAATCCTACTTCCATGCAACTGCCAATATGTTAGATGGTTGTTTTGTGAGTGTCTTTAGTGCATGAGATGGCCTTCATTTGCATGAGATTCTTGTTTGAGGCATGCACATGCTTGAATTGGATCATGGACACTTGAATGAGTGCTTTGATGCTTGCTCAATTTAATATCAAATTCAGCATTTACATCCCTGTTCAATTTCAATCTTTTTGTTTTAAGGTATGATAATAGAACAATTATCATGTATTTGACCACAAACTTTCTGTTTTTCGAACAGAAATGAAAGACCAAAGCTCACATTTGCTCTGTTCATGGAAATTTTTGTGCTTTCCTTGGTGGGGTAAGGACAAATAACATGCATGATGCATGCTTCTACTAATATTTGGAAGTGTGGAAATTTATTTTGTCTAATTTTCAAAAATTTCAGGATTAGTGTACCTCTCAATATGTACTTTGCAAGCCAACGATACACTTCTCCGACCTTTGTTGCTTCCATGGTCAACATCATAGCTTCCCTTAACTTCATTATTGCAGTGGCACTCAGGTTTGCTTAATTTTTGAACTAACATGATTTTGGAGTATTTAAACATAAGCCATGATAATATATTTACATTTTGATTACATCCTTAACAGAGTTGAGTTAAATGCAGGTATGAGGCTCTTGACCTTCGAGATCCTCGTGGTATAGCAAAACTTCTAGGGACCTTGATCTCCTTAGCTGGTGTAATGACCATGACACTATACAAAGGACCAATTATGAGAAACTTGTGGCGTCCCCTAATCCATATTCAAGGAAAAAGTGCTGCTGCTACCCATGAGAACTGGTTCAAGGGTTCACTTCTTGCAGTTACAAGCTGTGTTGCATGGTCTGTATGGTACATTATGCAGGTTTTCACCTTAACTCAGGATCATTTTTACGAAAACATCTTACACATCATGCATAAAGACCATGCAACTGTCATGATGCTTTTCGATTCTTCTAGCTTCTTTTGCCTCAATGTAACTGGAGATGATTACAATTCTGATTTCATGCAATAGTTCCATTATTTGTACACAAGAATTTGGACACCCAATTTGATTTGTGTTTGTATCTCAAATAAGTGTAGATTTAAGATATGTAAATATTAAATTAATATATTATTTTTATTAATAGTAAATCTATTTTTAGGTTATATTATATTCAATACTTATATATTTGAAATTTATGTTTATTTAGAATGCAGTTATCACTTGTCGATTTGGATATATATAGGCTATGTACTGGGGAAAAAAAATTCTCATCATGTAATTTTGGAATTTCAGGCAGCCACTTTGAAAAGATACCCTGCTCAATTGTCCCTCACTACGTGGATGTGCGTTGTTGGAGCAGCACAATCAACCGTCTTCACAGCGTTAATAACAGAACATAAACTTTCAGCATGGGCTATAGGGCTCAACATTGACTTGTGGTCCACATTATATGGTGTAAGTATGATAGTCAGCATGGGCTATAGAGTACAAAATCTTTGCCCAAAACGCTCCAGAAGCTAGTGTTTCTAAAGATATCAATCATTAATGGCAGGGAATCGTGGCGGCTGGTTTGATAATCTACATTCAGCTGTGGTGTACTGAGAAAAAAGGGCCAGTGTTCGTCACAATGTCTACCCCTCTTTGTACCATACTAGCGGCAATTCTAGCATACTTCGTCTTTGGTGAGAAACTTTATCTGGGCAGGTAATAATGGATAGCTCATCAAAAGTACAAAGTAATGAATTCATAAACGTAGTCACTGGAAATTTCTTTTCATTTTTAAAAATATCATTCTCTTTTTTTTTTTTATTTCCAAATGAGGAAAAAAAATGATGCCCAGACACTAGCATTCTGTATCAGTTTATACGTAGTGTCACGGTAACTTAGCTATTAAATATCTTATTATATCATTTTGAATAGTACCAACCTAAATAGTTACTAGTGAGCACAAGTACTTGTTATAATACAAGGATTTCCTTATAGCTTCATCCATGAATTAAAGTATGCAATATTATTTATTCATTCTTTTACTCAGTCCTTAATTAAGTAAAGCTATGCACGTTTAACATGCAATATTCCTGGAATTCGAATTATAATTCTGAAATTTGATTACTCAACGTCTTCTTCAGCATCATAGGCGCATGTTTAGTCATCATTGGTCTGTACTTGCTGTTGTGGGGCAAAGAAGGTGACCAAAAGGTTCATATCAAGACCAAAGGTAGATCACAGTGCAGTGGTGAAGACCCAGAATGCAGAATATAATCAATAACTTCAGCTGGAAAGGAAGAAGTGCAAAGCCAAGTGGGGAAAAAATAAAACGGATGAGTCATGAAGAAACGCAGTTTTGTGTAAACCCAAGCCTTCACTGAAGATTTATAGGTTAAAATGTTCCCATCCTCTGAAGTCAGACATCAAGCTAACTACGTATAAGATTTTTATAATCTACATTTTGCACAATGATTTACCATAATAAGGTATTACAAATAACTCATATTGGGGGAACAAAAAAGTGATCAGTAATAGCTTATCAACAAAGGTGAAACTTGACGCAATGATAAGATTGCTGTCTTGTAACCTGGAGGTTTAAATTCTGAAAATAACCTCTCTGTTTGCAGAGATAAAGTTGCATATATCTATCCTTCCTAGATCTCACTAAGCGGGAGCCTAGTGCACTAGGCCACCCTTTTAGAAATAGCTTACCGGCATCACCTTAGATTTTTAAGAATTTCCTTTTAAAATTCAAAAGAAACAAATTATAATAAGTACTATGCAGGAAGAGACCAATAGGGAAATTTGAAATGGACATCAATAGTTTTCATGTCATTGCCATCAAAGAATATTTCTAGCCTATTTTAGAAAATGTTACTAGCTAAAGTAAATAAACCAGAAAATTAGAAGCAATGACAATATTTACATGTCAATACTTCTGGAAGAAAAAATGCCAAATACTAAAATGATGCATGTAAAATCAATAAATCATCCAAAGAGCAGTATAGGAGCAACTATGCAGCAGGAGGCCTGAGCTCATGATCATGGGATGTATCACGGGTAGATGAAGGAAGATATTGCCACATTGGGATATAACCATAGTTTGGAAACACAGCCACCTTGTTGACCCCTGTTTGATAAGCAGCTAGATTAGGGGGCATAAACCCTGCTGGTGAAACCGGCAAATCTTTCAACTGCTTCTCAATCCTTTCTTTATCTGCTTTCAGAACAAGTTTCTCTTCACGGAGTTCATTTTTCTCTGCCTGTTATAGAAGATAAAATAATATAATCTAGTTCTAGACTGAAGCTTCTAGTAGTTGCATCAAAATAAAGATCATTTTCTTTGCCAGGAGCATTCAGATTTCAAGACGGAAGCAGGTACCCAAAATAAAATTTCAAGGAAAACATGTTCAAGGCATAGAAAGTAAATCGCAATATACAGCTCATTACTATGAACTGTTGAAAAAATACTAACCTTTGAACATTTTATTTCCTCTAATAATTTTTCATTTGTTTCTTTGAGTTCCTGAGCTTCAGTTTTAAGTTGTTTCAAGACTCTGATAGCATCATCAAGTATGGCCAGTTTATCAGTTTTCGCAGGTCTCCCAGGCTCCACAACAGAGCTCAAGTCACAAAACCTGAAATAATCAAAACCAAATTATTGCCCATTAACATCAGAAGAAGTAGCAAAACTCAACAAAAAACATTGAGAAGGTGTTTGGTACACGGGTATCTTTTGTTCCCATGTATCAAGAAACAAAGGTTCTAAAATATATGCATATCTTAGCTCCTGATGTTTGGCATCAAAATTGAAAGTTATCAAAGAAGGGATAAAATCTTAAGATGCCAGATTCCCAGCCTCTTCGGGAAATATGAAATACTTGCCGATTGGTCGAATCCAAGCCTAACAGTGTTGCAACTTGTACTCATAAACCAGTGTACCAAACACAAGCATAAAAAATCAATGTGCAAAATGCTGCTGAAAAGTTTGAAGGCACAAATAACCACCGATTAATGTGCATAGAGGAGTTCTTTATGCCAAAGTAGCAAAATTCCATTCAGCACAAATTACAGCAGCTAAATGCAGCTTGTTAAAGACTGACTCTGACATGAAATCAACCACAACCTTAACTTTGAGAAGCACGCGTACCTTTCATTAAGTCTTTCCCTCCTCAACTTCTCGCGACAAGCCTTTGTCCCTGACTTGCAACATGAACTAGTGCGTCCCCTACAAAAAATTCTCAAGAAATTTATCACATAAAAACCAAACTGTAAAATAGTTCAACAGATTGCATCATCGCTCCTAGATCAAAACAAAACGAAATAGGCAAATAGCCAAAATCCATCCATTAGATATAAAACGCAACCATATAAGGTGAGAGGCTACAGAATTCAAGTACCATCATCATGAATGATTTGAAGTTCAGGGTTCTGGTCAACGAATTGAAGCTACAGATATTCTAAAAAACCAAAATCAAAATTTCACCCATTTTTTCAAGTTCCATCCTCAGATTCTCGGATACCATCACTTCATATGTAAACAGAATACCTCTTCTTGGTGTTCTCTGGACAGGCAACACTACCACCACCTGAAAAGCCAATTTCGGCGCTCACACTGCCAAATTCAGAAGAAAGACGGTTATCTCAGCTATCCATGCATGCCACACCCAAAAGACAACCAACAAAATTAAACTCACACATAAATACAAAAATAAAAATGAAAACTGAAATTGAAGTGTTAATTTACAGTATATACATCACCATAACAAAAGAGTGAAAAAAAGGGACTTCATTTTTCAATGATTAATAAAACCAAAGGATAAATAATGAGCTGATTTCAATTGAATTTCAGACATCGATGAATATGAAAGATGATGGTGAATCCAAAATATAATTTTTTTTTCATCAAATTATAAAATCAACGAGACAATTGTTTCAAAAAGCAGCATTATGAATGAATAATATGAACAGAAGAAGAATGATTTTGAAAAACAATAAATGAAGGTAGGAGAAAACACCAAAAAGGAAAAAAAGAAGAAATGAAAATGACACCTTTGATTGGGCCAAAGGAAATCGGTGGGGGGAGGCGGAGAATGATGGATGAAATCGTCGAAATCGAAGAAATCGTCTAGGGAATCGATATCCATTTGCGATTTCGAATTTTTTTCAGCGAAACAACGCTAAGGTGGTTGTTGGGGGATCTATTTTTGCAGGGACGAAGCATCTAACCATCTTACTATCTGAATCATTATTGGTGATAAACTTTTCCCCTTTTATTTTTTGTTGAGGAGAAGAGAAAAAGGACAGAGGGGGGCTTTTCTTTTTTTTTTTTTTCAGGCAAATTGGCATTTTAACAAATTAATATGGAGATTTTAATAAATAAATATTTAGTTTTCTCGGATTGCAAATAACATTTAATTAAGAGTTATATTATCTGAATACCCCATTTCTTAGTCATCTTGCCGACACTCACATCCCATCCAATGGTGAGTTGATTGGTGTTGATATGGTATCCAAGAAAATAGGGTGTACATGTAATATTTCTCTTCAATTAATTAGTTAACATGTAGTTAATTTAAGTGATTCATCATTTATTCATCTCAAATAAAGGTATATTTTTCAGTTTGGATTTTGAAAGGAAAGGGATAAAAAAAAATTTAAAAAGTAAAACAAACTCATAAAGTATATTTGGAATGTTAAAAAAATGAATTAATTTCTAATTTTCATGAGATTTGAGTCTTTTATATTTAAAATTCTATTAAAATTGAAAGGATTTGATTTTAAAATTTAAGTATAAATTAAATCAAATCAATTCTATTTTTAATCATTTCAAATAAAATATAATATATTATAAAAATAAAAATTAATTTCAAAATTAATTCAAATCCTATTTTTATATAATTATTCTAAATATGATATTCAATTTATAAATCAAATCAATTCAAATCAAATCAATTTCAAAATTTAGTCATTTTAAATATTACTATAGTTACTATTCAAACTCTTTTCCTTCCTTTCATCTTCAAAATAAAAGTCACAACCACGCTATGAGGCATTGAGTTCGAGTCTTATATATATAGGGAGCATATCACATAAGAAGAGTGGTTTATTATAAGAGTGAGATGAATAAATATGGGCTATATAACTGTATATGGATGGTCAATATCTAAAGTTATTTAATGGTCATATGATCCCTTAAAAAAGTTATGTGATTTTATATTTTAATCTTGACTATTTATATAAGATCCAATAATCAAGATTTATTTCTCTCGCTCTCATAATAAATCATTCCTCTTACGTGATACACTTCCTATATATATATATATATATATATATATATATATACACACACACACACACACACACACACACACACACACATACTAAAAGAATATTATTTAACAGTGAGTCGACTCAACTTGATTCAGATTAATTAAAGTTTAATAAATTTTTAATATTGATGATTTATAAAAATGAATTATGTTTAATTATAAAAAAAAATACATAACTTAGACAAAACAATGGTTAAATATATGAATTTACACTATAGCATAATTTTGAATGTATTTTTCAACTTGCCAAAATTTATGTAACCAAACATGAATTGGCATATGCAACATCATTTTCTGGGCAAAACTTAGGAAAACAAATAAGTTGCATCGAATTAGAAGTATACAAAAGTTAATAAACTATCAAAATTAAATTCTTAAAAAAATTATGTAATGATATGGTATGAACAATTTTATATAATAGCAAAAAAATTGCAACTTTTGACAGAAAAAATTGAATAGAATTTAACCCTTAAAAATAACAAATAAATATGAATATAAGAATATTCTTTCAAATATATATATTTAAGATAACACATTTTTTAAAATTTAGATAGATTGCATAAGGCCATCAGTTCAAATTTTATTGCGAATAATATAAACAAAAAAACACATTTTCTTACCCCCAAAACTCATTTGAGACAAGAATAGCGTGACCATTTTTGTGTTTTCTAGCTTAGTTTTGAAAAAATGACTCGTATATTTTAAGATAAAATCATTTCATAAGCTTCTGTGAAAGTTTATAATGATATTTACGTATCGCCTAGCAGCAAAGATTATTAGGAAACTTCCCCGCAAAAAAAAAAAAAAAAAAGATTATTAGGAAACCCAACCTAACTTTTTTCGTCCGACCAGCCAAACCGTTCAAAGCTGAATATTTCAACTTTTACCCATCAAAACAACCAGGTTAGATATTGTATTTGTGTTTGCTTTTTGTTTGACCTATCGAGCTTTATGACGAGTGCTCCAACAAATGCTGAGATTGTTGGCACTTCCTCTCTCTTTCAGGTTTTTTAACATGTGACAGAATAAAATTTAAATAAATTATCTTTTACATATTTTGATCTGATTTCTTACCCTCTAAGAGTACACCACATTGTAATAATCGATGAGAAAATAAAAAAAAAAAACTTAATAAATGCATAACTTCTTACTATAATGATTGTGTCTTATCAAAATTTGAACAGTATCAATGATTATCAACCTCCCACATTACTTTTCTGAGAGTTAAATTGAGTCAAATGAAATATTGGATCAAATGAAATAGGAACATGAAAAATTCTAACGTAAATACAAACCTAACATCTAACATTTAGCGAGTGCTATTATATGCTACAAAGCTATTTTGCACAAAAAGTGACAAACAATAGTTGACCAACTAGAACAGAGGGGAAAAATAAAAATCTTAAAGTGGGTCTCTTATTACAATACAGAAGCGGACGGTATATGAAACGCAAACTAATTTAACATTTGTATGTTGTTTTATGAATCATTCCTACCGAACATTTGTTATTGTCATTCGTACCGAACAATATTTTTGATACTTAAATATACTCATAGTAAAGTTGATAAAGCCGAGAAGTGAATGAGTATATTGAACAAAGCTGGTAGAACACAATGCTATTGTGAGTGTGCATAAGCATAAAACATTAGATTTATATCTATGCAAGAGCCTCTGTAGGAACACAATACAGAAGATCTGATGATGTTACTGGGTTACACTACACATAAATTGGTAATGGTATCAGTTCGAGAAAAAGAAAATAGTGTAGCCTCCAAACATACTTCAATTTTTACTCCTTTCTTTTACACTTTACTAGATGTTATTATGCTCACAAGAATTGCACTGTTTCCAAAAATAAGTGTTTCCAGATGGATGCCAGGGTTGTAGAAGATTGTAGTATGATATGATGATATACAAGAAAGTAAAGCAAAAGTATTTAATTTATTGTGTCAATTGATCATATATCACAATCTTGGTACAGTAATTATTATCCTTTGGTGAGAAGTAACTTGTCCAGGGCAAAGTAGAGAACAATCAAATGACTTTTGCCTCATTTTTTAGTTTGTCAATCAGCTCATCCACAGAAGAAACCATGACCCCTGCTTTTCTCGTGGGAGGTTCAGTGACCTCAACAATCTCCAAATCAGATTTGACTTCGACATTCAACTCCTCAGGAGTGAACTTTTTTATAGGCTTTGATTTTGCTTTCATTATGTTGGGAAGAGTTGCATACCTTGGCTGGTTCAGTCTCAGATCAGTGCTGCAGGAAGAAAAAAGCTCAAAACTTACATGTCAAGACTCAAAGAAAGGGGGTTTGGAACCGGAAAAAAAAAAATCTACTTGCTAAATCATCAATTACTTCCTCCCCAGTCATTCCACCAAAAGGAAAAGGGACACTGAAGTAACAGATACTGGGTAAAATATTATGGAAAATGATGTCGCATGTATGGTTTCTCTCACATATCTCACATAAATAATTTTAAGAAATTTCATTGTTGAGTGAGTAGTTGAGTAGATTTTGGGTACTGAACTAATTTCTCCAAATGAGTTTTGCATAAGGTATGTGTAACTGATCCCAGCTAGTGAGAAAATGTTTTGTTGTTGTTGTTGTTGTTATATCTTTACATGAGATATGGAGACACACCATAAGTGCAACTATCACATCAGTTCCAACACAATGTCTTAATCAAGAGCATCCATCCTTTCGTCACTTCACAAAACATACCAGTGCTGAAATCTCAATTATAGACATTAATTCTGGCTTTTTTATTTCATGACAATATTAATTATACCATAGGTAGCTACAAAAATATTTTGATGCAACCTTATGAACTATACTTTTGCGCACTTTAAGTTAAATATACTACCCATCCTTCAAAGGGTGCAAAAAGCAGGTAATTCCCCTAAAGTGCAAAAAGCAGGTCCCTTTAGGCCACAATGTAATAGAAATTTGACCAAGAGAGAGCAAGTTTAAAATGCGAAGCCTATTAAGAATATAGACGGGTTTGATACAGCATGCTTAACAGAAAGTGCCACTTACGTTATCACTGCTGGTAAGTTCAAGCACACAGTCTCAATACCATCATCAACCTCTCTGTCCACTGTGACTACCTGTTTCTCTTTATCAAGGACAACCTACTGGAAAGCAGCATTTAGTTAACGTAACTAAACAAAACCAAACATGCCAGCTATAATGCTTATCTATCTGATCTAACATAGAATGAACAAAAGATGTTGCGCAACTGATGTTGAATCATTTCCCAAATGCCTCAGTGTTTCTGTCCTAATAAACCAAAATCAAAGATGGGTGGGACAACAATACCCAGAAGTAAAAGCAAATGTAGACCCCAGAAAAACATGAGAAAATTCAATTAACTGCTTTGTATTTCTGAGGGAATCCATTTTGCATTCAAAGAGAACAGGCAGAAACAAATATCACTTTGAATTTTCTATTTGAATACATTGTGCTACCATTATATCAACGTAACGTAACTAAAGCATATCATAATAATTAATGAAATGAATAATGACCATGTTTACAGAAGATGTGGATGATGGACTAACCTTTGAAGCAAAAGTCCCTTGAGGCCAGTTGAGGAGTCCCGCTACCATCTGCCCTGTTTGATTGCAATCATCATCAATGGCCTGTAAAAAAATCAAGAGGAAAAACCACAACCACTTAATAGACAAAACATAGTAGTTAATAGCGGGCGATCGCGCCGCTATAGCGCCGTCGCGGTGCGGAGCGGCAGCTGGCCGCCACAGGGCTGACGCTGCGTTGCGTTTTGGCGTCGCGGTCCGTCGCGCCCGCGATAGACGCTATCGCGAATGTTGGGGCTGTGATTCACGTCATCGCTGAAAGGACAATTTTAACCCTGCTTTTGAACCTTTCACCACCTTCTGCAGGGGTTGGGCGGTCATTTCCCCCTCCCCCGAACTGGTTCTTCCTTCTGCCCTTGATGTTTAGGGCCTTTCTTCATCCTTCTGCCTGCACTTCGACCTTTGGCTTGTCTCCTCTCTCAATCAGTCCTTCTCTCCAGCGAGCCTTCCACCTGCGCGGCGGCGATACCGGCGGCTTCGAGACCGGCAGCAACCGAGCTGCGTCTTGCGGCTTCGAGACCGGCAGCGTCTGCGTGTCCCTGTCCTCCACTCCTCCTTCCTTCTTCCTCCTCCTTGTTCCTCTGGTTGGACCTCCTTCTTCCTCTATCTCTCTTTGTTCTGCTTCTCTCTTATTGTGCTTCTTTGTTTGTTCTACTTCCTCGATCCTTTGTTTTTTTCTTTTTTTTCCTTCTTCTATTCACTACTTTTCTGTTTTTCGTTTTTTTTTTCTTTTCAATTTTCTGGTCTGGTTGGTTTAGCAATGGCAACATCATCAACTCAAGCTTCTAGTGTTCCTCCCTCTTCTACTAATTTGGTGAAGCCCACCGGTGACAACATAGATATAGCATGGCAATGGAATAGTTTAAAAGGCATCAATAATAGGAAGAGTGTAACTTGTGATTTTTGTGGCAAAACAACCAATGGTGGAATAACTAGAGCAAAAAGACACCAAATGGGTGTGGTTGGAGATACAAAAGCTTGTAAAGCAGTCCCATATGAAGTTAAGCAACTTCTCAAAGAAGCTGCTCATGAGAAGAAAAATGCAGAAAAGGAAGCAAATTATGGTGCAATTGGAGAAGATGATGATGAACAAGAAGATTTAGAAGAAATTCTACAAATTAGAAGAGGGAAAAGACATCCATCAGCATCAAGTGGGAGTAGCTCTGTTCCTTCAATCATTGTTAAGCAAGCCAAGAAAGAAAAAAGCATAAAAGGTCCTTTGGATTTGATGTTTTTAAAAGATCCTGAAGCTACCATTAAATTTGGAAAGCCTCACCGTCAAACAAGCATTAATGATGCTTGTGATAAAGAAGTAAGGGTTAGAACCATTCAATACATAGCTCGATTTTTTTATATGAATAGGATTGCTTTCAATGTTGCTAGATCAAAGAGCTTTAAGTTGATGCTTGAAGTTGTTGAAAATTATGGTCCACATCTAAAAGCTCCAAGTTATCATGAATTGAGGGTTTCACTTCTTAAAAAGGAGTTAGAGCTAACAAAAGATATGTTGAAAGGTCATAAGGAGGAAAGGGTGAAATATGGATGCTTAATAATGTTGAATGGTTGGACAGATAAGAAGAATAAGACATTGATTAATTTCATGGTAAATTGTCTAGCTGGGACAATGTTTGTGAAGAGTGTTAATGCTTTTGCATACATGAAGACAGCAGAAAAAGTATATGAGCTATTGGATAATTTTGTAGAGGAGATTGGAGAACAAAATATTGTTCAAGTGGTGACTAACAATGGAAGTAATTATGTCTTGGCTCGTAAGAAGCTATGAATTGCTTAAATTTCCTATTACTTCATTTAATATTTAGCTATTCATCTAATTTTATTTAATTTGGCTCTTCTTAGGCAAACTACTTCAAGCTAAGAGGAATAATCTCTTTTGGACTCTATGTGCTGCACATTGTGTAGACTTAATGTTGGAGGACATTGGAAAGCTTCATCGAGTTAACAAGGTAATACAAAGAGGCATTAATCTTGTGGGCTTTATTTACAACCACACTTTAGCATTGAACACAATAAGAAAATTTACCAACAAGATGGAGTTGGTTAGGCATGGAGTGACAAGGTTTGCTACAACCTTCCTTACATTGCAAAGGTTGTACAAATAAAAGAACAATCTTAGAAGGATGTTCACTTCAGATGAGTGGTTGAGCTCCAAGACGGCTAAAGAGCCTAAGGGGAAAAAGACGGGTGATATTGTGCTCAACACAACATTTTGGAATGATGTTGTGTACTCTACTAAACTTATGGAGCCTCTTGTGCATGTCCTTAGGCTTGTTGATAATGAGAAAAAGTCTGCAATGGGATACATTTATGAAGCAATGGATAGGGCTAAGGAAGCCATTCAAAAGTCCTTCAAGGATAATGAAACCAAGTATAAGGATGTTTTTGCTATTATTGATAGGAGGTGGGACTCACAACTTCATCATCCATTGCATGCAGTTGGCTATTTCCTGAATCCTGAGTTCTACTATCCCAATGCAACAAAGATTGAGAGTGATCATGAAGTAATGGATGGACTTTATAAGACTATTGATAGGTTGATTCCAGATGAAGACTTGGCAGAAAAGGTTACAAATGAGATTGAAATGTTTAAGAGAGCTAGTGGCATATTTGGAAATAGGATGACAATAAAACAAAGGAACACAGTGGCTCCTGGTAAGAAATAAGAAATGTGTACTTAATTCTTGATAAATTTAGTTTCATGATGTTTCTTAGTAATAGTGATTTCCTGATTATTGAATCATAACTGAATGGTGGAGGAAGTATGGGGCATCCACTCCTAACTTGCAACAATTTGTAGTGGAAGTGTTGAGCCTAACTTGTAGTTCAACGGGATGTGAGCGGAATTGAAGCACTTTTGAGCATGTAAGCAAATGCAAATAATTTTTCTTTGCATAGTTTCATGCTTCTATTTAATGATTTTAACACTAATATTTTGTCTAATTTATGACATGAATATCATAGATCCATTCTAAGAAAAGGAGCAACCTTGAGCATCAAAAGTTGCAAGACTTGGTATTCATCAAGTACAATCGAACTCTTAAAGAGCGCTTTGACAGCCAAGATGAGATTGATCCTATTCTCCTAAATGGTATTGATGATAGTAATGAGTGGTTGTTGGGAGAAATGGGTGCTAGCATAGAAGATGCTGAAGAAGAATTCATTTTTGGTGATGATGGATTGACTTGGCGAGATGTTTCTATTGCAATTGGGGCTGAGGAGCCTCCAAGACACACGAGACTTGCTACTAGATTGCAGAAGAAAGTATCAAAGCATTCTAGTTCAAGAAAAGGGAAGGAGCCTATTCAAGAAGAAGAATAATTTGATGATGAGGAAGATTCAGATGAGAGGCAAAAAGAGATCTATAAGTCTAGTAGTGAAGAAAGTGATGGAGAGAACAAAATGGAGAAAGAGGATGATGATGATGATGATGATGAATGATTTGTAGAATGTTTTGTTAGTTTTAGAGAGTAGAAACTTAGGTTTAATTAAGATTTGTTATTGCCTTTTATATTTTGTTGTCCTTGTACTACTTAATGGTGTTGTTTTTTTGGTTTTGTTGCCCTTAGAACTTGATGTTTATGCTTTGGATTGATGGTGACTGCATATTTTTAGACTATGGAATGGATTATGAATTTTTATCATTGATGTGAATGAGTTTAATTATGAATGATTTCTTATTTTTGAATATTTATGTATGTTATATAATTTGCATGATAATTATATACATTTTTATCAAATAGCGGCCGGAACGCTATCCACTATTCCGCTATAGCGTTTTTGGGGTCGGCCGCTACGTGCCGCTATCCGCGTTTGACTACTATGAGACAAAAATAATCATCCGGATGATCTTATTACATGAGTTTCAAATATACATTACAATATATCCATTTCTTTTTTCTGTTTCTCTTATTGCTTCCTAGGAGAAGCACCAATTTATTCTCTAACAGAAGATATTCTTCTTCTGCTGTCACTGAAAAACAATTTTATACTTCAGCCAAGCACCTCAAACAAAAATTAATAGAAGTGCTTCTTTACATACACACAGTTGACTTATCTTTGTTGATTTCAAAACACGGACAAACAGCCTCTTAATGTGCATTTTAACATAACTCAGCAAGTAACTGTATGGGAGTGAACATGATCAAACCCTCTATGGTTTGTCATCAACAAACCCAAAATTTCCAAAACTCGCCTTAATAAAAAATAATCAAACTCATCACCCCTGGAAAGACAAACAAATAACTGAACAGCTAAATTCCAAAACCACCCCAATGAAGCTTAAAGTGCTCTTTAGCATATCTCAACAAGAAAGGTTTGAGGGAGGAATCAAAAGCTAATAACACCCTTCATTTTCTACAACAAAACATGATCAAGTCCACTTTGTCATCAACAAACCCAAAATTTCCAAGTCACCCCATTAAAACGAACAAACATCAAACAAATCACCCAAACTCACCATACCTTGAAAAAAAAAAAAAATTCAAACAATCAACTAACTAAACAGCTAAATTCACTGCCCACAATGAAACTTCATCAGCAAAACATAAACCTCAAATTCCACAAACAGCCCACTAAAAAGAAGAGTACCTGTTTACCAAGAATGACAAGGCCAGGTTTCTCAATCTCCACAAGCTTCCTCAATATCTTCGCAACAGAGAGAGGGTAAAGAGCACCATTGGCCTCCACATGGATGCCCCTGTCAGCTCCCATGGCGAGGCCAGTCCTGAGAGTGTCGACACACTGAGAGGATCCCATGCTGACGGCGACAACCTCGGAGGCCAATCCAGACTCCCTGATGCGGAGTGCCTCTTCCAGCGCTATCTCGCAGAAAGGGTTCATCGACATCTTCACGTTCTGCGTCACCACCCCACTCTGCAAAAAAGCATGAAAACGGTGTCGTTTAGAGCCAAAGTTTGCAAATTGGGAGCTTGCAGAAAAAGGGTCGTTGGGGAAATTTGGTTTTATGTTTGAGCATTGAGGTTGTAGCTTTTTTACCTTGTCGGGTTTGACTCTGATCTTGACGGCGTAATCGACCACACGCTTTATGGCCACCATTATCTTCATGGTGTATCCGTAGATGGTGTTGAACTTGCGGTGGAGATGGAAAAATGATTATACAGGAGTCTGATTGTCCGTGCGCAGCGTTGGAAAAGGGAAGACGAAGATGCAAGGGGCACCTTTATTGTTTTGTATGTTTAAGTTAAATAAATAAAAATAGAGTTTAATTGTCATGTTTACACTTTAAATTAATAAAAATAAAATTAAATTATAGTGAATCTCTTATTTATTTAATATAATTTGATATTTTTTAATTATTAATTAATAAAATAAAATAATTTTATATTATTAATGTATATAAATTAAATTCATAAAAATCAAAGGAAATTTTTTTTAGATTAAAATAAAATAAAATAATAAAATGATTTATGAAACTAAATATAAAACAAAATCGGGTATGTTATTTTGAAGATGTTAATGTCAAATTTTTGTGCATATCAAAATTTGAGTTTAGAAAAATAAGGTAAATCAATTATAATTAAATGATAAAAAATTTAAAAATATAAAATGATAAAAATTTAAGTGTATATCCGATTTGTTTACTGCCAGTCCGGAGTAGCAAATACTAACAAAAGCGTATCAAATTACGCATCTAAGTATTTTTTTTTTTAAATCTAAAATACTAATATTTAAAATTTATTAGAATTATACCAATTTTTCTCAATTTTAATTAATTTATCACGCGAGCAATAAACTTTTTTATAGTAGTTAAACTTAAAATATTACTTTAAAAGTTAAATACTAATTTTTTTTTATTTATCAAAGTACCTCTCTTATTCTGCGTGTGTGAGAGTCTAATATCTCGACGTGAGAGTCTAATATCTCGAAATACAATCTGACATCTAAGTGGAATACTATGGTAAATACCGAATTATCTAAAACAACCCTGTGTTGATAGTATCACAAATGTTTTACTGAAGGACTTACTACAAGAACTTTTGTTTTCAGAACATTAATGTTTGGATAGGTTATTAAATATTTATTGGTGGATGATCGTATTTAATATATTTTTAATATTTATTGTAAAAATTACTAAGTAATCAATATTTTTTTTTAAATGTAATTGTTGGTTGATTTTTCTCTCCCCTATTTTGCTGGGACCTCGGACCTGATTCTGATGATTGATTTTGCAATCTACTCCGCGTGGCTCTCTATTTTTCTTAATCTGGCTTTTAGATTCATAAATTGACACACGAAAGAATCGCCATGTCAAGGCTGATGCTGCATCAGAGACTTCGCATGCGATCCTATCCCGACCATGACAAGGGTTAGTTCTTATCATATACGGCACGTCATTTGATGCTTAGTAGGTGAATCCGAGGCCTCCCATCTTTATCCTATGCTGTGCATTGCACAAGTGAGTATTTTTTAGGATCTTCCATTGTCTCCTATATGTTTTCAGCCTAATATAAAGCAGTGTCACTTGGCACCTTCCAATTATTTGAGGAATGTTAGTTCTATTGCTAATGCTTTAGTAAAGTAATGGATTACATGTGCAGTGTTGGATCTTATTATTATTATTCTTTTACAATCATTTGAAAAAGCTGATTGAGACGAGATTAGTAATTTGACCAGATCTTGTGCATATGATTACGAATAAACCCTCTGAACTGCTCATGAAAAGAAATCTGGCCAGTGGCCACATTATACCAGTTTCATTCCATTTTAATGTCATACTATTTACTAATAAGGTCAAATTTAAGAGACAGACACTGTTAAAATAACTTGAAAACATGAATTTTTTTATACCTCATAAATGAAAATGCACACCCTTTAAACAATGAAAGTAGCCAGAAGCAACAATGGCATTGTGAAAAAAAAAAAAAAAAAAACCACCATCGAATGAAAATGCTGGAGAGGGAAAAGAAAGAAAGAAACTTAGAAAACTGTAGACACCAGAACACCTTTTTCTATGTTGCATACCAGAAGGCAGAAGTAGGATCAACAATGACATTGTGTAAGGTAAAGCAAAACTGAGAAGATAATAGGCCCAGCAGTCCAACCTGGTTACCAATTAGCAAATAGCAATGAATGATTGGTTAGGACCCCTGCATTGACATTGTGGTGACTAATATAGGTCCGATTTTTTGGGTGCAAGGTCGGGCTGGCCAAATGTTAATGGGCCGAACTAATGGCATGGAATAAATTGGTTTGGTACAGTTGGGCCAAATCCTTTCTTAGATCAAGTCATAAAATAGAGGAATCCAATATTTAGATCTAGACCAAAGAAGATATCAAGCCCACCGAGCCAAACCGACGGCAGACACAAATTACTAGCTCTTGTATTTCTTTTCAAAAAAAAAAAAAAAGCGGATCTCAAACCTCTGATAACAATTGTTCATTTCTTTTCTTTTTTTTGGGTTTATTGAATAGTAATTTTATTTTCCTTGTATACACTAAAATAAGTAATATTGAGAAGCTGTAAAAGTGCATCCACTTCCACTATCTTTATTGCAAGAGCATTTAAAGTTTTTCTTTATGAGAAATGTTTCTAAAGAGTAAACTCTGAAAACCAGATATACATTTTCAAAACAAATTTTGTGTTCATATATAAGAAGATTGTTGTGTTGCCTCCAAAACAAAAAGGGGGGACAAGAAGGCCCCATTTTCATTAAAGATCATTTTTCCTGTTTATGGGGATTAGATTCACTTGAACCTTTTGTTGTGTTTTTCCCCATTACCTTTTGACAAAGATGGAGCCAACATCTCACGGGTGGCTAACAGATCTTGTAGACCATGCCCATGCTTATGTGCACATGGCCTAGAAAGAGTGCAAGACTTCGGTGGGAAGACCTTATTATGAGAAATAGCAAGCAGGAGATGCTTTGGACAGATGTTCTCAATGCTTTGTTGTAGTGTGGAAGTTCATGTAAAATAAGTGGTATTAAGATGACATTAACAATGAGTTATAAAATTTAGTGCTAACTCTGTCACTATGCTTAAAAGAAATTACTGTGTGGTGTGTGCAGACAAATTGTGGGCTGGGGACAATTATAACAATAATGATGAACTACTACCACCTAGAAATTTAGCTGTTCTTTGGTTAGTTATATAAAATATTTCAACCACAAATTAATGATTGATTTGTTACAAGCTGGAAAATGATAAAATTGTGGAACAAGAAAAGCCTCACCGAACCAACCAAATATGACCAAACCTTTCCTTCCCATCTACCAGCAGTACAACACACAGGGACACAGTGTGTACAGAAATATAATTTTGGTGGTTGTATACTATTTATCAATGGAAAAGGACCCATCTCTGTTAAAATCAATTCTGGGATACCTTTACCTATCTACTTTATCCACCCTTGGATTCTCCTTTTTGCTGAAATGGTTGCCTTTTCGATTTGTTTTGTTTCATTTCCTACTGGTTCAGTGGTACTTTTCTTTAAAGCCAGATTTCCCTACATTTCTTTTTTGATATTTCTAGAATAAGACATGGAATAATTTAATTGATCCATAGCGGGAAAACGTTCTCTCTAAGAAAGCTAATATGTGATGATTTCAGCAATGATGCTCATTATCGTTGCTCCATGCCTTTTGAAACAAACTAGGCCAGACCTCAACCCCATGCCAATAGATAAACTCAGAAACATAACAGAGGAATTATGGTTTCAAATTAACATAAATCCAATTGAATTTTTCGTATGTCATACAATCCTATGACCTATTCATACATCTAACATCTCTATCTTACAAAAAAAGAAAAGAATTCTAAGAAACTTGCAAGTTGCAAACATAATAATGAAGGAGAGAAATTTTCAAGGGTCCAAATAAACAGGTAGCACAGAACTTCTGGATCTACTACTTCCATGTCCAAATGAAAAGAATGATCTCTTGGCTCTACCACTTCCACCACTCCAGCCTTCAATGGAGCTGCTGATTTCATTGCCTTGCCTGTTCTGCTGCTTCAATGCTTCTTGCACTGCCAAGTAGAACTGCCTGTCCCCTGATGAGTCCATGGAGAAAGACCTCCTAATTGGTTGGACTAAAAACTGTTCATCTTTGGCTCTAATATCAATACACTCATCCCCCATGCTTGTCACCTTGTGCAGCTTCCTTGCTTTCTTATGCACACTTCTCTGCTCTAACTTCCTTGGTGAAGTACTAATAGGACATGTTGGTAATGGTAAATCCAAAGCATTGCCTCTTCCTTGCAAAATTTGGCCTCTATCATGATCACTACCACCCAATTCAATCACAACAAAATCTTCATCACCACCAATGAGGTTTTCCATTTGTGGGGTTTGGTCTTGTGGTGAAGAAGGCCTTCTGTTGAGAAGCTGGTCAATTTGGAACCTGCTTGTCAAGGAAATGCTTGTCCTACAAAGAGGGCAATTGGCATTGTTCAGAAGCCAAACATCTATGCAATCAATGTGGAACACATGGCTACAATTTGGTATTATCCTGAGCTTCTCATCCTCTTGAAACTCATTCAAGCAAACAGCACATTCACAAGAGCTTCTTTCTCCAATGTCTCTATTCCCTTCTTGTTGTGTCTTGAATTGAATCACTGGGATTAACCTTATCACTGCCTCATCTAGTCCACGGGGTTCTGCTGTTCCTGGTGAGTACACTGCCAATGGATCTTCGCGCCTCCTCGATGGAGAGAAGCGCCTTAGGAGATCGATACGGTGCCAATTGAGGCAGCACTTGATCACAAAGATGTAGTAGCTCACAAGTAAGAAAGCTGTGGCCATTATTCCTATTATAGCAATGGCTATGATGGGAAAACTGGTGCCAGAAGAATGCAGATGAGGATGAAAAATTGAACTCCCTGGACTTGTCATGGGGGAAAGAGCTCGTTGTGAATCATATTGTGTCACATAGATCAAGTATCTTCTGCTTACAAGATCCATATCAGATGTTATAGAGAATGCAGGAAAATGAGTTGTTCTCTCAGATCTTGAACATAAAAAGAACACATTAATAGCATAACTCAGCAATGTAAAGAGTTTAAAGGGAAAATAAATGGCACTTTCCCAGAAAATCTATAGCATGTGTACTATAACTATAGGCCATGAATTTGGTCAAGCATAGAAAAAGAGAAAATGGTAGTGGACAAGGTTAATGGGTCAAGACAAGTACATGGTTGTTGTCAAATAGGGAGAAGAACTAGCTTTGAATCACTGAAGAGAGAATTGCATAGCAGACTTAAGACAATTAGACCAATGAAAACATGGAGGGGTATATGGAGAAGGGAGAAGAGAGAAAACCCAGGTGGTGTATAAATGGGGGTGGTGATGGCGAGGGGGACAAGAACTTAAGGGTTTATTGAAAATCAATGAAAATATGTTGACAAATCCTGTTTTATTTATTAAGGTTGGAGGGTGGAGTCTAGCTCAGAGTACGTAGTTGGTGAATTTCTGAGAGGTTCTCAGAGAAGTTTGGCTAGAAAATTGTTGAAGTGTCTCGGTCACTGTTCCAATATTTTATGTGAGATAAGAGTATGGGTCCGATTTAAATACTGGGGACTTTGTACAGTGGGTGGCGGTCCAGCAAGAATGGTAGTAGTTAACATTTATTTAAGAAGGACCAAGGCCTAACCAGTGTACCATGTGTTTATTGCCATTGGATTTGGCTCATAAATATTGAAAGAACTATGAGGCACTATATGCATAATTAACTATTCTATTTGATGGATTTCATCATAATTGATCAAGGAGCGTACAAATGATTCCGTTGTGTCCTTAAATGAGACTTCCATTGAATACCCATTTTGCAGGGCATCAATAAGAGTACATTTTCAAATAATTCTTGTTCCCTTTCTTTCCACATTTTTTTATTTTAAGTGTGCTCCAACTTCACTAATAGAGATTAAAGCAGATTTCGTGATCATGGATGTTACCTTGACGGCTTGATGTATATAGAATATTGCGTATAAATCATACAAAGAAATAATCATATTGGAAGAAATTTGAATGGATATGTACAAAATGGTTGCATGCAAACAAAAACTGATATATGCTATTTATATTAGTATGGCATGGTAATTAACGTTTTTGGACGGAAAGCATCACCACTAACATTAGCTGGCAAGTGTCTTTTAATTTCAATTATATGTAACCTGTGCATATTATGCACGTATGAAGATAAAAGTGTCCCCACAAGGGAAAAGAATAATTAGAATAGAAATTTTTGAACTGAACCTTAATGATGATTGTTCTACACATTTAATCATCCACAGCTCATTAATTCAAAAAGATCAAGAGCTATCATAAACTCGAATACATTACTTGGGATTTAGCCTAGAAAGGTGCAAATTAGCAAGGTGGAATACAAATTAATTACATGAACTATGTTAATGATAGATTGAACACATAATTGAAGGTCCAATGGCCTAATAAAAGAGCCCTTGAGCTTCCAATTATTAATTACATACATCCTTTCTCAATCATCACCAATCACAAAGCACAAAAAAGGTGTCACACCCCACATGCAGCCCAGCATTGAATCCTTAATCACAGGGCCTGACCGTTGATAAAAGGTGTTGACTCTGATCGGTAGTTGGCATCTGCACAGCATCTTTGCCCTTTGCCACCGCCTATCTTATTTGAAAAGCTTTGGCCACAAGAAGTATAATAGTTTATAACCTTGGGAGAAAAAATTGTAGTGGGTCCTGAATTATATTCATGAAATAGTGCACTGTAGCAAAGTCAAATCCGTGTGCAGTGCTATCTTCAATAGAATACAGAAAAAAGCAATACAAAAAAAAAAAAGAATACATAAAAAAAAAGGTCCAGAACCGACAGCACACACTCACATTTTGCTTGTTGACACGCAGTAGAAAGGGATCAACATAGGTGAGAAAAAAACAGACAGAGTCACCCCTTTGCTTTCCGACTTTCAAAAAGTGTTTCACACATTAGTCAAAGGTTGAGGGCCTTTTGTGGCGTCTGCTAGAAGAAACTTCCCACAACTTTTGGACAAAATTTCCCATCCGTTTGAAAATCTCAGCCTCTATCCAAACTTGGTACAAGGAATGAAAAATAAATAAATAAGAGTTTTCCTTATTTATCTCGAGATTTTTGTATGGATATAATTTCTATATATTATATTTAGGTATATTCATAATAAAAATGAGTTTTGTTAGTTTTATTTAAAATATATTTACTTATTTATGAATTTTATTAATTTTACTGTAAGTGTACCTAAATATAAGATGTTTAATTTATGTTTATACAAGAATTTTTCAAATTCTCTATTTTATATGGTCTATGGCTTGCCTTGCTGAATACTTTCTCATGTTGGAGCTCATTTCAAAATTATGCAGCTTGTTCCTCAGCTTTGGTTGAAGCAATACTTCCCTGAACGTTGAACAAATATGTTTGGCTGTATTTGTACTTGTAACATATACTTGAAGTAGGGGTAACTCTATACGGAAGATATCCTTATATTGAATAGATTCAACCCATTCAATCAATTCATCCATGAAGCATTTGTTCATCGTGTCTATGCACAGATTACGTATGCAGTAAGTAGTTCAGTCAAATTAATTAGGTGAATAAATAGCCCTTTTTATTGCGTGCAAGTTTGTGTATGGCTAAAAGAATGAAAATGAATATCTACGCATGTAAAAATTTTCTATTGAAAATTGTGATTTAATCTTAGGTAAGTCACACTACAAGCAATCTATTTCCCTTTTTCTTGACAAGTTGCGTTCGGGGTGGAGATAGTTCTTACCTAGGAACAGTCATATATTGCATATAACAGTTCTATTTTGAGAAGTCGCAGACAATAGGCTGTGGCTATTGCTACCATAGGTTGAATGTAACATATATATGAGCAACATTTTTCCTTTCTTTTTTTTTTTTTTTAACAAACGTTATTTTCTCATTTAAAATTCCAATTCAAAGTCTTGGTCTCCAAGCTTGTTGACTTAAATTTTATTACCTTGTGATGCAATTTTTTTTTCCTATTTAACACTTTAGCAGCACGTGTCCCCGTGTTGCGCATATATCTAGCAGCTGGTTAATAGCTTCTATGTATACATTGAAATATTGGCCCAGTTATGTTCAGAGAAAATAATACAAACAGTAACAATAGTGTGATGGGGAAGAGGCACATGGACATGGTAAGAAGGCAACAGCTGTTGGTAGACAGTTTACTAGGGACAAGAGCTGAGGACACGCAAAGTTTAAATAAAAATCCTTAAAAATTTTCACAATAATTGTTCCTTTTCTGTCAGTTCAGGACGTAGTTAACTCGGTTGTGTTCAATACCACCTTTTCAAATAAATAAGTTGTTTTATATTGTATTGAACAATGTTTTGTTCACAATATCAACACCGATCATTACTTACCCTTGTATTTGAAGTTTGAAATCACCTATACATCATCCATCCGTCTATCTATCTATGAATATATAATATTTGGGGTGTTTAATTAATTTCGGCAACTTTTGGACACAGAAAAAAACAAGAGAATAAACAATTACTCATTTTAAATTGATCAACCATTTGAGATCTTATTTTCTCTCTCACAAATAGTGTTTTAATGGGCACTATATGTTAATTTGCACTTTTATTTATAATTTAGACTAAAAAAGTATAAGTATTATAACTACAAAGTTTTATACTTAAAGATTGTACAGAAACTTAAGAGACTTATAAAAATTTAAAAAAAGAAAAAAAAGGAGTTCGATCGAGGATCGAATTTTGGGTTGGATGATCTAAGGTGAGTTATGTTGAGTGGCGTAACCTAGTGCATCTCCTGTTTTTAATTTGACCATTAATCTTAGTGCATCTCCTGTTTTTAATTGACCATTAATCTTAATTATAAATAAATTTTTATTCTATATATAGTTTTTAATTCCCTAATCGAATTTTCACACATAATACTGATATTTCGTTTACAGAAATTACATGCCTTAGTACCAACCCTACAATAATTGCTTCTCACTATTTATGTAATCTTAGTCACAGAAAACACTGATAAAGGAAAATATGCAGAAAAACCAACAATAGAAAGAGGAATTATTCTGATACTATTCACAAAGGATGCTGAATACAATATATATTGAACCTGGGATGGTCGCCACATTCCACAACTTAACAGGTGAAAACAAATCCTAACACAATCTAACCTAATGGAAATCATTCACAAAATATAACAAACTGATAGCACAGCAACTAGCGCAGCAAAATTCTAAAAGGTGGCAGGAAACAAGTATCCTAGGAGCAGAATAAGGTGAGAAGAGAACAATCAAAAGCTTTATTCGGCTGCAACTTCCTTATTGTGTTGATGGGCTTCTATTTGTTTGGACTTATTGGGTTCTTCCTTTGATACCCCCCATAAGCTAGAGGTTGAAAAATATCTACCAACCCCAACTTGGATAGAATTGAGCTAAAAGACCTTGGTGGAAATAGCTTTGGTAAATATGTTAGCCAGTTGGTTTTGAGAAAAGACAAGCAGCAGGTGCATTAATCCAACTTGAGTCTTTTCTCTAACCAAGTGGCAATCGATATCCAAGTGCTTTGTACATTCATGAAATACGGGGTTGGCAGCAAGATGCAAAGTGCTTTGGCTATCACAATACAAGACAGCTGGACGAGAGTAAGAAACTTTCAGATCTTCCAAAAGATAGGTGAGCCATTGCAACTTACATGTGGTAGAAGTAAGGGCCCTGTATTCTACTTTAGAAGAAGACCTGGAAACTGTACTTTGTTTCTTGGTTTTCCAAGATACAAGAAAGGTGCCTAGAAAGAAATAATATTTAGTGACAGATCAGCATGAATCAAGACAACCTCCCCAATCGGTGTCACTAAAGGCAAGGAGCTGAATGGAGAATCTTTGAGGAACAATAAACCACGACCAAGACACCCTTTTAGATACTTTAGAACTCTCCTGGTTGCTCAAAAATACATCTGAGTTGGATTAGCCATGAATTGACTGAGTTGGTGGGTATCAAATGCAATGTCCAGGCGAGTAGTTATGAGATCAACTAATCACCAATAAGCTGAAACATCAGAAAAAGAGTTACCAAAATCTTGCTAAAGACATAAAGCAGAGTCCATAGGAGTAGATGAAGGCTTGGAACCCAACAAACCAGAATCATGAAGGAGATCAAAACAATATTTGTGTTGGTATAAAGAAATTCCTGCATCTGAATGGGCAACCTCTAATCCGAGAAAGTATTTAAGTACACCAAGATCCTTAATTCGAAAATGAGAGTCAAGAACATTTTTAATAGAATTCATCTCTTCAACAGAATTACTAGTCAGAACAATATCATCAACATATGTGATCGAGGCAATAAAATCAGAACTAGCAATCTTAATAAACAAATTGTGATCAGCTTGTGCTTGCTAATATCCACAAGACAAAAGTAAAAAAGATAAATTTTCAAACCATTTCTGACTAGCTTGCTTGAGATCATATAAGGATTTCAACAATTTGCAACACTGAGATAGATGAGAAGCACTTACACCTGGAGGGAGAACCATGTACACTTCTTCGAATAAATTCCTATGTAAGAAAGCATTGTTGATGTCAAGTTGTTGAATAGGCCAATGATTAACCGAAGCTAAAGTAAGCACTACCCGAATAGTTGCCATATTCACAACAGGGGAAAAAGTCTCGAAATAATTGATCCCTTCTATCTGAGCAAATCCCTTAGCAATCAGTCTTGCTTTGTAACGCTCCATGGTGCCATATGGATGACATTTGATTTTGTAGACCCATTTGATCCAATGGGTTGGACATTCAGAGGAAGATCCACAAGAACCCAAGTCTTATTCAACTCCAATGCCTTTATCTCGGTCTTCATGGCCTCACGCCAACATTGATGTTTGTTGGCTTCCTGATAACTGGATGGCTCAAACTCAATGGACAATGACATTAGATAGTGAAGATGAGGAGAAGAAAGATGACCATAGTGGAGGATAGATTAAATAGGATGCTGACAACCTAAAGACAATTGGGAATGATAATCAAAAGAGAGATTATAATAGTAATCAACAATGTGGGAAGGTTGCTTGGTTGGACGTGATGATCAACGTAGGTGGGGATAGATGGTTCTGGGTGTAGGGATCAAAGAAGGTGATAGTGACAAAGCTTTTGGTGAGTGGGGGATAAGCTTAGCGGATAGGCTACTACTGGTTTGGGCTTGGTTTGGGGAAAAGGATTGGGTTTCGGTTAGTGAGAGTTTAGAAGGGATGGAAAATGGTTTATGTGTGCTGATGGGCTCAATGTGTTTGGGATATGGTCCGATGGGCCTAGTGAAAGGGATGCTCATTGGTTTAGACTGGTGTTGAAATGGAAAATGCATCTCATGAAAAAGGATATTTTTGGAAAGGAAAATTTCTTTAGTATCTAAATAAAAAATAACATATCCTTTTATTCCATCCTGGAAATCCAAAAAAGACTACGTCTAGATCTTGGGTCAAATTTATGACAATGAGCTACATGTGATGATGCATAACATAAGCACCTAAAAACTTTAAACATTGCAAAGTATGGAGTTTGATTATACAGTTATACAAAAGCTCAAAAGAAGTTTTATTTCCAATAATAGGAGACAGAACGTGATTAATTAAATAAATGACATGTTTAATAGCATAAGATCAAAAATTATTTGGAATGTGAGATTGAAACATTAAAGCTCTTGTGACATTGAGAATATGTTGATGTTTTCTTTCAACTCCCCATTTTGTTGGGGCATTTCAACACAACTTCTTTGGTGTAAAATTCCTTTAGAAGGGAAAAAATCTTTGAATAAAAACTTAGGTCCATTATTGGACTAAACACATTTGACTTTTGTTTCAAATTGATTTTCAACAAAAGTAATGAAATTTTCTACATTTGATTGCACTTTAGCTTTGGTTGTAATAAAATAACCCAAGTGTAATGACTAAAATAATTAAGTACAGTTAGAAAATATTTGTGACCATGTATGGAAGCTTTAGAGAAAGGACCTCAAATATCCAAATGAATTAATTCAAATATTGCAGATGCTTTACTCATACTTTATGAAAAAGACAATTTTCTTTGCTTAGCCAATTGCAAACATCATATGTCTCATTGACATGCTTGGAAATAAAAGGAAATGCTTGATGTAAGATATTTAAACAATTTCCAAACAAATGTCCCAATCTTAAATGCTAAAGGTTGTGACTATTAATAGGGGTGGATATGGATGTGTTCACTAAGGGTTTATGGGATGATGGAAGACATTCCTTCTTGCTGATTTCTAGATGGTAGAGTCCTTCTTTTAATTTAGCCAATCTAATCATCTTCAAGGAGCTCACATCCTGTATGTGACAAAAATTAGTAGAAAAGGTGAGAGTGCAGGATAGAGTGGAAATCAATTTTGAAATAGAAATAAGATTAAATTTGAAATTTGGCACATAAGGGATGTTATGTAAAATGAAATTTGGAGAAAACCAAACAACCCCGGAGTATTGTGCAGTGATAGATGACCTATTAGGCAAATTAACATTGATAGATTTAATCTTAAAATATGCTTGGAACCAATTGAGAGATGAAGTAATGTGATTAGTAGCCCCTGAATCGATTATCTAGGGACTGTCATGTAGATAAACAGAAGATTGTGTATGTGTGTGTTGCCAGGAATGTGATATTTCATACATAAAACAAAGATGTTTTCGATTGGGCCAGGAACATTAGGAGTTGGCCATTTTGTGACAAATTAGAGACACTTACTTGGCTTGGTTTTAAATTGTCCACTGAGCCCAAACCATTACTAGCTTGAATGAAGGCCATCAAACTTTGATACTAGGCTGGAGTGAGATTTAACTTGGGTCCAAGAGGCTGCTTCTCTTTCCTGTCTTCACCATCTTGGTCTTATTCTCCATCAGCGATGATGTCGTTTGCAGAAACCACCCAGGAATGCAATTGTGGTAGTAAGGACGCCCATGGTAGCATGGATGTCCTAGTGGGTAGCCGTGTTTGCCATAGTAGACTTCAATAGTTTGGCCAATGCGACCACAGTAGGTGCACACTTTGTTGTAATAAGGCAACAATTTTCAGCAAAGTTAACTAAGGTACTTTGATCCTTAAGAGCGATAATGGTGCTAGGTTGCTATCTTTCATGCTATATAACCATTGAAAAGACCTTGTTTATCAATGGCAAGGAATCCATGAGAAGGACCTGAGATCACACAACTATGAAGCGCTCATCAAGTCCTTTAAGGAATCAGATGATGAAGTCTTGTTGGTGGTATGTTGCTGCTGAGCAGGAACAAGGAGTCATAGGATGATAGTTATCAAGCTCTTCCCATATTAATTTCAACATTGTGAAATAATCTATAATAGATTGAGATTCTTGCTTAAGGGTGTAAACCTTTTCTTGGAGCTCAGCAATCCTCAACAAATCACTCTGGAGAAATCGCTCCTTTAAGTCTCTCCAAATATCTGTTGAGTTGTCCCAAATAAATGACACTTTGGGCAATTGATTGAGACAGAGAATTCAGCAATCAAGACAAGATCAAAGTGTTGCAACATTCCCAAGTTGAAAACAATGGTCCTGTGGACTCAGGTGTAGGAATAGTGCCATTAAGGAAACCCATTTTATTTTTGGAGATGAGGGCCATTTTAATGGATCTTGACCAAGAATGATATTTATTTTCTGTTAATGCAGGAGTGACAATGACTGAAGAAGGACTCTCACTAGGGTGAATATAGAAGGGACTAGATGGATCTTGGGTGCCTGTTGTTGAGATATTTAAGGGTGTGCCATGAAAAGGTGACTGACCTGAAGCATTTGTGGAGGAATAAGAGGTGTGTTTGGGCATGGTGAAAAAAAAAAAAGTATGAGTAAAGCCTCACAACTAGGCTCTGATACCATCACAAAAAACACTGATAAAGGAAAATATGCAAAAAAACCAACAATTGAAAAGAAATTACTCTAATATTATTCACAAAGGATGATGAGTACAATATATATAGAACCTAGGATGGCCGCCACATTCTACAGCTCACCAAGTGAAAACAAATCCTAACATAATCTAGCCTAACAGAAATCATTCACAAAATGTAACAAACTAAAAGCACAGTAGCCAATGCAGCAAAATTCTAGAAGGTGCCAGAAAATAAGTATCTTAGGAGCAGAATAAGTTGAGAAGAGAACGTGAGAAGAGAACAATCAAAAGCTTTGTTGGGCTGCAACTTCCTTATTGTGCTGATGGGCTTCTATTTGTTTGGACTTATTGGGCTCTTCCTTTGATACTTAGAGTCTCTTCATTTTCTTGTCTTTTAAGTTACATGATCACTAACAAATGAATGTTGAGTGCAACGATGAACAAGTTATGCTTTTAAAATAAATAAAATTTCAATATTAAAAAATGTAATTTTTAAAAGGATCTTTTAATTATGAGTGTGTATTTAGAGTCTCACACAAAATCTTATAAAATATCATAATTAAACTCTAGAAAGGTTACATATAATAACTAGAAGAGTAGGCTTCTCTGAATTTAGTTTATTTCTGAAGTGAAAAAGTGATGGACATCCATCCTCACATCAAGTGTATTGTGTATGAGCCCTATTACATAATTAAATAATTTAAAAATAAATATCCCTTTATTTTCTTGGTTTTGAGGATTTTTTTTTCCAATAACATTTTTCTAATAAATTTTAAGTAATTAATATTGTGCTAATTATTAAATAATAAGGGGCTTGAGTAGGTAGTTTTCATAGATAGTAACTTCAATCATAAATATTTATTGGCACCATTATACATGACTATCCAAATCCAACACATTTTTTTTCCCTTATGTCAAAAGCATAAGCAATAACACATTTTATTTTCTTTTAATTAGTTTAGATTTTGTGGGTAAATTTTGTGTCACGTGACTACATGGAACGTGTCAAACACGCAGCAATATTAGTTTGTTTATTGTTGAATTGTCCATTGTAGAATGCAGATGTTCTTACGTATTCACATTATTTAAGAGCCTTTTACTTTGAAATGTTGAAAACATTACTCACTAGGTGATTGTGCACGTGCGTTCACGTGTTCTGCAACCCGGTCCATACAAGGAAAATAGTTCTTTTCCCGATTAAGATCTCTCTACTCTGCACTTTATTTAAATCAACTTTCAATTGAAACCAGTCAAATTCAGCATACATAAACTATAGCCTTGGGTTCATCATTTTTTTTCTTAATGAATGCTCAATATAATACTCGGGTTATTTGTTTTTCTACTTCATATTTTTAAAGTAATATATTTGGCAGCCACAGTTGGCAGTAATTTTCTTTCCCATTTAATTATTTTGACATAGATTTTTTTAAAAACTATTTTCACGTCATACATAGTTGACTTATCTTGATTCGTCAGTCAGATTTGTGAGAAAGAGGAAATATAAAAAGGTGGGTGATCATTCTAGATGATTCGTTATCTTAGCTAAGTAATTAGCTGAAGTTTTGTGCAAGAGAAAACTTCAAGAGAAGGCAGTAAAGTTACGTTGGTGATTTTTTTGCCTCTTATGTGGTTGCATCTCTTGAAGAGACTGCCTTGATTTGTGGTTGGATTATGTTAGAGGACTTTGCTATAGTTTCATTTTCACATGGTGTAATATTTTAGTTTGAGGCTCCAATCATAATTAGCGACTCCACGTAAAACGAAAAATGGAAAAAGAAACGAGCAATCTAAACGATTAGGCTCAAATTCTTCAGGGTTATTCTGAACACCTAAAAGTTGCTCCTCCGAGGATGGGTAGTAGCAGAGGGAAGCCGCAAGCAAGGATATAGTCGATAGCCAAGAGACAGATTTAGCCATTAGTGGATATAGTGAGCCTCCTTTGGGCATTGGACCGCATGTTAAGTATCATCCCGAGTCACGACGAACTAGTTTTTCTATTGATCGGACAAGGAATGAGTTTCAACAACTAAGGATGTTTTAGAAGTAGAGGAGATGGAAGTATAACAATATCATTTTCTAAGGGAGAAAATTGTATTTTAATTTAATATTTTAGGAAAGAAAAGAGTATATTTTAAAAATAAAGGAGAGAAGAGTATAATAATATATTCTCTCATAGAGGAGATTTTATTTTACTCTAAAACATAAACTTATTTCTCATTTTCTTTTTTCATTTTCTTTTTTCTTTTAGCCTTTATTTTTGCGCTTTACATTTTATCCTTTTTTTTTTAGCATTTTACCATCTTTATTTTCTTTATAGCTATCATTTACATTTAGTTGTTACTTTTCACTTCATATCATATCATATATATTTATATCTTAAAATAATATTATAACTATTCATATTCTAGATATCAAAAGTCTCACTTTAATACTTCAATTTAATAATTTTCATTTTTATCTTTTTTCAATGCTTGCATTAAATAGTTGCACAATCAATTTTATGTTTCACCACCTATTTATTGACAGCCATTTTTCTTTCTCAAAACCAAAAGTTTTCAATTTTAGAATAATTTATGCATTTCCAAAATATGTTTTTGCTTACAAATCAACTTTTTTTTTTGGTACAAAACTAAATATATTTTCAATCAAATGAATTTGGTTTGCTTGATGAGATTTCTTATTTTTTATAATTAGCATATTGATTGAAAAAACAAAAAATATAATTTTTTAAAAAAACATTTAATATATATTAATGGCTCAAATTTTTTTATAAATTCATATTTTAAGTATTTGTTAAATTCGTAGGAAAATAGAGGAAGAGAAGTGTAGGAGAAACAACTATATGTAAAGAAAAATGCTTTAATTCAATAGATACTTCAGTTAAATACTCACTGGCATTATCTATATAGTGCACATTAAGTAAATACAACTCACTTTTTTTATAATTATAGTACATATAATGAATAGAAAATAAAAAATTATAGTTTTATAGTCATTTTTTTTAAAAGTCGAAACAAATGCACCCTTATTTACATGCATCAATTCTAACATTATTTATATATATTTAATAAAATTATCAAATATTTTTACTTTTAATAATGTATAAATAAATTTCATAAATATAATTTTGCTGTATTATTTATGTAGTTTTTTTTCTTAATTTTATGTGTTTTATATCTTTACTTTGTAGTTATAACTTTAAAAAAGTAACTTAATCTAATTTAATCATATTATAGAAATAATGGTGTATATATTTTTTTCTTTGAAATATTCATATCGCTTATCACTTATTTCATAAAAAGTGGAAATATCTAAATTTATTCTGATGAAGGCAATATCTAAATTTCAACTTAATTAGTTGAAAATATGTATATCTTTATATGTTATATCATTTCAACTAATTTATTATTTTATTGGGTATTCAAAACCTTTATTATTATTAAAAAAATATATTCTTAATCAAATTATCAAATAAATTATCTTCATTATTTTAACTTAACTTGATTAACAAAACTAATTTTATAAACATATTTGGGGTGTTTTACTAAGTAAAACCAATATCTTGCTATTATTTAATTTAATTTATAAAAATTATAGTTATATGTGTTAATTTAAACTCGATAAAAAAGAATCTTTAGGACAATTTAAGTGATTTTAGCTAATTTTTAGAGACACACTCTATAATATTTTGTAATATTTTAATATACTTATATTTATATATCAGTTCAATTTATGTTGAATTAAATTTGAGACTTGATTAATTTCAAAATTATTAAAATGAACAACTATGCACAACTGTTGAATAATTATAGTACATATAAATATTATTATTACAATTTAAAATAGTTGCAACACTTATTATCTAATTGATGACCAATATATTTATGATAAATTTAATCTAATAAAGACAATATCTAAATTTTAATTTAATTAGTTTCAAAATATTTATATCTTTATATGTTATATTATTTTTAACTAATTTATTGTTTTATTAGGTAATTTACTCATATATTTTTATTCCCCAATAACTGATAACATACACATATAAAAATACATATATCCAAAGCTAAAATTATAAAAATTAATTTAATATCTTATAAAATAAAGTATTAAATAACTTTAAATTAATAGTAATTTAAAATTTGTTTCCCTGTGCAGTGCATGGATACAGTCTAGTTCGCCTTAATTTTACTTATTAACCATTAGGCATGTGCCAATCCATTACTTAGCGATCTAATTAGTTTATTTGCCTATCAAATGCTCTCTTTAATAGATTAGGAACACGCAGCTGAGGAGTAGATTCCTTCTTAGCATAATTGCCTGATACTAGTATTTTGCAACATAGTTGAGCTTAATTTGACTATTTCTTAAAATAGATTTCTAGCACATCCGCATTTAACTAAAACCCCACAAGCCTAAACAGTTATAAATATAAATCGAAGTTTGAATTTTCAACTCTTCAACTCAGTTGTCAAATGTGATTTAAAAGTCAATGGACCATCTTACCATGTGTATGAACTGCTTACTCAACACACGTTCAATGGAAGGAACACAACCATTTCTTTTGAGGAAATTGTCTTGAAAAACTGTAAAATAACATTTTTAGAGGCAACCAAATACACTATTACAAATGAGTCTAGACATATGGCCGACTTCGATCCCAAGCTCATTTGAGGTGGATTCCTTGACCCACTTCATCTTGTTAATTAGACCCAACTGTTAAAAAAAATTTGACAAAAGCACAACATTTGAAGTTTTTTTTTTTTTTTTTTGGATACATTCGAAAACAAACAAACAACCAAACTACTCCATTAAGAAAGAGACCCCCACAGCATCACCAACCAGCAATGGAAGCATCGCTGGAGAAGGGGTGGGCAATAACAAAAACTCAGAACCAATCCTGGAGCCTTGTTTTGCCAGTCAGTCAGCAGAAAAATTTCCTTCCCGCAAGGAATGATCCAACTAAACTTCCTAATCCTTTCTAAGGAGAGAGCGAAAGTCAGTAATAATGCAAGCAAGAAGGTGATGCTTGCCTACTCCATTACGAATCAAATCCACAACCAAGAGAGAATTTGAATGACAAACTAGATTTCGAACCCTCTCTCCCATGCAAGAGCTAGACCCCGCTTAATAGCTGTGAGCTCCGCGAACAAGATTGTTCACTCACCAAGGCTCCCAGAAAAACCAACGTCCCATGCCCTAGTGTCATCACGAAGCAGGCCACCAAAACCAGCGCAAGGGGGTCCCATGCAAATTCCCATCAACATTCAACTTATGATAACCCAAAGGTGGGAAATGCCACTGCACAGTCATTAACTACCTATGAATAGCTGAGGTAACCTCAAAAGCTTCTTGAATATTAGAACAAGATACCGAGACATGCATGAGGATTTTGTATATCGGCCAATTCTCCCCCCAACAACTATAGCAGACCGAGACCTCCAAATCCACCAAATAGCTGAACAAAAATGAATAACTATACCTCGTGCAAAGCATTCGAGTTCAAATGAAGACTCATGAACTAAGGATTTTGAGTAAACCCTAAGAAACCCCAAACATCAGCAGTCGAGCTGTCAAACAGGCCGCATAAGCCTGTTTAGGCTTGGCTCATTTAAGTCTGTAAAATAAATGGGCTAAACCGGCATTATGACAGCTCAACACTTTTCTTATTTTCTTTTGTTATTTAGATTTCTAAAAATTTGATTATACATAAAATACATTGATTTTGATATTAAAAACAAGAAAAAAATCTTATTCCTTACTAAAAAAAATGAGAATATATCAAATTTGATTATTAAATCATATATCTCTATCTCTGTGTGTTGGGGGGGTAACCCGTTAACTCGTGTGTGTGTGTGGGGGGGTAACCCGTTAACTCACGTGAGCTATTCTTTTTAACCAATGGGTTAAATGAGTTAGGCTGAAAATAGGTTACTTTAAACAAGTCATTATTTTTTAAGTTTAGTCCACCTATTTTTGGTTATAAATGGGTTAGTTCGATGGATTTGATCTATTTTAATAACCCTAATTGGCAAATATATATATTCTAAAAATTTTCTCAAATCTTAGTGGGGCATGTGCCCCTATCCTCTAGTGAATAGATCCGATTGGAGTGGAGTGTTGAGAAAAAAAGATTGGAGTGTTAAATTTACAAAATTTAAGAATAGCATATTTTTTATAAATCTCAAGAGGCTGGATGTAATTATCTCAAATATCAATTATAACTTGTACAGTTTAAAATAAACCAACTGTTGTAAAATAATAGTAAAAAAATAAAGGAAATGATAAAAAAAAGAGAATTATATTATTGATATTCTTTAATGTGTGATATATTGAGCATTTAAAGGGCTATTTATAGTCAAAGGGTGAGAGATATAAGATAAGATTAAATAACAAATTCTAAAGACAATGATATAGTTTATATAATCAAATCTTAATCGAATCAGGCTAAATATAAGGATATTCACATTCAAATAATATTTCATAACATTCCCCCTTGAATGTTTATCATGAATATATCTCATTAAAACCTTACTAAAAAAAAGCTCATTAGGAAAAAAAATCTTAGTGAAGGAAAAAGAGTGCTTGTCCTCATAATGGGAACTATCTTGTTAAAAATCTTATTAAGAAAAACCCAATAGAAAAAAAACCTTGATTAATTAAGGAAAAAAGAATATAGTATTTCTCCCCCTCTTAGAAGCATCATTTAATGTCTTAGAACTGACGCATTTTAATTTTGTGCACTAGTTTTCCAAAAGAATAAGTGGATAATAGCTTTGTAAATGAATTTGCTAGATTATCACTTGAATGAATTTTTTGGATATCAATCGCTCCTTGCTTAAGATCATGTAGGAAGAAAATTTTTTGATGGAATATATTCTCCCTTTAGCTTAGCTATGCATGCTACATTGTTCTTATATAAAATTGTGGGAGTTTCCTCCTTATAAGATAATCTACATGACATTTGAACATATTGATCCATTGCCCTCCACATGTAAATACCTTACTTGAGACTTGCATTTATTTGGATTTAACAAATATCCTGCATCTGCATGGCCAACTAATTATGACTTGGATTCATATGAATAATTGTATATTAATCATTCCATGGGTTATATATTTAATTCCATTTCAATGCCTCTATAGTTTGGAGAGGAAATATAGATGCTAATACACTACAGTGAATATTATATGAAGTTATGTATTATTAGCAAGATACATAATACTCCTATGGCACTAAAATACGGTAGTTTGAGACCAAAACTTCTTCATTACCTTCACGAGAACAAAATGAGCCCATTTTCACATCCAATAATCTCAAACTCATTGTGATACATAATGGATATGATTTATCCATATAATATCTCTTAAAGATTTTCTCTGTGTAAATTGATTAATAAACAAACATTTAATTCGTTAAATATTTGATCTACAAGTCGAGGCAAAATTTTGTCCTTCTAGAACTTTTTATCTCAAATTATTCCTTTAGATTTTCTATGACTACGGGGATCTCTTTAGGAGTTCCAATAATATTCAAGTCATCAATATACACAATAATTATAATGAATCCATCTATAAATTTCACAATGTAAAATAGCATAATAGATCAATGCAAAAATGTGATATACTCTATAACATGATGGATCAAAACCTTTGATATTTAACTAAACAAAAGCTTGTATAATATATATATATATTCAAGAATATAGAAACTTAAAATATGTTATAGATAAACTATCAACTCACTACTCTATTTTTCTCATTTCACTTTATCACAAATATGCATTTGTATCTAATAGGATTTACACATTTTGAGTGTTCAGACTATATGTCCAAATATTTCACATTTTTTAAGTGAGTCTAATTCAACTTGCAAGGCTTCTTTCCATCTTGACTAATCATTTTTATGTCGACATTGTTTGACAATTCTTGATTTAAGATCTTTGTTTTCATGCATAATATTTAGCACTATATTATATGCAAATATGTTGTTGACAATAATTTCTCGATAATTCCATCTTTTTCTTGTAGAGACATAGTTTATTGAGATCTCATCATTTCTAATATCTTTGACTATTTTCAGGTACATGAACATGTTCTGGCGTTTTAATCATGTCTAATATTTTGGACTGCATAGAAATACTTACTATGTCTCTATCCTTTTCATCAAGAAGAGCATCACCATTAGAATTATTTGCCTCTATAAAATCATTCACCCATCTTCTTTTTCAAGGATTTTTATTTTTGGAACCGATTGGTTTGCCATACTTCTGGCCTGTGATTGTCCAATAGAAACATTAATTAAATTGGGGCATTTTCAGCTATTATATAAGATCTAATTATTCTTTTCATATCAGGAAATGTATTTGGCAACTCATTTGCTATTCTTTGCAAATCTATAATATTTTGAACTTCTGGTTCACATTGCCTAAATGGCAAGAACGATGCATTCTAATTTACTTCCTTTTCCAGCTGTTGACTCTCTCCCTCTAATGTTGGAAATATTATTTCATCAAATTGACATTCTACAAATTAGGCATTAAAGATATCTCTCATTTGTATTTTAAGACACTTGACTGTAGAGAGAGAGAGAAAGAGATAGAAAGTCATATCTAACATATATTTCTAACTTTCTTTGGGGTCCCATTTTGGTGTGATAAGGTGGGGCAATTGAGACATATATCACACATCCAAAAATTCTTAAATTGGAAATATCTAGCTGTTGACCAAAAGCTAATTATAGGGGAAAGAATTGATAGCAACTTGTTGGCCTTATATAAATAAGTGTTGCAGCATGTAAAATAATATGCATTCAAGCAAAATTTGGGAGATTTGTTCTCATAAGTAATGGTCTAGCAACCAATTGGTGGCATTTTATAAATGATTCTAGTAGCCCATTATGTGTATAAACATAAGCAAATGAATGTTCAATATTTATATCACCGGCCATATAATAAGTATTAAAAACTTGAAAAGTAAATTCACTAGTATCATCAAGATGGATTATTTTGATTGGATTATTTGAAAATTGTGCTCTCAGTCGAATAACTTGCGTAAGTAATCTTGCAAATTCTAGATTGCGAGATGATAACAAGCACACATATGACCATCTCGTAGATGCATATATTAAAATTATAAAATATGTAAAGCGTCTACATGGTAAATGAATTAGTCCACATGTATCATTTTAAATTCCTTCTAGGAATTCAAGAGATTCAAATCCAATCTTTACTAATAATGGTTTTATAATTAGTTTACCTTGAGAACATGCAGCATAAGAAAAATCATCAGATTGAAGAATCTTCTGATTCTTCAATGAGTGCTCATATGAGCTTCAATAATTTTTAATATTATTATTGTTCCAGGATGTCCCAATTAATTATGCCAAATGATAAATTAAATCATTTGGGTTAGCAAACTTCTGGTTTACTATAATATATGATTCAATTGTATTGATATTACTGTAATATAGATCAGAAGAAAGTGCAAGTAATTTCGCTGCTACAACTTTCTTTCTTGGACCATAAATTATAATATGGATATACTTATTATTTTCCTCATTCATCATCTCAATATAATATTCATTTTGGAGAATATTTTTTAAACTCAATAAATTTCTTCAAAAAACAAAATAGAAGCTCTTCTGGGGCCTACGAATATCTTTGAAACTTAATAAGTTTCTTTAGAAAATAAAATAGTTGCTCTTGCAGAGCCTTTAATCATCTTGGTACTACAATAATGGTTTTCACACTTGCTTGTTCTATTACCAGATGAGTAAAATATATCTTATTTTTAAAAATAATGTGCATAATTGCACTAACCACAAGACATATATTTGCACTATATATCTTGATAATTTCTTCAAAGAAAATATATCAATATTAAAATTTGTACATGATAAGAAAAATAAATAAATATTGGGTGCACAAATACATGAGTGTTCAAATGTATTTCCAAAAAGAATATATGATGGACCCTAATGTTGAGTAATAACCCTAATGTTGAATAATAACACCACATAGACATATCAATGAAAGTAATCAATTATTTTGGTACCAAAAAATATTTGTACACATCAATTAAAATTCAGATCTCAAGTTATATAAACGTAATCAATTAACATAATTTTGAAGTTCAAATCTCAAGTTATATTCAAATATATTAACAACGTACATCAACAACTTTATTTAAAAGCAAAGCAACAAATTGAAATTCATAAAATCATAAACTTCAATTTAAAAGCATATCAATAACTTGAAATTTAAATATAGTAACAAAGTAAAGTTAGTTGGCCGAATTCTTTTAGTGTGCTTGATAAAAATTAGACAAATGTTTCAAAGTGTGATATGTACATGACCAATGTACTTTGATATCACAACAATAGCATTTATTTTCTTCTACTTCAATCGTGATTTTGATTGAAATTATAATCTTTGCCACTTCTAGGATTATAATTTGTTACATTCAATTCAGAAAATGAAGCAAAGCCAATTGGGTGGGTTTTATGATTTTTTATAAGTAACTCATTATTTTGTTCAACCATAATAAGACATTAAATTGATTTAAATATTTTATAAAGCCTTTTGCTCGATATTGCTGTTGCAAGAACACATTCAAAGCATGAAAAATTGAGAATATCTTTTTCTAATTAATATATCTCTATTAGTAATATGCCCCCATAATTTAAATTGGGAAGTAATTTTATAATATTGTGAAGTTGTAGTCACTTGTAGATTTAAGATCTTGCAACCGCCAATAAATCTAATTCATATATTTTCTACAAGTAACTTTAAAGATTGATGGGATCTTTTATAGTAAAATATTCAAATATTAATCCTTCATAAAAGTGACAACGAAGGAAAATTAATTCTTTTGTGCAATCCTTCAAGTATGCAACACTTTCTTATTTAATGGTGTCTTTAAGTTCTATTGAATCAAGATAGATTTTGCATAATCCTATTGGGATAGGATGACATTTTTTTATTTAATAGAGTCTCCAAAATCTATTGAATCAAAATAAATTTTTGCATGATCCTACTAGGATGTGATATGTCCTTCTTTAGCGATGTCTCCAAAATCCATTGAATCAAAAATGGATTTTACATAATCCTCCTGGGATGCGACTTTCATTATTTAATAGTGCCTTCAAGGCCCATTGAATCAAGATAAATTCTACGTGATCCTGTTAAGATGTAATGTTTCATTGTTTAAAGGTATTTTAAAGATCTATTAAGTTAATATAAATTTTAGCATCTATAATTTAAAACAAATATTTCTCCTTCAAAATATCAAAAATCACATTCAAAATTGAAAAACCCTACACTTTGTTAAAGTATCTTATCTCAAGTTTTTATGTGGATGATAGAATCTCGTGTTGATAATATATTATAAAATAATAGTAAAAAGAATAGAGGAAGAGATAAGAAAGAGAGAATTCTATTATTAATATTCTCTAAGGTATATTAAGCATCCAAAAAACTATTTATAACTAAAAGATGAGATATATAAAATACGATCAAATATAAATTTTTAAGATAATAATATAGTTTATCTAATTAAATCTTAACTAAATCAGACTAAAGATACGAATATTCACATTCAAATTATATTTCATAATATCAGCAAATCATTCAAATAACCATTGGCGGATCTTAACTAACAAGTGATGCACGGGTACATGATACTGCAAAATTGGTAGCGTATTTGTATTTGATATTGATATTCGCACAACACTGCTGCAATAATCATATTTTTGACGTGTACCTATGCTTTCTTTTATAGATATCCACCAGGCCACCACTCCGAAAGCACTGATGCTAAAAAATCTGGAGATTTGATGGATTATTGTCTTGTTCTTAAGGTCAGAACATGCATGTAAGAAGCCTTAGTAAAAGCATATAGTGGTACTTGATCTGCTAATAATAAAACCGTCAGCAAAATTGAACAATAGAACTTATTGTCAGTGCACCAGAGATTCTACAGGTTTGCACTATGCATATTTTTGGGCATTTTGTGGATTATTTGGGTCAGAAAAGAGGCTCATTCTTCAGTGCACTTCATTGACCACATAGCGTGGGGCACCATGTAATTTGATGATAAAATTATAAGGTGTATTAATATATCAATCACCTATAACATATTATAGTTATATGTAAGTTTAAGAAAATTTAAAATTATAATTAAATATATTTTAGAAATTAATTATTATATACTAATAATATAAAATTATATTGATAATATAAAATAATAATATAAAATTATTTTATATTATTAATATAATTTTATATTATCAATATATGAAAAAATATATCTTGTAAATTTAAAACATTAGATACGCTATAATCCCAAAGTACACCATACACTTGCAGTCAGCGCCCAGAAAACAGTTCCAGTGTCTTGTGTTCAAACTCCGTTGGTCCATACTTCTTTACCAAAACTTTGCCCAGCCTTAAAAATCATATGATTAGCCTTAGGAGCCCAATTTGCAAATCATGCATTCAAATGATGAACAACAGTCATATGTACGGTATTGGGCCTTATTGTAATCTGAACTTAATAGTCAGAATGAGGCTGTAGCCTGTCTAATTGAGCCCAGTCCTCTATGGCACTTATTTATTTTTTAAAATCATATTCTTATTCTCGCCCACAAAATATTTACCCTTTTCATATGGTCAAAAGACATGTCCTCTTTCACTGAACAATTCCCCCTCAGCGTCAAGTTGGCCCGGAATCATATTAATTTTATTTTCACACTTATTCTGCTTTTGAGTACATAGATTTTGACACTTTTTGTCATAGTTCTAGTCTTCTAGAGGTCTCTCCTGTGTATTTGACTTTATCGGATCTCATTGCTCTTGTCTTTTATTATTTCAAATTAATATATTGTATATCACATTCTGATTCTTGCACCATTTATATAGAATTGTACCCAACTAAGAAGATACATGAAAACAACCATACCTTAAAGCTCATTCAACCTTCTGATTGTGCTTCCTCCCACTTTCTTTTCTACATCGTGCTCGAACATTGGCCGTTAAAGGTCTCTAATATTTTGTGATTTTGCGCCATTCGCCGGAACCAGATTCTTTCTAAAAAATTCATCATTCTAGAAAACGTAGTTCTACAGAAATATTCTTGATCGTAGTGATGAATGTTGTACCCTGAATTGTGATTATAATTCTTTTAAAAAAAATGTGAGATCCTTAGAATATTGATTACCTAAGGAAAGGAAAATCAGCGATCTGACTTCACAAAATGACCCACATCACATGATACACTGCTACATATGTGTTAGATAACATCACACGTTTGACATTTTCCACCTTGATAAAATTGATAATTTTGTTTATCATCATCATCATCATTGTTGTTGTTTTTCTTTTTTTCTGATCCACAAAGTAGTATTTGCTTCCTTGTGCGGTTATTAGCGTATTGAATTACCACACAACAAGTTGGAAAATGGCTCTTAATAAGTGAGAAGAAGTAGAATAGCAAAAGAATTTCCAAACTTGCAAAGCCACCACCTTGACTATCCAGATACAATGGACATGCAACTTTTCAACATGGTCTTAGTTTCATGGTAGAACAATCTCAATTATAAACACGTGCGAAGGATGACCTGGCCAAATCACATTTTGCCAACTTGGCATATCGCTCTTTTTTTTCCAACCGTATATATATGACTCAAATTGAGCCTCACCTTACCATGCATGCAAACCAAGCAAAACAAAAAACCAACATAAAACCATGGATGAAGAAGGATCAAGAGGAAGGACCAAGGATGATGGTGGAGATGTTCGGTACCGGGGTGTGCGCCGGCGGCCGTGGGGGAAGTTCGCGGCTGAGATTCGTGACTCCACTAGGCAGGGTCAGAGGGTGTGGCTGGGAACTTTCAACACAGCGGAGGAAGCTGCTAGAGCATATGATAGAGCTGCATATGCCATGAGAGGCCCATTTGCAATCCTCAACTTCCCAAATGAATATCCAGTGTCAGCTGGTGGTGGTGGTGGTGGTGCCTCTCATTCCTCTGGTGCTTCATCATCATCCTCATCATCTACTTCAAGGCATGGAAATGTGGAAGGCAGAGAAAGGAGTGAGCAAGGGAGACAAGTGTTTGAGTTTGAGTACTTGGATGACAAATTGTTGGAGGAGCTTCTTGATTGTGAGGAGAAAAAGAAAAAGGGGCCATGAAAATTAAGCTAGTACTAATACTCCTATAATGTTGCTCAAGATGTCAAGGGTTCGAATCTTGAAGTCACCATTTTACGAAAGACTTTACCTAATCATTACTCTGACCTGAAGTTGCTTGAGCAATTTTCAAAACCAGAAAAATAATGTTGCTCAAGATAATGTTACTAGTTCTAATACTTAATTTGCAATTTTGCAAGTGTGTCCAAGTGTAATTTTTATGGTGATGAAGCATATATATCATCACCAAGTTTCTAAATTATGGTGTAAATATGCATGGTTTGTGTCTTTATGACAATGAAGGGAGCATTGAAGCAGTTGAGTGGTCGTCTCCATTCTATCCTTTGTCCTTGCTAGGAAAATTTGTGTTTCTGGTTGGTAGTGTCCCTACATGATGTTTGCTTTGGGCCCAAATTCATTATATAATGATGTATACTCTGTTTCCTCTGCAATTTTGATGATAACAGCGGTCCATTTCACAAAATTCCAAACCATAAAATATGTGCTTCATACAATGTTCGGCAGTTGCCAGTTGCCAGTTGCTGCCATAAAGTATGCAGTTAGTTTCATATATTTATACTAGAAAATTACCATTATAATTTGAACTTGATGTCAACATTCAAAACACCCACCCCCCCCCAAAAAAAATAGCAACGTTAAAGGGTCAACCGAAATTTTCAAGGTTAGAAAATTAACAAATCTATTTAAAATGAGTGTCAACGTTAAGTAGTATTTCGTTCATATTTGGAGAAGCATAAAGAGTAAAGAGAAGCACTATCAATAATATAAAAAACAAGATATATATACAATTATCACCTTGGATATATGAAAAATTTTCCAGATAAAAATATCATAGACAACCTTGTATGTCTATGATTTGTAGTATTAAATGTCATCATTTGTAGTACTATTGGAGTATCGGAGCCTCTTAGAGCTTCTACATATTTATCCACTCCTCTAAATTCGTGGTCAGAATCTCCTTCAACCACAGCAACCTTTGGAAGATTGGTCTTTTGAAGATAGTCCACAACCGTCTTATAACCAAATGGCTTGTTTGTTGTAAACAAATCTTTGAGCATTCAATATTGACCTGTATCTTATGCAATAACTACCCAAACGATAGAAATCACATTCTCACTAGCAATAGCGTCTAACCAGCATATATAGAATCAGCAGAGATTTACTACCAAAAAATATAACTAAAATCTTTGACAAAAATCATGGTGATGGTTGAATATTATAAAATAATAAATCTCACTTATTTATCTAAAGTTAAGTAACAATGTCATATCATTCTGACAATAAAATTTTGGCAATATTTCTAGTTATCTAGTATTTTTCATATAAAATCAGTTTCAACCCCATTCAGAGAAATTAAGATGGACATAATTATCACCTAGTTCATACATACAACGCATGGAAACTGAAAAATCTCCATAAAATTCAAATTAACCTTTCTTTGCCTCAACTGTTACCATTGATGCGTGTTTAGATTATCCTTGATTTTCAAACAACTTATAATTAAAGTTATACTTATGTACCCAAAAAAAAAGATTTATTTAAGAATTTAAAAAAAAAAATCCAAATATACCGCCTTCTATCCTTTGATATTTGGAAAATTTTGGTGCCTGTATTGGAATCAATCAAAGCTACCCCACTTCTGGCACAACATGGGCCTCTAGGTATAATGGTTAGCAATGTTGTAGTGGCCCAACTAAATCCATTAATCCAGTTTTTTTTGGTTAACCCATTAACGTTGATTGAGGACAAATGCAAATGGACAGCTGCTCCACCTTCACTAGTCCATTTCTGATTAAATTCATTTTTAACAAATAAAGATGACTAAATAAAAAATGAAAATATTAAATAAATTGGTACGTGTTTTGATCAAAAAACAAAGAGGCCCAACGCCCAAATGACCATACTAATTTGAACAACATTTTAGGCCCTGCACAATTTTGTTACCTTCTCAATGTTCTTCTTCCTCCTTTTTAACATAAGATTTAGGGACACCATTTTTTACACTTGTGAAATCATACATTTATGACTAAGGATTTCAGTTACATTACTGGTAAATATATTTTTGAAGAATCATATATTAATAATTAGAGATTTTAGTAATCTCAAATACAGTGAAAGTAAATTATATTGGATAGGGTAAATTATACTAATCTTCCTTAAGATTAGATAATATTATACATAATATCTCTTCATTTATAGAAACATACACTAATTTTCTAATATTTAGGTGATATTATACATAATATTTTTATATTTTGATAGAATATGACACCAAACACCTCTATAACAATAACAATGAATATACTATTATAAAGGTATGAGTTAAGACATGACAAATGAGAGGGTATTATATAATATTATCTAATTTCACAAAAGGTGAATGTAATTTACTCTTTTAGATATAAAATCTTTTTACTATACTTACTAATAGAATAAAATATTCACTTATTAACACATGGATACCTATAAGCGGATCAATTAATAACTTAATTGAAATTCACAAATATAGATACATGATTCCCTATACGTCAAATTAAAATGGTGTCCCTAAAACTGATGAACAAATTAATAGCATTGCTCTTTTGTTTAGCAAAAAGTTTCGGAGGGGAAGGATAGAGTAGCCGCCACAACCAACATGCAAAGCAGACACCACTGCCATGCTCTTCCCTAGCACCAGACATTCACTGCACTCACTCATTGCACCACTTCACTGTTAGAAATATTTAATTAGTGTAGAAAACTCTAGACACATTATAGGCATAAAATAAATTTAAGAATTATAATTAGTATAATTACACTATATGGTTTTAGTCACAAGGAATTTCAATTAAATTTCTGTTGTAAATAGAATCTTAACTCAGTTTAGTCTCTAGATATTGTGTTTAACTTTCCTAACCAAAAGTTATCTCAATTTGTTAAGAAGGATTGTGAAGTAGAAAATAACACGAGTCCCAGCTCTTCATATGAAGATGATCCAGATTATATGTCTATATTAAAGTGATTTGCTTGTAATTCAAAAAAGACATTAGTTGCTAGCACATGAAGATGATTAAAGACTGGCTTCGCTATCAGTGGCAAACCTATTACAACATAGTGGGGGTAACTTCCCCGCAGCACAGGCTTTCATAAGTTTGTAGTACTAATACTAGTAGTTTGTAATTGTCCCACTAATAATTTTATTAATTTTCTCCTTTTGTTTCAAAAACGTCTGTGTCTAGGCAAGCTATGCGATATCATTTCGATAGTGGTGTGAAAATGCTTTCACTTCAAAAATGGTGAACAAGCAGACCAAAGTAAAAATGGTGAACGAGCTAATAAGCAGAAAATAAAGCCACATCACAAGCCAAGTGGATAGCAAGAAACATTTAAATAAAAGTAACAAGAAAAGGCCTTTTTTTTTTTTTTCAATAATTGAAAACGCTCAGAGACTTCCACCAGGGAAGGAGCCACAAGGTACATAGTCCAGCAACTTCAAGACAACAAAACCAGAAAACAGACAATGGACAATACTCAAAACAAAGACAAAGCATCTACTAATGAAAAAGATAGCACACCCATGTATAGATCGAAGTAATTCTTCCATCTACTTAGTATCTTTTCCTGGCACCTGCATCATTCTTCCATGATCTAACCCCGTTCAAGTTGTAAATCAGTTTCTGCTATATTTGTGAAGTGTATAAAAATTAGGTTGGGTGATTATATAAATATATAAATGGTGAATAATTATTTTAATTAACTCATTTAATTAGAATCTCTGTGATATGCATGTCATGTAACCTCTTCTTGATGCAAAATTACCCGTTATAATTTGCACGACAATTTATTTCCCTGTTTACCGTTTTCAACCAGAACCTCAATTTGTTTGCATCTTGTTAAGCCCTTTCGATAGAAAAGTTCTTGAGCAATTTTAGAGTACTACACTCAACATTTGAGATTTTGCCTTAATTTTATAATATAATATTATAAATTTAATCTAATAACATATATCTCTATGCTCTCTACGATTTTAATGACTTGGATAGTATATTCTATGAATAAATAAAAATTTCTCCATTCCATGGGAGTATATGAAAGTGTGATTTTTCATTTTTGGGTTTAAACTCTCATCGTTTTCCTAGATCTAAAACCATGTCTTTTGCTATGAAAATAAAGTGTAACACTAATTACAATTAATTAATTATAGTTTACCCGAAAGCTGACATATTATATGGGATGATGAGAAAAAAAAAGTTACTCGCTTGCATAAACACAAAAGCAAATGAAATGCAACAATATAGATAAGGAGGCAACAAAAAGGCAAATGACGTGGATGCATACGCATATTGCGTATATAGTCATAATTTCTTGGATTGAAGTCCAGCGTCACGGGCAGGAAAGAATTTAGCTTTAGCCATAGTAATATCTAGTTGAGAGTTCAAACTAAAACTCTTGATATATCCTTGCTTCTTTACTTTACAGAAAAATATGTCACGTGTGCCTACATAAGACCAAGATAGGGCGCAAGGGATTGTACTGGTAAAGATTAGAAGGGCACAAGCCATTTCTTTTTCTATTTTTTATCCTTTTGACTGGTTGGTAGTTGTCATTACAGGAGAAAATGACGGAGCCAATTGCTGATATAATGTAGTCAATTGCAGCACCTTTTGGAATTGGGTCGCTGTTTTTCTTCTTCTTATTCGCAATTTATTATAATTTCCACTTTTGACAATGATTATATTTCTTCTCTTATTCTTAGTTTAGTATAATTTCAACTTTTGACAATATAAAGAAATACTGCTGTGAACAACAAAACAAGGCAGGGACGGATTTCTTAGTCTAATTCTAACTAATTGATGCTAAGCAAAATTTGCCTACTCTCATAGAATCTACGTTACAATGTCCTAAGAAAAGTTGAATTCTGCATGAGAATTGAGAAAATATTCAATTGCTATTATTAGATTATGTCCAAAATTGTTTGGTGAGGTGGGTGGCGCTAACTTGTGAGCCCTATCCCTAGGTGAAGGAACATTCAGAATTCTTCGTAAATAATAATTTATATTTATATAAATTTAAGTAAACATTTTTTTTACTATATATCATCTAATTTTATAATAATATTATTATATCATTAAAAATATCTAACTTTTATAATAATAATTTCATAAATTATACATATGATAATATATGATTAATTAATAATATTTAAAATTTTATATCAACAGTAAATTAAAATTAAACTCATTATACATATAATGTAAAATATAAATGATGTGTGTTTAGCAAAATCGAAGACTTAATTAGTGTTATGTGATACTGTGATAGCTTATAAACGAACATATGATTCGAGTAGTATGAACAACTATGAATTTTTAGGCTTGTTTGTGATTGTAACACGGAAAGTATTGAAATATGGAAGACCGAAGAATATCAAAATTGGGAGAAAAATGACACCTAGATGTGTCCTGACTCTGCCTTTGACTCTTCTCTATAATTGATGATATGTAAATGCTATTAGGTAATAACATTGTCCTATTGTGGGAATTGAAATTAAAGGATCAAAATTTAACTTAATTTCATGCATCTACCAGGAAAAATAAAAAATAAAAAGTGGAAAAAAAATTACACGCAGGAATGTTCCGTCAAGTTTTACTTACTCCTCACGTATTATACTCTCCAAGTTATGGTATCTTTTGTGTTTGTCTTCGTAGTGAAAATATTTAGTAATTGATAATCTTTTGATAAAAATAAAATTATATTAGAAAAAAATTTATATCAAATTTTTTATATCCATTCTTGAAAAGAATATATAATTTTAATTTTTAAGCTATTCATTTCAAAAAAAATATATTTACATATCATTATTTGATTTAAAAATTGACTAAAATAAATATAAGAAACTTGATTCAAGCCTTGTCATTTATATTATTATATAATTCAAAGTGCAGACTCTATTTATTTATTGAAAACTTCTATAGAAAGCCCGATAACATAAGCGTCCGGGTGAACCGGTAAATACAATATATTTTCTAGGTTTTTTTTTTTTTTCCAGGAGAGAGAGCGAGGGGGGGGGGGGAATTAAATATAGTATATATTTCACAATGAAATTTTATCATCAGAATAGCAACAATCCTCGAGTGTTAAAATGCTGCAGTGATAACATTCTGCTTACTTATTTCTTTATAAATTCTATGTATTTTTTAGTTTTATAAGCACCCTTAGTTTCATTCATGATTAATTGTTTTTTTTAGGTGCATCCAAACAAAAAATTAAATTATAATAAGTTGTGGTCAAAATTCAAGCTAATATCGATCAATTAATTTTCTTTATTCAAATCATTGACATTAAAGCTATTCTTTAATCCGTATGATATATTACAGCACTTTTAGTATAGGTTGTGGATTCTCGTCAATCTATGTGAGCATAAAGTTATCTCCACCACCCCATCAGATAGACCATGACAAAAAAAAGTGCTGTAAACATGAACAGAAACTCATTGTTACTAATGGCTCAAACTATACATGCATATAGTGTCCTAAAATCCATGATTCTCGCTCGTAGTGGAATATGTATAAAATAAGATTTTGCCTAGTTGCATATTGATGAGAAAGATTTGTACCCTCTCCACGTGGGTTTTGTTCCAGTTAATTCATAGCAAAAACATAGGCATAGTCGAAGAATCGAATTTATACACTTCCATATCCAACAGAGAACCTTCTGCGAAACAAATCTTGGTCAATGTAACGTTCCTAGATTGAGATAGAGAACAAAAATCACTATAGTTTTCCTAAGACGTGGCACATTTTCACCACGTAGGCTATCTATAAAAGCATCTAGGCAATCATAAAACTCACAGTACAAAAATTAGGAAGCAACAAAAGAACAAGGGTAGGTCTCAAAACCCTTGTTAAAAAAAAAAAAAAACAAGTCGATTAATTAGCTCTCGCACGCACACACATATGGAGGACCACCACAAAGGGAAGCAGGGCAAGGAGGAGAAGGTGAGGGAAGAGGTCCGGTACCGAGGGGTCCGCCGGCGGCCATGGGGGAAGTACGCGGCGGAGATAAGAGATCCATCAAAGCAAGGGACAAGGCTGTGGCTGGGGACATTTGACACTGCTGAGGAAGCAGCTAGAGCTTATGACCGTGCAGCCTTTAACTTGAGGGGTCATCTTGCAATTCTCAACTTTCCTAATGAGTACTATTCTCAAATAAGGGGTTCACCACCATATCCACCCTATTTAGCATCATCCTCCTCTTCTTCTTCTTCATCTTCTTCTTCCTCTCAATATCATCATGCTAGTGGCAGTTCTAGTAATTCTGGTCCCCACCAGAGGCATGTTTTTGAGATCGAGTACTATGATGATAAGCTGTTGGAGGATCTTCTTGAGTCAGAGGAGCAGAAGAAGAAAAAGAAGGGAGATTGAGTACTGAACCATTAATTTCTCTTGTGCTCTTTCTTTTTCCTTTTGTTGCTACTTAACATTAGTAACTAAATCTCTCTTCATCAGATCCAAAATCAACAAAAAATTATCAGTGTTTACCACAAGTACCCCTTAATGAAAAGAGTTATAACAAATTCTAAGTACGTATAGTGCCTTTGAGTTAAGATTGATGTTGGGAAGTTTAGAACTTCTGTCCAATCCTGTGTGCTAGTACTCATATATGTCTATTGTGTACAGGATGATTAAGAATCAATTATGTGGTTTTATGTTATCTCCGAAAGCGCATTGCACTAGCATTTCTTATGCTAATGAATTGCATCTGTTATGTATCTAGACGAAAAAAGGATAGGGGTAAAGGGTGAAGAAAAGAGTTAATGAGAAAATTGATTGTTCCACTAATAAACATACATAAGGATAATATAAGATGCTTCCTTTCAGAAACATCAACGAATAAACTGAAAATTAAAATATTATATAGAACAAAAAATTGAACTTAGAAGAGAATTATGAACCAAATTTGGTATTTGGCACTCAAAGTTTCCAATTGAAACTAAAATTGTGTCATGCTTGTCCAAGTGTTGATTTTTGAAGCTACTGCATGCATATATGTGTGTTTCTGGATTAACATTCTTTAAATGAGAGGTTATTCATTCTTCAAATTATTTTGGTGGGATCTATACAAAATAAAAATTATTGATTTAAAGATGAATAATTACTTAATTTCTCCCTTTATAACTACCTTAACTTTAGAGGATTTAAATCTAGTCTTTAATACGCTGATTGTATTTGTGAAAATAAGACAATGAAACTAATAACTACCATAATCGTGCAAAATTATGATTATGTTTTGAGGTCTCTACACAGCCTTCCCTTTTGTATATTCTAAAATTCTTTACGCCAAATATGAGTTCTTAATTGGAGCACGAAAAGATCAACAAAGTGAAGTCCTTAACCATTTCATAATGCTTTTGAGCAACTCTTGTTTTTCCTGTTTCATGTATTTATGAGGGCAGGTGTTTGTGTGTCTTTGTTTTTCCCCCTTAATCGGCCTTTCCATTTGGATGTGTGTACAGCAGGATGTACGGAAGTGTGTCTCCAGGTTCTTAAGACGCGTCTTTGGGGTTGCGAATTAGGAATGAAAATAAATTAGGTTACACTGCAATTTAACTTAAATGAATTTGACCTATATTTTAAAGGTGTAGTCTGAACTCAGTTCATTACCTAATATAAACCATTTTTGAAGGTTTAACCTGATTTTTTTATAAGTTTAATCTAACCTAAAAGCTTATCTAAGGACATATTTGATAACAAAATGTTTAAATAATTCAAAAAGCTTTTAAATAGGTAAAAATATTATTTGAATAAGTCAAAAAACCTATTTCTAAATAGGACAAAAGACTTTTAAACAAGTCAAAAAGCCTATTTAACAATTCTCACTCCTTGCACCTATAATAATAAGGGTTAATTGTATTTTACCTTTTTACATTATAAGTCATATGTATTTTAGATTGAATATATATTTAATATATATTTTATCCAAACTAAGTATACTATACCTCTTGAACTTTGGGTTATGTACAAATTGACTCCATAAACTTTTTTTAATATGCAATCTAATACCTTGTATTTTCTTGAATGTGTGATATTTTTATTAATAATTGATTGAAAAAATTAACAATTTGGGTAAAATATATATTCAAAAAAATATGGGGAGTCGATTTATATATTTTTAAAATATAGATACTAAAGTGTACATGACCTATAATATAAGGAGTAAAATACAATTATAACCCTAATAATAATAATAATAATAATAATAATAATAATAATATAGTATATAAACAAGTTAACCTGTCATGCCTTAAAAAGTCTTGACTTGACTTAATTTATTTACTAAATAGGTAAGATCAGGCCAAAGGCTTATAATAGATTGTCTGATTTATTTTCACCTCCCTCCGTGGATATATTTTCCTTTTATGTTTTGATTGTTTCCCTTTTTTTTTTCCGCTTAAATTTGACCAATTTAAGATAAACTTCAATTTTATTTCATTTTGTTGTAAAACCACGATATATTGTAATAGATTTGATATAAATGAATTGGTTATTCTATTAATCTTCATTCCAAAATAAGGGTATAAAGTTATGTAATCTTCTTATTAATGTTGCTTTCTTGAGATTTGATCTCGCGTCCTGATATTAGAGGTCAAAATTGTTTACAATTTGATCCAATTCTTGTTGAAATAAATATCTAGTTTTAATTTTTTTAGTGTGTTGAGAGGCAAATCTTATGCTCTTTGTACCAGTTTTGAGGTTATTATAGTCATTTTGGTGGATGTAATTTCATTTTAACGTCGGAAATTTTGATGAGCACTGATAAATAATACGAAAAAAGTTTTGATAAATGCAGTACGAAGCCAAATGGTAAGATGTGAGTGGAAGTAAAAGACAAACTGATGAAAATAAACCAGAGGAGAGAGAAATGACAGATAAGATACAAGTATCGTACAACTTGCACGAATTGAAATTCATACCAAACATCATCTTCCAATTCTGATATGGGTTCGAAGAAGTAGACATGTGGATAACAAAAAATAATTCCGCGCTAGAATAAAAAAAACTTTATTAATGAATAGACTCACAAACATACTTTCTTAAAGTTTTGAGTTTAGATTCCATAAAAACATATATCTGTAGCAGTAGATAACTGATTTTCTTAACTAGAAATCTCACCATACCTAAAGAAGTGTAAATTGGGTTCTTCTTTTTTTGCCCCTGGAGATATATGGATGCTCCAAAATCATGTTCTCTTATCATCAAGGTGTTAGACTAAGATGGAAAAATATAGGACATTTTCGCGTATTTCTCACCATTTTATAGTTTTTGTTCTTTTTTATGGATTTTTTTTTTTTTTTTTTGTTTCTATGAGTTAAGTCAGTTTTATTATATTCCACCATGAAATGTGAAATGTTGGACTGTCTCCCTTTATATATTCTTGTTGCCTGGGTTTTTCTGAGTGCGTTATTTAATAAGATTTTATATCTTTACACGGAAAAGATAGAGAAGACTTGATTCTTTAGTCAAATCCATTGAAAGAAACAAAGGCATGAATTGCTGATATAGTTGAAAGGAAGAAAAATTCTTACCTACGTTTGGTTCGTGTAATGAGGGAGGGGAAAACTATATTGAGAATAAGGTATCAATTTTATTGTCACTTATGTCATTTTTTATTTTACTTCTACTTTAGGTTCAGCGTATCAAGCATCGAAATGAATTTGAGCAGTCATTTTATGTGTGATCATACCAAACATGTTGAAGATAAACGAAAATTCCATTTTATTCCACTACGTTATCATTCATTTTATTAGTAATTCATATTATGCAGAGTGAGAAACAAACAAAAGTTGATAATAACAAATGTATCAATACAGCCATTATTTAGTACACTATCTTATATTCACATCTTGAAAGATGAACGTAAGCTATCAATTAATTGATTCAAGTCTTTCAGTATTTATTTCTTTTAATTAAAGTTTTGGATTGCAATTTTATAGATGGAAAAAATTAACACAATGAGAGATTTACCTATATACATAATAGACTAACTCAACTCAAATCAAAATAATTAGAGTCTAGTGGACTCAGTCTATTGATAATTTTTCCACCCGGGGGAGGGGGGGATGAATGTAAGGTGGGAAAGAATAATATTACTACTTAATTAGTTGGCCAAAGTATTTTGTAAAGACTTTTCACAAATTAAAAATAGACTATAAAGCAACTTAATTAATTACTGATACAAATGTCTGAGTAGTATGGTGAAAATTCGCATATGCATTTCTGAATTGATCAATGAATAAATATTTATGTTGTTCTATAAACTTAAGCATGAAATCACAATTAATTATTAGTTTTTGTACAAGAAATTATAGAAATAAAATTTTCTAAATTGGAAATGAATTGATAAAAAGATTTTAGCTAGCTTGAAATTATAATTAATAGTGTAGCAATTAATCAATGAATTGATTGTTAAATCAATTTATAATACAAAATGCGTCGGGAAATATGAAACTTTTTCAATCAAAGAAGAATGTTAGAATTAGTATTCAACTACAGCCAGTTTATTCTATTTTGTCACTTTCGAGAATTTTTTTTTGTCTATAATATTTGTCATTATCAAATAATAATGAAGAATTTATAGTTAATTTTATAAATTTATCCTTCACACTTTATAGTTAATTAAAAAACATAGTATAACATTGATAGAGTAATATAATTAGATATTGAAAATTAAGTAAAGGTACTTTATTAAAAAAATTCATGAATGAGTCTTAATTTCATGTTTCTTAACTCTTCTACATATTGTGAAAGTTGTAAAATAAAGTGGCCTCAAGTGAATAATTTATTCGTCCTCTGTTTCACTATGTTAGTCCATTTAGGATTTTTTTTCATGTTTCAAATTATTTATCCATTTTAAATATCAAGAAATTATTAATAATTCTTTTATTTTTTTAATATGTGTGTTAATCCTAAATGTGGACATAAACATATTGTGTTATAATTTCTTTTGTTTTTTTTTTTTTTTTGGTAAGATAAGGTTATATCATTGGCTAGCTTTTATGTCAATTGAAATTAAGTACAACGCCAACATTGACCTAAACATGGAGTGAATGTAGAGAACACACATATAAAGGCTGATTTTTCAATATTATGATTTATGTTTATGATGATTTAATTATACATCCTCCAATAAGGACCGGTATGAGCTGAGTTGAGTGGGTTTTGTTGTGTTTTCGTACTCAATCAGTCCGAGACAGCACTAGATTAAGTTGGGCATGGGTTCATGAAGTTCTTTTCTTCCACTCATCCCATGCATATGTGTGCTGAACTTGTGAGTTTAATATATCCCCCCCCCCCTTCTCTCTTTTCCAAAACAAAAAAATCACTTGTTAAAATAAAAATATATAAAAAGTCATTGGAAAGTAATACCCTATTATCACTTAGATTATAGTTTTAGCTATTAAAATGTATAAAAATTAAGTCAACTTCTGACAAGGCTAAATTTAGAGTCACCCCGTTCAACTTTTTCCTGTGTTTGATTTACCCCTGAACAAATTTGCATAGCATTTCAAACCACTATATTTATATCAGTTCCTAATAATATCTTGGTAGGCAATTGGCCTAATTTATAAGTTTGATAAGGTAATTCCCCTATTGATTAGTATATGAGGTAAATGACACAAAAAACAGAAAAGCTGAATGATGTAATTGGGAATCTGGCTTTTCAGATGATAATACATTTTATACTAAAAATGAAAAGATAATAATATCTTCCTCCAAAATGACAATGAAACAACCTTTAAGACCAACTTGATAAATATAATGGTTTGGTATCTTTATATATGCTTTAGATAAGTGCCATCAATGCTGTTGACGAGATTTAGTTGTCCAATTAATAAGGATCAAAGTACTTTGCCTGCAAAGTTAATTCTCATTGAGTGACTATAATAGCATGCTAACTTTTGGAATACTTAAGATTATAAGGAAAAAAAAAATAGTTTCTACCAATGCATGAGCAATTACTAATCTTGATATATGAAACTTTTAAATTTTAAATACATAAACTATTTAAGAGCACTTGGAACGCTTTCGGCTTCAGTCTTTTGACCACGTATGATCTTAGTGAAAGAAACTCACTATTTGAGATTAGCAGAGAACAAAGAATATATATCAGTTGCCGATATGATGTACTTGAAAGGAGAGACCAACTTCTATTCAAAGATCTTCCAGGCCTTGGAAAGACATGTGGAATATAGCATTTTTTCAAATATACTCTCATATTGCCATAACAAACGCTTGATTGAGATCAGAAATGGAAAACGAACATTTCCATTTTTTGCAGATATTCTGGATCTTCTTAATACATTTTGGCCACAAAAGATAAAAAGTAATTACATTTGTCACACATATATCATGTAAACGAAATATATATTTATTTCAGATGCAAGATGTATGAGATTTAAGATTTGCATTTGTCGATAGTGCGTTCAGAAACATATGTTCAATCCATTGATTCGAAAGACAAATTTTCAAAGCATGTTAAATATGCTTACAGGATCTATCAACTTTTAGTCATTGAAGACGGAGAGATGCCAATATAAAGGATCATTTAGTTAAAGTATTATTATTGATTACTAATCCAAATCCAAAAACATCATGTCGATCTTAACTTATCAAATGAGGTAATAATATATATAAACCAAATGGAAATTGGGTCTAGTGGAAGCAAGGAATCAATCATTTATATGTGGTGATCCACGATTCAAATTTCAGTTAAGAAAGAAGCTCATATTTAGTATTTAACTGTATTTTAAATAAAATTACTTCCAATAAAATATCTATTTGGAAAAAAGTAAGAGCTTTGACAATTTTTTTAACTCCAAATGTTGTTTAGAAAAATTTCGAAAAGTTCTATATATGTTTACTTTCATTTTCAAATGATAATAAATATGTAAGATTATAATTGTAATATGGAATTTATAAAAAGAAAATTATTTTTTATATTTAACTAATTTTTGACATGTCTGCTACAAAAAAATTAAGGTTAGCATTTATATATTATAAGGGTAGAGTTCTCACAACTTTATTATTGTATTTTTTTATTTACAAGACTTGAATTTAAAATCTTGTTTAAGAGGAATAATTACTGAATCAATGAACCAACCGAACTTTAGTTGTATAATGTAATTTTAACTATAAATAACTTAATATTAAAATTATTTGTAAAATCTTTATTAAATAAGAAGTATTTGAAATCATAGATTTTTCTTCTAATCAAAAAGAGAAAACAGCATCAGCCCCCTAAACTTTCACTCCTTTGCAAATAGCCATGGAAAAATGAGAGATGCCAATATATAGGATCATTTGCCCAAAAAAATCACCACTGGGTACTACATCTTTCAATTGAATCCTTAACCTTTCATTTACTTGCAAATAACTATCACCACTAATTGTTAAATATCCTAGTTAATTAAATTCTTAAATTACAGTCTTTCTCATAATTAATTGTACCTTCTGTTCAATTTGCCTGAGCTCATTAATAGAGCACTCTTGGTGAATCTTGTGACAAGATTTATGAGTGTCACTTGTCAAAATCACTACTATTATTATTATTATTATTTTTTGGTTTTTTCTTTGTTTTTCATTTAATATTGCTAAAAAATATATTAATATATTCTTAAAAAATAAAATAGATTTTGAAAACATATTTAATCTGATTGGTTCAATAGCGATCTTTGCTCGTTTGATTTTGAAGATGAGTACATGACTATTCTAATCTATTTTCATAATATGTTTTTTTTTAATATGATAAAATGTTTTTAAGCAATATTAGATGAGATAGAAAAAAGAGAAAATAAAAAATAACAAAAAAGATTTTGACATATGACACTCATAAATCTTGTGATGTCGTTCGATAACAATGCTTTGTTAATAAGCTCAATAAAATTGAATATATAGTAGGCCAAATTATGAAAATTATTGTATTTTAAGGATGGTAGTTATTTGCAAGTAAGTGAAAGTTTAAGAATTCAATTAAAAGATTTAATAGTTACTAGTGACTATTTGAATATAAGTGAAAGCTTTGGGAATCATATATATATATATATATATAATGACTGTTAATAGCATATTAGAAGACCTAAAAGTGAATTCAAAGTTACATTTTATTAAAATTAAGAAACTTAAAAAGTATATTTTTCTATCGACAGGGATTCAGTTTAGTGGAAGGAGTTAGTCACTCATAACATAGCGAATCTCAGTTCGAATCCTAACTGGAAGAGGTACCCATATTTAATTTTCGATTATGCCTCAAATAAGATTGTTTTTGACAGATGATACCTATAAGAAATTATAAAAATATATATTATTCTAATATGAAAAGTAACAATTAAGATGTTAATGAGTAAATTTGGTAAAGAAAAAAAATTAACGATGTATATTTAGAGTAATTACAAATATGCATGCCTCTTGATATTAGCGTTCATTATATTAACATCTCCCTAACATGCCCTTGTTTTATTTACTGTTTGAACACTATTTTTTTTAATAATGATTGATAAGAAAGCCAGAGGAAACAAAAAAGTATAATTTTTAGATAAAAAGAATTTGTCAATAATGAATCCTGCCATTGAAAGAAGTAACCATATATGTTGGGTTGAACCATCAAATTTCGTTATCTAAATTAGGGGTTCTGATTCGACCCAATAACCCGTCCCAACTTGAAGTTTTTTAGGCCAAGTTTGGGTCATAAAATATGATCCAAATCACTTTTTGGCCTTGTTTGAGTCATATTTTGGGTTAATAGAACCAAGTCCGAAGTTAAATACTTTTTTAAAAATTATATTTCCTTTAAAAAATATGTTAATGTTTAATTATAAGATTTTTGTGCTTTAATTAATACATTTTATATAGCATAATATTAGTTTTATATTGATATAATTTGTTTTGAAATATATATTATAGAACATTACTTGAATTTTGTTTTTTACTAAAATTTCATCATTTTACTATAAATAGTGCTACGTCTTTATATGTTTCTTGAATGCCTAGTTGACCCAGTTTAACCTGATCATTAGTCGAGTTATCATCGGATCGAATTTGGGTTAAAAGAAATGAGTAGTTAAAAAGTTGGATTGGATTCGGATCCGATTTAACCAAGCCCAACCGTCCCTTATGCACCCGTATCTAAAATTTATTAGACCTCAACTAACATTGTCTAAGATAGGTCAACATACTATGAAATAAAATTTTTTCAGCATTAGTTTTCTCTATTCACAAAACTCAAACTTAAAATCTTGTTTAAAAAAATAAGTACCAAATTATTTTAATTAACCAAATATTGTATTATACACACATAGATGCACACAAAGGGGGAGAGAGAGAGAGAGAAAAAAAGAGAGATTGTTGGATAGGTTAACTATATTTTATGTATGGCTTTTTTTTAAATGTTTATCACTTAAAAGAAAAACCTATATTTTAAAACTAAAGTATTTATAATAATTAAAAAATATGTGTTAATATTAGAAACCTATCTAAAATATTTTCTAAAAATTTAAGTGTAAAAGTTTGTATATTACATTTATAATTGTTTTCTTCAACAAAAAAAAAAAAAAGAAAAGAAGAGAATATACCTCTATTATATTTAGAAACAGTCCCTAAAAACCCTGATAATCGTAACATTGTACGTGGACTATAAGGGTCTTAGTGACATGAATAGCATAATGTGTTTATTGGCACTTGATCCTAATATGTGGATCATGTGCATAATATATTTCTATTCAAGTTAGAATTTGAAACTAAATTTCCACTAAAAAAATAGATGAGATAATTTAGGTAATATTTGACGTAGATTCAACTTTCTATTTACTCATGGAATTCAGATCTTCTAAGGGACCACCTTGACTTCTTTCTTATCAAGAATTCATATATTCTTTATCCGAATATAGATAATTATCTCTTGAATATAGATTTGACCTAAATAGGAAAGGAAAAGCGGATCACCTAATAATGTATCTTTCCAAACCAAAGTTTAGTGATAGATGTGCTATTATCTAATCACTATATGCATAGTATACTTCTATTCGAGTCAGACTTTGAAATTAAATTTCAACTGAGAAAAATAGATGAGATGATTTAGATAATATTTGATGTAGATTCAACTTTTTATTTAGTCATGGAATTCAGATGGTTTGAGGGGCCACCTTGGCTCCTTTCTTACAAAAGAATTCATGTATTCTTTATTCGAATATGGATAATTATCTCTCGATACAGCCTAAATAGAAAAGAAAAAATAGATCACCTAATAATGTATCTTTCCATATCAAAGTTCAGTGATAGATGTGTTGTTATTTGATCACTATTATATGTATAGTATACCTCTATTCAAGTTGGACTTTGACACTAAATTTCTACTAAGAAAAATAGATGGGGAGACCATTTAGATAATATTTAATATAGATCTAACTTTCTATTTACTCATAGAATTCTGGTGGTTTGAGAGACCACGTTGGCTCCTTTCTTATCAAAGAATTCATATATTCTCTATTTGAATATGGATAATTATCTCTTGAATGTAGATTCGGCCTAAATAAAAAAAAAATGGATAACCTAGGAACATATCTTTCCATGCCAAAGTTTGGTGATAGATGTGCTGTTATTTGATCACTTGCTTAAAACTCCATGGAAATAAAAATGCTCAAAACTTTGTCCGAATCATATCAAATATCATTTTCGCATGAGATCTAATCTTTTAAAGTAACCCCATCATGAAAACAATTGGTTATTAATTATAATTAATTATATGTTATGATATGATTCCTCCATGTGCATGGATAAGTTACGATGTAATATTCCTTACTAGAATTTGTTGTACGGTATTGCCATCTGTTTCAATTACCACGTCATAGCATTACATGTAGAGTGAAAATATTCAGTAGTTAAAGACAGTAAATTACATAGATATCACTGACGAAAAGAGACAAGGTTTTATACATTTATTAGGTTTTGTCTTAAATGCACTTTATAAAATATGGTGCATGATACAGCTGGTGGTGTAGTATACACCTATTTTTAGCTACATTAAAAAAATGTAGCTAAATAAAAATCAAAATGTTGTTAAATGACAATGAAAATGTGCCTAAATGACCTCCACCTCATCTCCTTCCTCTCCCTCTACCATTCCACCTCAAGTAGCTCCCCCTCCATGTCCGACCACCTCAAAGACCCTATCGCAAAACCAAACCTTTGTACATTGATTCTGGAAAGCCAACGAAATCCTCTTATCACAAAACCATAGTCTTCACCACCAAAAACCAACCGCCGCCACCATCACTTCCACAAATCCACCGTAAAAAATGGACCACCACCATTTTGCGATGCCGGGAATGACTTCATGCTCGACTTGATCACCACTACCGACGACACCACCTTCATGTCATGGTGGACCTCGAACTCAAAGTACATGGTGTGGAAGCTGTGACTGCCGCTGCATTCCTTTCCTGGTGTTGCCTGGATTGTCGACGGTGAGGTCGCCAATTTTGGTGCCTTTTTTAGTGCTCCTCCGTGGCATCATTTCAAGTTCAAGGTGGCACCTTTCTGTCTGCCAATGCCTTCGCCAGTTCTAGTGACAGTGGGTCTCCGCCTTGGTTTCATGCCCCTTTCCGTGTTTTTCATCACCTTCCAATAGTATCATGAAGCCGGTCACCAGCTAGTAGATCTTGTTGCTGGCGGAGGAGGATGACTTTCCCTTTTCAATGTTGGTGAGCACAAAGCCAGACGCAACAGCCACTGTCGGCCACCAATGAGGGAGTGGGAGTTGAGGTGAGAGGGACCATGGTGTGGATCAGTCACCACTTGCAATCCGCACCATTCAATATTAATAAAGTCATATCAGTGGTGTGGATGAGTCCAGGACTATGGTGCACCATTTTTTTTCTTAAATGGTGCATCAAGCATCTTAGTTTATGAGGTGCATAGGAGCAAGCACCCCTATATATTATACCTTTCTTCTTGTTTCACGAATTCATGACTGTTTTCTGGTTATCCTATGAATGGAAAATAGGATCAGGTTATAGGTCTTAACAGAGAGCACTATACTATATTTCTTTATAACAAGTTAAGAAGAAATTTTTTTCTTTTCAATTACCCATGTCTAGAATTCATAACCGGATGTGTCGTCCGTAATGCGATTATTTTGAAGACGAGGATCATGATTATGATTCAAACCAAATCTATTAATCTACTAATCTACTTCTACTAATTTTAATATTTTAGACTCATAACAAAGAAACTAAATCTACGTGTCAATTTCTCATGAGTTTGCTAATAATTTATTAAATTTATTTTTATTTATTAAAAATTTAAATAATTTCATAAATTAATTAGAAGTAATATATTGTCTTGATTATCTCTTTTAATAAATCCTTTTAAATAATATTATACTAAAATATCTCTCTATCATTTTATTTGATTCACACATGAATTTTTAAAATAACTTTAAATAAAATTCAAATTTCATTATTCAGTCCATGTTTAATGTAATGAATATCTTCTTCCTCTCTAAATCTATATTTAATAAAAAAAAATTAGAATCGTAATTTTGTTTCATCTACAAAATAAGTTCAAAATCAACCCAAAAAAGATAAGTCTCATCTGGAATCTAGAATCGTTATGTAAAAATTATTCTAACATTAATTTTGTCCCATCTATAAAATAAGTTCTAAATCAATCAAATATAAATTAGAACCATAATTTTATTTTAATTCTGAAATTCAATGGAACGCAAATGTTTGGAATAATTTATTTTCAATTTCTTTGCTTTTCACATGCTCATCTCACTTGTGATATAAACCAATTATTTTCTTTATCTTTTATTTTAAGAAAAATAGCTAGCATTCTCAACACTTCTAGCAACTGGATCCAAAAAAAAAAAAAAAAAAAGGTCTCTCTCTCTCTTCTACTCTCTTTGGATGTTATCATAGCCCTTATTTCTAAAAAAATAATTTTAGGATTTTAGACCCCATGTTATGCTTTGATCAACACAACAAAATCACACACTGCTTTCCCTTCTATTCTCTCAACATGACGGGGTTTCTAATCTTATGGGATCAAATCACGTCGATTATTACTTAGTTTATGCCTATTTTCATTTTTTTTCTTAATGGGATAAAACAGGTAACAATTTTCTTTCAGATTTTATCTATTTTACTCATTTTTCTTAGATTAATAAGATAGATTACTTGATATATAGGTTAATCAGGTTTTATATCATCATAAATAAGTTAATCATTTTTCTTAGTGTGTTTTGAATCTTAATCTCAAATCTGTTGGTGCTTTTGGATATCATATTAGCTCTAGAGACTTTAGATTATATATATTGATCTATTACTATTAAAATTATTGAATTTGATCCAGTTGAAGAGAAATCTAGGCATAATGGAAGATGAATTGATTTCTATGAAAAAGATGCTGTTTGGGATTAGGTGTGGTTGCCCATTAATAGTAATGTTATTGGTTATAAATATGTCTTTAAGACCGAATGGGTTATCTAAGTGAGAGAATGATGAATTTTATTTGGGGATCACCATAAATTAGAATTGAAATTTTAATTTTAATTTTAGAAACCTAAATTAACCGAATGTCAAAATGATTGGGGCCGATTATTCAAGCTCGGAATTTTGTAAGCCTATTGTTGTTAAGTATTGCTTATTGGTGAGTATTATTCTATTTCCATATGAATGATCTTTGTTATAATAGGTAGACTTAGTCCATAATTTTATTGATACAAGCGGGAGACCTCTTATTCTAGCCATATAAATAGGCATCTATTGCCCCATTAAGATAGAGCGCATATTCAGCTATTCTTGGAATAGAAGAAGATTTCTCTCTCTCTTTCTCTCTCTCTCTCTCTCTCTCTAACTCCCTTGGCCTCCCTCTTTGGGTAAATCCAGCAAAGGAAAGGTCATCTCAATCAGTTCCAAGTAACCTTCACATCTGATCTTGTTATAATTTTAGTCAGTTTGCATGCTATAATCATAATCAAATTCATGATCTAAAGGGGAAAAACTCCAACATATATAGCTTGCATATAGAATTCAGTTATGGCAGCCTATTTGTTTTAATTTTTTTATCATAGGAGAAACTGTTGTATAGTCTTAGAGTAATATATAAGAATGTGTTTAGTCCGCTTATTGCATATCATTTTAGTAGTTGCCACTAACTTATGCATATATTTTATTAATCATATTCTTCAATCTAGAAAAAAAAATAAAATAAAAACAAATATGTAAGTTAATTGTGGGATCCACCACTAAATAAGTGAAAATAGCATGCAATGAGTGGAGTGAGTGTAGTTTCTATGTGATGCTCCACAAACATGCAATAAGTTACTTCTACCAATGGTATAGTTCTCTCATAGGAGAAGAAAAAATTTGGCTTTCCGAAATATGTTTAATAAAAATAACTCTTTAACTACTTCTACCTAAGTTACTGCGAGAAGCCCAACCTTTCCTTTTCCGATAGAAAATATGTAAAGTAATCACTCAGCAATTCCATACTTTACTTCAGCCATAGCTATTATGAATATATATCTTTTGTTTTTCCCTTGTTTTGCATTTAGATATGGTTCTTGAACTTGGTTCATAGGAAGAAAATATCTTTTGGATAGAATAAAATATGGTGATTTCATTATGAGAATCAACTTATGCAGAATTGCAGATAAATTAAATTTTTTACCAAGATGAGCCATAAACGAGCATCTAAATGTTTCAAAATTCGTTTTCAACATGTATTGTACCCTTTTTAAGATTAATTTGGAAGATCTTGCGGATTTAAGAATTAAAATTATTGAAACTCATTGGAGATTTAGGCTAATTCACCTTTAAAACTTTTAAAATTAACATCCTCACTCGTTGTATCTTTATAATAGATAGAACCCTTCGATGCTTGATGTGACTCCAACACTGCAAAACATAGCGGATTTCATTATGAGAATCAATTTAGTTGTGGTGTTAACAATGATCACGTACCCAAATCAGCCATAAACAAGCACGCTTGCTTATATGAAAAATTGTGTTTGTTTTATATGCACTGCTCTTAGTAATGAATATAGAAAATTTAAGCAGTGGAGACAATAATAACATATAAATATAACAAGAAGTTTCACATAATTACAATCACAATCAGACATCAAAATATATATCTCTTTTAGGTGCTATTATTTGAAAAAAAAAAAAAAAAAAAAAAAACTGAGACTCCATGTGACTGAAGGTCCTGTCTTCAACTATCGAATGATTAGCTTTCCATTGTTGTGCTATTGACATTGCTTAATATAGTTTCTTATGGCATAGTATATGTATATTGGTCATACAAACTACTACAAGTATTGTAGTATAAAGAGTTTGAGTAATATGCATAAATTTTTTTTTTTTTTTTTTTTGGTCCTAGGGTTGGCAGGGGAAGGAGAGGCTAGGGCTCCCATCCAGAAGTGGAACTCACAACCCTTGATATGTAATACTCACTGCAGCAAGTAGGTCCTGCTATGTATATGCTCTATCTTATATTTAGATACATTAATATAAGAATATATCCAATTATCCAAATTGATAGATAAATTAAAACGGAGGAAGTGTATATATATTTTGGTTATACATGGGACAGCATTGTCAGTTATTTGTTTGGACTTTGGACCCTGAGCATTCTGTTGGCCCAATTCTCATTTTGCTCTAATGTGGGTCGGCCACGATTAGAACCCAAATTGACCAAAAAAGTGATTAGAACCCGAAGAGCATATATAGAGCAGGACCTACTTGCTGCAGTGAGTATTACTATATGTTAGATTTCATGCTGTCATAAATAAAAGGACCCGGCTAGCTACAGATGTAAACAAATTGAAATTCAATAATATGCTTTCGCAGGTTTCTATCCCTATGCGTGAGATTCATATACAGAAGATTCTCGAGTCGTATCATATCATAATTGATTTCATAGCCTAGACCATGGTTTACTTCTGATTATTGTTACGTTATGTTAATCAGTAAGAATTAGACACAAAATGAGCAACCGGTAAGAAAAGATCGACCAATACTTCAAAATTCCAAAGCTTATAATCAAGTTATCGGAAGCTTATGTCAATGCTCTTTCTTCTTTTTTCACACTTAACTGTACATATTCAACTATTGTTTTAAAATCGTATTAGTGATTAAATTCACAAAGTTCTCGGTTTATAATTTAATTGATGTAATCGATTAAATTTGTGGTTGAGTAATTACTAAACCATGGTTGAACCAAAAAAATATTTAAAGTAGAAACATGATCAATTCACAATCTAACCGATGTAATTAAGTAATTTAATCCGATTTTTAAAACATTACTTTCAACAACCTATGGTTTTTTTGGTATAACTTTTGGAATAATTATTTTTAAGAGAATTAAGTTCAAAAAATTATTTTTAGAGGAATTATTTTTAAAAAAATTAATTTATATTTAGTTTGAATATGTCAAAAATAAATTTAAGAGAATGATTTATGTTTGAATAAGATAAAGTAAAATTACATTTAGTTATTAATATAATGGTAATAGTAAGATTTCATCTTAAAAATATTTTTTTTTTCAAAATGAAAAGTAATTATACGAATACTTATTTCAAAAATACTTTTAGTTGTTTGAAAATTACTTTTAGTTATAGGAAAAACAAATCAAGCATATTAAGTATAATTTCATTATCATTCTACCAAAAATGCTTTTGAAGCCTGAAACTCTAAACCAAAACAGGCTACTTGGTCTATGGGAGAAAAAATCGAAATAAGGACATCCACTAATGTTCCTTATGTATCTTAACATCACTTATTTGTGGAGGATTAAAATAACTTAGCAAGTATCTACAATCTCTGCACAAAAGAAAAATTTTCAACATTTTTCACAAAAAATGGATGGAGTAATTGTGAAATTTTCATTCAATGTTTAGTCCCAAATTTTTAGCCACTCTTTTAATTTTTCAGTTAGGAGTTCGTGAAAATTTCTTATGCCAATCTATCAAATCTCATTCTTATATTATCAACTTGTCATGTCCATCCACCCAGCAACAGGTCACTTCTTTGCTAAGATACAGACAATTCTGGATGAAATCAAAATTGGAAAAATAGCTATAATATGAGGCACAATCAATGCCTAAACGTTGGTGCATTGAGCCTAGCCATGGAAATCGAGACCTTAGCTTTGAAAAATCATCATTTTGACACTCAAAAAAATAGTATATTAATAAATTAATTTTTAAAAAATATTTTATTAATATATGATACTTTAGTAATTAATATATTAATAAATTAATTCTTAAAAGATTAATACATTAATAAATTAATTTTTAAAAGATTAATATGTTGATAAATTAATTCTTAAAATATTTTTTATTAACATTAATAAAATCCATCAACAACAATAAAATTTATCTTTAAAATATTATGAATTAATAAAATATCTTTTAAAAATTAATTCATCAATAAATTAATCTTTTAAATTTCAGACTAATAGTTTTCCCCTCCAAAATGTGAAATTAAAAGAGTAATGCTAGAGCCACAAAGAAAACGCTCCGAATATAAAATCCAAAATGGTCCATTTGGTCGAACAGTTATTTATGATTTGACTTCACTTAAAAATGGCTGATACGTCGGTAATTAAATAACTTAACACTTTGTCTCGTTGTGTTTATTACACGGCATATACTGGAGTACATATATTTGATGGGTTGCAGATTCATGTACTAACATCTTCGATAGAAACATGCATGGTTAATTGAATCCTTCATTAATTGTGGAACAAAGGTATATTATACTAATTGCTTATAATTAATTAACTGTATTTCATTTTGAGTTAATCCGTTTGTGATTTGCTTTAACATGACGCTGTGAATGCGACAGATTTAAATTTTATTCATTGACCAAATAGGTTTATAATATTTTAAAAAAAATGTAGTTATACCGTCTTAATAATTAATCAAAAAAAGTTTTGGACTTAATTTATATATATTATTAGTATAAATTTTTTTATATAAATAATTAATTATATATTATTATATCAATAAATTTTTTTAATATAATTATCTACCATTTTAAAAGAGTTTAATTGATATGCACTGATGGTGTAAAATAATTTTACACTGTCAACCAATAGAAATAAGGGAAAGTGAGAAATTATGGTGGATCCCTCATTATAATGGATAGTTATTTGTATGAGTTGATACTTTCTATTATTTCTATTAGCTGATATTGTAAAATTATTTTATACTGTTAATATATTTAAATTAAATTTATTTTAAAAATATTATAAATAGAAGCATTATATTATTAGTGTATCAAAATTAATTTTAACTTTTTTTAATTTTAAATTTTATTTACAGTAATATAAATTATAATTTATACAATATTTAAAGTCTATTGAATAAATGTGGAAAATAATTTCGAATTTAGGAGATTTTTAAGCATATCACTCAAGACAGTATTTATCGTTACTGATTTTAAAATCTAGATTGCAGTCAGATTTCACTGACGTGCTGCAACCAATTCTTTGCTGCCAAAGTGTCTGTTACCAAACATAAATAAAAATTTATTTAAAAACAATTTAGATAACTTTTAAAAAATTGTGCGAGCATTTTTAATGTTTTCATTAACAAACTTAAATATATTTCATTGAAAGAAATATTCAAGAGTTACTTTGTTTATTTTGTTTTTATAATATTTAAAAATTTTCATTCTTCAAAAATCACAAAAATTTTAATTTTAAAAGTGCAGTTTTACTTCTGTTAATATCTCTGGCTTTTGTAAGCAATTAAGAATAAACTAGTAGTGAGAAATTTAAATAATTTATATAAAATTATAAAGTTAAATCTCAGTATTACTGATTAAAAAAAAACTCAATTTTTTGTTAATATCTTTTTAGTTTTTATCATTAATATTTAGAATTTATTAAATTTTAATTAATTTTGTTCAAATTAAATTGGCCTACTGTAAGAATAAAATTCTTTTCACATTAATCTTTTTTATTTACAAAACTTAAATTTAAAATTTTACCTTTTATTTTTTGGTCAATGCATACATACTTTCACTTAGAAGAGAAGGGTTCATATACTATAAATCAGACTCTATTTAGTATCAAACCTAAATGTAATTAGAGAGAGACCGATAAATCTACCATTAAGTCAACACCTCAACTACAATTTAAAATTTTACTTCAAATAAGCACATATTTGGATGGCCATTGGGCCATATTAGAATCAATTTTGTTCATTTTTGTTGTTATTTGATTTTTCATAGTTAAAATTAATTATGATTTCAAAATCAGTTTTAGATAAAAATAAAAACTTTTTACTTTTTAATTTTGTTAGGATTGATTTTAAGTTTTTATCAAAAATTATATATCTAAAAATAATTTTAATTAATATTATTTAAATATAAATTATGTAGATCATTAATTATTAAATATAAGTTATTTTATTTTAAAATTAATTTTAATCAAATTAATTTCAATAAAATTAATTATATCTAAAATCAATATAAATTCAGAATTAAAGGCGCTACAAACAAATATCGAGCTACGCGAGTCAATCATTCGTTCACTTTTGTGCTTTTTTTTTTTTTTTTTTGGGGGGAAATTTATTAAGTTTTTGGTAGTGCTTTTGTGCTGCTAGTATGGGGCATGCTGGCGTGGTATACGATAGTAACACGCGAATTTTGTGAATCACACACCTTATAAGATTGACGATCATGACGATCAAATATGAGGATGTATAAATATATTTTATGAGATTAATAGTTAGATGTGAGGATGTATTTATACACCCTAATATTTGACCATTAATCCTGCGAGGTGTGTGATGCACCTCACCCAGAATTCACCGATAGTATCAATATGGAATTCTGTACCCTGCGTTCTTCTCTCAACAAAAGATAAAAATAGGCAATGAAGTATTGAAGTCAAATACGCGGGACCCATATTGCAAATCTGTGTTTTTACCTCTCGACCAATATAGTTTTTGTCTTTTTATATACGGGGAAGACAATTGAAACGTTTGTTGAATAAAAAAATAATAGTACTCATTGCATCTAGGGGTGGTCCTGGGTTGGGATGGATAAATTTGGAGGGTTTTTTTCTACCTAATCTATTTATTAAAATAGTGGATTAAATTAAGCAATTTTTTTTTCAATTTGATCCAACTCAACTTAGATTGAATCAAATTTATGGATTTAATGTATATTTAAAAAAATACTTTATCAAAATATGTTAAAATATATAATAAATATAATAAATTTAAATATATATAATATATAATATAACATAAATATCAAATTTTTTAATAAATATAGCAATTTTAATACAAATAAATTTTAAAAAAATATTCATAAATCTTAAAGTTTTCAAAAAATATATTTAAGTCCTAAATCCTAATAGTTTTTTATGAAAATATATATAAGCCCTAGAAATATAATAACCTATATGAGCCAATTGAAATCAATTATATCTAGATTGATATAATTATTAACTTCATTCTCATTCTTTTCAAGATATTTAATATCATCCAAACAATTCACTAAATTCTCATCGTAAAAATATATCAAATGCTCCATCAACTTCTCATAGATGGATTGGGTTGGGTTGTATGGGTCAAAAATTTTAAGTCCATAACCCATATCTTATTGGCTAGAGAATTTTTAACCCGGCCCAACCATTGACCCAACCTAACTTAACTCGTATATTGTGGATTAAGTTAAATTGAAACTTATAAGTTGATGAGTTGACCCAACCCGATATCTGCCTTTAATTGTATACTATGCAAGTAGATTGAAACTCATGAGTTAGTGAGTCGATCCAACCCAATACCCGCCCCTAATTGTACAGTATACAAGATTTAATTTTTTAAAAATAGCCAAAAAAAGAAAAAGAAAATAAGTAACGAAGTTATTGAAAAAAGTAAACCTTTCTAACAATTGAAGGGACAAAAAACAGAAGTGAAAGACTGAACAAGATGAAAACCCACAGATAAAAATCTCAAATTGTAATATCACTGGAAACTAATTCACTGGTAATAGCTTAACTAGTACAAAACCATCGGAGGCTAAGCGATGTCTTTGTTGTCTCTTTTCGCCAATGGTGAGCAAGGTTAATTTTAATATATTGTCAATATGAAAGAATTTTATGCTCTTATCTAATTATATATCATTATATATGAAATTTTTATGATAGTAAGTATAAAAATTAAATATTTTTACCAACATTATAATATATAATTTAATATCTGTATAAAATATTTTTATACTAATAATATACTAAAATTAAATTCACAATAGATTATTATTTTTCTTTTTTTAACTGAATGAGGGAACAATTTTAGGCCACATTACTATATCATTATGTATATAATAATTGAGAAATGATTTTTAATGTATACCATGATTTTATATATTGAACATTTGGGATCTATACATCAATAACTAAAAATTGTAGTTATTTTTTCTGTAAATATGATAAATATAATAAAGTAACTAATAATAAATATGGAATCTAAATTTTTCAGTAAAATAACTTAAATCTCCGGTTATAACAAATTTATTAATAATGTAAATAAAATTACTTATTATTTACATGTGATTTTTTTTTGATAAAAAGTTTAGGTTAAGAAGAAGGCCTCCCAAGTCTAGGATCAGGATATGCCTATGCGTTCATCAGACACTTACAAAGGTACTAATAGACTAACTACCAATGAAGAAACCTAGGAATCAAACCCAAATTATTGTGATGCATAAACGGAAGGTCAACCAGGTGAGCCAATGCTAGTTGCGTTTACACATGATTTTCTATATACTCAAATGGTTTTCACAAAATTTATGTTGAAATAATAATACTCATAGTAATACATGAGAAGAATTTTGATATAATATCAAAATAACAAGAATCTCTCGATACTGAAAACTTATAATGATTGATTTATTGATAAATATTTTTTTTGGGTTTCGATTGAACCACCGGTATCCGGACCCTATTATTAGGAATCCGACTAATCTGACCCAACCCGACGATTGGCCCATTGAAGGGGTAGGTATCTCCCAACAAGGATTTTTTCCATTTTCAGACTCGAACTCGAGATCACTGGTTAAGGGACCAAGTGTCAAGCCACTTGACCAACCCCATATTGATATTTATTGAGAAATATTGATATTGATGCGTCAATAAAATACGATACTTTAGATTTTTATAATCTAATAATGGCAAAAAAAAAAAACTCTTAATTGAATATTCATACATTCGAGATAAATAATTTATTAAAAATAACATAAAACCAATGGGATGGGATTTAGGATGCAATAGGATAGCATGATTTTTGACTTTTTTTTTCTTAACTTTTCAGTAATCAAAAGTCACTTTATACTTGTTTGAATTAAATTATTATACAACTTACGACTTCTCAAAAAGTCGTTTTTAGCAATTTTTGGGAAGTTAAAAAATTAACTTCTGAAAAAAATCTCCTGTATAACTTTCTAGGAACAAGCATTATAAACTAAAACAAGTACCTCTATTAGTGTGCATGCAAAGATAAAATGACTTATTTATAAATTACTATTCATATAAATCTTTTTTGTAAAAAACGCTTCTTACATAAGATCTTAATTAATTTAATTTTTTTACCCAAATGGAGCCTTATTAAGCAAATAACCTATATGACTAACTTTATTAGTAGGGATTACCTTGAAGTACCTTATAATTACAACTAAATCAATGCATGAGTGAAAATTACTTCACACTTTAAAAGATATTATCCCAAAAGCTCATTGCTAGAGGCCAAAGCAAGCTATGCCCCTAGCTATACATGCATGGCACATTATTTATCAATCACTGTGTGTGCTAGAGAAAGGAGGCTAGTGGCATTTGCGATTAAGGGCTTTAATCTGAATCTAGGAGGATGGTTGACTTTCCATGACCACGTAGTTGTATCTAGTCCCCTAGACCAGATAATTCACAGTTAATGCTAGTGAAGGATCTTTTGCAACCTGATGACTAAAGATGGAATAGAGATTTGATTGAGAGTTCTTTCTTACCCTTTGAAACTCATCAAATTCTTAATATCCCTTTCTCAAGTCATGAGTTCCCAGATAAGTTTATTTGGGGAGAAAGAAGAAATATTAATAGTGGTTTTAAGGTGAATTTGGCATATCATTTTGTTAAAAAGCATGAGGCTCAATAGGCCCTATTAGCTAGTGCTGATGGTGGAGATTTGGATTTTAGATTGGTGGATTTGTGGAAATTGGAAATATAGCTTAAAATTCATCATTTCCTATGGAGGCTTCTTAGAGATGCGCGTCCAGTAAGATAAAAAATGATAAAGAGGGGTAGAAATTCATTCTTCTTCCCCGTGCTACAATGGGCCGAATGAAATTGTGGAACATCCTTGTAGGGATTGTGAATATACCAAAAATTTCTGGTTTATCTCCTTGTTGGGGTTGAAGATAGAGGATTAGGTGGCTATCCCACTATCTTAATGGTGTGGTAATCTTTTGAGGTGCTCGCCGAATGATGGGGTGGTTTTATTTGTTTCCCTTGCATACGGAACATGGATATATCACAATCAACTTTGTTTTGAGCATAAGACACCCCACCAGAAATTTTGATGTCTACGATCATCTCATCCATCCAAAGCAATAAAGAAGCTTTTTTTTCAAAACAAATGATGATCTCAAAGCCACAACTGTCTAATGAGTAAACTTTCAGGTGAAAGTAATAGAAATAACAATGGTCTATAAATTGAGGTTCAAGAGTAAAATGCAACACAATCAACAAGAATAATAGAAAAATCTAGGAATCAAGTCTTAGTAATAGAGTCTCCAATAAGTCTTAGCTCAACAATGTTCACCACTCAAGCTCACACCTAAAATTAGAGATAGAACAGAGCAAGAGGAAGGGAAGAAATGCTCCAGAACGGATTAAGAAAGAGAGGAGAATGACATTAGAGGAAGAAGGAAGAAGAGTCTCACCAAGTTCTTATACCTTCTCTAAGCGTAATCCTTCCATTTAGAATTGGGAATCCTTGTGTGTTTGCTCTGCTTGACCTCCTAAAATTCCAGATCATCTACCATGTTAGGAGAAAGCATAACTAACTTGCCCTCATTATCTTCTTTCTGCTTTCCCAATTTAGTGCTTCCATCTTGGGCCGCTTCCATTGGACCTTCCTTGTTGGGCTTGTCCATTACATTTCATCCTTCATTGAAACCAACCTTGTCCTCAAGGTTGAAGTAAGGGTAACTAGCTTGAAACTTTACTAAATCTTCCTAAGTAGCTTCTGTATTAGCCAAGTTCTCCTACTGTACCAACAATTTTGTAACTTGCTGCTATCCTTTCATAATAGTTCGAGTGTCCAGCACAGCTATAGGTTGTAAAATTAGGCCAAATTCAGTAATTTCTAAGGGCAGAGGAGTATAATGAATGGTACTCACACCTATAAACTTTTTGAGTTAGGAAATATGAAAGATGGAATGAATCTTTGCACCCTCTGGCAATTCAAGTGCATATGCCACTTGCCCCACTTTTGCCAAAATCTTAAATGGCCCAAAGAGCTTATGGCCTAGCTTTTGATTCTTTCTAAGAGCAACCATATATTGTGTACACTTCACTAAGACTAAGTCATGCACTTCCAAGTGCACTTATCTACTTGATCTTTCATATAAGCCTGTGCTTTTCAAAGATTTGCATTTAGTTCCTCCAAGAGCTGATATTTCTACTAGAGTAGATACTGAACTGAAGGATTGTCATTGGGGCTAGGTTTATAACAGAACAGTGTCGGTGGGTCACTACCATATAGAGCTGGGAATGGAGACATACCAATGCTACTATGGTGCGATATGTGGTACCAAAACTCAGTCCAAGGTAGTAGTTTGGACCAAGACTTGGGGTTATCAAATGAGAAACACCATCAATACATCTCCACACACTTGTTCAACATCTCACTCTGACCATCAGTTTGTGGGTGGTATGAAGAACTCATATTTAATGCTGTCCTTTGTAATTTGAATAAATTCTACCAAAAAGCATTAACAAACACCTTATCCTTGTCAGATACTATAAACGTGGGAATGCCATGCAACTTAACAACATTAGAAATGAATAGCTCAGCCACTATTTTGCAAGTATAACCAATCTTCATAGGAACAAAGTGGTCAAATTTAAACAACTGATCCATAACTACCATTATGACTGTAACCAAACGAGGAAGGAAGTCCAATAATAAAATGCATTGCTATATCTTCCCAAACCTGGCTCAATATTAGAAGAAGCTGCAACAGCCCAACTAGTAAGTTTTGTTCGGATTTGGCCTATTGGCAAATGTCACAAGATTGCACAAACTATTTGATATCAGCCTGCATGCAAGGCTAGTAAAATTGAGAACAAATCCTACTAATGGTTTTTGCAATACCCAAATGACCATCAATTTGGCAAGAATGAAAGTCATGCAAAATTTGATGCATCAAGTTACTGTTCCTAGGAATCACTAGTCTATTTTTCCAGAATCAAAGACCTTACTTCACTAAATAATAAGATGATGCCGAAGTTTGGGACTTACACTCTACAATGATTTGCTAAAGGTGCTAATCCGAATATAAAAATGCCTTTAAGTTCCTCTACCCAATCATGCAATGGTTGAAACTAGGCTAAATAACATGATCATGATAAAGAATCTGCAACAATGTTGTCTTTGCCAGATTTATATTGGATTGTGAAGTTGAATCCAAGAAATTTGGGCAACTATTTCTGTCGTTTAGGGTGTTTGGAGAGACTGGTCCATTTGGGACCTCAAACTCTACTAATTAATTCATATTATGAACTTATGACCCATCAAACAATGGCGAAACTTGGATAAGGACTTAGTGATGGCAAGTAATTCTCTTGTACAAGCTAGTTAAGCTTGTATTCTACTAGACATCTTTTTTTGGAAAAAATGCAATAGGATGGCCTTCTTGACTCAAAAAAACTCTAATCCCACAATCAGAATCATCAATCTCTAGAATGAAAGGCATTGTAAAATTTGGCAATATGAGTATAGGGGTTGTAGTGACTATCTTTTTTAAGTTGGTGAATGTTGCCTTTGCCTTATTAGACCACTCAAATATATCTTTTTTCAATAATTCTGTTAACGAGGCAGCAATGGAGGCATAGCCCTTCACACAATGTCGATAGTAACCTCTGAGGTCAAGAAAACCTCTTAGTTGCTTGATGTTCTTGGGTGCAGGCCATTTTAAAATAGCTTGGATCTCATCATGTTTCATTTGCACTCCAGACATGACCAAGATACTAAATCTATCACACACTAAAAGAGCACTTTGATATTTTAGCATAAAGGGTTTATTCCTTTAAAGTTTGCAGCACCAACCCAAAGTGATAAAGATAATCATTCCAAGTCAAGCTATACATTAGAATACCATTAAGAAAAAACCCCAAACTAAATTTTTTGAGGAACTTGCAAAAAATATCATTCATGAGGGACTGAAAGGTTTCCGAGGCATTAGTAAGGCCGAATGGCATCACCAACCATTTGTAATGGCCATGATGTGTATAAAAAGTCATTTTGAATCTATCTTCAAGCGTCAATAAAATCTGATGGTAACTAGCTTTTAACTTTGAAAAAAATTCAACACCATATAATTTCATTAATTAACCCATCAATAGTTGGTATGGGATAACTATCCTTAACAATGATAGCATTCAATGCCCTATAATTAGTACAAAACCCCCAACTTTCGTCTTTTTTCTTAAGTAAAAGAATAGGGGAAGAACATGAGCTCTTACTTGATTGGATTATACCCTCTTGAAACATCTCATGCACCATTTTTTCTATTTGCTTTCTAGCTGTGAGGGTATCTATATGGTTGCACCTTAATCAGACTAGCATCCTTTTCAAGAGGAATAGAGTTATCATGGTTGCGTTAAGAAAGCAACCTTACTCGTTTGTTGGAACCATGCTGTAGTTTTTTAATAGTAAGGCCAAATTAGGTTCCATTATAACATGCAAGTCTAACCAATTGTCCTCGGAATAATGCGATTGTGTACCCTAAATCACATAGCATTCAGTAATGGCCTTGGTTTGATGCATCTTCCTAATGTGATGCAACTCAGCCTGTCGAGGAGTAGCTAGAGTTTCACCTCACAAAGTCACCAAATTGCCATCTTTGTAGAACATGAGCTTAGCCGTGTCATAGATGGCCAAGTGATCACCAAGAGTGGCTAACCAAGATCCTCCCAAAATTGAATCAATCCTGGATGCAGGTAAGAGATACACTAGTAAGTGCACTACACAGTCTTGTACATTCATTATAATGTCCTTAACTTTGCCTTTAGCTTGCATATGAGTCCTATCACCTATAGTCACCTTTATGTTAGGTGATGGCTCCACCTCTAATTTCAGAACCTTTGCTAATCTCAGCTGAAGGAAGTTGTCTAAGTTGCCTCTATCCAGCAAAATCTGAATAAGACAACTATTAAGTGTGCCTTGGAATCTGATATTTTCCACACCTTGGCCCCCTTTTAGAGCATTTAAAGACAAGTGATGCTCTTTTTCTGAAGCTGGTTGGTCCTGAATTTCCTCAAAATAGCTTTCCTGCTCCTCTGAAGTGGTGCCTTCATCCTCGCATTGCATAATCAAATAGTGCTTGTAGGGGCACTTATGATTAAAAGTGTAATTTTTATCACATGTGAAACATAAGCCCTTATCTCTCCTTAAATTCATCTCAGCTTGGCTCATTCTCTTAATTGGTGGTGTTTTTGGTGTAAGGAGTATGTGTCAAATGGGTGGAATAGGTAGCAGTAGGGGTACATTTGGTTTTGCTACAATTCATAGGAGAGGGTGAGTGTTTAGGGGAACTATTTGGGACCTATTTGGTATGAAGAAATGGTTCGATTGGAAGCTGGTGGAGTATTTTTCTTCTTACAATTTTGCTAAGGCCATAGAACAAAGGAGAGTGGTAGGGTTCTGTGTGATGTCTTCCTTGTGGATATCCAATTGCAATCCACTAATAAAACAATCGAAAATCTCCTTAAGGCTTAAGCCATCCATGCTATTGGCTAGTGACATAAACTCAAGGTAATAAGTATTTACAGTGCTAGATTGAAACAACTTAAGTAAAGATGTTCTTGGACAATCAAACATAGAGGGGCCAAATTCCATCTCTAAAGCTCATGTTAGAGCTTGCCAAGAATTAAATGGATTAGTGCACTACATCATTTGGAGCCACAAAACAACCTCCTTGTCCATATGGATGGTTGCAATTGTCAAGCGCTCAATATTAGGGGTTTGATAATAATAAAAAAATTGCTAAGCATGAAAAGTCCAATCCATAATATTTGTACTATCAAAACGTGGAAAATCCAACTTCAGATTTTTCACCTAGAATGGTTGTTAAGAAGGTGGTGTGACAGTTGAAGAAGAATCTAAGTTCAAACCCAAACCACCACGGTGATTTTGGAGATTGTTCAAAAAAGACTGCAAGGTGGCTTCCAAACATTCCATCCGTGCATTCACCGTAGTCTCAGCCCGATCCATCAAGGCATTTGTTGCTGCTTCAACTCGGGTCATATCAGCTCGCCGCTCTAGGTCTTGGAGGTCCATGACCTTAGTCATTCTCTTCACCTCAGTTTGAACATTCCTCAATCCCGTGTTCCCTACCATGGTAGAGGCAACCAATTCGTAATGAGTAAACTTCTAGGTGAAAGAAACAGAAATAACAATGGTTTATGAATTGAGGTTCAACAGTAAAAATACAACATAATCAACAAGAATAATAAAAAAAATCCAGGAATCAAGTCTCAATAACAAAGTCTCCAAGAAGTCTTAGCTTAATAGCATTCACCACTCAAGCTCACACCTAAAATCAGATATCGAATAGGGTAAGAGGAAAGGAATAAATACTTTAGAAGGAAATGAGAAAGAGAGGAGAATGACATTCGAGGAAGGAGGAAGAAGAGTCTTACCAAGTTCTCATGCCTTCTCTAGGCATATTCCTTCCATTTAGAATTGGGAATCCTTATCCGTTTACTCTGCTTGACCTCCCCAAATTCTGGATCATCTGCCACGTTAGTAGGAAGCATAACTAACCTACCCTCCTTTTCTTCTTTTTGCTTTCCTAATTTGGTGTTTCCACCTTGGGCTGCTTTCATTGGACCCTCTTTGTTGGGCTTGTCCTTGACATTCTACTATCGAATAGGAAAGTTTAGTCCCTTTCGAGGAAACTACATTATGATGAACTCGAACACAGTTCAAATTAGTGATAACAGGTGGGGTTTTGGAGTAGTTTTTCATGATGGGCAAGGTAACATCCTAGCACCAGCATCAAAGAGCATAAAACAAAATTTGAAGCCCAGACTGGCCAAGGTTCAAAGTCTCAAATGGGGACTAATAATGGTGAGAGACCTTTGCTTTGTGGAAATTGAAGTTGAATCCAATTGTTTTTGGATGCTATCTAGGCATTGCTCTAGCACAAAGGACGTGAAACCTTCTTTGATCTCCAAATCCGAGACTTTAGGATTCTTAAAAATGCTTTCAAATTTTGTTATTTTTATCATCTAAGCAGGGGAAGGTAACAAAGTTACTTCTTTTCTAACTCGATTTCGGTGGAGGAGGCTCACTATCATATTTGTAATCTTACTTACCTTGATGTTTTGGCTTGTCTAGCTAAACAATTTTTGAGCCCAGTTTACCCTTCAAAAAAAAGAAAGAAAAAAAAAAAAAGAAATCTCATAATTATACAAAGAATTTACTCAAAACAAAAATGCCTCTCTTAGTCATCTTTAATTACTCTAAATCAAAACACACAAAAAGAAAAATTATTTGCATCCCAAAAAGTAGGGGTGTTCGTGGTCAGTTTCGGTTCAGTTTTGGACAAAAAACTAACCAAACTGAACCGATTGGTTAATGGAAAATACCAACCAATCGGTTCCCTATTTTGTGGAATGAAGGGAGGAATTGCCAATATGCTAAATTTGCATACCTGAGCCATTTCCAATGTGCACCTGATCTGGTCCTTCAAACTTTGAGCTGATTAACATGTTTCTTGAGTCATAGGTGATGTGATGTGTGGCTCCAAAATCAGGATACCAAGCACTATTAGCTACTGCGCTTGGTGCTGCAAGATAGGCTCTAGGATGATTGTGAAATGATGAGGGAGGAGGTGGTGGAGCATCAAATGCTGAAACCTGTGAAAGCATTGCCACATTGTGTGGCCAGTCTTCCCACAGTGTTGACATTGAGGTCTTTGACCATTATTCCAAGACCTTCCACTTCTTGATCTTCCTCTACCTCTTCTGCCTCCATTTCCTCTTCCTCTGCCTTCACCAGTACCAGATTTGGAATCATTGGAAAGAGCTTGAGCCACATTGGCTTGAACAGGACCTAAGTCTGTTTTCTTGAATCGCTCTAGTATCTCTTCTTGAGCCATCAACAGAGCTTCCAGCTCATCAACAGTAAACGGATTGGATCTTGATATTACTGTGGTGATGAAAGAACTGTATTCTTCAGACAAGCCATCCAATATAGCTTCTATGTGCTCTTATGTATTTCGCATTCAAAAAGAACTATAAACTGCTCATAGCTAATAATAAAAAACAGAATTACAAATGCTCAATCCAATAATAGAATCACTCTATCAAAAATTGCTCAAATCAGAAATTGCTCTACTACATAGCTCCTTTAAAAGTGCCATAATTAGTATAATATGAAGACCAATAGAGATTACTGACATATGCAAAATTAATTTTGATACTATTAGCAGATTACATGCAGGCTCAAAGGGTAGAAGCGTAGAACAACATAACTAATAATCCAAAAACAGAAAGCTATAACAGAATCATAGTAGCAAGCTTTTTTTTTTTTTGTCTTTAAAATCAGTCTATCACTCTTCGAACTGCTCATAACTAATAATAAAAAATAGAATCATAAACACTTAACCCAACAATAGAAATATAGAATTATAAATCCACTAGAATTATAAAACCAGCAGAATCATAATCAATCCAAGGTTTAGCAAGGCCAAGTGTACCAACTACCAACTAAAACACAAATTGTTCAAAGCTAAAATAAACAAGTCTACAACAAGTACAAATTACAACCACAACCAAATTTCCAATAGCACTAGAAAGATAAAATAAATTAGAACTTATAACCAAATTAAATCGGCCAAGTGTCAAATCAAATCAGCCATAATTTAAGACTCAAATTAGCCAACAAATTAAACTAGACTAGCCATAGCAGCCACCAAGATTAATCAAATTCAGCACCAAAGTCATCATCATTAGGCTGCGGGTTGGTGCAATTTCTGCACAACAAATTAATAGTTAATTAGTACTCATCAATACATAATTATATATTAGATAAGAACACATATTAACAAATTATAAAAGATAAAACAAAAGATAATTTGTATACCTAATTCCAATTTCTCAAAATCTTCAATGAGCTCCTCAAAATCAATTGATAATGGTGAAGAGCGAAACCAATTCTGTGTACAAATTAAAGCTTCAACTGTCTTTGGAGTTAGAGAACTCCTATAATTGTTAAGTACCATTCCTTCGATACTAAAGGCAGATTCTGAAGCTACTGTAGACACATGCATGGCCAATACATCCCTAGCTATTTGGCCTAACATAGGATATGTGGTAGAATTTACCTTCCACCAATTTAGGATATCAAAATTATGAGTTGTCTTCTCTAAAGCCTCCATGAGATATAAATCCACCTCATTCTTATTCATGCTCTCACTAAGATGCATGTCTTTCTCAAATTCCAAAGCAAAGGAAGAATTTTTTGCAGCTGCCAAATCTGTTGCATCCATCTCATATGATGATTGTGCCATTGTTTGAGTTTGACCAGCACTATTCAATAGTTTATAGCTGTCAAACATCTTGTTGAATGTCTCTTTCACTCTTCCACTCAAAAATTCAACATCCTCTTTTTCATAACACTTCTCAAAGCTCCACTCTACAAATCTAAACTTGTACCGAGGATCAAGAACCACAGCAATAAAAATCATCATGTTGATATTTTTAATGTTACCCTAATACTTATCATGCTTAGCTTTCATTCTCTCAGCCATGCCCCCAAGCAACGGATCTAAACTTCTAGCCCAAGTCTTGATTGTGTTCAATATCAAACAAAAGTCATGAAAATATTGGGAAGAAGTCACAAACAAAGAACCTGATACTTTTTTTGTAATATCATGAAAAATCTTCAAAAACCTTACAAACACTTTTGCATTATCCCAATCATCATTTCTAGGAATACCATCTTGCATCAAGGCATATTCTGCATCTTTCTCCCCCAACCTCTTAAATGCCTTTTGAAACTTTAAAGCACTCTCAAGCATAATATAAGTGGAGTTCCATCTAGTAGGAACATCTAGTTGCACATTACACTTCTCTTGTATCTTAGCCTCCTTTATTACATTTCTAAATCTATCCATGTGGTCAGGTGAAGCACACACAAATCTAATAGCATTTCTGATCTTATTAATGGATTCATGCATTTCTTTCAAACCATCATTAACAACAAGGTTTAAAATATGTGCACAACATCTAACATGCAAATACTCTCCTTTTAATGGATATGAATTCCAATCCTCTATTCTACTTTTTAAGTAACAAATAGCAAGATCATTGGAGCTAGTATTATCAACAGTGATAGTGAATATTCCAGATATCCCCCATCCTAGAAGATATGTTTCAATCTTTCTATCAATTGTTTCCCCTTTATGATTCTTGATAAGACAAAAATTGATAATTCTCTTTTTCAATTTCCAATCATTATCAATAAAATATGCAGTAAGACAAAGATAATTCAAATTTTGCACAGAACTCCAACAATCAGTAATAAGACAAACACTTTGATTTGATTGACCAAAAATAGATTTCAACTTGTTTTTCTCATTCATGTGGAGATTCCAACAATCCCTAGCAACCGTAATCCTTCCCAGAATAGACAACTTAGGTTGCACAACACTCATAAAATAGCGAAATCCCTCACCCTCAACAAATTTGAATGACAATTCATCCACAATGATCATCCTAGCAAGAGCATTTCTACATGCATCAACATCAAAAGATACAGCAGCAAATGCATTACTAACCCCTTTGCCGTCTTCCTTTTTTAGTTGTTAGAGACTAAGTATAGATTGATTAGGGTCAAGTTCTTTAGGGAATTTCTTACATTGATTCAACAAATGATATCTCATATTAGTTGTATCATTTCTATGAGAATCACATGCATAAGTTGCCCCATACCAATTACATTTAGCCCTAGGATTGGATCCCTTAGAATTAGGATCCCTTATAAAATGTTCCTAAGTCCAAGATCTAGGTATAGAGGGTTTTTTTCTTACCCAAACCCGAATCATCATTATCTTCATCATTAGCTGGAGTTTCTATAACCTTCCTCTTCTTCTTATCAGGCTTGGGAACTTGGGCTCTAGCCTATGCCGCACTAGTTTCTGTTGAAGACCGGATGGATTCTGCATTTCTAATTGTGTTTCTTTCATTATTTTGAGTGTTTTCTGCCTGCAAATGAATCAAGCCTGTTAGTAACCATTCAAAAAATCAAAATCCAAAAATATTGAACAGAAACTGATACAATAAACTAATAAGAATTGACACACATTACTCCTAAAAACTGCTACCCATTGATAACTAAAAATAAAGAAAGACTTACGTGAGATTGAAATTCCAAGCATCTAATTAATTTATGTAGCACATCACTAATAACTAGAAGCTACTAGCTAGAGCCATCTAAGCAAAACTGAAAACACATGAATCAACAACATCAAAGCTGAATCAAGATTTAACCTTTAGAACTAAATCAACAACATCATAGCACAATCCATAGATTTATCATCAACCCACAGAACAAGTAAAAGGACATAACACAAGAAATAGCAAGACAAATAAACGGGCACCATCCCTTTCTAACTTGAACTAATAATTGAAAAGTACATCAATATTATATGACAGCAGCAGATTTGTCAATGATTAAAAAAATCACGTGATGACATTACAAAGAAACACGTTCTCAGTCACAAACACAGAGACTCAAACACACAGAGTCACAGACTTAAGCTCAGCCTCAACCCCGCAGTCTCTGAACCACCTATTCTTCAGGTTCACCAACACTTCTTCTAGGCAAGCCTCCTCAACACAAGAAACACTAACACAACACTAACACTAACACAATACTAACATTAACACAGAAAAGAAGCATATTTGCATACCAGAAAAGAAGAGTGCATCAAGAATTTCTAATAGGAAAACAACTTTGAACTCAAAAGGGGGAAAATTGAAGAAAGAATCAAATACCTCAGACATTCTTTGAAGTTTGAATGCAGCTCAAGATGGACTGGAGTAATGGTCTAATGGACAGTGATTGGAGTACTGGACGACGGCATGGATCTATGACAGACGGCAATGCGATGACGATGATGTGAATGTGAGGGATGAGATGTGGATCTGTGATGGATATCGAACGGTGAGGATAGACTAGATGCTGGATGGTGGTGACGTGAATGTGGACAACGGCGACGCCAATGAGGTGGCAGGGGTGTTGGACAGCGTCAGCTATGAAAGAAAAAAGAGAGAAGGAATCAGGTTGAGTTGAGGGAAATTAGGGATTTAGGGTGAGAGTGATGAGAGAGTGAGAGTGGCTAAGCAAGTAAGCAGAGTGAGTCAGTGAATAGTAAGGGTGACTTTGAATCTTTGATGACCGTGTGAGAGAGATTGAGAGAGTCAGTAAAAGTAACTAAGTAATAAGGGTATATTTGTGAACATACTATATAAGTAAGGGTTATATATATATATATATATATATATATATATATATATATATATATATATATATATATATCTTCTGTTTGATTCGATTCGGTCGGTTTTCAATTTTTGGAATCGAAAACCAAACTGAACCGATTGATTTTTCGGGAAAAAAAACCAAAAAAAACCCAAAATTTTCGGTTTAAGCTCGGTTTTTGGTTTTTTCCGTTTGGTTTTGCGGTAAAATTTGGTCTGGTTCAATAATGAACACCCCTATAAACTAGTTTGTTACAATTAGAATATTTTTTAATAGTTATGACAAGAAAGTTACATTTATAGTGTAGGAAAGCTACAATATCACAACTTATATTGAGTCTCACTATGCAGATTTTTCAACCTACATCATAATAAATATTCTTAATATTGTAAGTTATCTTTATTAGATTGTAAATTTTTTATTCTAAATTTTATATATATATATATATATATATATATATATATATATATATATATATATATATATATGTTAATTTTATTCGTACCTGCAGATACCCGTGGGTAATACCTATGATGGGGCGGGTATGGGGGGAGAATTTTCCCCACTCAGGTAATGGGGATGTAGAATTCAAATACTCATTTATTAAATGGGGCGACGGCGGGGGTCATGATCCCCATACTCGCGGGTACCCGCTATAATATTAACAAATTATTCTTATATATATATATGGTTTAGATCGCACATGTATATTTTAGTTTTTTCCAAAAAGAAATGTATAAAAAGCCAAATATTTATCAGAGGAAAATCAACTACATTCCTTAGAGTTGGTAGGAATAAGATCCTTGTCAAGTTGTTTTGATGATTTGGTTTCTTTGTATTTTGTTGGCACGTTGAAAAAATAACTTGTTGAAGTTGAACTCCATTGTACCATCCATAAAAAGATGACTGGACACAAAATATGAAGTTAAAAAATACTTTATTAAGTATCATTAGTAATCTACTTCTATTTTTTAATTTTTGTGAAAGTTGTTTTACTATTATATTTTTTATTTTTATTTTGAGTATTTTAAGTGGTAAATTATGGTATTAAAATTATTTTTATTTATTTTATTTTTCTACTTTTTAAAATTTTTTAATAATATATAGATACCCATGAATATCCACGGATACCCACTTATCTACGGAGGCCTCCAAACATGGGTACCCATATGGGCATAGAGCAGGTACCTATCCATGCCCCCATCCCCTGCCTCGCTCGATTGACACTCCTAAATACAACATACTGCATTTTTTTTTAAGTTAGTACCATATAAGCGTTCAATTTTAGAGATATACCTCCAACATATATTTATATTTAGGTAATAAAATAAAAATAAAAAATGAGATAAGCCTAAATATAATCTGGAAATGAAGATAATAAATATGTGAAATGACTATAACTGTATGTTAACGTAATTTTTTCAACAGGGGGACTATACCCCAAGCACTTGTAGACAAGCAACACACGTGTAGTACTTTGAGGAGGGAGCTGATTGGAGTTGGAATATGGATTTCCATGACCCGGCCCAATAAATTATCCGGCCATAAGATTTGAAATTTTGACTCACAGCATTTTTGGGTGGCTCGGTTTATATTTCAAGTTAGTTCTGCCGGATCTGGGATTATATAATTCTTTAAAAGTTAAATTTTTTAACAAAATTATTAACGAGTTATAAGATTTTATATTTTTTTTGTAATACTTCAGTTTATATATTTTATATAGTATTATGTTATTTTTTATTGAAATATATTTTTTAAAATATGTATTATAAAATATTTTTTAAATTTAATTTTATTTCTAACTTCTAAAATTTTATGATTTTATTCCAAATCTATATATGTTGATTAAATGTTGAGCCGATTTAGTTTGAGTTAATCATTAATTAAATTATTATTAAATTAAATGCAAATTTTAAAAAATGGTACGATTAAAAAAAATTGAATCGAATTCGAATCTAATGAAGTCAAATTCATTCAAATTCGAATTAGATCTACTCAACTTTATCAAATGCGGTGTTTAGGTATCCTTTCATAGGTTCCATTTTTTTTTTTTTTGGATTTTTGGTTAGAATCACTTGTCTTAGGTGGCTTTTTTAGTTCTTCTTTGGTGTTTCTATCACTCCTATCTTCTTGGAGAGTCTTGAGCTATGATGAATAACTAATTAACTATATTAAAAAAAGAAAACTCATTATTTGCATAGCCATTGTAAGAGGGACTCATGGTAAAGTTAGGTTGGTGGGAAGGGCACGGGAGGGTGGGTCATGTCTAAACAGTTGAAAAGTTGAGTGGGCGACGGGACTCATAGGGAAGAGAGGAGGACCATGTTCCATGAATCTGTAACATCACTTCTTGCCTAACGAGTTAGTCAAATGTGGGGACACTCGTGGCGCTCTATATGGGTTATGTGATTTTGGACATTTCCCCCTCAATTTGGTTGCTGTCTCATTGATGGAGAGAGGGAGAGTGAGAGGGAGAGTGAGGGTGATGATACCAGCATCAATGATATGCTAGTTGAAATGGTTGAACGGTTTAATTTGATCGGTTAGCATGTTTAACTTGTTAAAAATAGTGATTTAAGTAGTATTTTACAGTTTATTTTTTTCGAGTGAGTTATTTTAATATAAATTGCAATTTGCGATAGGGCGGCATAGGATAACTTGTAAGTCGTTTATTATATATATATATATATATACACACATATTTTTTTCTGGATTAAACAGGTCATTTATTGAGTTAATTTGTCATTTTTTTTAATTTCATTTAAAAGTTAAGTAATTTGTTATTTTTATGTATTCTTTAGGTAAGTTGACGCATTAACTAATTATAAAATAAAATAAGTTGTTAGCTCTAATTAATCCCAAAATGAGACGTTGATAACTCCAACTTATTATTTTTAACATAAATAAATTTATTTTGTCTCGTTTTAAAGTTAATTCGTGATGAAATGGGGTAGGTCCAGCGGGTTAATCCACTTTGGCATATCTATATGATAGTATGCAAACTTCTATCCAAATGGTAGTTGAGCTCAACAGTTATATGATCACGTGGGAGTGCTCTACATGTTTTTCATAAGTTATTAAATGGCACTATGTTTTTACTGTAATTTTATTAGATGGCTTCAATTGGACTTATTCTATACCACTACAAGCAAGGTGCATGCATAACTCACTCAAAATAAATGCACATATACTTTGATAAGGCTCCCTCGTTGCTTTATTCTGCTGTTTATTTTAAAATACCGTCACGTTCTTTTCAGAGTCTTCCACAGACTTCTGATAAAGAAGAGAAGTTTATGAACAGTGGAACAGGGAGAACAGATAGAAAATCGGGCAGAGTTTTAAAAATAGGAAAGGACCGAGTAGTTTACTATTTATTATATATAAAATTAATAAAAAGAGACATTGACAATAATCATGTAAAGAATAAATTAAATTTATTTAATTAAATCATAATATGAAAATCTTAAAAATAAAATAAACTTTCAATTGAAATTGTAAAAAAGTTAACTTTTTCTTTAAATAAATTGAAGATTTCTTTTAGGAGATATGGATCTTTAGAATTAAACTAAAACTAGTAAGCTAACAGTCATTATAAATTTATCAATTCACTTTTGTATTTTTTTTATCTTTTTTAACATAAAAAATAAATGAAAGGGTACTTAAACTAAATTATAATTATATAATAAATAAATAAGAAGTATTTCATAATAAATTTAATTGGATAATATTTATATATTTAAATATTTATTTTAATCTTTAATCAAAGTGATCAATAAAAGTTATTTATCATTTTTTATTTTTTAAAAATTTTAAATAATTAATTAATAATAATAACTCCAAAATGAATGTCCCCTGTATCAGAGTAAATTATTATATCATTATATTCTAATACAAAAATAAGGCTAGTTTATAAATTATGTGTAAAATTAATAAATTTTGAAGAAATCTCCTTTATTAGTAGTAAGTATAAATGATAAATATCTTTAAATTCTTTTCAATTATAGTAAGAATTTAGGAAATGTAGATAATTATAATAATTTTATATAACAATTATCTTATTTTTTAGCTATAGTAAGAACAACCAATTCTTGGTTTACGTGGTTAGTTCTTTGTTCCCTTCAAGTAATAATTTGAGTTTGATTACTATGAATTAAAAAAGACTAATAATTCAGAAAAATATGGTAAAAGAAGTAAAAATTTTAAAAATAGAATAAATTGAATGTCAAATAACTATAAAATACATGTTCAGTAAAATACACGTCTATACGTTTCTGCAGAGAATATGCATATTAGATCGATCTGTATTTTTCACCATATGGTGGTAAGTAAGTGATACTTTTAAGGAGCAGATTAATATTTAAACTTTGGATAAAGTAGTTATTGGGAGCCTCTTAATCACAATAATATCCAAAAATAAAAATACTCTGAATACAAAAAAAAAAAAAAGTTTCATATTGTATTTTCGATCCCCAAAATATATAAAGTAGCCCAGCTTACTTGTTGATTTCTCTACTTTTGCATAAATAGAGAAATAGGACCATTTTCTGCGACACGGACACATTTTCTCTACCTACAAACTACACCCATAATATAGCGTACAAATAATATATTATTCTTTTCCTTCTTCTCACATCTCCAATTTCCTCAAACACATAGAGTTTTCTAACCTACAAACAAGGTATAAAGACCAAATAATGATACTTAAACTTTTTGACCGGTAATTTTTGATAATTTTAAATTTAATTTTCATGATCATTTATAATTTTTAAAAACATAATTAATTTTGTAACTATTGATTACTTAATAAAATTAAAACATTTTATTAGAACTATTTATTTTTCTAGAAATATTCCAACACCATTCGAAATCTATAATACATTCTTCTTTATATTTTATCCATGGCAGGAAAGATGAAAGAGAACATTTAGCACAGACAAGATGCGTGTAGGTCGGTTCAAGAGTTGAAAATGCCCAATGATTACGCCTCAAACTTTGATAGGTGTGTGAATGTTGCATAAAATGTTTTAAAAGTCATGATTGTTACATATTTATAGAATGTTTATTGCCTATTGCATTGAGAGAACTTTCTTATCATGTTTGGATGCTGTTAACTAAGTTAAGTGAGTATTTCAGATATTTGTGTTCATCCACTTTAGAATTGACTATCTTTTGGTGATGGAAAAGAACATTCTTATTATTTTGTGAAAGTTAAAGAGGATATTTTCTATTGGATTTTTGGACTCTATGGAGCATTGCCTGTACAGTTGGCATACAAAGCACAGGTGTGTAGGTCAGTCCAATATAGGTGGATGCACTCGTTCGAGTAGGAAATAGGTGGTTCAAAAGAACAATAAAGAATAGAGTTAAAGTAGAGGGATCAATATATCATGTGTACATCTCAAAGGGGATATCTAATCTTTGCTCCTATTACTTTGAGCCGCATGTCCAATCTAGGTGAACTAGAGTTAGTCGGAATGACAATGGTGGTGAAAGCTCAATTGAACTAACTTTATTAGTATTCAACCAATGTGGTCGTGCTGCTAGTCAATGTAAAGATTGGTGGTTGATAGGAAGTGAATGGAAATATGCATATTTATATATATTGCTAAATTGTGGCGAAGTGGAATCATCCGAAAGGTATTTTATTGTATTTTTTATTCTTTATTGACTAAAATCCTGTATATTGGTAAAATGTGATAAAGTGTTTTCTCTTGTACTTTATTCAATGCTTACAAGTATTTTGAACAACTATACGGTCAATAATCCCTTGAACAATTTCTCGAATAGTTCAAATCATTTGTATGTGACATAATGATTCCATTTTACTATTCAAGTTCTTGTTTGTGTATTATTATGTGATTGATATTCCAATCTTTATATTTAGGTACATGATCAGAGGAATGGTGTAATCAATCTGCACTTGTACAATTTAGTTTAGGGTCCAAAAACCAAAGCTAAAAGTTGGCTAATATACTATGTTAATAGTTACAAGTTTCATATAATTGAATGGGGAAGGGGTAGAAAACTAGCAACACTGGAGTTTATATTAGGGGAGATACTGGAGATAGAGAAAGTGACTAACATAGAGTGGTTGATGAAATATTTGAGTTGGGGTACCTTGGTAAGCTTCTTAAAAGGGTTTTGCTATTCAATTGTGAATAATATGATCCAACATATTCTAGGGGAACACGTAAACATAATTATTACAAAATAATTGAGATTAATCATACTAAAAGATATGAAAAATTTGATCAATTTATTATTGTTCAAAATGTAAGATAAGTTTATTACTTGACATACCCTAGAAAGTGCAAATTTAACTAGAGGGTGGTAATAAAGTGTAAACCAAGGGGTTGAGTAGATGTTGAAGAAGATATTTGAACAAGTTTATCAAACTGATGATCCAAGTCCTTCCAAGGTTGTCAATGATACTAATATCCCTTTTAATTTATGTTCTATCTCAAGGGAAGTTGATATAATTGAACTCTTGAGGTAATATTCAATGAGTCAGTCTGATAATAAAGGGCCAGCACTAAGGATAAAGATAAGGAAGAGGAATTTGACGATGATGTTAAAACTGAGAGTGATGGAGATAGTCCTCAACTTTCATATTAAGGAGATGCCAAGTTTGCTATTTTTTTTCAGTTGATATGTTTTATGTTTTTAATTTTGTGCATATCTATTTTCATGTTATAGTTTAATTATCTGCATTTACAGTTATATACATGTTACATTTGTTGTATACGTTTATTGATTATATACATGTTATATAGATCATTTATGATAGGACGAGGAATTTCTGGTTCTGGATGATTCAGAGGTAGACCAAGGAAGTATGATCAACCTCTTCGCACTTGCGCTTCACCTACCACCTCCATTACAACCTCTTCTACCACTCCCACCACTACTACCTCCACCCCTCTAAGTCATGCTCCACATACCCAAGAGTTTATTATGATATCCAACCTTGGGTACATGGAGGCACGGTCTCAGCTCTCATTCCCTTCTTAGCCTTCTTAATCTCTACAGCCACAACTAGCAACATGAGGCCCACACTTCACCTGTACTTGATTCCACTCCGTCCCCTACCCCCACCCAACCTAGTTCCTAGGGTGCCTCAGGCTCATCATCCACCCATTCACAAGGCTCCACGGACCAATCTATGGAGATCAAATATGATGGCACATCCTAGCAAGTAATCTCAAATTTAAATTTATTATGAATATTGAACCGTGATAGAATATTTGATTAATGGATCCTTGACTAATTCTATTGTTTATGATACAATTGGATTCCATCTATTTCGGGCTTGCATAGGATCACTGAAATCTTCAAGGAGAATTTTTGCGGCTCTTATAATGGTTTGGTGCAGGCCTATGAAGTTGCACAAGAGCTATAATGGAGAAAATAGAGGTAAAATAATAATTATTTTCTTTATTGTTAATTTTGATATTTTATTCTTGTGCATGATTATTTATTAATATTTATCTGAATATTATATTACTTGTGTGCAGTGTATGTTTGTTATTGATTCGAGTGAGGAGGCCATGATCTATTGGGCATGGAGGGCTAGGGCTGGTAAGCGGCTCTGGGACATGTTCCATGACATCCGGGAAAAAGGAGTTAGCACCTATTGGCTCACGGATGATATACTCCAGGCATTGAATGCCTACTAGGACTCATTGGAGTTCAAAACGAAGCAGATGAAGGCTTGATCGAGCAGAGGATCAACCCGAGGTGGCCTGCTGTACACTGAAGACTCAACTACCATTGAGAGCATGCAGCTTGGGATAGTAAATATCATCCTTTATGCTCAATTGGCTATTCAATTTTTGCATCGAACAATGTATTATCACGTGAACATTGTTTGAAATATAAGTGAAAATGATGAGCAGGCTGCCTACTCGGGAGGAGCTATTCCTAGAGACCCATATCCGGAAGCAGGACAAGTTCTAGTTGGTTGATACTCGATCTGAGACCACATATATAAGTACTTAATTTTAGTTTCCAATACTTTTCATTTATTATATTTGCTATTATTTAAATCTAATCTAATTTGTTTTGTTTATTTCAATTGTAGCATGAGTTCACCAGGCGACTCACTGAGACCCGATCGCAGCAATCCCAGTCGGAGGATGGGAGCACTTCTTACCGCCCACGTGTTAATGACAATGAGATATGGACCCAAACAGTTAGTGTTTGTTACAAGGAGCAGATTTATGGTATGCAGACCATCTACAGCACATCATATTCTCCAGCCTCTGTGTTTGGGCTTGTTAGGACTCATGATGTGGAGGATATCCGGGAATGGGTGCATGCACTGAATGAGTTAGTATAGAGGTAGCTCGATGAGGTGAATAGAAGGTACAGGGGGCTACAAGAGCAACATGAGACAGAGAAGGAGGAATGGAGGCAACAGATACAATCCATGGAATAGAGTTGCTTCGAGCAGATGCTAAGTTGTGGTTCATCATCCGGTGCACAATTTCCACCACCTCGATCTCGACCTCAACCTCCACACTCTCTGCACCACCACACAGACTTGAAGGGTATGTCAGATATTGATGACGATCAATATTCGTAGTTTTTACGATTTTTTCTTTTTTAGAATTGTATATTTAACAATTTTTAAGAATTTTTATTTGTTATTTTATTAACACTTTTGATTTTAATTAATAATTTATATTTCTTGCATTTTATTATATTTTTAATTATGTAGATCTATTAATAATTAAGATAATAATTTGATAATATAAAATTATTTTTTTAATATGAGATGATAATATAAAATTATTTTATCCTATTAATATATATAATTATATTATTATATAAAAAAGATGTGGCATGCTAGTCAAGCTGCTAGTATATATAAAAGGAGTGGGGAGAGTATATATTCTTTCATGAAAGATTGTTTTGTTCTACTCATCTTAGCCCATGCAACTAGGTCAACACATATTCAAGCATACCAACATATTTGGGATTAAAGCCTAACATATGGTTTTCAATGATCTATTCATCATAACATATAACAATGGATGCTAGTAAATATTAGGTTACCATTCAACTAGTTTTATAAAAAATCAATAAGAGTTTGATAAATTTCTTATAATAAATTAGAAAGGTTTCAAAATTGTGAGAATGAGAAGAAGAGAGACATGAATTAATAAAAGTGAAAGAATAATGATGGAGTCTTAAAGTGTGATTGGATGGAAAATTTTTAAATTTGAGTGAATTCAAAATACAAAATAATAATAATAATAATAATTCAATTCAATTCCTTTTATTTCTATTTTTTTTTTGTTCGGATAAGGTAATTATATTATTTTATTTGTATAATATTTTGTTTGAATAATAAAGTTATATTACCTTCTATCTAGATGGGCAGTGGATGGCAAGAAATAGTAAGGGATGGTAGGAAGGTAGGCGAGGACAGTGGGCGATGGGACGACGGGCAATGGGCGGTAGATGGCGAGCATCAAGCAATGAATTGTGGGTAGCAAATGTTGTGTAGTGGATGGCAAGCATCGAATGATAGGTAGTGAATGGTAGGCAGCGAATGACAGGTGACTGGCGACAAGCGGCAAACCTTGGGTAATGGACGATTGTCGATGCTGCAAGTTGCCACCCTCATAGGCTTGTAGGAGGTGAGGATTAAGAGACAAGAGAGGTAGAGAAGAGAGAATTTTAGAATTCATTTTAAGGAGGTGAAAATTTTCATTTTTTCAAAATTTAGAAAATATCTCATACAAATATTTGCAATTTTAAAATTCCTTGGTGGTATTAGTATTCAAACAAAAAATTTATACTAAGTCAATTGAAATTTTCTTAAAGATACATTATCCTCTAAAAATACTACATTTTCTTAAGTCTTAATGAAATAGAAGAAATTAAGAATTTTCATAAATATTAGGGTCTATTTAGTTTCAGAAAATATTTTTGTTTTTATTTCATGTTTTCAATTTTAACTAAAAAAAAATCACCTTATTTTCAATCTATTTAGTGTTCTCAGGATCTTGTTTTATAGACATCATACATAATTAAATTATAAATTCTCAAAAATAAAAGATTAAGATTACTTATCATAAAAAATTTAAGAAATACTTAATAATATATTAATTTATATTTAATATATTATAATTTATTTTTAGTTTTTAAGATATTATTTTTCAAAAAACTTTATAACATTAGATTATTGAATCAACCTAAAATATAACCCCAAGACCACCCAAAAGATATGCCAAATCTAGTTTTTAGAACTCACGCCAAAATAGTTTTACGGTGTGTTTAGTTCAACTTATTTTCATTAAGAAGAAGAAGAAGAAGTGATTTTTAATTAAAAAATTATTTTCATAAAAACTATTTATTTTAATTTCTACTCAAAAATTAAAAAAATTATTTTTTATTTTTAAGTAAAAAATTAAAATAAATAACTTATATAAAAAATAATTTTTTTTAGAGTTGAAAATTAACTTTATTAAAAAAAAAATTGAAACAAACACACCGTTAATTCGGGGTGAGTATTAAAGCCCCCTGGCTCCATTTTACCTAGCTTGACTTGAAATTTGAAAAAGAGCCAAAATGGTAATTAAAAGTAATTCCTCAACAGCCATTACTCATGGTGGCATGCCATACGAGAACAACGAATGGTCAAAACCTTAATTATTAGTCATTTTGAGTTGTAATCGCAAGGGGACCTGCGCCCTTGTCTCCATGCAAGAGAAAAGGCATCTTCCTTCAACTTTCCTCAACATTATTTATACTTCATTGACAAAGGTCTTTGAATAGTCATTAAGAAATACAATAGAATGAATAAAGCGTATATAACAGTTGGGTTGGCTTAATCAGAAATAAGAATATAACGAAGGTGAAAATTAGAAGGCTTATATTATCAACTATATGCCAAACTTAAATTTGAAAGGAATTGGTTTGTCCTATTTGGTGAAAACGACATTGGGGAATAATTAACCCAAAAATGGGCTTTCTCAGAAGCTGCATATGTGAAAAAATTCTTGAATTTTTCAACGATGCCTATTGGTGGGCTAATGTTTTATAGGAAGTCTCAATCAAAATAACAGTATCCATTCTCTTTGGAGGACTTTCGAAACATTTAGCTAAAATCTTAGCTTTGGTGACTTGGAAGTAAGTTCAAGGGGGCATGCATCTAGATCATTCAATGCACCCATTTCCAACTGAGATTGAAAGCTTTCGTATGCAAAGGATAGTGACTTCTCATGACACACTCAAAACAAACAACTCTCGAAGATAATTCACTATATGCATGAGGGAATAGGATAAAAGTGTCATTTTCATTTTGGTATCCACAGAAGAAGAATACATCCATTAGCAGCAATATACGATCTTTACTAACACCTTTCACATATTGCTGCAGCCAAAATGCACGTGGCACCATGAACTACCTCTTCTAAAGATTTAAAGTATTAAGTAAAGTCATATAATTTTTATATTTACTGTGTTCTTTCATGCAAAAATTTATTAATGTTGAAATGAAGACAATGTACATATTCACCTTATCTATGATAAAATTTAATTTTTATTTAGAGGAAATAGGCAACAAAAATCAAATTTTAGACTATTTAATCATAAAAATTTTAATATCATATCATAAATCATATCTCCCAAAAATTTCAATTTAAGTAAAGGTTAATTAATGATTTTTATATCTAACATGTCATGAAAATTGGCATAGGAAAAAGAACATTTCTAGCCGCAAGATAAAAGATTCTCAATCGGTTAGCATTAACTGTATTTTGACATTTGAATAGGATAAAGTAGAAATGCCAAATCACTATTTCTGTATTTCGGAATAAGTTGTCATATCCTGTTATACAATATGGCGCCATCTAATAGTGCTATTCACCTTATAATCTGACGGTGAGATTGTAATGTGTATCGATATATCAATCACTTATAATGTATTGTAATAATATCTAATTTTAAGAAAATTTAAAAATATAATTAAATATATTTTAAAAATTAATTATCATATATTGATAGTGTAAAATTATACTGATAATATAAAATATTTTACATTATCATTATAATCAAAAAAGTTTTATCAATGTAATTTTACTCTGATAATGTAATTTTATACTGACAATGTAAAATTATTTTATATTATCAATATAATTTTACATTATTAATATATAAAAATTAATTTTTGAAAATCATAAAAATTTTATTAGTATAATTTTACTCTGTCAATATAATTTTATATTATTTATCAATATAATATTATATTAATAGTATAAAATTATTTTATATTATTAATATAATTTTATATTATCAGTATATAAAAATTAATTTCTAAAATATATTTAATCATATTTTTAAATTTTTGTAAAATTAACATATTACTATAATACATCATAGGTAATTAATATATCGATACACCTCATAAATCTCCACTATTTAATACGCTATAGTCACAAGATGCACTAAGCATCTAGCACTGCGAAGCGCATTGTATATGGCACCATACAATAGAGGTAAAAGAGAAAAGATTTACAGACCCACATAAAAAGGACAAGACTTTGATTATTGAACAATGTTCAAATGGGATCTCCAAGCATTGGGTGGACATAGCGAAAAATAAACGTATCTATTAACATATTTTGTGTAATTAGACTAATCTTGTCAAATTGAACCAATAAAATTCAGACAGATTTACTGATTCGAAATGAAACATTATTCCATTCATCTTTGAAAAGTCAAGCAATGTCATTAAGGACCAAAGATGCTGACACATTCTACAAAGGTATAAACCATCATACTAGTAATTAAACTTGGCGGGGAAAATGCCGTGGTTCGTTTCACTACTTCTAATTTCTTGTCAACTTGTTCACACTCCAAACGTGGGAACAAAAGTTCATGAGATGATGAGCTTGAAATAACTCAGTCAAGCACTGTTTACAGCTAAAATAATAGGCTGGAAAGGCGCCAAGAATGTAGGTAAATGTCTTCTTTCTTACAATTTTTCGGCCTGAAGTAAACTGATAACTAATTAACCGGATAACATCAATAAGATTCGTGATTAGATACATACATTTGTATTTTGTTATTGATTTGATGCAATGTATAGAAAAAAGTCAAATAGATTTGTACCCTTACAATTGTTTACATTTCCTCACATCATCAAGCACCTCTCTCTTTTGCACTGACATTCATTGAACATAAGAAAATTGTTAAATTAAACGCTTTTTGTTTGTGAAAAGGATTATTTGAGCAAGAGGGATAACAGCGATTGACGTATTGAAAGCAATACGTGTGCAAAACAGCCAATTGGGGCAGCAATTACGTTAGTGCAATACTTCGTGGCATTTTGTTGGTTGTCTGAGTTAAATTTAAATTCAATAAAAAATAAATTATAAACAAATTATCATTCTAACAAGGTAACTCTTACACTAAAGGCTAGACTAAATAATATATATGGTTAACGATTTAAATGCTTATTATGCAGTGTTTCATTTTTGTCAGTTAAAAATGATTCAGCTCTTTAGATACATAATCGAGAGGCTTAAACAACATTTAGTCGGTTCAAGTAATTTAGTATTTATTTCTCTTGAGTAAAATATTAGATATAAGTCTTATGGATGAAAATAATTAATGTTAAGAGAGTTTTACTCCAATAATGGGTCAATCTGACTCGAATTAGATTAATCAAAATCGAGTAAAGTTTTAGATATTCTGATGATTCATACCAAATAATAAAAAAATGAAAGTTCTGTCACCTAATAAACTTATTTGTAATGTTTCAATAAATTTTTCATCTAATACAAGGGCGAGCATCTTATTTTCTCTCCTCTACTTAATTAAGCAGCATGTTTTTCTTTTATTATAATATTTGGCTTTTTTTTCAATAATTGAACATAAGAGGCTCAAAACCTCAAGCTGGGGTCAGCAAGTCAAAAGAATACAAAGTATAAACAAAACCAATTCACCAATATCCTTAGTTTCTAAACTGATTCCAAATTGGACGCCCCCTCATCTGCATAAGAAAACGGCCTCCAATATTAACGCCCCAAGATCTGCATTAACTTGATGATGACTATCATAACTACATCCACATATTGTAACAGGTCACTATAGAATCCTCCTCAAGAACTATTATTCCACACAATGCTCCACTGTTTGCATCTGCTCTTCAATTCTTGATCAACAATGTGGTTTCTGCTATATAATCAACCTCTCCTCTAATATACTGTACTTTCTATTTTTGTAGGATTTTTATTATGTATGCGGTTGGTCATTATACTGTACTTTCTTTTTTGTAGAGAACCATTTCTGAATAACCTTTCTCACCAATAAATAAATAAATATATAAACAAAGTTATATATACACGAGTAATCTTCAAGTTAACCAAAACAAAACTTTTGAAACAACCTTAAAAGTGCACCGGTTATAATTTTGCAGCACTTTGAGAAATTAACTAATTTTCATAAATATTTACTTCAAGGTTCGAAGTGAATGGTTGAAGTAAAGCATATATGGTTTTTTTTTTTTTTTGGTACATCAGGAAAAGTCAAGTGTAGAATGGATCCCAAAATTTTGGATCTATGGTAGATTTGGTGTGATTAGATAATAAAAAAATATGACAAATTATCACAGAAAGTGTGACAAAATGATCCAGGTTCATCCTAAAATACACCCATCAATAAAAAGCATATTATTTTGAGGATAATATTCTTTTATGGAAGAATTGTATTAACTTTCCTTAAAGTTTAGGGTAATTATATTTGGCATTTCTCTTTTTACACATACAACAGAAACCACCACTGATACAATCAGAAGTTGATACCATTAAGTCATTGGATATTTTGTCCAAACTACCTTTTCTTACTCACCCTAAATATATATTGATACAAGTTCCAAGTTTCAATTTGATTTAAATTCCAAATTCACATAACAAAAGATAAGAAAGATGAGGCTACAATTGGTGTTAGTTTCAAATTCCTCTTTGATTTAAGTTCCAAGTTCATGTGATAGAAAATAAGGAAGTTGAGACTTGACTTAATGCGAATTTCAAGTTCCTTTTCTATTTGAATTTTGAGTTTTATTTTGATATGAGTTTTGATTTTGATTAGAAAAAAAAAAAAAGGACGTACAATGTGACGAGAGCTAAAAGAAGAATTTTAAAACATATAAAAAAGATATTTTTATCATATTTTATATATAAAATATATCAATTATATTACTGAATTATCATTAATAAGTATAGGATGTGCTAAATGTAACTACACTTCCCGGCGAAGGAGTTCGGTATAATTCTCTCTTCTTTTATTTTAGAAGGATAATGATTACGTATAGCATTCATTCTATCAAAGCTCATAGAGCCTATCCCGGCTTTGACGGGAAAACAGAGAAAAAGTTTGATGGGAAGATAATGATGAACTCAACTTCGAATGTGCGAGATTTTTTTATTTATGAAACTAACATTATTCATTTTTTTAATTACTAGACCAAGAGATTAGGATTAAATTTAGGTTTTGAAAAATAAATAAATAAATACAACATATTAGCCACCAAAGAAGAATGAGGTCAGTGATTTGACAGCTTTCAATAATTAAATATAACATTTGTTTATCATGGTGACTACATAATATTATAAGAAATATTGTTTTGATGTAAGTCATTTTATATTTTAGGTTAATATATCACTTATTTATTATTAAATAAATATGAGACCTAATTTAAATAAGGATTACATTCCATCCAATAATAAATAGGTGGAATATTGATGCAAAATATTAGGTGAAATATATCAAAATAATATTGCTCTAATATTATAGATATTATATTTTGTGGAACATTTGTTTTCTTTTATTATAGACAAAAACGGCTAGAGATATTCATTAATAGTAAAGATAAAGTAATTATATAAATTATATTTGTGTACTACGAAAACATGCGTAAAGCTAATAGCTTAAATATTGTATCTTCTTATTATTAATGAGAAATTAATTTTATATATTTTTTATATTATTATAATATTAATTTTGATATATTATCCATACAAGATATTGTAATTTTTTGAGATATTATTACAATAGTCAAATATTTTTAATAACATAATAATATATAATTTGATAGGATTTGATTTGTATTCTTATACAGATATTCAGTTATATATTATTAAATTAATAAAAATATTTAACTTAATCACCCACTATTTTAAAAATTTTATAAATATAAGTACTTAATTCGATGATAGCATAAATTTTCAGTATATAGTAATTAAACTCAATTTAATAACTATCTAAAAAATTTTTATACTTATAATATATTAAAATTAAATCATATTCTTGTTTATATTTTCTTGCTCAAGAAAAATACGTATATTGGGCAATAAGTGTCGTTGTTATTATTTTAAAAAATAATATATATATATATATATATATAATTGATCAATAAAGTCTTATTTTGATTCCTGAAATTCTATACGTAGTTTAATTTAATTTTTGAAAATAAAATATTAGTAGTTCAATTCCTGAAAGTACAAAATATGATTAAAATTAATTCTTAAAATGACGTATGTAGAAATTAGGTTGAATGATATCAACGATTAACTTAAATCAAGTTTTATAAATTTCAAAAATAATTAATTAATTTCCTAATTTCTTAATTTTAAAAATTAAATTAAGAAATACATGCAACTTTAGAAATCAAAACGAGGCTTTACTCTAATAGTGACATGCAAATGATACCCCAAAAAAACAAAAACGTGCTATTGTCTTTCTTGCTGTCCATGGCAGAAACAATCCAATTGTCCAATGGACGCACATCCTATATCGAATAGAATTTCATTGGTACCATTTTTGCCATTAACAGGGTTCGTTACTTATTTAGATTGGCAAAAGAGCAAAATAAAATTACAAATAGTGGCGTCATAACTTGAAGTGGCGGGGACCCAGAGATTGCGTTGCTGACCTGGCCGCCATCCACTTAATTGACCCACGTGGTATCAACCCCACGTTTCTGTGGGTCCCACTCTCACATAGTAATATCCCCACCATGTCATTTATTATTATTTTTTGCACGGAGACAAAAATGTAATGGAAAAAAAGGATAATATTTCGTCATTAATGAAATTTGACAAATGAAAGTGCCTTAAGGTGATAAGTAATTCATTTTTCAAAGTAAAATATTATTTTAAAAATTAATTTAAGTAAATTAAATTAATGGAAATGTTTTTATTTTATAATTTTTTGTCAATAACTTGTATTAGTTTTCGAAAAATTGTAATTGTAAGAAAAAAATTTATAAACAAAACTATATAATTTTCATCTTCTCGTGATATAACAAAAATTAATTTTATAATTAATTTAAATGAGTTAGATCTGTAAAAGTACTTCATAATTTCGCCGAAAAGATTGTAGTTAAAGAGTCAATACAGGTCGGCTTAAATGGTTTAAGATACAATTAAGATTTTGTACTCTTTTAACTTTATGTATATAAATTAACTATTATCTCTTTTTTTTTTTTTGTGATCATTCCTTTACAAAGGGATTACTTGATAACTAGAATCTAAACGTAATGGACGAGTAACCCCAATGTAAAGAAATAATTTGAATGATTATTCTAGAGGCGATCATTTAAATAAAACCTTTGCATATTTGGGGTTTAAAATAATAAGAAAAAACTTTAATTTATCTTCTTAAACTTTGAGTCACGTGCTCTTTGATCTTTAAGTTATACAAATATACAACATAATTTTTCAAATTTTTAAAATGTACATTTTAATTATTTTTTTCCATCTAACTTGTTAAATATTAATAAAAATGATGCCAGAAAAATCATGTGATTATTTTTGTATTAAAATTAAGAAAAAATTAAATAAAATATTAAAAATATATATTATAAATTTATCATATTATATTTTCTGAAGTCCTTCATTATTATTATTATTATTATTATCTATACTACTATATAAAGGGATTGAGACATTTTAACTTCTCTTTTGATCACATTTTATTTTTTACTATTATCTCTCAACTTCTCTTAATTTTTTTTAACTTCTCTTAATTTTTCTTAATTTCTTTAATTTTTGAATATTTTATAAATACAAAAATTTAAATTAAAAATATTCCCTTCAATTTAATTTTTAAAAATTAAATAAAAATAAATTTTTAAATTAATAAAAAAAAAAGTGGATTGATAGTGCCTATCAATCCACTAGTAAATTATAAACGTGGAGCTTATATCCTTCAAAAAAAAAAGTTATAAACATGGAGCATCGCGTGCTTATCACTTGTTGGCGTTCACCCAAATTTTTATGCCGTTCGCTTTAGCGGCGGCTTTTACCGTTTTACTGTGGTCCCAAAAATGGACGTATATAAGAGGAGCGAGGCTTTACCAGCAAGAGGGTCCAACGAAATTAAAAAACAGAGCCACTCTGTCTTCTACTCTGTTTCCCCTGCATCACCACAACACTCTCCTAGCCACCCACACCTCCAAAAAATGGATTCCTCTTCTCTCTTCTTCAACTCCCCCTCTTCTGAATTTTCCTCGGATCACTCCTCCTCCCCCTTCAGCTCCTCCCCAGAATCTTTTCCGTGGAATGGTTACCTACCATTCAACGAGAACGACTCTGAGGAGATGCTCCTCTATGGCATGATTGCCAATGCCAACACCTCCCACCAGCGGCCCCTCAAGGCCGCCAGGAGGGTGAAGGAGGAGGAGGTGAGCTCCGAGGAGATTGGCGATACCGCCGAAAGGAAGGAGAAGTCGTACCGCGGTGTCAGGAGGAGACCATGGGGCAAGTTTGCGGCCGAGATAAGGGACTCAACAAGGCATGGCATAAGGGTGTGGTTGGGGACATTTGATAGTGCTGAAGCTGCGGCTTTGGCTTATGATCAAGCTGCTTTTTCCATGAGGGGCTCCGCGGCAATTCTCAATTTCCCGGTTGAGACCGTGAGGGAATCGCTTAGGGAGATGAACTATGGAGCTGAAGAAGGGTGCTCCCCTGTTGTTGCCTTGAAGAGGAAGCACTCCTTGAGGAGGAAAATTGGTGTGAAGAAGAACAAGGAGAGGGATAATGTTAATGATGTTAGGATAGATAATGCGGTGGTGTTTGAGGATCTAGGTGCTGATTACTTGGAACAATTGTTGATGTCATCTGATGAGATTCCTAGTCCTTGGTGAATCATAAACTGGAAGTTGGATCACCAAAAAAAAAAAAAAAATCCAATCCAGAATCTCTCAAGCATACCTCTATATGTTAGTGTCAATTCCTTCTTCTTTTTCCATCGATTCCCCTTTGTTCTTTTGTTCTTGTATTTTATTTTTTTTTTTACTTTTTTTAATATGGCAAAAATAGCTTTGCCATGTTTGAATGATCAAATTTAGAGATCATTTGAGTCTGTATCTTTCATATGTACGTTTTTTTTTTTTTCTTTCTTACTCTAGGAGAATTTTCTTCCCTGCTTTTTTTTTTTTTTGTTTTTTTCCTTCTTTTTGATGTAAAGTTTAGAAGATAAGGAATGCAGTAATATCTTGTGGGGCTCAATTTATGTCCAGATGAATTGAGGTGACTTGTTATTTTAGCGTTATCAGCGTATAAGTCAACATGCATGGTCGAGTTTTGCACAGAGAGAGGGACGCGTGGACGCACGCAAACAAACGGTTTCTTAACCATTTTGGCAACCTATTTGCTTCAGTATATCAAAGTTCGAGTTCGGCAAACAGACTTTCTAATACAGGAATGCTCTATGCCATGAAACAAATGTTACAAATTTGAGTTGGTTATCGTAAAAGAGGTGTAAAAATAATACAGAAACACAGGTTGAATAAACATGAGGCACTTGATGCATAGAAAGTACACTAATCACAAGCTTCATAGAAGTGGTTTGTTTAGGTGATGACTTATTTTATGAAGATCATAAAAGTTTCTAAGGAGTTCATTTCATTGAATGTGTTAAACTCGCCAAGGCCCTTGTTAATGTTTGATTGATATTGTAAGATCTGGTCACATTTAAGGCAACAGTTGTGATTTTTAGCGTGGTGCATGTGATGGCATATGGCTTTTGGGTGTTAAAATGAGGAAATGAGAAACATTGGATATGCTTCTTTTGGGTTAAATAAGAAAATGGTGACACTTAGTTATCAAACTTATCAATCTGGTTCTGTTCAAAATAAACAAGTGGCAAGGCTACTTTGCCACCATGTTAGGCTACGTTTGTCTTGTGACTACAACAAAACATAGACTGTGACTGGACATTGACATGATAAGCTAAGGCATCGAACTGCCAAACTTTACTTGTTCAATAGGGAATTAAAAAAATTTCAAGATAATAAGATTATCAGCGATATTTTTTTATGGAGGAAATATGATATAGGAAAGCGGAAGGAAGGAGCCTTAGTAAGTTGGTGGGATTTCTAGAATTTTATCAAAACTGTTGGAGTAGAAAATATCAAAACAGTATTCTCTTCAACTGTTTAGTCAAACTTTGAAGCAATAGAAGCTTCTTTGCGGTCTAATTTAACTGGTTGGACGCTTAGACCAACATCTGCATCTCTTATGACTTATCTGAAATAATATTTTCTTCACGTGGGCTTTCTCTTGATTTATTTATTCGTTTTTCTGTATATATTTTTAGTTCATCGTGTACAAACTACCATCTTACATGCTCAGAAAGTCACACTGATTTGTCCATATTCAAGTTAATTTAAACCTTGGGGAGAACCATACTTAAAAAGTTAACAATATCTCGAGCAAGGAGATTGTAACACCTTATGAATCTCATACCGGAATATCATTTTTTTTTTAACATGTAGGGCTGATAAATTTCCACATGTAACAGCTAGAGTGTAACGTAAATTCAATCTAGTAGTTCCTTTTTGTCGTATTTAAAGTATAGTTCATATTTAAAAATTTGAATTTATTTTATTTCATTTTTTATAATTTCTAGTGAATTGAATTTACATTTTATACGAAAAGTTCCATTATTTAAACATCGTATTCATTAGACACCAAAATTAGCATGTAATGATCCATAATTTAAATAATTATAAATTTTGAGTTTAATTTGGATATATTAACAATCTAAATTTTTTTATACTATTATCCAATCAAAATCACTCAAATAATCGATAATTATGATAAAGAATTTTATTGATATGACAATATATTATTAAGTATCTGTGTAAAATTTTTTTATACAGACAGTACATTTAAATTAAATCCATATATTTTAAGTATATAAGTATCGAATTAACATATTACTTTTAATAATATATATTTATTATTAACTAATACCATATTTAATACTTATATAATTAAAATTTATTTATTCACTAATCATTCTATATCGATTTGGATGTGCACCAATGTAAAATAAACATTTCTCTTATACGGACGTCTGAAATTAAGCCAAAGTAGCTACCTAACTCTTGTTGCCTTCTAATGTGCAATGAGCCAATCCGAGTGGACCGTATTGACAACTTGCGCAGCTGCAATAACGTTACCCCATTAGACACTTTTTCTACTTTTTGTAGTAACTGGTCTGAAGTTGGAATTTGGAAAATCTAAATTTGTTGGCTGAGAGGAAACTTCCTCGATTTTGAGTCATGAAACCATACAAAGGGCCGTGAATTGTATCTGTGGGTTTTCTTAACTCATCAAATACACTGTGTTTGTCTCTTCCCTCGTGATGGGATGACAATGTCAATGGCTACACCCGTCAGCTACCACAGCCCTCCACCCACCCACCCCCTCAGATAAATTCACCCAACATCCTTAACATAAAAGATCACTGAGAGAGAGGGTAGTCCCATCATCAGATTTCGTAACTAATAACTACACTTCCATGATTTTGTAAAAGTACGAGCTAAAACAATTGGTATTGTCTTCTTCAAAGTTTGCAAATAATCTAGTACTGGACTTTCTATTCACACGCGCCAAAAAATAAAGGTTAAAATAAACAATTAATTTTTATAATTTCACTTGACTTGACTTGTGGTCTCTAATTTATTTATTTTTTTTCAGACTTTGATGCTTATATTTTTACGTTTTTTATCTGATCCTTACCTTTTCTTATTTATTGAAGTTTCTTAAATTTTTACTTATAAAGATAATAGTCTCGGATTTTTCATTGATTATTATAAGTCCTTATAATTTTAAATTATTAAGGTACTAGTTTCTGAATAATCAAATTACAAATTAATGAACCACCACAAATATTACAAATTATGAAACTATAAAAAATAAAAAATAAAAAATAATTATAAGTCAAAGTTTAAATAATATGATACTATAAGAACTGAGAGTTTATTTTGACTTATTAAATTTTACATTATGCGTTTTTAAGAAGCTATTCTAAAATGGAATCACTAATGTCATGTTTCTATTATCTAAATCTAATTTAAATAGAATAAGACGAGCTTGCAAAGAATATTAGGCTGTTGTTTTAGACTATTATCGTTAATTAAGATGTAAGGGAAAAACTACTTCATATTGAGTAAACTATACCGATAAGTCCAACGAAACATACACTGCAACCTTTTTTTGCCTTTTTCTTTTCTATTTGATCTATTGGAGCGATTTCCGTGGTTGCGTTTAGAGGACAATCACTAGCATCTAATTAAGTGCCACGTGATTCATGGTCGTGCCCAATAAATTTCAAGTTCAAGACTTGATGATTGGTCAAGGCCCAGAAAGATGAGTCCAAAACATAAAGTCATTTGTAATTGTAATAAAGAGAATGAGCAGGGTTGTTTTGGTATTTATTTAGTGGAAAATTCATGATTTAACTTTGATTGGACGTGGGTTCCCTTGTCGTGGTTAAGTGAACTTAGTCATCAATTCAAAAGAGAATCACAAATAGTCTTATTACTCTAATTAAAAAGTATTAAACGGCCAATCAAACTATTTTCAAAGAGTGAAACAGGCATTAGGTGAAACTGAATAATATATTAAACGTTAATTGTTTAAAAGGCAAGTTACCATTCACAATTGGCTTGTATCGTGGATAATTGGCCTACATTGGTCCTAAGTCCTAACCTAACTTTTGCATTGATGACCAAAGATGAAGTTCAAGTATTGGGTTCTAAACAATTTTGTTACTCTTAAGCTTGTTGGTCAAATATGAAAGTCCAACTAATCAATCAATTTTGAATAGAGAATTGATTTTTTAATCTCCATTTCTCTGTCTTATTATTTAACCTCGGCCAATCTTTTTATCTCTTTAAAATATTTTAAAGAAAATAAACCACCTGATTATAATGTATTCGTTGAACAAAATGTTGTTATGTATAACTTGCTTTCAAACTCGTCTTGAATTATGTTTAGCCCATTTTTAGAGAAAAATGTGCCTTATACAGAAGTTGTTTTTTCAAAAAATAAAATAAAATAAAACAATAACAAATAAAATAAAACAATAACAATATTGAGTTTATCTAAGGATTGAGGTTGGACCTTGGCCACCATTGCAGGCCTTGACCCTTGACCCTAAAGTTAAACTACGCTTCATTAGGACCTAGGCACATATGTGCAAAACCCATCGGGCAATTTGTCTTTATATAAAGTTTAGAATATTATCTAGCTGAGGATTGAATTTGGACCTTGCCCACCATTGCAGGCCATGACCTTTGACCTTGGACCAAAAGATTAACCAGGCTTCATATAGGACTTAGGCACAAACATCTAAAACATATCGGGCTTTACTCGGAGGACATTTCTAGCCGCGAACCCTTGTATTTCACAAATTACAGAAAACATTGATTAAAAAATAATTGTAGAATCACATTGAGTTACGTAACTAAATTCCATGGGCATTCATTCATGCCTACTCATCCTACTTTGGCACGCCTACACTTGATTGATATAAGCTCACAAGACCGTGAAAGAAAATGCATTATGAACTTTTTCCATTTTAGCAATATAGTGACATAAGCTTATGGCAAGGGAAAGCAAAGCACAATGCAAAAACACGTCATCATACCTTGGAATAACTTTCAGAGATAATCCTTTAACCAAACTTCCAAAAATGAGCATCAAGAACAAGAAGGCACATCCACGTGTGCCACTACAAACCTAACAACATTTTAAACACTCCAGAATGCCAAGGGTTGCGTACTAAGTGAAACAAATTTGATCCATGCTTTGGAGAAGTTAAGGAAACTATGCGAAGCTGAAATCTGACCAAAATTTGTGAATTTATTAGAATCAATGGGTGAAATAATTTGAAAGTGGAAAGTTCCATATTAAGAGTCTCGGTTGTTAATATGTTATACCTTTCCAATGCAATAGACAGCATATGCTTTTTATTTTGTGTAGCATAATTTGTAAGTAGAACAGCGAGGACTGCCATAAACTTGGCAGTGTGCGAAATTCCACTTTGGTACAGTATGCGAGTTTGATCGTACATGATAATCATTTTGCGAGAGAATTCTGATTAATCCATAACTCCAAAAGACATATATTCTGAATTGAAAACTTAATTCTCTAGGGTCAAAAAGTCCATTTATAGAACAGGCAAAAGGATAAAGGTAATATGTTTATGTAGTAACGAAGAAAAAGTGCTTTTCTTTCTTATATAACATCATCAACAGTATATGGAAATGGGTGACTACCAGAATATACACTGAGTGATGGAAATAAACAAATGACACAAGCAAGAATCACAATCACTCAAGCTAGTTAAGAATGACACTAAACCCTAACATGGGTATACTTTATATGCTGACAACCTGAACACTCTTCTTACTTATTTAATCTGTAAAATAATATCTCCGAATTTAATTCAATCCTCAATCCCCTTAAACAGGATGCCACACGCCATAAACCCAAGAAAGTACCTAATCACTTCACTTGTACCATATCAGGAGTAGTTTTATATACAAATTCCTTTAATTTTTTAGCTCTGTATGTTTCTCAACATCAAGAATCCAACTGAAGAAACTGAGCTATATTGAAGAAAATAGTTTAGCAATTTGAAATATGCAGTAATTATCTAAAATTTTTTTTTTGAAATATGCAGTACCTTATATTTTCTTCTAATCTAATAATCTTTGGCATGTTGTGCAATTTCTAATTTATATAATGCAGCTCAACGTGCTTTTTGGTAATTACACTTATGTAGGCTAGAATTTTCTGGCCTTGGATCTCCAACGATTTCTAGTCCTCATCAACATCCAGTTATTATGAATGATGGTGATTTTTATGGTATCCCTCACATTTGAAGAGGTTTGGAACCCATCTTAGTTGGGTTAATAAATATCGACCATATGTCTAATAATTGTCTAAGTCATGATACATGTGTAAATTCTAATCATCTTTATTTTTTTAGGTTTCAAATTTTTGAATTATCAAATTAACCCCAATATCTTTATTTAAAAAATCAAACATATTTTCAATTAGCCCCCACTCAATATTGAATCAAATCAAGTGTTTCAATCACAATTCATCAAGAACCCTAGCCCCTTTTTGTTTCCTACTATGTATCAAAAAGATTCTTTGCCTTCCAAGAGTGACTATCCACCATCCATCCTAGCCATCAAAGCTTTTACAAGCAATGAATTTCCTAAAGCAATTTTATTCAAACATAATGCTGGAGTTGAAGGAATTGCCCAATGGCAATTGGAAAATCTACATTACGGATCCTAGATGATATGGCTTTCTTTCAATGGATTAGGAATTAAATGCTTTCTGTATTTTATAATTTTTTTTCTTTCTTCGCTTAATTGTTTTTATTTTCATTCTCACGCAGGTATACCTACATGGTCACACTTCGCATGGAGACCTATTTCGTGCTGTTCACTTATGTGTGAAAGATATTGAATAGAACGTAGCATCAATTCCATAACTTTGAATGTAGTTTTGGATAAATACTAATATATATATATATATAACATCATTTTCTTTTAGTATTCGTAAAGGAATAAATGATTACAACTGATATCAATTGGTTGGCTAGAGTTCTGGATGATACACAGCATGAAAGAGAAAAGGGATTAGGGTTCTTTATAAATTGTGATTGAAATAGTTGGTTTGATCCAGCATTGAATAAAGAACTAATTGAAAACATGTTTAATTTTTTCACATAAAGATATTGGGTTAATTTGATAATTAAAAAGTTTGGAACATGAAAAAATAAAGATGATTAGGATTTACATATATACAATGGCTTGGACAATTATTAGACATATGATTGATATTTATTGGCCCACCTAGAAAGGGTTCTAAATGCTTTCAAATTGGAGGAATACCATAAAAACCACCTTTTATTGGATGAAACTTAATACACTTTAATTTACACAGTAAGGTTACCTTCTTTCTTTTGGAAGCTCGGAATGCATGTTTTCTCCTCTGAAGTCGATAATGCCATATCCCAGCTTTGAGTTGGGAATTTAAGTGAGATTCTTTTAGTAGATATATATGTGGATAAAAGAGTATACATTAAAAATAAAAAAGAGAAAATGAGGACATTATAAGTAATTTAATGCTTTAACTTATTGCTTTAAGATTTGAAGTTAAGATATGGTCACGTCAAAAAAGTTTAAGATATGGTATCGCTGGATCAATGTTATTTTTAAGACATTGCCATACTATGCATATCTTCATCTTCATTATCATTTTTTTCTATGGTGTGTTTGGTATGTATGAGGATAAAAATTTAGCCATGAATCTAATTCATAAAATTTGCATCCCCGATAAAAACTTGTTTTAGTCTTGTTTTAAAACCATTTTCTACTTGGGGGAGGGCTTAATATTAATCTCGTTTTTGTCTTAATGACCTAATTGTACTAATTCACTGTTCTTTTGTTTTTGGGTCAAGGAGAGGGGGAGGGGGCTGGGATGAGTTTACAAGGCATGAGTTTCTTTTTTTGGGATAATTTTTTTTTGGGCTTTTTTGTTTTGTGTATGCCAGTGATTCGAAGTCACGTCCCACAAGATGTGTGGCTCCTAGAGGCAGGAGACTTTTACCACTGAGGCACAACCCTCTCCGCCAAGGCATGAGTTCAACCATATATGCTAGGCCTCAGAACTAATTCAATGTTGTACAGTCCAGCTAATTTTTTAATGAAGCTCGTACCTCCACCAAAACTTGAACCCAAAGAATAACCACAAAAAGACTAATCCTTACTAGCCTAAACAAAAAGCAACTTTTCTATTTTTTATGTTTTTTAAAAAAGAGAGCAGATCTTCCTTAAAAACAAACTGGGCTCGCACCTTCTCTTCTCAGCACGTTCTATTTCCTGTACTGAAAACAAAAATGCTAAACTAAAAATCAAAGCATACACTTTTGAGTGATGATTAGGTTGGGCTCAGAATTTGATTTCTGAATGTTGTGTGGTTTTTTTTTTGGTCATCGAATCTTGGGTTTCCAGATGGTGGGGATATTTTTGGTGATTTTGTGTAACTTGGTCCAATGGTGGATGGCCAACAGCTGGAGTCTGGGCGGTTTGGTGATGGGTGTGTGGGTATGTTGGATCTGCATAGGCTTCCTGGTTTGGGCTTGTTTGGGTATGAAAGTTGGGGAAGTCGTTGATATTTCGACAATTTATCTAGTTCCATACAATTGAACTTTTCATCATATGATCTATCATACTCAAATATCACCTAATTAACCTTTTAGCAATTGGAGTTACTTCTCAATCTTTTGTTAATATATTAATAATTATTTTCAATAATTAATGACTAACATTTAACTACTTATTTTATTTAATTAGAATATAAATAAATAACTTATTGAATATTATATTCAAAATATGTTAACCACATAACTAACATTGGCAAATATTTATTATGAAAAGTTCAGCATCCTTACCGATTCAAAGGTATGGCAAAAACATCAGTAATCTAATATGTTTGGGAAAAAATATTTTGGAGATATAATCAATTTAAAAAAAAAAAATCATCTCAAAAATTTTTTTACTGTAAACTATTTTGAATTTAAAATAAGTTAAACTAAGCATATACTTAGGTTTTCAGTCAAAAGCTTTTCTAATCATAATCAAATGCATATACCACATCAATTTTGATTTTTGCATTTGAAATTTTGGTTGTCTAACGAAAATTTAATTTTCGCTATAAATATTTCTTTTCTTCTACTATTTTTTTATTTTTGTTTTTATTTTATTTTATTTTGTAAAACTTAAACCGAAGAGAACTGTGCTTTATAATAGTGCAAAGCACAGGAAATGGACAAGGGCATTTATAGTGGAAATGGGGAGTGCATGTCGGTGGAACCGTGAAAAATCATACAAGACAACTTAACATATATAATATATTTATTAACTCTACAAGCAACCTAGAGAAAACTGGAAGAAGTCTAAGTAGGCAGTAGGCGTGATTTGTTATGGTTATGGGGGTCAGGTTCTGGTTTGTTGAGGAGCTGTATATGTGGTGGCTCAGTAGTTAGCCATTTCTTCGGCTGGGGTGGTCTGTTGCCTTTTCTTGTTTGTTCTCCTTTTGTTCTTGTTGTTTGTGTTTCTGTTGTCTTTGTTTCTTTTGAAGTTTCTGGTTGTTATCAGCCTTTGTTTGGTGCTCCTCACGGGTTGCTGTGAGCTTGAGTTCCTTGAACTATAGACAAAAAAAAAAAAAAAAAGGTAGTAGGTGTGATTTTGCCTATCCTTAACATCTGTTAAAAGATAGAGTATTATGGCACATAGTTTACACCACGAAGAGTCACTGAGTTCTTTATTTGGGGTTACTCTTTAATTTTTCATAACGCGTTTTTCCTTTAGTTCAGTCAGCTCTAGTAGCTGGTAAATTACGGGTTTAATAAATGGGTTAGGTATGAACAAGTTGTTAAAAAAAATATATACTTACGTACGTTTTGCTCTCAACGGTACTCCCCCCCCCCCCCCCCAAACAAAAAAAAACCCTTTTTCCTTTTTTGTCAAATTGATACTTATACATTCATGTTCTGTTATTTGGAGATACTGTTTTAGAATATCTATTAATATTAGAAATTCGTGTGCAAATCACAAAGAAATTTGTATACATAATTGAAGAATTGGGGTTATAATATTTTCATTAATCATTACTAAGAATTTATATATAAATAAGAGGAGAATTTATTTACAAAATTGGAGGATTGGGATGACAAGATTATCACTTATCACAATAGTTATCTAATTTTTTAGTCATGTACATAAATTCCAATGTCATTTGCACATGATTAGCCAATGTTAATAAACATCTTAAAGTATTGTGTATAAATCATTTTTTTTCCTTATACATTACTTCTTCTTTTTTTTGCCTTTTGTTACAATTATTCATATTTTATAAAGGTTATAATTTAGAGCATATATTTCTCCCCATCAAAAAAATAAAACATATATTTCTCAATCCCATTTTATTGTAAAAAAAGTATTATAAATTATATGGTAAAAATAATCCACAAATAACATTATTTTCTTCAACATCAAGAAACAGGTTGGAGAAACTACAATCTCCATTATTTAGTAAAAGGGATAAATAATTCTTAGGCTTAGTGACAAGAGCACATTTTCTTACATTTTATATGCAGAAGATACCTGTTTTTGGCTACCGTGGCTCATTGTCTTATGTTTTGTTTGCAGAATATACTTTGTTTTTCTCTACCGCGGCTAGTGGACTGCCAATATTTGTAGCCAAATCGAAAAAGATTCAGCTCATGTGCCGCTGGTATTTATGAATTTGATATCCAATAAGTCCATGCGTTCCGTTGCTAAGACGTGCGTAAAAGACAAAGCATAAATGGTCGGTTCTTTAGCCTGTTGAAATATTTGAGTCCCGCACATGATCGCATTCACAGCAAGGTTACGTACGCATGAAATGAGGAACTGATGAAATGATTCCAAATCTTAAAAATAAATAAATAAATCATTTTCTTGTTTGGAACACCCGTACATGATCGTTTGACAAATCAGTATGTTATTGACCTTTAATTAATATCTGATTAGATCAATTCTACCTTACCATCAAGGACTTCTAATATACCTTGGTGACGAGACACGATAAATGATTAATACTGTTGTGTAAGTGATTGATTACATTAATTTAACAAATATTTAATTTTACGAGTTTTCCTATTTATACATGATTTCCAAATATATACAGAAACGTTATACATGCTTCATCTCATCCATTCATTTTTTTCTGTCAAAGATCTACTACCCAAGTTAAACATGTGTACTGTGCTATAAAGTTTCTGTATATTAATTAATTACAGAAACTTTAATCTACAACCCATGTTAAACCTGTGCACCGTGTTATAAAGTTTATGTATATTAATTACAGGAACTTTACGTGTACACCCAGTCAAAAAAGGGGGAAAAAAAGATTTGCGTCTACAACGCATGTTAAACCTGTGTGCTGAGTTATAAAGTTTCTGTGTATTAAACACTTCTGTAATTAATTGAATAAATCATTAATTGGGTGTGATAATGCGCAACCTATATAGTAATAAACTACATCCTTAAAAGGATTTTTAAATAATGACTTTTTATAATTCCAAAAAACAAAATAATAATAATAATGACCTTTTATAAGATTTGAATTTTAAATTTTAAAATATTTTTTTAAAAAAATTAATTTCTATTAATTGGCAATATAAAATTATTTTATACTATTAATATATAGATATTAAAATCTTTTTTAAAAGCATAATTCACTTATCATTATACTTAAATTTACAATACTCTTATTGTACATCAATTTTTTAGACATTTCGAGAATGATCTATTAATAATTGGTGATGTTGGTTGTATCGTTGATAAATTATTTTATAAAAAAAGGGGAAATTATATATTAATAAACGAAGAATTCAATTTTCTTGGGTAAAATTAAGAATTTTTTATATATAATTATGAGTTTAATTTATATGCATTCACAATTTAAAATATTTTTACACTTTTAACAATGAAAATGTGCTATGTAATCCATTTTTAAATTAATTCTAATTCAAATTCTTAAAAAATTACACAAAATGGATGATTTGCCAACTTTTTATTGACTTACAATATCAAGATGTTTTATCACTACATGCAAATTAATTCCATATATTATTAGTTACCTTGTTACATCATTATATTTATAGACGTGTAATTGAAAAATACAATTATTAATACATCAATCTCCTGATGTCAAAAATGGTGCAGAAGTATGAATTCAAACAGCATTTCTATCAAATTTATTAGCAAATTTGAGTTTCATACAAATAACAAATAAAAATCGAGGTTTTTTTTTTATTTTTTTTAGGTGCAAAGACAGCTGATTTATGCACTAAGAAACATTTATTGCAGCCGCATAGATAAACCCAGTAATTGACATTACAAGTTTACAACATATATCGTTGCTGAAATGTAAACGTAAGGTAATGTAATACACAGATGCATAAGGTCTTTATTTTCAACTACAAACTATTCCACAAGACGCACCTTGTACTTCGCATCTTAAAAGCGGTTCCTAATCACAAATCAAAAAACTTTATACGACGACGGAGTGCTTCTACTTCCAGTGGACCAAAATATGGCTTGTTCATCATCACAAGTCATCAATTTTTGGAGGGTGGATAGTGGCCATAAGGGGGGGGATTGTAGCCCGGCGGCTTCTCCAATGGCGGGGGCTTTTCATAGGGGGGTTGGTACACTGGTGGAGGCTTCACATATGGGGGTTGGTACACTGGTGGTGGCTTCACATAGGGAGGTTGGTACACTGGTGGTGGCTTCACATACGGTGGTTGATACACTGGGGGTGGCTTCTGATAAGGAGGTTGATACACTGGTGGTGGCTTCACATAAGGGGGTTCATAAAATGGAGGTGGTTTCTCACGAGGAGGCTCATAGACTGGCGGTGGCTGCTGGTATTCTGGTGGTGGCTTCTCATGGGGTGGCTTCTCATACGGTGTTTTCTCGTGGGGTGGCTTCTCATGAGGTGGTTTCTCATAAGGTGGCTCATGTTCTGGTGGTGGCTTCTCATGTGGTGGCTCATGCTCTGGTGGTGGCTTCTCATAAGGTGGCTTCTCATGTGGTGGCTCATGCTCTGGTGGTGGCTTCTCATAAGGTGGCTCATGTTCTGGTGGTGGTTTCTCATGAGGTGGCTTCTCGTAAGGTGGTTCATGCTCTGGTGGTGGCTTCTCATAAGGTGGCTCATTCTCTGGGGGTGGTTTCTCATGAGGTGGTGGCTCTTGTTCTGGTGGTGGCTTCTCATGTGGTGGCTTCTCATAGGGTGGCTTCTCATGAGGTGGCTTCTCATAAGGTGGCTCATGCTCTGGTGGTGGTTTCTCATAAGGTGGCTTGTATTCTGGTGGTGGCTTCTCATGATGAGGAGGCGGGTACACTGGTGGAGGGTAGTACACCGGTGGTGGGTAGAATGGAGGCTTATGCAGTGGTGGTGATGGGTAGATTGGTGGCTTATACACTGGGGGTGTCAATGTTGGTGGAGGCTCATATGTGGGTGGCTTCTCAGTTGGAGGGGGTTCATATGTGGGTGGCTTCTCGGTTGGTGGAGGCTCATAGTAATTGGCCAACACTGGAGTAGCGGTGAGAACCACCACTCCAAGCAGGAGCAACACCAGTGAGTGTATAGAAGACATGTCTAATTAGCTTGTATGATGGAGGAAAATGGGAACAACCCCGCATGTATTTATAGTGGGGGGACAAAGGGAAATTAATCTCTCGGTCGTGGTACTGGTCATCGATCTCGTGTTAGTTTATTGCATATCAAAATCTAGCAAGTGAAGTCAAAGGAGGTAGGTGTGATTTGAGAATCTGATATTGTGGATTAAGTACACCCTTAATGAACTCTCCGCTAATTTAAGTTTAACTCACTCTTATATGCCTGGCATGGGATTAATTATTGAGCAAAACTCACATAAATATGAGTTTTTTGCGCGGGAATTCAACTACTGGCTGTGTAAGTAAAAATAGAAATAACGCAGTCGCCATTATCTAAAATGATACCCAAATATCAGACTTGAATTGGAAACTAAAGTTAATGCTGCCCCAGCTTTAGGTTACTTAAGAAGCGGTGATTGACCAAATTGTCATATATTTGTATTCATAATTGTGACTTATTTTATGAGATTTATTGTGATATTTTTTAATCATTTATTAAGAAAAAAAGTAGAATTCATTTTTAACCAATAGTTAAAAAGTATCTTATCATAAAATAAATCTCAACTATAAATACAAATAACACAACTCTTTTCATATATTCATATTGACAACACGAATTTACCTTGGTAAATTATGTCCTTTTTTACTTTTTTGCTTCCTTTTTTTAAGAGAAATATTTTTTGTACATACTACCAATTGACATACTTTGACACCTTGTATCTATCTCTCTCCTCTCTCCTCTTGCTTTTTCACTTTTTCTTTTTCTTTTATAATTTTTTTTCTAATCTTTGTCTCTGGGTGTCTGGATGTCCACAATAAAGAATGGTACAAATAACACTCCTCTTTTTTTTAAGATGAGCTGATTCGGTGGATAAATCCTTTGTAATATGCCTTTCAGCGTTAAAACGGGCCCGGAAGCCCAAAGTAGCAAAAGAAACAAATAAAAGAAAGAGAAAACGTAATGACAAAAAATAAAAATAAAAGAAAGAAAGAAAAGGTATGATGGTAGTAGGTACGGGAACAGCTATTAATAGCTTGCTTGTCCGCACATTGATTGGATCAGAAAATAATACTCAACGAACCAAACCAGATCTATGACTTCATTGATGTGCATTACCAATTTTTGTTTTGAATGCCCCGGTGTGAGCCATATAGCATTAATAATGTTTGTCCAATAATATGGAACTTTGCAGAATGTACTTTTTATTGGTTGTAAAAGAAAACAAAAATCCCGAGTATGAAGCTGGAATTATTCCCTTTTCATTTTCTTAGGCGGGTATAATTTGTTTGTGTGGAAGATATACAGACGTTAATCTAATTCCCCAAGTTCTTCCCTAGCTATAAAGCAACAAGTACCTTGAGAGGACCTGCAAGTGTTATTACTTACCATAGATTAACATTCAGCTTATCAGCTTATATCAGGAGCCAAATAGACAAGGATTCAGCCCTAAACGGCAATATTGGGGCCGAGAAAAAGGAAAATCACATTGGTAAAGAAACTTAGAATTATACTTTTTCTGTATTTTACAATACTTGGGATACAAAATTATTGTTTGATGTAGTGCATGAATTGGAGACAGCTTTGCATTTAAAATTTTAATTCTAATAGCTGTTGTCCAAAATGTAATAATTATAGCCATTGCGTAATCAATTAATTATTCATTAGGTGTATTTGTTAATTACCACAGTTTTTTATTAAAAATTATATCTTCATGTAAAATGATTATCTAAAAATAAATTTAGAAACAGAAGGCATACCCCAAATGACTCTAAATAATTTAGATTAAGTCTGCCTTTAGGTAGGATTCTCTGTTTGTATATTCTTTTTTGAGCAATGTTATATTATTAGATAAAAAAAAATGAAATCTTTTTATAGAAAACAAAGATAGATTAGATAAAATAAAGTAATATAATTTTATTAAATCAAGTGTTTACTATTAAGCTAAAAGTTATAACTAATAATAATATTGTAACTTTATTTCATTAATATTTCTCAAAATTGCATCTAAAATTGCATCTAATATAAAGGACTGTACTATCTATTATAGATGTTATGAGTCAAGGTGTTAAATTCATCAAATTTTAAGGATAATGTTGATCAAATGAAGCTAAAAGATCCACTTATTTATTTAAAAATCAATAAATATGTTGTATCATTCCAGAAAAAAAAAATTATGACTGCATTGTATTTTCATTCTTGTTTTGCTTATTAGCAAGAAATGGATGAGAGAAAAAGATATTTCCATCATTGTTTGTGTTAGAACTCTCCTATAACTTATACAAATTAATTTGTATTTGTCTCTTTCAAAATTGGACTTCTTTTCTATCGTAAATAATTAGAAGAGGATTCATACTGGACTTTTGGCACATGATAGGCTCTAAAAGATAACCAATAGTTGCGCAATCATATTTTATTTCTCTTTAATCTGTATTCTGTTAGCTGCGGCCTGCGGGCTATGGCATGCTAACAAGTGTTTGAAAAAGATGGATAGGTTCTTGACCTTTTGCAGTTAACAAAGAAGACTACATATACATGCTCCTATTATTTTCAAGGATTAGTTAGCACATCAATTTCTCCGACAAAAAAGACATTGCAAGCATCTATCAGTGGGAATAAGGATTGATCCAGATACAACAACTTTATTGCGTTGGAAATTCTGTGCTCGAGTTTGGCAGCGGTTAAAAGACACTGTAACCTTCACAAATACAAATTTGGCCAACACAGCAAGGGCTTGGGTTTGTGGCACATCGCTACTTACAAATTTCACTCCATTTTTTTTTAACAGAAGGTCCAAAAGAATCTACTTTATAACCCCAATGGCTCCTCACTTACGTGCACGTTAAAAATCCTACACTAGGTAGTTTGAGAGTGAAAGTGATAGCCCTTTCTGTAGATGACTGAACCCGTGGCGGTGGATCTCGTACTTCCTCTAATAGTCATGTTGTCAAGAAAACTTATGCTCTTCCTACAGCAACTATCATTTTAAGATTGATTTATATTTTAAATTATGACTTAAATATGTTTTCTAGTTCTTATAAACCCAGGTTTGGTTCAGATCAAACCGAATCAAATCAAACAAAACCAGATCAAATTGGACTAAATCGAATTAAATTGGATCAAACTGAACCAAATCGGAATAGACCAAAATAAATCAAAATGAACCAACTAGGTCAAACTAGGCCGAACTGACCCAAACTAGACTAGGGACATGAATGTGTTGAACTAGACCAACCGTAACCAAACCAGATTGCACCGAATCAAACCGAACTGAACCAAACTAGAGTAAAACGAAATAGACTAGACCAAACCAAATCAGATCAAGTCAAACCAAATCGGACTAGACTTAACTAGACCAAATCAAACTGAATCAAATCAGATCGAATCAAATCAGATTAAACTAGATAGAACTGAGCCAGATTAGGCCAGACAAAATTGAACCGGACTAGACCAAATTGGATAATAAATGGTAATATTTATAAAGATCAAAAGACGATTGTTAAAATATTTTATAAGGACCAAAAATAAAATTTTTAATATTTGTGAGGATTAAATGCATATTCTTAAATACTTATACATACCAAAATGTAGAATGATAAAGACCAAAAGCCAAAATTTAAAATATTGTAATTTAATAAAATACTTACAGTAATAATAAAGGATACAAATTTTATAAATTTAATCTTATATCAAAACTAAAATTATTTGCCAAATGTTGGACCAAAAAAAAAGGACCAAAAGCCTAAAAAATTTAGAGAGATTAAAACAAAAATGATATATATTTATAGGAATTAAAAATATATTTAAACCTTAAATTATCTATTTATCTATTTTAGAGATAAAAATATTAATTATTTATTTTCAATTTTATTTATATACTAATTATGTTTATTAATAAAGTAAATAAAAATATAAATAATTATAATTTTAATATAAGAATAAATTTATAAAATTCGTATCCTTTATTATTATTGTAAGTGTTTTATTAACTTAATATCTTAATCTGTGCGTACACTTTAGGAACAAATGTTGTGAAATAGAAGGAGTATTTTTTAACATCACTCCTTTCAATATTTTTTTTTTTTTGGTCACATTAACAACATGCAGGGTGATTCAAAATTTTAAAATCAAGGCTCATTTGCAATTTTTTTTTGGTCGAATGCTTTTGCTCAATTTCTAGCATCTAATCACATTATTTTATTAATATTACACTATGTTTTTCAATTAAGCATAAATTGTAAAGGATAAAATTAGAAAGTGAACTCATAAATAGTTCATTGATATATGAGAATGATCAATATTATGGACAAAAAATCTCCTCTAAAATGACAAATAAAATGGATTGGAAGTAATGTATTCGAAATATAAATAAAGTGAAATGGTTTTTATTTAATCAAATGAAATTATTTATTATTATGTTATTTTATAACGAAATCTATTAGTTGAGAAATTATAAGATATTAATTAATTTAATTTTGAAATTTTTATAACTTCATGTACATATAAATCTCACTTAAATCTAATAGAATTTGAGCAACTTATTGATTTTTTTTTAATAAATTATATGAGAGGAGGTTGCACTTTTCTAAAGTTAAAGTATGTTACAAGCCTTATTAAAAACTTATTATTGAATGTACATAAGTATAATCAAATTCATGTCCTTTCCATCAATGCTATAATTCGTTCCTGTGAATTAATTTTAGGTTTAATTAATTAGTTGGTTCCTATAGTTTAATCAAATTTTCAAAGATCGCTATAGTTTAAAAGCTTTTATTAAGGTTTCTATATTGGATAAATTTTTGTAATTAAGTCATTGGAGCAACCTAAGGTTACAAATCTTTTTTAAAATTTTATAGAGTTTAATAGGCCCTCACTCAATTTTGTAAGTTCAAACATAAAAATTTATTCAATCTAAACAAAAATTTTATAATAATAAATGGCTCCAAAGATTTGATTATAAAAATTTATTTAATATAAGAATTTGATTGAAAATTTTAAACTATAGAAACTTAATTAAAAATTAAATCAAATTATAGCAACTTATAAATTAATTAAACCTTAATTTTGCTTGGAGAGTTTTTCCGCCATTTGAGTTCAACAATAGTTTTAACAGAACTAATCTAATATTTGTGGCCGAGGTAAAAGAATACCTATAGTTAGATCGACCAAGAAAAATTCTTAAAACAAAGCAAACCAATCAATTATACTTTTCAATGATATCTAAAAACATTTTTATGAATGAACCTTCATTAGCTGGTTTTAAAATTTTACTTGAAATCGTTCAGTATATAATTATAAAATATAAATTAATATGATTTTCAACTGAAAAAAAAAATGATTTTGATTTTTTTTTGGGTTCAAAAACAATGAAATAGAAATTGATTTAATTTAAACTTTTCAATATTAATGATATAAATATAAAAGGATGTTATGATATGATAAATTTAAGTTAATTTAATTAAATGTATCAAGTCAATTCTATTTTTAAATAATTGGAAACACTTCTGTATTATGTAGGAAGAAGAGGAAAACTAATTAATAGATATGGCTCCCTTGCGTCCAAACAGTTCTGAATAGTTAATTGCTTCCTCTTATAAGATATATTAATCTAACAATTTGGTTAATCAAAGTTTAGTTGCTGCGTCACCTTTCTTTTCCCTATGCACAATGAATTAGAAGATGTGACTCAACAAGCATAATTTGATGTTTTGATGTGTCCCTGTCTATAAAACCTAATAAGGCTCCTTGCATCTGTCTTTTCTATTACTTGTCCACTTTCTGTAAAACTAGAGTGACACAGCTGGACCCTTCTTGATTTCGTGTATAGATTTGGTGAATATGATATAGACCGATATCAATAATTAGGCTTCCTCCAATGTGAATGTCTTCAACCCTAAATCACTAAAGTAGGCGAGTCGGCTGTCCAAAATAACGCAAAGTTTGTCCCTTTTAATAATTAGTATAATTTTAATTAGTATAAACAAATTTATATTACACCTAGTTGCACAATAAGCATTTTTAATTAGTATAAAATTTGTATTTCACCTAATTGCATAATTTTTTGAAAAATGGAGTTTACTTCAACTTGCTGATGCAAGTGGTGTCGTGTTTGTCAGGCAGTAGCTCTTTGTGTTTTTTTCGCCCCCGGTAATTTGTTCCCTTTTGTACTAACCAAATTCATAAATAAAAAATTATCTATTAAATATGTATTGTCATATTTGAAATATATTATTGATACAGTAATATAATTTTTTTTTTTCATATACTAAATGTGGAAGAAAATTAAATTATTTAATAATTTCACTCATAAAACGAGTTAAACCAATACAAGAATTAATATGCGCAATTTAGTTGGATCTAAGCTACTCTTAAGAGGGAAGCCTAAGTTCTTGAAGATGTATGGAGCCAGCAAAGTCAAAACCAAAAGGCCAACGCTGATCCAATATATGGCTCGACTGAATACCAACCAAACAAGTGATCCACAACGGCTCTCACAACCTCCCTCTATGGTAATATAAATTGAGTTTAAAATGTTATGTTTGAATATAATTATAATGTATAAACTATTTTTAACTGCATTTGTAGGGATATGTTTGAAAAATTATGGATGTCAAAGTTGATTTTTGTAATGTTGATTATAAAGCTTAGTTTGAGAAATAAAAAAATAGCACTCTAAAATAATTTTTTCACCACAAAAGTTAGCTTTCAATCAATTCCGTTGGAACTTATATATTCTAATTCTAAAGTCACCATTATTACTAAATTTTGAAATTTTAAACCAGTCACAATAATTTTATCGGTGCATAAGCAATTAAGCATTGATAATCTAAACCAAATGGACTCACATGTCTTTATCTAAACCTATGATGCCTATCAGCGTCATTCAAGCCCTATGTGAAAACAAGGTTGTTGGCCACTCCAAGTCACACATGAAGCCTAACTCGCGAGAACACCACTCCTGACCTGTAGTGTTCTAGTGCTAAGTTCGTATTTCATGAAGATCCATGTCCTTCAAGTCGTATGTAGTTGGAATGGGTGTGGTCTCTATTACATAAAAGGGCCACTATGGACGTCGTAATCGCCGATCCATAGCAGAAGAAAAGGTCAAAGATTTTTTATGTTGAAGTCAAGGGTGACACATCAAACCCAAATCCAGGAGTTTTCTTTTCAAGATGGTTAAGCGTGTAGACCACTTCAGGACAGACACCCAAAAAAAAAAAAAAAAGTGTAGACCCCTTTCTCTCTCTCTTTTTCCTTTTTATTTTTCTTTTAATTGTCCCACCTTCTCATTGAATGGATTTTGTTTAATGTCTTCTTTGGTGAGTTTATCTTGATAATAGCAGTGTCTAAATAGTGAGAAATGAAGTAAGTTTAGTTCACAATTTTATCTTTTTCATGATTGCCAACACTCTAGGTAGTATTAGAGTCTTGCGTTCATAGAAGATGATAGATCAACAACCTTTATTAGTGATGATCAATTGCAACATTTGGTTTTGTCTCTTTATTTGGACAATGCAACTATGTTCTATTGTTGTTGGCGAGATGATGTCGTACCACAACAAGGGCATAGTGCCCTCGTGTTTAGAGCTTTGATAAATGAAGTTCATAGTTGTGATGCTTTAACTAGTGGCTTAAGCTTTGTGCCAAGTACCATACTCTCTTATGATATAGTCTATGCTTAGAAGTTGCATCAGATTTAAGATCAAAGATATAACAAGCTCACTGATGCTTTTATGTCAATATGTGATGTGATACGAAATCTTCCAAGTTTTGATACCTTTACTTAAAGTTGTGTAATTTTGTCCATTATTTCTCCTTGTGATGAGGTTTCATTCACTGTCGTTCCTTCCTTCTGTCAAGGTGTCATTCGGAAATTATTGGTTTGAAGTAAAAACTCTTAAGTCTAACCCAAGATTATTGGTTTTTGACAAGGAGAATTCTCAATATTACTTCTCATGTGTAAGTCCATCATACCAAGATTACTGAAGAAAGTGGTCTATCTTTCCATTCGTTGAATCTCTTCCACACACGTCTTGATGGTTTGAAAAGGATTCACTTCTATCGATTCTCACTGGTAAACTGATACAATACATTATGTGCCAAAGAAAAGGCACTCATAATTGTCATTGATTGTTGTTAAGCAAGAAGGTGAGCAATATGGGCTGAAAAGCCAACTGATTTATCCAAATTTACCTGCAACCTGGTAGCTTTACGTTGTGCATCCAAAATCCATTTAATAGGAGTAAAATTCATAACAGTAATGCTGCACAGCCATTATAATATAACTAAAATATTTGATAAAAATTATAGTAGTTATTAGATAAAATAAAATGGTATAATCAACTTATTCATCGAAATGATTAATAAATATGTTGCATTATTTTGACAATTAAATTATGAGAATAATTTTGACTCTAGCATTCTTTTAATTTATAATATAGGATAAAGGATCTCTTTCACGATAAAATTCATCATACTTCATACACTTTAGCAAGATTAAACAGTGGTAAATAATTGCATTATTACGGAGATTTATCTTTTAGTATTAACCCCAAATTCATCTCTAATTAAAACAAACACATTAGTTTTTGGAAGGTAAACACCCTCAACATAGTTTATAAGAATTAAAAATTTTGGTTGTATCAATTCTTGTAGTCCTAAACTACCAAAATATTAGTCTTATAAAAAGGATTAATATGATGGGCATCTTTAAATTTTAGAGAATATATTTGAGTTTTTATTTTTCAAGGACTAATGTGTTTAATGCTATTTTAGTTAGGGACAAATTTAGGAGTTTACTCCATCTTTTATCAAAACCTAATTCTTGGTCAAAATGGCTCCAATTATAAGAGCATATTCAATGGGGTCATTTTTTGTCGCAATTTGCAGTGGTTCCTACTAAATGGGACTACCTAATTTTGGGGGTTCCATTGGAATGCTTAGCAGAATAGAACCAATCCCACTAAGTTGAAATTAAGACTAATTTTTTACAATGCATAAAAGGGCGCCACCTATTTTAGTAGCAGAAAAATAGAGGATCCTACTAATTTTGCTTGCTTCATCAACTCAATTTAGGACCAAAGTTAGTTTTTTTTATTAGAGAGAAGATTCCCAATTTTGAAAGAATTCCAATTTTTATGACACATTGATTAAGGAGCCTTAATATGACACGTGAAAGCAAAATTGAGATCCAAAATGGAGATAGCATTAAAGATGCTCTAAATTTTACTCATGTCTAATTTGAAAACAAACACACCATGTCTTTGTCTTTCATTCCTAATAGCAAGCAAATTTTTTTTTTTTCAAAGGAAACTTTAATTTGACTTGTTGACACTTATTCGCATTCGATACTCGAGTGATCTCAGCCAATATGAGTTTCAGCCTGTAAGGTAGTGTTTTTGTAATTACGTGCATAATCACATTACTAATGATAGTAACGCGAAATTGTGAAATATTGTCTTGATAATTTATTTTGAATATCATAAAAATGTGTGGTATTCAACGAGGAAGTGAAGAACCCGTTCAGATAAACCCAATATTCACTGTGTCACAAACATCCCTCACTATAGCAGACCAAAAACATACCATAGTACAAGGTAACATTTTCTTACTGCCGAAATCATCGAACGTATTTATCATTTTTATTCTTCGTTATCATCTTTATCACTTTCTCTAATTACGGTACAAGTTTACTTTATTCCATGATTCTTTAAGTTCGTTCAACCTAATTTTACAAGATTAGAAAATTCGTTCACAGGACAAACTTTATTTTTGGGAGTTCTGACTTCACAATACAAGATGAGAACTCTGATTCAATATTCCTGCACTGAGGCCCGCAGCCCGGCCCACAACTCTGGAAGGGAAAACAATGTTTCCAATTTGGATGTAAAGTTTTAGGTGCTCGTTTGGACATTACTTTTTTTAGATGTAGTGTCTTACTATGTTTTCTAAAGTTACAAATTCAGATTAAAAGAAACATAGGATCAATTTAGTATAAGAGTAAAAATAGGAAACAAAATTTTATAAAATATATTTATGAGTAAAATTGTATAAAAATTAATATCTGAATTTTTCACCTTTATTTTCATACACATACCAAACTTAAGATAAAAAAATTACAATTATGATATCAAAAATATCAAAAGTTATGATGCTGCAAGGTAGACTGAGTCCTGGTGAGTGTTTTCTAAAAAATTTTGTCCACCATACACATTTTAATTTGTAATAAATATTCTTAGTATCATAATTTTTCTATCCCAGCATATAAATTTAAAAAAAAAAATGTTACAACATACTACCTCAAAAAAAAAAAAAAAACAATAGTGAAATCAGCGTCAAAACTTTAACACCACTAATAGGATTAGAAAGATAAGAAATTCTTGCGAAAATATTTACACAACCTATACATGTTGTGTACATTAAACTAATAAAATATTTAATATAACTTTTATTATTATTAAATAAGTATTATCTATACTAGTGTACCTAAATTATGCCAATACTTTACTGATATAGTAACGATAAGATCAATAAAAAAAAGTAGACACAAGTTTGATACAATGTCTTTACATATTAATCTATATATAAATAAATTCACTTAATAAACATGCCGTATCATATAACAAAAATGATATACAAATAAAATCAAAATTGACGATGGAAAAACCAATACCGCTGCTTAGGACAAGACTAAGATTATGAAAGTAATGATGAAACTATATTTTTATATGTTATTACATTTTGAGAAATTTTTGAGTGTTCTTGAAATAAGAGATTTATCTTGCTACGATATATCCATTGAATATTATATCATCTTTATAAAGAAAATAATAAATGATTAAGAAGACGAGAATAACCCACAAAGTTAATATGGTAAACACTAAATAATTCGGACTAGAAAAATCTCTTAATTTAAAAATATCTAAGAATTTGTCATAATCTTTTTAGTATGTGAATGAAGAATATCATGAAAGAATATATTGGAAAAAAAAACGAGGATGTCATGTTTCTTTCGAATCAATTGCTTCGATACCAAAGAGTATTTTTCTAGAAAAACATGGCCATAGAAAAATATTTACATGATTTAAGAGTACAATGTAGCTGTATTCTCGGATCAATTATATAAGTATATTTTATCTGAAATTTACCATTAATACACAATTCCATATAAAATACACTTATATGATTGGTCGAAACCATAATACGCTCGGATCATATATATTTGTCCAATAGATATGTGACGATGGCGGGTATTATTAGGCAACTTGTTTCTTCCTCAGTGTGGCACAAGACACAGAACAAGCAAGTGACAAGTGCTTATGCCTAAGCAAGCAACCCAATTGCCAGTGCCTGCAAATTCAAAACGCGTCATCAACATCCTCCTCCTCCTCCTCCTCTTCCGCGTCCTCCTTCAATCTCTTTCAGCTTTTGAGGTTCCTTCTTCCGGGGTCCACTCACCACCACAACAACACGTTCCCACTCATATTCCTCTTAACTTTCTTTTTCTCTGCACATATACATAAACATAATCTCCCTCTCATTCTCTCTTCTTTTCCTTCATTTGAACTCTACTCATCAGAATATATTCTTTCTTAGCTTTCCACTTTTCAACGGCCACCACTCCTTTCTAAACCTCTTACAACAATATATATAGCAACCATAAAACAAAAATAAAGACTCACTTATTCATGTATTCCACAAAACTAATGAAGGGTCTCCTTATTTCGTCTTGAAAAAAGAGTTAAAGTTATACTTCTCTCCTTTTTGTTTTCAAACTCAATCATACATGCCAATATATATGTAACAAACACACACACCAACCCCCAACATAAAACCGTTCTTGTTGTTTGTTGTGTTGTCCTTTAGCACTTTTCACATATCTTGAAGCGTGAAACTTGGTTGAGTGGTGGGAGTGAGAGGGGTATGGAACGCGGGGTTCTTGATGGCATCATCAATAGGCTGCTTCAAGTAAGAGGCAGACCCGGGAAGCTGGTGCAGCTTTCTGAGGCAGAGATCAGGCAGCTTTGCCTTGTCTCCAAGGATATCTTCTTGAGGCAGCCAAACCTCTTGGAACTTGACGCGCCAATTAAGATCTGTGGTAGCTATTCCTCAACTCCCATGTTTCTATTTCGTTTTGATTTATAGTTATTGCACTCCAACTATTCTGACTTGAGCAGTGTCCCAATTTTTCTGTTTCGAAGTCAATCAATTCAATTATATTTTATGGTCATGCGTGTCTCTTTGATGAGTTACTGAATTTGACTTCAAGTATTTATTTTAATGTGTTTATTATATAGTATGTGCGGATTGTTGTGTCTGACGTTAGACCAAGTTAAGGCTATGGGATAACCATGGCCCAAGGTTACTTAGATTATGGGAAAAGGGAAAGTTAGTATTACTGAAGCGGAGATAATAAAATTTGCAACAAAACTTGGGAACTTTGTTTCGTTTTTTTGTTTTTTTCGGCTGGTGTTTCAGGTTGTTAGAGAACTTTAGTTAAGTCTAATAATTAGTTAGGTGATTATGATTAGTTACTTTTCCTCTAGTATATAAGTCATACTGTGACTCAATTGTAATCACTTCACTCATTCTGTCAGTTCAGTTTTCCAACATTGGGCAAGTTTGGGGACATCTCACTCTCCCAGACTATACAATGGAGCCTTTTTCTCTGGTAGAGCATCGTGTGTGCTCAAATTAGAAATTTAGAATATTATTTTGATATGAGCTCTAGAATTTTGAGGTCGTTATTAGATTCTTTAAAGTGCATATTTTATTTATTACATTTAAGTAAAAGAAGCCTTCCTCCCTGCAATAGAAGAGCTCCAGTTCAATTTTGCTTTGGGGAATGTTAAATTGTCTCTTCTTTGTGCAATTTCTGAAGTTATCTACTTCTGTTATTATGATTGCTTCATGAAAATTTGCTCAATTCAACTTGAGGTTTTATTCTATGAACTTCTATATCAGTCTGGATAGGTTACAGCATGACATCTATATTCATAGAAACTTAATCATCTTTACTGAGACTTTAACCAAACAAAACTTTGACATGAATTTGTCCTCTCTGCAATTTAAGTCCCTCGATTTACTATGATTGTCAAGCCATGTCTATTATTATATTTACTTATAGCACACTATTACTTAGCCGTTCCACATCTATGAATTGTTGCCGAATGTTTTCTTGTGGCTTTAACTGGAAAACCAACTATAGTATACATGATTTGTATTTTGTATTTTATAACTTTATTTTGTTTTTTGACGGGTATGTTAATTGTTATCAGATTTGCTGCTGCTTATATCCATAGAAACCTATAGGACTATAAAGTTGATTAGAAAATTTAATCTGTAACAAACTTGAATTTTTTATTTTATCAATATGCTGCAGGGACACGGGGTCTTTGCTTGCATTTGAGTCATTCTTGCTCTGCTTCCCATTTCCTTTTTTTGTCTTTATTATTTCTCTTCCATATTGTGAGGAACATTATTTGAAATTTTAAAGATATGTTAACTTTACCGTGGGAGATATATTAGTGGATTGTGTACTGGTGGATCATTAGTGGATTGTGTACTGGTGGATCCTGTTCTGTTCTGCCTTGCCATGATACCCTCTACTCTATGCCTGGGGATATCAAAGAATTCATGTTGCCTTTATTGTCTTCTGTGACAAGGGGAAATATGAGATTTTGTTATTGCTATGTTCAGTAAATATTTTAAATGGTGATAACTATGGCAAAAACAGAATAACTGCGTTCTATTATTGTGGCTATTAATGTGTGTGTATCGGTTATGTAGTTATTTGTGTAATATGAAGAAATAGGCAGGAAGTCCATATGACTTAACCTACATAAAGAAAGGTTGATTATATTGTAAATTGTAAGTTCCTCAGAGCATAACCATACACGCAGCACTTGTTGTCATTATTAAGTGAATCAACTATACTCCAGTTGCAGTTCTATCTGTTTTTGCAGAATTATATAACTTTGAATTTCTAGGTTGACTACTAGGCACTGCTCAAAGTTTTTTTATTTTCATTTTGCAATTAGTAGTTTTCTTGCCATTAGTTTAGTGGGTAGATTAATTCCCCAAATTGGACCTTAAGATTTGGAGGCCAGTTTCAAATTGTAATTGTTTGTGGGGGGATTATGTCAATCATCATGCATGAGTTTCTCCTGTCCAAAATGAAAGCTTTCTTTTGTGATTTGAGATTGGAGCTAATGTCTTGTTTCATTTCACTATGTTACCAGGAGATATCCACGGTCAATATTCCGACCTTCTGAGGCTCTTTGATTATGGTGGATTGCCGCCTCGTTCCAATTATTTGTTTTTAGGGGACTATGTTGATCGTGGAAAGCAAGGTCTGGAGACAATATGTCTTCTTCTGGCATATAAAATAAAATATCCTGAAAACTTTTTCCTTCTGAGGGGCAACCATGAATGTGCCTCTATAAACCGTATCTATGGTTTCTATGATGAATGCAAAAGGAGATTCAATGTCAAGTTATGGAAACTCTTCACAGATTGTTTCAACTGCTTGCCTGTGGTGGCTCTGATCGATGACAAGATTCTCTGCATGCATGGTGGACTCTCTCCTGAGTTGCACTGCTTGAATCAGATAAGGAATTTGCCGCGTCCAACTGAAGTTCCTGACAGTGGTCTACTATGTGACCTCCTGTGGTCTGATCCTCATGGAGACATTCAAGGCTGGGGAGAGAGTGAGCGTGGAGTTTCGTGTACTTTCGGTGCTGACAGGGTGACTGAATTTCTGGGGAAGCATGATCTTGATCTGATTTGCAGAGCTCACGAGGTTTCATGTTACTTATACATAAGTGTGTGTGCGCGCAATCATAACTGGAATCCAAGTGTTCTAACATGCTGACTTTATTTCATTTTGCAGGTTGCGGAAGATGGATATAAATTCTTTGCTGACAGGAAACTTGTGACTATCTTTTCTGCGCCTAATTACTGTGGGGAGTTTGGCAATGCTGGTGCTATGATGACTGTTGATGAGACACTTGCGTGCTCTTTTCAAATATTGAAGCCGCTAGAGAATAAAAATAGTTGTTTGGGAGTTTGTTGATGACAGTGATTAAATAAGATGTGACTAGCGGTCAGGCATGACCTCGGTTGAAGAAAAGGAAGAAAGATATTTTTGACAAAGCTGTAAACTATATCTGGATTATACACACACATGTGGCGTTGTGCATTTTCTTTCTATTTGGTTTAAATAAATAATCATTTATATGGAAGCAAAATACTCTCTATCATGTGCTGCATTACAGAAGAGTTAAATATGCCATGAAACTGAGGCACCTTGCGATGAAGTTGATTCCCAGAACTATACCATTCTCTCATAAACACGTGCACTATATGTTGTGATGTGAGATGTTTACGCTCTTTCTTTTGTTTCCCCCTACTTCCAGCAAGCATTTCTTGGTGCTAAAGCATGACGTGATGGAGGTGACTTCAATAAATGATGTTTGGTGCATAACCAGTTGTGACTTTGGAAGGAAGAGGTGTTGTCTATGTTCAATGTGAAGGAAGAATACAACTAACTTAAGAGCTTTGAAGAATACAGGATAATTATGTCTGCTTTATACACCCTTTAGGGGACAGCTGAATGTTTTTTCTTCTGCTGGCGCAGTTGCACCTAGTACAATACTGTCAAACACAAATTGAGGACTGAGGTTTCACTTTTCTTTTCTTTCAGTTCTCTTGTTCTTGCTCTTTGCCAATCTCCATTTGTATTGTAATGGCAGCGCACCTTTGAATGTCATTTGCAAGTTGAATTTCATCGTTGTGAATGTTGGCACTCGGCTGGTTTGGCCTATGGTCTAGACTCTTTGCAAAGGGTGAATTTTTATCTTGAAAATTTCTCTTTGGTAGCCGAAAACACTAGACTTAATACGATGAGTATGATAATTATGAGAGGACTTTTTATGTGGGCACTTTTTCTTGACCTTCTTGCCCCTCTACAGTCCATTGTGACCAAATAATTTAAAAGCACTTGAGCTCCCAAAATGATACATGCTGTATAAAAATTCCTACGTTAGATTATCATTAGCAAAAGGGGAGAGAAAAGAGCCCTATTATTTATACACACATCATTTGACTATTCATCAATACCAAGAAAGGAGAAAAAAGTTAGAAAAGAAAACGGAAAAAAATTGAAAAAAGTACATGGAGAATAGGGGAATACAAGGGGTGGCGAGAGTGCACCACTATTTTTTACGTATACAGAACATTTCTCAAGAAAAAGAGGTCTCGTCTTGAATAATTGATAAACTAAGCGAACACTGCATTAATCAAAATTTTAAAAATTATTATGTTATATGTAGTCCATGGATCATCTTGTTCATCAATTTCCTATCAATTCCCATTAATTAGGAAATAATGAAGTATTCTTTTGTTTCAAACAGATTACCAAACACAATCTTATTCCAAGTGATCGCATGCAACAATTCTCCTTTTTTCAAGCATTTTATATAAATCCGCATAGGGTGTGTTTGGATTAACTAAATTTTGGAATTGATTTGATTTAAATTAAATTGATTTGAATTGATTTGATTTATAAATTAAATTTTATGTTTGGAATAATTGTATAAAAATAGGATTTGAATTGATTTAGAAATCAATTCTTATGTTTATAATATATTAGATTGTGTTTGGAATGATTAAAAATGGAATTGATTTGATTTAATTTGTACTTAAATTTTAAAATCAAATCAATTCCCATCAAATCCTTTTAATTTTGATAGGATTTCAAATAAAAAGTAATTAAATCCTATAGTAATTAGAAATTACTTCATTTCTTATTTTTAAAACATCCAAACATAAAATTTGATTTCTAAATCAAATCATTTCCATTTTTTTAACATTCCAAACACACTCATAAGGATTCATACATCAACCATATTGCATGAGATCCAAAAGGACTTCTTCTAAAACAAGTAGCATTAGCGTGTTTGGTTTGGCTTCCCCTCATGCTCTTTAATCACACATGCGTTCATATTCTATAAATTTTATACATAGTAGGAACACTCCCTTTAATCACACATGCATTCATATTGTATAAATTTTATACGAAGTACGAACGCCCCGTAGACATTCTAAGCTTCATGTAAATTAGCTTATGCTCGGACGTTAGAAAGGGTAGATGAATTACAAAACATTTCCAGTCCTTACTGACTATTAATTTTTTTATTTTATAAATATATATTTTTTTTGCTCGATAACCATTACCTTTTTTCTTTGGTCAACAGGGTTTCCAATAACCATTACTTGATTTTTTTTTTTTTTATATTTTGGTGTTGGGAAGGGGTGTTGGAGAAGGGTTCCTAACCACTGCCAACTCTACTAGCTCAAACTCGAGTGCATTTCTTTGGAGGCGAACATATGCTCTACTATATCAGAACCTCAAGTGCAATAACTATTACTGGATTGATATTCGCCTTTTATATTTTTGGGTCAAGGATTTTTGTTTCAGGTTAAAGTCAAGGATGTGTACTTATAATAGATGTATACACTATAGGGACTCCGCTGGGCCCAAACTGAATGCATTAAGATAGGCCCAGCCTCTAAAGCCAACACTGGTGCCCATTGACTGAAAGAGAGTTGTAGGCTGAATCACTCTGACCCAAAAAACCAAAAAAAAAAAAAGAAAGATCAGCGTTGACCAAAAGGGAAAAAAATGTTGTAATAGATCAGCATACTCATTATAGTAAATAACCAATTCATTACTGTAAAATTCAAGAAATATTATTAGGTCAAAGTAAGAAAATAATTTTGTTATCATGTACCATTTAGCATTAGTCACATTAGTTGTTAGCAATCGTCACATATTCGCCACATTAGTCATTAGTTATGTGAGTTACTATATTTTTTTATTTTACTTAAATTTGAAATACTATAATTGAGATGACAAATACTGAATAATACAGATTAATAAGTTTTTCAGTCTAAAAACAACTAATAATTTCTTAAACTCTAAATAAGGGGCATGTATGCTTGTTATCTGTTCTATGCCTACCATAATATTTCTAGTTTGTTCACTTGTCACCTATTCTTGCTAAGCTTATGGAGCTTAATCAGCAGTTAGTGAAGAGAATTAGTCAGGCAGATGATAGGCTAAGGCAGATGATAGGCTAAGAGTATTAGCTGCTGTAAGTGTTAAAGGATTAGGATAATTTATATAGCAATGTAATAATTGAACGACATAATTGGAGAGCTCATCAATCATATGAGCAAATAATTTGCTTTAGTGGTCTTTGAATATGCCATTTGCCCATTTAATGATCATTGATTATGTGAGAATAGAAAACTTCTAATCTATTATGATCAAACTATATATGTTTTATTAGATCGATCGGTCTGATTAAGTATAAGTCTGGTGACTATCTATTTGTTTCAATAGCTGTTGAACAAAAGCCCACATTGGTGTAAGGAGGCATATTTGTCCTTCAAACTTCCAAGAGAGTTGTAGGTTGTAGTAAGTTAGCATAGTGGTCATAGAAAGTAGGGGTGGCAATTACTACCCTACTTGCGAGTATCCACCTTGCCTCAACCCAATTGGGTTGGGTTTAAAACCCACCCCGCAACAGGATGGGTAGGCACTGGGTGCAGGTTTGGATGCGGGTCGGGTCGGGTTCGGGTTTAGAGCAAATCCACTCCTATCCTACCCGTACCCCATATCATTTTTTTAAATATTTCTATCATTCTAGGGTTGTGTTTGGTTAGAAATAAAGATAGATATAAAAAAATTTTAATGTGTAATTTTTTACATGAAACTAATATATGAAAATTTTTACTTTATTTTTAACTCTCATATCAAATACATCCTAAGCACAAATTAAATTTTAAAATAATTTTCATCTCAAAAAATTTAAAATAATTTTTTTTTTTATATTTAAAAGGAGTAGTACGTAGAGGCAGGTGGGGTACAGGTTAGAATGGGTTGTCTACCGGTAGGATTCAAGTTTTAAAAGTCAAAATCCACTGGTGGATAAAGCACAGGTTGAAACTTGTTTAATAAGGTGAGGAGCGGGTTCAGGTTGAGCTGAAACCCGCCTCAACCCGCCCTATTGCCACCCTTAATAGAAAGTAGTAGATTCTAAAATTCCATTAACTATTAAAGCCTGCTTCTATATTTTTTATTTATTGGCTAGTTACTGATTTATATATTTATTTTTTTGTTATGTTCTTTATTTTTAAAAAATAAAAAATATAAATTAATAATAAATTTTATATTAGAATACTCTAAAGTGAAAATTCTTAAAAAATGAGAAAGTGAGATTATCCACTTTTAGATTAATAACTTGCATTAATATGTGTGGTCTTACAAAATGATCTAAGAGTAAATAACAATTTATTTTTTCGATTTACAAAGATTCTCACCATAAAGAATTCATATATGTAAATTTTATTACTGTTTTGGTTTCAACTTAAGGGAATAAGATGTAGTGGTGGAGACCTAGTAAGGGGAAGGAAGAAAGGACTCTACTATAAAAAACGGGGTGTTTGTAGTGCTTAGGCAGAGAGTCAATCTGTCCTTAATTTGTTATTACTTCTAGGGGGTATTTATAGTAGAGGAATAATAAATGCAAGGCTTGTTTCAAGTCATAGGGAGTGGGATTAAACAAAAGATTGGAGGCTAGATTGATTGGGAGGGAAGGGCACTTTCCCATACGCATGGCGTAGGGAGAATAAGTCGTGCTAGGTCATGCAACTGGGCTAAGGAGAAGGTTGGCATCTAACTATGAAGAAGATGATACTTCAACTTAAGTGGATGGAAAATTCAGATAAATCACAAGTCCCTCAGTCTCTAACTCTAAAGAGCGAAGAGACTTTAATTAATAGATATGGCATCCTGTTTAAGATAAATGAAAATCTAGATGGATCAATTACTAATTTAAACTAAGATGTCAAAGAATAAATCGGATAAGCCCAAAATTATATAATGTTTCAGAAAGATGCAATAATTTCTCCTGTTGGTGAATGCAAACCCGCCTTTGACAGAAGGAAACACATTGTTCCTTCAAAGTGACCATCAAATGTTTCTTTGCCCACCACTTAAAACAACTGACGGTTGAAGGCGCCATGTTTTCTCCATGCTCTCTTTCTTTTGATCATAATGAATATGAATTGTTTTTCTTTTGTATATGATGATATTATGGGAAGTTGCGAACATACCACCTCAAAAGAAAAAAAGAAGATATTATAGGAACATAAATAGACACAAGTATTTTAAGGAAAATATTTTTTTTTTGATTGGTTCTATCAAAAATAATGTTTTGATTGATTGAATTTTAAGGATAATAATAGATAGTATGAAACAGAATTCGTGCTTTGTTGACGGATAGTGATATTTGTTCAATTATTTTACAACATGTCAATTTTTTCTTTTTCTGCGCATTTGTTCTCTTTTCATTATTTTCAACCAAATTATAATATCATTTGCTTTTTTTTTTATAGTATTCGTGAAATTCGCTTTCGCACTCATAATCAATTGAAACTTATATACCACCCTGCTTGTTGTAGATTTTATACATTATTTAGTAATATATTACTAAATTATTAATTAGAAATGGTAAATATTAAAATAAATATCTTTTTTAGTTCTAACATTTTTAAATTGATATTAATTTAGGTCTAAAATAATTTTTGACATTAATTTAGTTCTCATATTTTAAATTTTGACGTTAATTTAGTTCTATACTAATGATTTGATAGAAGATTTGATTTTACAGAAAATATATTAGGAATAAATTAATGTCATAAACTTTTTTAGGACAACACTAATATCAACTTTAAAATATTTAGATTAAAAATATTATTTACTCTAAATATTACAAAAAATTAACATGGAAGGGTGTTTCTCTAATACACTCAACTTTTTCAAGGACACAGTATTTTGTAGGAGTTAATAGCTAATGTTAATTAAGCCACATGTGCTATCTCTTAAAAAAATTAAAATTTTAAAAATACTTTTCAAACTAGCAGGCTCATGTTTAAATAATAATCACTTTTTAGTAAAGAGTATTAGTACCTTAAAACTATCATGCATACCAAAACAATCTCCTTATAATGGGGGTTTCTCTATTTCAAAACTTATAATTTTTATTTATCATTACTGTTAAATATTTTATACTATTATTTAAAAATTTTAAATTAATTATTATAAGAGTAAATTTTTTTAAAAACATATAATTAAGATAATTTTGCAAAAGATTTTATATTGACTGCTATAAACTAATTAAACCCTTAATTTTAATATTTTTTTGTACTCAATTTTAATATATTATTAATGTAAAAATATATTACATATTTTTTGGTACATAAAAATATATTTATATTTAATAACATGTTGTCATTTAATAAACTTAATACATCATGTATTTATTTACTCAATAAATAAAATATTAACATCAAATTAGTTGATAATATAAAAAAAAAATTATAACGACTGCATATTAAAATTAAACTCCTCATAAGGCTGTAAAATAGTTCATAAATATCTTACATCGAAATTAAACTCATCATATCAGATACATAATACATCATTTTGATGGATTGGTTTCTTCTGGATGAACTTTGCACATTGGTTAAATTTATCCAATGTAATTGTAAAGAATATTCATCATGTAATCGTGGGTTAAGTTTTCCTAATAACTTTAGTCTTTGGTTAAATTTTAAAATTATAAATTGACCATTAATTGATCTACTTTAACTTGTTCCCCAACTTGAGAACTGGGATTGGAGTCGGTCCTAATCCTCCTTTTTTTTTTTCTTTTTTTTTTTTCAGTCTCCCTTCATGTAAGTGTTGTTGAGGAGACGTCATATTTCTTTTTTAGGGACAGCTTCATTTTTTTTTTTTTTTGTTGCTTAGGATTTTTATGTCTTTTATTTTGTTTTTGTTGTCCTCTTTGTAGTGTTTTTGTTTATTTTTTTGTGAGTTTCTTGTTGTCCACTTTGTTAATCGGTAATTTCCTTTTCTACTTGCCAAAAAAAAAATGGTAATTTTACCACAAAAATTTGAAATTTAGTAAATAAGAAGATTAACATTGATAAACTTAGATTTAAATTGAAAAACAAGTACAGTTCAATCCATTTGGTTACTAAGCCATTAGGAATGATTTAATAGTGATAAACTTAGGTAGCATCCATGAGGTCAGGGTTGGAATTCCATTACTAATGTACTAACAAAAAAAGAAAAAAAAAATTCCATTTGGTTACTTTCCTTCCAATTGTTGCCTCGCTTCTGTTATGGCTTTGTTCGTCAAATGAGGCTACGACACACAGAACTACCACAAAACAATAGATTGTTTAACGTTTTGATTCTTTTTAGTCCGTCTGTTAGTCGTGTTTAAATTTATCTATTAGTTTGAACCTATAGTTTGCTTTCACTTGTTGTGTTTCTTTTAACTAACCTATTTAATAAAAGATTTATATAAATAATATCGGAGTCAACGCTAATTAAAATAATAGATAACATAATTATTCAATGCATAAATATCATATAAAATAAAACACTATATATAATAACAAGTATATATACAACCATAAGGTGACATGTGGTCCCTGAGCAACGCTCCTAGTCGTATCCTTCACCGTGTTTGTGAACACGACAAAGAGAAAGAGAATAGATAGAGGCGCATTAACCGTGTCATGTACTACGTATACGTGTTACTTATGTCTATGGTGGACCTAACATGTTTAATGTTGATGGATGGGTACCTAAAGCAAAACCGCGTGGACGATTATATGATATTCGTGTAAGCTAATTGCAGCGCAAGTTCCAAAACCATGACATGAATTCTTAAGACACGCTTTTAGGAATGAATGACGTTTGGCTAAATGACATGCATTGGTTACTTTTAATTTTGATTTTTGATCGGATTGGATCATGGTTATTTGGTGTGTGATCGCTTGACTTTAGACAATTGGCATTCACCCTTTATCCCATTCGTTGTCCCCTTTGCTTTTCGTTCTTCGTTTTTCGATTTTGTCTTAAGATTTTGATTTTCATTGGTTGGGACCTATGTTTTCAGTTACGGTGATGATGGGGTGAGGTATACGGGATATTGCATTTGCAAAGCAACTTCCTACTAATGTGACGCATGTTTTGGAGTTATATATTAGAAATTCATGATTCAAGACTTCTATGGAAAAAAAAAAATATCTTTCAAATCTTTAATATTCAGATGATTCGTTATTTTGAGAACATTATTGATTCTAGTTATTAGTATTTAGACACTATTATTTTATGAAAATGACTAGTTCTTTATTATTGTAATTATATAAATAGCAAATATTAAATTTTTGTTTAAAATAAATCCAACAAATATATATAAATCATGTTTACAGCTAGGATGTACTACTATATAAAGAAGCAAGTACGAATTCATGTGGCAACTAGTTCTACTTTATTTGTGAACTATTACTTTTCAATTAAAACGTAAAAACAAATGTTTATGTCGAAGTTTTTTTTTCTAACCCTTGCTATGTTATAAGAATATTGTCCAAGTGGAAGCATGCTTTGATATATTATACTGCGGAACAAATAAATATTAAAAGAAAACTGGAACAGATAAGAGAACAATTTAGATGACCATTTGGAACAAGGAAAGCATCCCATACAATTTGGTTAACCAAAATTTGGTTCAAACCTTCAAATACAGCGCATGCATGCTCGTTGTATATTAAAATGGAGCAAGCAGCTCCAACATCGATCAAGTTTGCTCCTTCGACTAAACTAGTGCAATTTGTTTTATTCATCATGACCTTTATATTTGACTTTTGATAAATTAAAGTACTAAGTTTATATGACTAATTTTAGTATGGTATTTTTATTGTAAGGTGGAATAGATTATTTTGCGTATTATGTAAAATATACAACGCGTTCATATGCATTGTTACATTTAGCCGTAGGTCAAAATGCTCTCTTCATATTGACATCGGTTCAATGCTCTTGTAACTACAATCTCAAACGGGAGACGTTGTTCACAAATTACGCCGCACCTGGCTGGTCAACACGAAAAGAAGAATAGCAGTGCTCATTGGTATGAAAATAATTTCGTCAAATTTTGACGAAGGGAATTTATAACTATTCAGCGGGGTCCCAAAGTCAAAGGAGGAGAGAGAAAAAAACTACTATGCATCAAAACGCGGTTCAATTACTCATTGATATCTAGTGCGTGCGCCGTTTTACGAACACACTTTCATAACGTTTAGCAATTTTCAAAGAAGAAAAGCAGCAAAACATCCTCAATGAAACAGTTTGATGGAAAATATATATAACTAAAATACTACATTTTATTTCATATCATTTTTCTAATTTTAATTTTGATCATGATATCTCCACAACCTTATTGCTATGGCTTGTCATGTTTTTAAGAAAAGGAAATAATTCAAATATCTTTGTTGTTGGGACTAATAATTAGCTGTTAGAAAAATTAGTCAATAAGAAATGATCGATTATAACTGACAAGATCAATTTACTTCAACTAATATATAAGTCTTAGCTTGATCATTATTGTTTGTGACTTATATCATTAATAAGTTACTTTAAAAAGTTGTCAGAAAATTAAATATTTTTTTCCAAGCTGATTAGTTTAATCGGTAGCACTGGGCTTTGAATCTTCGATATTCGCAGAACCGTTGTGGCTAGACGCTCGCATTCATCCTTTAAAATATTAATTTTGAAATTCAATGCGATCCTGAACAAGCAATGTATCGGCGGAAAGCAAGCTCAATAATTGCAACCAATTCGCAAGTTTGCGGCTCATTTTATTATTTTAGCTTTATTTATTAGGATTTTCTCATTGCCCACCTTTTTAAAGATTTATATGTGTATTCAACCTACTATTATTATTGTTGTTGTTGTTATTATTATTATTATTATTATTATTATTATGACAATCGAATTGAGTCAAGGCTTCAATATATATGTATATGGCTTATTCTTTTGGGTTATTTGTCTCCGCACAAAATTTGCTATCAAATAAAGAAAACAACACTGTCAAATGACAACAAAATTTTTGTACGTTTTCTGGTAGTAGAATCTAAAAAATTTAATTTTAATATATTATTAGCGTAATATTTTTACATAAGTAATCAACTAATTATATACAATTATATTATTAAAATTATTTAATATTTAATTATTATTATAATTACCTCAAATGTTATATAAAAGACAAAATATAATTGGTTAATAATATAAAATATTTTATATAGGTAATATATTAAAATTAATCTCTTAATTAAAAGTTATCTCCCCTTTTATTCTTTTTAATATTTCTAAAACTGAAGTTTAACAATTGCAGTCTTTAATTCTTTATTTATAGACTATTGAAGGACACCTTTCAAAGAAACGTCTTCTTCCAATTAATCAAAAAATTACGTTAAGTAATTTCTCAAGCGCCAAATTAAAGTCAAAACTACAGCATGACCATTTTTTTTCCTTAAAAAAAATGATGCATTTAAAACCTTTGCCTCGATTAAGCCATTAATTCAGCCATGAAATCATTGGCTATTGTCGGCTCAAAGCGTGCATGGCCACTGAAATGAATTTAAAGTGGTGCAAAGCACCATTATCCATGTTTTAAACCGTTTCTTTCATCTGCATCCTTGCAGCCAGCAACTAGTTTAGTTATTGGTCATTTATATTGATCAAACAGTGTAAACATTTGCACCACTATTAGTTAGTGCGGTAGTTAGTTATCGGTGGTTGAGATTTTTAAACTACAACCAATTTTTTTAAAAATATAACAACAATTTAATTCAAAGAATAAAGTATATACATGAGGAGTCCTTTAAAAGTGTCCCAAGTGCTAAACATTCAGCATGAATGAGAATACATTAAATGGAGTGCAAGAAAAGCTTTAAACGGGTCCATGCAATGACACTTATCTTTTTCTCTAAGATTGAAGGGGATGATGTTTAAGCGAACATCTGCTAGTTAATGAAGAGAGGAGAGAGGATTTGTGTCATACATTCCATGTTTGACTTACAATTCACCCACGTCTACCTTAGGAGTAAGAGAGTTAGTAGGGATCGGTACAATCACACTACAATCATTGTGGATAGCGTCACCAAACGTGGTTGTTCGTTTTATATTCTCCAATCTCAAGGAAGCTGAGTTGTCGCATGAACTAATTAGTAGAATATTGGTCTGTACTCCTCTCTTATGACTAAAAGGATTACTCATTGAAAGTGTTACAACTTGTTGATCATTATTTCATGACGAAAACCTTGTGTTAACATTTGTAAGTGTAAAATAGATGGCAGTTTCTCAATAAACAACTTACCAACGAAGGATCTCTCTTCTTCATATAGAAACAGTATGCCATATTTGCTTCATCTAGCGGAATTCCCTCATCCACATCATGATCCTCCGGCTGTTACAACATAACCCCAAACTACTCAAGTGCCCATTGACCATGAGGCCAAACACATTGGGGACTAGTAGCAATGAGGTGTTGGAAAGACATGTCAATGGAGCAATGGGCGATGGAGTGGAGGCTAGGCTTGGTTGTAAAGAAAGGGAATGATGACTCTAGTGAAGAGAGATGGTGTCACTTGAGATGGAGAGAATCACACTAGGCAAAGGCGACTACTAGAAATAGGTCACAGTAAGAAACCCTAACTTTTACACTATCATTGATTCATTATTGAAAAAACATACCCTTTTCCTAGATAGTTATTTTTTTTTTCAAAACATTAACTAAATCTATACAATAAATAAAGGAAATTCCTTGTAGTTAACTGTTTTCGGTGTCCAAAATTTTATCCCAATTTTACCCCTAAAAATAATTTATTTAACAACCTTGTATGGAATAAAAATGTAACTTGAGGTAGTTCACTACCCCACTTTTGCATGTAGTATTCTTATCTCATTTTCTGAAACTCCATTCAACCTCTTTGTTTTTATCTCTTTCTCGTTCTCTCTATCCTTCAAACAACTCTCGAAATCCTTCCTTCTTTCCCCTTCACATAGCAACTTTAAAACAATGCATACATATAATATTGATGTGGAATTGTCATTCATATTAAAATAATATTATTAATTATATTAATAACTAAAAAATATACAACTACAAAATGACTGCCCAATTTAATTATATTAATATCTAAAAAATAAAAAATGTGGCTTAATAGACAAACCGATAGAACACTACTCAGTTAAGAGTTTAGATTGAATAGACGGAAAAGCGTAGATTGTGACAGCCATCCGTAGTATACTTATAATTTTGAAATTACCACGAATATATATTTATATTAAAAAAAAGGTTAAACTCATATTCATTATTTTTTAAGACATTTTAATTGATTGATATATGTAAATATAATTATAGCTAAATATAGATAATGCTAAACTTTGGTGCAATCCCTCTTGCTCAAATGGTGCCCAAGATTTAATAGTTTTATTTGAATTTAAATTTATACTAAAGTTAAAAAGTTGTGCAAGTTCGCGAGGACAATGAAACATAATCTTTTTCATTGGAATTTTGGACATGTAATGTGCAGGCATTTCTTTTGCTACTTGTTACATATCAATACTTAGTGGCGGTTTAGTTTCTGTTTTTATTTCATGATTTTATTTTCTGTTTTTAATTTTAATTATAAAAATATCACATTATTTTTAATCTATTTTATGTTTTAAAGATTTTAAAAAGTAAATAATAAAAACAGGAAATGAAATTTTCTTATTATTATTTTTTTATAAAATCCTAATAATAAGAAGTAAATTAAGAAATAATATAATATTTTTACAATTAAAACTAAAACTAAAACTAAAAAAATAAAAATAGAAAATAAATATAAAAACCAAACAAACTTTTAATTATTATTATTGCTTTTGTATCTCATGAGATATTCTTACACTATGTAAGTGTATGCTTAATTTCCACAAGGATATTTGACGGCGTAGCGCTGACACAAGCGTCTGTAGTGTGAATCGAGTTTCTATTCTGTTCTCAAAGACATAAAATCTAATCGCATATATAGAACTTCTGGGGAGCCACAATACTTGATTTAATTTGTCGTCTAGTCAAATTAAATATTGTCAACACTGTTTTGTTCGTGTAAAACCACAGATAATTAAATCGTTCCACAGTTTTAGAGGGAATTAGCCATGGAAGGTAGCATCAATCAATTTATTAGACGAAATTATTTTGCTGGGCTTGACTCAATTATGCGCTTTCACACGCGCGAGTTTCCCTTTCAAGTATTTTAACCTATAACTTGATTACAAACAAGAAGAATGCAAGGAAAATAAAATAAAATGAAAGTTCCGTCTAATGTTAATTTATAGGATTTGTTACATCAAAATAATATATTAGCACGAAATGTTTCCTGTTGTGGGCCTAAAAAATTTATTAAGCATGATATTAAGGATAACCTGTAGCTAAGCGTGCCTATATATATGGAATTTTCGAAATGACATATTACATGATACAATTATACTAATGATGTCATCCATATATTTCTTCTAGTAAAATAACATTACGGGAATTCAAACCTAAAAACTATAAACGTATGAACTATATTATGGATGTATTTGTTTGGGAGTTTTTGTATCAAAGTGTTCGAGTGGTATGATTATTAAAAGAGATTCCAATAACGTGAAATGTGGTTTAACTTCACTCTGTTGGCTCTGTTACTCTTCGAATCCTCAAGGGCTTGTACTCAAGTTCCAGCTTCAAGACACCTCATCAGATTTTCTCTCCCCATTTTCCTTATTTATTTACTACGGATGCATTCAGAAGCGTTATACACGGTGTACGGATTCGAAAGTCAACGATATGCGGATGAATAATAGACGTCATTATACGACGCGGATTGGTAGGATAACTCTTACTGTTAAAGAATTTTCTTGGCAATTATTAAATGAGCCCTGCAAATAATGGAAGTGCATGATTGCATTATTTTTACCCCTTCAAGATTACATTGTTCAAATCTTATTGTTACCTGATGAATTGTTTGGGATCAATCATGAATTTTTCTCATAAATTTATTCTCAGTTTATTTGTTTTGGTGGACTTCACTATTTACTTTTATTTAAGCAGTTTGTGAAAGAGAAAAACAGAATCTTTGTTGCTCATATCCAAGGAGGATCTAAGAAGATTACGAGTGCATTGTTTTAACTTTTAGAAAAAATAATTATAAAATTTAAATTTTATATATAATTAAAAAATTTAAAAATTAATTATTTTAGAAGCTATTTTTTTTAGGTTTTACAAAAAAATTGAAAATAATTATTTTTTAAAATCTAATTATTTTTTAAAAATTATTTAAATATATGAAAACTAATTTTTTTAATAAAAAATAATTATTTACCAAAAAAATTACAAACAAATACACTATAAAAAACGATCAAATCTTAAAGCAAGATGAAACTATATTAAACTAGAGTTTTTGAACTTGTGCAATATACGGGATAAAAAGTTTTTGACAAACATAAAAAAAAGGCTTTTGTAAGACTTTTGATAAATATAAAAACTTTATAATAAAAAGATTATGTATAAAAATTATATAATTTGATATAAAACTAACAAATTAATTGATAAATATAAAATTTAATATAGATTTCATTACAACTTTAATAACTTGATAAATAAAGTCTAATATAAAAGATAATTAAAAATAAAAATAAGAAAATAGTAAAATAAATTCTTCATGTTTGATGTTCCATTAAAAATTAAAACTTCTTATAAGATGTTAAATTGAAATAAGTATAAAAATTACATACTATATAATAATAAATGAGTTTATTTGGTATGCACTGACAGTGTAAAATAGTTTTACACTGTCAACTAATGGAAATAAGAGAAAGTGAGAAATTATGATGGATCCCTTATTATAATGGGTGGTTATTTGTATAAGTTGGCACTTTCCACTATTTCTATTGGTTGACAGTGTAAAACTGTTTTATACTGTTAGTACATTTAAATTAAATTCATAATAAATTATTGAATAATAATAAATAAAATTATTTAATCTCAAATTTTAAATGATTATTAAACAACTAAAAAAAATCCGTATTTCCTCCTTCCCTATTTTTCAACATTCTAGTAAATTAATTTTAATGATAAAATTATATCAACTATTTCATATAATAATTAATTATTCACATAAAATAAGCAATTAATTATTAAAAATATAATTTATTTTATAAAAATATATACTTCTAATTTTTAAAAGAGATGATTGAAAATACTTAAAACTGATTTATTAAATTTATGATTTATATAGTTTTTGTATACTATATTAAAAATAGAGAAGGTCAAGTTACATGTTTACTATAATTTAGTATTTTTATTTATTTTGAAGTTAGGAATTTAAATAAACCTGATATTAACATTGATTAATTCTTTAAAAATTGGTTGTATAAAAACAAAATGAAAAAATTATTTGAAGAATATATACTATAAGAATCATTTTCTCAAAACTTGATTTCAAGAATATAAAAAAATCATTTTAAAAAAATTAGAGAGTTCAAAATAATATAAAGAGAGTTTAGAGGCGTGAAGAATAGTCTACAACAAAACAGTAAAGAACAATAAAAAATCTCCTTTACAACATCAAACCTGTATCTATCCCATCCTGTAGACAAATCAAAAACAAAAAATCTCCAAACTCAAATTTCTATACCATAAAACAACATAAAACCATATAAAAAAAAAATCTAAATTCAATAGTAAGAACAAAAGTTGTGATACAAACGTAATTTATATGGTCGTGGTAATAGATATAGCAAAAAATAATGAAATAAATCTCCATTTCCTTGCTGTTAATGGCAAAAGCTCTTAATATTTCATCTATTGGTAATATAGGAATAACTCCAACGATAATACCTAAAAGAAAATAGAAAATGCAAAGCCATAATTGTAGAAATAACCAGATTTTGGGGTTTTGATAAAAGAAAAAGTATATGAAGGAACAAACATATAAGAAATATGAAACTTCTCATGAAAGCTTAAAAATAAAAATAATGATGCTTATATTATCTTTTAATTTCTGATAATGTATCTCAATAAATTATCATTGGCCATAATACTTGAAAAAAGAAAAATATATGTTATTCTTCCAAGGGCATATGTATGTGAGTTTCCATGTCAAGAATCAAAATCACTTTACAAAAATAAAAGGCAACAAAATATTATTTCATAGATAGATAGTACTCTAATTTTCAAAAAATAAAAAAGAAAGAAACAATATAGTTAAATAATAAATTCTTAAATAACAAATAAATATATAAAAAGTTGGGAGAGAAATTTGACTTGTTGATTAATAATGTAATAAAGTACCTAAAGAAGAATAGTAACAAAAGTAATTGGTTTTTAAAGAGATTAAAAATTGGTTTGTGATGACAAAAAGATAATGATGGAGAACCCCGTGGATGTAAAGATCCAGAAACCCCAGGCACACACTTTGATAGAAAATAAGACGTAGAATAAATATCCTCCCTACTAAACCTCCAAGAAACCTGTCCTTGGAAACGTAGATAACAGGGAAAAGATAGAACAGAAATTGATTGAATCTCGCAAGGAATTTACCTTAGGATGAATTCTCTCAATTTCTTGATGCAACAAGCAAAACAAATCACTCACCTCACTTGCACACAAAACCACTGTTTTCTTGAAAGAAAACAAAACAGAATTTCAATTAATCAAAAACTGATAAACAATGTGTTCCTTGATGTATTTATAACCTCTTACACTAGGTTAAACACTTAATCTAAGTCCAAGCCCAATAAGAAGTGTTCTAATGCTAAATAATATGAATTGGGCTGGATAAAACATAAAACATAAAATATGGGCTAAATAAAATAACTAAAAGTTTAGATGTCTTAAATAGTTAAACTAACTAAACTAAACAAAACCAAAATAGGATAATGGCCCAACATGGCCAGTATAAGCTTCTAAGCCCAATTAGCAGCAAATAACAAGATCTTGGGTTGTCCATTAGTATGTGTTGGCATCTTCTTGGCCCATTATTTGCTATGTGCCTTAGTTCGAGCTTTGGAGGTTTGGCAACATTATTTGCTGCCCAAAAAGTTCGTGATTCACACTGATCATGAGTCTTTGAAGCACCTAAAAGGTCAATATGGTGAAGGCAAGGCTGAAAGGGTTAAAGAGATGCACATGAAGGCACGTGAGATGATTGAGAAGAAAAGCAGGTTGACAGCCCAAAGAGTGAATAAGGGCCGTAAACAAATTGTGTTTGAACTTGGTGATTGGGTTTGGGTTCATTTGCGAAAGGAGAGGTTTCCTACTCAAAGGAAATCCAAGCTTGATGCTAGGGGAGATGGTCCATTTCAAGTGCTAGAGAGGATCAATGACAATGCATATAAGATTGACCTACCAGGTGAGTACAATGTTTCAGCTACTTTTAATGTTTTTGACCTTTCTCCTTTTGACATGGATGCAGATTCGAGGACGAATCTTTTTGAGGAAGGAGGGAATGATACGTGCTCCGTAGGACAAATTGGACGTTCCAGCACTAAAGGGCAAGATGAAAATTTCAGCATGCCCGTGGGACCTATCACAAGGGCAAGAGCAAAGATGCTGAAAGAAAGCTTTGGGAAGTTAGCTAAAGCAATTGTGGCAGACATGTATCAAGAATGAGCCAAGAAGATGCCAACACATACTAATGGACAACCCAAGATCTTGTTATTTACTGCTAATTGGGCTTAGAAGCTTATACTGGCCATGTTGGGCCATTATCCTATTTTGATTTTGTTTAGTTTAGTTAGTTTAAGTATTTAGGATATCTAAACTTTTAGTTATTTTATTTAGCCCATATTTTATGTTTTATGTTTTATCCAGCCCAATTCATATTATTTAGCATTAGAACACTTCTTATTGGGCTTGGACTTAGATTAAGTGTTTAACCTAGTGTAAGAGGTTATAAATACCTCAAGGAACACATTGTTTATCAGTTTTTGATTAATTGAAATTCTGTTTTGTTTTCTTTCAAGAAAACAGTGGTTTTGTGTGCAAGTGAGGTGAGTGATTTGCTTTGCTTGTTGTATCAAGAAATTGAGAGAATTCATCATAAGGTAAATTCCTTGCGAGATTCAATCAATTTCTGTTCTATCTTTTCCCTGTTATCTACGTTTCCAAGGACAGGTTTCTTGGGGGTTTAGTAGGGAGGGTCTTTATTCTACGTCTTATTTTCTATCAAAGTGTGTGCTTGGGGTTTCTGGATCTTTATATCCACGGGGTTCCACATCATTTAATGATATATGCTCAAGAGGGTAATTTGGTCATTCCAACACTGGAAAATAGCTTATTTCTAGCAAGTCAGTTCTGCCTTGGAGATCAAGCAATCCAAGAGCTCATTTGAAGTTACTTGGAGATCAAGGAATCAAACTTAATTAAAGTAACTTGGGGAGCAAGTAATTTGATTATGTTGAAAATATGTTTAGATTGTGTTTAGATTCATTTTTTATTTGTTTTGACTTAGTTTGGGTTTGTTTAGATTTAAATTGATTCAGTTTGTCTTTTAGGATTTAAATCAAATATGATCTAATCTATAAAGATCAAATCTGATTTAAATTAGTTAGGAATAAATCTTTTAGAATAGAATCATATCTTTAATTTTTAAATTTTAGTTTCAAATCAGATCTTTTAGATAGGGTTAGATAATTTTCAATTTTAGGATTTATGTATAAATAGGCAACTTGGCCTATAGACAGAGGAAGAATTTTGATGATATAGTTTTTATCATGATTTCACTATCAATACGGTTGTGAGGTTTTCCTCACTTGGTTCTGTGTGATGCAGAATTTTTTATCCTTTCCCTGTTATCTACGTTTCCAAGGACAGGTTTCTTGGGGGTTTAGTAGGGAGGGTCTTTATTCTACGTCTTGTTTTCTATCAAAGTGTGTGCACTGGGTTTACGGATCTTTATATCCACGGGGTTCCGCATCATTTGGTATCAGAGCAAGGTCTAGATAAATTCCTATTTATCTATCTGTCTTTTACGTTTATCTTTTGTCTTCTTTTCTTGTCCATTTGCATTCTTATTTTTGTGTCTATCCTTTTGATATTGCGGTCATATCTTTGTTCCATCTCTGTATTTCTCTTGTTTTGCGTTCAATCTTTGTTGCTAGTTCAGTTAAAAAAAAGAAAAAAAAAGGAGAAGAAATTAGAAAAGGTGAGGATTATAAGCATAATTTTTTTTCCCTTTGATCTAGGTTGTCAAGGACAGGTTCTTTGAAGGTCTAGTAGGTAAATTCTTTCCTTTGATCTAGGTTGCTATGGATAGGTTTCATAGAGGTCTAGTAGAAAAATCCATTTCCGGTGACTTAGGTTGCTAAGAACAGGTTTCTTAGAGGTCTAGTAGGAAAATCCTATGTTTACTATCCTTTGTTCTATTTCGTTTCCGCTTTATTAATTTTATTTCCCTAATTTTTTTTTCTTTGTGTTTTCCCTAGTTTTTTTTTTCTTTATGTTTTGAGTCTCGTTTCCTTAATCGTTGTGTCTACTTTGTCCACATTTTTTTTTTGTATTTGAGGTATATTCAGTTTAAAAAAAAAAGCAAAAAAAAAAAGAAAAAAAAGAAGAAAAAAAGGCGAAAAAAAGAGAAAAAAAAAAGGAAAAAAAAAAAGAGAGGAAAGAGTGTTAGTGAGATTCTTCAATTGTAGGTTCTTAGATGGCTTCATGGAGGAAAGACAATGGTGGAGATATCTTTGAAGATTACAAAGGCAAGATTCGAGGACGAATCTTTTTGAAGAGGGGGAGAATGATACATGCTCAAGAGGGTAATTTGGTCATTCCAACACTGGAAAATAGCTTGTTTCTAGCAAGTCAGTTCTGCCTTGGAGATCAAGCAATCCAAGAGCTCATTTGAAGTTACTTGGAGATCAAGGAATCAAACTTAATTAAAGTAACTTGGGGAGCAAGTAATTTGATTATGTTGAAAATATGTTTAGATTGTGTTTAGATTCATTTTTTATTTGTTTTGACTTAGTCTGGATTTGTTTAGATTTAAATTGATTCAATTTATCTTTTAGGATTTAAATCAAATATGATCTAATCTATAAAGATCAAATCTGATTTAAATTAGTTAGGAATAAATCTTTTAGAATAGAATCATATATTTAATTTTTAAATTTTAGTTTCAAATCAGATCTTCTAGATAGGGTTAGATAATTTTCAATTTTAGGATTTATGTATAAATAGGCAACTTGGCCTATAGACATAGGAAGAATTTTGATGATATAGTTTTTATCATGATTTGACTACTAATACGGTTGTGAGGTTTTCCTCACTTGGTTCTGTGTGATGCAGAATTTTTTATCCTTTCCCTGTTATCTACGTTTCCAAGGACAGGTTTCTTGGGGGTTTAGTAGGGAGGGTCTTTATTCTACGTCTTGTTTTCTATCAAAGTGTGTGCCTGGGGTTTCTGGATCTTTATATCCACGGGGTTCCGCATCATTTGGTATCAGAGCAAGGTCTAGATAAATTTCTATTTATCTATCTGTCTTTTACGTTTATCTTTTGTCTTCTTTTCTTGTCCATTTGCATTCTTGTTTTTGTGTCTATCCTTTTGGTATTGCGGTCATATCTTTGTTCCATCTCTGTGTTTCTCTTGTTTTGCGTTCAATCTTTGTTGATAGTTCAGTTAAAAAAAAGAAAAAAAAAAGGAGAAGAAATTAGAAAAGGTGAGGATTATAAGCATAATTTTTTTTCCCTTTGATCTAGGTTGTCAAGGACAGGTTCTTTGAAGGTCTAGTAGGGAAATTCTTTCCTTTGATCTAGGTTGCTATGGATAGGTTTCATAGAGGTCTAGTAGAAAAATCCATTTCCGGTGACTTAGGTTGCTAAGAACAGGTTTCTTAAAGGTCTAGTAGGAAAATCCTATGTTTACTATCCTTTGTTCTATTTCGTTTCCGCTTTATTAATTTTATTTCCCTAATTTTTTTTTCTTTGTGTTTTCCCTAGTTTTTTTTTCTTTATGTTTTGAGTCTCGTTTCCTTAATCGTTGTGTCTACTTTGTCCACATTTTTTTTTTGTATTTGAGGTATATTCACTTTAAAAAAAAAAGCAAAAAAAAAAAAGAAAAAAAAGAAGAAAAAAAAGTGAAAAAAAGAGAAAAAAAAAGGAAAAAAAAAAAGAGAGGAAAGAGTGTTAGTGAGATTCTTCAATTGTAGGTTCTTAGATGGCTTCATGGAGGAAAGACAATGGTGGAGATATCTTTGAAGATTACAAAGGCAAGATTCGAGGACGAATCTTTTTGAAGAGGGGGAGAATGATACATGCTCAAGAGGGTAATTTGGTCATTCCAACACTGGAAAATAGCTTGTTTCTAGCAAGTCAGTTCTGCCTTGGAGATCAAGCAATCCAAGAGCTCATTTGAAGTTACTTAGAGATCAAGGAATCAAGCTTAATTAAAGTAACTTGGGGAGCAAGTAATTTGATTATGTTGAAAATATGTTTAGATTGTGTTTAGATTCATTTTTTATTTGTTTTGACTTAGTCTGGATTTGTTTAGATTTAAATTGATTCAGTTTATCTTTTAGGATTTAAATCAAATATGATCTAATCTATAAAGATCAAATCTGATTTAAATTAGTTAGGAATAAATCTTTTAGAATAGAATCATATCTTTAATTTTTAAATTTTAGTTTCAAATCAGATCTTCTAGATAGGGTTAGATAATTTTCAATTTTAGGATTTATGTATAAATAGGCAACTTGGCCTATAGACATAGGAAGAATTTTGATGATATAGTTTTTATCATGATTTGACTACCAATACGGTTGTGAGGTTTTCCTCACTTGGTTCTGTGTGATGCAGAATTTTTTATCCTTTCCCTGTTATCTACGTTTCCAAGGACAGGTTTCTTGGGGGTTTAGTAGGGAGGGTCTTTATTCTACGTCTTGTTTTCTATCAAAGTGTGTGCCTGGGGTTTCTGGATCTTTATATCCACGGGGTTCCGCATCATTTGGTATCAGAGCAAGGTCTAGATAAATTCCTATTTATCTATCTGTCTTTTACGTTTATCTTTTGTCTTCTTTTCTTGTCCATTTGCATTCTTGTTTTTGTGTCTATCCTTTTGGTATTGCGGTCATATCTTTGTTCCATCTCTGTGTTTCTCTTGTTTTGCGTTCAATCTTTGTTGCTAGTTCAGTTAAAAAAAAGAAAAAAAAAAAGGAGAAGAAATTAGAAAAGGTGAGGATTATAAGCATAATTTTTTTTCCCTTTGATCTAGGTTGTCAAGGACAGGTTCTTTGAAGGTCTAGTAGGGAAATTCTTTCCTTTGATCTAGGTTGCTATGGATAGGTTTCATAGAGGTCTAGTAGAAAAATCCATTTCCGGTGACTTAGGTTGCTAAGAACAGGTTTCTTAGAGGTCTAGTAGGAAAATCATATGTTTACTATCCTTTGTTCTATTTCGTTTCCGCTTTATTAATTTTATTTCCCTAATTTTTTTTCTTTGTGTTTTCCCTAGTTTTTTTTTTCTTTATGTTTTGAGTCTCGTTTCCTTAATCGTTGTGTCTACTTTGTGCACATTTTTTTTTTGTATTTGAGGTATATTCAGTTTAAAAAAAAAGCAAAAAAAAAAGAAAAAAAAAGAATAAAAAAAAGCGAAAAAAAAAGAGAAAAAAAAAGGAAAAAAAAAAAAGAGAGGAAAGAGTGTTAGTGAGATTCTTCAATTGTAGGTTCTTAGATGGCTTCATGGAGGAAAGACAATGGTGGAGATATCTTTGAAGATTACAAAGGCAAGATTCGAGGACGAATCTTTTTGAAGAGGGGGAGAATGATACATGCTCAAGAGGGTAATTTGGTCATTCCAACACTGGAAAATAGCTTGTTTTTAGCAAGTCAGTTCTGCCTTGGAGATCAAGCAATCCAAGAGCTCATTTGAAGTTACTTGGAGATCAAGGAATCAAGCTTAATTAAAGTAACTTGGGGAGTAAGTAATTTGATTATGTTGAAAATATGTTTAGATTGTGTTTAGATTCATTTTTTATTTGTTTTGACTTAGTTTGGATTTGTTTAGATTTAAATTGATTCAGTTTATCTTTTAGGATTTAAATCAAATATGATCTAATTTATAAAGATCAAATCTGATTTAAATTAGTTAGGAATAAATCTTTTAGAATAGAATCATATCTTTAATTTTTAAATTTTAGTTTCAAATCAGATCTTCTAGATAGGGTTAGATAATTTTTAATTTTAGGATTTATGTATAAATAGGCAACTTGGCCTATAGACAGAGGAAGAATTTTGATGATATAGTTTTTATCATGATTTGACTACCAATACGGTTGTGAGGTTTTCCTCACTTGGTTCTGTGTGATGCAGAATTTTCTATCCTTTCCCTGTTATCTATGTTTCCAAGGACAGGTTTCTTGGGGGTTTAGTAGGGATTTCCCTGTTATCTATGTTTCCAAGGACAAGTTTCTTGGGGGTTTAGTAGGGAGGGTCTTTATTCTACGTCTTATTTTCTATCAAAGTGTGTGCCTGAGGTTTCTGGATCTTTATATCCACGGGGTTCCGCATCATTAGTAGTGAAAATTGATTGGGCAAAATATATTGGTAACTAACACTAACAATTGCCTATATGAATTTTCAAATTTAGTTTTACATTATTTTTTAAAATATGAAATAATTGGCTGGATAGCGAAAGGATAATGGAGTTGGTAATAGTTGTATTAATTCTCATTAAATTTGACAATTATATTTTAAATTATTTTAATTTAATAAAAAGATTAATATAAATTTATTTAAATTAATTTAATCAACTTTTTTGGTTGATTGAAATGAAACTGTATAGAGGTATTTAAGTAGTAAATCATTTAAGAAGAGCTAGTGGAGAAGAAAATTAAAGGTTTATATTTATTGTAAGTTAAATTTTAAAATTAAAAATTTTTTTAGTAATTTTAATTTGAAATGTTTCCTTTAATAACAAGTTTGAGAAAATGGTAGGGCTAGAATTGATGTAAAGCTAACACATAGTAAAAATTTCCATGTTTTGAACCTGAATTATTATTAATATGGATTCATAAAAGGTAGTGAATATGAAAAATAATAAATCAAAGTGTAAATTATTAATTTAATACCTGAATTTATAGTTCACTTATAATTTAGTCCTTGAATATAGTTTATGTATAAATTTACAAAAAATGTATTAGTTTAGTCATTAAATTGAGATGGAAAAGCCTGAATTAATACTATTTTTTACAAATTTATGAAATAACATGTATATGTAATTAAAGGTAGTGACTTAATTATAAGTGAAGAATAACTGCAACGACTAAGTTACAAAGGCTTCTTTAGTTTCTGTTTCTGTTTTTTATTTTTAGTTTTAATTATAAAAATGTTATCTTTATTTTTAATTTGTTTCTTATTTTTGGAATTTTATGAAAAAATAATAAAAATAAAGTATAAAAATAAAAATAGAATATTAAAATAAAAACTAAAGTGGCCGAAATTTACTTATAAATCAAACCATCAAAGAATTTTGTTGAGCCAGTAAAAATCACAGCACCTCAGTATGACCCGTGAGTGTACAGGTTCAATTCGTGTATGATTTGGATGGAATGACGTTCCTGTTCGTTACCCACCGTTCAAATGCTAAGCAATTTACTCGTTACATGACCTGATTCCACCAATTTCTACAAACGTACTACAACCATGCATTAAAATATCTGTGCACCATTAAATGAGCAACCACAAAGAGTTGAACGCCGTAGCTGTCCGAAGTTTTTGCTAAAACCAATGATGGTAATATCAAACACCTTACAGATAGGAATAGGCCGTTGCATGCGTGATGGTATGGCAACATAGTATACAAAATCTGTGTGCTTATTAATAAGAGAAATTCCTAAATTTTTATAGAACAGAATAATATTTTAAAATATAATTTATTATTAATTTATATTTTTATAAAAAATATTATTCTATTATTACAATTCATGTGGCATTTAGGAGCATACAAAACCTTTTTTTATTAATAATGTATAATGATGTGAAAATATCAAAAAAAAAAAAAAAAAAAGAGAGAGCCTGTTACTTAATAACATGATAGACCCAAAAAATAAGTAAAGGGATGTAAAGAAAGTTGAGAAACACATGAAGCAAACAGGATGGCAATTTGTGAAAGCGTTGACCTCAAGATGTGAACCAATGAAGTGTAAGAATGGGCATATACCTGCGTTGATTCTGGACTAAGGAGCAATCCCTGTGATGGGTCTGTATATACATATATTAGTTTCATCTCTTCCTATACCTCTTCATCCCCAACGTAGCTGGCTTCTGCTTCTCTCTGCTCCTTAAACAGAGTTTTAGATAAGAAGGTAAGCTTTCTACTCTCTCTCTCTCTCTCTCTCTCTCTCTATGGTTGAACTTGTGGAAAGGTGAGGGCATTTTTCTTTTTAGTGGAAAGTACTATTGTGTTTTTCTTTTGGTGATAGATGGAACCTCAAAGAGAGTTCCCGTCTTAGTGGAAGAGCTTCCTTAGTGGGAGGCCCACTTTTTTGAGCACTAAGGAAGCACAAACAATTTTCTGGATTTTATAATATAGTAGTAATGATAACCTTTCCACCGTGAAAAATCTAGAAGCTCTTTTTATTTCATGTCATGTGTCATATATAAGAAGGATGCCAATTTCCGTAATTCTTTTGGTTCAACATCCACTGCAGCTTCTAGCTCTCTGTCTCTGGATTTCCCTTCTGTCTAGTGAGTCCCACTGCAAAACACTGGTAGTTAGCCTTACCCATGAAGGGGATGGACAAAAAAAAAACAAACAAAAGAAAAGGTCTTTTAGACTTTGCTCATTCTGTTAACTCCTATTGATTTGCTGCTCTTAATTGTGTTTAACAGAAACTGTTTTCATCATTGAGGTGATGATTTTCCATGCAACCCCCCCCCCCCCCAAAAAAAAAAAAAAGAGAAAAGCGAAACTGTCCTTGCTTCACTTTCTCTATCTAGAATGGAATTATAGACACATATCCTCAGCCTGTGGCTACTTTATTTTTATTTTATTTTATTTATATAGGATGATAAACTTTTCCAGTGCTTATGCTTCTTGTGTCTTCAACAATCATAATTTTGAGAAATTCTTATGAGAATTTCTCAATGATTTTTCCAGTTTCCTCTCGCTACTGTTACTCTTGGCCTGCTAGCAACTTGGTTGAATATAGTTCACTCACCAGCGTCCTCATCTTCAATTGGTCTTCCCACACCTCCCCTCTTTCTCTCTCTTCTCTATTACTTTTGTTTCCTTGTGGACTGGTAGGGACACCCAGACAGGAATGTATTACCAAATTATGAACGAATTTCTAAACCAAGTTTTCATTTTCATGGTATATCCTCAAGTTGACTTATAAGTCACCGGTTTTAAACCAAGTTGCGAAAGTGGTTGGAACCTCATGGGAAGCTGCCTGGAACCGGTTTCACAAAATATCAATTAGACTTTTCAACTTTGAGCAGCTGTTGACTATGAACATAGTTTTTTGTCCCAACCTACGAATATAGTTTTAAATACCAAAGTAAGGGTAGTCTATCGATCCATTGCATCAGCATGAGAAATTAAGATCTACATCAGCTTCATCTTTTCAACCCTGTATTAAATTTGTTAATTTCTTATAAATTTTTTATTTCTCGACAATTAGTAAGAACTGTGGAATTCGTTTGTATCATTCATTCTTTGTTATGACAAACATCTGTTCTCTTCTACATAATTTTCTTTGTTCAAAATATTAGTCATAAAGGGAAGAAGAATATGGAATTCTTGCCTATAGACCTGGTCGGTATGCACAAAAATTAAAACTTAAATAATTTTTTTCTTGTGCAGGAAACTTATAATCAGTGCTTGGGGTACATCAGGTGGCAGAATTATAGATGGCAGGAGAACTAGGAGTGCTTAATGCACTCGATGTGGCCAAGACACAATGGTACCACTTCACTGCCATTGTGATTGCTGGAATGGGTTTCTTCACTGATGCCTATGATCTCTTCTGCATTTCCCTTGTCACCAAGTTGCTCGGGAGGATATACTACACAGATCTAAACAATCCAAAGCCTGGTGTTCTTCCCCCTAACGTGCAAGCTGCTGTGACTGGTGTTGCACTATGTGGCACCTTAGCAGGCCAACTTTTCTTTGGTTGGCTTGGTGACAAAATGGGAAGGAAAAAGGTTTATGGATTGACCCTCATGCTCATGGTGGTGTGTTCCATTGCCTCTGGTCTCTCTTTTGGATCTAGTGCAAAGGGTGTGATGGCCACCCTTTGTTTCTTCAGGTTCTGGCTTGGTTTTGGGATTGGTGGTGACTACCCTCTTTCGGCTACAATCATGTCTGAGTATGCCAATAAGAGGACAAGAGGAGCATTCATTGCTGCAGTGTTTGCTATGCAAGGATTTGGAATCATGGCTGGTGGGATAGTTGCCTTGATTGTCTCTTCTTCATTTGACCACAAATACAAGGTCCCTACTTATGAACAAAACGCGCAAGCATCGATGGTGCTCCCTGCTTTCGATTATGTGTGGCGCATTATTTTGATGTTTGGTGCTGTGCCAGCAGCTCTAACATACTACTGGCGTATGAAGATGCCTGAGACGGCTCGTTACACGGCCCTTGTTGCCAAGAATGCAAAACAAGCTGCCTCAGACATGTCCAAGGTGCTGCAAGTTGAACTTGAAGCTGAGGAGGAGAAGGTGCACCAGTTGACTGAGAGTCAAAGCCAACAGTACGGTTTGTTCAGCAAGGAATTCGCCAAACGCCATGGCTTGCACTTGGTGGGAACAACAACTACTTGGTTCTTGTTGGACATTGCCTTCTATAGCCAGAACCTTTTCCAAAAGGACATTTTCACTGCTATTGGATGGATCCCTCCTGCTAAAGAAATGAATGCAATCCATGAGGTTTATAGGATTGCAAGAGCACAAACACTTATAGCACTATGCAGTACTGTGCCAGGGTACTGGTTTACGGTGGCCTTCATCGACTACGTGGGCCGTTTCGCGATCCAATTGATGGGTTTCTTCTTCATGACTGTCTTCATGTTTGCCTTGGCTATACCTTATGATCATTGGACCAAGAAAGAGAACAGAATTGGGTTTGTTGTGATGTACTCACTTACCTTCTTCTTCTCCAATTTTGGTCCTAATGCAACCACATTTGTTGTGCCGGCCGAGATTTTCCCGGCAAGGCTAAGGTCTACTTGTCATGGAATCTCAGCTGCTGCAGGTAAGGCAGGAGCCATTGTGGGTGCATTTGGGTTCTTGTATGCTGCACAAAGCAAGGACCCTAAGAAGACAGATCAAGGCTACCCAACTGGTATTGGGGTCAAAAATTCCCTCATTATGCTTGGTGTGGTCAACTTCTTTGGAATGATATTCACCTTGTTGGTGCCAGAATCAAAGGGAAAATCACTGGAAGAGTTGAGCGGGGAGAATGAAGATGATGGTGCTGAGGCTATTGAGATGGCAGGGTCTGCTAGGACAGTTCCAGTTTAATCAAAGTCTGTGTAAAACAAAGAAGTTCAAATTATGATGTAATTGTAACGTGAAAATTTTAGTTCTGGTTTTCTACTGCAAGCCGCGCAATAATGGTGTAGGTATTTGCTTGTGTGTGCTAAAACTTCAAAGCTATTGAAGAGGGTTCATTTGTTTCATTCTTGTTTTACATTAAAATTGGTCTATAAAATCTACATAATCATATCTGTAACTGAATATATTGAAGAAATTATTTTTCACAAGTTCCTTTGTTTTACAGGTGTTTTCCCATTATGGAGAAGTTTTCCATGTTATTATATATTGTGTATCAGTGTACGCATGCTTTCAGTGAGGAAAAAAAAATTCCACAATCTTTATGCAATTCTAAAGGAATTTCATTTTCATTTCTTTTACTCCTTTTTGTGCTGAAAAACGAAGATAGAGGCAACTGTCCTAAACTTTATATCATTCCGTCAACAACAGAATGGACAAGTTTATTAGAAACAGTTAAAATTCTTTTGACATTTAGAGGATCATGTATTTTAGTTACGCATAATGTGTAAGTGTGACAAGAAATTGTAACTGCTCTCATGCCTGGATACAGAAAGAGAAATCCATGGTCTCAAACTCGAACGGGATGATTTTAAGGGTCTCTCTATGTTTGGATGATGAAAATCTGAATGCAAAACACTAGTGGTGCGTGAATTGCTAGCTGTCCAAAACTTGTTTCACAACTGAAATGAGGAGCTTGAACTAAAATTTCGTGCAACACGACACTACATAAAATAGCCAACATAACCATGTTAACCGATGAAGAAACAGAATTATCTAAGGTTAAAACAGAACAAAAACAGAACCGACTAAAAGCTGCTGAAAACTTCACCTTCAATCAAAGCAAGTAAATGCAGCAATCAACGAACCCCGAGGAATTTTCTACATAGTAGAACAGTGAATGAAGAGTGAATGGCCTGCATCCTTTTCCTTGCATCACCCTAAAAAATTTTCACTATCTCGAGTATTCTTTATAGTTTCTAAAAACTAACAAAGTTCAGTGCTCTTAAAAGCTACAAAACCTTCTTTATCTCATGAAATATGTGCACAATTCAGTTTTTTTTTTTCGAAAAAAGAGAAAAAGTAAAAGCTCATGCAAAATACAAAGTTTTGCAGTCAAACTGAGCTACTACATCAATTTCACATTAAATAAAAACTAATGAAATGAGAGGTTTGCGCTCTTAGCTTCTCTGTTTTACAGATTACGTTATTCTTAGATTTAATAGTTTCATAGCCAGGACTCTTGTGGCTGACTTTAACTGCCTGAAGTAAGTGGCATATCAATAGCGCGGACACCTCATTTCTATTTTTCATTTTTTTACTCCTCATTTTTATTTTTATTTTTTCACTCTTAGTTTACGAATTCCGAGTTTCACTGTACCATTCCACAATTTTGATACAGGGAAAGTTTATTTGTACGTCTAAAAACGTAGACATCCGAATATATGCATCTTGACAAGATATTTACACAATAAAAAAGTTTTGTGACAACAGATCCCGTTCTTGTTTTTGCCTTTACTTCTTTATGCCGTGATGTCTAATGAATGGGGAGGTACAAACAACGTTACCCTTTGATATGTTATTCTAAAACATTATATTATGAGAAAAGAAATATTTTGATTATGTAAAATTATTGTTTTTAAATTAAGAAATAAATTACCAACAAACATGTAGGTAAACTGGCAAGGCGCTGTTCTAGTTTAATTAGAGATCTTGAATTTGAGTCCTGAATATATAGTTACGTTAAAATTTAGAAAGGAAAATTTTGTTGTCTTAGCGATTCTACAAAGTATTATTTCTGGTAAAATAATACATGTGGCTTAGATAAAAAAAGAAGGTAAACTTGAAAAGTCATTACGCAACTTTAAGGATTTTTTATTTTATTTTATTTTTTACCAAATTTTGCTAGCTGAGCGAAGATAGAAAGGCAAGCTATTATGCTGAGTTTAGATCATGTTGATGAATCTCAAAGTACAACAATGCGAAGAGCAATCTAATATATTTATCTAGTAGGAGTATTTAGGGGACTAGCCTTTCTCTGACGGTCGTCTCGTTACATTTGTCATAGATCAAATAACTAACAAACACATATTTAAATACGGTGCTTACTATAGTAAAGATTGTTTCAAAATCTTCACTTGAAAATTAGTTAAAATTAAGTATGTGGAGTCCATATAAATGTGTGGAGTCCAACTTTAAAAAAAAAAAATAGAAACAATTTTTTTGTGAAGATATTTTTGTTTTCACCAAAGAATTCACCTTTAAATACACCAATATATTTAAGGTTATAGTCCAACGTGTAATTTTCAATAATCTATGTGATCACATCATATAATAATAGATTCCAAAAAATATTAAATTACTGTTAACGAGAATTATATTATTATACCTGAATCAGTGATAGTACGATAATTTCTAGGAGCAAGAGGTACAATAACAAGATGGGCTGCTGGGTTGAATGTTACCATCAATGAACAGGAAGATCTAATCCCTTCGAGAATAAATTAGATATTTATGATTTAGTCTTATAACTAAATTTATTGTCGACTTACTTTCTCTTATAGTTGGATTATTTGAATCCATCTAAATCAGTTAAAATCTATTTAAATTAGTGAACTTAAACCAACTAATTGATTGCTAGTTTTTTTTAACCAATGTTTTCTTATTTATAATTTTTTTTTTCATTTCACATTATTACATGGGAATTATTTTTATTTTAATAACTGTTGGTGTCAGAGTTTTGGGTAAAGGGTGGGGGTACAATGTTTGAAGAAATTCTTACATGCTCTAGGAGTACCACGTGATTGTGCTCTTAATCAATTATATAAGAGCATTTTCATGGGATTGTGTGTTAATAATAGATCCCATATAAAATAATACACTTACATAATTAGTTTAGGAGCATAGCAATATGATGTTTCGGATTATGCAAGTATTTCTCCCATGTTTGGGGTTAAACTACCTTCTACTCCCTCGGTTTTTGGTTCTTATAGGCCCAAGGGAATCTAGCCATCAATGCGCATGGCCATTAAATCCTTTTAATTGGGTGATTGGAGGAAATATGGGTCATGATGGGGAATCCTATTAATGGTTTTTGTTGCTGTTTGAGTTCTGGGTAGAGGATAAGGATAGTGTTTAGGGTTATGTTGCCTTCTCCTCCGCTAGTTCTTGGTTCTTATAAGTTCAGGGGGAATCTATCAATGTAGATGGCGATTAGATCTCTTTAATTGGGTGATTGGAGGGAATATGGGCTAGGATGGGGGGATGGGGATCCCGTTAATGGTTTTAATGCACATCAAGGGGGAAGTGGGATCCACACTCAGCGGCCATCAAGGATGGTGCCTAGCCTGAGCTTTCGGGAGAACATCCTAGCCTAGGGTCCTGAGAGGGCGTTCCTCTGGCCTTGGGGCTGAGGACTTTCTTAGCCATATAACCAATGCATAAACCCCTCCTGATTCAAGCTAGTGAGAGTGCAGATCACAAGAATGAAGGCTTAGTCTGCCGTATGGCCGGTCCAATAATATTTTTCATTTCAACCAATTTAAATCATGAAATTTTTTTATGAACATGAATAATGTTGAAGTTAAGCTATTTCTTTCTTTTAGCAAGACCTCAGACTTTAAGCTTTGAGTAAGGATTTTTCAGTAAGACATCTATGAAATTATTGAAAAGAAATTAAAGAATAAGAGGGAAAAAGAAATCAAAACGAAAACATAGAAATTAAACCTTATTACTTTTATTATATTAGTGTGAGTACCCATGTGATACACGGGATATTATAGTATGGATATACAAAAATTCATCTATGAATGTTTAAATTAAATAATTTATAGATGATGTCGGTTTTTATATAGAGTGCCATGCAATAATAAAAATGTATTAAGCAAATAGATATAGTGAAAGTATAATTTAGTTTATATGCTTTTTTCAATTTTCAAGTGGGAATCAAACAACTGGAAAAAAAAAAAAATTCATTTAGCCCACCCTCTGAAAAATTGATTTAATTACCCTCTCCCTCTTCTTTATTTAGTCTCCGTGTGTTTTATAATAAACTTATTTTGAATTCGAAATAACTTATATTCAAATGCTTCATGACATAACTTCTGAAAAATAGGCTATTATATCGCATAATTAACCGTTTCCAAATATGTAATAACAATTTATTAAAAACAAACTGTAAAGAATATATAGTAATTAGCTAATTATAAAATCTAAAATTTAATTGATGATATGCTCTTGCAATAGGTAGGAGGAAATTCAATGATTAAAAGAAGAAAGATCCATCTGATTGTGTTTTCCCAACTCCTTCAATTTATGTCTTATTATCGTATACTTAAAACCAAATTGAATTATATCCATAATATCTATTTAAAATTCTAAGGATTCGATATAACCTCATCTCCATAATACATATATACATTTACACACACACACACACACACGTACATTTATGGATACATAACTATTTGAAAGATTATGTATATGAATTGATGAAATTAAAATCTCATTCACAAACATAAAGATATTTACAGATACATAAATTTTAAGCATTATGGAACAAGAAATAAATTGTTGATTATGTTGAGGAGCCAATTTGTTCGGCTGTCGTAGTAAGTCAAGCACACTCATGAACTATATACAAACTGTTGCTGTTTTTTTTTTTTTAATATTAAAATTTTTTTAAAAAAAAAGAAAAAACTTTCTTCATGTTGCACTTCACCTGTATTGCTACATGGAACTTTATTATTATGATAACAATCACGGAATAATCTTTGTTGGATTGTATTTTCATTTGAAATTTTTATATGAACTCTAGCAATTCACAACCTAGTTTCTAGTTAATCCGAAAACATTTGAAGACCAATGCATTCAGAGGTTAAGACAAGTGAAGGCAACCTTATATATCTAGAAAAAGTTCCTCACAGTGACTTGAATTGGAGAACATTTCACAGCTGTGTTTAGGCTCATATTGGAACCTGGGAAATTACAAAGTTTGAATTGGAGAACATTCTTCGACGAAGAAAAAATTGGAAATCATTCCATGATCAAACACATGCTCTAGACAGTAGAAAATCCATTAATTTTACAAACAAAAACCATCCATTAGGTATCTGCGAGCCTGCAAGGCATGTCAAACATTAAATATTTAATTAAGAAAATGGATTGCACACAGAACAAACCCACCTTGTAGATAATACTATGATATTTCTATCTCTGTTTTATTTATAATTAGACCAGTTGACAGAATGTGCTGCCTGCAATGCATGTTTTAACCGAGGAACAAATTCTACAATCTTATGCAATTATAGAGAAGTTTCATTCTCATTTCCTTTTACCCTATTTTGTGGGGCAGACCCAAGATAGAGGCAACTGTCCTAAACTCTAGATCATTCCATCAAAATAACAAACTGGACAAGTTCATTCGAAAAAGTGAAAATTCTTCTGAAATTTGAAGATCGTATAATTAAGTCATGCATAATATGTGATAAGAAATTGTAACTACATGGCTTGATACAAAATGAGAATTACATAGTCTCAAACAGGATGAGATAATCGGTCTCTCTATATGTTCGGATGATGAACACATAGGTGTGGGAATTGCTGATTGTCCGAAGCGTTTTTCACAGCTGAAGTGAGGAGATAGAACTAAAACTTCGTGCAACATGACACCACATAAAATCAGAGACAAAAGAATCAACTTGACTGATACAGAGACAGAATTATCTGAAGTTAAAACAGCAAAATAAAACAGAACTGATTAAGAGATGCTGAGAACTTCACACTCAATCAAAGCAAGCAAATACAGCAATCAACCAACCCCAAGGAATGTGCTATATGGTAGAACAGTAAATAAGGAGTTTGCTGATTAAACCAAAGCTAAAAAGCAACACTTGGCCTGCATCCTTTTCTTGTCTACAGCATCACCCTAAAAAAATTTTCATTATCCCGTGTATTCTTTGCAGTTTCTACCAACTACCGAAGTTCAGGACTCTTAATAGCAACGAAACTTCACTTGATCTCAAGAAATATCTGTGCAGCTGAGTAACTTTTGAAAAAGATGTAAAAGCTCAAGCAAAGTATAAAGTTTTGTACACAAACTGAGCTACTATATTAATTCAACAGCATAATTTTTGAACTCTTTTGTTTGACATAGACTTTTATTTAACTGGCATAGATATCAAACTGGAACTGTCCCAGCAGACCCTGCCATCTCAATAGCCTCAGCACTATCATCTTCATTCTCCCCACTCAACTCTTCCAGTGTTTTTCCCATTGACTCTGGCACAAAAATGGTGAATATAACTCCAATTATGTTGATCACACCAAGCATAATGAAGGTGACCATCATGAACTTGGTGGGGTCCTTGTGTGCAGCATGCGAGAACCAAAATGCACCCACAATGGCTCCAGCCTTACCTGCAGCAGCTGAGATTCCATGACAAGTAGCCCTTAGCCTTGCTGGGAAAATCTCTGCAGGCACAACAAATGTGGTTGCATTTGGACCAAAATTGGAGAAGAAGGAGTTGAAAGAGTACAACACAACAAACCAAATACTGTTCTCTTTCTTGGTCCAGTGTTTATAAGCTGCAGTAGCAAACATGAAGGCAGACATGAAGCTGAAACCTATCGCCTGGATTTTGACACGGCCTATGCGATCAATTAAGGCCACTGTAAACCAGTACCCTGGCATACTGCATAGTGCTATAAATGTTTGTGCTCTTGCAATCATATAAACCTCATGGATTGCATTCATTTCTTTGGCAGGAGGGACCCATCCGGTGGCCCTGAAAATGTCCTTTTGGTAAAGGTTCTGGCTGTAGACACCAATGCCTGACAAGAAAGAAGTAATTATGATTCCCACCAAGTACAGCCCATGGCGTTTGGCAAATTCCAGGCTGAACAAACCATACTTTTGGCTTTGACTCTCAAGCAATGGCCGAGCTTCAGGAACAAAATTTAGCACCTTGTACATGTCTAAAGCAGCTTGTTTTGCATTCTTAGCAACAAAGACTGTGTAACGAGCTGTCTCAGGCATCTTCCTATGCCAGTAGTAAGTTAGAGCAGCTGGCACTGCACCAAACATCAAAATGATGCGCCAAACATAATCAAAGGCAGGCAGCACCAATGATGCTTTTGCGTCTTCTTGATAAGTAGGGACCTTGTAGTTGTGGTCAAATGGAAAAGAGACAATCAAGATAACTATCCCACCAGCCAAGATTCCAAATCCCTGCATAGCAAACACTGCAGCAATGAATGCACCTCTTGTCCTTTTGTTTGAATACTCAGACATGATTGTAGGTGAAAGAGAGTAGTTGCCACCAATCCCAAAACTAAGCCAGAACCTGAAGAAACAAAGGGTGGCCATGACACCTTTTGCACTGGATCCAAAAGAGAGACCAGAAGCAATGGAGCACACCACCATGAGCATGAGGGTTAATCCATAGACCTTTTTTCTTCCCAACTTGTCACCAAGCCAACCAAAGAAAAGCTGGCCTGCTAGAGTGCCACATAGTGCAAAATAAGTCACAGCTCTTTGCACATTAAGAGGGAGAACACCAGGCTCTGGTTTGGTTGGATCCGTGTAGTATATCCGCCCCAACAACTTGGTGACAAGGGAAATGCAGAAGAGATCATAGGCACCAGTGAAGAAACCTGTTCCAGCAATCACAATTGCAATGAAGTGGTAGCATTGTACCTTGGCCATATCCAATGCATTAAGCACTCCTGGTTGCCCTGCCATCTTGAAGTCTGCTACTTGATGTGCCCCAGGCAGTGATTATAAAGTTTCCTGCACAAGAAGAAAAATGATGTAAGTTTAATTTTTAGTTATACCGACCAGGCCTATGGGGCGAGAATTCGATATTCTTCTCTTTATTACTAGTCTTTCATGAGGAAGAATGAATGATATAAAGGAACTCCAAAGGGGCATACCCAATGATAAACCAACTAATGACCGGGTCAACTCGACATTTAGACAACATATAGAGATTTAGACACTATCTATAGTAAAGTCATGAAATTTTGGAAATAAAAATCAAAATTCAAGCAATGTTCTACAATATATTTTTCAAAACAAATTATATCAATACAAAAATAACATCATGCTATATAAAATGTATTAAATAAACTGTAAAAATATTATAATTCATTACTAATTTTTTTTAAAAAAAATAGTTTTTAAAGAAGTATTTAACTTCAGGTGGGTCAAGCCAATCTAAAATATGACCTAAAACCCGGCCCGAAAAGTGCATCAGGTCATATTTCACAACCCAAACTCGGCCCAAAAAGCTTTGGGACAAGACAGGGTTATCGGGTGGGGTTGGGTCTTGAACACCCTTGCTCCACAAAAGATTCAGGAAAAAAAAAAAAAAAGGAAACAAGATCAAATTTGATAGAATGGTGACGACAACGACGGCAACAACAACAAAAAAAAAAAAAAAAACAAAAACTCATCCAATAATAATCAAGAAGAAAACCCAAATGAGAGGAAGAGAAATAGAGTTTGAACTTATATAAATTGAAACCTAAGTGAGAGGGAGAAACAAAATTTGATCAGCAATGGCAGGTCAACAAGAAAAGGGGAGGAAGCAGAGAAGCTTCGGTGGTCGAAGTTCCGGCGAAGAGTAGACAGCAGAAGCTAAAGGGACGGCAGCAGAAGCAGTGATATAAAGATTCCCGCACCAGAAGAAAAATGATAAGTTTAATATTTAGGTATACCAACCAGGCCTATAGGCAAGAATTCCAGGTTCTTCTCTTTATTACTAGTTTTTCATGATGAAGAATGAATGATATAAAGGAGCTCCACAGTTCTTTACTCCTATTATATCATCTCTCTCCTTCCCTCTATCCCTTTGCCTCTCTCCCTCCCTCCTTTTGTTGCATTTGTCAATACGCATGAAACACTCACAGCATTTACAAATTCAGGTTTAGTGTTCAAAATGAAAAATACATACATACAAGGTCAATGCAATCAGATTTAATAAGCAGAACACTCAAAGTATAACAAAACAAGTGGGATGTTGGTTTCAGATTGTTTAGCACTCAGGGTTTTGACAGTACTTGATGATTGTTTGATTAAAACTGAATTTGGGCCAACACCAATATCCCATTGTCACCTAACATCACAGAATCTGTATTTTCTTAACCATTTTTCAAGGAATCTATCAACCATATATACTTTCAATCAAGAAACCAAAAACACAAAAATAAAAGTAAAAATATAAAAAAGGAAATGTTTTCCAAAGCCCCGAATCCTATCATTTGGGTGTACGGATAGGACAGTAAACTCTGCATGTGTGTATATTACTGTGTATTTTTACCATGCTATCTTCCTAATTCCTACACATACAGGACACTCAATTCAATGAATCTGGCTGACAAGCTCTATAATAATAGCCCATTTGATTAACAAAACAAAAAGTATAAGAGCATCTTCCAAATTTCAATTATCAGAGAAATTAGTGTGTTCCATTTGCTGAGTTTCAAAAAGACATGAATTATAGAACAACAAAGATTTAAGAAGAGGGTGGCTGTTCCTGCCATGCACCTTGCTATAAATGGGGCTTCAAGCACCATGTGCTCTAATGGTGTAGATCTGATGTTGCGTTGATACAACCAACAGCTGTGATACGCCATAAAACATCTCTCTCTCCCATTAGTGCCTTCTCGATTTCTCTTTTTCCTCCTCCTTCTTCCTCCTCGTTTCCCTCTCATCCGCCGGCGCCACAGCACGTTGGTGGGGCCGCCGCCACCGCGGCCGCCGGCCCCCCACCTCCAGCACCACTACAACGCCATGACCGGAGCTCCAATTGTAAACCGTTCCTCGACCATTCAGGCGCAAAGATAGAGACATTTGAAGATCACCCTCCGTCTTTGATTCTTTCTTTAGATTGGAATTGCATGACAAAAACTCAAAAACAATCTAAGAGACTGATCCATACAGAAGCTAATTACCCCGTAAATTCTCCTGGCACATTCAATCTGATGGTCATAAAGTGAGGATGTACTGATAGTCCCCCCAACAATGGCACATATTAACAACGCTCTCTCTCTCTCTCTCTCTCTGTGCACGCCTCCGACTCCACCATCTCTTCACTGCCCGACCCGGCGCCACCCGCCAGCCACAGGCCACCGGCGTCACCATGGCCGACGATGCCCTCATCGTCGACCTCCTCCTCCTCCGTCTCCACCAAGCTCTCCAACCACAGACCGTAATTGCCACCGTCCTTGTCGGCTTCGTAATTGCGCCGTTGGCGGTGGCCGCTGCCGAGGGCTGCTGGTTCTGGTCCGGTGGCAGTAACAATGGTGAACTTCGAGAGCGGAAGGGGTGTCCACCTCCGGCGGCGGCTGCGGCAGAGCCGGGGGAGAGGCTGCCAGAAAGAGCATGCTCTCCGGTCGGCCACGGCTGTGGCGCCGGCTAGAGAAAGAAGAAGAAGGAGGGTGGCGTGGAGGGAGGGAGGTGGAGAGAGAGAGTTTGGAAATATTAATGTTTATCATGAAGAGGCATGCATTAACACACCCCGGTCATAAGATTGTAACAACACACAAAGTGCCCAGATGAAAGGATTCATAAACAACCCACAAACGATTCAAGAAAAAAGTTGATACAATAACAACAACAACAACAAAATACTAATCAGAAAAAAATCAATAAGAAAACCCAAGTAAAAGGGAGAGAAATAGAGCTTGAACCTGCATCAAAAAATCACTGGATTGGAGAGCTTACCTTGCCTGTCACTGTGTTGAAGGGGCAGACTTCAGGGTTTCGTTGGCCACATTGCATGACACCATGCGCATGTATAGAGACGGGGTTTGTTCACATTATTGAAAAAAAAAAAAATTGAAGATAAGTGAATATAACTTTTATAATATACACACTATTTATTATTAAATACGGTATGAATTTAATTTAAATAAGATTTATATTTTATTTAATAATAAATAAAATATAAATTAATATAATATTTTATAAAAAATATATTTATTTAATATTATTTAAAAAGATAAATCATTCAATTTAAATAATAATATTATAATCTTAAATTTGTTATAAATCCTAGAGTTTAATTGATAGTGTAAAACTTACTTATTGATATATTCCTATAAATCAGAGTCGCTATAAATTTGAGTCCTTACTATATTTTTTATTCGGTTTACGTGGTGAGTGGCAAAGCTACACCAGCCACTCTTTGCTTCCTTAATCACGTCGATGGACGTTCTTACAATGGTCCAATCAACAACTTGGACACTAATGATCAATTTTTGTACTGACACGTGTGCAAAGATCAAGCAAACTACTTCTGACGCTATTTTATAAGCCTGACATCTGCCCCATCCGCGTTCATGGCGTGCTCGTTGTCCGTGGGAGAAAGGCCATGCACAGATTTTGAAAAGAATTTTTTAAAATGAGTATATAAAATTATATTCTATATTAAATAGTATTTATTATGTTTTTAATTTTTTTAGTAATTATTTTGAATTTAATAAAATATAAAAAATTAACAAATATATCAAATTTAATTTAAATATATTATCAATATTAAAAAAATTATATATTATTATTAAATTATGTATTATTATATAATTAAATTTTATATCTATTATTTAAATAATTATACCAATTGAAAATTTTGATATAATGATTATTAATATATCAAAATTAAACTTAATATATAATATTTTATTTATTCAATTTTATTTACATCACAGGTTATTCTACTCATTCCCTCTAATAACTTACACACAAGAATATAATCAAAGGAAAATATTTTTTGGATATTGTAAAGCCCAACGCCCTCAAAGACACTCTACTAGGATTTTAGAAAAAATTGAAAAAATAATCTAAAATATGAAATTAAATAGATTGAATAGTTAGATGTGAAGGGTGTTGATGAGATACCCACTTTTGGGTATTCAAATAACACACCTCATGATTGAAACTATGTACTAGCTCAAAGCTCATGTTATGCAGTTCATTACAAAATGATTTCTATTATAAGAAAAAATAAATATCTATTTTGGTCTCTGATAAAAATTTTAAGAGATAAATTAATCCTTCAAAATTTAAAAAATTTACAATTAATTTCTCACTATTCAAAAAATCGGACATATTAGTTCCTTCATATAGAATCCATACAAACTCATATTGTCAAAATATCTGTACAGATTATATATAGAGGAACTAATATATTTCCTTTTTTTAATAGTAAGGGATTAATTATGAACTTTCAAATCTTAAAAAATAAATTTATCCCTTAAAATTTTTGTCATGACACCAAATTGGATATTTACTCTTATAAAAAAGACCTTAATGATAAAATATAAATAGATTAAGTAAATAACACAAAATTATCATTAATATTATTGTGGATCAATAACAATATATATATATATATATATATATATATATATATATATATATATATATATATATATATATATATATATATATATGAAGGCAAATGCAACCCAAAATCTTTGACTATATAATTAGAAATTATAGCCAAAGTACTTTCAAATTTGCATTGTGACAAAACCAATAAAAGACAATAGATGCCAAAAAGAGCAAAATAACATAACGAATGAAGCTGAACTTGGCAATCAACTTCCACATCTTCTCCAGGCCCAAGTAATCATTATCCTGTCACAATCATTAATGTAGAAATAACTTTACTTTAAATCAACTTCAGCAAAACTATTGTTTCTATGAATATTTCGTGAAAATAGAGTTAAATATTATTTTAGTCCCTAAAATTATATGTGTGTATTATTTTGATTCCTGAAATTTAGAAATTAATTTTTTAGTTTCTGAAGTTATATTCTGTCGATTATTTTAGTCTTTAATTAATCAACTATCAGTTAACCGTCAGTCAGTTGTTATGATTTTGCTAATATGTTTCATTAAGTGACACATCAGCATATAACATGGCACAATGCCTGACGTGGCATACCATGTGGCACAATGTCTGATGTGGCATGCTATGTGTCATCAATTTTAAACTAATTCAAATTAGTTCTTGAAATTTTTAAAATATGTCAAATTAGTCCCTTAAATTTCTAAATATATCAAATTAATCCCTAAAATTTCTAAATGTGTCAAACTAGTCCTTAAAATTTTTTAAATATATCAAAATAGTCCATAATTATTAAATTTCTCCTTTTTTTTCTTCACAAGTTCTAAATCTTTAATCTTCCTTAAATTCACTAATTTTTTTTCTATTTTCACATCCTACCTAGATTAGATCCTCTTCAGATAAAAGCTTATGCATCTTATTTAAGTGACAAATAAATTTAAATAGATTAAAATTGGTAAATTAAAATTATTTATAATTATTCAAATCAAGCTTCATATTTAAATAGATTTAATTAATATTCTAGATATTTATTTGGTCCTGTTTAATTTAAGATTTAAAGTTTAGGATTAATTAATTTAAAATTTAAAATAATTTATAATCAAAAGTTTTCTAGAACACGTAACTAGAAAATAGTGAATGATTTGGTAATTAGATAAGATCATAATTTAAAACTTCAACGCAATCGATGTATCAAAAATTTTTTCTAAAACTACAATTTTAAAGAACGATTATTGTTTTTGAAACAACTATTTTTAAATATGCATTTAATTGATACATTTGTCATAAAAGCTCCATCAATGTGGCCTAGTCAAAATCAAAATTAAATTTTTTCTTTTTCTTTTTTTAAATTAAAAAATTATAATTTAAAGTAAGAAAAAGGCTTAACCTAATTTTACCGTAAAAAATATGTTCAAATTCATTAAGTGCTTATTTATATAAATACTTACAAATAACTAATTAATAAGGTAATAATAAATTAAACCAACTTATAATAAAGTATGAGTAAAAGATCAATCAAGTGAATCAACTTTTGGTGAGTGAATGATGACTAATTAGTCCATATATAGCTAATAACTCAACATGTTCAATATTTTGAATATTTTAAAAATTTTCTTTTAGTGTTTTATTATTTTTGTCTTTATAATCTATTCTTTATTAATTTTTAATTGAAAAATTAATATTTTATTTATTTAATTTTTTATAAAAATATGTTAAATTTATATTTTTTTTACATAAATACGCCTATAAATATTCGTTAAGTCTAGAGGCATTCTTGGATTTTGAATTAGGATGAGCTACATTAAAATTATTTATTATATTTTATTATTTTATTTCTATATATTCTCTTCCTATTATTCTATATGAAGAGGATCTAGTCTAGGTAGGGTGTAAAAATGAGAAAAAAATTAGTGGGTTTAAAGAAGATTAAAGATTTAGAGCTTATAAAGGGGAAGAGGAGAAATTTGAGAATTTTGGATTATTTTGACACATTTTAAAATTTTCAGGAGCTATTTTGACATATTTAGAAATATTAGGGAGTAATTTGACATATTTAGAAATTTCAAGGACTAATTTGACACATTTTAGAAATTTTAGGGACCAATTTGAACCAAATTAAAATTAATGACACGTTAGCATGCCACATTAGAGGGATATGCCACGTGGCATGCCATGTCAAAGGTTGATATGTGCCATGTGGTGTGCCATATGGCGTACTGACGTGTTACTTCAACAAAATCGTAATAGTTGACTAATGGTTGATTAAATAGAGACTAAAGTGACCGATGGAATGCAACTTCATAAACTAAAGAATTAATTTCTAAATTTTAGGGATTAAAGTGACACATGTATATAATTCAAGAGACTAAAGTGGCACGTAACTGATGAAAATATACTATAATGAAGCTCACTTTGCAACTAAATAGTCCAACTTATTGAAATATAAAAGTAAGTAAAAGCAAGCATACCTAGTGACATCATCTCACCGCAACATATTGGATATTTAAGTTTTAGAAATAAGGATTTTATAATTCCAACCAAATAAACCCTCACCTTTGAATTCCTTCTTATAAACAGAAATCATAACCGATCAACTTTATTGTACATAAACCTCACTTCATCACCTTCTTCTAGCTCCTGCTCAACACATAAATCATACCAGCCTACTCCAATATGACGTTGATGTTCTCTGCATGGAGAACATTTCAGCGACCACGTGTGTTTCTTATTGAACTCATCATACACAACAATATATTCCTAGCTAGGAGTGAAAAGCGCTTTCAAAACGGGTAGGGATACACTTTAAAAAGAAGAACAAACTATAATGAGATATTTATCGTGATAATGAAAGTATTATTTGGCAAGAAAGCGGGTGTTTGACAGGAGAGTTGAATTTTTATTTTCAGAAATCTTATCCTTGTGAATAGCTTGCCCAGACATATATTCTTTAGAGCGTTTCATAGACAGATTAAATTTTTGAAAATATTTTATATATTTTTGAAACTACCCGTAATAGAGGGCAACGGTGGATGCGGGCGGTGGAAGGCAGAGGGTCATAGTGGAGGTAATTTGATTCTTTTATATGAAAAAATATTTTCATCCTATGAGAATATTGTAATCCCATATATAAAATGAGAATATTTTGGTGGAAATCTTAACTCAAGATCAATCTCAAGAATATAATATTTTTAAGAATATTTTTCCAAAACTCATACCAAATATGAGAATCTCCTTAAATTTTCTGGGAATATGTTTTCAAACCCCTACCAAATGCCCCAAAGATTACCAATGCCCGCCTCTTTTTAGTCTGTGAAAATGTCAAAGCAACATAGAATCCATCATAGCGGACATTAACGGATGGACCAGAATCAGTAAGATCCATTACCTTTTCTTTCATATCGACTAACTATATGAAAGAAAAAAAAAGTGAGAAATCAATATTATGTTAGACTTTAAACCAAAGATCTAGGGGTTTAAATTCTATTTATGCAAATCCATTCTGATTTATGCAAGTCCACAAATATAAAACATTTTTCCACTTGGACTGCATAAATTAGATTCTCAAAATTTTACATAAAAGATGCCATTATTTCATATTAAATAGGAGTGTGTAGCAAAATCATGATCTAGAATTTTAGAAAATAATTCTCAGAATAATATTGGCCAACATTATTCACAATATTAGCATTTATCACAATTGATCTCGCTAAGGCGAGCTCACAATCATGAAAAATGCCCAACAATATTGTCAAAATATTCCACAAATTAACTCTTAGAGTAATATTGCATAAAATTTGACATAATTACAAAATTTGCAATGTTCCATAATCAATATAAACAATAGAGGTGGCCAAAATTTATTTTAATATTCAAAATATTTCAACTCTAAGAGTGTACAAATTATGACATGCCTAGATACGTCACAATTATCCACAAAATTTTCCAGAATAAAATTTGGAAAAATTATATGATTTTAGACTATTTACTTTCTGAAAAATTTAAAATAATTTATTTGATGCCTAAAATTTCATTAATGCTCAAAATAATAGTCTTAATATTTCTTAAACTGCAATTCGCATAGTAATATTGCACAATATTCAACATAGTGACATCTCATAATTTCAATTTGCAATATAATATAAGGAGCTCAAAATTATTTTAATATGCAAAGCACATCGACTCTAAGAATATGATTAACACAATATGCCCAATTATAGCACAAATGTGCACAAAAAATTTCAAGCCAAAATTCAGAGAGTACTATATAATTTTGAGCATTTTAATTTTGAAATAAATTCAAATAAATATTTTTAATGCTCAAAAAATAAAATAAAATTCATCAATAATTTTATTTTATTGAAAAACCCAATCTTGCAAATTTTGGTGAAATTTGGGCCACGTTTGGGCCTGCCACGCGCCCCCATGCGCTGGGCCTTTGAGTAGGTTTCGTGCGTGGATACTGTTCATCGCCTTCTACCTCCAGATGGGTCATTTGACCTAATTCGCAACCCGCATAACCCCAAAATTGGGTCGAAGGCCATATCTCCTTCATCTGGTCTCCGTTTGACTCGTTCTTGGTGTTTATGAACTTGTGTGAGAGAGAGAGAGAGCTACAAAACCCATATGATATCTTGAGGAACCGTGGTCAATATTTTTTGGGCTTGCTCCAAGAAGAACCGCGTGGGTATTCACGATTTTTCGCGATTTTCTCTCTCGAATCTCAACCAAAATGCATGTTCTATAGTTGTTTAGATTCGTTGTGATGAGCTCTACAAAACCCATATGGAGTTCGAATGCAAATCGGTCTATATTACTAAACTGGAATTTCGATCAAAGTGTTAGTGTTCTTCTATTCTTCCTTCAATTTCTCTCTCAATCTAATCTCAAATCACACAATAATCAGCTCAATAAATTCACAACAGCATGAACAACAATAACCCTCAACAAATTTTGGAATTAACAAGCTAGAATCGTAAATTCGAAATTAACCCGTTTGGGTTTCATGAGGTTTTCAAATTCAAAACATACTAGAGCCAGAGGATCACCTTTTTTCTTTCTCTCAAGCCAATTCTTGAATTTATAACAGTCAAACTGTTTATGTCCAACTATACCACAGAATCTACACTTACCAGTGAACTTTGGCTTGATTCCGGCATTCTCACCAACTTCCTGAGCTGAAGAAGGTTGAGCCTTATTCCTTCCTTTCTTCTTGAATCGAGACTTACCATTCTTCCCTTTAAGAAATTTCTTCTTATTATTAGTCCATCTGTCATCAAAACACAACAAACAACCATAATCAGAGATCAAAACGGGCTTTGATACCACTTGAAAGAATTTTAAAGCCCTTGGATCAAGATTTGATCCTAATTACAGTATACAAAATCCAAGATCAAAGATCAAAAATAGCTTTGAATCGATCGTTTTTCATCGATTAAACTTAAGTTCTCTCACACATATTCTGTTCTTGATTTTGTATGCTGTAATTAGGATTAAATCTTGATCCAAGAGCTTTAAAATTCTTTCATGTTAATCAAAGAATGGGAAACTCAAGCCATCAAGCTTTTAGTTAAATACAAACACTTAAAAGCTCAAAGAATCAGATATAGGATTTAAAATAATTTTTTTTTGTCGTGCAAGACACATAGATTGAAGTTTGTTTTAGTTATTATAATGATAAAAATAAATTTTATTTAGTAATTATTTTGTAAAAATTGAGTATTTTATATAATACTGTAATGAAATTTTAAAATATTATTACATGACAACTTAGTATTTGTAATAAAAAGTATAATGTAACAAAAAGTATAATAGGAAAACTAATAAATAATGTGGTGAAAGAGAATGATAAAAAGTTTTGTACATGCTGTCATGGCATCATGTAAAACTATGTATTATAAAAAGAAATTAAAGTTAACAATCAATTAAAAATTAAAATGAGAAACTTTAATTTTTAAAAATATAAAAAAGTTTATTATTTTTAGATACAGATATTGCAATAAGGTTAAAAAATTCAATACATCACTAACCTTTAACAAGAACTATGATTCAAATAACCCATGAAATACAAATGTGATAAGAATAACTTTACACAAATTTATTTATATTACTATTCAAGTGTTTAATAAAGTAACAAAGTAGTATCATAAATGAAATTTGTGAATCCAAAACGTTGTACCTTTTTTTTTTTTTTGGTATAGAACCATTTTAAATTTATATTTTGAATTAAAATTAGTATAAAAATTTCAAGGTAAATTACATTAATTTTTCTTAAGGTTAAGTAATATTATATACGATATTTTATAATTTGTCATGTCTATATGAACATCCCCTATAGGGGTACTTAATATTATGTTTATAGAAATATTTAGTATTACATTTTATAAAATATAAGAGTATCAAATATAACATTACCTAAACTTTAAGAGAGATAAATGCATATTTATGCAAATCAAAGGGTGTCGTATATAATTTCACCTAACTTCAGTGAAAATCAATGTAATTTACCCAAAAATTTAACAAAACATAATTAAAATTAATAGAGTTAAATTCACCAAAGTTGAGTGAGAAAACATAGGATTAAAATTAACAAAATTAATTAACATTTTTCTATTGCAATTATTCTTTTGTTTCCCTGCTAATAGCTTTAGAGCTAATAGAAAGTGTAAGGGAAATCTTAATTTTATGTACCACTAATATAATCAAAATTGAATTGCCTTATTTATTTGGTTTATAAATAAAATATTGACTCATGTTCGCTAAGAAAGTAAATTACGAAACAAGTACTTATTAACCAAATGGCATGTCGAATTTCAATTGTTGACACAATTGTACACTAGTAACACACCGGCGATGTCAAAGCCTCGTTTGCATATTCAAAAGTAGTTTTTATCCTCAACAAATTCAAACCTAGTATTTATTAATCCTTTCGTATTCATCTTCCTTGAAATGGTGCTCGGTACCAAAAGGGCAATGAAAAACTTTTGACCAAATAAGAAAGAATGGCTTTACAATTTTATAATAAGAACATTTTTCTTTTCCTTTGGTTAAAAAAAAAAAAATACTTAATATACTGATTTAAAAATATACTAAATTATTTAAATTGATAAATAAATTAAAACGGAAAGAGTAATATTTATCGATCTTTTATACCTTGGAAGCCTGTTTAAATAGTAGAATGGTCTTCAATACCTCCAAACCCATATTATGTCTATCCTAAGCATTAATTGTAGATCTATCTTGGGTAGGATTCTCTTCACCTATACAATTGCCACTTTTGCCTTTGACAAGAAGTTCACCATCAACTAAAGATTCACCTTCACTTCTCCATTGCAATGTTTGAAGGCTAAGCTTCGATCTTCCTTGCATTAACTACCAGAAATAAATTGCTTTAGATTGTTTTATTTATTACTCAGAAAAAGACTGGAATTGAAATGTCCACCAAGAGGCACAGCTCGGTCAATTACATTTGTGTGAGAGAGGAATCACCTTTCAATAACATATATAAGAATATTTCATAAATTCAAATCCTCCAATGCACAACATAACATGGAGGAATAACAGGCAAATGCACATAAATTGGTAAGTGGCCTGGTGAGTAGCCTGTAGTTCTGGATGAACATCCAGTAGTACCCGATGAGCCCCAATAACCCTTAAAGAGCTTTTAGGTTCCTAGGAATATGTCGTTCGCTTATGGTTCAACCTTCTCCAGATCTGTCTCAACTCCCTTCTCCAAAATTAGGTGGCTAAGTATTCAATATTTGCCATAGCAAATGAACATTTGCTCCTCTTGGCATATAGTTGGTGGGCCTGTAAGATCCACAACAACTCTTTAAGATGCACTGAGGTTCCAACTTGTGGCTGTAAATCAAGATGTTGTCGAAGAAAACCAAAACTATATTCCTGAGTAATGGGGCAAAAAATTCGGCTCATCATGTTCTGGAAGGTCGCTGGGGCGTTAGTGATCCCAAACAACATCGACTTGAATTCGAAAAGTTCATGGTGAGTAATGAAAGTTGACTTGCACCTATTTTCTCCTTCAGTCGAACATGGAAATAACCTTGGCTTTGGTTAATCTTAGAAAATACGGTGGCACCATGTAGCTCAGACAACAGATCTTTGATAATGAACATTGGAAATTTATTCTTGATAGTGATCTCATTCAACTTCCAATAGTTGATTCAAACCTCCGTGGCAAGTCCTTCTTCCTTACTAATAATGCTAGAGATGCAAAAGGGCTTGAGCAAGGTTGTATCACTCCTTGTTGAAGCATGTCATCAACCATTCTCTTAATTTCATTTTTTAGCAACCTGTATGGTTTTTGTGTAATTAGTTATGTCCCGGGTTTAAGTATAATTTCAAGTTCAATATCTCTGTGGGGAAGGAGGCCCTTGGGTTCTTGCAAGCTATTGCCAAACTCAGTAAGAAGATTCTACATAGCACTTAAGTCCCAATTTCAGCATTAACAGCAAACAAGTGTGCAACCAATCCATGAGATGCCTTTTTAATAAAGTTCCTGAGGCTCTTGCCTCCAATCAGGCTTATTACGTGGTTGTCTTCGGCTCCTTTCAACACTATCTTTTTGCCCCTTGCATTATCGAAACCATGCCTTATTTGTAACTAAATGTCACCGATTCGTGGCGCCACATCCAATTAGCTCCTAATATCAAATCACACCTTCCCAGTGATAAAATTCGGAGGGCAGCCTCAACTTGTGGTTCTGCATAAACCATGTGAATTTGGGACAGTCCACATTGCACAAAATTCTCCCTCCATTTGCCACGGTCACAGCCCATGGTGTGGCCTTCTGCAACTTACAGTGCAACTCCTTGGCAGTATCACAATCTAAAAAGCTCTAGGTACTGCCACTATCAATGGGCACAGTTAACTACTTCTTCTTCATAGTGCCATTAATGATCTTCAAAGTGGTACTAGCCTTATTGCCAATGATCTTTAGAGTAGTACTAGCCTTGTTGCTAATGAGTGCATGAATGGAGATGTTATTTTCCCCCATGTCCAACTCGCCTCCCATTCCCACATCAGCCATCTCTTCCAGCCCCATCTCTCCTCTTCAACACTATGATTAGATTAAATTGATGGCTCATGCATCTGTGGTTGAGGTTGTATTTTTTGTTGCAATGATAACAGAGCCCCTTCTCTCTGCAGGCTTTGTACTTTGAGGGAGTTAGCCTCCTTAAAAGCAAATTTGAGGCACTTGTATTTTTCTCCATACTAAGGTAAGTAAGTAATCATTGGTGTGATTGTGGATAGGTGAGTAGCTTCTGAGGACTTTTAACAGACACTTGGTTAGCACGTTGGTAACTTATAACCCCCAATTATTCCTTTCTCAGCCTTGGATGCTCATCCCATCATGTGCAACTGAAACAGTAGTTTGGCTACACTCACTACTTCTTCAAGTGACTGTTGCCTAAATTTTTGCACCTCTACCCTCAGCTCAAGGGGTAAACCAAAACCACCCAAGAACTTGGACATAAAGAACTCATTATCCAGCATGGAATACGTAACTCTCATAAAGGCCCTAAGCTCCTCAAACTTCTCATGCTAATTATTTACATCATCCTTATAAAACAAATTGCTAAATTTAATGAGGAAATCATCCTTACTAATGGGGTGAATCTGGTCAGCAACAATTTGCAAAATCGCCTCCATGTCATGCCTCCCCTTCCTTCCACATACTTTATGCACCAGCGATTGACTTTGTCTTGCATGTAATGTCCAACGAAATTCACCTTGGCCACAACATTCAGGTGAGTGGGCTCTCGCCATAGAGCTCTAGGAACTCGATCTTAGGAGGCCTGATCTGTAGGATTTGTGCCCATGCATTCGCTTGAGATTGTCTGTGAAGCGGTGTAGATCTCCACCTGAGGGCTGAGATGGCCCAGTTCCTCCCATATTGACCTTCTCCTTTCCGTTATCCAATTGATTCTTCAACAGGCTCTCCATGTGACCTTCTATTCGGGACATTCTCTTACATGACATGAACATCATATTCTCTGAGTCTTACTTCAATTCTTTGATCTTCGCCTCAGTATGCTCCATGAATTCCTAGTGAACTTCATTGGATTTTAAGGTCTCATTGACCAGTTGTAACCTTTGACATGGCTGCAACAACCTAGCTTTGATTACCAACCGTAACAACCCGCTAGTATGGAAATCTAATTTGGATTAAATGAAGCTCTAATATGAATGCCAAGAGTAGTTCAATTGCACCAAATACTATTATGTATGTAAACTCAAGAAATACAATTAAGAAGCATGTATAAGTCTGTGGAAACTAATAAGGAAATATGGTAAAGAAATGAAAGGTTGAGATCAGCAAGTAGGGTACCTGCCAGAGATGGTAAAATGGGTTCAACTTATCGAGTTAGCCTACCAAATTAGGAAAAAAAAAAAATTTGAGCTCTCCTAACTTGCGAGCTAAGGCAGGACGAGGTGGGTTGAACCTGCGGGGTGGAATTTTTTTTAAATTTTTGGGCGGCTTATAGTTATATTTACTCGTGATCTTTTTTTTATTTGGTTATTTGATTAATTAATATTTGTGTATTATATTGTTAACTTTATGCTTTGTTATAGACTATGTTGTTATTATACTTTGTAAATTTATGGACTTTATATTATAGACTTATGGTTAATTATTATTTGTAGATTTCTTATTTATACATCCTAATTAATTTATCATGTTTGTGTTTAAATTAAATTTAGATATAAATTATGTAATTTAATTATTTTTTTAAAGTTTATGTAGGTATAATTTATTGTATTTAACTAAATTTTTTATTAAATATATTTTTTTAATTTTTTTAAAATAATTTAACTTATTAAAAATATAAAACAAATTCATTTATACTTTTTAAAATTTTTTAAAGAGTTGTTATTTGTACCACTTCAAATGATGAACACCCCTAACACCCACTCACAAAATTAGAAAAAAAAATTATGAAAAAATGTAAAAATATGAAAAAAAAAAAACAAGAGAAAAAGAAGAGAGATAAACAGAAGATGTCAGAAGATGTAAAAAAAATTATATACAAAAAATATTTCTCAATTTTTTGACATACCAACATATTAAGCCACTAACTAGCTCATAAACAAGATAAATTAGTACGTTCAACCCACTTTTCTAAAATGGCCCACCCTGACTCATCCCGTTTTAAGCGGGCTTTTGGCGAGCTGACCCACTTTGCCAACTGTACCTACCATTCCCAAGCCATACGCAAAAGCTAGAATGAGAACCATCCTCTTGTATGTAACAAACTCTTACGAGGGTTTTTTTTTTTTTTTAACATGTTCTGCACTATTATAGTTTTCGGTGTTTCTCCGATTGTTGTGCTCCCCCTGTACTTAGGGATCTTGAGCAACTTTTATCGATCAAAACAAAAAATTGCACTTTAATAATGAGTTGTTTCATGTAATGCTTTTTTATAATTATTTCTTTAAAATTACATTATTACTATGCTGAATAAAGGGAAGGGTGAGGGAAAAGGAATTTTTTTTAATTGTTCAATCATCACTTAAAAAATAATACACATTCTTATAAAATAAATTATATTTTTAATAATAAAATTTTTTTTGGGTACATTAATAGGTTGTTAGATGTCTCCGAACACCCAAATTTTGTTTAGGCCATTTCGAAAAAAAAGAGTTAAGACTTTTTTTTCGTGTAAGCCTATTTGTTGTAACAAAACAAATCCAACATACCAAGTAACTCAAATTTTAGCTTATGTCCTCAAACCACCTCAGAAAAAAATGAAAAAATGAAAAAATAAATGAAAAATTTTTCAAAGCACTAAAAGGCCCAAACTTTCTTTTCAGGCAGAAACAAAAGGAAAAAAATTTAACAATTCATCAGTTTTCACCAAAAAAAAATAATAATAATAATAAGAACGGTTTTTTTTTTTTTTTTTTCACTTTTTCTTCCTCCACGCCATGTTTGTCTCCTCTCATAATAAAAAACGAAACAAATTTCCTTTGCCCCCCGGCATTTGCTTTCCCCTCCTTTTAGCCAAATATTTATCAAACACGGCTTGCAGAGACACACAGCATTTCGGAATGGGCAATACTAGTGGACACAAGACTGCTTTGTCTCTGCAAATGCAGCTCCGTACATCAACCAAAAGGAAATACTTTTTAAGAAAAGGGAAATGATGCATCAATTGTGCCAAGAAATATGAGAGGAAATGCAATAGGTTAGGGGTCGGAAACAAATTTGAGAGAGAATTTGGAATTGAGAATACAAAGTATAGGAAAGATGGTAGAACAGAGAATGTGAGAACTAAGGTTTAAAAAAAATAAAATTACTCTTTACAGTAAATTATATGTGAGATGCGTTTTAATTCATAAATTTTAAAAATATATAAATTAATCTTAAATTTTTTTGAACTTATAAATTAATTTTTTATTTAGTTTATTATTAATTATTAAAAAAATATTACATATTTAAAAACATTTAAAATATCAAATTGCCTATATAAAAAAATTCAAGATCTATTTACCTATAATTCAAAATTTTAAAAAATATAATATATTTATTTTAACTAAAATATATATTATTATTCACGAATATTTAAGAGGTTAATTTGCACAATTTTTTCGATTTAAAGGTTAAAATGTTCATTCATCTAATTCACGGTAAAGTGCAATTTTTCCCCCAAAAGAAAAAAAAAATGATGTGAAGCAGCAGAGCAGAGAGTGAGAGTGGAGCGTGCAATCAACAAGAGATTTCAGGAGTTAAGAAGGTGAAGCAAAACAGTACTACCAAGAGCACCACTTTCATCCAAATCAGAAGCACAAATCAAACCCCATCCATAACAAACCCCCATCTCATAAACAAAATACCATCATTCATCAAAAAATAAACGAATAATAAAAAAAAAGGGGAAACAGAAGCCGCGAACACAGACCGCTTCACGACCCTAGCGCCTTGTCGTTGGTGCTCGCGGCCAGCCACCGCCGGCCTCCGTCGCCCCCTGATGCAGATGCGCCGCCTCGCCTCTGCGTCTTCCACCATCAGCCCGCACTAGCTCTCTCTCTCCAGCTTGACTCGTCCGCTCAGCCGCCTTTGCTGCCTCTCGCCGGCGTGGTCGCGAGCGCCGCGGTGGTACACCAGCCGCGACGACATCACCCCCATCGCCTCTTCTTTGTTTCCATTCGATGCCCTGGGTTCTGTTGTTTTTTTTTTTTTGCACAGTAATGGATTTGTGGCGCCCTGATGGGTGATTGATTTTATTTATTTTATTTTATTTTTATTTTTTTATGAATTTAATTGATAAATACTTATAATTAATTAATAGAAATAAAAAAAATAAAAAATTATAATAAATTTATTATTATAATAAATAATTATTTCTAAAAATAAATATTTTTTATTATTTTTATTTAATTAATAGTATAAAATTATTTTATAATATCAATATATTTAAATTAAATTTTTATTTTTATTTCATTTAATTTTTCATTTTTCGCCGTCTACTCTATGGGCTGGTGGGCTCTCTGCCTCTCTCTTGTCTTGATTAAAATGACGAGAAGAGGGTTATGATTGTTTTCTAGTCCAATAACTTTCTTTTCATTTTTTTTAAAATATTCAGTGAATTCTTTTGGGCCATTCTTGTTTTCGCACCTTTGGGAAAAGAAAAAAAAAAGCTTTATTTGTCATAGGGAAGCTCATAAGTTTTATATTAATCTAGGTAATGAATAGTTGAAATTTTCTAACATAGGTTGGAGCTAACTAAATCATGATGGCTTGTCAACCTTGTCCTTTAAAACATTTGAACTGTAATAATTTGATGATCTAAAGTTTCCGATTAGCTTTATAAAGAATAAAACAAATTATGTTATTTGTACAAAAAATTTTTTTGACTTTATGCTAATTCATTTTCATCCACTATTAAATAAAGAGTAAAACTAAGATCAAATGAAGTTTATAATCCATTTAATAGTATGTGGAAATAAATAAATCTTTGTTTGTATAAACATGTTATTCATAAATTTATGTAAAGGATTACAAAAACAAATTATAAAAAAGATAAAAAATAATAAATTATTAACACCATAAATTAGGATAATTATAAGCTGACAAATGACCCGAAATTGAGCTTGGTTAGAGGCTAGAATTGGCCAAGAAAATCAATTGGATCGAAGGCAAATGTTCATTAGCTGAGAAGTACTGATAGAGTTAAAAGTGTCGCATTAGCTAAATAGAATGTTAGGATAAGAAAAATGATTGAGCCCAATAATTGATTATAGAAGAGTAATTGGAGACTAAAGCCATGATAAAGTAACGGTTACTACTACTAAGAATGTGGGTGCATGGAGGACCACTACACGTATGAAATAAGGAAGTAGAATCAAGGAAAGTTATAAAAGGTTCATGTACAAAGAAGAAAAGATCTCTCAAAGCAACCACACATCATGTTATTTTAATTATCGACTTTTATTTCTCTTCGGTAGTTTTCTTTTTAGTTTTATGTTATCTCTTTAGTTTCATTATATCTTCATGGCTTTGTATGAACTCATTAGTTGATTAATAGAAATCATATTTCTATTTTAATTCTTTGTTGACCGATCTTGCTCAAAGACTTGCTCACGTGAGTCGTTTGAGGAGTCCATTTGCTAAAGAGCAAAGCATCCTCCTTAGCATTAATCATCTGAATAATTTTAATCTTTGGAATGTTGCTTTTTGGAAAAGTTTCTTCTTAGAGATTTAGCCGACTGCATATTTTCATCCAACATAAAATGGCACGCTCAGTGGGACTTCCAAGATCAGGTTAGCAAAAACTTCCTGTACCGGGGCTAGATTATACTTGACATATGAATTTGGAATCTGAGAAGGTCATCAATATGAGTTCAACAAATTCTAGTCCGACCCTAAGGCAGAAAGTAAGGGGGCAATCAGCTACGTATGCAGGAGCCTTGACTACATCCCAAGGGGTGACTTCAAAGCAGCCGAATATAGTTGTTACCTCTCAGTCTTCGAGGGATACAAGTTCTAGCCCAAGGCAGAAAGTAAGGGGCAATCAGCTACATATGCGGCAACCTTGACTACACCTCAAGTGATGACTTCAGAGCAGTCGAATACAGCTGCTATCTCTCAGCCGCCAAGGGCCTCGGCAACCTCTCCTGACGTGACTAGCTCCACACAGATTGGACGCAAGGAGAGGTAGCTACTAGTAATGTCTACATCCTTTATCCAGCAACAGATCGAAGCAAGCGTAAATGATCTAATGTAAGAAGTATCTAAGCAATTAACTGAGATAGTAAAGCTAATAGTGCGAAATGAAATGCAGCTTGTCCAGCACCAACAAAAAGAAATATCCAAAACTTATGACCATTCAGCTGAGGCCATGCAATGGGGTGGACATGAAACTACTAATGAAATAGTGGCTTATGCTGGGGAGCATTCAGGGCCTCAATTAGGCCAAGGGCAATTAATCAGAAGACCCCCCCAATGTGCCAGGGGACTTGAGGCTACCTTCTGGTAATACAGGTTCTTGGAATAGTTCCAATAATAATTGGAAACAATCTACCTACACTAGCCCCGTGCCCACTGTTGATCCAGGAAGCAAAGTTAATTGGCCTCAGGAAGATAACCAATGAAATATTTACAATCAAGGGCCCAATATTCAACCGATTGGTGGTTACTCGGCTCAGTCCATAGGATTCGTTTAGCTTATATATATACCACCAACAAATTATACTTCGCAATCAATAAGTATACCTCAACAACTAATATACCTTCCACTCTATATGCAACCTTAGAACATAATGCCTCAAGGAATTGAACCAAGGGACAATCGGCAGACAACACCTGTTTAGCCTCATCTATATGTTGAGCCGAGGGGAGTGGTACCTTAGCTGATTGATCCCAATATGATAGACACGGCTATGAGGAGACATTTTGGTGTCCAACTGAGACCCTTGGAGAGGCCAGTTTACAGGAAACCATATCCAAATTGGGTGGATAGAGTCTAATTCCCAATAGATTTTAGAACCCCAGACTTTACAATATTCTCTGGTGAAAATAGTAAATCAACTATAAAGCATATCAGCCAATTTGTAGCTCAATATGCTAAGGCTGGTCAAAATGACTTTTTCATATTATAATTGTTCCCTTTATCCTTAATTGGGGTAGCATTTATTTTGTACTCATCATTACGCCCAAACTCTATGTAAAGCTGGGCCGATATGGAGAGGTTATTCTATGACAGATTTTATAGGCCCCAGCTAGAGGCCTTTGTGCTACACTTATTGGGCATCAAACAACAAACCAATGAGCCTGTGATAGAGTTTTTCGAAATATTTAAAAGGATAAAAGGAAAATGCAGCATACAATTACCAGAGGATGAATACGCCTCTGTTGTTGTGAACAATATGAATCCTCAGTTGAGAGAAAAGTTGATTGCTTCTGAATGTTGTGATTTAACTCAACTGTTATGGAAAGCAGCTCGAGTTGAGCAATTCATAATAGAAAGAGAGCAGGACCTACAGGTCTTCAGCTGATTGCCTTAGTCGATTGTGATTCAGCCGATGAGAAAGTACTCGATGAAGAATAATGCTTATATTGATGGCAAATCAATCAGCTAAGTGTTGGTAGATGGTGGAGCCATCATAAATGTTATATCATTGGGAATTTTAAGGAAGTTGGGCAAGACTCAAAAGGATCTTAAAGAGACTAATATAGAGATGACCAACTTTATAGAAAAAAAAAAAAGCATAGCAAGCCTGTAGATATAAACTCATGATGCGCAATGTCAATATTATGGAAAATGATGATCAACTATCACCCGATGGCATCGGCCGATTGGAGATAAGGGTTAATCCAACGTCTGGCTGATTTGTCAATTCAAGTTGATTTCAAGCTTAAAACAAAAAGTACTAAAATACATATCTACTCAGACAGACTTAACTCTCCTCCCTTGGAGAAATGCATACAAAGCACAAGATGATTTTGTTGTAGAGCAGTCATGGGGATTATCTCCATCTTAAGCAATAAGTCAACCTATACATATCATTCCATCAAGGCAGCCAGTTGCACAACTGCAAACTATGCAGCCGAAAGCTCGGTTAGTTAATCAGGCGAATAGTCAACAGAATTGTTTGCAATTTGCTGCTCGGCTACCGAGCTCTCGACCTCTAATGTCTCAGCTGATGGTACATCAGCCGAGCTATTACCAAAATAGTTTACAATTTGTTGAGCAACAGCCGAATCCTCAACCACTGGAGGCTTAGGTGATGATAAATATATCACAAACTGATGTGATAAGATTTATAGAAAGACAAATGATACATCAGTTTAGCATTCCATAAACCATAACGGCTAACCAAGGCATCATATTCACATAAGATAAGGCGAAATCTCTTGTACAAGAATATGGAATTTGATTAATCCATTCATCACCTTATTATGCACAGACTAATAGTCAAACCGAGACAACTAACAAGGTTCTAATTGATATGATCAAAAGAACCATCAAGGATCAGCCAAGAAAATGGTATGAGGCATTATCCGAGGTTCTTTGGGCCTATAGATATTCAAGAAACAAAGCTATGGGTTTAACTACTTTTAGACTAACCTATGGTCAAGATGCAGTTTTACTCATAGAAATTAATATCAAGTCATTAAGGGTTGCAAAATATCATATAAGAAAAGTGCAATGTTAGCATAGGCCTACCAAAGAGTAGTAGGGGTAGCAGAATTTTGTGGAGAAGAAGCTTTATTTCCTTCCAAAACTTAATCTGACTGGGCATTATTGGCTGCTGTAGGTTCCCTTAAATGAAACATCGGTTGATTATTATCTACCTGAGATTCATCGGCTGGAAGGGGAATCACTTGTACGGTAGCCATGATGAAAAAAATAGTAATGGTAATGAGTTTAAATATATTACCTAGCTAAGTATCTAGCCATACGCTAGGTAATGTATAGAGGTATATGTTGGCACCATAAATTACGATAATTATAGGCTGACAAATGATCCAAAGTTGGGCTTGGTTAGAGGCTGAAATGGGCCAAGAAAAGCAATTGGGTCCAAGGTAAATGGTCATCAGTTAAGAAGTAATGATAGACTTAAAAGTGTTGCATTAGCTGATTGGAATGTTGGGCTAAGAAAAATGATTGAGTCTAATAGTTGATAATAGAAGAGTAGTTAGAAACTGAAGCCATGATAAAGCAGTGGTTACCACTACTAAGAATGTGGATGCATAAAGGACCACTACATGCATGAAATAGGAAAGTGGTGAGAGTCAAGGAAGATTCCCGTGCACAAAGAAGAAAAGATCTCTTAGATCAACTACACATCATGTTATTTTAATTATCAGCTTTTATTTCTCTTCGTTAGTTTCCTTTTTAGCTTTATGTTATCTCTTTAGTTTCATTGTTTATCTTGACGGCTTTATATGAACTTATTAGTTGATTAATAGAAATCATATTTCTATTCCAATTATTCGTTGACCGATCTTGTCTAAAGGCTTGCTCACGTGAGCTGTTTAAGGAGTCCATTTGTTAAGGAGTAGAGTACTTTCCTTAGCGTTATTCATATGAATAGTTGTAATCTTTGGGATGTTGCTTTTCAGAAAAGTTTCTTCTTAGAGATTTAGCCAATCGCATATTTTCATCCAAACATAAATAAATGCTTTTGCAATGCCTTTGGTTAGTTCAATTGAGTTTTAATATTTTAGGGCTAGGGCATTTGCGGATTTGGTTTCAGGAGAGGGGCAAAGAGGTGGCAATGGGTTGGGCACGGCGATGGAGGGCGCAAGTGATGATAGTGGTGCACGTTCTAGGGACTGGCCACGGTCGTTAGTGATGGTGGACGGGTTGCGAGGTCTGACGGTGCGATTGTGCGAGCCGGGGGATGCGGGTTCGTGAATCTTTGTTGACCTCACGACTTGTGGCATGCAGAGACAGCAACGGGTTTGAGTGGTGGTGGAGGTAGAGGGGTATGGTGTCGTGGTGGGTCATGGATTTTTGGGTTCCATTATTGATTGCTAATGGAGGATTTGAGTGTGCCCTTGTTTTGTGATTTATGTGCTTTGGGTATGTGCTATGTGTGTGGATATGGACAATGCATGGATGAATTCAGTTATTGATTGGACTTTGTTCGTAACATCTTTAGCAAAGTATACAATGTTGCAAATTAAAATGAGTGCATATAAGTATAGAGAACTTTACTGATGAAAGGGATCACAGCGAGCTTCCTAGAATTAACCCAAGCATTCTATGATGTTCTTTGCTCTGTCCGCGTTGCCTTCGCACAATGCACTTTCTCCGTCTGCCTCCCCTCTGTTTCTTTGCAAAATTCTTCTTCTTTCTCGATCTCTCCCTCTTCTATTTATGTTTTCAATTTTTTCTAAGCTCCCCCCACCCCCCGCCCCCTTCTTTCTGTTTGGTTTTCTTATAGAAAAAATTATGGCAAGTTGAATGCATCGGAGAAGTAAGGTCCATCATTAGAATTCGTCCTAGATTGCTAATCTTTAACTCTAATCTGCATTGAGCAACCACTATCAGAAAGGAAGTTAATGCCGAATCTTTCCAAGGCACTACATGTCTTCTGTAGTCTGCACAAATCTTTCGGTTGACAAAGCTTCTTCTCTTTTTCATTTTTCCATTTCTTTTTTAGGAAAATGGATAGTGGGTCTTATTATGATTTGGGCTAAAATAAAGAAGGAGAGGGGGGAAAAAATTCAAAGTTGCACTTAAAAGAAATGGGTCACCATGAAAAAAAAAACACAAAGAAATGGATCACTTTTGATTATCATTTTTAATTTTTTTAAAATTTTGTTAAAGAAAAGAAAAAAAAGGGAAAAAAATAAGAATTAGACAATGTAAAAAATACAATACAACATTTGAAGAGAATGAATTTGAAAATTATCAAATAATTATGCAATGTGGCTAAAAATTAACCGACCAAAATATGGTGTTCAGATTTAGCATATTTGTGGATAACTTACCAATATCCATGTCAAAGGGATGATTATGGCAGTTAATCATAAAGGTGAATTAATTGATGTACTATCTTTCAAAAGAGAAAGCATAGCAAGCTCTTGTTTGGTTTTGTGCGATTCAATAATCTTAGGGAGGCAAGAGGATCTATTCAGAATCTTGATGGGATGGTTATTCGAGGATGCAAAGTAAGTGTAATACTTGCTTCCCGTGCAAAGGATGTCGTGAATGTAAATAATGGGCAAGGTGTGGAGGGGAATTCTAATGCGCAGAGGAGGAGAAATTATGTGAATCACAAGGCACTGCAGGATGGAATAAGTAATAAGGAAGATTTGGTGCAAAAAAGAACACATACCGTCAATGTTGATGTAGGGAAGAGGAATGAGAAAAATGCCAGTGGGAATAAAGAACACTGTAATAAACCAAGGCAGCGTATGGAGAAGTAAACGGGGAAAATCTAGAATGGTTAAAGAGAAGTATCATCAGCAAAATCTTGAAGCCAATGGATGTCTTTTGATTTTTGAGAAAAAGTCTTTTAAAAGAATAATTTTTGTTTGGTTTGAATATGTCAAAAATAAGTTTAGGAGAATGATTTTTGTTTGAATAGAATAAAATAAAATTACTTTTGGTTGTTGATGTGAGAGTAATAGTAAAATTCTTTTTTAAAAGGCCTTTTTCTATAATGAAAAGTAATTTCAAGGATACTACTCCTAAAAGGTTTTTTAAAATTTCAAAAGGTCTTCTAAAAAAAGCTCTTTATATACCCAAATACATTAGCTACTCCGTATTTTTATTTTCATTCCAATAAAATATCTTTTGAGCCCTCCAAAAGTATAACTAAAAGGACATGTAGATGTCGTTGCGAATAGACTATTAACTCAAGAGTGTTAATATAGCCTCCTAATAATCAACTTAAAAATTCTCCTAATCCAAAATTTCACTCACAATTGTATAAGTTGTAATTTATACAATATCCAAACATTGTAATATATGTAAGAGAGATTTTAAATTAGAAAAATTTTTAGACACACTAATTAAGAGGATTAGCATTTCTCGTGACTCAATGCATATGTATCTTTGCTGTAAGGGATTTGCGTAAGTACAAATTCCTAATGACATTTGCCGCCATTGAGCATAAGGAGGACGTCATGAAGACTGGGTTAGATTGGCTCCAATCAATATTTGATGATGTAAGTGAATGGACCAAATAGCAAGTATGCCAGACAAGACAAGTTTGGGTTGAATGTTATAGAATTCCAAGTCATGCCTGGTCATATGAAAATGTGAAAAAAAAAATTGAAGAGATATGGGGTTCAATTTTGTGTGTGAATAAAATATTTGAAGATATCCGTTCCTTTGGATCTAGAAAAATCCTCATTTATACCACTATTCCCTGTTATTAAGGATTGGATTTGTTTTGTTGTTAATAGTACTGTTTATGATGTCCATATTTGTGGGATTGGAAGGCAAGCTGTAGAAATCAAACGAAAGTATTGAATCATTTCAATAGAAAAATCCGTTAGATGTTGAACATGGCATTTCTGTTAATTCTAGTTACATTAGGAGGAATGAAAGCCCAATCTCAAGGGAACATGAAGATGAATAGCCACTCCTATGTGTCTATTACCACTCCTATTTTAGTGGTTTTTATATGTTTTCTTTAAAATGCCCTCTTTTTTTTATTTTAGTCAAAATAATAGCATAATATCAATTATTCATTATCATTCATAATTTCATCTTAATTTATTATTATTGGTTTAATTAAATATTTATTTATTTATTTAAAAAATATTTAATATTGATCTTACTTTTCAATTTATATATGGTCAACGGATATTACAAGATAATTAGTTTGTTTAAGATAATTATTTACATCAAAATCTTGAATCTTTTTTCAATTTTTTATATAATAATTATCAAAATATTATAGGAATGAATATTTTTTTAAAAAAAATAGGAACTAAAAATGAGTAACAATAAAGGCATACTAATAAACTATAATATATATTACCAAAAAATAAGTTATAATGTACAACATACATACCTATTTTTCAACATATAATATTTATATAATTTAAAAATTATTAAATAAACATTTGATAATAGGATCTATAGCTATTGACCAATTAAATTTAATTCTTTTTTTATTTCCATTCTTATAAATTAAGGCAACTTAATACATTAAATTAGTTACTTATCCATATTAAAAGAAGATTAAAAAATATAAATTTTTCCCTCTATCATACATTACACTAACATTCAAACATTATAAAGGCTAAATTATTTACTTTCTGTTAGATAAATTATACTTTACATACTTTTAAATAAATTGACTATTATAAAAAATAAAAATTGAAAATTATGGATTAACAAACATATGTGCCTTTCAATTCACTAGTAATGGTAATACATACCAATTAAATAAACTAATTCAATGCATTAAATTATCCTAATATTTTTTCTAATCTTAAAAATTGACAGTTTATTTTTGGGCTCAAGTTGGTAGTTAGATAAAACCCTTCTCAAAGTGTCAACTCAAAAATCAAAATCCTAATATTGTAGATAAAGTTTAACTTAAGTTACAATTTACTTCTATTACAACTAACTACTTTTGAGTAACAATTCCTAATATAATATGTTTATTTTATGATTTTCAAAAATTATATAAACAATGAGTGGCAAAACATCATTTGGGCGTTGTACATTAAGATTTGATAAATATCTTTATTGTTACTCATTTTCACTTATTTTGGGTTTTCGAAAACAGTCACACTTATATTGTTTTATGTAAATATTGTACTAAGAAAATTTTAAACAAAATAATTTAATACATAAATTTAAATATTTATATTAAATAAGTTAATTATAAGTACTTTTAATATTTAGTGCCCAAATAAAAAATAAAAAACGAGATTAGTAATAAGGATTTTTAAAATATTAAAATAAATATTAATTAAATAAAAAGTTTGGATAAAGTTATAAGTGAAAATATAAATTAATGTTAAATTTATTATTTTGATTAACAAAGAAAAGAAAAAAAATATTTTAGAAAAAATAAATAAAAACTATTAAAATGAGAGTGGCAATAGAGATAGATGAATAAGAAGAGTCACTGGCTCGAGGTCGTGGAGGAGAAAGGAGCTTGAAAAGCGGATTGGGGAAAATGGATGCATGTGGGAATCTAGGCCATTCAATGCGTGATGGTAAGGCCAACAATGGTGGATGAATGAGAAGCACAATTCGAGAACTGCAACAGTGATATGGAAATTGTGATTTTCAAGCAATTCAAAGCCCTCCAAAAGAGATATTTTTGGATGGTATTGGAGCATTAAGTTATTGTACTCTCAATTAATTATATAAATATATTTTTTATGGGGACTTATCACTAACATATAATCCTATATAAAATATATTCATATAATTAACTAGAAATACAATTATGTAATACTCCAGAATCATACAAAAACTTCTCCTTCCAAAATATGGTGTTTGACTTAATGATGTAAAAGAAAGTTGTAATCATGCATCTTAACTTTCATGTTTCACCTCAGTCAAATTTCTATAACTGAAATTATAGTTTAATTAGTGTACATTAAGATTCCAGGTACAGTAGCTTAGTTCTAATTTTGAGATTTGATTTGATGCATTACACATTTGAATTAGCTCGATCTCTTCATCAAAATTGTAAATATTTTTCTTAGCTTTCGTATTTTGAATATCATATTTTGTCTAAATTCTTTTTAAAAAAATTTAAAAAATGAGAAGGAAAAAAAAAAACAAATTTTAGCCTGTGTCTTTTAACCATTATGATCCAAAAATAAGAAATGAAAGCAAAAAAATTAAAAAAAAGAGAAAAAAATGCATCAATTAGAACCAATTAAATCAGAATTAACCCCAATCAAGCCAAGTAATGGCAATTAAATTATTTTTTTGTCCAAAGGCTCTCAGATCAAATATTTTACAACTAATTTAATTTGATGTTCTAAATCATATCTATTGGTGCCAATTCTATTGTAATGGGCATCTAGAGATAAATAACGGTGTGTTGATTCTTTTTTTTTGACAAAAAATTATTTTTTATATATTTAGATAATTTTTTTAAATAGAAAATAAAAAAATAAAAATACAAAAGTCAAATAAAAATACAAAAGCAAAATGTTTGACTTGTTGGAAAGTGTAAGCTTGGATTTGAATTATCTGATTATTCAAGTCCTCTAATTTTGAATCGTTTCCTGATTGTCTTCTTTTAATTTTCAAATCATTTCGTGATCTTAGTAATCAAATTTTTTTTGAAATGATGAAATAAAAATAATTTTTTTCATAAATCTTTTTATCCATGCAATAAACTTACAAAATTATGCAAGAGTGGATTTCTCTCTTTTTTTAAATTTTACTATTTTGTAAAAATATTTTCACAAATAAGATCAGCCTAACATACAATTATTTATAGAAGATTGATGCTAGGTTTGAGCTCCTCATTACACTAGAGTTATCGTAGGAGCAAACAACCCCTATTAAGCCAAAAGTTAAATTTTCTTGTAAATACTCTGTCCGTTTCAAAATAACTGTTAAGTTTTTAGTATTTTATAGTTTCAGAATATTTGTCAATTTAGAATATCAAAGTAGTATTATTTTTTTTTCCAATAATATCCTTAATTTTATTGTGGTTATTAAATGACCACATGCAATCCTAATAAAGAGAGTATTGTAGTATTAATAGGATTGGTAGAAGTATATTATTTTGAGATGGATGTAATTTCGTCCACTCAATTTATTTTATATCATTATCATGATTATTTATTATTTTATTATTAAATTTATGTGTTAAACCTAATTTGATAGTTATTTAAAAATGAAGAGAGTAGTTGCAAAATTCTATTTTTTTTTTTGGAAAAGCAAATATTATTAAAGTTATTAATTAATTTTCATAATAAGATCCAGAGTAACTGTTATAAGATAAACATACCAAGGGTGCAGTGAAATTAAGTTTCTATCATTTTTTATATATAATTAGACTCCGAACCTATTCTCATTTTCAAATGACCAATTTTTCAAAATAAATGATTTTTTTTGTTTTTCCCATAAATAAAATTTATGACAACTTCGTTGAATTATTTTTAAATAATCTTTTGTTGCATCCTGTTGCGATGCCATGCAAGCACATTGTGACACTTATAATATAAGATTTGTAATTTTTATATGTCTATAACTCAAAATAATACCCAAAACATAGAAATAATATAAAATTTCAATGATGCTAAAAAATCCAATTAAGCTCAACTGAAATCCAAATTCATAAAATGTGCCAAATATTAATCAATTAAGCACAAAGTATATGCAACTATCCAATTTTGTACAAGTATGTATAGCATCGAGCATAACTCGTAAAAAATGCACAATCATCAATCCACAACCTGATTGCAAGTTTTCCTAGTTTCTTGCTTTTTTAGTTTACTTTCAGCCTTTTACTTTCTTCCTTTACCACGTTATGCTTAGTTCATGCTTAAGTCCTTTGTGTGTTTCGTACTTGTTTTTAGTCTGTAAACTTAGTTTACATTAGGGAATCCTCTCGCATGGCTTCCAAACACTATGTGGATTACTTTGGAACCCATCGGATAGAGTCCTTCTTTCAACAAGAATCGCCTGAAATAGGATATCAATGTTTTTCACACTAGCTGAGCCTATCGACTAACTTTGGAACTATTACCTGTCATGCCGACCTCAATCGCCTAATTAGGCTGCTAGCTAAAATTTAAGCAAAACAAATGTTGATAGGCCTAATACTCACAATTTGTGTGTCGGCCGTACGTACCAGATGTTTACAAGAACCTCTCTACAAAAGACTTGTTTTGGAAAATCGTCAGCCTGAAGACTTGGAAGTAAACATAAGAAGACAAGAAGGTGGCTTGGAAGGTTTGAGGAAATTAAAGCAGAAAGCACTTTTGTTGTATGCAGCACAAAGTATATCAATTTCTTACAAAGGATGACTAAGGAGCTTTATTAATTGCAAGTTGAATAAAGCCATTGAGCATGAAATTTGTTTTTGCAGAAAAGCTACCAGTATTGTGGCTTTTTTTAATTACCAACTTATCCTACAAGATCCAAAACAATCACTCCCCCCATTATCTATGTTATTAATTAATGACATGGTTGGTGGAAAGGCCCTACACAAACATTTAGAGTGTATTTGGATTAGTTTTTATGAAGAAAAAAGCATTTTTTTTAAAAAAATGCTTTTATATATTTTTTAGGGTGTTTGGTTTGGTTTGAAAAAGATACTTGTTATTAAAAGAACTAATTTATCATTTTTTTTTTAAAAGTTTGTGATACCCAACATCTAAAATAAGCAAAAGCAAAAGTTATTTTTAATAAAATTATTTTTTAAAAATATTCTTTTTCTTGATTAATAATTATAATTCATATTCTCTTCTTTTTATTCTTACCAAAATTTAGTTTTCTTTCCTTTTTTAAATGTCATTTTTTGTAGTTTGGCCATAAAAAAATACTTTTATTCATTTTTATCCAAACATAAAATAATTTTCTCTTAAAAATAGAGCTCTACTTAAAAAAATTTAATAAATTATTTTTTAAAACTTATCCAAATGTACTCTTTAACATTTTCCTCTACAAAGTTTGCTGCTCCTTACTACTTTAAATTATCTCATTTGACTAATAGAATTGTATTTTTCTGAGAAATAAAGATTGGCCAATAAGCTACAGCTTAGTTAGAGCCACCTCCCCTAGTCAGACTAAGGAATTGATGGGTTTAAATTTAATTATGCTTTTGAACAAAATAGAATGGAGCGACAAACAGATCAAGCTTCAAAATTTAGCAAGGCTAAGTTTTCAAACCTTTAGTTCATCGGAATCCTGCACAGGAAGAGTGTACCACTAAAACAGTACAGCGAAGAAAAACAAAGTAAAATGGGGATAGACCCAAAAAAAAAAAGTGTAAAATACGGGACTAATAATAGTTATAGGCTGATTTATCTCAGAAAGTGGCCCAGAACCACTTCTTGTTAACGAGGAAAAATGTCCATCCTTTGCAAAGCTGGAACTCACTTTTTGGAAAAAAAAAAAAAAAGTTGGAGCACGCTTCTAAAATACAATAATTTTTTTTTAATCAAAAGGTTACTTTTAGGTATTAGGCTTTGTGAATTCACTCCATTACCATCATTATTTATTTTATTTTATTTTCTTGATCTCCTTTTTGTTTAATAAAGGGGATCTTCTTTCCAACGAACGACGGCAAGAATAGGATTATTAATGTTTTATCTATTTGTACAAATTTAAATATGAAAAGCTGTAAAAAAATTATGACATTTTGAATCATACTTTTAAAAGACAATAATTTTTTTTAATCAAAAGGTTACTTTTAGATATTAAGTTTTTTTAACTCACTCCCATCACCATCATTATTTATTTTATTTTCTTGATCTACTTTTTGTTTAATAAACAAAAGGAAAGGAAATCTTCTTTCTGATGAAGGATGATAAGAATAGAATTATTGATGCTCTACCTGTTTGTGCAAATTTAAATAGAAGAAGTTATCAAAAATCATGATATTTTGAGCCATACTTCTAAAATATGATAATTTTTTCATCAAAAGGTTGCTTTTAGATATTAAGCCTTTTGAATTCGCACTCATCACCATCATTATTTATTTTTCTTTCTTGATCTACTTGTTGTTTAATAAAAGAAAGGGTAAGGGAAGCTTCTTTCTGATGAAGGACGGCCTGAATAGAATTATCATACTTAATTATCCTCGTTATTGAAGTTAATACTCATGATCGCTATATATACTTGCTCTTGAAGGTTGATTAATAGACAATTACACATTTACAATTAATCAAGCAATCAAATAATGGCAACGGGTTGTAAAATGGTTAGAGATAGAATTAGATTTCTTGGGGCGACTGAGGAGAATGGTGAATGGTTGAAGGATATGAGAGGGAACCTGGCTATGGTAGCCACTGTCATTGCAACTATGACCTTTCAAATTGGTCTGAATCCACCTGGTGGCGTTGTCCAAAATGGGGACGATGGAGTTGTTAATTGTCCAACACCAAACGGTCATACTCAAGCATGTCCCGGACAATCTGTTTATGCTGCTGTGGACGGAGCTAAATATTCTGCATTCCTCTGGTCCAACACCATCTCTTTTGTGTTATCTGTCATTGCTTGTATATGGTTTATAAGTGGGGCTCCTCTGAATCGCGGATTTCCTACGATGTTCGTGGCAATATCCATGTGCCTCTCTCTTAGTCTCCTTGCACTAACCTACGCGTTTGGTGTTCTCATGGTCAACCCACATGTCGGTGTTTACCGACATGCTGACAGCACAGTTCATAATTTTCATTGCTTTGTTTGCAGTTCTGGGGATTTTGTTTCTGTTGCGCTTTCTTGTAATGTTTCTGGCGATGTGCGCGCAAGAAAGTAACGGGTCAAGAAATTCAAATGGTCAGACCCAAGCAAATAGCGGCACCTAGAACTTCCTTCTTCTTTGACATTATATATTAATTGTTGTCCAATATTAACAAGTAATGGGTTTAAGACTATGGTTAGTTTTCGCCTAGTTGTAGGCTTGTTGGGGTGGTTTATTTTGTCTTTGTACAATGTTGTCCTTGAGTGTCCTGCTGCTGCTTCATATTTGGTGGAATAATGGTTGCAACTTGATCGTTGTTTCATGTTATTGTTCTGCATATGATCATGTATAAGCCTGTCTGTTATTTATTTTCACGTATTTGCACTTTGAATCAACATCACAGCAATGCAAAAAGTTTATTCAACTAGAACGATCAAACTGTATCGACCGGTAAGATTTGTTGCAAACTTAATCTTAGATAGCTTTCATATGAGTAATATTCGGTACGTTACATCATGGGTCCATTAGATTTGAAGCTTTGTTGTGCCAGCTAAACTTCTCAAGTTCAAACAGGGTTGCGTCATTTCCGACCAAAAAACATACAAAAAATATGGTTGCTTCGTTGGCTTAATATATATGCAAAGAGCCATTCTCTTCTCTTTTTTTCTTCTTTTTTTTTTTTTTCCACACTCTTGTACTTAACTAGTGGTTAATATATTGAAAATAATATAATTTAGCTACCGTATAGCTACAGTTTTAGATATAGTTCCAACCGGTTTTTTAAACCAGAAAGAGTATTTGTATCGAGATTTTTCACATATGCTGTCGACATCCCTGAAAAATAGAAGAAAACAAAGATAGACTTTGAAATGGATTGCTTATTTTGAGTCCTGAGAAGTTTATTGGTAGATGTCACATATTAAAAAATAGAATACAAATAATATGCCTCTTTTAAAATATTGCATGATAGATAAAAAGGGTTGTTATTTATACATAAATAGGCTCGATTCACTGACGATACCCTCTCAAAAAAGGGGAGTAAAGAAAGAATACATACGTACTTCTTTTAAAATGAAAATTTTCTTTTTATTGAGAGTGTCGCTGATTTACATCACGTAAGAATATACAAAAAACATTTCTGATAGATTAATGTAGAATGGTAAACTTTATTCTTTTTCACTTATTCATTGTAATACTATTATACGCTAATGATATTATTTTATATTTAAATTTGTTAATTTTATCAATAAAATTATCATTATTATTCTTGTATATCGTTATTATTAGTTATTAACATTCACACTTTGATATTGTTGTTTTTTTTTTTGGGTTTAATTTTATTATATGATATCACAATCATACGATCGATGACACAAATGTGTATTAGATGTTGCAGATGGGCGTAGTTGAAGGTGTAAGTTGTTAAACTATAACAAAACTTTGGTTGAAATAAAAATCATCATCGATCGTTATTTGCATAATCAACTTTTATCCACAAGTGCAGTGATCTGGCATGCAATTTTTACGTAGGAATACAAAAGAAATTTGCATGGATAATTTGATAGAATTATCTTGGGATACATAACGATTGGATAATGCTCTTTTAAATTGAGTTTGTCTTTAAAGTAAAAAAATAAGGGATCATCTATTCTTAAATCAATGAAGTGCATTAAAATACTTACTAATTGATTTAAGAATGGATAACTCCTTTCTTTTTCATTTTAAAGACAAGCTTACTAGATTTTTCCATAATTTCTATACACATCACGTGGAAGTATGAGTATCCACAAAGTCACAAGTAAATCTGGGTTTTAATAATACTATACATATATTTAAATAAGCCTACATAATGAACCTTTACCAACCATATCATAAAGAGTTAATTATTCTATAGATCTCTATAATTTTATCTAAAATTCAAATAAATGCTTATAATTTAAAAATTTGTAAGCAAATTCTCATCATAATAATAATTTTGTAATTGAGTCCCTAACCTAATGTTATAACATTGTGAAATTAAACAAAACATATGAATCTTTCCTCTAATGTGAATGTTTTTAATAAGTCCCTCTAATTTCACCCCAAATTCAAATAGGTCCTTACAATGATAATAATTTTATAACTGGTCCCTGGATCATCTATGCACATTAGTATTCAGTGAATGTAATGTTATATTAATAGTAGGTTTGTTCAGGGATTCAATTACAAAATTATTATAGGCATTTGATTACAAATGTTTAAATTATAAGGGCTTGTTTGAACTTTGGCTTAATTACGTTTTTACTTCCTCAAAATTGTTGGGTTTGAACCAAGTTTCAAATTGAAGATTTCTGATAATTTTCTATTTTGAAAGATTCAAATTTTAAATGTAATTATCGTCAAGATATTGGATAGACATGAGAAAATATGAGAGAAATTGTTAGATAAAATAGGAAATTAAGAAGTTATTAATTATTAGAATTTAGCTAGAATTAGTTTATTGTCATGTGAATTGTTGAGGGTTATAAATACTTACATTGGGAACTATTCAAGACATGAGAGGGGAGTAAAGATGGAGTGTGGTGCTGATAAGGATGGTGACGAGACTATTGTGAGGTTGACAAAATTGATGATAACGGGTGTGAAATTGATAGATTTGGCAGGTATGTAGGTGGTTAGGGAATCCATATATGGAGTCCTTAAATTTGTGTCTGAAGTCTTCCTAGCAAAATGGAGGGTGTTCCATGAGTAATAGCAGTACAAGTGAAAAGAGCTCGTCTCAAAAGTTTTCCTAACAATGTGGAGGTTAGGTGGCATATTCCACGAATGATAGCAATGCAAGTATTTTATTTAAGTGAGAAAAGATTATTTTGTGAGATTGAATGTATATGATTTTGGGTTTAAGAGAGATTTTTCAAAATTAGCGATTATAATTTTTGATTGAATTTAGTGAATTGATTGCTGAAGTCTTGGACGAGGCCAATAGAGGACAAACTATATATGTTAATTGTTTGGTATTTCTTTGCATTGTTTATTTGTTTAATTGATTTGTGTGGATAGGGGAACTTTTCCCAACAAATGGTATCAAAGTGGGCTCTGATCCCACTTCTATTGTTTTCAATGGTTAAGATGCAAGGCCTAGGAGTTATCAAATTTGAGATAGAGTTTTTTTATGGTAATTTGATCATGATTTAATGTTTTGAAAGATGTTTATTATCGTGGTTTATCATGATTTGTGATGATGGTAGAGAATCCATGAAAATTAGTAAATTTGCAGGTTTTGAAGATTTGAATGGAATTTGGATCAATGTGGAGATTGTTAGAATTCCAAAATGAAGAGTTTTCTATTTTGAAATATTCAAATTTCAAATGTAATTATCATCAAAATATTTGATAGATATGAGAAAAATACGAGAGAGACTCATTAGATAAAATAGGAAATTAAAAAGCTATTAATGATTAAGAGTCAACTGGAATTAGTTTATTGCTAGGTAAATTATTGAGGGCTATAAATATTTATAATAGGAATTATTCTAGATATGAGAGGGGAGTAAAATTGAAATGTTAAAAATGGAGGGTGGTGATGATGAGGAAAACACTAATGATGAGAAGGAGAAAAGTGATGAAGTTGCTGTAAGATTGACAAAAACAATAACGAGGGGTGTGAAATTGATAAGTTTGGCATATATATATGTGGGTGGTGGATCCAAGTGTTTGGTCCCTTACATCGAAAGTCTTCTCGACAAGGTGGAGGTTAGAAAGTATGTTTTGTGCATTAGGTAGTACAAGTATTTTATTTGAATAAGAAAAAGTTTATTTTGTGAGATTTGGTGTATTTGAATTTTGACTCTAAGAGAAATTTTCAAAAATAGTAATGGTAACTTCTGATTGAATTTAATTTATTTATTGGTAAAGTTATAGATATAAGTAGTTTAGGTCAAACCACATTAATTTAATTTCTTATGTTCTTTTGCATTTTATTTGTTTGTTTGATTTGTGTGGACGACCACGATGGTAAATGTTCATAGAAACTAGTAATAGTATGTTGGTCCTGTTTTTATATAATTGATTTTGAGATAAAGTAATTTATATTTAGTAAATTGATCTAAGAAGTTATTTATATTTAGATAGAATTGATCAAAATCACTTTTAGACATATAATTTACAAAGAAATACCCAAAATCAATTTTGGTATAATTGAAAAGTGAAAATTTTTCACTTTTAACTAGAATCAATTTTGAGAGACCATAATTGATTTTGACCATAAGAAGAAACCAAACAATAACAAAAATAATTAAAATTGAATTTGGTATCCCAAAATCAATTTTAGCACCTCCTAATCCACATTCAAACATGCACTAAATGGATGGGAATTGAGAGGAAGAGTGAATGGTTGAAGGACATGATAGGAACCTAAGCATGAGGTGGCTAGTGGCCACTAGCATTTCAACCTTCCAAGTTTATCTGAATCATACAATGATATATTTTCATAAAATATCTTCCTAATTATTAAATATAAAAAATATTCAATTTATTCCTTATTTAAAAATTAGTAGGATATTTTAAGAGAATATAATTACTCGCTTCGAATCCAATTGGTGGCCTTGTCCAAAGTGGGGCCTACATATTTGTCTCGATTATCTAGCATCGTTTGCAAATGGAACTTTTTCAAGCATGCCCCAGAAATGAATTCAGAAAACATTAGAGGACGTTAAGTTTGAGCATTTTCTATTTTCATTTTCACTAAAAACAAAAAATAGAGGTCAAAACGTGTTTAGTTGAAACTTTCAAAAAATGTTTGCAAAAATTATTTTCTAAAATGGGAGAAAATATGAAAAACCAATTCCCCGTTTTCATTATTTTCATGAAATCATTTTTTTAGTGGTTGGAAAGATTGTCAAATAAAAATGCCGTGGCATTTAAGGTTTTCTTTTTGCTGGTTTTCTGAGTTGCATATCGAATAATCGTTGATTCAAGCCTCGAGACTAGCATGCATAGAGTGCAAACAAAAATTTTTTTTGTCCTATTCTCAATTCTCTTCTGCTCTACTCGAAAGTTTCATAAACCTTGTAAAATATTATCATGAATTTATAAAATTGACAATTTTTAGTTTAGTGACTTTTTTTAATTTTTTCAATTCTTAACTTGATTAATGTTCAACCAAATTTGCCATTAATTAGTCTGTATTTTCAAACACAGAATGAAACATGCTTTTGGTTTAGATTATTTCAATTTGCTGAAAAAAGGTTAAGCTAAAACATGTTTTCATTGTTTCATTCATGGAACGTGAAACAAGAAACATATTGTTAAAATTTTTTCCTTATATTATTATTATTATGTAATTATATATTATCATATGTTGTGTATGTAATATCTATGATTTATCACCTTAAAACAAGAATTTCTTTGAACTTTTTAAACATAGCTATAAAATAATACTCGCTATGGTATTTAAATATTTAATCCAAACTTAATAATTGATAATTATAATAAAATAATTTAAAAGTGAACAATTTATTTTAGAATTTAATTTTGATGCATTGATTCAATTAAAATTTTCATTTGAATGATCTTTCAAGTAAGGCATGTAAAAATCAACCATATTTGCTGATTTTGCTGATATAATAACATATGATTATGTGATAGTATAAATTTTTTTAATTTTATCAATATATCAAAATTAAATTTTTTATTTTATTCTTAATATTTTATATAATTATTTATTATTTTAATAATAATTTTTAGTGGATAAATTAGATGCGTAAACCAAATATATATAATTTTAATTATTTCATGGTAAATATAATTTTATTATTTTAAATTTTTTTAATTATATTTTAAAAATAAACAAATCAAATATATTTTTATTATTATTTTATTTAAAAATAAATTTATTATTATAAACTAAACATATTTTTTAAAATTTAAAAATGTAAAAATAAAATTATTTTCAAAAAAAAAAAACAGAAAATAGTTTGATAAATCCAACGCATCCTTATTTCTTCTTTCCATTGTTCAATAGCATCTCTTCCTTTTCATCCCTTATTATTATTATATGCTTCTGGATTATAAGTGGGTCCCCTTTGCACCACCGGCGCCCACGTGACTCTTGTCTCTTGGGACTTGGGTTGTTAGCATGTGCATTTCACTCATGCTGCGTACTCTGGCGCAGATGTGCGTTGGTGCAGATGGTGCAGATTTCATTTTTTACCGTTATGTAAGTAATATGGCAAAATGTCTGACTGGATGTGACAGCACGTCTGGTCTTCGCATGCGTCCGTCTGGCTTGACGGGTTCAATCCTCAGCTCCCCCACTTCCACAATTTTAAAGATTATTATATGAATTTTTTTTAAATGAATTTTTTTTACACACAGCTTTTTTTAAAAGCCAAAAAAGAGAGGAGAAAAGAAGTTAAAAATATGTCATTGCTCTTCCATTTGTCAAATTTGGTGTTTGCCAATTATTTTATATTTGTCTTAATTTGGTTTTTATTTTTATTTTTTTTGCTATTTAGTGTTTTTCATTTTTTTTTCTCTCTACCTTCTTTTTGTTTATTATTTTTTTATTTTCATATTAATTTCTTTCTTTTATTTATCTAAGTAAAAATATCACTCTATACAAATGACAAAAATTATTTTATTTTATTTTATTTTTATCTCATTTTTATTGAACATCCTACTCACAATTTATTAAAATCAAATAAAAAATTTTATATATTAATTGTTAAAATTAACATTTAATATATGAAATATTCCCATAATTTTTAAGTAAAAATTCAATAAAAAATTATTTGTTTTCTCACTTCCAACTCTTTCTTTAATATCTTAATAAGAAAATCTTAAAATTAAAGTGCAGTATATTTATAATATATATTTACAAATTATTTTGCTCAAATTCAATATAAACTAATTTTTATATATTTTATATTAAAAAATTCAATATTTTATATAGCCTAAAGAAAGATGGAATTGGGAAAAAAAATTTCTTTTTTATTAAATTTTCATTTTAATATTATAGGAATATATCATATATTAAATATTAATACTAATGACTAATATATAAATTTTTTTATTTGCTTTCAATAAATTGTTAGTAGGATGTTGAACAAAAAAGAGAGAAAAAATAAACTAATTTTGTTATTTGTATATAGTAATATTATTATTGAAATAAATAAAAAATAAAAAAAATTTAACATTGAGTTAAAAAAAGAGAGAGTAAAAAAAAAAAAAATGATTGGCAATCAACAAATTGACAAAGGGAAAGGTAGGATCTTTCTTTTTATTATTTTTTTTCCTCTTGCCCCGTCTTTTTTTTTTTAACTATTTTTTCATTCAAAAAATTAAATAGTCATGAAAAGCACAGAAATGGGGCGACGAGGGTTCGAACACGCAATCCCAGCAATCACGGAGCGTGCTCCACCAATTGGGCTGCGACTGCACGTGTTCATAGCCGGTCTCACCAAATATATGAGAAACTGCAGCACCATCTGCACGGATCTGCATGTGCAGCACAGAATCCGGCTTTCACTCATTAGCTTTGAGCTAACTTACTTGTATGGTGTAGCCATCAGCACGGTTTGGTTTGAAGTGGGAAATACTTGGGTCCTTAAAACTTATATAGACTTATAATTAATAATATAGTAATATTTTAAAATAAAATTTATTATTAATTTATATTTTTATCTAAAATATTATATTATTATTGACTGTAAATATAATCCATATATCACTCTAAAGTGGCAAAAACACAAGAATTTCTAGTTTATAGTTTACATTTGTAGTGCTTGGAATTGTTTTTTTTTTCCCCTCGTGATGCGCCTTGTTTTATTGTTTGTGGTGATTTTCAATGTTTTCCCAAGGGAGTTAAGCAGTTTAATTAAAATTTTGAAAGAAATATTTTTTTAAAAGTAAAAGCAGAAATGAAATTTATTTTGTGTTTAGATGTACTTATAGAAGTATTTTTTATTAGAATCAAAAGTTGTTAAATTATTTGAATGTGATAAATATAAAAATATTTTTTAGTACAAAATTATAATTTAGTAGATAAGGAATGATATTTTCAAGAAAAGATTAAGGATATAAAAGTAAAATAGTATGAAAAGTAATGGATTCAAAAATTGAGATCATTTTCTCTCTTTTTTAATTCTTCTATTTTTGAAAGAAATAATTCTCTATTTACTTCTCAAAAAATAGAAAACTTTCTTATTTTTAACTTCAAATTTTTTAGAAAAGTACAAACAAGTAATAGAAAAATACTTTTCTTTTAAAAAAATTGAAAAAAAAAAATACTTCTCTCTCTTGCATAAGCACATTCGAACGCACCCTAGTAATGCATCAGCAACTCAAACTCAGACTGATCAAGTCTGATACAGCACTAGAACTTCCTTACTATTTGATACCATGTAGCAATATGGATAAATTTCTATAAAAAAAAAATCTTTTATAAGAAAAGTAGAAATTATATTTTTTATATAAAATTAATTTATATTTGAATATAATATTAAAATATTTTTATTCTTAAATAATTTTTTGTTATGAACCTTTGAAAAGAATTTTTTAAAAAAGTATAAATTATTTTATTTTTTATATAAAATTAATTTATATTTTGATATAATATTAAAACATTTTTTATTCTTAAATAATTTCTTTTGTTATAAAAATATTATTTTAAAGATTAAAGGTTTGTTTGGATGAGTTTTTTTAAAAAATAATTTTTTAAAAAAAAATTTTGAAAAAAAATTTATGTATGGATATAAAATTAATATATACTTGAATATAATATTAAAATATCTTCTTGTAGAAGAAAAATTATAGCTCTTGAAGGGGAAAAAATTGTATTTTTTTTAGTAATTCTGCTTTTATTAAAACATTTTATTCAAACATACTAAAAAACATAAGAAGTACTTCTTTTATTGAAAAAAACACTTTTTTATGAAAATAATGGTAACTAAACAAGTACCAAAATTATAGCTTCTAAGAATAGCTTTTTTTTTGTATATTTTTTTTAGTGATTCTACTTTTTCTAAGTAAATATGTTAAAAATCATAAAAATACTTATTTTAACAAAAAGAAAAAGACTTTTTTAATTAAAATGATGGAGCCAAAACGAGCACTCTGTGTACTGTCCACCTTAGTTGCAAGGGTATCACCATTTGGTTTGTAGCGGCTGGACTTGTGAGGCTTCTCGTTGTGATGCGCTTTGATTTTCGGTTGCCAGGTTTCGCAGTTAGTGCGCCAACAACTCCAAGCGAAACTGATACCATGGTTAATTTTTGCCTAATTAAAGGATTGCTGGGGGTGTAATGTGTCTTTGTATTTTTTTTTTTTTGGGGTGTCTTCGTACTAATTTGTCTTTGGTTGTTCTGTTTTCATATTTGGTGGAATAAGGGTTGCATGCAGCTTTATCTCAGCTTGAGGTTATCATTCTGTACGGAAATGTATTGTCTTAATTAAAAATCTCACATAATTTTGTTATATGTTAATTTCTATTATTGATTAAGAAGGTGAAGTTAAGTATATGACTCATAAGAGTATCTAATCAATAATAAAAATTTATATACAACGAGGTTATATAAAATTTTCAATTAAGAGAATTAATTCTCCGTTCATATGATCATGTGTAAGCTTGTTTGTTATTAATTAAGTAATGAAATATAATTATATTTCATGTGACGACATTTTGAATCAATATCTACAAATTACATGCCATAGCAATGCAGGAAGTTGATTCAGCTAGCACGATCAAAATGTATCGACCAGGAAGACTTGTAACATACTTAATCTTTAGACAGCTTTTATATGATTATTGTTCTGAACCTTTACACCACGTTGGAGTCCGCTAGACATGAGTTTTTTTTTCCCCCTCTTTTTCTTTTGTTGGTGTTTTTTTCTGCTTTTTTTTGTTTTTTTTTTTTTTTGGGGGAAGAGAGAAGAGAGAGAGAGAGAGGGGGGGGGGGGTTAGGGGTGCTTACAGGCCTTCTGCTTTTCCGCTACGCCTCGGCCTCGACCCCACTAGAAATGAGAGTTTGTTGTGCCGGCAAGACTTCTGAAGTCCAAATATGTTTGCTTCATTGCTTTCTGCCTTAATATATGCTGTGGACCGTTGTCATTTTAGGCTTTTATATTGTTCACGAAAATTACGCCTCATCACCCCTAAATAACTCCTATCTTTCCACACACACTCTTCTCGTAATCTCTAGTAGTTAAACTAGTGGTTAATACTAATATGTTGAGGATAACATAAATTAGCTATCGTTGTAGCCTATAACGCTAGTGATCAATAATGAAAATGCAATCTCTAATAATTAACAAGTGGTTATAATATATTGAAGATAACATAATTTAGCTATCGTTGTAGCCTATAATGCTAGTGATCAATAATGAAAATCTACATACAATTAAGTCATTTGAAATTTTCACATTCAAGGATCAATTTCCATAACTTTTGAGATGATTTTGATAATTATTTTTTGTATGAGTTCCAACTAATTTAATCAAATCAGGTTAATCTTTATAGGAATAAATTAAGCTCTCATTATTAGCTTTTTTATTTATAAGACTCGAACTAAGGATCTTACTAAAGAGGAACCTAACATAAAAATGTGACATCCATAAAATATTTAGAACTATATGACATCCACAATTTTTATTCAACTTGTGAATAAAAATATTGGAATATACTCTCATGATCCTCAATCGATGTGTAATAAAGAATCTTGGGACAAAGTTTAGGATTCTTGATTTTTTATTTATAGATAAAATAAGAATAAAAAAAATCAAGAACTCATAAAGTATATGAGAAAAAAAGGAATAAATCTCACAATATCATTGATATCAAAACTAAAAGTTAGTAGGCCAATTTCTCTGTTTAAAACATAAAATGAGAAAAATCAATAAAAATGAAAACTAAAAGATTTGATCCTATGTAATCCTAAAATGATTTGATTTTAAAAAGATTTAATCCTAAAAAGATATCTAAAAGATTTGTTTATAACTAAAAGATTAGGCACAAGCTATAAATAATAATAAAGGTCAAAAACTAATAATTAATAATTAATAAAAACAATGCAAAAGAATCCAAATGATATTAAGACAATCCAAATCAACCCAATTAGCATAAATCGCTTTAGATATCCTTCAGTTGTGATTAAATTCAACCATCTTAACTCCTCTTGTATTGTTAGTTCCGTCTTTTCAATGCAGTCATTTGAGAACCTTTTTTCAACCAATTCTTACATCATAACTGCACAATTTGGATTCCTAACTCAATGGCCTCCCATTAGAACAAGTGCTAAATTATTTTAGTCAAATAAGTGTCAAATCACTTAAACTAAGCAAGCGTTCATCAACCATTTTCATAATATTGCATTAGAGGTTAATATAGAATGGTAAACTTTATTTTTTTTTTCACGTATTTAATGCAAGGCTATTAATTATATGCTAATAATATTACTTACACGATTATTTTATATTTAAATTTATTAATTTGATCAAAACAGTTGTTTATTATTGTATTGAATTGTATTGTTATTTTGATTTTGATTTTTATTAACGTTCAAACTATGATATTGCTGTTTTTCTATACTATATGATATCACTATTATTTAATAAGTTGCAGGTGGGTGTATTGAAGGTGTAAGTTGCTGAAGAAACGATAATAAGACTTTGATTGATATGAAAATCATGAGTATTTGAATACTCAACTTTTATCCACAAATGCCAACAATCTGGCAATTTTTTTTTTGTTTTAATAATTATTGAAAAGGTTTAAACTCTCCAAAAAAAAAAATAAAAAAAAAATAGAGGACCATAACAAAGACAACACTCGCAAGAGAATCAAGAAAACAAAAAACAAGAAACTACAGAGTCCCCACACCCTTGACGGAAAATCCGCAAAAGAGACAGGATCCAATCACACCCAAGCAAAGAAAGAAACCCCGGGAAAGCTAATAAGAAAAACACAAAACAAATATAGAAAACCCCCCAAAAAACCATAACTTTAAACACTATTCTTACACCCTTTCCGTCCATGCTCGTTACCTCTGGAGTTGTCGTTCTTCTTACTCTTTATATCTGTTTGACTCTTAGTTATGGCTCATATGAGGTCAATCTCATTAGGAAAAGAGAGAGGCCTAGCATTTTCCCTAACTCCCATGATCTTCTAGCCTCCTCAAAAGCATCGTCTTCAAAATCAAAACCTAAAATTTCCACCTGGTCCTCTCGACTCTCAGTCTTCAACCTTTGTGGCTCAAAACCTAGAGGATAGGAAAGGCTCTCTTCTGAAATAGTTGGGGTCTTAGAATCCACCTTCTTCGCCTTCACAAATGTGTCCTTAGAAAAGCGCATCTCATTCTCCAACACGTTCCCATAATCAGGACCAAACCCAAGAGGGAAAGGGAGGGATTGAGAGAATCCAACTCCAAATCAGTTTTTTGCATTTTCTCGTGTAGCTCCGAGTCCCTTTTTCTCAACAGCGAATGACTACGTGTATTCTCTCCATTACTGGTTTCAGTGCACCCACATTAGAGCACTGATTGGGCCCAACCCGGTCCACTATTTCCTCAACAGGCCGAGCTCTAACTTGCTACCACCGCCTTCGGATTGCTCTCTGACCCGAAAGGAGTAGCGCCAATTTTTGAATTGTAAACGCATTCCAAACCAAAACCGCCCACTGGCCGAGGCTGAGGCTCAAATGGCAAATCTTTCAGCCTCGAAGCAGCCATATCCCGGTTTGATCATAAGGACCATCCCTCCCCCTCTCCTAATGTGTGTAAGCATGTGTAATTACCCAAAAAAAAAAAAGGGCCAAAACTGTCCATATCATTATTTACCATAACAATCTCCTCATTTTTCTGGCCACAACTAAAGCCAGCATCTTTCCCAAATGGTTTCCCATAATTCCCACATATAAAAATTATGTATATGAATTGATGAAATTAAACCCTTATTCGCAAACATGAAGATATTTACATATACATAAATTTTAAGCACTATGGAACAAGAAATAAATTGTTGATTATTTTGAGGAGCCAATTTGTTCAGCTGTCGTAGTAAGTCAAGGGCACTCATGAACCCTACACAAACTGTTGCAATTTTTTTTTTTTTTTTTTAACTTTCTTCATGTTGCACTTCACCTCTATTGTTACATGAAACTTTATAATTACGATAACAATCAGGGAATAATCTGTTAGATTGTATTTTCATTTGAAAGTTTAATATGAACTCTAGCAATTCACATCCTAGTTTCTGGTTAATCCGAAAACATTTGAGGACCTAATGCATTCACTGGTTAAAAGACACCTGAAGGCAGCCTTATATATTTAGAAAAATTTCCTCACGGTGACTTGAACTGGAGAACATTTCACAGCTATGTTGAGGCTCATATTGGAACCTGGGAAATTACAAATTTTGAATTGGAGAACACTCCACGATCAAACATATGCTCTAGACAGTTGAAACTGAAAATCCATTAATATTAAAATCAAAAACCAATCATTAAGTATCTGCGAGCCTGCAAGGCACGTCGAACATTGAATATTTAATTAGGAAAAGGATTCCACACAGAACAAACCCACCTTGTAGATAATACTATGATATTTCTGTCTTTGTTTTATTTACAATTAATGGAGTTGCCCGTGCGATTCACATGAAGGTTAAACAATTAAAATATAAAATAGATTCATATAACAAATATATTGAATTAGTTTGATATTACTATGTAATTATAAGAATACTTGAAATATTTTAAAAGTTACTCATTATTTGCTTCTTTATGTCATCAAATTCATTGAATTTTTGTTAACCAAAGAGTAAGTGAGATAGACTTCATGTAATCTAATAAATATAACTATAATATATAGACCTCCAATTAAATTTAAAAGATTAATTAATAACAATTTAATTTTAAATTGATAATAATTACCGAGCTTAATAAGATATAAAAACATTAATTACTAAATTGATAAATATAATTTAAATTTAATAGCAATCAATTAAATTAGTATAACCTTCTCTCTTCACATCGCTGTTCCATACAAATTGTGTTATCCTTTCGCTTCCTATTCCCATTCTATATAAATTATGTAACATTCATGCTCTTCATCCCAGCTGTCCATCTTCTAATAGTCCTCATCATCATCCAGGTGGCGATAAAAAATGGTGAGAAAAATTGTCATGTATACATATCTATTTTCTAAATCTTCTTCATTATACCAAAGTATATGATATGCTTAATCATAGAGTAATAAAGAAAATTAATGAGAAAATTTATTTCTAGAATCTTTAAGTCATTAAATCCATAATATTTTGGTTAATCAAAAAGTAAATAATATTTTTTTAACTAAAATACCCTTTTATTAACATTTATGTGTATTGAATTTTTCCTTAAACAAAGTAAACAATATCTATGATCAAAAGAAATAAAAAATTATGTGACTGGTAAAATACTTTGAACTTTTAAGTATATATTTTAAAATTAGAAAATAAGGTTGTGTAATAAGGATATCTTTTGAGGAAGAAAGTGTAATTTACTCTAAAAATAAAAACCAATTAAACAAAAAATAAGAATTAATTAAATATTTCTTTAGTAAATCTGCATAAAACTAAGTTGCCATACTACTGTATCTAATTTTAAGCTAATTACTTAATTTCTCTGTTCTTGTTGTTGTCGTTGTTGTTATTATTATTATTATTATTATTATTATAAACTTAAATGAATTAAAGATAACAATCAATTATATAAATCAAAAAGATACTTATAATTTCATTATGTAAACTATAAACTGATAAGTTTGGTATACTCAAACAACAAATGAAAGTCCAACAGTTGATTTATTGCACCATAGATAATATTTTTATTAGTTTCAAATTCAAATATTTTACAGGATAAAAATGTTGTATATGAGAATTGATTAACATAAATTGAGTAACTATAACATATTGAACAATTTTCTGAATAATAGCGTTTAAGAAGTATTTTGATAAATTAAGAAATGTAGATACTTAAACCAATAAAAAAACTAATTTATCAGAGAATTATTTAATTAATATAAGAATTAATAGTTAGCATCAATTTACTGCATGATACCGTACTTATGCCAATTAACATAGAATTCATTATATATATGCATTATTTGGCATCAGAAGCGCTAAACATGCCGTTGCACCCAATTAACCCAAATCCCATGACATACAAAATAAAACATTCTCATCTGAAGATAGAAATGAGATGGATATTTAATATTAAAGCTGAGTTGATCTAAAATAAAAGGTAACCATAACAAAAAGCACTACACCAAAAACCGTTACACCAAAAAACCTTACATCCAAAATACCATCACACAAAATAAGGATCAGGTCTGACAAATTCGAAGCAAAAAATGAACATAAGCACTTGAAAAAATAGTCTTCGATCTTAATTGCTTTGAGTTTATTGCTGGACATATCTCCATCAAATTGTTCAAAATCATCAGAATCTCTCTTAGAAGGTGAAGGTCAATTGGGGTAGAATATTTTTGGCTTGAGATAGTTCAAAACATTAAGTTCAAACTGGGAAGACATGCATATAAACTTTCTGCTTGCACACCAGACTGAGAATCATGGACCAAGGCAAAGGGCATTTTCTAAATTAAGTTCTAGTAAAATGCAACTATTAGGGCAGTAAAGTATGGTGACTGAAAAACGACAATAATTAACTCAGGAATAAACTAAAAAAGTTTAGTTCAGAATATTGAATTAAGGCCGACAAAAGTTATGTAAAATGAAATAACTTTGAAGCAATCAACAAATACAAACCAAACTGGACATCACAACAATCACATAATTTCAAAGTTTGAATTCAAACGTGTATAAGAAACTAAGCAGTTTATACATACAAAGAAGATAGACTAAGTTTAAATAAAAAAGGATTTAATACATACAAAGAACATAGCAGTCATGCTTACAAGAAACTATGAGGAATTCAAACTCAGACTAATGTCATAAATAACTGAGTGCATATAAGGCATTAGCTAATAAATCATTATTTCAGATTTATGAAGCATGCAGCACAGCAGTAGAGTACAAAAGTTAAAAAATAATGAATTCAGAGACAAAATGCAAAATCAAATCACATCATATTAAACTGAGAAAAAGGGTAATAAAAATAAAAGATGAGAAGTTTATAAACAATGACCATGACCATGACAGTGAACAATAAAATCCACTATCTGCCCTGAATAAATAAGAAATAACTTCCATTAGAACGCAGTAATCCCGAGATTTAATATGCAAAATCCAAACAATGTAGATATCAAATACAATATATATTTGTCATCTCTCATCCAGTTATACCTTAAACAGCAGTACCATGAAGAAGACAAAATCCTTGTATAACAGACAATGTGTAAAGGGCAAAATCGAACTTCACTACATTTTTGCGTATATGAATTAAGTTTCCTGCTTAAGATTCTTCGTAGATTTAATACGAAAACAATAATAATGCAGTTGTAGCATCCATATGCCTGATCACCAAAAGCAGAAAAAGAATCCATTCGAAACCAATTCAAAGAAAAAGAAGTTGCAACTATAAATAATCAAATCACTAAAAGCACCAGTAGCTGCAATAGACCATAATAGCAGCAAATGCAACTCTGCAATCTATAATTCATTTAGACTGACTTGCATAGAACACATATTACATTTGCACACGAACTACACAGAGCAAATACCCACACCACTGAACCCATGATACCTTGATCTTTGACACACATCTCAAGCACACTCAGGATAAGGATTGAAAACTCTATAGTTTGTCCCCCGCACCCAATTCACTTAATTTTCTGATTCTCGATCCCCACAGTCTCATAGCATTCAATTTACAGATAACATTATCAAGAGCATATGGAAATTTTGGACACTGCCCCTTTAACCAAAACCCAAGCCTTAATTTAACAATGAAGAACATATTAATGTGTGACATTTATTAACCCATTTAATTGTCATTGCATTTCTTCCTAATAAAATATGAGAGCACAAACAGACTAAATATATGGAAATAGGAGCATATACTTCAGAGCATTCGAAGACCCAATGGAGATATATCTATTTATCAATAAGCAAGCATACAAATTGACAAATGCAAATAATGATCCATTTTGACAAAGAAATCAACTGCAATATATCAGATTTGCCTATATAGGGATTTGGTTCAAACATAAAAGAAACAGTTGATACCTAAAGTCAAACATGAAAATAAATCCTAAGATGAGATGGTTTAAGATATAATTACTATTATGCATTTAACAACGTTCTCATAAGCCAGATATTTGGCCATTCCATTTTTGGTGAATATATTAAATAAGAATTCCATAATTTCATCAACAGCATCAGAGAAAATGCCCATAAACCATAAGAGCAGGAGTTAGGAAGTAATTATGAAGTTAGTCTTCAAGAACAACAAACAAAGCAATGCACGAAGTTCTTACCTCTTTCCCCAAAGATATCATTCTTTTGTTCTAGTTCAAATATATTAGCAAAAGTGAAATGGGTGCCAAGGGTAACAAACCATACCAGAGCACATCAGCAGCCCTGCCATTCACATAGTACATGCAAAAGAGTAACCCCAAGTAATATAAATCAATCACTTAACATATGAGCAACCTAGAAAAAACATGAAGCACCAGTTCTTATACTACCATATTACAACAGCATGACTAATGACAGCAATACGCAAACCAAAATATATTTCACCCATATATATGCAAAATGAGAAAATCTGGGAAAGATGGGAAAACATCACACCATACACCAAAACAATATCACATTCAAATGATCTCCAAGAATCACACCTTACATGCGTATCCATCTCCTTCCCTTAATAGATTCCCATTTTCAATATGAAGTACAATCCATTTTCTCTCATATTACTCTTTAAGACATTCATTTCAGTGAGTCCAAATATCTATTCAAGAAAATTCACGTAAATACCTAATAATAGTGATAAATAAACAAAAATGCTGCATCATACCTGAGAATAATTAAGACCCAAATAACTTGAACACATGACTCCCACAATCTATATAGAAACCTAGTCAACTTCTATAGAAAAGAAATAGTGTATGATATACAAAGTGCACAACCATATGATTGCTTACAATTATAGCAAATTGCAATTTATTAACTAAAAAGATAAAGGAATCATAACAGCCTAATTAGAATCTTTTGTATTTTATTTTTAAATAATCAGAGTAAAATAGTTCAGAATAAGAAATAAAGTGTAAATATTGTAACAAATATCAGAACAATAAGCAATTGATTAACTGATATTCACAGAAAAATGATTACAATGGAGAATTACAACCAATCAGAGTTATTAAAAGCATGGATTGTGCCACATTAAAGGATGGATTACTTGCATCAATATGTTGTGGTTTGCCACTGCAAAATGCTGAAAAGCATTGAAAAATATTAAATGATGTTGGCTTTTAGAACATGTGTATAGAAATAGCCAAAAGAAAAGCAACCTATGATCATTCATGTCGATTCAAAATACTACATAAACATATGAAAGGGTATTTTTATACACCTTTTATAACAATACATATTCAGAAAAAAAAAAATTATATTAAACCTCAAATGGATCTATTTCCATCTATAAACCTCTATACTTGGCATAACCTGCTAAAATTTCTTGGCCACTCTTCCTGATAGAGATCAATCCAGCTATAAATTGAATCGTAGATTTTGACAATAACAATTGAGCCATATGAATTTCAAAAATAATAATTTTCTCATATTTACAATTAATTGCAAAATATGAATTTGAAAATATAATTTTTAACCAAAGTACCAAACCAGTAGTAGTTAACCATTGTCAACCATAACATGTTACAGATAACAACACATGGTCATAAAGCAACCTCCATCAAAACAGAAAACAAAAAAGAAACATCATTAAAATGTCAAATACATCATACAAGCATAACTCCTCTTGAGGAAAATGTAAAACCCAACCAAAGTGAAGCCTCTACATGAAAATGATACGATACGGAAGTTTCATTCATGAACAACATAAAATGGCCAAAATAAATGACCAAAATCCAAGACCCAGTATGCATAAAGATATGGAAATATAAAATTGTATAACTATTAAGAACATCAAAGCCACAAATATAATAAATATCAAAACTGAAAAATGAAGTAGTCTAAAAAAGGTTCATTGCCTTGAATCATTATGTAGTATTTGATACCTGTAGGCACAATTTTTTCTCCCAATAATTACATACATAGGCTGAGGCTCAACCCCCGAAAGCCAAGTGAGGTGCATAATCTTTAGTCTCAAATAGATCAAAGCATAATCTCCTCATTTATCATCGCTAACTCATTTTTCAAAGTAATTGCAGCTCAACCTTGACATCACATTAAAAGAATATTTCACTGTGTTCATTAATACAAAATCCATCCTCATATTAGAACATTCTAGGTTTATGGGTTTCAACAAAATTCTAGACACAACCAAAATCCATCCTCACATTAAAATGTTCCGTGTATAATGCAAGCACAAGGCACCCCATATATGCTTATATACATGAAAAATGCTTTGAGATGCAGGAAGGTAGACAAACCTTGAAAAGAAATGATGAAAATATTCAATAGGAGCTATACAATGAACAAAGAGAGAAAGAGTCATATAGCCATGCCCACACCTTAAACCGACAGTCGCTGCGCCTATAACCACCGCCAGTTCTGCTGAGCTGCCACCCTCCACCCTAACACCAACATTGCGTGCACCCAGCTGATGGTGGCAGCATAGTTGAAGTCAAAGGTAAGAGGAGGACAAAGAGAAACACTGGATGGGAAGGGGGAATGGATAACTAAGAATAGCAAAAGGCAGAGAAATAGGATAGAAATAAACAAAAGCTTCTTATGAAAGCTTGTGCTGAAACTTCTCAAGTAGGTATAAGAATCATTTGTACCTAAAACGAAGGAAAAAAAATTAAATGAAAAAAGTATAACTGGCCATCAAGGGCGCCCAAAATTTTGGGTGGGATATGGGGAGAAGCAGAAGATGACAGCTGGACAAATCCACTACTCATAAGCTGTATTTTATAATATATAATAGATTAGACCAGTGGACAGAATTTGCTGCCTGTCACCAAGTGCTGCCTGGAATGCATGTTATAATGGAGGAACAAATTCTACAATCCTCATGCAATTATAAAGGAATTTCATTCTCATTTCCTTTTACCCTATTTTGTGGAGCAGAACCAAGATAGAGGCACCTGTCCTAAACTCTAGATCATTCCATTAATATCAAACTGGACAAGTTTATTAGAAAAAGTGAAAATTCTTCTGAAATTTGAAGATCGTGTAATTAAGTCATGCATAATGTGTGATAGTGTGATAAGAAATTGTAACTACATGGCTGGATACAAAATGAGAATTACATAGTCTCAAACAGGATGAGATAAAGGGTCTCTCTATATGTTCAGATGATGAACACATAGGTGTGGGAATTGCTGATTGTCCAAAGCGTTTTTCACAGCTCAAGTGAGGAGATAGAACTAAAACTTCGTGCAACATGACACCACATAGAATCAGAGACAAAAGAATCAACTTGACTGATACAGAGATAGAATTATCTGAAGTTAAAACAGCACAATAAAACAGAACTGCTTAAGAGATGCTGAGAACTTCGCACTGAATCAAAGCAAGTAAATACAGAAATCAACCAAACCCAAGGAATGTGCTATATGGTAGAATAGTAAATGAGGAGTTTGCTGATTAAACCAAAGCTAAAAAGCAACACTTGGCCTGCATCCTTTTCCTGTCTACTGCATCACCCTAAAAAATTTTTCATTTTCTCGTGTATTCTTTGTAGTTTCTACTGACTACTGAAGTTCAGTATTCTTAATAGCAACAAAACTTCACTTTATCTCAAGAAATATCTGCACAACTGAGTAACTTTTGAAAAAAGATAGAGTTAAAGCTCAAGCAAAGTACAAAGTTTTGTACACAAACTGAGCTACTATATTAATTCAACAGCATAATTTTTGAACTCTTTTGTTTGACATAGACTTCTATTTAACTGGCATAGATAGACCCAGCCATCATAGCCAGATAGCCTCAGCACCATCATCTTCATTCTCCCCACTCAACTCCTCCAGTGTTTTTCCCTTTGACTCTGGCACAAGAATGGTGAATATAAATCCAATTAAACTGATCACACCAAGTATAATGAAGGTGACCATCATGAACTTGGTAGGGTCGTTGTGTGCAGCATACGAGAACCAAAATGCTCCCACAATGGCTCCAGCCTTACCTGCAGCAGCAGAGATTCCATGACAAGTAGCCCTTAGCCTTGCTGGGAAAATCTCTGCAGGCACAACAAATGTGGTTGCATTTGGACCAAAATTGGAGAAGAAAGTGTTCAATGAGTACAACATAACAAACCAAATCCCGCTATTTTTCTTGGTCCAGTGTTTATAAGGTGAAGTAGCAAACATGAAGACAGAGATGCCAACGAAACCTATCAACTGGATTTTGACTCGGCCGATGTAATCAATAAAGGCCACTGTAAACCAGTACCCTGGCATACTGCATAGTGCTATAAATGTTTGTGCTCTTGCAATCCTATAAACCTCATGGATTGCATTCATTTCTTCCGCAGGAGCGACCCATCCGGTGGCCCTGAAAATGTCCTTGTGGTAAAGGTTCTGGCTGTAGACGCAAATGCCTGACAAGAAAGAAGTAATTGTGATTCCCACCAAGTACAGCCCATGGCGTTTGGCAAATTCCATGCTGAACAAACCATACTGTTGGCTTTGACTCTCAAGCAATGGCCGAGCTTCAGGAACAAAATTTAGAACCTTGTACATGTCTAAAGCAGCTTGTTTTGCATCATTGGCAACAAAGACTGTGTAACGAGCTGTCTCAGGCATCTTCAAATGCATGCAGTAAGCTAGAGCAGCTGGCACTGCACCAAACATCAAAATGATGCGCCAAACATAATCAAAGGCAGGCAGCACCAATGATGCTTTCGCGTCTTCTTGATAAGGAGGAACCTTGTAGCTGTGGTCAAATGCAGAAGAGACAATCAAGACAACTACCCCACCAGCCAAGATTCCAAATCCCTGCATAGCAAACACTGCAGCAATGAATGTCCCTCTTGTCCTTTTGTTTGCATACTCAGACACGATTGTAGGTGAAAGAGTGTAGTTGCCACCAATCGCAAAACTAAGCCAGAACCTGAAGAAACAAAGCGTGGCCATGACACCTTTTGCACTGGATCCAAAAGAGAGACCAGACCCGATGGAGCACACCACCATTAGCATGAGGGTTAATCCATAAACCTTTTTTCTTCCCAATTTGTCACCAAGCCAACCAAAGAAAAGCTGGCCTGCTAGAGTGCCACATAGCGGAACAAAAGTCACAGCTGTTTGCACATTATGAGGAAGAACACCAGGCTTTGGATTGCGTATGTCTGTGTAGTATATCCTCCCAAGCAACTTGGTGACAAGGGAAATGCAGAAGAGATCATAGGCATCAGTGAAGAAACCCATTCCAGCAATCACAATGGCAGTGAAGTGGTACCACTGTGTCTTGGCCACATCGAGTGCATTAAGCACTCCTAGTTCTCCTGCCATCTCGAAGTCTGCAACTTGATGTGCCCCAAGCAGCGATTATAAAGTTTCCTGCATAAGAAGAAAAATGATGTAAGTTTAAACTTTTAGTTATGCCGACCAGGCCTATACGCAATTCTTCTCTTTATTACTAGTTTTTCATGAGGAAGAACGAATGATACAAAGGAACTCCACAAACGATTCAGGGAAAAACAAAAATGAAAAAAAAAAAAAGGAAAACAAGTTCAAATTTGATACAATGCGACCACGACGGCGACGATAACAACAAAAACTCATCAGAAAATAATCGAGAAGAAAACCCAAATGAGAGGAAGAGAAATAGAGCTTGAACTTAGATAAATTGAAACCGAAGCGAGAGGGAGAAACGAACTTTGATCAGCAATGGCAGGTCAAAGAGAAAAGGGGAGGAAGCAGTGAGCTCAGCGGTCGGAGTTCCAGCAGAGAGTAGACAGCAGGAGCTATAGGGGTGGCAGCGAGAAAGTTGCTATTTAAAGGACACGTAAAATGAGTCCCGCAGGGTTTACCAAAAGAACAGTCAGGCTTGGACGATAAATAAAACCCAACCCAGTTAATTGAGATGGGCTCAGTTGGGCTTTCGACATCTTTTCCCTAACCTGAACTACTCTTAGATTGGGTCGGATAGTTAATTACCAAAGGTTGGCCCAAAAAAAAATCCAAAACAACATTACTTTTGAACCATCATTAAAAAGGAAGAAAAAATTTAACAAAAATAATAGATTGAATATTTATTTTAACCTTTAAAATTATATATATTCATAATTTTAATTTTTAAAATATTTATTTTAATCATTAAAATTAATTATTTAGTGATCCTAAATCACTAATTTCTTAATTTTAGAAAGAATCAAGATGAAAGAGTATTTGTTTCAATTATTTTTGACAAAAAATTAATTTTTTAACTATTAAAAAAATTACTTTTCACATAAATTATTTCTTTTAACTTTTAAAAAATTTTGAATATAAATTTAAAATAAATAATTTTTATAAAAGTAAATTAAATTAAACTCATCTTAACACACAACATATCATTTTAAAAACTAAATAAAACATTCATTTAAGAATTTAATTTATATTTAAATTTTTTAAAAAAATTAATTTAAATACGATTAAAATTTTTTGATACAAATATTCAATTATAAATTATTATATTAATAAAATTTTTTAATATAATTATCTATTATTTAAATAATTATATAAATAAAAATTTTTGAATAAATGATAATATAAAAAATTAAACTCTAGAATTAAATAAATTTATATTAAATTTTTTTAATTTTAATAAAATTTTAAATATAAATCAATTAACTCCATAAAAATAGGGTGAGGATATTAAACCTAGATTCAATTTCTGAAAAAAATCCAATTGAAAAGCGCTCGAAAAAGATTAATCCCTTCTCCAAAATATAAGAAGAGGATATCTTGAAAAATCAAAAAAAAAAAAATCATAAAATTTAATAAATAAAATTATTTTACTTTTAAAAATCCAAAACACACAATTTGAATAAAGTCAATTTCTATATTTTCCTTTTTCCAGAGACACTTTAACTCAATTGAAAACCAGAAATTACAGCACAGGAGTAACGCGGAAGAACGAGTAGCTCGGTGGTGCACAGAGTCGTGTGTTCGACTCTTCGGGGTCGATAAAGCCCCCTCTTCCCCTACCCATGACAAAAATGGAAAAAGAAAAGAAATCAGAGGAACTAGACATAAGCAGCAAAAAAGAAGAAATCAAATCAGAGTAGAGAACCACTGCCTGTGCATATGCCAATCCATCATCTGCGATCCATGCCCAAACTATCAGCCGCGACCTCGGAGTCTTCGCCTCACGAACCACATACGGGAGTCAGAGGAAAGCTGAGATCGCAAAACAGGACCTGCGGCCACTCACGCTTCGCGGCAGCGGCATTAGATGGAGGGATGGAGAAGGGATCGTGGAAGAAGAGATGGGCAGGAAGTCGCGGTGGCGGGAGCCTTCTTACCGTAACTTCCTTCCTGCGGATGGTCTGACGTGAAGGAAGGGAAGCAGGAATGGAGGACCCAGGCGTGAGCGACATGGAGGAATGAAGGATGAGCGAGCTGTGCGGCTGGGAGATGGAGTGGGACGAAGCGTTAGGCTGATACATTTAGGGTTTATCTCTGACTCCGTGACTACTGACTGACCTTTATCTTTTGCGTATAAAAAAAAGGCCATTCCCTGTTTTCCGCCTGCCATTTTATTTCCAATATTGCCACTATATTATTCTTCCCTTCTTTGCAACTCTTTGTGGTTAAAATAGTAAATGTATATAGGGTCGCCGACTCTGACGAGAAAACCCCTCTCTTCTTTGTTTTCCCAACGTCTTCGTTGCTCTCGAAGTTCTCCGCTCTCTTATGCTTCCCCTTCCAAAAAAACTTGCTGTGACGGGGTTGCTCCTTGCTATGCCTCAAGGGGAATGCTTTGCTATGCATGGTCCAAATGGCGCTGGGAAGACTTCTTTTATCAGTATGGTTAGTCATAATTGATTTTGTTCAAGTAATACATGTATGTTCAGTTTAGAAAATTTCTTCCATTTCTTTCCCCTCCGCAACCCCCCCAAAAAAAACAGAGAGCATGAAGAACGCAAATTAAAAAGAACGTTTCCTCCATAAGCCAGTGGGCTCCAAATCAACTTCGAGGTGGGCTGAATGGTGCACGCCATGGTCTCGGCAACATGGTTCTGAACACATGCATTGTCAACATGTACTTCCATGTGGGCAGCCCTTGGAATCCTGTTCCAAGTTGGATAAATTGCAGAAAAGGAAGCTATTGATTGCTATTGCGAGTTTGTGAAGAGTGCTCTCATGTTGTTTGAGAATATGCCTCAAAAAAGAAATTTGGCTCTTCTTTTTTTTTTTCCCAACTCCATGATGCATGGATATTCGGAGGATAGGCTTTTGTGTACGATTGTTGTTTATATGGCTCTTTCTTCTTCGTCTATGCTATATTTTGTCCTAAAATTCATGGTTGTTTTTCTATTGAATGATTGATTTTGCATGTAGTTTTGCAATTTTTAGTTTCATCATTTCTTGCCTTCAGCTTGTTATTTGATTTTATTTGTGGTGTGAATGGGATGCTTGAGGTTGAGATTCCATGTAATTATTGTTCAATATATTGTAACTGGAACGTATGATTGCTTAGTTGTTTGTTGCTGATAAATTCAAGATTGGAAAACAGTGTTACTGTGATTCTTTGAGGGGAGGGACCCCAATGCAGGTCTGCAAAGTCTAAGTTCTTTCGTAATGAAATAAGTAAGCCATTGGACAAAGGCTTAGTTACCCTCTTCATGGCATGTGACTCTGACATGGTTTGGGGAATGGGAATGTGGAAGAATGAACAACACAAGGTAACCTAAAAAACACCAATCCTTGTGGGGTTTTGAAGCAGGAAGCACTTCATTCTCAAGCCCCATCTAGTACCCAACTTCAACATAAAATGCCCATAATCCTGCATAGGTAGTCTAAAGAATTAAAAATTTCATGTTCAGTGTAACACTAGTGCGATGGTGCTGTTGGCGTTGGTTCTAATCATGGGTTGAAAAAGACATGTCATCTAAGTAATGTGTGAAATAGATTCTTGAAATGTTTTCATATGGAAGTTTGCTTTGCTTACATAATATATTTCAGGATAGAGTGGTAGTTTGCTTTGCTTATACAATGCTGCATCAGGGGGGAGGGGGCTACGGCCATTGGATAAGTGGTATACGAAACCTCACTTTATCTTTATCATTGAGGAACTTGTTTTTTTTTTTTTCATCTACTACATAACTTGCATCAATTATATGGCATGTTTTGCCCATGAATTTGGTTGATGCCTGTTTGCAACCATCTAGTAATCTCAAGTGATGGGGTACTGAATATCTTGTGTACCATCTTGTCAGTTGTCAAAAGCTTTTTACATTTAGTATAACAACAGAAGGTTATTCTAAATTAGTTTCACCTCTCTTCGGCTAATAGTTTCAATTTTTTATTTTTTGCTATTTTCTCTTGATATTCTTGACAGGATATATCAAAACCCTGTTATTATAATGGCCGCAACTAAAGCATTATAGACTTCTTTTCACGTTCTATCAAAATCTTCTTTGATTTGTCAATGCAGCTTGGAGCATAGTTATGATGTAGTATTCACCATTGTACCTTTGATTGTGCTGCAATTTCAGCGTGGCCTTCGCGAAATGTTGGTGTTCTATGTAAAATTCAATTGCATTGCACCAGATCAAATTGATCTTAATCTAGTTTGATGTAGATATTTATACTTCAATGCTACATAATGCGATACAAAATCTTATTTAGAACTGTGGAATGAAACATGGTCTACCTCGTCCCACATCAAGAATGGAACTTGCGATCACCTTGTGATCTGTTCATTACGTTGCTTTTGTTCTTTATTAGTATGTTTGGAATTATTAAAAACAAAAACTGATCAAATTTGTAAATCAAATATTGATTTCGAAATTTTAAAAAATACAAAATAATTTGATGTGGTAACTATTTGTTATTAAAAAGAAATTTTACAATAACATTGTTGGGTCACTTTTCGAACCTAGCAAATTAAATCATCAACAAAACGGTCTAAAAACGGTATTAAAACACTTTTAAGCGAATTACTAGGCCTCTTGTTCGGGTCCAACAAAATGATGTAAAAAACCGGGTTGGTTTTTTGTCAGAGGGAAAAATAAATTGCTTAACATTAGTTTAAAAAAAATTCACAATAAATACTATTAAGTTTCGATTTTGAGCCCAGCGAATTAAATTGCCAGTAAAACAGTATTAACAGCAAAACATTAATTTACTTATGTTTGTTTTGAGAAAATATTGATTATACACTAGTATTAGGCCTCTTGTAATGGGCCTTCCAAATGAATCATAAAAACAAATACTGTCAAAAGAAAGCTCAAGATAACACATTTTATCAAGCCTAGACTTTCATAACTTAAATGTAAATATGATTCGTGCAGCATTATGTTGTCATTTAATCCATATAGTTGACCCACCCACTGGGATAAGATTTAGTTATTGTGTTGTTGATAACACTTTTTATCATAAGTGCAAAAAAAAAAAGTAAATATTCATTTTAGTTCCTGAAACTATATGACTGAGTCATTTTGTTCCTTTTAATTTATAAATTAAATTTTTAGTCACTAAAGTTGCAAAACATGAGTCACATTAGCCACTAACTCCATTTCCATAACTGCACCCTCACATTTTCATTGATGCATCACATTATATATGTCACATGGTAGTTATAGGCTGGCATCCTACTTGGCTTCGAAGGTGGCATGGTTGACAATAGATTCAAATTGGTCCCTGAATGTAATATTTGGACTTTAATTAGCATTTGTACCTTGAATCTTAGGCTTCGGGATGAGGTAGGCAGAGTTTTGCATCTTTTTGGGATGTTCTGATGTTTGAAAGGCGTGCCATAACACCCCATCTAGTGCCATGGCACTAGGCACAAGACAGCAATGCCTGATTTTGTGTTAAAACATGAATATGAGGGGTTTTACCCCATTTTCACCCCAAACCTTCATCCCTTTCACCCATTTTGGTCCTCTCCCCTCCACATCTCTTTCTATCATCATTCTCCTCATTCTATACCCAAAGCACCCACCGTTCCTTCATACATCCTTCATCTCTTTCTTCCATCCATCTTCAAGCTTTCATTGTTGGTAGTGGTGGTGTTGAAGATGCTTCTAGGAAGAAGCTCCAACATTCTTCTTGCTCCCTTTCTTCCTTTTGATCCCATAATTACTCTTTAAACTTAAATCTCCCTCTAAAGCAAAGCTTTATGCATGTTCCTCTTTCTTATGGATTATGGAAATGTTGTAGGAACCTAAGGTTTCGAAAAATTGGGGGTTTTAATGTTTGAGAGTAGTTTGGGGAAATTCTTAGGTTCATTAACTAATATTTAATTATTTTGTCATGTTTATGATGTTAGATATCATCAAGGAACCTTTTTTTGTCTCCGTGGCTTTGGAAAGTTGAACTCTCACCTCTTGGGTTTTGTGTAGCGAGTGGATAATATATCTATAGTTGTTTACTTTATATATGCTTATGTATTTATGTATAAATGCCTAAAACTAGCTACAAACATGGTTTTAAATATTTGCTAAATGTTGGGTTTTTCTAAGTTTATGATTCGTGTATTTGAGTTTCAAAGAATTTATCATGTGCTTGTTTTTGAAACTAATGCATGGGACAAACTTTATTAAGTGATGTTTTTATTTGTGGATTCACGGCCCATAGATTGATCATAGAGTTATGTAGACTAAGAAGAATCTAGATATATAATTGAGACAATGAAATAAACACCTTAGTTCTTAATTGTCTAGGAATAGAGATTGGGGATTTCGCGGGGCTTTGTAAGAGGATTTACAAATCGGTAATGTCTTTAGTTTTAAGATTCAAGTTAGTTCTAAAATCTAAGGAGGATTGGCACACTAGAGGAATCAAGTATCAATTAGATTAGGAATCCCTATCCATCAATTGATTTGATAGATATTCATTAGATTTAGGAGCTTAATCAATTACACGATCAACTAGGTAAAATTGAACCCCCTAGTGCTCTTTTCTTTGATATCTTCCATTCATATTTTGTGTTTTTATTTTATTTGATTTTCTATTATTGTGATCTTCTAAGATTTTATTTTGCCAATTGCAATACTTTTTTCTGTTTATAATGTCTAAATAGTTTTCTGAGTTAGGAAATTGGTAGTTGATTGAATCAATCAATATAGGAACGATACTTTACTTATACTTTATTACTTGTGTGACTTTGTATACTTGTCAATCGCAATATCGGCCTCGTCCATGTAATGATACTTCTAGTTAGTTAAGATTGAAGTCATATTCCAGCCTTGTTCATTAATGAGAATAGGAATAACCTCAGACAAATGGTGTTAGGGATCAGTCCCCTGTGCTTCATAGTGTCATTAAATTGTAGAAAGTTCAAAATATGCATGTTAGAATCTTGTGATGGAAAACCTCCGAATTGCTTCTATTGTACCAATTGAAGTAAAGTTGCCTTGAGCTCAAAGTTATTCACTTGAATAGGAAGCCATACTATGCTCGAACTACATTCACCCACAAATAGGCACATGTAATCTCTCATATTGCTCCTTTGTAGATTATTCTCAACATTCATCATTGTAGTTGATTCTGTTATTTGTGACAACCGAATGATTTTCCTTTATTTCCTTGAAGTCCTTTCAATCTTAAGACCAAGAGTGAAAGAATCCATGGAATAAGATCTAGACATACATATGAAATTTAAAGAAAATTAGAAAAATTAGTATGCAAATAGAGAATGAAAAAGAAGAAAATAAATGCCTAAATTAGTTTTCATTTTCACTATTTGCAATATTGATTAAAATTCAATTCCCGACGACAGCGCCAAAAACTTAACTAGAGATTTCTCTTCTTTAACCCATTTCACTAGCAAATGCACTAGGCCGATTAAGTAATAAAGAGTGAGTAGAATATCATTTTCATGAGAATTGAATTGACCAATTACTATGATTACCAATTAGAACCTATTTATGCTAATTGAAAGTAATATGAGAGTGATTGAAGACAATAAATAAGTAAAAAAAAAAAGGCAATTAATTGCAATTAAGGGTTTAAGAATTCAATAGAGAAGCACGCTATCTAGCTCCTGATGGATATTGACTTTTTGGAATTTATGTGAATATCTATTTAACTGAAGGACAAGAATCCTAAAATGGCTAGTAGCAGATTCCTATCATATATTAATCCTATTCTAAACCTTAAAAGGCAATGGACTTCTAAGATATTGAATTTTAAGGCAAGAGAAATTAATATTCTATAATTTCCCTTTAATTAATATTCCTCATAGTTTACACAACTCTAGATTCATTCTTATGGGTGATCAAGCTAAGGAAAGCATTTAGAATAGAAATAAAAACTCAATATAAATAGATAAGATTCAAATAACCGAAGTAAAAGTCAATACATCATAATTCACATAGGCTAAATTTTAGCCTTAGCATACAAGAGTTTTAGTCACTCATAGATGTAATACTTGTACTCAATAGAGAAACAAATATTATAAACATAAGAAAAGATATGAGATGAGAAAAGATATGCTCAATGATGTGGTCAATCTCCTCTTCAAGCTTCCACTTCCTTGTACTTTCCAAAACAAGGATTCAAAGTCTGATAGTGTGTTGTGTGTCTACAACTTTGGAACTGATTGAGTCCCCTCTTAGCCTCTAATATCCTCTATTTAAATAAAAAATTAGGGTTAAGGGGATGATCTTGATGTGATGCACAATCTAGGGTGAGTATAATAGGTTCAATTAACTCCTAATTGTATTACAATTATGATAGAGAAGTCCAATTCACATTCTAGTGCAGGCACATATCCAAATTGTCAAATTACAAGCTCTATGGTGATCTCTATGATTGAAAATAGCATTTCTTTGTGAAATATAAAGTTGTAGAGAATTGAATTAGCTTTCAAACATTACAAGAACCACATTAATTTAACTTTTTTAACTCGAGATATTGGCAAAATACTAGGCGAAGGTTAGGTTGAACAACATCTAGATAGATTTGCTTTTTAATCTTGTAACTAATTTTCCTCTAAAATCCTTTTGAATTAAAATTTGTTGTCAATAGCAAAATTGAAAATCCTCTTCTTATCTTTCTAGATCACATCCAAATTCGATCTACAAAGAGAGATACAAATTTTTCTTCATCAGTACTTTTCCCGAAATCCTCTAGATTTGGCTCCAAGAGAATTTAATTAATGCCATAAATTTCTTTCATTGTAAATTAAGCTAAAATTAGCCGTAAAACCTATAAAACAACTAAATATTCACCAAATAAGCATGAATTGCTTAATAACCATAATAAATTGAATTGTTATATGATTTTAGCTAAAAACTCAATAAATGTATACAAAATAAGCTCAAATCTATATAAAATTGTAGCAAAAATGAGTTTCTTTTCACCTTCATCAGTGGCTTAGACACTCGTCTCTAGTGAGATGAGGACAACTAGCAGGCACTATAAGCCAAGTTTACAAATATGAAGGATTGGATGTGTTAGCATTGTGGATATTCTAGACCAAATCCATCCTAGATCTTTTTCATTGTGCTTATTTGGTTTCCTTTTGTCATTTGTATTTCTCAATCTATTGGATGTTTTCTTTTTATGGATGACTGTACTCAACATACTTGGGATATTCTATATCCCTATTGTATTTTACTTTCACTAGTTTTATCCTGCTATTTTATGCTTTCATTGGTTAATTTTATTTGAGTTCTCCCTTACTAATAGATTGCTTATGGTATGAGGATATTACCACGTTTTAAGTTAGGGGTGTTATACCCTACAGGTTCCTCATTTTATTATTTTTCTTTTTGTGTTTAAATATTTTCTTTTCTCATTCACTTTTCATTCCATGTGCATTTTTTTTTAATTTTTGGTTTAATTTTTGAATTCTATCTCCTTTAGTTTTCTTTTTATTTTTCTTTTATTTTTGTGTTATGTTCCTTTTTATTTTTATTTTTGTTTCACATATTAGTATTCAGTCAGTTTAAGTGCCTTCCTAAATTTCCTCGTCTTTATAGGGAATGTAAACAACTGTTGGCTACACAAAAAGAGTTTTTATTTCCTTTTTCTTTTTATTTATTTATTTTATTTTTCCTTTATATTTTCTTTTATTACATCATCACATATTTAGGTTGCATATCATCTATATCAATCTAAGCATGTAAATTTTTTGAGAAATTGGAAGAATAAAACTTTGTGTGTGTGGATTGAGTAGAAAAACCAAGAAAGCTAGAGTTATGTGATGGTTAATTTGGAATATAGGTTCATGATAGTCATGCATATTTAGCTAGGGCAATTGACCTCACATTTGCAATGTTGAGTGTGACCTTTGGCTGAGTTTCATGAATGCTTCGGAAAACCTATGTGAGTTTAGGAAGTTGTTAGATGCCCCATCAATTCGTAGAATAATTTTGCTATTCCTTATTGAGGTGAATTCTAATGTGCACTTAGAAGGAGATGATCTTGGCCTTTTTTATCATGGTTTTAGACCCACCATTTTTCATCATATCCTTTTAACCTCTTTTTGAGCCTTTTTACCAAACTTTCCATCATTGGCCCATGTCTCACCCAGCCATTAGCCTACACTAATCTACCCTTTCATCATTTTGAGAGGATTGACATGAAAATGAAAAAATTCATTTTAGGATTGAAAATACAAACATGTCAAAAGGATAGAAAAAAAAAAGAAAAAAAAAGAGAAAATTAGCATCAAATGAATTCTGCCCAAGTTATGTAAAGAAAATGAGTTTGGCATAGAAACAAAAAAGAAGAAGAAAAGGAAATAGAAAAAATTGTGAATTACAAAATCCAAAATGAAAAGAAAAGAAGATGGTAGTAGTGGTACAAGAAAAAAGGCCCGTCCTTTAACATGACATGACATCTCAATTAAATCCTTTTGAGTTTTGATTTTCCTTATCATGATTCTCTCATAATTTGTATATCCCTTATACATGTTCTTTCATTTAGCCATTTTCCCTTAGCCACATTACAAGGCTAAAAAACCCTTTGATCCTTCAACTTTGAGCACTACATTAGTGTAGCTAAGGGTACATAGTAGAATTGCATATGGGTTTTGGGACGCTTGCTTATTGTCATCATCATCATTGCTGCATATGTCATGGGGTTGATAACAATTGTTTGGCATGAATAGTCTCATCTGAGTAATTATTTGATTCATGACATGGGTCATTAGATGATGCTTTGGTGTAAATTTTTGGTTTTTGCCAAATAAGTGCACTTGATTGAACTGTTAAATGCCTTGAACTCTAATGTTTATGCATGATGATTTATATTGAAGTTCTTCCTAAGGAACACCACTCATTACTTGATTTTGTGAAACTAACACCCCTTGGTTCAAATTAGATTGCTTAAGGACAAGTAATGTTTTAATCAGGGTTGTGATAAGTGTAAAATATACCCTTATTTATTGCTAAATTTGATATAGATTTATGCTTAATTAATTTGAAGAGATTTTGGCTAAATTTATATGATAATTAAACTTTTGTAGTTATTGAGCATCTAAAGTTTCTTTGGTGAATATTTATTGATTTTGTAGGTTTTATAACTGATTTTGCTCAATTATTGCACGGAAAGAATTTATGACTATTATTTAGACTATTTAGACTAAATTTGAGTTATTTTAGGAAAGTACTAATGAAGAAAAGTCCGTATCTCTATTCATAGAGGTCAGATTGAGATGATTCAAGATGTGTCTAAAAGCTTAAGAGGACATCTCCAATTGCTGTTGACTACAAGTTCAAGTTCTAAAAAATTGCTAGTGAAAATTGAGTTGCAATATTGAGAAGCAAATTTATCCAGATCTTGTCCCGCTCGACCATTGTTCAATAGTTTGTCAATATCTCGAGTTACAAAATGCCAATTAAAAGTGATTCTTGCAATGTTTAGAATGTTAACAAAAGGATCTACAACTATTATTTCTAACTCGAAAGGCTAATTCCAACCTTAGATAGTGCTACAGAATTTACAAATTGATGGTCCAAATTTAATCTTGCACGAAAATGTGAATTAGGCTTCTTTAGCCTAATTAAGATACAAGCAAGACTTAATTGGATCTCTTCCATACATCTTCAACTGTGCCCTCATAAACACTTGTGCCTCTAGGAGATAACAACACATAACAAATCCTTATGTTGGAGAGATTGGAGCTAGAGCTTTCCTAGAGCTTGGAAGAAAAGAAGATTCAACTCCTTACAACATATCCTTCTTTACTTATTTTTACTCTCATGTTTATGATATTTGTTTCTTCATTGATTATGATATTGTATCCATGAGTGGCTAACTCTCTTTGTGAATGATGATGAACTAACTTTTTCTTGGATTTATTTGAATCTTATTTATTTCAATTAAGTTTTTATTTTAATAGTTAATGCTTTCCTTAACCTGATCCACCATGGGGATAATTCTAGAGTTGTGTAGACTAAGAGAGATCTAAGTACATTTTTGGAAAATAGAATAACAATCGTTATCTGCCTGTTTATCTATGAGTAGTGTGGAGTAATCATGGGATATCAATTAAAGGGGAATCATAGATTGTTAATGCCTCTTGCCTTAGAATTCAATGTCTTAGAAGTCTGATTGTCTTTAAGGTGTTGGGATAGGATTAATATGCAAGAAAGATCTAGTACTCATCAGGATAGGATCCCTTCCCTTCAATTAAATAAATAGATTTAATTAAACTCCAAAGAGTTAACACCCATCAAGATCTAGGTGAAATCGAATCCCTAGTATTTATCTTCATTAAATTTCTACACTAATCTTTCTTTTAATTGCCAATCATTTATTGTGTTTAATTTCTCTCTCAAAATCTTTTGGTTTGCTAGATAGTTCTAATAATTGCTGCAGTTGGTTTAATCAATCCTAATGAGAACGATATTCTACTCACTACTCTATTACTTGATTGGCTTGATGCACTTGCTAGTAAATTGGGTTAAGGAGCAGAAAATGCCCTATCAATTGCTAAGTTCTAATTTTATTTTTTTTATGGGAAGAAGTAAACATTATTATGGCTATTAATAATTTGCAAACAAATTGTAAGATAACTGTTATAAGACTAATGTACCAAGGGTGTATTGGGTTTATGTATGCACCTTTCCCTGTGCATCATTAGAGTCCCAAATCCAATCTTGTTTTCAAATGACCAATTTTTCAAAGTAATTGGTTTTTCTTATTTTTTTTCACAAATAAAAATTGATGGTAACTCCATTAAATTAATTTTCAACAATTTTTTGTTGCCTCTTGTCGCGGTGTCTCCAAGTATGTTGTGATAGCTATGATGTAATATTTGTAATTTTTAACTATTTATAACTCAAGATATGTCCAAAATATAGAAATAGTATAAAAATTCCAATAATTCTTAAATATTTATAACTCAAGATGTGTATTATTACTATTAGTCGCAAAATCAGCTACTAAAATTTTTAGAGGCCGATTTTTTGTGTAAAAATCATCTCCCTAACTCTCTATATCAATTACTAAATCTATCACTATTTTTTAAGTATAACGACCAAAAAATTTTGGTCACTAATTCGGTCGCTATTCCGCTATATTCTAGTAGTGGTTGAAAAATATAACTAAGCTCAATTGGAGCCAAACTCATAAAATGGGTTAAATATTGATCAATTAAATACAAAAGGGACCCAAAAGATTAAATATAATTGCTAATTAATATATCAAAATCTCTTTTATCTGGAGTAATGAGCTAAATGGTTAATTGGATCTAACCATATTGCGCTACCAACCACGGCTTAAAGAAGGCTCATGTAATGAAAAACAACAGTTTTAGGACTCAGGATATGAGTCAAGGATGCCAGTTATGGCATGATGGCACTCCAAAGCAGTTGAAGACTACTAAGTTAATAATGGAATGACAGTTCAAAGCGATTATATCCAAGGAGAGAGTATCCTAGGAGGAAGAACATGGAAAACAGTTAAGCAATAGTAACTAGGGAGAACTAGATTTAGATCCACGTATTGTGCGGGCATAGAAATAAATATGCTTTTTGTTAGAAAAAGAGATAAGTAATATTAATTGGACTAATATAGAAATAATTTAGTAGATTTTGTCTTAATGATTTGAACTTGAATAACTACGTAATGGAAGGAAAATATTCTTTATTTAGAATTAGGTAATAGTTTGGTAATATAAGTAAAACAAAGCTATTTATTTGTTATGGTAATTTTGAACACAATGAAACTATATACATGTATGATATTCAGACGAGTTTTATCTTTTTGACGTCATTTTTGTCTTTACTTTTGATTTAAAATTAGATAATGTGTGTTTTATTTCCATTAATACCTTTTTTGTTCCTTTATAAATGCAATTTTCATACGAAAATATTGTGTCTTATATTTGCTTGTGATACTTTTTCCTTGACATTTATATAGATATAGACTCCTCATCTGATGATATCATTATCGGTGAATTTGTTTCCTAAATCTTGTAAGAAATAAATATTAAGAGTTAAAAGTTGGTTTACTTTACATAAAAGCAATCATATGTTTTCTATGTTTTTCCTTGATTTTGTTATTTTAGAATAACAAAAAGAGGTTAGAGTTCGAAGTTTTGTTTAGAACAAAAGTTATTATGACGGTGTAGTTCTTTCAGATTGTGATTGTTTATCTTTATTTGGCATATAAGTGTACAATGACAAAGATTTTATAATATTGATGGTATGTCAGAGTTAATTCATGTGATATTTTATATTTATTTAGGGTTGTAATTTTATTAATTTGTGATGTTCTATAGATTTATTTTTGCCTTGTTTGATAGTGAGATAATTAAAAGGATAATAAGGTTAAAAGGGATATGTTAAACAGTTGATTTACGGTTGGTAGGAGGTTGATATTTTTGTAAAATTATTTTCTAATATTTAAAATAAGTATTTTATTGGAGTTTTTTTTTTTTGTTTATTGAAGAATCATTAAAGACTAAAATTTGAAAAATATTATCTTTGAATAATTTTTAGTAAAGAGTTAATTGTATATAATTAATTTAAAGTATATATAATCAATTGTGTTAATATTGGTGGCTTAGTGCATCTTGCCATAATTAAGTAGCGGGATGCTAAAGGTTGAGATAGTTGAATGACAACTTGCATAACAAAATGACATGACAATATTATAAAACGGGAGATATATAAAGTATTAACGCTACAACTTGCGCTTTACTTATTCGTGATTTTATATAGACTAATTTTTTTTCATATTTGGTTGTGAGACTATTAAAAGGATAATGTTAAACAACTGATTAACTGTTAATAGGAGGTTGATATTTTTGTAAAATATTATTTTTTTAATATTAAAAAAATAAAATTTTAATTATTTTTTGTTTATTGAAGAATCATTGGAAATTAGAAATTTGAAATTTGAAAATATTAACCTTGAATAATTTTGAGTAAGGAGTTAATGATATATAATTAGCTTAAAGTATAAATAATTAATTGTGTTAATATTGGTAGCTTAGTACATCTTATCATGATTAAGCAATGGGAGCTGAAGATTAGTATGGTTAAGTAATAACTTATATAATAAGATGACATGGTAGTACTATAAGATGAGAAATAAATGAAATGTCAATATCACAACTTATACTTCTTTAATTAGAGTACGAAACTTGATTTAAGAATTCAGATAATAAGGATGTAAAAAAATAAGCTTAATTTTTTTTTTTGGTCTAATATGGTTTGGTTCTATCTAGTTCGGTCCGGTCCGGTTTAGATTGATTCGGTCCAGTCTGGTTTGGTTCGGTCCGGTCCAGTTTGGTCTAGTTTGACCCGATTCAATCTAGTCTGGCTTAGTCTGGTCCAGTCCGATCCGGTCTAGTTTGGTCCAATTCGGTTCGATCTGGTCTGCTTTTGTTCCATTAGGTTTGGTCTGGTCCAGTTTAGTTTGATTCAATTTGGTTTGATTTGGTTCAGTTTGGTCCAGTCCAGCTTGGTTTGGTTCGATTTGATTCGATCTCGTTTGGTCCGGTTCAATTTGATTTGATCCAATTTGGTTTTGTTTGATCCAGTCCGGTCAGGTCTAGTTTGGTTCGGTTTGATTCTTTCTAGTCTAATCCAATGCTTCAATCCGACTACTCTAGTTCAGATCAATCCTATTTAGTCCGGTTTGGTCTAGTTTTCTATGAGAATATGTTGCTTTATAAGATTAAAAGGATTTCATGAGAATATAAAATTTTTAATAAGAAGCTGACATAGCAATATTATAAAGCATTTAAGTGTCAATTTTTTAGTAGGCCACAACTTCAGTCTCAAAATTAATATATTATAAATAGATGTTGCTGACCATGAGAAACATATGATGGGAATGAATTAGATAAGAGTAGTGAGCGGGTTTTATCTTAATAATTGTCCAATTTTGTACAAGCATATATAGCGTATAGGGCATAACTTGTAAAAAAATGCACGATCATCAGTATACAACCTGATTACAAGATTTACTAGTTTCTTGCTTTTTCAGTTTACTTTTAGCCCTTTACTTTCTGCCTTTACCACTTTATGCTTATTTCATGCTTAAGTCCTCTGTGTTTTCTAGTTATTTTTAGTTAGCAAACTTAGTTTCCATTAAGGAATCCTCTCAGATAGCTTCCAGAAACTATGTGGAGTAGTTTGGGGATCCATCAATTGAGAGACGGAGTCCTTTCCTCAATAAGAAAACGTGAGATCGATAGTGCTTTGCACTAATCGAGGCTATCAACTAGCTTTGGAACTATTTCTTAGCATGCCTCAATCGACTAATCAACCGGCTAGCTAAAATTTGAGCAAAACAAATGTTGATAGGCCTAATACATACAATTTGTGTGCAAAGTGTACCAAATGTGTGCAAGAATTTCTCTACAAAAGACTTGTTTTGGAAAATCGCCAGCCTGAAGACTTGGAAATAAACGCAAGAAGCCAAGAAGGTGGCTTGGAAGGTTTGAGGAAATTAAAGGAGAAAGCACTTTTGCTAGTATGCAGCACAAAGTATATTAATTTCTTTCCAAGGATGACTAAGGAGCTTTATTGATTTAAAGTTGAAGGAAACCATTGGGCATGAAAATTGTTCTTGCAGAAAAGCTACCAATAATGTGGCTTTTTTTAATATCAACTTATCCTGCAAGATCCAAAACAATCATTCACTCTCTTTCTATGTTATTAATTAACGATATCTTTAGTGGAAAATCCCTACCTAAACTTTAGCATTTTCCCCTACGAGGTTTGCCGCCCCTTGCTACTTTAAATTATCTCAGTTGACCAATAGAACTGTATTTTTCTGAGAAATAAAGATTGGCCAATGAGCTATAGCTCAATTAGAGCCACCTCCCCCAGTCAGACTGCGGGATTGATGGGTTTAGTTATGCTTTTGAACAAAATAGAATGGAGCGAGGAACAGGTCAAGTTTCAAAAATTAACAAAGCAAAGTTTTCAAACCATTAGTTCATCGAACTCTTGCACAAGGAGAATGTACTACTAAAAAAGTACAGCGAAGAAGAAACAATCTAAAATAGTGGACAGAACCCATCCCTCCCCCCCCCCCCCCAAACAAAAAAAAAAAAAGAAAAAAGTAAAATAGGGGACACAAACAATAATTATACACTGTTTTTATCTCAGAAAATTGCGAAAAATGCCCATCCTTTGCATTGTTGGAACACACTTCTAAATGACAACAAATTTTCTTTTTCTTTTTCTTTTTTTAAACCAAAACGTTACTTTTAGGTGATAAACTTTTTGACTTCACTCTCATCACCATCATTATTTATTTTTCTTTCTTGATCTACTTGTTGTTTAATAAAAGAAAGGGTAAGGGAAGCTTCTTTCTGATGAAGGACGGCATGAATAGAATTATCACACTTAATTTATCCTCGCTACTGAGGTTAATACTCATGATCGCTATATATACTTGCTCTTGAAGGTTAATTAATAGACAACTACAAATTTACAATTAATCAAGCAATCAATTAATGGCAATGGCTTGGAACATGGTTAGAGATAGAATTATATCGCTGGGGGCGACTGAGGAGAATGGTGAATGGTTGAAGGATATCAGAGGGAACCTGGCTATGGTAGCCACTGTCATTGCAACTATGACCTTTCAAATTGGTCTGAATCCGCCTGGTGGCGTTGTCCAAAATGGGGACGACGGAGTTGTTAATTGTCCAACTCCAACACCAAACGGTCATACTCAAGCATGTCCCGGACAATCTGTTTATGCTGCTGTGGACGGAGCTAAATATTCTGCATTCCTCTGGTCCAACACCATCTCTTTTGTGTTATCTGTCATTGCTTGTATATGGTTTATAAGTGGGGCTCCTCTGAATCGTGGATTTCCTACGATGTTCGTGGCAATATCCATGTGCCTCTCTCTTAGTCTCCTTGCACTAACCTACGCGTTTGGTATTCTCATGGTCAACCCACATGTCGGTATTTACAGACATACAGACAGCAGCTTCATAATTTTCATTGCTTTGTTTGCAGTTCTGGGGATTTTGTTTCTGTTGCGCTTTCTTGTAATGTTTCTGGCGATGTGCGTGAAAGAAAGTAACGGGTCAAGAAATTCAAATGGTCAGACCCAAGCAAATAGCGGCACCTAGAACTTCCTTCTTCTTTGACATTATATATATTAATTGTCGTCCAATATTAACAAGTAATGGGTTTAAGACTCTGGTTAGTTTTTGCCAGGCTATAGGCTTGTTGGGGCGGTTTATTGTGTCTCTGTACAAAGTTGTCCTTGAGTGTGCCGCTTCATATTTGGTGTAATAAGAGTTGCAACTTCATCGTTGTTTCATGTTATTGTCCTGCATATGATCAAGTATAAGCCTGTCTGTTATTAATTATGTAATGAAATATGATTTAGAGTGCATTTGTTGCGTCTTTTAAAATAAGTGATTTTGAAACTTAAATATATAATTAAAAAAATTAAAAATTAATTTTTTTTAAAAATTACTCTTCTCAATTTTTATAAAAAAAAAATTGAAAATATATTTTTTTGAAAATCTAATTATTTTTTAAAAAATTTTCAAACCTTCAAAAACAGATTTTTTTTTTTAAAATGGAAAAAGTGATTTTTTTCTTAAAAAATCTTAAAGAAATGGACCCTTAATTTTCACGTATTTGCATTTTGAATCAATATCTGATGAATCAATATCACAGCAATGCAAAAAGTTGATTCAACTAGAACGATCAAACTGTGTCGAATGGTAAGACTTGTAGCATATTTAATCTTAGATAGCTTTTATATGATTAATGTTTGGTAAGTTACATCACGGCGGTTGTTATGCCAGCTAAAGTTCTCATTTATTTGCAACTTCAAACATGATTGCTTTATTTCCAGGGCCGTTTTAACATGGGGCAAAAAAAAAAAAAGTGACCATGATGGAGAGCTCCAAAAATTCACAAACTTGACCCCGCTTCCTACTCTTTTGAATTGCATGAGAAAACAAAACTTTCAAAATTTAATCTTAACCCCCTGCCCCAAATCCCAGTCTCTCATCGGAGTCCTAGCCTGAGATTTTCCCTTCTCTTCACCTCCAGGTACCTCCAAATTTCCATTTTCACTCATCCGCAGTGGTGGAATCTTGCTCATGTTTGTTTTTATTTTTCTTAATTCGAGTTGGATCCGAATCCTCTTGGTGTTGGCATATCTTGTCGACGATTGTGGACCCGGGAGCGGAAGCTGCGACGTCGTCGACTCGTCGAAGGTTCCACCTTTTGTCATCGGGGAAGGCGAGGGTCTGGTGCCCCTCGGTAGGTTCGAAAGTTGCAACCTGTTTTGGTGGTTGTGTTTGTTGTGTGGGGTTGTTGATTCTCTGCATGCGTGGTTTTTTGGATTGGTTCTAGTTGTTGAATTTGTGATGTATTTTTAAGGTGAGGCTGTGAATAGTGTGTATGAAATTAAAGTTCTTCTGGTTCTTTGGATTAGTTTCACTGTGAATAGAGTGTTGAAATTTTGCATGCTTGTTGTTTGTCTCGGAGTACTCTAGTTATACCCTTTGTTCCTGAGTTTTGTGTAATCAGCAGTGCTGTTGATGACATTGGATAAATTATACCACAAGACCCCTGGAGTCCGAGAAATTATACCTACATCCTTTGCTTTGTTTTTGTCAGATTGAAATGGTTTAATGACCCTGCATAAAGTCGGTGAGGTAGGTGTATATTTTGAAGATTTGAAGGGAATTTGGATGAACATGTAGATTGTTGAGTTTGAACCAAATTCCAAATTGAAGATTATTATTGATAGCTTCCCATTTTGAAATATTCAAATTTTAAATGTAATTATCATCAAATTATTTGATAGATATGAGAAATATATGAGAGAGATTTGTTAGATAAATTAAGAAATTAGGGAGTTATTAATAATTAAGATTGTGCTGGAATTCCTTGATTGCTATGTAAATTGTTGACGATCATAAATACTTATATTGGGAATTGTTCTATATATGAGAAGGGAGTAAAATTGAGAGGTTAAAGATGGAAGGTGTTGATGATGAGGGAAGTGAGAAGATTATCGTGAGGTTGATATCTTCGTAGCAAGGTGGAGGTCAAGCGGTGTGCTCCATGAGTAATAATAATACAAGTGAAGAGAGCTTATATCGAAAGTCTTCCTAACAATGTTTAGATCAAATAGTGTGTTTCGTGAATAAGGCAGTGTAATTATTTTGTTTGAGTAAGAAAAAGATTATTTTGTGTGATTGAGTGTATTTGAGCTTTGTTCAAAAGAGATTTTTCAAGATTGGTAACTTTAAGTTTTGATTAAATTCAGTAGATTAATTGGTAAAGTCATGGTCGTAGGTAGTAAATTAAGGCCAAAGCACATTAATTTTTTTGTTCCTTTGCACTTTATTTGTTTGTTTTTTATTTGTGTGGGGGCAATCATAGAAACTACAAGTAAATAGTTGGGAAGGAAGCAGAAGAATGAATGGTTGAAGGACATGAGATAGAACTTGAGCATGGTGGCCAGGGGCCCTCTGGCATCTCAACTATGACCTTCCAAGTTGGTTTGAATCCACCTGGTGACATTGCCCAAACCGGGGCCTATTGTAAATTGTCCAGCATCATGTTCAAATGGAACTCTTCAAGCATGCCCAAGACAATTTGTTTGGTAGTGTATGAAATAATTAAAATTAAGATTTGATTTGATTTATAAGTTAAATCTTATGTTTGAAATGAATATATAAAATAAGATTTGAATTGATTTAGAAATCAATTCTTATATTTAAAATATATTAGATAGTATTTGAAATAATTAAAAATAAAATTGATTTAATTTAATTTATAATTAAACTTTAAAATAAGTCAATTTCTAATGAAAATGTGCATGATTTAATCATTTGAAATTTTCACATTAAATGATCAATTTCCATAATTTTCAAGATGATTTTGATAATTATTTTATCTAAACAATTGAAATTTACTAAATTTCAACAAATTTAATCAAATCAAGTTTATCTATAGGGATAAACTTCTTTCGGTACTAACTCTTTTATTTGTAAGACTCGAACTGAATATTTTACTAAAAAGAAATCCCATATCTAAAATGACACTCATAAGACATTTGGAGCTATATGGCATTTGCAATCTTTATTTAACTTGTGACTAAAAACCTTGGGATATAGATGCCCTTATGACTCTCAATCAACCTGTTACAGCGAATCATGAGATAAGGATTAGGATTCTTAACCCTTTACTTATAGATAAAACAAGAATTAAGAATATCAAAAACTCACAAAGTATGCAAGAGAGTAAGGAATAAAGTTTCACGATATTATTGATATCAAAACTGAATAATTTGTAGGCCAATTTGTCTATTTAAAACATAGAATGAAAAAATTCAATAAAAACAAAAACTAAAAGACTTGATCCTATTAATGCTAAAAAGATTTGACCCTAAAAAGATTTGACCATAAAAAGATTTAGGCCTTAGAAATAATAATTAAGACCTAAAACTAATGATGAATAAAAACAATCCAAAAGGGCTTAAATGATAATAAGACAAACTAATTTGACTCAATTAGCAGAAATCGCATATATTAGTCTAGTCCTTCAGTTGTGGTCAACTTCATATATCTTGGCTCCCATTATATAACTCGTTCAATCTCTTTAATACAGTCATTTGGAAATAAGAAATGTTGAAGGAACTCATTTTTTGTGAGATACTATGCCTACTTACCATTCATCCACCATTGAATGTGATGTGAAATTCACTTAAATTAGACTCACACACCCATCCAATGATAAATGAGTGGTAAGCTGATATAATGTCCCACAAGAAGTTAGTCCCTTATCATTTCTTTTTGGGAATACCCTTTCAATCAATCCTTGCATTATAGTCACATGATTTTGATTCTCAACTTGGTGGTCCCCATCAAAGCAAGTATTAAATTACTTTAACCAAACAAATGTTGATTAAAACCTAACGTCAAATCACTTAAACTTAACAAGCATCCATTAATTAACCTTTTTCAAAATATTGCAGAAGAGATTAATGTAGAATGGTAAACTTTATTTTTTTCACGTACTTAATCAAGACTATTAATTATACACGAATAATATATTATTACACGTTTATTTTATATTTGAATTTATTAATTTGATCAAAACAGTTTTTTATTATTGTATTATATTGTTGTTTTGATTTTTATTTTTATTAACATGCACACTATAATATTGCTGCTTTTTTATTTCTTGATTAAATTTTACTGTATGATATCACTATAATAAGTTGCAGGTGGATGTAATTGAAGGCGTAAGTTGCTAAAGAAACTATAATAAGAGTTTGATTGATATAAAAATCATGATTATTTGAATACTCAACTTTTATCCACAAATGTTACAGTATGCTATTTTTATGTTAGTCTATCAAAAGAAATTTGCGTGGATGATTTGATAGAATTATCTAGGGAAATATAGATTGCATGCATCAAGGGCAAATTAAATATGTGTATTTACTTATTATATGAGTGGCCACAAATGTCACAAGTAAATTAGATTATAATAATGCTATAGATATATTTAAATAAGGCTGCGTGACCAATTTTTTCAATACATATAGCTTGTAAATGAATTTAATATTGATAAATTATTAGTGTAAATTTTTTTATACAATTATTAAATTATATATTATCACATTAAAAGAGCTTAACTCTTATTATAGCTACCATAAAAGTCATTCAAAAAAGGTAAAATAAGATTGATTGATAGTACAAAATAATTATATACTATGATAGAATATCATAATCAATCAATCTCTTAGTAAATATATCACCAAGCATGCCATGCATGCAGCGAAATAGGGATGCCTCAAATGCTTGAAAAGGTATCCAGCATGTTTGGGATTACTTTAAACAGAATTTGATTTCTGAGTTGGAGATTGGGTGATGGGAGGTCTGTGAGGTTTTGGAAGGACCACTGGCTTCCCGGTGTCCACTGTCTCTAAGATTTTGCAGCTGTGGATGTGAACGAAGAGCTCATAAAATCTTCGAGACTGAATTTTTCAATTGGTCTTCTGAATTTTTCAATGCTCCCTTGCACAGGTAGCTGGAACAAAATCTCTGGGAATCAACTATCGTGTTATTAACGGGGTGGCTTGGCCTCTCCGTTTTTGTGCAGCTTGCAGCACCTTATGGCACACCCATAGCCAATTTATACTTGAAGGAATTGTAGCTAATCCTCAAGCTGTTTTTCACAAAGTGAGCTTGCTTGCTAAAGAGTATAGTATGGCCATTGCTTCTTATGCTTCTGCACGAAGGGAAGTTTCAGATTCTGAAGTCATGTGCAGATACTCTTGCCAAGCATGGGCATTGTCATGCCAATGCTTTTGAATTTGATACTTCTATTCCCAGTTTTCTTTCTATTGTTTTCAATGCTGACTTAAGGGGCACTAGTTGCCCCAGGATTGTTGCTGTGTAGTTGTTTTGGGCTAATGCCTCGTTGATTATCGAAAAAAGGTAAATATATTACCAATGTATCGCCATGGCTTGCACTTGGCGGGAACCACAATTACTTTGTTGGACATTGCCTTCTACAGCCAGAACCTTTTCCAAAAGGACATTTTCAGTGCCATTGGATGGATCCCTCCTGCTAAAGAAATGAATGCAATCCATGACGTTTATAGGATTGCAAGAGCACAAACACTCATAGCACTATGCAGTACTGTGCCAGGGTATTGGTTTATGGTGGCCTTAATCGATTACATGGGCCATCTCGCCATCCAATTGATGGGCTTCTTCTTCATGACTGTCTTCATGTTTGCCCCGGCCATACCTTATTATCACTGGATCAAGAAAGAGAAAAGAGTTGGGTTTGTTGCGATCTTCTTCTCCAATTTTGGTCCAAATGCAACCACATTTGTTGTGCCAGCTGAGATTTTCCCGGCAAGGCTAGGTCTACTTGTCAGTTGTCATGGAATCTCAGCTGCTGCAGGTAAGGCTGGAGCCATTGTGGGTGCATTTGGGTTCTTGTATGCTGCACAAAGCAAGGACCCTGCCAAGACTGATCAAGGTTACCCAACTGGTGCTGGGGTCAAGAACTCCCTCATTATGCTTGGTGCGGTCAACTTCTTTGGAATGATGCTCACCTTGTTGGTGCCAGAATCAAAGGGAAAATCACTGGAAGAGTTGAGTGGGAAGAATGAAGATGATGGTGCTGAGGCTATTGAGATGGCAGGGTCTGCTAGGATAGGTCCACTTTAATCAAAGTCTATGCCAAACAAAGAAGTTCAAATTATGTTGTTATTGCAATGTGACAATTTTAGTTCTGGTTTTATACTACCAGATGCACAATAATGATGTAGATATTTGCCTTTGTGTGCTAAGGCTTCAAAGCTATTGAAGAGGGTTCATGTGTTTCACTCTTGTTTTACATTAAAGTTGGTCTATAAAATCTGCATAATCATACCTGTAGCTGGATATATTGAAGAAATTATTTTTCCCAAGTTCCTTTGTTTTACAGGTGTTCTCTCATTATTAAGAAGTTTTCCACATTATTAATCTTACGTATGCATGAAGCTGAGGAACAAATTCTACAATCTTTATGCGATCATAAAGGAATTTCATCTTCATTTCCTTTACCTCATTTTATGCAGCAGAATGAAGACAGGGGCAACTGTCCTAAACTATGGATCATTCAATCAATAACAAACTCGACAAATTTATTAGAAAAAGTGAAAATTCGTTTAAAATTTATAGGATCATGTAATTAAGTTATGCATAATGTGTGACTATATGATAAGAAATTGTATCTACTCTCATGCCTGGATACAAAATGAGAATTCGGCGGTCTCAAAACTCAAATAGGATGAGATTAAGGGTCTCTCTATGTTTGGATGATGAAAATCTGAGTGCAAAACGCAAGGGGCGTGTCAATTGGCCAAAACTTTTCTTCACAACCGAAATGAGGAGATTGAACTAAAATTTCGTGCAACACCAACACGATACCACATACAATAGACAACATAACCACGTTAACTGATGAAGAAACAAAATTATCTAAAGTTAAAACAGAACAAAAACAGAACCGGCTAAAAGCTGCCGAAAACTTTACCCTCAATCAAAGCAAGTAAATGCAGCAATCAACCAAACCCGAGGAATTTTCTACATAGCAGAAGAGTGAATGGAGAGTTTGTTGATTAAACCAAGCTAAAAAGCAACACTTGATCCGCATCCTTTTCCTTGCATCACCCTAGAAAATTTTCACTACCTCGAGTATTCTTTGTAGTTTCTACAAACTAACAAAGTTCGGTACTCTTAAAAGCTACAAAACTTCACTTCATCTCATGAAATATTTGCACAACTCAGTAATTTTTTTGAGAAAAGAGAAAAAAAGTAAAAGCTCAAGCAAAAAATACAAAGTTGTGCACTCAAACTGAGCTACTAAATCAATTTCACACTAAATAAGAACTAATGAAATGAGAAGGTTGGCGCTCTATACTACTCTATTTTACAGATTATGTTCATAATGCAAATATAAGAAATTTCCTTTTCTTTCGTTCTTTCTTTCATTTTTTTTTTTCCTGTTGTTTTTTGTCCTGGGTTGTGGTGGTGCGGGAGCCTCTGGCTCTGGGATCGAACCTAATCCCTCTTGCTAACAAGGTATTATATCAACCATCTGTGCTAGGTCTCATCCACCTTTCCATTCTATTCGCTCTAACAGATTTGCAACAAGTCCAATTCACTAACCCAAGCCTATGTTGGCGTAAGCCTAGCCCCCATAAATATTTTTTAACTCAAAAACAATTTTGATGTATAAACACTTCAAAAGACTCCTAGTAATGTGAGATTTAGACCTTTTGAAATATTTTTCAAGGTCTAAAAGACAGCAATAATGCATCAGAAATAGTGGCCAAAGGTAGGTTCATTCTCTGCATAGAGACTAGCCCTACCATCTTCGCCGTAGAGCTCCTATGGCTTCTTTTTGCTAGCTCTCCCTTTATCTGATAACAGCATATAGTAATGAATTCCAAGGAACATCAAGTTATCATGTAATCAATTTTGTAAATAAATTAATGATAGTCAAATAACTTCCAAGAGCAAGATTACAATAGCAAGACGGACTTGCGGGGTTGAATGTTTTCAAAATAAAATGGAAGATTTAATGCCTTCGAGAATAAATAAGACATTAAATTGACTATGATTTAGTCTTATAACTAAATTTATTGTCCACTTACTTTCTTTTATAGTTGGATCACTTTGAATCCAACTAAGGGTGTGATTATTTTAATTTTTTTTCGACAAAAAACATTTTTTAACTGTTAAAACAATTACTTTTCATAAAAATTATTCATTTTAACTTTTATTTAAAAAAATAGTTTTTTTTTTTTTAGTTTTTGAGTTGAAGTTGAGATGCATAATTTCTATCAAAAATATTTTTTTACTAAAATGATCACTTTTTCTATAAAAAAAAAAAACTAAAACAAATGCGCTCTAAATCAATTAAAATCTATTTAAACTAGTGGACTTAATTAGTTAAACCACCCAACTAATTGTTATTTTTTTAACTAATATTTTCGTATTTATAAATATTTTTATACATTTCATGTTTTTACAAGTGAATTATTATTATAATATTTTTTTTATTGCAACCAACCAACTTATAAACCGAAATTATTTTTATGAACCTGGATAATTAATGTTGAAGTTAAATTATTGCTTTTCTTTTTTTTTGAGAAAGTCCTAAGAATCACTTTGTAGACTTGGCAGAAAGATTTTTCAGTAAGACATCTAAGAAACCAATGAAAAGAAATTAAAGAATAAGAGAAAGCAGTTAAAATGGAAAAATATTTATAGAAACTAGCGCCTTGACCGGCACCAAGCCACATTTTTTATTTTCTAAAAATTGATATAATTAAAAATTAATTTTTTAATTAATAAAAAAATATTTTAAAATTGTTTTTGAAAATAAAGAATTGCAAAACTTCATGTCATAAGAGAGGGTAGTTATTTTCTAAAAAGAAATGCAACTTCCTCATAAGTGATAGAAGACTACAAAAACGTGGATTAGACTTTACAAAGAAAAGTAGGTTGGGTGGGGGATAATGGAGAGAGTTTTATCGTTTTTTTTGTTTTACTGTATAAATATTCATTTGTTTTTTAAATATATTTTTCTTTTATATATACTATAATATATATATTTATGAACTTGAAAAAAGATTTCAATAGAGTGAGAAGAGACCAAAAGATAGTTACTTGGAAGAAACCTCTCTATTAATAGCATAAATTAATAGCATAGATGAAGCCTTATTCTTTAACTTTTATCAACTGAATTGTCAACGCAGAACAAATTATTCCGTTTTTAATATGAAAAGCATTGTAATAGTCAGTAGTCACAGTTGCACTTATGCAAACGTTGGTTAAAGTTTATTGAAAGCAATGTGAGCAACGAGTAGGCAAACCCCGGAGCGAGTTATTACCTAATTAGTGCACTATCAACATTGGGGATAAAGTTGGCAAGCATTGAGATTGAAGGAAGTAGATATAGTAATCATTACTCCTCCACTCTTCATGATGGTGTTGTAGTAGTCATCAGGTTCGTTGCAACATGAGTCATGGCCAAAATCCTGGTATATATGCCTCGTAGCCTTTTAGGGACCTTCTCCACTAATCATGTTTGAATCTAAGTTTGATGACCTTCCAACTAATGGGGATAGCATTGATATCTCTTATCTTTCTGGTAAGTTATATTCATTGTATACGCACTTATGGTGAAAGAGGATGTGATAAGGATCTAAAGGCTCATCGGCAAAATAAAGTCAAGTCAGTATACAGATTAAAATATTCGGCATTGAAAAAAAGAGATATAATAAAGCGTATAGTCGCTGAACTCAGGGTGTGGATGTTTTTCGGATCTCTTTTATTTTTTTTTTTTGAGTTTTCTTCATAGGTGTGTGTTGTTGGACTTTTCTATGATGCTAGTTAATTAGTGGATTGTTTTATTTTTTTCTTAAGAGTTTCATGTGTCTTTGTGTTAATTTTTTGGAATGTTTTATATTGTTTTTCTCTTTTTAAAGAGTTTTAAGCTTTCATCTAATTATCGAAAAAAAGGAATAAAAGTGTTATTATTTTTTAGATTAGGGCAAGGGTGGTCGTTTTTATTTTTCAACTGATAACATTATTAAATTATTTTTATTTTATTTTTGATTGGTATTAAATTATTTTTAAAAAATTTAAGTCCTTAATTAGTTAGTATAATAAAGTCACGTTCCTTCAATAAGATTTGTTCGCTTATAATGTATTTATAAAAAGATTATATAATATCAATACCATTTATCATTTATAAGTATTAAAAAATTTGTTCTCTATACTCAAAAAATGTATCAACAATGGTTTATCAGGGTGATTTTTTTTTATACGATGTTTAGAGTGGTTTATTGGGAATATATGAAATTTTTGGTAAAATTTGAAAAATATAAAATTTTGGAAGGAATCCGATTTATTGTCAGATAGATCCCATTATTTTTAATAAAAAAATTGAAATTTGATATATTTTCAACCGGATTCCATTATTTTAATATAAATGACGAGAGAGAAAAAGAAGATTCAGTTTACTGTCAGTCGAATATCATTATTTTAATAAAAAATAGGAAAGAAAAAAGAGGATCCTACTTGCTATAAGTCGAATCTTATTTTAGGAAGAAAAAAAGGAGATCCAATTTACTGTCAGTTGGATTTTATTATTTTAATAAAAATTAAGAAAAAAAAAGAGGATCCAACTTATTATAAACCTAATCTTATTATTTTAATAAAGAAATTGAAATTCGGGTAAAAGAACACTGGATTTCATTTTTTTTTTTTTGTGTTGTGTGTGTTGTAGGTGTGTGTGTGTTTAAGAGAGAGAGAGAGATAAAGAGAGTGGAACAGAGAGAAGAAGAGAGAGGGGGAAGAAAGAAAGAGGAGAGAGAAGAAGAAGAAAAAAGAAAGGGAGAAAAAAAGAAGAGAGAGGAGAAAGAAAAAAAAAGTAAAAGAGAGAAAAAATTATGAATAATAAAAATATTATATTTTTTTAATTTCATTAAAAATATCATATTTATCAAATTTTTTTACAAAAATCTCATACAAAAAATACTTGTCCGATTTATCACAGTTCTTTCATACAGTTTATTTTGATTAAATCAATATTATCTTTTTTGCATTTTTGTTAGAATTTTTTTATTTAAATATAATTTTGATTCTTATATTTACCATCAATTTTAAATTTATTCTCTACATATATATATATATATATATACTTGTAATCATTTGTACGGACATCTCTCAATCGGAGTTATAATTCTTTCGGTGGATTATCCTACGTGCCTAATAGAATATAGTTCGACTATTTTTCTTATTTAGTTGGCTATAATGTAGTAAATGATAGACATGTGGAACACATGCTCAAGCTGAGAGAGATGGTATCGAAATAAATGATTCTGCTATGAGTGGGGGCTACTGTTTGTTGCTTCTGAGACTCCATTACAGCGCAACTGTACCTCGATGCTATACCATAGCTCCACGATTGCTTCATCACACCTCCACTTCTGGCTTATCTGAGAGGAAATGAATTGCCACATTTGACGACAACATGAGTTTGGGCTGGAGATAAGGGAGCCTAATCATATTCTGTTAGCCACGTGGCTAGGGTGACCCATTCACTGAATTTGTAACTCTAGTTGATGGTACTAACAATTACATGTATAAAGATTTAATTTAAAAATCTTTTTTGCATAAGGACCGAATTCAAAATTGATGGTATTTATAGATGTTAAAATTATATTTTAACTAAATTTTTTCTTTTTATACTATTAATTTTTAACATTAACTTTAATGCACTTTTATGATAAGTTTTTTTTTTTGCTTTTACTAACTATTTATATATTTTATATGTGTTATTTTTATGTAGGTATTTGTAAGAATTATTTTTAATAGCACTCAGAACAAGATTATATCACAATATAAAATAATTAATATTATACTGAAATTGTACTAAAATTATATTTTAAATTTTTTACTATACTTTATATGCTATTATTACTTTCTCTCGTCATGATTCAGGTGACTTTTGCTTCTAGTACTAGATATAACGCCCGTGCAACACACGCATTTAATTATATTTTTTTATAATTATTTTTTATTAGAATACTTTTAAAAATAATTCTGATAGTAATTAAAAGTTAAATATGGTATAATATATCAAGATTTATTTTAATTATTTTACATAATAAAATATATTAAAGATACATTAAATTCATTAAATACTTCATTGTATGTAATATTTTATTATAATTTTTGTATTTCTTATCCTTATCAACTATAATAATGTATAACCCTTTTGATAAAGTCACTTTTGCAAAGTCAATATATTATGCAAAACAAAGCCATAGGTTTTGTCAAATATAATCCAATATAGATCAATGATTGTCCATGACTTCAATTTATTATTATTATATAATATATATTTAATTTATTAGAAATCATTTTCTTCTCAAAACAAAATGTTGCTTTGAGTCTCTTGTTAATAAATCTCTAATAAAATAAAATAATAAAATTTCTACTATAATAATATAGATAAAAAAAAGTTAAATAGTAGTTAATATATAATAATATAATATTTTTTATTCTCAAAAGTATTTTAATTTTGTTATTATGTTGTATTAGTTTTTTTGTGATATAAAAAATATATATAATTTTTCACCTTTGATTAATAAATTTTTGACTCAATTTTAAATTTTGATAACTATTCTCTTAACATTTACACGGGTTTTTTTTACATAAATAAAATAAAAAAATTTAATTTCAAAATTATGATAATTTGAAATTAATTACGAAAATCTAGAATTAATACGGTATTTGATAAATCGACCTAGTTAGGCCGATTTTCTTTCAAAATTTTTGCTATAAATACGGCTTGAGTAGATCGATTTATATACATTAGAGAGAGAAAATCATGTTAGAGAGAGTGGCAGAAAGAAAGAGGAGAAAGGAGCGTGAAAAAAAGAAGAAAAAGAAAAGAGGTAAAATTTTTAGTTAAAAAGTATACATAGTTTTTACAAATTATACTTAGTTATTCTTATTATTGTATTTGTATTGCAAATCTAGAGATATGAAGTATGACTTAAGCCATTTGGATGACACTGATCATATTGCTGGACAATTAAATATACAGGTAATTTATTTTTGTTAGTATATGTTGTTAGTTAAATTAAATTCGATAAATTATGTATAATATAATTTGGATTTGGATTTGTAGTTAAACTTAGATTCGTAGATAAATATGAACTTAGATTTGGATTTGGATTTGGATTTAAATTTGAATTTGAACGTGGTCAAATTAAAAGTATAATCAAAATTTGAATATAATTCTGAAGTTGAATTTGGATTTGAATGTGAGTTTGAATGTGAAATTTGATCTTCAAAAATTTCAAATTTGAATTTTTATTGAGCAGGAGCAAGAATTTTGAATTTCAAATTCGAATTTTTATTGAGCGGGAATTTCAAATTTCAAATTCGAATTTTCATTGAGCAGAAATGTTGAATTTGTATGTAGTAAAATTAAAATCTAATTAGAATTTGAATATAATTCTGGAGTTAAATTTGTATTTGAATGAGAAAGTACCCGCAGTGTCAGGCCTGAAGGTATCACAGTCACACCGACGCTCTCGTAAGTTCACCTTATAACTTCGGTGACTCCAACCCCCTGTTGGTGCAAGTTCTTCCACCACGAACGACTCAGTTGCACCTGTAAACTAGGATACATTCATAGTGGCAATGAACTGCTTGTTTATCTCGATTGCCCGCATCAGCGCCTGTGAAAACACTTGTCTGCTCACAAGTTCGGCCTTGGCCGCCTGCCATTTTCTTACAAATAGCTCAACAAAGCATAAGTAAGTGGATTTTATAAGGGCTGTAATCGAAAAATTGCAAATGCCCTTGAGAACAATATTAATATACTCTGACAAATTAGTTGTCATATACCTGAATCTTCATCCCTCATCACAATGTTGTTTCCACTTTTCTTTGGGGATCCTATCAATCCATGCACACATTGCTGGGTTCTCATCTCTCAATAACCCATAATAATATGCAAACTCCCGCTGAGTCTTTGAATATGCTACATTCATAAGGGCTCGATGTGCATCTTTGCTCTTGAATTGAAGTGCGAAGTTTGAATCAATGTGCCGTATGCAATACGCATGATATGTCATTGGAGGATGCCATTCATTGTCTTTTGAATTTAATGCTGCTTTGATAGCCCCATGACGGTCAGAAATTATTAAAATTCCTTGCTGTGGTGTCACATGTTGGCATAGATTGCTAAGAAAAAATGACCAGGCATCCCTAGTCTCACCGTCAACCATTACAAATGGAACTGGCAGAATATTAGAGTTTCCATCTTGTGCGATTGCCATCAGAAGTGTGCCACCATACTTTCCATGTAAGTGGGTGCCGTCGACTGAAATGAATGGCTTACAATATTTAAATGCTTCAATGCAAGACTAAAATGACCAGAATAAATGGTGAAATTTCACACAGCTCCTATCGAGAAAATTCCTATCATAATATGGCAAAGTAGTCAATTGGACGATGGTATCTGGCAAAAACATCTGCGGAGCTTGCAGCCATCGCAGAAGCTCATGATACGATACTTTCCAATTGCCATAAACCTTAGCAATAGCCTTTTGCTTCGCCAGCCATACCTTCTTATACAAAGTCTTGAAACCATACCTCGCCTTCGCCAATCCTTGCAACATTTTAATGGATATCATCGGATCAGCCTGTACCATGGGAAATATGGTCGCACATATAATATTCATGTCCAACTTTGGATGATCCTAGGAAAGGGAAGTGGACAAACACGTGTGTGGGCCATTATACTTCCAAATTTCCCACTGCTCTCTTCCGACGATATGTAACGCGTATACTCCACATACACCCATTACCAAAATGCTTGCATTTTCCATGGTATATAAACTGATCAAACTCCAATACCTTGTACTCAATAGATCTTTGAATGCTGTAATTTTTAACAACAAATAACACAACTTCCTTATTAGGAAATTGTTGCCCAATGTGCAACTCATCCTCCTACTACACCAAAAAGATCTTTTAGCAGCCATAAATTTTGTCTTTAGTGGCCATAGAAATGGCCGCAAAAACCTTTCCGGCCATTAATCATTTGCCAGCATAGACAATGTTTGTAAAGGGTTTTCCCGGCCATTATGGTGATAGCCAGTAAAGACCGTATTAATTTCTGAGAAAAGCCATGATCATTAACAGCCATTGTTACTAGCAATTTGTATTGCCGCTAAAACTGGCTTCAACGGAAAAAAAATTGAGCAGTATTTTTCCCAACAATTATTATTGCCAGAAAATATCATTCTTATTTGTTAGGAAAAACATTGACAATACTTTTACTGACAATTATTATTGCCGGGAAATATTGCTCTTATTTGACAAAATTGTTTGCTGGCAATCATTATTGCCAAGAAATGTTATGCCTATTTGTTGCCAAAAATGTGGCTTTTTCATTAACTAGTTTAGTTGCAATATTTGTTTCTATAAAATCCAAATAATTATAAATATTCAAATTAAACATATCAAATTTTATTATAGTAAAACAACAAATATTTCATTAAATCCACAATAAAAAAGCAACTGTTAATCATTAACTACATAAATGTTAAATAGCAAAAGACAAATAAGTACATAATTCTAATCCAATAACTAGTGTCATTGATCCTACTAAGTAGTATGATCAAATAGTCATAATACAGAATAATAAAAAACTTCACAAACTATTTTTTAATGCATGATTATAATGAAGCCTTCTGCTCCGAAAAATCACAATGTATGACATGAAATGATAAGATAAAAATAATGTGTCATTTAAATATGAATGTAAGTGCACAAGTCAACAGATAACATGAACAATCATTCAAGAAACACATGCATTTAAACATCTATGATTAAATGAAAAGAATAAAATGAAGTGATCAATATTTAAAATTAAATGCCTTGCTATTAAGTGATGATAACTTCACAAAATAAATGTTCCAGAAGAAACAAGTGGCAAAGTAAACAAATATCATGCATACCACAAAACACACAATCCATGCTAGAGATTCAGCATGCATCAAAAGATCTTTAAACAGATTACGAGATGCAAAAAAGATGTCCATGCCTCATACAAAGGGCTAGCGTTTGCCCAATTTTGATTTGAAATGAAATAAATCAGTTTGAAACATTCAAAAGCATAAATTTCTCTATGTCATTTTCAAATAACTTATGAAAAAACAAAAATTTGTATGGCTTACATCCCCTATTTTGGGTTGTTGTATTCTCCTAAAACCATAAATCTCTTTTGAAAACTATCAACCAATGTATCATAAAAAAGACACTAGTCACTAAGAATCAATCATGAGACAAAATATCAATTTGAAGCATCCCATATCAATAAAACCAACTTTGAAAACTATCAATCATTGTGTAAAAAAATAAGAATTTTTAACAACTAAACCAAAACTCAAACACATAAGAACTAAAATGGGAAACAAGCAAGAATCCAATACACTTTTGCAAAACCTACATATCATCAAGGCATATCCTCCTAACTAGTAAGACATGAGTTCATCTTTGCAAAGTAACATGGAGGAGGGGAGTCAATAACCTCGCCTATTACTATATGCCAACACATAATGTAGACTTCTAATTACCTATATATCACTAAATTTAGCTTCTTCAATAGTCAATTTGGATGCTATTTCTACTACTTGTTTGTGTTTCTCTTCATATTTCTTGCCTAATGATTCTGCCTGTAGCATACCACCAAATGAGAGTTCATTCTTCTCACATCTTAAACTTACATCATATGTTTAGAGAAAAGGAACATACCTCACGCTTATATGCAGACGCCCTTTCCATAATCTCATCTAGTCTATTATCGCATCTGCTTTTATATAGAACCTAATACACAATAAACCACAAAAAAAAAAAGGAAAGGGGAGGGGGGAGTGAATAAAGTGAGTGCACCACCAAATATACATAGTCGCTCATAATTTGTTCAAGTCCATTGCACACATTTTTCTTTAATCAGATTAACACCATATAATTAGCCATCTTACTCATTTAAAAAGATTAAAAAAAACAATAAATTTCACATGCTTTTACCCCATCAATTCCTTAACTTTACCCATTTAAAAGCCTTACTTTTGTTCACTGTTGCATGTTTCCAACTATAGTTTTTTGAGCACAAGAAAATTACTAGGCTTCAAACTAAAGCCTAACTAGAAGTCTAAACCCTACCATTAAGTCATTGTGATGTAGCTAGACAAGGTATATTGAATTAACAAGACAAAGTCTTGACTTAATAACCATACGGTGCTGAAAATATATACAATGCAACTCATAACAGTATCAACCCATTTTACATGATTAGTCATAGCAAACCAGTCCTTTTATGTGCAAGGTTTTAAATAATGAATCAGAATTATCAAATTACATTATGTATAAGGTTAACCAAGCTTCATCAAAAGGAAATACACCTTTTAGAGGATTCAGTTGATAACCGAAAAGTCTTACCAATGCTTTAGTCAGTTTACCTTGAATATTATAAGGTAAACTACTTTAGTAACTACAAAGTAACCATGCATATTGTGTTTTGATTTGACTTGGGACTATAAACATGAGTAGTAATCAAAAGGCTGCTAAATTTTTATACCTAAACAAGAGAAAGATGCTGGATTTAAAAAAAAAAATTGAAATAAAAAAATACAAAAATATTTATTTTGAAAAAGTTTACAAACAACTTGCTAGAAATTTCCTATACTCTTCTAGAACTAAATTTCAATAAACTAAGTAAATTTCCTATACTCTTCTGGAGCTAAATTTCAATAAACTAAGTCCAAAGCTAGGCACAGACACTACAAGACAAAAATGACCATCAAATGACTATTAGCCATAACCAAAATAACCCACAAAATCCTCAACCACAGAATCATAGACAGACCAGTGTTTTTGTATAAAGCATTCACAAGTTATTGCATGTGGTTTAGTGCATAGAGGCTAATATGAACGTATAAACTATTCCAAAAAATATCTTGTCCATGACCTTGAAAGTACAGAGAAAGTGATTTCTGTGAAAGAAAATCTATATTCAACTGTATGCTCACTTTTGCTGTAAAGTTGAACTTTTGCATACTGAATACTGATGACTAGATAATAATATTATAATATTCCTAGTAGTATTATCCTTTTTATACCATATCTACAATTTACACTCCTTTCTTTTACAAAGGTAAAATTTTAAAGTGATTGCTGCCCTGCTCCCTACTTTGTAGTGAGCATCACACACTTTTTATTCTCAACCATTTATCTTAATATTAATGGCTAAGGTTATACTTGAAATACCTCAACACCATTGATAGGTGATGCACATTAGAAGCACCACCCCACCCCTCCTCTCTCTCTTTCTCTCTCATGTCTTCTTCCATTCCAAGTTTGTGACCCACTCTTCAACCTCTCATTCTTAGTTTAAAGAAGGATTAAACACATTTTCAACCCACTGAGTGCAAAGTGAACCAAATTTCCCATAGCTATATAGCTTGTTGCTCTATGTATCTATCAATAGTCAGATATTCAATTCCATTCACAAAACACACTGGAAAAAAAGGAAAAACAAATCCTAAGTCTACAACCATGTATATCGAACAACAATTTTACACTTTATTACATGAATATGAGATTTCAAGCAAAGGAGAACTAGATATTGTATCAGATATAATCATTAAACTGCAATGACTTGGAATTTTAATTTTCAACAATCAAAATCACAAGAAGCAAATTCATATCAAATAGAAACTAGGATTTAGTGAGTTGTGTATTACCTCTTATGCTCTACGAAAATCAAAGCAACATCAAAGTAGATTCAAAACAAAAAATTAGAGATGAGAATGCAAAAATTAAAATAAAAGGGATTTAAGGAGAAATGAGAATAAAGACAGATTTACCAAGGATAAGGCCAAGGATCGCGATGCACATCATGATTTAGATGAAGAAGATGACAGGGAGCTGCAGTGGAAATCAGAAAGGGATGAAGCACGTCATGATTTCGAAGAAGAAGACGATAAGAACCTGCTCTCACAGAGGAACGCAGCAGAGGTAGAGGTTGCATTGTCACTATGCGATGATGCTTACAGAGGAAAGGATTTTGTTGAGCAATGATGCTCATGGAGGAACGCGGTGGAGGCAGAGGCTGCGTCGTCACGGAGAATAAGTGCCCTATGCAAAAGGCTCTTGTTGAGTTGTGTGGGTGTGTGCAAAAAAAGAGAGTTAAAAATTTCTGAAAAGAAAGAAATGAGGGAAGTGAGAGCACATAGATTTTCTTAGCGAGGGAATTAAGTTTTAGTGGGTGATTAATTTTATTTTTAACGACAATTAATCATAATTGCCACTGTATAATAGGTTATTATTGGCTAATATGTATTGGTCGTAAAACCTTTAGTTGGTGGAGGAAATCAGAAACAAAAACAATATGTCTACTAAATAATTGCCACTAAATGTCTATTTTGGCGTAGTGTCCCCTGCATTATACAAGATATCCCCTGCAGTTCCATGGAGCCCTGCAAATGTGCTTTGTTGCATCTCATCCAAGTTCAAATACGAATAGTGACGCGAATGATTTTGTGATTTGGACATCGTTGGTCGAGCTTCTGATGGTTGGCTATCAGTTATAGGAGTAGCCTCTCCATCTGAGCCTTCACCACTATAACTATCAACTAGTAGTTGAAGTGGTTCATCCTCTTCGTCTCCATGATTATAAAACTTTCAACACCCATAATTAGGCCATCTACCATAAGCGACTGTGCAATCTCCATTGTTAACTGCCTTAAGCTTCTATCATCTTCCATATCCTCTATATTTTCATGCCCAACATTTTCATTTTGACAGTAGAAAACAAAAGATGGAGAAACCATGGCTACTGGAGTTGGACATGGTATAGGATTAGAACCCGACCCTCTAGCACTGGCGTCTGTTCCAAAAGACTGTGGGTTGGGAATTGATCATTCGGAGCTGCTGTTTATATCTTCGAGGGTGACAAACAACTCCATAATCTGAATTTCAGGACATTGGGAATGATAATAGAACATCAGATTCACATCTTCATCACTTCCAACCGGAAAACTTGTGTACCAGACCACACTAGGCCCAAATGTAGCGGGCATTCTGTACATTATTCCAATTATTTGCTTCGATAGAGGAGGCCCAACTTTCTCAATATTCTATTTGTCAACTCTGACAGAGTTATGGATGATGAAAAAATAGTAACACCAAGCAGATTTTGACTATAAAATATAGTACTCTGTGTTTGTGATTTCACCATTTTGGTGAATTAATATGATAAATCTCTCAGACATTTTTTGGGTAAAGACAGAATTTTTAACAAACGAAAAGTGATCTGCATCAGCTACCCATTGGAAGATTTTTATAGGAAAATATTCAATAGAAATCGGCCTAGTTAGGCCGAATTTAATAAAACACAGAAATTGGCCTAATTAGGCCTATAAAATTGTATATAAGTTGGCCTAGGTAGGCCGATTTATGTGTTTTTTAAAATCGGCCTACCTTGGTTGATCTCTCAAATAACCCATTTACCTCGGATTTTCGTAATTAATCTTCAATTATCGTAATTTCGAAATTAAAATTTTTTTATTTTATTTATGTAAAAAAACCTTTACACATAACCTACTTCAAATTATATATGCACATAGGTTATATGTAAATCATTTTATCTTAGATACATTAAAAAAATTTGATGATTAACTATATAATGTATCTTAATTAATGAACAATTTTATGCATTTTATTTACATAAAAATTACACATTTTATTGTTAATATAAAATAATATAATATTTTTGGTTCTAAAAGGTAATTTAATTTTTTTTAGTTGCATCAGTTTTTTTTATAAAATAACTTATATAATTTTTTTAACCTATTCTTACTATTTTTTCAATAATATATCTTAATTTTTTTTCAACATTTGAGTAATATATATTTTAGTCAATTAATATATTAATAATTTTTTTCACATTTAACTTCACAAAAAATTTACTTGCTAACATTTTCTCCTAGATATGTAGTAATTACAATCTACTTGCATTAAATGCAATGATGCAAGTGATTTTTACTCTATATATACCGTGTATTGCATGGATTCGTTAATATTTTGTGATAATTGTTTTAAATGAGCATATTTTTGAAAGAAAAAAGGTTATGATAGTGATTAAAAACTAAACTATAGTAAAAATATATGGAATTTTTTTGTTTAATTGTTCTACACAATGAGCCCATTTGAATATCCTTATGATGCATTTGTTTGTGCTTTTGATAAAAAAGAAGTACTTTTTTTTTTTCAAAATTTTTCAAAAAGAAATTTTAAAATTTATTATTTGTTTGCAATTCTCAAAAAAAGTAGAAAAAAATAATAAGTTATTATGTTTTTGTAAGAAACAGATAGAGAGTTGTTTTTTGAAGAAGCAGAAATAATAAAAGACAAATAATTTTGATAATTAAATTTATGAATCACTTTCTTTTCACTCAATTATGATTTTATCTTTAAAATTTTTTTAAAACTATGACTTCTTTCCCTCCCTCCCTCTCTAATTTATAAGAAAAAATAATTCTATATTTATTACATCCAAATAGTTTAAGAACTTCTAACTTTTATAAAATGTGCTTTTAAATATTATTTTACTTGTTTATTCACGCTTACCAATAAAATAAAATCACAAAATTATTAGATTTCTACTTATTTTGAAAGATAAAAGATGAATGTAATAATTTAGATTTTAACCTCATAAAATTGAAAGATAAAATATTATTATTATTATTATTATTATTATGTACAATCAAATAAAGTGTTAGGTGAAATTAATTTTTCTTGAAAATGTTTAGGTCATTTCTTCCTTTAAACTTAACTATTAATAATTTAAAAGCAAAGATGTTTTACTTTAATAAGACTAATTTTATATTTTTAAAATTTTTGTAAAATAAATTATGTTATCAATATGAGCTAAGAGACTAATGTAATTATTTAAAGAGAAAAAGTTCTTAACTTGATAAATAAGTACTTGTAAACATTATTATACTTGTTTATTTGTGCTTCTGAGAAAAAAAATCACAAAATAGTTAAATTTCTGCTTATTTTGAAAGATAAAAGATTAATATTGTTATGTACAACTAAATAAAATTTTGAGGTGAAATTAATTTTTTTTAATGATGGTAAGTTCGTTTCTTCCTTTAAACTTGGCTATGTAATAATTTAAAAGGAAAAATATTTTACTTTTCACTTTAAAAATAAAATTAATTTTACATTTTATATTTTTTAAAATTAATTTTATGTTATCATGAGCTAAGAAATTAATGTTATTATTTAAATTTTAGTGTAAATAACTTCAAAGATGAAAGATTAATAATCATGTGCTACTAAATTATTGCATTAGAGTAAGTTTTAACTACAAATTACATCATTAATTGAATCATATAATAGTTGGAAATTAGAGTAAATTTTAATTGTAAAATTAATGTAGTGAGTCATATAATAAATATAAGTTAGTGTGACTATTAAAAACAAAGTTGTAGTGAATTTTACTATATATATATATATATATATATATAGAGAGAGAGAGAGAGAGAGAGAGAGAGAGATGGATAGATTGTGATTTATGTAATCTATAAGCCAGCTTACGCATATTTTGACTAATTTATTCTTTTAAGTCTAATTAAAGTAAGTTATCCATGAAATCATTAAAAAAATTATGGATTCACAAGAATATATTTTGATATTAAGTAATTGACCTAGGTTTGATTTGAACGTCTTCTCGTTTTACTTTTCTTACCTTTTTAAAGTTTTGTTTTTTGTTGTAATTTAAAATATATAGAAACAAATATCCAAAAATTATTTATTACTAGAACTAATTTTCGAAATGAAATTTAAATTTCTAAATAATTAGAACTATCTTAATTGATTATGATCTTATCTTGAAAAGTTTTAAACTAATTTGCACACTAGAATTATTATTTGGCTTTGTCTTTGATCCGTACTACCAAAACATAGTGTGTGTGTGTGTGTGTGTGTGTGTGTGTGTGTTTTATTCATTTTTTAATTTTTTACTAAATATGAAGTTTTCGATACTCACAATTAATACTTTGTTTGTCAAATAAATTTTTACTGGAGAAATCTATAACAAAATATGAGGATTTCATTAATTTATTAGTAGGAAGTGAAAACCTTTTCTCTCCACTTTTTTAATTTTCCTACCATAATATCATTGGGGATCTGAATTTTATTTTTTAGAGATTATACTGTATTAGTAGGGATTTAAATTACCTGTATCTCCATTTTTTTCATGCATGCTTATAAAATTCTCACTAACACACTAAAATTTATAGAAAATAATACTAAGATCTCCAGTGATATCATGGCAAAATTAATTCTCTGTAGTAGAGTTTTCCAAAGTTTCTTAAATGATTCCCAGTAAATATCTTCGACCAAAAAAATGCATCAATTGTGAGTTTTCAATTCTCAAAAGCTAATCATAAATATCAAAACCTTTTCCTCATTATTTAAGATAATCAGTTGTTAGAATTATTTCCCTTTTTTGGACCTAAATAATCAAATATGTAGGTAAACTGCTATGATAGTAGGGAAGGTAAAATGAACAATCCTCTTCCGCATAATGTCCCAACTTGATATAAGCAATCAAATGACTCCATTTTATTATGGGGTTAGGATTAAAATCCGAAGACACGCACCATCAAAAACCTAATAGGACATACTAGGTGTAAGCGGATTGGATTGATCTAATAAACTCGAAAATCCAAACCAAACCAATGGAATTGATTTAGATCGACTTGGGCAATCATTTCATTTTCAAGGTGGAAACAAACAAAACCAATTGTTATTGGTTCGGCTTCAGATTTATGATTTTTCAATCTGATTATCCAAACACCCAACCCGATTACCCGGTCAACTAATTTATTTTTTTTATTTCTAATATTTCAAAGTTTTGCACTTAAATTTCTAGTAATATGGTCATTTTTCATCTTTTTTATTAATATTTGTTTAAGAAATTTATCTATTTATACCTTTATTAAATGTATCATAATCAAGCTTTTTTTAATAAAATATAATTTTTTATTTTTTACTTTAATCTGATAATCCGAATCAAACCGACCTGATCTTAATCGGATCGGTTTGGTACGGATTTGTTGAAAAAAATTTAAAATCCAAACCAAACCAAAATAATCCAATTAAATTTGATCAATTCAGATTTATTTTTTACTCAAATCCGATTCAAACCAACCTGTTTATACCCGTAGGACATAGCATCCTAAAAATATATCTGCCTCACAATTGGATCGTCATTCAGTTGACAATGATATGAATTTTTCGGTATACATTGCAGGGTCACACCTACTAGAACTTCGAGGCAAATGCTTATCTTTTTATGGCTGGCGAATCTCACAAACGTCCTAATTCGGCACCTTAGAGAATGCCCACATGGTTTCTATACCTTCCACTTTCACATTGAGTAAATGGTGTTTAAACTTTAAAATATATAAGGTAAAGGAATTGGACCTGAACTGGCTTAGAACTTACATTGTCAAATCACCTACCTTTTCCTCCATTTGCTGATTTGAGGAACGAAAATAAACACATTCGAACCACATGTCTACTTTTAAGACAGTATTGTTTGGCCGACTTCAGCAAAAAGTCCAAAAACGTTAGGTACCTCACAAAAGAACCAAAAAAAAAAAAAAACACAAAAAGGTTGTATTCCTATATTTATTTTGCTCTATCGTTTTGTATGGTAAGATTCTTAAAGCCCATTTTATCATCATGATTAATGCAAGGCAGACACATTACGTCTTCAAGATTCATAATTAACAGGCTTGCTATCGCTGCCGTAGATAGTGAGGTTGGTTTCCACTTGTTGCTCTTGCTCTTAAACTGGTAATCAATGACATGCCACAGACGTGTGAACGGTAAGAGTCAATATTGGGAGAAAGCATTTCAAATGTGACATAATAACAACTAGCAAAAGGACGATAGGTTGTTACAAATTGTCAAAAGTAACCATTTTTAGGTCATAATATTCAAGGACCACAGTATAAGACTTTGATTCACCCTTTTTATTATAGGAGCAACGATAAATATTTATTAGCATATTTTTGTTTAGGCATATGCTATACTATATACAAATTTCAAAAAAGATTAATATAATTATTTTATAGAGAAAATTTGATATCTGAAAAATATATAGTTCTTTTATTATTAAAATAAATACATGAACAAAAAGGGGCTCTTGATCTGGTTAAACTAAAAATTAGAAAATTTATATTCATGTGATGTGTCGCATAAACTTGGAAAGCGAGAGATTCTTCATGGGTTAGTTCACAAGCTTGATTAGTACTATACGCCACGGTTCTTTTGTCATTGCTTGGATAAAATGGTTTTGTGGTCACAAAGTTTGAAGAAATATGAGGACCTAAGACGCACACAACGAATTGAGATGCTACAGAAAAACCTATTCCAAATGGTCCAAACAAAACTTATACAAAATATGTCTTAAGCATGGAATTTTCTGCTATTCAACGTACATTGATGTAGATAAAGACCGAAAAGGAAAGTCATATATTTTGTCTAACTATACTAAACCGAATCCAAGCACTGGCAGTGAGCTAAGTAAAACCCAAAACTAAAAGATCTGAAATAATTTGAAGTATAAAATGCACAAGGTAGTAACCAAACTTAGTTCTTTATTCTCATGCATGTCATCATTGACGTTTTATTCTAGAGTATTTGACTTTTCCTTTTGTCGCTTTTATTCTTTTTAATTAGTTCTGAAGCATTCTTAGTTGGGAGATAGGAATACCATTGCTCAGAAAGTAATGGCGACTTAACCTTCATTTAGAAATCGGATTATCGTCAAGTCAGAGCTGAGGTTTTTTTTTTTTTTTTTTTGGTTGGGGGGTTTATTTTTTATTACTCAAACCGATAAGAACAAATAAGACTTTTGATGCTTGCAAAAAGGTTGAAAGAGATATAAATCTGGGGCACATTACTATATATTTAATTTTTGTCAATATTTTTAAAATTAAAAATTTTGTTAAAAGTATAAGAAGTATTGTTAAATTTTTTAACAATATTTTTAGAATTTAATTTATATGCACTAATAGTACAAAATTTTTCTTTCATTGTTATCCAATTATATGTTGCTATATCAACAAACATGCTTGCAAATGGAAGAATTTGATTGGATGATATAACAAAAAAAATTTTATATTATTAGTATATATAAATAAATTTATATTTTTATTAATTAGTGTTATTTTTAGATTATATTATTAAAAATTTTAATAATATTTGAAATTTTATTAAATAAAATTTCACTTATAATAGTAACACTTGAAAGGAAGTATGAGTGGCTTAACCAAGAAACACCCTTCTTATTTCTTAACATCTTTTTGTCAACATGCAACAGCGAAGAATTAAGGCTCCTTTTTCCTTTGACTCTTCCATCATCTATGAAAATCTTTCGAAGCAAACTGCCAAAGCAAGTGGAATATTGTGCTTTATACGAGTCTGTATAGCTGCAATGTGTCTTCAGTAGTGGGTAGGAGTGAATAGTCTAATAAGGACTGCGGCATTTTTGTTTCTTTGGAGCTGAGTCCAAGGACTACGACATTAAACACGATTTTTACATAAAGAAATATGACAACATAAGAAGCTTGATTGTAATAAGTGGTGTTCAAGTCGGCCAGTGTGCACATTTAGCTTGTCCCACTTCAAGACCAGGCCCTGCAGTCCCATTGAACACTTATATAAATATTTTTAGATTATTTATTAATTGTGAAACTTAAAAATCAAATTCAAATTCAAATTCAAATCATGATGATGATTTATAAACAGAAAGTCAATTAGGTGAGCCAACCTCCATTAATATACTATTAAAAATATGATTCCAAAGTTAAATAAAAACAGTATATATGGGATCTTAAGGAAAAGTAAAATCTTGATAATTCATCAATTTGATAATCCTCTTAATGCATTTATATTTTTTTCCATATATATATAGGGGAATACTAATCTTATGGGTGAGGGTTAGCAAACTTCATTCTTTTATTTGGATTAAAATGTTAATTGCATTGTTTGTAAAACAACTTAATTACAATGTCTATTTTGATCGTTAAATGCATTATTACTTACAAAACAACTTTTTCTCTTTCCTAATGATTGTTAACTTCACAAATTGTTTTTGCAATATTTTTTTAAAAAAATTAACGATATAATTTATATTTTTTAATAAAAACAATTTATAAAATTAGATTGTAAAAAAAATATTGCGAGAGAAAGTCATTGTGATTAATAATGCATTTAATTACTAAAATGGGCAATAACATATAAGTTGTTTAAAAATAGAGATAATAGACATTTTAGTCCAAATGAAAGAGTGAAGTTTGCTAACATTCACTAAAGAGATGAGGGTTAGCAGTCCCATTTTAATAATTATCAATACTATTTTTCTAAAATTTGGCTATACTCTAAAGTATTCAATGTTTAAAAGTTGCCAGTAGCTCTTAGAAGAAAGAGGGTAGGAAACATGGTACTTGTAATTTATTTAGTATTCATTACACACGCAGAGGCCAGGGCATGGCCTTCACGATCGTGTATACAAATGCTTATGGTTCATTTGCAAGCCTACAATGAAAAAGCCGGTTGACTAGAGTAATTACGTGGTGGAACGATGTTGCTTGGTATGGTTATGGGTCAAGATGAAGTAGCATTGAAGCAACCTACACTATTTGGCCCATATTTGATTTTTATCTTTGCAATTTCGACTTCGCCAGGGACCATGATATTTACCTTACACAATACTCATACTTCACAATCAAGTTGCCAACATGCCACATTGCTTATGACCATGACTATGAGTGTAACTAAACCACGGGGGAAATACCAAAAACTGTTTCTTTATAATTGTGGCGGTCACACATTTAAAATTATAGAAATTGAGAAATCGATGTTAAAACCAATATACCGGTGTTGAATGTAACATCCCCTTTTATAAAATATCCTGTTTAGAGTTAATTTGATTTAATTATTTTATTTAAATATTTTAGTTGATACATTTGAATGATTTTATAATAATGATTAATTTAAAATTAGTGTAATAATCAAATCTTAGACATTAATCTTATAAACTAAGACCATAAATTAGGAATGGTTATATATATACACATACACAGACATGAAGGATGGGCACCTAAAGTCCTTGATGGTAATAAATAGAGAAGAAGAAAGTTTTGGCGTTGGTGGTTTGCACCTTAAAAGTCATTGAAATTAAATTACTTCTTAATAAAGAATAATTTTCTACCACTATATAAGGAGTGCATTATGAGTGGAACTATGCATTGAAATACATTAGGCAGAAGTGAGGCCGAAGAGAAGGCAAAAATTATGTTAATTCAGTGGTGGAATGAAGGATAAAAAAATTTAGTGTGTGCACATCTTTCTACCTTTACAATAATTTTTGAGGTAAATAATAAAATTATTTATAAAATTAAATTATAGCTATATTTACTCATTATAAGTTATATTATTTAATATTATTTTACTCATTATTATTCACTATCATAGTTTATATTATATTCCAAATTATTTTATTTGATGTATCCTTATTGCAATTTATTCCAAGTTATTTCATTTGATATTCTTTATATTGTTACTCTTTATTATCTATTCATTACGATCTATTTTATTATTCCAAGTTATGTTATTATTTTCCTTATATTAAAGTTGCTCAATATTTCTCTTATTGCAATTTATTTTATTTATTGTCCCAAGTTATTTTATGTTCTTTTATATTATTGTTCCTTATTAATTATCATTATAATATATTTTATTTATCATTCTAAGTTATTTGATCTAATGTTAATTTATATTATTGCTTTATATTATTCTAATTTTATTTTATTTATCCTTTCAAGTTAAATTATTTAATATTCCCTTATACTATTGCTTATTATTATTATTATTACGATTCTTGTTATTATAATGCTATTTTTTACTGATACATTTTTTTGAGTTGTCAATTTTTAGGGTAATTTCTTTAAGGGACCAATATGTGCTAAATGTGTTATGATGACAATGATAGACTCTTGGATCATAAAAAAAAAAGTTAAAAAAGAATTAAATAAAAGTGATATTAAATTCGGTCCTTTTAGAAATTAACATTTAGAATTGACAACTCTATGTTTTGAAAAATTTTATTAAAATATTATGTTATTGATTTTACTCAAGTTTATATTATTTAAGTCCTTACACACTTCGATTATTTTAAACTTATGAATTAATCTATAGTTTCTACATTTTATTCCACTTACTGATTCTATGATTTATTATTTAATTTATTATGAGATAAATTTATTATTCAAATTATTATTTATCTTATGCTGCTTGGATTTTTTATTTAAGTTATATTTATAGCTTAAGTTTATGCATTTGTATATTTATTGTAAGTTTATGTATTATGGTAAGTAAGTATTTTGAAAGAAGATATTTAAGATTTATCGCTAACTACCAAGAAGGCAGAGAGATAAGATATAAGATTTTTTTATATTACCTATCTTGGTTAGTGTGGCTTAAAAGTCTCGCTTTATTGTCATGATTTTATAAGTAACACCAGAGAATGAGAATTCTCTAAGAAAAAGCCTTCGATTATATGTGAGATAAGCAAACAAAGGAAAGTGGAAGTTAAAGTAAAAAGATTATGATTATATTAATACTTGCCATATTATGTATTGTATAGCCTATACTTCTCTTAGCATTTACTGCTCATAATGCTATGAATTACAATTTGATTATAAGTAATGTGATGAGATTATGATACAGTAGTTATGTAGGTTTCCGTGCTCAGACACAACTAGAACCTTCATAGTTCAAATGTTCTAGAGCTCTTCATTATTTACTAGAAATTTTCAATCCTCACTTTTATTTTTGGTGGTTTCAGATTGATCAAGTAACGTTCTAGAAAAAGGTGGACTTTCTTAGCTACTAGGAATTTATGGAGATGTAATAAATTGCAATTTTATCATTTGGTTTAAAAATGTTTAACTTATAGCAAGCAAAACTTTACTTCTATCCTTGAACTTTGCAATGTATTTATGTAAATTAATGTTCAACTTTAAACTTTTTATGTAAAATTGTGCGATTAGTTTTACTATGAACGGGTGTTACATTGAACTAAATGAAATAATTTTTAAATTTTCTATTATATAATTATAGTTTATTTATATAATATTTATTTTATAAATTTAAAAAAATTAAAAAAATAAATTAACAAATCCATAATGATGGTCATCTAGCTAGTATCCATAATGAAAATAACACATGTTTAAAACCAAATTTTATAATATGTACTCATTTATAATTTTAATTAAAATAAATAAACACAATTCATCGAGTTGTGGGTGTAATATAGAAGTAGCACATTTTCACCATTGGTATAGTGGCGAGGATTTGCATATGACATGAATCATATATAATTTTTATATGAGAGGATCCTCTTAATTTTTAGGTTCATATTACTATGAACCAGTTTCCTAATGAAAAAAAAAAAAAATTCCCTTACGCAAAAATTGTATATGATGTGACCATGTGCAAATCCTCACCATAATCAGTTATAGAAATGTACATATCATTAATTCATTTGCAATTTCCGCGTGAATGATCCTTTCCCCTTAAAAGCAAACTTTATTATCGTGCGTAACAGAGTTGCAAAGTGTGTTTCCTAGATTGGTTTTATTGAGGCAGTCCTTCTAAATTATCATTATCTTGGATAATAAATAAATATCTTCAGGTGAAAAAAAAAACGTCCCAATCATCAATATATTCAATGCTCTATAGCATATTTCCGTGTCTCAAATTTATACAATGATAATAGATAATAATGTTTACATAAACAGTAACAAAGGCTAATTTGCCATAATCTGACAGAACACGATTCGAATCCTAAAGGTGCCCACATAAAAATAGTCCATAAATGAATTTTCACATAAAAATGGTCATATTTTCAGCTCCTATCACAATAACAAAAATATAAAAGAAATTTTAAAAGAAAAGGAAATTCTAACCAATAACGGTACGCTTTGTCATATCCTAATCCTAAATCACATACATCTAACAAAAACAAACTTTATCTTAAATGAAAACTTAACTGGCAGGATCATAACATTGTCAAACTGTAATTAGTAAAAACTACTTGGAAGAATATGCTTTTGAATATCCAAATCTTTTTTTGTTAATTTGAAAGATCAAATCTTTGGAGCCCAAATCCTGCTACAATTTTGTTATGAGATAACTATTATCCTTATTATTATTATTATTATTATTATTCCAAAAATAAAAAAATAAATAGAAAAAAGAGTGATTGAGAGTGGCAAACGAATCCTCCCAATTAAAAATTTTTATAGATCTTATATTTAATCTCATATTTTTAATTAATAATAAAAGTTAACACTAATTTTATGATGTAAAATTTTCAATAGAAAGAATCCAAAAGCGGAATTGGAGTTAAACATTTGGGGGAATAGTAAAGATAGATTCTTCATAGTTTTACACTTCTATACAAAGACAGAGTCCTTTGCAGTTAAATACGGAACCATTCCCTTCATTCCCTCCATCCTCAGCAAATAACACTTCATTCTTTCTCTTTCTCTGTGTTCCTTGTTTCTCTCTCTTATAGGAACGGAAGCACTCCTTCACTTGCTCTACGTGAAGTGTTTCTGGTTTGTTTCCCTTCACTGTTCTGAGTTTCTCTACGTGAAAGACAGTGCAGGATATCCACCACTCAGGCATGTCATGAGTCTTTTTTATTCTAAATTATTTATTTTTGGGCTTTTTGAATTGCTCTGTTTGTTTCCTTTCTCGTTTCTTGATGATGGTTTGGGATTTTTTTTTTCTTCATTTTTTCTAGTTTTGGTTCTTGTTGACATGAAATAGCTGATTGTTGTTCATGGGCTCTGTTTCAGTGCTACCAAGTTCTTTTCTATTCTGAATTCCAAAGCTCTCGAAGTTTGAAACTTTTTTTTTCCGAAAAAAACAATGTGGCATTTTTTTGGTCCAAGTTAATTTGGTATTCACAGAAAGTCTGTGATCCTTCACTTCCCTTTTGACTTATCATATTCTTTGTTTCTTTCCGGTGACAGCTTTTAAACTTCCAGACTTGTAATTCAATTCAATAAAAATCTTTTATCCCTTTTCACATGATTTTTGTTTAGTTACTAGTGTGGAGATTTTCATATCTTTCCACCTTTTTTTCTCCTCTGATCTCGGATCTTCTGTTATTCTATTATAATATTTGGTGGTGGGACCTTTTTTTGTTTTCTTGTGTCTATCATTATTTAATATTATTAATGATGATACTTTCAAGTCAACTAATATTCTCAATTTTTTTTTAATTTTAACTAATAAAATACGTTTAAATGTTATAGTATCCTATTAAGAAATTCTGGGTTTGTGAGAAAAATGTCATCTGGTGTAGAAAAATTTGTGTACTATCCAAATCCCATAGCAGCACTAATTCCAAAAGCAGAAAGCCAAAACTGTGCCCGTCCGCCTCTACGTCAGCCACATCCGTTTGGTATAATAATAGAGTCTAACATTATATTATAATTGCATGGATTTTAATGCAAGATTAATGCCAGTGTTCTGTTCTACACCTGAACCTCCATTAACAGTAACGCTTCACCTGCTTTGATTTCTTAACTTTGTTGACCCATGCGTATGACTTCCTGTGCATTTTGGTCCCTTGCTCACATTCAGACCCTATGGCCCCACAACCTCCGAATCCTGTTTCGTTCAGGTTGACTGTTGTGGAAATTGTAGCTCCCTATTTTGTCTTATTGTCATTGCTTCTTCTCTGTAATTCTGAATTTGAATTGTCAATCACTGTTGATTCATCGGGTGTTTTTTTCTTCACGTGCTATTTGGGTATTTGGGTGAAAAATATTCTAAATTGAGAAGGATTTACATCGATATAGGATTGATTTAATTGAAATTTTTTATTTTAAAAAAGATGAATTCAAAAATTTTGAATTTAATTAAAAAAATATTTATTTTTTATATGTAATGAACAAATAAAAAATAAAATATTTTTTAATTGAATTCAAAATTTCGGATTTCACTTTTTTTAAATTTAAAATTTTGATTTTAGTAAATTTTATATTAATATAAATTTCTCTCAATTCCTATATTTTGATACACAACTCAAATCTCATATAAAAAATACAATCTCTTGATTGATCATCCATATATATATATATATATATATATATATATATATATATATATATATATATATATATATATATATATATATATATATAGTGGCTTTTAATGCATGTCACATGCACATGTTTTTGACTTGTCTAGCACCGCCTTTGTATATTAGAAATTTATTTTGTTATGTTTCAGGTTTGGGACTTAATTAGGAGATTGGAGTAAGAGAAGAAACTTCTGTGACAGAAGTATTAGATAGACATGGCCAAGGATCAATTGCAGGTGCTTAACGCACTTGATGTTGCCAAGACACAATGGTACCATTTCACAGCAATTGTGATTGCTGGGATGGGTTTCTTCACTGATGCCTATGACCTCTTCTGCATCTCCCTTGTCACCAAGTTGCTTGGCCGCTTCTACTACTATGAAGGCCCCCACAAGCCTGGCTCTCTGCCATCCAATGTCTCTTCTGCCATCAATGGTGTTGCATTCTGTGGAACCCTTGCAGGCCAACTTTTCTTTGGCTGGCTTGGTGACAAGATGGGGAGAAAACGTGTCTATGGAATGACCCTCATGCTCATGGTGATATGTTCCCTTGCCTCTGGCCTCTCTTTTGGGAAAGAGCCTAAAGCTGTTATGGCCACCCTTTGCTTCTTCAGGTTCTGGCTTGGATTTGGCATTGGTGGTGACTACCCTCTCTCAGCCACCATCATGTCTGAGTATGCCAACAAGAAGACACGCGGAGCCTTCATAGCCGCAGTCTTTGCCATGCAAGGCTTTGGAATCTTGGCTGGTGGCATGGTAGCAATCATAGTTTCATCTGCTTTCAAGGCCATCTATCCGTCTCCACCTTTCCAAGTTGACCCGGTTGGGTCCACAGTGCCACAAGCTGATTATGTTTGGAGGATAATCTTGATGCTTGGTGCACTCCCAGCACTGCTCACATACTATTGGAGGATGAAGATGCCTGAGACTGCAAGGTACACTGCCTTGGTTGCCAAGAATGCAAAGCAAGCAGCTGCAGATATGTCAAAAGTCCTGCAGGTTGAGATAGAAACTGAGCTAGAGAAGATTCAGCAATTGGACAAACAAGAAGGGAATGATTTTGGCTTGTTCTCAACACAGTTCCTTAAACGGCATGGCCTTCACCTGGTTGGAACAGCCGCTACTTGGTTCCTGTTGGACATAGCCTACTATAGCCAGAACCTTTTCCAAAAGGATATCTTCAGTGCAATTGGCTGGATTGCAGAAGCAAAGACCATGAATGCTATTGAAGAGGTTTACAAGATTGCTAGAGCGCAGACCCTCATAGCACTTTGCAGCACTGTCCCAGGTTACTGGTTCACAGTGGCACTCATTGATAGGATTGGAAGGTTTGCAATCCAGTTGATGGGGTTCTTCTTCATGACAGTGTTCATGTTTGCCTTGGCCATTCCTTACCACCACTGGACCATGAAGGGAAACCAAATTGGTTTTGTTGTGATGTACTCATTGACCTTCTTCTTCGCCAATTTTGGCCCCAATGCCACCACGTTTGTGGTCCCAGCAGAGATCTTCCCTGCTAGGCTAAGGTCAACATGCCATGGCATATCAGCTGCTGCTGGCAAAGCTGGGGCAATGGTGGGGGCTTTTGGCTTTGTTTATGCTCAAACTGGTATTGGAGTGAGAAATACTCTTATAATCTTGGGTGTGATTAACTTCTTTGGGATGGTGTTCACATTCTTGGTGCCTGAATCTAAGGGAAAATCATTGGAGGAGATGTCTGGTGAAGCTGAGGAAGAGACCAGTGCTACAAGAGAATCAGCAATCGAGGCTGGTCATGGTGTTAGAACTTAATTTGTCTGTGTAAATGCGTGGTTGATTACCTTTGCTATGTAATTGTAGGATTATAGTATCTGCATTCAGGAATTTGTCTCTTGGGATATATGTCTTCTAATGTTTTTATGTCTCTTGGGATATATGTCTTCTGATGTTTTTCTATTTTTCTTTCTTTGATCTAATCCCTCTGTGGAGTTGTTTATGTATTAAAAAAAAAAATGGAAGAGAGGAAAAGCATATGTGGCTTTCCACTTCTTGTTCTCAAACCTGTCACCATTAAGCTTAATCTGTTACTTTATTATGATAGAATCAAATGCTTGATCTTATCTTTCTTTTTTCTTCCCTGTTGAGGCTGTAAACAGCTAAGAAAAAAGAGAGGAAATCTCTAAATCAATCTTTACCTGTCACAGTTAGCAGAACCTTGCACTTTATTATAACATGATAGAATCAAATTATTGAGGTCATCTTATCAATTTTCATCCTCTTGTAGCTGTAAGCAGCTAATAAAATGAGAAGAAGTCCCTTAATTCATTCTTTGTTCCTGTTTCGTGTCTCTTTCAACACTAGTTGTGTCTTCTTAGTAACCTATATGTGTGAATGTGATATTTTTCTTCTTTCCCAAGCAATCTTAGTATATACTTGAGTTTATGTGAATCCTATACGCGACTGCATATTTATTATTAAATTTCATAATATATACATTAATAATCTTAAATTATGTTTTGATTAGTATGTATTTTGCCACATGCCCGGCTCATCATGAACTCCGTATCTGTATAAACATTAGTTTTCTTTCCCGCGTTGCATTTTTTCTGCTTCATGCATTTATAAGGTCTCATTGGCCGTGTATAATATTTGGTTTAAAATAAAGTAAAATGGCCCCCTAGTAAAAAAGGAAAAAAAAAAGGGTAAAATGGCTCCATCTTTGAATTATATTCTGATGAAGGTTGCTGTCAAAGACCTCCAAGACAAAACAGCGCTGTTGACATTGCAACTGAAGCCAAAATGCCCTCCTCCTATTCCTGTTCCATTAAGGCATTAAATTGTTGATTATGTGTTCATTACTCATTAACAAGGGAGAACCTCACGCAATTGATAGGCATACCTCTGTTATTGTCGCTTTCTCTCATCTTTATCTAGGGACCACTGATTAGACTAAAAAGGTCTCTATGTGGTAAATGTCACATGGAAGTTCTTTTTAGTTAATTATTTTCTGTTCTTTTCTCATAGTATAGACTACGGTTGTTAAATGTAAAAATTTAACAGAAAATAGCAGACTCATGCGACTAAGCAATATGTTGGTGGAAGCTGCCTTCAAGTTTTACTGCATTTTCACATAAGAAAATTGCAAATTTATTAAGCTAATAAGAGGGAGCCCAAATACTCACAAAAGGGTTCATTGAGGTAGTAAGCAATGTTGACCTCCTAGGAGAAAGACTTAACTACAAATCTTGGGAAGATAAATCTGATGGGGAGACTACATAACTCTGCTCTCACAAAAATTAGTCTTATAAATGACCCAACCTATCAGCATACCTTGTGGTCTTATAAAAAAGGGGACTCCAAACTTGCAAGCGAATATGCCAATTGATTCAGCTCATAAAATCTTCTTATTGCAAGTATATGGAATTTTTTATTTGGCAGCACATAGTCAAGATTAAAACTTGCTTGGAGCCTGTTTGATAGGTGTAAACTGCAAGTACTTTAGTACGAATAATACTTTAATCAAGGAATAAAAAGAAAACATTTAACAAAGTTAATCTGTGGATCACATCTAAAAGAAATGCACTGGAGTTTGATGAAGTTATTCGTTATCATTGATTATTTAAGTTACCTTTCTTAGCGTTGCCTTCGATTCAAACTACACTACACTGCAAGTCTGCAAGATAGATGAGAAAAGTTCACTTGGCCTATAAATTGATCGTGGAATAAATGACTTTTCATTCCTCTATCTTACTTTCCACAACTTTAGACTTTGCTTTGTTGTATGATTGGGTTGTACAGCAACGAAAAAACATATAGCTTTAGATTCGTACACGCCCCAGATTCCAGTTATTGTGGCATGAATCTTTCAATCTCAATCGGGTAGAATATTTCACTTTATCATCACAAATCAAATTCTTGCACTTAGTTTCTCAAGTGTGAAATTTGGAAAAACAAGTCAATGGACCCCGGCCTCATTAGACAGCTAGGAAAACAATGGCCATTTGAGCTTGGTCTTGATTTCCACACGGTTATTCTACCTCTTTCAGCGCTCCAAAAGTGGTGAAGGAGGGTTCTGTGTCAGTATGTCAACTCCATTGTCACCTTGCTAAGGTGTTGCATTATGATGCTTCCAAGTGAAAAAGAAATGGACCCAATGGATTGGGACTCTTCACTTTATGAATAACCACGGATTTGGCCCAACTAATTATATCATACGAAACAGTTGTCTATTTGCAGAGTGAATTTTCCTCTGTGAACAAGATTTGTGGTAAATGTTGTTGTAAGCTACTTTGGGCTAACAACCCTTGCTGACTCATGCAACACTAATAGGATAATATAGGTAACATTATTTGAAGTTGGGAATATGTTGGATTCTGGTTACAACAGAGGTCTTTATAGTTGGTAAGGAGATGAGGGGAAATGTGAGTAAATCCTGATTTTAGATCCTAAAGTTGCATACATGAATTGCTTTAATACTTAAAACTCAGTAATTAACTTTTAGTCCCTGAAGTTGCAAAATGTTAATCATGTTAATTCTTGACTCCATTTTTGTTAATATGTCATGTCTTTTTGTTGATGTGTTGCATTAAGTGACATAATAGCATCCCACTTGGTCTCTGAGATGATATCGATGCAGAATAGGTGCAAGTTAGTCCACTAAAATGACATTTTTTGTTACTATCTCATTTGATTTACATGATTTTTTTGATACATTTTTAGAAACTTCAAGAATTAATTTAAACCTATTTTTCATCCATATCATTTTAGATGCCACATAGAATGTTATCATATCACTTAATGTGGCATATCTGTGAAAATACGACAATATAGTAACAAAAATAGAGTCAGAGACTAATATGACTCATATCTTACAATTTCAAGAGTTAAAAAATTAATTTTTAAATTTCAAGAGCCAAAGTGACTCACATACGCAACTTTAGGTACTAAAATCAACATTTACTTGGAAATATATAAAACCAGTTAGGCTAACTAGCAATCTAACCCAACATCATATACTTTTTAATATATGAACATAATGTTTTTCCAAAGTTGAATGGATCATGGATGTAGTTGAGCACCTCTTAGGAAGGCTCTTCGAAAATTCGACTTGTCCAAATTATGGAAAAAGGGCCCAAAAAAATGCCTGAATCAATAAATAATAAAAAGACCAAGAAAAGAGTGAAAAAAATCGGACAAATACATGTTTTTTTCCAGCAAAATAAACCAATAGATTTGTAATGAGTACTACTGATTCAGTTAACTCGTTCGAAATAATTTTAATTAGAGTCAGCAAGGTGCAATGGAAAGAGGTACAACTTTGGATTTTATAAAAGTAATAATAAGTTACTCCAATGTTAGCTACTTAGCTGGGGGGGCATCGGCGACATGCATGTGCCCATTTCTGGGAGCATGATTCGTTGGTCCACCCCTAGTTTCAGACTAACGTTAGTCCACCCCTCAAATTGCTAAAATAACCTTCTTCAATCTCTAATTTGCCTTCAAGCCATTCACCCTTCCCCTTTTCACTCACATTCTTCAATGACTCTATTGTGCCGCCTCTATGTTCCTGCTTCCCTTGTTTCTTTATTCTTTTTTTGTTCGTTTCTTTTTTTCTTTTTGGATCTAACTAAAATACCAATCCATCCTCTTTTCAATTCTTCACCACAGCCACCCATGATCCATCATCCTCCCCACCCGTTGGCCAAGAAGCTCCACCACAGTAGCTTTTTCATCATCGTCGTCATTCCACAATGCATTATCACAATCTCACAAACCCACATCAATCTTCATCTCTAAGACATTCAAAAGGCAAAAACAACCAAAAATTTCCTTTTTCTTAGACCCACGATATAAAATCCTATCCAACAATGAAAAGCTCAAAATCTACAACAATAAAAACATGTATAGAAACTCACTCACAGAAACCAACCTCAACAAAACCAACATCAAAACATATATTACAAACTTCAAAGCTGGGTTCCCAAAATACACAAAAAAAAAAAGCTAAAAAGTTTATTAATTTTTTACAAGCTTCATAACAAAGGGAAAAGGCAAGCATATGCCTTCAAGAGAGGGGAACAGTTGGCTCTGATGAGGTAGTTATGGGGAAGGCGGAGATCGAAACATAAATCTTCTTCATCATGCATTCTTCAATAACGACGTTAGCGATAATGGCTTCGATGATTGCCGATCACAAGTTCTCTGCATTGCAGGACCTCGCTCCACTTCAACAAGTCCTCATGCTGTCACCAGTCAACTCTCACCATCGCCAGCGGGTTTCCAAAGTGTTGAGTAGCATGCGGTGGAGGGAAGAGGTGAGGTGAAGGAGAGGAGGGTGAGGGTTCGAAGGGAGGCGGCAGAGCAAGAGGGGAAAGGACTCAGGTGCAGAGGGAAACCTGCAACCGATAGCAGCACTCATCACAACGGTTCAAGACGGTGGAGGACTCTGGGTGAGTGACTTGCGTGGCTATTGGAGAGGTTGAAGTCTGCGTTGGAATGAGTTTGCTGAGAAAGAAGAAAAAGAAGGATCAAATTGGAAGTTCATAAATTTATTTTATTTTTAAAATTAAATTTATTTATTTTTGCTATTAATCTAAACCATTGATATATTTTAATATTAAATCTAATGATAATAAAAGGGTGGACTAACGTTAGTCCCAAACTAAAGGAGGATTAACGAATCATCACCCAAGTTTCTGATATGCTGTCTCTATGCTTAGCTTTTATAGGCCCTTTTGGTCAAAGCCTTTACAGGCCTTTTTAGTTTTTTGGGTCGGCCCCTCTGAGCCCTGAGGGGAGACGGGGGCTCTTTTGGTAATCGAACAGGCGATCCCTTGGCTCCCTGGTCCGCTAACGACGAGGCCAGATGCATAACCATCTCAACTGAGCCTTCACGTGCCAGGGCTTTTTACTTTTTGAAAAAAGTTTTTATAGGCCTGAAGTCTGAAATCTGAGTTGGGTTGAGCAATTGGTCTTGATAATCTGTCCATAAGATCAGCTTTGGTGGCCTAGGGATAGTTCAAAAGAATGGACTGCTAGTTCAGGTGGTTTCTTGATCTGTGACATATTAATATCGGTGTTGAAGTGGCAAGGTCTTCTGACCCAAAAAAAAAAAAAAAAGTGGCAAGGTCTTGACCTTATGCCATTTGAGACTAATCCTCTTGGTCATTTAAATCTTTGTGTTCTATTTATAAAAGAAAAAGGGAAAAGTATAGCTGCCCATCCTAAACTTTATATTTTTGGCAAATAGGCACCCTAGATTTTAATTTTGTCCTAATTCATCCTTAAAGTTTTACTATAGTTGTAATAAATCTTTTTGTTAAACATTCATTAAAATTAACAGTAAATTGATTATAACTATTCATCTTTTTTAAATCATAATATTATCACATCTAGCTAATAAAAAGTACGTTTTAGTATTAAGATTTTAAGGATGAATAATTATAATCAATTCACCATTTATTTTAACTAATCTTTAATAAAATGATCTATTACAACAGTAAAACTTTAAGGATCGATTAGGACAAAATTAAAGTTTAAGATATGTATTTGTAAAAGACATAAAGTTTTATGGTGGTTTAATACACTTTTTCCAAAGAAGAATTAGTAATTGAAGTGAGTAAGAGAAGTTTTTAGATGGATTAGTTTCTTCTCAAATTTTCTTCAAACATTTTAACATTGGGTATCTATTCTTTCTTTAAAGATAAAGAACAAGTGTTTATATCCTGTTTTTGCTGTATTAACTATTCCAATAGGTTTTTTTTTGTTTTCAGAAACGAGTATTGGTATATATGTTGATTACATGTATGAAAAAAAGAAACAAAAAAGAAGCGGATTAGGTGAAGCATCTTAATTATTACCTTTTCCAAAGCAATCAATCTTTAGTACAATGAAAATAAATAACGACAAATAAATCCAAACAATTTGATTTTTGGATGTGCAATGTTCGGTAGAGTACACACTGGATTATGAGGTCAACGGTCTTTCCACGATTGTGCTTCGTGCATGACAAACACGTATAGATTACTGTTTAGAGATGCCTCACACAACTTTATATAGAAATACTTACATAGTTCAGGAATATTATGTGATTGTACTCTTGACAAATTATATAAGTATATTTTATATAGAATTATATATTAATAATGGATTTCATATAAAATATATTTGCATAATTAGTCTGAGAATATAATCATATAATGCTTCTAGACTATGCAAGTATTTTTCCATAAACTTACATCCACCTTGGGAGCGTGGACCATCAGCCAGGTGCAGGGTGCACACTCACTCACCCTTTTTTCCAATCCTATTTGGCGCACTTATACTAGATTTTTCATAGAGTTTTAATTGTTATATTTTCTTATGCTATAATTTTCGAAAAGAAATGAAGTCTGATCTATTGAATAAGATTACAAATTTAGAATAAAAACGCCATTTGATATAATTTTTTTCTTTATCAACAAACAAGTGATCTGTTAATGTTAAGATTAAATGCGCAATGGCATTTTATTTCTTCACACTAAAGGTTGCATTCAAATTTTAAACACGCACCAACAATGTTTTTATATAATTTTTTTAGAAAAATTCAATATTTTACGAACGTAATTAATAAACATTTATTTTTTTCATAATTGAAAGCGCGACTATATATTAAGAGAAATAATTTATCAAATTCAGAATTATTCTTTTTAATTTATTCAATACTTTATGGAATTATTTAAAAGCTATAAATGAAAATTCTTAAAAATAAAAAATTTAATATCTTAAGAACTTCAAAAATATTAAAATATCTTCTTAACAATTAATATGAATTATTAAATATTTATTAATTATTATTTTAATAAAAGTAAAGGAATTGCTAGATAATACTTGAATGATTTTCTACTCGAATTTTTTTTTTGTTTGAATCTCATTATTTACGTCCTAATTTTTGTGTGTTTAATTTATCAATTATTTAAAAAAAAATGTTTAACACTTGTACTTCGAGCGTTTATATGCTAAGACTAATTTGAAAAGGCGGTATCTGCGGTGCCCTTCGCAGTCTAAGGTGCTTGGTGTACCTTGTGACTGTAGTGCATCAAATGGTATAGATTTGTGAAGTGTATCGATATATTAATCACATATGATATATTGTAGTAATATATTTATTTAAAAAAATTTAAAAATATGATTAAATATATTTTAGAAATTAATTTTTATATGCTAATAGTATAAAATTATACTAATAATATAAAATAATTTTATATTATCAGTGTAACTTTACACTGATAGACAGTGTAAAATTATATTTAAAGAGTAAAATTATACTGATAAAATTTTTATGATTTTTAGAAATTAATTTTTATACATTAATAGTATAAAATTATACTAATAATATAAAATAATTTTACATGGTCAGTATAATAAAAAAAATTTATCAGTATAATTTTACTCTATCAGTGTAATTTTATGCTGATAATATAAAATTATTTTATACTACCAATATAATTTTATATTATCAATGTATGATAATTAATTTTTTAAATATATTTAATTATATTTTTAAATTTTTTTAAAATTAGATATTATTACAATGTATTTATAGATAATTAGTGTATTGATACATTTTATAATCTCACCGTCAGATTGCAAAGTATATCATACTCCTTAACTAACTAGGAGCACCGTAGATGGCGCCATTTGAAAATACCTGTTGCATAATGATGGAACACATTGATTTCTCAAAACTGACCTTTCCAATCAGTGAGTATCCAAGAAAAAGAGCCATGAATGTATTGCCAAGAAACAAAGAAGGGTGGGTGGTCACTAGTCAGCACCCACATCAGAGCCAACCTAATTCTTGGACTCTTCCGCGTCTCTTACGTCTCTTTTCTAAGATCGGGTTATTTATTCACGTCTTTTTCACAACTCTCAACTTTTTTCTATCTCATGCATGTAAATAGATCCCTGACGTTCCAGCAAAAAATAAATAAATGAACAAACTCTTTTCATCTAGTACTAGTACTGCTGGCATCGGCTATCGGCTACTGCTATATCTATTCCAAAACTTGTTAAACAAAACTTTTTCTTATGTCAATGGCTTTTTTTTTAATAAAAAATATATTATCCTTTATTTTTTTTCATTTTATAAGTAGTTAAAATATATTAAATCGTTTAGTATTTTTTATCAATTAACTTTCCAGAAGGCATAACCATTATTTCCATATAGATATGTGAAATAAACGAGTATAGGAGGAGGTTCCACACTTACACTTTATGGGGACCGTACTGCATTTTGCATGGGGTGCCAGTACGTACTAGCTACGAATTCTAGTTCACTAGATAGTATATATACAGCGCTTTGATTTTTATGGAAATCAAAGAAAGGGGAAATGCAATGCAGCTCCCTTTCATGCAAATTCAGAAGGAGGTTCGTGTTTACTATCGACAAATACATAGCAAGAGTATTAAATCGAACTTCTAAAAATATTTTTTTCATCTCTTTTCTCATATTTCATCAAAATGATTACCTAAAAGCCTAGTAGTTTCTGTTATGCATGCGCTCACAAGATAGGTCATTCCTAGGCCATGAAAAGAAAAAAAAAATCCAAAGAGAGAAAAAGATCGTAAATTTGTAGTTTCGGAAAGGTACGGAGATGAGTAGTTGAGGGAGCACCACCCATGACTTTGTCTGGTGGTACACGTCAAAAGGAGGCCCGTCAATTTTGCTTGTTTTGGATTCTTCGTTGTTCTAGGAACCATTTTTCTTTGTGGATACGTACGTATACTCATTTTTGGTGAGAATGTGGGATCCCCTTCTTAAATCGAGACTTCCAAACTTTTGGAATGGATGTATATGCAGAATATTCACCCATTTTTTTCTTCTCTATGTTGAATTGTTGATTCACATGTCTGTCGCAGTTAAATTTGATACTTAAACGTGTTAGTGTATATATAATGTTGACTATTATTTAGTGAATAAACTTTTAAACTTTTACATTTTTAATTTATCATCTAATTCATATTTGGTTTTAAACTTTGTTAGAAGAATCTATTCAATATGTCAGTATTTCAAAGGATCTATATCACCGTGAATGTAAAAAAATAGCTAGCTTTAGATATATAATATTGATATATATTATCTTCTCATTAGCATCAACCAAAGTTATCCAGAAACTTTTCGTTCCGTACATATTATCCAGGACAAAAGAGAAGAAAAAGAAAAATCCCAAGTTGCTTTTTCTCTACACACTCCTCCTCTGTCCTCTGCTCAAGCCCCAAGCCAAGGAGAAAAGAAAAGAGGGCTTTCTACTATCTTCATATGATGACACCCAAATATCGCTGCCCCCAGAAAGCATAAGGTGCCTCCTGTATGATTCCAAACGACCACCTCCACGTTATATAATATCATATCTTCTCCGTGCTGTGATTAGTCACTGACTCACCCCGTTGGTACATTCTCTTCAGCAATGCTAAACCACGGGTGCCCTGCTCCAAAACAAGAAGAAAAAGACATCAACAAATTAACCACAAAAACAAAACCTTAAAAAGGAAGGGAAAAACACACACACACACACACACACACACACAAACCAACAGCCTCACCGCATGCAAAAAGCACAAGAATTAAAATGAAAAAAATGTTATTTCACATAAATTGGTATAAATAAGTGAAAAACTCATGTATATAAATGAAAAATCCATTCATTATATACGAAAATTCTCTACATATTTACGCATGAATTCATGTGGTCAGTTTTCATCCGAAAAAGCTTGTATCCAAATAGCAGGAGTCACCAAAAATTTTCAGAAAATCACTAATTGCACGAAACATGCACCAACCCACAGGAACACCAACACTCGCATTATTTGCGCGCACTTACTCAGGACTTGCTCCGCTGAGAACCTCTTAGAAACATCCTTACACAGCATCCTCCTAATCAGATCCTTCGCCTCAGGCGACACCGTGCGAAACACCCGGCTGGGAAACCTAAAGTTGGCCCTCACCACAGCCTCAAACACCTCCACGGGCGAGTCTCCACGAAACGGCAGGAACCCCGCCAACATCTCATACAAAACGACACCACAACTCCACACATCAACCTTCTCACAATACTCCCCTCCCGCCACCACCTCCGGCGCCACGTAATGCGGCGTCCCCACCACACCACTCATCAATTCCCCCTCCCTAAGCACCTCACCAGACCCGAGATCCACCACCTTGACCCGGTTCCCTTCTCCGAACAATATGTTCTCGGGCTTTATGTCGCGGTGCGCCACGCCGAGGCGGTGGCAGTGCGCTACGGCGCGCATGAGCTGGATCATGACGGATGCAGATTCGGGTTCGGGCGTGACCCGAATGAGGGTGTGGAATTCCGGCTTGTGGTGGCAGAGGTCGAGGACCATGTGGAGGTGCGCGTGGTCCTCGTAAAGCGCGTGGAGGGACACGATGTTTGGGTGAGGGGAGAGGAGGTTGAGGATCTTGGGCTCAGTGAGGAGGCACCGGGAGTCGAGGGCGTCGCCGGCGGCGGTCAAGGCGAGTTTGTCGACGGATTTGACAGCGTAGGAGGCGCCGGTGGAGACGGAGGTGCACCGGAAGACGGTGCCGAACCTTCCCCGGCCGAGCTCCTGCGAAACGACGTAGTCTCGGTGGAGGGCTGAGCTCATTAGTTACCACTGAGAAGTGTTTTTGGGAGGGGTTTAAGTGTGTGGTGTTGAGTTTGGGTGTGTTTCTTTCTTCAGAATTCGCGAAAGCTTACGAGGAAAGGGGAGAGGTTTTGTAAAAAAAAATGAATAATGGTGGTGGAGGTTGTGGATTTGGGAATGCTGTGGTCGAATATTCGGTTGGAATGAGGGGGAACCAATGGGAGTTCGCCACGTGGGTTATGGACGGCTGGAAGTATGGTTTGACTGTCGGCCGTTGGATCTGAAACAGCCATGGGTTTTGCTGTACTAGCATAAAAATAGATTTGAATTGATTGAGAAAACGAGGATTAATCATCCTTAAATTATTAATTTTATTTTATATATATATATATATATATATATATATATATATCTCATTAAATAATTTAAAGATAATTAATTATTTATTTTTTTATTTTATAAAATTATTCACTTTAAATAATCCTACTCCTACTTTTGATGGGCTTCTTCCCGACAAAAATTTTGTGGGTACAAATGTACAATAGAAAATTAAAGATTGCTTTTTGACTAAATTAGTGATAAATGTAAAATTATTCATTAAGATAAAATTACTTGAAAACTTTTTATTGCTTTAATGTAACTTATATTATACGGGAAAAGTTTATAAATATTTTATTATTTTTTGGTCAATTCTGCTAAAAAGTAAGTTTATGTACCAATTTTTATAAAGCTAATTAAGTAAATTGCGAACATTTGTTACGTGCCAACATATAATAAAAGATTACGTTCGTGTATGAATCCAAAAAAAAAAAAAAAAAACAAAAACAAAAATGGATTACGTTTGTGTAATGTCTTCAAAGTTCAAGGGCTTTATTTGATGATGTGCCTCTTCCTTTCTGTAAACTCTCAAATTTGTTCTCAAAATTATAAATGCATTAAAAAAAATTTTAATATTGAAAAATTGTTATGTTAGTTCTTAATATTTTATTTTAATCAAATTAACCCTAAATATTATATAGCAACTAAGATTTGATTTAATAATAAGAGAGCTAATCTGTCATAATATAATAAATTACAATTTCAAATATCAGCTGAGAGAGTTATCTATATCTAAGCACCCCATAGTACTCTCAAATAGCTCCAGTGAAAGAATACATGTGGGGGGAAAAAAGACACCCTTAACATTTTGTTCTCAGCAGTTAATATAAAGATTAATTTGATTAATAAATTACAATATTAAGAGCTAAAATTTGAATTTTAAAACGTTAAAGGCTATAATGTTTATAATTTTAATGATTAATTTGAGATTTTAATCTCTTTTTTTTGTCTAAATTACTGCTATATGGATTGTAAGTAGTTTGACTTGAGTTTACTTGATTAAACTCTTTTAGTGTTATTTTTTATTTTTCATATATAAAACTTAAATTTGATACTTTACTTAAAGGAATAAATAATAAATCAATTGAATTAATTAAACATCAGTAAACTTGTGCCTTTCACTAAACATTTGGAATGTTATCATATTTAATGCAAACTTAACTTCTATTTTTGTTAGAATTATTTATATGTAATTTATAATAAATAAAAAGTTTAAACACTCAAATTTATAAAATAAATACACATTAGGCAAAATAGGCTTCTTTGATACTACATTTTTAGTTGGTTTTTAAATATAGCTCCTTAATTTATTTTCTTTTTTAATTTGGTCCTTGACATTACAAATTGACTATTAATTTGCCCGTAATCACTTTTCTATCACAAAATTAGTGAAAAAAAAGTATTAACTTATAGTAAATGGCATTATATCCATATGTGTACCATATAAGCATCATTTGTGTCAAGTCAGTATATTTTGTTAAGTTTGTGACAAAAAAGTGACTAAAAACTATATTGATAGATAATTTATAACATAAAGGATCCAATTAAAAGAAAAATAATGATTATAAATCACATTGTAAAAATAAATAAAGTTAATAAAAAAAGCCTATTTTACCTTTAAATTATAACTATAGAAAAATTCTTCTTCTTTTTTTTTTTTGATAAAATTTAATGAGAGAACAGGTTCGCGGCCAAATATGTTGGACATTGGGCATTGGGAATGCATATGTTGGACAAACCTCCAATAAGGACTTGGTAGAATTATGCTACATGATCTATCCACTGAGTCCCTTATGAGGATTATTGTTGTTAAGGGGCTCTGGTCTGTAGACTTATCTATTGGAAAATTATGTGTTAATATTTCAAGAATTTATTTCTGAGATATTAAAACTCTTTTTTGGGTTTCCGTATATTTATTGGTTAAGGAACTATGTGCAGTAATATTTCGAGATCCATTTTTTTTTTTTCCAGCTTTGCTCATTGGCACGAATGCCCAGGCTCAGATAATCAAAGGAAGAGAGAGAAAATCACTGCCACCCTCCATAACGCAATTCAATTGCTCAATTTTATATTTTTCGTACGTCGTTTACGAACATATTTTCGTAACATTTAGTATTTTCTTTTTTTTCCTGCTGGAAAACAAACAAATTTAACACACTTCCTCAGTATAGCTCAAACATCTTTATGAGCATGGTAAATGTCTCCGTATTTACAAATAACCTACTAGGTTTTCAATGAAAGACGACTAACATAAATTGAACTTATAAATGCAATTTCGCCAACTAACAGATGGTGGCCGAGTCGCGGACAATTGCTTGCATAAAATCGCCCTTGTCTTTTTCTTTTTTTTTCTTTCTTTTTTGAGGAGATAAAAAAAAAGCCTTTTGCTGCTAGCGCCTGTACGAAACTATTTTCATAATATTTATACGTATTTAACGTAATTTCTCTTATTTTAAAAACATTGTGCAAATGTTTAATAGAAATATTGTGGTTGAAAGACCATTAATTTTTTTATGTTTAGTGACAAGCATTTTATTATCCGAGAGGTTAAATTGACAACAAACTAATTTTTTCAAATTAGATAACATTAATTTAGTTCTTGAAATATGGTAAATAAAAGCAATTTAAATGACATCAATTTATCTGTTAATAGTAAAAAAAGACATCAATTTAATCTTTTAATCATACAAAGTCAATATTAATTTAATTTTTCAATAATAAAAAATAATGTCAGTTTAGTTCTTTAATCTCTCATCTTCGGTATGGATAAATAATTTTGATACCATTTCCATACCTAAATTGCCATTTGTCCTGTTCTCCTTTTCTCTTCAAAATTCTTGTTGATGATATTTATACATTCATCCGATAGAAGGAAACCAAACCTATGCTTCACTACCATTTTGCTCTGGAGATGAAAGCGACTTTACTTGCTACAGAGGCAACTGGAATAAAAAGGAAAGGTTGTTTTCATCCATAAAATTTTTATAAATATATATGGAGCTCATTTATAAAATTTTATCTTCCATTTTTTTTTCCTCCCAAATCACACACAGCCTCAGGTGTAAAAATATTTTGATTATTCATAAAAATTAAATTGAACATAGATTAATACTAATATAATGTAAATAATTATACAAACAATTAATAACTTTGAATATGTATATATTTCTTGAAATGGAAGTAATGATAAAAATGGAAAAAGGGGCGAAAATGAGAAACCTCATTTTCAGTGACTTTTGGGGAAGCAAAGGGCTCAACTAAGAGTCTAAAATTCATGGTCCTTCGTAATGCCTCACCAAGTTTTTTATTTTCATTTTTTTTTTCTCAAAGGGTCATTCGTTAATTGGAAGATATATGCATCCAAAAGTAGTTCTAAAAAATGGGAGGTTCAAATCTAAGGCAGGAAAGTCGTCTTACATGATTTACTCCTCATTTTTTTTTTTTTTTTTTTGGTTTTCGGCAACTTTATCAGTTTAAAATAAAAATAAAAAATAAAAAAGCAAAATTTAGCTAAATATATCGTCTTTTGAAACGAAATCAGAGATTTGTATAGCCTCATAAAAATCTCCTTTAAATTTTCGAGAGTTAAAAGACAAAAAGATAATGTTTAACTTTCGATGAAGGATATTTTGGTTCAAATTAAGCTCTGTTCAATTCTTTGAAAAAAAAAGGAAATAAAAAAGAATATTATAATTTTATTTTATTTTTTGAAGGCGTACAAACAAATATACATAAATTGGAATGTAATTATATGTTTAAAAATACATTAAAAAATTGATGCCAAGAATAATAAGTTTTCAGATTTTGTCGGAGCGTGTTAACTAGTGCATAAAATTCATCTTGGCAGACCATATAATTCCTCCTTTCCAATACTCTCCAGATAAAGTAGTTAATTACCTCATTCAGATTTTCTTAATCCATAGTTTTTGAGTTTCCATGCAATTAATCAAGTAGCAGTACATTATTAAATCACTAAACCTTTTGGAAAAACCTTTCCCATCTAATAGGACAGAGAGACAGATGTCATTTTGAAACAGCAATATCCTCATGAAAATGAGGGAGATTGTTCAATTTTTTTTTTCAAAGTCCATTAAGGGGGCAGAGAAGTTTTTTCTTATTCTTTTTATACAAAAAGGTTATATAAACCTCCATTGTGTTCCCCCAAAATGATGTTGACATTAATTAATATTTAGGGTTTGAAAAAAATTAATGTTGATTTATCTACTCAATCATTAAAAGTGATATCAACTTTTTTGTACAGACTCATAACACAACATTAGTGGAGCTCAACCTTCCGTTGCTTATCCCTTGTTACTCAACCTTATCCCCTCCTTCCTTCTCATGAGTCGCAATTCCGAGTTACGAAGAAGGGAACTGAAAAGCGATAGCGGTGACAATCAGGGCGACGGACGACTCAATAGATTGCAACGGCAACGACGGTACCTTAGCTGCAACAAGTTGGTCTTTTGTTCACTTCACCATAGTTGGTGTTCTTCTTTTCCTTCCGGTAATGATGTTCTATTGTTGTTTTTATGGATGATCGTAATTGCTTGTCTTCTTGATACAAGAAATAGATTTGGAAGGTTAAGTTCCCATTGGGCCATTCCGTGTTAGTCTTTTTATGTTTAGATTAGGTTGGGTTAGTCAAGAGATTTCAAAAGTAACCTAATCCAACCCAATCTCTTTTGATTGGGTTGGACTTCAATATTTATTCCTAAATTGAGCCTAACTCAACTTGTTAATTATACCTATAATTTACATCTTATAATATTTCAATTTATTTGTCACAATCCAACGAGGGTTGTGAACGGTACATAAGGAACAAGTATCTCAATAAGCCTTTCATCATGCATTTTTTATGAAACTCAGACAGAGTTTCCCTTATATTTGGGATAATTCCCAAACACGGATCTTCGTCCTGCACATAAAAACAAGCACATTTATTTATTAGAGGTCCAGACATTCTCATAATGCACCCCACAGGACACAATAAAATAAATTCTCAAACCATGTACAAACATATAGAAAAATGTATCGATATCCTTTCAACAACTTAATCCAAATATCAATTCTTCCTTCCTTTAGAAATTCAATCATTCAAATATGTATAATCACTACACGCACTTCTACATAGTTCAGCAAGGATCGGATCCTACCTGTAATATCATGGAGCTATACTACTCTAGGGATACAATAACAAAAAATTCCAAATGCCCTTGATCATGAGGGTTCACCGAACAAGCAGAACTGGTTACAAGGAACAGGGAAATTGAATCCAAAAATAATACTTGTATCTGAAAAGAAGGGAAGAACAACAGGTGAATTTTATAACTCAATGAGAGATAAGCTATCCCTAACCCATATGAAATAATGTACAAACTTTTAAATATTAAACTAAATCATATAGATAAAAATCAAATAGAAATCTTAGTTTCAATTATCATTTAATTTTCTAAAACTCATGGAAAACTATCTATTTCAGGAAAATCCGTCATGAATCACACTTACGTGGCATATCCTTTGTGTGTTTCCCGTATTTCGTCACACACCACTCTTGAGTGGCTATGTAATAAGAATTCAATATACACTACGGCTAACGTATACTGTCGTTAGTATGCAGATCCTAACCTAAACTTTCCTAAGTCTTTCCCTTTTCCATCAATCATAAATGTCCTCATATCACATACTCAATCATGGGTTTTCAATTACTTTTACACATAACCATTCAATCATGCTATTTTAACAATTATAAAAGTTTCACAAAAATCCATTCATTTATTTTCATACAAGAGCAATCTTCATAGTCTCATCATACATATCACTCAATATAGATTCTCATGCATAAAACTTAAATCATACCATAAAGAAAAACAAAAGCTTTAACATTATCATGCTTCGAAAAATTTATAACATTTCACAACTGCCTAATATATATTCAAATGATTAGCAAGATTCGTCAAAAATTCCTTCATTGTCTCATGTGATAATTTTGAATATAAACAAGCTATCGAGATACAAATCATAATTCCATGATATATCAAATCGTTTGCATACATAGTAAATAAATATATCAGAAAATAAGCAAGAGATAAACTATCTACTTATAGACTTAACCCCAATAGCGAAATCTTTAAGCCCATGGGATGCGAAGCCAAGAACCAGACTTCCAATAGAATCTATCACCACAATTGTGCTAATCTAACACAATATTAGTTATTTAGACCAAGGATTAATCCAAATAACACTTATAAATCAAAATCCCCAATTCTTCTAACCTAGGGTTCTCCAAGAACTCAATATTGGAGAAATAATCTATAATTCATAGGAAAGGAACGGGAAAGGAGTTTAGAAATTATCTTTGAAATGGAAAATGAGAGAAGGAAGGATTGAGAGTCTTGGTGCCATCTCCTCCAAGCTCCAAAACCCAACAAGATTGATGTTGAAAGGAGAAAAGAATGGGAATTAAAGGAAGAATCTGAGGTTATGTGAGTGAAAAAAGTGTAATTGATGGAAAAATTTGAAGGATTGAGTTAAAGAATGAAGGGAAAAGATGTCTTAGAGAAAAGGGAGAGAGTTTGAAGGGGTAGAGAGAGAGTGGTTTTGCGCAAATGAAGGGGTGAGATGCATTCAGGTCTTACCACTCCATGTAATCAATTGCAACAAGGTAAAACTTAGCATGAAGGCATGCAAAGAAACTGGAAATTGATTACATGCCTTGTGTAATCGATTATCAGCTTCAAAAACTTGGTTTCCTCCTTCTGCAGTCTTTTCCCAAGTCCAGAATATTACACACGCTTATTCATATTTCTTAATTTTAAGTTAATGTCCATTAACTTTAAAACATAAATATAAATAACGGAATATTCTGCATTTGGATTCAATAAAAATATCCAAAAATTCAAATCTTAAGGAATCATAATCCAACTTTTGGATTTTAATACAATTTTTCAAAAACTTGCATTTTTGTAAACTCTTGCGTTAAAAATGAAGGGTTTTCTTATTCTCTAAAATTCGTTAACAATCCTTCTTCAATTCATTGATGCCCAAGAAACCATTATCGGGGCTATTGACCTTAAGAAAATGCCTCAATCCTATAGCTTTCCAAGGAGGCATAGGGTTCAGACTTAAAATTTTCAAGATCCGCTATTGACAAACAACTGCAACCTGCACTAGGGTATTACATTATTATGAATAATATTATATTTATTTTGTTAAATGATACTTGATGAGTTATGATCAATATTGCTTGATCCCCAAGAAAATATTTTATTTCAATAACTTTCTTTTTGGAAGGCAAAAGATTTTTTTAAACTTGGCCAAGTTTTTTCCGAGATTGAGCTATGCCAAAAGATGTTTTTGTAATTGTGGACAAACCTTGGTGGTATGGAATGCATTTTTTTTCAAATTACCACTTAATATTTGATACCTTAAATATAAAAAAAATCAAATAGATGCAAAAATGAAAAAAAAATATAATAATAAATTAATGAAAGAAAAAAATATGAATTAATAATTTGAACATTTTAATGGTAACCTGTTACCAAGCTTGAAATTATGTATTTGGAAGGCAATTAATTACAATTATAATTTCTTTTTTCAAATGCCTTAGTAGGTAACTACTAACAATCTTTTTGATTTCTGATAGTATCTCCTCACCTGACAGACGAGAGACCAATCTCCTAGGGTATAGTCAGGTGCCTAAGTGGGGATCCTTTCTAACGGTGTTTTGTTCCATACACATGAATCATAGGATCAAATCTAGGATTTCACGCTTAAAGGATCCGGGTAACATCCCCCAACTCTAAGGGTAGACCAGCATGGAAGGAATCCAAGCTTGAGGCAAGGGAAAAATTGTAAATAGGAAACTATAATAAAAAAAGGACCAAATTATAATCACTATGTCACAATGGCAAAATTGTAAATAAAGGTTTATGGCTATTAGGAGCGACATTAGTAGAAAAATCTCAATTCCAAAAAAGATGTGGACCCCAAGACACTATTAGATAATTAGAATACATGCAATAACTTTATAATTGATTTTTTTTACACACATTTTTAAATAAAAATGTGAGATTACTCACATTATATATAATATCTCGGGTAACTCAAAGTACCCAAATTGATAGTCGAGTACTTTGAATTAATCCTCAAGGGAACTATATTGTCTTTGGGCATGACAAATTCAAAAAAATAAATCTACAGAGACTAGATAGATACGTTAGGAGAATAACTAGAGTATGTGGTCAAAATGAGCTATACCAGCCCTAATTGATGGATTTATCATCACCACCTCTTCCATAAAATATCTTTCACAAATATCTTTTATAAATATCAAAGCTCTCTTATCCTCCCTTTATTCACTTCATTTCATGCCACACTTGCTCCTATACCTACCATCATCATTTCTTCTTCATCTTCTTCCTTACCACTATCATAGCCACGAGCTTTAAGCTCATAGTTAATGGCTTTTTTGGCTTCAAAACACCTTGTTCCTTTTATGAAAATTAATCATCACCTTTCTTTTTATCAAACCCCTCAAAGAATTAAAGGATTCAAGTCACTTGTGGAGCTCTTCTAATCTTTTGATAGTTGCAACCATTAGAGGAGGAAAAAGCTAGGAGTTGCTTTTGGATTCCTTACTTTCATGGCTCTAAGAATCTTGAGGTATGTAACTCAAATCATAAGTTACTTAGCTTTAATCTTTTATGTTTTATGTCTTGCCCAAGACCTAGGCTCCCAACCGAAATCTTATGTTGGATGGTTGGGTTATGATGTTGATTATGTGATTATATAATGGTTTGCCTTGAGATGTTAATTCAAGCTTGATTTTATACTTGGTTGTTAATGTTTCCATGTGTATGTGTTTCTATCTTTAAAAGAATAGGAATAGATGTTTAATAAATCTTTAATAAATCTCTTGAAGTTCTTGAAGAAGAATTGGAGTGAAGAGAGCCCATAGGAATTAGGTTGAACAATTTTGAGAACTAAGCATCGAAAGAAAGACAAGATAAGAATCTAAGATAGAATAATGAAGGTGTTTATAAAAAATTGCACTAAATGTTAAGTCTTATGAGGTTAAATCCATTTTTCCCTATTAGTATAAGAAGAGTAGAGTATAAAAATCAAAAATCTTGGCCATCTAAGTCCAAATGAATTAGATATGAGTTTTAGAACAAAATAGAATAGAAACCGAGCTCAACCCATGAACCTTTTCCTTGAACTTGGAACTTAGAACTTGAGGTCGAAGGGGGAAGTGACCCTTTTTCTTAAACTTTTAACTTGGAACTTGGGGAATAATGAAGAAGTGAATCATTTCCCTTATGTTCGAAACCTAGAACTCGGGGAATGATGAAATGAAACCACTCCCTTAATCTTGGAACACAAAACTAAGGAGCTGGGGAAGAAGTAAACCTTTTCTTTGAGTTAGAATTCGGAACCCTTTACTCTAAGGTCAGAACTCCATAGCTTGGAAAGATCTAGGAACCTTTTTATCCAACTCAAAACCTAGGAGGACTTAATGACCCTTTTCTTAAACTAAGAACTCCGAAGCTGGGGAACCCATTAGTAAACCCGAGCTCGAAACTCGTGTTTATGAAACTAGGACAACTTAAGTTAAATGAATATAACTTGAGTTACTCCTAAGTAAATTACCTAAGATCGAGAGAGTAAATAAAGGATATGATAAGGAATGACTCCATAAAACATGAGGGCTAATTAGCGGGAGATGGATTCATGGAAAATATTAATATGGAGGTAGATTTCTAGTAGCCTATAACCTAAGGGTTAAGTAAGACAAGTGTTAAGTAAGACATGGAACTACGAGTTTAGGTTATAACGATCTACTAAGATGCCCCATTGATATGTTTATGAAAAGGATATATATTCTTAAGTATACTATACTATGTGCCTTCTTCTCTTGAGGATGTCATGCATGCAAGAATATTTGTAAGTAAAGCTATGTAGTGTGTGCAAGAGTTCATGTAACATCCTCATGCATGAGCATGTAGAACAATGAAAAAGATAACAAGAACTTGCAAAGAGACATATTGAGCCTTCACCTAATTGTGGATTAGGGCGATATTGTCTAAGATGATTACTTGGGCAACGCTCCTAAACAGATTTAAGGGGAATAAGTTGGTGTGAAAGTCAGAGAAAGTAAATATGGCAATCACATATATGAATGAGTTCAATCCTAAAATATAAACTATTATCCAAAAGTAGAAAGAGGCCATCCACTTCTACAGAATCAAGTATAGATATTCAAATTGCAAGTTAAAGAAAGAGACAAAAAAGACAAGTGTACTTGCATAATCTAATTATGTACATTTGCATGTGCATATCTCATCATTTCCTTATGATATACGGTTATTGTTTTTATCGTTGGAAATTATGTTGCTATTACTTTTATATCTGTTCTGAAAAATGCTAAGTGATTGTTAAAAGTGAACCGTTTTGAGAAAATACATTTTTAAATTTAAAATTAAACATATGCCGATGTGTATTCGTCCACATTTTCATAATAAACTAAAACGACTGGAATATTTATGATGACACCTTCTGTACTTAGTGGATTGAGTATACCTACTAAGAATCTTAGATTCTTACTTCTTGTTTGTATGTTCCTGTAAACATTCTAGTACATAAACTAGAGTTCAAGTCTGTAGCAAAGTTTTGGGACTACTGCGCAGTAGAAACATGGACTTGAGCCCAACACCTGGACTCCCCTCGAATGTCAAGGCGGGCGACTGAAGTGAAGATGGTAGAATTAGACATATTATATGTATCATATTAGTTAAGTTTTTTCAACTTGTATTTTTACTTGTATATCTATCAAACACTTAGGATTGTGAGTTTTTACTCAATAATGAAGTATGAAATTCTGAGGGCCTTATATTATGTTTTCTTATTTGAAAATTTCCACAATATCCGTAACAACTTCTCGATATAATCCCATGACTCGAACATGACATATATGTTTACAGGGTGTTCCAACCTGAGCCTCATCTACTTGGACCAACACCTTGTTAGTAACTACTAGCAATTTACATGATATATATTAACAAAAAAAATTCACATGATTTTTTTTATTCACTAGTTCACATGATACAACATGTGAAAACCTTACCTCCCTTTTTAAATATGAAAAAATTGTTATTTAGTTTCCACCTTTGATATTTTATATTAGATAAAATATGTAACTCCACATAACTGTTCATAGATGTTTTGAAATAGCACTAACTAAATTGTTTTCAATATAATATAAAAGCCTAATTATGTTTTTAATCTCTCAAAATATCATGATTTTTTCATTTAGTCCTTCATTTTTAAAATGTTTTAATTTAGTTGCCCAAAATTATTTTATCACCATTTGGTCTTTCCATTAACTTATCATTAGTCTTTTCATTGACCGTCAACTTGGCGTCCCACGTGGAGACGCTGACATGGCTAATAAATAAGGGGATTGACCAAATGCAAAAATCGTAATATTTTTGAGATATCAAAAGAAAAATCTTAATATTTTGGAAGATAAAATGAAAAAATCGTACTATTTTACTTGAAAAATATTTACTTTTATATAAAATTAGTTTACGTGTAATTATTATATTACATATTTTTAAATAATCATTGCTATAAAATATATGTTTTAACATGTAGTATTTAAGATATCTTATATTATACTTTTTGAAATTAAACTTTACATAAATGTAAATAAAATAAAATATATACAATGTGAGAGAAATATTAAAAAAATAGTTATTCTATTGAAGAATTTGAATCTTGACCAAAAAGTTAAAAAGGAATTGTTACTTCCTTTGAGAACTTGGAAAAAGTTTACTAGTTATTAACTTTTAATTAATCACAATTATTTTTTATTGTTACATAATGTTCTAATTTTAAAATTATGAAAAATCATTATATATTGCATTAATTAAAATTCAGAACCATAAACTATTTAATGTTCATGTACATTATAGATTGACATTAATATATATTAATTTATAAATATACATTAGTTATATTAAGATATTAATATAAATGAATAATAATTACACACAAATTAAATTTAATAGATTTTCAATTAAATTTTTTTATATAAAATATCACAATTTTTCTGTTTTATCTTCAAAATATTATGATTTTCCCTTTTGTAGCCCCAAAATATCATAATTTTTTTTTTAATCTATTGGTCCATATCAGCCTTCACGCGGAATGCCAACTTGGCACTTATCGGAGAAAACTAATGGTAAGATAGCAAAGCGACCAAATAGGAATGAATAAAATTTTTGCAAGACTAAAGAAAAACTTTTTAAAAAAGATAATCAAAAGAAAAAAAATTGTAATATTCTAAAACCAAAAGTATAATTAATTAAGCCAATAATAAATATATAAAATGCAACATAAGCATTTAATTTGCATTTAATTTTTATCAAGCTTCTTTTGCCTATAAAAAAGAATAATATTATTTGAACAATTAGAAACTATGCAAAAGGGACGCACACGCATTCTACTAGTCCACCCGTAGATCAACGGATCACAGTGCATCTTAAGAATATTTTTGTGCGTGCGTCCCTTTTGTACATTCAAAAAACGTTTATCTATAAAAAAACCTTGTTTGATGCACCAAAAAATAATTAAGGGAAAAAAAAGGCCTTGTTTGAGGTGCTTGAAGTGCTTATTGTGCTTTCTTTCAATTCTGTGCCTTTTACCGTCACCATGGCCAACAACTTCTTTAACTTCAATCAACATGATATGTTCAACTATGGACAACGTCCTCCGAATAATAACCAAAATCCTATTCCCTGTAGATTATGCAGCGTGGTTTTTACTAGCATCCAAGCATTCATAACCCATGCGGAGTTTCATCTAGATCAAGAAAATCTTTCTAGGGGAAGGCGATCATTTTCACCAAATCTTATCAACCCTCAAAGACAATTGATTCCCAACCACTCACAACGCAATTATCCTAGGCCAATTTTAATGCAGGAAACCAGAGCAAGAAGAGCTAACTCTGTGGTGACACCTGAGCAGCCGAGAGTCAACCCATATCCATATGCTACTCGAGTTGCTGTGTCGCAACCAATTTGGTCATGCCAACCTCCACCAGAGCCTATGCCATCTACTGTGAGTTATGTACCCGAAATGACACAAGTGTCAGCTCCACCAATCTACCAAGAGGAGATGGAAGTATCACCAATTGATGGAACTAAGGCATTAATCAACCAGTTGGACAAAACCATCAACAACAATGAGTTCATTGATATGGTTGACATGAATGATGACAACCTTGAGTTGCTAGCATTGAATCTGGAATTAGGGCTCTAAAGCTTTAAATGATTGTTGCTTTTGTTTATTTTTATATATGAGTCATGGTGTTGGTTGTGAAAACAACCATTTGGTTTAGTATTTCTAGAAATACTAGAATAGAAAAAAGTTGTACCTTTAACAATGTTTTGAGACAAGTTAAAGTCCTGCCATGTTGACTATAATTTAAGCTTGAAGTTGTGGGCAGTGTAAACAATGAGAAAGAGCACAATGATTAAAATGTCAATTTCGATCTTTTGTTATCAATTTGTTGTAAGTTATTTTCTTTTACCATAATGATTCTTTGCTCTTTGAAACCTTGCATTTTTATATCCAATTTCATATACATGTTTTTTTTCTTTTATAGTTGCAAAATAGGCTCAAACGAAACTCTCGGGTGGACAGGAGCCAGTGTTGAAGTATCGTTACAAAATAGAGAACCAAAACAAAAGGAACAAAATAAAACCATACAGATCAAATAATATAACCATTATGCAGCACCAATTGGTAACTACTTTGCAGGCGTATATGCGATTAAATTGCAATTACATAAATTATCAATAACTGATAGGAAATATGGCTAATACGTTTGTTATCATGGTTTAAATTGTAGTTGTGGTCGCAGTTTTTATTGTATTTGCTGTGATTGCAAAAAATTACAAAAAAAAAAAAAAGCATCTAATCCGACTACAATTGCTGTCATGATATGGTTACAAAGATCACTGCAACAGCAATGTTGCTGCCGCAGTAACAATTGCGGATTGCACGCAATTGTGGCATTGTTTCGGTGAAGAACCACAAGTAAAAACTCTGATGGTAATGCTATAGAAATCCTTTAAGCAATCTAGCTTTTGTTTGCTACTAAATTCTATTAAGATACATGCGAGAGTTTAGCAAATTCCAAAGAATTTTTTATTTTCTAAATTGCTATAAGTCACAAGCGAGGAATTTTTCAATGTAAATCATTTTTATGAAAATTATACAAAAATGACAACGATAAACGAGTTGTGTCAAGTTGAATAAATAAAATAATTCATTGAACGCATTATTATTATTGTTATTATTATGCATGCTATAACTGTTTCGTATTTTGTTTTGCCTAGTAAGGATATTTTTGAAAAATGCTTTGCATCAATTGTGGTTAAATCCTGATATCAAATACTTCTCCAACGATTTTATGTCCTATTTAGTAATCATTTAGATTAAGATTCAATAGTGTAAAACTTGACAGTATAGTATAAGTTATACACTGTATTAGTTTTTATGTTATCTAAAGTTTGGTGTGTTAACATTATGTATAATTGTACAAACCAATTTGATCTTGTAATGATACATGTGACATCAATTTAGTCTTTTATTTGTGACATCAAACAAATCTTTCAAAAAAATTTTAAACGACATGAAGTTAGCTGTGCGTCATTAACTCTTGCTTCTAATTGTTATTGTACGATACCTCTGAGCCGCGTTATTTTCCACTATGGCATGACTAACTTGATGCAATTTAAACTTTTTGGAGGACTTATTTGATATTATAAGTTTTTACAGGATTAACTTGATTTTGGTTAAAACTTTTAGAAGATTTATTTGATATCATATGTCTTTGGAGAACTAAACTGATACTATGTATTTTTTTGAAGATCAAATTTATATTTTAGTCTTGTATAATTTTAACTTGTCAAAAAGCTTGTTGTGCAATGTTTTTAATTAAAAAATAGAGTAAAATACACTTAACACCCTTGAGATATTAAGAAATTACACTACATCGCATTTATTTACAAAATATACACTCTACCCCAATTCATCAAGAATGCGTTCGGTTTTTATTTAGAAAAAAATACTTTTTCTAAAAAAGTGTTTTTATATGTTTTTAAGTGTGTTTGGATATAAGTTAAAATAAAGTGCTTGTAGAAAAAAGAAAAGTTAACTTGCCACTTTTTAAAAAAATTAGTAATACACAACTTCTAAAAAAAATAGAAACAAAAGTAATTTTTAATAAAGAGTTTGTTTGGGTAAGATTTTAAGAGAAATAATTCTTCAAAATCAAAAATAGAAGTAACACTAGAAGCAGAAATAGAAAAATATTTTATATTTGAACATATAATTATATAAATACTTTTTTATCAAAATTAGAAATTATTAAACTATTTAAATGTGATAAATATATATAGAAGTACATTTTTTTGGTTTAAAAAAAATTAAAAGACATGGAGAGAGAGAGAGAGTGAGAACGAGAGTGAAAAATGAGTGTTTTCTAAATGTGAAGAATAAAATTTTTTCTTTTTTACTATTTCTTAAATAAATAGCTCCTTATTTATTTTTTAAAAAAGCAAAAAATTGATTATTTTCTGTTTTTACTTTTTTTAAAAAGCACAAATAAATAATATTAAAAATTTTATAAGTAATTTTTTTTTGAAAAATTCTGGAATTAAAAAGTATTTTTTGTGTTAGAAGTATAAACAAATGAATCCAAAATTATTTTTCAAAGCCACTTCTGCTTCTACCTTCTTTAAAAGGAGGGTATTATTAACTTTTATTAAAAAAAAGGATAAATTGACTTTTTTCTATAAGTATTTTTTGAAGTTGTATCCAAACACACTTTTTTAAATTTATAAAAGCAATTTAAAAAAAATTAAAAAGTGTTTTTTTCCCTCAAAAAAAAAATCCAAACATTTCCGTAATGAATTGTGATGGAGTGTATATTTTATAAAAAAATAGAATGGATTGTTATTTCTTAATACCTTAAAGGAGTTAAATATATTTTACTCTAAAAAATATTTGTAAGTATAAAAATGTTAAAAAATTTTGCACCAATTTCATAAGTAAATGATTGAATTTTATCCGATCTTAAGAAAAATGAAAACTATCTTGAGAAAAATGAAACTTATTAGATCTTATTAGGCCTCGTAAGCTATGATAAGTCGATCTCATACTTATTTAGCTTTTCCAGCACAAACAACCATCTTGATTTGCCCAAACTAGAAGACCAGCTAGAAGACCAGTAGGGGAAACTCAGCTTGATTTGCCTCATCTCAAACAACCAATCTGAACGCAAGCCATCAAAAACCACAAGATTCCGCAACTTCCAAATTGACCAAACTACCACATAAAACACAGAATTCCACAACTTCTTCTCTAGACCGTGAAAAGGAACTTACAATCAAGATTCAAAGAAACATATAGGTTGTTTTGGGCAACACCAAACTAACCACCATGATATACCTCCACTCCAAATATACCAAGATCTTATGCATGAGAAAAATAAGTGTGAAACACTTTCAGTCTCACCATTGCAACGTGGACTCAGAATCTGGCTGTTGGAGTATTTCGAAATCATACAACCTTTGTCTTATGTTGAGCTTTTCTAGCAGCACGAACCACGTTAGCTCAGTTCTTGGTGGCGCAAGACCACACCAAACCCCTCTAGTTGTCGACACCACTTGAAAGCTGCCAGGAAGCAAATTGAAAACTTGCATATAGAAAGATTTCATTAAAAAAGCAACCTTTTGAGACATAATTCAAAAAGGTTGAATCATCCGAATTGGAGAAGAGGATGATTTTTATTTAGCATGACTTTAGACCATCCATCTATTCTTGCTCCCACAAGAAGAGATTTCGTCTTCATTCAAGACTTCAACACCATAGAAAACCATCCCAAGCCCCCTATCAGCTATAAAGCAGTTTTTGTTTGGATAAGACTTGTATTAAGTTTCTTATATCTATTTCAATTAATTCTTAAATCAGATAATGACATGTGATTATTTTCTTAAAATGAATAATTTAAAATTGAAAAATATACATTTTTCTCAAAAGAAAATATGCACTTATTGTTACTTAATTTAAGAATTAGATAGAATGAATGCAAGTAACTTGATATAAGTTTTTTCTTTCTTATTTTCCTTTTTTTTTAAGGGAAATAGCTACACTCTAGTGTATTTAATCCTCACACTACACTCACCAGTCCTTATGTCATGCCAGAATAGAGTAACGGGGTACTATCACCATTTTTTTCCTGTATCCCGTGATTTATAACTGAGCAAATCTTTTTGATTCTTTTAACAATAGATAGACACTTAATAGAAAAGTTAAAGTATACATTCAAATAAGCTTGGAAGATTACGTTGCACTTTTGCAATTTTTTAAGTTTAGAGATTCAAGTGTATATAAACTATAGTTGAGAAGGAATGAAATGAAGTTTTCCCTAAAATAGATCCTTGACAAATAATGTGAAGGTTGGATCAAGGTGTGAGAGACAAAAAAATGTGTTGTCATTAAAAGCCATAGCACGGACCATCCAATTAATCAAATTTTATGCATATATCGATAAATATTGCTTAATTATATATTTAATTTGGTCCCCCAAATATCACATTTATTTCTTTTGGTCTCTCTTTTCTAAATTTTTTTAATCACTCAAAAATTAACTTCAATAGTGTTTGATTTATTTATTAGTGTTTCGTTGGTTTCTACCGTTAAGTGCCAAACATAAAGAGATATTGAACAGGAAAATCATGATATTTTGGGGATAAAAATAAAAAATTACATTATTTAATATGAAAATTATTTATATCTATATAGGTAGAATAAAAATTCCAATTAAAAATTTAATTGAATTAATTTACATGTAATTATCATTATAAAATTAAATTTTTATATAAAATATTTTTTAAATAATTATTTCTATAAATATCAACTTTAACCTATAACATCTAAAATTTTTATATTATAATTTATGAAATTTAAAAAATTACATAAAATATAATTAAACTCGGACAACATGTCAACATAAGAAAGTTAACTTGGAACTCGGAAACTTGGATAAGGTGTCAACGTGAGAGAATTTACTTCTTTCTTGTATCAAGTTTCCAAATTTTGAATTCCACATGTCACTTAACATGAGAGTTTCTTCTTTTCGACTTCCAAATTAAATAATAGCATGCACACTAAAAGAGATTTATGAACATTAGTGGCATGACTATCAGACCAAATTGGTGTCAAATTTTAAAATGTGACAACTAAATTGACGTCAAAAAAATATTTTTCTTACATCTTGTTCATTTTATTTTAATATATTTTATATAAAATTTTAACTACAAAAAATATAATAAAAAAGTTTTAAATATTACAGATTAAAATGGATATTTTATAGAAATAATTATTGAAAATATATTTAATATAATGATTTAATTTCATGATAATAGTTACAGGTAAATTAATTTAATTAAAGTTTTAATTAAAATTTCTATTATATATATCAATATAAATAATTTCACATAAAATGTTATGATTTTTTCATTTCATCCTCTAAAACTTCATGGTTTTTCCTTTTAACCCCCCTAAATTTTCTTGTTTGGTCATTCATTTTTTTTTTTTTTGTAGTTCATATCAACATCCATGTAAGTTACGTTGAATGGTAAAAACTAACGCAACACTAACAAAGGAACCAAATAGGAATTAAAACAGTTTATGACAGATTAAACGGAAATGTAATTTTAAAAAAATAAACGGAAACAACATGATATTTTAATGGATAAAAATCCAATTAAGCTATAATTGATAAAAAATAATTAAGCCTAATAAATATAATTAAAAATGAAAAGCTTGGACGGTTATGTTACCCAATCATCTCAGTGTGATATTTATCACATTTATATAATTATCTAAACTATTAAATAGTAATGATTCATTTAAGAAAATATTATTTATTGTACAAAATATTGCCTTTTTTTTTGTTTATATGATAAGGACATTTTCGAGAAAGCTCATGTGTCAATCAAGGTTAATTTCTTACCACATTTTCTGACGCATTTAGAAAAATTAATACCTATGAATCTTAGGACAAAGATTCTGGAAAAATGGATGGGTGTAGGGTTGTCAACCTTAGCTTGGTTAATTAAGGTGTAATTTTTTGTCACCTTTCACTATAATAGGGTTGCTAATCTCACCATTGGTAATCAAATAATTGATAATCAAATAATAATGTCATTTTGAATTGAAAAAAAAATTACTGGTTGAATCGGTCAGATTGATTCATTAATATGATTTTTGACTGAAATACACCAATTTTAACCAATTCTTTGAATAGTTTTTGTATTGTGATTAGATGGTTCTAGGGATTAATTCCCGGTTCAACCGGTGTTGCTTGTCAATCCAGTACAATTTTCAAAACTATGGTTAGAACAATTTTTTTTTTTTTTGAAGCACAAATCTAGTGGTTTATAGTTTATGACTAGAAACCAATACTAATTTTCAATGCTCAATTTTCTAAAGCAAAGGATTAAGTATCTCTCTTATTTGTTTATAACCCTTTTTAATTTGAGATTAATTTTGATACATATTAATATAAAAGAAATTTATATTATTATTTAATTATATGTCATTGTATGTAAGATTTTTGTGGTAATGGATAAAAAAATTAAATATTTTTTTGATAAAATAATATAAAATTAGATGATTATGTAAAAAAAATTTTATATTAATATTGCATCAAAATTAAATCCTTTTAATTTACCGATAGCGGAAGAAAATTGTTCTGATTATCTTTCTTCGTGTGGTTCTTACTTATTTTAACGGATATATTCTATTATTTTGTTAATGAAACAGTGGATTAAGTCACTTCTAGTTTTGGAATTAAAAACTTAATTTAAGTTATATATAAGAGTACTTAATCATATATAAAATCAAAATTATACTGAAAGCAACATGCTAGCCCAGCACCCGCACTCTACTTTGTTGTATTCTAACTTAATTAAAGGCACAATTAATAATTGAAAATATGTTTAATTAATTTGCACCTTTATATAATTTGACCTAATTTTTAATTAGGTCTTTATGTTTAAAATTTTTAATTAGATCCATGCATTAAATAAATTTTTGTAATCAAATTTTTGAAATAATCTAATGCTACAAAAACTTTTAAAATTTTATATAATTTAATAGGTTATACTCGATTTTGTAAACTCAAACATAAAAATTTATTCAATATAATCAAAAATTTTGTAATAATAAATTATTCTAAGGATTTAATTATAAAAATTTATTTCATACAAGAATCTAATTAAAAAATTTTAAACTATAAAAATTTAACTATTAAAAATTGAATTAAATTATAGAAACTACAAATTAATTAGACTTGAAAATGTAGATATTGATACACAGTCACGATGCCACGAAAAACGGCAATGCTTCATGACGGTCAAACAGCAAGAAAAGGTAGTTGCATATATTCAAAATTTTAATGTACCAAAAAATTATTCAAAATTTTAACCTGAAAAATTAACTCACACTAACTAGGATGTTACTAAGGTTTAATCATAAAATATATTTACTAAAATATCTTTGTTTAATTTTTATATCTAATTAATTTATTTTATTAATTTTACGTTATATTTTTTGGTTACTAATATATTTAGAATGTGAAAGAGAAAATTAAAATTTATTATAAATACTTTATTAATATATAAAAATAACAAGTAAAATTAATTAAAAAAATTTCTTCATAGTAATAAATAAAGTAGATTGAAAGTAGTATTAATTAAGATACCCATTTCTTATTCAATCGAAACTCTTAATTATTAATTGCTAAACTCTTATGATGAAATTATCCACGTTGCAGTACAATAAGTACATTTACAGTATAGTTGTCAGTACCTGACAAATTATTTGCTGCCAGTTCCGATCACCGAAATCATTAAAGGACATCATCGTTAGTTATTTTTATTCAATGGGATATCGATATTCGTCACTCTGCATTATCAAATAAAACAATCCTCATGCTATAAGATGGTGGGGCATATCAATATATTATTGCAACAAGTATTAACATATTAATTCTTACACTATCAAATAGTCAGTTCCTTCCTTTTATAAAATGAAATATCAAACCAATCAGAGTCATAAAAGAGTTTGGTTTCTATTTTCATTTTTTATTTTTTATTTGTAAAATTTTGTTAAGAAAATAGTAAAAATAGAAAATAAAAATAAGAAATAAAATTATATTATTTTTATCATTTTTAATATTTTCTTTACAAAATTCTAAAAATAGAAAACACATAAAATAAAAACATAAATCAAACAACCCCAAATTTTTGCGTCTCAATACATCTAGTACATTTTTTAAAAGTAAAGCCAGAACATGAAGTGACATCTTTCATAAATCATCTTTTCTAAAACCTCAAGATATTGGATAAAGATATAAATAGATTTATATTTTAAGACGCTCTTTTACATAAAATATCTTTGAGTTTGGAGTATGAATAATGTATGAGTATATGTCATTTATCTTGGTTCGAACTTTAACTTATTTTATCTAGAAAAATCAAGCAACAAAAATAAAACTTTAGATTATCTAATCATAAAGACTCTACTTCTATATTATGAACCATCTTTTTAAAAAATTTAAATTACTAAGCAGAGCAGCATATAAATTACTTTATATTTCAATAACATAGACATGTGGAGAGACCGAGAGGCCACAATTTTCGTTTTCAGAGGTTAAGGTTCGCTTGGAGTCTAATGGAGGATTACCATGCTCGGCCCATTTTGGTCATACATGGCCTAGACGCCTCTACTTCACGCCACGATCAGCACCACCCTGTTTATGTCCAAGGAAAAACAATAGGCTTCCAGCTATAAACTTCCAACATAAATCTTAACACCAATTACAAAAGAAAAACCACTAATAGCTTGTTGATATTAAAAAAAAAAATAATTCACTAAGACACTAACAGTGTTAATGGTGTGATGTGTAAACTGTGAAATATTATAAGTTAATGTAGACAAATATATGAGGGTGGAACCAAAAGAATTAAGTCTGAGTTCAGCGATTAAGAGACATTTGCAATGTTAAGAGATTGAATCTGGAACAACTTTGTGAGGCAATTTCAATAACATGAGCAAGCAAGGAATAGTACCAAAAAATAAAAGAATTTACAGGGAAGAATATTGCCCTATCATAGCTTGCGCCATGCACTCAAAAGTTCATATATCCTTTTTTCTACTATTATTTTCAATCACTAGAAATCTACACAAATCCGCATATACTCTAAGACTAGAGATTAATTTCGCAATTAAATTATGCAACTAATTAATTGACTTATTGTGGTTTACGATTGAAATATTTGTTTAGCAGCAGCCTAATTTACCACAGTAGGTAAATAAGTCACTGACTCAACTTTTCTAGGTTGATTGGAGTAGTAAATGATTTTGATATGTTAAGAACACGAGATTAAATTTCAAGAAAACAACTCTTGTACAAAGATTGCATAGCTTATGTGCTTCTGTAATTAAAAGGGAATTAATTTTATAGGCAGCTTAGATAAGTCAAACTTTGATATCTTATGGTCTCATTTAAAAAAAAAGCATATTTCTTTAAATGGTATTGAAAAAGCTATTACTACACTTATTATTATTATTATTGGTCAGATTATAACACTTATTAATGGTAACTATTGTACACGTCAAAAAAAAAATGTTAACTATTGTACATTTTACTTTCTAAAAAAACATTTTACTTGAAAAAGCCTAAGCTTGTTGGACTGAATGATTTAAATGTTTTCAAATACTTCCAATTTGGTGTCCTTACAAGGAAGGCCATTGATATATTGAGAATCTGAATAACCATAATAGCACCCAAATTTGCTTTTGTTGTTATAAAGTGGTCATATTCTGAATAAGTCTAGAAGTTGTATGCTTTTTCAAAATTTGCAAGCTAGGCGCACTTGCTAGTTATTCGGTTCCTATATAGTGATAAACTTTATAATTTCTTTCGTTTTAACAATTGTATATTATTCGGTGCCTATCGAGATCAATCACGAAGATTTATGGATTGAAATTGGCTTTTAGACATGTGCTGAATTCTCTCTCTCCTTTTTTTTTTTTTGTTTTTTTGGTTTTTGTTTTAAGATAGTTCATAGTTAGGTATGCATCACTTGTCACTTTTTGGAACAACTAACTAACAGTTGGTGATTTTTTTGAGCTAAACGTAGTCAACTAATTCTATATATGATCATTTTGGCGCATGTTTGAGTAGGTATAGCTACCAATTTTAATCATGCTACCCTTTGTAATTTTATATTGGCTTACTGCTGTCAATGGTAAATGTGACTATCTGGTGATATATATTGCTAATATATACTATATACACTTGATATTTTGGTGTTAAGTTTGTCACAGTGCTATTGTGCACAACGCAGTACTATATATTATGGCATTACTCGTATTTTAGAGTTATTGCTAATTCCAAATTCCTTGATCTTGCAAAGAATTAGCACCATGATTACTTCACTGTTTTGCCATTCTTAATCGGTGCATTGAACTACTGGCAGATAAGCATGAAATATGGTTTCAAATACAAATGCAACTGAGTCGCATATCTAGTAAATAATAATTTTTCTGCAATTAAACCAGCTCCTTGTATTAATTGATTTTGAGTTTCAAAGATGCTTTGGATTTGGATTACAGTAATATACATGAACATCTACCCTATATATCAATATGTCACAGTTGCTATTTTCACTTAAATGGTCTCTAGCATCTGTACAATAAATAAAGTAGAAGAAATTGTATCTTACACAGCCGGCTTAGATTGATACCTCTACACATTTTCTATATATGTGAAATTCTTGTGTCCATTATTAATTGGGCACAAGTCTCGTCATGTATGAGTCCGTACAAGATGCATGCACCTAAAAAGGGCCAATCCGCTTTATGATGAGCTATTTGATTGATAGGATCATACGAATTATTATTGCAACTTCTGGAGCAGCCCCCCCCCCCTTCTCTTCTCTCTTTCTTTCTCTTTCCTCGCTCTCTCTCTCTCTCTCTCTCTCTATGGCTAAGGAATTATTTTTAGAGAAATATTATTTAGATAAAATATTTATTTTGATTTATAATATAAATTTTAGGGAATAAATTAATTTCTTAAAATTTAAAAATTTATGAATAATTTTTTATCATTCAAAAAAGAGATATATTAATTTTTTTATATAGAAATTTTAAGAATTTTTTTGTTGTGTAAATCCATACAAAGAGACTAATATATCTTTTTTTTTTTTAATAGTGAGGGGATTATTCGGTGATTTTCAAATTTTGAGAAATTAATTTATCCTTTGAAATTTTTGTCAGGATACAAATTAGGTATTTTGTCTATTATTTATACATAATATTTGTGAAATATTATGCTGATATACTTTTATTTACTATCAAATAGGATGTGGGATCTAAATTAAATGGAATTCACATTCTATCTAATAGTGGATGAGAGTATGTTGGTACGGAGTCCTATAAATATTATATACAAATAACATTATTCATTATTTTTGGATTAAAACCACAAATTAATCTTTAAAAGAATTATAGGACATTAATTTGACTTTCAAAAGAATTATGACATCAATTTGGTCTTTGCAAGATTAATACTCATTTTAAGTTGGTTCAAAAGATTAAAAAGATATTAGACTAACTTGAAATAAATTTTAATTTTTTAAGAATCAAATTGATATTATAATTTTTTTGAGAACTAAAGTGATGTCTCACAACTTTTTTGAGGATCAATTTAATATCATAAATCTTTCAAAAACTAAATTAATGTCCCACAATTATTTTAAAAATCATTTTAGACTTTTACTCTTATTTTTATGTTGCTGTGAGAATGAGAGGTAAAAATATTTTATTCTCATGTTTGATTAAAAAGAGAGCAAGATCAAAATTTTATTTTTAAGAGTACTTATTGACCACGATTCCTACAAATCATTCTCCGAGGGGCTAGGCCGTTAGGTTGAGTTAGTTCCCTTACAAAAATAATTTAGAGTTGTGAAAAAATTCTCCTGCCATTTGTCATAAGGATTATGATTGAACTAATAATCATTGATGGAGGCCATCGGGCACGTGAAGTAACCAGAAGTGGGATAATCAGAATATGTTTAAATAATGAGTAATTTTATGTGTATCATTTTAATTATATAATAGTTCTATTTTTTTAAGGGATATGTTTAGGTGCTTTTTAAATATTGGTGGGGAGAAAAATTAAAATTTATACGGATATTTAAGAGACATATTATAATATTTTTTTAAATTTATTCCAAAAAACAGTATAAATAATATGTCTTTTAAATAATTTGTACGCATTCGTAGTATAAGCTACCGCACGTCATTGTAATGAAACAAAATCCTATACGTATGTGCCTTGCGGATAAATATTTACTTTAGCATACATTTCTTAATTCTATCAGACTACATTACCTTTAAGTAAATTTTGGGTGAAAGAATATCTATGATCTTGGAAATTTTAAAAAGCATAAGTGGGTCTTCCATTAAATTTGTGACTTTAAAATTCTCGAAACACATTGACATTACTAAGAAGTAAAGAAACTTGTATGGGACAGTATATAAATTCATTTCTTATATGAAAAGTAAATTTACTGTTGTTAGGCACAATGTTAAATATTTTGATATTCTGAGTTGTGTTAAGGAAATATATTAGTATTGATGACTTCTTCAAAGTAAAGTGTAATAGCTTTTATTTAAAGCTGTGCCATCGATGTCTTAAGAATTCCTCTGTACTTTTTTTTCTACATATCTCTAATATGATTAGTCACTGAAGTTGACGCATTTGTTTGTTGAACATTTGTTGTAACAGTAATACGAAATCGTTTTTGCGAATAAGTAACGATGGTCTTTGCAAGGAATGGTAGAAAGATTGAAAAAGACAAAAATAATTAACCACAAAAACGCAACACTTTTCTTACCTTTTTTTCCCCCTATTCCTACGTTGATTCATAATTTTGCATTAGTACAAATTAACATTTTTCTTGTAGCAATGTGCTAGTTAGTTAATGCAATTGTGTTTGCACTTGGTTGTGAGTTTGGTATTTCATATGGATGTTATGTTTATGATTACTTCACGATTTTCGTATGACGAAAATGAACATTGTAAGGTTGATCATGATAAAGGTTTTTCCTCAAAAATAAAAGATAAAATAAAAGGCAATAGTTTTGATCCGTAATCTTTTTTTTTTTTGGCATCTACAATAAAATTTTACAAATAATACATGAAGAAGAATGTAAATGGTATCCATACTGTTTTATCTTCATTTTTTGTTTTTTTCTAGATCATTAATATTGAAAATATACTGGATTCCAACTAATTTAGTTTAAGTCGGATTACATTATTATAGAAGCAAAACTTTCATAATATTAGGTTTTTTTTTTATTTATAAGACTCGAATCCAAGACTATACTTTAGAAAAATAAATGACAAATCAATTAAACCAATTAAACAAATGTTGGTTTGTCTTCAATTTTTTGACAATGATAGACTTAATGTATGTAGGATGAAGAAAAAAGAGATTTTTCAATTTTTAAATGCATGTTTTATAAATATTGGTGGACTTTATCAGAAATATTTCAAGAGAATAAATATACATCATACAAAGAAAAGCTTAAATTAATGATTAAAATTTAAGCAAGTATAATGCAATTTAACAAAGTATCTATATAATGTGATATATGTCATTTTTCCGGTAATCACTTAAATTGAAGATGTTTGAAACTCCTCCTAAATGGCCCAATTAAAATTGATAATATGTTTAATAGTTGTCTAACTCAGTGCCTATCTTCACATACACCACTCTACAAAAACTCTAGTTGGCAACATGAGCTCTATATATCATTTGAGCCATATATATATATTGGTATGGGATAAAAATAACACAGAAAGTTTTTTTTGTATAATTTATACATAAAAAAATTTCTTCTCTATTTTTATCCCCATATTAAATACACCCTAAATAATATTAAAATTAGTCTCCATACCATAAGAATGTGGAGATTCATAATAAAAAAGAATAAATTAAATAACCAAAAAAAAAATTCAAGCACATCTAAAGCATTTATATGATAACATAGCCCCACGCCTAAACTAGCATGGTCTACGTACTCATATAAGGATCAACGCATGTCAGGTTATTTTAACAAAAAAATTCTGATGAAAATTCGGCTTATTAAGCATTTCTAAACGTTTTACCCAATAAAAACCCTTCTACAAGCACTTTTACATGTTATAAATAAGAATAAGGAAACCTGACTGCAACACCAAGTCGTGTTAACATATCCCAACACCTTGGGTTTCTTGTAATTACTGTGAGAAGGAGGATAATGGCGGTTACTAAGCTGTCACTGAAGTCTCTATTCCAATCAGGGGAGAAGGAGCATAACCCATTAGCCATGTCCGACGAGCAGATCTTGGAGCTCATTTATTCAACAAATGTCCACAGCGACACAAGGTTTGACGTCGATTCTCTTTTCACTCTTGTTGAGAACACCCTTAGGCGTTCAACCAACATTGTTGACAATCTTGTACAGGTAAATGCCATAGCCTTCTTCTTCTAGCTTTCATCTATCCCTCAATGTTTCTGTCTTTTTAAATATTTTCCTTCAAATATCTATCCCACTGTGATCAATTCTTGCAGGATTCCAAATCAAGCATGGAGCAAATAGATGACAAGATGCCCCAAGCCAATTTCAATTCACCTCACTGCACACTCAAGCAAATTTCCTTCGAGGTTCGTCATTGATAATCCATAATTATTCTAAAACATAGTATGTATATATATATATATATATATATATATATATATATATAGAGAGAGAGAGAGAGAGAGAGAGAGAGAGAGAGAGAGAGAGAGCATTGATCAATAAGTTCATTCATTCATTTAATCTAAAACATAATATAGAGAAAGGCAACATAGTGTACAAGGCTCGACCTAGTGAGGTTTGAAGAGCGCAAATATAGGCAGCATTATCCTTGCAAGGCAACAATCTCACTGTTGCACTAACACTCACCCTCTAATCTAAAACATTGTATAAGTAGAAAAAAAAAGATTATACCCATAATATATAATATTGATCTACAACTTTTAAAATTCAAAAAATATGGCTACGTACTAATTTCGCAGAAGTATCATAGTGATATCCCTTATCATATGGCAGATGTGTTGCAAGCCACCAGGTGAGGAAATTGCTCACAATACTACACTGGCCATCCTCCACAAGCTCTCATACTATGAGTGGGATGCAAAAGCGGTGCTTACACTAGCTGCTTTTGCAATGGAATATGGTGACTTCTGGCTGTTAGCTCAGCATCAACCAACAGACCTTTTGGCCAAATCAGTGGCAGTGCTGAAGAAAGTGCCACTGCTCACAAGGCCCGCAGCAGTGCAGAAGCACCGCCATGCCATCATTGAGCTCAACAATTTGGTCAAAACAACTTTGCAAGTGATTGAGTTGATATTTGAGTTGGAGAAGCTCACCACTTATGACACGAAGGAAGTACCAGCTTTGTTGCCTGCCATCGAGAAAATCCCTGTTGATGTATACTGGGCTATCATCACTATTGTGGCTGTTGTGACTCAGATTGAATGCCTTACCACTGAATCGTAAGTTACCTGGTTTACATCTTTATTAATACGGTGGTTAATTTGATCAATTATTTGATTATGTTGTTCTTAGCGACTTTCTTGAATTTAGCATTTTAACCAAACAGACGAATTGGTCGTTACCCAAAAAGAACAACATTTTATTTCATTACCAAAATAAAGAAAATCTTCGTTATCTATTTTTAGCACTAGTTAATATCGTTATATTTGATGTAACCTTTGCTTGATCAGGTTATAATTGGTTGATTTCAGGGAACACAAGCAGGAACTGTACCATTATGGTCAAAAAATCAACTTCATACTCACCAGACTGGGGAAGCAGATCACGCTCTGCAGGCACCAGATTGGTCAGTAATATAATTGCCACTTTATTCTTATTTTTTTGTGAAAATTTCTTAAATACTCTCCCAATAAGATAAATTTTTTTTTTTACTGTATATCATTATGTTCACTCTTTTTTCTTAAAGAAAAGAACTATTGCTTTTAAAGCTAAAATTGCAGTAAAAAAAAAAAGGCATGAAGATGCAAACAGGAAGCGAACTAAATGATTTCTATATTATTTCAGAGGAGGCAGAATATTATCGTAAACTCAGGAAACTTTTCCAAACCCCAACTGAGATAATGGAGGTGTTGAAGGTCCTGATTTTCTCAAAGGATGCCCCACAGCCATTGTTCGATGGTGCTACTAAAACTACGGTTTGTATATCCTTATACAAAAATGATTAGTAGAAATATATGTCGATCTATTGTCAAGAAAGAAATTATTGTGCCAAATTTGTCTGTGCAAATTAACATCTTATTCAGAAGGTTCTAACTAGAATCCAACAAAAGGAAAAGAATAGATTAAAAATCGAAATAGAATTAATTTAAAGTACAATTAAATGTATAGTTTATGTCAACATAAAAAATGTTAAATAAACAAGTTTTAGCTATAAAAAACGCATATCGAATCAGAAAAGTTATTTGTACCTTGTGGATGGAGGCATAGCTCGATACCCCATGGTTAGATGTCAAGTATTTTCATAAAAATATTTGAAAAAAGTTGTAAACTTTTTTAATCATGGATTGTTGGGGTGTTAGCTGAGTGTGTTTATCTCTATCAATATATAAAGTTATTGGAGTGCAGATGGATTTATATTGAAAATTTTTAATCATATTTACAAATTCAAATATGAAATTAATTGTTCAGAAAATAACTTGTATTAATTGTATCTAAAAGTTTATACACCTTACATTTTTTTTTTATGTGGTTATACACCTTACATTAGTCATTCCAAAAACTAGCTACAGGTAAAAATGAGCACCTCAAATACTTCGATATGAAATATGAAAGAAGTGGATCCAGTTGATTTGAAGTCGAGATAGGGATATACGTATTGTTCAACTCATACTTGAGAAACTATTATATCACTGCATCATGTTTGCTTAGTCATAGTAAAATTAGTCCGGGTTTGGATAATTATCTCGAGACAATCGATTGTGTAAATGTTTAATTTTGGAATTCCAAACAAATAATTGGCCTCTTGGCAAACAATAATAAAGTAATTATCTTTACTATTATTTCTTATTAAATTATTTTTTGTCTTAAAATTATTCTCTCAATTTTAAGCTTATCAATCAAGAATGATGGTTAGGTAAAGTCTTCCCAAAGTTTACCTAAAGTCACATTTCACTTCCACTGCCACCAACCACTTTATAGTTTATACCATATTCACCAAGACACAAACTGAAGGTTTATTCACAGAAGTTCAATAATGAGAAAGTTAATTTTAAGATAAATATTGCCCAAGTGAATTTTCTTAATTGTTGATTGACTTGATCCATTTGTAGCCTTAGTAAATGATTTTGATTTTCATTTCTTCCCTGGATAGGTTGACATCCAAGTGCTAAAAAAGAGGAATGTGTACCTGTTAATTTCCACTCTAGACATCACAGAGGAAGAGATTTCAGTGCTCAGACCAGTTTATGATGCTATTAAGACAGATGAGCAATACAAAATTATTTGGATTCCCATTGTGGAAGAATGGACCGACCACCTGCGCAGAAAATTTGAGGCATTGAAGGCTAAGATGCCATGGTATATTGCGCACCACTTTGGAAGCAGAGCTGGGTACAAATACATTAAGGAGGAGTGGCACTTCAAAAAGAGGCCTACGGTTGTGGTGTTGAACCCTCTAGGGAAGGTGCAGCATACAAACGCATTCCATTTGATTCAAGCTTATGGAATGAAGGCCTTTCCCTTTACAACTTTGGATCAAGAGAGAATTGACAAAGAAATTAACTGGGTTGGTTCTGTGGTGGGCAACATTCACTCCAACATAGACACATGGGTCAGTATATTGCACAATTATTTTAAGATGCACATAATATATAGTCACATTGTACTGATTTGATAAACATTTATATTAATGACATAGCAGTCATTAAATTAGTAATGTCAACTCTTATCCTTGTTGCCTATGAGTAATTCATGGTTAGACACAGCTTATTATAGACACTCTACTCAATTTTAAATTGTGTAAGATTGTATAGTCTACGATAAAAATACATTAATCACCAGAAATGCATTTATACATGTCAATAGTTGAATGGAGAGCCCACTAAATAATATAGTAGGTACTGCTTACCTAAGAATTTTCTGTTGTCTATAGGATTTATAATTAAATCAACATTAAAATATCTTGGTGATAAAATAAATAAAACTAGCATTGGCATAAACTTGTTTACAATGTTTTGTTATGACTCTCAATGAAGCAGATCAGAGAGCAGAAATACATATTCTTCTATGGAGGCAAGGACAAAGAGTGGATCCAACAGTTCACTAAGACTGCTACTGCCCTTGCAAATGACCCCACAATAAAGGAGGCAAAAATTTCCATAGAGTTGTTCTGTGTGGAAAAGGAAGACAAAAGCCTCTTAAGCCGCTTTTGGAGCCGCATTGAGAGCTTGTTTGTGACCAAGGCTCATAGAACAGTTGATGCTGTGACACATGAAGTGCAAAGGATGCTTACTTACAAGAATGAACCTGGGTGGGCCCTACTCAGCAAAGGGTCAACTGTGGTGGTGAGTGGCCACGGAGCCACAATCTTGAAGACAGTGATTGAGTTTGAGAAGTGGAAAGAGGTTGTGACCAAGAAGGGCTTTGAGTTGTCCTTCAAAGAGCACCATGAGAGGATTGTGCGCACCACTCACAGGTGCGCACAATTTGAAATCCATAATGTTGCGGGAAAGTTACCAGAGGCCATAAAATGCCCTGATTGTCCAAGGATGATGGAGATTTTCATAAGTTACAAGTGCTGCCACAATGAGAATACTAGTAATGCTACACAGTAGAATTGAGTAGTGTTGTTTGAACTTTGATATCATGAGTGAAAGTGGAAATTTGAGTGCTATTCCTAGTTCGTGCTACTTTTACTATTAAGCTTTTCTGGTAACTAAAATAAGATTGATTGTGACACTTCAATAACAAGGTGTTTGTTTTCTGTATATTCTTTTACTGCTAATCTTGAGTCTTGGAATTCAATTATGCTTTTCTATAGTTTGTGTTGCAATGCTTGCCATTTCTTTAGATCGTTACCATGTGTCTTCGTTTTGTTATAGACATTTAAATGTATACGAATTATTAGATTAAGTTCCTCACCTTAGCCAGTGGTGGGTTAACCAGGTTATAAGCCATAAGGAAGTGGATCTAGTTTGTGGTCACGTTATCTCGGCGCTTTGTTCTTGTTTCAGATGAAAGTCTTGTACACTTTCTGTTCTAAATGGACCGAAAGCACTGCATGGTCACCGCACCTCCACTATAGTACGTATCTTGAAAGGACTCATTTTAACCCATCAAGACAGTGGCTTTTTGACCCAAGTATTATACTTTTACAAACTAATTACTATAATGCAGTACTTTTGAAACTATTTTCATGTCTGTTGTTGTTTCTGTCATGGTGGAGGTTGCAAGCTTTTATTATTTTTTTGTGACAACAACATGGCGCAAAAGCAACCAGCGCTATCAGTCAATTCTATCTGCGCTACCAAAGTGACAACAAGATAAGCCAATCACAGGCCAGCTAAGTGGAGCTGTTTCAAGTTGGGCCACCCACATGTCAGATGGCGCTAGTTGACAGTGCGCCAACCTAAGCGTCCCTTCATCCTGCGCCATCGTCACGTGCCTTCCCCACTACATACCCTCCCTACTCATTCCTCCATTTGCAGTGTCAATTTTCTAGTCTCTAAACACTCTAGCTTACTTATTTTTTTAGCTTCCCCACAAAACTGTCACTAAGCTCTTTGTAGTCTTTAAATTTTTTACCTTTTATTTTTTTGTCATATTATTTTCACATTCTTCTTTTCTTTTTAATTTACTTCAAAAAGATGAGTACTTTTATTGCATTTGTATATTGGAATGGTAGAAAATTTGATGGGCCACAAAGTTATACTTTTGAGAGTGATAAGAGAGCAATTAAAATAAAAAGAGATCTCGGTTATAATACACTAAAGAAGAAGATTTCTGCCAAATTGAAGCTTCAATCTCATTAAACAATTTCAAATATCACTTTTAGATTTCCAATAGCTCAAGATAGTTGTACTTATATTGCTTTTGAAATAGTTGATGATGATGATGTTGATTGCATGATCAGCACCTTTAAGCAATGATCTCCTTTAACTGTGCTCAAACTGTATGCTGAGATTGATGTTGCAGGTAGTTTATTCTTACCTATTGCCCCTTCTATTCACTCTACTATTGCATTTGGTGATCATTATAGTGATAATGTACGCTTGTCAGATGAAGATGAAGATGGTGAGATTCTTGATAGCAATTTTTTTGAGTCTGAGGCCGAATTAGATTATCCAACTATTGCAATTTCTTCAGTTGCATCCTCATTGCATATTAGAGAATAATTTCCATAACAAGGCAGTTAGTTTTCCTATAATAATTTGTATATGTTGTGATTTTACTAGCACCATTTCACAACTTGATGATATTTTTATAGGTGTGACACATTTGACGGAGACTCTCTTTTGGAATGTGTCTCTACATTATAATTCTATCAATTGGGACCACACTGATTGAGAGACAGATGAATTTCCTAGGTTGGATGTGCCTAGTTCTTGGTATGTTAGGGATGAGCTATATGTTGGTTTATGATTTAATAGCAAAAAAGCTATATAGATGGCTATTAGACATTATTCTATGAAGATCCATCAAACATATATTGTGGTCGAATCAACATTGACAATTTTCTATACAAAGTGCATAAGACACAGAAGAGGTTGCCCCTGATGAATGAGGGCAATTCTAGGAAAAAAGATAAACAAGTGGCAAATCACTAAATGGAATGGTTGTCACATCTGTCTTAATCCAATGCAAATTAGATTCAAATTTTATCTATGTAGAGGTGCAAAGACTAGGGCGAAACTGAGCACTAGAAATAGGTTTTGTAAGAAGTTAGTTGATGCTATCAGGAAGAATAAAGAGGATGCATGTTCTCACTAAGTTCGTAGATATGACATAGAGATCACAAGGTTTGAGGTTGAAGAGGTATTCAACCCTGTGACACAAAGTGATGATGATACATGGGTCGTAAACTTAAGGAGGGATACTTGCCAACATGGAAATTTTCAAGCATATAAATATCCGTGCTCTCATGGCATTGTTGCTCGTGCTATTGTAAGTATAGACTTCTACAATTTAGTTGATCTTATTTATTCTATCCAAAATGTTGTCAATGCGTATAGTGAATGGTTGAATACCTCTCCAAAATATTGGCCGTGATCACGTTTAGGAAGGGGAGCAAGGGTATGAACCTTTATCGCCTCTAGCATTCTACGCTGCTAAAGTCCCTGACTTTCCACCCAAGTCAGAGGTATTGCCACATTCACATCAGGTTGTGGAAGAGGCTGCTGTTGAACACGAGCTCCCACAAGCTCAGTGACCCTGTCTAATACCTCAAACTGCTGCAATAACTTTGCTATCATGTCTCTAACATCCTCCATCGAAAAACTTGAATCATTAACAGAGGATAAATGATACATCTGCTCTAGCTGCTTTTGCTATTCAAATAGACACAAACACTATATAGAGATGCTAATGACACAAAATAATTTAATCAACAAAAGCAATAATACTTACTATCTGCCTTCTGCATTCACTATCCTTATTGATCCAATGATGAGTGTGCCTTGAATACCACCTCATGTAGGGATCATTCTCGCTCAATAATCCTATTTATTGATCACTAATTATCACATATTGTGCCTTGCCATGCCATATTTGGATAACCGATGCATACAAGAGTATCCAATTATCACTCTCCTTGTCACGCAACATAAGATCATGGAGTTGTTCAAGCTGACACGATGGATCTAGAATACCCTACTATAAGCCAAATTGACACATCATCTGAACCTATTGACGCTACTCCACAATGTGAAAAAATATAAGTGGCACAACAGCTCTCTGAACATGAAAGCCTTCAAGGCATATAGATAGGAGTGACCCGTAAATTTCAAGATAGGGTTCCCACACAATCTATAAAATGATAATAATGAATATTAAAAATTCTATAGAGTTAACATGATCAAAATTATAAAGGTATCAATAAGAGATTCTTACATCTTTCTGCTTTAATCGATCAAGCCTGTGACGATAGTATGACAAGTTTCATCGTACGACCATAAAAGTTTTACCACTTAACCATCTGTTATTTCACATATTCAATCAAATATTATAAATATGTAATGATTATTTAAATAGAAAACCTTTTTTAAAAAAAAAAGGAAAAAAGTCATATCGAGCATATAGGGCATTGGCGATCACCACGGGAGGAGTTGGGGCAATTGATAGGAATCTATCCTACACCCATATATAGCTGAACCAACACAGCCATGCTACTAATCTCACGCCGATTATAATCCATACACTTGCAAAGCTCACGATATAAATAAGAAAGCACCGTTGATCCATAACTGTATTATTCAGCTATAGTAAAATCCTCTAAAAATGATAGAAGTCTTAAGGGTACCAAGTTTCCAGAATCATTTGGAAATAAAAGTAACTCCATCAACCATAAAATATATGCTCGAGTGAATTGCTGAACCTGGATCTCATTGCCAATATAATCATTTATATCATTAAAATAAGTATTTAACCACCCCATTTTCAATTGATGACAATGAAAAGCATTCTGTGGGGGAGTTACGCCTAGTAGTTGTTGGACAATAAGTTGCCACGGACCAGAAGTATTGCTAGCAACTAGTCTCTCATTAATACAAAGACCCCATTTGGATAACAATATCTTATAGTGTAATCATGCATTCCCCCAGAGGCAAATGAAATGTATATATCTCTGGCCTCCAAAGCTCTACTAGACCAGATACCAATGTGTGCTCAATTTGGAAAAATGTGAGCATTGCAACTTCAAGAAACAATGTTTGCTCCAAGTATGAAATAATCTCAGCAAGAATTTGCTTGTCTCTACTTCGATCAGAAGATTTTCCTTTAACAACTAACACCCGATCGGGATATCTATTCCAAATATATTGTGAAACATGTGTTTTTTGAATTGTCAACAACGATGCATCTTCTGGCCCGAGATCAATGATGTGTGATGAAGAATAAGAACTAGATGTTATATGTTTTAAAAAAAAGGTATTAATTATTAAATTATTTATATTCTTTTCTATATACAATAGTAATGTAATTATGTTTATTTAATAGCCTTCTTACTACTTTATTTATTTAGTAATATAAGTTAAAATTTACTTGCCTAACATTCCAAATAATTTTGAAAATATTATGTCATGATACATGTCAACAAAAAAAATGTTACTGAAGTTATAATAATTTGTATTATAATAATTAATGTTTGGTCTAATAAATTTTTTAAAAATCTAATCTTTAAAAAAAAAAAAGACCTAAACATATAGATAAAGAGAATATTTTCTAACATAATGATTTTTGAAAAAATTAACTTATGAAGAAAATTAAAGCCTAATGTTCAATACTAAATATATCATAATAATTTTTTTTTATTATATAGCCTAATATTTCTAATAAAAAGAAACAAGAGTATAAATATCCAAATAAAACTTTTTAAAACTAACTTTAAAAAAATCACTATAAGCTCTTATAATTTTCTTAAAAAATTGATAATATTTTGTTAAATTGAATTCATTGATAAAATTAAAGTCTAATCTTAAAAAAAAGGAAAAGAAAAATAAACTCATAGCAAAACATTATTATACTTATGAATTGAAAATAAACTAATTAAAGTTTATAAATAACAAATAAAAATTTAAATCACCTTTACAAAAACTGTTGAACTGCACAAAATCACCAACAAATTCTGTATGAGAATTGCACAAGATCACCTAATTTGCACTAAAAAAAAAAACTTGAAGCAGCATTGGAAAAAGAAAAAAAAAAGCTTGAAGCAGAATTGGTGCAAGGGTGGGGGGAGAACCACATCTTAGGGGGGGGGATTGGTTAAGCTCATGGCGTTATATCAACCCCCGCCAGTTTGCATGTCGAACATGTGGCAGCCCCCCATGGTGGCGCAACTTGAAGCAACTCCACCTTGCTGGCGCGTACTCGGCTTGTCTTGTTAGCCTAGGAAGCGCCGGTTGAAATGGTGCTATTTAGGAATCTCTAATGGAATATCTACAGGTGACAATGTGAATGGCGGTCCAGCTTGCTTTTGCGCCACAGTCCTATCACAAATTTTTTTTTTTTTAATAAAAAAACCCTTGTTGCGTCCTTTGTGACAAAAACAAAAACATGAAAATAGTTTCAAAACTACTGTAATGTGGTATTTAGTTTGTAAGGTGAGTGATATGTTGGTGCTTAGAGGTTTGAGACTTACGTTAGTCCCGTATAGAATTTTGAAATTATTTTAGATTATAGCCGTTGGATGACATTTATTTTCTATCGGATGGCTCTCATTGATGGCGTGCTTAGTAGGATGGAAATTAATCGAAAAATGCCTATAAGGTGAATATTTGCTGACAAATCCCTTGGTTTTAGGTTGTCGGAGGTGAGGGCAGAGGCGTTGCTGAGAAGACAATGCAGAAGAATGGTCATTGGAGATTGGAGAAGCACGAAGTTCTGGAGAGGCGGCATCGGAAACTTTGATTTTGATCGGCAGAAAATGCGATTGAAGATCACAAATAAGTAGTCCTTATCTTTGGGTTTCGATTAGCCATTGCTTGTGGTTATCCCCCATCAGGTTCGCCAACCAACCATTGCAAGGTTATGTTTCAATCTTTCATTCTTTGAATGATGTCCCTTCTTGTTTCTGTTCTCGTTTTAGCTTGCGTGTTGATTATAATAGAAAGCCCATTTGCCTGTGACTCATTAAAGTCATCAAAGCGGAAAAAAGTTTGCTACTTTATGTGTTTCGTTGTTTGTTCCTGCATAGTTACTCAAAAGAAGAAAAAAAAATAGAAAAGAAAACTTTCTTTGACATTTTTGACTTATTTCCTGATTCAATTTATGGGGCTTGAACTTTTAGTTTGTATTTCAGGCGGATTCCCAAGTATAGTTTCCAATCCTATACTATCGAATTTCGGTGAGCAATGGCAATACCGGAGAAGCATTGTAGCAATAGCCTTCTATAAAAATATTAAGCCAACACACACTTTTTTACAATAAAAAAATAAACATATTTTATAATTTTCAAATTGGGATTAACGTTAGTCTTAAACCAAACCTCTCACGTAATTTATAAAAGCACAATTGTTGGGCCAAAAAGCCTAAAGACAGTACTTTTGCACATGGCTTCTGTCAGAAATTGATTTACATGGCTGAAGCTAAAGGAAAGGAATGATGGTGAAAGAACGTTCAAGACTGGGGCATGCAACGACAGGTGTTAAAAAATTGTCTAGAATTATTAAAGATAAAGCAATTTATTAACTTGTGTTAAATTATAGTAAGAAAAAATGCAGAAATACCTAGAGTAACTTGCCGTCGTTTGTATGGGGAGTGGAGCATGCCTATCTTTATGTTCATGCGTAGAGTTGTTAGCCGCAAGCTGTATCTATGCAAGCCACCTAAAGCCTAAAAGCTAGTAAGAGTCCAAAAAAGACCGTACACCATCTACACATGTCATGGAATTAGGTAACAATTGTAACCGACGTTCATATTCAACCCAAAAGTCTTCCTTCGTGTTTCCAAATATCAACCAACTACTCAATTATTAATTCCTTTCCCTCCGCCACAAAACCATCTGGCCCATTAACAGAAAATCTAATTAATGAAATTTGTGCACCAAAATTTCGTCCATAGCTTCTCCCATATATAGTACTATTTTTGGGCGCGTGCTATACCATGCACTTTGTTGGTCAATGAACATGCCGTAACTTATAATCTGATAGTAAAAATTTTGAGATATACCAATATATTATTTATTTAGGATATATTATAGTAATATCTTTATTTTATCTAAACTAAAAAAATAAGATAAGATATATTTTAAAAATAATTAATATTTATTTATATAATTTTAAAATTAAATAATTTTTTTGAGATATTTTAAATAATTTGAGAGTATTATAAAATATTTTTTTAATTTATCTGTATAATCTTAAAATTAAATAGAATTAATCTGAAGTTAATCAGAATTTTTCTAAGATATTCTTCGTAACTTTAGAATATGCAAATAAAATTATACAAATAAATATTGATCATTTTTAAAATATATCTAATCTTATTTTTTTAATCTAATTAAAATTAAGATATTACTATAATATATCATAGATAAATAATACATCAATATACCTTACAAACTTCACTATCAGATTATAAGATGCAACACAGCGCCCTATTCTTGATGTGTAGGCATGATGTCCATGAATTTTTCAAATCTAAAAACTGGGGGCATTTTTGGGACTCTAATGCCCAACGAGGCAAGGCTTGGACACACTACTGAAATCTTAGAAACTCTGCCCATACATGGAGGACTATCAGTTGTCAACGTTACCAACGTGCACTTGCGTCCCGGCCATAAGAGGAATAGGACTTGCGTCTGCACATGGTATTATCAGAAGATATTCATTTGGACCGCTGCAATGCAATACTGTATCGTAATAAATTCTTGGTATTTTTCGTTTATAACAGAAGCCATATTAACCGCGTTTGAATGACCCTACCTTGGGAAAAATGATTTCCTTTTATTTTTCTAAAATCTTTCTCACGGTCTTTAATTAAAATTTCTTTTTACTTCAAGGGATTGTATTTTTTATATGGCATTTGAGATATATATGTACCAAGATATGGAAATTGAGAAAAATTTACACTGATATGAGATATACTAAAATCAGAATTTCTGATTTCTAAAAAGATAAAATCGGAAATTCCGAATTTAATTAAAAAATAATCATTACAATGGGAAATTCCAAATTCAATTAAAAAATAATTATTACAAACAAAAAATAAATTATTTTTTAATTGAATTCGGAATTTTCGATTTCACCTTTTTAAAAATTGAAAATTTTGATTTTAGTAGATTCCATATCAGTGTAAATTTTTTCCAATTCCCATATTTTAGTATATTTTTCACCCGAATACCATATAAAAAAAAACACCCTAAATTTTGTTGATGAATAAAAGTTTAAGTTCATGGAAAGACCCATTTTAGTTCAGAATCAAGACATACCTTTAAACTCATCAAATACTTATAAAAATATTTATAAATTATTTACTAACAAGAAAACTTAAGAATTAAGTTTAAATTATAATAATATATAAGTAAAAGATCAATTAGGTAAGCCAACTTTCAATAACAAAGTAAGTTAATCCAAATTTCATCATATAAACATAAGCATTGGATACTCAATTTCTTAGGTACATTTTTTATTAGAGGCACTCAAATTAAGGGTGCATGTAAGGTTGTGTTTATCATTATTAATGTATCTGTCTCTAGACACTTGGTGATTTAAGTAGCTTAGGTTGATGATATTTATCCAAAAATTTCTCGGCCGTCATTTATCTAATTTGCAACCTAACAAAATCCATAGTAAAAAAGTAATACATTATTAGGGAATGGAAAATTCTGTGCGTATGTAATTAAACAAGGGTTAAGTTTATAGGTAACTCAAATAGACGTTCGTGGTCTCGAAAAAAAATTTAGCCCAATACAGATAATTATAAGAAGATCCAACTAACATGTCATACATGATTCTAGAAAATTAATTGCAATCCTGATAAATTTAAACTGAAAGATTTATATTATTACTATTGACCATTTTTTTTTTAAAAAAAAGAAAATGTTAATATTGAGGCATTGATATCAATTCAAACCATATTCTAGTTCTTTTATTTTCTACTCTTGACTGTACGAGATTTTGTGATACCCCATGTGCAACGGCACCCGTCTTAGTAGGTTGATGAGTCCTTTTCAAATCCTAGTATTAGCTACACTTTAGTGACTGCTATATGTGGTATTCCCATTCAGAATAGAAACTAATAAAGGCTACAATATTTTCGTAAGAAAGAAGGCAAAAGCGACGAGACGATAAGGTGACCAGTTGACCACATGTCCCCTTTCTTATGGCGTAGAATCCTGGTTACCCTTCCACCAGCTCTGATGAGGAACTTACTTGCAAATATTTAAGCTCTAGAGAAAGCAATATTATAAAGATATCAAATTCAAGCATCGAAACGCAAACTATGGATAAGCTTAATTGAACATCAAATTTCCAAGATTAGCATCAACACATTACACATATGGAGAACAGAAACACCAAATTTTTTAAGTCACACAACCATATTTATTTCACTAGAGAAGCTTAATCCTAATTAACTACAGGAAATTAGGAATAAGCTCTCTTAATTAGTCCTCAAGCGTCACACATGAAAAACAAACAAGTGTCAAACCACACTCAACTCTCTAGTGTTCCTCATCAGGGGTATTCTCATTGTGGCAGCATTTGTAGCTGATGAAAATCTCCATTGTCCTAGGACACTCGGGACATTTAATGGTCTCTGGTAAGTTTCCCGCAACATTAGGGATCTCAAGGTATAAGCACCTATGAGTGGTGCGCACAATCCTCTCATGGTACTCCTTAAAGGACAACTCAAAGCCCTTCTTGGTCACAACCTCTTTCCACTTCTCAAACTCGGCCACTGTCTTCAACACTGTGGTTCCATGGCCACTCACCACCACAGATGACCCTTTGCTGAGTAGAGCCCACCCGCTTTCATTCTTGTATGAAAGCATCTTTTGCACTTCTTGTGTCACAGCATCAACGGTCCTGTGAGCCTTGGTCACAAACAAGCTCTCAATGCGACTCCAAAAGCGTTTTAGGAAGCTTCTGTGTTCCTTCTCCACACAGAACAACTCAATGGAAATTTTTGCCTCCTTTATGACGACGTCGTTCGCAAGGGCAGTAGCATACTTAGTGAACTGTTGAATCCACTCTTTGTCATGGCCTCCATAGAAGAAAATGTACTTTTGCTCTTTGATCTGCATCAAGATGGACAACAAAATTTAACATCATAATTAAGTTCAGAACAATTAATGTTACACTACCAATTAAATAAAAATAGTTAAAATTTTTGACCTAAAAATAAGGGTGGTAGTTACATGTAATAAAATGGTATGACTCGTCTAAAAATCATTAAGCATAAAGCATTATTATTATTATTTTTAACAAACAAATTATGACAAAAACTTTTGATTCTTTACCATTGTTCTTAAAGTTTATGCCAATGCAAAGTTCCTTCAGTCGCATATCTCCCATACAACTAATTCAAAGCCTTAAACAAATACCAATTATTGAAGTAACATTTAAAGGAAAAATCTCAAATTTGAGTGCCCAAAACTTAAGTATTAATTATGGTATTTCAATTGTGTGTAATGTGTATCGTTATTGATTTGCGAGATGTACTTACCCAGGTGCTTATGCCGGGGTGAATGTCGCCTACTACAGAACCAACCCAATGAACTTCTCTGTCAATTCTCTCTTGATCTACAGTGGTAAAGGGGAAGGCCTTCATTCCATAAGCATGAATCAAATGGAATGCGTTTGCGTGCAGCACCTTCCCTTGAGGGTTCAATGTCACAACCATAGGCATCTTTTTGAATTGCCACTCCTCCTTAACGTACCTGTACCCTGCTATGGTTCCAAAGTGCTGCACCACAAGCCATGGCATCTTAGTCTTCAAAATCTCAAATTTCTTGCGCAGTTGCTCGGTCCATTGTTCCACAATTGGAATCCACACAATCTTGTATTGATCAGTAGTTTTAGTATGATCATACACTGGCCGGAGCACTGAAATTTCTTCCTCAGTGATGTCTAGGGTGGAAATAAACAGGTACACATGCTTCTTTTTTATCACGGCGATGTCAACCTGTTTAGGCAACAAATGAATCAAAATCGATAACCAAGGCTACGCATGCATCAAAAAGGATGAACAACTTATTATGGATTTTTTATCATCATAAGTCGAACACAATTTAATATAGTTAAAAAAGCACAATATTTTATCAATTTTTAGGTCTTCAAAGAGACAAATTGTTGGGTTCTTGATTTCTTGATCATGGTTCTTCAACGTACTAATCGTTTCGTGCATATGTCTCCACCATTAGATTAAGTTTTGCATTTATTCAGTACCACATAAAAAATGTTCTACAGGATATATTCCACATAAAACTTAATAATTCTGCATGTTTATATATTATCGAATGATACTGCTCATATTATAATAAATTCGACTTAAGAGAGCTCCTCGGCTGGCCATTTTCAAGAGGGCCAACTCCGTCAATATCAACCGTTTCATCTCATCGTATCGGATTAAGAAATTTCAATTCTTTTCTATATATCTACATATGTAAAACAATAAAAATTGTTGACTCTTTAAAATTAATTATTTTTGGTAAATTTAACGTATATAAGAATGTAATGTTAAATTTATATAAATAATTATTTTTAACAAATGTTTTAGGACACATGCCAGAAAATATCTTACAATTAAGCTTTTAGATCACAAATGTCAACAGACACAGGGAACAAATTTGAGCAATGGTACTTTTATATTAAAAGTGAAAAGAAGATACTATAAAGAACAAAATATATTTAATAGTGATGAGTCACGCAAGATACTAATATTTAATAATGTATTATCATAAAAGTAAAAATGGTTTACTCTCATTCCTATTTCCTAAAAAAAAAAATATTTTTATCTAATGGCAATATATAATTAGACATCAATATAAAAGTTTTTTATATTAATAGTGTAAATAAATTAATCTCATTATTTGATATATTATAAAATAAAAAATATTTCATCTTTAATTTTATAATTTTCTTTTTTAACTGCAAATACGCTTAAATTGTACTTGTTAGCCAAAAAAAAATAAAAAGCATTTTCTTTTACGGTAATAGTTCCCCACAAATTTCTAATAATTTTGTACAAAGTTACAAACCGTGGTTTTAGTAGCACCATCAAACAGAATCTGTGGGGCATCCTTTGGAAAAATCAGAAACTTAAACACCTCCATTATTTCAGTGGGGGTTTGAAAAAGTTTCTTGAGCTTGCGAAAATACTCTGCCTCGTCTGAAAAGCGAAAAAATTGATAAATAATCCAGTTAGCATCTTCTTTGCAACTCGTTTATTTTTCTTCAATATTGTAGCTTTGAATGATGTAGTTCTAGATTTGCCAAGTTGACTTGCTTTTAAGGAAAAAAAAAAGAAAATAGAGATGGGGAACCAGCCGAGAATTTCTTAGATGTTTTTGTAGCGATCTATTTATTATTTATCACGTCAGTTTTATGGGACCCTCTTATCTCCGTCATCACCCACTTTAATGATTAGCTTTTTAATAAGGAAGAAGTAGTGGGAATTAAAGAGACAAGGGTAGTTTACAAAGTCGACGTGATTAACAATAAATATATCAGAACAAGAGAAATGCTTCATCTAGGAATTTTTTGGCACCAGAAATATTAGTGAGTAGTCTCACCTATCTGCAGTTTGCAGAGCGTGATTTGATTCCTCAGTTTGCTAAGGATGATGTTGATCTTTTGACCATAGTGGGACAGTTCTTGCTTGTGCTCTCTGAAATCAACCAGTTATAAGCAGATTCAACAGGTTAAGCCGTAAGTTCAATATACCAAGTGCTAATGACGCTTATTCTGTTATGTTAAGGCTAACACAGTTTTATTTTTGGTGCATAAGAAAATTAATTCATACGTACGATTCAGTGGTGAGGCAATCAATCTGAGTCTCAATGGCAACGATGGTGATGATGGCCCAGTAGACATCAACAGGGATTTGCTCAATAGCAGGCAACAAAGCAGGGACTTCCTTTGTGTCATACTTGGTAAGCTTCTCCAACTCAAAGATCAACTCAATCACTTGCAAAGTTGTTTTGACCAAATTGTTGAGCTCAATGATGGCTTGGCGGTGCTTCTGCACTGCCGCTGGCCTAGTGAGCTGTGGCACTCTCTTCAGCACTGCCACTGATTTGGCCAAAAGGTCTGTTGGTTGATGCTGAGCAAGCAACCAGAACTCACCATATTCAAGTGCAAAAGCAGCCAGTGTGAGAACCGCTTTTGCGTCCCACTCATAGTTAGAGAGCTTGTTGAGGATGGCCAGTGTGGTTTTGTGAGCAATTTCCTCACCTGGAGGCTTGCATGACATCTAGCACAATAAATCACTGTGTTAATTACTCTTCTGAACGATATTAATTACTTGTTTGAGCAACTAGCCGTATATATGTAGTAATTTTATTTTTCTGATCTAGTCTGGATGCAAATATACGTATAGCATGTTTGGTTTTTCATTTAAGAAATTCATAATCATAGATTTAACAAAAATTATTCTTTGTAACTTTCACTTAAATCATGGTTTTGGGACGGTAAGCGAAAAACCAAGCACCTTGGTAGTCTTTTTTTTTTTTTTTTTCAAATTTCTGGGGTTATGCTATATATGTTCTAGAATTTTTTTGGAATGATGAGTGACCTCATGGTAAATTTGCTTGAGGGTACAGAGTGGTGAATTGAAAGTGGGTTTGGCGTTCTTATCCTCTACGTGCAGCTCCACGCTTGCTTCGGAACCCTGTAATAAAAATATTGATTACAAAACAAATGGATAGATATTTGAACGAGAATATGAAAACCAGAAAAATGGTGAGGATAGAGAGAGGCGATGGTGTGTGTGCGTACCTGCACAACAATATTGTCAACAATATAGGTGGAACGCTTGAGGGTGTTTTCAACAAGACTGAAAAGAGATTCCACGTCGAACTTTGTGTCACTGTGGACATGGGTTGAGTAAATCTGCTCCAAGATCTGCTCATCAGACATGGTCAATGGGTTGTTGTGATGCTTACTCTCTCCGGAGTGGTGGTGGAGGAGAGAAAGCAGTGAATGCTTGGAAGCCATAATGCTCACTCTCAAGAACAATAACAAGAACTCAAAGATGGATGGATTCAAAGATGGGACTTGCTTTGTTGTGGTTCTCCTGGTTCCGTAGGCCACCCTATTTATAACGTGAAAAAGTCGGTTAATTTTGGGAAAAAATGTTTTTTAGCCTATAATTTAGGATGCGTTTGGGTAAGGTGTTATTTGGCAAAAAAAATCACTTTTTTTATTAAAAAAATTATTTTTAATATATTTAAATAAATTTTTGAAAATGATTAGAATCTCAAAAAAATTTAGTCTCATAATCACTTTTTCCAAAAATTGAAACAAATGCACTCTTAGACGCGATTCTCAACATCTTTAGATTTATGGCTCAACAAATGGGAGATAGGGTAACATTATTTGTACTATTTTTTTTGACATATTTTATAAAATATCTTAAAATTTTTTTTTAATACATTGATAACAATGAGATTTAAATTTAATATTTCATACTAATTACCCAAACATCTTACCACTAGACCTAGTGGCATATCTTAAAGTGTTTTTTTAATACAAGTCAAAATAAAAGTTATGATTTATTCTCAACCAATGTTTAAGTTATAATCTAAAATATTGTACAACTAATATTTCTCATATACAATTAGAAAATTCTTGTTATCATATTTGACAAAAATCATAATAGTTGTCCAATAAAATAAAGCAGTAGAAATCTATTTATTCATCTAAGAGTTAATAATATGGTACATTATTTTAACAACTCAATCTTAAGAAATTTTCTCACTTTTCAATTTTTTCAATAATTACATATTTCAGTTACATTTTTAATGAATATGGTATATGTCAATGTGTGATAAGGTAACTAATAATACATATTATTTTATTAGGTTTAAATACATTTTTAATCATTATAAAATTAGCAAATTTTTATTTTAGTCCTTAAGATTTTTTTTTTTATCAAATATTTCAAAAAATTTTGGTTTTAATCTCTACCATTAGTTTGCCTTTATTAAGTGATGATATGAAAGATAGATAGTCACAACACCCTTCGCATGTTCAAATAAGGACTAACAGCAAAATTTTTGAAAACATTTGGATCAAAACTAAAAAAATAAAAAAAAATAAGGATTAAAACTAAAATTTGCTAATTTTATAAGGATTAAAAATATATTTAAGCTATTTTATATTATTTCCATATAAAACTAATATATAGGCAAATTAAGAGAGGTGTTACTTACATCTTTTTAAAAAATTTTTATTATTTCTCTTCATTTTTTTAAATAAATAATGTACAAATTTAATCTGTGTATAACATTTATGTTAACTTTTATATATGTATCTATCTACATTCCAAATTTAATTCTTAATTTAACTTCTCCTTTGAATGCTTTTGATAAAAAGGTTTGGGAGATTACATACGTATGTTATGGATAATCATGTTGCAAGATTTTGTGTTTTAAGTATGATTGTTGGAAGAAGTTGCCCTTTTAATGGATTTTCAAACTCTTCGAATAAGATATAATCAGTGAACTAAAAGTTAACTGAATATCCATAATCAAATAAATAAAAACATTTTTTGCTTTCATCGTACAAATTTTATCCTTACTCCTCTGCCACATAAATTATTGAATTTTCTGAGTCTGAGTCCCAATTTCCTCGGCAATGCCCGATATCGTCCTCTACTGACGGTGACACTTGTACCATTCACTGTCTTTTTCATGCTATATATGGGTCCAAGGCGAATGAAGAGGAAAAGAACAAAAAATTGCAGAGAATGTGAATTTGTGATCACCCATTTTCTAATTTTAGTTTTGTATATTGAGTAGCGATGAGTCACGCAAAAATTTTGTATTTTTTCCCCATTTTTTTTGTTCAAAAAAAACTTTGCACTTTTTTTTTTGTTCACAGTATCCACCTTTTAGGTATGACTAAAATTATTGTTAGAAAAAAAAAAATACTCAGCGAATTTCTTGTTGTTTTGTGTGCAATTATTAAATCAAGATGACAGTTACGTACCTAAAAGAAATCAAGATGACAAACGCACAAGTTAAGAGTAGGTGAACTAATTTGGTTGTGACGTCGGCACAAAGCAATTATGACAAATTTAAGTGCTAGCCGCGATTCTGTAAGGGAATGTGTGAAACTTTTATGACCAATGAAAAGTTACAACTGACCGATGCATGGCCGCCCTTTTCTTTTTAAAAGAATGGTATGTCTGCTCAATATTTTTATGGTATTTTTTTATTTCAATTTATCTTATTATTTAAATGGTTTAGTTTATTTTTAAATTTATATATTTGAATATAAATTTATATTTAAATATATTAATTTAAAATAAATTAAATTATTCAAATAGATAGATAAATTAAAATAAAAGAAATATTATATAAATTTATTTATTATTTATTATTTATAATTGAAATGATAACTTTTTTGTTTTAAATTTTTTTATCATTTTTAACAAATCTTAGATATGTATCTATGCAGCCACGAGGAGTAAGTCAATATAACAGACCTTTTTTTTAATCTCTTACCTTTGTCTCTTTTGAGGGGAGGAGGTTTTGTTAGAATACTGATTAAGGAAATTTAAAAATTTTAAACTTTAATAAAAATCTTTCTTTTTAAATTCTTTAACTAATGCTCTTAAGAAAAATATATTTCAAAGCATTTATTTATGGATTATTTTTTCTGGTGGATGTGTATTTATTATTATTCTTTACTAAATTTTTGAAGTTAAAACTAAAACGATAATAGTAAGATGTTCACAAAATCTAATTGTTTTACCCATTTTTTTTTAGATTTTTACGACAAAAATGGTAAAAAGTACTTATCAAGAAACAAAACCATTTAAAGTAAGAGTTTAATTTCTATACACTGTCAGTGTAAGAGAGTTTTATATTGATATCTGATCATATATTATCATATAGATAAAAATGGTTGACTCTTACTCTTATTACCTTAAAAGGAAGGTGTTTTCTATGGTGCCCATTGAAATTGGAGGGTCCCGATGCCCTTTCTTTGTGGCGCCACTAATAAGGAGACATCTGGCCAAGTGGAGATTTAACCCACCACATCAAATAGAGGCAATAATTTATTCTGGAAGGTTTGAGGGACTTAGTTGCAAATCAATAAAGATTAGACCTATTTATTCACACACCATGTGTTTGCATTTTAAACCAAAATAAAAAATTGTTTAAAAAACATTTATTTAGAAAACTTTGAATGTGATGAACCCTAATTGAGGAACCATAATCAAACTCAAGAACACTAATGTAAGTGAAGAACCGTAATCAAAAAAATTAGAAGGGCCCGAAAAGAAATCAAGCAAGGACACAATGTTTAGAAATTGCATTGTGAAGTAACTGCAGATGAAGATTTAGAAATTGCATTGTAAAGGTCCACAAAGCTTACTGCAGAAGATAGTTTGCATAGATTTAGAAATCGCACTGTGAAGAAATTGCAGACAACAATTAAAAAATCGCATTGTGAAGGTTCACGGAGCTTACTACAGAAGATAGGTTACAGAGATAGGAGAGACAAGGACGCTCATAGGCAAAGCGAGCAGGGACACAATGTTGAGAAGGTATGTAAGCTTTACGACTATGATACATAGATGCTTTGCATTGTTGTTTAGTTCTTTGGAAACTTATTTCAATGGAATTTGTTGAATTTGTGTGTGGGGCTGTTAATTACGACTAAAATACAGATGGAAACTTCTCACTAGGAATCAGTAGTTGATTTGAAGGATGACAGAGGTGAGTGTGATGGTGAGGAAGAGCATTATGAATTGGGTGGAATGTTTGAAGGGGATTCTACAGATGCAAAGAATGATAAAGTGGATGTTGGTTGTGATGGAGACACTAGTGATGGTGATAATACTTACAATGGAGATACTAGTGATGAGGATAATGATGTTGATGATGCTAGTTGTGGTGGTGAGGATAATGCCGATGATGGAGATGGCAATGGTTGTGGGGATAATGCTAAGGATGGAAATGTTGGTGGGTATGGTCCTACGGATTGGATTAAAATAGGTGAAATCTTCAAAAGAATAACAAGCTTGATGGTTGAAGACATATATGGTTTAGAATTTGGTAATGAGGTAGAGGCTATTGAATTTTATGATAGGTATGCAATGTACCATGGATTTGCCATGCGAAGAGATGATGTAGGTAAAGATTTGAAAGGTAATATTATTGTGAAGCAATTAGTATGTAATAGAGCTGGTTTGAGAGATAAGAAGCAATTGATAAGAGTTGATAGGAAAAGGAAGCACAGACCATTCACCAAAACTAATTGCCCTGCAAATTTTCGGGTACATTATGACCATAAGACAAGGAAGTGGAAGGTGGTATAATTTGTCGAGTGTTACAACTATGAACTAACTCCAACCCAATTTGTTCATTTAATTCCAAAATATCGTGGGTTGTCTACAGCAAATAAATCACAAGTTGATAGCCTGCATTTTTATGGAGTGAGAACATGCCTCATAATGGGGTATATGTTAAGACAAAAGGCTTGTTATGCTGATTTCACTGCAAGAAAATTAGTAAATAGCGACCGATTTTTCGGCCACTAAATTAAGCAAATCGGTCGCTAAACAAGGTAACGACCGATTTTTCGGTCGCTAAAATAGTGGTAGCTAAATATTTTAGTGACTGAAAAATCGGTCTCTAAAAATAAAGATCGATTTAGCGACCGCTTTAAGATCACGGGACCAATTCTGATGGAATATTTAGCGACCGATTTATCGGTCCCTAAATAGAGACCGAATGTTCGTCACTAAATTGGTTGCTAAAATGTAGACGGTGACCGATTTGGTCACTATTTTTGCGACTGATATTTCGATCGTTAAATAGGTCGCTAAATTCGGTCGCTAAATCAGTTTCTAATTTGTTTAGTCACAACATAGGTTTGTAGTTAGTGACTGAATTATCGGTCATTAAATCAGTCTCTATATCGGTCACTAAAGTGGCCACTAATGTTGGTTTCGAATGCAGGCGGTCTCATTTTCGGTCGCTAAATGGAAAATCGGTCACTAAATCAGTCACTAAACTGAGAATCGGTCGCTAAATTAAAAATCGGTCGCTAATGCCTAGTTATGCCAAAACGTATGGTTTTGCATTTTTTTACTTCCCCATTTTAAGCACCTGAAATCTAGACAATTTTTCCACCAAAGATACATAAATTTTATATATCAATCCATCCAAATAAACTCCTTATACTAAACAAGTATTAAACACCATACAAATAAGTAGTATTCATTAAATTACAAACTAAAAGCCATATAATAGGCTTTTAACTACTCCAACATAAGGCTTAATAACTACTCCAACATAAGTCCTACACAAGTCTCAATAATTAGTCCAACATAAGTCTTAATAACTACTCCAACTCTAATGTCAATGACTAGGCATACTCTTACTCCAACTCTAGTTCTCTTCATCATCATCATTGTCTTGCTCATCACCATCCTCCTCCCCATCAGCAGTGTCTTTAATTGGTGGTTGAAAATCAGGAATCTGAAAATTCATCTGCTTCATCATTTCTTGTAGCAATTTATTATTGAATTGAACTTGAGTCTCAGTTCTCTCCAATCTAGCCATAAGTTCACTCTTTCTTCTTGCATCTACTTCATCATTTCTTCATGCTCTGTTCTTCGCATCCAGTCGAATGATTGAGAGCTTGAGCCACAATAATATGGTCTTCTATCAACCATGGTAGACTCCAAGCCAAGACCATAAATCCTTCCCTTTTTTATTCCAGTAGTGTCACGCCACACATCTATCTCATTGGGTTCATAAGATCTTTCCTTAGATGCTTTTTGGGATACCTCATCCATGACACGTGTAAATTCAGCCTGCCAATACCAATATGATGTGAATATACACATTAACAAATTTAAGCATGCTTATGATATATTATTAGAGCACATACTATAATTAAGCACGAAATATAGGTATACATTATAATCTAACATAATAGATATGCATACAATAACTATAAAACAAATTAGTGATTACTTATATCTATATGTTCCGATCTCTTATCCACCCACGTTTGATCCTTATGTTTATGTGTGTGGCGAAACAAGTCTGATGGCGTAGGAGTTCTCCCATGCAATCTCGTCTATAAATGCAATAATAATATAAATAAAAATGTACTGAGTTCACATGAAAGTAATATTATAATAAAATTACTTTAAGAAAAAAATAATAAGTTATTTGAAACTTAACCAAATTAACTGTATGCTAGGAAGTGGTAATTGAGCCATCGAAGTGAAAAGAACCTCCAAATCCCCCACAATCAGATGATCGATTTAATTTTGCCTGTGAACTTGTTTTCTTAAAGGTTTCACTGGACTAATGCTCACAAAGTTTGTCCCATACTGTTTCTCCTAGCCATCTTGATCTCACTTGTTTGGTCAGGGCTTTCTAAAGCAGATTCTTGAGTAAAACCGTAGCTCGCATTTCAAAATTTTTCTGGGCCCAAGCATAATTTGGTGGCTCAAAATCAAATTTTCTCTACAATGACCAAAAGAAACATTATAAACTTGTACACATAAACTTAATGAACAATAAAATTTTGAGACTCACCGCAAATTCATCAACCAAAAACCCTCTAGTGCGAGGTGGTATTTTCTTCCAAGATGACCATGGCTGTAAATAGTGTCCTTTGATAACCTCAATGATCCCACTAGCCGCAATATGTGAAGGTAAAAATCTACAAGCAAATATTATCAATTAAAATATGTCAAATATATTTAAATTCATTAAAAATTTTTCATATTCCCAGCTCCATCAAGATGTAAAACTTTCTTCCCATCACTTCTCTGAATGTTTGTGGAATCATGAGAGGAAATCAATCCGTGTGGAGCATCTCCTTGAGTTTGAGTGTTAGGGGAATGTGCTCCTGGCACTGATTATGGTGGAGTTGATTGAGAAGTAGATGCTTTGGGTGGAAATATTGGAGATGGGGCAACTTGAGATGGTGTTTCTTGAGAACTATTAGCAAGCCGTGTCGATTTCAATTTTTTTGGCTTATTCTTAGAAGTTGACATCTTTCCTTTTCCTTTATCTTTGTCAGACATCTGCAAATAAATGTAACATTAATTGTATGTATGTGAAATAATAAAAGCTAACATATGCATAAGAAAATCAAACACTTAATTTACTTTTGACATAAAATAAAAAGTAGACTAATCATCATCATTATCAATATTAACAAACACTTAATTTTCTTTTGACATAAAATAAAAAGTAGACTAATCATCATCATTATCAATATTAAGATCATCATCATCATCATCATCATTATCATCATTAAGCAATCTATCCAATTGAATGTCTTCATTATCATTTTCAGAATTATTATCAAAATCAAATTGCTCTTCTTCATCATCAGCTATATTCTCTTTAATTTCATCTTCATTATTGAGTTGATAATGAGCTACATTCACTTCAACCTCGTCATATGCATCTTCTTCATCTCTCAAAGGTTCAAGTGGGTCATCATTTGCCACAAAATCCACAAAAGTTATTTCATCTTGATATGCAAGCTCTAAAGTATATCGATCATCAACTGTGCCTCTTGGTTTGATTTTGATGACAACCTACCAATTATTTTTTTTCTTTTATATTTTGTGGATATGGGACATAGTAAACTTGAATTGTATTTTTTACAAATATGAAAGGATCATATTTTGAATACCATCTTGTATGATATACCTCCACAATACCGTATTGTTTGTAAATTTTTACTCCACGATTAAGGGTAATATCAAACCATTCACAATTAAATAACACTAATTGCTTCAGTGGGCCACCAGGGTATTCTATTTCCACAATTTCTTTAAGGATCCCGTAATAATAATTCTTTTCATTTCCATCATCATCACCCTTAACACAAACTCCAGAATTGATAATTTTCTTACCAATACTCCATTCTTCTATATGGAACTTAAAACCGTTTACAAAGTAAACAGGCTAAGTATGAACTTTTCTCTTAGGACCCCATGCTAAGTGGTGTAAAAATTGATTTGATATCGAATTTTTTTTATCGCAAACCTAACAACAACAATAGACTCATGGTAATTAAGTATAATAAATAATAGACATGCATAACAAACTTATAGAATAGAAAGGATTAGCAAACTTACATAACCCCGAAACCAAATTGGAAATTCAGATGTTATTATACCATCAACATCAATGTGATTGATGTGTGGATTGATTGCTTTCAAGTGTTGCACAAAATATCTAAAATTAATAATAATTTCATAAATATGCTAGTAAATGTCAAAACACAACAAACTAAGATGGATCATTAATAAACTTAATCAATATATGGTTGAACCTCTTCACAATTAAGTAGAACATGTAAGTGTGCAGCAGCTAATTCTTTATTATTCAAATATCGGCTCTTACAAGTTCCAGCTGAGCGACTAGAATGGTTGAATATTGATAAAGTTGACTGGACAATGTCATCAACACCCCCATCATCATTTCGACCAACATTAGTTCTCATTGATTGCACATAAGATTCAAAATAATATGAGCAAAAGTGAGAGGTCTTTTGACATAAATATGCCTCACATATGGATCCTTCGACACGTGATTTATTTTTAACCATTCGTTTCAGTCTATTCAAATACCTATGACAATATGAATTTAGTAAGTGATAATTCCATTAATAAGAGTATTGAATTGTAAAGTGTAAAATTTTGTATTGTAAACTCTTACCTCTCAAATGGATACATCCATCGATATTGAGCTGAACCTCCTAGTATTGCTTTATAGGGTAGATGAATGGGTAAATGCTCCATAGAATTAAAGAAACCAGGAGGAAAAATTCGCTCCAATTTACATATGATAGTGACAATGTTTTGCTCCATCAACAATAAGTCATCCACTCGCAACATTGTTGAGCACAAATCCTTGAAAAATTTACTCAACTCAACCATGGGCTTCCACACTTGATCCGGAAGAGCAGCAAAAGCAATTGGTAGCAAACGCTCCATAAATATGTGGCAATCATGACTTTTCATCCCATAAAGCTTTCCTTCTCTCAAATTCACGCATCTATGCAAATTAGATGCATATCCATCAAGTATTTTGAGCTCACTAACCCATTTACATATAACCTTTTTTTGCTCCATGGACAAAGTGAATTTTGCTTTAGGCTTCACATACCTTCCATTGGGTAATTGCTGCAATTCTAAGTCCTTCCTCTAACAATATTCTTTCAAATCCATTCTTGCCTTGACATTAGCTTTAGTCTTATCTTTGAAGTCCATCAACGTATTAAAGACATTATCGAATACATTCTTTTCAATATGTATCACATCAAGATTATGTCTTATTAAATTAGTTTTCCAATACGGCAACTCCCAAAATATGTTTTGTTTTATCCAATTGTGAGTAACTCTAAAATCGAGACATGCACATGAACCAACCTCAATGATTTTTGGCAAATCACAAATATTCTCCCAAATTTCCTTTCCAAACAATCTAAGTGGAGGCTGAGATTTCTCAACTCGATTTTTTAAAAATGCATCCTTATTTCTTCAATATGGATGATCCAAAGGCAAAAATTTACGATACGAATCAAACCAAGAGCATTTACTACCATATTTCAAAGTAAAAGCCTTTGATTGATTCATACAATATGGGCATGCCAATTTACCCATAGTGCTCCAACTTGACAACATTCCATATGCAGGAAAGTCATTGATGGTCCACATTAGCATAGCTCTTATCATAAATTCTGTTTTTTTGAAATATCATATGTAAGAATGCCTTCATTCCACAATAACTTCAACTCATCAATTAATGGTTGCAAATACACATCTGCTTTGGCTTTTGGATTATAGGGCCTAGGAATTATTGAGGTCAAAAACATATAACGAGTGGTCATACATAATTCTAGTGGAAGATTATAGGGAGTGACAATCACTAGCCAACAAGAATAAGTTGCTGCTAACTGGCTATATGGTGTAAAACCATCAGCGCATAATCCTAATCTAACATTTCGTGATTCAACAGCAAAATCAGAATAACTAAGATCGAATTATTTCTAAGCTTCTCCATCTGATGGATGACACAGTACTCCTGATTCTCATCTATTTTCATAGTGTCATCTCATATGTGGAGCGGAACTCATCGAAGCATATAGCCGTTTTAACCTAGGAATGAGTGGTAAGTAGTGCATTCTTTTTATCGGTATCTCTTTGTATTTTTTCTTACCAACTTTTTTCACATTATACCTTGGTGCACCACAAAAGTTACATCCTTTTAATGCTTTGCACTCGTCAGTGTAGAACAACATGCAACCATTAACACAACAGTTAATCTTTATTGCAGTAAGCCCAAGTTTGGAAACTATTTTTTTAGTTTCATAATAACCTTGGGGATTAGATTATCCGGAGGATGTGTCTCTCTCATAAGTTGGAGCATTTGATTAATAGGCCGTTGAGAAGGGTTCCCTTCTGACTTGATTGTCATTAATCTTACAGCAAAAGACAGTTCAGTATGATCAACACAGCCTGGCCACAAGGGCTTTTGTGCTGCATACAATAAATCATAAAATTTTGTAGCACCTAGATTTGGAGACTCCTCAACCTCTTGATTATATTGCATTCCAAACTCTGGACCAACAGCATCATAAACCATAGTCTCAAACCTATTTAGGTGTTCATTGTTACCAATTTCTGTCGTCGAAGTACTACATTGAGTATAAAGTTTTCCACGTAAAGTTGGGTTATCCTCGCCATGGCTTGTCCAATACCAATAATCAGGCCCAAATCCTTTTCTATAAAGATGAACTTTAACTTCTTCAGGGAGAATGTAGTTTATATTTTTACACTTAGAACAAGGACATCTAATTTTTTCGTTTGCCAAATATGCCTGTTGGCATGCAAAAGAAATAAACTCTTCTACCTGATCTAGAAATTTATTAGTATTACCCCTTCGACCCAGCATAAGTCTATTATACATCCAACTACGACATTGACGTATGTCCATATTCTGTACCATTATTAAATAACATATCATAATCAATTGCACATCATTACAACAAAAGTTCTTAGAACAAATAATTACAACATAATATTGTTAAAAAACAAGCTATTCTTTCATGGTTTGGCCCTATGCCATTCAGGAAGAAACTATTCTTTATCTAATTAACATTTGCTCCTTAAATGTCATATCTTATATTTGACGAAATTTCAGCAGCACTTCCCATTGGTCTCCAAGTGCATGATTAAAGTGTGGTAACATTAACCACAATTTCATATGCACTTAGAGAATAAAAGCAATTGTAGCAATTGAAATTTCAACAAGTATAAAATATGATATTTATGTAACAAATATTAACCAAATGAAGAAATAGCTTATTCCCAAACTATCTGATTTGGACAATTCAAGATTCAATATAATGAGCGATACATATAGGTATACATGCTCATAATATTGAATCTCAAACGGAACTCTAAGGTTTCGCTCAAATTATTATATACTAACACAAAAACCAAGAATCAAAGCATAGCATAAAAGCATAGCATCAATTGACAAACAACTAATGGTCATAGTCTTAATGAGAATATATGGTCAATAAATTAAATTAAAGTACCTTTGAGAGCAATCAATACCAAATAACCAATAAACATCGCACTCTCCCCAAAATTAGCAAGATTACCACTGCCAATAAAAAACATAACAAATTAGTACCAAGAACAACTATAGTTACATAGTATGTCAAGAATTAAAAGAAATAAACTTACATGAGATGTTTCTAACAGTAGCTAAAAGTCCTCAACTAAGCTACTTCTATCACTTCCTCAAGCTAGTCACTAAAATCACAAGAGAAAAAAATTAAACCAAGAGCAAATATAGTGACATAATACTTCACAAATAATAAACCAAGAATAACTATAGTGACAACACTTGCAATATCCATTATCTACACAAAGACATAAATAAATTAAAACACACAATACAAATAACAATCTCACCACTTCATATCACTAATCTTTGATACCTTATCACTAATCTTATATTTAATCTCTCTACTTAATACCAATCTCTAATCTCAATATAATCGCTAATGCCTTATAATTATCCTAATAATTAAACTCTCTAATTAATAAATATCTATCCTCATATCTAAAATACTCCAACTTAAAAGAAAGAAAAAACCAACATTTCTCATTTAACTTGGTAAAATTTATATGCAACCACAACCCATACCATCATCTCATATAGCTAAAACAACATTTGCGATATCCAATATCCACACAAAAAGACATAAACAAATTAAAACACATAATACAAATAATAATCAAACCACTTCATATTACTAATAATCTGTAACACCTTATCTCTAATATCTTATCCCTAATATCTTATCACTAATCTGTCTACTTAACAATAGTATCTAATTCAACATAATCTCTAATGCCTTATAACTATCCTCATAATTAATATCTCTAATTAATAAAAATCTATAACCTCATATCTAAAATATTCCAACATAGAGGAAACAAAAAAATAATATTTCTCATTTGACTTAATAAAATTTAACTCCAACCACATGCCCACATCATCATCTCATATATCTAAAACAAAACTTGCAATATCAAATTAGAACACAAAATACAAATAACAACCAAAACACTTCAATAGAAGAAAAACAACAAAAGATACCACTAATTTCCATATCTAAACACAAGAAAAATAACAACACTTCAATAAAATCTAAATCAAACCACTTAATTAATCTTAAAAACAACATTTTTAGGTCCCTAAATCTCAAATAATAAACCCAAAAAACTGCACCTCTTTTCCTAGTAATGGCATTAACATCCTCTTCCATTTTAACCTCTCTCACCTACACTAAATCACCCAAACTAACCCAAGAAATCAGCCACAAATAACAACCAAAAAGCAACCCTAATATAGACCCAAAACAGCCCTAAAACATCTCCAAACTAGCCACCCAAACCAGCCCCAATGTTACCAACAAAGATAAAGAAAATGCACCCAAATAGCAGCAAAATTACAATGCAAAAGCAGCAGCAAATCCAACCTCAAACAGCAGCAAAACACCGCCCAAACAGCAGCAAAATGCCGCCCAAACAGCAACAAAAGACTCACCTAAACAACAGCCCAAACAGCAGAAAATACCGCCCATAAAAAATGCCGCGAACACCAATGGACAGTAGCTGCAATGCGACGGCGGCGACGGGCTTCAAGCAGCGGCGGCGGTGGGCTTCAAGCGGCAGCGGTGGCAGGCTTCAAGCAGCAGCGGTGGCGACGGTCCCTTGGTTGGATGGAGGGGGTAGGTGAGGGAAGAAGAAGAGGAGGTGAGAGTGAATTTGAGGCAGCAGCATCAGAATGAAACTTAAGGTTCTTTTTGGGGGTAAATTAAAAAAATAGTGACCGATTTTTCCGTCACTAAATCGGTCACTAAAATTAAAATTAGTAACTGATTTAGTGACTGGTTTTTAGTTGAGATGGTAAAGTTGTGTTTAGTAAATCAGTTACTAAATCGGTCACTAAAATTGAAATTAGTGACCGATTTTATTATTGAAGGAAAAATTACATGTATAGGAGATCAATCACTAAATCGATCACTAAATTTATAGTTGGGAAGGTAAACTTATGTATTTAGTAAATTGGTCACTAAATCGGTCACTAAAATTGAAATTAGTGACCGATTTTAATATAGGAGGGACAATTACATTTTTCAAAATCGGTCACTAAAAATTGAAATTAGTAACCGATTATAGTTGGGAAGGTAAATTTATGTATTTAGCAAATCGGTCACTAAATCGGTCACTAATTTTAGTGACCGATTTAGTAACCGATTTTATTATAGAAGGAACAATTTTACGTATAGGAAATCGGTCACTAACTTCAATTTTAGTGACCAATTTTATTAGAGTAGCAAAGATGATATGTTTTCAAAATCGATCACTAAATCGGTCGCTAATTTCAACTTTAGTGACCAATTTAGTGACCGATTTTTTAAGAGAAAGAAGCGGTACTTGTTTATGAAATCGGTCACTAAATCGATCTCTAATTTCAATCTTAGCGATCGATTTAGTAACCGATTTTGAAGCTCATTTTGACTCAAGTATATCGGTCACTAAAATAATTAGTAACCAATTTAGCGACCGATTTTTCATGGTACGACCCATCTACATTGATCTTTTAAGCGGTCGGTAAATCGGTTGCTAAATATAAAAAATAACGACCAAAAATTTTTGGTCGTTAAATCGATCGCTATTTCAATAAATTCTAGTAGTGTTTGGGTTTTTGTAAAAAGGATTTATACAATCATCTTAATAAGAAAAGGAGGATAGTGTACAAGATGGAGATGCATATGCTGCATTGAGTTATTTGCTTGCTAAAGATGATAGTGATACTCTGTTTTTAGCAATTTACACAATGAACGGTGATGACAAATTAAAAAAATTATTTTGGTGTGATGGTGAAAATCGTGTCGACTATGATTGCTTCGAAGACATGGTAGCATTTGATTTCACTTACAAAAGGAGCAAGTACAATAAACCATTGGTGATATTTTCAAGTGCATATCACCATGGGAAAACATGTATATTTGGGTGTGCATTGCTAAAACATGAGAAAGATGAAACACACAAGTGGCTTCTTGAAGCATTCAATGAGGCAATGTTTGGTAAACAGCCTAAATCTGTGGTTATTAATGGAGATGCAGCTATGAGAAATGCTATAAAATCAGTTTTTTCAAATCCAAATCATCATCTTTATGCATGGCATCTCCATAAAAATGCCTATGAAAAAGTTAAGAATTCTCTTCTTGGAGAACTTCAAGATTGCCATATATGCCAACTTCATTAACCAGTAGCTTGAGAATTATTGGAGTAGGCTGATTGATAAGTATTCCCTATCTTCTAACAAGCGGGTAACTAAGACTTATAGGAGAAAGAGATTGTGGGCAATTGCATATATATAAGACAAATTTTTTGCTGGAATAAGAACATCTCAGTGCGAAGGCATTAATTCATTCATAAATAGATTTGTTGGGAAAAAAAATAGACTTGTTCAGTTTATGCACAATTTTGATTGTGCAGTAAAAGACTATACACAGAATGAGGTCTAATTTTTACTCGACCTATGGTGATCCTGTTCTAACTACTTCTTTGCAAAAATTAGAGCTATGTGCATTAAAATTTTATACAAGACAAATATTTTTTGAAGTTAAGCAAGAGATAGGGCTTGCTAGTGCCTAAATGTTGTTGAATTTGTTGTTATTGCTGATATAGTTAACTTTAGGACAAATTTGTTCTGTAACCTTGAAAGATAGTACAAGCTCAAATATGATAAAAGTAATTGTAAATTTGATTGTGATTGTCAATTGTTTCAACTCCGTGGTCTTCCTTGTTTGCACATATTTTGTGCCATGAAACATGAGCACATAGATTCCATTCCTTAGAGCCTACTATGTAAGCGATGGTCAAAGGATGCAAAGAAGGATTACATCCAGTCGATTTGTGTAAGTGACTCAGAAAGAGGCTTTGCATTGCGCGTAGGTGCAGCGCCTACTTTATCGTATCCGCTATTATTGTTGGCTGCAAAAAATCCTAATAACTTCATGCAGGCAACGAACTAGATTTTGAAATTATATGCAAATTTAGAGAATTGCAGCAATATCAATAGAAATCTAGGAAATGGTAATAATGTCGTTCGTGACCTTAATGTGGTAAAAACTAAAGGAACTCCAAGTCGTAAGAGATTTGGTAAGAAGAAGAAGAAAAATTGCTCATATTGCCACAAAAGCGATCATTACATTTCTAGATGTCCTAGGCTGAATGGTTTTCATGAAGGTAATGGCAGCCTCGATGGTTACAGCTCTTGTTCGGAATCTAAGATAGAAGTTAGCAAGTTGAGGATGTAAGTTTACTGAATTTTGCGGTATATGGGCAACTTATTGAAATATTTAAGGCACACTTATCGAATGCATTATGTGCAAGTGAAAATGCCAATAGATAGGAGAAGTGCAAGGCAATCGGGGTCTGTACAGCCATCAAATGGCAATGAAAATGTTAGTGAAAGAAAAAGAGATATAATTAAAGTTCTTTTTTCAAAAAAAATTACTGGTATTTATTAATTGATGTTTGTTACTTAAAGTTTTTTATATTTTAGAATATGAATCACACCATTAGATATTCGTCAAGAAACTAAAAAATGAAGGATGCAGCATGCTCGACACAAACAAAAACTTGTTAGCCAATTCCGCAAATTATCTTTGGCAAGTATACCGAGTCACAAGTAATAAAAAATAAGTACGGGATTGTCAATCGCATAAGGACTAAAACTAATTAACAATTCACATGGGCATATCATTTTTTAGGCAAACACAATTAAGAGAAAATTGGAATTTAAATTAATGCAGAAACTGTAAATAAACAAGCAATAGAAAGTAAGAATAAGCAATGGATGGAAAGTTAGGGGTTGATTTTATCAAAGTTTCTTGATTTTTCTATTACTCGACTATTAAGTTAATTTCTTGACAATATCATTATCGATCGAATTACTCTTAATTATAGTCAAAACTCAATGGCTTGATACTAGGACCCTCTTAGGACAAGTTAAACGGTTTAATTTCTTAGACTATTCTAAACCTATCCTAAGGATGAGAAACAAGAATTCAATTGGCCACATGGATGAGTACTTCCACTTCTGACTACTCTAACCTATGTTAATTTCTAGTTTGACTTAATTTATGATGTGAAATGACTTTGAACATCACAAAACCATACATTAGTTAATAGGTGATCAGGCCAAAAATAGCATCAAGAACACTAAAAATTAAATAATGTACTAAAAAGATAATTAAAATAACAAAATAAAATACAAAATCAGTTCCCTAAGACTACATTTTCCTAGCACCTAGAAGAAATTTAACGAGCCATGGAAAAAGAAAAGAAAATAATACTTAGAGTCATGTCAATTGAGAGAGACCTGTGATAGATCTCTAGAGTCTCCAGACCTTAGCCTATGTTCCCCTCTTTCTAACAATGGATGATAACCCTCTAATAGATAAAAGAATTTAAATGAAAAACATCAAGAAACTGATTCCCTTCATTTTCTCCTATTTCAAATTTTTATCTCTATTATCTTATCCTAATCTCTTTTTCAAAAGAGAAAAAAAAATTTAATTCAAATTTTTAGGTAATCTCTTCTATTTTTTCGCTTTTTTGACTCAAATCAAATCTTTCAAAAATTCTCTTTTTATTTTTCTAAATCTTCAAATCTTTTTCCAATTGACCCCTTCTAATCTTCAAATAACTGATACTGAAAATCAATTCTATAATCAAATAAATTTAGTGAGAATATTTATCAATTAAACTCAAAATAATTAATGTCTCACTAAAAGTTTCAACAATTAAGATTTATTAAATTAACCCAAGAAAATTATTATTATGAGTATAAATTTGAAAAATTTTAATACACAAAAAGGGAAAATAATATATTTTCACATGTTATCATGCAAGATGAAGCTACGTCATGATGAGAGGGCTAACGGCAAGAAAGCTAAAAATGTTGATGAGAAGGTAGTGGACAACTTGGTTTACGTAGATAATTTTTGCGTAGCAGATTTGATAGTTCAGTAACCAATACTGGTGAAGAGCTTGCAGGATACCAATCACGGTTCATCACAACGACGGTCTAGGAAGGATGAAGCATGATCAACGCAAAGGTTAGTGAAGGAAGTGAATGATAAGCTGTCAAACGGGAGTATGGCTAATAAAGTGTCTGATAAGGTAAAAGACACTGAAATTTATATTTGTTCTTGCATATTTTGGAATCTTAGTAATATTTGTGAGTAAGTTGGTACAGGGGTACAATTGCGGGGGATCAGTAGCAGCAGCTCATACGGTTCTAGGCTCTATGAATGCAACACCAATAGTAGCAGCAGGTCATACAGTGCTAGGCTCTATGAATGCAACACCAACAGTAGCAGCAACTCATACAGTGCCATGCTCTATGAATGCAACACCAACATTTGAAACGGGTTGTATTCCATTTGGTGAAGGAGTTGCCGTTTATCCCTATTATCCTGGATTACACGTGTACCCTCCATTTCCTCCAATGTATCCCTATATCCTTCCGGGTGTAGTGTTCCCAGAAGGTGGCAAGTACCCTAACATGAAGCTACCACTTCCAAGAAGTACACAGAGGAAAAAATTGTAACAGTTAATTCCATTGTTTCAGTTCAAGTATTTCTTACATTGTTTGTTATTCGAAATATAGGCTTCATCGTGGAAAATAATTGTACTTCGTTGAATAGCTATTATTTCAAGAATTATGGATGTGGTAATGCATTGATATTTTGTTAGTTATGGATTTGTTAATTTGATAAATAGCCTTGATTTTTGGATGAACGCAACAGGGTGGTTTTTGTTAGTCTCTGCGTAATTTGTGTTATTTTCTGCGTTTTTTGAGCAATTACTTTTCTTGGTTACAATGACGGGTAGGTAGGATGCAAAGGAATTAGCTAATAAACCGGAGCCTTATGAGTGTTCTTTGTAGTTCAACGTTTTTTTTTTTGGGTCGTGAACCTTATTCCCTAAAAAAATAGTTTTGGTTTAGGTGAGGTATGGTTTTGGATATGCGTGGCTTTAGCAAGTGTGGTTTTTGTAAGTGACTGCAAACCGAAGCCCAACTATAACAAGATGGCCCAAAGACAAGTCTTTTAGTTCGAACATAGGAAAGGCAGGGGCTGGATGTGCGATCTAGCACATTAAAGTATACTTTTTGGGGTGTGTTTTTTTTTTATTTTTTATTTTTTATTTTTTATCATCACTATCGTGGCTATTGTGACTCAGATTGAATGCCTTACCACCGAAGCGTAAGTTACCTGGTTCACATCTTTATTAACAGGGTGGTTAATTTGATCAATTATTTGATTATCTTGTTCTTATTAACTTTGTTGAATTTAGCATTTTAACCAAACAGACGAACTGGTCGTTACCCAAAAAAGAACAACATTTTTTCATTACCAAAATAAAGAAAATCTTCGTTATCTATTTTTAACACTAGTTAATATCGTTATATTTGATGTAATCTTTGCTTGATCAGGTTATAATTGGTTGATTTCAGGGAGCACAAGCAGGAACTGTTCCATTATGGTCAAAATATCAACTTCATACTCACCAAACTGGGGAAGCAGTTCACGCTCAGCAGGCACCAGATTGTTCAGTAATATAATTGCCCCTTTATTCTTATTTTTTTATGAAAATTTCTTAAATGCTCTCCCAATAATATAATTTTTTTACTGTATATCATTATGTTCACTCTAATAATATAGAACAAATTTGTTTTTTCTTAAAGAAGACAATTATTGCTTTTAAAGCTAAAATTACAGGAACAAAAAAAAGCCATGAAGATGTAAACAGGATGCGAACTGAATGATTTCTCTATTATTTCAGGAGGAGGCAGAAAATTATAAGCTCAGGAAACTTTTCCAAACACCAACTGAGATAATGGAGGTGTTTAAGGTCCTGATTTTCTCAAAGGATGCCCCACAGCCGTTGTTCGATGGTGCTACTAAAGCCACGGTTTGTATATCCTTACACAAAAATGATTAGTAGCAATTTATGTCGATCTATTGTCAAGAAGGAAATTATTGTGCCAAATTGGTCTGTGCAAATTAAAATCTTATTCAGAAGGTTCTAACTAGAATCTAACAAAAGGAAAAGAAAGAATAGATTAAAAATCGAAATAGAATTAATTTAAAGTAAAATTAAATGTATAGTTTATGTCAGCGTAAAAAATGTTAAATAAACAATTTTTAGCTATAAAAAACGCATATCAAATCAGAAAAGTTATTTGTACCTTGTGGGTGGAGGCATAGCTCGATACCCCATGGTTAGATGTAAAGTATTTTGATAAAAATATTTGAAAAAAGAAGTTGTAAATTTTTTTAATCATGGATTGTTGTGGTTGAGCGTGTTGGAATGTTATGTTTATATAACATATCTCTATCAATATATAAAGTTATTGAAGTGCAGATGGATTTATATTGAAAATTTTTAATCATATTTACAAATTCAAATATGAAATTAATTGTTCAGAAAATAACTTGTATTAATTGTATCTAAAAGGTTATACTCCTTACATTTTTTTTTTTTTGACATTGTTATACATCTTACATTAGTCATTACTAGAACTAATTACGAATAAAAATGAGCACCTCATATACTTCGATATGAAATATAAAGAAAGGAGTCCAATTGGTTTGAAGTCAAGTTAAGATAGGGATATACGTATTGTTCCACTCATACTTGAGGAACTATTGTGTCGCTACATCATCTTTGCTCAGTCATAGTAAAACTAGTTAGGGTTTGGATAATTATTGTGAGACAATCATTTGTGTGAATGCTTATTTTTGGAATTTCAAACAAGTAATTAGCCTCTTGGCAAATAATAATAAAGTTACTTATCTTTATTATTATTTTTTATTAAATTATTTTTTATTTTAAAAATTACTATCACAATTTCAAGCTTACTGGTTAAGAATGAGTAAAGCCTTCCCCAAAGTTTGCCTAGAGTCGCATTCCACTTCCACTTCCACTATGACCAACCACTTTATAGTTTATATCATATTCACCAAAACACAAACTAAATGTTTATTCATAGAAGTTCAATAATGAGAAAGTTAATTTTAAGATAAATATTGCCGGCGTAAATTTTCTTAATTGTTGATTGACTTGAGTCATATGTAGCCTTTGTAAATGATTTTCATTTTCATTTCTTCCGGGGATAGGTTGACATCCAAGTGCTTAAAAAGAGGAATGTGTACCTGTTAATTTCCACTCTAGACATCACAGAGGAAGAGATTTCAGTACTCCGACCAGTTCATGATGCTATTGAGACAGATGAGCAATACAAAATTATTTGGATTCCAAATGTGGAAGAATAGAGCGACCATCTGCGCAGAAAATTTGAGGCATTGGAGGCTAAGATACCATGGCTTGCGGTGCAACACTTTGGAAGCATAGCAGGGTACAAATACATTAAGGAGGAGTGGCACTTCAAAAAGAGGCCTATGGTTGTGGTGTTGAACCCTCAAGGGAATGTCCAGCATACAAACGCATTCCATTTGATTCAGGCTTATGGAATGAAGGCCTTTCCCTTTACAACTTTGGATCAAGAGAGAATTGACAAAGAAATTAACTGGGTTGGTTCTGTGGTGGGCAATATTCACTGCAACATAGACACATGGGTAAGTATATTGCACAATTATACTAAGATGCACATAATATATAGTCACATTGTACTGATGTCATAAACATTTATATTAATGACATAGTAGTCATTAAATTAGTTATGTTAACTCTTATCCTTGTTGCCTATGAGTAATTCTTGGTTAGACACAGCTTATTATAGACACTCTACTCAAATTTAAATTCTGTAAGATTGTATAGTCTACAATAAAAAATACACTAATCACCAAGAATGCATTTATACATGTCAATAGTTGAACGGAGAGCCTACTAAATACTATGGTATGTACTGCTTACCTAAGAATTTTTTGTTGTCTATAGGATTTATAATTAAATCAACATTAAAATATCTTGGTGATAAAATAAATAAAACTAGCATTGGCATAAACTTGTTTACAATGTTTTGTTGTCACACTCAATGAAGCAGATCAGAGAGCAGAAGTACATATTCTTCTACGGAGGCAAGGACAAAGAGTGGATCCAACAGTTCACTAAGACTGCTACTGCCCTTGCAAATGACGCCACAATAGAGGAGGCAAAGATTTCCATAGAGTTGTTCTGTGTGGAAAAGGAAGACAAAAGCCTCTTAAGCCGCTTTTGGAGTGGCATTGAGAGCTTGTTTGTGACCAAGGCTCACAGGACAGTTGATGCTGTGACACATGAAGTGCAAAGGATGCTTACTTGCAAGAATGAACCTGGGTGGGTCCTACTCAGCAAAGGGCCAACTGTGGTGGTGGGTGGCCACGGAGCCACAATCTTGAAGACAGTGATAGAGTTTGAGAAGTGGAAAGAGGTTGTGACCAAGAAGGGCTTTGAGTTGATCTTCAAAGAGCACCATGAGAGGATTGTGCGCACCACTTACAGGTGCGCACAATTTGGAATCCATAATGTTGCGGGAAAGTTACCAGAGGCCATAAAATGCCCTGATTGTCCAAGGATGACGGAGATTTTCATAAGTTACAAGTGCTGCCACAATGAGAATACTAGTAATGCTACACAGCAGAATTGAGTAGTGTTGCTCGAACTTCGATATCGTGAGTGAAAGTGGAAATTTGAGTGCTGTTCCTAGTTCGTGCTACTTTTATTATTAAGCTTTTCTGGGAACTAAAATAAGATTGATTGTGGTACTTCAATAACAAGGTGCTTGTTTTCTGTATAATCTGTTGCTGCTAATCTTGAGTCTCGGAATTCAATTATGCTTCTCTATAGTTTTTGCTGCAATGCTTGCCATTTCTTTATACTGTTACCATGTTTCTTCGTTTTATTATAGACATTTAAATGCATACAAATTATTAAATTAAAGTTCCTCACCTTAGCTAGTGGTGGGGTAACCAGGTTCTATGCCATATAAGGAAGGGTATCTAATTTGTGGTCATGTTACCTCGGCGCTTTGTTCTTGTTTCTGATTTAAGTGTTGTACACTTTCTGCTCTAAATGGACCGAAAGCACTGCAAGGCCAGCACCACTATAGTACTTATCCTGAAAGGAATCCTTTTAACCCATCACAAGACGGTACATTTGCACATGGGTTCTGTCAGAAATTGATTTACATGGTAGAAGCTGAAGGAATAATGGTGAAAGAACCATCAAGATGGGGCATGCAACGACAGGTGTCAAAAAAATGTCTAGAATTATTAAAGATAAAGCAATTTATTAACTTGTACTAAATTATGGCATAAAAAAATGTGGAAATATCTAGAGGAACTTACCGTCTTTTATAGGGAGTGGAGCATGTCTATATAAGTAGAGGTCTTAGCCGCAAGCTCTATATATACAAGCCCCCTAAAGCCTAAAAGCTAGTAAGACTCCACATCACATTGTATACTATCTACACATGTCATGGAATAGGTGACAATTGTAACCCATGTTCACATTCAACACAACAGGCTTCCATCGCGGCTCCAAATATCAACCAACTACTCAATTATTAATTCCCCTCCCTCCTGCCGTAAAACCATCTGGCCCATTAACAAAAAATCAAATGAAATTTTGCACCAAAATTTGGTCCATAGCTTCTCCCATATATAGTACTACTCTTAATGCGTAGGCATGGCGTCCATGAATTTTTTAAATCTAAAAGCTGGGGCCATTTTTAGGACTTTAATGTAGGCGGGGCTTGGATGCACTACTGAAATCTTAAGAACTTTACCAATGCGTGTAGGACTTGTCAGTTGTCAACGTTACCAAAGTGCTCTTGCCACTTGGCCTTGAGAGCAACAGGACTTGCATCTGCTGATGGTATTATCAGAAGATATTCATATGGACAGTTTATAATGCAATACGGAGTCGTAATAAATTCTTGGGTATTTTTCGTTTATAACAGAAACCCTATTAGCCGCGTTTGAATTACCATACCTTGGGAAAAATAATCACCTTTTCTTTTTCTAAAATCTTTCTCAAAATTTTTAATTATAAATTCTTTTACTTCAAAGTAAATTTTGTTGGTGAATTAAAATTTAAATTGAGAGAAAGACTCGTCCTAATTCAAAATCAAGATATGCTTTTAAACTCGTTAAATAACTTGAGAGGTACTTATAAATTATCTACTAATGGAAGAATCTAAAAGTTAAGTTCAAATTATGATAATATATGAGTGAAAGGTCAACCAAGTAAACTAACTTTTGATAACAAAGTCCAAATTTTATCATATAAACATAAGCATTGGACACTTAATTTCTTAATTACATTTTTTATTATAGGCACTCAAATTAAGGGTACATGTAAGGTTGTGTTGATCATATTATTGATTTATCTATCTCTAGACAATTGGTGATTTAAGTAGCTGCGGTTCATGATATTTATCTAAAAATTTCTCGGTCGTCATTTATCTAATTTGCAACCTAACAAAGTCTGTAGTAAAAATTTAATACATTACTAGGGAATGGAAACTTTTGTGCCTATGTAATTAAACGAGGGTTGAGTTTATAGATAACTCAAGTGGACGTTCGTGGTCTCGAAAAAAAATAAGCCTAATACAGATAATTATAAGAAGATCCAATTAACATGTCATACTCTCATACATGATTTTAAGAAATTAGTTGCAATCCTGATAAATTTAAACTGAAAGATTTATATTACTATTCACCGCTTTTTTTAAAAAAGAAAATGTTAATATTGAGGCATTGATATCAATTCAAACCATATTGTAGTTCTTTTATTTTCTACTCTTAACTATACGAGATTTAGTGATACCCCATGTGCAAAGGCACCGTCTTGGTGGATTGATGAGTCCTTTTCAAATCCTAGTATTAGCTACACTTTAGTGGATAGTCGTGACCATGCTGTATGTTGTATTCCCATTCAGAATAGAAACTAATAAAAGGCACAATATTTTTGTTAGAGACAAGGTTTGGTGTAAAAGTAATAATAAGATTTTTTTTAGAATAAAAGGTAACCTTAAAAATATTTCTTTCAAAAGGCTTTTTAAAATTTCCAAAAACCTTCTAAAAAGTAAGAAATTAAATCAAATATTATCATTTATTGTACAAAATTATTTTTCTTCCTATATAAGATCTTTTGATAGATACAAATTGTAATCTAAACGGGCTAAAAAGCGACGAGACAAGAAGGTGAGCCAGTTGACCACATGTCCCCTTTCTTATGGCATAGAATCCTGGTTATCCTGCCACCAGCTCTGATGAGGAACTTTAATTTGCAGATATTTAAGCTCTAGAGAAAGAAATAGCACGATATTAATAGTATAAAGAAATCAAATTCAAGCATCGAAACACAAACTATGGATAAGCTTAATTGAATATCAAAGTTCCAAGATTAACATCAACACATTGCACATACGGAGAACAGAAACACCAAATTTTTGAAGTCACACAACCATATTTATTTCACTAGAGGACCTTAATCCTAATTAACTATAGGAAAATAGGAATAGCTCTCTTAATTATTCCTCAAGCGTCACCCATGAAAAACAAACGAGTCTCAAACCACACTCAACTCTCTAGTGTTTCTCATTAGGGGCATTCTCATTGTGGCAGCATTTGTAGCTGATGAAAATCTCCATTGTTCTAGGACACTCAGGGCATTTTATGGTCTCTGGAAACTTTCCCGCAACATTAGGGATCTCAAGGTGTGAGCACCTATGAGTGGTGCGCACAATCCTCTCATGGTATTCCTTGAAGGACAACTCAAAGCCCTTCTTGGTCACAGCCTCTTTCCACTTCTCAAACTCTGCCACTGTCTTCAACACTGTGGTTCCATGGCCACTCACCACCACAGATGACCCTTTGCTGAGTAGAGCCCACCCGGTTTCATTCTTGTATGAAAGCATCTTTTGCACTTCTTGTGTCACAGCATCAACTGTCCTGTGAGCCTTGGTCACAAACAAGCTCTCAATGCCACTCCAAAAGCGGCTTAGGAAGCTTTTGTCTTCCTTCTCCACACAGAACAACTCTATGGAAATTTTTGCCTCTTTTATGATGGCGTCATTCGCAAGGGCAGTAGCATACTTAGTGAACTGTTGAATCCACTCTTTGTCATTGCCTCCATAGAAGAAAATGTACTTTTGCTCTTTCATCTGCATCAAGATGGACAACAAATTAAACCTCATAATTAAGTCCAGAACAATTAATGTTACACTGCCAATTAAATAAAAATAGTCAAAATTTTTTACCAAAAAATAAGAGTGGTAGTTAAATGTAATAAAATGGTACGGCTCATCCAAAAATAATTAAGCATAAAGCTATTATTATTTTTTAACAAATAAATAATGACAAAAAAGTTTGATTCTTTGTCATTTTTCTTAAAGTTTATGCGAATGCAAAGTTCCTTCAATCGCATATCTCTCCCACACAACTAATTCAAAGCCTTAAACAAATACCAATTGTTGAAGTAACATTTAAAGGAAAAATCTGAAATTTGAGTGCCCAAAACTTAAATATTAGTTATGGTATTTCAATTCTATGTGATGTGTATCGTAACTGATTTGTGAAGGGTACTTACCAAGGTGCTTATGCCGGGGTGAATGTCGCCTACTACAGAACTGAACCAGTGAACTTCTCTGTCAATTCTCTCTTGATCTACAGTGGTAAAGGGAAAGGCCTTCATTCCATAAGCATGAATCAAATGAAATGCGTTTGTGTGCAGCACCTTCCCTTGAGGGTTCAATGTCACAACCATAGGCTTCTTTTTGAAGTGCCACTCCTCCTTAACGTACCTGTACCCTGCTATGGTTCCAAAGTGCTGCACCACAAGCCATGGCATCTTAGTCTTCAAAATCTCAAATTTCTTGCGCAATTGCTCGGTCCAGTGCTCCACAATTGGAATCCACACAATCTTGTATTGATCATTAGTTTTAGTATGATCATAAACTGGCCGCAGCACTGAAATTTCTTCCTCAGTGATGTCTAGGGTGGAAATAAACAGGTACACATGCTTCTTTTTTATCACGGTGATGTCAACCTGTTTAGGCAACAAGTGAATCAAAATCAGTATCTAAGGCTACACATGAATCAGGAAGGATGAACAACTTATTATGCATTTTTTATCATTATAAGTCGAACACAATTTAATATAGTTAAAAGAGCACAACATTTTATTAATTTTTAGATCTTCAAAGAGACAAATTGTTGGATTCTTGATTTCTTGATCATGGTTCTTCAACGTAGTAATCGTTTCGTACATATTTCTTCACCATTCGATTAAGTTTTACCTTTATTCAGTACCATATAAAAAATGTTCTACAGGATATATTCCACATAAAACTTAATAATTCTGCATGTTTATATATTATCGAATGATACGACTCATATTATAATAAATTCGACTTAAGAGAGCTCCTCGGCTGGCCATTTTCAAGACGGCCAACTCCATCAATATCAACCTTTTCATCTCATCGAATCAGATTAAGAAATTTCAATTCTTTTCTATATATCTGCATATGTAAAACAGTAAAAATAGTTGACTATTTAAAATTAATTATTTTTGGTAAATCTCATGTATATAAGAATGTAATGTTAAATTTATATAAATAATTATTTTTAACAAGTGTTTTAGGACATATGCCAAGAAAATATCTTACAATAAAGCTTTTAGATCACAAATGTCAACGACACATGGAACAAATTTGAGCAATGGTATTTGTATATTAAAAGTAGAAAACAGATACTATAAAAGGAAAAAATATATTTAGTAGTGATGAGTCACGCAAAAATTTTGTATCTTTTTCTCCCGTGTTTTTTTAAATAAAAAAACTTTGTATTTTATTTTGTTCACAGTATCCACATTTTAGGTATGACCAAAATTATTGTTAAAAAAAATACTCAGCGAATTTCTAGTTATTTTGTACAATGAGGTTTTTTTTTGTACGGATTATACGCGTTCCAGTTTTAGGTTTAGGTTTTTCTTTGTGTACTGTTATTAATTCACGAGATGACAGTTACGTACCTAAAAGAAATCAAGACGACAGGCGGACAAGTTAAGAGTCGGTGAACTAACTTGGTTGTAACGTTGTGTGTGCAAAGCAATTATGGCCAATTTAAGTGCTGGCCACGTTCTGTACGGCAATCTATAAAACTTCTATGAGTAAAGTTACGATAAACAGATGCATTGCCACCTTCTTCTTTTTTAAATGGTATATATACTTACTTTTTCTATAATATTGTGTAGATTTATTTATTATCTATTGTTTAAATGATAAATCTTTTGTTTTAAATATTTTTATTATTTTTAACAAATCTTAGATATGTATTTATACATTATTTTAGGAAAAGTAAGTCAATTGACCATACCTTTTTTTTGAAAAATCTTACCTTTTTCTCTTTTTTTCTTTTTGTTTTGAGATTTTGTTAGAATACTGATTAAGGAAATTTAAAAATTTTAATTTTTAATAAAAATCTCTTTTTAAATTCTTTAACTAATGCTCTTAAGGAAAATATATTTCAAAACATCTATGTGTATTATTTTTTTGGGGGATGTGTATTTAATATTACTATTTAATAAATTTTAGAAGTTAAAACTGAGACTATAATAGTAAGATGTTCACAAAATCTAATTGTTTTACCATTTTTGTTTAGATTTTTACGACAAAAATGGTAAAAAGTTCTTATCGAGTAGCTAAACAATTTAAAGTGATAATTTAATTTTTATACACTGTGAGTATAAAAAGTGTTTTGTATTGACATCCGATTATGTGTTATTATATAGGTAAAAGTGGTTAACTTTCACTTCTATTACCTTAAAAAAAATTACTTTTGCCTAATAATAATATATAATTGGATATCAGTATAACATTTTTTTACATTGAGAGCGTATAGAAATTAATCTCAATATTTAATATATTATAAAATCAAAATATTTCATTTTTAATTTTATAATTTTCGCTTTTATCTACAAATACCCTTAAATTGTACTAGTTAGCCCCCAAAAAAAAAACATTTTCTTTTACGGTAATAGTTCCCACAAATTTCTAATAATTTGGTACAAAGTCACAAACCGTGGTTTTAGTAGCACCATCAAACAGGAGCTGTGGGGCATCCTTCGGAAAAATCAGAAACTTAAACACCTCCATTATTTCAGTGGGAGTTTGAAGAAGTTTCTTGAGCTTGCGAAAATACTCTGCCTCGTCTGAAAAGCAAAAAAATTGATAAATAATCTAGTTAGCATCTTTTTTGCAACTCATTTATTTTTCTTCAATATTTTAGCTTTGAATGATGAAGTTCTAGACTTGCCAAGTTGGCTTGCTTTTAAGGGAAGAAGGAAAATAGACATGGGGAACCAGCCGAGAATTTCTTAGATATTTTTGTAGCAGGACATTTTTCTTATCCTGATCTATTTATTATTTATCACGTTAGTGTTATGGGACCCTCTTATCTCCATAATCACCCACTTTTATGGTTAGTTTTTTAATGAGGAAGAAGTAGTGGGAATTAAAGATACAAGGGTAGTTTACAAAGTCGACGTGACAAACAATGAATATATCAGAACAAGAGAAATGCTTGTGAGCATCTAAGAATTTTTTGGCCCCAGAAATATTAGTGAGTACTCTTACCTATCTGTAGTTTGCAGAGCGTGATTTGCTTCCTCAGTTTGCTAAGGATGATGTTGATCTTTTGACCATAGTGGGACAGTTCTTGCTTGTGCTCTCTGAAATCAACCAATTATAAGCAGATTCAACAGGTTAAGCAGTAAGTTCAATATACCAAGTGCTAATGACGCTTATTCTGTTATGTTAAGGCTAACACACTGTTTTATTTTGTTACATAAGAAAATTAATTCATACGTACGATTCAGTGGTGAGGCAATCAATCTGAGTCTCAATTGCAACGATGGTGATGATGGCCCAGTAGACATCAACAGGGATTTGCTCAATAGCAGGCAACAAAGCAGGCACTTCCTTTGTGTCATACTTGGTAAGCTTCTCCAACTCAAAGATCAACTCAATCACTTGCAAAGTTGTTTTGACCAAATTGTTGAGCTCAATGATGGCTTGGCGGTGCTTCTGCACTGCCGCTGGCCTAGTGAGCTGTGGCACTCTCTTCAGCACTGCCACCGATTTGGCCAGAAGGTCCGTTGGCTGATGCTGAGCAAGCAGCCAGAACTCACCATATTCAAGTGCAAAAGCAGCCAGTGTGAGAACCGCTTTTGCGTCCCACTCATAGTTAGAGAGCTTGTTGAGGATGGCCAGTGTGGTTTTGTGAGCAATTTCCTCACCTGGAGGCTTGCATGACATCTAGCACAATAAATCACTATGTTAATTACTTGTTTGAACAATATTAATTACTTTTTTGATCAACTAGCCGTATATATATAGTAATTTTATTTTTCTCTTCTCTGGATGCAAATATATGAATGGCATGTTTTGTTTTTCTTTTTAAAAAATTCATCATCATAGTTTTAACAAAAATTATTCTTTGTAGCTTTTGCTTAAATCATGGTTTTGGGACCGTAAGTGAGAAACCAATCACCTTAGTAGTCATTTAGCTTTTCTTTTCTTTTTTTTTTCCAATTTTTTGCGGTTATGCTGTATATGTTTTAGAATATTTTTGGAATGATGAGTGACCTCATGGGAAATTTGCTTGAGGGTACAGAGTGGTGAACTGAAAGTGGGTTGGGCGCTCTTGTCCTCTTCATGCAGCTCCACGCTTGCTTTGGAACCCTGTAATAAATATATTGATTACGAAACAAATGCATAGATATTTGAAGGAGAATATGAAAACCAAAAAAATGGTGAGGATAGAGAGAGGCTATGGTGTGTGTGTGTGTGTGTGTACCTGCACAATAATATTGTCAACAATGTAGGTGGAACGCTTGAGGGTGTTGTCAACAAGAGTGAAAAGAGATTCCACGTCGAACTTTGTGTCACTGTGGACATGGGTTGAGTAAATCTGCTCCAAGATCTGCTCATCAGACATGGTCAATGGGTTGTTGTGATGCTCACTCTCTCCGGAGTGGTGGTGGAGGAGAGAAAGCAGTGAATGCTTGGAAGCCATAATGCTCACTTCTCAAGAACAATAATAAGAACTCAAAGATGGAAGGATTCAAAGATGAAACTTGCTTTGGTGTGGTTCTTCTGTTTCCCTAGCCTACCCTATTTATAACGTGAAAAAGTTGGTTAATTTTGGGGAAAATGTTTTTTAGCCTATAATTTTGACCTGATTCTCACCACTCATAAATTTATGGCCAAACGAATGGGAGTAGAATAATACTATTTGTACTTTTTTTTTTTAATATATTAATAATAATGAGATTTGAATTTAGGACTTTACACTAATTATCTGAATTTTTTACTATTAAATCAATTCTAGTGGCTTATCTTGAAGTGTTCTATAAATATTAGTCAAAATAATAGTAGTGATCTATTCTCAATTAATGTTTAAGTTATGATCTAAAAAATTATACAAATAACATTTCTTATAGGAGATATGCTATACAATTAGAAAAATTTTGTTATCATATTTAACAGAAATCATAATAGTTATTAGATGAAATAAAGCGGTAGAGGTCTATTTATTCATTCAAAAGTTAATAATATACTTCAACATTTTAACAACTCAATTTTGACATATTCTTTTGACTTTTTAATTTTTTCAATAATTATATATTTCAATTACATTTTTAATGAATATAGTGTATATCAATGTGTGATAAGATAACTAATATATAGGCAAATTAAGAGAGGTGTTATTTATACCTTTTTAAATTTTTTCATTATTTCTCTTTTTTTTAAAAATAAATAATGTACAAATTTAATCTGTGTATAACATTTATGTTAACTTTTATATATGTTTCTATCTACATTCCAAATTTCATTCTTAATTTAACTTCTCTTTTGAATGCTTTTAATGAAAAGGTTTGGGAGATCACATACATATGTTATGGATAATCATGTTGCAAGATTTTGTGTTTTAAGAATCTAGCTAAATTTTTTTAAAACATATTCAAACCGCTAGTATGATTGTTATTTCCAAGAAAATTAAATATTCTTAACGTAATAAAAATTACTATTATTTATTATTTAATATTTTGTGTCTTGTTTATTATATTAAAAATATAATTAAAATGAAAATAGAAATATCTCATAAAATTAATATGATAAATATAAAACAACATAAGATAAATTAATCTGTAAGTCTTTACAACATCACCATGTTTTTAGATAACTTTCTATATTTTAAATTTTTTATTTGGGTTTTCATACGTTAATAATTTTATAATTGAATCCTTCCCATTAGTTGGTTATTCATTCTCCATTGCACTGCATGCACGTGCTATTGACCATATTGAGGTATTAAAGAATTAACGAGCTGGACAGGGGGAAAAAAAACTTAATATGTGTATAAACTAATTATATATCGTAATTTCTAATTATAGTTACAACATATATGACAAGAAAAATAAGAGAAAAAAATATTTTACATATTAGTTATTTTTAGCCAATAATATAAAATATTTTTTTATAATTTAAAAGCATTTAATATGTGCAAATTTTTAATCTAGAAAAGGAAAATTTTGTGCTGCCTTTCAATGGTCTTTCAGTTGATAATCAGTGGACCAAAGTTTTTGTTTTCATCGTACAAATTTTCTCCTTACTCCTCTGCCACATAAGTTGTTGAATTCTCTGAGTCCGTGGGTCCCAATTTTCTTGGCAGCGCCAAATATCGTCCTCTGCTGACTGTGAGACTCGCATCCTTCACTGTCTCTTTGCTATATATGGAGCCAAGGCTAATTAAGAGGAAAAGAACAAAAAATTACAGAGAATTTGAATTTTTAATCACCCATTTTTTAAAAGTATTTTTTGCTTGTAATTTCTTTCATGGCATGAGTTGAATTTTCAATCGACTATTGAGCATTGATTACGCTCAAGATTTCTTTAAAATATAAATTAAAGTAAGTACTAATGATTAACTATTGCCTAGTCTGTTTTACCTTTGCAAGTTGGAAGCAGTACATTTGGGCACTTAAAAAGTGTTCAAAATCAATCTAAATTGAACTAAAAACGAAAATTGATATTAAAAAAATTGAAAATTAATTAAAATTAAAATAAATTGATTTTAATTAATTTTTATCTAATAGAAGTAGATCAATTTGATTTGATTTTTAGTTTCTAAATTTGATCCAAACCAAACTAAACTAATAATATATTACATATTAATAATTAATAATTATATATATATATATATATATATATATATATATATATGTGTAATGTAAGTATATTTTATGATATTTTAATATTAAAATTATTTAAATATTTTTATTATATTTTAACTCAATATTTTATATTTATAATTATCTATTATTTTTTTTAATTTACTCAACATGAAATTTACATTTTTATATCTTATAAACTTTTTAATAAAAAATTTGAATCAATCAAAATCGATTTAAATTGGTTTGATTTAATTTAATTTTTCAATTATAATCAAATCGAACTGAATCAAACTAAAATAAAATTTATTATTTGAAGTAGTTAAATTTTTGCCTCAGAACCAAACTAAAAACCACGAACACCCTACGCGCAGTTGCTAAAATTCAAAATATTTGTTAAGAGAAAACATGTTTTGAAGTAGGTTCCAACACATCTATAATTGACAAATTTTAAAAGTAACAAACTCTATATTTCAAATTAATCACAAAAAGCTTAAACCATGTCTTTACAACAATACTACACAGGTTTATATAATTATTTTATTTGTATTTTTAATTATTTAATTATAATAAGGTTCCATTCGTGATGTTGTTTTGCATATTTATACTTTAATTTTACTTTTTTCTTTTTCTTTTTATGTGAAAGATTGTTTTTAAATACTTAAATTTTATAAAGCGGTTAAAAGTGCTTACTTATTTGAGCATTAATAAATATGTCCTATTATTTTAATTTAAAAAAAACTCTACTTATTTGAGCACTAGTAGTTTTTTTTTTTTTTTCCAAATCTAAGAATACATAAATCATCGCATTTTGAGTAAAATAAAGTCGTAAAAATTTATGAAACAACACCAAAAGAATCTTATGTAAGAATTCATGTTTATTTTTTTAAGTAAAAAATTTCAAATATAAATATGAAAATAATTTTAATTATATCATATTTAAATGAAAATATAAAAATGTGAAACAATATACATTAATATAAAGATGTGCAAATAAATTGTCAAAAACTTAATTATGCAGTTGTATAAAATTATGCGTATAAATTTTTAAATTTAAGTATATCCATAATAAAATTAATAGAATTAAGTAATAAATAAATATATTTAAATATAACATATTATATTTAAATATTAATTTTGATATATTATTATTAAAAAAATTTATATTATTATATAATTATATATTTTAATTTATAAAATTTTTAAAATAGTGATAATTAAGTCAATTATTTTTATTAATATAATAATATATAATTAAATATTTATATAAAAATTTGTAACATTAATAATACACTAAAATTAACACTAAATCTATGTTATATCGGATAAAATAAGGCATACCATACACCTTGTTAATCTACGCCATCCAATAAAAAATAATGGCAAAGATTTTGGAGTACTCATACTACTACCCAAATGCGATGCACGCAAGTACCTATCTCATTCTCACCAGCTGCAAACACTCAACCGCCATCTTCGCCGTCGACCTCCGGCACCTAGCTGCCAACTGCTGAAGTCATCGCGCCGGTCACACTCCGACGAACTCACCTCGCTTGATGAACTTCTCTGAGAAGATTGGACAGTAAATACCAAATTGAATGTTTTTTTTTTTTTTTTTTTTGAGAAGAGTGCGAGTTTAGCTTGCTTTGCTTTGAGAGTAACCGATGTTGCACTTCTGGGAAAAACTCATGCGAGTTTTGATGCTTTATTGGGGTTTACAGTTTACTGCATATTGATGCATTGGAATTGTGTTAAAGTTGATCTAATATCACACTAACCAATAATCACCACACAACACAGCACATGTTGATTTGCAAGTAAAAGGAGTTGGCTGTCAAGGGGTGCAGTTTTGGGAGGGCGGAGGAGGGACGAGGCACTTTGTACGGGAGGTTTCCGGAGTGCACTATCAGTTATCAGTTGTATGGGTGTTTTAAAATCATTTCAACCATTGATACAAATTAAATGGTTCTGATGAATACAGCTGTCCTGGTGCACCGTGGCGCAGCAGGGACAAGAGCTAATATTAAATTTTTATATTTATATCTATGCAACAATTTTTTAATAAGTAATATTATTTATATATAATATTTATGAATATTATATTAATATACTTTTATTTATATAAAATATTTATTTTGGTCATTGAGAAAAATTTTGAAAAATAAATTAACTCCTTAAAATTTGAAAGTATATAAATAGTCTTTCATCACCTAAAAAAAGGGATGTATTAGTCTCTCCATACTTATTCGTACTATCAAAAAATTATTTAAATTCTGTACGAAGGAATTAATATGCCTCCTTTTTTAAATAATAAGAGATTATTTATAAATTTTTAAATTTTGAAGAATTAATTTATTTTTCAAAATTTTTCTCAAAAATCAAAAAAATGTTTTATCTTTTATTTTATTATTAAATAAAATATAAATTTAAATTAAATAAAATTTATATCTTATTAAATAATAAATAAAAATATATTAATATAATATTTCATAAATATTATAAACAAATAATATCTCACTTTTTCAATAATTACATAAGCTAAGTTAAAGAAAAGTTAAAGCAAGGCAAGAAAGTATAAAAAGGATGAACATGGTAAAGTGAAAGCAAAAGGAGCGTTGGGAGTATGAACACTGATGAAAGCTACACTGCTTCAATTGAGAGTTTGAGACACGTAAGTGATAAGACGTGTCACTTTTGTGACAACAATTAGGCCAATTTTCTCGTAGATATGGTCTATGGTCGATTTTACGAATTTTATGTATTTATCAGTATTTTAAGTAAATACATAAAAATTTATAAAATCTACCATTAGTTACCTCCATCAAAATAGGCACCCAACAATTAAACATGCTGCAACCTAATATGATAAATTTAATTTAAGAAATGATAAATTTTCTTAATTAATATACTTTAAAATATATTTAATTTAAAATTTTACTCATATATATATTAAATAAATTTTATATATTATATAAATTATAAGCCATATTATTTTAAATAAAATTTTAAATTAAGAAAAATTTTAGGTTAATATTAAAAAATATATCATTATTCATTTAATTTTTCTATGACAATCAGGGAATCAAAATCAAGGAAAAAACCTAAAGGAAAATCTTAAGCTTTTCTTTTTAGGAAGAAACTTAGATGAAAATTTTTATATCCATTTAATCTAATTTTTAAATTAAAAAATAATAAATAGATATTTTTCTTAATAAGAGTATATATTTTTAGAGTTTAATTATTATATATTAATGATATAAAAAATTTATATTATTATCTAATCAAATATTTATATTTATAATATTTATAAAATAATAAATAATTAAATCAAATATTTTTATTAATATAATAATATATAATTAAATATTTATATAAAAAATTTATACTAATAATATATAAAAATTAAATTTATATTTTTAAATCAATCATTCTCAAATGATGTCCACATGACACATATTACTATTTAATTTAAAAATTAATTGAAAATAAATATAAAAAAAGTTGATATAAGTCCCTCTCTTTGAGACGCTGGCGTGTTGCATGCGTGAGTGTGCCTTGCTTTTAGGAAGAAAGAAGGAAAAGTTGTTAGACACAAATAGTGGTGGAGGAGTTCGTTACGTGTCCGGTCTAGCAAGCAAAGCAAGACAAATTTGATTGTGCATTTGGTTGTTTTTTTTAAGGAAAAAATTATTTTTTTAAAAATTAAAGTATTTAAAAATTTATTTTTAATTTTTTAATTATATATAAAATTTATAATTTATAATCACCTTTTTAAAATATTGAAACAAATATGGATGTATCGATTTAATTTTTAAAAGAAGATTTTTTTTGAAAAAATAATTTTTAAAAGAAAATTTTTTAGAAAAATAATTTTTAAAAAAATAATTTTTATTTAATTTAAATATATTAAAAATAAATTTAAAAAAATAAATTTTATTTAAATAAAATAAAATAAAATTATTTTTAATTATTGATTAAAAATAATAATAAAATATTTTAAAAAAATATTTTTAAAAATAAAAATAATATTAAAAATACTATTCCTAAAAAAAATTTACACATTTAAATATATTAATTATAATATATTTTTATTTTTATCCTAATAAAAAACTTTCTATACCGTATAAAAGTATCACTAAACTGACACTGCCCCGTTAATTGCAGCCTTTTAGGATCATCACCTATAGACTTGTCAGACATAAATAATGGTGGAGGACTTCGTTGGGTGTCCGGTCTAGCTAGCAAAGCAAGACACTACTTAATTTAATTGCAGCCTTTTAGAATCACCACCTACAGCCGCTCTATTATCCGTATGTTAAGGGATAGATTATTTGTATATATCTAAAATTTTAATATTTTAATATTTTAATATTTTTTATTAATTATTTTATTTTTTTATTTTTTTATATTTTTTTATTTTTAGATATCTAAAATATCTACCTATTCCAATAATAAAAAAAATATTTCTCTACGTTAAAATGGCCTTCTGTCAATATTATTGAGCATTCAAAGTAAAAGCTAGCTGGATTAGGCTGAGAATGAAAGGCGCTAATTTTGCTTATGCATCTGTCCTTTATAGTTTTTATTAGTGTCATATCCGCATTTTTCTCCAAATAATAATAATAATAATAAGGTGAGTGAAAATATCTTTATTTTAAGGATGGAGTAAACTATATATTGTGTGTGAATCCTGAATTTGAAAGGAGGATATAATTATTATGACTGCTAATGTTAAAATATGGCATTTAAAAAATAATTGTGTTAAGTTTTCAATTTCCAAAATTTTTATTTAAATTTGAATTGCCTCAACTGTTAGATTATAATATCAAAAATAACATCACTTTTTCTCTTTTGTTTTTTGGTCGGATAATATAGTGGGTTGGTAATCAGCTTTTGTTTAGATTTGTACATCCTTTGGACTCACATGACTTCATTGCTTGGGCTCTCCAAGGGTCCAGCATTTGTTTGGGGTTAATCTTAATTTTTCCGCTTTGTTATTATTTTCAACTTTTGCAAAAAGGGGTGTTAAAGATATTAATAATCATTATGCATGAAAGTGAATTCAAAATAATAAACAAATTTACATTTAACAATTACGAGATTTGTGCAATGTCAAAGATCTAAGTTGATTGAAAAAAAAGAGAGAAGAAAGTAGAAAAAGGGTTCATATAAAAAGTACCTCATGGAAAGAAATAATTTTAATAAGTTTAATTAATATGTGATAATAGTATAAAAGAGTTTTATATTATCCTTCAATTATATACTAATTCTTGTAAGATTTTTAAAATAATAGGTAGTTATATCAAATATTTTTATTGATATAATAATATATGATTAAATATTTGTATAAAATTTTTTTATATTAATAATACATATTAATTAAATTCAATTTTAATACCTTGATCGAAAATTAGTTTTACACACAAATAATATAAAGAAATTTTCATTAGGAAAAAATTCAATAACCGTAGAATTAATAATATGCAACAACCGAAAAATAAAAAAAAACAATAATGAGCAGGTGGACGTGACAGATTGGTCAGAATAGAGAGTCCGTACTACGTAGTTGGTTTTTTCCCATTTTTCGGCCTAATCTCCATCCTTGTCCATTGGTTTTCGTCGGTATGTCATGAGTGATAAGCACTTTTGTGTACGCACTTACCCGGGTTTGGATAATGCTGCCTCTGCCACATGCATCCTCCGAGATGAGATCAGATATACCTGATACCCCAAGATCATCCTATGTTGACAATTAATTTCCACTATGGAAATATTTTTTAATATATATATATATATATATAAGAATCAAATAAAAATGAGAGAAAAAAATTTTAATTATTGGATCATATATAAATGATCAAAATCAAAATATAAAATTATATAATCTTTTTATATAATCATATAATATATAAATAATTTTAAATATTGACTATCTATATATAATTATATGATCTAAATTTCTTTTTCCTATTTTCATAATAAACTACTTCTCCTAGGTGATATGAGCTATATATGTATATATATAGAAAAAGGATCAAGTGAGAGTAAAAAAAATAAATTTTAACTATTAGATATTATATAAATAATTAAAATTAAAATATAAAATTATGTAATCTTTTTAAGTAATTATATAACCTATAAATAATTTTAAATATTAATCATCCATATATAATTATATAATTTAGATTTACTCCTCTTACTTTCATAATAAATCATTTCTCTTATGTGATATATATATATATATATATATATATATATATATATATATAAAATAAGTTTTACATTGATAATATAAAAGTATTTTATACATTATCCTATCAAATATTTATATTTATAAAATTTGTAAGATAATAAATAATTAAATTAAATATTTTTATTAATATAATATTACATAATTAAATATTTATATAAAAAAAAATTTACACCGATAATATATCTATAAATTAAAACATATAATGGCTCGTATGCTCGGCTTTCCACTCGTGGATCACCGTAACTTGGGCTTCTGTTTCTAATTTTTTTTTTCTGCTAGTAGATTTGTAATATATCTATAAATACTTGATAAATCCAAATATATGTCTTGATCCTTCAGGAAAATGAGTCTCTTCTTAAATCTAAATTTTTTTAAAATATAATTAATATTATTAATGAAATTTTTTTTTGAAATTATTAATAAATAAAAAAATATAATATTTGGTACATTTAATTTTTAATAATTATAAAATAAGTATTTATTCTATGAAAAATAATCCTATGTAAAATTTATTTTAAATTAAAAATAAATTATGGGGCCCCGTCATGTCCAGTTAGCAAAATGGCATCTTACTTGAGCTTCCCCACCTCGTCTTCTTCTCGATAAATTCCTGCACGTGACTAAAACCAGAAGCCCATCAACTTTGGAGATATACATGTGATCCGATAATTTAAAAAAAAAAAAACAAAAGAAGTTTTATGATAGAAATGAAAAGGGCAAATAGAACAGAAGAAGCTTCTAATTTATTTTTCTAAAAAATCAAAGAATATTATTTTAATTTTTTTTTTTTAGAAAACTTATCTAAACCAATTATACAAACTTAAGAATTATTTTTTGACTAAAAATACTTATTTCATAAAAAGAAATAAACAAATAAACCCATAATCAAATTCGGAGTTATAACACTCATACAGCTTACAAATTTTAGCTCAAATCTCATCACAACAACAAAATTTTAATTATTTTTTGAAAAACACTTCATGACTCGATAAACCGCCTAAACCGATGAGTTGGCATTATTTTATCTGCTATAAATTTTATAATTATTCATTCATAATTAGTTATCTCTCTCATATTTCCAATAAACGCTCAATATGTCAATCGGAATGGCATAACTCGCAGCCTATTCGGGCTGTCTAGCATTACTCTTATTTTTCTCCCTTATTTTTTCTTTTTCTAGCTCTATCGGCTCCTATTAATCCCGCTGATTGTAAAGGGAAAGTTTATATCCATTTGCTATTGGTAGGTTTGTAAATATATTTTTAAGTGCTAGATAAATCCAATTATATGTCTTGATCTTCTAGGGAAATGACTCTTTTCCTAAATCTAAATTTTTAAAAATATAATTAATGTAAAAAATATTTTGAAATTGTTAATAATAAAAATAATATAATATTTGGTATATTTAATTTTTAATAATTATAAAATAAGTATTTATTATATGAAAAATAATCCTATGTAGAATTTATTTTAAATTGAAAATAAATTATGTGGCCCTGTCATGTCCAGTTAGCAAAATGATATCTTACTCAAGCTTCCACACCTTGTCTTCTTCTCAATAAATTTCTACACGTGACTAAAACCAAAAGCCGCACAACTTTGGAGATATGCATGTGATTGGATAATTTTTTTTTTAAAAAAAGTTTTATGACAGAAATCAAATGGGAAAATATAATAGAAAAAGCTTCTAATTTATTTTACTAAAAAATCAAAGAATATTATTTTTAATTTTCTTTTTTAGAAAACTTATCTAAACCAATTATACAAACTTAAGAATTATTTTGACTAAAAATACTTATTCCATAAAAAGAAATAAACAAATAAACCCATAATCAAATTGGGAGTTATTCATACTTCTTACAAAATTTAGCTCAAATCTCATCACAACAATAAATTTTTAATTATTTTTTGGAAAACAGTTTATGGTCCGATAAACTGTCCAAATCGAATGAGTTGGTATTATCTTGTCTGTTATAAGTTTTACAACTATCCACTCATGATTAGTAATTATTCTCATATTTTCAATAAACACTCAACATATTAGTTGGGAACACATAACTCTGGCAACTCATTCAGGCTATCTAGCATTACTCTTATTTTTCTCTCTCATTTTTTCTTTTTCTACATCTAATGGCTCCTATTAATCCCACTGATTGTACAGGAAAAGTTTGTATCCGTTTGCTGTTGGTAGGTTTGTAAATATATTTTTAGGTGCTTAATAAATCCAAATATATGTCTCGACCTTTAAGGGGAATGAATCTTTCCCTACATAAATTTTTAAAAATATAATTAATGTTATTAATGTAAAAAAAATATTTTGAAATTATTAATAAATAAAAATAATATAATATTTGATATATTTAATTTTTAATAATTATAAAATAATTATTTATTCTATGAAAAATAATCCTATGTAAAATTTATTTTAAATTAAAAATAAATTATGTGGCCCTATCATGTCCAATTAACAAAATGATATCTTACTCGAGCTTCCACACCTTGTCTTCTTCTTAATAAATTTATGCACGTGACTAAAACCAGAAGCCGCGCAACTTTGGAGATATAGATGTGATCGGATAATATTCTTTGATTTTTCTAAAAAATCAAATAATATTATTTTTAAATTTTTTTTTAAGAAAACTTACCTAAACCAATTATACAAACTTAAGAATTATTTTTTGACTAAATATACTTATTTCATAAAAAGAAATAAACAAATAAAACCATAATCAAATTTGGAGTTATAACATTCATACAGCTTACAAATTTTAGCTCAAATCTCGTCACAACAACAAATTTTTAAGTATTTTTCTCCCTTACTTTTTCTTTTTCTAAATCTAACGGCTCCTATTAATCCCACTGATTGTACAAGGAAAGTTTATATCCGTTTGCCCAGTTTCTATGACATATGTTACTCAGTCATAAATTAAATTTTTTTTTGACGGGATAAATTAAATAAATTTTAACAAACTGTTAATATAAAATATTTTATATCATCAATTAATTATAAATCAATTTTATATAATTATTAAAGTTATTAAAGTAGTAAGTAATTTAATTATACAAAATAAAGATATGAATTTAATCTTTAATTTTAATAAGGTAAATTCTTATGAAAAAAATTAGGTATACTTTGTTCTTAGTTTTCATAAACAATTTAAATAATTCAAACTAATAAAAATTTCTCGTGATTTCAAAAATATACAGACACATGTTAACTCTTAAAGTCATGATATAATAGAGGGTTTAAGTCCAAATTTAATTTTATTATAAATTAATTACAATTAATTACACACAGTATATCATTATAAATTGTTTTTAACGGTTGAAAAGTACAAGGCAGATGATAAACTCATTCTGCAGCCTTCCCGGAGCACCGGAACTAGTTTACTTTCTTTTTAAAAATCTTTATCTGCTATCATTGCATTTAAATACTATAGTTTATTGCGAATAATTGCAATTTTAATCATGACGAGGGTTGTTTGAGTTTAATTAATCCGTTAAAGTAAATTCTCAATGTCCACGTGATTCACGCATTTCGTCAGCCGAAAAAAAAAAAAAAAGAAACAAACCTTAAACACTTTTGTATTGGCTTTCTTTTCACTTTACATTGCGTGTGTGTGAGCCTGGTAATAAACTACTAATCTAATAGACAAAGATAAGCATAATTCACGATAGTCATGTTTACATCATGGAAGCTTATCGAAGCTAGGTTTGGCCTTTTGCTATGCAGAATCATGTGCTGTCTGCAAAGACAGACACGCTCTCTGCGTTTGTTTCAAAATAAAGGAACAACGAGAGCCGCCAGTCACTGCCGCGTGCACTTTCCTTCTAGTGCATATCCTAATGACAGATGTTTATTGGACCCTGCAGCCACCCTTTACTTGATTGAAGAAAATATGAAAGAATTCATTACCAAAAAAGAAATCTGAAAGAACCAACCAGATATTGTTGGATATTGAATCAAACTGAAATTTACTGCAAAACTCAACCAAAAAATTGAAAATTAATTTAAAATAAAAAATTTTGATTTTTTTTTTGAAAAAATCGATTTATTTGGTTCAATTTTCAATTTCAAAAAGTTGAAAATCAAGTGAATTGAACTATATATATATATATATATATATATATATATATATATATATGTATATGTCCTTACTTATAAATTGTGTTTTCAAAAATACCCTTGTTACTCCCTTGATTTACTCACTCTCATTTTCTCATAGTCTCACCCTCATTCTCAACCACTCCCACACTTACTCACTTTACTCAAGTCCGAAACCCTAAATTGAAGATTTACTTCTTCTTTCCTCACTCCTTCTCACTGACTCACTCTCAGATCTTAATCTCTCATTACCATCCATACTCCACAACCACCGCATACCCACATCTTCATCCAGAGCCACCACACACGTCGCCTTCCCCTTCACATTCACATCATCAAGTTCCATGTCACCTTCCCCTCGTTGCACCACCAGTCCGTTATCGCCAACAACAACATGCGAAGCCTCATCAGTCAATTACTGCCTCACCAACTCACATCCCTTCTGCCGCTCCATGGAGCCACTGAGGACCACAACACCCCCTCATATTGTCGTCATTGATCTGTGGATGGTGAGATGATGGTTTTGGGTCTTTACTCTCTGGGATGAAAAGGGTTTGAGATGGTGGTTGTTGGTTGACACTTGACTAGTTGTTTTATTTTGTTTTTCTTTTATTATTTAAATTTTGAACTTTGATATGTATTTGTTTTAGTTTTCATTTTTTTTTGGTGAACACACTATCCTAATTTGAATTTTGAGATATGATTCTGAGATTTGATGTGAGTTGGTTGTTAATTCATGGGGTATGTGGGATTTTGTTGAGTTTGAAAAGTTTGAGCCTGGATTCTAATTGTTGTGTTATACATTCTTACTTTTGAGTTTGGTTGGTTTATGTTTGTATTTTACATTTTGATTATTGCTTGCTATTGAAGATTGTGAAAATTGAAAACCGACCTAACCAAATCGAATTAATTTCGGTTCAGTTGGCCTAAAATAATAGAACCAATTGGTTGATATTCTATGTCTACAAATTGATTTGGTTCGGTTGGTTTTTCATCCAAAATCAAACCGAAATTGACCACAAACACCCCTATTCGGTGTTGGCATACTCATCCACTCCGAAGATCATTTAAAACTAATTTTCGTTGTAACAACCATTTGTATTTTATCTCATCTAATTGCTTTAGATATTGGTCGTGTCTCTTGTATATATCTAAAGATAGCATGTACAATGTTAAGCTTTTTACATGAATAATATCCAATACCTTGCCATCACTTTTACACTCGGTCCCTTTAACATAAGATTTTAGGTTTTGATCATAGGATTATATATATAGAATTGAAAAAATGGTTAAAGGAGATATTTACTTAGGCATTCGATTGTATTCAGAAGATTAGTCTCTTATATATTAGAGAAAGGGATACTATAAAAGATGACAAAAAAGAGAAAAATAAAAGGAAAGAAAATGGAATGATTTTAATATTTTTTTTCTTGCTTGAATATGTAGAGAGAATAAGGCGTAGCAATTTTAATCCCTAAATCTAGATTTAACTCTACTTATACCATGTAGATTAATAACAAAACCATAAACAAGATTTAGGTGTTGAGATTATTTGAGTTGATTGAGGAAAGAATATGGATCCTAGTTCTTCTTCATACCTAAAAAAAATAGAGAGGCTAAGAAGGTCAAAGGAAAAGAGAACTTCTCCTATTGAATAACCAAATGTATGCTCTGTCTCAATGAAGTAATATGTATTTATTTACATAGTTAGAAGAAGATGTCTTTACCTTGTTTCAGTAAAATAATGGGTTAAATCTACCTAATACCAGAAGCCCATACCCAAGGACCCGTAACAATACCTACTACTGAGCTGTGCTTAGCAACAATAAATCCAATAATAATAGTAATTACAAAATTTTGGGCTTAAAAAATAGGCCCTAATCATTTTGGTATCCAATTAATCTGGGTCTAGAATCGAATGCAATATTAATTTATGCTAGTCCACAAAAATTAATCCAACATAGGGAGGAAAGAAAAAAGTGGACGTGGGATGCACCAAAATATTTGCTTTCCACATTTAGTATAGTTACATTTTCTTTTTTCTCACATTTCTCTTCAACCAATTAAGAAAAAGAAATATTTCTTGTTTTCTTTCTCTTAATTTTCTCTCCGATAAAGTAATAAGAGAAACCTCACTTTTTTTCTTTATTTTTTCTCTTTATTTCTATTTTCTCTTTCATCCAAACAAAGCGTCAATGTGTGAATAATTAAAACTTTTAGTTATATATTCAATAAATATTACAAATGTGATAAAATATTCTTTATTAAATTCATAAGTAAAATAATTAAAATTTTCTTATATTAACATATAGTCTTTTGTATTTTGTATTTCTTTACAAGTAAATTTATTAACAATGTAATTAAATTTCTTAATTATTTATATATAATTTTCTATGTGTCTCAATAATATTTAAAAAGACTAATACGCATAAAAGTATTGTATGTCATTTGGTGAAAGCGATAATTCAACAAAATCACAAACTCCCCCGCTATACTTGACCCACTTGAAATGTTTCAATTTCATGGTTTTAATTAGTTTAATTCATATAATCAAGGGGAGGATGCACTGATCTTGAGACCTATCAGTATTACACTTTGTCCCATTTAGCTTTTAAATTGACACTTAATTAACTCCCCAAATTGTTGTTAAAACAATACAAACAACGACACATAACTTGCATGTGATCATCCACAAATGTGTGTTTGATTTCTGTTATTACAATTAGGTGGTTTGATTTGAACGTGTATTATATAGAAGTTTGGAGACTCAGTTTGGTTTTTGCAATATAATGGGGCTTATTGACCTTGATCCCTTCAAGCAGCTAAGGTGAATAGAATGTTTGGTAGTTCTTGTGTGTTTTGGTTATAAGTTTTCGTATATTGATGGTTTTGATGATTGGGATCACCTCAGAGATGTTTTGGTAGTGCTAATGATTTATTTGTTAAGGTGTTTTTGATTGGAAACAAGATGAGAAGGTAAATGGTGTTACATTGGAGAAGTGGCTTTTGATGCGTCAGGTGTATAAATATCACCTTTTGGGGAAACAATTGATTGGAGCCTGCAATTGAGAAGATGTATTATGGAGGCAAGAGGTGAAAATTTTGAAATTTTGCAGGATTATACGTTCAGAATGGTGTAGTGGTCCATGGATAATGGAATACTCGAATCTGTTGTGGGATGAATACCTACCTATGTTGGTGTGTCTTTTGCATAGTCATGGCAAGCTATTATGTTATTTGATTTCTTTTTTTATTTTTTTGGTCGGGGGAGGGGGTAATTTTTGGGCACGGGGCTATGCCCCTGTGCGTCGAACTCGTGCCCTGGCATGCACCTGCTTATAAGGGATGGAATGTTTACCACTTCAACTGCACTCTTGAGTGCATGTTATTTGACTTTGTATTGTTGATTTTGAACTTTGTACGGGGTCTTGCTCTTCTCTTATCAGGAGAGTTTGGACTTTCGAGCATTTTTAAATAAGACAACTGAAAAAAAAAATTTTGGATGTGGATGGAGGTAAGGGAAGATGACATTGCAGCATTGGATGTAAATGGAGGTGTTTGGAACTTTTTTTGTTATTAAGAGTAAATTGAGAATTTCCTAAAATATGTTAATAGAGATTGATGTCATTAGTGCTCAAGAGAGTTGGGCATCATGTTAAAAAATTGAAGAGTTGAAATGTAATATCAATAAAATTTAAGCTAGATAAATGTAATTTACCCTATAAACAATATAATAACACTGCACTAATACATCATTGGTTGAAGTAGGAGATGCTACTTTCCCTTAATTAGCGATCTCATGTTGGAGCTTTAGGTATGAAATAACTAGTGTTGAGAGAGTCATACTTTTTATGGAATCTTAAATGCTTGAACAAGATTGCTTGTAATGAGAAGATACTTGTGAAAAATTAAATAATTATATATATATATATATATAGTTTGGATTGATTTGAGTAAAAAATTCATCAAATTCAAATAAAATATATAAAAATTTGAATTAGATTAATTTAATAAATTTTTTATTACAAAAAACTTAGATATATAATATTATAAATGGGAAAGGGTGCACAGCAGAGTATAGTGGAGGAGCACGGTGCACCGATTTTTGTCAAATGGCAAATTACATACCATAATTAATGTAGTGTATAACAGAACTTACCTATAACTAAAAAGATACTTTATGTTATGTGCTATTTCAATCGATTTCAATTTTTTCAATTAAAAATATTTAATTAATAATAAAATTAACATATAATAAAAATATATGTAATTTTTAATTAAAAAAATCTATTCCTTTAGCTTTAAGCCTGCGAATACTCTTTCCAACGTCATGCCCATATGTCAACATCTGTGTGTCGTGAAGTTGCACGAGGATACGTCTTTCCTGGAAAGGTTTTTCCAATGTTTGCTTTTCTCTTTTCCTCTCCCATTATGTCAAGTCTCATGTTTATCTTCCACTGGTGCATGCTCCGGTGCAGTTGACATTACAACTTGGATCGTGCAATCTTTTGCTGGTCAAATGAAAGGCTGACACTTGGCTTTGTTATGTTTATTTTATAAGATTTTAATTATGTGCTAACCTTCGATATATTAATGTTTTCTTTCTGAAATTTAACAAACAAATAAAGAGAAAAATAAATCTGGAAGAGGACGTCCTCGACATCTTCGAGAAACTTCATCGGGTTGCCAGCTTGCCAAAAGCTTGTAGCAGAATGTCGAAGAAGAAGAAGAAGAAGACGACGACGACGACTACGACTTAGAACAATGCATCTGCAACTAAATGGGTGTCTCTCAAAGTGTGTCACTAGACTAAAATCAGGCGAAAACTCCAATAATAAGAGAATTTGAACAAAGCCAAAGTGAAAAAACAAATAACTGAAAAAAAAAAATAAAACAATAATAATAAAATAAAAAACAGAACAACTCAGAAGCACTCTCCTTGTTTAAGCCCCTTCTTCCTCAACCACCGCCGCGCACGAGCTTCTTCTCAACTAGCCGTCACCGCTTTGGCTCCATCGCCTCACAATCTAGAGCCGCCATGTTAGCCAGCCGGCCCTCCCTACCTCTGCTTCTTCGTTTGTGTGGATGAGAGAATGAACCTTAACCCATATCATCCCCTTTACCGATACGATGCTGCTGTGTTGTTGTGATGCTGCGTGTTTTATTTATTTTATTTTATTTTTTTACTTATTTTAATTTATTTATTTTCCTATGCGTGTTCCGGGAAGAACAAGAACAGGGCGTTCCAACAATCGTTCCCCTGTTGATTTCAGCAAGAATATCTTTCTATTTTATTACTATACTATAATCAAGGTGATTAAATGTGTCATTAGTGTTAAATAACAAATTAAAGCTCACTCCATCGTTAAAAAAAATAAATAAATAAATCCTAAGTAATGGAATGTGTCCTCTTATTTGGTACACTTCACAAATTCACGGTGGAGTTTCCAGTGTCAACTGCGTCAGAGAATTGGCTCCACTTTGTTAAGCTTTTTACTTTTAAAAATGTTATTTAGATATAAAAAATAATCATCCTTTTAATATATATAACATTTATCATTATTTAAAATTTTTTATTTTGTCTCTTTTTATTATTCTTATAAAATATTTATTTTTTAAATATTTAGATAACATTCTTCTTTTACTTTTCACTCTCGTCTTTAAGAAAGTTATTTGTTTCTCTCTGTTAATACTGTGTCATAATTTAAAAGTTGTTTTGTCAATAATCTTGTATTTTAATTAATATTAGCCATTTAAATGTGATATTAATGCATAATTTTGATTATTTACCAGATTATTTTTTCGTCTTCGTTTGCTGAATTCCAAAATAATTCTTTTATCCGTTATTTGGTTATCTCATTTTATTTATTTCACTTACTACAACTTCGACGTAAATATATATGATATAATTGATAACTATTATGATATGATTTAAACCCTTAAAAACTGTGTCATAATTTAAACCCTTAAATATGATACGATAAATACTGTGTCATAATTTGAACCATTAACATTGTTACAGTCGCCGGTCCTAATACCGATCATTGACAATTTTTTTTTCCTGATTGAATGCCTCTCCTTAACTTCACTCTTCCTTCCGATTCAGTTATCTTATATATTGTCTTCTAAAAGTAAACTCATATAGAAGCTTATTAATTATAGAATCACGATTGAAAAATAGTTTTGCTTAATAGTTACTATATAAACCAACCCTAGGTTTAATAAATAACAATAATAGCCTTTTTATTTGAAATGTTACTCGTATTTTTCCTTAAGTTTTGAATCTCACATTAAAAAAAAAAAAAAAAAAACTCCTGCATCTTGCTCACAAAATAACATAGAACCATTACCTTAAATTATGCTATAGCATAACCGCCTCTGTTTTTTTTAACTTTTTCTTGCGGTAGAAATCATTAAATCAAGGTGAATTCACGAGCACCAGAAAACGGTTGTTAAAAGAGCGTATATAAATTAGATTTTAGCCTAGAGTTTTATAATGCAAATGGTAATTTTGTAGTTTATCTATGCTCAATAAAATGAAAAGTTATTGTAACAAATAGTATAACGAAATTACTCAAGCAGTAGAAGACAAACTACAAGGAAACATAATTTAACTAAGATTCAATATTAGCAGTACCAGATTATATATCTAGAACGAGAAAAGACGCACCTTATTTTATAACAAAGTCACACAGAATCTTTCTTCGTCCCCCCCACCCAACACAAAACAAAGAAACCTTTATTTTACATAACAAGGTCACACAGAAAACTTAATTTCCTTTTTTTTTTTTCCCCAACAAAGAAACCTTTATTTTACCGTAGAAGCCTAGTCCCAAAAGTAGCGCATAGCAGGAAAACTCTCTTACAATCGCGCACACTCATTCATTCATGATATCAAAATGAACCAAGGCCAAACTCATGACTCAACTCTACTGAATGGCATTCACAGTGTTCCCACTGTGGCAGCATTTATAGCTGATGAAAATCTCCATTGTGTTGGGACACTCAGGGCATTTTATGGTCTCTGGTAACTTCCCAGCAACATTAGGGATCTCAAGGTGTGAGCACCTATGGGTGGTGCGCACAATCCTTTCATGGTACTCCTTGAATGAGAACTCAAAGCCCTTCTTGACCACAACTTCTTTCCACTTCTCAAACTCTGCCACTGTCTTCAAGATTGTGGTTCCATGGCCACTCACCACCACAGATGACCCTTTGCTGAGTAGGGCCCACCCACTTTCGTTCTTGTATGAAAGCATCTTTTGCACTTCTTGTGTCACGGCATCAACCGTCTTGTGAGCCTTGGTCACAAACAAGCTCTCAATGCCACTCCAAAAGCGGCTTAGGAAGCCTTTATCTTCCTTTTCCACATTGAACAGCTCAATGGAAATCTTTGCCTGCTTTATGATGGCATCATTTGCAAGGGTCGTTGCATACTTAGTGAACTCTTGGATCCACTCTGTGTCTTTGCCTCCATAGAAGAAAATGTACTTTTGCTCTTTGATCTGCTTTCATAGAGTGCGATCACAAAACCTTAAAATTAATTTTATGCCAATCCTATCTAATCAATAATCGATAATCGATAATTGTATAAAGTTAATAATTTTTTAGAGAAATTATGGTAGAAATAGAATGAAATATTATGGTAAAATCCACTTATTTATCCAAAGATCACCATTCATGCCACATCATTCTTATACTTAATTTCTAGTAGAATACTCTAGTTGTCTAGTATTTTTTTCTTCTTTTCTAATTTCACACAAAAGGTATTTTAATACTAAGTCAATGACAAATGTTAAAGACAAAATGGATGAGTCGTAATTAACTAATACAAATGGAATGTGTATATATGTAAAAACATATATGTATACTTACCCAGGTGCCTAGGACGGGGTGATTGGTGTTGACTACAACAGAGTTAACCCAATTAATTTCTCTGTCAATTTTATCCTGATCCGCAGTGGTAAAGGGAAAGGCCTTCATTCCATAAGCCTGAATCAAATGGAATGCGTTTGTGTGCTGCACCTTCGATTGAGGGCTCAATACCACAACCATTGGCTTCTTTTTGAAGTGCCACTCCTCCTTAACGTATTTGTACCCAGCTACGGTCCCAGAGTGCTGCACCACAAGCCATGGCATCTTAGTTTTCAAAACATCAAATTTCTTGCGCAGCTGCTCGTTCCATTCCTCCACAATTGGAATCCAAACAATCTTATATTGATCATTGGTTTTAATTGAATCATAAACCGGTCTGATTACTGAAATTTCTTCCTCGGTGATGTCTAGAGTAGAAATGAACAGGTACACATTCTTCCTTTTTAGCACAGTGATGTCGACCTACAAGGCAACAAATTAACCAAAATTAAGGGCTGTAAAAGCATGAACGAAGGACAGCTTGTAATAGTTAAAAATAATTTTATTTATTAATCTTTTTTTTTTGGGTCAACATTTATTAAGCTTTTGGTTCATAGTGACGGATTATTTATTAATCTGAGTACTATATAGCAATCGTTTCCAGTTATTTTTTCAATGTTTTTTAGATTCCTTTTTCAGATTAATTGATTGACTATCTTATAATTTTCTTTAACTGAAGTGCTCCAGAAACTTTGTTTTTCCTTGAAATTATTTTAAAAGCACCATTTCTCACATGCACAACATAATCCTTTTTTCTTCTTCTTCTTCTTCTTCTTCTTCTTTTAAATATGCATACACATGTAGGATAATCTACCAACTATATGAATCGTTTCACGCATATTTCTCCAATGGTAATTAGATTTTATGTAGATACGGATATAATATGAGACATACAAAAATATGACAATATTTAAAAGTTATACGATTATAATATAATATATGAAATTAACATAAAAGTATAAATGTTAAATATAATAAAAAAATAATTTAAAAATTAACATAAATTATTTCGAGAAGTTAATATAAATGTAATAAAATTTATTTATCTATTTAATTATTGTAAAATTTTATTTTTTTTATAAAACTTTAAAAAGTTAAAGTAAGAACTTATAAAGTATGATTAGAAATATATATCTAGAAATACGAGCATATAATAAGGAAAGTGATTTATTATGAAAGTAGGAGAAATAAATTTAAATTGTATAATTATATATGAATAATCAAAATTTAAAATTATTTAAATATTATATAATTAATTAAAAATTAAATAATTTTATACTTTAATCTAAACAATTCATATAAAATTTAATAATTAAAATTTATTTCTCACACTTTCACAGTTAATCACTTAGGTCTAAAAACATCTATGTTCGACGTAGACAAGTGAGTTATTATAAAGTGTCCGTACTTGTCAAGGAACAGAAACGAATGCTATATTTGTAAATTAACGTAAAACTTAATTGCCTTTTGCCGTTGATTTTTTTCATTTTTCAACAAGAGTGGGCCCGATCTCATGTGCGTTCATTTTAGGAAGAGTGACATCAAAGTTAGATATATTGAATAGAAAAATGAGGATTGTTATTTGAACAATTAAAAAGGTTATCTCTATAGATATTTTATCAAATTAATAGTAAAAAATATATTTTTTATTTTAAAATTTTTATTTCATCATTTTTTATATATCTAATGGATAGTCCATCAATATATCAATAAATTTGATATATAAAAAATATTTTTTAAAAAATACTTTTCATACTGATTTTGTATAACCTATCATATCAATTTATATTTTATTTATTATTAAATAAAATATAAATTTTATTTAAATTTAATTCATATCTTATAAATAAAATATGAATCAATATAATATTTTATACAAAATAAATATATATACCATAATTCTATCTAATAACTTTGAACTTAAAGACATGGATATATAGAAAAATGTTGTTTGCATACGTAAATTAGTTATTTTAGAAATATATAGAGAAAAAAAATAAAGGTGGTCGGTCTAGTATCTTTTCTTTTTTAACATCTTTTTTTTTTATATTTTCTCTTTATATATGTCTTTAAAATATTTATTTTGTATGTATGAATAACTTTTCTTTATATATACGGTCATTGGTCATTTTCAACAAGACGAAGCGACCCGTCCATCAACTTCAACTTTTTCATCACATCAAATAAGAAATTATACACATGTAAACAAAGCTGTCACATTCATTTTCCCATGATAACAGAAAAAATTGCAATAATTTGTGGCAAGGAGTTTACCAACCGTGGTCTTAGTAGCACCATCAAACAGCGGCTGTGGAGTATCCTTTGCAAAAATCAGAAACTTAATCACCTCCATTATTTCGGTGGGGGTTTTAAAGGCTTTCCTGAGCATGCGAATATATTCTGCCTCATCTGAAAGAATATAGACAAATAATCTAATAATTAGCATCTTATACACAGCTCCACGCTTGTATTATCCTTCAAGCTTTGAGAAAACAGTGCATTCGCCTGAAGGTAATATTTGAATATTGGAAGATTTTGAAAGACTAGCGAGGGAAATATAAATTTTTTTATTTTGAATTAAGAAAATTATAAAAGTTATAAAAATAAGAAAAAGACAATAAAAAAATTGTATAATAATAATTTAATCTTTCATTCTTTTAGTATAAAGATTTTAAAATTAAAAATATTTATAATTAAAACTAACTTCATCTTTTTTCAATGTCCTTTTTCGCAAACATACCCTAAAAAACAATGAAGATGAAAGAGGGGGGGGGGGTCAATTATGCTACTTACTTATCTGTTGTCTGCAGAGCGTGATTTGCTTCCTCAATTTGCTGAGTATGATGTTGATCTTTTGACCATAGTGGGACAGTTCCTGCTTGTGCTCTCTGATATCAACAAATTTTAGGAAAATTAAGCAAACATGTTAAACACTACATTCAGCTAATAGAATTACAAGAAAATATTAAATAATGATAGATAGTTATTATAATAGGTAGTTTATATATGTTCTACATATAAAACTAGTCTTCCTGTTAATTAAAGATGCAATTATTAGTAACTTACGATTCAGTGGTGAGGCAATCAATCTGAGTCTCTATTACAACGATGGTGATGATGGCCCAGTAGACATCAACGGGGATTTGCTCTGTGGCTGGCTCCAAATCAGGCACATCCTTATGGTCATAAGTGGTAAGTTTCTCCAACTCAAAGATCAACTCAATTACTTGCAAAGTTGTTTTGACCAAATTGTTGAGCTCAATGATGGCTTGGCGGTGCTTCTGCACTGCTGCTGGCCTAGTGAGCTGTGGCACTCTCTTCAGCACTGCCACTGATTTGGCCAAAAGGTCTGTTGGTTGATGCTGAGCAAGCAACCAGAACTCACCATATTCAAGTGCAAAAGCAGCCAGTGTGAGAACCGCTTTTGCGTCCCACTCATAGTTAGAGAGCTTGTTGAGGATGGCCAGTGTGGTTTTGTGAGCAATTTCATCACCTGGAGGCTTGCATGACATCTGTGCCATGATAAACATAAGTCGCTATTCACATGTCACTTTAATTTAATCAGTAACTATATAGTCATAATTAAGTAACTATATTGTCATAATTAACTATTCATTGGTAGGCTTTTTCTTTTTTCCTTTTTGTGTATGCAAATATATAGTTTATAGAGTTAATTAGTTCATTTTTCTCTTTAATTTTGGATAATTCTGAATTATTAAATTATGACCTCGGAAGAAATCTGCCTGAGTGTACAAAGTGGTGAATTGAAATTGGGTTGGGGGGTCCTGTCATCTGTGTGCTCCACGCTTGCTTGGGAACCCTGTGGAAATTGATTACAAGGTGATATTAGAAGGAGAATATTGAGAAGCAGAAAGATGGAGGGAAAAGAAACGAAGTAAGAAAATATATAAATGAAAAAATAAAAGGGTATATGCATATATGGGCTCGTGTACCTGCACAGCATTGTCAACAATTTGGGTTGAACGTCTAAGGGTGTTCTCAACTAGGGTGAAAAGAGAGTCCACATCAAACTTAGTGTCACTGTGGACATGGGTTGAGTATATTTGCTCCAAGATCTGCTCGTCAGACATGGTCAATGGGTTATGCTCACTCTCACCAGTTTGGAGGAGAGACTTGAGTGTTGGGGATGGCTTGGCAGACATTTTGCTCCTTCTCAGAATATTAAAGCAACTCAAAGGTTTGGGATTGACAGAAAATGAGTTGGTGCTGGTGGTGTTGTAGCCGGGTTTCCTTGTCCTAGGCTATTTATAACGCGAAAAAAGTGTTTTTTTTTTTTTTTTTTTTTCCAGATTTTCAGGAGGGCTAATCCAATGGAGACTATTGTTTTGAGCCTGAAAAATCAAGAGGACAATGATGCGTGCCACATACACTGCATCCTGTGGACATCAGCATAAAACATTATCAAGAGTTCCGTTTGTGTAGATTTTTAATAATTTATCTTTTAAAATATATTTTATACTCTAGAAGTCAAATTAATATATTAAAGAAGGCAATTTTTTATGGTCTCCTAATTCCAGCAATATTTAGTGTTTTCCTATCATAATAATGATCAAAATTCATATTTCTTTTTTCAAAATAAGGCATTGACAATAATCATTTTATATTATATAAATAAAATGTTTATATGCATCTATATATGTTAATTTTAACATATCTATTTTTTATTAACTTAGTATATACTTTAGTAAACTAAGTCTATAAAATATTTTTTTAATATTAAATTATCTAAGACTTGAAATTACGGGAAATATATATTTTCCCTTATTTGGTTGGAAAATGTTGTTACATACATCATCCATGCATCCAATCGATTTCAATAATAATGTGTTAATCCATCATTCGTTCAGTGTATTACTTTATTTTTAGAGTGTTAATATATCCTCCTAAAAGTTAACTTAGAAATTCTCTTAATTCAAAATTTTATTCACAATAATATGGATTATAATTTATCTAATATATAAGAATTATTTGATACATATGAGTGAGATTTTAAAGTAGGAGAATTTTTAAATACATTAATTAGGAGGAGCTAGCACTTCTCTTACTTATATTAAATTAATTCAATCATTCAATAATAATGCTCCATGATTGTTGGTGTATCGATATGTATTACAGAGTCTACTTTTTTTTTTTTTTTTTGATATGTAACTTAGAATTGGCCTGGTGCTCTTTATTAGTATTTTTAACTCGTAGAATACATAGTTATTCTCTGGTTTCTCTTTTTATTATGTTAATACCAAAAAGTTCCATCAGATCTCCTATTAGAGATTTGTGGTAAACTTACTTATATTTTTATGTTTATTTAAAGTGCGTGATGCAGAATTATAAATATAGTTTTATTTTTTTTTATCTTTTTTATGAAAACAGTGATATTAAAAATTATTTTTAGAAGATATTTTTTAGGGGAGGGAATAGAAGTCGAATACGAAATATTTTAAATTTAAATGAGATATACAGGAAATAACTATTAAGATATAGATTCAATTATAATTATTTATATATAATTTGATATGTGTTATTTAGAATTGTATGCAATTCATTGATTATAGTATTCAGCTTAGATATTTTATCAAATTATATTGTCGTCTTTGCTGTTGTAAGCGGGCTTTCGCTTTCATTATCAATCAATAATATTCATTGGAAAAAAAAAAAAGACAAATTTTATTTAGAAGAACAAGAAAGAGGACAAAACAAATGGTCCAAAGAAATTGACTTCGTCGATCCGCTGATGCCTCAGCACGCTTCGCTTCTAGTATACTCATTGCCTTTTTCAAATTTTTTACTGTATATGGGTCCCTATGTGGCTATGTTTTTTCTTTAACTTTTTGACCATACGACGCGCCAAAATTCACTTATGCGGGAAGGTCATCCATTTCGGCAAGTTCTCTAATGCACCATTTTAACTGTGTGTGATACATTATTTAGAAAAAAAAAAAAAAAAAAACGGGTGTATTATGGAATAAGTTGATCTTTACCATTTATTAGATTTTAAAAATATCTTATGGTGGAGATTAAAAGTTGCTGTGGTGCATTGTTGGACCTTGTTGTCTTCTTCCCTTCCCTACACCTTTGCCGGAGCTCCACCTAGTGCGCCGCTATTGCTGGTCTACTTGCAGTCTTGCATCAACACCGGTTCACTTGCACCATCGCCGCCGTTCTTGGCCTCAGGTCCGACCTTCATCATTGCCATCATGCTACCAGCCTCCATCTCCGGTGACAACTTCTATCTCCGATGGCATTAATCTCTAATGGCAGAGTTTCAAATTGAAGGGCGGTGTCTGGTGGCAGCATGCAACCTTCATTGTCTTGACCATAGAAGGCCCACACGGAGGACTCTAAATTTTGCTTTTAAGTGTAAATTAATCCATTTACAAGTTAAAAGCTGATTTTTAAAATTTTTTATTATAAGTAGAAGTTTATTATTTTAGAATAATAATATCTTTATCATAATACTACTAAGTATTATTATAAAATATAAATAAATTATTTTATATTATTTTATTAATTTTTTATATAAAAATAATTATTTTTATATAATTCAAATAAAATATATTACTTTAAAATTATTTTAAGTTATCCAAATATAAAATTGATTTTTAAATAATCAATTATAAAAAAATTAATTATTAAAATAATTTTAATCTTACAATTAATACAATATGTACTAACACTTGCAATATTGTTGATAAATATTATCCTATGAACTTCAATGAATAAGAGAAAATTAATATGTCTTTTTCAGTAATTTATTCTTGGTGTTCATCAACAACCAGAAATAAAGAATTTATTAACTATTCATGAATTATGTAAATATATTTGATAGAAATAAAAAGAAATTTGGAAACTTACTTCTTAATTAATAGATTGATCCATTTTATTTTAACTCTTCTAACTTTTTTGGCTCCCTTAAGAATTTTTTTCAAGCTCGGGCACTGTCCTTTTCGTTATGTTCTACTATTGTTCAATTTAGATTATAGTGTGTTGGTGGTAATAATAAGCTTTTGTACGTGAAGCTCTTATATATTAACAGTCATTACTGCTTGCTGAGATTAAAAGCTTACTTAATGAATGATGTGATAGAAATCAGGCTTCAAATTTTTTTTTCTATGTGAGACTATTTTATTTATATAATTATTTTAAATATCCACTTTAATTTTTAACAATTTCTTCTTAAGTGTGAGTCTAACACCAAGCTGCAATGAGCCTGGGTGTCTTCTTTTTGTTAATTTGTAAACTCTGTCTCGGCTGCTTCCCTTGGAAGTGTTTGAGCCTACTTTATCATTAAAAATAAAAAATTGTTGGTTCATGTCAAGAAAAGTCAATATTAGTGAGCTGAGGGAAAAAAAAATTAAATTTTATATTGTTAGTGTTGAAAAATTTTACATTTTTATTTAATCGTATCATATACTGCAATGCCAACATATAGTTGGCCAGAATGGTAAAGAACTCCAACCTTTTAATCAATAGTCTCAAGTTTGACCCTTGAAAATAAAAAAATGTATGCTGGAAGAGGTTACATTCTCAATAAATCCTTCTATTTCTCGAGCCAAATGTAGCAAGTGGATCAAAAGAAAATCGAATACTAGTGGTCAAAAATCAAAAAAATAATATATTATTATATTTGAGAATTTTGACATAGTAAATGTAAGAGTCTAATATTTTTTTGATGTAGTATTTTTTTTTGGTCGAAATCATAGTTATCCTTTTACTAGAGACAATATTGCTCAAACATTTGATATCTCACCAGAGACATGACTCTTCCAACGCTAGTTACTCCATATATAGAACTCGAATATGAGATCACCAGTTAATAGAAAAGAGCATTTATCACTTCAATTGATCATGTGTTAATTTTTTTGATATAATAATATATTTTAATTTTTTTTGATATAATAATATATAATTAAATTTCTATATAAAATACTTTTTATACTAATAATATATTAAATATAAATATAAATAAGAAATATATACTGTTAATATAAAATATTTTATATTATCAATCGATCATATATAGCAATATGAGATTTTCTTTGGCACCTTTAATTTTATAAAAATATTGGTATTCCTTTTATATCTAATTGCCGTAATTTAATCACAAATTTTATAAATCTTAAATATAATTAAAAATAAATTTAAAAAATTAGCCATTTAAATTACTGGAACATGTGACTAATTTTTTATTACAAATATTTAAAGGACGTCAGCACTCTTGAATATTATAGGGTACTAAAAATAACCCCCCAACAATATATATATGACACTTGAGGTAATATTTGTTACGTTAATATATAATTAAAAGTAAAAAAATTATTTACATCAACGGCCTATACAAATTCGATTTATAAAACATATCACTTTACCATCGATGTCAATTATGCGTCTTTCAAGTAACCACAGAAAAATTAACACGTTTCACCGATTTGGGCCAACAAAACAACCGCGTTGCCTTTTTAAAAATAAGTTTGTTGGCCTTTTAGTTGTGGACCTGTAGCCACGTTGATCTTGCCTGTTTAGGTAGAGTTGGTGGCCTTACGGGGACATTATGGCCGCTCACGTGCTTATTTTATGTTTATTTATATTTCGACGGGAATAAAAGCACAAAAGCAATATGATCTTGTGAGGGATCCAGCATAAGTGGATTAATCGGCATGGCTATTAGAGATTTATTTCATAAAAAAATTAATTTTATATAATATTTATAAAATTAATTCTGATATATTATTAATATAATTTTTTTATATTATTATCTAATTAAATATTTTTAAATTAAATATTTTTATTGATATGATAATATATAATTAGATATTTATATAAAAAAATTTTATATTCATAATACATAAAAATTAAATCCAATATATAAGGAAAGAACATATTTATAAAATTATGGAAGACATATTGTAATACCTCCTACTAAGTTAACTCTCCAGTAGAAAAGTTACAATTATGGCGTAAAAAATTATCACGATAAAGGTGTTTGTTTATATGCACCCTGAGTTGTGAACATTTATATTCCATTTATTTTTATTGTCCTTATATCTTTTATTAAATTTTTTAGAAAGATATCATAATAATAATTTTTATCAGATACTTTATCAAAATTATGTAATGTGCTTGTTAATTTTTAAATAAGTAGATTATTATTATTATTATTATTATATGATTCTTTTACAATAATTTATTTTAAATGTATCAGTTGGATATGAAAAGTGTACTCTTAAGATTGTTTGAAAAATGAATTAATCTCTATTAATATAAAAGCAAATTGAAAAACAATCCTATCCAACAACATAAAATACAATACAAAATTAATTGAGTCTAATTTTGATGCACTGATATTGTAAAAACTTTTATATTGTCATCCAATCAAATATTTTTATTTGTAAGACTTCTAATATAGTGGGTAGTTGAGTCAAATATTTTTGTTAATATAGAAACACATGATTGGATTACTGTATAAATTTTTTTTACACAGATGGTACATGGAAATTAAATCCAAATAATTAATTATGTTTAGTAAGACTAATCTCAAAATATAGCAGTTATATTTTCATATAGTATATTTTTGTTAATAAAATGGAAGCATTTTCTCTTTAGCTTATGTAGATTTTGAAAAAAAAGAAAAAAGTAGAACATTCCAAAAATAATTTAAAATCAAAATTTTCTATCTTTCCCATACTTTTTTTTTTCATTCCAAACAAAGATTATGATCATGTGCTATTATCTTTCTCATTTCCCACATCGTCTCACTTTTCTCTGCCCCTTGCAGCGACTTATTTATTCTCATTTTATGTCATTTCATGAATTTTATTAAATTATAATTAAGTTTAATTTTTATACATGAATAATATAAAATAATTTTATATTATATTAATTGATAGAATTATAAAAAAATATAGTTAATTATTATAATAGATAGTTATTAATTATAATTTAGCATTATTTTACAATTTTATAATTTGATAATATAAAATATTTTATATTATCAATACATAAAAATTAAATTTATTATAAATTATTTTTGAAATAATCTTCTAATTTGAAAAATTTTAACTGTGTGAAATATTTTACGTTATAAATTTCCTTAAGTTACACATACGTAGAAAGCCGAACTAATTAAAATTCTAAAGAGAAAATAAATTATGAACGTGTTTGTTTAATATTTTTCAAACAAAAAATTACTTTTTATAGGAAAAATTAATTTTTATATATTTGAATAATTTTTTAAAAATAATCAGGATTTCAAAAAGAATCTATTGTCATCTTTTTTTTATAGAAATTGAAAAAAATAACTTCTAAAAAAATTAATTTTTAATTTTTTTAACTACGTATAAAATTTAAATCTCAAAATCATTTTTTTTGTAAAACTTAAAACAAAAGCATCCTATGTTACTAATTCAGTTAAGAAAATAAAGCATGTACATGCAGTATCCAGAATTTACTTAAACTATATATTTTTATGTTAAAAATTAGTATATATATTAGGTTAAATTTTTAGTTTCACAATATTATGATGAAGAGAATCGCTGCTTACGTCAGGAACTAGACTTGGTGATTACGTCACAGTGGGGAGCTGTATAACCTGTAGTTTTTTTTATTTTTATTTTGGATACGGCTGTCTAGCGTGTAGATTGATTGTGCCGTGCTCATATTAAACAGAGAAACACGAGTTTCACGTTGCCATTGTGCCGCTAAAGAAGATAGTCTAGACTTTTCTCAGCATCTCGCCAATGTGTTTCGTGAAATGGAATGATTCCATGATGATTTATTACATAGCATGAGTTACACTTTACAATCATACAAACAGAACATAAGAAAAAATAAATACATAAGTAAATAAAGCTTAACGACGAAAACTGATTAACAGTTTTAGTTTGAAGCAGCTCTGACAGCAATTTTAAACATTGTGAATGCATTAACCAGAAAAGCAATTGGGTGTTTTATAAAAGAATTTAATTTTAATATATTATTAATTAATATAAAACCTTCCTATCAATCACTTATATATTTTATAAGTAATATTAAGTGAACATATTTTTTATAAAATATTATTTGGGTTTACACTTTATCTATTATTAAATGAGTGTAGATCTAATTTAAATCGAATTTATATTCCATTCAATAATAAATAAAATATGAATTAATACGATATCTCATAAAAATATATTTATTTATTATTATTCATATTTTATATATATGACTTCTAAAAGTAACCGTCAAAGTTAAATATTTTAATAATGTAATAAGAAATAATTAATTAATAGTGCACAGAATTTTATACTAATAATTAAATTATTTAAAAAATACATAATAATTCTATATTTTCTTCATTTGTCGCTTTAAAATTTTCCAGAACAAGTCAGATACCTGCTTTAGAAACAGGTATATTCTCTCTCCTTTCTTCATTCAGACATATGTGGTGAATGGTGATGCTCTCTACCTCCATTACATGACAAAGAATACAATGCTCGTACTTTCTCAACAAGATATGTAGAAGTGGCAGACAAGCGAAAGGCGGTTTTACTTTTACTTTTTGACAATTTTAATAGTGCGCACATGCGACAGTGAGCTTCAGTGATTATACCGTCAGTTTTAGAACATCTTTACAAAATTAAAAAATAAATAAATTAAGAAAAAATATTAGCTTTGACAATAGTATAAAATTATATAAATAAATAAAATTATTTTTATTTAAAAGAATATATTTTTATTAATATAATTAATATTATAATTATTCTTTTTTTATAAATAATAATAAATTGATTTAGTATATTTTGAACTCTGATTATGATAATAGTATGTGGCAGTTAAATTATGGATATAATTAAAAAAAATAATACTATCTTGATATTAAAAATAAATATATATTTTAAAATTTTAAAATATCAAAATTTGATAAATATTTTAAAATAGAGAGAGTACTTTATTTTTTTTAAACAAATGCTTATTTTAATCTACGACCAGGATATATTTTTTAGTTTATTAAATATTTATAAAGATATTTATAAATTATTTATTAATAAAAAATATAAAAATTAAATATAAATTATAATAATATATAAATAAAAAGTTGACTAAATGGACTAACACCATTTACTCATAGTTGCTGTATGCAGTATAACACAAAACACTTATTCACAAGTCATTCTTTTTATACTTCATGGAGAAATAAATTAGAGCAATCTTACATCTTAATTTTGGCTGTGAAAGAGGGAAAAGATTAAAAATTTAAAATTTAAAAATAGATATATATAATAGAGAAAACAAATTTTGTCCCATCATGAAAGATACAAAAATTTTCCCTTATCTAGACAATGGATATGATTCACCAACAAAACACGCGGCTAGATTCGCATGCTTTCATAATGTCGCTAAAGCAACTCATTATTGCTTCTACGTTGATGCCGTGGCCGTTTTAAAACATAAAAAATATTTTTTTAACTTCCCATTTTAACCTTTCACTAACTCTATTAATTAAAAAGCTCATTTACTTCCATACAGTAAAACTTACTTTGCCTCATGTTAGATGAATTTATTTTCCTTTTAACATATGTTTTTATTTTATTAATTAAATTTTCAATTTACTTATTTTTTATTCAGTTATTTTATACATATTGCAGTACATGTTTCATTTATAATTTAATATTACCATCGAAATTTAAAAAATAAATAATATTTATATAATTTATTCAAGTATATTTAAAAAACAAAATAAAAGAGTGATATTAGCATAAAACTCATATCCTTGGATGAAATAAAAGAGTAATATTAAAAAAAATATTTGTTTCTCAAATCCAATATTTCAAAAGTCTCATGTATAATAATATATGATTAAATGATTGTATAAATTTTTTTTTATAATAATAATATAACAAAATTAATATCTAATGTTAATATAGTTTATTCAAATATCTTATAAATAAAAATGAAATAACAGGATATAATATAAAAAATATAATATAAAATTCATGTCTATTTTAGTAACTACATAATCAAAAATGATTTTAATTAATATCACCCAAATAATATTTATTTTATTATAATTACTTTTGATGTAAAAATTTCTAAATATAAATCACATTAACATCAATTAACTTTTGATCAAAATCAATTTTATAAAATCAAGTTGGTGTAAATTCTCATCTACAGTTTCACTCCCACTTTATTAGTTTTTATTTAGTTTCACCAAAATGTCCTTCTTCTATTTTAATTGAAAGAATAATTAACATTAACTATTTATTATTTATCATAATGTTATCGAAAATTATTATTGTAAATTTAATTAAAAATTAATTTAATTATAAAAAATATTTAATATTTAATATTTACCTCATTTTCAATTTTTATATAGTCACCAGATATTATACATGTATTGATAATTAATTTATCTAACGTAACCTTTAAATTTATGAATTATTTTCTTTAAATTTTTCTTAATACAAGAGTTACCTAAACAATTTAGCATTGAATATTTTAGAAATAGAATAATAAGTAAAATTGAATAACAATGAAGATAAATTACTAAATCAAAATATACAACACGCATACTAGTATGTTATCATCTAGTGTTTTTATAATTTTGAAAAGTACTAAATAAACATATGATATGCTTGTCAATTCACATTTGTTAATTATAATTTTATTTAAAAAAATATTTATAAGTATGTAAATTATAATTTATATAATAGACAGTAAATAATTTAGTCTTTATTCAATGTGAATATTGATTAAATAAAAATTTTAACCTTTTAAAATTTCTTCTTATACAGGAAAGTAATTAATTTAACGCATTAAGCTACCTTAATTTTTAAGAACAGGAATAACAAATAAAAGAAAAAAATATAATAAAAATTAATTCAATAGTAATAAATCGTGGTATCATTGTTTATTTAATAAATTTTTTATTATCTAAATACTAGATATTATAAAATAAGGCGTGTAGTTGTACAACACGATTCATTAATACATCTGTATTATTATTGATTTTTATTTTATATTTTTTTAAAAACACTCACTGTTATATTATTTAAATAATTATTGCATTGAAAAATTAAAAATGATTAATGTTTAGATTGAAATAATTTCATTAAATAAATTAATTTTCAATACTTGTAATATTTAGTGACTGTATAAATATTTTAAAATAAATTAATAATAAATTTTTATAACATTATGATGAATAATAAAAACTAACAAAGTGGGTGTGATAATAAACAAAGAGGAGTGATAATAGCCATTCCCCAATCTACAAACTCTAATCTAAATATACACCAAATGAAACAGAAAGAATATATAATTAATGAAGAAATCTCATGCTTGGCCGAAAATAGTGGTACTTAGTTTTCAGGATTCTTATCATTTGCACTTTTTCCTTATACTTGAATTGGTGTGCATAGTGTGTTTGGTTAAGCATTTATAAAATTGATTCTTGATGATGTTGATTTTAGTAGAATTGATTTTAATTAAAAATAATTTTATAATAAAGTGATTTATCTTTGATACTTTTACTTAAAAAATAATTTTAACAAAATTAATGTTATTGAAATAGTGTCAAACGATTTTGTTTTCTTTTTTGCTTTTGAAGTAAAATCACTTTTGAGTGAGTGATCCAAAGCAAAACCAAACATCATCAAATAAAAGCAAAATCATTTCTATTCTTTCAAACCCCCGTTTGAGGTGTACTAACATTTTTCCAAACAAGCTACACTCAAACCTTCTAGTATCAGTGTAATAAGTCAGCATAAATATATTTGTTTATTAATAAAAATAAAATAAAATAAAATTAAAGCATGTGACGTAATTGGTTGGATCAACCCCTGTCCCCATCCTTATGTGAATTCCAGCCAAACTAAACGCACCAGCACCATACACAAGCAAAAACTTGCTGCAACACGATGCAACTTCTTCCTTCTCTTCTTGCAAGCCACATATAACGCAAAGAGTCCCAATCTGCTTCTTCACAAAAACAATCATGGTCAGATCTAGTGAAATGAATTCTTAATATTGGTGATAGTGAACCGTTCAACCGTGAATGATAAGCAGACCAAGGAGAAAATTCATTCAACCCTTGTCCAGCGTCAACTTTAAGATTGACTCCCTTCTACATAAGGTAGACTTTTTATTTATCTTTAACTAGTTATTTTTACAGGAATAATCTTTCATATACTGTTGACTAACAAACGCTCTTAGCAATTGTTTTATTAAAAATTTGAACCTTAATATTCTACTATAAGTCCATTCACTTATCATTGTTATTGGCCATAATGTAGTCTTTTAGGCTGAGAACAGATTGGCTGGGTTTGAATTAGGCTTCTTTTCTTCTTTTTTTTTGTTCACGTCAACCAAATTTTTTGGGTCATCTTTTGGGGAGGGACAAGGGTCTCTAACCCAGAAGTCACGCACACGCCTTCCAACTTCTCCTAGGTGGATGCTGCAGAGGCTAACAGCATGGCCACTCAAGCTACGCCTCACTTGCAACTGAATTTGTTCAAGCGGGGAAAACATGAAACCCAATTCAAAGAGGATCTACCACTTTAGTTTGTCTTCTCTACCACCACCCTTTGTTAAACTAAATAAAGAGGTCAGTCACTATAAGATTGAGCTAGTGACGAGGGATCTAAGAAGTTTATGGGTGGTTATAAGTTCAAATCTATGTGCCTCGATATAATCATAGTAGTAATTATTATTAGTATTATTATTGTTATTGTTGTTATCATTATTATTATTATTATTATTATTATTATTAGATCATTAGATGGGGATGCAAATAGGGAAACTAGCTTCGCAGGTGCTGGTGATATATATATATATATATTTGACGAGATACTCAAGGCTTTTGCACCTTTTCTTTTATTTAAGTGCAGATTCACATGAAAAAGCAGCGATCATATGGGTGAAAATTGGGCGTTAAGAACATAGCTACAATATTCAAGTGAATGTTGTAACTTGAACCCATACCATCATACGTACTGGATTTAAATCATGCAACTGATGCCCCATATCAAAATCTAAAACAGATCTGGACCAAGAGGACCACTAGCTTAGACCCAATCCAATTTCCTGCTAACCAACTCATTAAAAACACACAACTAAAGCAGATGGCACAAAGTTGTTTCTGGTTCCACAAATTAGCAACTCATGGTTTGACGGCAGGATACATAGTAAGCAAGGTGCTTGAATTGTTGAACATTGTTGCAACAATGGCAATGGAAACAAGACTAGAAAGGGAGAAAGTAGAGGAACAAGACAAGATAAACAGTTTGTATAAAATGTAATTCAAGTCCACTCAATAAATTTAAGAAGGATAACTATGAGCTTGTGTTATACATAACTTACTCAAAGCAAACCTTTTTGTATGGGACAGAGTCCAAGTGAAACCATAAAAAGTTCCGTCTCAATTAAGAATGGCTCTGGCCCATATATATAATGTCAGTTCCATACAATAGACCCCCATCATCCATTATTCTGTTGAGGACGCTTCATTTTGAGAAGATGGGAGAGGCCTGCTACAACATGTAAACGACTATGTGGGACACCCGTCTTTGCAAGGGCTCTTCCTTTCTTGTCAAGAAGCACAAAGCAAGGAACATACCTAACATCATAATTAAGAAGCTGCAATAGAAAGATTTAAATTTAAGTCCAGCAGGTAATGAACAGAATGTACTCTCCTCCTGAGGATAAACTAATAAATAGTAATGGCATATATTCAACAATTAATAAACAACATCATCATCTTCCAGGTGTTAGAATAGTAGAACTACAACTTTGTGGAAGGATGCAAAAAGAATATCAAGATGTTGAATCATATCCAAAGGAAACCCCAAGAAACTAGACATCAAGTTTCGACATAAATGCCCGAAATGGCATGCTAAATTAGTCAAAGAAGAAAACTTCTAATTGCATCCTAACTTTCCACTTCAATTATTTCTGGAAAGAACACTAATAAGGTTGATCTTAATAGACACAGTATTCCAATGTTTTCATCTGAGCAAAGGAGAATGGCCTCGTTTCTCTTAACTGCATTTAAAACAATTGACAATGTATTTGACTTTCAACTTAAAAAAATGTACTTCCTGTACCCGAAAAAAAAAAAATGATGATCCTTACCAGAACCATTACCTGTCAAGTTTCACATACAAAGATATAAATAATAAAGTCCCATCTGTGCATTAAACGACATATATGGGATATGGCAATGGACCTTGGAATGTAAGGTCATGAGCTTTTAGATTTAAGTGTGATCCTAGGGTGGATCTCTGGATCTCTCATCTCTCTGATAAACAGCATCAGGACTATGTTTGGATTAAACACGAGCACGACCCATTTGTCAATTTTCAATTGTAAATGCCGACAATTGAAATGACCAAGGTATGATTTGACAGTTGCAAAGTAGGTTAAACACGGAAGCAGCATGCTGTAAACAATCCAAGGCAAGATGCCAGGTTAAGGCCCATTTAAGCAGCAGCTGGAGTAAGAATAAGTGGATAGTTTGCTTGCAAAGGTAATTCTAAAAGTATGAATAAAAATAAAAATAACAAAGAAAATAGGTTGAATAGTATTCACATGGGAGAGTAAAGGTTGCAATACCTCTTGAAAGAGGAGAAGCATTGTATTGGCAATTGCATTTAAAAATAATGAGAAACAGTTCCACGTCTTAAAGAGGAGGAGAAAAAAGAAGGTATGGTGCAGAAGACAGACTCAGAACCTAATGGCTCAGTTGGGTTTGTCGAACTGTGGTTCATCATACTTACTCTTGGAGATAACACAATAATTATTAACCTTTGCTTAGCCCCCTTGTCACAATTGACTCTTTTCTCATGACCAAGCTTTTATATTTAATTTTATACACTTAAGTTGAATAAAGAAAGTACTGATAGTTTTTATGGACATCAAAACCCAGCAACAATCTACATGCTAATAACGTAGGATACCAAGACAAAAACCTTGATAATATAGAGATAAGTATGCCCAATTTCCCCAACAGAAACAAACGACATTAGATATATACAGCCTCATATCTCTTAACTGCTCATGCTACTCTAACATGGCTGCTTGGGCATTGTCAACGCCAATATAGCACAGTTACATTATTAGTTTTATTTTATCTTTAATTTGTCTTCCAGTTCCTTTGTATGGCAATTAATCTGGACAGCTGTGATTAGATCTGTTCCAATAGATAGAATTTGTTCTTAATTAGGGTGTCAATATTCACAACAAGGTTTAGTTGCTGCAAGTGAGGAGAGTTCAATTTTTCCTCTAGTTTGTTAGGTTTTTGTATAATTTTCTCAGTTCCTAGCCAGAAAACCAGCCTTCTTTTGGCTTTTTCACAGATCTCCTTGTCCATCCTTTTCTCTCTATATCTCTATATCGGATTTTTGATTCATTGGCAGATGCACACACACACTGCCACTTTTAACTTATCACTGGAAAACAGCAACCAAGAAGCAACATAGCATGTCCATTCTTAAATCCAGTGCCATGTTTCCAGATACCAAAAGACTGAAAAACGAACAAAAGCTAAAATCAAACACGGGTAGCTAAAGAACGTCCACTTTCAAATCCAATAGCCAATTTTCAGATTTTCCCATTCATAAACTGTCCCATGATGTTTATATCTCGTATTAATTTCACCCATAAATCATCAACTAAATGTGTAGTGTAATAGAGCACATATTTCCCATTTGCACTAGGCGCTAACTATTCATTTACCTTTTCACCAACATGCAGTGAGTGTTAGCATAAGCAATCAACTAAATCCAAACACTGAGCCATCATTTAATATTAACAGTTAGCAATTAAACTGTATCATCATCATCATTATTCATCACCATTCACCAATTGGAAAACTGTGCAGAAAGCAAAGATTACCTCTGGCAGCCATTTCTCGTTCTCGGCATCGGCCATGACGATGTTAAGCCATTCAGAGTTCCTGGCTTCGATTTCCGACACGAAATTGAGCATGGAACTGCATAGCCTGCACTTTGGCGAGTAGAACTCGACCACCGTGGCCTCCTTCCCGCTCGCCAGAGCCGCCGCGAACGCTCTCTGCTGCGCCTCCGCCTGCTCCTCCGCTTCACCGCCCGGCGATTTCCTCTTCCTCAATTGCGACGAAGAAACAGTTGAAGAAGGTTTCGGAAGTGAGGTGGTGACGAAATTGAGAGCGAGGGAGCTAAGGTTTCGGAGAGAGTTTAAGAGCCATGGACCCTCGAAGTTGCAGGCGTTGGGATTTTTGGGACTGTGGTGGTTTGTGTTTGAAATTGAATCGTCCTGCCATGGCCATTTTAGGCAGAAAACAGGTTGCTTTGGATTGGGAACGAAACCCATTTCATCCTCAGCAGAAGAAGCATAAGGGGACAACTTAGAAGGAAGCGCTGCATTGCAAGAATACAACTATTAGCTAATGTTTCCTTCAAGCTTATGGGCCAGCTCAGCCCATTAGGCATTAGCCCATGTGGGCTCTGGCCTCGGAATGCGCACAGGGTGGGCCGAAGTAAATTTGGGAAGGCGTTCTTTGGAATCTTCTCCTCATCCAAATAAGTAGATTGTTCTGACCCAAAAAAAAAAATATGTAGATTGTTGTTGACCCCCGCAAAAAAAAAAACGTAGATACTGTTTTTTTTTTTTTTTGGATTTCCGAAAATATCCCTTTATTCATCTGCCCAGAGACTAATCTTTTAGGATATAATTAGATACTTAAATGAGGATCTCTCTCAATAATTTTTTTTCTATATACATAAATCTCATGACCACATATTTAACATGTTGTTTATAATGAAAAAATGAGATAGAATTGAGATAGAATTAAATTCAATTCTATCATTAATTAAATTCAATTGTATTATAATTTGAATTGTTATGTTTGGAATAAACTAATAAATTACAGAATTAAATTCAATTACATAATTTGAAATGTATATAAAAATAAATTGAATTCTTTATCTTAATTATTTTACATTTCATTAGATATTAGAGAAAAGAGAAAAAAAGAAGATATTAAAGAGAATTAAGAGTATTTTTGGTATATCAATTTTTAACATTAAATCCATCAAGTGAGAAATCAAATTAGTTGCTTCTAAACTAGGAAATTAAATTTAATTTCTGGAATGAATTCAATTCCAAAACTTTTCAAACAACCCATTTAAGCCTACCTTGTTCGTAAATAAGTAGATAGTTGTTTCATAATTGACACGGTACAAAATGAAATATGCACATTGTTTTCTCGTTTAATCCTCATCTATATGTTTTTCTTTATACTATTTTTGTTTTAGAAATCTCAGGCCATGAGGGTGACCATTAATCATGCAATAGATTCGAACTTTTGATATTATAAATAAAATTTGCTTGTCGTCGTAGTCTATTTACACGGCAGCCAACCACATCTGTATATAATATTATCTTTGAATATTCGCACATCGATCGTTCCTTTCTTCTAGTAACCACAATTCCTTACGTATCTATTTTTTTAAACAATTTCGGTAGTTAAGACTCATCCTTTTCCTTTTCCGTTTTCACCAAAGAGTATCAATTATACAGAGTACTAAAGAAACAAAGCTGGACTGCAAGCAAACGAACTGGCTTTTTATGACAAAAAGGGTTTGCAACCAAACTTTTGTCTAAATGAAGAATAGCTAGCAAACTTGAAGAGAACACTTTCTATTTCTGGTAGAAAACTTGAAGAACACTGAATACATAAAATAAAAGAAAAGCATAGCTTGTTATAGACATTTCCATGATTCACTGGCAACTTATAGTGAACAAAATGTAATTGATAAAGGGAAAAAAGTAGAAGCTTCAAACATTTCTTTTTAAGTCTTTAACGCACATATCTCACTATCTGTGGAACAAGAACAACGGTATCTTCTCTTTCTTGATCCTTCTATGTTTCATACTTTGAAATGTTACAAAATTACAATGACTCTTCTTATAATAAATTATCCCAAAACCCATGGTCTACGTAGTTTTCTAACCAATGAACATGCACCAACATAGTAAGTTTCTTTCTTTTATTTTTTCTGGAGAAAAATAATCTCTCTTGGAATGTACACATTTTAACCAGCCCTGGGTTTCAATTTTTACTTAATTCCAGGCTACAAATTAATTTCTTACTTTATTCTCTAGCTAATTTACAAATTGATAATAATTATTTTAAACTTTACCAGAATATTTTTAATCCCTATGAATGTGAATACCTTTCTGTAAGATATGATCAAGTCGTCTTTACAGTGCAGTCCTCAAGGCTTTTTCACCTTTTAAATATATATATATATATATATATATATATATATATATTATCTTTTAAAATATCCTTTTTTTAGGATTATAGAAAAATCGATTCAAACTGGATCGATTTTATTATTGGGCAAATTTAAGACTGAGGAGAGAGAAAAATATGAAAATCGATACAAGTTGGATCGAATTTAACACTAAAGCTGAAAGTTGCATTTGCGAGCTTCTTCATCTGAGAGCGAAACATGAGTCAAATTGCATGGTGACTAGCTGAAAAGGCATATGCTTAATATTTTCTACAACCCAGGCATAGTTGTGAGCTGAAAATATTTTGAATAAAAGACTGGTTGAACTAAGTATGAATCACATCAGTAAGTTTATTATATAAATAAAGTACTTATAAGAATAATAATAAAATAAAAGATAAACTAGCTAATAGATAATAAAAAGATAAAGATAAATCTATAACTAAGGATAAGATAAAACAAACTGAATCTAAATCCTAGCTAACATGGGGTATTATCCTTGCTTTATCACCCCTCTTCAAACTAGACATTGCCACGCAAAGGCCATATTTGATTAATGACAGCAGCGGAAGTGAGTGTTAAACTTGGATCTTCGTGGAGGTAAATAAGTTGATTTTGATTGGAAAATATTTTGCCAACAGAAACAAGATCATCCTAGATGGTCTCAAAACACTAAATGCAGATAATAAGAGCATATTGGAGTATCAACCAAACATTTTGAAAAATTCTAACATCAATAGCCAAATAGTGAGGAATCTTCAATAAAACGATTACTTGTGATCCATACTCAATCAAGATTATGGATGATGCGCCGGTGGCAAGAGCCAATGACAAGATGATCAAATCTCATGTCTTGTTACATACATGCCCGAGGGTAGGGATCATTGAGAGGGGCGTTGAAGTTTCTTTAATAAAGCCACTAAGGTTGAGGGATATTGGAGTTTCTCCATTAAAAAAATATCAATTGCTCTAGTATTAGATTTGGCATTAACCATGAAAAGACTTTAATACCATGAAGACATTTTGAATAAAAGGATGGCTGAACTCAAGTATGAGCCACACCAATAAGTTTATTATATAGATAAAGCAGTTATAAAAATAACAATAAAATATGAGATAAATAAATAGATAACAAAAAAATAAAAATAAACCTATAATTAAGAATAAAATAGAACAAACTAAATCAAAATCTTACCAAACTAAAAATCTAAATCTTAACTAACATGGAGTGTTATCCTTACTTTATTATAGCCTCCAATCTGTGTGACCCTTGACTTGCAACTTCTTCTTTATTCCTACATTATGTTATGATTCTTTTTTTACTGTTCACTTTGCTTAGTTTCCAAGTATACTCAGAAAATTATTTTATATTATTGTATTATTAAATATACTTGACTTTTATGATAATTAATTAAAATTATACGTATAATAATATAATTAATTAATAATGTAAGTAACTTATTACAGCCTACAAAATTAAACTTTAACGTATAAACGTAATAAAGGACATGTGTGACTGTTAATTGTTTAGTTCATTTTGCAAGAATCAATAAATTTTAACTACTGTATAAGTTCAGATATGTAATCATAAATAGACATCTTGAAGTAGATAGCTTATCTCCTTGGTAATTATAAGAATTAAGCACAGTACAATCGCCCGTGAGACAAAAATCCAGTTGGAAGCAAAAAGTAAAAAGCAGTAGTAGCCTTCTTTTGTCCCTTTCCTTCAAAAGAAATAGTCCCTCCAATCACACGCCATGGATAACTCAGTTACACGCTCGAATGCCTTTATAGGGTTAAATTCTTAGACCAAATTTAATATTATTCACTATTATAAATTCAATTCATTTAGATCGATTTTCATATTTTTCTTAATCTCTTATTTTAGAAAATAATTTTAAAAAAGCATATATAGATAAATAATATGTATATTTTAAAAGGCCAAAAAGCCCAATCCTCAAGGTTTAAACTTTTGTCATATCTAAAAGTGTAATTCGATAATGAGTGCTGCAGACTCCATCGAACTTCTCGTGAATAATTGATAAAATTTAATATTCCATATACATAATAACGAGGATTTCATTTACAGGAAAAAAAATAATTTTAATATATTATTAATATAAAATATTTTTATACAATCATTTAATCACGTATAGTGATTACATTAAAATTATTTGACTCTCACCATAATTATCACAAAAGTCACATAAAAGATAAAGTATCATTAGTTGATAGTATAAAATACTTTACATTAACAGTAAATCAAAATTAATCTCATAATAAAATCTTATATTTTTTTATGAAATAATAAAATCTTATATTATTAATAGCTTATATATTCAATTTATTGCTTTCAGAAAAGAACTTAATTATGATATAATGTGAGTATAAAAATATTTTATATAGATATCTAATAATATATTACTATATTAATAAAAATATTTAACTTTTACACCCATTATCTAAAAAATCTTATATATATATATATATATAACACTTATAATTGAATAATAATATTTTACACTGACAATATCATAAAATTAATCTCCAAAGAATCATATGATCAAATTCAATGGGATAATTACATAATACGATGAAAGTATGATCGTAATAGTAACTTTCTATAATAATAATAGAAAAATAGTATTTTTAAAATTTTGAATAAAATGTTTTTTTACAAAAAAATAAATAAATGGTAAAATTTACTAAATCATAAATGTAATCTGTTTGTTTTACATTCAAATCACGGAAAAAATGGGAAATTATGCTTCCTAATACACTTTTTTCTCACAGCAACAATTTTGTTATTTAATTTCTTCTCAATATAATTTTGGGTCATCCCACTAGTAAAACAAACAGCTCTAAGTGTATCACTTAGTTTTAGATATCTAAAATAAAAGGCTGCATGTACTCATTTTTTATAGTAGATAGAAATATACCTAAAATAAGAAGAATTTTGCATGTATTTTTATCTTATACTTGAATCTCTTATATCGCGAATATTTAACATTATAAAACGCTTAAAAAATTCAACAAGAAGGTCGGTATGATATTATTGCCTTGAACGTTTGATAGTAGACTGAAAGATATGCCATGTACCAAATAAAGAGAAAGACACACAATATTCTATTTTCTTCTTTTTGCCAATGAACATATCACTATCTTTCTCAAAAGCAAAAGTTTGGCGACATTCAGATCGCATACACAGAAAAAGAGATGAGATCAGTGAAATTCCAATAAAATGCCAACTGTATCCTTAGTCTTCTGCTTTCACTTACCTCATGAACCCATAGGGGTATATTGTGAACACCATATCAGAGCAGCAGCATGTTTCACACCGTGCATGCAAGGGGCCGCTGGCCACTACATTAGAAGCTACTTTATGTATTATTCTCTTTTGAACTGTGTTGGTCTCTCTCTCTCTCTCAAGCTTTCTGATGAGTCTCTCCACGATAAAATATACTATGCTTAAAGCTTTCTGATGAGTCTCCCCACGATAAAATATACTATGCTAAGTTTAAGCTCTGAGGCACTGAAAGCCTATAAATAGGTTAAACACCATCAACATATCACAAGGCAAAGCACAATATTTGCTTTGAAATACAAACCTAAGAGGATACTATATTCTCAGAGTGAATCACCATGGCATTGTCCAACGCAGCTTCAAGTGCCACTATGATCACACAAGGCAGCACTAGTTTGATCCAACAGACTAGTGCTACTAATCTGATTCAACAGAAAGCCCATCTTCCCAACCCTTTTGATCTCACTGACTCTCAGATCCTGGACAGGGTTTACCTCACCCATGTCAATGATGATGAAATCTGCGATACCAAGATCCTGTTCGATCTTGTGTCCAATGTTATACTTCAGGTAATTCACATTCAGTCTACCACCTTGTGAAATTTTTATAATATGGTCAAATTTCTACCTTTTCATCCCACGTAAAAAAATAATAATAATAAAAAAAAGATCTACAATGTCATTGCAGTACCATCGTCTCATCGCAACATTCAGAAAATAAATAGCACAAACTAACTTCTTTTATTGTTCTACAGAGTTATTCACAAATTCCCGTAGTCAGCTTCAAACCAGAATTCCCTACACTGAAGCTGATTTCTTGTCAGGTAATTCTTTTATGTAATATATATATTGCATGATAGTTATACTGTCACAAGAAAATTCAAGTATAATTAATTATGTCTCGCTAATATGACATAGATGATAGCCACACGTAATGCTCCCCACTGCGCACACCAAACAACGCTGTGGATTCTCCAACACCTGAGGTGCTATTCCTGGGACGCAAAAGCGCTGATAACTCTGGCTGCTTTCTCTTTGGAATATGGGAACTTTATGCACCTTTATCGGGTCCCAACAACCGACATGCTTGGAAGCTCATTGAAACAGCTGAACCAAGTGCAGGACAGGAAGGTGTCTAATGACATCACCGAGTTGGTGTCTTTCATAGTGCAAGCGTTTCAGCACATCAAAGAGTGGGCAACATGGTCTGCTGAAGGCTATGACCCTGACGACGTGCCTTCCTTGACTGAAGCCTTGCAACAGATCCCTGTTGTTGTCTACTGGACAATTGCCTCCATTGTTGCTTCTACTGGCAACCTCATCGGTGTATCGTAAGTTGTTATTAGATTTAATTTTGATATATTATTAGTGTAAAAAGATTTAACTAGAACTGTTATTGAATTATATATTGTAACATAATTAATAATAATTGACTCTTACAGTAAATATTCCAGGAGTTACGTATATGGTAATATATGATTTGTGACAATTTAAAATTGTCGACATCAAAACTCTTATAATATATACTAATATATCAAGTGAAATGAGTTTTAGAATAAACTTCAAAAAGAATGCCACTAGCCTTGGAATTATGGGTTACAAAATGCAAATGTCACATTATATAACTGAAATTGTGATTCTTTTTTCAGGGACTATATCTTATCAGATTTTAGAGCGAGACTTACTATTGTTGTTTCCAAGTTGGCAGAGCATCTAATAAGTTGCAAGCTGGAAATAGGTTAATATATTAATTAATTGCTTCATTCTCACCGTTTTCATTCAATCCGTTGGATGGAACTGAAGATGCTAACGAGGGCTTATCTCCATTTGTTGCAGGTTACATTGATGATTACTTGAAGCGTAGAAGAATCTTTGAGAAGCCTAAAGATATTGTAGATTGTTTGAAGGCTTTGATCTACCGAAATGAAATTCAGCGTCCCCAAATATATGAAGGCGCAGTCCAAATTAAAACGGTTAGTTTTGCTCAATGTATTAACCATATATCTTCAAATTAGAGCGAGTTCAATTAATGATTATTTATTTATTTTTTATTTGTGTCCTAATAGGGTCTTGAACTCTTCAAGCAGAAGCATGTGTTACTCTTCATTTCAAGCTTGGACAGCATTGCAGATGAGATACTGCTATTAAATTCTATCCATGATAGGTTGCAGGAAAGTCCAAAAGAACTGAAAGGCTTTAAGAAAGACGATTTTAAGATTTTGTGGGTCCCAGTTGTGGAAGTGTGGGACGAAGTCCGTAAGGAACAACTAAGGAGTTGGAGGAATAGCATCAAATGGTATGCAATTGAGTTCTTTTTTGAGTTACCAGGTCTGAGGATAATAAGAGATCCTGAAGGATTGAATTATGTGGGTAAGCCTATTATCCCAGTGTTCAATCCTCAAGGTAACTTGACAAATGAAGATGCAATGGATTTGATCTTTCAATGGGGGATCGATGCATTTCCTTTTAGGAAAAGTGATGGTATTGATCTTACCTTAAAATGGAAATGGCTTTGGGATGTGATAAGAAAAGTAGCACCTGGGCTTCAGGTAATTGACTACATATATATATATATATATATATATAATGAGAAATGCTATATGATTAGAGTTTTTGTTAGTTTATACAAATAATATGATATGTTTATTGATTCCTAAATCGATGGCTAAATCATATTATTTCATTCTATTCAACCTTCTTTTGGTCAAGAAATTTAATAATTTTCTTTTCCAGTTATATGTAGTATTTTTCTTGTATAATCGACTCACATTTTAAATTTCTTTGTTATCTAGTTATATTTTGTTACCTACTAAATTGTAGTGATCCATGTGTATGAAATCATCTATTTTTACCATGTGATTTCAGGTCCAGGGGGACAGATACATCTTCATCTATGGCGGTACCAACTCTAAGTGGATCCAAGACTTCACACTTGAACTGGAAAGGGTCAAGAGGCATGAGAATATCAAGCGTGCTGATGTCATAATAGAGCACCATCAGTTGGGGAAGGATGACCCGAACAGTGTTCCTAGCTTCTGGATTGGCATAGAAAGGAAGAGACAGAACAAGAGGCACCAAGAGGCCGTGGACTGTGAGATTCAGGGCATTGCCAAGAGCTTGTTCTGCCTTAAAAGGGATCCACAAGGATGGGCCATTCTCACCAAAGGGTCTAACATCAAGCTTCTTGGTCATGGCGAGCCTATGTATCAAACTCTGGCTGAGTTCCAAAACTGGAAGGAGAAAGTGCTTGAGAAAGAAGGCTTTGACATTGCCTTCAAGGAATACTATGATGTTAAGGTCAAGGAGATATCTGCTCGTCAACCATGCTCATATATCAATGTTGATAACTACACCTCAAGTGTTATAGCAACCATTACTTGCCCAAATCCCACTTGTGGCCGTGTGATGGAGGTCACATCCGTTAATTACAAGTGCTGCCACCGTGATGAGGCTAACGGTTACTGATTCAAGTGAAGGAGAAGAAGTATCTGCCTGCATTAATTTGCTCTTGTTGAACTTTGAATCTTTTTTGCTTGTTTTGTTACTATATATGTTTGTGTCAGTCAAAACAAATGCATCTTTTGATGTGGCCATTTGGTTTGTTGGTTTGCCTCTGAATGGGTAGAAACTAAATAATGGCTATCTTTGTGTTACTCAATTTCCTGGTTCAATAAAATTATGGTTATGAATGCGCAAAGTTGAACAACTCCCTCTCTATTTTGTTCCTCGATGCTTTTGCACCATTCGCTTCTCTATTCAATTTGGTGGTGGATTAGATCCAACCATCCAATACTTGATTTGCACTTAGTAGTGTTGTGATCTTTTGTTAAGTTTACGTTCTTAAAACTCAGCCTATCTACGCTTAAGGAATAAATAAGAGAATATGGCATGTTAGAGTTTGGCTTCAATTTATACTGAGAATCTTCTCCTGCTCTCCTTCTACTTATTCAATGTGGGACTAATATAAAATGATAAGTTTTAACTATTCTATAATTATTTGGTGTGGGACTTATACATGTAAAAAAAGGAGTTATATCATTTATATATCAAATTAATATTATATAACACATTTTATACATATATATAAATTGTATATATTTATCTCATTTCAATACATCTATATTTAATACATCTATATTTCAATACTCACTATATATATGACTTCAGTTAAACATCAAAACTTTGAAATTCTTACCTCCTCATAAAACATTGAATAAAGCACAGTGTGATAAATCTGCAAAGCAACGAATATGTTCTATTACTTCGTCACAAGCATATCTTTTCTTTTTTTCTTTTTTTTTTTTAAAGAAAAAAAAAGCTTATTCAATTGGTATACGATAAGACCAAATAACAGTCTGATAATCAAAAGTCATAGTAAATCCCATTGCTACTTGGACTAAAAAAGCAAGTGTAATTTCTCCTAAATAATAAAAATATGTTCACATGAGGAGGAATGTATCAAAATTTTGATAATACCTTGACTAAGCATGTATAGCTCCATCGTTTGATTAGTATCCATACCATTCAACCGTGCCAAGTATAATATAGTTAAAGAAACATAGTATAATGGCAAATTAACGTCTGATATGCCCGTTAAGTAATACCTTGAAACTTCATCACTGTTCAATAAGTCGTGTAATGTCGTATACTTGAGTTCGGTATCCTATTACTATTGATGCAAGCAAGATCCTTCAGTACGGACGGCCGGTTCGGTTATAGCATCATCATATATATTTCTTATCGTTGCATGCTCCCTATTGATAGTACATTCCATATGCTCAATTGCTCATTATATCAATATAGGTATTGATCCCTATCAGTGTGAATACCTTTCTGTACGATATGATCAAGTCTTCTTTATGAGTAGTCCTCAAGGTGCCAAAGATGCGATTTGTTTATGACAGCTGCAGTCTGCATCGAACTTCTAGTAAATAATTGATAAAGTTTAATATTTTAATATATGCAATAACTAGGGATTAATTTAATGAAAAAAATTAATTTTAATATATTATTGGTATAAAATATTTTTATAGAGTCATCTAATTATTATGACATTAAAACTGTTTGACTCTTATCATAATTATCTCAAAGATTATTTAAAAGATAAGATATGATTAGTTGGTAATGTAAAATATATTACAATAGCAGCAATATTTTAAAATTAATCTCACAATAAAATTTTATATTATTAATAGATTAGATATTCAATTTCTTGCTTTCAAAGAATCATATAATCACATATAATGGAATATAATTAGATAATATGATGAAAGTACGATGATAGGAATAACTTTCAATAATAATAATAATAATAATAATAATAATATATTTACTAATGTGAGGTTAGTTAAATTGGCTAAGTATATCGACTCCTTTAATCAAGTGTTTCAAGTTCAAGCCCAAAATCTTTAATGAAAGACCAAAAAACCCCTTTGGGACTTATACAAATCGAGCCGAATTAGTTGGATTTTTGATAATTGAATTTGATGAATTAGAATTTTTTTTTAAATTTAGAATAAAATACTTTGTTACAAAAAATAAATTGTAAAAATTACTAGAGCACATATATAAATCAAACAATTGTGTTATGTACTTCTAGAATTGGCTTTGATATCACTTGTTAGACGGGAAGCCCAAAATTTAAGAAGATCTAAACTAATGGGCCAAGTAAGAATCCATAATAGCGGGCCGAATACTATATCTTGACAAAAAACCTTAAAGCAATAAATATATAGATTCTTCATATTATATACTTTTTACTTAGTTCATTCTTAACCGATGTGTGACTTTACCACTCACATTTGAAATTCCAACAATACTTCATTGCCTCCAATATATCAAAAAAAAAAAAAATATATCTAAAATACAATGTTGCATACACTCTTTTCTGATAGTAGATAGTAAGATATCTAACATATAAGAAGAATTTTGCTTGATTAAGTATCTTATGCTTGAATCTCTTGTATCGTGAATGTTTAAAATTATAAAACGTTTATAAAAAACACCATGAAGGTCTGAGTGATATTCTTGCCTTAACATTTGATAGTAGATAAAAAGGGACACCATGTACCAAACAAAGAAAAAGAGATACAATATTCTATTTTCTTCTTTTTGCCGGTGACATATCAATATCTTTCTCAAAAGCAACAGTTTGGCGATATTCGTATCGCATACACAGAAAAAGAAAATGAGATCAATGAAAATTCCAATAAAATGCCAACTGTATCCTTAGTCTTCTGCTCTCGCTTGCCTCATGAACCCATAGGGGTATATTGTGAACACCATGTTAGAGCAGCAGCGTGTTTCACACCATGCATGCAAGGGACCACTGGCCGCTACATTAGAAGCTACTTTATGTATTATTCTCTTTTAAACTGTGTTAGTCTCTATCTTTCTTTCTTTATCTCCCTCTCTCCCTCTCTTTCTTTCTCTCTCTCTCTCTCTCTATGATGAGTCTCTCCATGCTAAAATATACTATGCTAAGTTTAAGCTCTCAGGCACTAAAAGCCTATAAATAGGTTGAATACCATCAACAAATCACAAGGCAAGGCACCATTTCCTTTCAAATACAAACCTGAGAGGATACTATATTCTCAGAGTGAATCAACATGGCATTGTCCAACGCAGCTTCAGGAGCGACTATGATCACACAGGGTAGCACTAGTTTGATCCAACAGACTAGTGCTACTAATATGATCCAACAGAAAGCTCATCTTCCCAACCCTTTTGATCTCACTGACTCTCAGATCCTGGACAGGGTTTACCTCACCCATGTCAATGATGATGAAATCTGCGATACCAAGATCCTGTTCGATCTTGTGTCCAATGTTATACTTCAGGTAATTCACATTTATTCTTCCACCATGTGAATTTTGTTTAAATAATATGGTCAAATTTCTTCCTTGTCATTCCACGTAAAAATAGAATCTACATTGTCATTGCAGTACCATCGTCTACAATTGACTAAATATCAAATTTTTTGCTTCAAGATATACATGAGATTACATCAATTTTTCATGTTACCTTTATATTTAATTAAATTAAATTTGCCCTTTAAGTAAAACTAAAGATTAAACTAGTAATTTGGTCTTTTAAAGATACACGTAATATTAATCTAATTTTAAAAGATTCTTTACATTAGTTTAACTTTCGAAAAATATATATGATATCACTTTATCTAAAAGATACATATGATATCTATTTAATTTCTCTTTTTTTATAAATTAATAAATTTATTAGATGTTAAGTACATCTTTTAAGAACCAATCAAAATGGTATCATATACATCTTTATAATAATAAAATAAATAAACTTATACTTTAACGTATTTCCTATCTATCCTTATTTCTCAAATATGAAATGTAAACTAATCTATCATATATATGGCGAGAAAATAGCGACATTCTAGCACAAACTAACCTTTTCTTTTTCAAATTGTTCTACAGAGTTATTCACAAATTCCAGTAGTCAGTTTCAAACCAGAATTCCCCACACTGAAGCTGATTTCTTGTCAGGTAAATGAATTTTATATATGTGTACATGTTGCAATTGCATGATCTATATATCTGAGTTTAATTATATTGTTGGAAGAATATTCAAGCAAAATTATGTGTAATGGTGACACAGATGATAGCTACACGAAGTGCTCCGCACTGCGCACACCAAACAACGCTGTGGATTCTCCAACACCTGAGGTGCTATTCCTGGGACGCAAAAGCGCTGATAACTCTGGCTGCTTTCTCTTTGGAATATGGGAACTTTATGCACCTTTTTAGGGTCCCAACCACCGACATGCTTGGAAGCTCATTGAAACAGCTGAACCAAGTGCAAGACAGGAAGGTGTCTAATGACATCACCGAGTTGGTGTCTTTCATAGTGCAAGCGTTTCAGCACATCAAAGAGTGGGCAACTTGGTCTGCTGAAGGCTATGACCCTGACGATGTGCCTTCCTTGACTGAAGCCTTGCAACAGATCCCTGTTGTCGTCTACTGGACAATTGCCTCCATTGTTGCTTCTACCGGCAACCTCGTCGGTGTATCGTAAGTTCAGATTAGATTTAATTTTAATATGCTAGCAGTATAAAAAAATTTAATTAGAAACTATTATTGAACTATATACTATAACATAATTAATTGTAGTTGACTCTTACAATAAATATTTCAGAAATTATATATATGACAATATACGATTTGTTGACGTGTAAAATTATCAACATTAAAACTCTTATAATTAATATTAATATATTATGTGAAATGGGTTTTAGAATAAACTTCAAAAAGAATGCCATTAGCCTTGGGATTATGGGTTACAAAATGTAACTGTCAAATATATAACTAACATAGTGATTTTTTTTTTTTCAGGGACTATATCTTATCAGATTTTAGAGGGCGGCTTACTATTGTTGTTTCGAAGTTCGCAGAGCATCTAATAAGTTGCAACCTCGAAATAGGTTAATATAATAATTAATTCCTTCATTCACACCATTTTCCTTCAATCCATTGGAGGGAATCGAAGATGCTCACGAGGGCTTATCTCCATTTGTTGTAGGTTACATTGATGATTATTTGAAGCGTAGAAGAGTCTTTGAGAAGCCTAAAGATATCGTCGATCGTTTGAAGGCTTTGATCTACCGAAATGAAAGCCAGGGTCCCCAAATATATGAAGGCATTATCCAAATTAAAATGGTTAGTTTTGCTTAATGCATTAACTATATATACATTTTCACATTAGAGCGATCGAGTTCAATATGATTGTGGTTTTTTAATTGGTTTTTATGTCCTAATAGGGTCTCGAAGTCTTTAAGCAGAAACATGTGTTACTCTTCATTTCGAGTTTGGACCACATTGGAGATGAGATTCTGCTTTTGAATTCCATCCATGATAGGTTGCAAGAAAGTCCAAAAGAATTGAAAGGTTTCAAGAAAGATGATTTCAAAATCCTGTGGGTCCCAATTGTGGATGTGTGGGACGAAGTGCGTAAGGAACAATTCAGGAGTTGGAGGAATAGCATCAAATGGTATGCAGTGGAATACTTTTTTGAGTTACCGGGCCTCAGGATAATAAGAGATCTTGAAGGATTGAATTATGTGGGTAAGCCTATTATCACAGTGTTCAATCCTCAAGGTATCATAACAAATGAAGATGCAATGGACTTGATCTTTCAATGGGGGATCGATGCATTTCCTTTTAGGAAAAGTGATGGTATTGATCTTACCCTAAAATGGAAGTGGCTTTGGGATGTGATAAGAAAAGTAGCTCCTACACTTCAGGTAATTGACCTCATATTTTGTGTGTATATATGTATAATGACTAATGAGAAATGCTATATATTCAGAGTTTTTATGAGTTTATTCAATTAATATTATATGTCATTACCAAAAAAAAAAAAAAATTAATATTATATGTTTATTGATTTCTGAATTAGTAATCGAGTCATATTATTTAATTCCATTCAGTAATCAATGCACATTTCGACTTTGTTTGTTTTCTAATTATAGTTTATTAATACTAAATTATAGTGTTCCATGTGTATGAAATCATCTATTTTTACCATGTGAGTTCAGGTCAAGGGGGACCGATACATCTTCATCTATGGTGGTACCAACACTAAGTGGATCCAAGACTTCACATTTGAACTGGAAAAAGTCAAGAGGCATGAGAATATCAAGCGTGCTGATGTCATAATAGAGCACCATCAGTTGGGGAAGGATGACCCCAACAGTGTTCCTAGCTTCTGGATTGGCATAGAAAGGAAGAGGCAGAACAAGAGGCACCAAGAGGCCGTGGACTGTGAGATTCAAGGCATTGCCAAGAGCTTGTTCTGCCTCAAAAGGGATCCACAAGGATGGGCCATTCTCACCAAAGGGTTCAATATCAAGCTCCTTGGTCATGGCGAGCCTGTTTATCAAACTCTGGCCGAGTTCCAAAACTGGAAGGAGAAAGTGCTTGAGAAAGAAGGCTTTGACGTTGCCTTCAAGGAATACTATGATGTTAAGGTCAAGGAGATATCTGCTCGTCAACCATGCTCATATATCAATGTTGATAACTGCACCTCAAGTGTTATAGCAACCATCACGTGCCCAAATCCCACTTGTGGCCGTGTGATGGAGGTCACGTCTGTTAATTACAAGTGCTGCCACCGTGATGAGGCAAACGTTTGCTGATTCAAGTGGAAGAGAAGAAGTACCTGCCTGGGTTGATTTGCTTTCGTTGAACTTTGAATCTTTGTTTTGTTTAGTTACTATATATATATATATGTGTGTGTCCAAACAAATGCATCTTTTGATATGGCCACTTGGTTTCCCCTTGAATGGGTAGAAACTAAATAATGGCTATCTTTCTGTTGCTGAATTTCTTGATTCAATAAAATTTTGCGTGCGCAGAAGTTGAACAACTGCCTCTCTATTTTGTTCCTCGATGCTTTTGCAGCGTTCGCTTCGCTATTAAATTTGGTAGTGTATTAGATCCAATCGTCCAATACTTGACTTGCACTTGCACTTAGTAGTTTTGTGATATGGTGTTAAATGTATACTCTTAGAACTCAGCTTTTATAGTTTTACCTATTCTATTAATTATTTGATGTGGGACTAACATATGTTAAAAAAAAAAGGAATTATATCATTTGTATATCAAATGAATATTATATAATGAGAAATGATATTTGTAAGCCATACTTGACACATACCCGAAAAATGAAGAAGAGAAAGCCCCATTTCATGTGAGAGTCCATGGAGTACATGTTTTTTGTGAAAATGCACACAACACCCCTCTTGTATAACATATCTTATTCGAGAGAGAATGGTTAATTATGAGAATAAGACGAGTAAATCATGATCATTAAATTTTATATAAATAATTAAGATTAAAGTATAAAATCCTGTAATTTTTTTAATTGATTATGTAATCTTTAAATAATTTTTATTTTTTTATTATTTATGTATAATTATATGACCCAAATTTACTCCGCTTGCTCTCATAATAATAAACCACTCATAATTACGACTTCGGTTAAATTTCAAAAATTTGAAACTCCTACCTGCTCTAAGTACATTGAATGAAACACAGACTAATGGTAAACCTGCAAAGCAATGAATATGTTCTATGACTTGGTCACAAGCATATTTTTTATACATGAAAAAAATGCTTATTCAATTGGTATACCATAAGACCAAATAACGGTTCGATAATAAAAATTCATAGTAAATCCAATCGCCATTTGGACTTAAAAAGCAAGTAGGAGTAATTCCTCCTAAACAATAAAAAGGGGGGCACATTACCCTTCTAAATTATAAGTTATTTATATTTTAGTCCCTATATTTTAAAAAGTATAAATCAATCCCTAATTTTTTAAAATTTATAAATTAAACTTTTATTAATTTTTTCATCAATTATTAATGAAAATCATGCACATTCAAAAAAAGTTTAGAATATATGATTGTATGTTTAGAAAAGTTTAGAAAAGTTCAAAAGATAGATTTGTATACAACTCAAAATTTAAAGGTGTATAATACACTTATTTTTATTAATGTGCATGTTTAGGAGAGTTTATAGAATAGATTTAGACCTTTTTAAAATATAAGATTTAAAGTGCATAGGGAAAGTATAGTAGTTTTTTCCCTAAACAATATGTTCACTTGAGGAGGAAAGTATCAAAATAACTTTGTTCATACCTTGACGACTAAGCATATAGCTGGATCGTTTGGTTAGTATCCATACCATTCAACCTTGCCAAGTATAGTAGTTAAAGAAACATAGAGTATGATGGCAAAGTTAGTAACTCATATGCCCATCAAGTAATATCTAGCAACTTCATCTCAGTTCAATAAGTCGTCTAATGTCGTATAATTGAGTTCGGTATCCTATTACTATTAATGTATGCAAGATCCTTCAATAGGGACGGATGGTTCGGTTATAGCATCATCGTTTGTATTTCTTATCATTGCATGCTCCCTATGCTTAATTGCTCATTATAAGGTGCGCTCGTTTAAAATTTTTTTTGGCAAAAAATTATCTTTTTTATTTTAAAAAAAATTATTTTTGATATATTTAGATAAAATTTTAAAAATAATTAGAATTTTTAAAATAAATTATTTTCAATTTCTACTAAAAATTTTAAAAAAGTAACTTCTAAAAAAAATTTATTTTCAACTTTTTTAATAATATAAAAAATTTTAGTTCCATAATCACATTTTTCAAAAGTTAAAACAAATACACATCAATTTTTTGTGAAGCTTGCGTTGATATGGACAGAATTTGGCTTCTGCGTGAGGATCTTAGGGAACGTTTGTCACTGAGGGTTTGATATAATAGTAGAGCTATAGGCAATGTTTGGCGTTGACGAATGATGAAGGCGATTGAGGAAGGTGCGCCCATGGTGGAACGAATGAAGAGTCAGTGGGTCTTTATGGCTTGCTGGCTTGTTAATATCATGGATTCAAAATGGATTGACCTATGTATTAGCCCGGTAGAAATCATTTTCATATGGATTGTCATCCTCTCGCGTTAATCATTAACATGATTAACGTCATGTTATAAGAGAAAAAGATATAATAAAATACATAATTATTTATATTGATCTATATATTAATTTTATTCTTGTGTTAATTTTTCTTTCATAACATGACACTCTTATATTAGTAATATGAGATGATCTTGATCCTTTTTTTTTTTTTTTTTGGTGGATCTGGGAACCTTTTCATACAGCTCTGCTGACTGTCAAATATCTCTATTATGTAATTTTCACTGTATTGTAATAAAACTATGGAAGTTGGATATAATTTTCTAAGAGGTCGGTTATTGTTTTATTTCTATGAAGGGCATTAAGTGAAAAATTTATGAATCCATTTGGAGAGTTTATTGAGCCATTGTCAATAATTATCGAAAAAATTACATGGCTAATGATAGATGAGACTGCAAGAAAGAAGGATTAGTGAGGTGTGAACGTGTGTAATTGCCTGAACTGGTTCAAGAAACTCGATCATTTATTTTTTTTTCAATTGATGGCGCGACCACCTCTATTTAGAGAAATCTAACTGTGATTGGATGCTACTTGAGCTGCCTCTTTGCTGGAGCGAAAGAACCTTTTATTATAATTCTATATATGCTTGTCTTTTGATATCTAAATCATATAACTAGTGCACTTACGATCGAGTAGTCTTACACAAATAATCGATCATTTTTTCTGTCTACCATTTTACATATTTTTGTTTCTGAAATAACATTTTATAACACTGACCATGATCATTTCATTTTCACATATATAATCCCTTATCCTTCACAATTCAATCTCGTAGAAGCACACCGTAGCAATTCCTCTTATGAAATCTTTCTTCAATAATCGAAGTTACAAACATTGAACAGTTTCCTAAGCAACTCTTTTTCCTTTTTTACTTTTTGTATGCAACAGTGTAACATTTCTGCAGAGAGTAACAAATAAAAAAAGAAGCTGATTAATAACTTGAAGAACAGTAAATAATATAAAGAGAAAACATACTTGTTACTGAATATTTCAATGATTCACTGGTTACTCATAACAAAGAAAAAGTTCTTAATAAAGAAAAAGAACGAGGCTTCCTTATAACGAATTTCTTTCTCTTTTAGCCTTTCTTTTTCTTCTTTCATTTTTCAGCCCGCAGATTGTTTCAGTCTTACTACATCCAACAATTAAATGCTTAGCTATATGGGGATCCACTTGCACTCCCCAAGATTTCCATGACGACACCAAGAATTCACTTGGAGAAAGTGTAGTGTGACCCTTAAAAGAATCATATATATTTTACCTCTTTTTCTGATTTTGCATTTGCAAATTTAACTTGATTTCTAATGATTTTGATTTTGCCAAAACTGATTTTAGTTAAAAGTTCTTTTAAAAAGTTATTTATAATTGATACTTTTGTTTCAAAAATATTATTAACAAAATTAATGTTAATGGGATACTATCTAACAAAGAACAAGTAATTCGTACTTTAGACCAAAGTTTTGTAATAAAAAACAAGTTTGAGTTAGTGACAAGATATAAAACCAAACATAATAAAATAAAATTAAGATCAAATTTATGTCTATAAACCCCCTTTTTTAGGATATATTAGTGACACGGAGTTTTTAGATTATGATCTTGTACAAATTATCCAAAATCTTTTTACCATTAGCCTAATTTTAGTGGCTTTCCCAAACCCCAGCTAATGTTAATAAGAGTGTAAATGAGTTGGTTTGATTTAGGTTAAAATAAAAAATAAAATTGAACCGATTAATTTTAATTGGTTTGGTTTGATTTTTATATTTTTTTTCCCAACAAATCTAAACCAAAATGATATGATCAAAATCGAGTTGGTTTAGTTTGGGTTATTGGGTTGAATTAAAAAATTTTACTTTTTAAAAAAGTTTTAATTTTTATAATAATAACTAATAATAATGTAAAGTTTAATTGTAATATATTTAATAATGGTATAAATAGATAAATTCTTTAAACAATTATTAACAAAGAAAATAAAAAGTGAATCTATTATTAAAATCTTGAGTGCAAAACATTGAAAGATTAGAAATAAATAAAAAAAATTAGTTGAGCGGATAATTAGGTTAGGTGTTTAGGTGATGGGTTTAAAAATCATAAATCTAAAACTAAACCAATAATTATTAGTTTGGTTTAGTTTGGTTCCATTTTAAAATAAATCAATTGCCTCAAATCGATCCAAACTAATTTCATTGATTTGGTTTGAATTTTTAAGTTTATTAAATTAATTTGATCCGCTTACACCCCTAAACATTAATCCAAACATGTTAAGTTTACTCTCATATATGAAAGCAATTTTGAGTCTCTTTATTTGAGAGTGGCTTGGGATATGTTTGTTTAGCTTTTATTGAAAAAGAAATCAATTTTTCTTTTTTAATCAAAGGCTTGTGCGAACATCTTTATTGATCAGTAGTAAATTTGCCGAATATATAATGTTCTTTCCTTGAATGTTTAGCCATAGAGAGATGTCCTTAACAATTTTCTTTTGCTATTCGATTTTCATTTCCCAGCAAAATGCCAATTATATCCTAAGTAGCTCACATACCTCATGAACCCCACAAGGGGTATGTTGTGAAGATCAGATGAAAGTGGCACATTTCACGCCTAGAAAGGCCGCAGCAGAAGCTACTTGGCATATATTCTCTTTTTATTACTGTCTTTGTCTCTAAATTTACGCAAACAATTATGCCAATTGTGAACTCCTGTGCACTCTGGATCCTATAAATGATTGGGAGCTCCAACCCCACAAGGTGTCCATTTGCTTTTACAAAACCAAGAGGGGAAAGAGCACTAGCTATAACCTTAAGCTGAATCACCATGTCACTGTCAAATGGAGCTTCAAGTGCTACGCAACAGAAAGTTCAGCTGCCGAACCCCTTTGATCTTAGTGACTCTCAGATCCTGGACAAAGTTTATCTGACCCATTTCCATGATGACGACAAGTGCGACAAGGCTATCCTTTTCAACATTGTTTCCAATGTTTTACTTAAGGTAATTTATCTCCTCCCATTCATTCTTCCACTTATGCTAATTTATTTCTATGTCAAATTTGTAGTATCATCTTCTCAATGTCATGACACATTACCGTTGTATCAGGTTTACTAATTAATATCTACAATATTGAAGGTTATATATGAAAATTATATAAAGAAGATACAGAATTACATAATTAGTAAAATATAACACTAACGTTATTAATTGGTTTACTGATTGAGTCGCAGACTAGGTTGCCGGAAATCAGAGCTACTGCAGCCAGTTTCCAACCCGAATTTCGCACGCTGAAGCTGATTTCTTGTCAGGTTATTTTATGGCATAAATGCACACTTATTATTCCTCACATTTGCATAATATTATTGAAGAACCCTTGTTTTTATGAACTCATGTTTGCAACGTACTTAAACAGTTCAAAACCAAACTCATCATTAAAAATTATTGAATTTAATTTTAATATACTTTTTGCGTAATCGGTTTATATTATCGTATAAATGCATATTATCGTGTCATATAAAGAAAAATCTATGATAACAGATGATAACCACACCTCGCGGTGAGCACTACGTGCACCAAACAACAATGTGGATTCTCCAACACCTCAAGACCTACTCCTGGGACGCAAAAGCACTAGTGACTCTGGCTGCTTTCGCTTTGGAGTACGGAAACCTGGTGTACCTCACCGAGATCCAAACATCGGAGCAACTCGCTAACTCGCTAAAGCAGCTGAATCAAGTTCAAACCAGGAAGGTCCCTCCTGCTGCCGATTTGGTGGGGTTGGTGATGGAAGTGCTTCAGCGCATCCAGGAGTGGGCAACCTGGTCTGCTGTTGGCTATGACACAGAGGAAGTGCCTTCCTTGTCTGATGCCTTGCAAGAGATCCCTGTTGTTGTGTACTGGACACTTGCTTCTCTTGTGGCTTGTACCGGCAACATTGTTGGCACATCGTAAGTTCTTTTTCTATTCAACTTGTCTAGTTCAAATGTCCTACACATATCATGTCAAAAGAATAATATTATTTCATCGAAAAAAAATATTATCAAAAGAGAAATACAAAAAATTTAATGGTAACTAGAGTCAAAACTTCTATCTCATTTTTATATGGTATCCACTTTTAATGTATAGATAATATCATGGGAAAATAAGATTTATTGGATTGTATATGTAAATACATACATGCTGCATTACTTACAACATTTATTTTTTTGGTGTGAATTACCGGTATCCAAAAATTTATTGGATTCCGACTAATCTAGTTCTAGTCGGGTCGGTCCATTATGGGAGTGAAGCTCTCCCGGTGCTAAGTTTTTCCATTTACAATACTTGAACCTGAGATCTTATTTAAGGAAAATAAGTGTCAAATCACTTGAATTAACTAAATGTTGGTTACTTATAGCTTTTTAGAACAAACTTGTAAGAGAAACTTCATTATTAAATTGATGAAAATATATATTATATTTATGAATTATGAGTTTAATTTTGATAAATTATTATATTGTCAATCAATTAAATATTATTGTACATGTAATTGTTGAGATAATTATTATAAGAATCATTCAATTTTAAAGATTTGATAATATAGGATTGGATGACTGTAATTTGGCAAAATTAAATCCTATGTGTATTTCTTTGTCTTAATGTAATTATCACATTATTTAACTGCAATTCTTTATTTTGTTTCAGGGACTATACATTACCAAAATTTACAGCCAGGCTTTCTTTTGTTTATGACAGTTTGAAGGAACATCTGGAACTGAGCAAAGAGCAAATAGGTAATGTGCCTAGTGCTTCATATTTATGTGTATGAGGAAGCACAGTTAGTTTCCTTTGGATCACTAATCAGTGAGTATTGATGGAAAAACGGCAAATGCTAATACGAGGTAATCCGTTTGCTGCAGACGTCGTTGAAGATTACTTGAGGCGAAAGAAGGCATTTTCCAATCCTAAAGATATTGTGGATTTCTTGAAGCTTCTGATCCATCGCAGTGGATCTCCGATTCCACAAGTATTTGATGGCGCCACCAAAACCAGAACGGTAAGGACCAAAGCATTTGTAGGCTATTTCTATCTATTGTTTTCTCACATCGTGTTTAGTTAGGAATAGAGCTCTAGACAGTAATAAAAAGCTAGCCAAAATTTAACTGAACAATGCTAAATGCACGTCTTTTTATATAAATAAATACCCGAGAGTTAGGATAAAGGATGAGAAAGAAAGAGATAAAAAGAATGAATGCCAAGGATTAAATCTTTGTGCAACTTGTGTACGTATAAGTAACATTTCCTAATGTATCAGCTTGATCCAATGATGATTATAGAATTAGATAAAATAATAGAGATCACTTATTTGTTAAGAAAATAAGTATATATGCCAATTCTTTTTCCAAAAATTTTGTCAAAAAAGATTCTTTTTGTTTTGGGTGTCATCCTAAAAACATAACTAATCATAGTGTTCTTTTTGGATTTTGTGTCCAAACAGGATATTGAAGTCTTCAAGCAGAAACATGTCTTATTATTCATTTCAGGCCTCAACAAGATTGAGGATGAGATTTTGCTTTTGAATTCTATCTATGATAGATTGGAGGAAAATCCACAAGAAGTAATAAAAGGTTTCAAGAAAGAGGATTTCAAGATTTTGTGGATCCCTATTGTGGATGATTGGGAGGACAATCTCAAGAACAAATTCATTACTTTAAGAAATCATCGCATCAAATGGTATGCACTGGAGCACTTCTCCAGGTTACCAGGCATTGGCTTAATAAGAGAGAAACTAAATTATCGGGGTAATCCCATTGTCCCGGTGTTGAGCTCTTCAGGTGACATAATGAATGAAGATGCAATGGACTTGATCTTTCAATGGGGGATCGATGCATTCCCCTTTAGAAAAATTGATGGTGATGATCTTACTTTAAAATGGAAGTGGTTCTGGGATGTAACAAAGAAAGTAAATCTTGGAATTCAGGTAAGTGGAACATTAATAATATACACATAAACTTTGGTACTATCAAGTTAAATTTTTACAAAATAATAGAGATATATGAAATTGTATACATGTTTTGCATGTGGTTTAGGTCAAAGGAGACAGGTACATTTTCATCTATGGTGGTACTGACAGCAAGTGGATTCACAACTTCACGGTTGCATTGGAGAAGATGAAAAGGCATGAAACTATCTTGAGGGCAGATGCTATAATAGAGAACTATCAGTTGGGGAAGAATGACCCCAAGGTCATTCCTCGTTTCTGGATTGAAATAGAAAGCAAGAAACTGAAGAAGCACCAGGAAGCCCTGGACTGTGAGATCCAAGAAATTGTGAAAAGCTTGCTCTGCCTCAAACAAGATCCACAAGGATGGGCTATTCTCACCAAAGGGTCTAATGTGAAGATACTGGGTCATGGTGAGCCCATGTATCAAACCGTGGCTGATTTTGAGATATGGAAAGAGAAAGTGCTTCAGAAAGAAGGCTTTGACATAGCCTTCAAAGAGTACTATGATGCCAAGCTTAAAGAGATGGAGGCTCTTCAACCATGTTCGTATGTCAATGTTGATAACTATACTGCAAGTGTCATAGCAACCATAACATGCCCAAATCCCACATGTGCGCGTGTGATGGAGGTCACATCTGTTAATTACAAGTGCTGCCACCGTGATGCTGCAGACAGTGGCAAGATCTGAATTACAAGGGAGGAAGTTCCCCTATGAGTTTGCTATGGACAAATATTTTATGAGTTTGCTATGTATATGTACGTGTTTAAGTTAAGATTAGTGCCATGCAATAACTTGGTTTGCCCCTTGGAGAACGGGTAGAGAATAAGTCATGGCTTCACTACACCTTGTATGTTATTTTGAATTGAATAAAATTTGGGTTGCATATGCAGAAACTGTGCAACCCTTTGCTAGTTTTGCAACACTCTATTTGCCCCTACTATTCACAATTATGACGTGCTCTTAAATGCTTGGAAATTAATGAAGCTTATGGGTCAGAAAATTCATTGATATGCCCAACTAATTCTAGTTTGGTTTACACCGTAGCAGCTAAGTATATATTTGGTTTACTTTTTAACCACTGTAAATGAGTGTTGGGAAGAAGAAATTTTGATAAGAAAATGTCTTTTTTAAAGGTCTCGAACGGCGAGATTCGTTGAGTGACCTGTGAAATAAACAAGCTTAAAACTAATTGAATTTAACTCGTTAACTGTCCTAGAATTTATTAAGGCTAATTATGGTATATGCCTAAGTTATTAGGCATTTAGTTGAAGACAATTTGAACTTGGTGTTTGTCTTGAGCATAGCGCTAACGATAATATTGAACGTACAAGAGCGCCTTTAGTTACTCCATCTAATAACAGAAAAAAAAAAAAAATCACTTTCCCACACAAAATAACACTTCTCAGGGCAAGTTTATACTAAGTTATATTTTGTTAGGGTGCGTTTGGTTTGTGAAAATATTTCCTATTTTCATTTTCTATTTTCATTTTTGGAAAAGGATTTTTATTTTCAGATTTTCTGAATTTAGGAAATGTGTTTGGTTTATAAAAGTAGATTTTGTTTTCAAAAAATGAAAATAATGAAAATATATTTGGTTTGTTTGTTTTCAAAATATAATTTTCAAAATCAAATTTGAGATAATAAAGTTATATTTATTATTAAATAATAAAAAAGTTTATTTCCTATTTTCATTTCTTGAAAATAGTTTTCATTCTCCAATTTTCAAGTCTTAGAAAATATGTTTATTTTTGATTCTATGTTTTCTATTTAAAAAAAAATGAAAATATTGAAAATATATTTGATTAGTTTGTTTTCAATGAATTGAAAAATTTTAAAAGTAATTTTATATGAACTTCAAAATTAATTTTAACATTAAAATAACTTTATCTTCATTCATGTACAGGTATTGGCATATTGACATTTAGTATGTTTATATTGATCTTTATTTTTTGTTTTTCTTAAAACTAAAAATAAAAAATAGAGAGAAATTCCTTTATTATATATTATTGCTCATTAATCATTTTAATGTATCAATGTCTAATATTTGATATCCAATATTTATTCCCAGAAAACAAATAATAAATGCTATTTGATCAATATAACCATTATAACATAAACAAATCTAAATACAAGTATTATATGTTAAACAAAACTAAACATAAAGAAATTTGAATACAAGTCTTATATGTTACAAGTCCTTCTAGTCTTGAATTTTTTTTCCCTCTCTGCATCGGCATTCACTTGAAGTCCTAATTTGTTGCCAACTTCTTGAACATCTTCTTTATCAACATCAATGAAATAAAAAAACATGCACATCTTTTGCTGACCAAACTTTGTGCGGATATTCTGTACAATCAAATAATGGCCACATGATTATCTCCTCCCCGAGGTGTAATTATATCAGTATACTTCTTTGTTGGCTCATGAAATCATCAAAAGCTGGCTTCACAAATGTTGAATACTGCAAGAAGGATAACATAAGAATCAACTACCAACATCCATTGAATTGAAGGAATTAATTAACTGTTAAAATAGGATAAAGAATATGCAAGCTTAATCAATGTTATAATAAGCACAAAATCAGTCATTAATGATTTCATTCTAGAAAAACTGAAGATCACAAGTCTCATAAATAAGGAACTTGCAGTGTAGCTGATCAGCAGCTTGATACTAAAATAAGATTTACCAGGTTTTACAATGAAGTAATAATTGATAACCAATGTGGAGAAAGAAAAACAAAAGACAATCAACATATGCTAATGGCAGTAACTTCAAGTCAAAAGGAAATTATGATGGAAACCTTACCAAGAACTGCCAATTGATCCAACATATACATTACAACAGTTCTATACCCTATTGAGTTTAATAAATTTTGGCAATTGTGCACCGAAATGCTTTATTTGAACAACAAGCAATAGTAAACATCACATATATAACAAGAAACCTTAACTTCATTGGAAAGTGCTTCAATGCTTAACAACTTGCTTTCTTGTCAGAAGCATACCATTTTTAAGGTTGCCATGAGAATCATGGCTTAGCATAAACTAGTTGAAGTGGTTTACTTGAGAAAACATATACATTACTAAAAGGAATTTTAGCTCATTAATTCCAAATTCTTTATGTCAGTTATAAAGGAGGCAAACAAATCACTCTTACCCTATCTAACATATTGACAAGTTGGAACACAATGAAGCAACAAATGCCTAATCTAGGGTGCTAAATTTTTCTATACAATACTTCCATCAAGAGTTTCCTAAATTCTATTCATTGTTGGAACTTGGAAAATCATTTTTCATAAATCATGACTTTTAGCTTTGATTTACTATTTACATCCTTTAGACAACACAAAGTTATCTAACTTCCAAAGTAAACAAAAACATTAAACAGCAGTTTACATCAAAGAAGTATAATACTATGCAGCAGATAAGATAACTTCGAGGGTTACCTTCAATAGCTACAATTCATGAACCAAAAAGCTATTTTAATCCAGCAACATCGATTAAAGTCTTAAATAGCAGCTTATATATGTTTTGTGAACATAACAGCAAGACAAGTCAAAGATTTGCGATTGCCCAAGTGTGGAGTTGCCATCAACCTGCTCCACTAAAGATCTATCCAAGAGTTATGCACATTCTAGCTTTTAAAATGGTGAAAATTTTTGGAATATTATAAACATCCTAAGTATGAATTAGAGAAGAATCTTTCAATTAAATAGCTCCCATCATGGATCTCATGCAAATGGCTTGTTCTTAGTCCATGAACAAGAATCTTCGATATTGGAAATTAGACCAAGAGAAGCATTCATAGAAACAGATCACATAAAATTGTTAACATACAAAATATACCAAAACAGAAAAAAAAAACCCAAAACAGAACAAGCCAAAACAGAAGAGAGAAAAAAAAACCCAACAATCCATAGCAAAATACAACCCGAAAATAGGGTGAGGGAGGAAGCGCCGGCATGGTGGTGGCCTGAACGGTAGTGAGCGGCGGTGATGGTCATGTGGCAGCGTGACAATGGTTGAGGGAAGAAAAAGAAAGAAAGAAAAAAAAGCCAAAAATAGTGGTACATCCATACCAAAATAGAAGCCGAAATCAGAGGTGAGGGAAGGGAAGCGCTGTGGTGCTGCTGGAGCTCTAAACGGCAGTGAGAGGCTAGGGATCCTGTGAGCAATGCAAAATTGGATGAGGGAGGAAAAAGAAAAAATAAAAACCCAAAATGTTTTCCATAGCCAACAGAAGCGATGGCGATCTGAGGGAAGGGAAGGGAAGCTCGTGGCAGTGGTAATGGTGGTCTGAACGACGGTCAGTGGCGAGGTGCTGAGTAGCAACAGTGGCAAGGTGGTGGTTGTTGAGGGAAAGGTGAAGTCATAGTGATCCGAACAAAATTGCCCTTCCCTTCTTTGGTGATCCGAACTAGGTGCTCCAAAACAAAGGGCAAGAAATGGCAAAAAAAATTCACAAACTCCTCGTCGCAGGATTCGAAATGGGGGAAAGGGTAACAAATCCTACTTATTACAATTGTGCCACCGCATTTTCACTTAAAACGTTTTCCGCAACCAAATCTAAAAAGAATGAAAACGAGGATTTGTTATTTCCAAATTTTCAACTTTTTCAAGAAATATTTTCGAACAATATTTTCAAAAAACGGCCAACAAACATATTTTCACTTTTATCTTTCATTTTTAGTGAAAATGAAAATAGGAAATGGCAAACCAAACACGCCCTTAGCTTTCACTCAAGGCGCATTGCCGTTCAAACCAATAATACACACTAAATAGCCATGAGAAAATTTTGGTTTGAAGTATTGGCCTCTGAGGGTTGAGACATTCTAAAGGGGACGTCCATTGTAATTATATTAGCAATTTAAGCCACCTTTGTAATCATCTATCACATTTCAAATTCTATATAATGCACAAAATTAATTAAATATACATTTGCACTCACATTCCTTGAGAACCATCATTTCATACTTAGACTTTGGCTTTTTTGCCTGAGTTTTATTCCAAATTTCATAACATCGATATTCCTAGTACGAAGAAAAACTTGTTATTTAAACCAAATTAAAAGATTTCCAAATTAACACTATTTTTTTTCTTTCCTCCTTCGTGCTTAGGATAACCGTAACATGCTAAAAGACGTAGGTAAAAAGTCTTTGTGTATTTGCCCAAGCTGATTATTGAATCATTGTTGCATTCCGTTTCTAGCTCTACTTCTACTTCCTAATCTCAACACCCTCAAGAACTAGAACCAACTTTCTCTCACCTCCATCCACATTGAGATGCTCTACCAGCATTTCTATTCTTTCTAGCTACCCTACCACGCCCTATAGAACTCTCGTTTGTCCATAACCTTAATTATGGTTTAAACTCATAGATTCATGATACATTGAGAATTTTTTTTTTTTTAGGTCCTTTGAGAGATTATTCATTGAATAGGACATTCGTGCTTGAAAAACGACCCCACTCCTCATCCTCAATCTAGCGTTCCCTCTCCTAGTTCTCAAGGAGTTGCTTCTTTTTGCTTTCTCTTGTGCTTAACCTCAAAACCTTTTGAGGTTGGGAGAAGGCATTAGTCTTCTAAGTTCGGCTGCTTATCAATGCGTACTATACTCCCTCTTTCACTTTTGAACATCTAGCTAGGCCTCCCATCGAGATGACAAAGCTCTTCACTAGACGCAAATTGCCAAATCAACACCAGACAGTATAGGAGTGCTTTCTTTGAAAGGCGTTCCCCAACTAGAACTGAAAGAACATACCAGTCCACAAAGGATTATTAGGTATCCCTTCATATCGGGAGGAGTTACCGATTGGAGGAGAAGATATATGTATATACACATACACTTAATTATGTTCACATTTGATTAATTAACCCATCAACTTCTGTTGAGGCTAATAAGAAAAGTAAACTACAAGAAAATTAGCAATTTGCTACGGAAAATTTTGCAGCTAACTATGCAAAAGTTGCCGCTAATAGCCAATCTGGGGTCGAACTCAATCCCTCGAAAACCTGGGCTACTAATCAATAGCAGCGGCATCCCCCTCTAATTAGCAACAGATTAATATATGGCAAATATTTCTCCCTCTTATTAGTAGTGGCCATTTTTTCGCTAATTTGCGACAGATTTTTTCCCTCTTTAAGTTGCGATAGACTTTTTTTCCTTTAATTTGTAGCATACTTTTTCCTTTTTAATTTGTGGCGGGTAATTCCCGTCTAATTAGCAATGGACACGTACCCGTCTAATTAGCAGTGGAATTGGCTATTTCAAATGACCAATTTGAGATTTAAAAAAAAAACAAAGCAATTTTCATATTTAAACAAACTTAACATCTGAATTCAAAATCATTTAACAAAATAAATTTAATCCAAATATTTCAAGTTCATACAACTATAGAAGAGAGATATCTTAATAAAACTTTAGAAGCAATAATTTTAGCATACTTTTAACTCCATTTGATTTATCTCGTGGCCATGAGGGTTCAATTTCCTCCATTGAGTCTTGAATAACTTCCACTAAATCTTCAACAATTTCTACAGATTTTTCAACTTTTTTCATTAAGTTTTCAATAATCTCCATTGAGTCTTCAATAACTTCTATTGAATCTTTAACAAATTCCATTGAGTTGTCAACTTTCTCTAGTGAGTTTTCCACTATCTCTATTGTGTTTTCAAATGTCTATCCACCAACTTTTTAACAAAGAAATACTCAATAATGTGAATAGCAATAAAATTAGTAATATATATTATAGAAAAGTTAAAATTAGTAAGATAAATTAAAAAAAACCTTGTCGACAGGTGATGAGCAACAGTTAGCTAGTCATCGGCGGCGGTAGGTGGTTAGTTGTCAAGTGGCCAGAGGTGATTGGGGACATATGAAAAAAAGAGAGAAAGAAAAGAGAAGGAGAAAAGAAAAAAAAAAAAAAAAGAGAGAGAAGAAAAAAGTTAGGGAGAGAGGAGGGAAGGAGAAGAAAGGGAGAAGAGAAGGAGAAGAAAAGAGGAGAAGATAGAAAAACAGTTCTCTAATTTATATTTAATATAACTTTATTTGTAGTAGATTTTTAAAATTTTATGGCGAATTTTACTAATGCAAATTTTAAGATATATTTTTTCAAAATTTTGTTGTATTAGGGGCAATTTAGCTGCAGCAAAACTATATATATAATTTTTGATAAAAAAAAAAGTGATACTTAGCAGCAAAATTTAATTTTTTCCTCTTCAAAAATAAATTTTATGGTGGCTTTCTTCATAGAAAATTTAATTTTAATTTTTTATCATTTTGGGATGGCTTTTTTTAGCAGAATTTTGTTTTTGAACTTTTTCCAATTAATGGCGGCATTTTTCACCTCAAAAATGGTTAAGTGTTTTTTAAAAATTTGTTGGAATTAGTGGCAGTAGAGAAAAACTAATTTCTTAAATTTTTAGGGTGACTTTTTCTACTGCAATTTTTTTTTTTATTATTTTGTGACAACTTTCTTTCATAGTAAGCGCTTTTTTTTTCAAAAAAAAAAATTTGCCAGTTGGCAATGTCATTTTCCAGCACAAACACGGTCAAGTGTTTTTGATAATTTCGTTGGAATTAGTGGCGCAAATGCCGTAGCAAAAAATTTTGATTTTAATTTTATTTTAAATTTTTGCATGGCTTTTTTCCGCCGCAATTTTTTTAAAAAAATTTTTGCTAATTAGTGTCGGCATTTTTCACCTCATACATAACAATAATTTTTAAGAATTTGTTGGAGCTGCCATAAAAAAAATTAATCTTTTATTTTTTTTGGGGGGTTGCTTTTGCTACCACTAAAAATGTTTTTTTAATATATTTTCCCATTAGCAGTAGCAATTTTCGCCACAAAATAAAAGTATTATTTTTTTAAAAAAATTAACCTAATATTAGCAGCGACAAAAGCCGCGCAAAATAAATAGGTCTTAATTTTTTTTTAAAAAACATTTGAGTCATTGGTGGCAGATTTTTTCACTGTAAATATAATTTTCTTTTTTTTTTTTTCAATTCTTTATATTCCTGTGTCCATTTTTAACTGCAAATCTGTCACAAAATAGCGTCGGATCGAGTTTGCCACAAATTTTTCACCACAAATTTGCTTTTTTCTTGTAGTGAAATTAGCAAGATAACAACATAGAAATCAGGGACATAAGGGTTTATCTGAATTGATAAATAACATGTCTACATCCATTTTAGAGAAAAATTATTTTCATTATTTGAGAAAAAAATTAGAAAAAAGAAATTGTGTGGCGTTAAAAACCTAACTCATACCATATTAGAACTCCTTTTATATCTTTTCTCATAGCACGAATATACGCTCAGTTTATTAGTTTTGTTTATGATTGAAATTCTTTGATCACCAGTCAAATCATTGTCTTCAGTATTCCTTAATTTTAAAGTTTCTCAAATCTAAACAGATTTATCTTATATACTTAATTTAAATTTCTTAAATCATAAAAATACTCTTATTTAAAATAAATATGAATAAAATCTATTCTTACTCTATCAAGATACATAAATCAATTTTTCTACACTTAAATTTTGGAGCCAATTATGCCATTAACCTTACTAAAAATCAACCTTTGAGTATATAGGGATATTTATAAAATTCAAAGGGATAAAAACATACAAAAACCAAACTAAAGCAAAACCTATAAAAAGAAACTAAAACAAAAGAAGTCGAATTTTCTTTATTCGTCAACAGGTAGAAACGGAGTTCCAAAACCAGTTTTCATATTACATACACCCCGACCTATTCATCCTTAAGATTTGATAGATATAGTCTCCCAGCTCATAGTGTCTATAATAAGTGTAGTCCTTTATATTTAGAGTGATTTTGAAAAATTTAAAAAAAATAAAATTGCATCCTCCTTAACATCTCTTTATTTGAGAATGGCTTAATTTGTTAGCAATTTTTTAATTTAATTACTTGTCATCAAAGGCTAGTACGAACATCTTTATTGAACGCTAGTAAAGTTGCCGAATATATAATGTTCTTTTCTTCAAGGCTTAACCATAGATAGATGTCCTTAACATATTTCTCTTGCTACTCAATTTTCATTTTCCCAACAAAAGTGCCAATTATATCCTAAGTCATTTAGCATACCTCACGAACCCCATAAGGGGTATGTTGTGAAAATCAAACGAGATCAGGGGCACATTGCACGCCTACGAAGGCCGCAGCAGAAGCTACTTGGTATATATTCTCTCTTTTTAACTGTCTCTTTGTCTCTTAATTGAACTGTCTCTCTGTCTCTTAATTTACAAAAGTAATTATGCCAATTATAAGCTCCTATGCACTCTGGATCCTATAAATGATTGGGGGTACCAACCCCACAACGCATCCTTCGCTTTTACAAAACAAAGAGGTGAAAGAATACTAACTAGCCTCAAGCTGAATCACCATGTCGCTGTCCAATGGAACTTCAAGTGCCACGCAGCAGAAAGCTCAGCTGCCAAACCCCTTTGATCTTAGTGACTCTCAGATCCTGGACAAAGTTTACCTGACCCACCTCCATGATGATGATAAGTGCGATAAAGATATCCTTTTCAACATCGTTTCCAATGTTCTGCTTAGGGTAATTCATTTCCTTTCATTCATTCTCCCGCTTTGACAAATTGATGCTAATTTATTTCCATTCCCATGTATAAATTTGTAGTATGACATTTTACCTTTATATCAGGTTTACTAATTACTATCTACAATATTCAAGGTGATATATAAAAAATATATAAAAGGATATTATAATCACACTAGTAAAAGAGGGCTGTTATTTGTACATTGGAATCCATCAACACCCATAGACATCTAGAGAGGGGAGAAGAAAAAAAAATTAGAAAAGAAAAAAGAAAATGTGACAAGATTGCATAGAAAAGACATATTACAAAGAGGTGGTTGGGGTGTCTATCTTCTGTACAAATTCATTTTCTCATAGTAAAATGAAACTCTACCAGTATTCTCGTATTTAAAAAAAAAAAAAAGTACTCTAACATTATTAATCGGTTTACTGATTGTGTCACAGACTAGGTTGCCGGAAAGCAGAGCTGCTGTGGCCAGTTTCCAACCAGAATTTCGTACACTGAAGCTGATTTCTTGTCAGGTTATTTTATGGCATAAATCCATCCTCATTATTCCCCACGTTTGCATAATATTATTCGACAGCTCCTTTTTGTATGATCTTGTGTTTGCAACAGACTCCAAAACTTCAAAACCGAACTTTACTTATCATTCAAAAATAGTGAATGTAATTTTAATATTTTTTTGCATAATTTTTATATCATCATTCAAGTATATATATTATTGTATTATTTAAAATATGTAATTCTTATAATAATTATTTAAAAATTGTACTTATAATTAACAAAAATTAATTAATTATCGGTGAAAAATTCAAAATTGACCATGTATTAGAATTAAACTTAATATTAATAAAGGAAAACCAAATTCAAGAGAACATCTGACCAATAATTTCGAGCGAATGTTCGAATAAATTTTTTTCAAAAGGACAGATAGAATATTAAATTAGTTTTTAAATTTTTTTTATATAAATTTGATTTTTTATTGTATAATATAATCATTAGATTAATGTTTAAATGTATATTAAAAAAATTAAATTGATCTCTATATTAAAGATTAAAAAACTAAGTTAACACAAAATCTTTAAAGAACTAATTTGATCATGCATACTTGTAGAGAACTAATTGTATTTACTCAAATATTTATATGAGCACAGATGATAACCACACCTCGTGGAGAGCACTACGTGCACCAAACAACAATGTGGATTCTCCATCACCTCAGGACCTATTCCTGGGACGCGAAGATACTAGTGACTATTGCTGCTTTCGCTTTGGAGTACGGAAACCTGGTGTACCTCACCGAGATCCAAACATCGGACCAACTCGCTAACTCGCTAAAGCATCTGAACCAAGTTCAAACCAGGAAGGTCCCTCTTGCTGCCGATTTGGTGGGGTTGGTGATGGAAGTGCTTCAGCACATCCAAGAGTGGGCAACCTGGGCTGCTGTTGGCTACGACACTGAGCAAGTGCCTTCTTTGTCTGATGCCTTGCAAGAGATCCCTGTTGTTGTGTACTGGACACTTGCTTCCCTTGTGGCTTGTACTGGCAACATTGTTGGTGCAGCGTAAGTTCTCTTCTGTTCAAATTATGTAGTTCACATTTCATACACATATCATATGTGAAAAGAATAATGTCATTTATTCATTGAAAGTGGACATTAAAAATAAACATTATGTCTGTGAAAAAAATAAATAAATATTATGAAAAGAGAAACACATAATTTAATGGTAAATGGAATCAAGATTCTGTGTTTAATTTCTCTTTTTATAGTGTTCACTCTTGATATTTACTTTTAATGTATAAATAATATTATAAAAATAAGATTCACTGGATTGTATATATATATATACTGCAAATTTTACAAATAGCTTTTAGAACAAACTTGCAAGAGAAGCTTCATTATAAAACTGAAGAAAATATATATTGTATTTATGAGTTTAATTTGATAAATTATTACATTGCCAATCAATTAAATATTATGATATATGTAACTTTTGAGATAAATATTATAACAATCAATTATTTTTAATCACTAAGCAATATATAATTGAATGATTGTAATTTGAAAAAAATTAAATCCTATGTGTATTTTTTTTTTAATGTAATCACATTATGTAATTGCAATTCTTTACTTTGTTTCAGGGAATATCAATTACCAGATTTTTCAGACAGGCTTTCTTTTGTCGATAAAAATTTGAAGGAACATCTGATATTGAGCAAAGAGCAAATAGGTGATGTCCCTAGTGCTTCCTATATTTTGTGTATAAGGAGAGGATAGTTAGTTTCCTTTGGATCACTAATGAGTAAGTATAACTGACCTACGATCAAATGCTAATAAGAGATCATCCATTTGTTGCAGATGTCGCTGAGGATTACTTGAGGCGTAAGAAGGCATTTTCCAATCCTAAAGATGTTGTAGATTTCTTGAAGCTTCTGATCCACCGCAGTGGATCTCCAATTCCCCAAGTTTATGATGGCAGCACCAAAACCAAAACGGTAAGGACCAAAGCATTTAGGCTACTATACATTGTCTATTGTTATCTCACACAAGTTTAATAAACAAAAACCTCAGAGTTTGAGGGGTATAGAGAAAAAGGATGAGAGAGAAAAGGATAGAATAATGAATGATAATGAATAAATGTCTGTGCAACTTGTGTATATGTAACATTTCTCGCTGTATTTGCTCGATCAACGATGATTATTGAATTAGATAAAATAATAGAGACCACTTATCTGTTAGAAAAATAAGTATATATACCAATTTAATTTTCAAAAATTTTAAAAAATAATTGCAAATATCTATATAATATTTTAGGTGTCACTTGAAAACATCAAAAAAAAAATTTTAACAACATTATTGGACACCTACTTAAACATAATATGAGTGAAATGAAAATAAATAAAATAAAAATTTGAAGTGAGAGAAGAATGAAGTGTTTTAACATATAATGCCTATGGTAACGTACGTTAATATCCAATTGAGGTGTATAGAATAAGCCATTTCTAAAAGCATAGCTAATCATTGTGTCCTTTTTTGTTTATTATTATTTTATGTCCCAAACAGGATATTGAAGTTTTCAAGCAGAAGCATGTTTTATTGTTCATTTCCGGCCTCAACAAGATTGATGATGAGATTTTGCTTTTGAATTCTATCTATGATAGACTAGAGGAAAATCCAAAAGAACTACTAAAAGGTTTCAAGAAAGAGGATTTCAAGATTTTATGGATCCCTATTGTGGATGACTGGGATGACAGCCTTGTGATCAAATTCACTACTTTGAAAAATCATCGCATCAAATGGTATGCCCTGGAGCAATTATCCAAGTTACCAGGCAGAGGCTTAATTAGAGAGAAACTAAATTATCAGGGTAATCCTATTGTCCCCGTGTTGAGCTCTTCAGGTGACATAATGAATGAAGATGCAATGGATTTGATCTTTCAATGGGGGATTGATGCATTCCCTTTCAGAAAAATTGATGGTGATGATCTTACTATAAAATGGAAGTGGTTCTGGGATGTAATAAAGAAAGTTAATCTTGGAATCCAGGTAAGTGTAATATTAATATACAAGTGAACTTGGGCATTATGTAGTTATTTTTTCCACTAAATAATAGAGATATATGATATTTTATATATGTTTTGCATGTGATTTAGGTCAAAGGAGACAGGTACATTTTCATCTATGGAGGTATTGACAGCAAGTGGATTCAAAACTTCACACTTGCATTGGAGAAGATGAAAAGGCATGAAACTATCTTGAGGGCAGATGCTATAATAGAACACTATCAGTTAGGGAAGAATGACCCCAAGGTTGTTTCTCGCTTCTGGACTGAAATAGAAAGAAAGAAACTGAAGAAGCACCAGGAAGCCCTGGACTGTGAGATCCAAGAAATTGTGAAAAGCTTGCTCTGCCTCAAACAAGATCCTCAAGGATGGGTTATTCTCAGCAAAGGGTCTAATGTGAAGCTTCTGGGTCATAGTGAGCCTATGTATCAAACTGTGGCAGATTTTGAGATATGGAAAGAGAAAGTGCTTCAAAAAGAAGGCTTTGACATAGCCTTCAAAGAGTACTATGATGCTAAGCTTAAAGAAATGGAAGCTCTTCAGCCATGTTCATTTGTCAATGTTGATGACTATGGTGCAAATATCGTAGCCACCATAACATGCCCAAATCCTACATGTGGCCGTGTGATGGAGGTCACATCTGTTAATTACAAGTGTTGCCACCGTGATGCTCCAGATAGCGGCAAGATCTGAGTTATCTAAGGGAGGAAGAGGGAGGTTCCCTCCATGAGGTTGCTATGGACAAAACTTCTTGATGTTCGAATTCCTATTTTTTGAGTTTACTATATATGTATGTGTTTAAGTGAAGATGAGTGCATGGTGCCATGTAATAACTTGGTTTGCCCCTTGGAGAACGGGTAGAAAATAAGTAATGGCTTCGCTTCATCTTGTATGTTCTTGAGTTGAATAAAATTAGCAATACATGCACAAAAATTTGTGAAACTCGCTTTTGTTATGCCCTTTGTTTGTTTTGTCCTCACTTATGACACGCTCTTAAATACATGAAAATTAATGAAGTTTATGGGTAAGAAAACTCACTGCTACCCCCAACTAAGTCTAAGTTTGATTTACATTTTGGCCATGGTAAATGAATGTTTGGAACAAAAAAAATTCTGATTTTGTTTAAGAAAACGTCTTTTTTTTTTTTTTTTTTTTTCCTTTTTAACAGTCTTGAAGGACAAGATTCAGTAGGGGAACTATTGAATTCAACTCTTAAACCACAATCCTTGAATTTCTTTAGGCTTGTGGTTTGTGCGTAACCTTATTAAGCCGTTATTAGGCATTAGGTTAAAGACAATTTGAACTTGGTGTTTGTCTTAAGAATTAGGCTGAAGACAATTATGTTGAACGTACAAATGGCCATGGGAAAAATTTATAAGTATTAGCTTATAGCATAAGACATTCTCAAATGCATGTCTATTGTAAATATATTGGCAATTTAAACCGTTTGTCAATAATCTCTCTCTCTCTCTCTCTCTCTCTCTCTCTCTCTATATATATATATATATATATATATATATATATATATCTCACTCGCATTCCTTTAAAACCATTTAAGTCACAAGCTTTTTTTTCTTCCAAGCTTCATTCCAAGATTCATGACATCCATATATATTCCTAGTACGAAGAGAATAAAAATGTTATTTAAACCTAATTAAAATTACTTTTCCAAATTAACATTATTTCTTTTTCTTTCCTCCTTCAATGCCTTAGGATAAAAAATGCCTAATCATCTCTGCAAGACGCTAAAAGACGTAGGCAAAGGCCTTTGGCATTTGCCCAAGTAATTTGCATTCCACTACTCCAAGGAAAATTTACCCAAATGGATTCAGTTAATTTTTCTCCCATGATTTTGTGACAGCAATCTTCAACCGCAGCAAGCAGCCAAGCTCTACAACGTGGAATGGTTCAACAACCTCAAGAAACAGAACCACCTACTACCTCTTCTCTCCACCCACATTGAGATGCTCTGCCAGAACTTCCACTCTTTCTAGCTACCCTAGCACGCCCTAACATTAATTATGGTGTAAGGCTCATAGATTCAAGATCCCTTGAGATTTCATTGATCGAATAGGACACTTTGCAAATATGTATATTATTAAGTAAGGTGATTTCTAAAGATTAGTTTTAGTAAAGTGATTTCCATAGAGACGACGATGATTAAGCATAGTGTTTTCTAAAATAGTGATTACAAGATTTGAAGAAAGATTGATAATATGGAAAAAAAAAGAAGAACTTTATACTATGATTAAAACAAATTCTTAATCTAGGTTATAAAAAAACCCCTTATATAATTTCGAGTTAGGTAAAAATGAATAATCAAATTCCATCACTTTTTTTTTTATACAAATGTCAAGGAAAAATAATTTCATAATGGTAAATAATTTCTCACAAGAGAGTTTATTATCTAGCCTCCAAATATTGTAAGAATTTCACCAACATATGCCATTTACATTTTTATTGGAATGTATATAATTAATAGAATAAAAATGAATATTTTAATATAGCTAATTTGTGCTAGAATTAATTAACTTTGTGCTTAAAATATTTATAATAAATATTTTTTAAAAATGTATTATCTTCTCAAAAAATTAAAATCAAATATGCTTTTTTTTAAAAAAATAGATATTAATTTTAATATATTATCAGTATAAAATATTTTATATTATTAATTAATTATATTTTATATTTTATATAAATTTTAAAGTAAATATAATAAATGTTAAACAAATTTAATCAGCTAATTATATATATAAAATTAGACGATCTCAAAAAAAATTACTCTTATTCTGTATCAAAAATAAATGCGTAGAATTATCCTTTGAAAAACTTTGAATTTAACTTACTAAAATGATCTATTGATAAAAAATTTAAGTATTTTACATGAGATTATAAGATTAAACACCATGTAAAAAAATTTAAAAAAGAACTTTGAATTTGTTTACAGCGTGAAAAATTGAAAATGTGGTGTGCCGCTGCGACACAGAAGTTTCCTCTCTCCACTGTCGTTTTGGCGCTTGCTCGGTTGCTCCTTGTAATTGTTTAGTCCCAAACCAAACAAACATCATAGAATCATAGATATTTGTCTCTCCCACGATGATAACAACGATGAGCTGAGGCAGCTGCTTCCATTACCACTCTTATCCCCTCTCAACTCCATCACACTAACATCGCACCCACATAACATACACCTCAACTCTTTGTTTTTTTTTTTTTTTTCCTTTCTTTTTTCCATTTTTGGTTCTCCCTTTCTCACCGTTTTTTCATGTGATGGCTTCTCTTCCCACTCGCCAGCTTCACCCTTTCTTCGATTCATTCAACACTACTTCCCCCAAGTTCCACTCTCTCTGCTTCTTCAGGTACGCTTCTTCTTCAATCCAATGCTGTGATAAGCTCGGTTTATGTGCTACCCGGAACTGGGTCTTGCGCCATTCAATCAATGGAATAAGACCCTCTAGGAATTCTAGCTTTTTTGGTGTGAAAAATCCCATCTTTCAATGTACGGGTTTGTGTGGTGAGAGTTGGTTGAGACGTTGGAATGAGCCAAACAAGCACAATCGTCCAATACAGCCACGTGCTGTTTTGGATTATCAGGGTTCTGGAAATGGGCATGCATCAAGCTATGGTTTTGTGAGCTCTGATGATGATGGTGGCGGTGGTTATGATGATAGTGGTGGTGGTGGTGGCGGTGGCGGTAGTGGGGGTGGTAGTACTATGGAGAGGATTGTGGAGAAATTGAAGAAATTTGGGTATGTTGATGATGATGATGGTGGGATTGAGAAGCAAGATAGAACAAAGGAGAGGGTAATAGAAAAAGGGTCTGTGGAGGATATATTCTATGTGGAGGAAGGGATGTTGCCAAACACCCGAGGTGGGTTTTCGCCGGAGTCTCCACTGGGAATTGGAAGCTTTGGAAGTGATGGGGAGGTGAGGTTTCCATGGGAGAAGCCAGTGGAGAAAGAGGGAGGAGAGGAAGAAAGGAATTATAGAAGGAGGAGGACAAGTAAGACGTCTCTTGCGGAACTGACTCTTCCTGAGTCTGAATTGAGGAGGCTGAGGAACTTGACTTTTCAGAAGAAGCATAAGACCAGAGTTGGGGGTGGTGGAGTTACTCAAGCTGTAGTGGACAAGATTCATGAGAGGTGGAAGGATTCCGAGATTGTGCGGCTGAAATTCGAAGGCGAAGCTGCGCTTAACATGAAGAGGACGCATGAGATACTGGAGGTTTGTTTTTTACCTTTAGTTTAGCTTCATGTATGTAAATTCTTTAAATAGTCTTGCTTTCATTACTAAACCTGTGATGTGAGATTAATGATGGTAACAGGAAGAAAATGCAAAAATGTATTTAAGATAACAATATCTTTGTGAAGCATAGATAAACATGTCTTAGATAGATAAAATAAGACTTTTACACTAATATATTGCAGACAGTGAGTTGCATTTCAAAGAAATCCCTCTACTTATTTTTTTTTCGCTTAATATTGTCATATCCTGCTCCAAATGGATGGCATTCAATCATTTTTATCCATTTAAGATATGTCAAATGTGGGAAAGATGATTGACAGACTAGGCAGTAATTTGTTGATAAGATAATTTAGTACAAGTTTCTATCGCATTTATTTGTGACATACTATGGTCAGTTTAGACTGCTCTGACACTTTCCCTTTCCTAGTATTGGAGCTGGCCATGCTGATTATGAATGTTATATTAACACATCCTCTCAAAGGTCAAGGCTGTCCCCAGGACATGGTCTGATGCTTGTACAATTTTCACTAGGGTTGTGATATGCCTGTTTTACAAATTCTCCAGTGTAGTGATAAATAATTGTGCTAGATTTTAAGAGGAGCACTTTGTTGCTTTTGGATTTGGAAATATTTTTCTTACTTCGTCAACCACAACATTTGTCAGAAGAGTCCTGATTATCCTTAGGGATTGATTTGAATGCTCTATGATTAAATTTTTGAATTGCCTCTGCTGACTGCTGTTTTCTTTTGTGTGGACTGCATTTGGAGTTTATTTTTATATTTTTTATATATCTCATTCTTTGCCTATCAATAACCTTTCACATTCAGAGAAAAACTGGAGGTCTGGTGATTTGGAGGTCCGGCAGCTCTGTTTCATTGTACAGGGGTGTGAGCTATGAGGTTCCTTCAGTACAACAGAACAAACAGATATATAGGAGAAGCGATAATTCTTCAGTACAACAGAACAAACAGATATACAGGAAAAGCGATAACTCTTTTAAGTCTATATCAACACATTCTTATAATTCTGCGGAGAAGCCTTCTGACTTTGCTTCTGATTCCGGGACAAATCCACAGTTGGAAAAAATGGAAGCTACCAATGACCAGAAGGAAAGATATTATCTCCAAGAAGCCAATTATGAAGATGAAGTAGAAAAATTATTGGATGCTCTAGGCCCTAGATACACAGATTGGGCTGGGTGTGAGCCATGGCCAGTCGATGCTGATATGCTTCCAGCAACCGTTCCTGGTTACGAGCCTCCCTTCAGAGTTCTTCCTTTTGGAGTGAGACCCTCACTTGGTCTAACAGAGGCAACTGCTCTACGAAGGGTTGCAAGGACCCTTCCTCCACATTTTGCATTAGGTTAGTTATTGATTCTGACCAAAAAACAAAAAAGGTTAGTTATTGATTCCCTTGTGCATGTGAAGTTTAGAATTTTATTCTGATTATAAATTAATCATTGTGTATAGGTAGAAATAGACAGCTTCAAGGTTTAGCTACAGCCATGATTAAATTGTGGGAAAAAAGTTCTATTGCAAAGATTGCGCTCAAACGTGGTGTTCAGCTAACTACCAGTGAGAGAATGGCAGAAGAGATCAAGGTGATTGATCATGCCTTTTACTAATAAAATGTGTTGACTTTTTTGCAGCTTCTTTTTCTTAAGCTTTCTTTTCATTACATCATAGTTGGTATGTCGTTTCCTAATGCAAAAAGTTTTCTTTTATGTTCAGAAAATGTACATAGTTTTGTGTCATTTGCTTTGCTACAGCAGCATCTGTTAGGTGGACATGAAATGTTGAGGGATTGAAACCGTTCCACAATTTAAGGTTGTAACTCTCAAGGGCTTCAACTCTTATAGGTGGAAGCCGAGGAATGGATTTGTATCTCTAACAAGTTTAGTGGCTGTGGAATCACTTTATTGTCAACCTGTCATTTTATAGTAGGGAGTGTTGGAAAATATAGATTCTTAATAATTTGAATGTAAACTTATGATGAAGTAAATAATGTAGATGAATATAAGAAGTCGGTCAGATAGGTTTGTAATTGGCTTAGTGTTGGATGGAATTCACTGGCATTAACTATCAGAATGTAGTTATAGACAATTACTAATATAATAATAAATGGTTGCCTGTTATATGCATTTGTAGTACACTACAAGCTGATGAATAATTATTTTTTTTTCTGGCTGCAGAAATTGACAGGTGGTGTCCTACTCTCCAGGAATAAAGACTTCTTGGTCTTCTATCGGGGAAAGAATTTTTTATCGGCAGATGTCACACAAGCCTTGCTGGAGAGGGAAAGAATGGCAAAAGCACTGCAAGATGAGGAGGAACAAGCAAGATTGAGAGCATCATCATTGGTCATACCAACTATTAATGCTTCAGAGCTGTCTGCGGAGGCTGGAACTCTTGGCGAAACTTTGGATGCAGATGCAAAGTGGGGAAAGACATTGGATGAACGTCACAAGCAAAAAGTAATGAGAGAAGTAGAACTACAACGGCATGCCAAACTTGTTAAAAAGTTAGAACGGAATCTTTCTTTGGTAAGTGCTTAAGGTGCCCCAAATCAAGGAACTCTTTTGCCAACTTGCTAATGGCTTTCATGTTTGATCCCTTTCATTACCCTGAATAATGATAGTTCCCTATAATTACTAAGGGTTTTCTTGATGAAACTTAAATAAAACTGTTTGATACATGAGTAGGTTTGAAATTTAACTACTTTTAGGCCCGAATGGTGTTTCAAAATCTTGTGTCTGAATTTTTTATCAAAATGAAAACAAAAAAATTGTTTAACACTGCTGAAAATGACAACAGTAGGGGTAGGGAGACGATTTTAGCATCCATAACTATTGGTGAAGTGGAAGAGGTGGCTGAGATACAGGCCATGTTTTATCAAGGCCGGTTATATTAAAGCTAATTTCATCAGGCAGGCCGTAGTTCCCCTTGCGTAGATGTATGTCTGTTAAGTTGGTTCTGTTGATTGACAAATGCAACATTAAAGTACATTTGATAAATACCCTCTTCTCAAAATTACTAGCAGAAGAAATGACTTTACCAGCCTGTAGATTGACCTCTTTCTACTTGAATGATCCAGTTAGTAATATAACTCAATGGAATGTGCCATATAGGAGGTAAAGGGTCAGGATTGTCTCATTGAATCATGATGAGGCCAGTCCCGCTTTAGTTGGTTCGAATGTGCCAGTCCCGCTATGAAAGCCAGTGAAGGAAGGATCAGTGAAGGCAGTGAATTAATTTTACAAGGAGAACAGAAGCTTATTATTTATCTTGTATTTGAAACTTATTCACACATTATCAACAAGCTTAAAAAGTTTGTAATAACAGTTAAGCTCGCTTAATTCTCAAATGTTCTTGATATGATTGTAATAAAACCTTGTCATCAATGCTTGTAAGTATTGTGTACACTGTGTCAGTTGTTCCTGGAGCTTTTGATATTCTTACTGTCTTCTTTCAGTACCTAACTTCACTCTAGGATTTCCAATTTAGAATTTGCATGATTGTGATCCCTGGATTTTTCACTTACCAGGCTGAAAGAAAGTTAATTAGAGCTGAACGAGCCTTGATGAAAGTGGAGGAGTCTTTGAAACCATCAGAATACAAAGCAGACCCTGAAAGCATAACTGATGAAGAGAGATTTATGTTTCGCAAATTAGGATTGCGGATGAAAGCCTTCTTACTTCTTGGTACGGCTCTATCTAGACAAAATTGTCTTCACTTCACCTCTAGCTAAGGGTTGGAGGGAAGAAATCAGATAGAAAAACTTTATCTTATGAATTTAATTCATGGTAGTGATGTTCCTGAATATTGCATTTCTAAAAGTTGGGAATCCATTCTTCAAATCTAAAAGCACCTTTAAAATTGGCTTTATCCCGACATAACCCATGTCTTTCTCAATTTTCTTATCCCAGATGCCCCTGATCGTATATCTATTATGTGTTGTTTATATGAAGATAATTTGTGGTTTCAGGTAGACGTGGAGTTTTTGATGGTACCATTGAGAACATGCACTTGCACTGGAAGTACCGGGAACTGGTCAAGATAATTATAAAGGCCAAAACCTTTGATCAAGTGAAAAAAGTTGCACTAGCACTTGAAGCTGAAAGTGGAGGTGTTTTGGTTTCTGTTGACAAAGTTTCAAAAGGATATGCTATAATTGTTTATCGGGGAAAGGACTACCAGCGGCCTTCAACTTTGAGACCAAGGAATCTTTTGACAAAGAGAAAGGCTCTGGCACGTTCAATTGAGCTCCAACGGCATGAGGTATTTATACAAACTTTTATTTTATGATGTCAATCTTCATGTAAATCCAGAAATTTCCTTTTCTTTGCTGTAAGTCTGGCTGAGCCTTGATGAAGTTGCTGGCCTGCCAACCAACTTCTGTTTTTAGTACCTTATCAAACTGAACCCCCAAAGCTGGATTGTGGCAGTGGCTTATATTTTTATCTACCTATTTGTCTATCTCTCCCTCTTATGTATTGTGTCAGCGCATGGTTGTGTGTCTCTCTGATATTTAACAATCAATGCTCCTTGTTAATTCCTCTTTCCCCTGATAACAGGCGCTCTCAAATCATATTTCAAATTTGCAAAAGAAAGTGGAGAAGATAAGATCCGAAATAGTATGTTCCTCCTTACTCACCTTATATTTTAGTATTTTAGATTGCAAGCTATTGTATCTCCTTGGGAACTGGAACCTGTTCATATTTTGCTCGTTTCACTTTTCATAGGGACAAATGGACAATGTAAAGGACCAAGGAGATGAAGAATTGTACGACAAATTAGATTCTGCTTATCATACTGATGAAGAGGACTCTGAGGTCGCACTCTCTCTCTCTCTCCCCCCCCCCCCCCAACCACAAACAATAAAAACAGCAAAAAACATGCGCACACGAGCACGCACACATACACACTTGAAACCAACAATATATGCATGCCTTTCACCCATGTGAACAAAATGAGTATATATCATCATTGTTCTCTGTTAGACAATTGTTATAATACCCCCTGAACCTGAATTTTAACGCACTTTTGTTTTTAACTTTTGGTTAATATCTTATTTATATATATAGGTGGAAGAAGGTGAGGAAGGAGATGAGGCATATCTTGAGACCTATAATAGTGAAAATGACAATGAAGATGAAAGTGATAGTTTGTATTCTCCAACTGAGGAATTTGCCTCACCAAGTTGAAAGGTCAAGGGTCTTGTGATTTTGGGGATTCCTGTAGCCTATGTGAATCATTTATGGCACTCAAGACATTCAACACAGGATGATTGTGGACGAACATAACAGCTTGTTCAGATCAAACCACTGAGAAGAGCAGACTCAATTCCATGAGATTGTCAAAGGGCAAGCAATTAGTCATGATCCTGAATCTAATTAGCCAAAGAATTAGTGAAAGATGTATGTATATCCATTTGTTCATATGAAGTTTTCTGAGTTGAATTAGTCAACAGCTCAGCCAATGCATTGTTGAAGAATAGGACCAACATTAGCCTATAAATGAAATATGAATATCTGCTGATTCTGTGGACCTTGGTTTAATGCTGTCAAGACCAATATGCAGCAATAAGAAAAGAACTTTTAGCGGAGACAAAACTCATCGCTTGGGGTGACTGCAGAGTGCATCAAAGTCTTATGCATTTTTTAAAAGCAAAATTAAACTTGAGACATGTTTATTCCAGCTGCTTAGGCCTAAACATCCGTACTAGCACATGGATATGGACATAAAGAAATTGTGGACAAGTGTGCACAAAGCCAGTAAGATTCTCACTTTACCCATTCTTAAACAAATATTAAGTACACAAGTTGAGTCAAAGACTTGTAGAAATCAAAGAAGCATGATTAAAGCTAGAGACGACATGGTAGCACATAGTCCATAGATATTTGTAGAAGTGCAGCATTAACAACCGTGAAATATAGCTAATTTACATAGCGGTGCCAAAATGACTTCATTGGAGTCCTCTTCCTCCTCTTCCTCGTTCTTGCATAAGATTAGTAGATAATCACAAACTTTGCTAACTCAACTTTATAAGATAGTCTCAAACTTGGTTCTGGCTGCAACATGTCAAGTGACAATTTTGCTTACTGTTTTCTGATGGATTTCTCTATTTTCTGAATGGTTTCCCTTAACTCTTTCTGATCACTTGGCCTTGAAGATGATAGAACAATGTCATTCCAAATAGAACCCGGTCCCATTGTAGGGCTTGGTTCCTTGTAAAGTTCGTAGATTGAATCAGCTTCAGCATTCAAACTTCCTATCATCTTCAAGCATTTGATATCTTCAGGATCCACCAGTAGATTGTGATCACCATCCTTCCACCCTATGAGCTGAATTGTATTACAAGGAAGTAACCTTCTTGACATTATAACACTTGTATTTATAATAATAGTATAGTGTAAAATCCATTATTTCCCCAAAAGATTAAGTAAAAGATATTCATATTTACCTTTGGTGGACCACCAACAGCATTTGTGCAATAGAGCCTAGCATTATCAACAAGTTTGCAGTATCTTGGAAATGCATTAGCAAATCTTTTGTGAGATTTCAATTGTGAATTCACCCTCACTGCCCTCCCCGTCATAATGGCTCTCCTGTCAAAATTCCAATGAGAAATGTTAGCTATGCTATAACCACAACACTAATTGCCAAAGTAATAATTTAACTGAATTCACAAGCATATCTACCTAATGCCTCTAACAACAGCAAGATAGCCATCACAAACTACACCAACTAGCTCTATTCGGTAAGGCTTTCGATTGCGCGGTTCTCCATTACTATTCTCCTCTGGTTGATCTTCTTCTACCTCGTTCACTTGCTCCCAATAGTCTTCAGTAACAGTTCCATCTTCAGCTACTCTATACCCTGCCCCCATCCGGTACCTACGTTTGTGAACATTTCTTGCCATAGCAATAGTCTGCTCCACAAAAGGCTCCCATGATAATGTACCATCCATGATCACATCTCGCCCTTCATTTAAAGCTGTCACTAGTAGAGATGATGCTGCATCAGTGGAAGATTGATGCACCTGTATCAGATTTTGGTTAATTTAAGGCAATCATTAGTCAAAAAGGCCTTATAGGGTCTAATTATCATCCATTTTGGCATAGCTAAACCACAAGAGGAACTTTATGTGACTTTGCAGTTTCAAATTGGAATTCTATCACATTTGGCTTGTGCTTAAGATACTATAGTAGCATGTTTAGAGGAACATCGTATGGACAATAACATGGAGGTGTTTACATATAGAAGCATACCAATTCGGCAGTTTGGAGCATGTCATCATGGTGACCCCTAGAGCTAAGGGTTCTATATATAACATCACTCTCCTTAAAAGCATCTGCCTCAACGACCACAGCATTTGTAGCTGCATTAGACCAAAATGATCTGCCAAAGCCATTTGATACATATAAATAATCTACTCGAATATGAAAAACTTAGCTGGTGTATAGTTCCTTTCATACTTAAATATGCATGTTGTTTCGGTAAGCATGTGAACTTCAACAATCCTATTGAGAATCAACATCATAATCACGCTTAAGTTTCAAATCCTTACTTGCCTAGACGAAATAATTTGTTTGTATAATTATATAGATTATAGAATAATAATAAGCATTATTTGGTGGAATTTGTTCAAGTAGAACTTTCACTCCGTTTTTTCGTTTTGGATACACATTCAAATCATTTGCATCCGCCTTTGTTAGTGCTGATTTTATAAGAATTCTCTTTTTGATAAAAATCACATATTAGATTTTTTTTTTTCAGACCTTTTGATCTTAAAAATATAATCAATTTTCTATTTTTTAAAATAAATAAGAGTTACTTCTAATTAATGTCTTAAATGAATTGTTAAAGGTTTATTCAAAAGCACTTAACCTTAAGACAAATTTGGTAATACTATTATAAATTGATCAATGATAATAGTGTAAGAATTGGGATGAATATTACTCTTGGTTTTTTTTTTTTGGGTTGATAGGATGAGTATTATTCTTTAAGATTGTTACTCTTTAATGATGAATATTACTTTTTAAGAATATCACTCTTTTTTTCCCCACTTAAAGGATGAAACATTACTCTTTAAGAATGTCTTTAAGAACAGTGCTCTTGCCAGCGCCCATGCCACCACCCATAAGCAGCAGCACTGGACTCCTCTCACTGTGGGCCATGGGGACCATGACATCCGTAGACTCTGAGTCACCCTTTATTGCTTTTATCTGTTCCACCAAAGTGGAGAACACTCTTGTCACCTTCAGATTCTTGGTTACTCTATCAAACCTCTGTTTCCTGTACACATATATAGCACCATGTTTACTTCAATTAGTTTGGTCTTAATCGTCAATAAATGCTATTACCACTTTTACCTACCGACCTGTATAATATATTACCACTCTTACCGACTTAAAAAGAAATAAATGCTATTAACTTTCTTCGTAAATTTTTAATTCAATAGTGATGTGACATTTCGTGTATATTTAGGTGAATGTTTATGTATTAAAAAATCAATTTAAATCATTTAATTTAAATTATAAAAAATAAAATATAACAAAAATGGGATGAGCAAGAGAAATTTACCTTGTAGCTGCCAACAGAATCTTCTTGAGCTTTATTTTCTGCTCAGACTCAATACTTAATACCTATAAATCAACCAACAAAAATTCAATACCTGTAATTCAACCAACAAAAACGAAATAATCTATCTTAAAAAAACTATGGTTAGCGGGAAAGAAAAATTAAGAGTACCAAGAGTAAATACGAGGCAATGTAGTAATATTTATTATCTTTGTATATTCCTGCCCATTTACTCTTGCACAAATTAATGCGAAGAAAAATAAGTGGGTTGAGTTGAGGACTGATTCACGAGAATAATGTCTTGTGAATAATGTAAAAGAAAAATAATAGATTGGTGCAAAGAAAAATAACTTAGTTGCGGTGGGTTGAGCCATGATAGCACACTTGTGAATAATGTCTTGAAATGATGTAATCATACGTACTGTCTCATGTATAGAATAATGAAAAAATAGTAAGGGAATTAGTTATTTCCAATAAAATCACATAATATATATACATATATGATGTAAATTTTAATCAGTGTAATTTTATATATTATTTAATTATGTAGTTATATTATGAATGAAAAAATTAGCATTGAAAAAAATTTTTTTATAAAAAAATTAATTCGACTCAAATCAAATTAATTATAATTCAATAAATTTTAGATATTAATAATTTGGGTGAGGCATTGGTGTTCCTTTTTGCCTATCTATATTCCCCATTAATAGCATATAACTTTAACTTTCTAAATTACATTTGCCTAAATGAATTAATTTTATTAAAATTAAATTTTAATTAATATATTATTATTTATTTATTCACACTCCCTTTTAATACTAATTAGTCTCACATTTATTTTTCAAAAACTCTTCCCTCTATTTTATCGCATCACTCATCCCTCTACTCTATAACATTGTATTTTTCTCTCTATCACATAGAATCCTTAATTTATTCATATTTTTAAATATATACAAAATTTGCACATATTTACAACAATAGTCATATAAAAATATATATTTTAAGTAAATATTTATCATTAAAATATCTCAATAAAAATTTAAAATATATCCAATAATTATTAAAAATACATAATATTGTCTATAATAATATTTTATATTTTTATTCTTATTGGAAGGGAAATTTTTGAAAAGAATAATTGTCGCAATCAATCAAAGAGTGGGTAAATTTTTTTAAAATTTAAGAAAATAAATTACAAGAAATTATGCGCACAAACCAATATGATAACCTATTCTTAATTTTTATAAAGACTTATTGGAATGAATTAATATAAAATAAAAATATATTAGCTTTTGGCATGCGTTTGCTTTTTCTTCTTTAGACGTGACATGAGCTTGTTATTATGAGTAATACTATATATTTTTTAATTCATTATTCGATATAAAATTTTTATTAATATATCTTGATGTTAAGCGTTTACTTAAAGCTTATGTTTTTACATAATTATCATAAATATTTGTATATTATTTTCTTTTTTTGAAAATTTTGAATAAATATAAAAAATAAATAAATTAATGGAACAGAGGAAAGAGCTATGTGATGGAGTAGAAAGAAAAAGTTTGTTAAAATAAAGATGAGAATATTTACTATTAAATAGGAGTGTAGATAAAAAAAAAATAATGAGTAATTGAAATTTAATTTTAATAACATTTGTTCTTTTAAATGAGGATAGTTTAGGAAATTGAAGTTATAAATTAATAATAGTGAATATGAAAAGGTAAAATGAGTGTCAATAGCTCCACCTTAATAATTTAGATAAAAGGAAAAATGTCAATTTCATTTAACAATATTATAGTAAAAAATTTTAATGTGTAATTAAAAAATTATAAAAAAAATACTTAATTCTATTAAATAATGCAGAATTTGCATTTCTTCACTCAAAATAGAATAATGCTGAAAGGTACGAAAAATGGTTATATAAATAAATTTAATTTATATAAATCGTTAATATAAAATTATTTTATACAGTCAACTAATAAAAATATTAAAAAATAATAATTTATATAAATAATTATCTATCATAATAAAAAATTTATCATAATTTATCACTTTATAATATTTTTATTAATTAATAAAATAAAATTATTTTATATTACCAATATTCAAATTAATCTCTTAACAAATATAGTACAAAGGCACGCGTTTTTCACTCCCAATGTATGTATTGTTGTCGAGCGTCACATGGCTACGCAGCCATTTCGTCACATTTTCGTGACGCATTTCCATAATGTATCGCACCGCTACTCAATAGAATGGCATTCCATCAACCTTGAACAGCAGTACTGATTCGGACGGACCAATACCTCCGTAATTTGACAGCAACGTTGCACGGAAATGTGGTGACGAATTTATTATCGCTGGAGCCAGTGAACCACACATTGACTTTAAAATTTTAACGTTCTACAAATAATTGTTTTTAAAAGGTAAAATTATAGTATCACAGTAAATTTTTTTATTTTTTTTTTTTTCTTTTTTTTTTTTTGTTGGTAGATAGTCATTTTCTTCTTTTAATTCTTCAACAAGTATTTTGATCAAAACTCAAATTATTATTAACTCTTACGTGTTGAAATCAGGACCATTACTGCATAGTGCACAGTACATCCATATACCAAGAGAAAAGGCACACTTTTTTTTTCCAAATAAATAAAATTTAGATCAAGAGGAATACTTATCCTTCCTAAGGTCAATGTATATTTTTTGTGGCTCATCACATATGTATAAAAACATTTATAAATTATCTTTCAACAAAGAATCTTAAAGCATCTTCAATGCACGCAAATTTCATCCCCATTTTTTAGTGGGAACCACAAAACGGTACTACCCATTTTCACACATCCATCATGATTGAATCACAAATTTGAGACTAGAGGGACAAAACAAAACCCAATTTTTTCATACTCAATGATTGTGTGCCACATATAGCCTGTAGGATCATTGATTTTTACATTTTTTTAATATGAAAATTATGTGAAATTAAAGTCGTCCCTTATAGTGGAGAGAATACTCCAAATTTTGAAAGGGTCATAATGTTTATGATATATTGATTAAATGTGCTGATATGATTAAAAAAAAGGGTCAAAATTGAAATTTAAAATAAGACATCCATTCAAGCTGCTTTAAAAATCAAACCCAAATTGTAGTAAAGTACGAGCACCAAAAGACTAGGCAAGTCAACCTCATCGGTCGGCACAATTTACCGATTGCGCGTACGACCTTCTCAAACCATTTTTTAACACTATCATCGATATCCATACTTGACTTTTTGTAAACAGAAAGCAGAAAGAATGTGTTTTTTAAAAAAGCGCGTTTTTCTTATTTTATTACTTAAAAAAATAGTGTAAGAATAATGAAATAAAGATGATTTGAAAACATAATTGTTGTTGATTTTAACATCCAAAAAAAAAAAATACAGCAGTAATTTACAAAATTTGAATTTATAAACTTACCTTTTTTCCAAGATAAATTCCAAAAGAAAAACGAGATATAGAAAGAATGACAAAAATAGATGAATTGGGTTGAATAATAATAATAATAATAATAATAATAAGATAAAACAGATCAATGGATAACATACCTGACTGATCACATAAGAAGCATGGTTCCAGTGAAATGCGAAGTAACTGAGGATGCATCTCTCAAATTCATCAATCAACTTCACATACAGAGAATCAGTGTCCATTCCAGTGGCTCTGGCAAGATATTCATAGATGCTTTCCTTACACTCTTTGGATTTTCTCAAATACTCCTCGGCTAATCTGCACAGCTCTGCAACCTCCCCAGCATCTTCAAACCCCATTTGCCTAGCTGCAATTAACACACACACACACACACCACACAATAAAACGTCACCCAACAAACGCTCAAAGTAAAATTCTGATTTTCAATTCGCAAAAAATTGACCAACTATTCAACTCCGCTTCAACTTTTTAAATTTTCTAAGCATGTGGAGCATTAATGTCCCAGTGAAGTTTCAGATTCAAACATAACACTCCAGAGCCATATGGCTTCACTTACTTTTCCTGGACAATGATGGAGAAGACTAATTTCGGTAGTTTTACATGTATATAATTAAATATTTAAATAAAGTTATTGTAGGAGTTCTTCAAACGCTGCTGAACTCAAACTTGCTGAGCTTGACAATTTTAATCGCTTATACTTTTATTACAAGGCTTTGTCCAAGAGATCAAAACCTTAAAAACTTACCAACATAGTGGGAGAATCTTTCAAACTTTCCAACGCGGCCAGATTCTGTTCTTTCAAGGAGGGGAATGATTTTCCGGTCACCCACCTTGCCGGACTTCTGCTGCCGGTAACGGGAGGTGGCGGCGGCGGCGGCGGCAATTAATCCGGCGAAGGAGGCCCCCAGGATATGTGTGAGGCTAATGACCTTGCCGACAGAACCATCTGAAAAGCAGTGTACATATGTAAATTATATACTTGTTGTATATAATCACATGCATGCTGATTTATGTATGAACCAAAATAAACATAGATATGCTTATGAGCTCAAATGAAAGAGAAAAATAAAAAAAACAGCAGCATAGAGAGAGTTAGCTTAACTGCCTTGCAGCTGCATCTTGTTGGAGAGTCAGACATGGGTGTAGAAACAGCAGCAGCTGTGAAATTGGTGATTGTGAAAAAAAATTGGGGACTTATGGTTTGTTTCGATGGAAAGAGAAAATAAAGGAAAAAAAATAGAAAGAAAAAAGAAAAGAAAAGTAAAGTTACTTTTTTCTTTTGTTGTTTGATTTAGAGAAAAAAATAGAAAGAAAAATGAGAAGAAAAAAATATAATTTTATATAATAATATTTTAATTTTATTATAATTATAATCTTAATTTTTATTTTTATATTTTTAATTTTTTTATAAATTAAAATAAATAAAATACATATTTGTAATGAAGATTAAAACGTGTATTTTCAGTACTGTTATATATTTTTGAAAACTAAGTGTAACAGGTGGTAAAAATAAAAAGAAAAAAAATAGTATAAAACATAACAGCTATCAAAGTCAACTGAAAATAAGGAAAAATTTGACAAATAACATCTAAAAACATTCTATTTCCTTTTTGTGCGTATAGATGAGGAAAAATTATAACAGTGAGACCTAAAATATTTTTGTCTCATCTCCTCTTTTTTATCGCTCATCCAAACTAGATGAAAGAGCAAAATTCTTCTATTTTCTATTTTCTTGTTTTCTTTCCTCTTATTTTCTGCTAATCCAAACTTATATCATCATCCCGTTATTAATTACAGAGAACGTGTTTTATAGCGGGTTGTGTTGAGTCACTCTCACAAAATATAAATTTGTTCAAAAAATACATATATATTTTTTGAATATATACATTTTCTGGATATCGGTAATTTTATGAGACAAAAAAAATATATTTGTTCAAAAGAACCCTGCTAAGTATACGAATGTTGCAGTACAAAAACCCATACGAATCTACATGGCTTTGTTGAGAGGAAGCGTTTACAATGATCCAGGCCAAAAATTGGATCACTGATAATCCAATTTGTTGCCGGTAGGCTAACGGTTTTTCCTAGTTTGAGAATGTGCAAAGACCATTTAACCCATTAGTGGAAACAGTCTCTTTCTTTCCTCTACGTGTCTCTCCCTTTCTCCTTGGTTGTCATTGTTTCGCCGTCATGTTTATCAACCTGGCGGAGGAACATGCCCAGATAGTCATTAAGAACAAATCGACTAGTAATATAGTTGACATAAAAAAAAAATGACTTATTGCCCAAAAATCATATTGTCGCAATTTTTGCATTTAATATTTATTCATTGACTGCTCCCTAAATTATTTCAATCAATGGAAGAATCATTTTTAGTTTCCTTTCTTTCCTTTTCTATTGATTAACATGATATTTTTTTCTTCTCATATCAGAATGTTGCCTATCTTGCACAGAGGCAAGGATTAGTGTGACCAATGGAATCATTGGTGCTTTGAGCAAAGCTGGTTATGATAAACTTGAGCCCAAAAAGTTATGATTCAACCCACTAATAGTTTTGTACTGCTGAAGTTCAAGGAGAAAACAAATTATGAGCTTGTCTGCAAGGTTGACAAAACTATCGGCGATGCTGTTGATTCAATTGTTCAGGATATAAAAAGCTTCTCTGGTTCTATGGTTTATCAACAGTCCACAGGGATTCTGTATTTACTCAGGATGTCCTTTTCCTGACCGGCACTAGAAGGACTGCATCAAAGCTAAAATCTTCTAACCTCTTAGTTTTCGCAGAAACATTCAATAATGAGTTTGTATCTCAAATATGTGATTTCTTGTCAGATGCAACCGTGGATTAAGGGAGTAGAAATAGATGGCATAACCTTAGTCGTATGTTTATGTTGTATGCTCACGGAATCTGCAAGCTGTCTACCAATGTCATTTCACAATGTAACAATTTTTACTTTTAAAATTAATTACCTGATAACTGGCAGTGTACCGATAGTCTACTTTTATTGCTTATTATGTAAGAATCGCCTCATCCAATCTAAACCATTGCATTATTTTTTGTTTTTTCTGGACGGCTGCAACAGCCTGGATCATTAGTGATCCAATTTTTGGCCTGGATCATTGTAAACGCTACCTTGTTGAGAGGATTGTTAACTGAAAAAATAAAAAGGAAAATAACTTTCTTCTACAGAAATCACCCCATGTGACTCATACTCGTCCTATTCCTGCCAAAATAAGTCGTGCCAAAAACTATCATTGGTGTTTCAAAAATAGGAGAAAAAGAAGTAAAAACAGATGATGGTTGATGGTGATAAAAATAAAAGTTATAAAGTTGTCACCTTTTACTGTATCCGTACAAATAACATAATTGTATTACTTGTCGCACCGTTGGTTGAATTAATTTGAGATTAATGTTGATAGATGATAAGTTTTAAGATATTTTATATTATTAATTAATTGTATCTTAATTTTTATATAATTTTTAAGATAGAGTTGGATCTATTTGGATAAATAATTTATTTAAATATTAATGTGAAAGAAGTTTTTGAATAAGTTACTTTAAATTGGGCATGCAGTAATAAAAATAATGTATATTATTTGTACACTAAAAAAAGTTAATGCTCTCAATATTTTTTTTTCTATTTTTTTATTAATTATTTTACTTATTTTTATTTTTTTATAACTTTTTTCTCTTTTTTCCCTCTGAATGTTCAAAAATGTCTACCAATCTATAGTACAAAAAATATTCCTCAATAAAAATACTTGTTTTGAGTGTTTTAAAAAGAATTTTTTGAGAAGTTAGATATTTTAACTTTTTAAAAAAAACTAAAAATAATTTTTTTAAAAATAATAAGTTATTTAGTTAAACAAAATTAAAAATTAAAAATATGATTTTTACCTTCCAAAATGTTAAAAAAAAAAATGTTACAAGTAATTATTCAAATGCCCTCAAGAGTTAAATACAACCACACTCGCGTGTACTCTCCATTCTTCGTTGTTTGCCTTGCACCCAGCCTTATTGAAGTCGATGGCTCTCCTTTGTAACGCGGCTATAGCTCCTCACCAGAGATCCAAACAGCAACCACATCTAGTTGGAACTTGACGTCACTCATGCTTTTGCTTCACACGCCAACCCTTTCTCACTATGACATCATATTGGGACATGCTCAACGACTCCCCCAGAAACACAACATTTTGACAAGCCTTTGAAAAAACCATCACCAAACCTTGACACACATTCCCGACGTATACCGGGCACTCTAATCATAATAATCAAAAAAAAAAAAATTGAACTTTTTTAATCGATAAACTTTTGGTATGATTTGTAGGTGCTTTCTTAAATGCACCATATTTTATTATACACCTAGGATATACCTAGACTTGCAGATTGATATAGAGCATTGGTTTCAATTAAGCAAAATCAGACGGGTGCGAAGGGTGGGGAAACCTCGCTTCCCAGTTTCGGATGTGTGCATTTGGTTAATAAAATTTACCAAAATGGTGATGTCTTAAATGCACTTCATTGAGTAAGGATGGGGAGTGTTGGTTTGATATGAAGCATCCTTATTTAAGTAGTAATGGAAGGTGGGGATTGCTGTTGATAACTTGTGGAGCAAGTTTTGGGATGTCTGAAATTGTAAAACAAAATAAGTTAAAAATAAAAAAGCATAATAATAAAACATTTCCCCTGCTTCACCACTGAATCTCTCTAGCAATAGATGATGATCGACACACCTATTTCAACCATTGTGGTATGTTGTCCACCTTTTCCAACGACTCTCTGGTCCCCTTTCCCCCAAAAAACTCCGGCTATCTTTGGCATCTACTATCACAACTACAACTACCAACAATCAAAGAAAAGAAGAGGCTGAGCATTAGAAGCTAGTCTTGAAGGAAAACTATTGGAATAATTCATAATGGGATTCAAATCATGTTATTTGTTGATTTAATCGGGGGGAGGAGGTATTTCCACATTTTTATTTGTTTTGGTCAATCTTTGCCTAGTTTCATGTGCATCACTGCGCATTATTCGCTATAATACTACGGGTCAATTCCATATGTAGAGGAAGCTATAATTCTTTGACAATAAGAGGAAAAATGCTTCACTTGGAGATGCAATTAATATGTAATTCATGACCCTACCTTCCTGAATTGGAATTTAGAATTCAAACAATCACTCTATCTCCTCACTTGGGTTCGAGAATTGGAATTGGAATTCAAACAATCACTCTCACACGATAACAGTTATGATAAGGAAGAAGGAAAGAAAGTGGTGCATTTTGTGGATGATCCCAGTTCCTTCGCCTCCACACTGTCGACCTTCCTAACCAATAGTGGGCTTCTTTGGCGGCATCGAAACCGTTTCCCCTCCGTCACTGACCTCAACAACTCCCGCCAAGCTCCACAAAACACATCATGTGCTTCCTAGAGCAACACCTGCCCAATTCCATCGCCAGTGACTTTGCATCCCAAGGCTCACGTTCAACCTCCTCACCATCATCGTCAAAGCTAGATTGGAGATTTCAAAAATGTTAAAAGATAACACGATCGTGAGATTCCCATGTGTACTATGGACAAGGGTTCGAGGAAAAAAAAAACAAAAGAAGACATGATAACTGGCTATAAAAGGACAAACCTCTAATTGCCAGTTGCGCAACATCATGAGGGGATAATAGTACATGGTGCATCAAGTAACTCAGTTTATAAGCACCTTAATTTATAAGGTACATGCCAACATTCACCTGGGTGCATTTTGCTATACACCTATTTAAAAATGGTGTATTATACACCGTGTAAAATAACCTGTTGTTGGAGGTTTTTGCTTGAGTAGCCGATTAAAGTGAAGTCTGTATGTGTTGCATCAATTGACACCCACACCTATGTTATGACCCACTTTTTTGTACTAAATGTTCAAAAGAGATAAAAAGATGGATAGACGTTCAGTACGGTTCATTCTCCCCACCACGATTTGTCACGTCATTCTCTTCCGTTGCCAATCAATCGTATAAAATACTGACATGTGCTAAGGCTGGCCGTGTGAGAAGGCTTTCATGTCTTCATAAGGCCTTCAACAAATACCCTCCCTAGCTTGCATTTTTCATGCTGTAATCCTTTTCCCTAAAAATAATGTAAATTAATATAATTTAATAATACAATAATTATTAGCAATAAATAATAATTGTTATCAATTATTATTTACTATTATTAAAATTTCTATTAATATTAATTAACAATTACTCTAATTATTATTATCACTTATTAAATACTAATTATAGTTATTACTAATATCATGCTTAATTATCTATAATTATTATAATTACTATTACATTATCTTATTAAGTATAGTAATACTAAATCGTTAATAAGTAATAAAAATTAAAACTAATATTAATTACAACATCTTATATTACTTATTCATAATAATACTATGTATTATTTCAACTAACTGTTATTAATATTAATTATAAAATATAATTCTTAATACCATTAACTATAATAATAGTACTAGTATTTAATAAATATTTTCCTTATTTTTATTAATTAGTGTATATTTTTATTTATTTTTTCCATTACTACTGTAGATAGGCATTTTTTTCAACTAACAACAACTAATAATAATAATAAATAACTATTTATTATCACTACTATTATTATTATTGTTATTATCATCATCATTATTATTATAATTATCTATTATATTGATTCAAGACATATAGTACACATTAGTCAATGAAACCAACCACCCACATGCTTTAATTCATTTGGTGGAATGAAGGTGTTTTTCCCAAACTTGCATCCATCCATATGGCCGTACAGGTGTGAACCTGCATACGTAGCTTGCCATGAAGATCACCGCCCCATTAGATCCGTCGTCAAACAGTTTCCGATCTGCTAGAGGGGGTAGCGCACGAGTTCATGTCTGCATCTTCTTCCTTATTTGACTTTTACGCCTTCGTCGTCCCACAAGACCATCCCTCGGCCTTTCACGACGTCCTCCCTCTCTACGGTAGACTCTACCTTCATTGTGATTGCTCACCATCGTCCCACCAACTTCACTTCAAATGAACGAAGTTTTCTTTGTAAAAGATTAAAAATCCACCACCCACTCATTCAGTTGCCATTTCTAATTTGGGACATCCACTTCTTTGTCCAACACATTAGATGGTCCTTATCTTGCCACATCACACAATGCAAAGTGCACCATTTTCAATCCGGTGCATAATGGATGGAGCCCATTCACCTAATTTGTAATGGGATAATGGTTGTGTTGTATACTAGAACTAGCTATGATGGTTGCTCAAGCTATAGATGGTAAAGGACATGGTGCTTCTAGAGTGCACCACCAATTACTACGATGAATGATTGACATTAAAGTGGTGTATGGTACAACATAATTCTTTGAGTGCACATCAATATGCACCCAGAAGGAAAGGCAATAAAACAGGTACATATGAGAAAATGATTCTCATGTGAGACTGATGGATATTTATTTGAGAAATGATACTTGAATGTATGATTTTTCGATTTTTGTGATGACGTGCTTCTATTTATTGTTGTAAAGTGTGGAATCCAAATGAAATGAGGTGCATATCTTATCTAACAATAGATAGGAGTTTATAGACACAAAATCAAAAATTCATGGTGACGTTTACAATGATCTAGGCCTAATCTTGCTACATTGGTGTATCAATTTTTTCAAACCATTCAAATATAAATAAAAAAACAGATAATGGTTGAGATTGGATGACACAATTCTTGTATAGTACCAAATAGTACAAGACTATGCATACACAGGTGGTGAACTGGTAAATTATTTAATAAATAAAAAATGACTATTTAAAATGACTTAAATGGACAAACTCCTTGTCCATAGATATGAAGCCGATTCTGTTGAAGCATTTGCGATGCAATATTTTTGTTGTACAGTATAGATGTCGCTGAAAAGTCCACAAAGGTGCTCTCTCTCTCTCTCTCTCTCTCTCTCTCTTAACAGGTCAGGTGTAGTATAATGAGTTGATTTATTTAACTAAAAATATAATATAATGAGTTGAGTTAACTAATTTCACTATAAATATAAAATAAACTTAATGTATTTGATTTAGGTTTGGTTTGGTAATACTGTGATTTTTTTAGAATTGCTCAACCATTTGGATTTTTTAAAAATTATTCTTAACAAATTATTATAGTATTATTTGATGAAATAATATAAAAGTTACTTTAAATAAGAAGAAGTCACAAGAATAGTATTCAGTGAATGTATTATAAAATTGTTATTAAAATCTAAAATAACATAATGAACATAAATATTAAAAGGAATAATTTCTAATTTTATTGTTATTAAATAGAGTAAAATTATATTAATCTTTTAAATTTTAGATAGCATAACTCAATCCTAAAAAATATTATATGAGGTGCTCTCAAGAACATTTTTGACTTTTAAAAGCTAGAAACAAAAGTATCATAATCTTTTTATTTATTAAACAGAATAAATTATCTTCTACTTTTCATAAGCTGAACTCCTTCAAAGAACATCAAACTTTAAAATTACATAGGATAGTATAATTGTATAAGATTTTAATTAATATATAAGGTATGAGCAAGGAAAATTTTCAATAAATCATAGGTAAACCTACCCTAAACCCTAAACCATTTTTAATAAAATGAAAATAGCTTTATGTTATGATGGAAAAAACCATAATAAAATGGAAGTTGGAAATAGGTGATGGTAAAATTAGTGTTTCGTTATAAACAGGGAAAAAGGTTTTAAAAATTACGTGTATATATATATATATATATATGTGTGTGTGTGTGTGAAATGTATTAGTTATGTACTGAATATGAAAAAATTGAATTTGAATGTATAACTATAAAAATATGTGCCGTAAAAAAATTATATAGTATATATTAGATTTAATTAATTAGTAGGTCCCTATAATTTAATCAAAATTTTAATTAGGTTCTTATAATTTAAAAATATTTAATTAAGTTTTTATATTGGATAAGTTTTTGTAATTAAGTCTTTGAAGTAACCTAATATTACAATTTTTTTTTTAAATTTGATATAGTTTAATAGTTTTTTACCTAATTTTAAGGTTAAATGTAAAAATTTATTCAATTTAATCGAAAATTTTGTAACGATTAATTGTTTCACGGACTTAATTATAAAAATTTATGTGATATAGAGATTTGATTAAAAAATTTTAAATTATAAAGATTTAATTAAAAATTGATTCAAATTATAAAAACTTACAGATTAATTAAACATATATGTTATATGTAAGATACAATATATAATATAATAAATTAGTGTAAATTATATTAAATAATATAATAAATGATTATATATAACTTATGAATTTAATTTAAATATATTGACAATATAAAATAGTTTTACACTATCAGCCAATAGAAGTAGTGAAAAGTGTCAACTCATACAAATAACCACCCATTATAATGAGGGATCCACCATAATTTCTTACTTTCCTTTATTTCTATTGGTTGACAATGTAAAACTATTTTACACCGTCAATACATACCAGTTAAACACATAACTTATTCTATATGATATGATGTATTTTATAATATATGTATGTAATATGTATAATAACATTTGCTGTTAAAAAGTAATAATTAATAATTATCAAAATTTCAATTAAATGTTGAATAGTAATGTATAAATGTTAAATTAATAGTTATCTTATTTTCATATTATATGTTTAACTATCTATATTGTATATGTAAAATCTATATCCATTCCATTATAAACTTTACTGTATATATATACTGTAATTAGTATATATACTGTGACCAAATATAATCATATATGTATATTTTATAAAAATAAAAATGAGAATTGCTGGTGTATAATAATTAATAATAATGAATGTGAAGTTAAGAAAAATTAATTAATTAATTAATAACTGGTAATAACTAGTTTGTAATTTTGTAATTTGTAAGTAATTACTTAAAGCGTAAAATTAATTTTTGTAGCTATTTTTAATTTGATGTAGTAACATTAATAAAAGATTAATATTATATTATTAAAATAAATAAAAATTAGTGATTATTGATTGTCAAATATAAGATATTATTGATGTGATATTCTTTGGGCATATGCTGAGTTTCATATGCAAGTAGTTATTGCGTGTTTATATGTTGGGTTATTTTATCTTTATACATTGTCAAAAAATTGTAACCGATAGATCATCGACAAAAATCTGATACGTCAATATCCAATTTATTGGGTGGAGTATTGCAAACATCACCAAAATTCATACGTATAAATATGATCGTAACTCTATCGATTTCCTTTAGACCAGAGCAGAGAGACAGTGCATTCAAAATATCTTCTTGTACGTACCAAAAGTCCAAAAGAGTACTAGTTGAGGCGTCACGTTTGATGTGATGAATTGTCTCAAATGTACTCCTCAAACATGTTTGGACAATTTGAAGCGGAATTAAGTCTGCACCTGTGGTGTAATGAAGGGGTGTGATCGGGTTGGATTAATTCAAATTTATGTGAAAAATAAATTTAAACCAATGTTCAATTTGGATTTATGAAGCTTTTTTGATCAAATTCAAACTAAATCTAACCAATCATTCGTTCAAGTGATCAAGCCATGTCCTTTTTTCTTTTGAAAAATAAATCATACCAGAAAATATGATACACAAAATATCATGGATTTTAATTTGACGCAGATTTCTTTATTTTTATCTACAAATTTATAGTTGATAACATACATAGACAAGTTATAAACTTATTAACCACATATACATAATAACCAAATTTGAAATTTCATCACAGCAAGATTTGACTCATTAACCGCATGTATCACCAGTCAATATCGAAGATTATGTGGAGATAAGATGGTCGAATGAAGCACATTTCATTAAATTTACATATATATTAATTTGTACATTTGTAACTTTAATAACCGTAAATTAGATTTGGTGTAGATATTGGTGCAAAGATAGTCCAAAACTTGGTTTTGCCTGCAAAATATCGTGCAACAAAATTGGTTTCTATTTTCTGATGGTTTCCTCTATTTTCTGAATGGATTCTCTTAAATCTTTCTGATCACTTCGCCTCGAAGGTGACAAAACAATGTCATTCCAAACAGAACCAGGTTTCATTAGGGGGCTGGGTTTCTTGTAAAGTTCGTAGATGGAATCAGCTTCAGAATTCAAACTTCCTATCATTTTCAAGCATTTGATATCTTCAGGATCCACTAGCAGATTGTGATCACCATCCTTCCACCCTATGAGCTGTACTATATTACAAGAAATTTAGTTACCCTCTCCACATATTAATGCTAGCTTAGTGTAAAATCAATCATCTCATCAAAAGACTGAGCAAAAATGTTCGTATTTTTACCTTTGGTGGACCACCAACAGCATTTGTGCAATAGAGCTTTGCATTATCAACAAGTTTGCAGTATCTTGGAAATGCATTAGCAAATCTTTTGTGAGATTTCAATTGTGAATTCACCCTCACTGCCCTCCCCGTCATAATGGCTCTCCTGTCAAAATTCCAATGAGAAATGTTGGCCATGCTGTAACTACAAATATAATTAACAAAGTAATAATTTAACTGAATTCACAAGTATACGTACCTAATGCCTCTAACAACAGCAAGATAACCATCACAAACTACACCAACTAGCTCTATTCGGTAAGGCTTTCGAATGCGCGGTTCTTCATTCTGATTTTTCTCTGGTTGATGTTCTTCTCCCTCTTTCACTTGCTCCCAGTAATTTTCAGTAACAGTTCCATCTTCAGCTACTTTATACCCTACCCCCATTCGGTACCTACATTTGTGAACATTTCTTGCCATAGCAATAATCTGCTCCACAAAAGGTTCCCATGATAAGGTACCATCCATGATAACATCTCGCCCCTCATTTAGAGCTGTCACTAGCAGAGATGATGCAGCATCAGTGGAAGATTGATGAACCTGTTCAGATTTTGATAATTTAATGTATTCATTAGTTAAAAATTGGCTTATAAGGGTCTAATATGTAGCTAAATCATAAAGGAAATTTACGTGAATGTGTAATTTTATTTATTTATTTATTTTGGGTTTCTATATTTCATTTGGCAATTGGCACATGCTTAAGATACTATAGTGGCAAGTTTAGAGGAACGGGGACAATATAATAACATGGTGGTGTTCACATAGAAGCATACCAATTCAGCTGTTTGGAGCATGTCATCATGGTGACCCCTAGAGCTAAGGGCTCTATAAATGACATCACTCTCCTTGAAAGCATCTGCCTCAACGACCACAGCATTTGAAGCTGCTCCTGACCAAAATGGTCTGCCAAATCCATTCGACACAAGTAAAGTCACTGTATTATATGAAAAAAATATTATTTGTATAAATATCACAATTGTTAATGTAAAAAATTTACACTGTTTGGTGGAATTTGTATGTAAACAGAACAAATAATTTTGAGTACCCATTCTTATCATTTTGTACTTAGACAAATAATGTAAGTGTTAGATTAATTTGAAGAATGATACTAGTGCAAGAGTAGTAGGATGATTATTAATTACTCTTTGAGAATGTCTTTAAGAACAGTGCTCTTGCCAGCACCCATGCCACCACCCATAAGCAACAGCACTGGACTTCTCTCACTGTGGGCAATGGGGACCAAGACATCTGTACATTGTGAGTCACCCTTTATTGCTTTAATCTCTTCCACCAATGTATTGAAAACTCTTGCTACCTTCAGATTCTTAGTCACCGCCTCAAACCTCTGTTTCCTGTATTCGGTCTTAATCATCAATATTTCGATTTCACACTGTCACGTATATTTGTTTATACAATAAAATAAAGTTGATTTTGTTGGCCTTGCTAAGTGAATTATTTATTGCCATTCTCCCCTCTTTAAAAAAATTAGATGTTAATAATTTTCTCTGTAAATTTATAGAGAAATTTACCTTGTAGCTGCCAATAGAATCTTCTTGAGCTTTGTTTTATGCTCAGACTCGGCACACAATACCTATAATTCAGACAATAAAACCGTAATAATCTGTCTAAATTAAGCAAACAAAACGATGATTAGAGAGAGAAAAAAGAAATGCCCTGAGTAAATGCAAAATAATGTACAAATATATTTTATTATCTTGATTTCATTCCCTCCCCATTTGCACTGAAGGTTTCACCAAGTAATTCAAACAAAAATATGCGAGTTAAGGGCAGGTTAAGCGGTAAAGGTCAGTTAACAAAGCATAGATACAGTGTCACCGGTTAAATGTTTAGTGTTACCTATTGAAGTTTTGACAGTTAATAGTCTCATGATTATATTTATTAGAGCTTTGACAATCAATATATCCTCAATTTTTTTTATAACATCATAATTAATGTTTAAATTGGTATGAGATTACACTTGATTATAATACATACATAAGTGGTATTATGTAGACAAAATAAGCATGTCAAAGCTCGTAGTTTCTTTTTTTTGTTTTTTGAAAAAAATTGATATATTATTAGTGTAAATTTTTTAATATTACTATTGTTATTTTACTAAAAATTATTTTTGAAAAAATAATTTTTGAAATAATTATTAAAAAAATATTTTTTTTGATTTATTGAGGGTATTCCCTTCCTATTACCACGGAAGAAGGCTATAGTAATAACAATGTAAATTTTTGTTTTTTACTAAAATCAGATTTAGTTTTTTATTTTTTCTAAATTATACTTTAAATTTAAAACAGATCAAGGAACACCACCTGAGGGGCCAGCACCAATAACTAAACTAAACATATATCTAATGGAAGAGGTCATATTTAATGTAATATATGTATAAAAATGTTCACTTATTTTTTGGTTGTTGGTGTTTTGGGGCCCCGCGGCCCCTCGGCTCCGGCCCTGAGTCGATATATAGTCTCGCATCGATTCATCTACTTCCGGATCAAATCAAAGGCAGCCCTGCTTGCCTCTATAAAGTATCTTTTGTAACTTGACCCTCAGAACTTAACATACTTAGGATTAAAGGTAAGACTTAAATGGTGCCGCTGAAATACAGGGCCGTCTTGGCCCTGCAAATTTAATGGTAGATTGAAGAGGTGTATTTATATATTTTTTTATATAATATATTATATTTTTCTTCTTATTTTTGAAATGAAAAAATATTATATAGATAAAATTTGATCATTTTTTGTAAAATCCAAAAATTAACTAAAAATCTTTAAGTATTACACAGATAAAATTTGATATTTTTAAGTGCTATAAAAATAAAAATCTGATCACTTTATAGTTACAAAAAATATTATACAAATAAATCTAATCACTTTTTGTAAGATCTTGAAATTAACGGTAAATTTTTTAGTATCATGAGATAAAATTTAGATTTTTGAGTGTTAGAAATAAAAATCTAATTACTTTATAAATTAATTAATTTTTATTTATATAATTCTAAAAAATTATATAATATATTATATAAAAAGAGATATATTAACACATCCCTTCCATCTACCATTCGATCAATGGCACCATTGTAGTCCATATCTTGGAGTGGACTATTGTAGAACGCTCGTAGGATTTAAATAAATAATGGTACTAAACTAAATATATATGGTGCCTAACTGTTATTAAGGCGGTCTGCTCCATCTTCTAGACGATCGCTGATCATTCCTGAAATTATCAAACTGAGTCTCCTTTAATTTTAAATCTTTTATTTCAACTATTTTCCTTCTCTCCCTTCACTCAACCTCACCACCACCTCGTTCATGGTGGAGAGGTCCCTTTAAAGGTTATGGGGCCCCATCAACCATGTGCTCGATCCCAATCTTATCCATCACCAGAAAAGAACAACTCACTCGGCCAATCTTGCCTTGGCATTTTGGAGTAAGGATTGGTTGGTGATTTCAAAAATATGTTAAAATATTTATAACATTTTATTATCACTGAATCTGTACCGTTGAATTTTTAGACGTTAGTGGTGAATCAACGAAGCACCACGGGTGATCAGAACATTATCGGATGAGGTTAAATGCCAGACCAACAAGCCACTCTGGTCTGGCAGGATTTGATATGAATTCGTTTTTAACAAGTAAAAGCCTTGACCGCATGCAGCTGTTCTCACTAAAGCGAATGACAAAACGAATCATGGCCCCCACGACAATCATTTGTCTGCGTGTTTGTCCTCCTATATGATGTTGAAATGTGCATGTTTGGGAATCATAGAAAAACAGTTGTTTTTTCTGAAAAAAAAAAATTTATTTTTAAATAATCTATTATTTAGTAAATTCATTAAAATAAATTATAATAAAAAATTAATAATTTTATGTTAAAAAATAATTTACAAATATAAATAATTTTTTAAAACTTATAATTATAAGTAAAAGTTGATTATTTTAAAATTATTATATTTTTATCAAATTAATTTTAAGTATTAAATATTATATAATATAAATAATTATTTCATTTTTTTAATAATTTTATTATATGAAAATAATTTTTTTATATAATTCAAATAAAATAGATTATTTTAAAATTATTTTTTAATTAAAATATTTAAATATAAATTAATTTTTATATAATTGATTATATAAAAAATAATTATACAAATAAAATATTATTAAAATAATTTTAATTTTATAATTTTTCCAAACACATACTAGAAGTATGCGATAGTTGACTAGTTGTTTTATATTTCTCAATGAATGAAAAATGAAAAGTAAAAGATAAAAATATAATCAACGGTTTGAATGGTTCGTGCAGAAATTCATTCAAGAATTTTTCCTACTATCTAGCCTTTTCATGTTCCAATATTTACTTCTAAGATGTAAAGTTTTTAAGAATTCAATAGTGGAATTTTTTTATGGATAAATTTACAAAAAAAAAAAAAAATCTAAATTGTGAAAATTTCTCTTCCCTTCTACTTCCTTGTCAAACTCACCTTTAAAACAATAATTTTTTAATATATTGAATATATTAGAAACTCGAAAAAAAAATTTTATTCTTAATTTCTTAAAGATACTGGTTAACAAAACTTAATAAATTATTATTAAAAAGCAACTTCAACAACTGTCGTCACCGTGATTTGAACAGGTAGAAAATTTAGATGGCGATAAGCCGATGATAGCAAGGGATGAGAAAAGTAGATAAATTATTGGTACCGAGCAAAGAAAAAGAAAAGGAGATGAATCGATAACGTTACCTGACTAATCACAGAAGATGCGTGGTTCCAATGAAATGCGAAGTAACTGAGGATGCATCTATCAAACTCGTCAATTAATTTCATGTATAGAGCATCAGGGTCCTTTTCATTGGCAAGATACTCGTAGATATTTTCCTCACACCCTTTGGACTTTCTCAAATAGTCATGGGCCAATCTGCATAGCTCCGGAACCTCGCTTGCGTCTTCAAATCCCATTTGCCTGGCTACAAAAAACACACACCGGGGCAACAAGAAACGTTACCCAATTTACAGCAACAAGAAAAGTCAACGTAAAATCTTGAATTTGATTATTGCATGTATTGACCAAATATTTAGCTGCAATCCAACTTTCTTGTTTTCTATGCTCATAGAGCACTAGTTAATGCCACTTAGAATAGGATTATAGGTATGATATATTGATCCGTATATAGTCCAAAACCGCCCATGAAGCATTCATGGGCCACTTTTATTTCTCCCTGGAAAACTTGATTACCAAAGAGAAGATTTTATATGAAAAGTTGAAAACTAATTTGTCTGGTTATGCGTGTATATAAATTAAATGTTTAGACGATGTTAATTAGTAGATTAAATTTTAAAGTTAATTTGTCTCTAAAATTAAAAAAAAAAAAGATTTTTTTAACTTGAAAATAGATATTTATTCTTAAATCAATAAAATATATTACAATTATAGCTCATCAAATGATATAAGATTAAGAATGAATGCTACATTTTTTTTATTTTGAAGACAAATTCATTTTAGAAGTATCCATTTCCGCATTATTTTACCTAAAAGTCCACATCTTGTTGATGTGAGATTAATGTTCGACCAGCAGGTATCGCTGTGTTTAGACCTTATCCCACTTCTCAATAATTGAATAAAGTATTTGTGTCTGTTTCATTGATACATTAAATTAATTATTTGAGAATAAATAAATTGAGAGATTTAAAAAAAAAAAAAGATAAAACTTGGTCGGTTATTTGGAAATGAGCCCATATATTACACACCCCTGTTATATACACGCATGATATGCAGTTCTTAACTGTGAACCCGCTTTTGGAATAAAAGAAACCAAAACAAATTCAGAAAATTAACAAAATTAAAGGACAATATACCCACGACCTAAAAAAAAAAAAAGGACAATATACCGGCACGTAGCTTTACAGAAAGTAATTAAAAAAAATGTTATATTAATTAGTTTTTGAGTGAAGGAGAAGAAACAAAGAAAAGGGAAAAGAGGGACGGAACAGAAATTATATTCCTTCATTTAAATATAAATGAAAAAGAAGAACCGTTCAATTTATTTGCGGGTTAAAATCAAATAAAATAAGATGAATTATAAAATTCAATTTCCAATGTAGTTTTTATATTATATATATGTAATTTATAAATATGCAATTTAAAATAAAATTTAATCTCCTGCTTAAGAACAACTTTTTTGGGGGGCCTTGAAGAAAAAGGCTGGTTCATTCCCCTTCTTAAAATCTTTCAAACATATATCAATTCTGATCACATATTTTTATCCTTTATTTTTAATCCAAACATGATGCAAACCTTTTCATGCTTATAGCATCACAGCTATGTGTGTTTCTGTCTGTGGGGAGTGCATCCATTGATCTCATCTATGCCTTGGTTTCATCTTAACTACAAGACTAACAACACAAGGACTGAAAACACTTACCAACATAGTTGGAGAAATTTTCAAGCTTGCCAAGACGGCCAGATTCTGTTCTACCTAGGCGGGGGATGATCTTCTGTCGGTCTTTTCCAGCCACCCCTGACTTTTGCTGCCGGAAACGAGAGGCGGCGGCTGCCGCAATTAATCCGGCAAAGGATGCAACCAGAACATGTGTGAGGCTGATTACTTTGCCACCAGAACCATCTGAAAAACAGTGAGAGGAATTTATATATGTGTCATGCGCTTAATTTTTCTTATAATCTTGTCTATGAACCAAAAATAAACATATGCTTTTGTGCTGCCAATTAATGAAGAGAAAACAGCTATGAGCTTTGTTCAATTACCTTGCTGCTGCATCTTGTTGGAGATTCGGAACAAGAGATGTGGAATTGGTGTTGGACTTCAATTTTGGTGTCTGAAATGGGAGAGTTTGGACTTGTTTATGATCATCATGATCAACATGTCATTATTAAATTAAAGAATTGGATTGGATCTGAGTAAGCGATTAAATAAATGAAACTGTGCCAACGTGCTTTATGATTTGCATAGTGTCTTTTAATAAAATATAATATATACTGTATTGGATGGGAAAAGTATCCTTTGCAAGCTTTCCATGTCATCATTCCTGCAGCAACAGCTAAAGAGACTGATCTTATGAAATTACATTATCGTTTTATTGCTGGTTTCTTACTGCATGCTTGTTTTAATTAAAATCGGGGCTGAGGAGATCGAGAAAACAAAATGAGGACTGTTATTTGGTTTTATTTATTTATTTTTTTAATCGATACATCAGGAGACAATTTCACTCACATGGTATTAAAATAAATTAATTTTCCGCTTACATAGTATCACTAAAAGTGTTCAATACGATTTTTTTTTTCTTTTTGTTTTCCGGTCAGGGGAATATGAATGTATAAATAGCATTTTTTAAATGTAATAATTTCGTAGAAGTTCGAAGAGAATGTTGATGGAACTGTGAATTAATGGTGTGTTTGCCTTGAATTTATGAAAGAGTCATATTATATATACAAATGAGATATGAGACATTATACCGATTCACCCAATTTAATGGTAGATGGAGTGTGAATCGACACAGTATTCCATAACTAGGAATGACAATAGGTATCCATAGGGGTGGAAACATACCCCTTGCCCTCCATCCCTGTTTAAAATTTTGCTTATCGTCCCTGTCTCCATCTTTGTTATGAGTCCTCGTTTCTTATTCTCAACAGGGATTTAAATTCATGTGGATATCCATAGATTTATATAAAAAATTTTAAAAATCTAGAAGAAGAAAAAAAATTTAAATAAAATATTCTTAATTCTAAATAAAATATTCATAAATATCTATAATTCATTATAGCATTATCCAACATAATATAATTCAAATTAAAAATAAAATACATGATGCAAATTTATTAAAAGATAATTAGAAATATCCAATTTACAATTCTAATATTATGACTAGAATTATTTTTAAATTATGTATTTATATATATGTGAGTATTTAAGTAAATTCATGTTAACGAGAATTTAATGGGTCCCCATAGGCTCTCATTACCTGCTCTTGCTCCATTTACTAAATGGGGACTTCCCCCATCCCGTAGGGATCAAACTTGTGATTATCTCCATTTTCGTCAAGGATAATCTCTATAAGTAGCGACCCAGTTTTTTTGCTATTCCTATTCACAACCTATACGTATATTTAATATTTTTTCTGTATAAAATGTTGGGCTGCAGACTTAATAGCTCACATGGCAATAGGAGGTGAATCTGGTGTTTGTTTAGATGACCCTCCTCGCTGCCTTTGAAACTCAGTTGATTGATTATTTATCAAGTTAATAAATTCAGTTTGCTCCAATTAATATTAAAATGATAATTATTTATGAACGAGGGGAGTAAAAATTTCCTAGAAGTGCAAAAAGAATGTTGGGAACTGTAAGTTAATGGAGTGTCTGCATTGATGGAGGAAACAAATTGAGGGCTATTATTTGCACATTATTCTCTTATAGACATATTAAAAAGACAATTTCACTCATGTGCTGTTAAAAACATTTAGATTTTTATTTTTAATTTTGTTTATCTATTTTTTATCTCCACTTACGAATCACAAAAAGTAAATAGTATTTTCTTATCATTTCTTGGTAAAATAAGTTAAAAATATATAGAAAAAATAAATAAAAAATAATGGCCACTTGCATTTTAAATGAACATCTTATTTCGCTGGCTCCAATTCTTTATACTAACATGTGAGATAACAACCGTTTCTACTGTTTTAAAATCGACGTCTTTACACAAGTCACAACCAATCTATAATTTCTATATGTCATATGCATATCGTGACATATATGTCTGAATTTTTTTTTCGGATTAAGAAATGCGAAAACAGCTGTAGCACCCACTTGATATTCTCAACAATGATACTGAACCCAACTCGACAAATTAATCATATTTTAATTTATCGTTTGTACCAAAAGCGATAACCCACTCATCTTTTTTGGAATATTATATTTTCAAGAGTTTGACAAATATATGTAATGCTAACTGACGGATGGATAATTATCTAAGAACTGATGAATTTAATGGCAATCGAGAGTAACACAAAAAACCTGGAGGTACCCACCTTCATGAGGAGATATCCAAGGGATTTGTATTTGATTTTGCCTATTGATTTAGTTGGCCATACCTTTAATGCGGGGGTGGAAATCCTCATGGCAACTTCAAGGTTTAGTTTATCTTCTCATATATGGTTGTGGGTATCCGGAGGAAGATTCTTTCTAAAGTTTTTCACTCCAAAAGAGAAACGTGACGTTTGCCATGTTCTCCACTCAAAATAGAAATGTTCTTGTGTAGTTATAAAACACTAAATTTGATATGCTATTGGATGTACATAATGTAATTTATGATAGCTGTAGTTAGTTATATTTAGCAGATGTTGGTTAGAGATGATAATTAGTTAGACTCCTCTGTTAGCTGGCTTCCTTTCCTATATAAGGACCTCTAATGTACTGTAACTTTTCTCAATGCAACACAGTGCAACACTATTTTAATGCCAAATCCTTTTACATGCTTTAATCACTTATAAAATAATATTTTACAGTTAATTGTGAATCCTTCCAACATTTAAGTATATCTAATCGGATACTCTATAACCACACAAAAATTTCTTCACAAGATATGTACATTTGATTTGGAAATGGTTATAATGATCATGGAAGGAGTTTTCAATCATATATAGCTGCTAGAACTCAGAACTTCCAAGGGATTATCAATCCATACACTGGATATATAACTTATGGCAGCACAAGATTGGCAAGCGACGTGCCATGACCGTGGGGAAAAGAGCATCACAGATGGAGGAGGTGGACCGGTCTTACAATGGAGACATACTTAAAAATATATTCTTATACAAGCATCAGGAGTTATGTAATAGAGAGTGGCTGACGTCCTGGCTAATTATGCAATAGCTACTTCTCTTAGTACTTGGATGGCCTCACCTCCAGACTTCATTAAGCATATGATTTACAATAATTTCAAATAAATGCGAATTTCAATTATATAATTGTTCAAGCGATATATTATTTTTAGTAACAATATGTAATAATTATAATTTAAATGAATATAGATTTCAGTTATATAAATATCAAATAAATATAATGGTTTCATGAACAGTATTTTACGTTCAATATTTACATAATTAAAATTCATATTTATTAAAACTGCAATCAATAATTGTCAATTGAGTGTCGAATTCACTATATTACAAGCAACATTTCCCTTTATCAAAAGAAATATATTTACTAGTTACAATTTAGTAGGAAGAACTATAATAGGACAATCAAGCAAAGTTAATGGCCTAGGTGAATGGCTCATCTTAGGCGCAATAATAAAGCAAATTAGTATAGTACATAGTTTAAGTTGTGTGCTAATTTTTTTAAAACAAGTTATTGGGTTTAAGTTGTGTGAATGGAGAAAAATTAGGATTGGGACAACTTTACTCTTATAATGGGTTGGCTCTGCTCAAATTATATTAATTAAAATTTCATTTGATTTTTTAGCATTAGTGGTTCAGATCAAAAAAAAAAAAAAAAAGAAGACAATTTAGTTTATTTATGAAATAAACTTCCTTGATAATAATGTATAGGCATAATTTTGGTGTCACATGCTTCAATGTAGTGACAAATCCAAAAAATTTAGATAGTGGAGACAAAAATAATATATAAGTATAACAAACAATTTTACATAATTATTTTTCTTAGTGTGGGATCAAGTTTATAAAATAATGAGGACAAAATATACATATAGTTATATACTACTAAAAAGATTTTGAAAGTCTAGCGGGGCATATGCCCTATCTCCATGAACGTGGATTTGTCCCTGATTCAATGACCCCAAATGTGGCTATTTTAAGCATTTCAAAAGCTTGATTTGATTGAATTCTTCATAAGAGTAATATCATTGTCTAATTGTGAGAGTATAAAGATTATGCAATTTTTCTGTAAAAATTGTTTTCCTAATGTTTAAACTCATGTCCTCTACATAACAGGTCATATTTTACCACTTTAACAACTCTTTCTGAGTTAAGATATATGGTTGTTTGTCCTTTAATTTTATCTCCACTTTCTATTTTTGTAAAAGATTCACTATTTTATTTTTGTCTTTAATTAATTGCTTATATAATGTTTGGTCAAAATCAGTTATTAGGCATAGCTTTTATATGAAAATAATAATTTTAAATTCGAACTTCTGATATGTCAATATTTTTGTCTAAATTTATACACTAAAATGATGTGGTATATATATTAACTTTTGAATCAATAAATATATCATATTATTTTATTTATCCAATAATTGTCATTATTTTTTATAAAAAATTCTAGCAAAATTTTTGACTATGTAACAATTTTTTTTTAAGCAATATTAGCTTATAAGGTTAAAGTTTGGTTCCATCATGATCAGTTGTTGATATACACTTTGGTTAATGAAAAAGGGAAAATCTATCTTCCCAAAATACTTTATAAAAAGAAATTCCATCAAAAGTTTTTAAACCAAAGATTCAGAATCCATTCACACAAGGCTAACAGAAAAAACGTGAAAAGTTAAGAGGATTTAAAATATGAAAAATAATATTTATATTTATTTTCCTACTCGACTTACTTACATAAAGAGAGCTCTTAAATAAAAGTGTATGATATACTATTCGGATGTAATTCTACAATTTTTTGTAAAAGTATGATGAGTAATAAATCATAATTTGTGAGTATAAATATTAGTATTCTTAAAATATTGGCCAAGTCTTTTCTGTCGGGTGGCTTGGAAGTCATAAATTTTTAGGGATAAATCTTTCTATGCAAAAATTTTACTTCCTTTTATTAATATAAAGCTTTATTGTTGATTAAAAAGGTGAGACCTAATCGGAGGCATAGGACAAAATTTAATCAACGCATAACAAGTCGTGTAAAACTTTTACGTGCGAGAATATCCATCTCCATTGCTTTCTTCGGTTGCAAATAGATCCAATTTGCCAGAGTTTTCTGGAGTAAATTAATCATAAGGTGGCAGATTGGAAAGAGAATTTTCTTTCCAAGTTCCAAGGGCTTCTTAAAGTTGTGGCGAAGCCTATTCCACACACAAAGTTGAGTCTTCCGTCTTTTTCTTCTTATGTGGAGCACAAAGACTTGCCCCTTAAAGTCGTGACATTAGCATTTGTTCGTGTATTATTTTATTGTTGCTGAGTTAGTTGTAACCACCATACTTCTATCGAAGTCCGTCGCACCAAACAACCGATTTGCAACATATTAAAGAATAAAACTACGTTACCAGTCAATTTTATTTATAAGATTGAAAGTATAAATATCAAAATTATTATTTTTGAAATATTTATTTTCTAATTATCACTCTTAACATGAAATTGCATAATAAATGATTACTAAGACTAAAAATCATAAATTGTTCATAACAAATTACTTTGATCAAAGAGACTTTAATTAAGCTTAAATAAGTTTAATTATGTTTGTGAAAAATAAAAAATAATTTTGACACCATCACTAGTGTAGAAGGACTACTATGCTATAAACGGAAACTAGGTCCGGTAAAAGAGGCTGGATCTCCTAAATGTAACAGTTTAAATCACCGCTTAGAGAGATACCAACATCTAATGCATAACAGTAATTTGACTAGGATTGTCATTTGCGTTCAGTAAATATACTTGTTAGAAATCAAAAGAAAGATGACTAGACACATAGACTATGATAATCTTGCCTCCAGAGATTTTCCACAAACATGCTTATTTCAGCTGTCTTATTCACATGAAGTGTACAAAAATGCAAATTTCAGCAGAAGGTAGATTTTCTGTATTGATCGTAATGTGCTGGTGTTACAGAACTTACATTCATTTCAAAGGTAGAACAATTGTTAGGATAGGAATGTCCTTCATGGTCATGGTGGGTGAGTGAGCAGCATTACAGTTGACAGCATCTTTGATTGTAAGCTTTCTTTCATGCACAATTAACCGGACAAGTAAACAAAGGAAAGCAAAATTAACTACAAAAGATAGAATAGACTCAATTTTGACAGCATTTTTTTTATTTTGATTTTTCTTTTAATCAGATCTCCTTCAGTTGAAGTCTCAGCACCAGCTTTTGTGGTGGTGCACCATCACTAGATGATGTCTTCCTGTAGGATAAGAAAGAAAGAGAACAGAGTAAACTTTAAAGTAGAGTTTCAAAAGAAAAATTAGATAACCATACATCTCCGGATACTTAAATAATTTCTATAATTGAATAGTGGAAACATAACGAAACAAATAGCCAAGAATAATTGGTTCACAATAAAAGGACCACTTGACTTGCTATGTATATAAAGTTTAGGACACTATTTGACAGTTTCAACTGAGAAAAAGCAAAGCCTATCTTTTATTGTTGTAGTGCATTCCCATAATCGACGACTTTGGCTCAATAAAGCTATTGGACTTCGATTAATCTAAACGTGGTCAGCACAACCAGGCAAAGATTATTATTATAAAGAAACAGACACTAGGATATGGATTTACTTTAATGTAATAGCAAGACGTTTTTGACTCAAGTTTTGTTTACATGACACGAAATATGCCAAATCTTGAGTCAATGAAAATTTCCTAGAGGACCTGCACCTTATGCCAGGACCAGCCACGATCGTTCCAACATCCCTACGTTCTGTCCATGTTACAGTATGGATCACAACTTAGAGATTCTAGAGAAAGAATCTGCTTAACTGCTGCTACAGTCTTTGCCATCTCTTAACCCTCTGCTTGGAACGGTGGAAATTGGAACAATAGAAGTTGAGTAAAGAGATAATCGGCCAATTTTGTACTTTTCACCTTACTTAGATGTTCATCAATAGTGAGGGGAGAAAGTAAATGTGCATGTAACGAGAAAGTAAATGTACATGTAATCCACTGTCAAACTTTTCTTCATGGATGTGGAGTGCAATGACTATTAAATCCTTTAATGACAAAGTAATAATTAAATGATATCCTATAATATATTTACAATTACATAATTAAATAGTTTATACTATCATATTATTTTGTTATGTAATTTATACAATTTATTTAAAAATTAAATAAAAGACAATATTTATACTTTATTATATAACAATATATATATATATATATGTTATTTTATATATTTTTTACTTTCTTTCTTACCGTTTTCTCTCATATTTTCTTTTTATTCAATCACTAGAAAAAATCACTTATCTTTCTCCATTTACTTTCTTTTTATTTTCTTCCTACATCCAAACAAAGGGTAAATTTCCGTCATTTTAGCCATAATCACCGATACACCTAGAAGAAATTTCTTCCCTATCACATTATAAAATATATTTATATTTAAACAGATCTGGGTTGAAGCTGCTAGTTGTGGATTTTAACATTATTAAATGTTTCAAATCCTACCCTTTGCCGATAAACATTGCATTAATAAATGGTATGAAACTGATGGACATCCATGATAAACAAAGCATTCATAAAATCTGGGCTATGCCTAGTTTTTAATAAACGTGACACTTTAAAATTGTCCAGTCATTCAACATTAAGTGGCTAAAAAGATGAAAACCGGATATATGAGCCGGAGCAATGTTAGGCGAGGGGTTCGTTGGTCCACCCCAGTTGTGGACTAACGTTAGTCCACTCATTCAAAACAGAAAACTACAAGTTAAGTGTTAGCATCTTACTAATAGCATATAGTGCTCCATGCAATAAAGGTTAAGAAAAAAAACACCAGAATCCCAAATATCAAAAATGGCATTTGTTCATTACTCAATAAGAAGAAAACAACCTGCAAAAGACCTCAATTTTGAGATTTGTATGAGTCTAAGTTATTAGTCTTTGGAGTTCGTCCTAGATGTGCAATTTCAATGTGGTGCATGTATGTTGATGTCTTTAGTATCAATTTTGATTTATGTATGCAATTTTTCCCCCTTATTGCTGTTATGTATGTAGTATTTGTTAATGTTGATTTTGCTAGATTTCAAGAGGTCATTCTCCTATAAATACATCATCATACTTATATTTTGAAAAGAAATATGCAGTATTCCTCTTTGTCCAACAAAGTTGCACCATAATGGGAACATCTTGATAGAGATGGAAAATAATGGATTAAATTCAATTCAATTTGCCTCATCAAAGAAAATTATAATTGCTGTAAACATATGAAAGCTAGCCTTGCTCAGTTCATGAGATGCTTAAAAGACTCTCAGACAAAGGCCATGTACAACTTGAAAATAAAGCCGCTTTTCCTCAAAACGAGGAGGAAGCTTTAGTAAACACAAGGAAGAAGAATCAAGAAGTTCTCAGTTGCGTGCATCAGTGATTGGATGACTCAATATTGGAGAAGGTGGCTGACAAAACCATCTCCAGGGAAGCTTGGGCGGTTTTGCAAACCCTTCTCAAAGGAGTTGACAAAGTCAAGAAGTTGTGGCTCCAAACACTTTGTTTTGAGTTTGAAGCCTTGCATATGAAGGAATGAAAACCTGTCTCTCATTATGGCACAAGGGTAAGGATTATGGTGAATCAATTAAAGCAATATGGAGAGAAATTGGAGGATGTTCATGTAATAGCAAAGATCTTTCATTCTTTGATCACGATTATTATTATCATTATTTTGATGAGGTATCAAAAGATCAATACACCACAATGTCCGTACGTAAACTAATAATTCTCTTCAAACCCAAAAAAAATAACTCAAGAGAAAGCATGATGAGATTTTTGATCAAGTCCTAAGAGCCACAGAAGAGGAGAACGTAGTTGTGACTAAAGAAGAGAAGGAAGAGGAAGTCACAGTATTCCAACAATAATGAATAGACAAGCAAGTGCTCCCAATTGGTTCTGATAAATCACACGATGGTGACCTCTTGTCCCATAAAACAAAAGCAACATTTACCTGGGTGGTATGCTATCTGTTCTGTCTGTCCGTATATGTTTCTGTTTGATGGCACCTAATCTCCTCGCGAACATGGAAGCCAATGGTTCTGAATCTCTGAATCCTGGGAAAGGTGTAATGAGGTTGCACTTATGCTTTGATGCATGATCATTACATCCCTTATTATCCTTAAGACCAGTGGAAGCCTCTTTGTTGATACAACAATTCTGTAATTTTTTAGCCTCACTGGGCAAGTGGTCATCAGCAAATTGTTCTTTGGTCTCTTTCAGATAAGAAAAGTGTTTTTGGGAATGGGGAAGCACAGAGAAATCAGTGGAGTGGACTTGAGATCCACCTATCTCATTGAGATGACAAAAACTTATAAAAGGGGCAGTTGATTTTGGCAAAAATCTAGTCATCCATAGACCTTCAGGAGTATCACTTTTGTGAAAGATATTATCTGTTATCTTCCTCTCGGATGGCACATAGGACTCAACATTCTCATTGTTATTTTTATCTTCTCTGGTAGCAGATGACTGCAATGTCATTCGTTCTTTCTCCTTGCTAAGCCCCAGGTGGTGACAATTTTTATTCTCCACTGAATTGTTTACCCTGTTTTCATGACTGCTGAGAAAATTTATGGATCTAATCTTAGGCTGTATTGATGAACCGGCATCAAATATCCCTGTAGAGACCTCAAACTTATTTGATAGCAAACACTGTTTGTAAAGGTTACTGTTCCCTGCACAACAGTTTATTGGAGTAACTTCTATTCCGTGGTCCTTATTACCTAGCTCAGAATCTTTAAAAGCCTCTCCTACTTCATGAGACTTTATTGCTCCAACATTCTTCAAGCCTGGACAAGACATGGACTTGAAACTAGCTTTGAAGCCTGTACTTTCTAGCTCAGGATCTTGATTCTCATTGCACGTGATCAGTTTCGGATCATGCCACAGAAGATCTTGAGTTGATCGTGAGAATCCTTTCATCATGTTTGAAATCAAATTCATGAATGAGCTATCCTGTTTAACTTTGGATTTGGAATATGAAGTTTCCTCCTGAATTTGCTTTTTGATTCTTTTACTTCCAATTATCAACTGCTGTTGAAAGTTACATCTCTTCTTATCTGTCAAAAACAATCCAGCACTATAGCAGCTTTCAACCCTTAAATGGTTGTCATTCTCCTCCTTTGATAAACTTTCATCTGCATTCCCATCTGATAAGGACTTTTCCTTGCTTTCATTTATTGTTGTATGAATTCTGCTATTACATGGAGAATGCAAAACTGGAAGATTCTTATTGCATGGTTGCTTCATTCCGTTGCCCTGGGATTTGTTTCTATCCTGATTAGACAATGGAACAAGAGCTACATTTGTTGCAGCACATGTAGCCCCACAATTGAAAGTTTGTAAATCATTCTCTGCAGTTGATTCCAGTTTTTCAATTAGACTTCTGCTGGAAGATGTTAAAGCACCAGAACCTTCATATTCAAATATATTCTCAACCTTAGTGCATAAATCATCTTCTGTTACAACCGCCTGGTTGCCAGAACCAATATCCATTCCTCCATTGGAAAGTTTCCTTGGTGAGGGATTTTGTTCCTTGCTAGGCTTGGGTTCATCTGCTTGAGGTAAGAAGTCATCAACTGACCTTTTGTCAACCTGACCTGAAGGAAAATCAGGATGCAGATAACATTTCAGGCATGCACAAAAGAATGAACCTTACTTTTGTTTAACAAAAATAAATTCAACAAGCGTCATTTAAAGAAACATTTCAAATTGAGACTGTAGTATCATCCAGGCAAATTGATACACATTGTTAAAAAATATCAATAAATTCAAAATGTGTTTCAAACATGAGTAACAAATGTTTCCTGTAGTGCATGGATTCTTGTCCTCACAATACTGGAGAAGTGATAATGCACATACCTGAAATTGTTGAGGATTTGTTTCCCTTTGTCTCAGATATTGTAGCAGTTCCAATGTTGTCCTGATCACAAATATTCTTCTCAAAACAATTCATTGGATTCTCCTTTTGATCATTAGGCAAATTAGGGGCTCCTCCTGCGGCATTTATTTTCTCCATATTACCACCAGATCCTGTCACACCATAGTTCCATAGGATTGAGGCAAAATGGTTGACCCGAAGGAAACTAAGCATACTGATATGTCCTGATTCACTATTTTAACTAACTAGGATAACTGGTTTATTCTTCCTCCTTCAGTAAGGTTTACTTGACCCCAAGGATCTAGTGCACCCTACGTGAAGCTGCATCTATAGGATCCATTAGAGATAATTATTTTACCTGTATCATGTTCCTTATATGCATTACAGTCTGGAATGTTGACACCTGATTGATCACTTGGATGCGTGGAGGGATCATCTGTGGAAGAAACGCCGCTCTTTGCGCATATGACAGTTATAGGATTTACAGAAACATCATCTATAGGTATATCATTTTTAGAAATGCCACCAGTAACACCTTGTAGAAGAGCAAAGACCCTGCTGCTTGGTCCAACATCATGATAAAGCGAGGCACTTTTATCATCAAAGCTGGAATCAACACAGTTAAGACTGAAACCTCTATTTGGAGACCAAACTATTTCAGATAAGGGGTCAGTAGCAGATAATGCCATGTCTGCTCTGGAAGCTGCATTTGCACCTGCACCTGAATCGTTGTTCAAATTTTTCCAAACACATTGGTTAGAGTAATTCATAACGAGTTGAAAATCATTCTTTGGTTTTATTGTCTTGCTTTCTGTACTCATCTTCAGAATGATAAACTCTTCGGCAAAGAGGTCCTGAAATGTGATTACAGCCAAAATTAATCTTCTCTGTAGCAGTTGGAAGTAAAATTTCTGAGTGAATACAAGGCATGATGAACAAATACATGAGTATGTACCACTTTTTCCTCATAAAATTGAAGTGCTTTAGCAAACCACTGTTCTAAGACAGTGTTAACCAATACAACTGATCAAAATTCAACAAGCGCTAATTAAATTGTACAGCTGATTTTATGTTGGTTGAGTTTGTTACTGTTAGTTAGCAAAGTTAGTTTTCTGTTACAGAGCTTTTAGCACGTGATTGATGTGATGAATCTTGTATATATAGATTGAATCATCACAGAATGAAGCATCAAGTCATTTTCTGCAAACACTCCTCTATGCAAACTCTTTTTTCTCTCTGATTCATTTCTTGTTAGGCAGTAGGTGAAAACATGCTCAAGGCCTCAAGCTGATTCAAAGTAAATTCTTGTTAATATTGATTAGCATTAGAGCATAAATCTGAAGCTTGATTACGATAATTAGACCAAATATTATACTTGTAGATGTCTAATTTACAGAAGTCAACGGGGTGCACACCCTATAATCATGCAAAAGATACACTTCCATGCAAGATTTTCAAGCAACATAAGCATACAAGTTTATTACAAAATTCAAGTAAAAAACTACCACCAAAAAAACATAAAGCATTATTTTTTCTAAGTACATCCAACCTATCTACCGTGCAAATCCTAAACTGATCAAGGGATTAATCAGAATTGAAAATTCAAGGAAACATACCTATCCAAGAAGGGTGTATAGTTTTGTGTGTGTGTGTGTGTGTGTGTGTGTGTGTTGAAAGTGGGAGATGAGAGTCAACTCGAGGTCTCAGAGTGACACTGCCTTAGATCCTGCTATATAATTAGCTGTCACATAGGAAGGAAGCTGGTTACACACGAGGTTGAGGATGTTCCACGTAGACACATGCCATTCCACTTGCACCCGAGTTACAAGGACATTCACATTATTTTATTATTATTCACCGAATTCGGATTGGATTAGATTCTTGCTGGCTGGCAGATTTTAGTCTCACTTCGTTCAGTCACAATCAAACTAAATGATAAGTGCCTTGTAATGCAAATTCATTCTTGATACCTGACGCTTCAACTCTTCAATTTAAACTTACTACTAATCAAACCATTTACTACCCTTATATGGATAAGTTGTCGATAAATACTGGTGCAAATCGTTTCTAAGACTTTGTGTGGCCTGCTTTAACATTGAAGTATGACAATTTTTTAAACTTTTTTCCTGAAAAATAGTTTTAAATATGATCTTAATCTTGATATAACATAATCTAACAGTGTATTTTCAAATCATTTTGACTATTATAATTAATTTTTAAATAATTACAATTTTTTTTTTCTTGAGATTGTTATAAAATGCTCGAATTCCAAAACGAAATGAGACATAGATCAGCCCACTACCAACAAAAAAAAAAAAAAAAAAACAGAAGGAAACAATAAAGTAGACTCAATATAACACCCAAAGCCGTAAATCATTAAATAAATCTTTAAAAATCAAAATGTAATATCATTCCGATTAAAAATTAAAATAGTGTTACATTTTAATTTTTAAAAATTTATTTAATATTAATTAAATAATTTTAAAAAATTAATATAATATAATATATCAACTTTTAAAAATTTATATAATATTAAAAATTTTTCGAACTAAATTACTGTCACATATATCTTCAAAAAAATCAAAATGCAGGTTGACTCTTTCTTTTATTTTGAGCGTATGTACAATGCAAGGTTGCAAAGAATTGGGAGCTGAATCAGATGAGTCGCCACGGGAAGAAGCCTGAAGACGGGAATTTGAAGGAGGTTTTTCTTCTTTTTTAGGGGCGGCTCTGCTCTTCAAGTTGATTTGGTTGTTCGATGTGTCTTAGGTAGATGGCCTTTGTGTTCTTCTATTGTTGCTGTGCTATAATCTTTTGGAGGGATTGGTATAAGTGGTTGGTTTGGTTTCTGGTTTCTGGTTTCTATACCTCATTACAAGGTCCACCATGTTCTTGGAGTTGTGGTGTTCTCGTTGGTATTGTGGGGTTGGCGGTGTTGTGTTTGGTAGTTTCGATTGCTCGGGTGTTTCGTCGAACCATATGTTTGATGGTTTTGGTGGGGATCTTGTTTGGATGTTAGTCCTTGCTCTTTATGCGCAGTTTGTGGGATAGTGTTTGCTCTCTCTAGTTTCATGTTTGGACAGTTTGGTTGAGTTCCAAACTTGTTTGAAAGGATAAAGACGGATAGAATTGAATTAATAATTGAATTTAATTTTATTATAATTTGAATTCTTATATTTGAAATAAATTAATAAATTATAGAATTAAATTTATTTATTTTATTTGAAATATATATAAAAATTAATTGAATTTTTTATTTTGATTATTTTATCTTAATTAATGGAAGAGAAAAGAGTCATGAGATTAAATGAGAGAAATATTAAATAGAGTTGAGGGATATTTTTAATATATTATATTTTAATATTAAATCTATTATGGTAGAAATTACAAATCAAATTTATTTTAATTTAATTTACTTTCAATTTTTTTTAAAAAATTAAATTTTATCTATATTTTAATTTTATAGCATTAGTTAATTCTAAACTAAGAAATTGAATTTAATTTTTTAAATAAATTTAATTTCATATGTTTCCAATCAATCTGTTTGTGGCTAGGTTGGCTTGGAAGGTTATTGTCTCTGCTTACCAATTGTGATTGGGTGCTATTCGATTATTTCTTTGATCCTGTTTAGGGTGGTTCCTCTTTTCGAGGCTTTGGTAGTGTGCTTGGGGATATCTTGCTTATTGACTAGTGTTCAGTCAGATATTTGATTGGGCGTGTGGTTGCTGACGAGTATGAACCGTAGCTACCTTGCTGGGTGGAGGCTCGCTTTTGATTTTTTATTTTTTCTGCTGACTCCATTGCATGTGGCGTAATGGGAATTGGGAACAAAAGGAAGGTTTTGGTTGGGCTCCACTTTTGCGCTTTTCTGGTTGATTAGCAAGCCTTGATCGTGGCAAATTTTCGGCAATTTTGGAGGAGATTCCGTTTTGGTGTTGCATAATATCTTTTGGCGTTTCAGTTTTTATTGTAACTTTTGTCAAAGATTGAAGTTTTTATTTCCTGCTCTTTTGGTTGAGACTTTGTATTCTAGTTCTCCCCACCGTGTTTTAGTGGGTTGAGATCTACCCAATTATAAAAAAAAAAAAGGTTAAAAGCTAAAATTAATATATTTTTTAGAAGAATTATATTAATTAATAGTATCCCCACCTATTTTTATTTGTCTTTTAAATTTTAACATATATTAAGAAATCATTAAAATAATTTAAATATAGAAAAATTTATTTTGATTGGACTAAATTATCATTCTCTCTCTCTTTATTTCTTGCTTTTTTTTTGTTATCTCTTTTAATTCTTTTTTGATTATTCATAAGTATCCTTCCACTAAAAATAATCTTGTTTGAGTACTATTAAGTATTTAAACGTGAACAATTCTCCTATATCAGATTCAAACTATATTTTATAATATTGTAATGGACTAATTCCTTTACCGTTGATCAAATCTCAATTGATTTTCTCTCTATACATTAAGAGTAAAATTTTAAAAAAAAAATTAATACTTTATTGAAACTCTGAAATGACAATTAATGTTGGACAATAATTTTTTTTCTTCTAAATATACACTTAAAAGTTGAAAGAGACAGTGGGAAATTCCTTTCTAAACTTCCGCCATGAGTTTAGGCTTATCCCCCTTCCCCTTCTTTTCTTAAGCATGGTGGAACACTTTTGCCATAGGTTAGAATGAAAAAAAAATATATGAATGCATTAATAACTTAGTTTTATTTTGGCTTCGTAGGATTTATCTTTGGCAATTTGTTTACTAGCAATGAAAACATATTTACATTGATATTCCCTTGCTTAGCAATTATTCTTTCTGCCATCGCATATTGGTCTTGAATTACCAGAAACAAACTGGCTGCTGGCTCAAGGGGAGGATTGATGTGTTTTCTTATAATAAATCATAAATTCATCTTCAATTCCATCAAGAAAGGTTGCGCTCCATGTATGCTTCTGTGAACGTGTAAAGCCACTTTTGTGGCATTGAAAAGTCAATAAATATCGAATGAATATGCTTGTGGTGGGGAGTTGTTCACGCAGAGAAGCGAAAAAAAATACTCCAACCGTGTGCATGTCAGAAGTTGGAGAAAATCCTACCAATGCTTTAAATACTTGCAAATTTTTCTTCCTCATGCGGATTTAGTGTTAAAATTGTGGAAGAAATTTTGCAACTCCTTGGTCGATGGTGCAACAAGTTGGAGGGGATGCTAGCTCGGCTATAAATAGAGGCCCTCCTCAATGATTTCCAGCTTAGAGCATTTCATTTATTAAGTGTTAATATTTTTAGGGAGTTTTTTATAGTGAAAGTAGTATTATCCTAATATATAAGAGAGAGAGTTATAGTTATCTCATTATATTTTAGAGAAAAATTGAAATTTTTATTTTCATATAGTGAAAATTTTCTTTATTTTGCTTGTAGTTTTCTCTTATCATTAAGGAGCTTTTCATGTTAGATATTTTATATCAGTTCCAATTTTTTCAACTCTATTTTAGTTACGTTATATTGTTTCCATAACTCTAGTATCCAATAGTGGTATTAGAGCTAGGTTATTGTACACGCAGTGGGTTACTATTCATGGTCACTATTCATATGTGTAATTGTATACTTTTGTAGTATTGTTAACATATATTGGATTTGCTCCATATACGATATAAAATATATTTTATTGCTCACGTATATGATAGTATTCATGGTGAAAAAGTGAGTACCAATTCGGTAAAGAAACAAATCTTATGGCAACAAAATTTAAGATTGAGAATTTTAATGGGAATAATTTTTCCTTATGGAAACTAAAGATAAAGGCAATCTTGAGGAAAGACAATTGCTTACCAACAATCAAAGGCAGACCAACTAGGATAGCTGATGACAGGTAAAAGGAGATAGATGACAATGTTGTTGCCAATCTGCATCTAGCATTAGCAGATTCAGTATTGTCAAGTGTCATAGAGAAATAACAGTACTATTAAGGAGACTCCGCTGTTTAGATAAATAAATAATCTGGAGATAATTCTTTTGAAGTAGAACTAGTGCATGATGAATAAGGACAAAATGAGGCTAATTATACAAAAGTCACATGATCAACACGCCAAACAAGACCACCATCATGGCACTCAAACTATGTTATGGCAAGCCACGATGCATATTGTCTTCTAATAGAAGAAGGAGAGCCATCAACCTATTAGGAGGCTTTAAATAGTCTAGATGCTTCTCTATGGATAACAACAATATAAGAAGAAAGGAAGCCTTGTATAAGAACTAGATATGGGAACTTGTTGAACTTCCAAAGGGTTGGAAAGCCATTGGTAACAAATAGGTCTATAAAATCAAACGAGATGACAATGATCCAGTGAAACGATATCCTACAAGACTAGTGGTAAAAGGATATGCTCAGAAGAAGGCATTAATTTTAACAAGATATTCTCTCCAGTTGTTAGACTTACCACTATTAGAATAATGTTGGCAATATGTGCTACATTTGACTTACATCTTAAGTAGTTAGATGTGAAAACTACTTTTCTTTATGAAGAACTTGAAGAGGAGAAATATATACTCCAACCTAAAGGCTTTGAGGAGGAAGGAAAGGAAAACTTAGTTTTATGGTTAACCAAATCTCTGTACGGTCTAAAACAGGCGTCAAGATGTTGGTACAAGAGACTTGATTCCTTTGTAATCCATCTCAGATAAAACAGATTGAGCTCAGACCATTATACATACTACAAGAGGTTTGATGATAATGATTTTATCATTTTCTTGGTAGCAGGCCTAAACAAAGATTGAATTCAAGAATTAAAGGCATAATTGGCTAGGGAGTTTGTTATGAAGGACTTGGGACTCACAAATAAGATTTTAGGGATACAAATTCATTGAGACAAAAAGAATAAGAAGATCTAGTTTCTCAAAAAAATTACTTGAGGAAAATCTTATGACATTTCAACATGCAGAATTGTAAACTAATTTTTATCCCACTTCCTATAAATTATAAATTATCCTCGGGAATGTATCCTAGCGGTAAAGTGGAGATGATGGAAATGTCTTGAGTACTGTATGCATCAATAGTGGGAAGCCTTATGTATGCCATGATTTGTACAAGGCCAAATATTGCTCAAACAATTGGATTGGTTAGTCGATTTATGGCAAATCTAGGTAAAGAGCATTGGAATGCTGTTAAAAGGATCCTAAGATATATTAAAGGAACATTATGTGTTGCATTATGTTTTAGAGGATCAAGGTTTATTGTTAGAGGATACGTTGATTCAGATTTTACAAGTGATCTTTATAAGAGGAAATCTACTACAAGCTATGTATTCACATTTGCAGGTAGAGCTATGAGTTGGTTATCTAAGTTACAAACTGTTGTAGTTCTATCTACTGTAGAAGCTGAATATATGGCAGCTACATAAGTTTGTAAGGAAGCAAGTTGGATTCAAAAGTTAATGGAGGAACTCAGGCACAAACAATAGAAGATTATTGTATGTTGTAACAGTCAGAGTGTCTTACACATTGCAAGGAGTCCAACTTTTCATTCCAGAACAAAGCATATAGGTGCTTATTATCATTTTGCTCGAGAAGTAGTGGAAGAAAGAAAGGTGGATGTGCAAAAGATTCACACCAAAGAGAACCTTGCAGATGTCATACAAAGCTGATCAACACTAATCAGTTTAAATGGTATAGATCCTCTTATGGCCTGTCAGAAATGTAAGCAGTATGGAATTGGCAAGATGAGAAAGATTTTGGAAGCTTACGAAAAGTGACTTTAAGTAGAAGATTGTAAACGCGTAAAGCCATTTTTATGGCATTGAAAAGTCAATAAATATTAAATGAAGATGCTTGTGTTAGGGAGTTGTTTATGTAGAGAAAAGGAAAACTACTCCAACCATGCGCATGTCAGAAGTTGGAGAAAATCCTACCAATGCTTTAAGTACTTGCGGGAGGTAAATGGATTTTTCTTCCTCATGCAAATTTAGCGTCAAAATTGTGGCAGAATTTTTGCATCCCCTTGGTCGATGGTGCAACAAGTTGAAGGGAATGCTCAGCTATAAATAGAGACCCTCACTAATGGTTTTTCGCATTCCATTTCAAAGTATTTTACTTATTGAGTATTAGTATCTTTGGAGAGTTTTCTATAATGAGAGTAGTATTCTTCTAATATATAAGAGAGAGTATTATAGTTCTCTCCTTATATTTTAGAGAGAAGTTGTAATTTTTATTTTTACATAGTGAAAGTCTTTTCTATCTCACCCATAGTTTTTCTTTCATCATTAGGGAGTTTTCCATATTAAATATTTTATGTTAGTTCTAATTTTTTAAATTCTATTTTAGTTACATTATTCTGTTTTCATAACTCTAGTAGCCAACAGCTTCTATGATTTGATAAATGATTATTCAATATCAACGTTATATGTATTGCAGCCATACATTTAACGAGGGGTGCCTTTAGGTCTATTCACGAGATTTAACATGTCCAAATTGCGGATAGACAATTGTTGTTGATGATAATGCATAATCGCGCGTATCACGAGCTTCATAATTGTAATATCATTGATTTTTTTATTTTTTATTTTTTATTTTTATATTGCTATTCTTATAGGTATTGATGTGAGATTAAAGCTCATAAAGAGTTGGTCGAGATAGTAAAACAACTTTGACCTCTTAAAAAAAATGAAAAGAAAAGTGGGATCAAATTTTAGTGAGATCATTCTTATGATAGACTATATAACCATTATGTTTTTTGTAATTAAACAAGAATTAATTTTATGAGAAATTCAAATAAATTGAACCTATAAAAATATATTCTGATTTCAAAAAACAATTAATATAAAACTACTCGGACATTGTTACAACAAAACTCTCTTGGTAATTGGTATTTTTTTTTTTTTCATGATTTAAAGTTTGGTCCTCTTTTGAGTGCCACTTGTTTATTGTTACACTCAATTGTAGGCCATTGAAATTTGGTTTGTGAATTATAGGGAGTGTTATGTGGGGAAATTATAGCGATTGCCAAATATTGAATATCTGCTCAGAAGAAGACATAAAAAGTAAGCTAACTTGGCTTGTCTAGGCTTTTTAATTCAGAATTTGTATACTAAATATTGATTCGGATATATAGACGATAACGATATGACTTGTCCAAGAGATTCCTAGTGTGAAAATTTATATGTCTAATATGAATTTTAATAACAAATACAATGAAAGAACAATGAAAGAAGTGAGTAATGCAAATAAAATATAAACTTACATAACGTAATGAGTAAACCATTAGGACTGGATCGAAAAATCACTACCATCACTATACAAATAATTGATACATGCTATGGGAGCCGTGGTATGTGGCTCCATGTGCACTGCCTTAAACTGGTGATGCTGTCTCTATATATTGATGAAGTCTGAATTAGGAAGATTTGAAGATTTTGGTTTCAAGATTCTTAATCAGAAATCCTGTCCTCAGCTTTGTGTACTGATGCTATATATATATAAAGACTTACCTATTGATAGGGTGTAAATTATGGACATGGAGTATTAGTATTTGAACTCGATGCTAGGCGAGAATGTGTTGATGGATTATAGGAATTTGAATATAAGTGGTTCTTTGGGTTTGGTTGGGTTGGCTAATCTGATGTATGCCTATATCAGATCCTGTACTGATGCTTTGTTTTCGCAACTTGTTATTTTCTCCTCACTATCATTATGTGAGTGATGCTACCAATAAAACTATCGAAAAAAAAAAAACCAATAAATAAGACAACGAGCATAACTATTAACTAATTTTTAACTAATTCAAAAAACTCTAATTTTTTCATCTCAAGTAATTGTAAACACCCCCAACAACCTAGAGGTTGTGTACTAACATTCTCAACTCATGAACTAATATTGAAAAATACATGGGACAAGTTGTAATCACATTAGCAACTAAAATGGGAAAAAAAAAAAATCAAATACTGGAAGAAGTGGTGATATAAGTGAATACAAACTTATATAGACTATTGAGTATGACTAATTATTATTAGCTCAACAAACTTTAACTACTTCTTAATCTCGATTCTACTTTAACAATTGTTACAAATTTTTTAAATAATCATTATTTACTAATATGTTATTATATTTTTTAATAATTTGATAATAAATAAGATATTAAATTTATAAAATAATATAATATTAAATAATTAAATATCAATATAAAACTCTTTTATATTGACAATATATATTCATTTAATTCTTAATTTTAAAAAATATGAATAACGTATAACCTTCAACTTTACAAAATAGACAATTTAGTCAGTTAAGTTAAAAAATGCAAATGATTTTTGAATTTTTTTAACATGCAAAATTTGTCCAAAATTTGATGAAAGTTTGACTTGTTTGGATCATATTTTTATTGTCAAGTGAATGGCACATGATATTTATCATCAAATTCTGGATAGATATTAACCATATTATTAGAGAGAACCCGTGTTAGCTTAAAAATTATAAAAGATTATATAAAAAAAATTATAAAACAAGAGAAATGAAAAATTCAATGGCAAAAAAATTATAAGAATTATACCAAAAAAATTATAAACCTAAGTCAAAATCGCTTGTAATTATAATGATTAAAACATACATTAATCTTAAATAATAAAATAAAAAATTCGAACGGATATCCTATTTTAATTCATTATTATACCAATATGACTTTAGAAAAATTTTGCATATATATATATATATATATATATATATATTCTACAAATTTTCTTCCAACTTGAGTGCATTAATAACTTAGAGTTTGCAATTTAATTATTGATTGTTTTCAAAATATTTTTTTATAAAATAAATAGACAACTCTCAAATTTATCGTATAATCAATATATTACTTGAAATTGGCCTCAAAATTATCAATAGAATTTTAAATTATTTATAATTGAATAGAATTTTTTGGAAATATATTTTTTGCAATAGTAAAAGGGAACTAAGCGTGTATTTTGAGTATGCTTGTGAGAGGCAAAAGTTGTGCGATAGCGATTGCCAACAAAATATCTCTTTCACTCTTTTTTAGTAAACTTTTCAAAGTTCTTTTGGATTTTCTGTTGAATGCTTTATGGAATTGCAAAATCGTTAAGCCTCAGGAAAGCTATCAAATAGAGAAAAGTATATGGGAATACTTGTAACTATGTTGAGAAGGGATTCAAATAGGCTTTATCGATCATGGGAATCAACTTTATCTTTGTGTTTGTGATAACATACTCAATATGTCTCTCTTCTCTTTTGACTCCTCTATCTGGAGGAATCCCATCCTCAAAGTACACTATATTTGTGTGCCAACGTAAATGTTGTTATTTCTCTGATCATTGTACGGATAGTTGTGGCAAGGACCGATGAATGAAAAGCCTTAGCTAGAGTTCATATTTGTTCAGCTATGTATATACTATATTATTTCTGGGGGACTTTTATGATTCTTATATAGCTGGATACTACATCAGTGTTGAATGTTAGGATATATATTAAATATATACCATACATGATTTCAAGGAGATATTCATGATTTTTATCATTTTTTTTCACAATTTTTATCATTTTTTTTCACAGATATTTTTTACTAGAGGCAATCCTATTTAAGATATTCTCGAGTACTAAATATTAGTATCTCTCTTAACTGAGATTCGAATCATGATACGTCATGTTATGAGAGACTAGCCTTTTATATTAGACCCAATCGTTGTTGATATTCCTGTCATTATTTACTCATAAATATTGAATATGGTAGTAGAATATTTATGGTATCCAAAAATGGTAGAATATAGCGTATATTACACTTTAAAACCTTTCAGTTAGTTTCTCTTCAAAACATGATGAAGCATTCATATATATTATATGATTTTTTCAACGTTGGAAAATGCATGATGATGTCTCTTACAATCCTAAATTATAAAACTACAAATTCGGATTTTTTTTATTCAAAAACGTTTATATAACAAATACCAATATGTTAAGGCTAGTTTGTTTTAATTTAAATTCTTTTCAACAAAAAAAAAAGGAAAAAAATTGATTTTTCGATGCACTTTTGATAAAAGTAACTCTTTAGTTGCTTCTACTAAAATTTTTTGAGGAAGTTAAATTCTTTCTTTTAGTTTGAAAAAATTTAAACCAAACAAGCACTTAATTGTTTTCTTATTTACCTGGATTATATATTTTTATTTGCCCTATCATGTGCTTTGGTTAGCTTTCATATGTGATGAATGTCAATGAAAGTCTCTTGCCCAAAGTTAATGAAACTTACCAATTTAGTCCATAGTATAAAAAATTCAAACCATTAGGATTACACGAAGTATTTCTTTATTAAACTAATACTCATTACTTCTCCGTATTTCTATAAAAATAACGATAGCTGCGTAATTCAATTCTCCCACTGCCTCCCAGTTTCCCAAACCAATAAAAGGTACGAGAATGCTTACATATATATTACATGAATAATGAATAATGTTGTGTGGTACGAAATTTAATTTCACAAATTATTAAAAGAAGCGGTTTTCTCTAATTTTATTTCTTTTATCTTTTTTCTACTCATGATTTTAGTCATTATTTGATTTTGATTGGGTCATATAACTTTCGTACTTGCTCTCGTTACTTTTTTACTAAGTTGCAGCGCTCACATTGTATACTTCACTACTTCAGAAAATTTAATGCTATCACATAACAGATTTGTTCAATATCAGCAAAAGCGGTATTAATAAAAGAAATTAATTTTAATATATTATCAGTATAAAAGAATTTTATAAGATTATTTAATCATATATTTTTATCTATAAAATTTTTAAGGTAATGAGTAATTAAATCAAACACTTTTACTAATATAATAATACATAATTAGATATATGTGAAAAACAAAAAATTATACTTACAATACATCAAAATTAAATTCTTTATAGAGAATAATGATATTTATAAAAAAATAATGATATTTATATTTTATACAAATTTATTTAATGTGCCCATCAATACCGGAGACTTTTCATATAAATAGTGGGAATTTTACATTAATAAATGGAGAATCAAATGAACTAGCATTGTAAATAATAATGTTGTCAACTGCAATTTTCTGATTCCTTACTCAACAATGTGAAATCTCTACTATTTACATGTAAAGCTCCCAATCTCTATGTAACAAAACTCTTTAATAAATTCACATGGGATGAGGATTGTAGTATAGGACATAAGGGCTAAGAATAAGATCCAACTAGAACAGACACATACGGCATTACAGGGTTTCATTTCATGCACAATCTGTGACCCACGTAGCATTAAAAGGGAGGATGGGCTAAGAGTGAGAGATTGGCTATGATGGCAGTCTTAAGCCTGAAAAAGAGTCAAATTCAAAGCTTCGCTCAGATGGGTTTGATGGTACTCTAAAAGAAGTTCTACCCTACCCTTGCAACAAATAAAGCGAAAGGTCTAAAACTTATATTCTTTGCAGCTCTCCACAAGCAAAGCCAATTGACAAAAATTCAACTTTAAAAAGATAAGCAATAACTTTTTTATATATACACATCAATTCGGTTTTCTCTTTTCAGTCACAATTTCACACCAACAACTCTGTTTTTCAACGAATTTGGTGAAAAGAGGAGGAAAAAAAACAAAGTTTAGGCAATCAAGGTTTGACAACCAATTCCAAAATAGTCAGTGTATTGTTCCATTTAACTTCATTATCATTTCTGTGAGAATTTATATATGGCCAAACAAAGCAAAAACACATTATTCTGTACCGTCCTTGATATATTTTTATTTGCTGATAACATGAAGCAGATTGGATATTAACTATATGAGGATTGAATACAAACAAAGGACTATGATGGCTATTTGAGACATAGAACCTTTAGGCTTGACCAAAGCAATAATAGTTTGTTGGACAAAAACATTTTGAAGAGTCAAAGAAACTATGTCATCGTTGAGTTTTCTAGCAGATTATGCAAATGAACTAGTTCAAAGCTAAGTTTCGTCATTTTCTTTGAAGTTCTTGTACTTTTCTGCTGAAAATTTTAAGTAAGAAATGCATATGAACTTCCATGAAAAGATTAAGATAAAATAACCTATAAACTTACACATTACTTGTCCATCGAATTCTCTTGGAGCCAAAAAGAATGAATTGAGCTGTTAGTAGCAAAATCATGGGAGACACTTTGAGCTAGGGGGAATGAAGCCTGGTCCGAGATCATTCTCAAGTGTATTCTTTGCTTCAGAAGAATGGTCTCGAACCAGACGGCATTCCCCTCAGCTACTTCATATGTCTTTCTGGAGAAAAGTGGGAGAGAAAGCATTGATTTGAGAAGAGTGGCAAGAGAGGACTGTTTGATTTTGATTTGGCCATGCATTGTTTTTCATGGGGCCCTTATATACGTGAAGATTGGGTATTTGTGGGTCAGAAAACGTGGTGTCCCACTTGCGATGGCTCCCCCATCATGTCAAGCTTTCACACAGATTATATGTATGTATATTCAACAATTTGCCTTATTTTAGTTCAAATGGTCAGTGTAAAAACTAGATCTCCCCTTGGGGAATTTTTTTTAAAAAAAAGCTTTTCCTTGTGTTTTTTCTTTTCTTTTTTTTCGGATTGGGTTTTCCCCTTGGAAAAGTGGAGTTTTCATTATTAGTCATTTTGAAGTTATAGGAAAAATGTCACAGTCACAATTTTTACCAAAATTCGTTTTTTAGAATAATATGACATATTTAATTATTTATTGACTATTTGATAGATTAGTGAATCACATCATTTTATTCTATTCAATAAGCATCTTTGTTGTCCGTAAAAAATATCTCTTTTTTTTTTTTGGTGTAACAATGCTTAAATTATATCTGTCACGGTTTACCACATAAAGAAATGGTATAGCTGGGTCATAGATCTGAAGTCTAAACTGTTACTTCCTAAAACTCATATTAATTATAATTATGTCTTGGAAAATGAAAAGGAAAGAGTTAATAAGACCCATTTTCCTCATTGGTGGTAAATGGTTTCAAATCAATAATACATTGGTACATTAGTGACGCAAAAGTAAACATCCTCTTTTAGCATTTGTTAAAGATCTTGCAAAGCCCCCTTTAAGTCCTACCTGCCTTGCCAATCTCCTGCCAAACAATGCCACTAAGTCGAATCAAAGGCGTGGCATTGCTTGTTGCCTTATTCTGTTGGCCGCAATGACTTAGTACTGTCTATACCATTCTTGCTGTCACATTTGACATAAGTAGCTCCGTGTAAGTTTAGATTGTCTCAAACTTTTTCTTGTCAAACTTAGATAGAATTACATTATCATGTATAACTTTGTAAGATTGTGACAGCAGGACTTGTGCTCCACAAACTGTTCTGATGGAGCCAGGCATTTACTTAGTCTGTACAATGGTGACTGTGGTTCTGTACATTGTATTTGTATTACTTTCATTTTAAGCATAACTTTAATTATTTGTAGGATGGAGTTTCTTGCTTATGGAGTCGATGTTGTCAGAGTGATTTAAGCAGCGACTAAAAGTGTGATAGAATACAAAATAGTGTGCATCATGATCTTGTAATGGGTGTGTTTAAAGGAGTTTTCTTTTGCTTCCCACTTCAAAAAGGGACAAATGAGGAGATGGACAGGAACTTCCATTGATGAATGATACTCCCAAATAGTGATAGTTCAGCCTTATATGCAACAAATAGAAAGAAATACTGCTCCTCGCCTCCTCGTCTTTAAGCTCAAGAAGAGGTAGTGATAAGTGGATAGTGGACACTAAAATAGAGCACTTTTTTATGAATTTAAAACTACTTAAGAATTTACTTTTTAATCAAAAAGTTTTCACTCTTCATTCCTTAATCAACGCTCTAAGCAAAACGCAAAAAGTAAAAGGTAGTTTATGGGTAGAGTTGTTCTACCACTATATGTATGATCTTTATTAGTCCTTGCTATGCACAATTATATGTGGGGATATTGAATTAGTTGAGATGATGTCACCATCTAACCATCATGTGCAAAACATGTAGAAATTATTTTGGTAACCAATGCACCTAGGCAAAGTAAGCATTTAATCCAAGGGGATCTGGTAGTCAGATGGATGTGCTACCTGCTTTGATTACTCAAGTTCGAACCAGCACTTTGAAAATTATGTTGCACCAACCAAAAACTGGTCCAAAGAATGAAAGGAACCTAACTATTTGGGAGGAAAGCTATATACTAATAAGGGGATGTAATCATACAACCTATCACTAAAATCTTTGCACCAAACAGTTTCATATTGGATAAAGGCTTTGATGCCCTCGTCAAACTCTTCATACTCAAAAGTGTGGGACTATAGGAACTAGAACAGTTAATTGAAGAATTTACTCCATCGGTGTCATAATGGAGTGGTGAATTAAAAATGATCACATTGACCACAATCACTATAATATTCTGACATTGCCACAACATGAGATGCTCATGGAATGATCACAGAGAAATACTCAGGTGCTTATGGAACACTACATGGATATGCTCGTAACTAATAATATAATAATATTTTAAGATAGGACTCGCTACTAACTTATACTCTCATACAAAATTTCATTATATTATTGACCGTGAGCACAATCCATGTAGCGTTTTAGGAGCATTTAAGAATTTCTCCAACATAAGAGCTTCCTTCTATAACAGAAATGATAAGCAGACGCTAATGAACACACCATAAAATAGACACAATGGAACATGTTGAATAACAACCACTACAGTTGACTATAGAAGAAAAATAAAATAAGTAAAATTCGCAAGCCAAAAGTAAAAATGGAAAGTGAAGGAAAGGACAATAGCAACATGTATAAGGAACTTGACGGGTTACTTGTTTGTTTGATAGAAGCTGCAGCTTGAAGAAGGTTAGCAGTTCAATAGAAATCACAACTTGAAGAGGTGTCGCTGTTCAATAGAAGCTACTCCAAGAAGGATAGCAATTCAATAGAAGACACAGCCCAAAGGAGGGACCGGCCATATGTAGTATGTCAGCAATCCCCAATGGGATGGATGAGGATGAGGCAAGATGACAATTTAGTAACTGCCCATAATAACATGGTTGTTTCTTGCACTCATATTAGATAAAAGTACAAAACTACTTTATATTATTAGTGCATAGAACTTAAACTCAACAAAAACTCCCCAACAAGGATCCCTGCAAGGACCTACGAGGAGACAAGGAGTGGAGATATAAAAAAATTCCCCATGATTGAGATCAGAGACTGGGAGAGTATAGGGTTGCAGGGACAAGGAAAAGGAAGACACTTCCTGCCCCCATCCCCAGTAACTTACTCCTATTTGGAGTAATTTCCTTATCATACTCCTATTTGGAGTAATTTCCTTATCATCTTTGGAAAATTTTCCTTATTATCAAATTTAGCTTTAGTACCGGAATGTAATGGGAGAGCCTCTTGGTCATCCCTTGTAGGTAAACAAGATATATCATCTCAGACTCGGAGACTTTAGAGGGGAAACCAAGTGCGAGGGACCTGAGGCCAACCTAAAAGGTCATATGTCTGCCTAAAGAACAAAAACTATATTTGGTACACGGAATTTCCCTTCTAGACTTCGTAACTAAACTACATTGATCTGGAGGCAGCATCCCTTTCACCACTAATTTTGCTTTTAAGAATGGGGTATGTTGTTTTGCTCAAAAAGGGTCTCCCTTTTGCCGCATAAAAACTAAACTATTAAAACGAAACAGTAGAGGCATTTTTCTTTGCTTTCTCCCATAACAAGAAGACACTAATGCCCCACCCAAAAACAGCACAAGCATTAAGGTCACTCAGCCTAGCTATACTTTCCCCTTGCATTATTGAAGTACAGTAAGCATATGTCACTTTTACCGCTGAAGGGAAATGACCTTTTAAAAGGATCATCTTCATTTTAAACGAAGTTTCATGATATTGCATGTAATGTTTGCTTTGGCAATTTCTTTTCTTTCACACGCTCTTCTTAGAACTTAGCTGTGGTAAAAAGAGAATAACTAGCAAAAACATTGCAATAATGCTGCATAAACAATCTGTTCATCGAACAGCATTATTTAATAACAACTTTAAACAATCTGATACTAGAATTCAGGCAGACAAACAAATGCTTAAATAGCTCTTATGAGCAATAGGACTTACTTTTGCAAGAAAGTTGAAATAAATTACAAATAAACATTTTCACTACTTACATTACATACACAGAAGCACAGCAGCAAGTGCTTATAAGTTAAAGGAAATAAAGTGAACACGCATAGTCACAAGAAACGAGACCCCATCTCCTCTCATAATAAATTAGAAAAAGTGAAAATACCAATCTCACTGAAAACTTGACTGGCTGCTGATCTCCAAGTCTTCCATTTGTCCAGTTACTTTGGTCACATTAATTTCTTCAATATGATTGGTCTTGTTTTCGAGTTCACATATGCTGTTTTCGTACTTCACATGACTTCTATCATTGTTGTTGGTACCGGCATCTTTGTCATTTGATGGTGTCTGGTGCTTTCTCCGAGCAGTAGCTCCTTTGACCTTGTCCCCTTCAGAAGAATTAACCGTACCATTGTTGCTCTTTCGCCTGCCCAGCTTTGGAGATTTTGCACGTGTTGGTGGCAGCTGGCCGAGACATGTTACTCATGTCACGCTCACAAATTGGAAAAATACATCTATATATGTACAACCTGATCTTTACAATAATATTTGCAGTTTTAAAGTTCGGATGAAATTTGCTATGAGAGCTCAGCATGTCTGAAACTCTGTATTGATAAAAACTGAATCTCAAAACATGATACCATTGTAAGTACCAGAGATGTACACACGTACCTTCTTCAATTCAACCTTAGGTGGAGGCCCCTCATGGTAAAAACTTGGCATAGGGTTTGCTTTAAACATTAAACTCTTCCTCAGCTGCTTGATAGCTTCCTCCGTCTCTTCCTTAAATGTTTCAAAATTGATGACAGAATCAGAGTCACAAAACTAACCTGTAAGCTTACGAGAGGAAAAGTAGTAACAAGATGACAATGTATGTCTTGGTCTTGAAGATACTTGAGAAAGTGTTGTACCTTGGACCTTTCTTCATTTTTACTCTTCTCAGCTTCCATTGCTTGGTGTTTTTCCTCTAATCTCGAATTGAACTGACACAATAAAAGGGGAACATGCACCAGTCAATTTATAGTATAAAAACCAATCCAAACGAAGCTAACTAATATACAGCCCCTTACCTCCTTCCTTTTCTCTGCACGTTCAGTGGACCGAAACACTGGAGCAGAAGCAACAGTTGCCCTAGACTTGATTGATTGTGCAGAAACAGAAGTTCTTTACATGGTCAAGGAGTAATATCAATTTCAAATTATACAAGGAAACAGAAGAACCATTGCCAAAGTAAGAGAAGCATGACATGACATGAAAATTGTCACTCCTCAATTGCAAGGTTTAAGAGGATACACAGAAGCAACTGAGCAAGAATCATCCTCATCAGGATGCTTCTTGTTATCAGGTTCCAATGGCTTTCTTGAAACTAAAGGAGATTTCAACTGCAACTTGCAAGGAGAATAAACAAGAGCTTCAGGATTAACTGTGATTAAATAGTAAAAGGATGACAAAATTAACCATAAACATTTTGACCATGGATCAACCAATGAAAGAGACAATTCAAATTTAATTTCATAAAATAGCAGTCCTGATGGTATCACGTTTGGAACTTTGGATGAACATGCAAGAAAATCATGTCACAAACTTCAAAGCTTTTTTTCCCTGATGATATATTTTAGGAAAACTGACAGAAGGTTTTGTTTCTTAAAAGCATCCACAAATATTAAGAAATAAAAATAATTAAAAGAATAAGCCAATGCAATAGCAGGATATACCTGATTCTGTTTAAATATGTTGGGAGATAGAACATTTTTTTTATTTAAAGATTTTCTATGGTTACTGCTTTTGTTATCTTCTTCAAATGCAGGACGTGTTCCAACAATGGCACGCTTCTCAGTTGCAAGGGAAAATGGCTGTGGAACTGTGGGCTTGATTTGAACACTTCCTGTACACCTGCTGTTAAGATTTCCAACAGCGGGCCTTGATCCATGCTTCACAGTATCTCGTGGCTTGTGATTACCCTTTGTTTTGTGGGATTTTAAACTTTTCTCGCTGCCAACACCCTCTAAATCTGAAGTTAACTTCTCCTCAGATTTTTTAACATTAGAGACAACAGGGGTCTTAACAGGAACTTCTGTTGTACATTCCTTCACCTCATACTCCTTTGTGCTTTCCTCTGAACTATGATGTTCAGTAGTCTCATTGATATGCTCATAAGACTCCGTAATATTATCAGTTAGAGTTTCATGACCAGAGTCATGGGAAATGCCATCTGAATAGACTATGACACGATCTGGCTCTTTGATGACACAAATCTCTGTATCTTCTATAGCCATTGCACTATAACCAAAAAATGTCAGAAACTCAACTGAAAAAATTTAATTCATTGAAATGCCACAAATCATCTTTGGCCAAAAGCTCAGCATAGTTACTTTTACAATTCTGTCTTGTGAAAAACATAACAGAAACATTGTACATGATAAATTTATAAATTTTGACGAGGAAGGGTAAACACAAAAGCCATAGTCAATCTTCCCTTACAATAATTCTGTTTAATCCAAACTGCACTCATTAATGTAATGATTGAAATCATTATTTTGTTTTTCTCCTGGCACAAATTCATATTAACTTTGCCAAAGTCACCAACCCTGCTATCTTTCCTTTACTACAACAACCACAGTTGATTCTGAGAGTCACATATAAACATTCTAACACCAAGCATGCCTAAATAACCCACAAATTTAATAAACCCGAGATGGTTTGGTATGAGAATATTCTCTAAACATCATAGTAGTTTTGTTCAACCAAAAAGTAAACCAAGGGGCAAAAGTTATTAAAAACCTAAAGTCATGAGTCATGACAGATTCCAAAAGCATGGAAGCATATCACAATTGTTTATCATAAATCATAAGTAATACAATAAATTGTCTACCTAATTCAACTATTCAAAAAGAAGCAAAGCCACACAAGACTAAAATACATAAAAGGAATGCAAACAAATTGGTTGGCATGTATCCTCAATCAATGATTAAGACTCTAATAATTCATACTTAACTACTCAACTATATGCACAAGGCATCACATGCAAAAGAGCAAGTTAGAAGAGCCTTGCATCCCTGGCAAATTTACACTAAATTTCAAAGGTATAACCATGTAGATCATCCCAAAGGAACACAAGCTATGTGATCTAAAGAAAAGCAGAATCATTGAATATTCTCAAGCTCTATGTTGGTTTCCACCGACAAATTCAACCTAACACATAAATCACACACGTGAAAAGCGTCTATAACTAAAACCCATATGCAAGATGAAAGAATGTAAAAAATATAAAAAATAAAAGTGTAAATCCCAAATGGATACATTATTTTGTTTGCAAAACTGGATCCAACCATGCAGAAGCTCTAAGTGGAAAAACGCTTCCCGCGAACCCAAAAATAAAAATAAATAAAAAAAATGGAACTTTGAACCATATCTACACTTTACACTAGAAAAACAAGAAATGAGTTTCAAGCTTCAGCATGCAAGAAGATTGGTTTCATCTTCCCCCATTACACATTTTGCTCAGCAAGTGCCACACCTTCACAAAGGTTTTTTTTTTTTTCCCCATCAACCAAACAGAACCCCATTACAAAAAACACCAATCCAAAGTGTCAACGACCCAATAAAATTAAGAGAAAATGAACACCCGTTAAATAATTAAATAAATTAATTAAAAAAGAATAAATTCCAGCCCCAAAAAAAAAAAAAAAACAGAGACATAAACAAGGACTATGATATATCGAGCAGAGAAAGAGAGTTCATTTTGATACATGGAAATGGAAATGGAGGGTACAAAGTGTGGAGAATGAAAGGCGCGTGAGTAACTCACATTTGTAGTTGGATCTGGGAATGGGAACAACACCCAAGAGAGACGAAGAAGAAATAATGCAACTGTGTTGTTTTGTGCTGTGTTTGAGAGTTGTGTGTTGTGTTGTTTTGTACTTTGCTGTGCTGTTGCGCGTTTTATATGTAACGCAGCGTTCGGTCGTCGGTCACACGCCGTTTCCTCACGGAGTTAATGCCATGCTGCTTTCAAATTTTGAATTTGAAATCATTAATAAACAAATAATTAAATGTACCTTTTTCCTTTCTAACCTTTTTCTTGGGATTCTTTACTCAAATGCTTATTGTTTCCGTCTTTCTTTTAAGGTTTAGATTTTATTATTTGAATTTTGCATAAGAGATTACCTTTTGATGGGACAAAAGAAAAATAAATAAGAAAAAAATTAAAATAAAAGAGAATAAGTTTTATGTATTAATAATATAAAATAATTTAACATTATCAACTAATATAATTTTAAAAAATTATCACATCGTGATTGGTAATCATCCATTATAATAGTTATTTATTATAATTTATTATTTTTTAAATTCTATTGATTAATAATATAAAATATTATATAGAAATTAATCTCAAAAATAAAAATAGTTGCAAGAAGTAAATTTTTTATTTTAAATATGCTTAATTGATTTATATGATTTATTACTTATTTCTTTTAAATAAAATATTAAGATTCAATCCTATGAATAACAAAAGAAAAAAAAAATATTAAAAGAACTTTTTTCTTTTGGTACATAAAGAGAACTTTACTTTTATAAGAAGCTAACTTAACTCGAATCGTTTGCATTAAGGTTGCATTAAGTTTAGAATTTAATTTAAATATATTGACAGTGTAAAATAGTTTTACATTATCAACCAATAGAAATAATAAAAAATGTCAACTTACACAAATAACTACCCATTATAATAAGGAATCCACTATGATTTCTCACTTTCCTCTATTTCTATTGGTTGACAGTGTAAAATTATTTTATATTGTTGGTGCATACCAATTAAACTCTTAAGTTTAAATACTAATAGTTTAGATAAAACAAAATTATTACTTTTTTAAATAACTATGATCTTACAGACATTTGTTAAATTATGCTATCCACGCGAAGATCCTTTACTTTTGTCTTTACAATAGGATACTTGTGTCTTGGACAATTCAAGTTTACTTAGATACCCTTTCTTTTTGAATTTGTAATTAGATTAGATTTATGTACCTTGCTAGTTGATAATATGCAAGGTCATAAAAATTGGATTCGCCATTGAATTGAATAAGGCATTAGTTTAAAAATTTATTGGTTCAACCAACTTAATCAAGATATATATATATATATATATATATATATATATATATATATATATATATATATATATAAAACAAAATACATGTTATAAAATAAATAAAAATTATTAAATAATAAAAAATAAACAGTAAAATAAAATTATTAAGTAATAAGTTTCATATTACTTAGACTTTAAACTTTTTGTTTTTAAGACTATTATAAATTATTAAAGAAATCTCATATTATTTAGACTAAGAGATTTTTACTCTCAAGATTTCTATAAATACCCATATAATACTCTCAAGACTTCTATACTCTTTTTAAAAGAGGAAGAGATTTAGTGATCTTTAATTTGGCCAACTATGGTCTATTTTTGGCCATTTTTATCATAATGAAGCTATTAACTTTAATATTATGGATTAAGTAATAATTTTTTCATTTTATTTTTCTTCAAAAAAAAAAGTCAGTTAGTTGGTAAAATCGGTTTGATTGAGTCAATTTCTTTATTGATCGGTTCAATACCAATTTTAAATTACCAATTTTCAAGCTTGACCGAATCACATACCTACCCGATTTTCGATTCAATCGATCATACTGTCTAGTTTGATCTGGTTTTCAGAGCAGGAATGGCTTTGCCCAAACACCCTTTGTCGTCTTTACATTTTTTTTATTGTCTTATAATTGGATATCTGTGTCTTAGTGAATTGCATATTTTGGGCTCTTTTTTCTTTCTTTTTCTTTAGAAAATAGTTAAAACAAAAATACTTTTTGCGAAATGTTTTTTCAGAACCATTTAACTTGATAGCAACCTTTCTCAAATTCAACTAATTGTTAAGTTCAGATTTATTAATTATACCAAGATTAGGACTTCAAGTTCCTTACTTTTTTTGGCTATACAAAGCAAAGAAAGGAAAGGATAAAGGATGAAACAAAAACTAAACTCTAACAAAACTTAGATAAAAAATGAGAAAGTAAGACGTTTAATAGTAATATAGATAAAATTCAATACAGACTTGAATATCTTTCATGTTTCTCTAAAACAATAACGTTATTTTCAACTTGTAAGCTCCTTTTTTTTCTTTTTTCTTTTTAAGGAGGGTAAATTATATATAAACAATAACGTAAACTCACCTTTACTTTTAAATAGAAATACATATAATATCTCTAGGGTGATAAAGAGTCTAATTCGCCCAAATACACACTACTAACTTTTTTTTATTAAGCATTAAATGAGTGCACTGTACTATATATAGAGTAATGACATTTTTTTTCAAACAAAAAGAAAAATTAGAATAAAAGTGGCATGTATGTATATGAGTATTAAAATAAAATAAATTATATAAAAACATATCTTATTTGACAGTGTAAAAAAAATTATAAATTAAAATCAAACTTAAAGTACAATAACTTAATTGGAGCAACTATAATCCCATTCTTTACATAAAATACCAATTATTAGTTTTTCGTATTTACTATACAATCGCATTATTTTCTTGTTCTTCGCTTTCATACTTTCCATATTTATGTTAGTTGTATTATTCAATTCAATAAGAAAGTGTGTCTCCCTCAATCCAGCTAAGCACACTTACATCTTGAATGTCTACTAATCAAAAGCCCGGACCTTTCTTATGTTGACAATTTTAGCATAATTAGCATAACTTAAGACTCATAAATGGTGACCAGTTAGGATCACCCAATGCCGATGTTCATGTCTTTGCAAAAAAGCATTAAAGAAAAGACATCCCATCTAACGCATTGCTTAGACCCTATGCTTGACTGATCTTGTTTAACCCCTTGATAAAACCCCAACACCCTCTCATATATGATCTAGTCATAAATAAACAAAACAGCCCAGTACACGTCCATTTCAACCATTAAATAAATGAGTTTAATTGATATGCAGTGATAGTATAAAATAATTTTACACTGTCAATCAATGGAAATACGAGAAAGTGAGAAATCATAGTGGGTTCCTTATTATAATGGATAGTTATTTGTATGAGTTGGCACTTTCTACTATTTTTATTGGTTGACATCAATGTATTTAAATTAAATTCTAAATAAATTAAAACGGGCTTGGAACTTTGGACTTAAACATGTTAGCTCTTAGTGTTTTAGTTTTAGTAAAGAGTTGTTGAATTTTGTCTAGTCATAAATTATATGAAACTTATGTAATGTTTGACATATATAACAGACACAAGCCTTGAATTCCATGGATACGGAAGCTTCATGGTGTGTTTGGTTGATAACTTCCAAATTATGGTTGGGTACGATAGAAAAAATATATATTTTTTATTTTTGCTCAAATCATGGTTTGAGATAAATAATTAATCCAAAAATGAATAACTTCATTTTTTTACTTTATAAATATACTTACTTTAGAGAATTCTAATCTTGTATAGCTTAACAAGATTTTACCAAGATTTAAATGTATTTTTCATCATTGAAAATATAGTAGTTTTTGGTTTTGGTTTCTCAAAATAATTTATTTGATTTTCTTAAATTTATTTGATTTAAGTCACTTCCTTTTTCGATTTGTATAAGTCTCTCATTTTTTAAAGTAAGTGTAAACAACTCTCGAATAACTTTAAAAAAAAATTACATTTTACGTGCTCATAATAGGAATTGTTCAAGCTTATTTAAAAAAAAAATAAAGGATTAAAATAGATAAATTTTGCCCGAGGAATCAAAACAACAAAATGATGTAACCAACGCTTAATTAGTTCAAATGATTCAGCACTTATTTTTCTTAAGTAAGGTTTTAAATTCGAATCTTGTGGATGGAAAAAAACTAGCATTGGAAGAATTTTATTCCCATAGTGGGCTGACTCAACTCGAATTAGATTAGTCGAAGTTCGGTAGACTTTCAGATACTGATAGTTCTTACAAAAAAAAAATAAAATGATATATTTTTAGAGAAAAATATATATATGAATCTTTTACGAAAAATATTTAAATTAATTAAAACTCAATTTGTACTCTTTAAATTAGTATGATTTGAACTCTTTCACTACCAAAACAAATACGCACTCAAGCAACTCGTTAAAAGGAGCAGAGTTTTCGTAAGAAGTGCGTGTGGATTGGACGAAAGGTGTGTATTATTTTCTGTCCCAATCAATTTTGTGGTTAGCATTACTTTTTCATTAAGAGTGTAGCAAAGCTTTCTTAGGAACAGCGTGCATTGATTTCTTTGCATATTAAAAAATAATAGAAGCAGAATATAGCAACCAGTTTAATTATAATACTAGCATATCTCATTTCAACATAAAAGTGCTTCATCTTGCAACCAATTCACGTATTGAAATAAGATGAGCAATATGTACATTTCAGCGTAAGCACCTAAGAAGTTATTTGAAATTCAAACGGCTTTACCATATTTTATTTTAAAAATCTACATTATTCTACATAAACTGTTGTATGTTTTGAACACATGGACACATAGATAAATTTTAATACACTATCAATATATAGAGTTTTATATTATTATCTAATTATATGCTATTATAAAAATCAAATATTTCTACTAATATAATGATATATGATTAGATAATTGTGTAAGAAACTTTTATATTGACATTAAATCAAAATTATATGTATAGAGAGCGTAGTAAGTGAGATGATTATTTTTATATAAGGGAATTATATATATGCTACTGTTTGTGTGACCTTTGAGGTCATAGTTATAAAATTGAAATATTTTTACTGATATAGTGATATATGATTAAATGGTTGTGTAAAAATTTTCTATACTAACAATATATCATGTATGAATATATCAAGTGATAAGAGTGATTAATTATATATAAAAGTTATAGAAACAAATCTTGATTATTAAACTATACATAAATAATAAAGATTGAAAATTATATAATATTTTTAAAAAATTATAATTAATCACTTTTTTCCCTTAATATACTGCTCATTATTATGTGTGCATACATAACAAAAACTAACCTTTAATAATGTAAAGGCTAAATTGAAAAATAGTTACTTGATAATATAAGTGACTTCCACATGCACACAACTTTAGAAGTGTAAACAAGTGTAGTAGAGTTAGTGTATATTAGCTGAATTTCAACTCAAATCACAACTTTACTCAATGTAAGCTAATTTTTGGTGTTTACCCTTGACATGAACTCGTGATCTTTTTGACCTATGAATTCAACTTCTATGAATTATAAAATTCAAATGAACTAATCGATTCAAACCACACATTAAGCGCAATGCAATTAACTCGTGATTTAATTTAATTAATTCAAATCACACAATCATTTTAGTTGCGATATCCTTCCTTGATCACATATGGTACACCCAACTTGCGCTAGAACAGTTGGGCATGCCTAATGATTGCGTTGTACGACCACCAACCAGGGCAAACCCAATGAACAATACAGCAACGGTAAGTTGGAATTATGGATTCAAGCTCTGTTGAATTTCAGCATGCAAGGAAAATTTTTATTTATTTATTATTTTTTTGGATATAGCTGCTCCTGACCGAAAAAATAAAAGGATATAAATGCTTTATCTTTTAAAAAATTGTCTGATTTTTTTTCTTAATTATAAGCTATTTTGAATTAAAATAAACTTATTCATACATGTCCATTTGTGACACTTATTTCTCTTCAACTATTTTCCATATTACTCAACAGCAGGAAGAGTTTGAAATTACAACTCTAAATTCTCATAACGAAACATATAAAAGTCCCCTAACAAAAACTACCAACACCCACAAGACTACATTTTATCCAGAATAAATCACTGCCCTTACTTCTCTTAATCCTTTCACATCTTAAGCAATAAGCACAGTCAACGACAAAATTGCCACACTCAAGCATGCCAACTTTAATCTTATTCCTAACTTTGCTACCATCCTTCTTATAAGATAAGCCTCTACAACTTTCAATTTCATTCTCCCCTTCAAAGTATCCATTAAAGTACTATTCGGACAATTTACCAAAATAAAAAGTGCTATTCTGACAGCCTAACTAAAAATAAGCATTTGTTTCTATTTTTCTAATTGCTTTTATTTAATTGAATCCAGTTATTCCAACTGTCATAATCATATAAGAGAATTTGAAATGCAATGTGTGGTAATTGAGAAAAGTGAGATCTCTCCTCTCTCAATACAGACAACTTCAACTAATATAGATAATAACAATATTCTGGTTGGGTTGTATGCAACTGGATTCTACAATCTCAGCAGTTCCTTCCCTTTTGTGCTGTCTTGTCAAGTAAACTTTGCTGCTAGTCCTTCTAAAAGCAGTTACATTTTTTTTTTAAACATAAACAGTTGCAGTTCACTCCTCTGATTAGTGTTCCTAATCCCCATATATCTTTTTATTTCTTATTTATCAGATTTTTAGTGTATAAATTCCAAAAAAATCACTTCACTTGAAGAGATAAAACTGCATATATCTATCCTCCTCAGACCTCACCAAGTGAAAGCCTTGAGTAGTGGACCGCTCTTTATTCTTTTGGCGTACAAAAGGGCGTGTTCCTGGTATATCTACATTGATATAGATGGTTCAACCTCTACGTCTCAAATTAAACATCATTGAATCACTGAGCTGTAACAGCAGTAAACTACATCCTCTTGCTCTACAATGAGAGTCCACACTAAAATCACGACAGAAGATACTACTGAAGGGACAATTTAGCGAGGATGAGTGCCAATACTTTTACACCATTTGGCATATCTTCAATGGTGGCAAACTCTTCAGGCTTATGGCTGTATCCTGCAAAAACAAGAACAAGAACAATATAAGTTAATTATTTTCTTTATAAAGTTGTAGTGAAAAGAAATTTGCTTATCAATTTTCAGCTAGATCAGAACGGAAACCAGAAAGCATCTCCACATGCATGTGAATGTATCAGCATCGAATATGAAAAGAATTATGGAATGCTTCCTAATTTAATTTGTTGAATCTCAGTTTTCATTAGATTATATCTCAACTTTCCAGTTACTGTTGGTGCCTTAATTTAATTGCATAAAGAGCACAAACTGCTTTTTGTTTCCCTTCCTTCAATTGGTGACTGCACAAACAATTCTAGAAGTGGTATTGATCGGATTAGAGCACGCAGCACAAAAAACCAAAAAGTAAATACCTTTGTAACATGGAATGAAAATCATGCCCATTGGAGACACCCTGCAATTACATAGTGTACATGAGCAACAAATATTTAGTTCACATACGAGCAAAGCACTGTAAAGTTGCTTGTAACAGAATGATTAGACTAAATTGTGCTAATGTATGTCTGTTTAGCTACTGCCAGAATGTTCAAAAGTGTTGAAATTATAAGCTTTAGGTGAAAAAGAAAGAAAGGAGGCTCTCAATAGTATTCCGAATGTATGGTATTAGGTTGGTATGATGATATAAGAAAAGAAAAGTACTAAGTCCAATAATTCTACTAACATAATAAGAATCCTAATATTCTAACAAAAAGTAAAATAAAGGATATATACAGTTCATATTCAAGTCAAAATTGTGAGAAAATGCCAATTTTGGTGGGGGCAAACATATACTCAACCCATGTTTGAGGATGCTAAAAAACAAGACTTCCTCCTTATTTTTACTTTCAACCCTTGCCCACCTTTTTGTTTTTTACCTTTTTATGAGGTTTGGCACTTCGATAAAGAGAAAAGGCCGAAGTACAATCCAATGGTACATTATATCCCCAGTTAACGTGAAGTACAGAACCTTTAAATGACCATTTTTCTGCTTAGATTCTATCCCAATCTCTTTTGAACATTCGAGAAGAATGGATGTTTTGGGGCACCTCACAAGGAAATTATTATTGTTAATTCAGAACCATCAGTCATTTCTCCCTGGAATTACCTGGCCATAAACAATGAATCATGATAGGCTCTACTAATCATCAACTTGCTTGTCAAGTTTAGCTCCCGTGTTGCAGTTTCCATTGCCTTGATGACTACTTCAGAAGAAAGGGCTGGTGGATCCTGATTGATGATACTAAACTTAGAAAGCTTGACACCACGGGTTTTGGTTATTCCAATTGCTGATTGGTGGATTTTCTCAACGACATCGTTTCTTCGCTCCTCATCAATGTCCCTTGTGTCTGTGACAACAGAAAATATAAACAAGTATAATACAATAGTAACTGGAACTATCCCCAGATATAGATATAAAAAATTCAACAATTCTCTGTAACAAACATAAAGAAACAATCTATTGCAACGTAAAACCACATGCAATTAGACATTGCAAGAACACCAAGTACAGCCAAAGTTGTCCTGTATATACGTACCAATTTCTATGTGTGCTTTGCTAGGGATGCTGTTGATTGCACCAGGATGCAGTTCCAAGATACCTTGCAAAATAAAAGTGATTAGTTCAAACGAATAATTAAGGCGTTTTTCTTGTTTTCCAGTTGCACAGGGGGATGTTCAGAGCATGTCATGATGGACTCTCAATAACAACTTACCCACAGTGCCAACAGTATCAATAGAACCAGATTCCAACACATGTTTCTCAACAGCTAGGGCTAATTCAGCAGCTGCTAGTCCAGCATCATTTCTGCTCCAAATGATTTACAATTTATACTTGAAGCATTAGAGTTTATTAATTAAGAAACTTCAATTTCAAAAGCAAACAAAGTAGTGGACTAGGAAATGTAATGGACTCAAATGATTGAAAGCTACTTGATGCTACAATCTTCCACTCAAAATTATGGAAGGATGTAAAGAACAAAGATCTGAAAACTATAGTTTTGAGGCCAGCTTCAACTGAAGTTGGAAAGGCGGAAATATGAAAAAAATGCAAAATAGAAAAGGATAAAGATAAGAATGCAATCACACAGATTCCATAACACTGGGAAGAATATGCTTAAGATGTGATGCACTTCAAGTTACAACGACTACAGAAAAGGATAAGAATGCAATCCCATAAAAGAAAAGAAGAATATCTGTTTTAAGATAGCAGCAACCTGTTAGGCATAAGGACGGCGCCCGCATGGCCACCATTGCCTTCAAATTCAACCTTCAGACTGGCTGGAGCTGCAATTGCAGTAACTATTCCTATGGATATACCTGGGTCAAGAGACAAATAACATTTGATCATATAAGTTATGGCTAATGCAAATATTATGTTAGCCCAAAGAAGCGTGTACCTTCGTCTTCCAGAATAGGCCCCTGTTCTATGTGCAGTTCTACAAAAGCAGAATATGTTCCTTTCTTTAAAAACACACTGGAGAAGTCATCTTTATCTTTTGCATATCCAGCAGATCTTGCAGCATCTAAGAAGGATATGTTTTGACTATCAGTTGCTGTCTTTAAAGCATTTGCAAGACTCTCACTCCCAGACAATAAGCGGCTGCACATAACAACAAATTATGGAACTTAAAGTAGAACACCAGGTGTAGCTTAGTTGATAAAAAATTTTAGGATTATCGACAAAAATATGTACAAGTAGGAATCCTATTCTGAGACAGCAGAGAAACCCATTTCTGACCTTCCCAAGCAACTTATTCCAAAGCGTGTTGGTTCTTCTGACGTGAATAATATGACTTCCAATGGTCTTCTAGGTTCAAAACCAGACCTGTGAAAGTTCCAGTCAATATCACAAACATTGTTATTGCTAACCGAATTGGATAATGATTAGACACTGTAAATCACATCTCTAGAATCTGGATCTTTCTCTTGCAAGAAATTCTGTGGGATTTGTCATCCGTGGAACTTCTCATTTCTTCTAAAATGGTTTAAACATATATTAAGCTGGTTAAACATCAATAATTCATCGATACTGCTCTACTGAAATTCGAAGTTGAGAAATTCAGACAGTGGGAAGGGATGTATGGATTTAAATAATTTATTGGATAGAAAATATAAGTTAGCTTCGTTTTGATTCGCTATCTCTAAAGCCATAATGTTTGAAAGTATGATAATGAGAAACATAAGTTTTATATTCATTTTAACTTGGCTAAGCATATATTCTGAATTTTTTTTATTTGAAATCATTGGTACACGTCCAAATGCAGAATAGTGCAAGGCTGTTTAATACATTAGGAATTCGATGTGCTGACACCTCCGGGCTTGCTCACTTAATATGAGAACCTAGCAATTAAAATTTTTTGGTATTCTGAACACTCAATTAAGTCCTAAATCAGCAGTTACGAGATAACTTAAAAACCTTTTAAGGACATTGATAGCTTCAATAGCACCTAAAACACCAACAACTCCATCATATTTTCCGGAGTAAGGTATGGCATCAATGTGCGAACCTGTTGCGACTGCAGCAAGCTCTGGTTCATGGCCATCCCTGCATAAAGTAAGCAAAGATATAGCTGTGAGTGTAGCTAGTAAATTACATGCACACTGTAGCTAAGGATAGGGAAGATTATGATGTTAATTAGCTTGAAGGCCAAATCCACGTTTGGTTTCTCAATTCAAAACTTCAAACCATAGTTTGGGCATAAGTTACAAGAGAGTAGCTTTTACCCAAACTATGCTTTTGGGGTTTCCAAACAGGAAGCCAAATATGCTACAAGTTAATGACAAATTGATAAGAATTTAGATATCAGATCAGAGATACATAATAATAAATGTAAATATTGATTAGATGTTTGTGAGAAGTAAGTATAATGACAACCATCTAAGGAACAAGCAGACACTTACCAACGACCAAATATGTTACCGACAGCATCCTCTCTGACGGATAGACCAGCAAGTCCCATAAGGTTTTTAACATACCTAGAGATGGAAGCATCAAATTCTTTAAATGCAAACATTTCACATTCAAAGCAGAAATATGGTCAAGCACACATGTGTAGCAGATTGAACAGTTTATTTAGAGGCAATGCTATGCATACAAAAGTTGGAGAAAAAGTTACAACTCCTTTCTGTGCACCGTTGTAAAAAATCACCTTTGCATCTATGCAGTATTTCATCAATAATATTTTGCAAAGAACCACACCTAATTTTACAGCATACGCACTAATTGTATCTCTTAGTTTCTTCAAGAGCTATCTACACAGAAGCTTCCATTTATTTAGCATTTACCAGTTAATTGATGCTTGCATGCACCAATATGATTATACTCTGATATACGAGGGGCAGAAAAGACAGCATCATGTGCCAGTCTTACTTTATCTATTTAGGACCAGTTTGGATTGCAGTTTGTGAGAGGTAAAAGACCTTTTATTGGCATAAGAATGAAAATGCACAATAATTAGTGTATTTTGGTGTATAAAGGCCTTTTTTAGACTCATTTTTGGGACTTCAGAAAGCCTTTTGAGAGAAGTATCCTTGAAATTACTTTTCATTTTAAGAAAAGGACTATTGAGAGGGAATCTTATTATTATTCTCATATCAACAACTAAAAATAATTTTACTTTATCCTATCCAAACAAAAATTATTCTTTTAAACTTACTTTTGTCATACTTAAACCAAATACAAATCAATTTTTTTAAAAGTAATTCTTCTAAAAGTAATTTCTTTAAAAGACCTCCTTTTGAAAGTAATTCTCACAAAAATTAAACAAAATATACCCTTAATCAATATTTGATAAATAAATAAATAAACATTCAAGGTTCATTTTCACCTAAGATAATTTTTTTATTAAGAAAGATTTATTAAAAGAGGGAAATAAAGTTAAATTAGAAGTCATGGGATTGAAAACTTGATATCAGCAGAGCCAAATCCACAAAATCATCCTCATCCTAATCATCACACGAAAAATTCACAAAAATGAAACTAATTTTACACAAACCTGCGAGCTAAGACATCCTTCTCAGTATACAAGACCCTGGTTACTGATGGAGCAGGTGAGTCAGAAAATGTCGAGAGTTCATCAATCTAACAAAAAAACAGTGAACAGTTCTACATGTCAAGAAACAATCATCACAACCCAAATACAAAAAAAAACACATAAAGTTAAAGAAACTAGTAGTGGTTTCAGCACCTGGTTCTGTAGACCCTGAGCATCAACGGATAGTGAACAGAGGGAAGAGGGTATGAAAGAGTGAGGAGGCTCATGGATTGAGTAACCGGAGAATTGTTCCATGGTTGATGTGATCGAAGGGTCTTCTTCATGCTGATGAGCTGAAATGGCAGCGAGGGACAAGGAGGTGCACAGCAAGAGTAGTAGCAGAGAGTGAATAATGTGTAGCCTAGCCATGTCGGAAGTATTATCGCTGTAATCAATCATCAGCCACTCCGAACTGATCAGTATCACTATCCCCACTAGTATAGGATGCCCTTGCACGTGTTGTGTACCTTTCAGTACGCGTGTGCCAAAACTACCAAAATACCATATAAATGTTATAGTATGATACCATACCGAAAGAAATGCATGATATAATCAACAATGAATGAGCTGTGAAAAATTGAAAAGCCCCAAAATCGACAATGAACTTGGACCATATTTACTTGTATATGTTACTGATATTGAATTTTTTTTGATAATTTTATATTGATATATTTGTCTATTGAAAAGTGATTTTTTTACATAAATAAAAATAATTTTTTAATTTGAAATTACAATAATTTGAGATTAATTACAAAAATTCTGGATTAATGGAGTATTTGATAAATTGGCCTAGTTAGGCCAATTTCCTTTCAATATTTTTGCTTTAAATACGGTTTGAGTAGGCCGATTTTTATATATTAGAGAGAGAAAATTGTGTTAGAGAGAGAGGCAGAAAGAAAGAGGAGAAGGGAGCGTGAAAAAAAGAAAAAAAAGAAGAAGAAGAAGAAGAAAGGTAAAATTTTTAGTTAAAAGTTATACATAGTTTTCACGAATTATATTTAATTATTCTTATTATTGTATTTGTGTTGCAAATCTAGAGATATGAGATATAACTTACGCCGTTTGAATGACACTGGTCATATTACTGGATAACTGAATATGCAGGTAATTTATTTTTGTTAGTATGTGTTGTTAGTTAAATTAAATTAGGTAAATTATATATAATATAATTTGTATTTGGATTTATAGTTAAACTCAGATTCATAGATAAATATGAACTTAGATCTGGATTTGGATTTACATTTCAATTTGAATGTGGTAGAATTAAAATCTTAATTAGAATTTGAATATAATTCTGAAGTTGAATTTTGATTTGAATATGAGTTTGAATGTAAAATTTGATATTTGAAAATTTCAAATTCGAATTTTTATTGAGTGGAAGCAGGAATTTCGAATTTCAAATTCGAATTTTCATTGTGCAGAAATATTGAATTTGTATGTGGTAGAATTAAAATCATAATTAGAATTTGAATATAATTCTAAATTTGAATTTGAATTTGAATGAGTTTGAATGTGAAATTCGAATCTCGAATTGAACGGAAATGGCCAAATTTCAAATTTTGAATTTGAATTTTAGTGGGAATTTTGATTTTCGAATTTTGATCATGTAATTTTGTATTTGAATTAGAACTTGAGCAAAAATCTAAATTTGTTATTCAAATTTGAATCTGTATTTGACATATGAATTAAAATGCGAATCTTAATGTGAATTTGAATTTAAAATCGATATTACATATATCTTGAATATTGTAATTTGAATTTGAGTGAGAATTTAAACTTGAATTCAAATATAATTTTGAAATTGATTTTGCATGTGCAGCTTGATCGAGTGCTTCGAGGTCGGCGTCAGGAGTCTCAAGTGCCGGTACCACATCCACTTATGCAGCATAATTTAGAGCAAGCAAGCTTGTGGCATGCGATAAATATTACATGCTTCAACTATGATAGTACGTTGATTAGTGTGCTTGTCGAGAGGTGGCGTCCAGAGACACACACGTTTCACTTGCCTTTTTGAGAGTGCACCATCACACTTTAGAACGTTTGCATTTCAACTTGGATTATGTATTGATGGTGAGTCAATTAGCGGATGCACAACTAACTAGGAGACCTATTGGAACCGTGATTTATAGAGCTTCTATAAAGAGCTTCTTGGGATTGTGCCAAATGAGTCACAAATACAAGGAAGTAGTGTTACACTCTCCTAGTTGAGCTCAAAATTTCAAACTTTAGATATTGATGTATTGGAGGAGATGATTGCACGCCATACTCATGCATTTATTCTACAGCATCTTGGCGGATTTTTGATGGCAAATGCATCAACCGCGAGAGTAAGTTTCATGTGGCTTCTTCTTCTCCATAACTTTGGTGAGATTGGGAGGCTTAGTTGAGACTCTACAGTATTGGCGAATCTCTATTGCCAATTATGTCATAGTGTTAAGCACTCAACCCATAATATTGCTGGGTGCCTAATCTTTCTACAATCATGGACATGGTACAGAGTATCAACATTACGTCTTGAAGAATATTGTCGACATCCATTGAGGTTTCCATTAGCTGGGAGGTAATTTTTTTATAAAAATGGTCAATTTAATTTATTATTTTCTATTTTACAAGAGTACTAATTAATTTTTTTAATACATGGGGAGGATTTCAATGTTCGTCTGATTTGGAGAAGAGACAACTGCTTTGTTCCAGAAAGGATCTTGATGCTATCGACGTTAATGAGGTAGGCTATGTAAAGAGAATATTGACTTAGGACTGTAATTTTTTTAAATGGCGTCTAACGATTGACTGATGTATATTACAGTTTCGATGGATGCCTTAGGAGTATGCAAAAGTAAGAGTGAAGGCACCTCAAGTTGTGTACGCTGAATCCGATATTTGTGTGTCGGCGACATCCTTGTTATGCTTCGCTATCGTGGAGAGGTTCAAGTTAATCGCATCCTTCAACAGTTTCACGAATAACAACATATACTAGAAAAGCCGCTAAATATTGATAGGCTGCATCGTACAGACGGGAGGGGCATTGATTGTTGGTGGCCTACACACTATCGACAGTATTATGAGATATGGGATGAGCATAGAGGCTGAGTTATTGAGTTTCCCCCTACACAGAGCTTTCTTCCGTCAGTCGCATACTTCGAATGGTACTCAGGTGTTGCATGTCGTTTCTTGTAGATAGGAGCTGGAAGTGACCATATGGTGGCGAAACTCCCAGCTAAAGCACCTGTTGATGCCTTGCCACCGCCATTTGTTCAAAGATCAAATCATGCACCCGGCCCGCATCATCAAGGTCAGGGGGTAAAGGACATAGACGGAGCCGTACTTGCGATCGTACCCATCGGCGGGATGTTAGCTCTGATGAAAACGCCGATGAGGACTATCATGATTTTGATCGCGTGGAACCAAGCCTCTTTTCTATACTGAGTTGCAACAACCTTTCTATGTCGAACTCCAACCATCAGTTTGTAGTTCCGGTAATGCTTCTTCTAGCTCTTAGTTTATACCTTGCTGCAACCCTGCTCAATAGTTTACGACTGAGCTGAGCCAGGATATCGACCCTAAACTCTCTGTGAGTTTTGAGGAGTTATTCAATTCACAAACACCTCCCGAGTATGCTCATTTTCATGTTCATGGCATGGACATATACAGGTCATACCAACAGGCCACTGCCTCTGCCGCTATACCTCAGGTCTCACATGATGTACCAATGACATCTGAGTGCTACAAGCCGTTTATGGATGATGTTATTGACTTGAATACACCAGACATATCATTCTCGATCATGCAGATGCAGTCACCTGAGTCTATGAATTAGATGATGTATGATTTTTGATCTGTTCGATAGGACACCACCATCCGCATTCACAGCAATATATATTGATCCTAGTACTTTTGGCTAATAGCACCACAATGAGGATCAGGATCAGGATCAGGATCAGCACCACATGCAACAACCATGGATGGATAAGGCAGACCGATGCAGGAGATTCGACCTCTTCAATGTCATACAGGTTGTCTTCTTCTGGATCCTAGACAACACCATCAAAATTGTTAGGATATGCATGAATTAGGTATAAGTTATAATACCCTAGTTTTTCGATTTAGATCAGTTGTAATATTTTTTTCTTACTTTTTCTAAAAACTTTCATTTCTTTTTGCAGGCATGCTCACAGGAATACTCTTCTACATTCACTACTTATTCCCTTTTTTCTTATAGATCATTTTAATTTAAGTGTAATAGTATAATTTTAGTTGAATTTAATTGTAATCTTGTAATTTAATTTAGTAGTGATATTATTATTTAGTTTTAGCTTGATTTACTTTAAGTTAGTTATAGATATTGTAATTTAATATTATATTATTTTACTTTAATTTAGTTGAAATATATTACTCTCTCTGTCTCTCTCTATCTCTATTTCTCTTTCTTTCCTTGTTGGTTATTCTTGGCTATAAAGCTGGAGTTAGTTGAAATAAGGTTAATTCTTTCTATCTAATTAAACTTAAGATTGCATCTTCGCCAAAATATAATATAGATTATATTTATTGAAAATACAAAAATTAACATGAAAATGATAATAGAACACAATAATAAAATAAATTAACTACAAAATACAACAGAATAAATATTAACGTACATAATAACATAAATAAATACATGAAGATGAACAAAAAAAAAAAGACATTAGTTGCTTGTACTAGGACAGCTAGAGCTTGAAGCATATAAGGTTGGACATCTTCATCTAGTGTGTGCCCCTCTTGCCTACAAAGACCATATTGCTTTGGTTGCCTTAGCTCAACTTTATCCATGTTGTTGCAAATTCTCGTTGAAATTGGCCAACCCTCGGTAGCCCGCCTATGCTTTGGATTTGGCCGTCGTGGAACTCCATAGTATTCAAGCCAAAAGTCTTCACTTGCAACAGGGGCAAACTTCATTTTGTAGATATTGAATACACTCTGAATACAATAAACATTGTCGGCATAAGTACCCCAATCAACTCGCGCATATGCACACGCAGCAAGCATATCGGGGCATGGGAAGTGTAAGGCTTGAAAGTACCCACAGTTACACCAACACTCTCGTAAGTTAACCCTATAGCTTCGGTGACTCCAACCCGCTGTTGGTGCAAGTTCTTCCATCATGAACTACTCACTTGCACATGTAAACTAGTACACATTCATGGTGGCAATGAACTACTTGTTTATCTTAATCTCCCGCATCAGTGCCTGTGAAAACACTTCTCCACTCACAAGTTGGGCCTCAGCCTCCTGTCCTTTTTTTACAAATAGCTCAATAAGGCGAAAGTAAGTGGACTTTACATAGGTTGTAATCGGAAGATTGCGGGTGCCCTTGAGAACAGACTTAATAAACTCCGACAAATTGGTCGTCATATGCCTGAATCTTCGTCCATCATCATAATGCTATATCCACTTTGCTTTGGGGATCCTATCAATCCATACACATAGTACTGGGTTCTTATCTCTCAATAACCCATAATAATATGCAAACTTCCGCTGAGTCTTTGTATATGCCGCATTCACAAGAGCTCGACGTGCATCTTTGCTCTTGAATTGAAGTGCGAAGCTCAATGCAATATGCCGTATGCAATATGCATAATATGTCGTTGGAGGATGTCACCCACTATCTTCTGAATTTAATGCTGCTTTGATCGCCCCATGACGGTTTGAAATTATTAAAATTCCTTGCTGTGGTGTCACATGTTGGCACAGATTGCTAAGAAAAAATAATCAAGCATCCTTGGTCTCACCCTCAGCTACTGCAAATGCAATTGACAGAATATTAGAGTTTCCATCTTGTGTGATTGCTATCAGAAGTATGCCACCATACTTTCCATATAAGCGGGTATTGTCGACTGAAATGAATGGCTTGCAATATTTAAATGCTTCAATACAAGACTGAAATAACCAAAATAAACGATAGAACATCACACAGCTCCTATCGAGAAAATTTCCATTATAATTTGGCAAAGTAGTCAATTGGACGATGGTACTTGGCACAAACATCTACAAAGCTTGTAGCCATCGCGGAAGCTCATGGTACGACGCTTTCCAATCACCATAAACCGTAGCAATAGTCTTTTGCTTCACCAGTCATATCTTCTTGTATGAAGTCTTGAAACCATACCTCGCCTCCGCCGATCCTTGCAGCATTTTAATAGATATCGTCAGATCAGCTTGTACCATGGGAAATATGGTCGCACATATAACATTCGTGTCCAACTTCGGATGATCTTGGGAAAGGGAAGTGGACAAACATGTATGTGGGCTATTGTACTTTCGAATTTCCCACCGCTCCTTTTCTGACGATATGTAACATGTATATTCCACGTACGCCCATTACCAAAATGCTTGCATTTTTCATGGTATGTCAACTGATTAGACTCGAATATCTTGTACTCAACAGATCTTCAAATTCTGTAATTTTTAACAGCAAATAACATAGTTTTCTTATTAGGAAATTGTTGCCTAATGTGTAACTCATCATCTCCTGTATTATACAATATATACCCTACAATTCCATGGAGCCCTATAAATGTGGTTTGTTGCATCGTATCCAAGTTCAAATATGAATAATGACGCAAATAATTCTGTGATTCGGACATCACTGGTCGAGCTTCCGATGGTTGGCTATCAGTCATAGGAGCAGTCCCTCCGTCTGAGCCTTCACTATTATCACTATCAACTGGTACTTGAAGTGACTTGTCCTCTTCGTCTCCATGATGATCAAAACTTTCAACACCCACAATTGGGCCATCTACCATAAGCAACTATGCGATCTCCACTGTTAGCTGTCTTAAGCTTCTACCATCTTCTATATCCTCTGTATTTTCACGCCCAATATTTTCATTTTGACAGTAGAAAGCGAAAGATGGAGAAACCATAGCTGTTAGAGTTGGATATGGTATAGGATTAGAACTTGACCCTCTAACACTGGCGTCTGTTCTAAAAGACTGTAGGTTAGGAGTTGATCCTTCGAAGTTGCTGTTTATATCTTCGAGGGTGACAAACAACTTCGTAATCTGAATTCCAGAATATTGGGAGTAATAATAGAATTAGATTCACATAACATTAGATTCACATCTTCATCACTTCCAACCAGAAAACTTGTGTACCGGACAACACCAAGCCCAAATGCAGCGGGCATTTTGTTTACCATTCCAGTTATTTGCTTTCAATTGAGGAGGCCCAGCTTTCTCAATATTCTATTTATCAACTTTGACAAAGTTGTAGATGATGAAGAAATAGTAACACCAATTGGATTTTGACTATAAAATATAGTACCCTCTGCTGTGTTTATAATTTTACCATTGTGGTGAATCAATATGATAAATCTCTCAAACATTTTTTTCGTAAAGACTCTAATTTTTAACGAACAAAAAGTGATTTGTATCAACTAAGGGTGTTTATGGTGCGGTTTGGATCGGTTTTGAATAAAAAATTCATTCGATCCAAACAATATATTTTATAGCGATTTGGATTGGATCAGTTTACTTTAGGTTTTAAATCCGATCCAATTATTTGCAGTTTGGATTGGATTAGTTTGGTCGATTTTTTAAAAAAGAAAAATTTTAATTTATAATATTATAAAATAAAAATAACATAAGCCAATAAAATAAATAAATAAAAATAAAAAATAAAAACAAGTCATTAAATATTTATAAAATATTATTGAAGTAAAAATGATACATAAATAAAAAATTATGTAATAAATTTAAATTATTATAAGTAAAATTATAAACTTAATAATAAAAAGATTATATTATATAAGATTATGTGGTTTGGATTGAATTGGATCGATTTTGAAAATTAAATCTAAAATCCAATCCAATTCATACGGTTTGTAAAAAATAAGATCCAATCCAATCCAAACTTTTGTGATTTTGATCGATTTTCGATTTGGATTGGATTAATTTAATGATTTTGATTGGGTTGGATTGGATTTGAGCACTCCTAATATCAACTGCCCATTAGAGGGTTTTTATAGGAAAAATATTCAACAGAAACCAACCTAGTTAGGTCAAATCTAATAAAACATAGAAATCGACCTAGCTAGGCTGATTTATATACAATTTTATACTTGTGTATAAATCCATCTAGCTAGGCTGCTAAGTTGATTTATGTGTTTTTTAAAATCAGCCTACCGAGGTCGATTTTTCAAATAACCCATTTACTCCGTATTTTTGTACTTAATTTTCAATTATCGTAATTTTGAAATTAAATTTTTTTATTTTATTTATATAAAAAAAACCATTGAAAAGTAGGCCATATAACCTAATGATGGATTTTTTTTTTAAAGAAAAAATCATGATACTAGCTTAATCTTAATTGAATCAAATGGCATAATCTTAAAATGCACTTTTTTATAATTTGTCTCTAGGAAAATTTATTAATGATTATCTAACTATTTTGGTTAACGATTTTTATTTTTTTAATTAAACTCAATAAAACTTGATCATGAATCGTATTAAAGTTAGAAATATGTGCTGATTTACAATGCCATTATAAATAAGGATAAAGAAGTTTTGTAGCCTAATGACAAATATATAGGGGTAAAAAAAAGAAAGTAATTAGAATTTGATTTCCTCACATTTCATTTTCTCAATTGTCCACTTAAAACTTTTCCCACTTTACCAAGAAGGGGAAAAAAGGTCCAAAACAGGTGGTTTTTTTGTATATTGTATTTAGAGCGGTTTATTGAGGATATATAAAATTTTTCTTAAAATTTAAAAAATATAAAATTTTGAAAGAAATTTGATTTACTATCGTACAGATTCTATTATTTTTAATAAAAAATTTGAAATTTAACATATTTTTAATCAAATTTTATTATTTTAATATAAATAATGAGAGAGAAAAAGTGGATTCGATTTATTATCAATCAGATTTTATTATTTTAATAAAAAATAAAAGAGAAAAAAAGAGGATCTAACTTATTGTCAGTTGAATTTTATTATTTTAATAAAAAAAACTTGAAATTCGATATACTTCCAACTAATTTTTACTTTTTTTTTTGTGTTGTACATGTTGTACGCATGTAAGTGTTTGAGAGAGGGAGAGAGAGAAAGTGTGGAGTGGGAGAGAAGAAGAAGAAGATAGAAGAGAGAGGGGGAAGAAAGAGATAGTAGAGAGAAGAAAAAGAAAAAAGGAAGAGAGATAAAAAGAAGAGAGATGAGAGAGAAAAAGAGAAAGAGAGAAAAAAATTATAAAAACCAAAAATATCATACTTTTTTTATTTTATCAAAAATATCATATTTATTAAATTTTTTGACAAAAATCCAATATGAAAAATAATCATCTGTCCAAAACTCACCTCTAATTTTCATTAACTTTTGTTTTTTGAGAAAAAAGATTGAACTTTTTATTTATTTTTGGTCATACCCGACGAGGATCCAATAAGGCCCGATTCTGATCGTGATCCTGCTGCACCTCGGGTTACCAAGAAAAGATGGAAGCGGGAAAGGCCACACGTCTTTGCTGTTGTTGTTCCTTTCTGTTTGTTGGGTAGATTGATAGATACATGGAGGAGACAAAGAAGCACACATGCTTGAAGCTCTTGATTCCAGTTAACAATGGAGAAGGAGAAACCAAAGACAAAGTTACCGAACCCATATTCGTGAAGGGTACTTGGTTTCCGACCCGCTTTGACCTTGCCATCACCGATGGCCTCAATGCCTGGCTCTGTAATGGTACCTACCCTTTTGGCTCTTGTCTCGTTTTCCACTACCCATTTGCAATTTGATGCCAAAACTATCATCAAGGTTTGATTTTTTCGTAATTTTTGATGTTGGGGTTGTAAGCATCGGAGGAGGAGGTGAAGCAGCGTGCTGCTCAGTGGGACCAGCCAGTTTCGGAGTATGTGGAGTTGGCTGAGCGGTACTTGGGGTTTCAGCAACCTGGTTCCCTTTATGACTTTGCTGATGCTGGTGATGGCCATAAAAGGGTAACTCTTCATGTTATTGCTAGTGTCTTTGGATTAGTTTACTGTGCATTTTGGGGAAAAAAAATCCCTAAATGCGGCTATAATTGAAGTGTTTCGATACTTATTCTACTTAAATAAGGTCTCATGTTCGTGTGAAAACCAGCTGAAGAAGGGCTATAACCAATAGTAGGCTGATTCGGCTTGAATCATTAGAGTAATTATAATTATTCAAATTTACTCCGGCACACTTTTAGTTTACTTTGTATCTTGAAAACACAATAAAAATGCTAAACTCTTCTATGATTGATTCGACACTTGTTCTACGTAAATAAGGGCTTGGATTCAAGTGATAAAACCAGCTGAAGGGGCGCTTTAAGCCATAGTAGGCTTTCTCAGCTTGAATCATAATGATACTTATGCAAATTTGCACTGGCAGACTTTTAGTCACTGGATAACAACACTCGAGTGTAACATATAGTTAATGCAAGTATCTATTCCTTGCTAAAAGCTTCTAATCAAAATGCTCGAAGAGAGAACTTTTTTTGGCTGAGTAGCTTTTATTTATTTATTTTGAGTGCATCATAAGCTAATCTGAACGTGCCGTTAGTAATTTTGATTGTGTTTGATGCTTTTGGAATGCATGTTTGTCTGTTTTTTGTTTTGTTTTTTTGTGTGTTTTTTTTGTTTTTGGGGGGGGGGGGAGAGAGAGAGAGAGAGAGAGAGAGAATACTCATTTACAGCTGGGTTGATGCCTTGAAAGTTGTAGGGTGTCTTGACGATTTGGTTGACTAAGGTGCTACTTTTACTATTGTTTATGTGATTGATATGAATGTTGCAGTTGTCATGGACGTTTGAGAGGGAAGGCATGACACTTCAATGGAGATGGAAATGCAAGCAGGCCCCTAATTGTAAGAAAACTACTGCAGAAATATTGGACTTTCTCATGGATGCAAACATAATGCTTAGTGTAAGATTCTGCATAACATTTAGTTATAGACTGTTTTTGAGTGTAATTTTTACACAAGTAATATCAAGCTCACTCTATGGCATTTACTTGTCTGTTTGTGTTTCTTAGTATAATGGGCATCGTCTTGGAGATGTAACGTTTAAGCAAATTTTTTAGTTTCTGCTAGACCAAAAAGTAAGTGACTGAGGAATTGTCCTCTCTGTTATTCCTTTAATTTGGAACTTTTTAATCAATAAGTGTGAATAGCGGCAGTTATTTTGAGTTAATTAGCTTCTATATACTGGTGGATTTTATAAAGTTTCCACATTAAAATTTTTAGCAACTAGTAGAAAATCTAAATACATGGGATGATGACTAGTAAAAAATATAGCTCTATCGTTCAGGAGGGTGAAGTGGGAATTTAAAGGGCTTCATTGTCATTTCTGATATATTTTATTTTATGAGAAATGGGGTGGGTGAAGTGGTCTAAACCTGCATATCATTGTTCCATTAACATTGTATTCACTCATTCAATTATATTTCCTCTTCTGTGTGACAAATCATCGTTTAGGTAAAGACTAATAATCAATATTGTTACTGACATTTCTCAATTCAAATATTGAGCACAGGTGCAAAAATAGCTAGAACTGAGTTGGGAAAGATATGTTGTTGTCTCAAATATTATTTTCATCATTTTTTAACCATTTAATTGTCACCATTGATTGAGATGTGGTATGTTAATCTCTCATATGCTAAACGAGCTTTACAACGACGTTTAATGAGCTGAGCAGCCTGAGCTGTTCTGAGCCTCATGGAACTCAAGCTTGACTTACTCACTAGTTCTTAAATCTAGAGTGTATTCTGCTTGACAGTTAAACCAAGTGTGTATAACTTTTATCAGCATTATGGAGAGTTTCAATGACAACAGGAATTAACATAAGCTAATGCTAAGAGTGTCATAAGAGTGTCAAAAGAATACTGTTGAGTAGTGACACTTTTTGTGTTCAATTAAATATAAATTTGAAACAAACCCCCTCCCACCCCCAACCCAAAAAAAAAAAGGGAAGAAGAAGAAATTGACACTGTCATTGATATTTGTAAACTATACTATCAAGGATCTTATTAGTGGCTCGTGAGCTTCTAGGCCCATCTATGCTCCTTGAAGGCAGGGGCTGAGACATTTCACTGACACAGAAATAAGTTGGCTATTACGGGGTTGAAGTGTTATGTCAGCAGATAAAAGCAATTATTATGTATCGTCTTTTTCATGTCCATCAAATTACAAAAAAGTGAAAAACTGATTTCATCTCACCATAAACTGAAATCTTAAACATAAGGCAAGCAATATCTGCTCAAACCAATATGAGGATTCTAATAGATCTTTTCTTAAGAACAAAATTTGGGAAAGACCGAAAGAGTCTTTCTCGCTTGATCAACTCCTGTTGGATGTACGTGCAATTCTCCATTGAATAGTATTGAGCTAGCATCAGTACATGTGTCCCTCCTTCCTTTGCTTTATCTTTGAACATCAAAGTTAGACATGTTTATATGCATGTACAGGAAGAAGTTGTCCAAAAAACTGAATTGTTTGAGAAGATGAAAGTTGAAGCTGAGGAGTGCTTAGCCCAAAGTGAGAGAATCGCCAATGAGAAAGTTGAATTTGAATCTGAAATCTATGCAAAGGTAACTTCTTAACTTTAACTTTGTAGTTGTTTTACTGTATTCTTGGTTGGTCTGTTAAAAAGTCTTGTCCTGTTCGATTGCATAGCATAGCATGGCTCAACCCTGTGTCGGTCAAGAATGCAGATTGGTTCGGTTAGGCTCCTGAAGCAGTTAAATGTTTCGATCTAATTAATATCTTCCCATTATTTAACCCATTCTTGCCTGTATGTTGAATTGCTAGCTCACTTGTTTATGGTAATACATTTTCTACTTGACATGATCATTTTGGTGATTTATAGTCCAACAGGGGCATGAATTAAGTTTTATTAATTATTATATTGTTGGTTTAGTGTTTCTATAATGGCAAACAGAGCCGTGATCACCTGCTTTATAAGGCTCCGTGCATAAAAGTCTCTTCTCTTTTCTTCTAAAAATAATTGTTTAAATACTTCCATTAACTTCTGCAGTGGTAAAATATTGCATATACATCTTTCTGCTTTCTCTTTCGGAAACTTCCAATCACCAAGATTGAACTGGCTTTTGTTTGTTTTAGTTTCTGGGGGTCTTAAATTCTAAGAAATCAAAACTGAGAGAGCTTCGAGATCAGCTGTCGAAACAAGAAACCGCTAGGAAATCTCCTCAAGAGGAAGACTCAGAAAAAACTGAGAGTTTTGGTGAAAAAAGTGACAATGACCATAGCGATGAAGACCACCCTCAAAAGAATGTTTCAACAACAAAACCCTCTCGTGGAAAGAGAGCTAGAGACACATGAAATGTTATCTGCACCAATCAAGAGTAGATTTCCACCTTAGATTTGGCATCTTTGCTTTGCAACAATTAGTCCAAGATGATCATGTATCCCTCTTTACCCATGCCTCTTAATCCATAAAGAACATTGTAAATCTTTTGTCTTCTCGTGTATAGGCTTTCATATATATCCTTCTCAGGCTGTATGGGTAATGGTGACTACCTGTGCAGAGCTGTGACCTAAGCCATTGCTATGAGCAATTGATGGCCACCGCCCACATAGCTTCTGTGGGTTGGTTGTTCTATTGCCATAGCTTCCCATGATGGAAGGAGCTTTCCCTCCATTTACGCTCTAAGTCTAGAGCTAAGGTGGTTTGAACTTTGAACTCCTTATAGAATGCAATGGTGGCAACTTTGTACGATGCAAATCTTATGACAACATAGGTATGCATACACTTTACAGATTTGTGTTGCATTTCTTTTTTTTTTAAGATTTTTCTATTCAAGGGCATTTTATAACAAATACCTTTTAGTTTCATTTGCGATTTAAATTTTTTTTAAAATATTTAATCTTTCAATAAGTGTGAATGTGTGAGAACGATTAATTCTTTTTAATCGTTTTTCTCTTTCTGTGCAAAGGCTATTTTAAAGAAATGCGTTAAGGAATTAAAAGTGAAAGTTTTTGGAAAAAGATTTTCAAGTTTTCAATGTATTGAATGAACTAGAAACATAAATTTTTTACTCTTGGTTCTTTAATTAGTTCCCTTACACCTTCAGAATACTGGTTAGAAAAATCCTAAAGATATTATGAGATGTTTCAGAAATGTAGATAAAATTACTTTTAGTAACTTATTTTATTTATACTGAAAAATTACTTCTTTCGAAATGTATTTTCTTCGCAACATTTTGATCATAAACACAAGTAGGGGTATTAATTTTGGCGGTTTGGCCCTTTTGGACTGACTTGTAGGTTGGCTTGAATGAGTTGATCGAAGTTAAAAATAAAAAACACAAATATAATAAATAAAAAAGAGTATGAGTTGACATGGAGAGGATCATTAATTTGCGCGTAAAGTCTAATTTCATGCAGATTGTTAGTTATTTGGGTCAATTTGCTGACTTGTATTTTCTTTGTTTGTATGATTAAATCTGAAATATTATATTTTAATAATTTATATTTTTCCGCAATCAATTCATAGAGTCTTAGGCATTAAAAAATCATATTAATATAAGTAAAATTATTTCATTCTTTTTAATACTAATTATACAAGAGTTACTTTTCAGCTATAAGGCATGGATATGACACGAGATGCGGATTTAATACAACGTAGACACAAATATACGAGTTTAAGAAAATAAGACAAAATAAGGCTATGATATAATTTAATATATAAAATTAGTGTAAAATATAAAAACACTAATCTTAAATTAAAAGAGAACAATAATATTTTAAAAATTAACATGAAACATTTAAATACGTTAAAATGATATATGTACATAATTATTGTGGCATATCCGTCTTTTTGGTAGAGTAAGAAAAGGTAAAGAAAACAAACAACAAAAAGGAACCAAGAGCGAATCCTAGTAACTCCTACGCTATGTACCAAGAGAAGAAGCTGAGTTTCTACAGGAGGTGAATTCGAAAGGTGCAAACTAGCAGGTTGCCTTGTCCCAATCTTGGCTAGAGATATGCCACAATAATTAAGTACATAATATCATTTTAATGTATTTAAACGATTCATCTATAAGCCATCTTCCAAATCACCATTACAACGTGTACAGCTTGCATCATTTGTGAGGTGTCTATCCTGGCGGAAGTCACTGGTAGGAATCATTTTATTAGGCCACATAAACAAGAGCATTTTCTGAGGAGCTTTGATCCTCCATACCCACGACTAAGATTCTGCATCAGTGATTGTGTGACTAGCTTGAAAAAGCCATTTATATACACTAGCAGCAATGTATACACCGGACATGTTCCTGCTCAAGTCCAGCAATCCTTGCGAGTATTTCTCCTTTACTTATTGTTTCCTGCAACTCCATCGATAATGTAGTAGCAAGGCCCAAGAAATTCTGGCGCCATCTACAGTGCCCTTCATCGGCCAAGGAGCATGATGCATCTTGCAATCTGATGGTGAGATTGTGAGATATATTGATGCACCAATCATCTATAATACATTTTAGTAATATTTAATTTTAAAAAGATTTATAAGGTATATTGATGTATTAATTATTTTTGATGTATTATAGTAATATATTAATTTTAAAAAAATTTAAAAATATAATTAAATATATTTTAAAAATTAATTATCATATATTGATAGTATAAAATTATACTAATTAGAAAAATTTTATTAGTGTAATTTTACTATGCCAATGTGTTTTATTAATATAATTTTATTTTATCAGTGTAATTTTATATTGACAGTATAAAATTATTTTATATTGTCAATGTAATTTTATACTATTAATATATAAAGATTAATTTTTAAAAATTATAAAAATTTTATCAATATAATTTTATTCTATCAGTATAATTTTATACTATTTATCAGTATAATAATAGATTGATAATATAAAATAATTTTATATTATCAATATAATTTTATAAAATCAATATATAAAAATTAATTTTTAAAATATATTTAATTATATTTTTAATTTTTTTAAAATTAATATATTACTATAATATATCAAAAATAATTAATTCATCAATATACCTTCTTTTTTTTTTTGGTCAGGGGATGGGGGTATTTTGGGGGGGGGGGATGGGTTCTTTTTCACCACTGCCTTCCTCTGGAAGGCTTGAACCCGGGGTGCACATTTGCAAGGCCAAGGTATTGGCCATTTGAGCTAAGCCTTGCATGCATCAATATACCTTATAAATCTTTATCATATCATGTGCTACAGTCACAAGCCGCGAAGCCCATTGCAGACCGTGCCAGAAATTCTAAGTCCCATCAGCCCACCACGAGTCCCTCACCTGAAGTTAAGTGTCATTCAAGTTGAATTACATCAATAAGGCCACACAATCTCCTCTCATTCGACCAACGATCAAACCAAACTGATATGGTTAAGAGTTTTAGCGGCCAATAATATACCTTTCCTTGTGGATGACTGCGATCTTTGAGGGCTAGCTAGAAGAATGGAATTATTTCTCAAGTATTTGCTTTCTAAAATTTTAACCCATATCCTATCAGGCTCATTAAGGATCTTCCACGTGAGCTTACCCAACAACGCCACATTACTCAAAACTTTCAAAAAATACAAATAAAAAATTGTACTATATATTTAAGAGTACTTAAAAGTGTCTATGAATGTCCAATACGAAAAACACAGGCAATATGACTACTTTCAACTGTTCGTGTTTCTTAATTTATTGTTGAATTTAATTGGTATATACTGACAGTATAAAATTTATATTATCAACTAATAGAAATAGAGAAAAGTGAAAAATTATGATGAATCTCTCATTATAATGGATAATTATTTATGTGAATTGACACTTTTTATTATTTTTATTGGCTGACAGTGTAAAACTATTTTATACTGTCAGTATATTTAAATTAAATTCTTTATCATTTACCATATTCAAACATAAAATCAAATTCTTTGGACAGAACATGAAATCAATTCTGTTATAATTGGTTATATATATTAGAAAAAAATTCAATTATGTTGTTAATCAATTTTTATTAAGAGAAGTGATAGGAGGCTTACTTTTTGTGGGACACCATATCGACTCATCACTCATCTATTATTGGATGGGATGTGAGCCCAATCTAAGTGAATTTCATATTCCATTCAATAATAAATAAATAATGAATTGATATAATATTCCATAAAAAATAAGTACCTTCAATATTTTATTTTTGTTAAATCTTTATTCTAATGGCTAGTACGTTTGTTTCAAATTTTTGAAAAGAAAAAGTGATTTTTATAATTAAAAAATTATTTTTATAAGATATTCATATTAGCTTTTATTTAAAAAAAGGGCAACAAACGCATCGTTTTAGTGTTACAAGTGATTAATTAATATTATTACTACGAGGGATCTTGACGGTGTGTCGAGTCACTTGTCCTTATCTGCTACATCATGCACATAAGTATGTCACTTTTTCGTATTTTCCGCACGATCTTGTCCGCATGATTTAACATACTAAACAGGTATACGCAAAAGAGGAAAAAACTAAAATGGAAAAAAAAAAAAATCATACTCAACGCAGACTTTGGTATTCCAGGTTGATATTTTACATTTTCTACTCGTAATTACTAATATAACCTGCGTTTTGTGCCGCTGACGGCCAAACTTCTAATATCCGTACACATTGATGGGGATTTGGATTGAGTTAGACCTTATATGAGAAGAATAAATAGTGTGTCTTTGAATAAGCTTTTAAAGAAAAAATTATTGAATTTATTTTTAGTAGAATTTTATTTTTAAAAAATTATTTTATATTTAGATAGATTATATAAAAAATATTTTTAATTATTAAAAATATTTATAAATTTATTTGAATAAAAATAAATAAAAGTACATTTTTATAGTTAAATTCCAAAAAAAAATTTAAAAGAGAACATAAAATTAGAATTTAATAATGATAAAAAGAAGAGAACATAAATTATAATTATTAATAAAAATAACAAATATTTTTATTAAAAATCACTTCTATTTATATTTTTAAGCAGATATCATTAATTTTTTAAAAATTAAATTTTTAATTACGAGGATTTTTTTAAAAATCAATTAAACACACTAAAAAAATATATAAAAACACATTTTTTTTTTAAAAAAAGTGTTTTTTTCTCAAGAAAAACCTACCCAAACGCACTTTTAATCTTTTTTTGGTGGATCGCACTTTTAATCTTTGAAAACGCAGGTACTTAAGTTTATTATTTTAAATGTATAAACACAACTTAATAAAATAAATAAACATTTTATGTATATAAAATAGATTTTAATTGGTATGTATTGATAGTGTAAAATCATTTTACATTGTCAATTAATAGAAATAGAGAAAAGTGAAAAATCATGGTGGATCACTCATTATAATGGATAATTATTTATGTAAGTTAATATTTTTCACTATTTTTATTGGCTGACAATGTAAAACTATCTCAGTATATTTAAATTAAATTCTATAAAATATTATTACAAAACTGACGCCCGACTGTGACTTTTATATATTTTTTTATTTATTTCTCAACTATTGAATATTGTTCGTATTAATCTCTATCTACTCTATATAGTGCCAACACTTTCGACCACAAATTCAACTTCTCAATTAATATGTAGAATATTCCTATCATTGCCTGTGCAGAGTCATACAAAGCATACGTAGCTTTTTCATTAGACAAAACCATATTCAGGATAGGATTTTCTATCTTTTTAATTTTAAAAAAATCAACGTCTTGACATGTTATTTCTTATATCACATTTTAAAGCAAAAAGTTATTGCATTGATATTAGTTGTGATTTGAATCGATACAACATGATCAATTGAGAAAAAATTATTTGGGCTTTGAATTTTCGATTTACATTCTATATTTAGTCTTGAAAAATATTATTTGTGTTCATTTTATAAATTTATTGTAGATATATAATAGGAGAAAAAGATTTAAGGTATTGGGTATTGAATTTTCGGTTTACATTTTATGGATAATCACTTTATATCTTTCTCTATCTTATATATCTACAATGAATATATAAAATGAGTGAAAATATTATTACTCTTTAGTCTTTCTATCTTGTACTTAGCCACAGTATATTCAGTTGCCAAACTTGTACTGTTAGCCGTACATCCGCATATATACACTACGCAAATATTTCAATATAATTAAGGTTACCTTTACAATGGTTCAGCCCAAAAATTGGACATTAGTGATCCAAATATTTTATGACCATTAAGATATTAATAACAATAATGGAAGGGTGTGGATGGTTTGTGGAAGATATGAGATAATAACAATGACCAAAGACCAATACGTGGAGTCTCAATTAGCAGTTAAAAAAGTAATGAAATTTTATTTTTTTTACATTCAAGAAATGATGGTTAAGAACAACTATCATATGAGACTTGGTTGCATATTGTCGAAGGAGTTTAATGACGTGTTGCAGGATACAAGAATTTTATACAAGTACTTTTATATTGCTGCGAGCCTGAGGTGAGGGTTTCTGTGAGGGTCAAGGCTTGGTGGGCTGGGCCTTTAATTTATTGTATATTTTTGGTTCGTTGATTGTGTATGAGAAATTGAAGTGCTTGCATTAAATCTTTTGGATAAAGCGGTGCCGAACACAGGCTGCTGAGGCCCGACAACCACCACCAATAAAATTAATTGAGAATCAGTGCAGAACGTAATGAATCAATTATAAACCGGTTCTAAATCAAGTGAATCGATTTTGAATCAATGAACTAAATAGAGATTTGGTATGAAAGTGACAAAGGAAAAGGAGGAGAGTTGCTGATGGATAGAGGAGGACTACTGCCCACATAAGTAGGATGTAGCTACTATCGAAGTCTTTGTAGAAGGGGAAACCACGAGAGAAGAGGAGGACAAAGACTTCGGAGGAGTTGCCACGAACAAATTGGTTGGAAAAGGCAATGGCAAGATGTCTGTGGTTGAGCTCACCGACAATACAGGCAACACGATTAGGCAAACCCACATTGGAAAATACTTAAGCTTATTATGGTTTTACCTTTTTTTCATTTAAACTTGCCACCATAAACATATTTGAAAAAATTTAAGAGGTTACTATTTTCTTTTTGTTTGAAATTGGCAAAAACAATTTAAAAAAATATTAGAGACAACAACAATAAAGTTCGAATACACTGTCAGAAAGCACAACAAATAAACCAAATGTGAATCTTTTCAGTTTTTAAATCAAGTCCGATACAAGCATATATTTTTTTATTTAAGTGGACTTAACTTCAAAACGGTGAATGTCATGGGCCAAGTAGCCAGACCAAAAATAGACCACCAATGTCCAATTTTTTGACTGGACCATTGTAAATCTAACCATTAATTAAGCAGCAAAGTGTTTCCAACAAGCACACCGATTGCGTGATATTGTAAACTTTGACAATATGGCTTTAGCTGGAAACTATCCAGCGTTCACATGTTATTATATAGAAAAGTAAAAAAAAAAAAAAGCATCGTTCAGCAACGCATAAGATTGCCGCTAAAAACCACTACAAGTACGTAGCCCCGGCATATTGCAATCCATTCATATCACAAAACGAAGAGTTGCAATTTATTACCAAGAAGGGGGAAAAAAACCAAAAAACGAAAAAAGTATAGTCACACAGATTGAGGGATTGAAAAGCCGAAAATGACTGATTGCCAAGGTAAAGAATTGCAATGGATGTGTCCATTTGGGTTTTATAACATGAGGCTTGGATTGTGTGCAGGTAAGAGCTCATGGCCTGAGTTGGTCAGAGTGCAAGGAACAGTGGCAGAGGCTACAATTGAGAGGGAGAATCCTTTGGTGAATGCTATAATTGTGCCAGAAGGATCATCGGTCATCACTGACTTCCGATGTGATAGGGTTTGGGATTGGGTCAACAAAGATGGTATTGTTAAGAAGGTTCCAATGATTGGATAGAAAGTGTTCATCGAGAAATTCATATACATGCTATATGGAGCTCCAAGTCTTAAGTAAGGAGTTTCTACCCAATTATATGTTATTTGATGGAAAATAATAAAGTTTGAGGAAGGCCATAACATTATAACAAACCTCCTTTCTACTTTGATTATTCTTCTTTAAATAAAGATAAATTGTGGTAGGAAATATGGTTACAAAAACTAACAGTATCTTCTTCGTTTTGCTAAAAATTTAGTGGAAATTCCCTCAATATATGTTAATTTTCATTGAACATAATTTTGATTAGTTTGATACGCAGTTGACATTTTGTTAAGCAATAACTGATCATACAATATGAATTTTGGACAAAGAAACATGTCAATAATTAAAAGCCATATAATAGCAAATCAAGAGATGAAATAATTCTAATTATTACAAAGGACCCACAGTATTTGCAGGATTCCTCTCGCCCTACAGATATGAGTGGTTTTTTACACATGATGTTAGGATAGTCACTATCAACCCCCATGGTGGCTATATAAAGGTTAATTATGTGACATTTTTATATGAACTAGCGATGCATGAATTTTTATTGTTGATCTTCTCTTGTCACGTATTATATATGGTTCTACTTTCTTAATCAGTGATAAAAGTTCATACATGATCACGTCATGCGAAAATGCCAAACAAGATGTTTTATTCCATTGGTTCATGCTTCTTAGTTCTCTGTTTTTCCTTTGGGCCAAGGGCCCTCCATTGTAAAAAAGGGACAAAATTACCAAAAGAAAAACGAAAATCCAAAAGAGACTAGAAAATCCAAAAGAGACTAAGAGCCCAAAACACCTTGACCCACTAATAAACAGGCGAACTCATGCAGATCACATGCGGGTTCAGATTGGAACTCCCCTCTCTTAGTTTTGGGCCTCACTATTTTCGCTTATGTCTCATGGGCCTTCTTGCCCTGACAGGCTACCACTTGAATGCAATTCTTTTGTTTCATGAACTCTGGGGCTGCAATGAATTACCAAAATAAAAAAAGTATAAAACTTTTAATTAAAATTTTATTCTTCCAACATTTTGAAATTTAAAATTCTTTATTAAACTTTTATAATTAAGTTCCTCTAATATTCTGTTCCATTGACTAGAGAAATAACCCACCTAGTATTTTTGGTACATTGTTTATCTCAAACTAGATTTTAGTTTTATAAAGAAAATTTATTTCTACTATAACAAATTGAAATTGATAACATTTATTTTGAAACAATATATACATTTAAAAGGAAATGAGCCTTCTTGTACAATCGAATATAGTTTTTGGTTTCCTATGGGTACTCCTCTCTATTATTAGAGAAGAAGATTAATCCCTTCAAATATAATCAACTTACCTCTTTAACTGGTGTTCCTTCCACGAATTGAATTAAGATATTTTTTGAGGATTATAGTATGTCTCTATTACTACACAAACTCCTTTATTGATATACAATTGAATATATATGCTAACATATATATGGGGTTGGTCTCATTTCTCAAAATTCATTAATTTCTTTATTACCATTATAATTGCATTGGTTATTATTGTATTTATTATTTTTAATTACTTATTTAATATATTTTATAAAAGGAGAATAAAATTTTAAACTCTTATTATTTACCTAGCTAAATATTAAAAAATAAATATAATTCTTTAAATATTTTTTATTCTTTAATAATAGTTCACTTAAAATATTTCTAAATTTTTTTACTATATAATAATAATTTATTTAAAATATTATTTATTATTTATTTGTATTCTAAAACAATAAAAAAAAATAATATTGACAATTCGCTAGTATCGATTGTTATATCTTACATTAATCAGCTGCCTTTGCTTACTTTGAGCTTTCGTAGTGCATGATTGGAGCATGCCAAAAACCTTTTTTTGTTTAAATTTTTTTATAGAAATTTTTTTTAAATAATTAACCATATTTGGTAAGATGGTGAGAATAAATTATAATTAAAAACTAATAATTTTAAGTTAAAAAATAGTTTATGATCATACATGATTTTTTGAAATTTTTTTAGTATAAGTAGAAGTTGATTATTTTATAATTATGATATTCTTATTAAATTAATCCTAAATATCAAATATTATATAATATAAACAAATTATTTCACACCTTTTTTTAGTAATTTACCATACAAAGCAATTTTTTTATAAAATCCAAACAAAACACACTAATTTAAAATCAATTTTAAATTAATACATTCAAACACATAAATTAATTTTCACATAATCAATTCTATAAAAAAGTAATTATACTTATAATTGATTATTGAAATAATTTTAATTTTATAATTTTTTCAGATACACTCCTAGTCTATTTTCTTTATTCTTATGCCTAGTTTCTTCTTCAAAAATAGCATAGACAACATCATTAAGGGATAGGTGGTCGACAATATTATTATTTGTGACGTTGATGATAAAATAATTATAAGTCAAGTAGACTTTGAAGTAGAAGCTTCACATATTCATTTTTCACTATTATATGTAGTTTGATGCCGTAAGTTGAAAGAATAACATATTTAGATTATTGATGTGATTTATGATTGATGTAGATTTACTCATTTGAAGAGTACACAACTTGCTCTATAGAAATATCCTATTCCAAAGTGATTTGATTTCATACAGTTTGATCAGTACATCATAGATTTTCTTTTCTATCTTCTTCTTTGCAACACCTGTCATCAATAATCACAGCAAATTGACTTCGATTGCTGCTAGGAAATTCTCCTTCATTAGAATTAAAACTACATGTATAATAATGCAAAGCATACAACTAAATGTATGAATTAGTGACTATAAATAATAACTCATACTGTGTATAGTAACTAGTAGCTCTAGTACTTCTGTTGAATACCAAAGTTATAAAAATAGCTTACGTAATAAAAATAGAGTTGAGAAAATTAGAATTGATACAAAATATATTTAATATAAAAAATCCCCCTAATAATTAAGAAAAATATCACAAATAAGAAAAGAAGGCTTTAACTATGTGGAATGCAAAATTATAACTTTTCTTTGAATATAAGAAGAGAACAATTAACACTTCTTCTTAACATAGGAGAATGCAAAATCTCCGTACGAGTAGGAGCTCATAGAACATATTATAAGTTGTTTTGCTCTCGAATGGGATGATTAAATTGAATGGAGGAGCTCTCTATTTATAAAGGAAGACTTCCTCCTCACCTGGTGAAAGAGGATTAAATTTCCCTCAACTTCCACACATGCCGTCCTCCATCCGATTCAACATGCCAAAAGTATAGAAGAAAATTTTCTTTGGGCCTGTGACATCCGCAGTGCGATAAAGGAGAAAAGTTTCTCTTCTCCACCGACAAACATATCTCCATGCTCCCCTCACTTACAAGCTTTTTTCGTTAATGTTTTCGACTTTTCAATGCCCACAAAAGTGACTTTACCTCACACAGTTTTCTACTTTTCTATTTGTCGTAAAACTAATAGAACTAAATTAAAAGAAATGCATATATTGGAAGGTCTTTTAATGTGTACGTGCATGAGAAAAAGGCTAACAAATAAAACCGTAGGGTACATAACCGAGACTTAATGATATAGAGGAGTTAATGAAAAAACACAGTGATGCTTGATCTCTTGATCCTATTGAGCTTTCTGTTTTACTGTGATGGGAGCTTCATCTAGATCTCCTGTTCATCCCATTCAATTTAGTTTCCATATACCTTTGGAAGAAATAATTCATTGTTGATGATTACATGTTTCTTCTTTTAGCATGGTCAATAATTATGTATATATGCCTATATAAATATTTTTCTCGACTCCATACAACATCTTCATCTTTAATTTGCTAAACATGTTGACTTGTCATCTATCATATTTAATCATACTAAGGAATATTGATTAGAGATCATGAAAACTATAAGGATCAGCTAATTAAGTAGCGCCATCACTCAACGCAGCCACGCGGGTGAAATATATATATATATATATAGCAGTAAGACAACTGAAAATGAAAGCTAATATGTAATTCGTAAGACTTGATAGGACAGTCATTATTGCAAATATTGAGTATTCTGATCCATCAAAGACAAAACATCAATCCTATTCGGAAATATACTAACTTGATTATGTGTAGCTATCGAATAATTTACAAGATTCTACGCAATAAATGATTTCCGATTTCAACTGGCGGAAGAAAAGCAATTGGAACTCCGGATTTATTGATGCAAATCCAAACAACTAGCGAAAGGAATAGCAAACAAGATTGGATCAATATGCATGGTTGTGGGGGCCTTGGAAGCAGTATTAATTCCATTTTCTAGGTTTTATTTGGGAGCTATGAGAGAGAGAGAGAGAGAGAGAGAGAGAGAGAGAGAGAAGGTATAAGCTGCTATAAACTTGCTCTTATTTAGGAGTTTATAACCTCAATTTTCAGGGACTATGAAATATAGGGAAATGGGAATTTTGTGTGGTTAATAAAAATTTTCAAAAGTCTTTTCTCTTTTAAATGAAATTCTCAAACTAAGATAAAAATCTGCTTTTCCTATCTTTTTCCTTCTTCTTTAAAATAAAACTCAAAAACAATTTCGAGAGGTGCCTTTCTTAATATTAAGGTAACAAAAGTGTCTTCTACGTTTTTTTTACCCCTCTAATCTTTGACTGATAAAAAAGAGTGCTAATTAGGCCGGGATTTTATTCGGCTCTTAGCTCAGGCAAACTAAAATAGAACACAAAAGTGCTATAAAATCATATGTACAGAACTACTTATAGTTTCAAGCATCAGCATATTTTATCTATATTTGATAGCAAAAGGTTTTATAGTTGTATACTTACTCAACCATTACAGCTAATTGTATTTCTAAATGTTGTTTGAGCAGCATTACAACTAATTAACTATTGTTTCGTAAAACCTACAACTCGACTTTTGCCCATTAATTAATTTTTGTATTGTATTCCGTATTCAAGCTTAATTTGAAAAAGTGCATAATAACTAACATGATTGGAAAATGCAGGCATAACATGTATTGTGGATGATTGGGTCCTAGAAAACTCAACTACATACGCTGCTAAGAGCTAAAAACTGATCAAAGAAAAACAAAATGGGCAAAGCAAGCTGTAGTTTGGCACTTATGTTGTTGTCAGTGACACATTCCATTTGGCCAATTATGATTGTTATTCTCATTGGAATTGAATAGTAGGTCTTTATCATATATCTAGGATAACGTCATTAAACTTGAAAAACTGATTAAGCAACTAAGAGGAAGCTAATAAGGCAGGCATTGATATCATTTCGTACAGTCTAAAAAACAAAAAATATTATAAGATACCACCAAAATTGATTATTCATGTTTGCCGCCTTCGATTGATCATGAACCAGCTAATGAAACCCTTACACAAAAAGACGTTTGGTCTGGTAGAGAGTTCTCTTTAAAATAACCAATAGGTTTTGGTCAAAATTATTCCTTTTAAACTGGCTCCATTCCCATCCTATTGATCATTAATTTGATTATAGGGTACAGTCATATGCTTAGTTGGAGCTATTCAGTTTGAATGAATGAGACTGAGTCATTTGGTAATTTAGTTGTGTATATATGATCACATATATACGTAAGCATCGAATCAAAGTAGGGTACACCCTACAGCACTATGGATGGATGATGCTAATAGTTCACATGTCCCTTCCTTTTGAAGAAGGGGTTGAAAGCCAGTTGAATGCAAGTAAATAAACACTAGCTAGCAGAAACCTAAATACAGCATATCAAGAATTTTTTTCTTTTAGGAATATGATAATGACATTCAAAGATACTTCAACGCGTTTTCTGTTTACATGTTCACACATTGCATCGTATCCTCGGAGCCCCTTTCACTTGATATTATTTTGACGTACTTGCATTCACATGTAAACGGTGAGTGTATATATTTTGGGAATAGATTAAAAGTTAGAATTGCGCCGCAAAGAATGTGATCAAGCCAAGAAAAAAGAAGGTAAAATGCTCATATTTTTTAAGTTTTGTTATCTACACTCTAAACTTTGCGAAGGTATTAATGATTTATGTAAAAAGAACTAATGACTAGCATGTATTACGTGATGACTGGGAGTAAAAATCAATTATTATTTCCGATCGTACATATATACATATATATATATATATATATATATATATATATATATATATATATATATATTATTACTTTTCTTAATTATATGCTAATCACTTGCATAAATCAAAGTTTAACATTTAGATAAGACAATTGTTGATGGAGGCTTTTAACTGCTACCATGTCTGAGAATTAGTTTCAAAGCAATTCACGAATGAATTACTTCGATTAAAGAAAAAAATAATTTGGTGTATATACGTATATTACTTGAGAAACTATTGTACATTTACTAAACAAGGAAAAAGTAAATCGCAGTACCATCTCTTCTGTTTGCCAATATATAAGCACATATAGCAAGTTAATTGACTACTATGACAGAAGAATAGAAAGTGTGAAAACACTCAAAATACGTTCTTCACATTGTACTTGATTACAGTTGAAAGTAGACGAGAATCAGTCACATTGACGCGGCAAAGAATTGAAGAAAGTGATGCCAAGAGGAAACCTCCACGTCACTGAAACAACATAAGCACAAATCATAACCAAATCAAATTGAAGAGAGGTGGAATTATAATAAAAATTAATGTACCCCCAAGGCTTAGACCCATGATAAAGCCGGCCAAATAGAAAATCCCATGAGAAAACGCCAAAATGCGTGCTTTCTTTTAAATAGAGAAAACCACTAAATAGAAAACCACTATAAGGCCACATAGACTAACCCAATGTTTTCTTCTTGTCTCTAATTGGCACCTTTCTTACATGTCCTTAGCTCAATATAAAACCCCTTCAATCTTGCACATCTCTTTATCTTATTCTGCCATAATTATCAACCATTTTCAACACAAGAGATTCACAAATTTTTTTTATTTTGTTTCTGAGAGGAAGGAGCTATGAATTCAGAGAAGCTAGTTAGCTATGAGATCTCAAGTGATGAAGAATCTGACAAGCTAGAAGAAGCACAAGATCATGACACTGCAGGAACCAAACGCTCCTATGATTGCACATTCTGCAAGAGAGGCTTCACAAACGCTCAGGCTTTAGGGGGTCACATGAATATCCACAGAAAGGACAGAGCCAAGGCCAAGCAGGTTACCCCAAATTCCTCGCTTCAAAACCCCAATGAGGAGGAATTCATGGCCCTTCCTTTTTCTTCAGATTTCTCAAACCAACCCACAAGGCATTGCACTTTGGAATCTCAGAGAAACTGTGACATGTATTTTCATCCACCACCAGCACCTAATTACCTTAGGAACCAACCTGCACCACCATATGCGCATGCCTTTCAACATGAGTTTCGTCATAACCCAAGGTCTCAGCCTATGAATTTCAACCAAGAGCTTCGGGGTGCCAATTTGAGTCTCCAGATTGGTCCAAGTCATGTGGATAGTGCTAATCAAGTTAGGAGGGGAACCCAGAAAGATAGTGAAGTGGACTTGGAACTCAGACTTGGCCATGATCCATGCTGAAAACGACTATATCATCTGGTAATTAAGGTATATTCGCATTTAATTTCTTTACGTAACATTATATTGTACAGACATGGGTCTTAATTTGAGAAGAGTACACGAAGCAATATCAAATTCTTAATTATATGCATATTTAGGCCAATTTAATTATCTTTTCCCAATACATGTAAATGAAACAGAAGAATTTGATAGCTGAGCTCAGATTCTTCTTATGATATAGGTTGGAAGCCCAGACTGGTGAATGAAGTATCAGAACTAACACTGAGGTACATAAATTTACATAAATTGTATTATTGTAGTTAACCGGATCTATATGTAAGAAGTAATAGTATCCAAAAGCTAGGTTAATGTGTAACCTTGGCGTTTGTATGAGCATTTGACAATTGAATCGGTGGTATATAATCGAAGCAGTAACAACCTAGGTTTTCTTCTTTAATTTTCCTTGCAATTAGAATATGTATGTTTCAGATTCATATTATATGATACAGCAGTGTTAAATGAAATCAACCATTTTTTAGTTGGATTTTATGATTTTGTTTATACGCAATTAAAATTTCACTTTTTTAAGACGATATAGTTAAGTTGAGAAACAGGTATTGAAGTTAATTTGCAATTTGCTGCAAGACATGTCTTTTCTTGCTTTTTGTTCATTATGCATCCAAATTATGATTAATTCATGCTGATGTTTCTCACAAGATTGATTTTGATTCAATGTACAGATAAGACATTGTCTCATTTGCTCTCTTGTCAAACTTTGTAATTGAGTATGTGAATCATACTGCACATGCTATATCGCTGTCATTGACTAGGCCTGCATTTATCACGGTATAATTGAAGAGCTTCAAGAATTTTAATTTGCCAATTTTGAAAATTAGGTAAAATAATAAGGATGTAATGACATATCCCATACACGCATGACATTCCATCCTACATTGCCTCCAATAATCAATGTCAAGTTTTTTATTTAATTTTCAGATGACACAGAATAGGGTATAATTTATCTTGGGTTTTCATGAGGATGCTTTTGAAGTTGATAATCGATTAAGTTATTCAACGAAAAGGAAAAACAAGATTGAATTCTTCGTTCTGAAGAAATGAAATGTCATTCAAATTGCCATTAGGTTTAAGAAATTGCTTTTGAGCAAATTATTGGGTGTTCGTGGATGTAATTAAGGGGGATATATAGTGCTCATAAATCACATATATAATGTTGCCATTCTTTACATCTAGGATGTCTGCGAGGGTACAAAATTTAAAAAAAAGAAAGGGAAATAAAAAACTTTTTTGCTATGAGATTGAAGATTATACATTCTTCATGTAAAAATTGATTTTAAAAGAATAATTTAATGATATTTTTATTCAGAATCTTTTCCGATAAATAGGAGACACCGTAGATCAGGGAAATAAGACGATAGGGGATAGGACGAGGATTAAATTGATGAATACAACGCGATAAAATCAAAAACGAGATCAGGATCACATGGGTTATTGGCTCATTCACTTGTAAACAGAACTTTTTCCGGTAAAATAACAAGGACAAATTAGCGGACAAGTAGTTAAAAAATTAAAAACAAAGAACAAAAGGATTTTTGGTGAAACAAAGGACAAAAAGTTAACTTATGGTAATGTATTGAATCTTTGACACTATTCACAGCTAATAAGGATACAGAACTTATATGTTTCCGGACTTAAAAACAGTAAGTACTCTTTATTATTTAAACTTTAATATATCAGTTTTGCAGGTTATTTTTATTTTTGAGAATAATTTTGATATACTGTCAATGTCAAAGAGTTTTATCATCCAATTATATATTTCTATTTGTAATACTTTTTAGGTGATAAACATTTGAGACAAACACTTTTATTGATATGGTAATACATCATTGAATATTTATGTAAAACTTTTTTATACTAATAGTTTATCAAAATTAATTTTTTTACTTTTTACTTTGACTATATTTTTAATATAAAAGTTTTTTTTTTTGACGTGGAAGATTTTTAATATAAAAGTTGAGATATTAAACATTAATAAATAATATAGAGTAACTATCTTAATTTCTCAGAGCGCCTGTAACAATTTTTCCATAAGGATATCCTAACTGGGTGCTTTTTGATTTTATAACATTTGAATTCTATATATGTAAAAGCGGTTTCTTAATTTATCCAAGCACACTTTACGTTTTACAGACAAATTGTCAGTAAAAGTAGAAAAGAATTGTTGAAAGGCCATTGGAGATGATTTGTTCATATTACACGGACCATATATCATCCAATTCTTTCTCCTCTACTGAATAAACAAGTTCACTAACTTGTGTATTTCACAAAACCGATATTAGTTTTTCTTCATGTAGCATTCTAATTCTAATTTGGACATATTATTTCTTTGCAAACCAATTTTAAGTACACATCTTAGGTTTTGCCTGATTCAATCCCTAGCAATACATGTGCCCAAAACAATTTTATGGTTGTCTATTCCAATTTACGTGTGCAAATGTATATCTTAAAAATTGAGCACGTGTGAATTAAGTCGCAATTCAGTTAGGAGAGTTTGTTATCTGAGTCAGCAAGTTGTTAGTTTTAGCGGAGTGGTTAGCAGTTAGCACAATGTAATTTGTTAGAGCCGCCATATAGCTAGTGCATCATGTATATAAGTTCACTCTCTTGTATCATATCATAATCCACTTTTTCAAAAATAACACACGTCACTTTCTCTCCAACTCACTTTTCTATGCATAATTTTTTCTTCTCCTCTTCCGAGCACTGTTACATCATAATTTTCTCACTTTTCTTCAAACTTGTACTCTTAATCGCATATCAAATTTCTCTGTAAGTTTTGGTTCTGGGTTTCCAAAGTTTTCAGTTGAAGTAAAGGCAAAACAACTCTGTCAAACTTATACAATTGTACAATACAACTCGAGCATTTAAAATAAAAGAGTCATGTTGTTTGAACATCTTAATTTAATTTAAACATTCAATCGACATATATCAGATTATTGTAATTTAAATAAACGTGAATTTTAGTTGTGTAAATGTTGATTTGCATATTGTGTTTAGTAATAGGTATGTGGTTATGACAATTTACATAAATGTAGGTTTCAACTATGTAAATATTGAATCTGATATATTAACTTTATGAATAGTATACTGCCATTATTAATTAATTATTATATTCAACACTTATATAATTAAAATCTACATTAATTTAAACTACAATCCATAAATGTGAATAACTATGTCTAAACACACTATACGAATAATATTTCTAAAAATAAAATAAAGGTGATATATAGTTTTAAAATAAAAAGATAAATTATATAATTTAGTAACTCTAAGTTGTAAAAGTGTAGTGAATATTAATGAGCAAAAAAAAAAAAAGGTGTAATAAGTATTGAAAAAAAAAAATGAAATATAGTCTAGAGGCCATATTCATTGTCCAAGTCTAGATAACTGTTGTCTCGGTGTCATGAATGTAAGTGAATCTTATGTATAATGTCTTGATACTGGTCCAACAGAAGTTCCTCGTCGCTTCACCGTCTGCGTAAGTGCATGGTTCGGATTCAATTTGAAGGATCTCTTATTAATGGTTTATCTTTAGATTTTCAATAGTGCATTTGATAGGATGTTTGAATTTTAATTTTTGGGAATAAGAATGTTATCTTTGAGAATGACTTTTTTAGGTATATGTTTTTTAGAGTATTTGGTAGATAGATCGAATTCTCGGAAATATTTTGTTCATTTCCATAAATATCTTTGGCGGTCCAATGGCGAAGGCTAAACTAGCAATGGATGGCGATAGGGGTAATTTAATCTTTTCACAGGGAAAAATATTCTTATTCTATAAGAATGTTGCAGTTCTATGTGTGAAATAGAAATATTTTGATAGTAATTTTACCCTAAAACCAATCCCAAAAATATAACATGCTAGGAATATTTTTCCAAAACTTATACCAAACATGAAATCTTCTTAACATTCCCCGGAATATGTTTTCTAACGTTTTAACAAACACCCTATAGTATTTAATAACCAAATCATTGAAACTTAATTAGTTGTGTACCTATTATTAGAGGGTATTTGACAATATCAAAAACTAAGTTAATATGGTACAAAATGGAACCAATTAACTTGTATAAAAATAAACCAGTTTTCTATTAAATATTATTTAGTTCAACAATTTAAAAACTAATCTTAATATATATTTTTCTTCTTTTTTGTGTACCACTTTCTTTTTAACCATGTCATTAAAAAGCCAATCTAATAGACGGTGGCGACTAACATCAATGAACGGTTGTAGCCGATGGTGGCTAAGGGCGATGGCAGTCGGCGGCAGCTAATGGGGGGTAAAGGTGGTGAACGAGGGCACCTAGCGGTGGCCAACGATGGCAATTGGTGGTGGATGGTGGCAATGAAAGTGGTGGACTGTGACGACGGATGATTGACAAGGTCAATAGAGAAAGAAAGATTTGGTGGAAAGTAAGACAGTAGTGGGAAGAGATAAAATAGAAGAAGAAAAAATTAAGATGGAATCAAACTAGTTTAAGTAAAAAAGTAAAACTGATTTTTTTTTTTAGAATTGATTTTAAGCCTAAATTAGTTTGGATAACCAATTTTAAATTATTTAGACAATTATCAAACAATATTTAATAAAAATCATGCCTTATTGTACCTAATTATCTGATTTTTCTAGTTTGCCAAACAGTTTCTAATTACCTAGTGTTGTAATAGACAAGTAACTTTTCGGTTAGGTTAATTAATTAAAGGTAAATCATTTATATTCAATTGAAGTTTGATTTCTGTGCACTTAACCAATAAAATTGCAAGAAAAAGTGATAAATTGTAATAGATAATTAGTTATTATAATAATTATCTACTATGATTTGTCACCTTCCTTCTATTGGTTGACAGTGTAAATTATTTTACACTATTAATACATAAAAATATCAATTTCATTAAATTAACTGTTAAAAGATTTACAAGATTATTTTTTTAATGACAACATATTATAGTATAATCGGTTGAATATTAATGTTAGTAAGTAAAAAAAGGTTAGATTACTCTATGTTTTGTGATTAACTTTCACTTGGAAAAAGAAATCAAATAATAGTAAATCTCAAAACTAATGTTAAGCGTTTAAATTAAAATTTTACGTTATGTAATTTGTAGTATGTAAGATTGTATCAAACTTTACATATAAAACATGGAAATTTAAAAAAGAATTATCTCACGAAGTAGCTTATAACAATGATGGAAAACAAATTTATAATTTGAATACATGGTAATAAGAATAAAAAGGACAATTAATTAAGCGTAATGATGATTTGTACGAATTTGAAATTCGTACTTTTGCGCCAATAGTAGTATTGCATTGTTTTTCATCTTTTAACCGCAAGTGATTTCTGCTTCTTGACCATGATTTTCATTCTTTTATTGTATTGATTGGTACATGTCAAATTCATGCACTTTAATGATTTTTGTTTTCGAGTTAAATAGCAAATTCCTATAAAATTGCTCAATTTAAACCTTAAAACTAAAGGCTTTACTGATTTGTGAATTCCCTTACAAAGCCTCACAAAATCCATAATCTTTGTTCTCAGACAATTATGAATTATGATTTCTATTTTATTATCTCTATACGCCATATTTCCACATTGCTTACATAACTTTAATATCAATTTATGAGTTGCGAATCTACAAATAACATTGATAACAGATAATAGAAGCTCAATTGAATAAGAAAGAATTCATTAAAATTGGAAATCTCAAACAACAATATTTTACAACATAAGTTACATAATTACCTTAGCATAAGGTATTTAATCAATTAACATGTTTAACAAATACAAATCTATAGACAAAATATATATCCTAAATATAAATCAAAGGATAGGTGCTAGAAACCACTGCCTAGGCGCCCAAGAGCTGCCGCCTAGGCGGCTACAGCAAGAGTGTTAATCAGTTATATTAGTAAATAGAAAAAGGTAGTTACATAGAATTGCAATTGTAAACAATAAACAAAGTGAAGAGAACAAGATACTCAATAGTAGCTGAAATAAAGGATGATAAAACCAAATATTTAAATTTAAATTTCATGAGATACTGCTAGTTCTTTATGAGTTATTACATTACAGGTGGTTACTTTGGATTCCTTAGAATTGGGAGGGTAATTTAACCCTTCCTACATCGCCCAATCTATAGCTCCCACTTTGAATCATTTGTCCAAGTATGTTAACTTCTTAAAATTGCAAAAAAAAAAAAAAAAAAAAAAAATCCAATTTAAATTAAAGTTATGAGTTTAGTGCATCAAGCAAATCAATTTATTTTACACACACAATCCTAATCAAATTTTTTTCCCTTTCTTGCATTAAAATAACCATCTTCCTTCCTCCTCCAAATTTTCTAGAAAATAAGAAACGTAAAGAACACCAACACTTTATCTCTTTCATCCATACTTTCCCAAATCCATCAACACTAACATTCCCATCATCTAACAAAATAGAAATAGACATGAGTGTTTAATCATCCTTTTGGAGCACCTAGGCCAGCATCTAACTCCATCGTGTGGAACTAATCCCAGGGTGGTTATGACAGTAGTGGTCAATACTAGTGACGAACCAGCTCCTCTCCTCTCTATGTAGCACGAAACACACTGAGACAGCCATGGCAGGCAACACCATCATACAGTAGTGATGAACCAGACAATAGTCACAATGTGGCACACCACTCATTATTGATCTTGTGACTGGCGATGGTGACGTGCAACCAAGATGGTGGCGGTTCGTTTCTCATGATGGTGGTATGAGGACAACTATAATGTCTCCTCCCCATGAACAAAAACACAAAGACCAAATGGCCATACCTACTGGCAATGACAAAGAACCAGCAATGGGTGCAACAAGGGAAATGGGGTTGAGACTAAAGGCCTCCTTGGCTTGTTTGGATCCTGAGCAACTTTCTTCTTTGTCTGCTTTGTTTTGGTTCCAGCGCCCTTACATTTCAAGCTAACAAAAATAAAAAATAAAAAATAAAAATCACACAACAACACGAATCAAAATGTGTGACTGTACGCATTAGATCCAAAACCCAAAAAAAAAAAAATACACGATTAACAAATGTGATTCTTCAAACACGAGAATCACAAAGGATCTTCACTTATTGCTAGTAGGCTTAACATTAGCCTTGGCCTTCGGCATGGCAAACTTGCAGAGAAACGATAAGAAATAGGTGAGAATAAGTCACAAAATGGTGAGAACTCAAAACGACTGATACACTCAAAGGCGGTAGGGTTTCACTCACCTTTAGAGAGAGAGAGAGAGAGAGAGAGAGAGAGAAAGTGAGTGAGGGAGGTGGTGGGCAAACTAGTAAGTGGCGACCAGAGAGTACTGCGATGAAAGCTATGATTTTCTTCTTCTAGGAAGTGGTTATGGGTTTAGGAAGTGTGGATGAAAAGGATGAAGTATTGATGTCCTTTAGGATTTTTATTTTCTGGAAAATTTGGAGGAAGGAAGATGGTTATTTTGATGCAAGAAAGCAAAAAAAAAAAAAAAAATGATAAGGATTGTGTGTGTAAAATAAATTAATTTGCTTGAGGGACTAAACTCACAACTTTAATCTAAATTGGATTTTTTTTTTTGTAATTTTAAAAATTTAACATGAGTTAGATGAAAGATTCCAAGTGGCAAAATTAAATTGGACCATGGAGGAAGGATAAATTACCCTCTTAATTCCAAGGGTTCCAAAGCAACCACCTTACATTATTATTTCCTTCTATGGAATGTCTCCATCATAGGTCACTAATAACACATTTCCAATATCGTAGGGGTAGTTCTTGAGTTTTTCCAACTTTGTGGCCCAAAAACCAATACTTCTACCATGAAGATTTGAATCCAAAACTTTTAAAGCTAATGGAACACCACTTGCATAATTAACTGCTCTTTTTGAGAGATCCTCATATCCTTCCTTTGGATGCTTGTTTTTGAAGGCACTTAAGCAAAAAAGCCCTAGAGATTCCTCAAAGCTCTATGTCTTGACCTCATATATATCATCTTCATCAACTCTTCCACTAAGCAAATGCCTATTTCTTGTTGTTATAATGAGTTTGCTATCTAGACTTACGTAACTATACGCTCTGTACAACGAAAACTTTTTCACTATTGAGCCTCCTCTTAGCGAATGTGGATGTTGTAGAGTTCATAGTCATCCTTAATTAGCTTTGAAAGCAGCTTATCATGTAAGGATGTTAATATGCTTTCTCCTATATTTTGTGATGCTTCTCTAATGTTTTCCAAAATGCAAATGCTATCATATTGGGCAAAGATTCGAGAAAACACTGCTTTAGCAATAGTTGTCTTACTTATTCTGCACATACCCCAAATTCCAATTACTTGAACATTTTTCCATTTGTTTTTTGACAGCAACAATTCAACATCTTTACATAACCTATCAAATCCGGCAAGCACTTTCACATTAAGTTCATGAGGGAACCTCAACTCCAGCTTTTCCAATACATCTTCAACAATTTTGTTGATGACTTGGGACTTGTCTCTAGCAAAGGAACCAACAAAGACAAGACAAATTAAAGGAAAGATTAAATTTATCATAAGGAAAAAAAAATTATTAAATTCACACTACTCTAGTCACAATACTCAGAATAATCTAACCTACATTGGAGCATGTTTGAGAATGCAGATATTATTTTCTCGAAACATTTTTTCTTCAAAGGTTATTTTTAATATAATCTAGTAAATTTGATAAAAATAGATAAAATTGATTAAAATTTTCAGCTTATTTTCTCTATACTAGAAATAACTTTTTTAAAAATCATTATTTTCGAGCATTTTGATTAAAAAGCAGAAGTTAATCATTTTGAAATTATCATATTTTTATTAAACTAACCATAATTATTAATTATTATATAATATAAACACATCATTTCATATCTTTTTAAGTAATTTACTATACATAAACAATTTAATTTTTTCTAATACAATTCAAACAAACACACTACATTAAAATCACTTTTTCAATTAATACATCTTAACATGAAATTAATTTTGTCATGATCGATGATAAAAAAGCCAATTATACTTATGACCAATTATTTAAATAATTTTAATTTCACATATAATCCAAACACACCCGAATACTTTTTGAAAAAAAAGATTGTTTTAGTTATAAATAAAATAAATGAAAATTACAATCAATTTCATTTGTTCTTACCAAACAAATCATACTATGTCGAATTTTTTTTTTTGGAGCCCAAATAAAAAAAGCTTTTTGAAAAAATAATCTACATTCCCAAACATGCCTGAGAGCATTTTAATTATCCACATCATGTGGTAAAATCGTAACATTACAAGTCTAAAACGGATATATACCTTCGGCTGATATATATTTCAATAGATGAATTAAGGTTGCACACTACGATAATGGGTCAAGTCTAAAACGGATCTCAAGGAGAAACATTACAAGTCTAGCAATCTTAAAGGCAGACATAAGCTGGATTCTCTGTTACTGGGGCAGATTTCAATTACTCTACAAAGCAAGCTAAGGTGGTGTTTGGTTTGTCATTTTCTATTCCTATTTTCAGTAAAAACAGAAAAAGAGAGTGAAAATATGTTTGTTGGAATTGTTTTGAAAATATTTCCAGAAAATATTTCATAAAATGAGTGAAAATTTGAAAATGCCAGATTCACATTTTCATCTTTTTATATTTAATTGTTGAAAACATTTCCTATAAAAATGCGGTGCAATTGTGGTAAATAAGCAGAACTCCATTCTTTTCGTCTGCCACGAGCCGGACGATGTTACTTTTTATTTGAACGCACTCTTGCAAGATCTTGTTATATATTATTAATGACAAATAATGACACACTGGGGTCGGCAGCGCAGTTGGTTGCAGGCTGAATTCGGAAGAGTCGCGAAGCGGGTTCGAACCTCCGTCACTCTTGTCAATAATTTATTTTTTCCAAAGGGACAAAAAGAAATAAAAGAGCAAAACACCCAAAAACAAATTCGCAGCATAATTGGCTAATGTGCTGTATGCGAACGTGCCGTTGGGGATTCGAACCCTCCCATTTCAATTTTTTATTTTTGTCAATTATTTAATTTGTTTTATTTGTAAAATTTTCCTAAATTCAGAAAATTTGAAAATGAAAATTATTTTTAAAAAATAAAAACAAGAAATATTTTCACAAACTAAACGCACTCTAAATTTTACGAGAATACGATTGACCTGGCGAAGTTTCTGTTACAGTACATTTTTTTATACAACTATCATTACTCAAATTTCAATTATCCATATCGCGCGGTAAAATTGTAACGAATTAAGCATTAAAAAAGATATATTAGTATAATCTGCTTTAGAAATTCGCGTAAAAAGAAGAGATAATACGCACTTGTATTCACGACAACGCATGTCCCATCCAGGCATATTGGCCTCTTCAGTGAGAGCAGCTCTCCACTCAGACACTTTCTTTTGGACTTCTTCCTTGTCTCTGTCACCCAGTAAATCTCCCTTCGTATTTTGCAAATGCTTCCCCGTATGTCCCTTTCTGCTGTCTTACGTCCGATGTATCAACTTCATAGAAGACAGGTATGACTACCTGTCCATCCCTTTTTCTACATTCAAGTATTCTCACTAGTTCTTCCAAGAACCATTTTGCAGATGCGTAGGTCTTCGAGAAGACTACCACCGCTATGTGGGAGTCCTCGATTGCTTTGGACAGTGCTTTTCAAACTTCTTTGTAATGAACCCAATTTGGCCCGATAACATGGATTAAAAGGTGGAAAGGAAACTCAAGAGAGGCAGGCATTGGTATATTCGTCTTATCCTCTTCTTTGTGAATCCCCTTCTCTTTTGGCTCTGGCTATTCATTCTAATTCCTTGCCAATTGTAGGTATTGATAAGGGGTTGATGGATCACTAGTTATCATTCTTACTTGTTTCAACATCATTGTTTATCGTTCGCTTCATATACGTAGACATTGTTCCTGTTATTTCTGTTTTGTTATACCTCTTTTGTGAGACACTATTGTTACAAGTTTTATCCATTAATATACTGAGGTATACTGCTGTAATTGATTTGCTATGAGGAACTCCTTGTTATATTGGTGCTTTCATTAGCTCAAATGGCTGAGGAATTCACTTCGGAAGATCTTGCGATTCTGGACAAAATGCACGCGCAACTACAACATATGCATGAGCTTCTTGAGTGCCAAAATCCTCAGCTCATGGGTCGCTTCGATTGTATAGATCGACTCTCGGAGCAACTCATCCAATCCACGATCACCAAGTAAATATCACAATCTGCTCATGACATCGCCTCAGCCAATGAGAAGGACTCAAGCAAGAAGGATGCTCGAAACCATGGATATGAGAATACTACAGCTGCTCCCATGTCATTTGTCATTGTGAAGCCGCAAAGGCCGGTGGAAATTCCGAAGGCAAATGATGCCGTGCAGTTCGACAAGGTCAAGTTTCCTAAGCGTAAAACGGAGCTCGAGTTTGCTCTCATACTCCTAACTGGAATCAAGATCGGGGCTACATCCATTCTTGTTGCTGACCGTGTTGAAGACTCTGCTTCACCAACGAAAGTGGGGGGTAACATTGTCGTTTTGTTCACGGATGATGTGGAGACGGCTATCGCGAAGGTCGTGAATGCTGGAGCAATTGCAGATAGAGTGATTCCATCACTGACAAACACAAGGACTAGCGTTAAGGACTTTTGGGAAGCAGGTATGACACTGAAAGGAAAGCATAATGACATCTTAAATTTGGCTACAACAATGAAACAATTTGAAACTACTAATCCAGGCAAGAATGATGATAGAGGCAACATCATTGTGTTTGACCCCGGAGGTGAACTTGATTTCACAACTTGTCAATTTATATATGTCTATTGCCATTCAAATATTCTAGAAGTAGCAGATGCTGATCATGTTGGTACTATTAGTGGAGATATGGTTGATATGAAATATAGTATCCTTGATCCATTTGCTGATGTGATAGATTCTGTTGTCATGGTTTCTATATTTTTTGTTGGGGGATGTCATGATTCAACTTGTTCTTCAAATCTAGGCCATGGCACCTATGAAGCTAACTCTTAACAATTTTGAGACAAAAACTAATAATGATGCATTTTATTCTGAATCTTACACCGATATAGAGTTAAAGTTTGAAAGAATTGGAGAAGTTACTGATGCTATTCAACAAGAATGTAATCAAATTGATTCCAATGGTTGTAAGCAAGAAGCAGAATCAAAGGAGGAATGTTTTGAAATTGTTAACTATACTATGAATCTTAGCCTTGAAGAAGAGGAGACAATGAACTTGGCTTTCAAATTCCAATACATGTACTCAAGATGGTAATCTCTGCATAGAGTATATGAAAAGGCTGATTCTGTTGTGATTGCAAGTGTATTAGCTGCTAAAGCTCAAGTAGCCAATATAGGATCAGGATTTGACATGCAGGCTTATATTGTTAGGCACATATTGGAATCCAATGTCAGGGTCTCTTCTATTTTTGTAAACATATACTCCAAGCGTGGCTTCTTGCACTTGGGAATTTTTTATTTTGGAATACTGTTAGAATGGAGTATAATTTCTTACAATTCAGTCATTTCAGGTCTTGGCTTGCATGGATGTACTTTTGGCGCTTTTAGGATGTTTGATAAGATGCTGGCAAAACCTAGGAAAGATGACAGGAATAGCAGAATTTCAGTAATTCTACAAGGCAATACTAATCTTCTTTCTATGAGTGATAAGGCTACCATAGTGATTCCCATGGGATTTTTTTTTTGCGTTGCTTTCAAGAGATCTTGAGTTCGGGTACTTGAGAACTGATTGTAAGGCAAAGTTGCAAGCCCAGATTCTGTCACTATTGCACTTTGCCCAAGTGGAAGTTTACAACAAGAATTGGAAGGAAATAGCTCTTCTTGGTCCTACTATATGCTTCAATATGATGCTTCTTCTTAGGCCTGGAAACCAAGCTTCTAGTGAAGACTCTGCAGAAAATTGCCTTATCCAAGGATCTAGTGTGGTCTTGGGTTTATATATTCTTGCAAGTACAAATTTTGGAAACAATTCTCCATTACGTGGTATAGGTAAGTTGGCTACACACTTTGAGTTGGTTATCTTCAAATTGACATGGATGAATAGTTTTGAAGCTTTTCTTGATCCAACCTTCCGATGCTTTCAGGAACAATTAAAAGATTTACAAATAGACTATTATGTACAACTGCATCATATTTCTTTTCCAAGTAACACAAGTAGGTGCAAGCTTTTTGAAACATGTAGCATATGTCATATTTTGCGGGTGGTGTCAGATGGAGTTCATGATGATAGCATGAGGCATTTGATGTTGATGGTTGACTTGTCGACACATATAAATCCTCTTTTTGGGAACATGTTGCACTATCATGGAAATCACCAAGGCCTTATTTATAAGTAAGGTCATTCATTTGGTGCATTGGGGTTGTGTTCTACAACCAATAATATCTAATGTGGAGGTGGACTTTATTGATATGAAAGAAAGGATTCTGCTAGAAGTACCGGGAATTAAGAAACCCGTCGAATTTGAAGTATTGACTGCAGTTATCATTCTCCCTAGTGTTTGGTTAAAAGATGTTCACACAGTATCCTATTTCACAGCTGGAAACAAAATGTTTGCAATGGATTTTATTATCAAGGACGATACGAGAAGCTTAGAGGTTTTTGTTCCATTTTGCTTGCTGACTGTTGCTGGGAATACAACCTTCCATGTACTGCCATTAAAGGTGCTGCAAATTGATTTTGACCTCGAGGACAAGGTCAATTTTAAAGGGGGAGATAATGTAATGAACCCAATTTGGCCCAGTGGCCCAAATGATCCAATTGGAAGGGTGAAACATGAATTAAAAGGTGGAAAAGGAAACTCAAGAGAGGCAGGCATTAGTATATTCATCTTGTCCTCTTCTCTGTGAATCCTCTTCTCTGTTGCTTCTGGCTATTGATTCCGACTCCTTGTCAATTGCAGATATTGATAAGGGATCGATGGATCACTAGTTATCATTCTTTCCCGTTTGAACATCATTGTTCATTGTTCCCTTTATATACCTAGACATTATTCCTGTTATTTCTGTTTTGCCACACCTTTCTTTGTGAGACACTATTGTTACAAGTTTTATCCATTAATATACTGAGGTATCCTGCTGTAATTGATTTGCTGTGAGGAACTCCTTGTTACATTCTCCTCCTTTTTCAAGGAAATCATCTCTGTGTACCTTGATACCGTTTCTCTGAAGTGCGGAATGGAGGTGGCTGGTGAAGTTGGTGCGGGTATCCTCACCTCTGAAGCTAACATAAACATCGTACTTTTTGGGAGAAGGAGACTTATCCATTAGCTATTGCGAGTGCAAGAAAGAGAAAAGGAACAGTCGCTAGCTCTTCTCTAACTGGGTTGTAATTTAGATAGATGAACGATGGGCATGAGTACGCTTAAGGGTGTATTATGTAAAGCGCAAGGACGAGAAAATGCAACCTCAGCTCTTAGTTCAATTACACACCGGAGATAAATAATAATAATAATAATAATAAAGCCACACAATTTCACGAGCAAGAGGACAAGAGCTACGTAGCCCTTTGATTTTTTATTGCAAGGCTAGGAACTTTCATCAATTTTTAGCTCTCCCCAATTAATTAATTGCAAGTTGGGTACCTAATCAATATTACTCTAACATAATTGAAGTTTTTTAACATTTAAAAATTATTACTAAATCATAAAAACTATTATTAAAATTCTTTAATAACATAATTTAAATACAATACTTATAAAATATTTAAAAAAAAATTTAACAATACTTTTTATATTTTTAATAATATTGTTTAAATATTATAATTTTAAAAAAATATTATTAAAAACTTGATATGTAAGTAATATTGATATTGACTTGCTGTCAACTTAAAAAAATAAGAATATAGATATTGACTTGCTTTTTTGGTGTATGTCTTGATTTTCAACAAGTAATTAATTAAATAATTGCAAGTGAATGTGCAGGTGACCAGGGGCGGGGCCTTTTGGTGGGAGGGGCACTACTTAGTAGTTAATTTTACAGAAAAATTAATATATATTTTGTAATCTTTCTTTTATCTAAAAGTTAAATTATTAGTCAAAATATATAAAAAGAAAATGGTAATTTCACAATCAAAATTCAATAGGCATATATATATATATATATATATATATATTGTCTATTATAGTGTTTAAACATCTACTTAAATAAAGGGTTTATAGAAGCTAATATCAAATATTCAAATTGCATTTGTAATGTTTAGATACTAATCAATTTTGTTTGCAAGATTATTGAAACTTTGACTTAATTATTGTAGTTGATCTCTCTTTGATTTTATAGTGTGAGTACAAAAAAATTTAGAGGGTGCCAAATTTAAAAAAAAAAAGGATTTTACTCAAAATTAATATTTTAGGGGGGATTTGTGCGCAAGAGGCTTCACCTGTAGGTGACACTAAAAAAAAGAGAAATGTTATTTATTTATTTTTTTAACCACTTTTAAATTGGTATCCTAAGATATTTCTTAATTATTAGTTAAAAGTGAGATTTAATTTTTTTTTCAATTAATATTTAAAAAATAAAATATTAATCCAAAAATATCTTAAAAAATAATATAAATAATATTACTCTACATAAATATCTTATCCTGCAATGCGACCCCTTAAAATATTTCTGTTTAGTAACGCGGTTAGTGGCCAAAGAAAATATATTTTACTTATGTTGACTTGACTCTTCGCTAGTTTATAGCTGTTCCAATATGAATATATATTTTATGGATATAATTTATATATATTGATAATATAAAATTATTTTATATTATTATTTAATTATATTATTTTATTTATATAATTTTTAAAATAATAAAAATAAAATTCATATATATTTATTTATATGATAATATATAATTAAATAATAATATAAATTTTTTTATATTATTAATACTCATAAATTAAACCCATATTTTATAAAATAAAATATATGTTCATATTGCAACAACCACAAACTAATGCAGAATCGAGTCAACATAAACCAAATATATTTTCTTTGGCATCAGTCACGTCATACCCGTGAAAGAAATTAATTTGTGTACGTATATATTGGGCCCACAGGTATGTATACTATAACATAATTGAAATTTAATAAAATTTAAAAATATTATTAAATTATAAAAAGGTAAATGTTAAAACTCTTTAAACTAAACAAAACACTAATGAAAATGTTGCTAAAAATGACTAAATATGCAGTAGCTAGTGACATAGCACGTAACATTTTCATTTAAGTTCTTGCCATGTGCAGAATCATATTTTATAATAATAATATAGATATAATTTTTATATGTAAAATTAATTTTAGAAGTATTTTTCTGATAATTTCATAAAAAAAATGTATATAAAGTATAAATTTTTAACTATTAAAGAGATATTATCAATATTAAAAAAGAATGTAAGAATAACTTGATACGTGGAAAAAATTGTTAATATTATTAGCATAATTATATTTGAAAAATGAAATATTTGTACTTGAAGACACATTATTCTTAGAACTATAACAATTATTCAATTTGTTATGTATATGAGAGGATGACAAAATCCCCCCCCCCCCCCAAAAACCAAAAAAAGAGAACAAAAACACAAAAAACATCCCCATAAAGAAAAAGGTCAAGTTATACAACTATTTTGCTCTAACTTGACACATTGTTATATAATGAATAGGCGAAAAAAAATACATGATATAACTATTAATTAAAAATAAAATATTATGTTTAAATTATATGTTTTAAATTTCTATAAGGTTATTTTAATTTCATAGTAAAGACTTTTTCTTATTCTAAAAATACCTAAGCATTTTTCTTAGACAGATACTATCGTCACCGCCATGGACGATTTCACAGTGGGCAAGCAGGGGCTCCCCTCTTCCCCTTCCTCTTCCTCTTTTTTTTCCTAATTATTATTATATAAGATTTAAAATTTTGATTATATTAATTTTAAAATGTTATAATTTTAACTTATTTTAAATTTATTAAAATTTAACATATATAATTAAAATTATAAAATAAAAATGATAATTTATTATTTAATAAAATACTATAACTTTAAATTTTTTAAGAAATAAAATAAATTTAGAATTTAAAAAGTGTAAGTATGTTTTTAACTCTTTTTCTTGGGTTCAAGGTGTATATATATAAACAAATTGACCTGCCTATAAATTTAGTGCATATATACAAGAGTTATTTGGTAATATTGTATGTAATTTATAATCAAGTGGACATTATTTTATAATATTTTAATATTGATTTTTAAGACACATCAACATTTAAATAAAAGATATCATTTTTATTACTATCAATCTTATTAATTATTTATTCCTAAAATCAATTTCTCTTTCCATCTTATTTTACATCTGCCTTTCTTCTGTAAACTATAAAATCACCCTTGTTCTCTTCTTCTTGTCCTATTTTCCCCTAATTCTTTCATCACTCTCGCCCTTCTTTTGTCCACTTATTATAGGTAACCGAATTTGTTAGGCATTTACACTTTTGCCTCTTCAAATTGCTAATGTGTGTGAGGTATCAGAGTTCAGAACCGAAAAGAGAAAAAGAGGACCTGAAGAGTATGAGAAAACTCAGAGAGAAAAAGAACTTTGAGATAAGAGAATGTGATTTATTCACTTGAGATTATCATTACAACAGATCATACTTATATATATGGAGAATTACCTAAGGATAAGCTTCTAACAAGCCAACTTCGTATGAGCTAGCATTGTAACTAACTTAAGTGTCATATGTTATCTTTAGTTATCACTGACTTGTATCACCTATCATCCCTCTCAAACTCAAGGGTGAGGAAGGCAAAACCCGAAGTTTAGTCTTAAACTTGGAGAAGGAGGCAGCAGATAGGGGTTTGGTTAGGGCATTCGCTATCTATTCAGAGGAAGGTAGATAGGAGAAAAAAACATGCTTCTAATTGACTTTGTCTCGTACAAAAATATAGATCAAGCTCAATGTTTTGTGCAGCTGTGAAGTACAGGATTAGTAGCCAAGAGCACTGCACTGACATTATCACCATAGATGGTAGAAGGCACTAGACAAGGGATCCTCAGCTCATGCATCAAACATTGAATTCAAGTGAGCTCCGCAATAACAGCAGCAAGAGATTGAAACTCAACCTGAATGTGTTGATACTTCAGCTATTATAGAATATGGCATGTTGCCACATCAATGCAATAACTAAGTTGTCGCTTCCAAGCCCCAAGAGCCACTCTAAGAGCAAAGTATGTCTTTGAAGAGCCTAGCTTTTTCTTCCTTATTATTAGTTAGTGATGGGAAAAAAATTGTTTAAAAGGGTATTTGTAGGAATTATCTGCAAATGGGGTTGGATAAGGATAGTCTCCGTGGGGATATGGACAAAGTCCCTATCCCATGAGGATCCGTCAAGTCCCCTACACACATGTGTGCAAGCACACACACACACACACACACACACACACACACTCTAATACACATACTTGAACCCTAGTGTGAATATTTATGATTTGCATTTTTGCAATTCTCTTTTATAATTATAATTATTGTTAAAACTATTTGATTTTTATCATATATTTCCATTAATTTGGATTGTGTTGTGTCATCATTGGTAGTGTTGTCATAAATTATGAATATTATGCATGCTTTATTTAAGTTTAATAGTATTTTTTTAATTACCTTTTCTTTCTTTTCTTTTTTTTGCACAAACTAACATATATTTACTGGGATTCAAAATAGAGAAAGGGGATCTATGGGACGTCATGAGGACAAGGATGAGGGCAAAAACTTCAAACTAGCATGTGGGACAAGGAACATGTCCCCACCCTATGGATACCCATTGTCATCTCTATTAATAGCCTACTAATTTTAATTTTTTATGCATGTACCAATTTAAGTGCCTTTAGCATATCACCACCAACAGTTACATGGAGTATTTAGGTATATTTAAGGATATATAACTAAGTGGACACTAATCATTGTCCTTCTTAACCAACACTTACCAAATTTCTAAGTAGACAGTTACAAAAAAGATAAATATCATATATTTATATGACTTTTATATATTTTAAATGGTAATCAAGAACACATTTTTTTGCTTAACTTGTATAACCTAACTATTAATTAATCATAAATAAATGTATTTATTTCTGTTCAAATTACTCTAACAACATTTACTGAATCATTTGTGTATTGGTATAATAAATATAATTTATCTCTCTTCTTTAACAACAAAAAATATATTCATTTCGTATATTGGTACAACATATTCATTATTGTTATCTCTCTTCTTTCTTTCTATTGGTTGACAACGTAAAATGATCTTACACTATCAATGCATAAAAATTAATCTCATTGAATTAATTGTTAAGAGATTGACAAGATTTTTTTTTAATAACCACATATTATAGTATAATCAGTCGAATGCTGAAGGTTAACATTATAGTATAATCGGTCGAATATTAATGTTAGTAGGTAAAAAAGGTTAGATTACTCTATGTTGTGTGATTAACTTCCACTTGAAGAAAAAAGTTCAAATAACAGTAAATCTCAAGACTAATGTTAAGCGTTTAAATTAAAATTTTATGCTATGTAATTTGTAATGTATAAGATTATATCAAACTTTACGTATAAAACATGGAATTTTAAAAAAGAATTATCTCGCAAGGTAGCACATAACAATGATAGAAAACAAAGTTATAATACCTTGAATACATGGGTAATAAAAATAAATAGGACAATTAATTAAGCGTAATGATGATTGGTACGAATTTGAAATTCGTACTTTTGCACCAATAGTAGTATTGCATTGTTTTTCATCTTTCAACCGCAAGTGATTTCTACTTCTTGACCATGATGATTTTCATCTTTCTATTGTCTTGATTGGTAAATGTCATATGCATGCACTTTAGTGACTTTTCTTTTCAAGCAAAATAGCAATTTTCTATAAAATTTATATGATTCCATAAATAAAATATATTTATATAATTAATTCTGCATGAATCATGGGTTCCCTAGGCATCTCGTTAAAATTTTAATATTTTGTTGACCAGTGCTTCAAAGACACTGGTTAAATAATCAAAAAGGGAAAGCTTTAAAACTTTCAATACATTTAATACATTGAAAATTTAAAACTTTGGATCGTTCTCAGGTGCAAATGAAAAAAATAAAAATAAAAATACACCGGTGCTACTGAAATGGATTCCTCGTATCAAGTCATTTGCCAAACCTTAAAATAGACCTTATTGGCTATGTTTTACAAAAAAATTAATACACTCTCCATCCCCACCCATCGCTTGTCTCCTCCTATTCACCTTCTCTTCACGCCCATGGTTCTATTTAGAGATGTAAATGGGTTGATTTAGATCAAGTTTGAGTAAAATATAAATTCAAACCGATCAAATTTAATTGGATTGGTTTGGTTTGAATTTTAAATTTTTTTTCAATAAATTCGAGTCAAACCAATCCAATTGAGACTAGGTTGGTTTGGTTCGGGTCATTGGATTAAAATAAAAAATAAAAAATAATATTTTTTAAAAAAATTATTTTTATAACAATTAATAATAATATAAAATTTGATTATGATATACTTAATAATAGTATAAATAGATAAATTTCTTTAATAAATATTAACAAAAAGATAAAAAATGACTATGTTAATAGGAATTTAAGTGCAAAATTTTGAAATATTAAAAATTTAAAAAAATAGTTGATTGGGTGATCGGATTGGGTATTTGGATAATCGGATTGAAAAATCATAAATCCGAAACCGAACCAATAATAATTGGTTTGGTTCCACCTTAAAAATGAACCGATTACTTGAATCGATCCGAACCAATTCTATTGATTTGGTTTGAATCTTCGGATTCATTGAATCAATCCGATCCATTACTACCAACAATCACTAATCATCACAAGTTAAAATCCATACCCTTCGCCAAATTTCATGCCATTTTTAAAAAAGTAAAAATAAAAGCTCAAAATTGACAAACACGGGGGAGAATATTAGAAAACGCCAGAATAATAAACATGATCACGCTTCTAGAACGAATGCACAAACAAGCACAACCAACTTCAAAATGCAGAACCCAATAAACACTAGAATCAAACCCAAGTGAAATGAAACCCGGGACTCACGAGTATTCGGATTTTTTTGATGAGCACGGAGCTCCAACCCATGCCCCATTATCAAACGTGCAGACCTCGATAACGCCACCCCAATCAACCGTGAAACTTGCTGTTGTTGTTGTTGTTATTGCTACTGCTGCTGCTACTCTTCTCTTTGCGGAAGAATCATGGTCCTACGCCCGGACTTATCCGCCCCAAGCTGCTGCTGCTAGCGCCAGTGGCGGAGCTTCTTTGGGGGCAATGGGGCCATGGCCCCCCAAAATTATATAATATATATGGGAGCATATCACATGAGATGAGTGGTTTGTTATGAAATTGAGAGGAGTAAATCTTGATCAATGGATTTTATGTGAATGATCAAAATTAAAACATAAAATCACATTATTTTTTTAAGTAATCATATGACCTTTAAATAATTTTAAATCTTAATCATTTATATATGATTATATGACCTAAATTTACTTCTTCTACTTTCATAATAAACCACTCCTCTCATGTGATACGTTCCTTATATATATATATATATATATATATATATAAAAGAGAGAAATATATAAAGAAATTTTGTTTGATAAATAAGCTTAAGGTTGAACATATTACTCTACATAAAGTAAACAACTCTATATAAATAGACTTATTCAATTTAAAAGCATATTAACTTATTTTTTAATAAAAAATAACAAAAAACTAAAAAATTACATCACAATTGAGCATTATTTTAGAGTAAAAATAGTTTTTGTTACAATAGATAAACATTTACAAGAGTTGAATAGTAGGTTTAATGATCAAGTAATGGATTATTTAACTCTAAACTTTACTTTTATTCTTAAGGATGCTCACAAAACTTTTGACATTATTAGGCGCATATTTGAGATTGCAAGGAAACAATTTTCTTTTAAATAAAAGCTATTTTAAAACAAATTCACATGTTTGGATAAAAAATTTGAATGAAAGACAAGGAAAAAATCTAATTTTAAGGGTAAAATCCATTTATAAGTGAAAGCAAACTTTAAAGTTTTTAATTATAAGTAAAAGTTGATTATGTTTTAAGTATAATAATTTTATCAAAATAACTCTAAATATCAACTATTATAAAATATAAAAATAACTCATTTTATAAATTTATCATACAAAAATAATTATTTTTATACAAGCAAAACACACTACTTCAAAATTACTTTTTAAGTTAATACACTTGATACTATAAAATATTAATTTTTTAGTCTTTCTCTATAAAATTATTTTATCGTGTTATTTATTTGATTTAAATTTTATATATGTGATGTTTTATTAGTTTTAATTTGATTGTCATTATTTAATTTATGTCTTAGAATTTTTGGCCCCCTAAAATTTTTCTTCAAGATCCACCACCGGCTGGCGCTGTCTCCAGTGGCAAAGGAAGGTTGAGAAGATGCATGGTGGTTGAAATTGGCGGGGGAGGAGAGGGAGGTAAAGCAGGTGTCAATGTTAGTTACGGCAGCGATGATGACTGAGAATTCTTCCTCGGTGGTGAGGCAGTGGGTGGGGGGAGAGGAGGAAGACTGTTTCGTTGAACTGCTTTCTAGAAGAGTGTCTAATGTGAAACATAATAAATAAGGTCTATCTAAGCCTTGCCAAATGGCTTGACATGAGAGAAGCCAACTCATATTAACACCGGTGCATATATTTTTGAGTTTCCACCGGAGTATGATCCTAAAACTTCTATCTTTTCCATGCAAAGTTTCTTTTTTTGAAACCCAAATTGTTATAAAGAGTAGCATTGGAAGTTGCGGAGAGATGTCAACAAAATAAATTTATTTGCTCATTGAAATAACATATTGAGAAATAATATATCCTCCGAATAAATATCAACAAGTTATTATAACTTTTTTCAGCTATTATTGCTTTAATTATTGACTAATACAGTTAGTGAAAAATATAAACAATAATTTAATTTCAATATAAATAACAACTTTATGAAATTAATTTAACTTTTATTATTATCAAAATCATTTACTCCCTCTATTTTAAAATAACTATTAAGTTTTTTTTTATAATTTATGATTTCAGAATATCTGTTAATTTAAAATATTAATGTAGTATTAAATTTTTTTAATAATATCCTTAATTTAATTATGGCAGTATTTATGATCACATACAATTCTAGTATATTTTTTTAGGGTCAATTTCATCCACTTAATTTATTTTGTACTATTATCAAGATTATTTGTTATTTTTTCTTCATTTATATATTAACCCTAATTTGACAATTCTTTTATAATGAAGGAAATAATAAATTTCTCAATATATCTTAATGCTAAATAAACAAATATAATGAAATGCAGAAACTATAAATCATCACTTACAACCACTCCATTCACCACTTATATTGTTGTCTTAACCATATCAATTCTTATATAAATAATTAATGGGATTGTACTAGATGGAATTGGATCTAGGAAAGGGATGATTCTCTAACACTATGCTTGGATTGGAAGAGATAATGGGAAAAAAAGAAAGAAAATGGAGAGAAGAGAAAATAAAGAGAAAAGTTTATTTTCTTTTCATATATTTGGATGAAGAGAAAATGAGGGGAAAGAAAATGAATATTATAGATAACATGACATATATCTTTATTATAATAAAATATAAATGTGATATTTTTTATTTAATTTCTTAATACTATTTAAGAATTACTTAAATAAATGATTTTATAATAGTTATCAATTAAAAATAATTTAATAATATTTAAATGATTAAATTAGGTATAAATTCTTTGTTTAAATACAAATAAATGTGATATACATCTAATGAATAATATTTTCATATATATATAAAAAATAACCTAAATTTAATTTTTAATATAATTTTATTAAATATAATTTATTTTTTTATTTTTATTCTGATTTGTTATGAAATTATATTGTATCATGAGGGTACAAGTGTCAATTTAATCATTTTCTTAGTCACTCCTAATTTTCTCGACAGTAGAGAAGAGAAAAGTTTGAGTGAGCTCCACACCATTTTCATGTTTCTTGTCATTTTTTTCGGTTATCCAAGCAAGAGAAGTGTTGTTTCCAATACATTTTTTATCCTCTTTATTTTCCATCTAGTCATTTTCATGGAACCAAGCAAAGGGTAAGTGGTAAATTATAATTTAAATCCCAATGAGAAAATATACTTATATTTAATATTTGATCCTATTTCGAAGAAATTGCCTCCATTAAAAAATAGCCGTGAGGAAACAAAAATAATTAGTACGGTCGGCATCGCCGCGTTGCGGCATTTACAATTTTGTCCGTCGTCATAAGGGTCACCTACCCACTCCCACTCACTCGCAAACATTTAATTAATTAATAGTTGAAAAGTCAAGGCAACAATTGTTGACGTGCAGCGAGGAAACAGGTGAATTTCCTGGCGACATACCACTCACTTGCAATTAATTAATTAAATGGGGGAGAGATAAAGGATTGAGGATAGTTCCAAATTCAGAATCAAGAAATTGTGTGTTGTTGTTATTATTATTATTATTATTATTGTTAATTCATGCCAGGTGTGTAATTGGCCTAAGGGCTGAGGTTGCATTTTTCCTGGAACTCGCGCCTTATATAATACAACCTTGCTCATGCTCCTTTGTTCATCAATCTAAATTACAAGCCAATTAGAGACGAAGAGCGTGCTCGTTCTCGCACTCGCAGTACGTACCGGCGATGTCTCCCAAAAGGCACGATGTTTTTATTAGTTTCAGCGGTGGGGACACCCGCGGCAGGTTCACTAGCCACCTCCATTCCGCACTCTTGCGAAACGGCGTCAAGGCATACATTGATGAATACCTTGAAAAAGGGGACGATATTTGGCCAGCACTGTCCCGAGCAATCGAGGACTCCCACGTCGGGCTCGTCGTGTTCTCCAAGAAGTATGCATCCTCAAAATGGTGCTTGGAAGAACTGGTCAAAATACTCCAATGTAGGGAAACGGAGGGACAGGTAGTTATACCAGTGTTCTATGAAGTTGATCCATCGGATGTACGGAAGCAGAAAGGGAAATACGGGGAAGCATTTAGAGAACATGAGCGAGAATTATCGGCTGACAATGACGAGGGTTACGTCCTAAAGAAACTGTCTCAGTGGAAAGCTGCCCTCACTGAAGCGGCCAATATATCTGGACGACACACTGGTAATCGTGAATACAAGTGAGTATTTCTATAATAGTCTATACTAATAATATACCTTTTTTAATGTTTAATTGGTTGCAATTTCACCATATGATATGGATAATTAAATTTTCAGTAATGATCCCGTCGAAAAAAAATAAAAAAAAAGAGTAATGATAGCTGTATGTATGTAACATAGATAGAAACCTTACAAGTTCAGACATAACTGAACAAACTCACCCCAAAAGGATGAGAAAGCCACAAAGCAGAGCCTTCTAGGTAGAAGGGGAAATTATCAAAAGTAACAAAATCAAATAACACAAATAGCTACACAAAATACAAACTCCGTCTTAAAGAGATATAAGGCCCCAAAAAACAACTAAAACCTCCAATGACTAATCTCAATATCAGATACAACCGTACCTAAAAACAAAATCCATTTAGATGCATCTTCAGCCTTTTCTTTGTGATGGACAAGGTGTTGTTATGATTTTGCTCTATGGAAAGAAAGTCTTGCAACCCCATTTGGCAAGCAAATAAACATGATTCCATTCTAGAGTAAACATATAATCCCGACGCTAAGCAAACATACTAAGTCTCCACATCCCACCATTAAAATACATAGTCTCGATCTTGCTAAAACCATAAACACCATTAAGATAAACACCTGGATGAAAATTATCACCACCTAATAACACGATTCAAGCCTACCACTACCAAGAATATAATTACATGCTGAAATTTATGTAACAGCCTAAATAATAGAACCAAGATACAAGCAATAGGTAACAAAAACAACTAAGAGAATTGCATATCTTATCGAACTTGTCACAACAAATTTTGCAATAACGAATCTCAACAACTTTGGAAATTCCAAAAAATAAAACAACTATGTCTTCCTCTTTTCTTTTAACTTTCCTTTTCCTTTTTTCCTTTTTTCCTTTTTTCCTTTTTTTTTTATTTTTCCTCTTCTTCTCTATTCTATACCACCTCATTTTTTATTCACACACACCTGATTGCCTTTCCTTTTAACTCTTTGATCTTTTGATTTTCTTTGCTTTTCCATTCTTCTTTATCTTTCCCCTCTTTTTCTATCTCTCTCAGAACATGCTCTTACCTATTCCTTTTGATATCTATTTTCACACTTTGACTCTTTCCCTTCTTCTATCCCTTTTTTTTTTCCCTTCCCCCCCCCTCTCTCTCTCTCTCTTTATTTTTTACTTTGTTATTTCTCAGATATCTTTTCCTTTTTTTTTTCACACCCATATTTACAAAGTGTATTGTATGGATTCCAATTCTAATACCGCTATACCAATTAAAATTCACTGTTAACTATACTTCAGTATTGAGCCAACAGCATACCCATACACCAACAAACCATATTTTAGTTCCTTACCTCAACAAAATAATTGTAACTGACCAACCTAAAATCAACAGTGGATTGGAGCATCACATAATAATCACCAGGTAACATTCAAACCAAAAAAAGCTACCATCATAAATCCAGCATACAGACTTATGATAGCAAAGAGATGAAAACTCACCTCTGATCAAAACTACCAACGCCTAACCCCACCCATTCACCATAACCTTAACTCTTTCCCACCACACATATGCTAAACTTTCAGCTTAATCATTTTCCCTGCCCAAAACATGTCCCTGCCACGAAAATGATCTGCGGTTCCCGTTAAGTTTTTGTAGTTTCTGTGTAATTGTTGCTTCTATGTTCTCTTCATATCTTTTTGAATGCTTAAACACATGATATGAATCATTAACATTTGAGTAATGATAGTTGCATTAAAAACTTTGCAAGTTCAATCACCTATTTCATTTTTTTAACTACAGTTTCCAATAAGGTTATGTATTTTCTGCGTAATTATTATAGACAAAATTAGAGTGCAGATCTTTATATCCTTACTGGAGTATCTTATTTTGAAACTAAGCTATATTATATGTATCAAAACTACTGCTGGGTTAAAATTATATTCACATGTCTTTTTTTTTTTTTGACGTGAATATTCGTATATCATAGATTGATTTGATAATAGAATTATTAAGAGACGGAGCCGAATTAGTTTTTTTTTTTCTTTTAATTATTTCTCGTACCATTTAGCTTGCTTTATAAACTAATCCATTGAGATCTGCCCCAGTATCAGAGAATCCAGCTCAAGTATGCGTTTATTGCTAGACATTTTTCTCATTGAGATTCGTTTTAGACTTGACTCATCATCATAATGCGCAAACTTTATTTATCGATTAAAATATAAATAATAATACATCTTCCTAATAATCAAATTAAAAATTCGCCTAATTGAAAATTCTACTTATAATAATATAGGTTGCAATTTATATAACATTTACGAGTTATTAATATATGTGAATTTATTATTTCTCTTAAAATATATATCAGCCAAACGCTGATAAAGTTGGAACCTAGTTAAGGTATATTTGTTTCATGTTTTTATGACAAAAAAAGATTTTTTAACTACTAAAAAAATTATTTTTTATAAAAATTACTCTTTCGAACTTTTATTAAAAACTAAAAATAGTATTTTTTTTAATTTTTGAATAAAAATTGAAATAAATTACTTCTAATAAAAATAATATTTTAATAAAAAATCACTTTTTTTTTTAAAAAAATAAAACAAACGCACTCTTAATTAGCGTGACTCAACCAACATTTCTTGATCTAATTATTTCTCATTTTTTTTAGCATTAACAGTCCTCTTGGTAATAAAAGAAACGAAAAATATGAAAAGCTTAATTCTGAATCTAGTCAGCTTTAATATTTTTTAATGGTAACTGTCCTCTTTTCAATAAAAGAAAAAATTAAAAAAGTATAGGCAGCGTAGTAATCAATTTGATTCTGGATTATTGAATCCCTCCCAAGCTATTTCCTTGTCCTAATTTTTGTCTGCTTTCTTCCTTATATAGATCAGGTCTCAACCTCAAACCATATATTAATATTTGTAACTAAAAAAGAAAAAAAATTGTAATTAAAAACTAGAAAATAAAAAAGTAATATATAAAAGCTATTAGAAGTGATTTAATGATAAAGAATTTGGGTAATATACATGATATCAATAGTTCAAACCTCATATTGTCAGCTAATGTACAAAAAAATAAAACAAGAAAAACAAGTAATGCATTCCTTCTCTTTATAAATGACCTGTCACCATACCTTGGCACAAAGGCTAAGAGAGGTGTCACTTAAGTTATAGTTTATTAGCCAATGTATATTTTCATATTTATTAAATTTATAAATGTCATAATAAATGTAGATAACAATATAAAAAAGTATCATTTCTATACATATAGAGCTATGACTAAAAAAAGGTAAATACCACAAAATTAATTAAAAAAATTAAAGTTTACCCAAAAAAACAATTAAAGAGGAGTAAAAGAAGTTATGTAAGCTGCAAGGCTCGCTAGCGATAATGAGTAATTAGTGGGATGCGAATAAATGGAAAATTTCACTTTAAAATAACATTCTTGTCTTTTTCTCTTATTCAAGTGTAAAGCAATAGCATTGTTAAATGAAATTTGGATACAAACTTTTCAATTCTCATTATAATAGATTGATAGAATAGACATTCCTCATTGTATATAAAATGACGCATATTATAAGAAAAACGAAATCATGTTTTAAACATTACACACATCTAACTTTGATGGGGTTATTCACAAATATCCTCCTCAAAAGAGAAAATTAAGAAATAATATGGACATGGTTTATTGGTCTATAATAGGACAAAATGCTATTATTTAAGTCATGTAGTTGATTCTATTTAATTTTTAAAATGATTTTTATTTTTATTTTTTATATTTAATATTAACTACAATATTACATTATTTTTATTTTATTTTCTATTTTTATGATTTTGTAAAGAAAATAGTAAAAAATATTTTGTTATTTTCATTAATCCTTTTATAAAATGTTAATAACAAGAAACAAAATAAAAATAAAAGTAATATGTTTATAATCAATATTGAAAAGAAGAAATGAAAATAAAAATTATTTTCTTAAACGTCTTAATTGTCGTTGTTGCGTATCAAACATTCAAACTAGAGAAATATGATCTCTTTGTATTAATATAGATTAAATTCTTGTTAGTATTGTGAATATATAATATTTGCTTATGTAGTTTTTTCTATAGTGGTAAATTTAATCTATACTTTAATCTGTCCCATCTTTGGTGGTTCGTTTGCTAGGAACGAGCCTCAAGTCATCGACAAAATCGTCGAAGATGTATTGCAAAAGCTGGAGTTAAGGTTCCCTAATGAGCTAAAAGCAAAAGACTTTATTGGATTTGACAAGATCTGTAGAGACATCAAATTGTTGCTGTCAAAAAACAAGAATAAAAATGTTCATGTAATTGGAATTTGGGGCATGGGCGGAATAGGTAAAACAACCATTGCTAAAGCCGTGTTTTCTCAGCTCCTTCCATATTATGATAGCATTTGCTTTTTGGAAAATGTGAGAGAAGCATCACAAAACACAGGACAAAACAGACTTGCATCTTTACATGAGAAGCTACTTTCTGAGCTACTAAAGGATGAACATCTCAAGTCTACAACATTCATTGCGAGGAGGCTCAACAGTAAAAAAGTCTTCGTTATACTTGATGATGTGGATACTCCAGAACAACTAGAAGCATTGTGGGAAGAGTGTAGTTATGGAGGTCCAGGTAGTAAACTCATTATAACAACAAGAAATAAGCATTTGCTTATGGGAGCAGTTGATGAGGATAATATATATGAGGTCAAGACATGGAGCTTTGAGAAATCTCTAGAGCTTTTTTGTTTATGCGCCTTTAATGAAAGGCATCCCAAGAAAGGATATGAGGATCTCTCACAAAGGGCAGTTGATTATGCAGGAGGTGTTCCATTAGCTTTAAAGGTCTTGGGTTCAATCCTTAAAAAAAGAAGTACTAAATTTTGGGACAGTAAATTGGATGAACTCAAGAGTTATCCCAACAGTAGAATTCAAAATGTGTTACAAGTAAGCTATGATGGACTAGAGATTTCAGAGAAAAAAATATTTCTAGACATTGCATTCTTTTTCAAAGACGAGAATAAAGATTTCGTGGAAAGGATACTAAATGCATGTGGTTTCTTCGCTACTAGTGGATTAAATGTTCTTCAAGATAAAGCTCTTATAACTATTTCAAGTGGCAAGAGAATACAAATGCATGATTTAGTACAAGATATGGGTTTAAATATAGTTCGTCAAGACATTAAAGATCCTGGAAAACGTAGTCGATTGAGGGATACTAATGAAGTTTCTGATGTACTTCAATTTAGAAAAAAGGTAAGGAAATTAAACAATATCTACTTGACTTTGTAATGTACATGGCATGCTTTTAGACAGAAATATTTATAGTTAATTTGATAACTATTTGTTTACTTACCTTCTTGTTTTGTTAGGGGAGTGATGCAGTTGAAGGCATAAAATTAGATTTGTCTCAAATTGACTATTTATGCTTGAACGCTAACGCATTTGGCATGATGACTGATCTAAGATTTCTGAAATTGTACACCCCCTCTGGTAAGGCATCGGGTAACATGGACTATCCTAAAGTTCTTAATGAATTTTCTGGTCAGTTGAGATATTTTGAGTGGAATGGATACCGTTTGGAGTCTCTTCCAGAAACTTTTTTCACAAAGATGCTTGTTGAGATTCATATGCCGCACAGCCAAATTACCAAAATTTGGCATGGGGTTAAGGTAAAAGATTATTTGCAGCAAAATTAAATCTATGCTTACATTTTTGGTTTAGTGAGGATTGATTTTCCGTAGTGATGTCTGCCTTTGAATTGTTACAGAATGTTGAGAATTTAGAGGGAATTGATCTAAGTGAATGCAAACATTTGAAGATGCTCCCAGATTTGTCCAACGCATCTAAACTCAAATGGATGAATCTTTCTGGTTGTGAGAGTTTGGTTGAGCTTCACCCATCTGTTTTATCTCTTGACACACTTGAAACTTTGACATTGGATGGCTGCAAAAGACTCAGAAGTCTAAAAAGTGAGAAGCATTTAAGATCTCTCAATAAGGTCAGTGTCAATGGCTGCACAAGTCTAAAAGAATTCTCAGTGTCATCCCAAAAGATGGCAGGTTTGGATTTCAACAATACAGGAATGGAAAGACTGCACTCATCTATTGGGCGCTCAAGCAAACTTAAGTGGCTCAACTTAGAGAGTTTGAGACTTCAGAATCTTCCAAATGAGCTATCTTACCTAAAAAGTCTTCAAGAGCTCAGAATCTCGAATTGCAAGCTTTTAGTACTTGACACACGGAACCTGCATGCACTATTTGATGGCTTAAGATCTCTACGATTACTACATTTGAAGGATTGTCGTAACTTGTCTAAACTCCCTGACAACATCAACGTCTTATCCAATTTACGTGAGCTAAGTCTAGATGGAAGCAGTGTACAGACAATACCTCCAAGCATCAAGCATCTTTCAGAGCTAGAAATTCTGTCGTTAAGGAATTGCAAGAACCTTCAGCGTCTACCAGAGCTTCCAACACGCATCAAAGATTTGTTTGCAGTTAACTGCACGTCCTTGCTGACACTATCCACTTTAAAGAATTTTGCAACAGTGATGATAGGGAAGGAGAAGTACATCGTGTTTGAGAACTGCATGAAGCTGGATGGACCTTCACTCCACCGGATCCTGGAGGGTGCGCAGTTATCAGCAATGAATGCCATATTCCAAAACGTGTTTGTGAGAGGCTACGGGATCGGCCACAGGCGCCCCTACAACTTTGTGAAGTTTTGTTCACCAGGAAGCAGTGTTCCAAGGCAGTTCACATACCGAACCAAAGAGTCCACATTCACTATTAACCTTCCTTCCCACTCCAACATGCTGGGGTTGGTTTTGTGTGCGGTTCTTTCTCCGAGTTATAAGATGAAGCAGCATGGTGCAAAAATCTTTTGTCAGTTCTACAAGCCAGACGGTACAAAGTTGGGGTACGCTACGAGGTGGTACCATCAAGCTATCAGGGAGTTGAATGGTGATCATGTTTGTATATGGTATGATGCACTGCATTTTGATAGCACGGTTAGACGCTATGAGCAGCAACAGGTAACTGTTGAGTTCTTTGTTACAAGTGATTTGGGGGAACGTGATGTGCTGAATGTTTTTACCAAAGAGTGTGGGGTGCGCCTAATTTTTGACTGGGACTTACATGGTCTTTTGCGGGGATTGGATTTGGATTTTGAGTCCAAATGGCAGTTAGGGTTGGAGTTGAGTTCGGAGTTGAGGTTGGAGTTAGGGTCGGAGTTGATGTTGGAGTTGGAATCACAACAAAAAGCAACCTTAACGGCAGCTGAAATAGGTGATGAGGAGGAGAGCAATGACATAGACAATCAAGAACAGGATCATAGTGAAAATTGTTACTGTTTCTGTGACTTCTTCTTCGGTATGGAACTCATTAATCTCTTTCACTAATCTCAATATACATTAAGCCGATTGTGTTGTTGCTTATTTTCTTCATAAATTACTATCATGTTTTTGTGAAAGAAAATTATTTTCCGTATAGTGAAGAAACTTCAATAGTATCTAAAACCAGCATTCGACGACTAAGCTCGCATAAAAAACTTGATAGCTAACGGCACCATCACCATCTGCTTGTCATTATGTTTATGGGAAGGTTGTCATTAATCATGTTCTGTCTTTTGTTCTTCTCATTTTCATTATCTGACTTTGATATGTTTTAATAATTTCATCAAATTTTGGGTAGCCTGCTGTGATTACCTGAAGAGGATGATCCATAGAGAGACAAAGTGATTGTGGAACTTCTCATGTATTCTCGCTTCAAATTGAGAATTGCTTTGGAGCTGTTCACAAGGTTATTCTGGTTCCATCCATTTACGATTCTGAAATTTGCATGGCGTAGAATAAAATTCCAAATTTTCAGTAGGGCTATATATATAAAAGCTTAACGTTTATGGAAGATTGATTGCAGATGAGTTAGCGGGGTGTGAATTCAGGATGACATTGACTACAACTATGGTTGAGGATGTGCTAAAATTGTGCTGGAATCCATGTGAGAGAAAAGGGATACACTCTCTTATCAAGCACATAAATCTAGTCAGTCTTCAAAGGTGTAATGCGGAAGCAGCTCAAGAAACGTGATCTACAATACACCAAGAAGAACAGTGTTTGCCACACTTTTCTTGGGTATGTTTGGTGTTTTGCGGTCTTTGAATCCAAGGAAATGAGTGCATTAGAGGAAAGAAGACGACCAACGAAATATAATTCTGTTTGTTCTTTTTGATAGGTACAGAGCAAAGCAAGTTGAAGGAGGATGCATGTATTGGTTGGTGTGGCTTGTGGCCTTGTCATCTCTGCATGAGCACACAAATAGTAAACATGCTTGTTGATCGAAGTTTTACCAAAAGTTCCCGATGTGTAGTGCCAATCGGTGAAAGTTGAAAGAAGTACTTGAGTTGCAGGGACATTGTACGTGAAAACAAGAAAAGAGCTTCCCTTGTCTAAGTAAATTAGATGATGCTTGTAATTTTCTGAATAGATGTTTCTTATAATGTTAAAAGGCTCTATTTTGCTCCAAACTCCAAAGCATGCTAAATAATCAATAATTCGAAAAACGTGTTGCTATTCCTCCCATGTCTTTTGCTCATTCTTAATTTGATCTTTGAGTAAGTTTGATTACACAGAAAATTCGCCTCTCAATTAAAGTAGTTCTTGTTCCAAAACTGATTAATCAATGTTTCGTTCTGCTTCCGCTTTTTATAGTTAGTTATTTGTTTTCCAAAATGTCCATATGAGCTCTGCACGGAAATTTTGTATAGGCTTGGTTTAATAATATAGTAGCATTTTAAAAGTTGTTGAAGTGTCTTGATTATCTAAAAATTGCTATTTAAAAGTTATATTAATACCGATTAATAAAATAAAAGTTACTTTCAACAAGAGGAAGGTATAAAAGTAGTTTCGACAAATATATTATAAAATTATTTTTAAAATTTAAAATAATTATAATAGATATAAAAATTAGAAATGAAAACCCTTAATTAATGAAAGGATAAAATTGAATTTTTATTAAAAATTAAGGTTATATTAATCTTTTAAATTTTAAAAAATATAAATTATCTCTAAAAAATACTCTATAAGATTCTCTTAAAAGCACCGCTAATTTTTAAAAGTCAAAAATAAAAAAATTTCAACTTTTTGTTTTATCGATAAAAAATTAATTTATACTTTACACAAATAAATATCTTCTCAAAAACTACTACTAAACGAAATCTTAAGTGGACCTGTACAGGCAATAATGATGGCGTTTCATTCCATAAGGTTTAAAATGTCTCATTTAATCTATGTATTATATTAATCTAGTTGTTGAGACCTAGACAGTAACTATAGTACGTATTTGATGGGTGACCAATCGTGTAGATGACAATTTTTTTGTGCTGGAAGTGCATCAAAGAGTACTATTAAAAGGTTCGATTATTTATTTTGAAGCATATCAGGATTTTTGCATATTCTTTACTAATATAAAAATATCATATTATGAGAGAAAAAAAAACATAAATTATGTTGTAGTAGAACGTATATACTATTATTTATATTGATATATTAATTTTGAGATAATACATCATAGTGCATAGATCTGAGTGTACCAACTTCAATAACTTTCTTGTTGTCTAAGATTTTTCAACGGACAATGCTCTATGTACTTCTTTTTCCATTTGACAAGTCTGACGTACACCATTAGAAATATCAAAATTGGCAAACTAGAAACAAGTTCTGATTAGTGATTTAATCCAAAAAAATAAAAAAAAATGATAAAAAGACATATGCCACAATCAATTACCACCAAGTATTGCTAAATTTAGACAAGAAAATTTATCACGTAAAAGTTTTCATGGACAAAGTCGGGAAATCATCTTTCCCTTGACCATGAGTCTCCTCTGTTATCAAACATTGCACAGTATTGATAATAAATCTACATGTTATAGCCTTTCTTTTACAGTTGTTCCATGCATACTCAACTGATTTTGATGAAGATTAGGATAATATAAAATATATCAGAAATAAAATTTTGAGAGCCATTTTTGATTTAATTGATACCCAACATTTTTAGCAAATCAGGAATATTTTGTTTTTTGCCAAATTTAATTGATGATTTTACATATTCACGTAGTGGAAAAAATAACTCTTTTTCCCACATGATTATTACAACTCCAATACCCAACTACAATATGTATTTTCATCCATGACCAATATTCTGATATTGATATTATTATCCTAACCAATATTCTGATATTGATATTTGGCAACATTTGGTGGAGTGTTGTAATTACTCCAATTCATGAATTTTTTGATCTACCAATCAGTATAATCTAACTTAAATCAAATCAGTTTATTATAGAATTAAAGCTCTATTAACACTATTTTTTTTTTCTATATATAAGATTCGAACTCAATTAAAACCTCATTTAAGAGAAATAAGTAGTGTACCACGTAAACTGATTAAGTGTTAGTATTCTAATTCATGGATTTAATCTACAATTTACAATTTTGTGTCCAAATTTTTCATAGTGTGAGCAGTTGAAATTTATTCTCTCTTTAACGTAGTTACCGCTTTCTCTTCTTTGATTAGTACGCCCAAAACTATTTTCACCTTTTCCTTAACTCGGTGTCTGAAATTGTCGCCCATTCCTTGATTAACGTTGGTGTCACAGCCTATTTTTTCCTTTTTGCCCCTCCATCTTGGCTTTGACGCGACAATTTGTTTAGATTCATATGACTCTTCAAAGCTTTTTCATTGGACAATGCTGGTCTCATGGTGGAGGCGTGCATATGTAGGAGTCGGGTGGACTTGCAGTGAAAATAATTTACAAAATTTACATATTTTACGTGGCCATTTTATAATTATCAAATTGTAATTTAAAAATTTTATATACAAGTCTATTTTTTGAATTAAAAGAAAAATATTGCTCATAATAATATCAGCCATTTATTATTGATAGTAATGAATCTAATTTAAAGACTATGATGGTCTTTAATTTGTAAGAATCAGCATGTTTTACTCAACAAAACTCATTCATTTTCTTAACTCGTTTTACAACGTAGAGAGAGTGGCCGTCTATATTGGCCTTTCACCATATTAAAATAACATCAAAGTAACATTATTTCAAAACAAGAAAAGAGGGCGCTGGGCGGTGAAAAAAAAAATTGATGAACTATTGGCATATAAGGTATATTTAGTTTAATTTTTGTGAGAATTATTTTGAAAAAAAATCTTTTAAAAGAATTCTTTTTAGAGAAATTACGTTGAAAAGAAAATTTTTGTTTGGTTTGAATATATCAAAAGTAAGTTTAAGAGAATAATTTTTATTTGGATAGGATAAAATATAATCACTTTGATTATTGATGTAAGAGTAATAGTAAGATTCTTTTTTAAAAGACTTGCTGAAGTTTAAAAAGACCTTTATAAATCAAAATACATTAGTTATTATATATTTTTATTCTCATGCTAATAAAAGGTTTGGCCCTCCCTAAAGTATGGCCAAAGAGGATAGTGTTGCATCTAAGTTGTAATATGTTTGGCAAGGTGGCTTGATGGAAACACAACTGATTTGGATCTTTAAATTAAAGATGGTTGTAAAGTGAGAAAATAAGAAATTATTTACATTTGGATTATTTTGGTCGGTTCCATACATAATAGAAGTTATTAATCCAAAGGTGAATAATTCCTCATTTTCTCACTTTATCTCCAACTTCATTTTATATAATCCTAATCCAATACACCACATCTCCAATGGGCACATGTTTTCAATGAACTCGCTCACAAAGCCGGCCATTTTGTGGTACACTCCTAACTTTGAGTGTACCACACATCTTGTAATCTAATAATAAATATTATAAGATGTATTGATATACTAAATTATTTGTGATATATTATAGTAATTTTATAGTTTATCATAACGTGAGACATACGATTAAATTGTATTTTAGAAGAGACCAAATTTATCTATATGATAGTAAAAAGAATTCTATTTAATTTTAGGATTACACAAATAAAGTTTGTTCATTTTGAAAATATATTTAATCATATTTTTTAATTTCAAAACTAATGAGATTTATCTAACAATTTCGTTTAATTCTAGGATCACATAGATAAAATATGGTTACTTTTAAAATGTACTTAATCACATTTTTAAAATTTATCTAAAGAATTATTATAATATATCATAGATTATTTGGTATATTAATACACCTTATGATATTGATCATTAGACCACAAGATGTGTGGTGCACCCAGGTGCACCACAACCTTCAGCCTCAAAATGATGTTAGCAGTCTATTAACAATCTTTTACCTCTCAATCCTCACTAAAGATGAAAGTAGGTTAGGTTAAATTATGTTTTAATTTTAAGATTAAATTAATTTATAAGTCCTTATAATTTTAATATATTTTTAAATAAATCTCTATATTTTAAAAAATTTTAATTGAGTTTCTATACTTTAGAAAATTTGTAATTAAATCACTATTTCTAATTGACCATCCGTTCCCTATGAACCTATGCATATGTGGCAGTTAATATTTGCTGAGGTGTTAAAGGTACAGTGAGTTGGATAGTTTGGACTTTTCTCCCAAATAAAATCCTAGCCCCACTGTACCGGGAAAAAAAAAAAAATCTTAAACCCCAAATTTTAGAATCACCATCGGCAAACACCGCTGGAGGCTGGAGCAAGAGTTGGTCTCAACCCTAAGATTTCAACTAATCCTTAATTTTTTTATATCACAATTTATTCATCGGCTTTGGCCAGAATTATATGCTCACATTCTGGCACAAGTATTTTATCTTTGATCAGGAACTTATCGCGAAAGACAAGTTGCAGCGTATATCTATTGCAAACATTCTAAACCAAGTATATGAACTCAACTACAATACACGGGGCTTTTATATATTTGAAAAATAGAATTAGATGAGACTTACGCAGGGCATAAAGACAAATACTACATGATGAGACTTAAATTTGAAATATAGAATTAGAGTACGTGGCTCCGCAAATACTCATATATGCAATACTATACTAATGTCCTAACTGGCTTTTTTATGTTCCTCTTTTATCCCATTTTATAAATGATAGAATTTCATCTAAATCAGAAGTCACAAGATGTTGTGGTCTTATTTGAGCCTTTGTTATAAATGATAGAACAAATCCTCGGAGTTAAATCAATACCGTGGTCTGATTTATAATGTTGACAAGACTAAATATTATGCTGACAATCGTTGTATGGGGCAAATGTTTAGATTTCTATTTCTTTTCCATTCCTTAAAGAAAGACTTTGGTTTATTTGCTGACAAAGTCGTTTGGAACAATTAAAAGTAGTAAGGATGAGGGCACTTCCATTTAGCATATGCAAATCCATGCCTTACAAGAGGATAGCCCCACTTCCATTGAGCCTTGTGTTCTCCAAAATCTCATGACAGATTTTGGTACTTGAAAGTTGAAACCTGACAACATTTTTTTTTACTCCCCGCCTTCTTTTCTTATGTACTCATAAACAGGAATAATGGCATAAATTCTACATCGTAAAGTAAGTAATTCCATTTAAGCATTAGTAAGTGTTACTTGAGAACTGATTCATTTAAAGCTGCATGGGCATGCCACATGAAAAGAGAATGTCATAAAACTATTAATAATGCTAAGCATATCCCAAACAAGAAGTTAAACCTGGTAAGTAAGTAAAGTTCCAGCCAAAGGCTCGCTTGTAATGTGAAGCCATTTTTTGAGAAATAGTGCTAGCTAGTAGCTATTCATCAAGTTCCTTAAAATTAACATGGAAATTAAGGACAAAAATGTATCATTGCTGATTCAATTCAGCAAACAGTTCTCAACAAGTTATCCACCAGATGAATCAAAGTATACAAAATTAAGCCATTGAAATCATTCCTTCTATATAATTTCTGAAACTTTTAGCATGTAGCATGCGATGATTTAAGGCTGAAATGTATAAACCTTCCTAGCTAATGGTCAGATGTCATAAAGGCACACTTATTGTGTTTCTGCCACTTGTACTTATTTATATGTCTTCATCATTTATTTATTAGCTGCAACATGTTCTACCTCAATATTTGGACTGTTATGCCAAGTTAGATGAATCATCATTATGATGGCTTGGGGAATAATTTGCATCAATTCCTATCATTTGCACCTAAAAGGAGTAAAAATAAAATTGTTGTCATGTTCTTCACATAAAGGAAAGCAATTTTTGCAGGTACACTTTCTGCTTAAACAAAAAATGCAAGAAAGAAAGAAAACAAATTCTATGACTGAAATTTAGGTCAAACACACTTTCACCTTGAGAATTTAACTCAATTGTTGTTGATATTAAATTGAGCTTCAGGTCAATTTTCACTAGATATTGGCAGTTGCACTAGCTTAATCAGATTATGGCTGGCGTCAAGCAAAATTATTCCACCAAAAGTTGGACTTTTAAGCAGTTTGAGCTTACTTGAGTGATTAATTCGATAATCTACTCAGTGGAAATATTTCCTCTTAGGTAAGTGCTCCCTCCTAGCTTTCTCGAGTTGACAGATGAATAGCTATTCTTCAAAGCTTGCAAAATAATGGTTTAAACCAAACAATATCAGTATTTTAATCCGTAACTATAACATCAATACCACAACATAACAACACAATTTGTAATAGATGATTCCAAACAAAGTCTATAGTATATATTGCATCAAATGTGACAAGGACATTAAAGCTTGCATAATACAAGTTAGGGGTATTCAAGACCGGCACAACCCAATAACCATCCCAGCCTGAAGCTTATCACGCCAGATTCGGGTTACACTTTGGGTTGGCCCAACCCAACACGAAATCAAATAATTCTTTACAAGTTATTTTTTTTAAATACTTGATAATAAATTGTAAGATTTCATACTTCAATTAATATATTTTATATAACTTAATATTATTTTTATATTGATATAGTTTGTTTTAAAATATATGTTGTATAATATCTTTCAAATTTTGTTTCTTATTTTTAAAATTTATGATTTTATTATGTACAATATTCAAATTTTTATATGTAGTTTAAAAATTTGGGTTGACCCGGTGTGATCTAGTCACTAATCGGGTCATCATCAGATCGGATTCAAGCTCAAAAAATTAACTTGGTCCAAAAATCAAATCGGTTCTAGATTCGATCTAACCCAACTCAACCCGTTCGTTGAACACCCTTAATATAAATATAAAAGTGGTCCATATCTATATTCAAACAAAAAGTTGTCCATACGTTTTTGGCCATCTAACATACGAAATTAAAAGGAAAACCAGACACTATAATAAAATATTAGAATCATTGCAGAAAGAGACTCCCCATTTCAAAAGGTAACTTTCATAAAATAAAGCCCCCCATTATTAAAATTGATTATATGGTGCCTAGAATACTTCATTGTCTGTGAAGGACTTCCACAAAGGCTTTGCCCGCCGCAGCTTGAGCCTCTTGTGCTGAAGTGGTACCAATTACCCACTAAGAGATTTAGTTGTCGGTGGTTGGCCAATAGGAGCTGTAAGTGCTAGTGGTGCTAAAGCTCTAGGTCCTAGTGCTACTGTACCTTCTTTGGCTCCTATTGATGTTACTGAACTACTTCCTCTCACTTTTTCACTTCTTGCTCGACCTCTGCCTCTACCAAATGTTGCACTTGATGCTTTAGGTAGGTTGGCCAATAGGAGCTGTAGTTACTGATGGTCTCAAATTTGCAAGTCCTGGTGCTATTGGACCTTCAATTGCACTTGTTGTCGTACCTTCCCCTCCTTTTTTTCCACTCTTGCATCTATCTCAGTTCTCTGAGATTGTCTTGTTCTATCTTCTTTCTTACATGTCCTGCTAGTGTGGCCATATGAATTACATTTTCCACATCTTAGAGATGTGTTAGTCCTTCTATGCTTGTGTGGATGGGATGATTCATCAGGTTCTCTCCTCCTCAGCCTTCTAGGTCTCCCAAGCTTTGCTTTATATGCTGGTGGTAAGATTTGATGAGTTAGCAAAGGCCACATATTTTCCCCCGTTGATTAAGTGAACCATAGGGCTATAGCAAGTTTTATAAGCATCTATAGAGTAGTAATTGCTGCAGTGGTCTTCAGGGTTTTCTCCTTTGAAGAGTATGGCACTGCAAGCATGTTGGCATGGTAAACCAATCACTCTCCATGACCTACAACTGCATGAACTACTCTGCAAATCAACCACAAACTTCTCAACTATGTTCCTTAAGCAGTGGGAAATCTTAAACTTCATTGCACCACCCCACTTTGCCATTCAAGATTTGGATTTAACAACTTTTCCATCTAGCCTTTTCTTTCATTTTGGGCATATCTTTTCCTTAAAAGCTTAAGCTTTTAGTCTTCTCTTCGAAAACCTTTGCTAGATATATAGTTTTGATGATGAATATTGGAAGAATAATTTCTGATTTCTTGTTTCCATCTACAAGGAATGTTATATTTAATAGTTTTCTTATTTATCCTAGTAAATGATTTTTTTATTAAAATCTAAATTTACTTTGAAACAAACTTGATTTGAGAATATTTTCTAACCTACTATTACTCAGAAAAATCATGTTTAAAGGATGAAATCAGGGAAGCAACGTTTAAAAGAGTTAATTGGTGCTTGGTTATGAATTCAGAGAAAACCAACAATTACAGGTCAGGCTCCAACAACTACTCTCCAGTTACAGCAGTTATATGAAATAGCATATTCTGGTTAAATCTCAAACAATAATTCTCTTCAATGGCTAGTAAACTTCAATGTTCCAACATCTATATAAAGCTTTCAAGAATGGAGAAGAAACATACCTAATTTCATCAAACACAGATTATAGTGCTCTTCATAATTTTGCTCTTACAATTATGTATTCCACTCTTGGATAGAGTTTGAAATCCATTGTAGCTCATATATAAGAGCATCCTTACTTTGTGAGGTTATCCTACTTTGATTGAGATAGGGGGAGGTTTGATGGTATCATTGTTAGAAAGAAACTGCTAGTATACTCTTAATAGAGGGAGGTTTTTTGTGATATCCTTGTGAAAAATAAATCACTATATACTCTATTAGGGAATTCAATAGAGGAAGATTTATCGAATCCTTGTAAGCAAAAATTTGAGAGTGAAGAAAAATCGCAAACAATTGGGGACTGAATGTATGTCATATATCATGGCAAAATCAATATAAAAATAGTTTGTGCAACCTTCTTCTACTCCCTCATCTCTTTTATTTTCAATATTGTTTGTGTTTAAATTATTTTCAATTTTATTATGATTTTTGTTAGAGTTTTTATTTTAAAATTTCTGTTATTGAACCAATTCACCTCCTCTTGGTTCCTTCAACCATGACAAACAATACCCCTAATCCACTCCATCATTGTTAGTATAGGTTTGCCCCTAGCTTCCAAAATCCTTCCATTGAATGCCTCAGAAATATTAGTCATTAGCATATCATTTTCTAGATAAAAGCTAAAGTGAGACCTTGCGCATAATTTGGGTTGAAGCCTTATTAGCTTCTCATAACACTCGTTTTGCATCTTTATAGTTCTTTTACTTTTTTCTCCCACTCTTGCACACATAGACATTTTGCAAAAGCCAATATTAAATCTCTTAACACAGTGCCACCTCCATAGCTTATTTGGCAATTGGCATATAAATGCCTAAGGTAGAACCTATGCTTCCCTGCGGGGAACATTTCCTCAAACACTTTAACTAGTACCTGTGATCAATAAAATATAAAATTTGTCAAAACAAATAGTGGTAAAAATAATCATCATTAAAATAGAATAGAAAAAAATACCTTTTGCTAGTCAGAAATAAAGACATATTGTCTTTCGCTGAGTGTACTTATGTCTTCTAGCAATAAATTCATAAACTAACCCCAAGAGTCTCTTGTTTCAGCCTCTACAGTAGCTACAGCCAGTCGAAAATAGTTGTCATTGGGGTCCTTAGCCATAGCCACCAAGATTTGTTGCTCGTATGGTCCCTTAAAGTGACACCCATCTAGACCAATGATGGGCCTACAAGCTGCCAAAGACACATGTAAAACATCTGAAATATAGGTTGGCGTGTAAGTGACAACCTATAAACCAGCACCTTAAGCGTAGACCCGGATTCCTTACACTAATCCCATATTTGGTTGTATTGCTCAATGGCCTTGCCTTGCATCTTCTCCATTGCCTTCTTGCTTGGCCGATAGGCTTTTGTAGCAGATATCTCCTCCACCACATATTTTTCTTTCACATTCTGAATAACGTGGACAATTTCATCTTTTCATCAGGTTTCGTGGTCTCAACCAACTTCCGTGCAACCCTATTTGAGGAAGCCAAATACCCTTTGAAGTTCCTTTCACATATATGCTTCCCGTTGTATGTCTTCAGCCTATAAATTAAAGAATCCCAACTTTACTACAAAATGCAAGCCACTTATAATCTTCCCCCATACACTTAACCCTACACTTGAGTTTATAAGCAGAAAAGTGTTTCTTATTTGGTCTTATGGGTAGGTTCATAGGATAAAGGCTCATGTTGAAGGTTAACAAGGGTAGATTTTGAGCTCCTAGTTCCTGTAAGTTGTGGTGACGTTTACAATGCTCCATTCTAAAATCTAGACATTGGTGATCCAATTTTTGTCCGGTCATAAGACAAAATTTTTTGTCTTGAAGAGACAAAATGAACCACTTTAAAATAGAATATTACAAGGTTAGACAATTTTTGTCCTGTGTGTAAAGACTAATTAAATCACTGTTGAAGCTTATAACACGAGCTTGACATAGTACATTCGTACTTTTTCTTGTGACAGGAAATGCCACTCACAAGGCACGAAAAAAAATTTATTCTCCGGGTTCATTCTTTAAACTAAAACAAACAATTTCCATAATAATATTAAAATTATAATATTATTTTGTTTAACAAAATTTATTTGCAATGTTTCAATTACATATCTCTGCTTTGTTACTGTAAATCAATTTATTTTATTTTAATTGTAAGATTTTATTTTAACGAAAAATAATTTATTCTTAGGTTTAATATTACAATTTTTATCTTTATGTTTAATTAGCATATTTAAAACAATTTTTAGAATATTATTGGAGAATCCTATCAATATTTCCGTATGTATTTATGAGTTAGTCCCCCAGCTTCAATTCTTTTTTTTCTCACCCCTCAATTAGATTTCTTTTAAATGTAAATGTCAAATTATTTTTTAAAATTTTTATTTAACGTGTATACACTTTTATCACTAATTAGTTTTGAGTATTTATAATTCTTTAATTTTTATTTAACGCATATATCCAATTTTTATTTAATCTTTTCCTACAATAATAAAAAAAATCCATGCCTTGCATGATCCATGTACCATATTTATTTCCGGCCCTCCCTAAACTAATCCTATGCCACAATAATATCACAATTTAGGTTTTATTTTGCTTAACAAAATAAATTTGTAGCATTTCCAATTTCCATCTAAGATCTGCACTTTCTAAAGTCTAACATCACTTTAATTCTTCATTGATTTTATTATTTTGAAACCATGCTAACATTTCAACAAAAAAAAGAAAACATTATTTGTTCACCAATTTTGTGTTTTTTTCAAAATTAACTTCATGTACTTACATAATCTTAATCTTTTCCTACATTAAAAAAAGGGTTGTTGTTTAAAACCATGCCTTGCATGGTCCAACTGCAAAGTAGCTTTCAGATACATTACATTTGCCCCATTAACTAAAACTAATACATTACTAACATTAACACTAATCATCTACTACATGGTGTTATACCACATTTCTCCTCCACATTAATTAATTCAAAAAGTTCAATTTTTATCATTTACAAGAATAGAATTTTTTTTCTTCTGTTGGTTCTTCCCCAATCCCCTACATTACATAAAACTGATAAATACACTCAACCAAACAAATTAATAACCGCTCAATAACACATTATTTATCATTTTCCTGTTTAAACTTTTAATATAAATTTATTATACCTTTACTCTATATTTTGTCCCCCATCATCGACAATTTTTTTACCAAAATACTGCAATTTTTTTGGCCAAAATACTGCACAATTTTTACCAAATTTGTATACTCTTTTAACAAAAATAATTACATTTTATTAACGGTTTAAGTTAGCATTATTTTATATTAATTTAAATTTTTATGATATTAAACAAATTTTATTTTAATTTAAAAAATTATTATATTAAACAAAATTTAATACCCAAACAAAAATAATCTATTCATATTAACACTAGCAAAATGTTCATTCCGTACAACTACATCCCAGCATACAGCACAGGACAATCTTCTTTCACGCGGCTTCTTCCTCAACTTCCACTATCCTAAGCCATGTCATTTTCGTCATTACAAAAATGCAAGATTTTCTATTTTTTCTTTTATTTACCTATTAACCAAGTACCTAAACATTGACTTCAATTATGTGTTATCATCACAGATTTGCTCCGCACATGTAAGTTGTTGGATTTATTTTTTCTTGATCTGGATGGCCATAAAATTTTGGATCATCAATGTCCAATTTTTTGATTGGAGCATTGTAAACGTCACCAGTATTTCGCTTTGCATTGGGTAGGCATCATGAGTAACTAGTCCCATGGCCTCTCTAATTTCTATGTCATTGCCTACAATGTCAAAGAAGTCCTCATGGCCACCATCATTAACACTATCATCAAATCTGATTTTTTCAACATTAACATCATTCTCATCACTGGCCTTATTGCTACCATCCTCCCTCTCTTCCTCCTTAGCTCCCTCTTCATCTTCATCCATTGCAATAAGCTGAATACTATTATCTTTATTAAAACTAACCACAACAAATGTGGTAATGTTTAAAGTGATCACCCATAAAAAATGAAAATTAGATACTCATCCAATGGTGAAATAGATAGGATAAGTTTAATATAGTAGTAGTTGGAGTTGGAATACCTATACTCCATCAAGTAATCGGTTGGGTTGAATAAAATTTTAAATGTTAAAAAGGAAAACAAAAATGAATTTGACATAACTATCCTTCCCCTCTCTCTCTCTCTCTCTCTCTCTCTCTCTCTCTCTCTCTCTCTCTCTTTGTTGCTTACAATGGCTTCCTTGCTCACAATGGCTTCCCTTGCTCAGATCGCAATGGCAAAACCAAATCACACAAATCTCATACTGAATCTAGAAAATGTTATGACTCTCCTCCCCCTTGCCGCCATCGACGGTGGAGGAGCCGGCGACTTCGCTACGTTGTTTGTCATCCCCAACCATTTTCTTCCGGCTGCTCTTTGTGCCAACAATGTTGGCAACAACCCGCGCTCACTGGCAGTGGTTCTCCCTTGGACTGTTCACTGGGGCATCACTTGGCGTGGTCGAGGCTCTCCCAAACGACGTTGTTCTTCATCAATACAAGGCACGCCTTTTTGGCAAACTGCTCTATTTTCTTTTTTCTTTTTTTTTGTTTTGAATTTTGGGAATGGAGTGGTGAGTTGGTGTTTGTTGATTTGTTTGGTCAGGTGGATATTGTTGGGTTTAGATGCTTAGATAACTGCAAATATTGGCTTGAATTACATTGTTTGCTATGAATTGCAATTGATGATCATTTTGGCTTCATCGAAATTGCATTTTTTCCATAACAAACTCAATTCTCAATGAACCAACAGTTTTGTGGTTTGTTCCTTAGCCAGCTAGTTGTACCTTTTATGGGTCTTTTGTTCTTGTGTTGCATTGATGCAATGCTTCAAATGTTAGCAGTCCATATGTCTTACTTTTCTATTGCTTTGCTCTGGTCATTCATCATTCAACAGTAGGTTAGGATCAATTTATACTGGGTTTGGTTAAGACGGAGCAATGACAATAGAAAAAAAATTGATTTATGATAATGGGTAAAATACTCTTTTTGATTTTTATCAATTAAGTAATTGAAATGAAACAATTGCCTCTACCAGGTAAAATAAATGTTCACCTTTTATGGGTGATCACTTTAAACGTTATCCTCAATAAATATTTCGGCTTCTTTCATGATACTACTTAGAACAAGCTTAGCATACTCCATGCACTCAACTTCAGTTTTTAACCCTCCTGACCCACAGCTAATATCTCTATCTGGCTCCAAAGTCCATATTTTAACAAAGCCTTGCAACCCATCCCTCTTTAACTCTCCTGCAATTTCATGCAAAGATCAATGGTCCATGTCATGTGCCAATTGCCTAGTTCTCCCACCAGTATATTCCAGCCCAAACCTTCCACACATCCAATAACCCCCCATGGTGTAAAGTTATGTTAAATTTCGGTTCAGCAATAACTGAAAAAAAAAAGAAGAAAATCCACCTCACTGTTACTCTCCAAACAATATAAAAATAGAAACAAAAAAAATCATAAAACATTGAAGAAAAACTTTTGAATCCGCAAAAGTACAAACACATTTTCAATGTATAAGATAAAAAAATAATTTATTTCTGTGGTCATGTTTTGATGTTTTCGACGTATAAGATTAAAGAGGGAAAAGTCCAGTCGGTTAAAGAGGGAAAAGGACGTTTTATTACCTTGGTTGACTATAGGTAGACTCTTGACTATTCCTGGTCCTACATGCTAAAAGGAGGAATCAATGCACATGGAAATCAGCTTTTGGTGGGATTTTAGGGGAAATTTTTCACTGTTATTTCTTTACAGTGTTAAAAACGAAGCCAAAGAGGGAGAGACGGGGTAGACGAGGGTGCGAAGGAAATTTTTGCCCAGTATTATTAAACCCTAATTTTACCCCTACGATGATGATATGGATTTAGTAAACCATGTGGTAAATGAACCATTCTTGTTTGCTTTAAGAGCAAGACATTGCTATTATTCTAATTCATTGGTTACATATCATATTAGTCTTTATTTTATCAATTATTTCTTTTTTTAGACTATTTTTATCTTCTTAACTATCACAAAACTAATATAGCATATAACCAATATACAAGAGCAAGAGCAACGAAATACCCTGATGCAGATAAGAAGTTCTCATGGTAAACTATCTCACTAAGTTATTTAACATGTCAACAAATATTAATTGCCACATGTGCATAGTATAATGGGGAATGGATGATCAATTGATAGTAAGAATCAAATTATAAAATTTTTAAAGGACAGGGATTCAATTAAAAACTTTAAAATATAGGACCTATTTAAAAAATATATTGAAATTATAAGGGCTCATAGATTAATTTAAAATAATTTTAATTAGTTTAATTTATATTTTAAATATGTGACTCAAGCCTAAACCTATCACCTGATATAGACTTTTTTCTTTTTAAGGGGCTAGCCTAGCCTTTTTAAAAATTTGGCTTGACCTAAAAGCCTATTTAAAATCCTATTTGATAATATGACTTTTAAATAAACTAAAATGTATTTTCTAAAATAAGCCCAAAATATATTTCTATCTAAACCAAAAAATTTCTTAAATATATCAAAAAGTCTACCTTTAAATAGATTAAAAGGCTTGTATAATTATTAAGTTTTTGAAATAATAATAATAATAATATAGTATAAATCAATCTGTTAGGCCATAAGCCTTTTGTATAATCTATAGCCTAGACTGTATGCATTAGTATAAATCAACCTGTTAGATCATAAGCTTTTTGTATAATCTATAGCCTAGACTGTATGCATTCTTAATAACATCTTAATTCTTATGTAAAAATCTTAAATTTTAAACTACCCTTACAAATTGTCCGAAGAAGTATTTTTTCAAAAATAAAATAAAATAAAAATGATTTTGTCGACTTCTGGCTGCAACTTCCAATGTTACTCTATCACATTACACACGTAAAGAGTATTTTGGAAATTTTATTTTTTTCCTCTCATTATGAGAAAAGTAATTATAGAAATATTTTAAGAGTTTAATTTTAATATGCTGATAATATAAATTATTATCTAATTATATATTATCATATTAGTAAATATATTTAACTTTTATACCTATTAATTCAAAAGTTATGCATATGAAAATATTTGATTGAATGACAATAAAGGGTATTTAAATTTAATTCAATCCAATGAAAATCACTAAATTGATTAAAAAAAAAGATCAAAACACCAAAAATTTGAATTAGATTGATTCTTATTTTCTAAATACCACTTGAATTGAACCAAATTTTATATTTAATTAATTTTTAAAATTAATCCAATCTAATTCAAATTGAATATATATTATGTAATATAATTTTTTATTGTTAAGTTTATATTTTTATTTATAATATTTTTTATTTATTATTTTTTTAGTTATATATTATTTTCACTTAAATATTATTTTATATATATCAAACGAGTTATTTTTGTTTCTTATTTTTATTTAATGATTTAAGTTGATTTTAATTTATAATATTTTAAAATTAAAATTTTCTTTTGTTAAAAACCAAATAAATCGATTTAAACCAAATCAATAAAATTGGATCGGATTGAATTGGATTTAAAATTTAAATTAAATTATCCAATCCAAATATCTAGAAATTATATTATTTGGATTAGTTTGATTTTTCACTCAAAACTGGTCCAAATTACATTTCAAACACCCTTTAAACTATCAATGTATTAAAATTAAAAGCATATGTCACCGGGATGCCAAGGGGCCAAAATTTATGCAGAATTAGTTATATTTTTCTTGCAATGTGATCCCCTTAAAATATTTCTTTCATGGGTATGGCGGGTGATGGCTAAAGAATTTTTTTTTTTAATTATTCTTGTTAGATTTAATTCTGTGTTAGCACATAGTTGTTGCAATATAAACATGTATTGGACGCATACATAGATGTTTATATTTTTGAATAAAAACAATAGTATGCGTATATGTGTTGAATTTGCATCCACCATAAACTAATGAAGAATCAAGTCAACATAAACAGAATATATTTTCTTTGGCCATCAACCGTGTTACTCACGAAAGTTGATTTGTGTACATGTAGCACCTAGCATTTGACGTGTTTTGGAACTATAGCAATCATTCAACTTCCAATGTGAGGAACACAGAATCCCCAAAAAATTGATAAATAAAAAAATAAATAATTAGAAAAAAAAAGATAAATTATACAACTATTTGTAAGAAATTTTCCATTGAATTACATAGGTCCCCAAAAAAAAGCTAAAATTTTTGACATGAAACAAGAGTGACTATTCACTACTACTAATTGATGTTTTATGGATTTTATAGAAAACGAGTTGATAGACAATTCATTTGAGAGAAAGAGTGGTCCTCATATTATTTAAGCTCTATTACAATTTATCAGGCTGATATGTCCGTTGGATGTACACATGCCGTTAGTGATTATCATTTAATAAGTTTTAATATAAAGGAATGAATTGATCTCTAATGATCTAATTTAATCCTTTTATTAATTATTAAATTTATTAATCAATTGAATTTCGGTTAGATTAGATTTAGAATTTGTTCTTAGAGGATTTTTCCCAAAACCCTACACAAATCGAGCTACGGTCTCTCAGGAGGTGATATACAGAAAAATTACATCCTCAATGATGGCGATCATGACTAACATTAGACATGAAAGGATTTGCTAGAAAAGATTTTCAATGTCAAAATCTTTAAAGGATATGCTAGAAAATACTTGCAACTTACTGTCGGAGTTTATACAAGTGCTTTTCTACTCCACGAACACTCACCAAATCTTCATATGCCTTCTCCCTTCCCTCTTCTATTTTGGTTTTAATAAGATCATTACATGCACTGCTCTAATAAAATTGATAACGACAGGTCAGTCACGAGGGATCACAAGACAGATAACTATAATATAAGCAACATGAAAAATGTGCGCCATGAAGCGAGCGAAACTGAGGTGCAAGCATAACTGCATAAGTTGCTAGCATGATGATTGATCATTCACTCTCACCAACTCCAAATAATTGTGTAATTGTACCTGGAAGACACATCGAAGAAGTATGATTCATACAACAGTTTAAACAAGGCGTAGCTCAATTTTTGTTAGCAATTAGAAAGCAAAAATGTAACTTTGATATTGGGAACCAAAATGGAAGGAAACCAACTGATTCTGTTCAACTTGATGACTAGGATATTCTGAAGCCTGTGAATATCTAACTTCTGCAGTGTAACAATGCAACTCTGGTAAAATCAGATGCCTATTTAGTATATAAAATGAATTTTATGGAGAATCATCATTCACCGTGGACTTGCCCGCATATTATAAGCAAGCAGTAAGGCTTGAAGTAAATGAATATTATAGCACCTCACGACAATAGGACTACTAAACAAATGTTTTCAATTTGGTATATGTTATATTCCAACATGAAAGATCAATAATATCACCCAATAATATTCGCCTGCAATCAGTCTTTTATCAACTTCTATAGCCATATTGAAAATTTGGAGTTTTGTTTCTACTCCCTGTAAATTCAAAAAACTGAATGAATGTAATGAGAATTACCTTGTGAATAGCTCCAATGAAGTTCTCAATTTGATGCGAGATTCTATGAGAAGTTCCACAATTACATTGTCTGCCGTTGGATCATCGTCTTTAGGCATTCGCGGAAGGCTACCCAAAATTTGATGAGATTAAAACATAGCAAAGATGATGAAAATGTGTAAAACAAAAGACAGAACATGATCAATGACTATACTTCTTTTTTCACTTTCCTTTCCATATTCATATAATCAATGACAAGGAGAGACCGATGATGCCATTCCCTATCAGTTTTTTTTTTTATGAGCTTTATCGTCGTCAAATGTTTGGGGTAGCACTTAGCATTGACGAAGTTTTTCCCTTTACAGCAAATTATTTTACTTTCCAAAATTATTAATTCATGTAAAAAATAAGCACCAATAAAATCAGTTTAATGTATATTGAAATTAGTGAGAGAGATTAATAAGCTCCATACCGACGAATAAGTCACAGAAACAGTAACATCTTTCACTAAAATCCTGGTCTTGATTGTGTATGTCCTTGTTTTCACTCTGATCCTGGTCTTGATTATGTTTGTCATTGCTTTCCTTCTCATCGTCAGAATCAGATATTTCAATTATTGTTAAGGTTGCTCTACTTTGTGATTCCAATTCCAACCGCAGCTCTGACCCTAACTCCAACCCCAACTCTGAAGCCAACTGCAATCCTAACTTCCACTTGGACTCAAAATCCAAGTCCAATTCCCGCAAAAGATAGGGCAAGTCCGAGTCAAAAATTAGGCGCGCCCCACACTCTTTGATACGATTGTACGTCGATTCGAACTGGATAGTCTTCAGTTCATAGCCTCTACGAGTGCTATCAAAATGAAATCCACCATGCCATATGTAAACATGATCGTAGTTCAACTCCGCGAGAGATACTTGATAAGTTGTCAGAGTAGTGGGCCCCAGCCGTGTACCATCCGCCTCGTAGTACCGAACGGCCATTCTATTAAAATGATTCCTAATCCCATCATGCGGAGAAAGAACCGCACACAGAACCAACCCCAGCACCTTGGAATGGGGAGGAAGATCAATAGTCAATGAGGATCCAGTTGTTCGGTATGTGAACTGCTCCGGAACACTGCTTCCTGGAAAACAAAACTCTGAAGTAATGTCGCCGTGGTAGCTGTCGTCATCTCTTTTCACAAGCACACTTCGAAATATTGCATTCATTGCTGATAAGTGGACACCTTTAGTGATATGGTGTAGTGAAGGTCCATTTAGTTTCATGCAATTCTCTAAAAAGATGCATTTCTGGATTCCTGTCATCCCAATTGGAAAATTGTTTAAAGTGGATATTGTTACTAAGGACATGCAGTTATCTGCATAACACCTTTTGGTATGTGTCGGAAGCTGTGGTAGACACTCAAGTTTCTTGCAATCATCTACGCACAAAAGTTCCAGATTGGTCATATTCTTGATGCTTGTAGGCAATGTCTTTACGTTGCTGCTACATAGCCATAGCTCACGTAGTTTGGATAAGACGTTGATGTTGTCAGGGAGTTCAACCAAGTTACAACAATCCTTCAAGTGTAGTGACTGTAGAGACCTTAAGCCATCAAATATGGCATGTAGGTTCTGTTTGTCAAGTACTAGTTGTCTGCAATTAGAGATTTTGAGCTCTACAAGACCTTTTAGGTATGATAGCTCATTTGGAAGATTCGAAAGTCTCAAACCCTCTAGAGTCATCCGCCTAAGCATGCTTGAACGCCCAATTGATGAGTCCAACTTTTCTATTGCTGCATGTTTTAAATCCAAACTTTCCATCATCCGCGATGACATTGCAAATTCCTTGAGACTCGTACAGCCGTTGACACTTGCCTTCTTGAGAGATCTGAAATGCTTCTCACTTTTTAAACTTTTGAGTTTCTTGCAGCCATCAAGTGTCAAAGTTTCAAGTGTGTCAAGAGACAAAACAGATGCATGAAGCTCAGCCAAGCTCTCACAACCAGAAAGATTCACCCATTTGAGTTTAGATGCTTTGGACAAATCCGGGAGCTTCTTCAAATGTTTGCATTCACTTAGATCAATTCCCTCTAAATTCTCAACATTCTACAACAATTCCAAATCATACATCACTATGGAAAATAAATCCTCATTAATCCAAAAATATTAAACATACATTAGTTCTAATGCAAATATCTTACCTTAACCCCATGCCAAAGTTCTATGATGTGGCTGTGCGGCATGCGAATCTCTACAAGCAACCTAGTATAAAAAGTTTCTGGAAGAGACTTCAAATAGTATCCATTCCACTCAAAATACCTCAACTTAGTAGAAAATTCATTAAGAACATCAGGATAAACCATGTTACCCGATGTCTTCCCAACGGGGATATACAATTTCAGAAATCTTAGATCAGTCATCATGCTGAATGCATTAGCGTTCAACCTTAAATCGTCAATTTGAGATAAATCTAATTTTATGCCTTCAACTGCATAACTCCCCTGACAAAACAAGAGAGTAAGCAAACAATATTTTCTATCTAAAAGCAAGCCATGCCTATACAAGTACGTAAAGTGAGGGTACTGTTTTCGTACCTTCTTTTTATACTCGAGTACATCAGAAACTTCTTCAACATCCCTCAATCGACTACGTTTTCTGGGATCTTTAGTGCCTTCACGAACCATATTCAAACCCACATCTTGTAGTAAGTCATGCATTTGTATTATGTTGCCACTTGAAATTGATATTAGAGCTTTATCTTCAAGGACCACTAATCCACTAGTAGCGGAGAAACCACAAGCATTCAATATCCTTTCAGCAAAATCTTTATTCACGCCTTTGAAAAAGAATGCAATGTCTAGAAATATTTTCTGCTCTAGAAAATGTAGTCCATCATAACTTACTCATAAGATATTTTGAATTCCATCGTAGGGATAATTTTTTACTTTATTCAATTCACAATCCCAAAATTCAGCACTTCTATCATAAAGAATTGAACCCAACACTTTTAAAGCCAATGGAACACCCCCTGCATAATCAACTGCCCTTTTTGAAAGATCCTCATATCCTTTCTTGGGATGCTTATTTTTGAAGGCACGTAAGCAAAAGAGCTCTAGAGATTTCTCAAAGCTCCATGTCTTCATCTCATATATGTCATCCTCATAAGCTTTTCCCCTAAGCAAATGCCTATCTCTTGTTGTTATAATTAGTTTGCTACCTGGACTTGCATAGCTACACTCTTCACACAATACATCTATTTGTTCTGCTTTATCCACATCGTCAAGTACAACCAAAACTTCCTTACTATTGAGCCTACTTCTAATGAATGTGGATCTTATAGAATTCAAATGTTCATCCTTTAGTAGTTGAGAAAGCATCTTCTCACGTAAAGATATAAGTTTGCTTTGTCCTATGTTTGGTGACACTTCTCTCACATTTTCCAAGAAGCAAAAACTATCATATTGGGGGAAGCGTTGAGAAAATAGAGCTTTAGCAAAGGTTGTCTTACCTATGCCGCCCATGCCCCATATTCCAATTACTTGAATATTTCCAAGTAACTGGTTACTTTTGTTTTTTGATAGCAACAACTCCACATCTTTACAGATTTTTTCCAATCCAACAATGTCTTTAGATTTTAGTTCATTAGGGAACCTTAACTCCAACTTTTCCATTACATCTCTGACAATTTTCTCAATGACTTGAGCTTCATGTCTAGCAAAAGGAACAAACAAAAACGATACAAAAGAAAAGGTTAAATTCATTGCCAGTGAAAAGATTAAATGAATAAATTTGTAAATACACATTACTTTGATCAAAATACTCAAAATTCAACCTATACTAATAGAAAGAAATTTCTCCAATTTGATCCTCAACAATAACTAAGTTTGTTCCTGTAAGGTGTGGATAGTTACATGAATTAAACTCTATCATTATATCTTATTGTAAACCATGTCTATAGATAAAAATTTAACGATGTATTTTTTGCACTTAATTTGTAATAATAGCATTTTTTAAAAAATGATATATCAAACAAGCATTTTTTTTCCCCAAAAAAAAGAACTCTTCTTAACTTTTCTTTTTTAGAACATTTGAATAAGATTCTTAAAAGATAAAAAATAAAAAATAATCAACCTTCTGTTTTTAGGTAAGATTTTAAGTAAAATAAAATCAACTCCAAGACAATCAACTTTTAGTATTGTCGTAAAATCACCTTTTCCAAAAAAATTATCCCGATGCACTCTAAATCTAAGACATTTTTAATAGTTCTGACTATAGTTATTCTTGATGTCTCGTTATTTCTCTTCCATGATGTTGTACCCTTTTTCTTTAATAAGTGTTACCCTAACTTCCCTTAGCCTATTCTTTTGTAATCTTAGCTTGTCTATTATGTCTATTCATCCAACATGACATTGATATGTCTATAATGTTGATCTTATTCTACCAAAATGCAGTCTCATATAAGAATATCACACATATCATACGCAATGAATTTCTATCCAAGCTTGAGTGATGCTTTTATATTATAAATAACAAACACTCATTCCTTTTATTTACTCAACTTGAATCATATAATTTACATTCCCCTCTATTTTCCTATTATTTTGCATCATGGACCCAAAATACTTAAATCACATGAATAGTAATATAGCATCATTCCAACTTTCACTTCTAAGTTAGAATTAACACAACTCTTAAAGCAATATAATTCTAAAACTTGTCTTCAAAATCCAAACTTCTCATTTATACTTTTAGAATCCTTTTAAAAAATCACAATAGCTGATTTTGTCGGGATTTGTATACTTCAATTTTGTTGTAATTCTGTTCTATTCATGTGCCAATTATAATGGTGAAATGGATCGAGATATTGATATAACCAACACTCAAATAAAAATGATTGCTTAACTTGGGAAAAAAAGAAAAGAAAAGAAGACGAAGAATATCGCTTAACTGTAACAAAAAAGATATAAAAAAGAATTCAATTAATTTTGTTATTATTCACTTTCTCTTTCCAATTTTGCAAAGAATTATGTTATTTATATCACTTTTTAAGACATATTTGAATAAATATTTTGAAGTATCTCTTAAATATTAGTTAAAAAAAAAAGTTGGGATTCATTTTCAACCAATATGTAAAGGACTTCTCAAGGTGTTTCTTGAAAATGTACTAAAAAGCGGTATAAATAATAATTTTTTTTTTCTGGAAGACATTAGCTGCCCAAGCATACTCAACATATTGAAAATTCTAAGACACATAACTCGCCGTAATTTTTCTTAATTAATTTCCTTCACTCACCGTAATTGTTTTTAAAAAAATTTCCTCTTTCCAGAAGTTATTTCTATAACCCCATTCAAAAAACATATGTATAATATTTAAAAACACGAATGAATTTCATTTTTCCTATAAAAATAAGTTTATTCCTGATTTAACATCATTTACGAAGGTAAGCAACACATTAATTTTTTTTCTTCTTTTTTCTTTTTGATTACAAAGAAGGTTTAAGACCTGATCCAAGTAGAGGGACGAAATAGACAAAAATTAGCGCAACAGAACGGTTTGGGAGGGATTCGATTCCAGAATCAAAATCATTACGATATATGATTCTTAACTTTTCTATTTTTTTTTAATTAAAAAGAGGGGCTGTCAACACAAAAAAATATAAAAGTCGACTAGATCCAGAATTAAGGTTTCCTATTTTATTTTTCAAATTAAAAGTGGACCGTTAACGCCGTGAGAGAGAGAGAGAGAAAGAGGGGGGGGGGGGGACGAACTAGATCAAGAGTTGTGAGTTACGTCAGAATAACCAGGTTCACACTTTATCAACACTTGGTCCACATGTTAATGGATGAGAATGAGTCAAGTCTAAAATGGATCTAATTTATAGATAAGTGTAACAACAAAGGCATACTTAAGACGGATTCTCTGCTATAGGGCAAGTTAATAGAAAGAAAATAAGAAAAAAAAATTAATTTTCTTATTTAAGAGTTTAAATATATAGAGAAATGAACAAAAAGTAAGGGAAATTATTGTCATTTTTTTTTTAATTTTTCTCAAAATTAGGTAGAATGGAGGATAGTGGACGGAATTACCTTTTATAATATCTAAACAATATAAATATTCCACTTCGTTACTGTATAATATATTTTTTAAATAAGATTAATAAAACTGTGCTTCGTTATTTTATTAATCTTTTTAACAAGGAAGAATGTAATTTTATTCTATTCATTCTTTTTTCCTTTTAGTCCATTTCTATTAACTTTGTTTTCTTCCATTAATTAAAAACATCCAAACATGAATAATAGTTAGCAGAAAGTTTGAACACATATCCTCAGAAACTAAATAGGAACCATACATTAAAAATAACAAAGAAAGAGAGAAAGAAAGTGAACTTGAGAAGTTTCTAGGTCACCTATTGTTATGCAACCGTCATCACTCAAATATAGATTATCCATAACATGAGGTAAAATTGTAACAAATTAAGCGCAAATAAATGAATTTAATTTTTATGCATAGAGAGAGTAATGAAAAGTTGTCATATAAGTTGTTTTGCACAATTTTTTAAAATTTGAAATATAATTAATTTTAAGAGCAACCTCCCCACCTTTCCCCAAATGGTCCTTATAGATTTTTTTCATCAAATAAATTAATTTTTAATAAAAATTAACTGATAAATTGATCCCTAACCATTTAAATTGTTGGACAACTTAGCCCTTCCGTCAAATTTTTCCCTTAACCATGATGATGTGGCCTGTTAAATAACTGACCTAGCACCATTATCTCAATCCTCTCATCCTACTCACCACTCCCTTTTCTTAAATTATGTCATTTTTGACACCCAAAATTGGAATTAAAAAAAAAAAAACCCAAAACGACACCCCCAAAATCCAAAACCCGGATCTTGGACCCTCAACTCCATATTCCAGACCCGGTCTCTGTGACTTCCCCCCTTCTTCCTTGGCTATCTAACCCTCTGTTGCGCACCCCAAATCCCGGATCCTGGACCCAGGATCCAATGTCGAGCACTCCTCACAACCCTCCCTTGCCCTGAGCCCCAAAATAAAAAAATTTGTAATGTTGAGATATGTCAATGAGAGTTCAACCCCAACACCCTTATTCACCAAAGCATAGCTCTATATCCAAAATCCTAACCCATGTTTTTTACCCCCAAATTGCACTGTGTCAAAACGTCCTAGTTTAAGAAAGGGGAGCGATGAGTAGGATGAGAGGGTGGAGATAACAGTGCCACATTAGCTAGTGAATAGGCTACATCATTATGGTTAATAGAAAAATTTAACACAGGAACTAAATTACCTAATATTTTAAATAATTAAAGACTAATTTATTAATTAATATTTATTAGGGACTACTTTATCCGATATAAAATTCAATATAAACCATTTTGAAAGTTTTCTTTAATTTTAAAAAAGGTGACATGATAAAGGTTGATAAATTAGTCCTTAAAAAATATTTTATTAACCCGTGATATCTAGCCTCTAACAAATTAATTTCTGAAAAATTAATATACCAACAAGTTAATCTGTAGATAGTTAATGTTCCAATAAACTAGTCCTTAAATCATCTTTTATTACCCTATCAAAGCCCATTAGCAATAACAAATTTCATAATTATGGAACCTTGAACTAATGAAATATTTTTTGGGACTAATTTATCAATGAATTTAAGGTTTGAAATGGCAGTACTCCTCCCAATATAGTGTATACAGCTCTAGAAATTCGTGGAAAAAGAAGAGAAATTACTCACTTGTTTCGAGTATCCCATCCCGATATATTCGCTGCTTCAACGAGAGCAGCCTTCCATTCGGAAGCTTTCCCTTCCATGTCTTTATCATCCAAAAGTCGTTGTTCATGTATTGCAAGTGCTTCCCCGTATGTCCCTGTCTGCTTCCGTATGTGCGACGGATCAACTTCATAGAACACAGGTATGACTACCTGTCCATCCCTTTTTCTACATTCGAGTATTTTCACCAGTTCTTCCAAGCACCATGATGAGTTTGCGTAGTTCTCAGAGAATACCACAACCGCTACATGAGAGTCCTCAATTGCTTGGGACAGCGATGGCCAAATCTCTTCTCCTCTTCGAAGGTAATCATCTATGTATGTTTTGATGCCTTCTCGCTCGAGTGCAGCACGGAGGTGGTCAGTGAATCTGGTGCGGCTGTCCTCGCCTCTGAAGCTAATAAAAACATCATTCTTTTTGGGAGAAGGAGACATCTCCATTGGCTACTAAGTGCGCAAAACAGAAAGAACGAACGAACTCTCTTCTTCGTTGATTGGATTGTAATTTAGGCAGATGAACAATAGGGCACAGGCTACTGCGCGAGAGGCAATCCAACCGCAGCTTACTTCAATTACAAACTTGAGATAAATAATAAATATAAATAATAATAATAATGAGAAAGGAAAAATGGCAAAGCTACACGGATTCACGTGCAAGAACAGCCCTTGACTTTAAATTGCAAAGGTTCGAGGAACTTTCGTCCGTCCTTAGCTGTCCACCATTAATTAATTGCAAGTGAGTGGTGTCTTGTCCCCTATCGGTAGAGCTGACTACAATGCACACTATTATACATGGTGCTTCATGCACCTTGATGATTGTCGATTAACATATGATGATCTATCCATAGTCCAATTGCCACCGATGCACTCCAGTAGAGTCCATTTTCACTCTCACTGCCCAGTCCCCACCTAGAAGCGCCTCCCTCAGCTGCAACCCGTCCCCCCCCTCCGCTACAGCTCTACCCCGCCGTCCTTTGGCACCACCGCGTAATAAAATGTGAATCTCTGCACAATAAATGTTGTTCCGTTGCACCCAGCAAAATCAAAATGAAATTGAATCAAGCTTGTAGATTCAACTAGACATAGATAAAAGTGATAGACAGAATCAAAGAGAGAGAAAGAGTATAATAAGCAACCACGACTGATGATCGGCGAGGCGAGCGGCCCCAGCAGCATATGCCAACCCCGCCTCAGCCTTGTACCACATCCGTTCGCGAGCGCACCTCTGAGTTCGGACAATATCTCGGCCTCCATTGACCTCTCTGCTCCACCTGGGTTGTGCCACATTGATGCTCCCTTCTTGAATCTTCTTCTGAATGTTGTCTACGATTTATTGATGGTTATTTGTTGATATGATTTATGGGTGTGTATCTCAGAAATTGGTCTGCTTGTGTTGTTTATCTGATAATTGACTTGTGGTTTGAGTGACAGTGTTGCTGGGATACTGATTGTGGATGGACACTGCAAGGGGTGGCCTTGGTGGGGAGAGGCGGGGCAGTGGAGAGGGAGAGGGGGCACGGGTTGCAGCTTAGGGGGGCGCTTCTAGGTGGTGACCGGTGAGAGGGTGTGTGAATGGATTCTAATCAGATGTATCGGTGATAATTGGACTATGGATAGACCATCAAATCTTAACTGTTAATCATCACGGAGCGTGAACCATCATATATAATACGGCGCATTGTAGACAGCTCATATGTGGACCTGCCTTTTGGTGTAGGTCAACAATTGTTGGCTTGCTTTTTCAACTATTAATTAATTAATTAATAGGGACGTGAGTGAGGGAGTCACGCATGTAATAATAGCAAGGGAAAATTAGGAAATGCCGCAACCAGAGACTACAGTTCCATTTAATTATTTGTACATTTAGAATTAATAATTAATAATATTCGCGATATCAATATGAGCGACGAATAGTTGGCTCAAATACTATAAATTGGATTTTTTTTTTTTATAGAACTAAAAGAATGACAAAAAAGGCGAGACCACAGCAGCTGAAGTAGGGATTTTAGTTTTACTTTTATTTTTCACTCTTCATATTAAAATCTTTTTTTTATAACAGGTTAATTTAATTTATTATTATCTCTGCTTGCAAATAATTATCCTATTATAAAATTTAATTACTATTAATTATTTTTTTCATTATATCTATATTAAATAGAAGAGAAAAAGTAAATAAAAGAAGATAATTAAAAAATTTTATTAAATAAAGATTATTTTATAAAATAAATATAAATTTATTGAATATTGAGACTATTTAATAATTAATAGTTAATAATATTTGCGATATCAATATAAGCGATGAATAGTTGGCTCAAATACTATATATTGGATTTTTTTTATAAAACTAAAAGAATAAGAGTGTGTTTGTTTGTACTTTTTTAGCAAAAAAATCACTTTTTTGTTAAAAAAATCAATTTTTATGTATTTGAATAAATTTTTTAAAATAATCAGATTCTCAAAAAAATTAGTTTTCAATTTTTTTGAAGAAGCTGAAAAGACTAGTTTCTTAAAAAAATTGATTTTTAATTTTTTTAATTATATATAAAATTTTAGTTTCAAAATCATTTTTTTCAAAATCTGAAATAAAAGCACCCTAACAAAAGAGGCAAGAAAGACCAGAGCAGCTGAAGTGGGGATTTTAGTTTTACTTTTATTTTTCACTCTTCATATTAAAATCTTTTTTTCATGACGGGTTAATTTAATTTATTACTATCTTTGCTTGAAAATAATTATCCTATTACAAAATTTAAATAATATTAATTATTTTTTCTATTATATCTATATTAAATAGAAGAGAAAAGGTAAATCAAAGAAGATAATTAAAAAAAATTAAATAAAGATAATTTTATAAAATAAATATAAATTTATCTAATATTGAGACTATTTTAATTATTTTCTTAATTTTGTGTATCTAAGATTGGATAGTTATTTTAAAATGGAGATAGTAATTCATATTTTCCAAATATTAATTTTGTTTATCTTAAAATATATATGTTGTCTTCATATATATAAATAAGGCTCATATAATAATTATACCATCAAAATCAAATTTTGTCATTGTCATCCAAATAATAATACTTTATTAAACATAAATTATTTTTAATCAAAACTAATTCTAAGAAAATTAATTTTATTAAGAATTAATTTTACAAACGTAAAACTTTCTTTTTACTATCTGTGAGATTTCACTTTTAGGTTGTAGAGAACATTTTTCAAATTTTATGTATCTCTTTATTCTTTTGTGGCATCAACGTTCACTAAACTTTCGAATTCATAAAGTGGCATTTCATTAACGGTGAGTAATATCTTGGGCCTTATTTGTTTTGGACTAATGTTAGTCCCCACTTAGAAAATTGCAAAATAAGGCCACTTTTTAATTGCTAAAAAGTCTCTTGAGTTAATATTTATAATTTATAGTCTGCTCATATTTTTTAGTGTTTGCAGAGGAAATTTCATTTGATAAATCGTTTTGGTGAATGAAGGTGTTGTCGAAGAGCAGCGGTGAGGTCGTGGGTGGGGATCTCCCAGAACTACATCAAATCTGATATGCACCAATGGATTGACCTATATTTTAGATATGTGACTCGAATTTGGACCTATCACTTGATATAAGTATTTTTTCTTCAAGGGATTAGCTTGATTTTCTTATAAATTTGGTCTGACCTAAAAATTTATTTAAGAATCTATTCAATAATAAGACTTTTAAATAGACTAACAAATTTTTTAAATATACCCGAAAATCTACTCTTAAATAAATTAAAAGGCTTTTATAATTATTAGAATTTTGAAATAATAATAATAATAATAATAATAATATAGTATAAATCAACTAGTTAGATCCAATAATAATAGTAATACGCAATCTTAATAGCATCTTAAGCAGAAAAATTATTCTTTATATGAGATTTTTGTAAAAATAAAATTTGATAAATATAATATTTTTGATAAAATTAGAAAAATATGATATTTTTATTTTTTATTCTCTTTTTCTCTCTCCACTCTCTTCTTTCTTTCTCTGCTCTTTTCCATCTCTCTCCTCTCTCCTCTCTCTTCTTCTTCTCTGTCCTATGCTCTCTCTCTTAATCTCTCACACTCTCTCTCTCTCTCTCTCTCTCTCTATGAGACACACATATGCGCGCACAACACACACAACACAAGAAGAAAAAAATGAAATCCAGTGTTCTTTCCCCCATATTTCAAATTTTTTTAATGAAAATAATAAGATCTAACTAATAATAAATCAAAATTTTTTTCTCTTTATTTATATTAAAATAATAAAATCCGGTTGAAAATATATCGAATTTTAAATTTTTTTAATTAAAAATAATAACATCCGTTTGACAATAGATCAGATTCTTTTTAAAATTCCATATTTTTTAAATTTTATCAAAAATATCATATATTCCCAATAAACTACTTAAAACACCATATAAAAAAATATCACCCTAATTCTTACGTAAAAACCTTAAATCTTAAACTACTCTTACAAATTGTCTGAAGTTTTTTTTTTTTTTTTTTAAGATTTTGTTGACATGTCTGTACAACTTCCAATCTTACTCTCTCGTATCACACGTACAGAGTGTTTTGCAAATTTTACTTTCTTCCTGCCATCATGACAAAAGCAATTATAGAAGTATTTTAAGAGTTTAAAAGCAATTATAGAAGTATTTTAAGAGTTTAATTCTAATATGTTGACAATACAAATTATTATTAAATTATATATTATCATATTAATAAATATATTTAATTCTTATATATATTAATTCAAAAATTATGTATATGAAAAAATTTAATTGAATGATAATGAGGAGTATTCAAATTTAATTCAATCCAATCAAAATCATTAAATTGATAAAAAAATCAAAAAATTTGAATTAGATTGGTTCTTTTTTTTTTAAAAACCGTTTGAATTAGATCAAATTTTATATTTAATTAATTTTTAAAAATGATCCGATTCCATCCAATTTAAATCAAATATATATTATATAATATAATTTTTTATTGTTAAACTTTTACTTTTATTTATAATAATTTTAATTTATTATTTTTTAGTTATATATCATTTTCACTTACATATCATTTTATACCTATTAAATGAGTTACTTTTTATTTTCTATTTTCATTTAATTATTTTATTGACTTAAGTTACTTTCAATTTGTAATATTTTAAAGTTAAAATTTTCTTTTGTCACAAACAGAATAAATCGATATAAGTCAAACCGATAAAATTAGATTGAATTGTATTGAATTCAAAATTTAAATTAAACCTATTCAATCCAAATATCGAATAATTATATTATTTGGACTAGTTTGATTTTTCACTCAAAATCGATCCAAATTACACTTCAAGTTATCGGTGCATTAAAATTAAAACTGTATTTCAATGGGATGCCAAGGGCCTGTGATTTATGCAGAATTAGTTATATTTTTTCTTGCAACTTGATTCCCTTAAAATATTTATTTCATGGTACCGCAGGTGATGCCTAAAGAAAATATTTTTTTATTCTTGTTGGATTTAATTCTGTTAGTTAATAATTGTTGCAATATGAACATATATTGGACGCATACATAGATGTTTATATTTTGTATAAAAACAATATTATGTGTATGTGTTCAATTTGCAACAACCATAAAAACATTGTCTTAAAAATAAACAAAGAGTAACAAAATAAAGAAAAAAGGCAAGAATGAGCAGTGAAAGAGAGGCAGGAGAGGTGCTAGGGTTGGCATCAGGTAAAGGGGCTATGGATGGAGGTAGAAAACCTCCAAATAGTGGTGGAGATGCTCCTAAGAAGATTTCATTCCAAGACAAGGTTTTGGGCGATAATCCTTTGCCAAAACAATCTCTTCTAAAGGATCTCCTGAGTCATAACTGGCAAAAATTGAATTCCATGAACGTGATAAGTTACGACCAATGATCAATTTCGACAAGTATGTGATTGATGCTATCTCGGTTCCTTGGCGAGATGCTTTGGTGATAAAACTCCTTGGGAGAAACTTGGGTTACTTGGTGATCAAGGAAAGGCTTAGAAATCTTTGGAGATTACAAGGCAGCTATAAGATATTGTCAGTAGGATTTGGGTATTATATGGTAAAGTTTGATTGTGTGGAGGACAGGGAGAAAGTCATGGTTGGAGGGCCTTGGATGATCCAGGATTGCTACCTTGTTGTGAAATGATGGACACTAGATTTTAATCCTTGTGATCCCTACTTTGGACGAACTATCATTTGGGTGTGTTTCTCGAGATTAAATGTGATGTACTATCATACTAGTGCACTGCTTATGATTGCATAGTCTATTGGCACGCCGGTGAAGTCTGATGTCATCACGGAGGAGGTGGGGCAAGTAAATTTTGCTAGGGTGTGCGTGGAGGTTGACTTGAATCCCCAGTGATCAAGGAGGTTTGGATTAATGACCACTAGCACTCGATTGAATATGAAAATCCGCATTTGATATGTAGAGCTTGTAATTGCTATGGTCATGTTACCCGCAATTGTCCCCAAGTGCAGGTGAAAAAGCTAAGTGAAGAGGTGACCAAGAATTGTGAGGCGGATGGTTCTCATGGTGGCAACACATTTGGTCTGGCAATGAAGGAGTCCAGTGGGGTTCCTCAATTTGCAAAGAATCTGAATTCAAAATTAGATTACGATTCGTGACGGATTCTCAGGGATGGATGTTGGTTAAGAATCAACAAAAATCTCGAGTTAATAAAGGCAAGAGTCAAGTGGGTAGTGGTAGTTTGGATGTGCATGGTGCACGTGCAATACCACATGCAATTTTTAAATAGGCTGATCATTACTCAAATGCGGGTCCTTCTGTGGTCAACCCAAATTTGAGTGCAGTGAAAAGTGGCTCATCAATTGCGAGAACCAAGGTTGGCTTCTATTCAATGAAGCCTGACAAGGTAGTGAAAAGTGGGCAGATGGTGGCAGTGCAGTGTTAGGAAATAGAACAACAGTGAAAGTGACACCTCCCAGGGGTAGAAAGAAATGTCTTTAGATTGCTAGCCTTGAAAACTCACCTGCTGACAGCATAGGGATTAAATCTAAGTTTGCCACAAAGGACAGTAAGCCTATACCAATGTCCTCAAGGGACAAAGAGGGGATTGAGGGCGCTATTTTTGCGATAATGGAGGATGGTAGGAAGGGTGGTTCTCACACCCTAGTTATGTAGCTTTTTTGGTGATTGGTGCCTCATCTAATATTCTTTGTCCATGGATTTATTTATATTGGCTTGGAACATTAGAGGGGTTGCGAGTGTATAGGGGAAAAGGTATATGAGGGAGATGGTGTTAAAGTTTAAGCCTTCTATTCTAATATTGCTTGAAACAAGAGTCCAATATCAAATGGTTGGCAAACACTGGGAGAAACTGGCATAGCAGTTGAGAAAGCTAGGGTTTTTGTAGGGGGAATTTGGGTTCTTGCAATGGGTAACTCCATCAATTGTGCATAATCCTGAAATCTTCTAATCAAATCATTACCCCTTTCTTTCGATAGTGGGAATTTGGATTGGTTGTACATGGCTGCTTATGCTAGTCCTATCCCCAATATCCATGTGTCATTATGGGCCCATCTTAGATCTCTTCGTTATCAAATTTGCAAGCCTTGGGTAGTTTTAGGTGACTTAAATGAAATAACCATGGCTTTGGAAGTCAAAAGTGGTGCTTAGGTGAGAAATAGAGCCAATGCTTTTCATGATTGTCTGGATGATTGCAGCCTTATTGATATAAGTGCAATAGTGTCTTTCTACATGTAGAAGACATGTGTTCAAGGCGAGCACCTAATGCTTAAGCATTTGGATAGAGTGGTCACTGATTTTTCTTAGAGACTTCAATTCCAAGTGTTTGTGTTGAAGTTCTTCCAAGCTTTCATTCTTATCACTGCTTGTTACTTCCAAGTTTTTGATGGTTCATACAAGGTCCGTGATGACTTAGTCATTTTCAACTCACTAATTTTCAACAAGAATGTTTTTGATAATGTTTTTAGGAGGAAAAGACTTCTTAGGCTTTTTTTTTTATATTCAGAAACAGCTTGAGGTGGGTCTAAGGCTTCTTTATAATGTTATGAGACTTAAAAAAATAGTTCAATTTGAGTATGAATAGACTTTGAAACAAGAAGAGCTCCTCTAGTTTCAAAAGTCTAGATAAAAGTGGGTGAAGCTTGGAGATAGGAATAATTCTTTCTTTTACGCCCAAACTTTGATTAGGAGGAATAGCAACAAGGTGGAGGGTCTTCATATAACTAGAGATGTTTGGTGTACTGACCTCCCAAATCTTGGAGAAGGAAGCCTTTTTTTTTTTTCAAGAAGCTGTTTGTTGTTGACTCTTTAGGTCATCCTCAGGTTCTTTCCTCCTCTCGGGTGCCTTTGTTGCTGAGCGAGGCTTCTATGAAGCTTTAAGTTCACAAAGGCATTTAAGTTTCTTGGGCTGGATAGTTTCCAGTCTTTTTTTCTTTAAGAAGTTTTGGCACATTGTGGGTGATGATGTTTGGCTTTTAATCAGGAGCGCTTCCTGGACTGGAACTTTTGACACTTGTTTACTTGAGACATTGATTATTTTGATTCCTAAAGTGGAGGCACCTAACAAATATACCCAACTCAAACCTATTAGCTTATGTAATGTGACTTACAAACTCATTACCAAGGTCTTAGCAAATCATCTGCAGCCTTATTTGGATAAGATTATTGGTCTATTCCTGAGTAGTTTTCTCCTGGGGAGAGGTACTGTAACATCCACGACTTCCGACTTCCGAGCTCATAGTATTCCCAACCTCCAAGTTCATTTTCAAGGCTGGACAGACAAGGATTTATGATTTCCGAGTTTGTCTTATAATTCTGCTTCCGATCTCAATATTAGCTTCGACTTCCGACTTCGTTCCAAGGCTTACAAGGGATTTCTTCCGATTTCCGACCTCATGCATGCAGCTTACGATCTACGACTTAATGCATGTAGCTTACGATTTCCGATTTCATGAGCTGAAATGAAGTGATTGATGCTTCCAACTTACGAGTTCATCTTCGACTTCAGCACACTTTACGACTTCCGACCTTAGGGATCAAAGATCAAAATGTTCGATTTCCAACTTCGTCTCTAAGGCCCGAATGAACTGGCTATATCCCGAATTCCGACATTATGATTCATAAATGTACGAGATCCGATCTCGAGTCCAATATTAGTAGCTCTCATTTCTATATCTTTCGAGTTCCGGGATAGAAATTTTATAATTCCCGAGTTTCGACTTTAAGTGTCTGGCTTCACACCAGGCTCTGCTTTCAAGTTTCGACCAAACTGGATTTTTTGGAGTTCCGACTTCATATACAGGAGGTTCACGAGTTCCGACTTTATAAAGCTACGAGTTCCGATTTCGTTTCCAGAATATACTGGAAACTACTCCCACTTTAGGCGATGTGGAGAGTGATTCTACCACACAAAGAGGGCAACGTGGAGAGCAAGGTTGGCTGAAACTTGGCCTTATGTTTAGAGGCCAATCACAACCTTCCAAGTTAACTCTCACTCATGCCTATATAACACACCCTCCTCCTTTGATTTAGACCCTCATTCACGTTGCTTTCCTCTTCTCCTTCAGCTCTCTTTCTCTCTTGCTCACACACCCAAAACTCAAGCTAAGTTCTAGCCTTGTTCATCCAAACTCCAAGAATTCAGCACAAAACACTTAAATCAAAGGTAGGGGTTCTGATTTCTTGCATCAAATCCATGCACTTGGCTGGCTGGGCTGAATTATTTTCACCTTATTTGATGTGTGAATTAAATAATTATGCTTGGATTAATAGAAGATTTTGAGTTAGAAGTAGAATTAGAAGAAGAAAAGTAAGAGAAGTAAATGAATGAGGGTACTGTCTTGGTGGAGAGTCCACGGCAGTCCGTATGGCGGAGCGTACGGCGCTGCTTACAATCAGTCAAATCCGACGAAACTATTTTTATATGAAACTAGACATCTAGGGCTTTCCATAGACATATCATATAAGGATTTTGGATCAGAATTGAGGGAGATATGAATTTTTGAATCTCGACCTAGGGTTTTGATTCTGACTCTGGGCAGATTAGGTTCCTTAAGGTAGAACTCAACCTATACTACATGAAAATGAGTGAAACCAACTTTATTAGAAAGCTTACACATAGGAGAATATCTCATAAAAATTTTAGAATTTAATAAGGACCCAATTGCTCCTAGTTCTCCACGCAATTTGCCCTATGTCCACACCGGGCTAGAACAGGACAGTGTAGGAAGGTCCAAAATCGGGGCTTGTAACTCGAGCCCCACTAAGCCAAATTGAGTGGGACTTTTTCTAAATGAAACTTTGTTCTGTCAGCTTTAACATGAGACCAATTTTGTATGATTTGAGTGAGTTTTCGATTTTTAGTGAATTTCTACTTTTAGTTGCCTGATTCTGGCTAGCCAATGGGCAGGCCGAGATCAAGTTTAGATATCTTGAGTTATAGATACCAAAATTAGATAGGACCAAAGAGGTTAGAAAATAGACACACAACACTGTAACATACTCAAATTTGAGGTTCAAATGAGTTAAAATGAAATTGTAGCATGAATTACAAAAACTGGGTTGGTTGAATATGCTGAGGCAGGATTTCTGCCTTAAATGAATTTGATATGGATTTGAGTTCTATGTTGGAATATAAATGTGAAATTGTGTTCATTGTGATAAATTAATGTATTGATTGGTTGACACTATTCATGGGGAAGCGGACACGTTCCGTTATGCTGCCGAAATTTCGGTAGAACCCATGTACAAGTTATGAATTACATGTGAATGCATATACATTCTTAAGAAAGCCATGAAAGTGATGAAAAGAATTGTGTTATTATACAAGTTCCATACTACTTGGGCCAGCAATGGGAATAGATCGGTGGGAAGATCGGGGAAAGTAAACCCGGCATTCCTATATAGGAACGAGCTCGATCCTGATAAGCAGACTATTACCCAGGAGTCTAAAATGGCCAAGAACTCCCAAGGGACCAAGAGAGATGGAAAATGATAGAAAATAATGAAAAAGATTATGAAGGAAAGATCATGAACGATTCTATATGATTACATGAATGCATGAATACATGGACTAGTTACATTAAGATGTTTACAATTATGCATTACAATTGCTCACTGCTATTCGTTTATTTATTTCGTTTATCATTCTATGCATCAGTATTAGTAATCTATTTTGTTTCTTACGCCAATTAAAGTAAAACTGAACCTTGCCTCGGACCAGACATGTTTTAAACTCATGAAAATGGACTTTTTAGTTTGAACACATATTTTTATAATTAAGTAAAACCCGAGGCAACTGAGAATGTATGTGACGTCGAGACAAGTATAACCGAACCCTACTGAGAATTTTCTTGAAATTCTCACCCCGTTTTGTGTCTCCCGCATCATTCTCAGACCCTGGTGATGGACTCCACAGTCATCCTTTTTATTGAGATTCCGGCGTTACAGTTCCACCATGATCCGGAGTTGGACTCTTTGTATATAGCTGGTTCGTGCAACTTCCGTCTATACCTCTTCAGCGATAGGAACTTTGATGTTCCTTTACACCATCCCCTCTTCGACCCTGCTACCCCTTATATTGCTATCCCTCTACATATGGCGCACCCACATCCTGCACCTCCCGCACTGCAGCTCCATCGACCACCTTTTGAGTCACCACCGCAGCGGTCCCGACATCCCGTCGAGTTCAGAGAGTGACCCCTCCGAGGCCACCGGCTCATCGCCCTCTTCCTCCTCGGGACCTAGCGCAGACTATACCCCGGCCGAGCCTGGCATGGCTAACGGCTACCTGACGAAGTAGCTTAGCGGCAGGGGATGTTGTACAGTATGACCCTCTTTTGGACAGCATGTAGCTTTGGGTCATGGGTTTGACTATAGAGTTAGTAGTAGGTTACGAAATGTCCTTTGAGGACCATAGGGTATTTTGGTAGATGAGGGCATTATGGTCTTTTTGATACACCAGCCCACGTATGTATTTCTACTTTAAAACTTTGTACATAAACTGAAGTAGTGGCTTCTGATATATATATACATATGTTTACACGTATGCAGTAACATTATTGTACTATACTTATCTTGGTGATATTTTGTTTGTTTCATTTTTAATATAACAGCACGCCGTTTCGCCAATAGAGACGATTTAAAGAGAAATTAAAAACAAGAAGGGTAAATAAAGTATCAACACGGTAACACGACCTGACTAGTTTCATGCTATGACTTAAGCATAACATAAAATTAGTAGGGTGTTACAGGTACTACTGACAACGCTATAATTGCTCAGGAAATTCTAAATCACATTCATAAGTCCAAGAAGAAGAAGGGGATTCTTGCAATTAAAATTGATCTTCACAAGCCTATAATAATGTGGATTGGAACATCCTGAGCCAAACTCTTGTTGATTTTGGTTTCTTAGCTACAATAATTAAGCTTATCATGTTCTGTGTTTCTGCCTTGTCTTTTTCACTAGTCTAGAATGGCTCTAGGCTGGAGTCTTTTTCCCTAATCGTGGATTGCATCAACGTGATCCTACATCCCTTTACCTTTTTGTTCGTTGGATGGAATAACTTTCTTTGATGATTTTAGAAAGTGTTGATCAATGGGATTGGAAGCCAGTGCTTGTTGTGAGAGGGGGAGTTGGCATTTCTCACTTGCTTTTTGCTGATGATATCCTGGCATTCATTGAAGCTAAGGTTCCCCAAGTTTGTTTGGTGCTAAATATTTTACAGAAATTTGAGATAACTTCTGGGTTGAAGGTCAATATAGGCAGTCCCTTCTCGAGGGAGGAAGTCTGATAGGGCTTTAAGAGATAGGGACTGCCGCGTTAAGAAAGAGTCACTTAGTGAATCAGTGGATCACACACTTGTTGTCTAAAGCAATGGTTTCTAAGGACATTTCTAGATCTTTGAAGGAGTAGTTAGCTGGCGAGTCTTCTATTATTTTTGCAAGCCACTTAGGATGATACTTGGGTTTCCCACTTATTCATGGTAGAGTCAAGAAGGCTGACTTCTTAATAAAGCTGGTCGAGTTATTTTGGCCAAGGCAGTCCTCACAGCTATTCCAGTAGGCAACCTGTTTGGGTTCCCCAATCTATTATGATGATATTGACAAGATTGTTCATAATGTTGTATGGAAAGATAGTGGTGACCATGGGTTGCACTTAGTTAATTAGAGCTTGATTGCTAAGTCTAAACGTGAAGGTGGTCTAAGCTTGCATCAGGGTTGACTAACTAAAATAGCTATGCTCGGGAAATTGGTAGTTGGGATTCATGGGAATTCCTCCAAGCCGTGGGTTTGATTGTTACTTGATGAGTATGGTCTGCATGATTGTTTTCTTTCCTCTGAGCTTCCTCCATCGGGCTCATCTACTTGGAGAGCTATTATCCATGCGAACAAACTTTTCGGTGATGGCTTCAAGATCCAGCCTAGTAATGGTGCTTCATCTTTCTGGTATGACAATTGGTTAAACAATCGTCCACTGACTCAACTGGTTCCTTATATGCACATATCGAACTCTTCCCTATAGGTTTTGCGATGTTTAGGCTGAGAACTTTTGGAATTTGAATCAATTAGCTACTCCTTTACCTTAGCATCTTTTAGATAGTTTAAAGAAGGTTAGTATTTGGCTTCATCCTGATGTTCAAGATCATATAATCTAGGCGGCGGATATTTCAAGTGCTTATTCAGTTGCTTCTAGTTACAAGTTGCTTAGTGACTTTCATACAATTCAACAAGATAGAGATTAGTTGTGGATTTGGAAGATCCTTGTTCTTGAGAAATGCAAGTTCCTTTTTTGGTTGGCTTGCATAATTCCTTGCCAATGAAGAAGTTGAGGCATTGCAAGGGTTTATGCGTTTCTCTTATTTGTGCAAGATGTGGTGAGGATAAGGAAACCATTCTTCATTGCCTTTGTGATTGCTGAAAAGCTAAGCTTATTTAGAGTTTTTTGGGGAAGCTTAACGATCAATGTATGAATGAGCAGGATCAAGCTGTTTGGTTCAAACTTCTAGCATCCAAAGAGGATGCTCATTTTTTTGGTGCGCTAGTGTTTGGTGGATCTGGTAGAGTAGGAACACTGACGTGTTGGGTGGTGACCCTATGTAGTCTTTCCTGGCGATTCGTAATATTCAACTTGATGTTGGAGCCTGGATATTTTAGAACAACCTTGTAGATCAAAATGTTTCGGCTATTAGGCTAGTTAAGTGCGTGTGGCCTCCTCAAGGGTTCATCAAGCTTAACATGGATGGTAGCTCTAGAGGTAACCCTGGCTTGGCGAGGTTTAGCTCAAGGTAGCCATAGTTTTTTCTTTTCTTTTGCAAATAATTTTATTATCTATCTCTAATTATTATAGACAACTAATAATGATGTGCACACTAAGCTTCTCTCCTTTCTTGTTAGTTGTCGTCCCTCTTCTTTCTCTTTCTCTCCCTCTTTCTCTTTCTCTTCTTGTTTTTTGTCTCACTCTCTCTCTCTCTCTCTCTCTCTCTCTCTCTTTTTCCTTCTCTCGTAACTCTCTTCTCACTTTCCAATCTCTCAGACTCTCACCTGACCCTCCCTTATGTCAACACAACAACCACACACATACACTAATTCCCTTACTTTTTCACTCACTTGCATTGCCCCCTATTTATAATTAGTTGAGTTGGTTAGGAGTTTGGTTGTGCATTTACGCAATGTCATTTATGTCAATTAACTTGACGTCTTTGTTTCAGTTGTATTATTATTATTATTATTATTATTATTATTATTATTGTTATTACTATTCATTTATCTTTTCTAATAAAAATATTTAATTAGTATGTAGTGTATTTTGAAGTATTACTATTTTTTATCTTAATAGAGTAGTATATTTTGAAGTGGTTGTTGCTAATTAAAACCTTCCTTTAAAAAGTTAATATTTATGCTTTAATTATTTGATCAACAATTATTATTGCAAAATCAACAAATCAAATCAAAAAAATTAAGTGGTTCCACCCAAGATATTTCATGACAGAAGAGGATATTACAATAAAGATTTAAATAGAAGATTAAAAGGAAATCAAAAAAAGATTCTACTTACTTTAAAATAAATTTTTATAAATTTGTTGTACTTCTTTTCCTGGAAGGGGACAAATCTAGAGAGCGAGAAAGAAAGAAGTATGACTTTTCTATTGTTGAGATTCTTTTTTGTTTCTATGTTTTCTTAATTTTTATAGGTTTTAGAGAGATGAAGTCTTATGAAACTATTTTTGCATTTCTTTTTATTATTGTAATTCTTTTTTTTCAATATATTGCTTAATTTCTAGTATTTTTAATGTTGTTTTTGGCCCAGTTACTCATTAATTGATATATAGTTTTATACAATCAAAAGAAATTTTTGGTTTCTATGACTCCATTTGTTTTGTTGATAAACTACTTCCGAAACTCATAGCTGTTTACCAGGGCCTTCAATTAGCTTGGGATCATGGATTCAGGTGTGCTTTGTGTGAATCTAATTCTCTTAAGGTTATTAGGTGGATTTACTCCCTCGATTCCCACCTCCATTACTTCTAGGTAGTGATCATGGACATCAAGTTTTGGCTTTAGAAAAAGTGGCATATTTTGGTGTCTCATGTTCTTAGGGATGGTAATTAGTATGCTGATCACTTGACTAAGTTGGATGCTTTTTGGGAAGAGAGGCTCGTTATTTTGGAGGAAACTCCCCATATCATTGGTCCTTCTTTGCATTTTGACCATATGGATGTAGTTTTTGAGCAATTTTGTGTTCTTTTTCTTTATTTTAGATGTATCAACCAGAAAATTTGCAACAACCACAAACTAATGGAGAATAAAGTCAACGCAAACAAAATATATTTTCTATGGCCATCAACCGTGTTACCCATGAAAGTTGATTTGTGTACACGTAGCACCTAGCATTGACGAGTCATTTTTTTTCTTGGAACTATAGCAATTATTCAACTTCTAGTGTGAGGACGACAGAATACCAATTTTTTTTTTTTTTAAGACAAATTATACAACTATTTGTAAGAAATTTTCCATTGAATAATGTTACATAGCCCCAAAAAAAAAATATTCTAAAATTTTTTACATAAAACAAGAGTGACTATTCACCACTGCTAATTGATGTTTTATGGATTTTATAGAAAACAAGTTGATAGACTTTTCATTTGACAAAAAAAAATGGTCCACATATTATTTAAGCGCTACTACAATTTATTAGGCTGATATGTCATGTGGACGTACACATGGCACGTAACATTTTTTATATTAATTTTTGGGTTAGTGATTATCATTGAATAAGTTCTAATATAAAAGAATGAATTGAATTCTAATGATCTAATTTAATCCTTTAATTAATTATTAAATTTATTAACCAATTGAATTTAAATTCGATTAGATTTTGAGTTTGTTCTTAGAGGATTTTTTTCATTTGAATTTGAAGTGTTCCAAAACCCTACACAAATATAGCTACGGACTCTCAGGAGGTGATATACAGAAAAATTACATCCCCAGTGGTGGCGATCATGACTAACATTAAACATGAAAGTAAGTGCTTTTCTACTCCACTTGAACACTGAGCAAATCTTCATATGCCTTCTCCCTTCCCTGTCTTATTTTAGTTTTAATAAAATCATTACATGCCCTGCTCTAATAAAATTGATAATGACAGGTCACAAGAGGGACCACAAGACAGAAAATTATAATATAAGCAACATGAAAAATGTGCACCATAGAGTGGGCGAAACTGAGTCACAAGCATAACTACATAAGTTGCCAGCATGATGACTGATCATTCACTCTCACCAACTCCAAATAATTGTGTAATTGTACCTGGAAGATACATCGAAGAAGTATGATTCCTACAACAGTTTAAACAAGGTGTAGCTCAATTTTTGTTAGCAACTAGAAAGCAAAAATGTAACATAGATATTGGGAACCAAAATGGCAGGAAAGCCAACAGATGTTCAACTTGATGACTAGGATATTCTGAAGCCTATGAATATATAACTTCTGCAGTGTAACAATGCAACTCTGGTAAAATCAGATGCCTATTTAGTATATAAACTGAATTTTATGGAGGATCATCATTCACCGTGGACTTGCCCGGATATTATAAGTAACTAGTAAGGTTTTAAGTAAATGAATATTATAGCACCCCAGGACAATAGGACTACAAAAGCATCTCATGTTGTTAGAAGAATTCAAGTATGCACATTGCATAGCTGATTTATCATGCCATTCACTTAACAAATGTTTTCAATTGGATATGTTATATTCCAACATGAAAGATCAATAATATTTCCCAATAATATTCACCTGCAATCAGTCTTTCATCAACTTCTATAGCCATATTGAAAATTTGGAGGTGTATTTCTGCACCATGTAAATTCAGAAACTTGAGTGAATGTAATGAGAATTACCTTGTGAATATCTCCAATGAAGTTCTCAATTTGATGCGAGATTCCATGAGAAGTTTCACAATCACATTGTCTCCCGTTGGATCATCCTCTTAGATATTCGCGGAAGGCTACCCAAAATTTGATGAAATTAAAACATATCAAAGATGACGAAAATGTGTAAAACAAAGGACCGAACATGATCAACGACCCCGCTTCTTTTTTCACTTTCATCCTTTCCATACTCATATAATCAATGACAAGTAGAGACTCATGATGCCATTCCCTATAAGTTTTTTAATATGAGCTCTATCGTCGTCAAATGTTTGTGGTACCACTTAACATTGATGAAGTTTTTCCCTTTACAGCAAATTATTTTACTTTCCAAAAACATGTTATTAATTTTATGAAAAAAATAAGCACCAACAAAATCAGTTAAATGTATATTGAAATTAGTGAGAGAGATTAATAAGTTCCATACCGAGGAATAAGTCACAGGAACAGTAACATTTTTCACTAAGATCCTGGTCTTGATTGTGTGTGTCCTTGCTTTCACTCTGATCCTGTTCTTGAATATGTTTGTCATTGCTTTCCTTCTCATCATCAGAATGAGATATTTCAGTTATCGTTGAGGTTGCTCTACGTTATGATTCCAACTCTAACCGCAGCTCTGACCCTAACTCCAACCCCAACTCAGAAGCCAACTCCAATCCCAACTTCCACTTGGACCCAAAATCCAAGTCCAATTCCCGCAAAAGATAGGGTAAGTCCAAGTAAAAAAATTCGGCGTGCCCCACACTCTTCGATACGATTGCCCATCGATTCCTCCAAACCATTTGTAAAATAGGACTCGACAGTAGCATAGAACTCGATAGTAACCTTCAGTTCATAGCCTCTACGAGTGCTATCAAAATGAATTCCGTCATACGATATATAAACATGATCACAGTTCAACACCTCGAGAACTTCAGGACACACTTTCGGATCAGCGGACTCCAGCTCTGTACCATCCGCCTCGTAGTACCGAACGAAGATATTAGTAACATGATTCTTAATCCTATCACGCAGAGAAAGAACCGCACACAGAACCAACCCCAGCACGTTGGAATGGGGAGGAAGATTAATAGTCAATGAGGATCCACTGGTTCGGTATGTGAACTGCTTTGGAACGTTGCTTCCTGGGAAACAAAAATCTGCTAAAGTAATGCCGCCGTGGTTGCTGTCTGCATCTTTCCTCACAAGCACATTTCGAAATATTGCATTCATTGCTGATAAGTGGGCACCTTTAGTGATATGGTGTAGTGAAGGTCCATTCAGTTTCATGCAATTCTCTAAAAAGATGCATTTCGGCCTTCTTGTCATCCCAGTTGCAAAATTGTTTAAAGTCGATACTGTTTCCAAGGACGTGCAGTTATCTGCATAACACTTGATATGTGTTGGAAGCTCTGGCAGACACCTAAGTTTCATGCAATTCGCTACGGACAAAAATTCCAGATTGGTCATACGCTTGATGCTTGCAGGCAATTTCTTTGCATCGCTTCTATCTAGGCTTAGCTCACTTAATTTGGATAAGACGTTGATGTTGTCAGGGAGTTCAGGCAAGTTACAACAATCCTTCAAATGTAGTAACCATAGAGATCTTAAGCCATCAAATATGGCATGCAGGTTCTGTTTGTCAAGTACTAGTTGTCTGCAGCTAGAAATTCTAAGCTCCGAAAGATGTTTTAGGTATGATAGCTCATTTGGAAGACCTGAAAGTCTCAAACCCTCTAGATTGATCCACCTGAGCTTGCTTGAATGCCCAATTGATGAGTCCAATTTTTCTATTCCTGTATTTTTCAAATCCAGACTCTCCATCATATCAGACGACACTGAAAATTCCTTGAGACTCGTATAGTCGTTGACACTGACCATTTTGAGAGATCTGAAATGCTTCTCACTTTTTACACTTTTGAGTTTCTTGCAGGCATCAAGTGTTAAAGTTTCAAGTGTGTCAAGAGACAAAATAGACGGATGAAGCTCAGCCAAGCTCTCACAATCAGAAAGATCCACCCATTTGAGTTTAGATGCCTTGGACAAATCCGGGAGCTTCTTCAAATGTTTGCATTCACTTAGATTAATTCCCTCTAAATTCTCAACATTCTACATCAATTCATAAGCATACATCACTATGGAAAGTAAATCCTCATTAAACATACATTAGTTCTGATGAAAATATTTTACCTTAACCCCATGCCGAAGTTCTATGATGTGGCTGTGTGGCATGTGAATCTCTACAAGCATCTTGATACAAAAAGTTCCCGGAAGAGACTTCAAATGGTATCCATTTCACTCAAGGTACCTCAACTTAGCAGAAAATTCATTAAGAACATTAGGATAGACCATATTACCTGATGTCTTCCCAAAGGGCGTATACAATTTTAGAAATCTTAGATCAGTCATCATGCTAAATGCGCTAGCGTTCAACCTTAGATGATTTGAGACAAATCTAATTTTATGCCTTCAACTACATAACTCCCTTGATAAACTAAGATAGTAAGCAAACAATATGTATCAAATTGAATAGAAATATTTCTATCTAAAAGCAAGCCATGCCTATAAATATAAGTACATAAAGTGAGGGTACTATTTTCCTACCTTCTTTTTATATTTGAGTTCATCAGAAACTTCTTCAACATCCCTCAATCGGCTACGTTTTCCGGGATCTTCAGTGCCTTGACGAACTATATTCAAACCTACATCTCGTAGTAAGTCATGCATTTGTATTCTCTTGCCACTGGAAATAGATATTAGAGCTTTATCGTCAAGGACCACTAATCCACTAGTAGCAAAGAAACCACAGGCATTTAATATTCTTTCCACAAAATCTTTATTCTCGCCTTTGAAAAAGAATGCAATGTCTAGAAATATTTTCTGCTCTAAAAAGTGTAGTCCATCATAACTTACTCATAAGATATTTTGAATTCCATCATAGGGATAGTTTTTGACTTTATTCAATTCACAATCCCAAAATTCAGCACTTCTATCATAAAGAATTGAATCCAAAACTTTTAAAGTTAATGGAACACCCCTGCATAATCAATTGCCCTTTTTGAGAGATCCTCATATCCTTTCTTGGGATGCTTGTTTTTGAAGGCACATAAGCAAAAAAGCTCTAGAGATTTCTCAAAGCTCCATGTTTTGACCTCATATATGTCATCTTCATAAGCTTTTCCCCTAAGCAAATGCCTATCTCTTGTTGTTATAATTAGTTTGCTACTTGGACCTGCGTAGCTACACTCTTCACACAATACATCTATTTGTTCTGCTTTATCCACATTGTCAAGTACAACCAAAACTTTCTTACTACTGAGCTTGCTTCTAATGAATGTGGATCCTATAGAATTCAAATGTTCATCCTTTAGTAGCCGAGAAAGCATCTTCTCACGTAAAGATGTAAGTTTCCTTTGTCTCATGTTTTGTGATACTTCTCTTACATTTTCCAAAAAGCAAAAACTATCATATTGGGGAAAGTGTTGAGAAAATAGAGCTTTAGCAAAGGTTGTCTTATCTACACCGGCTATGCCCCATATTCCAATTACTTGAACATTTCCAAGTAACTGGTTGCTTTTGTTTTTTGATAGCAACAATTCCACATCTTTATGCATTTTTTCCAATCCAACAATGTCTTTAGATTTTAGTTCATTAGGGAACCTCAACTCCAACTTTTCCATTACATCTGCAACAATTTTCTCAATGACTTGAGCTTCATGTCTAGCAAAGGAACAAACAAAAATGAGACAAAAGAAAAGATTAAATTCATTGTCAGTGAAAAGTTTAAATGAATAAATTCATAAATGCACATTAATCTGATCAAAATAGAATTCAATCTATATTAATAGAAAGAAATTTCTCCAATTTGATCCTCAACAATAACTAAGTTTGTTCCTATAAGGTGTGGATAGTTACATGAATTAAACCCTATCATTATATCTTACTGTAAACCATGGTTATAGATAAAAATTTAAAGATGTATTTTTGCACTTAATTTGTAATAACAACATTTTTTTTAAAATAACATGTCAGACAAGTATTTTTTTTTTTAAAAAAGAACATTTCTTAACTTTTTTAGAACATTTGAATAAGATTCTTAGAAAAAATAAAAATAAAAAATAATCAACTTCCTGTTTTTAGGTAAGATTTTGTGTAAAATAAAATCAACTCGAGGACATTCAACTTTCATTATTGTCTTAAAATCACCTTTTCCAAAAAAATTATCCAAATGCACTCTAAATCTAAGACATTTTTAATAGTTTTGACTATAGTTATTCTTGATTTCTCATTATTTCCCTTTCATGACCAAAATTTAAGGCAATGTTGTACCCTTTTTCTTTAATAAATGTTACCCTAGCTTCCTTTAATCCATTCTTTTTTAATCTTACCTTATCTATCTATTCATCCGATGTAACATTGGTATGTCTACAAAGTTGATCTTATTCTACTAACATGCAGTCTCATATAATAATATTGCACATGTCCTTCGCAATAAATTTCTATCCAAGCTTGAGTGATGCTTTTATATTATAAATAACACTTGAAACACTCATTCCTTTTATTCACTTGACTTGAATCATGTAGTTTACATTCCCCTCTATTTTCCTATTATTTTGCATGATGGACCCAAAATACTAAAGAGTCTATTTGGATAAGCTTTTAAAAAAAATAAATTTTTTCTTTAAACTTTTTTAAGTAAAGCTTTAATTTTTAGAAAAAAAAATTATTTTGTATTTGGATAGACTATCTGAAAAATATTTTTAATTATTAAAAATATTTATCAGTTTATTTGGATATAAAAGAACAAAAGTGCTTTTTTTATAGGCCAATTATAAAAAAAACATTCAAAAAGAGGAAATAGAATCAGGATTTGATAAGGGATAAAAAAAAAGAATATGCATTATAATTTTAAATTAAGATAAAGAATATTTTTAAAAGATAATTTTATTAAAAATTACTTCTACTTCTACTTTTTTTTAGAAGTTAGGTATTTATAACTTTTAAAAAAAGTGATAAATTAACTTTTTTTTTTAATTGAAGCAATTTTTTTAAAAAAATAAGTGCTTTTTTCTTGAAAAAAAGTCAATCTAAATGGACTCTAAATCAAATGAATAGTAATATAGTATCATTCCAATTTTCACTTCTAAGTTAGAATTAACACAACTCTTAAAGCAATATAATTCTAAAACTTGTCTTCAAAATTCAAACTTCTCATTTATTCTTTTTAGAATCTTTTTAAAAATCACAATAATTAATTTTGTCGGGATTTGTATACTTCAATTTTGTTACAATTCTGCTTCTATTCATGTGCCAAATATAATGGTGAAATGGATTGAAATATTGATATAACTAACACTCAATGAACACTCCCTATATCACTATATATTTCCATATACTTTTATGATATTTCACACATATTTATTTAATTTAATAATTAAAATTACTTCTAAAATAACTAAACCCTAGAATCTTTTCTTCTTTTTAAATTTCTGGTTGAGATTCTAGAAAGAGAGCTATTGCGTTGTTCCCCCTTCTTCTTCTTCCTTAGCTCTAACTCCATCTCCACCTGACCACCTTACCATAGCAGCAGCAGAGCCAGATCGCCACCACAGTCAATAACCAAATTGTGTCGAGCTTGTTGTTGCTGCACACCAGATCGCGCCGCGAGGATCACCAACCACCATCGCGCAGTGTCGTGTGGATCACCGCACCACCATCGGGCAATGTCGCATTGAGCACCGCCCACCACTATGCAGCGCCGAACCTCCTCCACTCTCACAGTGTCTCAGACTTTGTTCCTTCTCCATTCTCACAACACCGCAGCCTCTGCATTTGGGTGTGGAAGCTTAATTTTTTCAATTTTTTTTTCTTGAAATGGGGATCCCCATTGGGACCTGTGGGGAGGCAGGAACAAGATAGGAAAAAAACCCCTCCATGGCAAGGATCTGGGGCGGGGGCAACGAGGGTTTAGGGTCACAGGGACGAGAAGCAAGGGAGGCACTCCCTGCCCCCACCCTACGCGAGTAACATCCCTAATTTGAATAGATATTTTGAGGCATCCCTTAAATATTAGCTAGGAGAAAAGTTGAGATCTATTCTCAACCAATATGTGAGGGACTTCTCAAGGTGTCTATTGAAAAATATCTTAAAAAGTGGTATAAATAATTTTTTTTTTTGAAAAACATTATCTGCCCAAGCATATTCGACATATTGAAAATTTTGAGACACATAACTAGCTATAATTTTTCTTAATTTCCTTCACTCACCGTAATTGTTTATAAAAAAATTTCCTCTTTCTAGAAGTTATTTGTATGACCCTATTCAAAAAACATATGTATAATATTTAAAAACATGAATGAATTTCATTTTTTTCTATAAAAATAAGTTTATTCTTGATTTATCATCATTTATGAAGGTAAGCAACGCATTAACTTTTCTTTTCCTTTTTTTTCTTTTTGATTACAAAGAAGGTTTAAGACCTTATCTAAGCAGGGGGATGAAGTAGACAAAAATTAGTGCAACAAAACGGCTTGGGAAGGATTCGTTTCCAGAATCAAAATCATTACGATATGTGATTCTTAACTTTTCTATTTTTTTTCTTTTATTAAAAAGAGGGGCTGTCAACATAAAAAAAAAAAAATATGAGAGTCGACTAGATCCAGAATTAAGGTTTTCTAATTTATTTTTGGGAGAACCTTCAATTTGGCCTCAAAAGATCAAAATGTTGATAATTTAGCCCCCAAAATATATTATTTTCTCCCGTAATATCTCAATTATGAATACACTGATAAATTAATCCCTAAAAGATTAATTTGTTAACAAATTAGTCCTTAAAACATCTTTTGTTAATACTGATAAAGTTTATTAGCAATAATAGAATTTATCACCGAGGTACTACGGACTAACAAAACATCCTTTAGAGATTAAATTGTCAGCATTTTGATCTTTTGATGATTAAATTGGCTATTCTCCCTTTTTAAAAAAAAAAAAATTCAAAGTGGACCATTATCGGCAAGAGAGAGAGAGAAAGAGAGAGAAAAGAATGAACTAGATCAAGAATTTTGGGTTATGTCAGAATAACCAAGTTCACACTTTATCAACATTTGGTCCATAGGTTAATGGATGCACTAAGGTTACACGTTAGGACAATGAGTCAAGTCTAAAATGGATCTAATGCATAAATAAGTGTAACAATAAAGGCGTACTTAAGATGGATGCTCTGTTACAGGGCAAACTAATAGAAAGAAAATAAGAAAAAAAAATCAATTTTCTTATTTAAGAGTATATATATATATATATATATATATATATATATATATATATATATATATATATATATATATATGAACAAGAAGTAAAGGAAACTATCGTCGTTTTTTTCCCTTAAAGTATCTTTTTTTTTTCTAATTTTATCAAAATGAGGTAGCATAGAGGATAGTGGAAGAAATTAACTTTTATAATATCTAAACAATATAAATATTCTACTTCGTTACTGTACAATATAATTTTTAAACATGATTAATAAAATTATGTTCTGTTGTTTTATTAATCTTTTTAACAAGGTAGAAGGTAATTTTATTCTATTCATTCTCTCTCTTAATTTTGTTTTCTTCCGTTAATTAAAAACTTCCAACATGAATAATAGTTAGCAGAAAGTTTGAACATATACACTCAGAAACTAAATAGGAACCACATATTAAAATTGATAAAGAAAGAGAGAAAGAAAGTGGACTTGAAAAGTTTCTAAGTCCGATATTGTTATGCAATTGTCAGCTAATTTCTTTGTATATGATTTTTTGAGTAGTTTATTGGGAATATATGAGATTTGTGCCAAAATTGGAGGAATGTGGTGTTTTTGAAGGATCCACTAGAATTCACAACAGATTTCATCAGGAATTCGCTAAAACATCTATCGAATCCCATAAAAAAATAGTAAATAAGTGAACTTGTTGGCAAATACAACGGTACCATTTTTTATGATTTTTTGTGTGTATTAGGTGGCATTCGAAATTCGCAACAACTAGAGACAACTTCCTCGTCTATTATTACAGGAACTCGAAACTCATATCAAGTTCAGTCTCGATTTCTTATCTTTTGTCATAGGAACTCGGACATCAGGAGAGCCTCAGCTTCCTCATCTATTGTCGCAGGAACTCACATCAAGTCCAACATTGCTTCATCATCTTTGACATAGGAACTCGAAACTTACATCAATGACAAGGAAGCTATGGCTCTACTTGATGCGAGTTTCGAGTTCTTGTGACAAAAAATGAGGAAGCTAAGGCTCTAACATCCGAATTCACATGAAAAGATAAGAAAGTTGAGGCTCTATTTGATGCAAGTTCTAAGTTCTGGGCTCTGGTGATAATGGGGGTGTGTGTGTGTGCGCGCATGTGCATGCGTGAGAGAGAGAAGGGAGAGGCGAGATAGAAGCAAAGAAGAGAAGAGAAAGGAGAGGAGAGGAGAGGAGAGGAGAGAAAAAAGAGAACAAAAAAAGAGAGAGGAGAGAGAAAAATCAAAAAAATGATAGAGAGAAGAAATATCATATTTTTTAAATTTTGTCAAAAACATAATTTTTTTTATATTTTTACACAAAAAATTCATATAAAAAATGATTTCCTGAAATGGTCATCACTCAAATATTAATTATTCATATCCTGTGGTAAAATTGTAACAAATTAAGTGCAAATAAATGAATTTTATTTTTAATAAAAAAATAAATGAACTTAATTTTCATGCATAAAGAGAGTAAAATTAGCCAATGAAAAGTTGTCACATAAGTTGTTTTGCACAATTTTTAAAAATTTGAAATATAATTAATTTTAAAGTAGGTGACATGATAATCGATGATAAACTAGTTATTAAAAAATATTTTATTAGTTTATAATATCTCAATAATCGACCTCTAATAAATTAATCCCTAAATCATCTTTTATTAACCTATCGAACCCATTAACAATAACAAATTTCATGATTGAGGTACTTGAGCTAGTAAAATATTTTTTGAATTAATTGATCAATGAATGAATCTATTAAGGTTTGAAACGGCGGAACTCCCAATATCGTATATACGCTCTAGAAATTCATGTAAAAAGAAGAGAAAATACTCACCTGTTCCGAGTATCCCATCCAGATGTACTGGCCGCTTCAGTGAGAGCAGCCTTCCATTCAGGCACTTTCCCTTCCTTGTCTTTGTCAACTAGAAGTCGTTGTTCATATTTTGCAAGTGCTTCACCGTGTGGCCCCGTCTGCTTCCGTAAGTGCGACGGATCAACTTCGTAGAACACAGGTATGACTACCTGTCCATCCCTTTTTCTATATTCGATTATTTTCACCAGTTCTTCCAAGCACCATGATGAGTTTGTGTAGTTCTCTGAGAACACCACGACCGCTACATGAGAGTCCTCAATTGCTTGGGACAGTGATGGCCAAATCTCTTCTCCTCTTCGAAGGTAATCATCCATGTATGCTTTGATGCCTTCTCGCTCGAGTGCAGCACGGAGGTGGTCAGTGAATCTGGTGCGGCTGTCCTCGCCTCTGAAGCTAATAAAAACATCGTTCTTCTTGGGAGGAGGAGACATCTCCATTAGCTATTGCGAGCGCAAAACAGAAAGAACGAACGCGCTCTCTTCTTTTTTAATTGGATTGTAATTTAGGTAGATGAACAATAGAGCAGAGTCTGCTGCGTGAGAGGCAATGCAATTCAGCTTACTTCAATTACAAAGTTGAGGTAAGTAATAATAATAAGAAAGGAAAAATGGGCAAGAGACACGGTTTCGTGAGCAAGAAGAGCAAGAAGACGAGTTTTGTACAGCTCTTGTGATTTTAGATTGCAAGGCTAGGATCTAGGAACCTCCCCAATTAATTAATTAATTGCAAGAGTGGTATCTTGTCACTTGTCACGATATTGACTTCCTGCTGGCCAAAGAAGTAGCAGTGGGGCTGTCTACAATGGACCCTACTATATATGGTGCTTCACGCACCTTGTTGATTAACAACTAGGATCTGATGATCTATGCATAGTCTAATTATCACAGATGCACTCCGGTGGAGTCCACTCTCACTCTCGCTTCGGGCCTCCACCCAAAAGCCCTGTTGTATCTTGCTAGAAATTTAGATAATATTAATTACTTCTAAACAAAAACAATAATAAATTAAATTGACCTGTAATAGAAAAAAAGGACTTTAATATGAAGAGTGAAAAATAAAAGAAAAACTAAAATCCCTACTTCAATGGTCTTTCTGGTCGTGGTAAAGCATGAAATGGATAGGTGGTTTCATGAAATATGACATCCCTCGAAATAAAAAGATTTCTTGTTTGCAAGTTGTATAATCGGTAAGCCTTATACCCATGAGAGTAACCAACAAACATGGAGGGAATGGCCCTTGGTGCAAATTTAGTCCTCTTAGAAGGTAAAGATGAGGCAAAACATAAACATCCAAAACTCCGCCTACAAGAGTAATCAGGAACTTTGTTGAATAACAACTCATAAGGAGCCACCCCATTAGATGAGTTTGGAGTGGGGTTCTGTTAATGATAAAGGTGGCAGTGGAGATACAATCTCCCCAGAACTCAATGGGAACTCTGGACTGAAAGTACAGTGCACGAACCACATTGAGCAAGTGTTGATGCTTTCTTTCCAAGACCGAATTTTACTCAGGCCTTTCAACACAAGAAAACTGATGCAAAGTTCCTTGTGTGGCCAAAAAATCAGACAAGGAAAGCTCTTTGGCATTATCTGATCTAAAGGTTTCGATAATAGAATTAAACTGAGTCTTGACCATGGGAAAAAAAAATCCATAATCACTTTTGGAGCCTGGGATTTATGCTTAAGCAAATATGTCCAGGTGAATCTAGTATGGTCATCAACAAGAGTAAGGAAAGATCTTTGACCAGCACATGTAGGTGTATGATGACGACCCCATATATCACAGTGTAATAAATCAAAGGGTTTAGCAGAAAAATTGTTATTGCAAACGAAAGATAATCTTCTCTATTTAGCTAATGGACAAACATGACATACATGACTAGCATCAGATTTAATACGCAAAGAAGTATTTTATTACTCAAAAGTTGCAATCTCTTATGTGACAAGTGACCTAGTCGTGTACATCAGTAGAAACTGAATAAGCAGTATTTAAACCAGAAACAGCATAAAAAAACCAGATTCAGCACGTACAGCTTTATTACAAAAACTAGTAAAGGTAGCTGTGTTAAAAGAATTATTCACTACAACAAGCTTGATGGTGGAGGGATTACAAGCTCCTTTGCATTATCTGATCACAAGATAAAATTGATAACGATAGGTCACAAGAGGGATCACAAGACAGATAACTATAATATAAGCAGCATGAAAAATGAGCACCATAGAGTGAGCGAAACTGAGGTGCGAGCATAACTGCATAAGTTGCTAGCATGATGACTGGTCATTCACTCTCACCAACTCCAAATAATAATGTGATTGTACCTGGAAGATACACCAAAGAAGTATGATTCCTACAACATTTTAAATAAGGCATAGCTCAAATTTTGTTAGCAACTAGAAAGCAAAAAAGTAATATGGATATTGGGAACCAAAATAGCAGGAAAGCCAACAGATTTTGTTCAACTTGATACTAGGATATTCTGGAGCCTATGAATATCTAACTTCTGCAGCGTAACAATGCAACTCTGCTAAAATTAAATGCCTATTTAGAGTATAAATGAAGTTTATGGAGGATCATTATTCACCGTGGACTTGCTCACATATTAGTAACTAGTAAGGCTTTAAGTAAATGAATATTATAGCACCACGGGACAATTGGACTACTAAAGCATCTCATGTTGTTGGAAAAATTCAAGTATGCACATTCCACAACTGATTTATCATGTCATCACTTAACAAATGTTTTCAATTTGATATGTACGTTATATTCCAACATGAAAAATCAATAATGTCCTAATATAATATTCATCCGCTTTCAGTCTTCCATCAATTTCCATAGCCATATTGAAAATCTGGAGTTTTATTTCTACTCCATGTAAATCCAGAAACCTGAATGAACGTAATGAGAATTACCTTGTGAATAGCTGCAATGTAGTTCTCAATTTGATGTGAGATTCCATGAGAAGTTCCACAATCACATTGTCTCCCGTTGGATCATCCGTTTAAGGTAATCAGGGAAGGCTACCCAAAATTTGATGAAATTAAAGCATGTAAAAGATGATGAAAATGAGTAGAACAAAAGACAGAACACAATCAACGACCACGCTTCTTTTTTCACTCTCCTTTCAATACTCATAAAATCAATGACAAGCAGAGACTGATGATGCCATTACCTATATGTTTTTTTATATGAGCTTTATCGTCGTCAAATGGTTGTGTTAGCATTGTCGAAGTTTTTCCCTTTACAGCAAATTATTTTACTTTCCAAAAAACATGTTATTAATTTCTTAAAAAAAAAAAAAGCACCAACAAAAGCAGTTTAGTGCATATTGAAATTTGGGAGAGAGATTAATAAGTTCCATACCGACGAATAAGTCACAGAAACAATAACATCTTTCACTAAGATCCTGGTCTTGATTGTGTATATCCTTGCTTTCACTCTGATCCTGTTTTTGATTATGTTTGTCATTGCTTTCCTTCTCATCATCAGAATCAGATATTTCAGTTATCATTAAGGTTGATCTATGTTCTGATTCCAGCTCCAACCGCAGCTCTAACCCCATCTCTAACCCCAACTCTGAAGCCAACTCCAATCCCAACTTCCACTTGGAATCAAAATCCAAGTCCAATTCCCGCAAAAGAAAGGGAAAGTCCGAGTCAAATATTAGGCGCGCCCCGCACTCTTTGGTACAATTGTCCAACACACAGTCCCCCACATCGTCCTCAACAAAGAACTCGACAGTAACCTTCAGTTCATAGCCTCTATGAGTGCTATCAAAATGAATTCCATCATACCATATGTAAACATTATCAGATTTCAACCCCATGACACGTTCACGAAACTCTCTCGGAACAGCAGACCCCAGCTCTGTACCATCCGCCTCGTAGTACCGAACTAAGACATTAGTAACATGATACTTAATGTAATCACACGGAGAAAGAACCGCACACAGAACCAACCCTAGCACGTTGGAATGGGGAGGAAGGTTAATAGTCATCGGGGACTCAGTGGTTCGGTATGTGAATTGGTCTGGAATGCTGCTTCCTGGTGAACAAAACGTCAAATTCTTGTCGTCGTGCCTCTTGTGGTCGTCTCTTTTTAGCACGGTTTGAAATATTGCATTCATTGCTGATAAGTGGGCAGCTTCAGAGATATGGTGTCGTGAAGGTCCGTTCAGTTTCACGCAATTCTCAAAGTAGATGCTTTTCCTCTCTCCTTTCATAATAGTTGCAAAATTGTTTAAAGTGGATACTGTTACCAAGGACGTGCAGTTAACTGCACAACACCGTATGATATTTGTAGGAAGCTGTGGCAGACACTTAAGTTTCATGCAATTCGCTATGGACAAAAATTCCAGATTGGTCATATGCTTGATGCTTGCAGGCAATGTCTTTACATTGCTTCTATCTAGGCTTAGATGACTTAATTTGGATAAGACGTTGATGTTGTCAGGGAGTTCAACCAAGTTACAACAATCCTCCAAATGTAGTGACTGTAGAGATCTTAAGCCATCAAATATGGCATGTAGGTTCTGTTTGTCAAGTACTAGTTGTCTGCAATTAGAGATATTGAGCTCTGCAAGACCTTTTAGGTATGATAGCTCATTTGGAAGATTTGAAAGTCTCAAACCCTCAAGATTGATCCGCCAAAGTTTACTTGAACGCCCAATTGATGAGTCCAATTTTTCTATTCCTGCATTTTTTAAATCCAAACTTTCCATCACCTGGGATGACATTGCAAATTCCTTGAGACTTGTACAGTCGTTGACACTGACCTTCCTGAGAGATCTGAAATGCTTCTCACTTTTTAAACTTTTGAGTTTCTTGCAGCCATCAAGTGTCAAAGTTTCAAGTGTGTCAAGAGACAAAACAGATGCATGAAGCTCAGCCAAGCTCTCACAACCAGAAAGATTCACCCATTTGAGTTTAGATGCCTTGGACAAATCTGGGAGCTTTTTCAAATATTTGCATTCACTTAGATCAATTCCCTCTAAATTCTCAACGTTCTACAACAATTCAAAATCATACATCACTATGGAACATAAATCCTCATTAATCCAAAAATGTTAAACATACATTAGTTCTAATGCAAATCTCTTACCTTAACCCCATGCCAAAGTTCGATGATGTGGCTGTGTGGCATGCGAATCTCTACAAGCATCTTGGTACAAAATGTTTCTGGAAGAGACTTCAAATGATATCCATTCCACTCAAGGTATCTCAACTTAGCAAAAAATTCATTAAGAACATCAGGATAGACCATTTTACCCGATGTCTTCCCAAAGGGGATATACAATTTCAGAAATCTTAGATCAGTCATCATGTTGAATGCATTAGCATTCAACCTTAGATCGTCGATCTGAGACAAATCTAATTTTATGCCTTCAACTGCAAAACTCCCCTGACAAAACAAGAGAGTACGTAAACAATATTTTCTATCTAAAAGCAAGCCATGCCTATACATATAAGTACATAAAGTGAGGGTACCGTTTTCTTACCTTCTTTCTATATTCGAGTACATCAGAAACTTCTTCAACATCCCTCAATCGGCTACGTTTTCCAGGATCTTCAGTGCCTTCACGAACCATATTCAAACCCACATCTTGTAGTAAGTCGTGCATTTGTATTCTGTTGCCACTTGAAATAGATATTAGAGCTTTATCTTCAAGGACCACTAATCCACTAGTAGCGGAGAAACCACAAGCATTCAGTATCCTTTCAGCAAAATCTTTACTCTCATCTTTGAAAAAGAATGCAATGTCTAGAAATATTTTCTGCTCCAAAAAATGTAGTCCATCATAACTTACTCGTAAGACATTTTGAATTCCATCGTAGGGATAATTTTTTACTTTATTCAATTCACAATCCCAAAATTCAGCACTTCTATCATAAAGAATTGAACCCAAAACTTTTAAAGCTAATGGAACACCCCCTGCATAATCGACTGCCCTTTTTGAGAGATCCTCATATCCTTTCCTGGGATGCTTGTTTTTGAAGGCACGTAAGCAAAAAAGCTCTAGAGATTTCTCAAAGCTCCATGTCTTCACCTCATATATGTCATCCTCATAAGCTTTTCCCCTAAGCAAATGCCTATCTCTTGTTGTTATAATTAGTTTGCTACCTGGACTTGCATAGCTACACTCTTCACACAATACATCTATTTGTTCTGCTTTATCCACATCGTCAAGTACAACCAAAACTTTCTTACTATTGAGCCTGCTTCTAATGAATGTGGATCTTATAGAATTCAAATGTTCATCCTTCAGTAGTTGAGAAAGCATCTTCTCACGTAGAGATGTAAGTTTGCTTTGTCCTATATTTTGTGACACTTCTCTCACATTTTCCAAGAAGCAAAAACTGTCATATTGGGGAAAGTGTTGAGAAAATAGAGCTTTAGCAACGGTTGTCTTACCTATGCCGCCCATACCCCATATTCCAATTACTTGAACATTTCCAAGTAACTGGTTACTTTTGTTTTTTGATAGCAATAATTCCACATCTTTATGGATTTTTTCCAATCCAACAACATCTTTAGATTTTAGTTCATTAGGGAACCTTAACTCCAACTTTTCCATTACATCTCTGACAATTTTCTTAATGACCTGAGCTTCATGTCTAGCAAAGGAACAAACAAAAACGATACAAAAGAAAAGGTTAAACTTGTTGCGTGAAAAGATTAAATGAATAAATTCGTAAATACACATTAATTTGATCAAGATACTTAGAATTCAACCTATATTATTAATAGCAAGAAATTTCTCCAATTTGATCCTCAACAATAACTAAGTTTTTTCCTGTAAGGTGTGGATAGTTACATGAATTAAACAGTCATTATATCTTATTTTAAACCATGTCTATAGATAAAAATTTAAAGATGTATTTTTTGCGCTTAATTTGTAATAATAGCATTCTTTTAAAAAATAATATACCAAACAAGCATTTTTTTTTGCAAAAAAAGAACACTTCTTAACTTCTTTTTTTGAGCATTTGAATAAGATTCTTGAAAGATAAAAAATAAAAAATAATCAACTTTCTGTTTTTAGGTAAGATTTAAGTAAAATAAAATCAACTCCAAGACAATCAACTTTCAGTATTGTCTTAAAATCACCTTTTCCACAAAAAATATCCCCATGCACTCTAAATCTAAGACATTTTTAATAGTTCCAACTATAGTTATTCTTGATTTCTCGTTATTTCTCTTCCATGATGTTGTACCCTTTTTCTTTAATAAGTGTTACCCTAACTTCCTTTAGTCTATTCTTTTCTAATCTTAGCTTATCTATTGTGTCTATTCGTTCAACGTGACATTGATATGTCTCGCACGTTGATCTTATTCTACCAAAATGCAGTCTCATATAATAATATCACACATGTTATACGCAATAAATTTCTATCGAAGCTTGAGTGATGCTTTTATATTATAAATAACATCTAAAACACTCATTCCTTTTATTCACTCAACTTGAATCATATAATTTACATTCCCCTCTATTTTCCTATTATTTTGCATGATGGACCCACAATACTTAAATCACACGAATGGTAATATAGCATCATTCCAACTTTCACTTCTAGGTTAGAATTAACACAACTCTTAAAGCAATATAATTCTTAAACTTGTCTTCAAAATCCAAACTTCTCATTTATACTTTTTAGAATCCTTTTAAATATCACAATGGCTGATTTTGTCGGGATTTGTATACTTTAATTTTGTTGTAATTGATCTGTTCTATTTATGTGCCAATTATAATGGTGAAATGGATCGAAATATTGATATAACCAACACTCAAATAAAAATGATCACTTAACTTGGGAAAAAAAGAAAAGAAAAAAAAAAAAGAAGACGAAGAATATCGCTTAACTGTAACAACAAGATATAAAAAAGAACTCAATTAATTTTGTTATTATTCACTTTCTCTTTCCAATTTTGCAAAGAATTATGTTATTTATATCACTTTTTAAAATATATTTGAATAAATATTTTAAAATATCCCTTAAATATTAGTTAAAAAAAAAATTAGAATTCATTTTCAACCAATATGTAAAGAACTTCTCAAGATCTTTCTTGAAAAATATGCTAAAAAATGGTACAAATAATATTTCTTTTCTGAAAGACATTAGCTGCCCAAATATACTCAACATATTGAAAATTCTAAGACACATAACTCGCCGTAATTTTTCTTAATTAATTTCCTTCACTCGCCGTAATTGTTTTTAAAAAAATTTCCTCTTTCCAGAAGTTATTTCTATAACCCCATTCAAAAAACATATGTATAATATTTAAAAACACGAATGAATTTCATTTTTCCTATAAAATAAGTTTATTCTTGATTTAACATCAGTTATGAAGGTAAGCAACACATTGAATTTTTTTTTCCTTTTTCTTTTTTATTACAAAGAAGGTTTAAGACCTGATCCAGGTAGAGGGACGACAGAGACAAAAATTAGCGCAACAGAACGGTTTGGGAGGGATTCGTTTCCAGAATCAAAATCATTACGATATATGATTGTTAACTTTTCTATTTTTTTTTTCTTTTATTAAAAAGAGGGGCTGTCAACACAAAAAAATATAAGAGTTGACTAGATCCAGAATTAAGGTTTCCTATTTGTTTAAAAAATTAAAAATGGACCGTTAACGCCAAGAGAGAGAGAGAGAGAGAGAGGAATGAACTAGATCAAGAATTCTGGGTTACGTCAGAATAACCAGGTTCACACTTTATCAACACTTGGTTCATCTGTTAATGGATGACAATGAATCAAGTCTAAAATGGATCTGATGTTTAGATAAGTGTAACAATAAAGGCATACTTAAGACGGATTCTCTGTTACAGGGCAAGTTAATAGAAAGAAAATAAGAAAAAAAAATTAATTTTCTTATTTAAGAGTTTAAATATAGAATTTAATTTAAATGCACTAATACTTAGTCAATAAAAATAGTAAAAAATATCAACTCATATAAATAATCACCCATTATAATAAGGGATCCATCATAATTTCTCACTTTTCTATATTTTTATTAGTTGACAATGTAAAACTATTTTACACTATCAATACATACTAATTAAACTCTTAAATATATATAGAGAAATGAACAAAAAGTAAGGGAAATTATTGTCATTTTTTCCCTTAAGTTTTTTTTTTTTTAAATTTTCTCAAAATTAGGTAGAATGGAGGATAGTAGATGGAATCAACTTTTATAATATCTCAACAATATAAATATTCCACTTCGTTACTTTATAATATAATTTTTAAATAAGATTAATAAAACTATGTTTTGTTATTTTATTAATCTTTTTAACAAGGAAGAATGTAATTTTATTCTATTCATTCTCTTTTCCTTTTAGTCCATTTCTATTAATTTTGTTTTCTTCCATTAATTAGAAACATCCAAACATGAATGATAGTTAGCAGAAAGTCTGAACACATATACTCAAAAACTAAATAGGAACCATAGATTAAAAATAATAAAGAAACAGAGAAAGAAAGTGAACTTGAAAAGTTTCTAAGTCACATATTGTTATGCAACCGTCATCACTCAAATATTGATTATTCATAACATGAGGTAAAATTGTAACAAATTAAGCACAAATAAATGAATTTAAATAAATGAATTTAATTTTTATGCATAGAGAGAGTAATGAAAAGTTGTGATATCAGTTGCTTTGCACAATTTTTTAAAAATTTGAAATATAACTAATTTTAAGAGCAACCCCCCCCCCAAAAAAAGGTCCTTATAGATTTTTTATCAGATAAATTAATTTTTAATAAAAATTAACTGATAAATTGATCTCTAACTACTTAAATTGGACAACTTAGTCCTTCCGTCGAGTTTCTCCCTAAACCACGATGACGTGACCCGTTAAATAACTGACCTAGCACCATTATCCCAACTCTCTCATCCTGCTCACCACTCCCCTTTCTTAAATTATGTCATTTTTGACACCCAAAATTGAAATTAGAAAAAAAAAAAAAAAACCAAAACAACACCCCCAAAACCCAAAACTTGGATCTCGGACCCTCAAATCTAGATCCTAGACCCAGTCTTTGCGACTCCCCCACCTGCTTCCTCAACTATCCAACCCTTCGTTCCCCACCCAGGATCCAACGTCGAGCACTCCTCACAACCCGCCCTTACCTGAACCCCAAATAAAAATAGTAATGTAGAGATATATTAATGAGAGTTCAACCCCAACACTCTTATTCACCAAACTGTAGCTCTCCATCCAAAATTCTAACCCATGTTTTTTATCCCCCAAATTGCTTTGCGTCAAAACGTCATAATTTAAGAAAAGGGGGAGGGGAGTAGGATGAGAGGGTGGGGATAATAGTGCCAGGTCAGCTAGTTGGGCTACATTATCATGGTTAATGGAAAAATTTAACAGAGAGACTAAATTATTTGACATTTTAAATAGTTAAGAACCAATTTATTAGCTAATTTTTATTAGAGACAAATTTGTTCGATATGAAAATCGATATGGACTATTTTGAAAATTTTCTCTAATTTTAAAATAGGTGACATGATAACGGTTGATAAATTAGTCCAAAAAAAAATATTTTATTAACCCATGATATCTCAATAATTGAACTCTAACAAATTAATTTCTAAAAATTTAATATACCAACAAATCAGTCTCTGAATGATTAATGTTTCAATGAACTAGTCCTTAAATCATCTTTTATTACCCTATCGAAGCCCATTAGCAACAACAAATTTCATGATTGTGGTACCTTGAACAAATAAAATATTTTTTGGGACTAATTTATCAATGGCAGTACTCCCAATATAGTGTATACAGCTCTGGAAATTCATTAAAAAAAAAAAAAAAGTGAAAATACTCACTTGTTTCGAGTATCCCATCCCGATATATTAGCTGCTTCAGCGAGAGCAGCCTTCCATTCAGAAGCTTTCCCTTCCTTGTCTTTATCATCCAAAAGTCGTTGTTCATGTATTGCAAGTGCTTCTCCGTATGTCCCTGTCTGCTTCCGTATGTGCGACGGATCAACTTCATAGAACACAGGTATGACTACCTGTCCATCCCTTTTTCTACATTCGAGTATTTTCACCAGTTCTTCCAAGCACCATGATGAGTTTGCGTAGTTCTGAGAGAATACCACGACCGCTACATGAGAGTCCTCAATTGCTTGGGACAGCGATGGCCAAATCTCTTCTCCTCTTCGAAGGTAATCATCTATGTATGTTTTGATGCCTTCTCGCTCGAGTGCAGCACGGAGGTGGTCAGTGAATCTGGTGCGGCTGTCCTCGCCTCTGAAGCTAATAAAAACATCATTCTTTTTGGGAGAAGGAGACATCTCCATTGGCTACTACGTGCGCAAAACAGAAAGAACGAACGAACTCTCTTCTTCGTTGATTGGATTGTAATTTAGGCAGATGAACAATAGGGCACAGTCTACTGCGCGAGAGGCAATCCAACCTACAAACTTGAGATAAATAATAAATAATAATAAATAATAATAATAATGAGAAAGGAAAAATGGAAAAGCTACACGGATTCGCGTGCAAGAGGGCAAGCCTTGTACAGCCCTTGATTTTAAATTGCTAGGCTAGGTTCGAGGAACTTTCGTCCGTCCTTAGCTGTCCACAATTAATTAATTACAAGTGAGTGGTGTCTTGTCCCCTGTCGGTAGAGCTGACTACAATGCACACTATTATATATGGTGCTTCATGCACCTTGATGATTATCGATTAAGATATGATGATCTATCCATAGTCCAATTGTCACCGATGCACTCCAGTAGAGTCCATTTTCACTCTGACTCCCTCTGCTGCAACCCCTCCCCCCCCCCCCCCTCTTCTTCCGCTACAGCTCTACCCCCCCGTCCTTTGGCACCACCGCGTAATAAAATGTGAATCTCCGCACAATAAATGTTGTTCCGTTGCACCCAGCAAAATCAAAATGAAATTGAATCAAGCTTGTAAATTCAACTAGACATAGTTAAAGTGATAGACAGAATCAAAGAGAGAGAGAGAGAGAGAGAGTACAATAAGCAACGTCGCCATAAACCGCCGGGACCGACGTGCAGAGAGCCGCGGCGAGTGGCAACAGCCACGACTGATGATCGGCGAGGCGAGCGGCTCCAGCAGCATATGCCAACGCCGCCTCAGCCTTGTACCACATCCGTTCGCCAGCGCACCTCTGAGTTCGGACAATATCTCAGCCTCCATTGACCTCTCTGCTCCACCTGGGTTGTGCCACATTGATGCTCCCTTCTTGAATCTTCTTCTGAATGTTGTCTGTGATTTATTGATGGTTATTTGTTGATATGATTTATGGGTGTATATCTCAGAAATTGGTCTGCTTGTGTTGTTTATCTGATAATTGACTTGTGGTTTGAGTGACTGTGTTGCTGGGATACTGATTGTGGATGGACACTGACAGGAGGCCGGATGGGCGGTGGCCATGGTTGGTGTTGGCCGGGAGAGGCGGGGCAGTGGAGAGGGAGAGGGGGCACGGGTTGCAGCTTGGGGGGCCCTTCTAGGTGGCGACCGGTGAGAGAGTGTGTGAATGGACTTTAATGAGATGTATCGGTGATAATTGGACTATGGATAGACCATCAAATCTTAATTGTTAATCATCACGGAGCGTGAACCATCACATATAATATGGCGCATTGTAGACGGCTCGTATGTGGACTTGCTTTTAGCTGTAGGTCAACAATTGGTGGCTTGCTTTTTCAATGATTAATTAATTAATTAATAGGTAGTGAGGGAGGGAGCACGCATGTAATAATGGCAAGGGAAAATTAGGAAATGCAACAACCAGAGATTACAGTTCCATTTAATTATTTGTACATTTAGAATTAATAATTAATAATACTCGCGATTTCAATATAAGCGACGAATAGTTGGCTCAAATACTATGTATTGGATTTTTTTTATTTTTTTATTTTATAGAACTAAAAGAATGACGAAAGATGCGAGAAAGACCACAGCGGCTGAATTAGGGATTTTAGTTTTACTTTTATTTTTCACTCTTCGTGTTAAAATCTTTTTTTTTTTATAACCGAGTAATTTAATTATTACTATCTCTGCTTGAAAATAATTATCCTATTATAAAATCTAAATAATATTAATTATTTTTTTCAGTTATACTTATATTAAATAAAAAAATAAATAAAAGAAGATAATTAAAAAAATTAAATAAAAATAATTTTATAAAATAAATATAAATTTATCTAATATTGAGACTATTTTAATTATTTCCCTAATTCATGTGTATTTAAGATTACATGGTTATTTTAAAATGGAGATAGTAATTAATATTTTCCAAATATTAATTTTGTTTATCATAAAATATATATGTTTTCTTCACGTATATAAATAAGGCTCATATAATAATTATACCACCAAAATCAATTTTTATCATTGCCATCCAAACAATAATACTTTATTAAAATCACTTTTTATTTAAAGTTTTTTAAATATAAATCACTTTTAATCAAAATTAATTCTAACCAAATTAATTTTATTAAGAATTAATTTTACAATCGTAAAACTCTCTTTTTACTCTATCTGTGAGATATCTACTTTTGGGTTTTAGAGAACATTTCTCAAATTTTATGTACCTCTTCGTTCTTTTGAGGCATCAACATTCGCCAAACTTCTAAATTTATAAAGTGGCATTTCCTTAAAGGTGAGTAATATGTTGGGCATTATTTGTTTTAGACTAATGTTAGTCCCCGCTTAGAAAAGGGCAAAATAAGGCCACCTTTTAATTGCTAAAAAGGTCTCTTGAATTAATATTTACAGTTTATAGTCTGCTCATACTTTTTAATATTTGCGAAGGAAATTTCATTTGATAAATCGTTTTGGTAAATGAAGTTGTCGTCAAAGAGCAGCGGCGAGGTTGTGGGTGTGGATCTCCGAGAACCACATCAGATTCGATTTGCGACAGCGAAATGACCTATATTTTAAGTATGTGGCTCGAGCTTGGATCTATTGCCTAATGTAAGTGTTTATTTTTTTAAGGAGTTAGTTTGATTTTTTAATAAATTTGGCCTAACCTAAAAATCTATTTAATAATAAAATTTTTAAATAGATTAAAAATTCATTTTTAAATAAATTAAAAAACTTCTATAATTATTAAAATTTTAAAATAATAATAATAATATAATATAAATCAACCAATTAGACCCAATAACTATTTTCATAACCTGTAATCCGGACAGTACGTAATCTCAATAACATCTTAATTCTTATGTAACAATCTTAAATCTTAAACTACCTTACAAATTGTCAAAAGTTTATTTGCTTTTTTTAAAAAAAAAGATTTTGTTGACATCTCTCTATGACTTCCAACGTTACTCTCTCGCATCACATGCTCAGAGTGTTTTGCAAATTTTACTTTATTCCTGTCATTATGACAAAAGTAATTATAGAAGTATTTTTTAGGGTTTAATATTAATATATTGATAATATAAATTATTATCAAATTATATATTATTATATTAATAAATACATTTAACTCTTATATCTATTAATTCAAAAGTTATATATATAAAAAAATTTGATTGAATGACAATAGAAGTATTTAAATTCAATTCAATGCAATCAAAATCGCCAAATTAATACAAAAAAAAAGATCAAAACATTAAAAGTTTGAATTAGATTAGTTTTTTTAAAAAAAAATACCATTTGAATCAAATCAAATTTTATATTTAATTAATTTGTAAAATTAATCCAATCTAATCTAAATTAAATATATACTATATAATATAATTTTTTATTGTTAAGCTTGTAATTTTACTTATAATAATTTTAATATTATATTTTAGTTATATATCATTTTCACTTACATATCTTTTTATACATATTAAATGAATTACTTTTTATTTTCTATTTTCATTTAATCATTTTATTGACTTAAGTTACTTTCAATTTGTAACATTTTAAAGTTAAAATTTTCTTTTGTCAAAAACCGAATAAATCGATCTAAGCCAAACTGATAAAATTAGATCGGATTGTATTGGATTCAAAATTTAAATTAAACTTATTCAATCCAAATATTTAGAAATTATATTATTTGGATTGGTTTGATTTTTCACTTAAAACCGGTCCAAATCACATTTCAAACACCTTTCAATCTATCAATGCATTAAAATTAAAACCATATTTCAACGGGATGCCAAGAGGCTGGAATTTATGCAGAATTAGTTATATTATTTATTGCAATGTGATCCCCTTAAAATATTTCTTTCATGGGGACTGCAGGTGATGGGTAAAGAAAATATTTTTTTATTCTTGTTAGATTTAATTATGTGTTAGTTAATAGTTGTTGCAATATGAATATATATTGGACGCATACATAGATGTTTATATTATGTATAAAAACAATATTATGTGTATGTGTTCAATTTGCATCAACCATAAAAACATTATCTTAAAAATAAACAAAGAGTAACAAAAAAAAAAGCGAGAATGAGCGATGAAACAGAGGCAGGAAAGGTGCTAGGGTCGGTATCAGGCAGAGGGGCTATGGATGGATGTGGGAAACCTCCAGATAGTGGTGGAGATGCTCCTAAGAAGATTTCATTCCAAGACAAGGTTTTAGGCGGTAATTGTTTGCCAAAACAATCTCTTCCAGAGGATCTCCTGAGTCATAACCTGGAAAAAATTGAATTCCATGAAGGTGCTAAGTTACGACCAAGGATCAATTTCGACAAGTCTATGATTGATGCTATCTCAGCTCCTTGGCAAGATGCTTTGGTGATAAAACTCCTTGGGAGAAACTTGGGTTACTTGGTGATCAAGGAGAGGCTTAGAAATCTTTGAAGGTTACAAGGCAGCTATTAGATATTGTCAACAAGATTTGGGTATCGTATGGTAAAGTTTGATTGTGTGGAGGACAAGGAGAAAGTCATGGTTGGAGGGCCTTGGATGATCCAGGGTTGCTACCTTGTTGTGAAACGATGGACACCGGATTTTAATCCTTGTGATCCCTACTTTAGATGAACTATCATTTGGGTGTGTTTCTCGAGATTAGATATGAGGTACTATCATACTAGTGCACTGCTTATGATTGCATCGTCTATTGGCAAGCCGGTGAAGTTTGATGTCGTCACGAAGGAGGTGGGGCAAGTAAGTTTTGATAGGGTGTGTGTGGAGGTTGACTTGAATCCCTAGTGATCAAGGAGGTTTGGATTAATGACCATTGGCACTCTGTTGAATATAAAAATCGGTATTTGATATGTAGAGCTTGCAATTGCTATAGTCATTTTACCCACGATAAGTGGAGGTGAAAAGCTAAGTGAAGAGGTGACCAAGAATTGTAAGGCGGATGGTTCTCATGGTGGCAACATTGCTAGTCTGGTAACGATGGAGTCTGGTGGGGTTCCTCAATCTGAGGAGAATTTGAATTTAAAATTGAATTACGATTCGCGAGCAAATTCTCAAGGATGGATGTTGGTTAAGAATCGACAAAAATCTCAGGTTAATACTGGGAATAATCAAGTGGGCAGTGGTAGTTAGGATGTGCATGGCAATGTGCATGGTGCATGTATAGAACCACGTGCGATTTTTAAACACATTGACCATTACTCAAATGCAGGTCCTTTGTGGTCAACCCAAATTTGAGTGCAATGAAGAGTGGCTCATCAACTGCAAGAACCAAGGTTGTCTTCTATTCAGTGAAGCCGAACAAGGTAGTGAAAGGTGGGCGGATGGTGGCGGTGTAGCAGCAGGGAAATAGAACAATGGTGAAAGTGACACCTCCTAGGGTATAAAGAAATGTCTTCAGATTGCTAGCCATGAAAACTCACTTGCTGATAGCATAGGGATTAAATCTAAGTTTGCTACAAAGAGCGCTAAACCTATACCAATGTCCTCAAGGGACAAAGAGGGGATTGAGGGCGCTATTTTTGTGACAATGGAGGATGGTGGTTCTCACACCCTAGTTACGATGTAGCTTTTTTTGGTGGTTGGTACCTCATCTAATATTCTTTGTCCATGGATTTATCTGTATAGGCTTGGACCATTGGAGGGGTTGCGAGTGTATAGGGGAAAAGGTATATGAGGGAGATGGTGTTAAAGTTTAAGCTTTCTATTCTACTATTGCTTGAAACAAGAGTCCAATATCAAATGGTTGGCAATCACTATGAAAAGCTAGGCTTTCATCGCATAGTAGTTGAGAAAGCTAGGGGTTTTGTAGGGGGGATTTGGGTTCTTGCAATGGATAACTCCATTAATTGCACAATTCTGAAGTCTTCTACTCAAACCATTACCTTTTTCTTTCGGTAGTGGGAATTTGGATTGGTTGTACATAGTTGTTTATGCTAGTCTCATCCCCAATATCCATCAGTTATTATGGGCCCATCTTAGATCTCTTCGTTATCAAATTTGCAAGCCTTGGGTAGTTTTAGGTGACTTTAATCAAATAACCATGACTTTGGAAGTCAAAGGTGGTGCTTGGGTGAGTAGTAGAGCCAATGCTTTTCATGATTGTCTGGATGATTGCAGCCTCATTGATATGAGTGCAATGAGGGGTTTCTACATGCGGAAGAGATGTGTTCAAGACCAGCACCTTATGCTTAAGCATTTGGATAAAGTGGTTACTGATTTTCCTTGGAGACTTCAATTCCCGAGTGTATGTGTTAAAGTTCTTCCAAGCTTTCATTCTTATCACTGCCTGTTACTTCTATTGTGTGCTGGTTTTCCTAGTCCGAGGGGGATGAGGCCCTTCCATTTTGAAGTTGCTTGGGGTAGACTACCCTAATATTATTAGTCATACTTGGGCTAAGGAGATAGGGAATGTTGTTGATGGTTCATACAAGGTCCGTGATGACTCAGTCATTTTCAATTCACTAATTTTCAACAAGAATATTTTTGATGTTTTTAGGAGGAAAAGACTTCTTAAGCTTGTTTGTCTGATATTCAAAAACAGCTTAAGGTACGTCTAAGGCCTCTTCATAGTATTATGAGACTTGAAAAAATGGTGCAATTTGAGTATGAACAGACTTTGAAACAAGAACTCCTCTAGTTTCAAAAGTCCAAACAAAAGTGGGTGAAGCTTGGAGATAATAATAATTCTTTCTTTCATGCCCAAACTTTGATTTGGAAGAAGAGCAACAAGTTGGAGGGTCTTCATTTAACCGGAGATGTTTAGTGTACTAACCCCCCAAATCTTGGAGAAGGAAGCCTTTTCTTTTTTCAAGAAGCTGTTTATTGTTGACTCTTTGGGTCATCCTCAGGTTCTTTCCTCCTCTTGGGTGCCTTCCTTATCGAGTGAGGCTTCTATGAAGCCTAAAGTTCATGAAGGCATTTAAGTCATCTAGCCTTTTTTCTTTAAGAAGTTTTGGCACATTGTGGGTGATGATGTTTGGCTTTTAATTAGGAACACTTCCCAGACTAAAACTTTTGACATTCGTTTACTTAACACATTGATTATTTTGATTCCTAAAGTGGAGGCACTAATAAATATACCCAATTTAGACCCATCAGCTTGTGAAATGTGACTTACAAAGTCATTACCAAGGTCTTAGCAAATTGTCTGTGACTTTATTTGGATAAGATTGTTGTTCTATTCCAGAGTAGTTTTCTCCCGAGAGGTACTACTAACAATACTATCATTGCTCAGGAAATTCTAAATCACATGCATAAGTCCAAGAAGAAGAAGGGGATTCTTGTGATTAAAATTGATCTTCACAAGCCTATAATAGTGTGGATTGGAACTTCCTGAGGCAAACTTTTGTTGATTTTGGTTTCTCGGCTAGAATAATTGAGCTTATTATGTTCTGTGTTTCTACCTTGTCTCTCTCACTAGTCTGGAATGGCTCTAGGCTGGAGTCTTTTTCCCCTAATCATGGATTGCATCAAGGTGATCCTATATCCCTTTACCTTTTTGTTCTTTGGATGGAATAACTTTCTTTGATGATTTCAGAAAGTGTTGATCAAAGGGATTGGAAGCCAGTGCATTTTGTGAAAAAGGAGTTAGCATTTGTCACTTGCTTTTTGCTAATGATATCTTGGTGTTCACTAAAGCTAAGTTTCCCAACTCTATTTGTTGCTGAGTATTTTACAGAAATTTGAGATAGCTTGTGGGTTGAAGGTTAATATAAAGAAGTCTAAAGCAATGGTTTCTAAAGGCATTTTCTAGATCTTTGAAGGAGTGGCTGGCTGGTGAGTCTTCTATTGTTTTTGCCAGCCACATAGGAAGATACTTGGGTTTCCCACTTATTCATGGTAGAGTCAAGAAGGCTGACTTTCAATTTATTATTGATAAGATGCGAGCCAAATTAAGTGGTTGGAAAGGTAGACTTCTTAATAAAGCTGGCTGGGTTATTTTGGCCAAGGCAGTCCTCACAGCTATGCCAATGTATAATATCCAATCTGTTTGGGTTCCCTAATCGATTGTGATGATATTGACAAGATTGTTCATAATGTTGTATGGAAAGATGGTGGTGACCATGGGTTTCACTTAGTTAATTGGAACTTGATTGCCAAGTCAAAACGTGAAGGCGGTCTAAGCCTATATCAGGCTCGACCAACTAACATAGCTATGCTTGGGAAATTGGTAGCTGAGATTCATGGGAATTCCTCCAAGCTGTGGGTTCGATTGTTCTTGAGAAGTATGGTCTGCATGATTGTTTTCTTTCCTCTGAGCCTCCTCCATCGAGCTCATCTACTTAGAGAGCTATTATCCATGCGAATAGACTTTTAGGTGATGACTTCAAGATCCAGCTTAGTAATGGTGCTTCATTATTAAATGATTGTCCACTGACTCAGCTGGTTCCTTATGTGCACATATCGAACTCTTCCCTATGGGTTTTGTGATGTTTGGGCTGAGAACTTTTGGAATTTGAATCAATTAGCTACTCCTTTACCCTAACATCTTTTAGATAGTTTAAAGAAGGTCAGTATTTAGCTTCATCCTGATGTTCAAGATCATATAATCTGGGTGGGGGATATTTCGGTTGCTTATTCAGTTACTTCCAGTTACAAGTTGCTTTGTGGCTACCATACGGTTCAACGGGATAGAGATTAATTGTGGATTTGGAAGATCCTTGCTCCTAAGAAATGCAAATTCCTTTTTCGGTTGGCTTGCCATAATTCCTTGCCAATGAAGAAGCTGAGGCATTTCAAGGGTTTATGCATTTCTCCTATTTGTGCAAGCTGTGGTGAGGATGAGGAAACCAATCTTCATGGCCTCCGTGATTGTCGAAAAGCTAAGCTTATCTAGAGTTTTTTGGGGAAGCTTAACAATCAGTGTATGAATGAGCAGGATCAAGTTGTTTGGTTCAAACTTCTACTATCCAAAGAGGATGCTCATTTTTTCGGTGTGCTAGAGTTTGGTGGATCTAGCGGAGTAGGAACGTAGACATGTTGGGTGGTATGCCTATGTAGTCTTTCCTAGCGATTCGTAATATTCAGCTTGATGTTGGAGCCTAGATGTTTGAGAACAACCTTGTGGATCACAATGTTTCAACTATTAGGCTAGTTAAGTGGGTGTGGCCTCCTCAAGGGTTCATCAAGCTTAATGTGGATGGTAGCTCTAGAGGTAATCCTAGCTTGGTGAGGTTTGGTGGTTTGGCTCGTGGTGGTGATGATGGGAAATAGATTTTTGGTTTCTATGGCTCCATTAGTTTTGCTATAACTTGCTTCTAAAACTCATAGTATTTGCCAGGGCCTTCGATTAGCTTGGGATTGTGGATTTAGGTGTGTTTTGTGTGAGTCTGATTCTCGAGGTTATTAGGCGGATTTACTTCTTCGATTCCCACCTCCATCACTTCCAGGCAGTGATCACGGAAATCAAGTTTTGGCTTTCGAAAAAGTGGCATGTTTTGGTCTCTCATGTTCTTAGGGATGGCAATCAGTGTGCTAATCACTTGACTAAGTTGGATGCTTTTTCGGAGGAAAGGCTAGTTATTTTGGAAGAAACTCCCCATATCATTAGTCCTTCTTTGCGTTTTGACCACATGGGTGTAGTTTTTGAGCATTCTTAGCGTTCTTGTGTTCTTTTTCTTTATTTCAGATGGATCAAACAAAAAATTTGCAACAACCATAAACAAATGGAGAATCAAGTCAACACAAACAAAATATATTTTCTTTGGCCATCAATCGTGTTACCCACGAAAGTTGATTGTGTACATGCGGCACCTAGCATTGACGAGTCATTTATATTCTTGGAACTATAGCAATAATTCAACTTCTAATGTGAGGATGACAGAATACCAAAAAAAAAAAAATTTTGGAAAAAGACAAATTACCCAACTATTTATAAGAAATTTTCCATTGAATAATGTTACATAGCCCCAAATAAAAAAGTGCTAAATTTTTGACATAAAACAAGAGTGACTATTCACTACTGCTAGTTGATGTCTTATGGATTTTATAGAAAACAAGTTGATAGACTTTTCATTTGAGAAAAAGAGAGGTCCACATAATATTTAAGCTCTATTATAATTTATTAGGCTGATATGTTAGTTGGACGTACACGTGGCATGTAATATTTTTTATATTAATATTTGTGTTAATGATTATCATTGAATAAGTTGTAATATAAAAGAATGAATTGAATTCTAATGATCTAATTTAATCCTTTAATTAATTATTAAATTTATTAATCAATTGAATTTCAATTAGATTAGATTTAGAGTTTGTTCTTAGAGGATTTTTTTCATTTGAATTTGAAGTGTTCCAAAACCGTACACAAATACAGCTACGAACTCTCAGGAGGTGATATATAGAAAAATTACATCCTCAAGGATGGCGATCATGACTAACATTAAACATGAAAGGATTTGCAAGAAAAGATTTTCAATGTCAAAATCATTGTAGGATATGCTAGAAAATACTTGCAACTTACTGTAGTTTATACAAGTGCTTTTTTACCCCACTTGAACACTGAGCAAATCTTCATATGCCTTCTCCCTTCCATCCTATTTTAGTTTTGATAAAATCATTCCATGCACTGTTCTAATAAAATTGATAACAACAAGTCACAAGAAGGATCACAAGACAGATAACTATAATATAAGCAACATGGAAAATGTGCACTATAGAGTGAGTAAAACTGAGTCGCAAGCATAACTGCATAAGTTGCTAGCATGATGACTGATCATTCACTCTCACCAACTCCAAATAATTGTGTAATTATACCTGGAAGATACATTGAAGAAGTATGATTCCTACAATAGTTTAAACAAAACTCAATTTTTGTTAGCAACTAGAAAGCAATAAAGCAACATAGATATTGGGAACCAAAATGGTAGGAAAGCCAACAGATTTTGTTCAACTCGATGACTAGAATATTCTGAAGCCTGTGAATATATAACTTTTGCAAGGTAACAATGCAACTCTAGTAAAACTAGATGCCTATTTAGTATATAAAATGAATTTTGGGGGATCATCATTCATCGTGGACTTGCCCGGATATTTTAAGTAACTAGTAAGGCTTTAAGTAAATGAATATTACGGCACCCCAAGACAATAGGACTACTAAAGCATCTCATGTTGTTAGAAGAATTCAAGTATGCACATTGCATAGCTGATTTATCATGCCATTCACTTAACAAATGTTTTCAATTGGATATGTTATATTCCAACATGAAAGATCAATAATGTGTCCCAATAATATTCACCTGCAATCTGTCTTTCATCAACTTCTATAGCCATATTGAAAATTTGGAGTTTTGTTTCTACACCATGTAAATTCAGAAACTTGAATGAATGTAATGAGAATTACCTTGTGAATAGCTCCAATGAAGTTCTCAATTTGATGCGAGATTCCACAATCACATTGTCTCTCGTTGGATCATTCTTTTTAGGTATTCACAGAAGGCTGCCCAAAATTTGATGAATTTTAGACATATTAAAGATGAGATGATGAAAATGTGTAAAACAAAAGACGAAACATGATCAATGACTATGCTTCTTTTTTCACTTTCATCGTTTCCATACACATGTAATCAATGACAAACAGAGATTGATGATGCCATTCCCTATAAGCTTTTTTATATGAGCTTTATTGTCATCAAATGTTTGTGATAGCACTCAACATTGACGAAGTTTTTCCCTTTACCGCAAATTATTTTACTTTCCAAAAACATGTTATTAATTTATGAAAAAAATAAGCACCAACAAAATTAGTTTAATGTATATTGAAATTAGTGAGAGAGATTAATAAGTTCCATACCGACGAATAAGTCACAGAAACAGTAACATCTTTCACTAAGATCCTGGTCTTGATTGTCTATGTCCTTGCTTTCACTATGATCCTGTTCTTGATTTTGTTTGACATTGCTTTCCTTCCAATCATCAGAATCAGATATTTCATTTATCACTGAGATTGCTCTACGTTGGTATTCCAACTCCAACTGCAGCTCTGACCCTAACTCCATCCCCAACTTTGAAGCTAACTGCAATCCCAACTTCCACTTGGACTCAAAATCCAAGTCCAATTCCCGCAAAAGATAGGGTAAGTCCTTGTCAAAAATTAGGCGCGCCCCACACTCTTTGGTACAATTGTCCAACACACGTTCCGCCAAATCATTTGTAACATAGAACTCGATAGTAACCTTTAGTTCATAGCTTCTATGAATTCTATTAAAATAAATACCATCATACCATATGTAAACATGATCGCAGTTCAACATCTCGAGATCTTCAGGATACATTTTCGGATAAGCAGACCATAGCTCTGTGCCATCCGCCGCGTAGTGCCGAACGGAGACATTAGTAACATGATTCTTAATCCCATCACACGGAGAAAGAACTGCACACAGAACCAACCCCAACACGTTGGAATGGGGAGGAAGATTAATAGTCAATGAGGACCCAGTGGTTCGATACGTGAACTGCTTTGGAACACTGCTTCCTGGGAAACAAAACTCTGAAGTAATGCTGTCGTGGTTGCCGTCACCATCTTTCCTCACAAGCAAATTTCGAAATACTGCATTCATTGTTGATAAGTGGGCAAATTTAAAGATATGGTGTAGTGAAGGTCCATTTAGTTTCATGCAATTCTCTAAAAGGATGCAATTTCGCATTCTTGTCATCCCATTTGGAAAATTGTTTAAAGTGGATACTGTGACCAAGGACGTGCAGTTATCTACATAACACTTGATATGTGTTGGAAGCTGTGGCAGACACTTGAGTTTCTTGCAATTGTCTAAGCACAAAACTTCCAGCTTGGTCATATGCTTGATGCTTACAGGCAATGTCTTTACATTGCTTCTATCTAGCCGTAGCTCACTTAGTTTGGATAAGACATTGATGTTGTCAGGGAGTTCAGTCAAGTTGCAACAATCCATCAAATGTAGTAACTGTAGAGATCTTAAACCATCAAATATGGCATGCAGGTTCTGTTTGTCAAGTACTAGTTGTCTGCAATTAGAAATTCCGAGCTCCGAAAGACCTTTTAGGTATGATAGCTCATTTGGAAGATTTGAAAGTCTCAAACCCTCAAGATTGATCCGCCAAAGTTTGCTTGAATGCCCAATTGATGAGTCCAATTTTTCTATTCCTGCATTTTTTAAATCTAAACTTTCCATCACCTGGGATGACATTGCAAATTCCTTGAGACTTGTATAGTCGTTGACACTGACCTTCCTGAGAGATTTGAAATGCTTCTCACTTTTTACACTTTTGAGTTTCTTGCAGCCATCAAGTGTCAAAGTTTCAAGTGTGTCAAGAGACAAAACAAATGGATGAAGCTCAGCCAAGCTCTCACAACCAGAAAGATTCACCCATTTGAGTTTAGATGCTTTGGACAAATTCGGGAGCTTCTTCAAATGTTTGCATCCGCTTAGGTCAATTCCCTCTAAATTCTCAACATTCTACAACAATTCAAAAGCATACATCACTATGGAAAATAAATCCTCATTAATCCAAAAATGTTAAACATACATTAGTTCTGATGCAAATCTTTTACCTTAACCCCATGCCAAAGTTCTATGATGTGGCTGTGCAGCATGTGAATCTCAACAAGCATCTTAGTACAAAAAGTTTCTGGAAGAGACTTCTAACGGTATCCATTCCACTCAAGGTACCTCAACTTTGAAGAAAATTGATTAAGAACATCAGGATAGACCATGTTACCCGATGTCTTCCTAGAGGGGATATACAATTTCAAAAATCTTAGATCAATCATCATATTGAATGCTTTAGCGTTGAACCTTAGATTGTCAATTTGAGATAAATCTAATTTTATGCCTTCAATTGCATTATTCCCCTAACAAAACAAGAGAGTAAGTAAACAATATGTATCAAATTGACTAGAAATATTTCTATCTAAAGTCAAGCATGCCTATATATATATATATATATATATATATATATATATATATATATATATATATATATATATATATATATATATAGGGTACTATTTTCCTACCTTCTTTTTATATTCAAGTACATCATAAATTTCTCCAACATCTCTCGATCGGCTACATTTTCCCGGATCTTCAATGCTTTGATGAACTATATTCAAACCCACATCTTGTAGTAAGTCATGCATTTGTATTCTCCTACCACTTGAAATAGATATGAAAGTTTTATCTTCAAGGACTTCTAATCCAGTAGTAGCGGAGAAATCACATGCATTTAGTATCCTTTCCACAAAATCTTTCTTCTCACCTTTGAAAAAGAATGCAATGTCTAGAAATATTTTCTGCTCCAGAAAGTGTAGTCCATCATAACTTACTTGTAAAACATTTTGAATTCTATCGTAGGGATAGCTTTTGACTTTATTCAATTCACTGTCCCAAAATTCAGTACTTCTGCCATAAAGAATTGAATCCAAAACTTTTAAAGCTAATGGAACACCCCCTACATAATCAACTACCTTTTTTGAGAGATCCACGTATCCTTTCTTGGGATGCCTATTTTTGAAGGCACGTAAGCAAAAAAGCTCTAAAGATTCCTCAAAGCTCCAAGTCTTGACCTCATATATGTCATCCTCATCTAATATTTCCCTAAGCAAATGCTTATTTCTCGTTGTTATAATGATTTTGCTATCTGGACCTGCATAACTACACTCTTCACATAGTACTTCTATTTGTTCTGCATTATCCACATCATCAAGTACAGCTAAAACTTTTTTACTATTGAGCCTCCTCCTTATGAATGTGGACCTTATAGTATTCAAATGTTCATCCTTTAGTAGCTCATAAAGCAACTTCTCACATAAAGTTGTAAGTTTGCTTTGGCCTAAGTTTTGTGACGTTTCTCTCACATTTTCCAAGAAGCAAATGCTGTCATATTGGGGAAAGTGTTGAGAAAATAGGGCTTTGGCAATGGTTGTCTTACCTATCCCGCCCATGCCCCAAATTCCAATTACTTGAACATTTCTAAGTAATAGGTTACTTCTGTTTTTTGATAGCAACAATTCCACATCTTTATTGATTTTGTCCAATCCAATAAGGTCTTTAGATTCTAGTTCATTAGGGAACCTTAACTCCAGCTTTTCTAATACATCTTTGACAATTTTCTCAATGAATTGAGCTTCTTGTCTAGCAAAGGAATAAACAAAAGTAAGATAAAAGCAAAGATTAAAGTCATCGAGAGTGAAAAGATTAAATAATTAAATTCATGAATATGCATTACTCTGATCAAAATATTCAGAATTCAACCTATATTAATATAATGAAATTTCTCCAGTTTGATCCTCAACAATAACTAAGTTTGTCCTTGTTATGTATGGGTAGTTATATGAATTAAGCATCGCTATTATACATTATTATAAATCATGTCTATAGATAAAATAAATTTAAAGGTCTTTTTTTTTTTGCACTTAATTTGTAAGAACAGGATTTTTTTAATAATATATCCAAAAAACATTTTTTTAATAAAAAAGCACTTATTATTTTTTTAATAATATTTGGATAAGATTCTTAAAAAAAGCAAAAGAAAAAATAATCAATTTTCTGTTTTTAGGTAAGATTTTCTATAAAATCAATTCCATGACAATCAACTTTCAGTATTGTCTTAAAAACACTTTTTCCAAAAAAATTATCCGAACTCATTCCAAGTCTAAGATATTTTTAATAGTTTTGTTTATAATTATTCTTGATTTCCCGTTATTTCTCTTCCATGATGAAATTTAAGGCAATGTTATACCTTTTTTTTATAATAGGTGTTACCCTAATTTCCTGTAATGTAGATTTTTTATAATCTTGCCTTATTTACTGTACCTATTCATCCAACGTAAAATTGTTATGTCTACAACATTGATCTTATTCTACCAACATGTGGTCTCACATAATAATATCACATGTCATACACAATAAATTTATGTTCAAGCTTGAGTGACGTTTTTTTATTATAAATAACACATGAAACTTTCTCTCCTTTTATTCACTCAATTTGAATCATATAATTTACATTTTCCGCTATTTTCCTATCATTTTGTTTGATGTATCCAAAATACTTAAATCATATGAATAGTAATATGGTATCATCTCCAATTTTTACTTTTCAGTTAGAATTAACATAATTTTTAAAACCTTGTCCTTCTAAAACTTGTCTTCAAAATTCGAACTTCTCATTTATTTTTTCTCTCTCAACTCTTCAACTATGACTATATCGTCTGCAAAAATCATGTATATAGCAATGGCTTTTGGAAATGTTCAGTAAACAAATGTGAGAACAAGATTAAAAACAAAAAAGAACCAAAAAATAGAGGTTTAAAATTGACCTTTGCTGCAGTCCTATAGTTGTAGAGAAATTTTATACGCTCTTTTCACAATAATCATAACTCTATCACATATATATTTTATTGTTCACATATAAACTTCTTTCTTCTCTAAAGCCTTTCATAATATACCTTATCATGCATCTTTTCTAAATTACTGAAAAACATATATACATAAAAAAATAGTTCTTTAAAATATAAATAAAAAGAAAATAATGTAATAAAGTAGTTATACTATTATTTACTAGATTATATTTTTTAATATTTAGCACTCCTCACAGTTATTAACTTTTCCAACATCTCTTCGGAAAAAAATTTTCCCCAAACAAAAAAGGAAAAAAATCATCATCTAAGTCTAAACACTATATATAGTCGGCCGTACCTTTCATTTGAACAGTTTTTATATTCTTGAAAATAGCTAAATGAGTTTTTCAATTTGCTTCTTTGGACTTTTTCTATTTTAGAAATAACAATCCTTATGCTAAAAAAATGCATAAAATATCATCTTATTTTGGATCCTAATATCAGATAATTAAAGGTTGTCGTTTTTGTCCTTTAGTTACTACATTTACGACGTATAAGAAATGTATTAAGATTAAGATATTAATTTTAATATATTGTTAAAGTATTTTCACAGAGTGTGACTTTTAAAATATTTATTTAAAAATCATATACTTTTAATCATATATAATACATAATAAAATGATAATGTGAATACATATATATAGAGGGCTCTTTATGGACTTTTCAATGGTCCATTCCAATGGTAGACTCCCCTTTAAAAAACAAAAACGCTAGAGAAAGGACTAGGATTCATTAAAGAATCAGATAGTTTTATGGCTTGACAAACATTATTCCCTAGTTTAACCAAAATATATAAACATTTCTTTAGCAAACAAAAGAACAATAATTGCGTATTTGCAGAAAATAATTTTGTTAGATAAATTAATAAAATATGCTCCTTAATAATTATTTAATTAAAGCAATAAAATTAATCTTGTATTTCAAAAGCAGGGTCACACTTTTTACTTGTATGAATCTTTATAAAAATCACAATAGTCGATTTTGTCGGGATTTGCATACTTCAATTTTGTTATAATTCTGCTCCTATTCATGTGCCAAACATAATGGTGAAATGGACTGAAATTTTGATATAACCAACACTCAATTAAAAATGATCGCTTAACTTGCAAAAATAAAAATAAAAAGCTTGCAAAAAGAAGAAGAAGAATATTGCTTAATTGTAACAAAAGAAATAAGAAAGAACCCACTTAATTAATTTTGTTATCATCATTCACTTTCTCTTTTCAATTTAGCAAATAGTTATATTATTTGTACTATTTTTTGGGTCATATTTAAATAGACATTTTGATGTGTTTTTTAAATATTAGTTGAAAAAATAATTGGAACTCATTCTCAATCAATATGTAAGGGACATCTCACGTACATCCCTTGAAAAAATGAGTTTGGTTTTTCATTCCATTTTCCGTTGAGTCTGTAAGTCCCTTGATAATGTCTTCGACGGTGAGAGAGAAAGTACGCGGGAGACGAATCGACAACATGGTCTTTCGAGCACGAAGGGAACGGAGGGAAGGCATCTTCAATAACAGGGATGTGTTTACACTTTTTATTGACAATCTTCCAGAAGATATGACTCGAGAGTGGCTGTTGCAGGTCTCTGAATTTGAAGGGAGAGTAGTGGATGTTTGTCTGTCACGTAAGAAGAGGAAAGGACATAAGACTCCGTTTGGCTTTGTAAGGTACAAGTGGAAAGTGGAGGCCCTAAGAGTGATCAAGAACTTGAATGGCATGATAGTAAGGAATTGTAAGATTGAGGTTACCTTGGCTAAGTTCGATAGGAAAGGCCTAGCGAATCCTGTTGAACAAAACAATTGAAAACAGAAGATGGATGAAGAGAAGTATAAGAAGACCAAGGATTTCAACGATGCTTTCAAAGATAATAGGAGCTACAAGGAGGCTGTTACTGGTACTAAATCTCAGATGCCTGAGACTGTCATAATCCATGGTGAAGGATCCAAGAAGCAGGTCTCTTGGCCTGAAAAAAGCGTGACTGGAGAGATTTCCAGACCGGTATATTGGGAGGAAGTGCAAAAAGCCATTGGTCAAATTGGAGTTGAGGTAGAAAACATTCTTTCGATGGGAATGTACAAATTCTTAATCACGTTCAACTCCAAGAAGGAAGCAGAGGTTGCTGCCAATCAAAAACAACATGGGTTATGGTCCATTTTTGAGGAAATAACTCTATGGTCGCCAGAGGAGACTTGCAAAACCAGAAGGGTTTGGATTGAGTACTGGGGCCTTCCCATCCATGGCTGGTCAGAAAAAAATTTATCAAAAATAGGGGAGGTCTGGGCAAAGTAGTTAAGGTGGACATGAATATGGAGGACCTTAGCTATGCTACAGTTTTGGTGGATATAGCATTTTTTCCTCTTATTAATCGATGGGTATGCTTCACCCTTGAGGGCACAGTGTATGATGTTTACGTAAAGGAATCTAATGTGGTGCACTAGGACAGTGTAGGTGTGGATGAGCATTTTCTCAACGTTGGAAATCAAGTACAAAAACCCACTAATTCAACGAAGGAAGACAAAAGGTCCAACTACAATGGGTGCAATATGGAAGATGAAGCGATGCATGTAGGAAAGAAGAAAGACGTTGACGACAGAGAGCAGCAATTAGTGCAATCAATGCTGCACAATAGCCAACCCAATGAAAATGTGACATTCTATGGGACTGAATTTAGGTGGGACATTGAACTGAGAACCTAGTGTTTAAAACATGTTGGGCGAGATGGTAATGGCCTCATCAAAGGCATGGGCCAGACTGGACAAGCCCAATATGCTAAGTCAGAATGGGATGCTGAAGAAAGTCATAATGGATCGGATTCTATAGACCCCGAAATATTGCCTAGTTTCAACAACTTTGTGAATGGGTTGGAGGAAAATGTCCAATGGGCTGGGGATGTTATGGTTGGCTCAAATCAACGTTCAACACCAGTGTTGGGTTAAAGAGCTTTGGCGGAAGATAGTTACAATCCATCTACTAATGTTCCTGAAACCCTTTTAGCAAATTTTTCAGAAAACTCTGTCGTAGTGACGGATTCCTCCCCAGCTTCCTACATAAACCATGGCGGTGATCAATTGAATGAAGAAGTGCTGGTTGAGGCACAAATCACTTGGGATATAGGGAAGCTCATGGGCTTTAAGGTGAGTAATGATAAGCAATTTATTGCAGAACTGTCCAAGCTAGACAAAGATAGCGGTGAGGAATCAAAAAGGAGAAGAGGCCGCCCAAAATAAAGGAGGGGTGTAGTGAAAGCATGAAGGCCCTATCTCTAGTAAGTGGTGTTTTGTGCCTTTTAGATCAATGAATTGCATTAGTTGGAATGTGAAGGGGATAGGGGGCTGTGGTAAAGATGCGGCAATTAGGAAGTTGATTGGTGACTTTAATCCATGGTTTATTGGTTTGGTTAAGACCAAACATTCCTGGGTCAATGATACCAAAATCAAGAAGTAGTGGGGTGTGGATGATTATAAGTGGTTTCATGTGACGGCTGAGGAAGGAAGTGGTGGTTTAGTTTGCATCTGGAGTAATGTACTGTTTGAAGAGAGTTGTATTAGATCAGGGAAAAGGTGGGTGTATGTTGAGGGACTGTTAAAGGACCAATCCTTTAGGTGTGCTATACTGGCGGTATATGCCCCAAATTTGCAGAATGAAAGACGATTACTATGGGAGGAATTAGTGGAACTAAAGGATGTTGTGACTGTTCCTATACTTGCAATGGGTGATTTTAATGAAGTCTTCAGTACAAGTGAGAGAAAAGAGGGGTCTGGTTGTGCCGGAAGTATGGAAGAGTTTAAGAACTAGGCAACGAATATGTGTTTGTCTGATTTACACCTTCATGGGAGGAAATTTACTTGGTCCAGAGGAAACTCGAGCAGTAGAATTGATCGAATATTAGTAGATGCAGACTGGGCAATAAAATTTCTTGGTTTGAAATTAAAAGCATTGCCATCTAAAATGTTTGATCATATACCTTTGTTGTTGGAAGTTGAAAAATAGATAATAATCATAAACCATTTAGGTGTTTGGATGCCTGGTTCACACATTCAGTATTTAAAAGGGTAGTGCAACAAGAATGGAGGTCTTTGGGTGCAGGGTCTATAGTTGAGAAGCTGCAAAAGCTAAAGAAGCCTCTGCAAAAATGGAACAAAGATGTTTTCGGCAATATTGATACTAATATTAGTAGATTCGAAAAGGAACTTGAAGTGGTTGAAAGAAGAGTAGATGTTAACGGCAACAATGAAGTTGATAATGCCAGGATAATAGCACTGAAAAGTCAGTTACATATTTGGTACAAGAGAAAGGAGCTTTACTGGCAGCAGCTATCTAGAAACACTCACACTAAACTTGGTGACAGGAATACCAGATATTTCCATGCAGTTACAGTTGGAAGGAGCAGGAAGAAGTGTACTGCCCAGTTGAGGGTACATAACAGACACATGAAGAATCTAAGAATAATTAAAAAGGAGATTGTGAGATTTTATAAGAAGTTATATAGTCAAAAGAATCTTCCTCATGTGTTTCTGCCAGACAATTTCCTTCCTAAGATATCACAGGAGTAGGCGGGTATATTGGAGAGTATGTCATCTAAAGAGGAAATCTCCTTAGCTGTCAAATCTTGCGATCCATCCAAGGCCCCAGGGTACGATGGTGTCAACCTGAACTTTATAAGAAAATTTTGGGATGATTTTGAAGAAGATATTTGCAGCTTTATTTTGGTTTTTTCCAAACTGGTCACTTCCCTCTCGAGATTAATTTAACTTGGGTAGCGTTGATCCCAAAAATTGATGAGGCAGTAGAAATTAAGGATTATTGCCCTATTAGTATGGTTGGGTGTCTTTACAAGCTTATTTCTAAAATTCTGGCAAACAGGATGAAAATGGTTATGGCAGGTTTGGTGGGAGAAACCTAATGTACATTTGTAAGTGGTAGACAAATCCTAAATAGTGGCTTAATTGCAAACGAGGTTGTTTGATGGCTGAAAAAAGCAAAGATAAGTGCTGTCATGCTTAAGCTAGATTCCCAAAAGGCATATGATACTGTGAGGTGGAACTTCTTAGACTATGCCCTTGATTGTATGGGATTCAGAAGTAAATGGAGGTCTTGGGTTGGCCACTGTGTGACTACAGCCTCAATATTTATTCTGGTCAATGGCTCCCCATCTGCCTCGTTCAAAATGAACCAAGGCTTACGACAAGGAGATCCGTTATCACCCTTTCTTTTTGTATTGGTGGGTAAGGTGTTTAATAAGATGGTGGAGAAAGCTAAATGCTTAAATCTAGTGGAAGGTTTGAAAGTGGGCCGTGATGAAGTAGATATCTCTCACCTCCAGTTTGCAGATGATACACTTATGTTGTGTCTTAAGAAGAAAGAGTATCTTATTAATTATAGAAGATTGCTGAACTACTTCTCAATTATGTCAGGTCTGCAAATCAACTATAGTAAATATGCTTTAATCCATTTTTGGTGTGAAGAGTCTTGGGTGGATGATATTAAAAATGAGTTGTGCTGTTCTGTGGTACACTTACCTATAACTTACTTGGGAATCCCACTAAGCGCTAATCCCAAGCGAGTTTCGACTTGGAAACCAGTGGTGAATAAGATACAAAGGAGACTAGCTTTATGGAAAGCTAAGCTATTATCAAGAGCAGGTCGTCTAGTACTTATCAAGTCTGTCCTCAATAACTCGCCGTTGTGCTATCTGAGCATATTTAAAATGCCTAAGACGGTGGCCCTTAAAATTATCAAGTTGCAGAGGAGTTTTTGCTAGTTTTCAAATGCTAGGCAAAAGGGAATTGCTTTGGTTGACTAGATAACAATACAGAAATCAAAGGAATTGGGTGGCCCAGGTGTCAGAGATTTGGTCATCAAGAATGGAGCACTACTATTTAAATGGTGGTGGCATTTTTCTGATATTGGTTTGCCATTGTGGAAGAGGGTGGTATCCTCTAATCATGGTACGGTCCCTGGTGCCAGCTTACAATCAGTTTCAACTATCCACCAGAATAGCTTATGGAAACAGATTCTAGATTTCTCTCATTTTGATAGTTCATGTCAACATATTATTCAACAAGAAATTTGGAAGAAAGTCGGTCATGACAATCAAACTAAATTCTGGGTAGATCTGTGGTTAGATAGTGGAATGTTAAAAATGAGATTTCCAAGACTTTTTTCTATCTCTTTACAGTAGGATTGTCTTATAGCTGAAATGGTGCAATGGCAAGACAACCTATGGTAGTGGAATTTTTTGTGGAGGAGAAATTTGTTTGCATGGGAGCAAGAGATGTTGTAAGATCTCTTGGAGCTTATCAGTCAATATAGCTTTGTGGATGGCTTGGATGATCAGTTACTTTGGAAATTTGACACATCAGGAAACTTTTCTATTAAATCCTTCTCTATGCAAGTGGTTAGGGATTCATTCTCAAGTCAGAATGGTCTGGAAGAAGCTTGCGCCCCCTTGTGTAGAGATCTTGGTTTGGCTCATTATGCTGGGACACCTTAGCACTAAAGACAAACTTAGTAGGCTTAACTGCAACTCGGTATTGGACCAAGACTGTGTACTCTGTTGTGCTGACATTGAATTAGTGTCATATCTATTTTTCTCCTGTCCTTTAGTTTGGCTCCTATGGCATAGGTGTTTACAATGGTGGGGAGTCTATTGGTGCTTACCAAATAAACCCATTATATTTTTTAAAGCTTGGGAAGGTGCTCATTATAGGGGATTTGAGAGAAAATTTTGGATATCTCTACTCTATGTTATGCTTTGGACTATTTGGAGAATTAGGAATAGGGTGATCTTCAAGTAATACAAGCCTAACTTGGAGTTGGAAGTTCATTTGATCAAGACTAGACTTGGCTATTGGACTAGAGGTTGGTGCCAGGGTCTCCTTTTACAGAGGGTCAGTTTGCCACAAATTTTGAGCAGATCAGGAAGTGGCGTGTAAATAATAATTTAAGGGAATAGGTAATATAATGCTCGGTGCAACTGCAAAGTAGGTTGCTGGTTATACTGGTGATTGGTTTGTCTGTAATTATAGGTTTAGATGACTATGGTGGTGCTCAACTTCCTTGGCAGCCGATCGATTTAACTATTAATGTAGGCTGATTCTGATGCATGCTATGCTATAGATTCTGGTTGTATGATTGGGTTTCTCAGATTTTGATTGTTTGATTGTGATGAATTTCAGAAGTAGGTGACTAAACAACCATGATAGCATATTGCTAAGAGTTATAAATGGTTGCTGTAGACTTCATAGTAAAATGGAAGGAGTTTTCTTTCCTGAGCTAGTTTGTTAGATATCTCTTTCGCGTTTTATTTTTACAGGTTTTTTTATCTTCGACATATGTTTGTTTTGTATCTCTGTGTACTCTTGCTAGCTCCCTTATAACTTTGTTAGGTTGAGCATGCTCCAACTATCGAAAAAAAAAAAAAAACATACATCCCTTAAAAGATGACCTAAAAGATGGTATAAATAACAATTCTCCACTAAAAAAATATTATTTTGCGCAAGCATAAAACATATCGAAAATTATGAGAGAGACGCATAATTTGCGGTAACTTTTTTAAAAATTTCCTTAACTCACTATACTTTTTTTAATTTTAAATTCTCTCTTTATAAAAGTTATTTGTGTAACGCCATTCTTGACGTATCATCATTTATCAAGGTAAGGAACACATTAACCTTTTTTTTTTTCTTTTTAATTACAAAGAAGGCTAAGGTTTAAGACCTGATTTAAGTAGGGGGACAAACCAGACAAAAATTAGTACAATAAAACAGCTTGGGAAGGATTCGATTCCAGAATTAAAATCATTACTATATATGATTCTTAACTTTTCTTTCTTTTCTTTTATTAAAAAGAGATGACTATCAACACAAAATAATATAAGAGTTGAATAGATCTAGAATTAAAGCTTCCTAATTTTTTTTAAATCAAAAGAGGACAGTTAGCACCAAAAAGAAAGAGAGGGAGAGGAAGGAAAAAAGAACGAACTAGACCAAGAATTCTAAGTTGTGTCAGGATAGCTAGGTTCACACTTTATCAACTTTTGGTCCATATATGTTAATTGATGCACTAAGGTTACACGTTAGGACAATAAGTCAAATCTAAGATGGATCAAATGTCAAAATAAGTGTAGCAATAAAGGCATATTTAAGTTGGATTCCCGTTATTCGAGTAAATTTTAACCAGTCTCCACTGCAAGCTAATTGTAGAGTGGATTTAGATCATGATAATGAGAAGAATAGAAAGAAAATAATAAAACAAACGAATCAATTTCCTTATCTAAGAGTTTAAATATACAGAGAAATTAAAAAAAAAAATGAGGGAATCTATTGTCCCTTTCTCCCTTAAAGTTTCTCCTTTTTTTTTCCCCTCAAAATTATGTAGATTAGAGGAAAGCGGAAGGAAATAAAATTTATAATATCTAATCAATATTAATATTTCAATTCATTACTTTATAATATGATTTCCAAACAAGATTAATAAAGCTATGTTCAGTTGCTTTATTAATCTTTTTAATAAGGAAGAAGGTAATTTTATTCTTTTCATTCTCTCTTTTTTTCAGTCCATTTCTATTAATTTTGTTTTCTTTCATTAATTAAAAACATCCAAACATAAATAATAGTCAGCAAAAAGTTTGAACAATTATACTCAGAAACTAAGTAGGAACAGCAGATTAAAAATAATATAGAAAGAAAGAAAGTGAGGTTGAGAAGTTTCTAAGTTAATTATATATTGTTATGCAACCGTCATTACTCAAATATTAATTATTCATATCATGTGGTAAAATTATAATAAATTAAGCACAAATAATGAGAGTAAAATTAGCCAAAGAAAAGTTGCCATATCAATTGTGTTGCGCAATTTTTTAAAATTTGAAATACAAATAATTTTAAAATAAATGACATGATAACCGCGAATAGTATATAAGTGTATGAAAATTAAACACCAAAAATAGATATACTAGTGTATAGTGCTTTAGAAATTCAGAGTGTGTTTGGCAAACAATATTAAATATGATAGGATAAGGTAATATAATACGTTATAACCTTATCTGTTATTTAATATAATCAATATATTGTATAAACTTATCCATCAAACCTCTCTTATACACCAAAATAATAGATAATTTAATATAATCTAAAGAGGCCGTATTAGACCTGATTAGCTGTTGATGTATAAGGGTTCGTCTACTTTTTTATTTTTTCATATATTTTATTATAAAAATTATTAAATAAACAATAAAAAATAAAAATATATAAACAAAAAATAATCTTATTTAATAATTTTTTAATAATAAATAAATATTTTTTAAAAAAATAATTATAAAATAATTATTCAAATTAATATAAAAATATAAAAATAAAATTTATTAATAAAATATATAAATAATATTTAATATAAATTTAATTATATATAATATATAATAAAAAATATAACTAAATATAATAATATAATATTAAATTTATTTAAATTTTGATGTATAAATTTTTTTATTTTTTTCTCTCTCATCCATTTACTTATATTTTTTATAATAAAATATTAAAAATAAATAAATAATTTTTAATATAAAATTATATTTACATATAATAAAAAAATAATTAAAATAATTATAATAAATATTTAAATAATTATATCAATTTTTAAATTTTAAATTTAATATTTAAAAATAATATTTATTATAATTTTCTCTAATTATATCATATATAATAAAATATAATAATATATCAAATATTACATGATATTAAATTTTTATTAAATTTTATATCATCATCCTTCACCTTATCAAATCTTATTCTCTCAAATGTGTCAAACAATCCCTCCTCCAAGAAGAAGAGAAAATATTCACCTGTACCGAGTATCCCATCCAGATATGTTGGCCGCTTCAGTGAGAGCAGCCTTCCATTCGGACACTCTCCCTTCCTTGTCTTTATCAGCCAAAAGTCGTTGTTCGTGTTTTGCAAGTGCTTCCCCACAGGGCCCTGTCTGCTTCCGTATGTGCGACGGATCAACTTCATAGAAGACAGGTATGACTACCTGTCCATCCCTTTTTCTACATTCGAGTATTTTCACCAGTTCTTCCAAGCACCATGATGAGTTTGCGTAGTTCTGAGAGAATACCACGACCGCTACATGAGAGTCCTCAATTGCTTGGGACAGTGATGGCCAAATCTCTTCTCCTCTTCGAAGGTAATCATCTATGTATGCTTTGATGCCTTCTCGCTCGGGTGCAGCACGGAGGTGGTCAGTGAATCTGGTGCGGCTGTCCTCGCCTCTGAAGCTAATAAAAATATCGTTCTTTTTGGGAGAAGGAGACATCTCCATTAGCTACTGCGAGCGCAAAAAAGAAAGAACGAACGCACTCTCTTCTTTTTTAATCGGATTGCAATTTAGGTAGATGAACAACAGAGCAGAGTCTACTGCGTGAGAGGCAATGAAACCTCAGCTTACTTCAATTACAGACTAAAGCAAAAGAGACGTGGTTTGGGGAGCAAGAAGACGAGTTTTCTACGGCTCTTGTGATTTTAAATTGCAAGGCTAGGATCTAGGAACTTTCATCCACCCTTAGCTGTCCCCAATTAATTAATTGCAAGTGAGTGGTATCTTGTCACTTGCCATGATATTGACTTGCTGTGGACCAAAAAAGTAGTAGTGGAGCTGTCTACAATGCACCATATTACGCACCTTGATGATTAACGATTAGGATCTAATGATCTATCCATAATCCAATTATCACGTATGCACTTCGATGGAGTCCATTCTCACTCTCACTCTCGCCCTCCAGTCCCCACCCCAAAAGCTCCTACTATATCTTGGAATTTTTTTTCTTTTAAGAATTAAAAGAATGACAAAAGAGGTAAGAAAGACCACTGAAGTAGGGATTTTAGTTTTACTTTTATTTTTCATTCTTCATATCAAAGTCTTTTTTTTTATAACATATCAATTTAATTTATTATTATCTTTGTTTGAAAACCTATTAAAAAATTTAGATAATATTAATTATTTTTTCTCAGTTATATTCATATTAAACAAAAAAGAAAGAGTAAATAAAAAGAAATAATTAAGGAAGAGTGAAGATTAAGTAAGGATAATTTTATAAAATACACTTATACCATATGTAGTTCTACTTTTGTGAAATTAATTTTAAGATAAAGCTATTTATATTTGATAGTTCCTCTAAAACAAATCTTTATTTCTTTCAAAACTAATTATAGAGGCAAAAATTGATTTTGATTTTCAAAAATCAAACAATATAAAAAATTGCAAAATTAATTTTGAGGGGCAAAAATCAATTCTAGGTAAAAATCAATTCTAACTCCCAAAACTAGGAGTATACAAAGAATGGGTTGGGTCGAGTTAGATCAACTCAGACTTGGCCCGATTTTGTAACCAGATCATTTCTTCAAACCCAAACTCGACCTGATTAATGACCAGGTCAAGCCAGTATTTACATAATTTATAAAAATTTAGACATAACACATAATAAAATCATAAAATTTTTGAAGTGAAAAATAAAATTTAAAAGATAATTTATAATACATATTTCAAAACAAATTATATCCAAATAAAAATAACATCATATTTATGTAAAACATATTAATTGAAGTATAAAAGTAATATAATTTATCACTAATTTTTTTAAAAAAATAAAACTTTTAAAAATATATTTAACTTTGAGTTAAATTAGACTAACCCAAAATATAACTCAAATTTGGCCTAAAAGGTGCACTGGGTCAAATTTCATAACTCGAATCCTACTCAACAAGCTTCCGGCATGGACAAGGTAGCAAGCAGGATAGGTCATGAACACTTCGAGCAGGATAGGTTACTAACACTCCTAATCAAAACGTAAATCCAAACATGCTATTAAATTTCTCTAACATTAACATTAAGACTATTTTAATTATTTTCTTAATTCATTGTACATTTAAAATTTGGATACTTATTTCAAAATAAAGGTAGTAATTAGCATTTTTCAAATATTAATTTTGTTTATCATTAAATAAATATGTTGTCTTCACATACATAAATAAGGCTCATATAATAATTATACAGCCAAAAGCAAGTTTTATTATTATCATTCAAATAATATCACTTTATTAAAATCACTTTTTATTTAAAGCTTTTTTATATATAAATCGCTGTACAATAAATCACTTTTTAATTAAAACCAATTCTAACCAAATCAATTTTATCAAAATTTAATTTTACAAACGTCGAGCTTTCTTTTTACTATATCTAAGATTTCTACTTTTGGTTTTTAGGTAACATTTCTCAAATTGTACGTATTTCTGTGTTCTTTTGAGGCATCAAAACGTTCACCGAACATCCTAATCCATAAAGTGGCGTTTTCTTAAGACTATGAGCATCAGATAGGACACGCCTCTTCAATAAACTCGGAAAGTAATGTTCATGCCTGCTCTGAGTATTTAAAGAGTTGTTTTCTATTTTGTTTGGGAAAAGGTTTGTAATGGCTGTGTTCGTTATGTTCCCATTGAGCAACAAAGATATATTCCTCAAATCTTCCCTGCACGTTTCACATGACAAGCAGCTTGTTTCTTCTGTACAACTTAATGATAGTACATTATAGAATATGCCTTCATCCTATTTTTAACTTTACTCTTTTATACGGCACTTTTTGTCTTTGTAATATACATGCACTAATATAAATGTACTCATTGCACCAAGGGTATATCTACACTTCGTTAGCATTGGAGCAAATATTTCCTCACCTTACAAGAGCACAGACAGCAAGAATGAAAAGATTTTCAATGGTAAAATCATTAAATGATTCGCTAGAAACTGCAGTAATTGCACCATACAGCATGAATTTACACACATAAGTGCCTTTCCCCGCTTGAACGTTAAGTAATTCTTCATATGCCTTCTCCCTTCTCTGTCCTATTCTGTTTTTAATTACCGAAATCATAATTTGCACTGCTCTAACAAAATTGATAACATGTCAGTGATGTCACAAAGGAGATCACAATAAATATAACTACAATACAAGCTACAGCAAAAATGAGAACCATAGATAGGAGAAATACTTAGGTAGTCTTGGTGCACCTCGTGGCCATGTTCATAACCAATAATATAATGGCATTTTAAAACCCAAGTATTTCTCCCATAGATAGAGTGAGGGAAACTGAGGCGCAGGCATAAGTTGCTAGCATGATGACTGAGCATTCACTCTCACCAACCCCAAATAATTTGGTACTCGTACCTGGAAGATACATCAATATGATTTCTACAACAGTTTAATCAAGGGGTTGCTCAAATAAAGGAAAAATAACATTGATATGGGGAACAAAAGGGCAGAAAAACCAACTGATTTTGTTTAAATTCATGACTAGGATAATTCTGCTGCCTGTGAATATTTAACTTCTGCAGTAATACAACTCTGGTAGAAACGAATGGCTTTTTAGTGTATATGAAATTTGTGGCTACAATATTGTGGAGAAAATTTGTGGCTATTTAGTGTATAATATTCAAGTGAATGAATATTATAGCACCGCTGGACAATAGGACTAAAGCTCATACCATGCTGTTAGAAGCATTCAAGCCAAGCACAGCTGATTTATCATGTCCTTCACTTAGCAAGTGTTTTCAATTTGATATGTTATATTCCAACATGAAAGATCAATGACATGGGGTCTGAAATTGCAGAGGACATCGTATCATCTTCAAGAAATCAGAACTTTCAGTGACAGTGTCATTCAGTCATTCTTGCCTTTTTCTTTCATATAAAATAAAAGATACTACTGAAGATTTGAATTTTTCTAGAGCATACTTACCTCTGTTTATTGCAGGTGGAAGTGCAAATTGATGAAGTAACACCAACTGATATAACGGGTCCTGGCTAACAAAGCCAAAGTAGACTAAAGGTTTACCAATCCCCACACCTAATACAGGCAAGGCAATATATTTGACCGCAATGATCCCATCAATGAGTCTAAGCGGCATGCTTGACTTAAAAATCAGCCATAATATGTTGTTGAAGGTCTTTTTTGTCTCAAAAATATAAATCATATTACTACCGTTGTTAACAATCAATTGAAGTAACTTTCTTTTTTAGTCTAGTTGTTGATACCAGAAGTGAATTATATAGTTCGGAACTACTATATTTCCTCTATGATGAGCCCACTACTGTCTGATCTCACTAATCCTGAAAAGGAAGTTCAATGAAATAAATGTAGAAAATTTCAAAATAAAATGAAATGTCATACTGCCATCGAGAGCGAAGCATATGCCAATCTTTTTTCATAACAAACATCAGAGGCTCCAAAGGACTGCAGCTTTCTTGACAGATAGCAAGAACTATAATGAAAACCAAATTGCCCAGATTCCCTGTCAACATCAAATTCAAAATATTAACAGAAAAACATTCTTAGTCCCAGGTTGTATGTTCTAGATCTTTTGTGCTAGTAGCATATACAAATTCTGCTTTGCCACCATCAAGGTAATTGACAGCTAAAATCAGTTAGGTTTGGAAGTAGAAAGTTGCATTTTTCTGAAGTGTTGTAACACTTATTAGTGTGTGAAAGTGCTCACTCAAATTCTAAGACCGCATTCAGATTCTGAATATGTCTCAAAAGAATTTCTTTCATTGAACATTAACTTCATCAATATAACTAGAATATTTAATGGCATGTCCCAACACAAGGCCATGCATATCATGAGGAGCTCCAGTTATTTTAATAAGCAACCATCCAAGTGATGTTATGTTTTTAGCCAGGTTGCTAGAGCTGGACTGAAGAAAAAATATACAATCTGTTCCAAGAGCGAATCCTTAGATTAGATGCCAAGTCACTAAATAAAATTCTTCTCCGTATCTTTCCTGCTCTTCAAAGGGCAAGACAGGTGAGAATGAGCTAACAATTATATGTTACTTACACTATATCATTTCCTTGATGTACTTCATGAAAAAATTAGCTACATTCTCACATTGGAAAAAAAAAAAGGCTACATTCATCATTATGAATTATATAATTAGAACTAATTATTTGTATAACACCGTTTTGATTTCTCGTATGCGTACTCACTTTTATAAGGATGCATAAAAAAATAGATCATATATAGCGGATGAGCTAGTCACGTTAAACAAAAGAATGCTTATAATAACATAACAAATTCAAGGTTTAATAGATCTTATTCAAGATCAGAAAGCCTATAAATGAGGTGGCAATGTAATGAGGTGGCAGACTCTCTTGCTCACCAAGCTAAGTTAGTTGTTTGTGGGACTTGGACAGAAGACCCACCTGCACAAATTGTGGAACTATTATCTTATGATTTGAAAAGTTAATGGATATTTTTCCACCTCAAAAGAAAAAAGAAACAAATATTTTTAATAATGTAACTATACATAATTAAATGATAATACGAAAAATTACACTAATAGTTTATCAAAATTTACATTCAAAATTTTAGATTACTACAAAATTTTTATAAATGACCACCACAATAATATGAAGCACATAAAGCTCCCTTAACGCCAGCCACTAAGTATTGATGCACAATTTAATTAGGAACTATAATTTGTGCGGTTAAATCAGAACTTAACTTTCCAGTAACTTGTGATTTACCACAATACTTTCATATCATAGCAGCTGTAAAGAAAATGAAAATCTAACCTTATAGATTCTTTTCTTCAACCTTTTATTTTACAACTTCTTCAATCTAAAACAGTTACGATTGCTAAAAACAGATTAAAGTAAAAGTTACAGACACATTACATTCCTTTCTCCAGCCTTCTTCTTGTTCTCCTTTCATGATGCGTGAGATATTTCCCAAACACTGCACAGGATAAGGTAAAATGATCATACGCTTAATTACATCTCCTTCTGAGTGGCTTCCAATTCTCAAACCATCCCAAAGTGGCACACACATATGTAATGCTTTTGGCCATCCAAAGTTGTATGTCAGTTTTGATATTTTTGGATCTTTATCTTATTCCATTAAATATCCAATCAACTAGTATCTGGGATTCACATGATTAGACACAGGAACTGTCTTCTCCTTCAGTTCTTTTGCAAGTACTTCTATGGAATCTGATACTTCAGCTCTGTACACATAGAACCTCGTAACAAATGTGAAAAAGATGAGGTTCAGGAAGTTCAGCACCGCAAAAAATGCATAGTAGTAATCAAGATGAGACTCATTCAGGTTGTTCAAAATCCACCCTCTGTGACCACGCTCCTTAGCGATGTGTGACAATGTTGAGAGAAGGAAGGAACTTATCAAATTCCCAATTCCTAAGGTAACTGAGGAGGATGCAGTCCCAAGGCTCTTCATGTATTGAGGGGCCTGATCGTAGAAGAACTCAATCTTGGCAACCTCTAAGAATGCATCAGCTGTTCCCATAAGTATATACTGAGGAAGCAAGATGAATACGCTCAAAGGAACTTGTCCTCCACTTTCAACCACCCCATGTTCTCTTGCCACTTTAAGCCTATATCTTTCAGTGCCAGATGCAATGATCATAATTACTGTGTGGATCACAAGCCCAATTCCCATTCTTTGAAGAAGGGTAATCCCTCTCGGTTTCTTGGTGAACCTTCACATAATCCTGACAAAGAAACGGTCATAGAGGACAATGCAGGTAAGCAAGGACAAAGTAACAAATGCACCTAAGCTTGCTGGGGGAATTTTGAAGCTTCCGATGTGCCTGTCAAGAGTGGTTCCTCGCTTGACAAAAAGGTATTTATCTAAGCCATCATTGTGCTAGGAACAAATGTAGCAATCAAGATGGGGATCATCTTTAGCATTTATTTAGTCTCCTCTACTTGTGTAACAGTGCATATCATCCAGGGACTATAGCTTGAACTTGTTTTGACACAAGCCTTGTCAAGGAACCTTCACATACATTTATTTGTAAACACATGACAATTGCATATATAGTAAACTAGAAGTGGATTCAAACGTAGGATAGAAAATTTTGTACCTCAATGTCGGAGTGGAATCAATTCTGTAACTCCCTTTCTTTGCATACTCTTCCATATCAAGCTCATATAGTTCTTTAGGGTCATGAGGATTAGGCACTTTCCATTTCCTTAAAGCAGCAACTATGACCCTAGCCATTCTAGTGAAGGCACTCCCTTTGTGTCTGTAGAAGGGTGTGCCTGCCAAGAATGTCATGATTGAAATTGCAAGGCCAAGAGTTTGGAAGAGCATAACCAAGAGTCAAGCCACATTGTCTTGGACATACACTAGGACAGTGTTTGCAAAGAGGGTCCCAAAGAAGATGCTGAACATCCACCAATTGAAGAAGGAGAGTTTGTGCAACTTCTCTTTGGGTTGGAAATCATCAAACTGGTCAGCACCAATGGCTGGGCTTGGTTCCACCAGTTCCCACTGCTAGAGTGTAAAGTGCTCCATAGAACACGTCTAACTGTAATGTGGAGGCTTTGCCGCATTTTGTCACATCCGTGTCAAAGCACTGTGGTGGCTTTGGGCTAGGAAGGGAGACTGCTAGTGTAAGCAGACACATTCCCTGCCAATGCCAACACAGGAGAAACAATGTTAAAATTTTCAAAAGATTTTCAATGTTAAAATCTTTAAAGGAGATTTGGTAGCAAGTATTAAAGTTATTAAAGGATTTGCTAGAAAATACTTGCACCGTACTGCAGGAATTTATACCAAAAAATAAAAATAAAAACAAATCTTCAAATGCCTTCTCCCTTCCCTGTCCTATTTTAGTTTTAATAAAATCATTAAATCATTATATGCACTGCTCTAACAAAATTGATAACAACACGTTACAAGAGGGATCACAAGCCACATGAAAAATGAGAAACATAGAGTGAGTGAAACTGAGGCGCAGGCATAAGTTGCTAGCATGATGAGTATTCAATCTCACCAACTCCAAATAATTGGGTAACTGTACCTGCAGGATACATCAAAGAACTTTGATTTCTACTGTAGAGCAAGGAGGCAAAGATTTCACAAATATAATACTTTCTTGATTGAGAAATATACAAGATACTTACACTTTTCTAATGGGACACTCACTCATGTTGGTGCACCTCACTTATGTATGCACAAACTAGACTCCACCAAGGCACACACCTCACTATGACACTCACTTGTGCACACATGCACATTACTTACACTATACACACCAGAGCACTCACTTGGCTCTCACACTTCTCGGCACACACACTCTCTGTACACATACATGTTACAACTCTCATCCTCGTATTTATAGGCTTTCAAAGTCAGTGATATTACCGACTGACAGCAGCTAGAATTTTCTAGTTTAATAATTTTTTAATACTAGTTTTGTACAATTCTAGATATTTCTTTTTCCTTCTTAGTTATATAGAAGTCTAGTAGTCTCTGATTCTTTTCAATACTGCAAGAAATTTCTAAAATGTCGGTGATTGCTTTTATAGAAATTTCCAGAACTTATGCTGATCTTCATTTCTCCCCCTCAACACTAGTTCTGCTCTGCGTTCCTAGCTATTTACGAAACCTTGAGATTTTGATGCTGCTCGGTCCTTTTGTGAAGATATCTTCATATGTTATAGGCTCTTTTTCTTCCATCATTGCTGCCACATTTGCATTCTTGGGATTAGGCTTTCTCTTGCTAGTCGATCTTCTGAGTTGTGGTTGCTTTTCGACTTCTTCTTCTTCTTCTTCTTCTTCATGTTGAAGCTCTCTCTGTTCCCTTTGATGCACTCCTATTTGCCAGGGACTTCACGTGTGTCTCTTACCTCAGTTGAACTTGTAGGCTCTTCTTCTATGCCTTATTTCTTCTATCATGCCTTCAACTTCTTTCGAGTCAAGTAGAATTACCTCTTGTGTTGACCACCAAGAGGAAGTTACCACATTTCTTAATGTATAACACTGGCCAGTTGTGGGATCACAACATCTCCATCCTTTTCTCTAACTATCATATTCCAGAAATATGCAATGAATAGCCTTCTTAACCATTTTGGTCCTCAAGTGATCCGAAACAAAGATATAGCATACGCAGCCAAATACTCAAAAGTGACTCACCATGGGTTCAAGCCTCCATAACTTCTCGAATGGTGAGACAAACCTTAGCTTCGCTTGTGGAATTCGATTAATCACATGAGTTGCAGTCTTCATATACTAGGCCCAAAATCTGCTTGGAGCATTTTTTGAGTGCAGCATGCTCTGGCAAATCTTTGACAAGATGGCGATTCTTCCTCTCAACCATGCCATTTTGCTGAGAAGTGTTTGGACATGTTATCTATCTTCATATCTTGCACTCCTTCTAGAGGTCATATACTTCTTTTGATATATACTCTCCCCTATTGTATGTGCGAAGACACTAAATCTTCTTTCCAACTTCGCTCTCTACCTTCTCTTTAAATTCTTTGAATTTTGCTGATGTTTCTAATTTTTCTTTCATGAAGTATACCCACACATATCTTGAGTAATCATCAATGAAGGTCACCATTTAACGATATCCGCTAATCGAAGGTTGTTTTTTTGGTTCAAGCACATCTGAGTGAACTAACTCCAAAGGCTACTTAGCTTGAACTATCAACTCTTCATATGGAAGTTGATGTGCCTTACTATACTGACATCCAGCCCATATAACATCATCTCACACTTCTTCCTGAGGAAGACCTTACAGCATTGACTTCTTCATCATCACCTTGAGCCTTTGATTGCTCACATGCCAAAAGCGTGCATGCCACAAATCCATAGTATTGTTCTTACGAGTCTTATCTACGTAAGCTGATTTGTAGACATTACGTAGATTTACTCTAAATGCCACCCTTTCAACATAAGTGCCTTAATAATTTTTAACTTATCATAAATCTTAACATCTTTTAGGCCAAACACCACATATCCCCTTGACTTTGTAATTTGTGATATTGAGAGCAAATTTTTCTTCATTCCAAGCACATAACAGACATTTTGTAAGTATACCTGATTGTTGCCACAATGTGGTGAGATCCCAACATAAGTGATTGGGAACCTCGAATTGTCTGTTGTTACCACCACTCAATTACCTTTATACTCTACAGTGCTCTGTAGCTTCTCCTTGTCACCCCTCATATGATTGGAGCAACCTAAATCAATAATCCAATCTTTGCTATAATCAACGACTGATTAAGTTGCTGTGAGTGCCACTTCTGCCTTTGGTGACTCCATAAGATCCTCACAACTCTTGTCATCAAAGTTTATTTCTTCCTCGACTGCTAACAAGGCGGAGACATTTCAATCTTCTTCATTGTCATTTTCTTTTTCTATTAAGCGACTTGCAGTTGATGTGTTACTCTCTGCTGACTTCTTCTTGAACCAACAATCTCATGCAAAATGCCCCTGCTTCCCACAACTGAAGCAAGTGTCATCATGTTTCTTCATATTATCTTGAGATTTTTTAGAGCATGAATTTTCTTCTTGCTCCTTCCTCACTTTCTCATCCTTTTTGTTAGTAGGTGGCTTCCTTCTTCCTTTTCTTTTACAAGTGAAAACTGCTTCTTCTTCACTCTTTATTGATACTTCAGCCATTTGTTTGGCCAATGCTTCTTGGTTGACCAACAAATTTTCTAATTGTAAAAAGGAAGGTTGGCTAGGCCAACCTTGAATGGCAGCAATAAATCCCCTATATTCTGGTCTTAAACCATGAATAATTATTCTCTTCATATATTGATAAGATATTTTGCTATCTGCATCTAACTCAAAAATTTCTCGACGGTGAAACTTTACCTTGGTGAAATACTTATTGATCGTCAAGTTTTCTTATTTTGCCGATAAGAGCTCATTCTCCAAGAGCTGCAACCTTGCATCATTCTTCTTAGAGAACAATGTTACAAAAGTGTCTCATGCTTCCTTTGGTGACGAAGCCTTCCTTATGTGCTCCAGCATCTCATCCATGACCGTAGTCTTAATCGCGAACATAGCCTTCGTTGCTCTGATCTTCCACTTCCACAGTGCTTCTACTTCAGTTGCAGAAGGTGGCATCATTTCCTTGCTTCCAACAACCTCCCCTAGGTCTTGGCTCTGGAGATAGGATTCTATATATGTCTGCCATGTATTATAATTCTGAGCATTGAGCTTTCTTGTTCCACTAACTATTTGAATTTCTGCCATAGTGACTTGATGAAATTTTCTTATTACAACTTGCAATGAAAAGCTCCCCCAGAAATAGTGATCCTTGATCACTCTCAGAACAATCCCCAATCGCCTGGCTCTGATACCAAATTGTAGAGCAAGGAGGTAAAGACTTCACAAATATAATACTTTCTTGATTGAGAAATATGCAAGATATTTACACTTTTCTAATGGGACACTCACTCACATTGGTGCACCTCACTTGTGTATACACACACTAGACTCCACCAAGGCACTCAACTCACTATGACACTCATGCTGTGCAACACTCACTTGCGCACACATGCACTTTACTTGCACAATACACACTAGAGCACTCACTTGGCTGTCACACTTCTCGGCACACCCTCACTCTCTGCACACATACATATTACATCTCTCATCCTAGTATTTATAGGCTCTCAAAGTTGGTGATATTATCGACTGAAAGCAACTAGAATTTTCTAGCTTAAGAATTTTTCAATACTAGTTTTATACAATTCTAGATTTTTCTTTTTCCTTCTTAGCTATAGAGAAGTCTAATAATTTATTATTCTTTTCAATACCACTGCAAGAAATTTCTAAAATGTCGGTGATTGTTTTTATAGAAATTTCCAGAACTTATGCTGATCTTCACCTACAGCAGTTTAAACAAGGCGTAGCTCAAATTTTGTTAGCAACTAGAAAGCAAAAAAGTAACATAGATATTTCATATCTGGAAACAAAATGGCAGGAAAGCCAACTGATTTTGTTCAACTTGATGGCTGGCATATTCTGAAATCTGTGAATATCAAACTTCTGCAGTGAAACAATGCCACTTTGGTAAAATTAAATGCCTATTTAGTGTGTAAAATGAATTTTGTGGAGGTCATCATTCACCGTGTGGACTTACCCACATATAAGTGACTAGTAAGGCTTTAAGCAAATGAATATTATAGCACCGCAGGACAATAGGACTAAAGCATATCATGTTGTTAGAAGCATTCAAGTATGCACAGCTGATTTATCATGTCATTCACTTAATAATGGTTTTCAATTTGATATGTTATATTCCAGCATGAAAGATCAATAATATTGGGTCAGGAATTGCAGAGGATATCACGTCATCTTCAAGAAATCAAAACTTCATGTGATTCAGTCATTCTAGCCTTTTTCTTTTCATGAGTAAAATTATGCATGAATATTTCCATAAAATTTTTAATCCATACTAAGCACACCCTAAAGATTAGAATTTTTCTAGGATCAGTCAATACCTTGACCCACGGTAAATTTCACATGAGAAACAAGCAACACTGTTTCCTTACCAAAACACATGAAGCATCGGAGCTCATAGTGTGAGAAACCAAGAAAGGACAACCAAAAAAAAAAAAAATGGAGCCAAAAAAAAAATATCATGAGCCCAAGCTATAGGGAAAAAGGGACATCAAAGACGGCACGAGCCTCCTCTACTTCCTTTTCCTGAGCAGAGAGGCACTCCAGCTCTACAATTTTAAAAGCCAACTCCGCTTCAACTTTTGTTAGGCGATTAGTAAGATCGATAATTTCCTGCTGCAACTGCATAACTTGGGCGTGACAAGCAGCCTTGTCTAAACAGAGCTTTTGGAAATCCACAGTGGCCGACGTTGGGACAGAACGCTGAAGGTTGCTGGCCATTTTATCAAGCCACTTCCCATTAAAGCCTAAGCAGCGAAGGGTCTGAATGTGTTCCTCAACATAATCCTTATGTTCGCTAAGGAGTTGCAAAACTGAATGATCACATAGAAACCTCCAAAAACTTGCAAAGGTTTCATATGCGATCTTCTTATATAAAGAAGGATAGGTGGCGGCAAGGGTAAAGTCCGCATGTGACGCTGCAAAGTCTGATATCATGGCCGCGTCCTCGGAAGACAGAAGCGAGAAAAAGTCATTCACAACTGCCCACACCAAAAAGATCAGAATTATTCATGGTATATATATAACAAGCAAATAGAGGAAAAATGAGAACCTGTAAGAGCGTCAGAACTAGGGGCTTGCTGAGGGACACCCAAAACATCAACGTCATCCCGAACATTGGCTGCTGGATTATCATCTGCATATAATTGATTTACAGTATAAAATATATATCACATTACACTTATGTGCATCAAAATTAATTTATAATTTTGTTTCTAAAAGGCATGTTATTAATTAATGAAGAAAATATACAACAACAAAATTAGATTAATGCACATTGAAATCAGTGAAAGAGAATAAGTTCCATACCGATGAAGCAGTCACAAAATTGATTAATATCCTGCTCTTGATTGTACATGTCATTGCTTATGGTCTCGTCAGATCTTTCAACTGCTGGTGAGGATGCTCCATGTTGTGATTCCAACTCCAACCGCAGGTCCGACCCTAACTCCACCCGCAGCTCCAACGCCAAATCCAATCCCAACTGCCACTTGGACTTAAAATCCAAGTCTAATTCTCGCAAAAGACTGGGTAATTCTGAGTCAAAAATTAGGTGCACCCCACACTCTTTGGTACGAACGTTCAACACATCACGTTCTCCCAAATTATTTGTAACATAGAATTCAACGGTGACCTGCTGTGCATAACGTCTAACACTGCTAATGCTATCAAAATGAAATGCATCATACCAAAAGAAAACATGATCACAGTTCAACTCCCTGATAGGTTCATGATACCACCTAGTAGAGTACCCTACCTTTGTACCGTCTGACCTATGAAACTGACAAAATATTTTAGCACCATGCTTCTTAATCTCATCACTCGGAGAAAGAACGGCGCACATAACCAACCCCAGCAAGTTGGAGTCTGAAGGAAGTTTCATTGTGAATGAGGACTCGGTGGTTCGATGTGTGAAGTTCTCTGGAACAGTGCTTCCTGGGAAGCAAACTTTCACAAAGTTATAGGTAAAGCTATGGGCCTTGAGATCATATCTTGTCACAAACACATTTTGGAATATTGCATTCATTGCAGATAACTGTGCACCTTTCATGATATGGTCGAGTGAAGCTTCATCCAGTTTCATGCAATTCTCAAATGAGATGTATTTCCTCTTTCCTATCATCACTGTTGCAATAGTGTTTAAAGTGGATACTGTCACCAAGGACGTACAGTTAACTGCATACAACTCTTTGATATGTGTTGGCAGCTCAGGAAGACTTTTAAGGTTCATGCAATTCTCCAAGGACAGAATTTCTAGACCTGAAAGATGGTTGATGCTTGCAGGCAATGTCTCTACGCTGCTTCCATCTAGTCTTAGCTCATATAATTTGGATAACATATCGATGTTGTCAGGGAGTTCAGATAAGTTACAACAATCCTTCAAATATAGTAACCGTAGATATTTTAAGCCACCAAATAAAACATGCAACATCTGTTTGTCAAGTACTAGTTGTCTGCAATTAGAAATTCTAAGCTCCCAAAGGCTTTTTAGGGATGATAGCTCACCTGGAAGATTCTGAAGTCTCAAATTCTCTAGATTGAGCCACCTGAGCTTGCTTGAATTCCCAATTGATGAGTGCAATTTTTCTATTCCTGCATTGTTTAAATCCAACCTCTCCATTTTATCGGATGACACCGAAAATTCCTTGAGACTTGTGCATCCATTGACACTGATATTCATGAGAGATTTTAAACTATTCTTACTTTTTAGACTACCAAGTTTTTCACAGCCATCCAATATCAAAGTTTCTAGCGTGTCGAGAGACAAGATAGACGGATGAAGCTCAGTCAAACTCCCACAACCAGATAGATTCACCCATTTAAGTTTAGACGCATTGGACAAATTTGGGAGATCCTCCAAATGTTTGCATTCACTTAGATCAATTCCCTCTAGATTCTCAACCTCCTGCAACAATTCAAAAGCAAGCATCACTGGGAAAACTAATTCTCACTGCAGCAAAAATGAAAGCATAATTTGTTACGAGCTATGACGTAACTTGCTTCCATATGTCCACTTAAGTTTTGTTTTACTTTTGTTAATGTTTTAATGATGATACTTTTGCAAATAGAATAGCTTTCAAGTTTCAACAAATTGTATGGTCGTGCTTATGTCTAGAGAATCGGTATAAACAGGGCAATTAGCCATGTTAATTTTTATATAAAACACACAATACGTAGAAAAATTATGAAGCGCTTCATTCTTCCTTTCCTTCCATTGTGCAAACTGTAAAAAGACAAATTATTTAGAAAAGCATTGTTGGTTCAGACCTAACATATAATATAGTCAGTGCAAAATGTTTGAACACGTGGAAAAAGTTTGTAGAAAGCGAAAGAAACAAAATCAGCATGCTCAAGTTGCTGAAAACTAGCACCAATAAGAGATGCTTTTCTCTGCCACTTGCTATGCAACTAAAAACAAATCAGAAGCCTGGCTACTTGACAATGGCTGTACTCATCATATGACATTAGGTCTCAACATGCTTGTAGATCTTGACAAATCCTACACTTCGAAAGTTACAGTAGGCACTCGGGAGTTTGTACTTTGTTGAAGTTAAAGGTGTCATTGTTGTAAATACCTCAACAGGTACAAACTTCATTTCAAATATTCTTTGTGCCAGAAATAAATTAAATATTTTGAATGTGAGACAAATCCTTGAAAAGAATTATGTGCTGTTGTTACAAAATATGAGTTGTATCATTAAAGACAGGATGAGAGTTTAGGATTGTTAAAATGAGAGAGAAAAGCTTTTCTTTGCATCGGAAGCCTACAAGCATTCAAGCTTTTGCAACTTCGATTGATGAATCACATTCTTTTGGCATAAAAGATTTGGGCATTTCAAATTTTCATCCTTGAATTACATGCATAGCAAGGTTCTATCCCAAGGCATGCCTACTATTAATGATTATGATGGTGTGCGTGAAATTGACCAACATGAGAAGCTAAGTAAAATACCTAATCCAAAGAACATAATGTTTAGAACTAATGAAAAACCACAACTTATTCATAGTGCTTTATGTAGTCCTATGAAGACTCCTTTGGGTGGCTGCAAGTATTTCAATCGATTAATTGATAATTTAATAAGGATATGCTGGTCCTATTTTCTAAATCAAAAGTCAGAGGTTTAAGGTATATTTCAGAATTTTAAAGCCTTGGTTGAGAAACCCAGTGGCTGTAAAATAAAACAATTAGAAGTGATAATGGGACTAAATATACTTGTGAAACATCTGAAGAAATTTGTAGAGATGCAGGCATTCATCAACAACTTACTGTTAGTTACACCCTACAATAGAATAAGGCAAGTGAAAGAAAGAATAAGATAGTTATGGAGATGGCAAGATGCTTGTTATTTGAGAAAAAAATATACCAAAGAAATTGTGGGCTTAAGCACTAAACAATTCAGTTTACTTGCTTAATAGACTTCCAACCACAATCTTGGAAGACAAGGCTCCATTTGAAGCTCGGAAAGTTGCAAGGCTTATGCTAGAAATATTAAGAGTATTTGGCGGTATCTGCTATGCTCATGTTCCAGAAATCAAAAGGGACAAGCTAGACCAGATAGAAGTTGTGATTCTGGTTGGATATAGTAGTAATGCAAAAAGTTATAGAATCATCAACTGTAGAAATGTAAAGGTTGATAAAAAGGCATATTGGAATTGTGGTATGCTAATCATATTACAAAAGATCCAGCTACCAACATAATGCTAAAACTACAGAAGAAAGAGAAACTGAGCATGATTTAAATGAAGAGTATGCTGTTAGGGGTATGAGACCATTTAACGAAATTTATAGTAGGTACGATATTTTATTAATAGAACCTATGAGCTATGAAGAAGCAACGTAGTCAACAAAATGGAGAGCTGCAATGGACGAGGAGCTAAAAATAATTCAGAAGAACAAGACTCGGCAACTAGTTGACAAACTTATTGATAAGAAGGTGATTGGCATAAAATGGGTGTACATAGCCAAATAATCTTGATAGTTTACTGAACAAATACAAAGCAAGACTAGTTGTTAAAGACTACTAACAACAATATGGAGTAGACTTTTCAAACAACTTTGTTTTAGTATCAAGGTATTTGATAGAAAATGGGTACCAGAACTAGATGAATAAACTAGGAAATGGTATTATTGAATTAGGGATTCTAGTAATGCACCAAGAACCCTAGCTTTACAACAAGGTCTCACTTTCGAGGGAAAATGGAGAGCCCCCAAATCTCTCTTACGACCAGAAAATGACTAGACAAACTGTTACAGTTTTAGAATTCCTATTTATACCTCTTCCCTTCCACTAATAGACTGTTAACCTTCCTAATTAACTTTCCATCCAATTCCTTTCTTTTTATTATTCTCTTATTACAAGATGGGCCTATTTTCGGCTCTCAATCCCCTTCTTTCTATTTCTCCTACTATACACTTGCCTATACAATCGATCCCTAACACTACCCCCTTGACAACCATCTTGTCCTCAAGGTGGGAATTAGGAAACTAGCACTTCAAATCTTGCAACAGCTCCCAAGAATTATCGCACTCTGGGAGGTCCTTCCAATTGATCAATCCCTCAACAACCCCATCTAGTTTGTGGCGCACTGCTAAGATCTCCTGCAGTTCCATCAATAATTCCACAGCTTTTGTGAGAGCAACAGGTAATTCCTACGGTTGAGCTTGAGGGGCTGGGCCTTCTTCATTTACTAACACAAAAGACTGGGTGAAGTTTGCATCATGGGGCAAAGCCAGTCTATAGGCAACCAGGCCTGGCTTCTCAATGATCTGAAAGGGGTTATCATACCGAGGCCGAAGCTTTTCACTCACCTTCGTAGCCAATGACTTCATACAATAGGGTTGTAGCTTGAGGAACACCCAATTCCCAGGTTCATAGGACACTTCTCTTCCGTGACGGTCCACAAACAACTTCATTTGCTGCTATGCTAAGGCCAAATTATCCTTAAGCTCAGCTAGGACTTCATCTCTAAAAGCCATCAATGATTGCACCTCCTCCATCTTCGAAGGGTAAGTTTCACCCTTGAGTACCATTGGTGGAAGTCTGCCATATACTGCCTGAAAAGAAGTCATCCAAGTAGAAGCATTAAATGTCATATTAAACTAGTATGCAGCCCAATTTAACTAGTCTGGCCATTGTTTAGGCCTATGTCCCACAAAACAGCGAAGGTAAGTCTCCAGGCAGTGGTTAGTCACTTCGGTCTAGCCATCCGTTTGTGGATGGTAGGAGGTACTATACTTGAGCTTAGTGCCCGAACTATGAAACAACTAAGACCAAAAACAACTGAGAAATACCTGGTCATGGTCTGAGATAATCACCTTAGGAAAACCATGCAACCGAACAATTTCTTTGATAAAGACCTTGGCAATGTCCTTGGATATAAACGGGTGTGAGAGTGCTACAAAATGGGCTATTTGCTCACACGATTTGCCACAACTATGATAATGTCGACTCCCTTCACATGGGGCAGACCCGAGATGAAATCCATGGACACTTCAGTCTAAATATGCTGGAGAATAGACAGAGGGTTGAGTAAACTAGCAGGTGACAAGGCTTCATATTTATTCTTTTTGCAAACCTAGCAGTTAGCCACAAAATCCTTAATATCCTTATGCATTCCCCTCCAATAGAAGGTGGCAGCAACCTTCTTATAGGTGCAAAGGAATCTTGAATAACCTCCTATAGCTATATAATGAAACTCATCTAGCAAAATAGGAATTTAGGAGGAGGTCTGAGGCAAAATAACCATGTCCCAATACTGGTGCAAAGAAAAACCTAGAAAGCCACCACTTCCCTGTTGTAGGCCTTGAATGATCTATAGTAGGGATGAGTCCTCCTGCACTTCTGAGTCAATAGTACTCTACATGTTGGCCTGAACTATAGAGACTACCTTATACATCATTTGTCTTGATAAGGCATCTACTACCTTATTCTCCAATCCAGGTCTATATTGGATCTCAAAATCAAACCCAATGTGTTTGGAAATCTAGCGAAATTGATCCTCCCCTAGAAGCTTCTAGTCAATAAGGAATTTTAGACTCCATTGGTCAATCATAATCATGAAATGATGTCCCAACAGGTAATGCTTCCACTTCTGGACAACTAACACATTTGCCATTAGTTCCTACTCATATACGGACTCCGTTGGGCGCGTAGGGACAAGGCTTGGCTGTAAAAAGCATTTGGTCTACCTCCTTGTGACAAAACAGCACCCAAACTTTCACTTGAAGCATCGATTTCCAAAATAAATTCCCTCAAAAAATCAGGTACAGCTAGAATAGGCAGTTCGGCCATGGCAGCCTTAAGCTTATCAAAAGCAGCCTAAGCTTCTAAGGACTAAATGAACTCATTCTGCTTGGTCAATGCAATAAGGGGCTTTGCAATTATACCATACCCTTGGACAAACCTCTTATAATAGCCGATAAAACCTAAAACGCCCCACAATGCCTTAACATTAGTGGGGACAGGCCATTGCTGCACAGCTTCTGTCTTCTTAGGGTCTACTGAAACCCCTCTATAGAAATTATGTGCCTGAAATATTCTACCCATGCTACCCTAAACTCACATATCTTCTTATTAACCACCAAGCTGTTAGCAATCAGCAACTGAAACACAACACGCAAATGAGTGGGAAGCAATGTCTTTGCTATACACAAGGATGTCATCGAAGAAGACTAGAGCAAACTTCTAGAGGCAAGGCCTCAAAACATCATTCATCAATGCTTGAAATGTTGAGGGGGTATTGGTAAGGCCGAATGGCATAACGAGGAACTAGTAATACTCCTCATTAGTTCGAAAGGCAGTCTTCTTGAAATCATCTTTCACCATTTTGATTTAATGGTAACCAGATTTAAGATCTAGTTTAGAGAAGATTACACCTACCAATTCATCCAACAACTCATCGATCACTGGTATTAGGAATTTGTCCAGAATGGTGATTTTATTTAGTGCACAGTAATCCAAGCAAAATTGCCAACTTCCATTCTTCTTTTTAACCAGAATTATAGGGTTGGCAAATGGACTTGTGTTTGGCATGATAATACCCAAATCCAGCATCTCCTTTACCAATTCTTCAATTGTTGTTTTCTAGTAATACGGATAATGGTAAGGCTGCAGATTGGGAATATGAGCTCCCTTATGAAGGGTAATGGCATGATCATAATGCCAATGGGGAGGTACGCTTGGAAAAGCCTGGAAGACCTATTTGCTTTGCTCCAGGACCTGCAGAATCTCTGCAGGGATAATAGAGTTCTCAGCCCATTCTACTGCCACTAGCCACAACTGCACCAAAAAAGCCTCCCCTCCTATCTGCAACCACCTCAAAGCTAAACTCAAAGCTAACCCGCCATAGCATAGATTTAGATCACCCCATAAGGTCACCCACGCATCCCCTGTCCTCAGTACCAGCTTCGATTCCTTGAAGTTAGTTATATCATCCCCTAAAGTGTCCAACCACACCAACCTTTGTACTATCTCCGAACCCTCCAACGGAAACAAATAGAAATCCTGAGCCACTAACATGTTGGGAAAATGTATCTCTACTCCTGTACAATAACCCTAACTAGTGACTTGATGCCAATTTCCTACCTTCACCACAAACTCAAATGTGGTAAGTGTCTCAAACCCTACTAATTGCACCAGTTTCAGACAAATGAAATTATGGGAGGCCCCCGAATCTATTAGCACCCTAACCCTATGACTTGCAACTCGCCCCCACAACCTAAAAGAACGAGGAGTTGTTTGTTCAACCATGCTTCTATAATCCAGTTGTAAGGTGTTCATGGCCTTGCTAAGATCCTCCGTCGCATCCTGCCATTCTGGTTCCACCACATCCAATTCCTCTTCAATGATCAGGAACTTAAAGTGTTTATTCTTACAAACATGATATAGCATGTATCGTTCATCACAAGTAAAACATAGGCCTCTAATCCTCTTCTCCTTGTATTCCTCATCCGATAATTGCTTAAATCCTCCACCTTGAGGTGCTTGGATCCCTGATTCAGGCTCTTCCTTAGCCCCATTACCACTCATTGCATTAGAAGTACCCCATTGTGTCTAGCAGAAAGTGGGAACCTGTCTTACCTAGTTGACCCTTGAAAACCAGAGAGCCTAATACCCTCCTTGCCACTATTCTTATGTAATAAATTGTTCCTACTCTCAACCATTTCAACCAAATTCATAAGTTGTTCTAAGGTATGAAAAGAATGAAGTTTTAATTTGATTCTTACCTCATCCTTCAACCTATTGAGGAATAATCCAAGAAGGTACCGTCGTTTCATTATCTTCAACGGGCTTGAATACATATCAAATTGCTTGCGAAAATCCCGCACCTAATTCCTGCCTAAGGCCCACCAGAATCTTAAGTGGATTCTGAATTAACTCGGGCTGAAACATATGCATGATAGCGTCCTTGAAAATTCCCCACATCTAGATCGGTGCAGTGTCCTCCCTCCAATAAAACCATGTTAACACCTTCCCTTCCATTGCCACCATAGCCACCAAGACCCATTCTTTATTTGTAACCCCTCAGATCTCAAAGAAGCACTCCATGCGATCAACCCACATGTAACTGTCCTCATCATGAAACAGTGGAATCTCCATCTTCCTCCACTAATCCGTAGCTCGCACTTTGCAACACCCCACAGAACTAATCGTGAGCATCATTCATCCCTGGTGCCCCCTCGCAATTGCGATCGCGATGACCTTCTTCAGGGTGGTGATTGCACGTATCTAACCGTGCCTCGATCCAATTTAGAATCGCCCCCAAGGAAGATTGAAACTCGTTGAAATGCTAGTCTTGTTCTTCCATCTACTTTTGAATTGCATTCAATGCACCTTCCAAGTTATCGATCTTCTTGTCCATCTTGCTGTTAACCATGGAGCTCATGCCCAAGATCCGCAATGACAACTAATACCAATTGATAGAAAATGGGAACCAGAACTAGATGAATAGACTAGGAAATGTTATTATTGAAGTAGGGATTCTGGTAATGCACTAAGAACCCTAAGTTTACAATAAGATCTCACTCTTGAGAGAAAATGGAGAGCCCAAACCCCAAATCTCTCTTACAACCAGAAAATGACTAGACAAACTATTATAGTTTCAAAATTCCTATTTATACTTCTTTCCTTCCACTAATAGACTGCTAACCTTCCTAACTAACTTTCCTTCCAATTCCCCTTTTTCTGTTATTCTCTTATTACAAGCTAGGCCTATTTTCAGCCCTCAATCCCTTCCTTTCTATTTCTCCTACTATATACTTGCCCATGCAACCGATCCCTAATAATATGACACAATAAGGTTGTTGATAGCCTTGGCAACTCAAAAAACTTGTAGAGCTTTCCAACTTGATATCAAATGAGCCTTCCTTAATGGCTATTTGTTGGGAAAAAATAAAAATTGTGGAGCAGCCACTAGATCTTATTGAAAAAGGAGGAGAAGCTAAACTTTATTTTGTTATTAAAGGCTTTACATGGCCTGAAGCATGCTCCTAGAGTCTAGTAAAGCAAAATAAATGAACATTTGCTGTAGCTGGGATTCAAAAAATGTCTTATAATGCAACTTTATATGTGCAAATTGATTTGGTGATGAGATTCAAAACTAAAATGAAAAATGTATTTGAGATAACTAATTCGAATGAGATGTTATATTTTCCTGACATGGAGATTCATCGAAGTGAACAAGGAATCTTCTTGAGTCAAGAAAATTATGCAAGACAAGTACTGAAGAAGTTTAGAATGGAGAATTGCAAAGGTCTTGCCATCCCTTTGGTGCCAAATGAAAAACTTATAAAGAATGATGGAGCTCATAAAGTTGACGTTGTACTTCACAAAGCTTGGCTTGGTTGTTCTCTTTACTAAGCTACTAGGAGGCCTTGCATTATAGTCGCCATAAGTTTGTTGTATCCATACAAGCTGAAAAAAAGGTGTTGAGGTAAGCAAAAAGAACGCTGAATTTTGGAGTTTGGTTTAGAAGAACAAATGTTGTTGAGTTAATTGGCTATGCAGATAGTGATTGGGGTGGCTCTCTTGATTATATGAAGAGTACTTTGGGACATGCTTTTGCTGTTGGTTCAAATGTGAGTAATTAGTTGAAATTCTAAAAAGTAGATTGTTGTTGCACAATCAACAACTAAAGCTGTTGCAGCTGTTGCTGATCAAGCGATTTGGATAAGAAGGCTTCTACGACAATCTTCTGTGACAGCCAAACTGTTCTTGCAAAGGCCGAAACGCCAAGTGTTTTATATATGGAAAAACAAAGTACATAAAAATTACATATCACTTTATTAGAGAAGCAGAAAATGAGGAAGAAATGAAACTAATTCACTGTAGTTCCGAGGAGCAAGTTGTTGATATAATGACTAAAGCCTTGCCTAAAGCCAAGCTTGAGTTATGAAGGAAGAAAATGGGTATCTACACTAAGTTTGTCAAGGAGAAGTGTTAAGAGTCGTGACATAACTCGCTGTCATGTGCACTTAACTATTATTTTGCTTTGTCAATATTTAAATGATGATATTTTTGTAAGCAGTACTACTTTAGACAAATATAATGTATGTTCATGCTTATGTCTAGAGAATTAGTGTAATCGTGAAACGTGTTAGCATTTTTATTGAGTACACAATATGTAAAAGAAGAATGAAGCACTTCTTCCTTCTATTGTGTTTTGTTTCTCTAAAGCTAACATAATTGACAGTAATGCAATCTTTTACCTTCATCTCATTCCCAGGCCAAAGTTCTGTAATGTGGCTGTGCGGCATGTGAATCTCAACAAGCATCTTAGTGAAAAATGTTTCTGGAAGAGACTTCAAACGATATCCGTTCCACTCAAGGTACCTCAACCGACCAGAAAATTCATTAAGGACTCCAGGATACTCCACATTACCTGATGTCTTGCCAGAGGGGACATATAATTTCAGAAATCTTATATCAGTCATCATACTGAATGCATTATCGTCCAAGTGTAAATAGTCAATTTGAGACAAATCTAATTTTATGCCTTCAATTGCATCACTCCCCTAACAAAACAATAAAGTAAGCAATCAAATAGTTATCAAATTGATAATAAATATTTCTATAATTCTATTTGGAAGCATGCCATGCATAAATACAAAGTGAGTGATGTATCGTTTAATTTGCTTGCCTTCTTTCTATATTGAAGTACATCAGAAACTTCATCAATATCCCTCAATCGGCTACGTTTTCCAGGATCTTCAATGCCTTGACGAACTATATTCAAACCCATATCATGTACTAAGTCATGCATTTGTATTCTCTTGCCACTTGAAATAGTTATAAGAGCTTTATCTTCAAGGATCTTCATTCCACTAGTAGCAAAGAAACCACAAGCATTTAGTATCCTTTCCACAAAATCTTATCTCCCCTGAAAAAGAATGCAATGTCTAGAAATATTTTCTGACATAGAATTCCTAGTCCATCATAACTCACTTTTAATACATTTTGAATTTCGTCAAAAGGATAGCCCTTGAGCTTTTCTAGTTCACTCTTCCAAAATTCACGACTTTCACCATGAAGATTTGAACCCAACACTTTTAAAGCTAATGGAACACCTCCTATATAATTAATTGCCATTTTAGAGAGATTCTCATATGTTTTCTTGGGATGCCTTTGATTGAAGGCACTTAAGCAAAAAAGCTCCAGAGATTCCTTTTTGCTCCACGTCTTGACCTCATATATATTATCCTTATCAATTCTTCCACTAAACACATGCTTATCTCTTGTTGTTATAATGAGTTTACTACCTGCAGCTGCATTACTACAATCTCTACACAATTCATCTAGTTGATAAGGAGTACAACGAAAACTTTTTTACTACTGACTCTCATCTTACTGAATATGGATGTTGTATAGTTCAGATGTTCATCCTTTAGTAGCTCAGAAAGCAACTTCTCACGTAAAGATGTAAGTTTGCTTTGTCCTATGTTTTGCGATGCTTCTCTTACATTTTCCAAGAAGCAAGCACCATCATATTGGGGAAAAAGTTGAGAAAACAACACTTTAGCAATGGTTGTTTTACCAATTCCAGGCAGGCCCCAAATTCCAATTGCTTGAACATTTCCAAGTGACTGGTTACTTTTGTTTTTTGATAGCAACAATCCGACGTCTTTACGGATTTTGTCAAATCCAACAAGGTCTTTTACTCTTATTTCATCAGGGAACTTTAACTGCAGCTTTTTCAATACATCTTCGACAATTTTATCGATGACCTGAGACTCGTTCCTAGCAAAGGAATGAACAAAAACGAGACAAAAGGAAATATTAAATTTACCACGATTGAAAAGACTACATAAGCAAATTACTAAGTTCATATTAGTCTAGCCACAATAATCAAAAGAATTTAATTTACTTCAGTACAAATAGATTTATCCAAATTTGTTTCATTTCACTTGAAAATAAAAGTCAACATAATTCTTTCAAAATTAAATAAAAATAAAAATATATTGTAGAGTAATTACACTAATATTTATACGATTATAATTCATTAATTGGACATTACCAATCCTAGCAGTTATTAACTTTTCGTATATATCTTTGATTGTGAAAGAAAGAACTCACAGATAAATTAACACTATAACAAAAAGCACAATTAAAAAAGTGGTTAATTGCAGAAGAAATAAACTGTTTTTTAAAGCAAACTTTATTTATAATGTTAAGGATTCGAATCTTGTAATCACTATTTCGGAGAGGGTTGTCCTTATTATTACTTTTTAAAATTGTGTGAACAATTATTAAGAAAAAACAATATAATAAACACATTTTCTTTTAAAGATATGTTTTTTTAAAAGAAAGAATTGTGTTCTGAGAGTAAAGACACATACACACACGTGTGTGTGAGGAAATGCTTAGCATATCACTTACTATATATTTTAACTAGATTGAAAATTTTAGGTTAAATCTACATTTTAGTCCCTGTAAGATTTTGTTTTAATATTTTAATTTTTAAAAGATTAAATGCATACACTTTCAATTCTGAAAGATTTTTTTTAACATTTTACTTCTTGGAAGATTAAATTCATACACTTTAATCCCTAAATAATTTTTTAATATTTTAATTTTTAAAAGATTAAATATATACACATTATATATTTTGATATTTTCTATTTTTTAATATAATATATAACCAAAAAATTATAAAAGAATATAATTTTTATTAATTATTTAATTTAAAATTTGAAAGTTAATATAGTTATTTAAATATTTACTATTATAATTATAATTATTTTAATTATTTGTTAAATATAAATTTAATTTACATTGAAAATAATTTATTATTTATTCATATATTTTTAATAATTATTTTTATTATTTTCATAATAAATAAAAAAATGAGATAAATAAATAGATAGATAGATAAAGAGAGAGAGAGAGAGAGAGAGAAAGAGAGAGAGAAGAGTCTTTATATACCAGAGTTCAATCAGATTAATATCATATTTTAAGATTTAATTTAGTTATACATCATTAATTTTATTACTTTATTAAAAATATTACATCTATCTATAGAGTTTTATTTTGTTATAACAATCATGTCAAACATATTAATGAAAATCTTGGAATGTGAGATGTAATTATATAATATTTTTAATAATGAATATTTAATATAAATTTAATTATCTATAATTAAAATAATTATATATATGATATATAACTCAATTAAATATTGGAATGTGAGATTAATTTGATTGAACTTTGATGTAGAAATTTTAAATTATATAGTTAATAAAAATTATATTTTATTTTTTTGGTTATATTTTATCGTACAAAAATAAAAAAATCAAAATATATAAAATATATATATATTTAATTTTTTAAAGACTAAAGTGTTAAAAAATTACTTAAAGACTAAAGTATATACATTTAATTTTTTAAGGACTAAAGAATTGAAAACAAATTAGAAACTAAAGTATATGCATTTAATCTTTTAAAGATTAAAATGTTAAAAAAAAAATTTAAAGACTAACATATATATATTTAATCTTTTAAAAACTAAAATATTAAAACAAACATTTTTCAAGAACTAAAGTATAGATTTATTCAAAATTTTATTTCCAATAGTATGAAATGCTGGCTATTTTAATCCAAGTTGGGTCGATCCTCGATCCTGTGATCTTTATTTAAAGAGATAAAATATCAAACCATTTAAATAAATTTATCATTACTTTTGTCTTTCTTTACATAACTTAAAAACTTAAATGGTGGTATTTATTTTAGTAATCAAATGCCTCATTAACTAAAGAGAGAAATATTTCTCTTTCTTAACTATGACTAAAATAAATTATTCTCTCTTATTAATTAACTACTAACATCATAAATATTTTTTAACATTTCTAAAGAAATTAGTAGTAAATAATTTAATTTTTTTAAGCAAACTCATGTAGAATATTTAAGTTATTATTATTATTTATTAAATTAATACAATATTGATTTTTCTCAAATTATTATTTTTGAAAAATTAATAATGTAATATTTTGCTTATGAAAAACTTTGTTGAAAAGCGTCAACTTTTTTTTATTTTAAATATAATAGTTTATCAATATGTCTTTAAAATTTGTAAGATTAGTATACTGTTAAAAAAATAAAATGTCTATGAGATTAATAATTAATTTGGAAGAGAAAATTCTACTTTTTTGGTTGATAAAGATTTTAACCACTAAAATAGATATTATTATTTAATGGGTTTATCTAACTAGTGTCGTTAGGGTACTGATTAAGAAATCAAAAAAGAAAAATTTGCGTTAAAAAGATAATATTTTCAAATTTTTAATGTATTGAATATATTGAATACTTTAAAAGTTTGCTTTTCTTTACTCCTTAACAAGTGCTCTAGGGGTACTAATTAGCAAAACACTCATTTAATTTGATAAAAAGACAAAAATATATTTTAGTCCAATTAAAAAAAAATTAAACATTGCTAACTCCTACCTAAAGTTTTTACATATTTAATTAATTATATATTATCATATGTATGTATAGTTTTTAAAATATAATTATTGTGGGAATCAAACATTTTGAGGGGTCGTGCTTTTATTTTTGTTTCTTGGACTTTAGCCCCGATGTACATTAAAAAAAATGAATAATGAATAACATATATCTCCCTTATAATTTTGAAATATTAAACATACTTCCATGAATTGGGAATTAAAGATTTCAATCATATTTCTTTACTGAAGTTTTAATTAATTAATTAATTAATTAATTCTAGAAATTCTCTATTTAATAATTTTAACATGACAAAGTCTTTCGTCCTTAATTTCATCTTTACGTAAAGGTATTTGCGTGACTCCATTTAAAGAAGATATGTGTCATATTTGAAAGCGCAACTGAATGTTTTGTCTTTCTAAAATAGGGGTCTATTATGCAACGTTGTCAAAAATTACAATTGCAATAGAAAAATTATATTTTGATATACAACAGTTATAATGTTAGAACAAAAATATTTTAAAAAAAAAAAGTGCAGTGGAAATAAATCATACTGTAACGTTGTAATTTTTCAATGTCATTATTGTAATTTTTTATCATAACTATAAGTTTCCTATTATAAGCAGTATCTTATAACGGGTGTTGTAACTTATTTTTTTTTTTTTAGTGCAACTTGAAAATAATATTCTACTCGACTTATCATAATTTTCTTTTTGATTACAAACAAGGTTAAGACTTGATGTGACAAAGCAGACAAAAATCAGGGCAACAAAACAGCTTGGGAGAGATTCAATTACGGATGTCGAAATGATTTCTATAAAATATATCATTTATTGATTCAATTGTTAAATTATAATTATCTATTATAAAAATTGTTTCTATAAAATTTCATAAAAATTAAGTATCAATAAGAATATAATCAAATAATTCTTATTTTTATGTATTTTGAACATATATATTACATTAATTTTGATGTACATAAAAACATACCAAATAATTTTAGATTAATATCAAATTTTATAGATATAATTTATAAGATATAAACTTCTAATCTAATGGTGAATATTGTAAAAAAATTACACCACTATATAAAATTAATTAGATCTAGAAGGTTTTTCTATTTTTTTCCCATCTATTAAAACGAGGACCATTAACGGTAAAAAGGGGAAAAAATTCTAGACAGCCAAAAGTTATTTATTAAAATTTTTAGCAATAATTTAGAGTGACCGTCAGATTAAGTAAAGCGGTAGAATTGACTTATCCATTTCAAGATTAACGTATTTATATCGTCCTTCTAGTAAATTGACTCTCTAATATTTAAAAAAAAAATGAGAAATAAAAGAATCTAGGCTGTGACAGGCTAACTAGGGTCAAATTAACCTTATCAACATTTGGCTGATACGATAATCGATAAATTAAGGTTTCACTTTAGAGGCCGACATAAACCGGATTCTCTGTTATTCGGGCATAGTTCGATTAGTCTACAGAACAAGCTAATTTTAAGAGAGAGAGAGAGAGAGAGAGATTTTAAGAGAAATAATAACACCGCAAAAAGTCGCACAGATCAGATACTACTAAAACTTAACCGGAACCATGGATTAATAAAAAGGGGTAAAAGAAGAAGAAAGAATGGCGATTGAATTCGTGAAGTTTCTGTGCTATATATTTTTGTACAACTATCATTATTCAGATTTTAATCGTCCATATATAATGTGGTAAGATTGTAACAAATTAAGCTTAGAAAAGAAGTTAGTATGGAGTATTGCTTTAGAAATTCACATAAAATGAAAAGATAATACTAACTTGTATTCACGACTGCGGGTGTCCCGTCCAGATATACTGGCCGCTTCAGTGAGGGCAGCTTTCCATTCAGACACTTCCTTTAGAAATTCTTTGCCTTGGTCACCCAGTGAACCTTGTTCATATTTTGCAAATGCTTCCCCGTACGTCCCTTTCTGCTTCCGTATGTCGGATGGATCAACTTCATAGAACACAGGTATGACTAGCTGTCCGTCCCTTTTTCTACATTGGAGTATTTTGACCAGTTCTTTCAAGCACCACTTTGAGGATGCGTAGTTCTCGGAGAACACCACGACCGCTACATGGGACTCCCCGATGGCTTTGGACAGTGCTGGCCAAACATCTTCTCCTTTTTCAAGGAGATCGTCTATGTATACACTGATGCCTGTTCTCGAGAGTGCGGAATGAAGGAAGCTAGTGAATTTGGTGCCGGTGTCCTCACCCCTGAAGCTAATAAAAGCATGGTACTTTTTGAGAGAAGGAGACATCTCCATTAGCTATTGCGAGTGCAGCAAAGAAAGAAGGAGCACGCTTTTCTTCTCTCTAATTGGGTTGTAATTTAGATAGAGGGACGGCGGAAGCGTGAGAAAAGGCTGCATTATATAAAGCCTGAGATCCAGGAAATGCTGCCTCAGCCCTTAGCTCATTTGCGCACCTGAAATGAATAATAATAATAATATATTAAAGGAAAAAAAAAATGCACACACCCTGTCACGAGCAAGAAGACGAGAGTTTTGTAGCCCTTGATTTTGAATTGGAAGGCTGCTAGGAACTTTCCTCAATCCTTAGCTCTTCCCATTTAATTAATTGCAAGTGACTGAGTATGCGACGTTTGTTATAATGACAGAAATTCCTTTTTAGTTAGACAAGGTACCTAATTAATATCGTCTTTTATGTATATAAATTATTACTTAATATGTATTTCTATTCAAGGTTCCTTTGTATGATATCACTTATAAATTTTTTGCAACTTTTTAGAAGTCAAAAATTATATTTTTTATTATTATTCTGTTTGATTATATCATTTATTATTTTTTAAAAAATTATTCTTTAGTATTTTTTTAGAAATTAAAATATCTGACTCCTTTAAAAGTACTTTTTAAAATATTCTAAATAAACACTTCTATTATTATGTATTCAAACTCAAAATAATTTATTTATAAATTAATTTTAGAAGTTACTTTCATATAGATACTTAAATAAACTATTTATCCAAACAAGCTCTTAATCTCTCATAATCTTACAGATGTCAAATAACAATTTCTATTTTTATAATAAACCATGTTTAATTAAGAATTACTTCACAATGATAAGGGGAAAAAAAAGGCAAATACCACGACCTGATGATCGCAGTTCGACAGATTATTTGTACCCCAAGACTTAATAACATTTGCAACAATAATATAAGTGGTGAATCATATGTCTATTAAGTGATGATTCATAGCGATTTACTACTTTTACAATAAGAGTGCATTATCAATTGTGCATTCTGATGTTATTAAACATATTTGAACTTCATAATAACTATTCCAAAAGTCAATTATATATTATATTTTATGATTTATGATTAGTTAACGGTATAGAGTGTTTTTGTACTAAAATATGCAAAAATTAAACGCATATATTCAATATCGTCCTTTACAGATTTGCTGAATGATGTAACTATAAATGATGATACACTTAATATTTACTCCCTGCATTTTTAAATAAGTAACCACTTTTTAATTTTATTTTTTTTCAAAATTGATGTCGTATTATCTTTTTTTTCATTGATTTCGATGTAGTATTATTGGTGAGCACATTTGTCGTTAAAGTAGGCAGTAGATTTATTTTGTTGAATTCTGTCTACAACACCCAACGTTACTCTCACGTGACCAGTCAGGATTCAGGAAGTGTATTTCAGAAACATTTTTCTTTTGTCAAATTTAATTTGTATATACTAATAGTATAAGATTATTTTATATTATCATTTAATTATATTCTCCCATTTAATTTTTAGAGTAATGAAATAAGGATCATCCATGTTTACTTATGCAACAGTATATAGGTGGATGATAATATAAAAAAGTTTTATACTGACAGTGCATACAAATTAAATTTTAATAATATATGACAAAAATAATTCTATAATATTTCAAATTGATGCCTAGGGTGCCGTGATTAATGCAGAATTAATCATATACACCTTAAGATATTATATCTTGCAACTTGATCCCCTCAAAATATTTCTTTCTTCGCAACGCGGTTGATGGCCAAAGAAAATATATTTTGTTTTTGTTAATTTGAGTCTATGTTAGTTTAAGTGTTGTCTTTTTGTCTGTTGAAGTTTTTTTTTCTGTTGTTGGTTTGGTGGTTTTCTTTTGGGAGCTCTGGTTTTGTGTTGATTTGTGGTTTTGCTTCATTTTAGCTATTGTAGCTTTAGTTGTTGGGGTCTATTGCTTGGTTGGTGTTTGCTTTTTCTCTGGTATGTTTGTCTTCCCCCTTGGTGGATTAGTGTCTTGGTGGCTTTGGTGTTTGGTTAGTTTTCTTGTTCCTATCTTCTATGTGGGTTTGTTCTTTTGTTGGTTGTGCTTGGCTCTATGGCGGTTTGTTCTTTTGTGGGGCTTTGGGGGAGTAGCGTGCCTTTAGCATTTTGTTTCGCTAGGTTCTTGTTTGTGGCTGCCATTCTTGTTGTTGTGGTTTAGTGTGTCCTTTTTATGCTTTGGTGTCAGGGGCTGCTGTTTTTCACTTTTGCTTGGGTGTTTTGGTCTTTGGTTGGGTGTTTTTACTTGTACTAGTTGGTGTTTTGGTTGTGGTTTTTTGTTGCTCAACCTGGTGGTGCGGTGCTTTTGTTGTCTTTGTCTCTAAGGGCTTGTTAGTTCTTCTACTATGGCTATTGTCCCCTTCACTTGCACTATAAGAAAATACTCTATTAATGGCGGAAAATTTGCGGCAAATTGCTTCCAGTGGATTAGTGGTAGAAGACAGACGCAAATTGAGCCAAACATGGACCAAATTATATATATATATATATATATATATATATATATATATATATATATGGTAGCATTTGCCACCACTAAATGTTGAACCTTAAGTTTTTTCGGCAAATATTGAACTTAGAAGTCGAATTTAAATATTTGCGGCGACAAATGCCTCCATTAATTGGTATACTGTTTGCAGCAGTAAAACCTGCCACTAAATGTTAAACGTGGAATGCTAGTGTTAATATTTGCGGCCGCAAATGCCCCCGCTAATTAGTATAGTATTTGATGTGACTTTTATCGCACCTAAATATTGAACCTAATGTAAGTATTTGCAGCAACTTTTTATCGCTGTTAGGTATTGAACATGGAATGCTAGTGTTAGTATTTGTGACAGCAAATACCCCCACATTGCTAGTGTTAGTATTTGCCGCTGCTAAATGTTGAACCTAATATAAGTATTTGCAGGGGTAAATACCCCCACTAATTGATATAGTATTTGCAGTGGCTTTTGCTATCGCTAATTGTTGAACATGGAACACTAATGTTAGTATTTTTGGCAGCAAATTCCCCTACTAATTTGGTATAGTATTTGTGTTGAACGTGGAACGCTAGTGATAAGCGTCGCAAATTATTACATATACTTCAGAAAAAAAAAAAAAAAAAAAAGACATGTATAATAATTAATGATAGCAATTGTTTCTGCTATTTACTTCATCAACTTCAAAAAAAATAATCGTTTAGAAATTTCCCGCTGCTAATTGTTACGTGATCTTTAAAGAAAAAAAGCATTATAGCATTTGTGGCTACTTTTACCACTGTAAACAAATTTATATTAGATCTAAAATACATAGTAACTTATATGTGCTACACTTCTACTCTCTTTTCTCCTTGTTCTCTTCTCCTTCTCTTTTGCTTTCCTCTTACTCCCACACCCTCTCTCATCCTCCTCCATCTTTCATCCTCTTCCATCCACCACCTTCCTCCTCCTCTTCCCTTTCCCTTTCCCTCTCTTGTTCCTTCTCTCTCTCCCCCTCTCTGTCTCTCTCTCTCTCTCTATTTTTTTTTTTTGCACCTTCTCTCTTCTTTCTATATTTCCCTAATCACCTCTAGTCACTGCAACTGATTACACTGCCGACCAGCCACCGCCACTGCCAGCTTGTCACCTCAGCCACTAGGTTTATTTTTTAAAAAAATTATTTCACTAATTTTAATTGTTTATATAATTTATATTGTTGATTTTATTATTGTTGATATTGTTAATGATTGTTGTGTATTTCTTTATTAAAGATTTAATGGACAGATTTGAAGAAATAGAGATAGCGGAAGACTCATTGGAAGTTGCTCAACATTCAATGGAAGAAAATGAACCCTAATAGCTTTGAGATAAATTTGATATGTTTTGTTATATGATATTTGTATGAATCTGATGATTTAATTTTTTTCCTCGAATTGGCCATGCCGCTGCTAATTAGAGGGGGCAAAGCCAATTGCAAATTAGAGGGGGACAAGGCCGCCTCTAATATTTTCCGCCATAAATCATTAGTAGGCTCTGATTATAAGATAGCCTAATGTCTGTTGCAAATAAGCGTTTTGTGGCCAATTTTGGCTCATTTGCAGAGGCAAAGTCCATTGCAAACTGCCAATTTTTTTTTAGTGTTGGTGATTGGCTGGCATCTTCTTTGGGTGCTGCTAGTTTTTCTTTGGTGGTTTTGTTTTAGTTATTTCCTACTCCTGTTGTTTTTTGTTGGGCTTTGGCCTTTGTTGCTCTATATCTTTTTTAGGGTTGAGCACTTTTGTAATTATTAAAAAAAATTGCTAGTTTATAGTTATTGCCAAAATTTTGAAAATCACACCAAACATTGAATCAAACAAGATATTGATTCAAAGGTTTAATGGTTCAATCGGGGTTCAACTGGTTCAATCAGAGTATAATAAAATATTTATATTTATATAAATATATATGATTATTTATAAAGGTCTAATTATTTTTTGGATAAAGATAAAAAAAAATTCTATTAATGATGCCATGATAGAATAATTTTTTTTTTGTCAACAAGGAATTATTTTAAAACCTATTACTAACATTTCTTTTTTGTTTTGGTAACGAGCATATCAATATCTTATTTTAAAAAGAAAAAGCTTGAGTCCAAGAGCCAAACCAACCCAATGATTCCCTCCTCCAAAAAAATACCCGAGATACCACATTCCTTACTTCTACTGTTCTATCTCATTTCTTGTGGCTGTGAAACAAGGGAATTTGAGCTGCCACGATCTTCATCCATCACAATACCCCATGGCAACATTTGGCATCATGCATGTGACTTTATCACCCCATGACAACATCATCCGTCAAAGCATGACTAGCAAAGTGTAGGACCCACACGGCTATTACGGCAACGGCCACAGGGAGGATGTGTGTAGTGGAGACAATAAGCAGAGGGAGGGAAAGGTAGTGTAGCTTCTTCTTTTCTCTTGACGGTTAGGGCAGAGGTCGAGCCCTCTTTCTAATTTAATTTTGATGTTTTCTTTTTTGAAACTAAGTAAAGCAAAAAATCACTTAACTACATAAACCGGTCTAGTTTATCCGATTTACTGCTTTTCAATCTATCCGAATGAGTCATGGCTGATTTGTCAATCTCCTGTTTTTAGGGTATGATTGGATCGGTCACTTGGTCAGTTCCCAATTCAACTAGTTGAATCAGCCGATCCAGTCCAATTTTTGGAGCCACAGTTATTGCAACCTTAAACACACTCGCACTCACACACACACGCATCTATATCTATCTATACTGTAAATAAACAAGACTCAAAACATGGAAATATATGCCATGTGTCAGTTTCACATCAATTCTAACCGCACCATTTTCTTAAATTTATTACTAAAGGAAACATTTCAAATTTTTGTTTATTAAAATAATTAAAAGTCAAAATTTAGTTTCATAATTTAAGTTACAATCTTTTGATTTTCTATTTTACTAACTCGTTTTAAATGATTCACTACTCAAATCTCTATGTAGTTTCATTTCAAGTTGATTAAATTAATTTAAATAAATTTATATTAAATTTTCTTTATAAAATTAAAATAATTTAAAACAAAAATTTCAAATATGAACATTACTACCGCCGTTATTAACTCCACTACCTTTCCCTTACTTAGCCAATTATTTCATATTTTAAAAAATAATATAAAATTCAATTTGAAAATTAATATTGATAATTATTAGCATCAATAACCAATATATTTTATCCAATTAATTTTCACTACTTATCCTTTTATTATCACAAGTCAATTTTTAGTTTCGCTAAACATCAATTATTTTTATTACTACTAGTGGATTGACACTAAAGTGTTTGTCAATCCGTATTTTTTATTATAAATTTAAATTTAAATTTTTATTTATTTTTTAAAAAATTAAATTAATGTGAATAATTATTTATTTTTGTGTTTAAAACTTTTTCATTCCTAAAATATTTATGAAGTTAACGAAATTGAGAAAAGTTAAAAAAATGTAAGGGAAGTTAAAAGAAGTTGACGGATAATAGCGAAAAATAAAATATAACCAAAAGAAAAGTTAAAATACCCTAACCCCTTTATATAGTAGTATAGATTCTTCTTTGAATACTTTATTGCATAATTAGTCAACAAGTCAAATTTTTCTCCCACTTTTTTATATATTTATTTATCATTTAAGAATTAGTCAATTGTATTGTTTCTTTTTTTATTTTTCCAAAATTAGAGTATCATCCATCTATAAAATAATATTTGTTGTCTTTTATTTTTGCAAAATAATTTTGATTCTTGACATGGGAACTCACATATACATGTCTTTGGAAAATATCACATATTTTTAATTTTCAAATAGTATGGCCAATAAGAATTTATTGAGATACATCATTAGAAATTAAAAAGTAGTAGAAACATTATTAATTTTATCTTTAAATTTTTATGAGCAGCTTTCATATTTCTTATGCATTCATCCTTTCATACATTTTTTTTCCTCTACCAAAACCTGAGAATCTCTTTCTTTCTACAATGACTACTTCATATTTTCTATTTTATACTAGACGTTATTGTCAAAATTATTCCTGCATAACCAATAGATAAAACATTAGGAGCTCTCGCGGTTAATAACAAGGAAATGGAGATTTGTTCCACTACTTCTTCCTATATCTATGATCACAACTATATAAACTCAGTTTGTATTATAACTTTTGTTCCTATAATTGAAACTATGTTTTTATTTTTATGGTTTCATGTTGTTTTAGGCTTTATGAATTTGAGTTCAGGGATTTTTTATTTTTATTTTTTTAAAACTTTTGTACATAATGGATGCTAGTTTGATATTGTAAAGGAGATTTTTCATTGTACTTTGCTATTCAATTGTGGGCTGCTCTCCAACTTTTGAACTCTTTTATTGTCATCTTTATTCTATTTTTCTTTCTTTCAAATTAAAAAAAAAACTCTAAAGTATACTTTTTTAGTATAAATGAAGGATCAAGTGAGAGAAATAGTTAATTGTGAGAATGAGAGGAGTAAATCTTGGTTATTTAATCTTATACAAATAATCAAAATTAAAACATAAAGTCATATGACTTTTTTAAGTGATCGTATGACTTTTAAATAACTTTAAATCTTGACTATCCATATATGGTTATATGGTATAAATTTGCTCCTTTCACTATCATAATAAATCACTCCTCCCATGCGTATATATATGTAAGGGAATGATATTTGTATTTGTTTATTCTTTATCTTTAATTTATCCTAAAAGAATGTATTTTGCTCCAAAAAATTGCTTTCGTTTATTTTCTGTCAAATAGTAATAAAATAATATATATGTTTGTTTATTCTCTCTTTTTATTTTGAAATAAATTTTATATGAATTTCATTTTTATATCAAGCATTTTTTTTGTATTCTGAAAATCAAGTTTTGAAAACAAAATTCTTATAATATGTATTCTTCAAATAATTCCTTCATTTATTTTTTATATAACCAAATTTTCAAGAATTAATTAATGTCAATATAGGGTTTATTCAAATTCTTAACTTTGAAACAAATGAAAATACTAGGCTATAGTAAACATATAACTCAACCTTTTTTATTTGTAATAAAATACACAACAACTATATAAATTATAAATTTAATAATCAATCTTAAGTAGTTTCAATCATCTCTTAAAAATTAGCAATATATATTTTTATGAAATAAATTATACTTTTAATAATTAATTAGTTGTTTTATTTGAATAATTAATTATCATATAGAATACTTTTATATAATTTTATCTCTAAAATTAATGTATTGGAATATTGAAAAATAGGGAAGGAAAAAATGGTTTTTCTTTTAATTTTTTGATAAAAATTCACCACTAGAAATTCGTCAAAAACTTATGGATATTGTCAATGGCTTTTATCCGTCAGTAATACCGATGGAAAATCCATCGGTAAAATAAAATAAATCATTGACATGTGAATTTATCGACGAATAATTTTTCCGTTGGTAAAAATATCAGTAAACCTTCTCTCCATTTTGTGTCAAATAATTATCGACGGATTATTCGTTGGTAAAATTGAAATAACTAATTTTTTTTAAATTTTTGTCATAAAAAATTTGTATTTTTATATTACCAATGGATTATCCATTGTTATTTAAAAATTGATATTGATCGCCATAATCGGTTCATGTTCCATGTTACCAACAGATATATGATTAATGAAAAGATTTGTTTCATTTTATTATTACTGATAGATTTTCCGTCAATAAAATGGAATTAATGAAATGAATTGAATCAATAAAAAAAGATCGTTAAAATGTGAGCCCGCTTCTTCTTCTTCCTCACTTCACCGTTTTCTTCTCTCTCTCCTACTCTTCAATCTCTCTTACTCACTCTACCATTCCACCACTGTTGACGCCTCCTTTTTGTGATCCAAAACCACAATTGTGTTCCTGTTATGTTTTTTAACATTTTGATCAATTTAGTTTTTTAGCTTAGCCTTTTTTTTAGTTCGATTTCTTTAGTTGAAGTTTTATATTTCTTAATTAGTTAACTAAGTTATTTTTTTAGTTAGAGATTGAAATTTTCTATGATAAAATTGTAGGATTTGATTGCATGACTCGAGGAAGGCTTAGAGTTCCTTCCCATTATTTGAATTGTGTGTTGTGATATTATGTGCTCTAAAACAATTATTAGGATTAACTTTAAAATGCTATGATTATAAAATTTATTTTGGTTGTGTTGTGTTGTTGAAATACTAAATTATATTTTAAGTTAAAATACTAAATTAATTTTTATTGAGACTCTAAATTTAAAGAGAGACTCTACCCAAATTCTTTTAGTCATTCAAAATATTATTAGAATTAAATAATTATTTATATAATAAATATGTTATGTCCTTATTTAGTTAATATATGTCTTATATTTTTAATTTTGTATATGTTATATAGATCAATCATGGCAAGACAGACACCTAGTTTTGGACGAGGTAGGAATAGATCGAGGAAGCATGTTCTACCCCCTCACATCTGAGCCTCACCGACCACCTCCACTACACATGCATCCACTACTCGCCCAAGTGATGGCTCCTTCGTCCCTCCTAGTTCATGTACCCAAAAGTTTGTTATGATACCCAACCCTGAGTATCATAACTCAAAGTCTCAACCTTCATTCCCCCGGTAGGCTTCTCCACCTCCACCCCCACCTCTAGGAGGTGAGGCTCGTAGTCAGGTTGCTTTTGCGCCTTCCCCTATCCTCAATCAACTTGGTTCGCAAGATGATGGGTGGCAGCTTTTCATCTGCTACACCGCTTTCATCCCCACCTCCAGCACCGTAGCCTTCTCCACATTGCCACCCATCCAGAGTCGGAGACGACAACAATGATAACGACAGCATCTCGGATACTGATGATAATCAGTATTTGTAGATTTTAGATTTTTTTTTAAAATTATATTGTAAATATTTTTTTAATGATATTGCATATATTTTTATTTAGTTAATAGTTTTTATATTTCTTCTGCATTTAAAACAAAAATTTAAAATTCTTTATTTCAATAACAAAAAAATAAATTATTTATAATACTATTTAATAACAATTAATAAATTAATAAATATTTTTAAAAATAAATAATTTTTTAACGATGGATTTTAAAAAATATTGTTTTTAAACTAATCTGCTAGTATATATAAAAAAAATACACCGATATTATTCTATTAGTGATGCTTTTTTATCCTATATTACCTACGTATTTATATTTTTACTGACATATTCTTCTTCTTTTTCTCTCTCCTCTGATACTTCCATATATAGTTCCATTTCCTCCATTATCACACCCATCTCCACCTCCTCCCATGCACCCATTTTTTCACCTGCACCAAAAACCACCCATGACCTTATCCCCCTCAAGAACCGCCTCTCCTGTAACATCTCCTTCTTCCTCACTACCATGACCTTGCATAATATCCAATCCCCTACATGGTCAAAACTGCAATGCATGAGACAAAACAATGCCATTTACCAGAAGAAGACACGACATTCGTTGGAATGCTGTGGTTAAAATTTGGAAAACTCAAAAAAGAGATGTATTCGTTCGTATAGCGCTATTCTCATTAACGTATCATGCATGGGCATCACAGTAGCTTAATATTTATGTTTTTAAATTTCAAAACTTCCTTGTATCTCGTAGGATCTCTAGTTTTCCGCTGCTTCTTTGATTTATCTTATCTCTTGTAAGTACTAGTTGTTTTTCATTATTTAAATAAACCTCAGGTCACAGCTCACGTTGGGTTTGATCAATTCTCCAAAAACTTTCACAATGATGTGGTATATAGGCATCCATAGCATTCGTGACATTTATAATAAAAAGTTATGTGGATTTCAATTCATGTTGGATGGTATATATGTTGGACATACACATGGCATGTAACATTTTTATATTAGTTTTTGTGTAAGCGATCGATTATCATTGAATAAGTTTTAATATAAAGGAATGAATTGAATTCTAATGATCTAATTTAATCCTTTAATTAATTGGTAAGTTTATTGATCAATTGAATTTCACTTAAATTAGATCTAGAATTTGTTCTCATTGGATTTTTTTGAAAAAAAAAATTGACTTTGAAGAGTTCCAAAACCCTGCATAAATAGAGCTAGGGACTCTCAGGAGATGATATACAGAAAAATTACATCCTCAATGATGGCGATCATGACTAACATTTGACATGAAAGGATTTGCTAGAAAATACTTGCGCCTCAATGCAGGAATTTATAGAAGTGCTTTTCTACTGCACTTGAACATTAAGCAAATTTTCATATGCCTTCTCCCTTCCCTATTCTATTTTAGTTTTTGTTATAAAAACATTATATGCACTGCTCTAATAAAATTGATAACGACAGGTCACAGGAGGGATCACAAGACAGATAACTATAATATAAGCAACATGTAAAATGTGCACCACAGAGTGAGCGAAACTGAGGCGCAAGCATAACTGCATAAGTTGCTAGCATGATGACTGATCATTCACTCTCACCAACTCCAAATAATTGTAATTGTACGTGGAAGATACATCAAAGAAGAGCAATATCTTTTGTATTTATCATTTACTATTGGAAGGATTTATGACATTTAAATTGGGTCCATATATACCATCCAATAATAGATGGAATGTAAATCAATATGATATCTCATATAAAATAAATATGCATAACATAACTCATCCAAGATGTATGATTCCCTCAACAGTTTAAACAAGGCGTAGCTCAAATTTTGTTAGCAACTAGGAAGCAAAAAAGTAACACAGATATTGGGGACCAAAATGGCTAGAAAGCCGACTGATTTTGTTCAACACGATGACAAGGATATTGTGAAGCCTGTGAATATATGACTTCTGCCGCGGGATTCTTTGGCGAAGAGCTTATTTTTTCGCTTCATGGTGTGTTGAGTTGGGCAAACCGTAACATGACAGTTGGATGCTAGGTCGTTGCTGGTCAAAGGTAATGAAGAGGGATGTGGTCCCCATTTCTGTTTTGTAACGTATCGAATGTTAATGATGAGTGCACCGTTTTGAGTACTGTCCAGATGAAATACTGTCCATATGAAATAAGGCTTAGTTTGTCATTAAGGGTTAATATTAAAGTTAATGAGTTTGTTTACCCTAAAAATAATAGAAGTTAAAAAAAAATTGAAATATGATTTTTTTTAGATTGTTCTTCCCCATTCTCTAGTCATTAGAGATGGCAATAGATATCTATAGAAGTAGGAACATGCCCCTACCCTAGTACATTTAGAAATTTGTCCCCCATTTTCGTCTTTATCATAAGTCCCCATTTTCAATCATCCACGGGGATTTAAATCTACGTAGATATCTGTGGGTTTATATAAAAAAAATTTAAAAATTTGAAATAAGAAAAATTTAATATAAAAAAAATTTAAACTTAAATAAAGCAATCATAAATATTTATAATCCATTATTATATTAGTAACACAGTAAAATATAAATTAAAAGTAAAAATATATAATGTAAATCTACGTTATTGAAAGTTTATTTTGATCAAAGTTAGTCAATTATTACAAATTTAATTTTAGTTAAAAGTTTAATCTATTATGTGTTGACTATATTTTGAAGCAACTTGATTTCATTGCGTATAGTTATCAAAATATATTTGTAAGTTAGTATATATATATATATATATATATGGGGACTATGTCCCCATCTCTATGGAGACTAAACTAATTCCCGTACTCATTCCTCTCGCGAGTAATCTCGGTGAATACCAGCTTTGGTGGGTTTTTTTACCATATGTAGGTTTGCTAAAATACCTCGTCGATTAACTCCCCCTTTCCCTTTAGACAGCATTTGGTATAGGGTAATCAATCTGGATTATTGTTAATATTTAATTAAATTATTTAGGCCTACAATATTACCTTATTTGATTACCACCAATATGGTAATGTGAATTATTTTCATAGAGGTGATAATGTGGGTTAACACCAATACATCAATCTTTTCATTATTATTATTATTATTGTTCTTGTTGTTGTTATTAAAAATTAATATTATAATAATTTATTTATTTATTATTATTATATTGATTTAAGATATAAATTATGTAATACTTTATTTGATATATTAAATAGAATCATATAAATTGCCATTTAGATTATCTATATATATTAAATATTATATTTAATATTATCAATAGTTTAAAAAATAACAATTTTTTTAAATAATAATCTATATTATTGATAATTTTAGTAGATAATGTGATAAATATTATCTTAATTTTTTCTGTCTCTCATTTAAAAGGCTTAATGCTAACCCCATTAAACGGTGAGTTTCGTTAATTGCCATACAACACTAAATTTAAACTGTGCATGTCGTTAACTACATTACATCCTCTTAATTACCTTTCAACCCATTCGACCCCACAAGCCACATGTAACGTCCCTATTCGTTCAATTCACTGCTTCACCGTGAAGCACTCATCAACCACATCATCAGATCAGGAGCCGCTGATCACAATGATAAAGAGCAAAAGGAAAAGAGACTCGGTTTCGCGAGCAAGCAGACGAGTTTTGTACAGCTCTTGATTTTAAATTGCAAGGCTAAGAACTTTCCTTCGTCCTTAGCTGTCCCCAATTGATTAATTGATTGCATGTGAGTGGGCGCGTTGTCGGGATGTTGACTTTCTGTCCGCCGAAAAAAAGTAGTATATTGACTTGCTTTTTGCCGTAGGTCAACAACTGTTGGCCTGCCTCTTCCAACAATTAATTAATTATGGTGAATCACACTGAATTTCTTCGAGGATTAGGGTAATTATATTTGATATTTTTATTTAATTATATTACACTGAACTATGTTATTATTAGTAGAAATTAACTTCATTTGAGTGCCAATAAATTTGGAATTCAAAAATTAGAGATAAAAAATAAATAAATAAATTGTCTCATATTGAAAGATTGATTAAGTGACAAGTTAAGATCGAAATTCAAAACTTATTTGATGGAGTTAGTTTGATTAAAGAATTGCCATACATAAGATGAGCTTATAGACGAGTTTTAAATTCCGATCTAAAGTTGTCAATTATGTGAGATAGTCTGAGTTCCAAATTTTAATTTCATTGAGATTTAAATAGAGTTAATTTTTATTAATAATAAAAAAATCAATCTAATATAATTAAATAGAAAAATATCAAATACAATTATATTAAAATTTATAGAAGATCAGTGTAATTCATCCAATTAATTGATACAAACTGAGTGTCTGAGTCACGCATGTAACAATGGCACAGGGAAATGAGGAAATGCCGCAACCCAGAGATTACAATTCCTTTTAATTATTTGTACATTCAGAATTAATATTAATATTCGCGACATCAATATAAGCCATGAATTGTTGGTTCAAATTCTTAGAGTCAGTTTGGTTCTGTATTTGTAAAATTATTTTTTGATAAAATTGAACTTGTTAAAATTAATTTTAATTAAAAGTAATTTTAAAATAAAATAATCTATATTTAAAAAATTAAAATAAAAAATTATTTATATTTGAAAAACTTAAAATAAAAAGTAATTTTAATATAATAATATTGTTTGAATGACAATGATAAAAATTAATTTTAACTGTATAATTGTTATATGAAGGCAGTATATATTTAATGATAAACAGAATTAATATTTGGAAAAAGTTAATTAATAAGTTAAATTGACCTGTTATTAAAAAAAGACTTTAATATGAAAAGAGAAAAATAAAAGTAAAACTAGAATCCCAACTCCACCTGATGGCTGTTGTGGCCTTTCTTATCTCTTTTGTCTTTTTTCAATTCTTAAAAAAAAATTCCAAGTTATATTGTTGATAGCAACAAAAACACCGAAGAAGGAGAAAAGGGTAGATAAGGGAAAAAATAAAAAATCTCTTGAATCCAAAACTGATTTGCTGTAAGCGCAAAAGCAAGTCCTACTTGAAATCTTGAAGCTAAAAGCAATTTTTAAGAAGGGATGTATGTAACATCCCAATTTTATTTAAGCTAATTAGTTTAGTGGTCTTCGCTAATTAGAGGAGCTAACGATTAATTGAGAACTAATCTACTAATCTCAAGAGCAAGGGTTTGGTAAATTAGAGGCAAGTTAACAAGATAATTGAAAGTCAATGATTAATAAAAAAATTCAGCAATTAAAGTATAATGCATTAAAGATTATAATTAAAATCTTAATTGCCCAATTCTTGTTAATTCATAATTTCGAACACATAATCAAGGTGATCTAACGTTATTAACTAAGTACATGACAAGTATTACATCTTAATCACATATAACAAATCAACTCTCACACCCTTTATACATAATTAATAAGGAAAATTCTTTTCAATGAAAATGTGTTAAAGTGTAATTAAACCAATTGAATTAATTAGTATTTAGATAATTTTAATAATTGTGAAAATTTAGAGACTTCCCCTTAATTATTGTTTGAATGTTTAGTCAAGGCAAGAATCATATCCAACCATTTATTTGCCTTCTCATCATGCACATTTAGATCAAGAATCTATGTTAGTAATGATTATTGAGTCAAGATAAGAGATATACTCCTCTCCTTCAAGATTGTGCCACTTGGAGTGATCATATTCACCCAAGCCAATCCCAAGAGTGGTCATGTTTTTAACCACTTCAAAAACACTAAATGATCTTTACCTAAATGTTAAGACTCAAAGGAAACATAATTCTCTCTTTTACCCTAAGGTTTTCTCCCACTCTCTTGTTTGTTGGAAGAAGTAAAATCACATCATTCCCCTCTCAATTTTACACCATCAACCCCTCTCTTTCTCCCCTCATTTCATTTTTTCATTTCCTCTCTCAAGATACAAAACTCTCTCCTCTCTCCAGTCTCATCTCCACTCTCTTATTCTTCCAACTCTCTTTATTCTTCTTCCAATTTCCTTACTACCTTCTATCTCATTTCCATCGCCACCTTCACAACCCCTTCAAGGACCATCATTTTTGGTTTTTGGAGAAACAAGACAACTCACACACAAGCTCTATTTCCAAGCTTTCAAGGAGGGAGGCTCTCTCTAACCTTCTCCACACTCCAAATTCTTCAAAAAGCTCTCTTTGGTAGTGACTTTAACCCTTCTTTTTCATATATTTTTCAAGCACTAGAACCCCTAAACTCCTTATAGTTAGGTAGTTTTAGGATTTGCTTCAAGATCTCATGACCATACCTTATTTGATGACCTTTTCTTGCCTTGTTGAGAATGTTGTCTTAAAATGAGATTATGTGATATAATAGTTTTTATGCATCTTACGTTGTTTTTGTTCTAAAATATTGATTTGGTGATTAAAACCTTAAATATGATGATGATATAAAGCATAAAAATGGTGGTTTGAAGTGGGATAACAATATCTCCATAAGTTAGAAATGGAAAACACAAAAACTAGTTAAGCTAAAATTTTGGTAGTCTGTAATGCATACTAGATAACTCGCTCTACAAAACTCAAAATATAATGAAACTAATTTTCTGTAAAACTAGACTCAGAGAGCTTTTTATAAATATAAAATATATAAACTTTGGCCTTAAAGCGAGAGAGATATGAATTTTCAAAGTGGGTTATTGTCAGATGTGTTTCTGTTCAAGTAGTCTGTGCTAAAACATACATAACTCGAGCTATACATAACATTTTTGAGTGAAACTAAGTCTGTTAGAAAGCTAAGATATAGAGGAATACCTCCATAAAACAATTTTGTCAGATTTCTTGTGAAAAACTTTCAGTAAAGTTTACAAGTCACTGTACCAAGAATAAATTTAAAAGTTGAGCAGTCAGATTAAAACATGCATATCTCAAGTTATAAAATAAATTTTTGAGTACTTATTTTGTTTAAAAATAGACTCAGAGAAGTATAATCATACTAAAATTTAGGTCAAAAGAGTAAAAGGTGAAATTATGGCGAATTTTTAAAATTATCACTCCTCTATCAAAGTAAAAACTAGTTATGATTAAGTCTAAAGGTTAATGAGAAATAAGTTTAAAAACATTAAGATCACCAAATTAAAATATTGGAAAATCTTCAAAATTCAACTTAAAAAGCTTTAAAAAGGATAATAGACAAAATTGACTCTATGTCTAATTAAAGAATCAATGCAAGAAGTAAATTAATTAAAAACTTATACCAAATTTACTAAAGCTAAGCTTATAAGACTTTGTGTGTTATGTATGCCTCTATGTGTCAATAGGATGACAATGAGATGATAATGATGATTAAGATAATGACGTGAGAATGATGATGATGATATAGAATAATGATGATGATTATGATAATGATAATAAATGATGATGATATGATGCTTAATGATATGTAATAAAGGAACCACATTTGGGGACAGCGATACATAATGCCCAGATGTGGAAAAAAAATTTAGAATAATTTTGCATCATAAGCCTTAATAAGAAGATATTGAACTAAGGGCGTGATCCTTCAAAAGGGAAGGTGACCCGTAATAAGAAGCTCCCTTCATCCACGACTCATATGAGGCATGGTATCGACCCAACTAGTGTGAGTATAAGGGATAGAACTTATATAAGACTTGGCGTGACTCAGCTAGTGTAAGTACCGAAAAGTTATGGTGACGACGACCATGGTATAAGCTTATTACCACTTATGTTTAATAGGTGAAAAGAAAAAGATTTAAAATAAAGTCAAGTTAAGAAAAGAAAAGGAACTTTGGTCCAGACCCTTGAAGAGAAGAAGTTATGAGAAGTCTATAGTACAACTATATATGTTTTATGTAATAATAATTGTTCCCATATATATTATGATATAAATGATTAGAGGATATGTTAAAATTGAATCCGCTTCGGATATTTATGTTTTCGAAAACCTAAGAACTGAGCCTTATAAATGCTCACTATTTTCATTATTAAAACCAAAATGACTAGGACAATGATGATAACACTTTAGTGTTGGGTTTGAGTTCTACTGAGAAATCTCATTTTTCATTCTAGTTATTTTCTGCATCATCACCAGATTCCGATGACACATCCAATGGAGTGGAGTCTAGAGCCACCGCACTATGAGTGGACGTATGATGGGGGATGCCAGATAAAGCTGTTTTGGGACTTATAGCGACCGTCGCTCTGTATCTTCGCATATCACTTTTTGTGATAAGCTTTGTCATTTAAATTTGTATTTAGTATCTAGTATTTCGGTCATAGCACGACCATGAACTCCTTCGATATAATGCTAATATATATGTATGTATATATATATTATGAACCTATATGGATGTAATGATTAGCTATATAATGCAATGTATTTGTGAATTATTATTTATTTATCTTTCTCTTATTTTATGATATTGGAGTATGTATTTTATGCGACACGCTCTTTCTCTACCTATCTTCTCACTCAAGGCTTTACTTTCCAAAATGCTGCAAAGTGACGACGCATTTCAAAAAAAAAAATTATCATATTTTCTGCATAACTTAATTTATAAACAAAATTTAGTTTTTCACGAGTATAAGTAAAAACTAATAAAATACCGTAATACGGCTTAAGCGTAATATGGGTTTATTAAGTTATCACAATGTCAACGTAAAATCAAATATCTATTGCACAACATTTTAGACATTATTTTCCTTTAAACGTGATTTTGGGAGGTTGAAATACTCTCCCAAACACATGCTTAATATAATTACTTATGACCCAGACAAGGTTGTGTTCAAATCGTTGCCGAAAGACCAATTACTAGTATAAAAAATATTAAATCTTCTTAAAATATCTTTATAATAATTTTTTAATTATTAAATAAGAAAACATTAAATACTTTTTATATTTACAAGATATTAAATATATTTATTTTTTATTCAAAATTTTTTATTAAGTGTTAAAAAAATATTTTAAAATAATATAGCAAAAGTCCACCAAATATGCAGTATTCACTAAGAGAATTGCTACTCGGCCCAAAGCAGGTGGCAGCTTCAATTAAATGACATGGAAAGTCACCTGTGCTATACTGATATGTTATTATTTATAATTTATATTTTTTAAATAAATTAAAAGACGAATCTGGTAGCTACACCTCGACGTGGTTCTTTTACTGTGAATATCTATTTTCCAATTAGTGCGATCATCTTCAAACGACAAAGTGGTAAACATTCAATACTCCATGATGAATATTCATTTTCATAATTACAGGCTTGGGATCTGAGTAATGATAAATGGGGAAGTGGTTATTTATATTAGAAGGAAGTGAATAACGTGGACACTTATAATGTCAGTGGTAGATCGTGAGTCAGTGGAGTTCAGGCTGTGTTAAATTTTAGAAGAAATCTTTATATGATCCGGGAGTATTATGTGGCCTTGCTCCCAAATTAATCATGTAAATATATTTTATATGGACTCCTCACTAACATATAATCTCATAAAAATATATTTACATGATTAATTAAAAGTACATTCACATGATATTCCCGAACCATATAAAAATTTCTCAAATTTCAGAGACATAAAAAAATGGGTGATGAAACACAAACTTGATAGAGAGACCAATGTTGGTGTTTGGAATCAATAGGTTTGGACTCGTCTATGTGGTATACATTTGTGATTCATAATCATAGGAAAAATAATATTTGGTGATTTAGCAATTTCAAAGCTTTGATTTGTGATTCAAAGTCCGACCGGAGAGATGAATAGCGAGGACCCAGATGTGAATGTACAAAGTCTATTTTGAAGTGTGAAAAATAAAAAAAGAGGGTCAAACTTGTTAAGGATATCTCCTAGAGCTTGCTGACGTGGCCTTTCCACTTCGCTTGGGCATTAGATATCGGACATCAATTCTGGCATAATGGTATTTTTCATTAACTAATATGACAAATATCATTCGCCTCCTGTAATGCACATCATGATTATACGTAGTAATTAATATAGTAATCCATGCGATGTACATAAATAATATAAAATTAAAAATTAAAAAGATTTCAATTTTCAATGATATTTATAGAGGAATAATAAGTTGGATAACAAGTGCAATTTATTAATTTAAATTTAATATAAATTCATAATTATAAAATAAGTAAATTATTATCTTATAACCTATATGTTTGATATCATTCATACAATATATATTTTTTATATTACCTATCTGACATACAGTATTAATAAAAAATGGCAAGAGAATATGAACTTGTAGCATAAATTATAAATATCATGCAGGCATCATTTTCTAGAATAATATGAACTTGTAGCATAAATTATAAATATCTTATAAAATTATTCATCAGTTACTTTTTCAACTTATTAAATCCATCATATTTTTATTAACCAAAATGTAAATAATGTTGCTTATTAAATATTAAAGTATTTAATTTAAAAGATACAGTTGTATGTAGAGTTGCAAGATTAAAAAAACTAATTAATAATAATTTAAATTATTTATATTTTCTTATCAAAGTTATAAAATACCTCTAAAATATAGATATATAATTAGATAGTTGTAAAATTAAAAAATTAATTAATAATTTAAATTGTCTATATTTTATTATCAAAGCTTAAAAAATTATTTATTTTAGGATTAAAAAAAATATATAATTTATTAATTCAAATTTAATATAAATTAATAATAATTATTAAATAAATAAATCATAACTCGTGCAATATAATAATTTGATAATAATTTAAATTTATTTATTTATTTTGCCCGTCGACTTGCTTTTGCCTTTTCGCTATAGTCAACAATTGTTGGCTTGAATTTTTCAACAATTAATTAATTAGTTGCAACTTGTAAGCCATGCATGTAACAATGGCAAGGGAAAAATAGAAAATGCCACAGCCCAGTGATTACAATTATTTGTAGATTCAGAATTAATAATATTTACGACATTTCCTATAATCACTATGACCCTGACAAAGTCGTGTTCAGTTAGTCACCGAAACGCTTATCACGAGAAACTACCCTATGCATTATTCACTAATAAGACAAATTTAATTCGGTGATTATTGTAACGAACGCCGTACGTAGTAATTCACACACCCATCATCGTCCCCTATGATATTCCTTCCGTCAATTTTTAACTTTCTTTCAATCAAATATTTTTGTTTATAATTATTTATCATTTAAAACTTTTAAAGTAGTATTAATTAAAAAAATTTTAATTTTATCCTTATTTTTATTCACTCACTTATATCTCTTCATAATAAATATTTTATAATTTCCTAGAACAGATAATTTTGATAAAATACTCTATTTTTTATATTTATATAATTTTAATAATTTTTTTAATTTATATATCAAAATTTTAAGAGATAATTATAAGTGAACAAAGAAGCAAATGAATGCACCCAAAAAATGCATTAATTGACTCGCACAAAGAAAGTAGGAGAAAAAAAAATAAAAAAGAAAAAGACAAAAATGAAAAAGCAAGGTAGAGGTGAAAGAAAGTGAGAGGAGTCGGGTGTCAAAAAAGAGATTCAAATACGTTTTATTCGCTTATAAATCTAAAGAATGATGTGACTGTACAAAATGATACATGAATTTAATATGTGCTCTCTGAATTTCATGACAATTACGTATCATTTTAAAATTTTAATAAAAATTTATTTATTTTATATTTAATTTTGTTCTTGCATCTATTTATTATTTGATTCTTAAAGTCTTTTAACATTTATTTCTACTTCTTCTTTTTTCTTATCATTTCTTTTTTTGACCTATCATACTTTTTTTAATTAATGTAGTTTTTTTTTTTTTTATCTTTAAGGTGTCTCCATTATTAGGTCCAATTGCAATTGTTGGAGTTCATTTTTGTCTCAAAAATGTAAATCATATTAGTACCGTTGTTAACAATCAATTGAAGGAACTTTCATTTTTAGTCTAGTTGTTAATACAAGAAGTGAAATATATTTCAGAACTGCTCTATTCCCTCCACGATGAGCCTACTACTCTTTGAATTCACTTATCCAGAAATAGAATTACGCTGAAATAATGTAGAAAATTTCAAAATAAAATGAAGTGTCGTACTGCCATCGAGAGCGAAGCCTATACCAATCCATTTTGGTAACAAACATCAGCGGCTCCAAAGGGACTGCTACTTTCTTTATGGATTGCAAGAAGTATAATGAAAACCAAATTACCCAGATTCCTTGTCAACATCAAATCCAAAATATTAACAGAAAAACGTCCTCAGTCACAGGTTGTGTTCTAAATCTTTTCTGCTAGTAGCATATACAAATTCCGCTTTGCCATCATCAAGCAGGGGCGGATCTATGTTTTAGAGGGTGGGGGCTGCCCCCACCAAAATTTGGAATTTTTTTTAGAGTACATAGGTCTATGTATATTTTTACCTCTATTTTTTCATTAAGTTTGACCCTATGTTACAATAAACAAAATGCAATTAAAAGAAATTAACCGACTTTTTTTATTCTTGCCTTTGCCCATTACCTAAATTTTCTAGATCTGTCACTGATCAAGGTCATTAACAACTCAAAATCAGTCAAGTTTGGAAGTATAAAGTTGCATTTTTCTGAAGTGTTGTAACACTTTCATTAGCGTGTGAAAGTACTCATTCAAATTCTAAGACCACATTCAAATTCTGAATTTGTCTCAAAGGAACTTCTTTCATCGAACATTAACTTCATTTATATAACTAGATTATTAACAGGACAATATAAAATCATTAAGTGAACCTGCCTATGGAGTAGCACCCCAACACAAGCCCTTGTATATCACGAGGAGCTCCAGTTATCTTAATAAGCAACCATCCAAGTGCTGTCCCAATGACAAATGTGAGAAGAATGTTTAATGGCATGAATCAATTAACCACCTACATAATGCATGAAATTTCTTCAAAATAAAGTAACTGGAAAAAGATAGTAAAAGTGGGGAGAATCAAACATACAGAGAAAGCATGCTTTTAAATGTTATGCTTCTAGCCAGGTTGCTAGAGCTGGACTGCAGACAGAAAAATACAATCTGTTGAAAAAGGGAGTCCTCAGATTAGTTGCCAAATCACTGCTTCTCCATATCTTTCTCGTTCTTCAAGGGGCAAGAGGGGTGAGAATGACCTAACAGTTATCTGTTGCTTACACCATATCATTTCCTTGATATACTGCATGACAACATTAGCTACATTCTCACATATATATATATATAAAGAAGCAACATTCATCATTGTGAATTATATAATTAGAAGTAATTATCTGTGTAACACCGTTTTGATTTCTCATATACGTAGTCACTTTTATAAAGATGCTTATAATAACAAACGCAAAGTTTAATAGATCTTATTCAAGATCAAAAAGCCTATAAATCATTAGCTTACACAGACTTATCTTAAGCACAGTAACAACCGCATACTAAGAAGTTCTCACATGAATCAACTAATCATATATTATCATATGTATAATGTTTAGGTAATTATTATAATTAAATATTTATCTACAATGGGGTAGGAGGCTGCAGAAGCTTCAAATCTGCATGCAGGTTGTGCCGCAAAGCTCTCCCAACCAAAGACTTACGTGCTAGAGGAGTGGAGGTACCAAATGGATGTTATCTGTGTCGGTTGCAAGATGATGATTTGTGGCGCGTTTTCTTTGAATGTTCTTATACTGCTAGTGCTATTTTGGACGTGGGATTAGTACAAACTCCTGCACATGATGGATGGATTAATCGTGTGGTTCAATCTCTGCAGTCTATACGAATTGTTCTGCGCAATAGCAGTGTGAGTATTTGTAGCAGGAAAGGCTCAAATCAAATCAGTGTGCAGAAATCCTTACACAGCAGAGTTATATGCTGCCAGGGGTTGCAACATATCTATCTAGAGGGGGATGCAAAGAAGGTGATTGAGAGCATACAAGGAAATAAACTGGATCTTACCTACAATGCCACAATTCTGAAAGATATCTTTATGTATTCATCTTGGTTTTCTACTTTCAATTGTGGCAGTGTTAGTTTAGGCAATGCAACCAGGTGGCAGACTCTCTTGCTCACCAAGCTAAATTAGCTGTTTGTGGGACTTGGATAGAAGACCCACCTGCACAAATTGTGGAACTATTATCTGATGATTTGAAAAGTTAATGGATTCTTTTCCACCTCAAAAGAAAAAAGAAATAAATATTTTTAATAATATAACTATACATAATTAAATGATAATATGAAAAATTACACTAACAGTATATCAAAATTTACATTCAAAATTTTAGATTACTATAAAATATTTATAAATGACCACAACAATAATATGAGGCACATAAAGCTCCCTTAACGCCTGCCACTAAATATTGATGCATATGCATGAATTTAATTAGGAACTATAATTTGTGTAGTTAAATCAGAACTTAACTTTCCAGCAACTTGTGATTTACCGCAATACTTTCATATCATAGCAGTTGTAAAGAAAATGGAAATCTAACCTTATAGATTCTTTTCTTCAACCTTTTATTTTACAACTCCTTCAATCTAAAAAAGTTACGATTGCTAAAAAAAAGATTAAAGCAAAAGTTACAAACACATTACATTCCTTTTTCCAGCCATGTTCTTGTTCTCCTTTCATGATGCGTGAGATATTTCCCAAACACTGCACAGGATAAGGTAAAATGATCACACGCTTAATTAGATTTCCTTCTGAGTGGCTTCCAGTTCCCAAACCATCCCAAAGTGACACACACATATGCAATTCTTTTGGCCATCCAAAGTTGTATGTCAGTTTTGATATTTTTGGATCTTTATCTTATTCCATTAGATATCCAATCAACTAGTCTCTGGGATTCACATGATTAGACGCAGGAACTGTCTTCTCCTTTAGTTCTTTTGCAAGAACTTCTATGGAATCTGATACTTCAGCTCTGTACACATAGAACCTCGTAACAAATGTGAAAAAGATGAGGTTCAGGAAGTTCAGCACTGCAAAAAATGCATAGTAGTAATCAAGATGAGACTCATTCAGGTTGTTCAAAATCCACCCTCTGTGACCATGCTCCTTAGTGATGTGTGAGACTGTTGAGAGAAGGAAGGAGCTTATGAAATTCCCAATTCCTAAGGTAACTGAGGAGTATGCAGTCCCAAGGCTCTTCATGTTTTCAGGGGCCTGGTCGTAGAAGAACTCAATCTTGGCAACCTCTAAGAATGCATCAGCTGTTCCCATAAGTATAAACTGAGGAAGCAAAATGAATATGCTCAAAGGAACTTGTCCTCCACTTTCAACCACCCCATGTTCTCTTGCCACTTTAAGCCTATATCTTTCAGTGCCAGATGCAATTATCATAATTACTGTGTGGATGACAAGCCCAATTCCCATTCTTTGAAGAAGGGTAATCCCTCTCGGGTTCTTGGTGAACCTTTGCATAATCCTGACAAAGAAACGGTCATAAAGCACAATGCAGGTAAGCAAGGACAAAGTAACAAATGCACCTAAACTTGCTGGTGGAATTTTGAAGCTTCCAATGTGCCTGTCAAGAGTGGTTCCTTGCTTGACAAAAAGGGTATTTATCTGAGCCATCATTGTGCTAGGAACAAATGTAGCAATCAAGATGGGGATCATCTTTAGCATTTGTTTAGTCTCCTCTGCTTGTGTAACAGTGCATAGCATCCATGGACTATTGATTGAACTTGTTTTGACACAGGCCTTGTCAAGGAACCTTCATATATATGCATTTATTGGTAAACACATCACAATTGCATATATATAGTAAAACTACACTTCAAGTGGATTCAAAAGTAGGATAGAAAATTTTGTACCTCAATGTTGGTGTGGAATCAATTCTGTAACTCCCTTTCTTTGCATACTCTACCATATCAAGCTCATATAGTTCTTTAGGGTCATGGGGAATAGGCACTTTCCATTTCCTTAGAGCAGCCACTATGACCCTAGCCATTCTAGTGAAGGTACTCCCTGCAGGCACCTTGTGTCTATAGAAGGGTGTGCCTGCCAAGAATATCATGATTGATATTGCAAGGCCAAGAGTTGGAAGAGCATAACCAAGAGTCCAACCCACATTGTCTTGGATATAAACTAGAACAGTGTTTGCAAAGAGGGTCCCAAAGAAGATGCTGAACATCCACCAATTGAAGAAGGAGAGCTTGTGCAACTTCTCTTTGGGGTGGAAATCATCAAACTGGTCAGCACCAATGGTGGAGATGTTGGGCTTGGTTCCACCTGTTCCCACTGCTAGAGTGTAAAGTGCACCATAGAACACAGCTAACTGTAGTGTGGAGGCTTTGGCGCATTTTGTCACGTCCGTACCAAAGCACTGTGGTGGCTTTAGGCTAGGAAGGGAAACTGCTAGTGTAAGCAGACACATTCCCTGCCAATGCAAAACACAGATTAAACAATCAAACAACACCAAGGGATTAACATGATTAACATTTCTAACAACTAAACAGGATTCATTACCATCAATTTCTCGTTCAAAAAGTTTTCTGACATATTAAGATATCGAAAGTAATATAACTTACTTAATATGGATATAACTGTCGCTCTAATGTCTTTAACAATTATTATGAAAGTAATCCTACAGTGACTTTTTTTAATGCATAAAAAGAAGGGTAAACTTGGTTAGAGGTTAAAAGAACAAAATTTATGGAGGAAAATTCGGTCCAAATGTATAGCTTGAGGAAGGATATTGCAACCAAGGGAAGCATAGGAGCTACCATCTCATGGGTTCTGTTAATTCAATTGCAAATAGTTATTAGTATAACTAGTTTAATACAATAATCTACCATATACTACTAGCACATAACATTGCATAAAAATACCCAACTTCTCAATAATAAAGCACTAACAGACAAGGTGAGATATACTGCTGGGATTTTCATTAAGATATGAACACAATATAATAATTGAACCGTCATGGCAAGGTTGGCTTTACCGTGGATAAATGCATGCACACATTTTCAGTTTTTACTCCTTAAAATATTTTCTTTTTTAATTTGATTTTTTTTCATGCAACTAGTTACTTGTCTTTGTCGAACCTTATGCGACTAGCCCCACACCCCCACCACGCATGTCCCTATCTTGAACTAGACAGTTATGGACTTGGTGGGTGTTTATATCTTAGAATTGACTGCATGTAGGCACAAAAGCATTCCCTGTGCGTTGGACCTTAAGAGCCACCACACGTTGGCAGCAGAGACACAACCAATAAGAATCGAGTGCCCACTAGCAAATCGTGAGTATGAAAAGAATACCACATGCTAATTTGGACCAAACAGTGACCGCGACTCTTTCCTACTACCTACATTTCTTTCGTTACACACCACTGTCTCAGGGTCAAATTTCAACGCTTTGCCACTATTTAATATTTTATGTCAACAAGTTCTACTAAAATTTTGGTATAGCTAATGTAATTCTTTCAGAAAAATTATTGTGTAGAAAATTATAAATTTTTTTTGAGAATTTAATTTAAATACACTGACAATGTAAAATAGTTTTACACTATCAGCCAATAGAAATGATGGAAAGTACCAACTTATAAATAACTACCCATTATAATGAAGATCCACCATGATTTCTCATTTTTTCTCTATCTCTATTGGTTGACAGTATAAAACTATTTTATATTGTCAGTGCATACCAATTAATTTTTTTTTTATTGCGAGAGTTTATATTATTATTTAAGTGTATTGCCATTTATTAGATTTAAAAGATAGTTTAATTATGATGGGAAGGGGAGGGGGTGGAGGAGGAGGAGGAGGGAGAGGGATCAGGTGAAAGGAGTAGTTAATTATAAGAGTGAGAGAAGTAAATATCAACTGTTGAATCTTATATAAATAATTAAGATTAAAATATAAAATCGTGTGACTTTTTAAAATTATTATGTGACTTTTAAATAACTTTTAATTTTAATTATTTATGTATAATTATACGGCATAAATTTACTTCTCTTATTCTCATAATAAATCACTCCTCTCACTTGATATGCCTCATAATTTTGGATTTATATAAACTTTTTTTTCCGCATAATATAATACCCGAGGTGTATGCTGTCAAACTATTTCATTAGTGACTACCTATATTTAATAAATGTTTAATATTTAATGCAAAATTAATAATTAATAATATGAATAAATACTCTACAACTCATCATAAAGACTTTACTCATAAAGATATACTATGACAGCTCTCATTGGCCATTCATCCTAAGAAGTCAAGGTTGGGTACTCTCTGAATGGTTGTGCTTCAAGATTCTTTTGTTTGTATTTTATCACAAATCAAATGCGTGAGTTAGTGTATTATTGGTCCACTGATAGCTACTGCCAACTTATCCTGCAGAAATTCTTGGGTGCTCTCTAAGAATAATGTGAATCGCACTTACAGTCAATAATAGAATAATATTTTAAATAAAAACATAAGTTAGTAATAATTTTATCTTAAAATATTATTTTATTATTAACTTCAAATACATTTATATATTATTCTATGAATATTTAAGAATTTCTCACTTATCCTCCCGCCAATATTTCAATCAAATGCTAAGAAGAAGTTTTCGATCATAAAAGCTGGTTAGTTGTTCATGGCAGATTTTTGTGCATAGTAGTAATCAGCTAGTGCATGTGTGTGTGTGTGTGTGTGATTTCAAAATATTAATCCTTTTAATTAATCTAGTACATAAATTAATGTTCCATTTGACTCTAGTTGTTTCGGTTGTAAGTTGCAACCAAAAAAAAAAATCTATATTGGTAAGCAATTACTAATTTTAATTATTATTAATGTAAAAAAATTTTAAACAATAATTTAATTATATATTATCATATTAATAAAAATACTTGATTTTAAAAAAATGTATTTAACTCTTATTATCACTGATTTAAAAATTATACATGTTATATGACATAATTGAATGATAATGTAAATTTTTTATATTAATCATATATCAAAATTAATTTCTAATCTTAATATTAAAGATTCCATCTAATGAGAAAAAGCACCTTCGTATTTTTTGAAAGAGGAAAAAGTTTATAGATAGCTATATTATAATATTATAAACTAAAACATAGTATTATGGCCTATGGATAAATCATTCGAATTTTTGAACATTTAATTAATAATTAGTACATATACTCTCTCACAATCAAATTCATGATCAAATTGATGGAATCAGTATTATGGTCAAAATATGCGCACTTAAAGAATGAAGATTGAGGATCAGTCTACATCTTGATGCTCATGTATCATAATTAAAACTAGAGTACGTGACTACAGATTTTGTTGAATCTTGTCCTGCCCTTTCTAACACGTGGGAGTGGGAGTTGAAAAGTTGTGACAATGCTATGCACGCCTATCCATACAAGTTCTAGATGTTCTAATTTTGTGATTGAAGAATCCAATGCAAGAAATTAATTTCTTGTGACATTATTAAAAAATTTAATTATGAGAACAATAATAATATGAGGAGTCAACAAATCAAAAAATAATACTAATAATATGAGAAGTGATACTACTTGAATGATGTACTAACATACAATTAAATGATACTAAATAACAAAGTTATGCTAAAATTAAATTCATTAAATTTGAACTCATATAAAAAAATCATAAAAATAAAGTTAAAATAATAACACACACACACTTACCGAGAGATAAATGGTAGAGGCAATAACAAAAGTCCAGTAGCGGCCAAGATAAGCATCGGCAACATAGGCGCCTAATACGGGCGTGATCCAAATGGTGCCCACCCAATTGGTGACATTATTTGCAGATTTGACTGTGCCTTGGTGAAGCTTTTTCGTCAAGTACAGGATCAAATTTGACGATATCCCGTAATAAGCCATTCTTTCAAATACCTCATAAACTGCATCCATATATTCAACCATGCACGATTTAGTGCTCAGTAAGGTTTCTAAATATTTCAACCTAATTAAGAGTGATGAAGCTGCTGATTTAGGCATGAAGCTACTATTTTTTTAGTTCTTCTTTTGGTATGTATTCTGTGTGGGCTAGGTTAAAATCCATTTTTGTTATTAGTGTCCATATTTTGGTACATTAGAGAAACTAAATTTATTAAAACAATAGAGGAGATAATCAATGTCTTCATGAAATATCAAGCATTAATATTATATAATTTTAAGAACATGCAGTCATGATAATTAAATTAAAAGCGTATCGGGTTTGTAGGATTAAATATTTATGGCATCAGTTATAATATTGAAAATATAGTTTAATTAGAAGATATATATAACTCACAAAACTAAAATGATATACAGTCAATGATCTGAGGGGACCAAATTCACTCATTTCAAGACCACTTAAACTTTTTTTAATAACATGTATCACAATCTCCTAAGCTAAGAATTCCATACATCAGCCATTAGGCATGTAGTGGGGGTCAGAAAAATAATTCATCTATAGTATTTTTTAGTTATAGAACTTTTCTTGTCAAGATCTTATGCAGAGTATGATTTTTAATTAGTGTCGATATTAGACAAATTATTGTATTTGTACAACAAATAAATTATTATAGAACAAATATAAATAATATGATGTGCAAATTTCAAAATCCATTAGATGTCTAGAGAAAGCAAGCATCCAATATCCATGCATCAAAAAGAAACTAAAAAACCTGTAAAACAGTGATAGAAATAGAATCACATTCACAAATTGCACAACATTGTATTATCATCAATTTTATTTTATTTTATTTTTTACGTGTGTATTATCATCAATTTATTATAAAGAATACACCCATATTCAACGTAAGTGTATATAAAATTGTTTCGCATTTGTATAATTGTACCATCAAGTCTAAGAGGAGCCAACTCACAGGTTTAAATGCAATAATTGTTCTTTTTATATGGGTAAATGCAAAAGTTGGTAGCAGTACAAGAAATGAATACTGACATGCCTAATTAATATCGTAGAGTTGAATAGTAGTATAAACTTGCAATGAGTATATCCAAATTAATTCCACTAATTCATTAAATTTATACAATAATCTCTCACTACAAGTCTATGGACAATATCAACTAGAGAAGGAAAAAAACGCATAATGATAAGAGAACAGGACTCAAATGGCCAACTATTAGCTTTAATATAATAATACTTTAAAATCAGCCGAATTTATTGATTAAAAAATAATTTGTTATGATTAAAAAGTCATATTAGTTCTGTGATCTGCATGAAACAAGGACTGAAGTAGGTCCTTCATCACTTTGCTGCCCAACTAAGCAACGCTACCGATTTGAACTACGAAATTAAGAAATTTAGTAATTTAGACTTCTGGTGCTAACTGCTGGACGAAGGTGAAAGTTAAGCGAAAAATAATATCTAGTTATTCTCATCAACATCTTGCAGTTGCAGAGAGCTGCAGAATATGGCAGTTTTGAAAAATGAAGAACAATTACAAATTTCTCTGAATTACTTTAGTGGAAGAGTTCTGAAAACCAACAAAAAGTGTATAATAAAACTGGCAGGAAGCCCGAAAAAAAATAGAAAGGGGAAAGACACAGAATAAAAAGAAGGAATCACTATTGAGTGTCCCACATTCTAGCAGATATGACAAACAAAGAAACTATGTCTAGTTAGAGGGTCTACGATAGTTACTATGAAGTGAGAAATTAAATGCCGTTTGTAATCAACCTTCTGCCTCTCACAGAATTATTTTAGAGTTTAGTAACATATGAAAAATGAAATGAGAGAAAAGGGGTTACCAACTACAAAGGAGCAAGCTTTCCAACCACCTGTTTTGGATCTAACAACTGGTTTTCCTTTAAGACTCACAGTTCCATCTTGTGTGTACTCTTCAGTGACAACCCTGCCTTCTTCCATAGTCATATTTGTATCCTTTGTGCAAAATTTACCTCTTTCTCTCTGGTCCCTTAGAGGGAAAAGAGGAGTATCAACAAGAAATTATTTTATTGGGTAGAAATGAGAATGAGAGAGAACTCCGTCTTCTACTCTGCTCTCTACTTTGATGAAACTAGCCACCATTTATAGACCTCACCTTGAGGATACACCTCTGGCTCTTAATGGGCACATGATTATGACCTTTTTGTCATTCAGCTTTGCCCCTCTCTTCACCCTTTTTTTTTTTAACTTTTCCTATTTGTACATGGTAACCATATACATGATTCTCTTCTATTTATGCCAAGGGTATTTTTAAGTCAATTTTAAAGTCAATGAGATTGAATTTTCAGCATTGTAGTACATTAAAATAATTAATGATTCCTACAGCGCACAATAATTGTGGCTATGACCTTTGTATACGTTTTTCAGTACACTTGTAGACAGCTAAGAAATGTCTCCGATTATAATATGCTTAAATAATTAATCAAGATTATATTAAAAGAGTAATAGCAAAGAAATCAGGAGTTTAGCCCAAAAAAAAAACAAAAAAAGGTTTGCCAACCTTACTTATGATGTTACATAGCTCGTTCCTGGCAAATTTTTGGGCATGATGGCATTTGCTTTAACAAATTTTGGTCTAAACCACTCATGTTTGAAATTTATTAGACCCTAACTAATTTAATTCGAGTTGAGTCAAGTTATTACGTGAGAAAAATTCTTTCAAAGCTAGTTTTTTTTTTTTATAATATTCAAATCTAAAGTCTTATTTAATGAAAATAAAAGTCAAATCACTTGAACCAACTAAGTGTTATTTCTTTTTGAGTGTGTAATTTTGCACCAATGTAAATCTTATTATAAGTTTGATAATGTTAATAATTATATGAAATATTAAAATTATTAATAATATATTATATATATGTATAAATGGCCCGGTTAGTCTATCCCAACCCGTTCCCTTATCTCAACCTCTTTGCTCTTTTGAGCTCAAGGTTAAGGGGCTCATGGTTTAGTCGGTCTCCTTTGATCGTTCTGAATCTCGGTTCATCCTCTTTTCCGACCCCCTCATATGAGAGATCTCATTGACCTTCGGCCTGTAGGCCCTCTGGCCGTCTAACCTTGAGGGTCCCCAACCTTGAAGGTCAGTCCTGATTACTATGTCTCTTATACAAATCCAATGTTATCCCCTCATAAATCCGGAGATACTTGTCCCAGACAAAATCTATCACCTCCCCCCTAATTTATGTCCTAGAAGGGTCCCTAGCCTTTATGGCACTTACCCTTTGTATGCCCCATCCCTCTAAGGGGAGGGGCAAGACATTCTCAATCTAAATACTAGCATACCCCATCTAAGAACTAAGATAGGAACAATAAATATTTTATACTAATAGTGAGAAATTAAATTTAAATTTTGATATTAATATTAAAATTTAATTTTAATATATTATCAAAATAAAATATTTTCTAATGTCATTTAATACTATATGATGAGGTATTAAATTATATGAATATAAGAGTAAAACTCTAATACCAGTCCCTGACTAATTGTATTTTAATCTAAAAGTTTAAAGTGATATAATTTAATGAAGAAAAAGAATAATGGAATAGATTTTCAATGAGAAAAGAGAATAATTAAATTTAGTAATTGTTAAAGAAAGAGGTTTAAGTGTATTTATGTTAAAAAAATGAAAGATGATAAAAAATAATATAATTTTTTAATGAAGTAGAAATTAAAAATATCAATAAAAATGTTTACTCTTTTGTATCTAGATATATTTAAAATTGACATTTAATAATTTTTACACAAGAATTTGTTTATTTTTTATAAATATTCTAAATGATTTTTAATAAATACTATAGATGAAATATTATGTTTAATATAATGTGAAGATAAACTATTTATAATATAAATTAAACGTTAAAAATTTCTTCTACAGAATATATAAAAAATCGATTTTAATTATATTTAAATAAAAAAGTAAACATTTTAAAGCTTTTGATTTTTATTCCATTAAAAAATCTGTTATTTTGTTGTTTAATTATTTTTTCATTTTTTAACATAAACGCACTCAATTATCTTTCTCCATTGCTTATTAAATTTAATATTCTCTCTCTTCATTGAAACACTATTCTACTATTCTATTTCTTCATTAAATTATGCCACTTAAATACTAACAGAATTATGTCTAGTAAAAGGAATTAGCCCTCTATATATAATAAATTATGGTTCGAATCCTTGCTCAAAGAGATGTCATATTTAGTGTTTGATAGTAGTTCAAATATTGTGTCCAATGAAAGATACATATAGCAAATAATTATTTTTATATGAGAGATAATAGGAACAAATATTAACTATTAAACCATAAATAAATCGTTAAAATGAAAAGTTATTAATAGTCACATAATTACTCTAAAAAATCATGTAATTTTATGTTTCAATCTTAAATATTCATTAAAATCTAATAGTTAGATTTTACTGTTTTTACTTTCACAATTAAGTGAATTAACCATTTCTTTCATTTGATATACTCTTGTGTGTGTATATACATTATTACCTCATTTGATAAGTTAAATCGACATGAAGTTTCAAAATCATAAATAGTATGAAATCCATAATCAAATATAAATATAAAATTCTCTTACTAATTACACTAAAATTAAATTCTTAAAATTAATCTTAAATCATACTAATAGATTATTAATGATTAGTTGATATAATGACTAAGCTAATTAAATAATGTTAGATGCAAACTCTCACATGCCAATAAGTAATTGGTTGAAATAGTTTGGCACTTGATCTAATTAGAGAATTGTGGATAAAAGATAAGTTAGCATAGGAATGTCGGGCGCAAAGTTGCATTAATCTAAAGTTGATTTTGACGGCAAGCAGACTTATAAAGTACTAGTTTATGGTATGAATGACATACGTATGATGATATTTTCAAACATAATGCTATTATATGTATTATTTAAAGCACTTTTTAAGGTTATCATTTAAAGAATTTTGTTTATTAACAAAAGTTTAATTAGGTGGATTGAACACTAGTTATCTCATAAGAGTTAGAGCAGAAGTCTCATAATTCAAAGAGTATTTATAAGGGATAAGCAAAATTATCCATAAAGGGGTATTTGCATCAGTAAAAAGAATTAAACTCGTATTTTTATGGAATACAAGATTACTCTTTATCAATTATATCGACTCTCATTTTCAGTCTAAAGTGCTTTGCTATGATAAACAATTATTCAAATATTCCTTTTAACGATATAATATGTATTTATATTTTAAAACAATAAATGTCAAGAAAGTTTTTAATTAACATTAACTGATCAATGAACAAACTCTAGTAAGATTAATCCTATTTTGCCCTTATTATTTATATTCGTTAACTAACTCTTTATAAAACTAAACAAGACGAATTTATATTCATTAATTCTATTTTGGGATGAAAAAAATTTAAAATTTAAAAATTATTTATTTAAATTGATATTTGTTAAAAATTCATTTCCTTAATGTTTCATAGTGAAAAATATATTTAATTATAAAATAAAAATATAAATTGATAGTCATATTGGAATCGTCATCGTCATGCTAATAATAACAATAACAGTAATAATAGTAACTAATAAAATTATAATTTTATCCCTGAAAAGTTTGAGTTGCAACAGATTTATACTTAAAATAAAAAATCTCTATACCATAATAAAGCTGGACACAAATAACCGTCATTTGGTCACATTTTATATTACCCAAAATACCCTTTCTAAACCCACGTTGTTAGAGCAGTTTGCAATCTATTCTTTTCACGTACAAGAGGGAAGTTAACATATTGTTAAAAAATGCGGCTTAACAGCGAAGTCGTTAAGCGCTAATATATAATTTGGTTATTGAATTTAATCATATTAGAACAAGTTAATTTTTCTGGAGGCTGAATTATATTAAATTCAGGAACTAAATTATATGTCTTTTATTATAATATTATTAAATTTAAAGACCAAATTATATATTTTTCTATTTTAAGAACAAATTTATTACATCCCCGAAGTTTTCAAAAACGAAAAATTGCAGTTTTGTTCTAATAGTAACTATGAAATGTAGTAAATGCCATGATTAACACAAAAGTATCACAAAAACACTATGACCAGATATAGCGTGCCCGGTAGATTCGCGGACTCGAAAGATTCCGTTACATCCCTCCATACAAAGCACTACACTTATGTTAAATGGTTCAGAGGCTCTGGATTTTCGAACTTGCAGATTCCTCATTTTGTTGACTTTGTTTATCGTTTCGCTGCTTTTCTTTGAACCTATGATGAAATGAAACACCTTAGATGGTTCAAATCTCAGCCAGCAGTGCTCTGCAAATCAAAGTTTGGAATCTTTTCGGTATTGCAAGGATTTTCCACAAAACATCATAACAGTGTGGGGCATTAAGAAATTTCAACCGACTGAATCCATGTCTGAGTACTCACTATCAACGTCGCAATAAGTCACATGAGATAAGTGAAAGTCCACATTCAGGTAGAAACCCATTAAGAAATTTAAGCATGTGTAGTTTGTTTTGCTTAAGAATTTCAATCCGTTAATTAATTTTGTATTTAAAAACGTTTATAATCACATATATTCTGTTTTTTATATAAAATTTAAACAAAAACATACGTGTTTGCCTAGTTGATAATTCCTAGTTGATATTTATGTTAATATTCATGTGAAACCCGAAAGTTTGATATTACTGTAGATTTATGAACTTGCTCTTATCCCTTTAATTTGTCCTCTTCCTTGCTCCATGCGTCTCCCTTCTTCAAACGCAATCTTTGAATAATTAAGAAATCAATTCTGACAATCTCACCCAAGAGGTTGACCACTGAAAAACTCCAAAATTTGAAAGGCGTGATGAACTAAACAAGCCAAACCATAGTTGCCGCATGGACTGTTGAATCTCAATCAAACAAGAAAATGCATTTCTCTTTTATTGCACATTGTCTGTGTACAAATTAGATGCAAATTAAAGTATATGGTCATCAGTCAAGAGATGAATAAATGCTTCCATCGTTCTCTATCTCAGAGACGATAGAAATGCAACCTTCAATTATTCCCTCCTAGGAACCGTAGGATCTAGAATCCTGTGTTTGTTCTGGGTCAGAATGCTTCAATTGTTTTCCAAGCATCACATTCTTCTCGAAAGATGACAAAGTACTCTGTTCTTCTTGTCTTTGAAATCAAATTGCTTGCTAGATTTAACATAATGTTCGGATTTACTCCTATAGCCATCAGAGTGTAGTATAAAGTTATTATGGAACTTTGTTCATTACAGAGTCCGGAAACAAATGAAAATAATAGAAATGCTCTTATTTGCAACATATTCTACAACACAAAAATATCTAAACCAGCCAACACCATCTGGATGTATAAGTTTATGTTATTTTATTTCATCCAACTATTAACATGATTTTTATCAAAAAATTTTGCTATATTTTTTCTAGTTATATAACATTGCTCTTTCTTGGGAAATATACCAAAGAGCTAGAATATTGTCAAATTTTAATTGTAAAAATAATATGACATAATTATTAATCTTTGAATAAAAAAATAGACCATATCATTTTATTTCATCTAACTAATACTATGATTCTTATAAAAAATTTTGACTATATTTTTTTAACTATATAGCATTGCTCTTTCTTGGAATAAAGTTATTTGCCCACAACAATGGACCGTAGAGAGCAAAAATATAAAAAAACAATTATCTAAAAACCAAATCGAACTAGACTGTCCGACAAATTGGACTGGGAAATGGATCCTTTATCAGTCTGATGATAGGTTGGATCAAAAATAGGTTCTCGTGCTAGTCTGGTCACCGTATAAAAAATAAAAAAATAAAAAATTGATCAAAAATCAATTGGCCAGCACTGATTCACATGGTTAAACTAATTGAAATTTATATTTTTTATAATCCAAATTTATAGAACTATCATATAAATATTAATATATATTTAATTTCCATTTAGTTCGTTTACCATTTAACCTAAGTTGAACCAGTAAATCTTAAATTAGTGTTTCGACTAGTTCACTACGGAAAACCTCGAAAATTAGATCATCATATCAATTCAAAATAACATCTTAGCTCAAATCATTGAACATGTTCACCGGAAGTTCAAATCCCTTTGTAGATCTACAAGTATGAGAAACAAATACTCCAGATTTATAATTGTATGTTTAAGGCATTCTTATTCCTCAAATCCAGCAAAAAAGTTACACCACCACCAAGGTGGTAAATCTCATCATCTTTTTTAAAAGCATTTAATTTTAATATACAGTTAAATAAAAAATTATTTTACATAAACATTTAATTATATATTATGAGATATTTTGCGTTTACAATAATATCTATAAAATTCACACATAATAAGAAATGATGGCTGTAAAATATTTTATACTTAAAAAAAGGTGATGATGTTGAGAAAAGATAGGTTCAATGTCATCAACATTCTAAAAAATAAAAAATACTTCGAAGGAATCAAGATTGGACTAATGGTGCGGGTTCATAAAATAAGTCCAAGTTGTCCTTGGAAAAAAATCAAATTACAAATTTATGAGAAAGGAAAAGCCTAACAAAAAATTACAACAGTATATCTAATATAACATCTGTTAAGAAAAAAAAAATTCATATATATAATATTATAAATCTTTTTTACTTGAATATCATTTGATTGAAATAAGTGATTCAATATATAAAATAAGCTCTTAGCTTTGAATATTGTGAATGGTAAATATTAGCATCAAAAGAGTTTTATTTTCATCAGCTGACCCGATCAAACCAGATTGATTGGGAGGTCAAATAAACTTTTAACATGAATGATAATAATAAAAAAAAAAACCTTTTACTTATACAATTGTTACTTTACTTATACTTTACTAATTTAAAATATTATCACTTAAGCTTCACTTTTGAACACGCTTGGAGAAATAGGTTTATATTTACGTTTTTCTTGTTTTGCGGGGCTTTGCTATGAGCATACTTTAGAATTTACACCGACTCCGGAAATTATGAGTACAGGATTTAATCTTGACTTCATATTAAATGTACAGAGCTTTATCTCTGGGAAAAGAAAGATAAGTGTGCTGTGGATTCATGAGGTGATGTCAGGAAAACAATTTAAGTAAATTGTTCCTGAATAAATGTTGGATTCTACGGTTACCAGGAGTGAAACATGGAGTTGACTGTCTGTTGTATTGGAAATTTAGAAGGATAGGGATGAATGTGTTTTCTCTTTCTTTTCGACAATAGGTTTTGCACCAATTTGTACGCAATGTATAAAAAGCTATTTTGCTTTGTTTTGGTTATATTTTTCAATAATAATCATATTTAATCCCTAAAAAATTTCAACTGTACAGAAATTTTATATGTACAGAAAGCTCAAAAAAAAAAAAAAAATGAAATGAGTATTTTAAGATGCGTGAAAAATAATGAATGGAAATATATCATGCCTTCATTTAAAGTTTGTGAGATAGGAAAACAAAGAAAAGAGTTTTTGTGCAACCAAGTAAAACTCTTACCGTGTATATATTGAGGTTTTTTTTGTTTTCTTTAAAAAAGATTCCTTCTGAGTTTGTTAATTTTTAAAAGATGATAATTTTAACTCATGAAAAAAAATACTAAAACATTAGTTTATTTTATTTTTTTATTCAATAAAATTTATGCATGCTTTTTAATAAAAAATTTCTTAAAAAATAAACAAAGTGCCTAATATATTCTTTCCCTTCTTTTTCCACTTCTTCAACAATTTGGAATATCTAATCTAAGATGTGAGAGAGAAAATTGGGAGTTAACAGTTAACTAGAAGAGTTCATTTTTCGCAAGAAAATTATAGACTACTGGAATAATTAGTACGTATAGTTCATTTTTGAAATATCCTTTCCTGGATAAGATTCTCAAAAGTGCTTTCTTCTGTCAAGATATTGTGTTGAAATATGAACAGGCGAAAAGGAACCAGAAAGAGGATAGTGAGCTAGAGCATGTTCACAGAAAGTAATGATATAAACTTCTAAAAAAAATGTAAATATTAAATACAGTAAAAAGTAGATATAATTAATATTTTAAAAATTTAAAAATAATCAATTATTTTTTTATTTAATAATTACGAGGATGTTTAGGAGAATTTATTAGGAGAATAAATTATTTTTCTGTTCACAAAATAAATATCCAAAATTAATAATCCCTACCAACTTTGACCTACTTTTGATACCAATAGTAGGTTCGTCAAGTCAAAAATATTAAAGCTGAAAACATAAAAGATCAATATAGGAGTGTGAAAGAGGAATTGCCAATCTCACAATACCATGCTAAAAGTGAAAGCTATGTGGATGATAAATAATTACGATTAACATTTCTTGTGATAACAAAGGAATCCCGTGGAGAGTTTGAATTAACCTTGCAGCAAAGTGGTCACGCCGTCCTTCATATTTTTTCACGTTGCATAATTTTTTTTTTCATATATATATATAATCATTGTATGAGTAATTGGATCTATACCTCAACGAACCAGAACCTGCCTTCGGAACTAACCCTTTCTTTTGTTGCCTTCGGGTAAATGTTAGAACGCCCAAAATGAAGCAAGTCAGGGCTAAGCATTATATATTCTATGCCACACGTGCTTTGAACTTTTGAAAATAACAATTTTTTTTCGATAATTACAAAAAGCTCAAAACTCTATTGAAAGAAAGGAGCACCACCATTACAAGTGAAAAACAAACGTATAAGAAAAAACAAAACAAAACCAAACATCGTTGTCCAACCCAAAAAGTTTCAGTCATTCCAACCCGAAACAACACACCCATTTAACACTCAACCTCATTAACAAACTAAGAAAATAACAATTCTCTCTACAAGTTCACCAATCTAAGAAAAAAGTGATTAAAGAAGTTGTAATATAGGCATGGTACCAAGTGAAGACTTCAAAGTCTTCCCTTGCAACAATGTGGGGGAATATTTGGTTAATATAATGGCGAAAGGTATAGGCTGGGTGGAAAGGTGGAAAGGGACCACGCAACTCAAATGGACTAGCATCATTTGGCGGTTACAAATTGCCTAGTTAGATTCAAGATTCTCTTTTTGTCCACTCAAATTAAAAATTACAAAGATAAATGACAGATGATTTGGTTACTGGCATAAATGGTTGTATCTACCATTCACTTTTTCAAGGGTAGGAACAAGTGAGAGAAGTGATTAATTGTAAAATTAATAGGAGTAAATTTTAATTATTAAATTATATATAAATAATTAAGATTAAAATATAAAGTCAAATAACTTTTTAAATTGATTATATAATTTTTAAATAACTTTTAATTTTGACCATTTATATATAATTATATGACTAAAATTTGGTACATTTATATTTTTTTTAATATTTTTTATAGAATATAATTTTTATCAATCTAATTATTGAAATATAATTATATATCATATTAATCATTTATGCTCAATTTTTTTAAAAAAAATTGGACATCAATACAATTTTGTTCAAATAGTTTTTATTTATATACATTTAAAAAAATTTATGCTGATTTCAACCTATACAAAGAGTGTACTAAATTATTTTTAATTATAGTAAAATTTTATAGACATGATATATAACATACAATTTTGTTTTTGGTGTATTGATGATAATGAAATTTGAATCTAAAATCTTATACAAACTACCTAAATCCTTATCACTAGGCCAATCCCAGTGGCTTATAACATATAAATTTTTAATCTAACAATAAATTTTGTCAAAAAAAATCGATAAAAGTTATCTAATTTATGCTGATATTGTAAATTGATCCCTTCCTTATACATTAATTTAAAATCTAATATATGCAAGAAGCCAACATGGAAATCAACATGACTTATTTTATTAATTTTTTGTCTAAATCACTGGTATTCAAAATTTATTGGATTTCAATTAATCTATCTTGAGCTGTGTTAAACCATTATGAGAGTAAAATTCTCTCAGGTTGGACTAATTTTTTCCATTTACAAAACTCAAATCCAAGACTTTGTTTAAGGGAAATAAATACTAAACCACTTGAATCAATCAAACATTAATGTTATGAATTTATTTTTTATGTGATATCAATCACAAACAATTATATATACCATCTTCCAATAATATTTTTATGGCTTAAATATATTTTTAATTCCTATAAAATATGCAAAGTTTGGTTTAGGTCCCTGTAATTTATTATTTTTTTTGGGTCCAAAAATTTGTCAAAGTGGTTGACTTTGTTCCTCATCATTCATTAGCCTTTGTTAAATGATGAGCTGGCTAATGGAATATGCTAGCTGGCATTTCCTATGTGGCACTCTCTAAACCTATGTGGCACTTCCCATCTTTATTGGTAGTCATGTGATATGCACATGACAATTTAAACCTAAATCACCAACTATTCATCATCTTCTTTAACTTTTCACCCCTTTCACACCCCATTTAGAACCCTAACTATGCAAATCGCATAACCTCCATCCAACCTCCCCCAACGAGATAACCTTCGACTTTAACCTATACAGAACCTCAAAAGCAAATCCAAGGTTTAATGGCAATGACATCTCGTAGCTCAAGATTTGGTGCAATCTCAAGCTCATGAAGTAGAGTGTGTGGTTGCGAACAACACGTGGTGCTGTTGAAATTGAAAAGCACTACCAATCCTGGGAAGTTGTTTTGGAGATGTCCAAATTGGAATGTAAGTTTGTAACTATATTGTGCATTTTTTAGAAGTGTATGATTGTTAGTCTAATTCCTGTTTTGATTTTGTCCAGAATAAGGATTTGACATGCAACTATTTGAATTGGTTGATGAGATAATGAAGGAACTTGGGAGCTGTAGAACTATTGAAAATTCTGTTAATGAAAAGCTGAGAAGAATTAATGTGAAGCTGGAAAGGAAATTGGGCAATGAAAGAAACAGGGCAAATATATTCATGTGTTTGGCATTGGTTTCATTGGCAGTGTCTTGTGTTACATTTGTTTATTGTATTGTAAGATGTCACTACCATGTTTAGGGGGTTAGTTTAGGGGAAGATTCTTTCAAGTGTTATGGTTTGGTTATGGAGTTTCTTTTGTAAGTTATGGAGTGTAAGAAGGGTATTTTTGTGATGTATCCATAGCGTGAATTAAGATATATGTACTCTTATCTTGTTGCAATAAGAAATTGAAATATTGACTCCATAATGGACATTTAGTGAAAATTGTGATGATTTGTTATTACTTTGAGAAAATTGTTATGAAAATGAATGATATTAAGATTTTGGTACAAATGTTAGTAACAAAATCTGTGCTCAAATAAGGAACTCATGAAATCAACTTATGATTCTAAAAGCAAAAACAAACTAAATTAATAGTAAAGAGTCAGATAAGTTATGATTCTGAGTCAAATAATAGAAAAGGGAATAGCAAGTAAACAATTAACTTAGATTTTAACATTTCATCCATAACTACCGAGTGCCATGGTAAAAGATCCAAATAAGTATCCAGCACATCAAAATAAAGAGAACCCCTTCATAAATGCAATTCCCATAGCAAAAGCCTAAACAAAAAAGCCTTCACAAACCCAAGTTCTATCATAACATGTGACTCAATGTACAAGTTTTTACATAGGAACCCCTTAAAAAACCAAAAAAACTAAAAGCCTAAACAAAATGTCCCTAAGACTGTCGATATCCGATTCTTCTTGTTCAACTCCATTAATGTGGTGCAACATTGTTTTGAGTCACTAGACCTACAGTGTCTTGAGTGGCCTCCCCTCCTTGTGTGTAACAATTGGTCCTAGTTGCTTAAGTGACTTTCCCTCCCTGCGTATTGCCATTTGTCCCTGCTACTTAAGTGATCCCCTACGTGGTTAAGGGTTTTTGAGTTGTTGCAGGGGCAATGGCTAATTGGATTGTAACCCTCTCCCTTGGTCCACCTCTTGGTTTACCCCTTGGCTATATAAATAAAAATGATAGTTAGAATATTAGTCACTTTTTAACACAAAACAAACATTTCATAATAACTTCACCCCTTGACTTGTAGCAATAGTAAACTGGGTAGCAACAATAGATTGGGTTGCAACAGCACTTTCAGCATCAGCTTGGGCTACACTTCCTCCTCCATTAGTATTTCTAGTAGCAGGAGCTACAATTTGCCCACGATCAACATCTGCAGTGGGTTGAGTAACATCTCCCCTTTTGCCAACATTTATAGATTACCCTCCACCATTGTCTCCTTCCACATTTGTCTTCCTTGGTCTCTTCCCTCTTGTCTGCATAAACTAGAAGATACAAACATGTTAAAAGATGTTAAAAACATGAATTGAGATTCAAAGATTATAGAATGGTGGCAAGATCTCTTCATAATTAGTCTTAGGCCATCTACTCTTTCCATTGATTAGTGAAATACTTGGCCATACACTTTTTCATATATTTCTCTACTATAGTACTTATGTACATATTTCTTAGGGTCATGGACAATGTAGCATTTTTCTACACATGCATGTCTACATGGTATTCCCACCAATTCCTAGAAATTGCAAGAACACGTATTCTTGTCTCAATCCACAACAAATTTGTCTAGCATCTTCAAATGGGTAATCTCAAATTTCAAATCCCCTGACCATGTTGGAAACCAATTATCACTTAATTCTATCTCCTTGTTAAGCCTCCTAAGTGGTTTAGGCATCACATCACCCTCATATTTGGAAAGCTTTTCCTTAAGGGATGCACATATACCCATCAAATATGTTCTTAGATATATGATTGGTTGTCCCTAACCATTAAGATAGTGTTATTAAATTCCTCAAAAAGGTTATTCATGACAACATCATACTTAGGATAGAAACTAAAAACATGCTTACACCATGCTTTCCTAGGAACAGTAGCAAGCAACTCATTAGCTTTCTCATTTGCATCCTTAATCTTCAACATATACTCCTCCCATGTTTCATAGTATGTGGCCTTGGAAGCGCCCATCATGAGATCCCTTATCAAAGTTCCACCACCAAACTTTTTCTTGAAGTTTGCATAGAGAAGCCTCACGCAAAATCTGTGCTCAACCCCTTCCAACATTTTTTCAAAGGTAGGAGTCAGACCCTGTAATAGAAACCCAAACACATAGAAAGCATTGTCAATCATCTCAATAATACTAATGTAAGGATTAAACCCAAAGTTCTACACAATTTTATAAAGACTAAAATCAAACTTACATACAATTTACAGGACTCAAATCAAACCATTAAATAATTTCATGGATCGAAACCAAATTGCAGTTGCTTTGTTGGGGTTTAGAACAAACACAATTTATTAATTTAAAGTCAATCCAATGGGAGATTTTTACCTTTTGCTAGCTTGAGATGAACATCCAGCAGTTGTTTTGTACATCTCCAATATCCTCTAATAGAAGAGTCAAAAACCACCTTCAACTCTCCTTCGTCTCAATCTCCACAACTACAAATGCTAATGGGAAGTATTGATCATTTGGATCTCTTTCCACAGCTATGAGCAACTACCCACCATATTATGTTTTCATATGACATCCATCCAATCCAATAAATGGCCTTGCAACCTTCCAAGCACATGTAAAAACTACCAAACCTAGGTTGCAAAGTAGGATTTGGCCTATTTAGTAATAACTTGCATGTATTTCTTGCACTAGCCTTCCTAAGCTCTACATTATAACTCAATAACATAGTGTACTATTTTGTTGCATCCTTTTCTATCAAATACTTCACAATTTGTTTCGCTTTGAAAGCCCTCCATCCAGTAATCCCAGCAAAATATTTATATCTCATCTCATGGATTATGTCCTTGATTGTCACCTTTGATGAGCTTTTGAATTTGTCAACCATAATATCTGCAATCTACTTTGGCCTAGCATTTTTGTTGTCCAATACTCTCCCACAGGTATGCTTCTCACTCAAGGTCTTTAACCTATAAATGTGGATCCTACTAACTTTGTTGCAATAAGCCATAAATTCATAATTCTCCTTGCATCTCACTCTTACCCTAAGTGTATCACTTTTCTCAAATCTCAACCCATTCAAAATTGAGTGCTCTATTACAACATCCTTAAATTGCTTTAGTGAAGAAAACTCCATTCCCACCTTAAAGTGAAAATCTACATGCATCTACTCTGGCCTAAGATTAACAAATTTAGGCATTTTCTCCACATCAAATCCTAACCTATCATCCCCCGTATCCAGCTCTTCACTGACATGGTCTTCATCATCAATGCTATGCATGAAATCACCACCTAGATCTGCCTCCACATCAATTTTTTTGTTAACTCTCTTACCCTTCCTCTTTTTTATCTTCTATTTTTTCTTTTGTTTCTTGCCCAGCATACTATCATTGAATAAACCCATCATTATCATCTCCCAACTCCCTTTCTTCCTCATTATCATCAAAATGAATCCCCCCAATAGAATAATCACTATCATCACTCTCATTATCCCCACTACTGTCATTGTCATCTATTTCAACCTCATTAACCACTACTGCCTTTCCTTTTTGTACTAGTATATTCTTTTGCCTTGCTTGACCTAATGAATTACCCTGCCCCACCTCTCCCAAAACTATTTGTGCATCAAACCTTCTTCCTTTTTCCTTTTTTTTTGGTGCACGTGTCTACACTTCAACAGCTAATTGCACCTCAGTTGTCTCTGGTTGCCTTGGTGCCTCAATTTGTGCATACTTCTTCACCAGTCTACTTATCTTCTTTTGAGCCTGAGTAGCTGGTTCAAATTCCACAGTCCCAGGTTAATGGAAATCTGGTTGCATCTTATCAGATAGTTGCACCTCCTCAAGAGCATGTATTTGTGTTTAATGTTGCTTTGTGTCTCTCCCAATCTCTGATGTAGCTCCATTGTCACTATCTCCTACATGTGTTTCTTTTTCAACACCTCTCTCAAGATCAGGTTTTGCCTTAGCCACTTTTTCCACATAATCCACACCATACTGAGGTTGCACAGCATCCATACCCTCAGGTAGGCCTACACCTTCACCTACATCCTGGCCCCAGTCTATATCAAAGCTTTGGCATGATCCCTTACCTCCATTTTGGCCCAATCCCTTACCTTCATCTTAGCCCAATACCTCACCTACATCTTCCCCCCTCCCCCAGTTTGTTTACCCTATCCAGAATCACAACCCAATTCCAACAACACTTAGGTTTGATACACAATATGCTTAACATATAAGTCAACCACACACCTATGATTGATGGCATAATTGGCCATCTCTATTGCATGGTTATCCCAAATAATACTTCTCAAATCATCATCAAAAGATGCACTAGGAATCCTCCACCATAACTTGACCTCACCATTATATCCTAAATTGTTCTTAATTAAACTCATGGCCTCAAAGTAAGACCACTTGTCACTATCTATGTTGTAAATGGCATGTACCTCCCCCTTTTATAAGTCAATGAACCTTCATTCACAAACTCACCAAGGTGATAAATTACCACGGTAAAGCTCATTCTGTCCTGTAAAATCATATAATACCATTGGTAAGTGATAATTAATTGACTTTAATGATGTCATCAACAAAATGGGAAAAAAAATATTCCACTAAAACCTAAGCCTTAAATGTAATGGTGACCCACCATATTCTACATTTTAACTACACAAAAAAAATACCAATATGCTACATAATAATACCCTAAACCCCCAACAATGACACATCGAACCCTAAACCCAATAAACAATCAGTGTTCATGACTCCACTTGATCCCCACAGATGTGATAATATATTCCCATACCATCCATTTGCAAACACATTTTTCCACTTAAGATTCCAAAATGTACCTTGAGAATCTTCGAGCACACATTTTTTTCTTGGCCATGCACCTCCATAACTCACCTTCGGTCATGCTTTTCCATGCACAATCTTCCACCACGAGTTCCAGAGATTGAAGCTTACTTACATGTTGATTTCCCTATTTTCAACACTCAAGTGTTGATTTCATCGAACCCTAATGTTCACTTACACTCAGGTTTTGAGAGTGGGATTAGGTTGATTTCAGATTCGAGTTGGGATATAGGATTTCGGGTTGACCAAATTTGTTTATATAATTCAGGTCAAGTAATAAGGGTTTATGGGTTTAGGTTTTTAGGTTATGGATATGGGTTGCCTAATCCGTTTATGAAATGGATGGATTAATAAGGGAATGCCACATAAGAAGTGGCAGTTAGCATTCCATCAGCCAGCTCATCATTTAACAAAGGCTACTAATGGTGGGGACCAAAGTCAACTATTTTGACAAATTTTTGGACAAAAAAAAAATACAGGGACCTTAACCAAACTTTGCATATTTTATAGGAACTAAATATATATTTAAGCCTATTTTTATTGAGTATCCAACTTTTGGATTTTTTATTTGAATTTAATATATAGAAAAGTGACCAACATGAAGTTAGTTAAGGTAATAGGTATTTTGACCACTTAACTAGAGGTCTCGAGTTGAAGCTTTGGAAATGGAAAAAATTCTCACTTGGAGAACCCTACCCCTTTCAGAGACATCTATCAAGTCAAGTCGGATTAGTCGGGTTTTTAATAATAGGGTTTAGATACCGGTGGTTCCATATATATATATATATATATATATATATATATATATATATATCACTTGTAATATCTATAATTTATCACTTGAAGCAAGAATTTCCAGCAACTTTTTAAATATAATAATAAAATAATATTCACTATAGTGTTTAAATATTTATCTTTATACAAATCAAATTTAATAATTGATAATTATAATATAATAAATAAAAATTGAGCAATTTATTTTATTTTTAATATCTTTTCTTGCTATATGAAAAAACATTAGTTATTTGGTTCAATATGTCTCCTTTTATTTGACTACAATTTACTAAAAAATCAATTATATTGCAAACAAGTTTTGTAATTAAAAGTAATTTTATTATAAGTACCTTATTTTATATAACTATTTATTATTTTAATGAATTTTTTTTTTTTTGGATAAACCAAATGTGCAAACTAAATATATTTAATTTTTAATGTTTAATAACAAAAATAATTTTATTATTTTAAATTTAATTTTGAAAATTATATTTTGAAAATAAACAAACCAAACATATTTTTGTTCTTTTCTCTATTTGAAAATTGAATCTACTTTTATAAACCAAATGCATTTTTTAAAGTTTGAAAATGAAAATCGTTTTCAGAAAATGAAAATAGGAAACAAAAACAGAAAATATTTTTATAAACTAAATACACTCTAAATATCTTAAATATTTTTATTTATTTCCTAATTTATAATTTTTAAATTGATGAGGTGGAATTTGTCTTTTCTCATCAGTTAAAGAAGACACATAAGCAATATAGATCAACCAACTAGGATAAATAATAACAAAAGTTACTGATAATTTAATGGAAAGTTGAAATTAATATCAAATTTTAAGGTGATATAACTAAATTGATGTCAAATATATTTTTAGGACCAAACTTATGTTAACTTCAAAATGTTATGATTAAAAATGATGTTTACTCTTTCGTTTCGTTTTCTTTTTGTTTGATTATGACCAACTTTCTTCCCTATTTTAAAATTCCCAAAAACATATTAAACCTTTTTCCCCATTTTGGATATTATATGCATTTTAGCACATAAGATCTAAATAGCACAAAATTAAACATTAAGATGGCATTTAGTATGGAGTAATCCATCTGAATTACTAGTAATATTAGATTAAATTACTTTGATTCAAAATATTATCCTATTTGATTGAACCACATTACAAGCAATTTAGATTTCCAACACAATCCACATTACCTTCAAAGTGGGAGTATGAATTGCCCCTATAGGGTATCTATGTGGATTACCACATTATTATTATTATAATAATAAATAATTAATAAATATTATTAGTAGTAATAATAATTTCAACTATTAATAATAATAATAATAATAATTAATAACAATAACAAGAAATAATAAATAATTATTATTTAATAATTATTAATAGTAATATTTATTTAATAATAATGATATTATTATTATTATTAGTAAAAGACATGTATTACCTAATAATTTTTTTATATACTAAATAAAATAACATGAATTGCCAATTAAATTATTTGTGCATATCAAATATTGCATTGTAACATTACCAAGAATTTAAAAAGTGGCAATTTTTTTTAATAATAATATAAATTATCAGTAATCTTATTAGATAATATATCAAATGTTACATAAGAATTAATCTATTTCTTGGCACCTCATTAACTTAACGATTATTTTTCTTTTGTTTTTTGGTCAACAACGATTATTTCTCTTACTGAACATGAGAAAGACAGGTGGAGTGAGAAGACATGCAATGCAACATCCCTTTTTGAAAAAAAAATTGCATCACTCAATAATGCATCTAACAATCTAGAATTCTTTTTCATTCTTGTTAGGCCCACTACTGTTTGTGATCATCTTTTCTTGGGCCAGGCTATTTTGATGAAATTGAATGAAAAATGGATTTTGACCAAAAACATGGCATATGATTTCCCAAAGTAATCCAAAATGGTTTATTGACCAAAATTGGACTTGCTGGGGACAAAAATAATAAAATAAAATAAAATAAAATAAGATACGGGCTTCTACATTAAAATTATTTCGAAACTAAAGTGTGCCTTTGTTTAATGACCAAAAAAAAAGGAATGCTTTTGGTATAGTTTCTTTATTTGTAAAAAAAAAAAGCTTAAATATATTTTTTTTCTTGAAAATATTGTAAATTCTTATTTTAGTCCATATAAAAAAATTTGATTTAAATCTAAATATTTTTAAAAACATTTGGTTTAAATCCCTACTATTATTTTGTTTGATTTTTGGTCTTTATATCAAAGTAATATATTCGTTTGAAGTCCCTAAAAAGTATAATAATTTAGTTTAAATTCTTTAGAATATTAATTTGACCTTTTTGAAACCAAATTATTATAATTTTTTATGCATTAAAACTAAATATTTTTGGAAATATTTGAATTTTTATTAAAATAAAATTTTTATAGGGACCAAAGTGAATTATTTTTTAAAATATTTGGACCTCAATCAAAAAAATGTTTTTTATAAGGACCAAAACAAAAATTCACAATATGTATATAAGGATAAAAAATATATTTAAACCAAAAAATTAATTTTTTAATTTAAAAAACCACTTTTTGTATAATTTATTCATTTCAGTTTTTAGAAAAAAAAAATATTTTTTGGGATATAAACTACTAATATTTTAAATTTAATAAACTTCGGTTATTCTAACTCATCCTGGGTGCAATTTGGGTTCAATAAAAGAAGTCAAGTCAGCATACTATTAAAGGAAAGCTCTCCACTAACATATTATATAAACTCATAAAAAGAGACCAGATTAAAAGGAGGGTGAGGGGTGAGGGTTAAACATGGATTGAGAATGAATTACTAAGGATAGTAATGGAAATTTGTAACTACTATTGATTGAATAAAGAGTAAACAAACGCACAAAATAACATTCCTGAAATTTCTTGGTTGTCTTGACACAATTACCAGTTCTCCCTCAAGTTTTTGAAAGGTAATAGGTAAGCAAATGCTTGAATCGGTCAAACATTTTGATGCAATTAACCTATTAGCTTTATCGGTAAGATGAAGTTTATCCCAAAACAGGTGCTGACCCCTCATTTTGCATGGCGGCTGATCAGGAGTACAATAAACTTCATTTTCTTTAACTATACAACATGGGTATTTTGTATCAGCCAGTTCTACCAAAAAAAAAAAAAAAAAAACATTGAAGAAAAATATATATTAAAAAAAAAGAAATAGAAGTTTTGTTAGCTAATATATACTATAATTGAAGACAATCAACCCAGCTAGAATATTTCTATTGCTTTAATTTTATAAGGTAGTATTTTAGTGTATGGAAAGCCTTACCGTAATTATAGGGGTGTTCAACCATCTCATAGATAAGCCTGAAAGTTTTGGCGAGAAAGAAGTCTGTCCCCTCAAGTGCGGATGACAATTCTACAAGCTTATAATAAAGTTTGCCATTGAATAGGGAAATCATGTCATTTAGTTCATTTGCACACAACCCTTCTGGTTTATCTCTTTCAACTATCAATGGGTAACATCCAATTGGACCAATTTCAAACACAATAATCATCCTTGCACCCAAATTGTATAAATCCTGCATTAGAGGTCACACCACCAGGCACCAAATGATGGTTAACAATCAATTCTAAGAAGTAGAATGTGAGTAGTTTAGTGCAGCTTGAGTTTTGAAAATTCACGGTACCGTTATGTATTTTTGAAGTTCTGATATGAGGAGGCTGCTAAATTCATCCCTACTATATTCCTCACTTGTATGATTGTATATGTGTCCATTAGCATAATTCTCCAAATAGTCATTGCCACCGATGGAAATGGCAAATACAGAATTTGACAAGTGTTCAGAGGTTTGCCCTGCAGAGCCAAGGTGGCGTGGCAAGCAACCTTTTACTGTCCGATTAAACAATTCAATCTGTTTTGGCATGTTGAGAGTCTCATTCTGCACAAGACAGTTATAGCACTAGTCATTATGTGCCTGAATCAACTACAAATGTAGCATGTGAACAATGTACTATTGTTAGCAATCATGACAGTTTAGCAGTTCCCTATGAGGTGTTTACCCATCTGATTTGCTGTCCATTGTTACAACTTAAATTTCATATCAACGTTTCAATTAGCTGCATTGCACCTAATCGGATTTATGCCCATTTTTTTTTCATCTCAAGATTTAATCATGTCCTTGCTTAGCTAGCAAGAATTATTGCTTTGAAGTGCATTTTATTTTGGCCTCAAATGAGAAAGTGTAAAGCAGATGTGGTAATCCTCACGTTTGCAGACCCTGTTGTAGGAAGAATGCCAGCAGGTGCAGATGCATAACCAAATCCCGATACAACTTCGGTAAAATAGTCCATTTCAGAAACCCAATATGGAAAAATCATAGATAAGTTAAGGAACAAACCTGCACATTAAAGGTCACAATTGTTAAATATAAAATCTATACCGTAGTCATGCACATAACAACTTAAGCTTTTGAGATGATCATATTGGTTTTTAACATTTTAGAGAGAATAAATTCGAATGAAACAAGAATGCATGCAGTTATATCAATGGTTTAGAATATTTCCTTCTCACCCAATCCATCTGCAACGGTATGGCCATTTGAGTATCTGCCAGGATAAGAACCAGCGTCAATACCATAAGGGGCAGTAATTTGTACGGAACCGGAGCCACAGTCAACGGTGGAGTCTCCAAATACATATAGAGCGGGTGTGTCGTGAGCAATTGTGATTAGATTACCAACCTGAGCTTGACATTTTACCATGAAAATTAAGAAACAATAGAGGAATGTGATACGCATGAGGCTATAACCAACTTGTCCTTGTTTATCTCTATTTTATGGATTCTCCCTGTGCTGGAAAAAAGAGCTAAAGGGTTCATCGCGATGACTCATGGTTTAAGCCACCAAAAATGAGATTACCATTTCTTAATGAGTTTGAGAGCCTTAAATTAGCAACTGGACAACCCATCGTTAGTTATCTAGAATTTACAGCTGGATAAATAAATAAATAATTAAATAAGTATATATACATTATAAATGGAGCGGCATTTGGCTAAGATATGATCATTGGCCTTAATATGGAAATAAACAGAGAGCCAACTAAAAGCTAGATAAACAATTAAGGAGGGAAAAAAAAATCTGTGTGTGAGTTTTTATTTTTTTATTATTTTTTTCCCTTATATGCCTTGCTTCTTTTTGTTCTAGAAAATTAAATTATAGTCATGAGTTACAAGAAAATTAGTGGCCTTGGCCATATTATATTGCAAAATATTAAAATCCCACGTTACTTAAAGATGTAACTAACATAGTAGTCAAAGCCCAAAATTAAGATAATTTTTATAAGAGTTTAAATAAATCTTCCCATAAATTAGCTTTTAAATTAAGTTAAACTCATTTAATTCTAAAATGAAATGATTGACTTTCCATTTATTTTAGGAAAAGAGTACGGGTCACCCTAAACTTTTATCATTTTGTAAATCACCACCACAAATTTTAAAACCTTCTTAATTATTCCCTAAACTTTGGCTAATATTTAAATAGACCCTTCTATTTTAAATTTGTTGATACAATAATGGTGATATTATGTCAACGAGGCTTGGTACAATTGATTAGAAATGGATTCATATGTCACAATGATGCAAATTCAATTCCCGCCGTCAATGTGAAATCCAATTGGTAGGCAATTTCGTAAATTCCCTTTAAATGCTTTTGAACCTAGAGGCAATGCCTAGACTTGATAGGATGACAAATGACGAACCCACCTAAACTTTTAGCATATAAAAAAAAAAAAACAATGGCAATATTACATAAAAATATATTAACAATTTGCCTTACATTAACTTTAGACTATTGATTAATTTATTTGTTGTCAGATCTTAATTATTTTAAATTTAGCTAAATTAATTGATAAAAGTTTCTAAAATTTAAAACTAAATAAATATTATATTATATTATAATAAAAATTATTAATTCTATATAATTTGATAAATAATATTATAAATTAATGAATAGTTTATATTTATTAAAGGAAAATATAATTTATATTTAGATTTAAATTTAATTTAAATTTAAAAGCAACATTAAAAGATCTTTTTATCTTTAAATACATTTTTATTTATGAAAAATATTTCTAAAAAGAGTATTTTTTTAAATTTTTTAATAATTTTATTTTTAGTTTAATTACTATGCACTATAGTGCAAAAAGTTTTTACACTGTCATCTAATCAAATGTTTGTGTTTATAAGATTTTTACGATAATAAATGATTGAATCAAATACTTTTACTTATGTGATAATATATAATTATATATTTATATAAAATTTTTTTAGAGTGATAATATATATAAATTAAATCCTTTTATTTGATTTTAAACATTAAAAAACACAAAAAATATTTTTTCTTTCACTCAAAATAGCTCTTTGTTTTTATTTTTTTTTTCTGGTCAACTCACGCACCTAACTCGCACACAGCTACTGGGGGTCTCTGCCCATGGGGTAGTCGTACACATAACTCCTCTGACATGCATTTTTGCAGGGCTAGCAACGTAACCAACTGAACAACACCTTGGGCGCACTCAAAATAACTCTTTTTTTTTTTGGGGGGGGGGGGGTGTTCTTTGACCCCCTGGAGCTTGAGCACGACTTCCTTGCCTTGACACAAGGTGCAGTCTCGCAAGACTGTAGATTTAACCATCTATTCCAAGTCTCAATTGCCAACATAGCTCATTTTTTCTAACAACTCACTCACACAACCGCTGGGGCCTTTGATCTTTGTGGCAGTCGAACACACGACTCCACTGATATCCACTCTTCTCTTGCACAGGCACGCGTACAATCACCGAGCTATTGTCTTCCGTGTGCCAAAATAGCCCATTTTTTTTGGGTCTGAAATAGCCCATTATTTTTGGTCTTCCGTGTGCCGAAATAGCCCATTTAAACAAGCTGAAATTTCATCAAAAGTTTTGTCCTATTAACGCCTTTTTTTGTCCCATATTCCATTTTCGGGTCCATCTCATGTCAAACAAAATAAATGGGTCCATCTATCACTCGCATTCACATTCCCCTGAATAAATAAATAGGTTTGGAAGAAGTGGGGATTAGGCATTGCAACAAGACCAAACACCCAAAACCCTAATCTTCAAAACCCTCACTCCTCAGTCCTCACACTCTCATCCATTTCCATTCCCATTTCCCCCAACAATGGCAAGAGCTCTTGCCTCATCCTCTACACGCCTCTCCACACTCCTCACCATGCGCCTCCTCTCCACCACCACCGTCATACCCACCCCTCCCTCCTCATCGTCGCTCCTTCCCCGACGGTCCTTCTTCTCCCCTCTCTCCCGCACCCTCCTCGCACCGCTCCTTCCCGCCGCCGCCGCCCGATTTGGCGGGATCCGGTGCCGGGTGAACCGCGCCGGCGGAGGCGGCGACTCGGCCTACTCGCCCCTCAACTCGGGAACGTCGTCGTTCAGCGACCGCCCTCCCACTGAGATGGCGCCTCTCTTCCCCGGATGCGACTACCAGCACTGGCTCATCGTCATGGACAAGCCCGGTGGCGAAGGCGCCACCAAGCAGCAGATGATCGATTGCTATGTGCAAACCCTTGCCAAAGTCCTTGGCAGGTGAGAAAAAAATCGAGGCTTTTGAATGATGCCCGTCATGATTTTGTTCTTGGTTTTGTGATAAAAGTGGAAACTTTCAATAACCTTTTTAGTTTTTGGTTTTGGTTTGTGTTTTTTGATAAAAATATAATAACTGTGAATACCCTTTTAGTTTTATGTTGTTGGATGTTCATTTGAACGATTAATTTTAATTTTTTTATTAATTTTTAAATGATGTTTTCGGTTCCATAGTTTGTTTGGTGCTCTTTTGAATGGGTGATTTTGAGTTTTTGCTTTATGGTTTGTTGGATAACCTTTTTTTGGGGGGTTGGTTTTCAGTGAAGAGGAGGCTAAGAAGAAGATTTACAATGTTTCGTGTGAGAGGTACTTTGGATTTGGTTGCGAGATTGATGAGGAGACATCTAATAAGCTGGAAGGTTTGTATTATGGAAATGTTTGAATGGCTGATTTATAGTTATTTGTTCTTACATTTTGTATTTAGTCTTTTCATTTCTCTTTGAGTAGGGTTGCCCGGAGTTCTGTTTGTCCTCCCGGATTCATATGTTGATCCTGAAAACAAGGACTATGGTGGTGAGGATCTAATCTAATCTAAGGCTTTGTTAGTTGTTCCGAACTTTTATTTTATGTCTTTGCCTTTTTAACTGCTAATGTTGGTGTGGATCTAAGGCTTTGTTTGTTTGCTCTGGAGTTTTTAATTTTATTTTGTGTCTTTTTAACTGCTAATGGTTGTTAGTTTATTCTGGAGCTTATTATTTTTTAGTCCTTTTACTGCTAATTGGAGTCGCCAATTTTATGCATTATTAGGATGATAGGATTGGTGATATTTGGATTACCTACCTGTGTTTGCAAATTGGGTTTCTTCTCATGTAATATAGTGTGATAAACATCCTCTCCAGCTTAGTGCAGTGTTTCTGTTAACTGTTCTGTATACTTCATGGAGATGCTTTTTTAGTGGAAATAAAATATATTGATTCTTTCTTTTCCTTTCAATGATGTGTACTTCTAATAAATCTATATTATTTTGTTCATTTTTATATTATGCAATGCATATGATATTATTGTGTGCATTTTCTTTGGAAAATGTGGCGTGGGCCTTGGTGTTTTCATTTTTTGTCATTTATTTATTTTTCTTAACAATGCGAGTCCATTTGAAAGAAGCTAGATTGTCTTGTAAGCAAGTTTTAGCTCGTTATATATGCACTAACATCAAATGTCTCTCTTTACTATTCTGTGCTTTATATACTTTGTGGAGATGCAGATCAGTGGAGACGAAACATGTTTTTGCTATCAGCTTTTGTATAGTCTTTATGATATGGTTGAGTGTTTGACAGACGCATTGCCTTTGGAAAATGCGGATTGAGCCTCAGTGTTTTTCATTTTTCTTTCATATATTTATTTTTCTTAATTATGCCAGTCCATTTGAAAGAAGCTAGATTATCTTATTTAGCTCAGTATGTATGGACTTACATCAAATGTCTCTTTTTACTATTCTGTGCTTTGTATACTTTGTGGAGATGCAAGTCAGTGGAGATGAAACATAGTTTTACTATTCCGATGTTATTTTGCAACAACCTGTGCTCCTTTTTTGTTCCTACCTATTATTTAGCATTTAACTTATCTTAATATTACTTTTGTATTCAGTTGATGGTGTTGCCAACTGGCATTGATATGTAGACAAAGAAGACTCCTGTGTCTTTATCTGATATATTTGAAATGTCTTGTGTGTGAAGAAAATGATTGCCATATTGTTGTTGTCCTAGCCACAGACACGCTTGTGATCACACATCAATGACATGAAATGTTTTTATCTGCAGTCCATCTTGGCAAAGCTAATAACTCTCTGAGTAATGTCTAGCTTTGAATGCTAATGGACTGACATAGAATTTCCCTCCTCCTGTTTTGTTGTTCCACTAATTTATGGAGTTGCAGAATCATTGGAGTTGATACATATGATTACTTGACTTTGCCTTTTCTCCAGCCCTGTATTGCAAGTATTCTTTTTCTTATGTTGATATTTATGGTTTATAATATTTTTAATCAAAAATCACTTTTGAATGAATTGTTACTGCCAATGCTATCATAGTACAGTTCTTTCATATTTATATAATTATATTACATGTTTATTTGTTGTAATGATGCTACCTACTTGCATTGATTTGTAGGCTGATACATAACTGGTACTTTATTGGACTATATTTGTTAGTGAATTTACTTACTGAAATACCTTCCTAGCTACTGAAGTACAGAAGTACTGAGGTTCATTTGATATTTGTATCAATAATGTTTACACACAGAAATAAGAAGTAAAACACTCGAAGCATGAAAGTACAGGATAAAGCAGCACTCTGGGGTGTAACTTCCTTTCGAAACCTCATACAAGTCTTACTTGCCTTTCTCTTGTCTAATCCTCCTCACTAATGCCATCAATCTAACAGAATAGCCAACTCTCTTTCCCTGTCCGACTGGTCACATGGCCAGTGGTCACATTTTCAGCCCTCACTTAATTTTCATTTCATCCCTCACATGCCTGAATGTTGTCCAGCACGGAGATGCCTAATGGACGGGTGACTTCCATGTTTTTATCTTTTCTACTGGAAATGTCTTGTAAAAATGATAATGATGGTCATATTATTCTTGCTAATAGCCACTAGCCAGAATCTCATGGAAGCACATGCCAAAAACATACAATGGCATTATCTGCAGTCCATCTTGGCAAAGCTAATAACTCTCGAGTAATGTCTAGCTTTGAATGCTAATGGACTAACATAAAATGTCTCTCCTCCTATTCTGTTGTTTCACTAATTTATGGAGTTGCAAAATCATTGGAGTTGATACATAACATCACTTGATAATTCCTCCTCTCTAGGCCAGTAGTGCCATTTTTTTAAAATGCTAATTGACTAACATAAACTATCCCAAGTATTTATCTCTTCTACTTGAAATGTCTTGTGAAAACATGATGAGTGTCATTTTATAATTATTCTAGCTAATAAGCAGTAGCTACACACTCATGTAAGCACATACACGTAGAATGGCTGTATTGGTGGTCCATCTTGGCAAAGCTAATAACTCTGAGTAATGTCTAGCTTTGAATGCTAATGGACTGACATAAAATATCTCTCCTTCTGTTCTGTTGCTTCACTAATTTATGGAGTTGCAGAATCATTGGAGTTGATATATAATATAACTTGATATTTCCCCTTCTCTAGGCCGGTAGTGCCCATTTTCTTTCTTTTTATTTGGGAGCAATTATGGTTCAAAGTTATTTTAATCAAAAATGACTTTTCTGTATAATTTCTTAATTTCATACTGCCAGCAACAGTTCTTGATCTATGTTTGTCTTCTCTGTTTATGCAGTGATTGAGAATTTTTGATGTCTTCTATTTATATTTCATTTCCATATGTTGGTTATGACTGCCATGTTTAAATCTCTTTCTATTTGGAATGTCTTATTAAAAGAAAAGAGTTCTCATTTTATCCTTGTCCTTGCCCACTCAGCAAGCACACAACTGTGTCGATTAAAGTTTTGGTCATTCAGCAGGTCAATGGGCTAAAGACTCAGGGCCAAGCCTATTTACACTGCACGGGCCTTTGCCTCTCATTAACTTTTGCAATTGTGAAAATTTCTTGACATTTTGTCCTTGTTCTTTGCAACCTATGGCCTTCATTTTCTCATAATATCTTAATTCAGGTTAATGATTATATCCAAATTATATTGGTGCAGCTGAATTATTTGTAAATGGAGAGATTGTCCAGAGGTCACCTGAAAGACAGAGAAGGGTGGAGCCGCAGCCACAAAGGCATCAGGATAGACCAAGATACAATGACAGAACAAGGTATGTCCGCCGCAGGGAAAACATGCGGTGAAGGGCCAATTTGTGATAAGGAGAGGGATGTGATGTATATATACTATAGAAGTGCTGTATGCACTATTTTAGTCTTCCCTTTGGATGCATCGTCATTCATAATTCTGGTGGGGCTGGTAACTGAATGTTTGTAGTTGAACCTGTATGAGGTGTAGTCCTCTATGTTATTATTTGTCCTATGAGCAGATTCTTGAACATTAATGTTATGGTTTTTGAACTGCTACTTATACTTTGCAGTGCGTTTTCTCCCTGACATGAAAAAAATAAGTTGCCATTGGTGTTTGTTTTAGATGCTTCTGTTCGATAACCAAAATAAAAAAAATGTGTTTATGGTCAAAGTTTTACTTCTTCGTCCTTAATACAACCTGAATACATGCTGTGTGGAGTACGTTGACTTTGAAAGCAGAATTGGATTGTGAAGGCGGTGTTTCCTTCATTTTTTTTCTTGATATAATTTTGTTAATAATTAATATGAAGTTGTTGTGTTATACAAGTGTTCTTACTTTACCGGATGTTTACTTTATACTAATTTTGTTATTTGATTTTAAACTTTTCAAGTGAAATCGAGCAAGTCATTTTTCATTTCTTTTATAACAAGACAAAACAAAAAGCAAAGTTGAAGTATCTTTGTAATTACAAATAAAGCATATCACCTAATAATGGGAATGAAAAATAAATTAAAAGTGACAAGAAAATATGAATTTAAGTTGAATAAATTGTCAATATGAAATTTTTTTATATAAATATATAATCACATATTGTGATATTACTTTGATTTAATTAACTGTTATATTAATAGCCTTATAAATAGAATTATATAATTGAATAGCAATGTGAAATTTTTTTGTATATCGACAAAATTAATATAAAAAATCTTGGGGGTTATAAATTAATGTTATTTGTGTATCGAGAACGTCAATGATAATAAGTGGTGAATGATGTGTCTCGGAAGTGGTGATTTATACTCTTGACATGGTGACGTATAATTCAGTCTAAGGTCGTCTAGTAGTAAATATATGTCATAATAAATAGGACAAATTTGATCCAGTTCTTATGATCAGTGGTGTGACTGTATGTGACTTGTAAATTTGGTGAATGGTGTGACTTTATGTAATGATTTATGCTTGTACGCAATGATGCCAGTTTAGATGTAAAGAAAAACAACATTGGTACGCATGGGGTGGCAATATGGACTAATCTTTGCCTTTTGCAAGTTTCACGAACGCTTGTCTGAACTCAGTTTCAGTTTAGGAAGACGACTAGGTAGGTGGTCACTGGTCCCAGTATCAAATCTATCAATTTTCTTAATACTAAGCAAAGATCGGGGGAGTGCCTGCCAATTTTCTCCCTGGTTTCCAATTCGGGCCCTGGAGTTCTTTAATATTTTTTTTTTTTTCTGTCCTGACTTTGTTCCTCAACTTCCGTCAAGATCCCGCGAAATTTCCCGAATAAATGAAAAATTAAAAAAAAATGATAATTAAATTAAAAATAGTTATATAACTAATTAATCTGATAATATGTTGATACCTAAATTTGTTTAAAAGATCTTCAAGACATTAATTTGACTCGATTTGATGGAAATTTAAAAAATACGAAAAATAATAAAATTAAAAATAAAAATGAGGAAAAACAAATTTTGCACTAAAAAGGGGAAAAGGCCAATTTATAGTTAAAAATGAGGTCTAATTTAATTGGAACATAAAAAGAGTAAAATAAAAAAGAAATCAACTCTTTAATTTAAAATGATATGCTCTAAAGATAAAAGAACTTGTAAAATCAACCAAATAAAAAAAAGTCAGGTTCTATACTAAAATAATTTAAAATAACAATAAATAAAATATTTGGGCCAGATTACGATCCAATCTTCAATGAAATTTAATTTGAAATCGCAACAAAGGAGAAAAAGTATATGAAAGTTAAAAAAAAAAAATTCATAAATATGATTGGAGGTGTTACAAGAAAGAAAGAATTTGTGACAAAAAAAGATATAAATCAATTAAATACGAATCAAATTAAGAGAAATTAATAAAAGATCGGAAAAAGAAATTGAGCCCGTCGCGGCTTATAAATATGCAAATAGTACGTACGCACACTACAACACACCCTGTTCACTAAACCCCCCCCCCCCCAAAACAACAAAAAATTCTCTCTCTTTCTTCTCTCTCTATCTCTCTCTCTCTCTCTCTCTCTCTCTCTCTCCCCCCTCCCTCCCCTTTTCCTTGAATAAGTGGGTCATGTGCCAAAAATGAAGAGGAATGCAAAAGAGAGTATAAATGTAAAGGAAATTAATCCAGGCAGGGCAAGCGAGAAAGAGAGGCAAACAATAGAGAAGAGGAGTAAGACACTAAACAGAGAAAACTGAAGAAACGAGATGTAGAGAGCTCGAAACCTTCTTTATTTCAAATATCTAAATACAAGAACTCCCCCCTCAACTTGAACATGATCCTGTTAATCAAGTATGGGAAGTACTTCCCCCTGCACGTGAACCTTATCCTCCTGTCATGGTTCATGACAGTGTGCATGGTTTTGCTTTTGACTTGTCCAGCTTTCAAGTCTGCTTAACACATGCAATGACAACTAGTAGCAAATTGTTAACTATTTTATTATTTGTTATATGCTATTTTTTTTCCCCACTAATTGGGAACATATATTTTTGCTTTATTAAAATTATATCAGGTGTAGCAATTGATACTTTTCTAGTTATATCTCCTAGCATATATATCAAGTCAAACATGGCTGCCTATATATACTGAATTGGGTGTGCAAGATGGACCTCAATAGGTCTAAATCCTACTTCAGTTAAGTGCAAGATAATCAACACTGAAAAGCCTAAGGCAAAGTTCGGATCCGGTTGAAAGAAATTCAGCAAGTTGAACTTGCTGAAGATGGGAGATGTTCGTACTTTCACCGTGCTTCCTAGTGTACTTGAAAGCTGGGTAAGTCAAAAGCAGCACCATGTATGTGCATTGTCATGCATGATAGGAGGATCAGGCTTAAGTTCAGGGGGAAGCTCTTTTTGTACTTGACTAACATGATTAGGTTCAAGTTAAGGGGAAAGTTCTTGTTGTGCTTGATTAAAAGCATTAGGCTCAGGCTCAAGGCCAAGTTCTTCTTAAAATTGATGTAGAACTGCTGAAAACTAACAGAGAGGAAAATAGAGGTCACTATGAATTAGGGAGTGAGTTGGTATTTGCAGTCAAATTATATATAAGAAGCAATTTAGCTGATAAAACTCATTTAATTTATGCAATGTGTAGCAGACAATTCTGGTTAGAGAATATAACAATTACAATAAGTATTATAAATTAATAAATTAATTGATTATAATTGGTTCGGATGGTTGCAGCTCATAATTTAACTTTTGAATTACTATATATATATATATGAATTATACAAAATCAATAGAATTGTTTAGTGATTGATTATTGATGAGTAGATTTAAGGAAGAAAAAATACCCACATCTGTTACTAAGATTATGCTAATCAATTCCTTGAAATTTGTAACATACAATTCTAAATAGAAAATATACCAGTTACAATAATTATTATAAATTGACTAATTGATTATAATTGGTTAGAACGGTTCCAATTTGATTACCGGATTATATATAAGGAGCAATTAGCGGATAAAACTTATTTAATTTAGGCAGTTTGTAACATATAATTCTAAATAGAGAATGACCCATTATAAATTGAGTAATTGAGAATTTGATTATAATTGGCTGATTCCAATTTGACCAGTTATCTCCATGCTTACATATTTTTAAATATTAATATTGCAAATTAATTCTCGTTTTAATAGTTTAGATCAATCTTAGGAACAGAGTTTCATAGCGTACATTAATTTCTGTATTTGAATTTGAGCTTTAATCAATAGATATAATTCTGTGTGACATAATATTTATTGAGATATGAATTTGAATTTTTCATCAATCAAGGGCGTTACAGTGTAAGCACAAAAGTAGAAAGATTTTAATTAAAATCTCTGTTCATCAAGAATTGATTAATTAAGAATTATTAATGAATTAAATTTTTCATTTTATAGAGATGTTAAATAAGTGATGGAACGACACGTAGCAAGGCAAACATATATATATATTAGAAGTTATAGAGCATACTCTGGATAGAAGAGTCAGACTTTGGAAGCAAATAATTTGTAATGCTGTTTAATGAAGGAAACAGTAAATTAGATATGAATAAGTTTCAATATTTTATGATAACGGGATGAGGATTAGAGAGTTACAGGGGGAAAAAAAGAAGAAGAAAAACTTATCATATGATTCATAGAAAGGGACACCTAGGCATCATGTGCATGGTTTGGTTTGGTTCTATTATATAATCCAAAAAAAATTATCTTAGCAAGTATATATGTAAACTTATTACATGTTATCCTATAAAGAATAGTAGTAAAGTATTATTATAAAAAAAAAAAAGAATAGTAGTAAAGTAATTATATGAGGATTTAAATTTAGTATTTGCTTATAATACTAAAATAACTATAAACACTAATTGAACTCAAAAATAAATAAATAAATCTAATTGATGTAATTGTTGGATATAAACGCCCACGTGCGCGTTAGATTCAAAATCACTGCATTCCATATACCATTCATTGTTTGTGTTGTCATTCACAATATTAACATGTCTGGATTAAGTCATACAATGATCTGCCTTAAATTCATGCTTTATTTGTTTTATTGTTATTCGCAGACAGCATATTTCAGTAGTGTTTGGAATAATTAAAGTTTGGATTTGATTTAATTTCAATTAATATGTTTTATGAATTAAATCTCATATTTAAAATAATTATATAAAATAGAATTTGAATTGATTTATAAATCAATTTTTATGTTTGGAATATATTAAATAGAGTTTGGAATTATTAAAAAAGAGAATCGATTTAATTTGATTTGAGTTGAAGGTTAAAATTAAACCAATTCTTACTAAATCCTGTCATATTTGATATGATTTCAAAATTAAAACAATCAAATCCCATAAGATTTATCAAATTAAATCATTTCATATTTTTACATGTTCCAAACATAAGTTTTGATTTACAAGTCTATTCTTAGTATTTCTTACTGTTGATCAGACCTTGACGTGAGTTGATGTGAGCATTTTGTCATGTGCATAGCAGTAGTCAGTTTCTTCTAGGAGTGTAAATGGATTGGTTTGATTTGAGTTTGAAAAAAAAATAAGTATAAATTAATTAAATTTAATTGGTTTGTTTTTAGAATTTTTTTTCAATAAATCCGAATCAAATTGATCCAATCAAGATTGAGTTGGTTTCGTTTAAATCATTGAATTAAAACAAAACATAAAAAAATTTATATTTTTTGTTTTTATCTCATGGGATACTTAATAATGATATGAATAAATAAATACCTTAAACAAATACAAATAAAGAAAATAACAATTGACTTTATTATTAAAAACTTAAGTGCAAAACTTTAAAAGTTTTATAATAAATAAACAATATAGTTGATCAAGTGATTCGGTTGGGTGTTTGAGTGGTCGGAATAAAAAATTATAAAAGTCGAAATTGACCTAGTAATTAGTTTGATTTAGTTTTGTCTTAAAATAAACCTATTGCCTCAATTAATATGATCCAATTTCGTTGGTTTGGATTTTCAGATTCATTGAATTAATCTGATATGATGAACACACCTAGTTTCTTAGCTTTTATCTGTCCACTAATTTATGTTTCTGATCATAGAGATGAAATTGAAAGGCTTGAAGATGCTAGTATATATCCAGAAAACCTTGTTTTATGTGTCAGAGTTCTTCTAAATTAACTGACCAGTTTTACTTCATGTTGTAAGTGAAGGCAAATGCAAAGCAGCAATCTTATATGGAAAATCGAAAGAAAGTTTTGCAAGATGCATGTTTATTATGAGAGAACTTACCCACTTCCCATGCCCCTCTTTCTACACACACATAACTCGAGTTTCTATTTTCCAAAATTTCTTTTCACGGGGGATAGACTAACCCTTTGTTTGGTTGGGGAGAAAATGACAATTGAAGAAATGAGAGGAGAAAATGATGGCACACGATCGATGGAGTAGCAGAATCCAAAACGTTTCAAGAAAGAATGGTAGCCATATGATCAACTATTTCTTGGTACATACGTTAATTCGTTGTTGAACTAGCTTGCTGTAAGAGTTGTTGCTGCTATAATTTCCCATAGACAACCTACCATTAATCTAAATATATTCCGTTCATTACTTATAAACAAGTGACTTGTTTTTGGGTTGACCAAAAGCATTGAAGAAGGGGAAGGCTACTACATTCTACGATCAAAAAGAATGTCACAAATTTGAATGAGGGTTTATAAATATATTTAAGGACAACCAAGCAAAGGAGAATCAATCGCTTCATTCTTGTAGTTGAACTACCCCTCATTGGCGACTTGGCATACAAGCTCGAGATTAAGCACACACTAGATCAGTAAAAGCAAAGAGATAGAGTCGGAAGGGTAAATCTTGTTTACGCCCCTCATGTTTTATATATAACTTAATCTCAAGAAAAAAAAATTTGTTCTATTTATATTCTAATATTTTAAAATATTTTAATTTTATCCTTTTAATAAACGACATCCAATCCAAATTATAAAGAAAAAAATTGATATTAAAGTCAAATTTCGATTTTAGTGATATTCATATACCACCAGTAGAGATTGTTTGCTTTTAATTCTCCAAAGAAAAACTTTGGGTATAAGTTTTAACAAGAAAAAGATTAATTGACCATTAAGGAGGTTTAAATATGAGGCAAAGTTATGGTAAATTTTATCATCTCATTCAAATAAGTAATGAACACACCATCACTAATATTATAATCTGAACTTCATATCAATTTTTTTTTTAATAATTTGAATGCTGAAATGGTAAGATTGAAACGTTTTGAAAACGTTAGAGACGTAAATAGAATGAAAAAACTTTTGGAATTAGATTGAAATCGCTATAAAATGAGAGACGCAAATGAGGATCTATCGGAAATTAAAATCTGGACAAATTTTGGTTGCACTTATTCAAACTTTTTTTTTTTAAATGTTTTTATAATGCATTTCTTTTTGGAGCTTTTTTTTAAATTATTCTTTCCAACTTACCAAAAAAGAGTTATTTATTTTTATATGATTTTTGTGTAAAAAAAATTTAAAAATATCATAATTTTAGTAAAATTTAAAAAATGTGGTATTTTATTTTTTATTTTTTTATTTCTCTTACTTTTTCTCTCTATCATTTTTTCTCTCTTCTCTTTCTCTTTTTTTTTCTCTTTCCTTCTTTTTTCTTCTCACTCTCCACTTTTTTCTCTCTCCTCTGCCCTCTCCTTCACACACACTCTCTCTCTCTCTCTCTCTCACACACACACAGAGTTTCTATTTTTTTATCATTTTTAAAAGCAAATCCGGTTCTCTTTTTACCAATTTGCTTTTTAAAAATAATAAAAAAATAAAATCTGATTTTCTCTTTACTAAATTTATTTTTTTAAAATAAAAAATAAAATTCAATTCTTTCTTCAACTGACTTGTTTTTTAAAAATAATAAAAAAATAAAATCTTGTTCTCTTTTCACCAGATTTACTTTTAAAAAAAAATAAATAAAATTTGATTCTCTATCTATTGGATTTTTTTTAAAATCCCATATTTCTTCAATTTTGTTAAAAATCTCACATATTCTCAATTTTCCTCTCAAAATCCCATATTCATAAAAATATCCATGAAAAAACTATAAAAACAATTTTTTGAGAAATTTTATTTTTTGAAATTATCTAATTATCTTAAATTAATTTTATACATATCTTTTAATATGAAGAACATTTTCTCAAAAAAAAAATCTCAAACATATCATCCTTTATCTTCTCAATGTAATATAAAACAATTTAAGGTACTGTATATTTTTCGGTAGATATCCTAGTTCATGAAGAAACCAACAAAATAAGAAATAATGCACAAGGACACAATCCTCTTCCTATCTTTCTTCTTTTCCCATTTCACCTATCAAAAAAGTGTTAAAAACCTGAACTTTACAAGCAGACCTATAACTTACTATAACATAACTTGAAACCCACCCACCAAAAAAAAAAAAAAAAGAGTGTGATGACATTGGCTATCTAAAGGGTTCAATGGGAGAAGATTCTTCAAGGAGAGCAGCTGCCTCAAAGCACTCAACAGCTTCCAGTGCTGATGTCCCCAAATCAGCTTTGTAGAGCAGTCCTAGATTGTACCAAGCAGAGGGGTTTGTTCTGTCAAGCCTCAGTGCATCAGTGAGAAGGCTTCTAACTATTGAAGACGATTGACCACCAAGCTGTCTCAGAACACAAGCTGTGGATATCAAACTTGGCACATGGTTTGGCTCAATATCTAATGCCTTCCTAAATGATTTCAGAGCCTCTTGATGGAGACCTCTGGCTTTAAAAAGTAAACCTGCAAGCACCTAACTTATGAGTTTTGCTACATGGAGAATGTAAATAACTGCCTTAACAAGATGTTACTGAATGACTTAGAAGAAGTTATGAAATCTTGAACATGTGAAGCACTTAGAAGAATATGTTACTCAATGCAGGCAAGATGTTAATTAAGATTCCTTTTATGTTGTGGCTTGTAGGGTGTGGCCAACCAAATTCTTTCTAGCAAAATACAATGTAGATTACGTTATAATGTAGCAAAATAAAATGGCTAAAGAAAGAAAAGTAAAATTTTCCCAAGAAAGTACAAGCTACAGCAATGCATATTTCCTTCGGTCGACATGAATCAAATGAAAAAAAAAAAAAAAAAAAATACTAGTTTCATAACTATTAGTACAATGAAAATTCACACCCTGCAATCTGCACCATCAAATTTGTGTATAGTGTCAGCCACTTTTCAGGAACTGAGAATAAAGATCTTGAAAGATTAATGACAAGAGGGAAACTAACCACATATAAAGAACCTAGATTTTATGCTAAGTTAAAGAGCCAAAGAAGAAAAGCAATATACCTGTGGAGTGCCATCTAGAAGCAGAGTAGGGATTAATAGCCTTAGACTTTGCAAGACAAACTTCAGCATCCCGCCACTTTGATAAAGCTGTGTACAAGTTGGCTAAATCATGCCATATTTCCATTTCCAGACTTCTGTTACGGTTTCCCTTTCTCTGTACAACAAAGAAGTCAGATAAGTAATGTACTATTCTACATAAATTGAAAGGTAGAGTGAAAGTAAAGGTTCTAAACTTCCTTTCCAATTGATAATTTGAGTCATCAAAGAACCAAAGTTATATATTCTACATGTATCAATGTCACATACCTTCATAACCTTATTAGCAATGCCTAAACTTTTATTTTGGACTTGAAGAACAGCAAGGAGGATAGTATACGTCTCCACTGCACTCTTTAATCTTCCCTGCGCAATTCGGAGTTTAGCTTTAGTTCTCAACAACTCTCCTTGATCCCATTTTCCACTTTGGTCTAGAGCTGCATCAATAACAATCTCTGCATCTTCAAACTTCTTTTGAGCTGATAAAATCCGTGCCAGTAATATATATGCTGTAACACTAGATCCACCCTCAAGCTTAACCAGTTCCTTTGCATGATAAAAAGCTATGCTCAACTTTCTCTGTTCAGCATATTCTAGACAAAGATGAAGGACAATGTATGGATCACTTTCCTTCATCATTCTCTCAGCATTTTTTAGAGCTCTGAGTGCTTCAGACTGCATGAAAACTTTCTCAGAATCAGAAGCAACCGTCCTGGATTTTGATGAGAGTAGAACACCTAGTAAGCAATTTGCAATAGCTACCATTTGCATGCATTTTCCATGCAACTGAGAAATGGCTTTGCAAGAGTAACTGATTCCATCATCCACACAAACCATGCTGTCTGCACATATTTTTGAAGCTAGAAGCAATTCCTGTGTGCAGTCTGAGTTCTCTCTATCATTCAAAGAGTTCCTCAAAAGATCCAAAGCAATCATATGCTCACCTTCCCCACAGTAACAAAGAGCTAGAGTATAATGTCTTTCTTTTCTCTCCATGGTTCCTGGAAGCAATTCCTCAACCTGTTGAGCCAGTGTCTTGAACTCCCCAGAAACACTAAGAGCAAAAGAAAGGTGATCAATTATTAAAGAGTCCCACTCAATGCTTCCAATAACAGAATTTCTCAGAAGAATCAGAAGCAGAAGGACAGCCTCTTCTATGTTGTTTCTTGGCACAAAGGAACCATCCAATTGAGAACGGAGAGAAGGAGGGCTTGCCTCACAACCACTGTACAAAAGAAACAAAGCAAATTCCTTTTGTATTCTTGAAGTGGTTTCAACCTCAAGATTCCAAGGATAAAGCAAGGCCCTCCTAAATGATGATATGACATCTTGAGGAGAGCCTGCAAGCTTCCACAACTCTGGAAGCAGTTCTACAGCACTTGTTACAGTCTCTCGTAATTTACAGTCTGAGACCAAGTTTTCAGGCCAGCCTTCTGGTAATGCAGATTCAACAGTGTCCAAAATAGTTTTGCATGATCGAGCAGCATCTGCAAATTCATAAATTACGGTCACAAATAAAATCATAGACTGCAAAACTAGTTGAGTGTACTTGTATTTTTCAAAAGGTTTCAAGATAACTAGGACGGTAAGCATAGATAAAGTCAGGATTAAAGAGGCACCTTGAAACCTTCCGAGTGTCTGCAATGATTTTGCCTTGAGTAAAACAGCTTCAAGAAGTAGACTAACAGCATGAATTGACATAGGAAGCACTGCATCGCCTTGTGAACGCCGTCTATTGGGTTCACATCTTCTAGATATAGAAATTTTCATCTTTGGAGTGACAGCACCTATGTCTATTCCTTCAAATACATGAAGTGCAGCTTCAAAATTACCTTTCTGATACTCAAGCCTTCCTAACAGGGCTCTAGCTTCCTGTGAGGATAAGGTGATTTAGTTTCATCTTATAATGAAGAGCCGTCTCAAATATCAATGATATTAAATATTGGGTTAAGGCCCTTTTTTTCTTACAGCCTAAGATCGAAGCATAATTTTCCTCCTAAAAGGGATCAAAGGAAAAATAAAATAAAATAAAAATAAAAGAAACAAAAGATAGAAAAGCTGATAAAGGTCACTTGTTGCACCCTTTTAAAGTCTGCTTTGCAGATATATGTAGGCATGCAAGTTCCATCATCTACAGAATCTCTATGGATTTCAAAAAAAATAGTGATGGTGAGGAAAAGATTTTTCATTTATGGAAAGAAATTCATAGTATGAAGAGACTGATAGAATCTCTGCAGGGTACCCTCAAATTGCAATGCATGTACAGTGTGCAACACATTATCAATATGATCCGAAGTCCTATTTTATTTTCTTATCACTTCTCAGAACCATATTTGATTACTTCGGAATTGCACCAATTGAAGGCGTCATGAATGTTTTAGTTCAAGAATCATACATATAAGGTGATGGCCACCTGATTTGGCTAACATCATTAAATGCGTGCAACTAATAAAATTCAAAAGAAAATTCTTATCAAACCTCATAGTTTAGGTAACCACTTTCACGAAGTGTGGACTCTGCTTCTTCAATGTTGCTATTATCCACCTTCGTATCGGTTTCACCTCCAGGGCGTGATGAATAACCACTTGCTGTTGCTGAATAGTCCCTGGTTGCAAGGGACTCTGATGAAAAGCTTATTTCATCTACCACTACCTGCTCTCCGGAACACATACACTTGATCATCTTTCTCAATCTCTCTCCGGTTGTAAACTTCCTCTTACTTATCCAACTCTTAAATCTCATGCTGCAACATTCCACTTGCTACTTTCCTGAATCATCATCAACATGAAGAATAGGACACAATCACTTCAAGTGTTTACCTTCTTGAGACATTACATGAGGTATGCTTGTGTACCTGGCATACATATATTAACATGTGAAAACGACCTAACAAAAACATGTGCATTTCTAAGTCCAACTATACCAACTTTTAACATCATTTTCTGTGCACTTTCTTACGGTGAAGTTCATGACATAATTCCAGGTTTAAGATCATAGTTTTTCTCAACTGAGAACCTCACACTTGACAGGACCAAGTTAACCAACCCCAATAAAGGATTAACCCAAAATTCACTATTTACATACCCAAATTGATGATCAACAAAACTAAGAAGCAAAATAGTTTAAAGGGAAAAAAGAAAATCAGAAGCTTTCAAACTACACAACCATATAAAGTGAATGCAACGGACACTGCTGCAAAAGGGACAAGAGGATGATTTGCTAACCTAGAGTTGAAGGGAAGGAAACACCTTATCAGTATCATGGACAGAAGGAAAATTGAGATAATCAAAACAACTTAAAAAAGAGGTAGAAAAAGGGAAAAGAAAAATAAAAAAGTAGCTTTTCAATAATACAAAAGGCATAAGCTGAGCCCACGAGACAAAAAACAAATGAGGGCGAAACTCGTTCTCAATTCGGCATAAGAAAAAGTCCCCTCATGATTTTCACTTGTCAAGCAAGAATCCAAAGCTGCAGATACTTTCCACAACCTTTTGTCTGTTTTGGTCAAGTTTCAATGTTCCGTGAGTTGTCTGCTTGTTTCACTTCAAAGTTCAAACAGTTCAGTAACTCCATTATGTGACAGTGCATTAAATTATGATAAGTGTAATTTTCTTAGAAAATTCACATGTATATCTCTAGTCATTATCATTCATTTATTTATGTATTATCCTTTTCTTTCTTTATTTTCTTTTTCACCATTAATCGTCCGGTGAAGACATTTTGTGAATTAAGAAGTTACGTGACTTTTTTTTTTTTTTTAATGTTGATCACACATTTCTAATGAAAATTTTAACTCTGAAGTTTGAATCTTTTACTGAAAGGTACGATTTAATTTGTTTGGTACAATTTTCCTTTTTATTTTGATATTCTTTTGGCAAGTGGCCAAATAGCACAATCGATTAGGGGTGTTCATGACCCGTCTGACCCACTAATCCGTCTCAGCCCGAAGCTTGTTTGGCCAAATTCGGGTTGTGAAAATTGACCCGGTGTATTTTTCGAGCCAGGTTCGGATTATGCTTTGGGTTGACCTAATCTGGCCCGAAATTAAATAGCTTTTTAAAAGTTTTATTTTTAAAAAAAATTAGTAATAAGTTATAATATTTTTATATTTTAATCAATACATTTTACATAACATTATACTATTTTGATCTTGATATAATTTGTTTTGAAATATATATTATAAAATATTTTTTGAATTTATTTTTTTACTTTTAGAATTTTATGATTTCACTATGTATAATATTTAAATCTTTATATATTATATAAATATCGGATTGATCTGATTTGACCCAATCATTAATTAGATTATTATCGGGTCGAGTCGAGTCCGGCCCAACCCGTCCTTTGTACAACCCTACCGTTGATGATGAAATGACAGTCGTTCCCCTCCAAAGTTTATTAACTCATTGACGTCTGGGCTCAGTGAATTTCTCAGGTTTGTGTGCATATTTTGTGTTTCTGTAAGTATAATTATATCTACAATAATAAAAATTTGGCTTTAGTGATTAATATTCAAATTCTGTTTTAAAATTAATTATTATTGTTTAGATTTCCAAAAAAAAAAATTATTTTATCCGTTTATTGATAATGTTTTTAAAGAAATTAGGCTATATTGTAAAATTATATGTTTCAACTTCAAGATACTATTAGAGTGTGAGATTATCTCATGGGATGTGGAGCTATATTGTAAAATAATATGTTTCAATCATGAACTATTTTTGCAGTTTTTGTCCATTTGCACTGCCTATAAAATTAATTTTTAAATAGTTAGGGAAACATAAGAGTTATATAATCTTTTCTATAGTTTCTTAAAATTTGAACGCGCCTTCAACTCCAAAGGTCAAATTAAGTAACTTATTATCTTTTTTTTTTTTATTTCTCATGATATCTTCTCACTCGATAGATAAAAAATTAATCTTTCAATATACGGTTAGATATCTAAGTAAAGACCCTTTCTAACGATTTCTTTTTATATGCATAAATTCTAGGATCGAATTTAGAACCACATATTTAAGAGACATATCTCCCTTTTACTTAGACCAACACCTTGTTAGTCAAAGTAACTTGTTCCTTCAACTAAAATTTTGGAGGTTAACAATAATATTATTTATATATCTTATATGTATTTATTAAATTAATGTATGTTTACTTAAAAATAATTTGATTTCTTATTATAGTCTCTTTCAAAAAATAATATTTGTTACTCTTAATCTTAATCTATACTTTTCTAAAGTCTACATTTGAATTTTCTTTTAGTTTTATTATATGTATATATTTCTTTTAAATTTTAAACATCTCTTTTAATATATACCTTTCTAGATTTTAGTTGAATTAATATAAAATCACTAGTTTTCATATATATCTTCCTTTACATCTTTCATTTTTAGGAATAAGAAAGACAAAATAAGAAGAAGGATGAGTTTCTTTTTTCTCTTTTTGTTTCTCATAAGGGAAAAGCATAAAGAGAAGGATGGGAAAGTGTAATATATCAAAAACGTTATTGATAAACTAATTGGCAAATCTCTGTTTGTGCTGTGGGAGCTAGTCTCATCTTAGTTCTTATTGATATCAAACGGCAAAGACCTGTTTGAGCCTTAAAATGCCGTGACAGGCCATGCCACAAGGCTCAGAGGTGCACTATTGGCCTCTCTCCTCTTCACTTTTATTAATTGAAAAGTTTTTAGAGTATAAAAATTGGAGTGTGACTGAAAAGGAAAAATCACAAGATTTGTAGAGTTGGCTGTGTAAGGTATCAGGCTATGAAAGGCTAAAGGAGAGAACAGAAAGAGAGAGAGAACAAAAACAGAGAAATGAAGAATTGAAAGTATACGATTGAATTAATTCAATAGTTATAGAAAGCAAAGTGACTTATAGAGTCTATACAGATAGATGACTCATATAACTAACTCTATGGCAGCTCAGCAGAAACAGTTATAACTATCATTAACTAACTTAACTATTTACTCCTATCACCCCCCCCGCAAACTCAGTGTGGGAGACTTTGAGTACTCTAAGTTTGGGTCGAAAAGCTAAGAATTGCTTTGGTGAAACACTCTTGGTGAATACATCTGCAATTTGTTCATGAGTTGGAACATGACTGACAAAGACTTCTTTGTTGGCAACTTTGTCATGCACGAAGTATAGATCTACTCCAAAATGCTTGGTCTTTCTGTGCAGAATTGGATTTGTAGCTAGTAAGACAGCACCTTGGTTATCACAAAAAACAGAAGGAGGAGTAGAACAAAGGATGCAAAGTTTAGTGAGCAGAGATTGTAGCCAGGAGATATCAGTGAGGACACTAGCTAGGCTACGGAACTCAGCTTTAATACTAGATCTGGACACCACTAATTGTTTTTTACTAGACCAGGATATTAAGTTGGAGCAAAAAAAAAAACATAGTGATCACTAGTTGACTTGCGATCATCAATATCAAAACCCCAATCGAAGTCGCAGAAGGCCAATATTCTGAAATCATTCGACTTATGAAACTTCAATCCATAAGTGGCAGTGCCTGTAAGGTAGTGAAGGATGCGTTTTACAGCCTTCCAGTGAATATCAAGAGGTTGATGCATAAACTGACTTGCTTTGTTGACAGCAAAGGCAACATCACGTCTGGTAATAGTCGTGTATTGGAGACCACCAACAATGGATTTGTACAGAGTGGGTCTGAGAAAACTGCATCACCAAATTTTGAGAGCTTTTGACCACTCACCATTGGAGTAGGCACCCCCTTTGCGTGCTCCATACTAGCCTTTTTGAGGAGGTCCTGTATGTATTTGGTCTGAGTTAGAACCAGGGTAGAAGGACTCGTGTGATGAACTTGAATCCCAAGAAAGTAGTTCATTTCACTAAGATCTTTGAAGGCAAAGATAGAGTTGAGACTTGTAATGAGAGAGGAGATGTAGGCTGCATCAGTGCCTGTGGTAAGGAGGTCATCTACATAGACAAGAATGAAGGTTGTTGAGTGAGTAGTGAACTTGGTGAAGAGGGATGAGTCACATTTTGTTGCAGAAAAGCCAAACTATAAGAGAGTGGAGCTGAGTTTAGAGAACCAAACTCTAGGAGCTTGCTTGAGGCCATACAAAGCCTTATGGAGTCTACACATATGATTGGGAGTGGCAGCTTGATAGCCCTCAGGTTGTACCATAAACACTTCTTCAGCTAGCTCTCCATTTAGAAACGCATTGTTGAAGTCAAATTACCTTACCCTCTAGCCCTTCGAGAGAGCTAATGACAAAACCAAGTGAATAGTAGCTGGTTTCACAACAAGACTAAAAATCTCAGCAAAATCGAAATCTTCTCGTTGGTGGAATCCCTTGGCAACATATCTGGTTTTGTATTTTTGAACTGATCCATCAAGGTTTCTCTTAATCCTGAACACCCATCTGCAACCTATAGCAAATTGATTTGGAGGCAAGGGTTCAAGAGACAAAGTTTGATTCCGTAGGAGGGCATTGTACTCCTCATCCATGGCTAACTTCCACCGAGGGCTAGACAAAGCCTGCTGGACACTTGTTGGTTCTTGGTGTAGAAGATCAGGAGCTGGTTGGAGGAGAGCTGCCACATAAGTCTTTAACTTGAAGATGCCATCTTTGGATCTGGTTTGCATGGGATGAGTATTAACAGAATCAGGTTTAGGCCTCCTTTGACTAGGGGGGTCGTACATGATCTGATGAATCCGAACCTGTATCAGAAAAATGCTACAAACCAAAAATACTTGATAGAGAGTTAATAGCAGGTAATACATTAGAAGTAGAGAAAGTAGAGTGAGAAACATTTGAAGCATTCTGAGGTGGTGAAAAAGAGGAGACACGAGGTGGTCGAGGTGGTGAACTTGAGGGGATTAAGGGGATGAAGGGAATTGCATCAAGGAGAGGAGGGGAGACACAATTATTATTGGTAGGAGAGGCATATGGGAAAACACATTCATTAAAGACAACATTTCTAGATATCTATATATTTTTCCAGAACTACTCAAGCATTTGTAGCCCTTGTGGTTTGGGGAATAGCCAAGAAAAATGCAGGGTTTAGACTTGAAGTTTAGTTTCTGAGGTTTAAAAGGTCTGAGGTAAGGGAAACACTCACATGCGAACACCTTTAGAAAGGAATAATTAGGTTGCTGATGGACAATTGGTGCAGGACCCCAAATATCAGTGAATACTTGAAGGGGTGCAGTGTAGGAATTACTTGAGATAACATAAAGGAGTTGATGAGATTTTCCCATAAAACAAGAAGCACAAATGGTATCATTTTATTTCTGAAGACTAGTATATTACAACTTGACAGAGCCATATTTACAATTTTTTCTGAAGCATGGCTCAATCTTTAGTGCCAAAGATAAAAGGTTTGTAGGGAATTACAACTTGAAAGAAAAGCAGCAGGGGAATTACAACATGAATTAGCGGAAGAATATGAACACAGTGACAAATTGGCAACAGGTTTAGAACCAGATAAGGAATGAGCAACAGCAACATTATCAAAGCTGTAAAGACCATCTTTAATTGTTCCTTGAAGGAGGATTTCTTTGGAATCCTGGCATTTAACAAGACATTGGTCAAAATAGAATTCAAAGTACACTTTATTGTCTTTTGCAAACTGAGAAACACTAACAAGATTCTTTTTGATGCCTGGAACATGTAAAAGGTGTTTAAGATGAAAAGGTGTGTGTGTGGATTTGGAAACAAGAATAGAATGCCCTAAGTGTTTGATCACCATACCTTGACCATTTCTGACTTGCACCTGATTAGAACCCTCGAACTTAGAGTTTGCCAGTAGATTATCTTGCTCAAAGATAAGGTGATGAGTGGCCCTAGTGTCAGGATACCAAGCTGAGTCAGAAAGAGTGGAGGGAGTGGCAAAGTATGCCCTTGGTTGAGCACCTAGATAATGAAAGGATTGTGGTGGTGGTGGTGGTGGTTGTTGGTTGAAACCACGATTTGAATTTGAAAAATTTGGATCAAATCGGTGGTAGCATCGCTAGGCAGTGTGACCATATTTGCTACACACCTGACACTGAGGCCTGTTGTTGTTATTCCAATGCGACCTACCACCTCGGGAGCTTCCTCTTTCTCTCCCTCAATGGCCACCACCACTTTGTCTACCTCCTCCATTCTCTTGTACATTTCTTTTGGCATCTTGAAGAGAAGTTTGAGTCAAATTTGCTTGCACAAGGCTAAGTTCCTCCTTGTCAAATCTTTCAATTCTTTCTTCTTGAGCTAACAATAAGGCTTCAATTTCATCAATGGTGTATGGATCCTTTCGAGAAATTACAGAAGTGATAAAAGCGGCGTGTTCTCTTCCTAAACCATCAAGGATAACTTCAATGAGCTCCTCAACACTTACCGGAGCTCCAATGGCTACTAGAGAGTCTGTGACTTTCTTGAATTTAAGCAAAAATTCATATGCAGATCTATCTTTTTTCATAGCCTTCAATTGTGTTCTAAGTTGTCGCACTTTTGCTCTTGTTTAAGATGCAAAGTGCTTCTCAACTTTCACCGAAATTTGAAAGGAGAAATCACAACCTACCATTCGATTTGCAAATGGTGGAGTCATTGATGCAAGCTGCCATGCAACAAGATGTTGATCTTGTTGTTCCCAATTTAAGAACTCTTCTGATTTTTTGTCATCTTCTTCATCTTCTGGAGTGCAAAATTGCGTTGGCACCTTCTCCACAACCAGGTGATGCTTTAGCTTATGTGCTTTGATTGAAGCCAAAGCTTGATGCCTCCATGTGAGGTAATTTTCATCATCAAGCTTGAACGAAATTGGATTGAAGAAGGTTTTGGGAGAGAAAACAGTACTAAAACCTTGTGTTCTCATGATAGCGGAAGGTGAGGAAGAAATCTCAGGATTCTCTATGGATCGATGGCTCTGATACCATGTAAGGTATCAGGCCATGAAAGGCTGAAGGAGAAAACAGTGAGAGAGAAAGAGAGAGAACAAAAACAGAGAAATGAAGAACTGAAAGTATACAATTGAATCAATTCAATAGTTACAGAAAGCACAATGGCTTATATAGTCTGTACAGATAGATGATTCATATAACTAACTCTATGATAGCTCAGCAAAAACAATTATAACTACCATTAACTAACTTAACTGTTTAGTCCTATGAGGCTGAACCCCAACAATAAATGTCTTCTTCCTTATTATGAAAAAAGAAAAATATTGTGACGTGAAGAGTAAAACGTCATACACTTCACTTCAAAGCCCGTGTTCATAGTCAATTTCGCCTAGTAGACACTGGTTATAAAATGATCTTTGATGGCCACATCTATGACTACGATATTAATGAGCGGCATTTTCTTTCTTCGTGGCAGCGGGAGAAACCATCGATCGTATATTATTTGCTTCATTATAAGAAATAAAAAATAATCAACGTATTATTATAAATTTTTTATATGTTTCTAACTGACACAAGATTATTGGTCATGTTTTGATACTCTTCTTTTTTCCGTAAAATCCAACGAATGCGGAATGCATTTTGTGAATTAATTATTATTGGGGATTAATATCAATAACGCAGTACCATATTTTTCATGTGTATACATGTACTGCCGTCGCTCACTGACACTCATGTTGCTTATGTTTGTGCGTTTCACTTGCAGTTGGAAACAATAGACAAATATCACGATTAAATAACTAAACAATGGAAAAGAAAATTGATTCTCCTTCCACAATATCATTTTAACTTTTGATTTTTTTTCCTCTCTCTTTTTTTCTCATTTTCTTAAAAAAATCAAAAGTTTATATAATATGTGAAATAAATCTGCTCTTCTTTCACAGAAGAGGAAAGTAACTCCTACACAAAGACACAATAGTTTCTTTTTCGCAGGTAAGGCAACAAAGGAGTAGAAAGTATCTGTAACTCTTTCATTGGACTTAAATATCAGCATGGAGTACATTAATATTATGACAAGACATTATTAAAGGGTAATAAAATAATATGAGGGATACTATATAGGGTCATATAAGTTTCATGCATGCAACGTAAAAACACTCAGTGGTGAAATCCAATGCCACCACCTCCACCTCCTCCGCCGCCGCCGCCACCACCAAATCCACCACCGGCACCTCCGCCAAACCCACCTCCTGATCCTCCACCAAATCCACCACCGGCACCTCCTCCAAAGCCACCACCAAAACCTCCACCTTTGCCAAATCCTCCACCAATGCCACCACCTGAACCTCCTCCAGCGCCGCCACCAAAACCACCACCTTTGCCAATTCCACCTCCAATGCCACCACCTTTTCCAAAGCCACCACCAGCACCTCCTCCGGCACCACCACCTAAGCCTCCGCCTTTGCCAATTCCACCTCCAATGCCACCACCTTTCCCAAAGCCTCCACCTTTGCCAATTCCACCTCCAAGACCACCACCTTTTCCAAAGCCGCCACCACCACCTAAACCTCCACCTTTGCCAATTCCACCACCAAACCCACCACCCTTTCCAAAGCCACCACCAGCACCTCCTCCGAGGCCACCACCTTTTCCAATTCCTCCACCACGTCCACCGCCCTTGCCAATTCCACCACCAATGCCGCCACCCTTTCCAAAGCCACCACCAGCACCACCACCAAGTCCACCACCTTTACCTATTCCACCACCAAGTCCTCCACCCTTCCCAAAGCCACCACCACCACCAACTCCTCCACCCTTACCTATCCCACCACCAAGCCCTCCTCCTTTCCCAAACCCGCCACCGGCACCACCACCAATCCCATGTCCACCACCAGCACCACCACCAAGCCCTCCGCCGCCTCCGGCACCACCGCCTAGCCCTCCACCCTTACCTATCCCACCGCCAATCCCTCCTCCTTTCCCAAACCCACCACCAACACCTCCTCCAACTCCATGGCCCCCACCCACACCCCCACCAAACCCTCCTCCACCACCTGCACCGCCTCCAAACCCACCTCCAGCTCCACCGCCGTCCCCAAACCCACCACCGGCTCCTCCTCCCCCACCAAAACCACCTCCCTTCCCCAATCCCACAAAGTTCTTCTCCTCATCATCTTTCACACTTGCCACATTCCTTGCAACCACATTGGGCACAAAAACATGAGCACAAAGCAACAGCAACAAGGTTGCAACTCTTTTGTCGCCTAACACTAGCACCATTGTTACTGTCAACTCACTGATACACTCTTCGATGTTCAATCCTCGTTGGGATGGAGTCTCCATAAGCATAAGACGGCCTTTATAACCACATCACAATTCGGCCACCCTATTGCACTTTAATTGGTCTCAACTGCAAACAGCTCGCCACATTTAATGTACACTGTTATACCACAGTTATTTACGTACCGTTTGGTGCACCTGCTTTTCACATAAAAGAAGAAAAGTTCAACATTCAAAAACTATGTACTGCAACTTGAGCTGACACTAGAGCTCTCACATGGGTAGCTAGGTTGGTACTTCAAATTAGGACGAGACCCTCTTTCTCCCATTGGCCAAAACTTGCATCGCCTATATTTATAACTCTGGTCGTTTCAGCAGCTTCTATTACTGTTTCTATTACTGTCTCTATGTCGGTACAGTTTTTCGTTTTTCATCCATCATGCGTGCACTTTGTATGTCATACATGACGGGGTCAATAAAAAAGCATTGCATTGATGTTTCTTTAATGTGTAGAAAATTATATTAGATTACGAAAGATACTTACTCAATCTATGTTATGTGCATAATCTGGTCATTCATATATTAAAAGTGTTTTTTATCAAATATAGCTTGTGTTTTTCTTGGTGTTCATCATTCAGTAATTTAATATGTATTTAAATTAGAGTTTATAAATGGGGTTTGCACCAACTTAATTATGTGAAATTGATTTTGATCAAAAATGAATTAATAGCAATGTGATTTATATTTGAAAATTTTTTATATCAAAAGTAATTATGACAAAATAAATATTATTTGAATGATAATAATAAAAATCACTTTTAAATATATAATTCCTAAAATGGAAATGATTTTATATTATATTTTTAATATTATCCTTTTATTTTATCTTTATTTTTAATATTAATATATTTAAATAAACTATATTAATGTTATTATAAAAATTATATAAATACTATAAATAAAATTATATTAATATTATTATAAATAAAATCTTTTTTCCTAACTCTTTCTATTCAAAGAGAGCATTGGGAAGCCACTCTCCTTACTCTCTCTTACAGGATCTTTAGAAAGTCAATTTGGATAGTTGGAATTTAGGATGTGTTTTTTTGGGATTTTTTAGAAAAAAATATTTTTTATTTAAAAAATTAATTTTTATATGTTTAGATAATTTTTAAAAAATAATTATACTTTCAAAAAAATTTATTTTTAATTTTTGTAATTATATATAAAATTTAAATTTTAAAATTATTTTTTAAAAAAATTGAAATAAATGCACCCTTAATTTTTAGCCAACAGGAAAATATGAATGCAAAATCAACATCTTTTAACTTTTGGATGAACTGGGTTTCAGATAAAAAAATCCGTCGAAAAAATTGCAACACGAAACCACCCAAACATCAAAGTGGAGAGCTCAATATGATGAGAACGGGGGTTTGATGTGTGCGACACTCAACCAAACACGCTAGCTGCGGCAGTGAATTGCAGTAAAATTCTGGTTTTAACGATTGGAAAGTATCTTAGACAAGATTGCATGGGTGTTGAATGTTGCATTACAAAACCAATTTAGAGCCTATGATTAGATCGATTCATTTTTAGGAAAGCATTCATTTTTAAGACATACACTTTTGGTGAACTTTTAACTATAAGTTGTTTAAAAACCAAGTTAATTTCGCTATGAACTTAATCTAATCTGGGTTAGGCAAGGTATTGTAAAGATCATGGGCCCAACTACTCTCAGACAGAAGAATTAAGTGCGCTATCGGTGACTTCATGAAAGTGTTGAAAGAAAGCTGGTGCTTGGTAAGCCATTGCATGTGCCTGGTAGATGGAGAATTTATTGTCTAATGAATTTTTGTTTTGTATTCCGAGTCTGTGGCTGGCATCCTTATCCCAGCCAATTAAGTAATCGAATAATGGAAAGAAAGTCCACAGTTCTAGTATCGCCTTCAGTTCGTTTTATTTCTTTTTCCTTTGTTTAATTTTTATTTGACATCTTATTTTAATTTCCTTTAATTACATCAAATGCTCATGGAGAAAATTCCGAACATTATACGTATCTAAACCATATATTTCGTGATAAATAATAGCTAATGGTACATAGCATTATTCCCTAAGCTTTTCTTTTAAAAAATATTAGTTCACATCAATTTTTAGGGACCAAATATGTTATTGAGTTCCTTAAATGCTCTTGTCGATCACTATTAGCGGTCCATGCTAAGAAGATCATCATCATCATATATATATATATATATATATAAACTCGCTGAAAAAGTTAAATCTGAGTAAACTCAGATAAAATTGGAAAAACTTACGAAAACTCGGGATAAACTTGCGAGTTTACTAATCAGATTTTGATTTTTCAAGTATCAAAATACGAATTTTCAAAAAAAGCACTTTTAATTAGGCCTTCTAAAATTGAATATATAATATTTTGACTTAAGTTATTTAGATTTTTAATATCTTGATATCTTGATATATTATATTTTTTGTGATTTTAATTTATAGTTCATATTTTATGACTTGTATTTGGTGTGCTATATGATATTGCAAATGAAATTTTCATATATTTTTATTTTTTATAAATTTATTTTATTATAATTAGATGTTATAAATATTTTTTAATATTTTTTTTAAAATAAATATACTCTTATGAATTTACTATTCAAGTTTATCTAAACTCTACAAATTTTGGTAAACTCACGAGTTTAATAACCTTACACACATAATATATATATATATATATTTCTGTTCAAGGATTAATCTAATTCTCCCGGGAGACTATGTGTGTGGGTCCTACGTATAGAAGAAACAATCGCCTTTGCTGAAAAAATAGTGTAAAAGGCGGTGAAAAAAAAAAAGTGAGAGTGCATTGTCCTGTGTATGTGCATTTTTATTTTTGAAAGCTGTATATGTGTATTTGTCATACAATCGAGTCTATAGTATATACAGAATTTGTTTCGCACTTGACCGTAAGTATTCGTGAACTCTTTGACCTTGTCAAACTGTAGAATCCGCGGTTGATTTGACTAGATTTCATCATATTATGTATGGCACAATATAATTAACTTTTTTTTTTCTTAATTAATTTGTATGGAACAATTAATTTTCTCTTGGCTTTTCATCCTATTCTCTGTGTTACCGACGTATCTTTCCTTCCCTACAGGCACAAGTATAAAAACGCAAAAGGTAAATGTGGAACTCAACCAACATCAAATGGGCAAAACCATAGATGAGTTGTTCGGTTTAGAATTCATTTTCAAGCCTCCAAATGTGGCCAAGCTGCTCGACCGTTGAAACAAAGATGTGTTGTGTTGGCTATCCAGATTAAGCGTCTGTATATATGGGTCATCATAAAAAGCAAACAGAAACCTTTCTTTTTATAAACTGAACAAATTTTATGTAAGCGTAATTATTAGAAGTTATTTTACTCTTTTTGCAATTTATAATTGTTGAAAACTTCAACTTCTAAAGACTAAAGGCACTTTTAAGCACAAGAATTAATGTGGCTGTTGCGGCACAATTGTCATGTCAATCCCAATTCCATTCTCATCCCTCATTTCCTAACCCGTGTGGACCTAGTGCATTCCCCCGGACACCACCAGCCTGTTGCCATCCTTATACTTTATACATAAATGATTAAAGGAACTCTTGTTTTACGCTTAACAACATGAAAAGGGCGTGAGCATTAACTCGCTTTGTTATCCTTTAAAAATCTAGAGCATGTTTGGTTTTCTATTTGCAGAGCTCTGAATTATGGTTTAGCTTTTGTCTAAACTACTGTTTGGGACTTGCAAACACAAATTTAAACATGCCAGATCGACAAAAATAATAATAAAATAAAAAATCTAAACAATATTCTTATAGCATCACTATCGGTACTACTTTCAACTCCCATTTACGGTTGATGTGAGGGACACTTTTACTTTAGTTATTGAAGGGAAAAAATGGGTCTAGGACTTCGTTCTTGCATTTCTCCGAAGCATCTCTCTCCCTATTTTCTATGGCATAAATATAGAGTTGACATATATTGGATTATGTCAGTCTCTTTCTTTTTTTAAAAAAATTAACATCTTTGATAAATATATTGATATTTGTTTGGTTTAAACATGTTTTTAGTTACTAAAAATATTGTGAATTCTTGTTTTGACCCTTATAAAAAAAATTTGGTTTAAATTCAAATATTTTTAAAAAATATTTGGTTTAAACTCCTACCATTATTTTGTTTAATTTTTGGTCTATATACCAAGGTAATATATTTATTTTAAGTCCCTAAAAAATTATGAAAATTTGGTTTAAGTCCTTTAAAATATTAGTTTGAGTTTCTTAAAACCAAATTATTATAATTTTTCAGGGATTATAACCAAATATTTTTTTAAAATATTTGAATTTATATCAAAATAAAATTTTTATAGGGACTAAAGCCAAATATTTTTTAAAATATTTGGACCTAAACTTAAAAAAATTATAAGAACTAAAATAAAAATTCATAATATTTATAAAGACCAAAAATATATTTAAATCTATTTATTTTTAATTTGAAAATTATATGTGATTAAAATTAGGAACTTTTATTGGAAAAAAAATCCTATCTTTTGGATTTTTTTACTTTTATGATGTATAATATATTAATCTACAAATATTGATGTGACATATAATAAAAATCTAAAGTAGGATCAATTGGCGGACCAAAAAACAAAGAAAGCAGGATCAATTGTTTTTTGGCCATTGGAGATGCTATTACAAGCTCTGACCTTCATTCTTTTTCTCTTTTGGGTCAACCGACTTGCTTTTTACTTTTTGGTATACGAAACTGCCTTGCTTCATTTTTATTGTTTGTGGTCTGAAACTGGCTTGCTTCGTTCAACCAGTCAAAACTTGCGATTATTTTATGATACTTTCATATGATTTGGCATGAGACCCAAGCCCATTAACAGAAGAATCATAGAACGGGCCCACGAAAAAGTAAGGAAGTTATGTCGACCGAAAAAAAAAAAAAGTGTCAAGGTGCCACCAACTCGCGATGTTGGACGACGTAGTCAAGCTGGTGTCTCTTGGATAACCCAAGAAACAAAAATGCAGATATGCAATGAGAGTGGGAAATGGTACTAATATTTTTTCCCCCTCATAAAGAAAGGCACTACCAGATCAGGGGGCAAGTGATAAGTAATGGGACCTAAGGCAAAATTCCACATCGATTTAGAGTAGAAATTTTATAGGAGGTTTGATTTATAAATAAAGCCCTGAGTTTTTGATTTAGTCATTCTCAAGAAGAGTGATATTTTATTTGGATAATTTTTATGAGCTGGCCATATATAACCAAACTACATTAAATTTTGTATATTGTCTCCTTTATGTTTTTTGCACTTTTGCTACGCAACAAGTGATATTAGAACAAATCGTTTGGGTCAGTTGGTCTTAGTTGAGTATTGAAGGGTTAGCAACTTTATTCTCTAAAGTTGTCAAATGAGAGGGAAGTAAAAATGAAAGTAGAATTGGTAAAACCGTGTGCGAGGTCCATTATATCGAAAGTATTCCTAGCAATATAGAAGTCAAGCAGTATGTTTTGTGAGTAGCGACAGTACAAGGAAAGAGAACTTGTGTCGAAAGTCTTCCTGGCAATATGAAAGTCAAGTGGCATGTTTAGTGAGCAATGACAATACAAATAAACAGAGCAGGTATGACTCTTATTAACACCATTTAATGCTCGTGAAATACAAGGATATACAAGAAGAATACTCATGAAGAAAGTTGTTGTAGTCAGCTTTTGACAGAACTTAAGGGACAATTTGTTGTGATTTAAGCCAAAATTCCACATCAATTTAGAGTAAAAATTTCATAGGAGATTTAACTTATAAATAAGACTTTTGATTTTTGTTTTAGTTATTCTCGAAGAGTGGGAGTGATATTTTGTATGTTGTCTCCTTTATGTTTTTGCAGTCCTACTATTCAACAATAAGAAGGACAGGAACATGAGTCTAATAGTAACGGTTAATTCAATAATTGCTCCCAAATGTGTCTAATACAAGGAATCTAAACCGTCCAAAGAGGTTGACGAACAAGACACTAGCCTTTCATTTTCAGCTTCTTTTTAATTTGTTTTCAACCACATTTCTCTTACTTTATAGCTTAGCTTTCATTTCATGTTTCCCTTGATTTTGAATATCAGTTGCTTACTCCATTGTGTTATTTATGTTTCCATCGCAAAGTGTAACTCAATTTCTATTTTCTTAAGACTTTGTGCTGTTTGTCCTACTCTTTTAATATAATTTTCATTTCATGTTTTTAATCCGGCGCGTCTTTATTGTATAACGATTAGGATGTTTCTTTCAAGGGCCTAATCCCAAGGAGCAAGTTTTCCTCTATAGATTCCAAATGTGAAGCTAATCTTGTATCGCTGTTTAGTGTGAGAAGTCAGCTACCATTGACTAGACTGAATTCACTTTTCACTAATCACACGCCAACAGATAATTATACATATTAATCATATACTCCTCTGCAATCTATTATTAGATATTAAGTTTTACTTAGCCTGCACGGTTCAAAATTTGTACATATCTCACATAATATATGTAATTATACGTTTTTGTTTCAAATTAGTAGTGTATTTCATTCAAAAGTCTACTTAAAAGCTTAAATTTTAAATATATACGTAATAGTACATTGACAGTCACAGTACTCTACTCACTTCCTGCTGTAGACAGAGTTAACTTCCATCAAGCACATGAAAATCCAGCTTCCAATCTAGTAATACCATGGATAAAAAGTATCATCATTTTCAAGTAGGCTACATTTTTATTTCTAGTTCTCACAGAAAATTTAATTAGATCTACATAACAGAGAAACCAAATGGAGACAAGCTTGGGTGGCAGTTATCAGTCATAAGCCTTGTAACTGTGATATGGTAACGCTTACCAGTTGCAAGTTACAAGTTTAAGTCACTAATATGGCAGCTGCAAGTAGCTAGGATTCAAGTCAATAATATATCCTCCTATCTAGAAGATTCCTTTCTTCTAGCCCTTTCCCATGAAGTCAAAATCCCAATAAATCTTGTCTCTTGAAGATGTTAAGTATAATGCCACTGGGTAAGAACATTATAGAGTATCCTTCAGCATGCCAAATTTTTTAGTTCTGTACGTGCTACTTTCAGCCAAACAACATCAATAAAATGATATTCATTTTCTATCAAAATGAATAAATAAATGAATAAAAGGGTATTCACTTCGTATTTCGATCTTGCTTATACCCCAAGGTCTTCCCAGAATCCAGCTTAATACTTAAATAGTGCAAGAGAATATAATTCGCCATTGTCTTTTCCTTTTCCCAACTTCCAACTTTAGATTTCAGGATTACTTGCGATTTTGAACTTATGCTGATGCCATGTGGATATTCGGGCATATAGCTATAAAACATTAAACTTCTATTCACTTGGTGATTTATGGTGAAACCTGTAGCTATTAGGATTAAAATATTGAACTTATACACAGGAAGGAAAAAATATCTATGCCAAGTAGATGAATAGTTTTTGGGAATGATAGACAAGGAGTAAGGGAAACTGCAGTCACTATACCGGATATGGGGTAATAGAGTACAAATTATGATTTTGTCTGGCTCATCTTAAATAGATGCTATACATTATACGTGAATCAATTTTCCTTTCATTTTTAGAGCAAGAATTTGAACTTCTGAATTCTTGTCATGGGGCATGTATAGTTTGATTGGATCGCTGTCAGAGTAAGACTTGTGAAGGTTAATTTATATTTTCTATATATTAAGTTACTAAGTTTCAGCCAAACTCCCTCTCAGGGGATGAGGGTAAGAACATATAGCCTCTTTAGTTATTTTGGTACTATATAGTCTCTTTAGTGTAGTTTGAGGCAAAGAGAACCTGCTAAGAAAATAGAGAAAGAAATTGACTAGTTTATTCTCTTCTCTTATTATATTGCGGTTACAATATTTATGTGCCGTATAGATTTTAGAGTATGTTCCAATAACCACCTCATATACATCACACGAAGCAGAACTCAAATTGAAACCTGCAAGAACTCAAATACATCACACACAAAGCTACTTGGTAAAGAATTGAATATTTTGGTTTGTAATTTGGTTGATTATAATTGAACCTGGACCAACACTTTTAGATTTATACATATCTGTAACTAAATTATTTATTAAATCAATAGCTACTGCCCCGATGAAATCAGCTAGATCCTAGATGTAAAATTTTATAAATTGGATCTGATCAACTGGTTGAACCATCTATCAGCCAAGCTTATTGTCCAGATTGATTCGAAAATTGAGGCCTGATATTGAACCCATAAAAATTGGTGAAACCAAACACCGATATATAAAATGAGCTCAATTAAAAATTTGAAAAATTAGGCCAAGACTCTGAGTTATGAACTCAAATCCGGTCCATTTAAGGGTTTGAACCACATTCGTTACTCGTTATGATTTAGAAGCCAGCAATGAGGAAGGAGCACCTCAACCCTTTGCACCCATCTAATATTTCAAATATAGGGAAGAAAAACCAATCTTACACTTCCATAATTCACTTGTTCTATGCAACATCAAATTCCTCAAATCCTTCCTCATTAGAACAATCTTAATAACTTTATAGCTCATACACAAATACATAATGCATGATTTTTCTGATTTTCTCACATAAATTTATTTTTTTAGTTGCTCATACGTAAATATAATGAACATACGATTTAATTTTATGGTATTTCCATGTAAATAATTTTGACCGAACAACAAAACCCATATATGAGTACCAATTTGACGATTGTCCGATTCAAGAAACACCGCCCATCCTCCTGATTCGTCCAGCTAGAGATGCTGATGCTGGGATCCATTGTTGCCCTAACAAACAAACAACACAAATAGCCCAAAACTTTTTTTTTAAATAAAAAAAGAAACAATAGTGTGTGCCACAGCAGTTATTTAGTAGAAACCCAGGGACAAATGTGTAAAAACACAATCACCAAATAAATAACACCATGACCCCCTTTTCTCCCTCCCCACACATTATTCCCCTCCCTCTCTTCCCATTTCTCTCTAATCCCTCTCCTCCTCTTTCCCCGAAGTCGCAGTCCCTCTTCCCTCTCTTTCTCTCTCTTGAACATAATCTTTCTCTCTCCACCGCACGCGGCGGCGTAACGTTGGAGCTCTTTCTCCTCACACAGATTCGCCGCTACGTTCTCCCACCCAACACCGCCTCCCACATCTACCACCCCCAACCACATCTTTTCTCTCTCATTCATTTTCCTTCTTATTTGTTAATTATTATTACTATTTTTTTCCCTCACTTGTCACTTTCGTTATCTTCTAATTTTCTTATTTTTTATTTTTTTAGTTATTTCTCTTAATCCTCTCGTTGTGGTCCCGGGTTTTCCGTTCTTTTTGGTTTAACAACGAAAGAATGTAGGAGAATTTGTCGTTTTACGTCTTTGCACTCTCCAAAACCAAAACGTAGCGTAGAAGCTTGGTCACGTGGCATAATCTGAGGCCATGATGATGAGTCACCAACGTCCCCGTAGGATGTTGCCACCTGGCAACACCAGAAAGCGAAAGCTTGCAGCCGAAACCGACGAACCGGCTCCTCCGAAAGCGGCTGAGCCGACAACGTCTAACCGGCTTCTAGCCGGCTATCTCGCTCACGAGTTCCTGACCAAAGGGACTCTATTTGGGCAGAAGTTCGAGCCTGACTCGGCTCGAGCCGAGGGTGACGGGTCGTCCCAGCCGAAGAGGAGCCAGCCGATGTCGCAAGCAGATGAGCCGAGCCGAGAAAGCGTGAGTAAGGAGCACGAGAGTTACGGTGAGGTGGCGAGCATAATGAAGACGGATGGGACCCACATAAAGGGGATCGTGAACCCCACGCAGCTGTCTCGGTGGATCCACATGTGAGAGATTCCGGCACGTGCGGTGCTGATATGGCGGGTTTTGATTGGGCGGTTCGGCATGAAGAAGGTTTTTGTTTTGTTTGTGGCCCCCCGCGAGCGCGTGAATCGTGTCATGCAGAGTTAAATTGCTGCAAAGGTTAGTTTTTTGAGTTTTGAAGTCTCAGGTGGGCTGTTGTCGGTAAAGCACAGTGTTTGCACTTGAAGAACAATGAATCGTGAATGTGTATTATGTACTATGACTTTTTAATTTTCTGAATTCTGATCCTTCCATTTCTTTCTTTTATGTCGTTATATGGTGCTTGTGAAAACAATTTAATACTTACATGTAAACCAAGAGTTAGCTTAAGGGTATGGTGCACTAAGTATTAATAATCAGTGATAAAAAAAAATTGATTGTATTTTGATAAAACTCAAAATATGATATGCCTGGATTTATCCTAACTTATATTCTCAATAATGATCATTAAATATGTTAATGTATACCTTACACTTATAAGATCTCAATTCTTCTTAGAATTTGAGTACTCTTCTAAAACAAGAAATGTATTTTAAAGGATAAGGTGTCACAATCTTATTCGATGATGAAAAAATTAATGACACAATTATCATATACTAGCAAATTGGCATTTTTAAATTTTTAAAAGTGAGGATAGAAAGAAAAAATTATTTAAAACAAGTGAAAGAAATTTCAGCAACAAAAGGAAGTTAGAGGAGTTATTGCGAATGTAGAAGGTAGAGAAGTTATTATGGGAGTTTTAAAAGAGTGGATAAGAGTAAAATGAGAAATATAATTGTGACCAAGAGATGATTAAAGTACTTCAATATCTTTATATAATAGTATAGAAATATAGATATAGTAATATAGATAAGATGTATGATTTATGATGCTGGCATCTATATATTACACAATATACAATTTAAAAACATCAACTCTTTTATCAATGATTGAGATTGTATATTTTATCTTCGAAAGTGTACTCTGCATTTTAAAGAGTTAGCTTTCTTTTTAGGTGTGTGTAGTGTAAGATAATACTCCAATATTGTATCATTTGACGTGTATCTAATTTATGTAGGCCATTATTATTTTTGTTAAGCTTAACTATCAAACTTCTTATGCTAGTGTTGAATGAAGCTAATTTTAAACTGAAAAGACTAATATAAATTTTAATATATATATATATATATATATATATATATATATATATATATATATATATATGACCAACTAGTAATATATGAATAATGCGAGTCAGTGATGATCTTATACAAAAAGGAGAAATGATTCAATCGTATTTCATGTAATTTGAGGTGTACGAGAATAAATTTGTTATAAAGTTCGCAACGGGGGAACATTTCTGTAAATAACTTTCAAGTATCTTGATGTCAAAATTATGTCATAGTTGATGATGAAAATTTCCAAACAAATATATACAACTTTTAAACTAGTGAAATAAGTTAATTAGGACGTACGTTTGAAATTAAAAATAAACAATCTTCGATACAGTAATAATACTATCAATTATCGTATAATAGCCTTCACAAACAGTCAAGATGTAAGTCATAACATAATAGCCAAAAAAGAGAAGTTAGGATAAGACTCTTTTAAAGTAAATTTGTTTTTAAAGTGAAAAATAAAAGATAACGGTGAACAGACCACCTTTACATCAATGAAGCATACCGTAATCCATTAAATGATTTAAGGATAGATACCTCTTCATTTTCTTTTTTTTTAATGAGAAAGTATATACCACATAACCAGAAATTAGATATAGCAAGCAATAAACAATTACGTAACCATGAATATTATAGCACAAAGACACATACTGAGTGTGGCTGGTGTTGTTGTTTATCAGGTGAATTGTTCAAGGAAATCATTTCATTCTTATATTAGTTGCATACTCAATTGAGATACTATATAATTCTTTATGTATAAGATTTTTTTTCCCCATCTTAACTGCATATTACAGCTCAAGTGCTTCGGGTTACCACCTTTTTACGTAATGTCAAACTGTTGGATGTTTTGGTTTTCTTGTCCTCTCATGAAGCGTTCTCGGATCATTATTGGCTTCTTCTAGAAGAGATTAGTGGGGGTGTGTTAACGCAAATCTGTCTGTTTCTAACGTTCCTAAACAACTTACTTTGTTTTGTCATTTATAGCGGAATATATTTCATTCTCATGGACATTGAATTCTCATAGATTACATAAAATACTGATATGAAATCAATTATAAGAAATGATTTTTTAAACATTTTTTTAAAGAAAAGAGGTTTTATTAAACAATTGACGACTAACGTAATATTGTCAAATCATTATAACATGATTTTTGTTTTATGGTTATATAACATGAATCTTTACTTCCACACTCAATGGTTGAAATCCTATATTCCGGAATATATTCCTTACGTGACATATTGAAGAAGCCTACCTTCCACTGCCAGGCCATAAACCATAGTGCACATAGCAGCTAATAGTGGCCAAAACTATTTCCAGGAATAATTTGAGAAACTCCACTTAAAAGAAAAGAATAATGTACTGTCTAAATAATATTTGACCAAATATTTTTTTATTAAAGAAGTTGAATTAAACGTTCAGTTAAAGTTGTTGAAATGACTTCTTAGTTGTGTTAGTGTTGAAAGTTTAATCTCACATTAATATTTGTAGAAATACCCTAACTTTTTTTTTTTTAAAAGTTCAATTAAAATATATTTGGTTTTGATTAAGTTGTATACAACAATAAGGGGGTGTTTGGCAACCTCAAAAATCAAGTTAACAGGATATAAAATAGAACCAATTATGTTAACCAGTATAAAAATAAAACTAGGATATCTTCTTCTTCTTCTTCTTCTTCTTCTTGTTGTTGTTGATTACCTCTTATCTCTTTTTCCTTGATCACCTCATTAAAAAATCAATCTAGCAAACAATGGCGTTGGTAGAAAATGGTGGCTAACAATGGCAGACCGAGGTAGACAGGGTGGGCAGCAATAACAGAGGAGGCTGATAGTGGTGGACAATGTGACCATTGATGGGTCGTAGCGGTCGGTGGCTGCAGATGGTGGCGAACAAGGTGGGCGATGGAAAATGGTGGTGCCTGCTAACAATAAACAATGGCAAACGGGGAGGGTGGTGGCAGTGGATAGTGGCAGACATTGGTGGACAATGTAGCCATCGGCGGTAAGCAATGGCGGACAAGACAGGCAATGGAAAACGGTAGTGGCTAGTAACAACAGATGGGGAAGGTGGCAGTGGTAGACAGTGGTAGATCATGGTGGACGACGTGGCCGTCAGTGAGAGGTAGTGGTGGCCGACGATGGTGGACAATAGCGATGAAGGGTGGTAGGCGATGGTAGCGGACAAGTGACAAAGTCAATAGAGAAAGAATTAATTGGTGTGAATTGAGAAAAATAATAGTGAGAAGATATAAAATAAAAAGAGAAAAATTAGGATGACATAAAATCAATTTAAAATTAATTTTTTTAAGAACTAATTTTAAGTTGAAATTGGTTCAAATAAAAATTAATTTTAAAATATTTAAATAATTACCAAACAACGTTTATTAAAAATTAAACCCCATTATATTTAGTTATCTGATTTTTCTAATTTGCCAAATACCCCCTAAGTTTCAGTCAAGAGCATTCTATTTAACATTTTATTTAGTAGATTTTCTGAACACAAAATAAGCTAGTCCAAATATAGAATTAGTGTTTTCACTGGCAATAATAGATAGTCTAATGGTATATGATCAGGAATTAATCTTTGTTGAGTTTGGTATCTAAACTTGGCCCAGTTTGGGCTTTCCAATTCTGAATCAAGCACACCTTAAATTAATAAAAAAGGAAAAACAATGTCCAAGGCCTAACGAGAATTTCACACTAAATAAAAATAAAAAAAATTAAATTAAACTAAAACTAATATTTAAAAGGCACGCGAGGCTGTAGACCGAGTGGTTATGTCGCAGCCTCTACAACAATGCATAGAGTGGAGTCACAGGCTTGACGCTCACAGGGATCAATGACCCCCTCCCCTGGGTCCGTTGAGTTGACCAGAAAAGAAAAAAGACTAAATATTTAACAGAAAACTTATAATTATTTCACATACAAATTAAATTTTAAAAGCTATTTTCCACCACTTGTGTTGCAGGTGATTTTTTTTTTTTTTCAAAATTTTTTTCTCCCTTCTCATTCTGCCACTTCTCTTTAGATGCTCACTTAAGAGTCATTGTTTAGTATTTTTTTATTTGAGGGTACATGTCGGGCGTCAATAAGACAATTCATTTTAGGAAACTAAGAAAGTGATGAAGTGTAAAACAACACCAAAATCTTGTTTCATTAGATGGGATCGGCAACATGGATCAAACGATGCATAGTATTTTATTACACACAAAATTTCATGCAATGTAAATTTAAAAAAAAAAAAAGGTGCATGAAGAACATAAAATGGAGATATGTATTGCACTATATATTGCCTGGTAAAACCCATTGTACCACCATATGTTTAATTTATCAATACTGGCAAGTGCAGAAGTCCAACTAAGTCACAGGAACCAATGGAAGATGGAAAGTGAGAACTGAGAATAGTCCAATATGTCAAGCAAATTACCATCAATGCTCCCCTATTAACAAAAATGGGAGATTTCCTATCCTACTTCACATAGGAAGGAAGAAGAAAACTGCCCAAATATGAGAAAAGTGAAAGCTCTGTCCTGTTCTAGACCTTCTTAATTGCAACTGCAGACGACCTTGCTTTCAGATTCAGAAAGATGCCCCTGAAGCAAGAAAGTAAATAAGAGGCACATTAACAATTAAATATTTCAGGTTGCACTTGTTTCCCATTAAGAGAACATACTATACTAGCATTCACACTAGTCTAGTAGTTGATCATCAAACTTAACAGCAAGGGAGAAATTTTCAACGCTTTCTTGACGGAGGAACTTAGCATTTCCAATTTTATTAGCAGGAAAAGATAGAAGTAGAACTAGAGGAGGATAAGATATAATTATGCTCCAAAATATAGAGGAAAGATAAAATTCAAAATGATCAAGGCTAATAATGGCAATGCCAAACAGGATGGAAAATCCATCATTGCTGATGTGTTGTCAATATATAACCACCTTATAGCACAATTCAAATTCAGGGAAACAAGAACAAGATAAAATGTTTCCGCATTGCATCATGAATATAGACAAATTTTGGTTAAGTGAGGCGCATATGAAAAACAAAAGCAATCGGTGTGTGTTGCACAGTGCCTTCACTTAGAAGGGAAACCTATTATGAGACTTCATGCTAAAATGAAAATCTCAGTGGCTGAGCAACATAATGAGTATTATGTAAGTATCTCAGTAGAGTTTAAACATGATCTAATCGGACTCTAGGCATCAGGTTCTATTTCTTAAAATCTTTAGCATATTTCATATTCATTTAAAATATTCTTTCTAAAAGCTTCTACATTATAGGCATAAATTTCCTAAAGATGTAAAGATCTAGATTCCGGTATGAATTAAACACCATAAATATTCATGGCATCCAGTTCAAATAGGTTATATTTTATGCCCTTTTATTATATATTAAAAAAAAAAAAAGATAGGCTTAATCTACATAACAAACAAACCAAAAAACTTATTTTATACTTGGTTGGTAGCATTTACCCGGCATAGACCTTACAGCTGGGACAAGTAGCTCTTGCAAGTTCCAAGTTTAAGCCATAATATCATAGTTGCAAGCAGGACTCAACAAGTCTCAATGTTACTTTCTCCTGTGTTTTGATTTACTTTCTTAAGACCTTTCTGACAAAGTCAAAACTTAACTTGCTTCTTTAGAATGTGTTAGGAATCATAAATAAGAAATGATTTGATTTTTACAATCCCATGGACTTCATTCCTTTTATTTTCCAAATACTATCAAATTTGGTTGGATTTGATGGGAATTGATTTGATTGTAAATTTAGTTATAAAGATTGAACATTTTACCCTAACAAAAAAGCCTATTTAATCAAATGAGATAAAATCAATTCCATTCTTAATGAGTTCCAAACATAAGATTTGATTTTTAAATCAAAGCAACTCATTTATTATTTTTAGATTCAAAACACAATGTTAGAAAATAAATATAATTTTATACAACAAGAATCTTCGGTAGTTCATAATGCATGCTTATCTCTTACAGTATTATCAACTGATGAAACTTATTCATTAATTTTGGAACAACTGAGAGATGGAATGAACTAATCATGAAAGAGTAATATAATACAGCATGTTGAAAGATGCAGGAGCTCACCAGCATGCAGCAACAAAGCTGTGAAATATAACTCGGAACTGCAAAGGCATGTACTGGTAATTCACCCAACCAACGATAGGCCAAAACTGCAAGTTCAAACCAATATATCAAAATGACAACCTTTCAAACTGCCCCATCAGCCAGACAGCGGAAAACTGTTCATTGCCATACCTTCCACGCAGTCAACTGGACAGAAGGGTAGTCCTTCTTAACTTTATTCATGACTGCATTAAAAGGTCTTCCTGCAAAACCAGCCTCAAACTTTAATTGCTATGCTGTGCAGAAGAACATATAAAACAACATTCCTTTTACTTTTGCAAAGATTTAGTGTTTGATATCATGATCAATTTTCATTTCAAGTTTCAATAGAAATACCTAAACAGTATAAAAAACTGATAGCGCGAGAAATGATAAGATGGCAAACCTTAACATGACAACTTATACCAGAAGAAGAAAAAAAAAATGAAAAGACAACGGCAATGTGTGTATGAGAAAGGGAGAACTGCACACAACTACCAGATGCAGGAAAAGAAAATTCTATTATCTGTCTTAAAATTTAAAACAAAATTTTTCGTTTTCTATTTTCAAGTTTCAGCAATTACTTGATCATCTAATCATGATGTTGCTGATTGTTTCTCTACCAGATCAAGGATGCCTTTGAGATTTATAATTTCTGTAGCGAATGTCAAATAGGCTTTCATGCAGGAGACTCCAAAGAAATTACAAGCATTCATAAATAAATAATGATATGAAATTATTAATATTTAATGATTTAAACAATAAAGTGCTGTTGTAGATTACATCCAGCACTTTCCATGTGCTGAAATTCACTTTTAGTCTTTATTAAACAAACAGTACTAATTCATTTTCAGCACCAATCAATGTAACAAATTCCAGATCAGGATGCCATAGTGACATACTAATTAACAGTTACCAAACTTAGCCTAACTTCACAGAAGTCGGAGAGTAAAAACATCACAATTAAGAATTAAGTAGCAATAAGTGTTCGACACCTTCTAATTGCATGACAGCCATGATATACATAAAAAGCAGGATTTAAGAAAACAGGAGAAAAGAATGGTCCAAGTTTTCTTGGGAGGGAGGTGGGGCACAGAACAGAAGAGACGTTGACAACAAAGCTGACATTAATCCTTATTCATGTAAATATTTCAAAATCATTATGCGTAAATTGATTATTAACATTCAGTATGAAATTAATATTATCAATGACCATACCTTCTATAACCAAGCCATAGTACATCATGAAGAAAAAGTTGTTCCATGGGGAACTAGTTAACTGTTCAAGGATCACCTAATAGTAGAAAATTTTAATCATTAGAACACTACTTAAAAGCTTGTACAAGATAGAACCTAAAACAAAACAAAATACTATCCCTATAAGTGAAAGGGGCAGACAACAGACAATAAGACAATCCAACAATATACCTTCTTTGCAACAGTTTCATTGCCTTTCTTCCCCTTAAAGATTTTATCCATCAATTTGTGAAGAAAATGTCCAAAGGGTCCTGAGTATGCAAAACCATAGAGCTGCAAAATAATTTGACTTTAAATTTTCAGTCCTTAAAAATCCCATCTCAAACTTCAATTTCTGCTAAGGAAGCACAATAAGCAGATATATTATTATTTTATTATTTATTGATCTTCAATTGAGACTCTATGAAATGGAAAAAAAGACTCTATTTTGCTTGGCTCCAAGCAAAGTTATGATCTTTTCACCAGGAATTGAAATAGTGGTTTCTCACATTGAATGATTTAGAACATCTATATGGTCAAAAGGGCATACCATGAAAAGAAGCAATCTTCTCAACTGAAGCCTCTTGGCCCCAGTAATCTTTTGTGCCACCGCATCACTAAAGCCAGCAAGAAATGCTGCAGTAATTGCCTAACAACCCACAGGTTTTGCTTTTTTAACAACCCCATTAGTCTCTTAAGAATTAAAATGATAAAATTGAAAAGGAAAAAGAAAAACAAAGTGGGTGAAAACAGAAAAAAAAGTTGGAAGCGAAGGATTCACCTTGGTCCTGAGGGGATGGAGCTGGAGCTGGAGGAGATATTTCTTCCAAGCATCGTTGACTATGTCAGACATGGTGATTGATCAACAACCCCAGATCTTCTCTTTCCCTTTCTCTTTGTCTGTGTCTTTCCGAGGTTATAGTTGTAGAATTGGTAGTTTCTGTTATATTAATAGTGAGAACGAAGGAGTGACAGTGACAGAAACAGAGAAAATATGGGAAAGACCGAATAAAGAGCATTTGAAAGGGTAGTTACAACAACGCTCTTTTTTGGTCGAATACTTTATTTTCATTGGTAAAGTTTTATGATATTATAAATGAAAAAATTAATATTAGGAGAATTTTATTTTTATAATAAATCGATTTATTTATTAAATTTTTATAATTTAATAAAAATTTAAACACTGGTAATTTTATTTAAAAAAATGAATAGACAAAAAAGCTATAGGACAAGGAGGGGATAGGTGGCAAAGGGAGTGAGGCTTCAGGTCAGTAGCAGTACTTACTCACGCAGGGCGTGGCTGCTGTGTAGTGTGGAGTGGCCAACAAACTCTCTGAACCAACATCAATGTGATCCCTTCTTCGAAATTTCTTATGCTGTTAGTGCCTCACGACGAATCTTCTCCCTCCAAAGTAAAGGCATTTGTTTTTATTTTTAATAAAAAAATTAACTTTAATCCTTTTCTTCAGGTGCGTAACTTACTTATTATCACTGCATAGTACAGTATATAAAAAAGAGTTATATATATATATTTGTGAAATACCATTTCAATTTACAACTCATCTATTATTGGATTAAGTATGCACCGCGATTAGCTCCACACAAAATTAACTTTCTTGTACCCATAACACTTCTCTTTAAAAAATTAACTTTTTCTGTTAGACTTAATCGTAACTGGTTGCACCTAACCCTTTTTTGGTGGCATTTCTTTGTTTCTGACAATGGCACATGTGCAAGCCCGCAATGAGGAAATTATGATAATATATCGGGACATACAATGGGCTGGGTAGGATCATGTAGGAGTCCTATGATAGGGCCCCATTTCAGGATGACTAAGGCCCGTTTGTTTTTGTTTATATTGAAAAAATAATTTGATTTTTTTCAAAAGATATTTTATTACGAGTTATTTTGAATATAGAAATTAATTAATCCAAACACATACTAAGAAAAAAAAGACAAGTGTAAGAAGATGAAAATTAACAGGAATATAGAACAGTAACAAAAAAATTTATTAGGTGGAGTGGACTAAATAATATCAAACTTGATTCATTTTTATAATCTCATTATATATTTTTTATGCTTCAGTTTTGACTTTTTTTGTGTTTTTTTTTACTTTTTAACAAATATCTTCTTATTGAAAGTAATCCTATTTTAGTATTACCTAATATTTAAATATTTATAATTCTTTCAACTGAAATTCAAATCATAGTTCACTATATTATCGTAGAGTAGTCTTTTACCATTAAATTAGATCTTAATTTATCAATTGTGGCTCCGTTATTTATTTGGTTTGAGCTTTTTTTTTCCCTTGTTAGTGTAGAGTTTGTTAGATTTTAGTGATTTGCTTGTCCGAGCCCCATGATTCGGGGACACTAATTGACCTTGTCCTTTAGAGTTTGGTTTCTTATTTCATATATTTCAGTCACATTAATGCATGTGGATGTTTAGCTTTGTTTAGATCTTGGTCATAATTAAGTTTTCAATCGACTTTGACTGCAGCTTCTGCTTTGAGTGATGAGGTCTTGACGTTAGTCGTCACCCTTAGTGGTTGGCCTTTTATCATAATTTGGCATTGACAATATTGTTTCCGCAATTGGGACTCATTGGCATCTTGTGATGTTGTTTGCAGGCCTATAAAATCTTGATACTTGGAACAAAGAGCGGTGATGATATTAGGATAAGATCGAAGATATCCAAACAAAGGTCAAAAACTTTACTAGCTACGAATATATATATATATATATCTATGATAATTTGGGAAAGTATCAACCCACTACAAAGGATGTGGGGAGCAAATGGCCATTCATATCTGAAAATAAAAATCGAAAATCTGTAACGGATTTTGACTAAACTAAAAACAATTCAAAAATATTAAATCTTCTATCCTGTTAAATCTCCTATTCCACTTGTCAGTAAGTGAGGCCGATATTCGAACCTCAAAATCGATTCTTATCTTCTGATGTATCCTCTTATTTAAGGCGCATTCTATGGTACATTTCACATGTAAAGAAATATAATGTACCTTATAATTTGATAATAAGATTATAAAGTATATCGATATACCAATCACATATGATCCATTATAATAATATCTAATTTTAAAAAAATTTAAAAATATAATTAAATATATTTTAAAAATTAATTATTATATACTAATAGTATAAAATTATATTGATAATATAAAATAATTTTATACTTAATTTAATCAAAAAATTCTATCTATATAATTTTATTTGTAATTTTATTTTATCAGTATAATTTTTTATAATTTTACTCTGTCAGTATAATTTTATATTAATAATATAAAATTATTTTATATTATTAATATAATTTTATATTATTAGTATATAAAAATTAATTTTTAAAAATTAAAAAAATTTATCAATATAATTTTATTCTATCAATATAATTTTAGGATATTTTATACTATCAATATAATTTTATATTATTAATATATAAAAATTAATTTTTAAAATATATTTAATCATATTTTTTAATTTTTTTAATTAATATATTATTAATATATATTATAAGTAATTAATATATTAATATATCTTATAAATCTAACCCATTAAACATACTGCCATTATAAAATATAGAGTACACCTTGACTGCGAATAGCATCGCAGTCGGCACCCTTATTGAAAAGTTAACACGCAATCTGGAAGCCAATTTTCACACCAGAATGTAGCCACCAGCTTAGTGGCTTAGATTAGCGAACACATCACCAAAATTTCTTAGTTTTAATATTTCTTTTACAAGTTGACGTGTTCGTACCTTTATTTATTTATTTATTGTTATTACTGATATTTGAGTGATTAGTTATATTGTACTATTGATTCGGAATAAAAAATGCTAGTAAGATCCTCTAGACCTTGAGGGACAATAGAATGTAATTGAGATAATTGAAAATCGATTGAATTCGTTCAAACATTTGCACAGGGCGGGGGTTTACCACTAATCTACCATAAATTGAGACAATATATGATAAATGAAGGTAAGAAGAATTGTGATGAAGTTCCTCATCTTAATTCTAAAAGATAATTTATGGCACAACAGTCTATTTAGAGTTGCAAAGAAGAATGCTATTATTTAACATGATAAAACCGACATATACAATAACATTCATAAACAAAAGATGGAATCCCACCTATATTTTAACATTGTTATTTTAACATAATAAAAGCAATATGTACTATGACACTTAGAAGCAAAGGATAGGTTTATTATATATGTTTTTCCCTTTCTTTTTTTTGGTTTCTTTTTGACAAATTTTCAGCACACTTTAGAGCATGTGTATGCATATAGATAACGACAAAGTGAACGTTTAAGTATCTTTTCTCAAGACGAAAATCAGGGTCCATTGTAAGATGATATGCAATCCTTATAGGCTGAATTAGGAGCTGGTGGATCATTTAAACATGGAAGGAGGCATTGGTGGATTAGCTGTTGGTTGCCCAATCCAACCTGCATAATATTTTGTACAATATAGTTAACTTTGATTTTCGAAAATGAAAAAGAAAATTGAGCTGTAAATTTCATTTATATATAAATAAAAAATTTAAGTAAGTCAATAGGAGTCATATAGTGACAAAAAATTTGAGTAATTTGTATAAAGTAATATGTTTAAACTTTATTATCATTGATATACCAAAAAAATGAAAAATTTAAGAAAGAAAATATTATTATTACAGGCCAAAATGAGAAAGTTGCGTAAGAAGAACATAGATAATGGTACTTATCCTTTTATTGTCTCATCATACCTATTTATATACAAATGTTTTTATCTTAACGATTTTCTTAACATGTTTCTTATGACGAATATTAAGAAATATTTATTATTTTTATTTTATATACAATTACCTAAATAGTATTCAATATTTTAAATTGTCAATTTTAAATATTTATGTTTGTATTTAATAATTTTTGTCTTAATTAATTCTTTAAATTTTATACTTTTACTAAGCAGTGCTCATCATTTAATCTCATCAATTTTGTTAATTAAGTAGAAGTAATTAAATAATATTATTTTTGTCTTAAAATAATTTTTTAATTTTAAATATACATATGAATTAAAAAAATAATTAAAAATATCTTTATATTAAAAATTTTAAGTATATTTTATAAAATTATTTTTATTTAATTATCTTTTTTATTTATACTTCCTTCTTTATTTAATAGAGAAATAATTAAAAAATAATTAATATTATCAAAAAATTTTAAATAAATAATTATTTATAAATTAATAAAATTTTAAAAATAGACAATTATTTCTCGACAAAAGTAGTAAATATCAAATGTAACAAAGGATAGGGTGTCAGGATCAATCGAATTCAACTACAGGTGTTGTCATTTCTGTCTCACTCTTTTTCGACTACTTTTATTTTTATTTTCTTAAAGTATTCTTGATTGAAAAGATGTGTTCAACTGATAGTTATTGTTATTTTTATACTCTAAATATTTAATAAATAAGGATACTAATTAATATGAAATATAAAAATACCATTAATTATTTAATAAATTTTAAATAAAAATAAGCTATGAAACCAAGTCTATATTATTAAACTTCTGAGCCCAACTTTTTTAAAATTTAAAGTATCGTTTTGGTAGAATTCTATTAAGCATATTTTTCTAACGTCACCTCTACAATTTTTTCCTTTTCAATTTCATCTAGCATTATGATCTTTGTTTTTTTTTTTTTTTTATGTTTGTCTTCTTTCAAGCACTATAGGACAAAGGGTATAATAATATTTTTGATATTAATAATATTATGTTTTTCCTTTCATTGTCTAAGATCAAATTTTCTAATAATTAAGTTATTTGAGATTTTATTTTGATACAATTTTTGCATTCAAATTAATCATTATATTTAAGTTATGAATTTAATTGCAGTTGATGTTTATATTTAATATTAATTAGTATAATTGTTGAATAAAAATTTAGAACATAAGAAAGATAATAGATTATAAGTTTAAGATATTTTTTAATTAAAGGTATTTTAGGAAAATAAAAATAAAATAGTTAAAAAGGAATAGGAAATGAGGAGTGATAATAACTCTTAAATACTCTTATGTTCCAGTTTCTTATTACATTTTGTACTTTTAATTATTATTAAAAACAAGGGAAAGAAAAGTAATTGTCAACTGAGAGAAAAAAGTGAAAGAATAATTTTTGAAATTTAATTACTATACACGCATTGTGAATGGAAATGTGTTTTACATTGACAGCTATACTCATTAAATTCAAAATTTTATTAAAATTATCAATGTTTAATTTAGAAAATTCAAAGAGTTAAAAAATGAGACAAAAAATTGGGAAAAAAATTTTTAAACTTCAAAGCTCTTAAATCCACCTTTAATTTCAATAATTCTATCATATAGCAATTTGCACTTTCTAATATCTCTGTACAGTTATATTAGTTTGAAGAGGCTTTGGTACACACAAATTTGACCCCGGAAAAAATACTAAGACTTAAACATTTTAAAATAAAAAGTTAGCTACATGGATATAATAAATAACTGTTAATAACTTTTAATTCGTGATCAGTACCTTTGTTACAAATATTGTAATCAAATAACCATATGCAACATAATATTTTCACTATAAATTAGATGATATAATAAACGTCGAAGTGTAGCATAATGGTATATCTGGTATATATATGTAAAAAGTTGGGAAAGAGAATTTATATAATTTACAATTAAATACTCAATTAAAATTGATAAGAACAACCAAATTATTGAGTAGGAATAACATGACATGGTTATTATTTTTAAACAAATAAGACATTTTTACTATTTATCTTATATGGTAATCCTTTATTCTATGAAGATTGTAGATATTATTTATTTATTTTTTATCTTAAAGATGCTTGTACATGTTTAGGCATCCAAGTAGCTTAAGATGATAAGTGTGGATACACATATATACCTTTGGAAGGGTCATGGCCTCTTGCTTTAAGCTCTTGATGTTCTTGGCATAAGGCGCATGCATCGCAGCAGAAATTGACACAGCAATCGCAACAAGGTTCAGCTGGTAACTCATACTTTTTTCTCAGTTTCTCTCTATAAACACATGAATAGAGCCAGTGACACGAAACTATCATAAGCAACCCATATAGACAGCCTTGTGCAAGGCATGCTATAGCTCCCACGTGTTCAAAACCACAAAGAAAAGAAAATTAGAAACACTCAAATCAAACTAAATTGTGAATAGAATACAGAAGAATAGGTGTTATAATAATCTGTTTACATTTTTTCTTTCATTTTTTATTTTACATGATATGTCTTCTTTTATTGACGTTTAAATAATGTTATATTTCTAGGTATGACTATTTTAATATCTACTTTTGATATATAAATAATATTCCTCTTGATGTCTATACTTACAACTCTTTCCTTCATCCACAACTTCCGCAATTTGGCCAAAGGTGACGCAGGGTAGACAGCAAGTTATGAAACCTGCGTTGTATTAGTGTCAAATTAGTTATATTCTATTAATTAATCTGGAAAATTTGAAGATAAAATTCAATCAATGTATCAACTAAATTCAATTGGCAAAATTCCGGGCACAAACATTGATGTCTTTTTCATTAGGAAGGGGTTCTAGAGTAGAAAAGTAGTTAATAATTTCTAGTTATGTAACACACATATTCATACACCAATAAGCAAAATACAATTCAATAGGTGGTGCTGGCATTTAATCATTAAAAGTCTCTATGCTATGTATAAAGTATAAACCTTACATGTTTTAGGGTCTTCCCCACAGCCACAGAATTTAGCAGACCATTTGGGTTGGGAAGGACGACCACCAATATTCATGTTTAAGCGATAAAGAAAATGTGCTGAAGTGCAGATGTAAGAGTAGAACCTCAATATAATTGATCACACAAGAGGTATCTCAGAGTTGATTTGATCGCCTTAATTTGCTCTATTTATAAGTAAGATAAATTCTTACAATTTATATGTAATATCCAGACCACGGCCAGTGATTTCCATTGGAATCATCGGCAGCGAAACAATTTGAAAGTGTCCTTAACCAAAAAGATGAAATATGTTAAAACGATACGGGATGGTTTGCCAAATGGCCATGACTCCTTCAATGAAAGTTCCAATTTGAATTTAATAATGGTAGAAAATATTGACTCGCCGTTGAATTTTATTGTCTTGTGCTTGCCTGAAGTTCTTCCTGCCGGCGAATGATGACCTTATTATTTGTTTTTGCTGTTGGCCGTCTTAGTAATTTTTTTATTTTTTGTTATATATATATATATATATATGGGTCTTGATAAGTTTATTTTGAAGAGCTTTTTATTTTATTAGGTAACAATATGAGTTAGATTCCTCCGTTTAACCTATTAAAGATGGAGATTGGAGACTATTTTGATACATTATCAATATAATATTTTTTATATAAATATTCAATCATATAGTATTATATAAATGATTTTTGAAGTATTTATAGTAAAAATTAAACACTTACAATATCATATGATTAGATATTTATATAAAATTTTTTACATCAATAATATATCAAAACAAATAACCTATTTGTTTCAGATTTTATCCACCGCTAACCCACGTTGGGGAAATTTTTTGTTTGATATTTCGCGTTGGGGAAAAATACTAATGTAAAACTTTAACAAAATGCTCCTAATTCGTGTTTCTCCGTTAGAATAGCAAAATAATCAGGCCATAAATCCTTTAATTGGTTAAATGCGTTAGTTAATGTATTTTTCTAAACTTATCTAATATACCTTACTAAGTTCGGAAGTTGTGACAAGCTACGTGGTTAGGTTAACTTTTTTTTTTTTTAATGCTTATTAGGACGAAATTAGATTGTCTGAGTTAAGCCATGAGTTAATGTCTCCAATTTATTCAATTTTATGTTAAATAAGTTATTCAGGTCAATTCGCAAATTAATTCACACAATTGATAATTTGTGTTTAACTTTTTAAAAAATGGATTTAACAATCTCATGTAAAATAAAATGACTTGACTTTTTCAACTCACTTTTTAAAATAAGTAAAGAGTGTTCACTCTTTTTATAGAGTCATTGTTAAGTGACTAGGATAAACTCTTAATAGTCAATAATATATCTTTTAAAGTTCAAACTTTCATCATCATCTTAGGACTATAATTCGCTTGTCTCTATTCCCAACTTTTATTAGTATGCTTTGATTTGTTTTAATCTTTGGTTAATAAAATACATATATATTATTAGCCGGTTTTTGGTTATTGTTGAATAATATAATAATACTATTTGCACACAAAAATTGTTACATTTTTGCTTGAAGTAATTGATAAAGAAAGTGTGTTAAAATGTGTTTTGATTTCACTATTTTAATTAAATACAAAATAATCTGTACATAATTATTGTTTAAGTAAAGAGTTTGCTAACTATTGTGATCAAGTTTTTCATCTAAGCTAATTAATTAGTTTTTATTAGTTCAGATGGTTGCATTGAGTTAAACTGACTCTAAATTAATGATAATTCATTCGGTTATCAAATTTATAATTTTTTTAACCTAAGATCCTAACTCAATCATTGGTCAAACACACTAAAAGCGGGTAAGTGATCAGGGATATGAGTAATATGTATAAAATTATAAGTTCCAACCTTGTTGTTATTGAGAAAAAAATTCATTGATCAAATTTTTTTTTTAAAATTGAATTTTTATATTTTCAAAGTTGTATCTTTAGGATTTGGCAATTAATATATTCTCCATTATTTTTATCTTCGTTCATTTGACACCTTCACCTATACAAAGAATTATCAAGTGTTGCTAACGAGAGATAATATAGTTGATAAGGAACGAATTCGAATCCCACAAAGATTTAAGTTTGATTTTCATTACTAATATGAGGATCTTATTAATAGACGAACTCATAAATTTTCTGTAAATATTTTTTGTCCATGTCTTGGTGGGATGATTGATATCAATCCACCTAAACTTTTACCAATCCAAACAAAAAAAAAAAAATATCAAGTGTCTTATGATTAAACACACGCTGCTACAAGTTATCATGTGGATAAAAACTTCAAAAATATATTAAAACTTATGAGTTGTTACTTTAATTTAATGACCTAGATCAAATTAGCTAAGTTTTTATCTAATTCGTTTGGTTCACATTAATTAAAAAAAAATTAAAACTCGAATCAGATTAATCTAATTAAATTTAATAAATTTTTATTGTTTACGCTAAACTCAAACCAAACCATCCATAAACACTCGGTACAAAATACTATCACCTCTTTGCCTTTTATTGAAATTTTCAACCTTTTGGGCCACCCAAGTCTTGGAGCAAGCAAGGTTGTAACTTGTAAGTTGGTCTTAGCGCTTCGCTGTTCGGATAGAAATCATATATGCGCGCTTTTCTTTTGGTCTAAAGCATTGGGCCTGGCAACGAAACTTTGATAACTGGCATATAGGTCCATGATTATATTCCTACAACTACAATAATTTGGTAATTTTTTTCCCAAAATGCCCAAAAAATATTTTGCAAATTGCTTCTCTTGCCAGGCAACCAAGCGGACGAGTGGTAAGGATAAAGTTCAATTCTCGGAAAGCGCATTTATTGGGAGTAAAATAACTTTAAATGCTTCATTTTTTTGAAATTATGAGAACAATATTTCTCATAAGTTTTCTCACAAAAAATAATAATAATAATAATAATTTGCTGGAATTCATTGCCACAGCGTAAAATATACAGACACGAATCTAATCCAATCTAACTTCAACGAGTGGAATCCAACCATATGGCAATCATGCGCGTCTTCTGCTTTATCTACAGTTATTGATTTCTTTCATGCCTTTATGTTCTTCTCAGATTTGGCCTGGAAGCTTCCTTCCTAGGCTATGGTTGAGACGTGTTTCTGAACCTGCGCATTGCTTATTGCAACACTGCTTAGCTTCAGTGAACAGAGAAATGATTGTACCGCAATTATGTAAGGAAATAGAAAGTTAATATCAGCATTTCAAATATATTAAGTGGCTTGGTTTAGTTGTTCTTCTTCAGTGTCAAACTAAAGATTGTAAGGTGTGAAGAGTATATCTCTGTAAATATCTATTCGAGTATTAAGAGACAAATAAATTGTTTTAATCGCGCTAACTACCATGTAAAACCGGAAATAATTATTATACATAAGTCATGATGTAATCCTACTTTTTTAGATTAATTAAATAAAAAATACTTTAGAGTCAAAGTCTTTGTCAGAATTCAGAATAATGTAATATTATTATTGGCCATGAATAAATAAATGAGTTATATCATTTTATTTTTTTTCAATAATTAACTATTGTAATTTCAGACAAAGATCCTAGCTAAAGTTTTCTGGTTATGTAAATTATTGTAATTAAATTATACTTATGTTGCAAGAAATTATTTATTATTTAAAATTGGATTGCGGTCTCAAGATGTTCAGAATAAACTAATTTGGATATCCTTATCTTTATGGTACTTTACAAGATTATCATACTGACCTGAAGTAGAACTGTTTCAGAGGTCACACCCAATGCATATTCATATTATCATACGCCTGTTGAGTTTTAACCAAGCAACCAAGTGTAAAAAACTGGCAAAGGACTAATCGGAAGGCTATTATAATTAAGTTCTAGAACCGTTTCTGCATAAAATGGGCTTCCCAGATTCTTATTAGTCCCCAATTCTCCAAATACCTATCAAACTACTTTGTTGGGTTTATGACATCAGTCCTTCCCATGCTAAACTAACCCAGAATTTCAAGGTGCATGCCTGAATAACATTTTAATGTAACTGTATGATATGAACTTATAGACACTACAATTTATCAATTTCCCAAGATGAAAATCATGTCACCATGACGTCAATATCCTGTAAGTTGCAACATTGGTAGCTCAGAATTATAGATGTACCCACTAAATAGTATGCCAATACTTTTTTGTCAGTTCGAGGAACTCGTGGCCTGTAGTTTGATAACATAAATATAAGTGTTGTTTAGTGAAGGGGGGAATCTATGTGGTATTAAAAGGCTGCAGATAACCACTTTTGCTATGCCTCAATTCCGCGGTGATAAGCAATTCATAGATGCAGAATTGGGAGCTGGTGGACTACTGGATCATTTAAACATGAACGGAATAATCGGTGGACGAGTTTTTGGTGGCTCAATCCAACCTGCATAACATTTTTTGTACAGTTAGTTAAGTTAACTTTGATTTTTCAAGAAGAAGAAATTAGCAGAAGCGCATGTGGTGCCGTAGTTACAACTGCATTGATAAGTCTGCACAGTTAAAGGGTCATGAGTTTGACCCATAGGGGCAGAGTCCTCTCCCAATCCCCCCAGGGGCGGGTGTGTGCTTATCACCCCAAAATAAAATAAAAAGATAAAAAAAAAAAACAGGAAAGAGGAAATTAAAGTTGAGTTGTAAAGTTAATTTCTAAACAAAAAAATTTAAGAAGATATTGTTATTGCAGGGCATAATGAGAAAATATCTTAAGAAGAACTATGGATAACGGAACTTATCTTTTTATTGTCTTATCATACCTATTATATTCGCACATACTTTTATTTTAAGGATTTTATTAACGTGTATTTTTATAACGGATGTTAAGAATTATTTATTATTTTTATTTATATTTAATTGCTTAAAGGGAATTAAATATTTTAAATTGTAAAATATTAAATATTTATATTTTTTATTTAATAAGTTCTATCTTGATTTTCTTTTTTTAACGTGTACAAATATGTTAATAATAAAATCATTATTTTGAAGACTTTTACTAAGCGGTGCTCATTATTTAATGTCATGAATTTTTTTAATTAAGTAAAAATATTCAATATGAATTGCAATAAAGAATAAGATGTTATGTTCATTCTTTCTCATTAGCACTTTCATTGTATGTCAGGTATGTTAGGGTCAATCAAATTTAACAAGAGATAAGCCACTAAGAGTGGTTTAATAATAAGGAATTTAAATAGTTTACATAAGATTTTAAGTTCAAATCTTATTATCATAAATATACCAAAAAAGAAGAATTCAACAAGAGATGTTAATATGAATTAAATATTCTTATGTAACACTTCTTTTATTATTTTTTTCCTGTTAATTAATTAATATTAAAAATGAGTGAGATAAAATTTATTGTCAATTTAGATAAAAAGAGATGGAATAATTTTAAAATTTAATTACTATATGTATTTTTTACACTAATTTTTATCCTAGTCAAATTCTAATTTTTATCCTAGTCAAATTCTAATTTTTATCAAATCATCAATGTGTAATTAAGAAAATTGAAAGATTTAAATTGAGAAAAAAAAAAGAAAAAGATTATTTTCAAACTTGAAAGCTCTAAAATCTACCTTTCAATATTTCTATCATGTATCAACATGCAATTCAATTTCTAGTATTTCTGTAAAGTTATATTATTTTGAAGAGGTTTTGGTACACACAAATTTGACCCCGGCGGATAAAATGTTTAACATATAAACATTTTAATTTAAATAAAAAGTTAGCGACACGGATATAGCAAATATCAATAACCTTTAATTCGTGATCAACACCTTCGTTAGTAATATTATTGGTATCAAATAACCATATACAACATAATATTTTCACTATAAATTGCATGATATGATAAATGAGCTTAATTTTGATATATTAAAAATGTAAAATTTTTTTATATTATTATCTAATTATATATTATCATATCAGTTATTTGACTCTCGTATCATCCATTTCAAAAGTCATGCATATAAAAAGATTTGATTGTATAATCGATATAAATATAATTATTCATCACCAGGTGTAAACAAAAAGTTGGGAAAGAGAGTTTATATAATTTAAAATTAAATACTCAATCAAAATTGATAAGAACAACCAAATAACGATAAAAAAATGTTAAAGTGTAAGAACTTTTAATAAAAGTATTATTTAGTCGGAACACTATGACATATGGTTATTTATTTTCAAATAAATAAGGAGTTTTTATTATTTATGTTATCTAATAATCCTTTATTCTATTAAGATTGTCGCTATATGTATATATTTTTTTTCTTAAAGATACATGCTGTATACCCGGAAAAGATATTGTACATGTTTAGGGATCTAAGTAATTGTAAGATGATAAGTGTGTACATCTATGGTGCATCTTGTTAAGTAAGATGTATTATCCATTTTTGTTTAATAACACTTTTAAAATGTGGCTAAATACCCTGTCATTTAACTGCACTTTAGATGCATTTAGCCTTAAACAAAAATGCATTATACAACTTATTTAACTAAAGTGCATTTTAGACAGCCCGATATAATATACATAGATGATATATACCTTTGGAAGGGTCATGGCCTCTTGCTTTAAGCTCTTCATGTTCTTGGCATAAAGCGCATGGATCGCAGCAAAAATTAACACAGCAATCACAGCAAGGCTCAGCTGGTAATTTATACTTTTTTCTCAATCTCTCTCTATAAACACACGAGTAGAGCCAGTGGCACGAAACCGTCATAAGTAACCCATATATACACCCTTGTGCAACGCATGCTATAACTCCCACATGTTCAAAACCACAAAAAAGAAAAATTAGAAACACTTAAATCATACTAAATTGTTAAGAGAATATAGAAGAATAGGTATCATAATAATCTGTTTATATTTCTTCATTCATTGATGTTTGAATAATGTTATTCTTCTACTATGTCCATCTTGATATCCACTTTTTAATATATAAATTAACAATATTATTCTTGTGATGTTTATACTTACAACTCTTCCCTTCATCCACAATTTCTGCAATTTGGCCAAAGGTGACACAGGGTAGACAGCAAGTTATGAAACCTGCATCATATTAATTTCAAATTAGCTTTTTATTTTTATTTTTACTTTTTTTTTTTTTGATAAATCAGACAAACAGGCTCAACTCTCAAAAGGGTGGAGAGAAGCATACAGAGTTACACCAGAGCTGTTGTCCGAAGTACTCTTCAGACATGTAAAAGAAACAAAGGAAGGAAACAAAGAACACATATCTAAGCTAGCTATACACTATTACAATCATAAGCAACTTAATCACATTAGCAAGCACGCTCAAGTACACTTCAAATTAGTTATTCTATTAATTAATCTGGAAATTTTGAAGATACAATTTAATCAATGCATCAACTAATTCAACTGGAAAAATTTTGGGCACAAACATTGATCTCTTTTTCATTAGGAACGGGTGGCTATTATAGAATAGAAAAATTGTTACTAAATTCTAGTTATGTAACGCACATATTCATATACCAATAAGCAAAATACAATTCAATATAGGTGGTGCTGCCATTTAATCATTAAAAGTCTCTATGCTATGTATAAAGTGCAAACCTTACATGTTTTAGTGTCTTCACAGCCACAGAATTCAGCAGACCATTCGGGTGGGGGACGACGTCCAAAGATCATGTTTTAGCTACAAAGAAAATGTGTTGAAGCGCAGATTCAAGAGTGCAACCCCAATTAATCACAGAAGATATATCTCAAGAGTTGATTTAATCACCTTAATTTGGTCTACTTATATGTAAGATAAATTCTTGCTATTTATATATATATGTAATACCCCGACCACGGTCAATGACTTCCATTGGAAACATCAGCAGCGAAGCAATTTGGAGGTGCCCTTAATCAAAAAGATGAAATATGTGTTAAACAATACAGCTTAGGTGCCATGACTCCTTCAAAGAAAGTTCCAATTTGAATGCAATAATAGTGGAAAATATCGAATTGCCGTCGCTTGCCTTGTTTGCCAGTTCATCCTGCCGTCTATTGAATGATGATTTCTTTATTATTTGTTTTAGCTGTCGGCCATCTTAGCTTTTTTTTTTTTTTCGGCATATAAAGGGAGAAGAGTGATTTATTACTAGAGTGAAAGATGTAAATTTGGATTTATAATTATATATAAATAGTCAAAATTAAAAGTTATTTAAAGTTCATATAATTAATTAAAAAAATCACATAATTTTATATTTTAATCTAATATTTTATGTAAGATCCAATGGCCTATATATATACCACAAAACTCTCATGCAATAGGCTAGTCTTTTGGGTTAAACTATCTTCCTAGGTTTGAGTCATAACAATTAGTGTTATCGTTGAGAGTTGGGCCAGGGGCGGAGAAAAATGAGGACCAAGGATAACATGGTCCTCCTTAACTTGGTCAATTTGTTTTAAAACATACTTATATAATGGTCTATTGGTCCCCATAGAAAAAAAAAAGTGATAAATTATAATGACCTATCCTAAAATTTAGTGAAATTAAACTTGATTCCCTTCTATTTGTAAACTTGTCTCACGAGACCCTTGAGTTTTATAAAAAAATTAGACCGGCTTCCTCTCTTAACACTAACTTTCCCTAAGATTTAGTAAAAATACACTCAATCTCCCTTGATATTTAGTGAAATTACACCTAACCTTCCTCTAGTTGTCTAGGTAACACTGACTATCCCTGATGTCTGTACAATTTTTCTATTATGCCCATAACCCTGCCCCTGATTAGGGATATTCACGGTGCGGTTTGGTTCAGTTTTAAGCAAAAAAATTCATCCAATCCAAATAATAAAATATATAACAGTTTGAATTAGATCAGTTTAGTTTAAATTTTAAATCCAATCCAATCCGAACCAATCTTTTGCGGTTTGGATTAGATCAGTTTAATCAATTTTTTATAAAAGAAAATCTTAAGTATAGAATATTATAAATATAAAGTAACTTAAATTAATAAAATAAATCAATAAAAATAAAAATGACTAATGTAATATGTATAATATGATATTTAAATGAAAATAATATACAAATATAAAAAAAAATATGTGACAAAATAAAATTATTATAAGTAGAAGTACAAAATTAAAAATAAAAAATTATATTAGATGGTATTATTCAATTTGGATTGGATTAAATTGGTTTTGAAAATTAAATTCAAAATCCGATCCAATTTAAGCGGTTTATGAAAAATAAAATCCAATCCAATCCAAACTTTTACAGTTTTGATTGGTTTTCGGTTTGAATTGAATTGGTTTAGTAATTTTAGTTGGATTGGATTAGATTTAAACACATTTACCCCTAGTGTCCATGTGATTTTTTCAATATATGCTGTGTAACATCCGCTTTTATCATACAATAACTTGTGCAAAATAACTTAATTTATTTAAGTTGATTTTCTGACAATAATTGATTGATCAAATAATTAAAACAAAGAGTTATTGACTTTTAAAGTAAGACTATAATTCGTAACAATAATTTCAAAATATATTAGTTTATTTATTAAGATAAGAAATAATATCAAATATTACTATTATGAGAGATAAAATAATAACAACAATAGTAATAATAATTACAAATAATAATATAATTATAATTATAAAACAGAAAAGAAAAAGAAGAAGAAACTAACATGGTCTAAAGTCGAAAAAAAAAAAAAAAAGGTAGCAATAACATTAAACACAACAAGACTAGTAATAGTAACAACATAATTATGATAAGAATTGAAACGAAAAAGTCAAGTTAATTGACATGAAAGTCTTGGCCGTAGTTAAGTCCTTGTGGTAAAACGTAGCAATATAACAAAGAAAATAACAATAGTAATTAACATAGTTATTGAAGAATGACAGGGCGCAAATGCATAGGTAACCTCCCAACCAACTTAAGTGAATATAAATAAGGGGGGACGCCGAAGTGCAACGGAAGATGTGTGTGAAAGAGTGAAGGGATAAAAGTGTGGGTGTGTGCTGTGGAAAAAGAAAAGAGAGAGTGTTGTGAGAAATAAAAGAAGAAAGAGAGAGCAATTAGTATGCTTGCCAAGAAGTGAGAAAAAAAAAGGAAAGGAGAAAGACAAGAAAGAAAGGAAAAGAAAAGAGAAAAGGAAGAAGAAAAGAAGTGAGGACAGCAGACAAGGGAAAAAAGAGGCTCAATATACACACATATCATTTTTTGTTATCTACAATGACCAAACGTAGATAATGCAATTATTTGTAAAGTGAAACAATGGCTATATTTACTTATTATAAGTTATGTTATTATTATTATCCATTATCATCTACTATTACCATTTATTTTATATTCTAAGTTATTTTATTTATTAAAGTTGCTCAATATTATTCCTGTTGCAATTAATTCTATTTATCATCCAAAGTTATTTAATCTAATATTCCTTTATATTATTGCTCTTTATCATTTATCATCGCAATATATTTTATTTATCGCTCCAAGATATTTGATCAAATGTGAATTTATATTATCACTTATTATTATTGCAGTTTTATTTTATTTATCTTTTCAAGTTAATTTTTTTAATGTTCCTTTATACTATTGCTTATTATTATTATTATTATTATTATTATTGTTTCTATACTGAACATTATTTTGAGTTATCAATTTTTACGGTAATTTCTCTAACAGACCAATATTAAGGGGAAAAATATTGTATCTACCATGTAAAATAAGAAAAATTTGTTATATATGGATCTTAACTATCAAATTATTTACATCTTTGCTTGGAATTTTATACTTTACCATATGGATAGTATGATGACTTTTGACTTATGACCATTACTGTGACTTTATAGTAACTATTGTAAGGATATAATCTATATGCGCGAAATGCAATATGATGACAATGACGGACTCATGAACCATGAGAAGAAAGTTTAAAGTAATTAAATAAAGATGATTTTAAATTTGGTCCCTTTAGAAATTAATATCTAGAATTGATAACTGCATAGTTTAAGAAATTTTATTAAGATATTATGTTATTTTACTCAAATTTATATTATATTAGTTCTTGTGCAATTCATTTATTTTAAATTTATCAATTAATTCATATCTTCTACACTTTATTCATTTTATTTTATTGGTAATTTTATGTTTTATTATTTAATTATTATGTGATGAAATTATATTATTCAAGTCATTGTTAATTTTATTTAGGTCTTTTATTTAAGTTATATTTATTATCTAAGTTTATGTACCTCTATATTTATGAGTTAAGCATAATAGCAAGTAAGTAATTTGGAAAAAAAATACTTAATATTTGCCATTAACGTCCAAAAAGGTAGAAGGATAAGATATAAGATTCGTTTATGTTACCTGTCTTGGTTAGTACGGCATAAAAGTCTCACTTTGTTATCACGATATTAAGAGTAATACTAAAGAATGAGAATTCCCTAAAAGAATGCCTTCAAATATATGTGAGATAAGCAGACAAAGGAAAATATGACTTAAAGTAAAGAGATGATAATCATATTAATATTTACTGCATTATGTACTGCATAGCATATACTTTTCTTAGCATTTACTGTTCATAATGTTATGTAATATGATTTGCTTGTAAGCAATGTGATGAGATTATGATACAATAGTTGTGTCAATTTCCGTCCTAAGACATGGTTGGAACACCATAGTTCAAATATTTTAGAGTTTTTTATTATCTATTGAGAATTTTAAATTCTCACTCTACTTCTGATAGTTTTAGATTAGTCCAATAACAATATAAAGGAAAGCAGACTCCTCCAATTGCTAGGAATGTACCAGAGTTATACTTAAATAAATTATAATTTCTTTATACAGCCTAAAAATATTTAGCTTATGACAAATAAAACTTTACCCTGCTCTTGAGCTCTGTATTATATATATATATATATATATATATATATATATATATATATATATATATATATGTCCAATATTGAACTTTTTATGTAAAGTTATGCTACTAACTTTATTATGAACGAAAGTTACATGCTGCATGCAAATTTGTCTAATAAATTTCTTCAAAGAATAAAGGCCCTCAACACTACACCTTCTCATGTGAAAGGGAAGAGAAAGTGTAATGTATAGGGCCTTATATGTTGTTTTTTGAATTCTAGTTGTTGATTTTTATTTTTATTTTTTTGTTTTGATTTAGCATAATTTTTTTTTTGGTTTGAAGGGCATTTAATAACAAAAAAAAAAGGGAAATAGGGTTGGATTTTGTTTTGGTTTCTAGCTTGAAATTCATGTTTGGCAATTGTCTTTGTTGGTTGTGGAGCTTTAGGGAAATTGGAAAGGATGGTCAGTGGTGTGGTGGGGTAGGGTGCAGATGGAGGTGGCAATGGCAGTGTAGTTGGGGTTGGGTTAGTGGGGTATGGGTGCGGGTGGGAGGTGGTCGGGAGGGAGAGAGTAAGGTTATAATGAAAAAATTACATGGATACCAGTGGTAATCAGTGTTACTCGGACAATTAGAGAAGAGTTAGGTATAATTTTATTAAACCTCGAGAAAGGTTAATGTTAAAAAGGGAGGCCAGTGTAATGTTTTGTAAAACTTAGGGGGGTTTTCTGAGATAACTATACAAATAGAAGGAGTAAAGTGTAATTTTACTAAATCTTACAGAAGATCAGTGTAATTTATCCATAAAAAGTGAGTAAAATTAAAAATTATTGGTATATATTTAATTTTATATGTATATTAGATACGTACAGTTGTATTAATCACAAATATATTTGAATAATTTATATTGTGCTAATTATTTTATAAAGTATACCTTTATGTGGTAATTATTCTTTTACTTCTAAGTTATATATCTAGATCCGAAAAAAAAAAAATTCTAGGTTATATATGTTTAGTCCAACTTCCCTCTTATTAAATTTCTGGCTCCGCCCTTGAGTTGGGTTATAAAAATGGCTACCTATAAAAGTGAGAGTCTTGTACTGAATACTGATAGATAAGTGAAGCCACCAATAGGAAAAGAGCTACTGTTGGATCAATGTTGATAAAGTGAAGCCATCATGAACATCAGCTCTTAAGTGGGAACGACAATGTTATGAGTCCCACTCTAAGCAAATAAGTGAGCTTAATATGGTAATTAAGCCATGAAACTCTTCCATTTAATATACTAGTCTTTTAAATTAAGCTCTCTTTATGGGCTTGAATCATAATATGGGATGTATTAAGTGACAGTAGTGATTTTATGTGAGAGGTAAAAAGAGCAAATCTTGGTTATATAACTGTACATGGATAATCAAGATTAAAACTTATTTAAAAGTTACATAATTATATAAAAAGCCACATAATTTTTATATTTTAATCTTGATCATTTATATAAGATCCAATAATTAAAATTTACTCATCTCACTTTCACAATTAATCACTCCTCTCATTTGGGTCTTGATAGTTTAATTTTGACATTTCTTATTTAAGTACAAGGACAACAATATGAGTTAGACTCATGGCTTCAGTACATTTAACCTATTAAAAATAATAGGTTAAATGCCTTAGTTAATGTGTTTTCTAAACTTTTCTAGTCTTCCTCGCTAAATTCCTAAGTAGTGACAAGTTAAGATATGCTAATTGATTGGTTTCACTTTTTTCTTTTTATTGCTTATTAGGTTGAAAGTAGATTGTGTGTTAATCCATGAGTCAATATGTCAATTTTATTAAATTTTAAGTTAAATAAGTTACAGGGTTAATTCACATAATTGATAATTTTTGTTTAATTTTTAAAAAAAATGGATTTAACATTTTGGTGTAAATTAAAGTGAGTTAATTTGGTTAGCTCACTATTTAAAATAAGTCAATCTACCTCTTTTTTATTTTTATTTTTTTTTAGAATGATTGTAAGTGATTATATAAGAGATGCTCCTAATAATATGCTTCATCGGGTTCAAAATAATTGTTATTTTGTGCAAAAAAATTTGTTCATATTATTTGGCATTTTTACATTTTAATAAAATATTTATTATAATTTTTTTATTTTACTCTTCACATAATTTTGAGTATAATAAATAATGAAATATTAATACAATAAATTAGTTATTAAATAAAAATATCTTAATAACTATTTTTATGATCAATATTTAATTCTGGGTTCCTTACTACCTATATAAATGACTAAAGTGATAGGTATTTTAAATTGATGGGAGTAATTTTTAAAGTTTAAACTTTGATCATCATTTTAGGATTGTAACTCGCTTGTCTTTATAACTAACTTATACTAGTTATACTTTCATTTGTTTTAATTTTTGCTTAGTAAAATACTTACGTATAATATCTAGTTTTTGGTTGTTGTTCAGTGATATAATATTACTATTTTGGTTTTTTTTAATATAACAAAATTGTTATTTGCACACAATAATTGTTACATCAATTATGCACCTTTTTGTTTGAAAAAAATAGATAAAGAGAGTATGTCAAAATGTTTTTTTTTTTAAATTACTTTAAATTAATAAAAAAATTCTTGTTTAAATAAAGAACTTGCTAACTATAATGACGAAGTTTTTCATCTAAACTAATCAAATTGGTTTATGTTTGTTTGGATGATAGGATCAAGTTAAACTCAATCGAAAGTTATTATAATTGGTTTGGTTATTAGATTTATAATTTTTAAACCTAAAATCTTAACCTCTAACTCAATCGTTGATCAAATATTCTTTCTTTAAAATTTCCAAAATTGTCTTTTTAGGATTTGGTAATTAATGCATTCTTTATTATTTTCATCTTCATTCATTTGAAACTTCACCGATACAAGCTATTATCAAATGTCTTATAATTAAACAATGCATTATTGCTTCAAGTTAACAGGCGAATAAAAAATAATTCAAAAAAATATTAAAACTTATCATTTTTAATTTTAGTTTGAAGATTAGAACTAAATTAACTCACTTTTTATTGGATTAGTTTGTTTGGCATTGATTAAACAATTTTTAAAACTCAAACTAAATTAATATAATTAAATTTAACATTTTTTCTTTTCTGGGGCTTTACAAAGGGACCAAATTTAATAAATTTTTATTGTTTACCCATAACTCAAACCAAACCAGTCATAAACACTCAGTTCAAAATACTATCACCTATTTGCCTTCTTTTGAAATTTTAACCTTTTGGGCTATCCAAGTTTTGGATCAAGCAATTTTTTTTTTTCGATCGAGCAAGGTTTTAAGTTGATTTTTTGTCTTTGGGCAAAATGTTTTAAGTGGTCTTAACGCTTCCTTTTCTTCACGAGCAAAAGGCCAAAAAAAACCGCATTTCTTACGCTTTTTTTTGTCAACCCTCTTTTGCGGATGTTTTTGTTGGTCAACTTTCAGATTATAAATCATATATATTCGCTTTCTTTTGGGCTTGGTTGAAATTTAGATTACAGGCATACAGGCGCATGGTTATATTTACCCCACAAACTTCAACAATTTTGCAATTTGCGTCTTATGTCAAGCAACCAATCAAAGATCCGGTGCATTTGTTTCTGTTTTTTTTTTAAAAAAAATAAAAAATAATTTTTTAATTATGTAAAATTTTTTAAAAAAATTTATTTATTTCAATTTTTATTTAAAAGTTAAAAATAATATTTTTTTAATTGTTAAGTAAAAACTGAAATAAACAATTTTTTTAAAAAATAATTTTTTAATCAAAAAATTACTTTTTTGTTAAAAAACAGTTGAAATAAACACATTCATAATTTGCTGGAATTGATTACCAAAACGAAAATAAACAGGCAGAAATCTAATCCAATCTAACTTCAATAAGCTGAATCCAACCATATGACAACCATACGCATCTTTTGCTTTATCGATAGTAATTGATGTCTTCATGCCTTTATGTTCTTCTCAAATTTGACCTGGGTTTAGGCAATTAACTTGAAGCTTCCTATGCTATCATTAAGACGTGTTTCTGAACCTCCGCATTGCGTACTGGTTAGCCATAGTGAATAGAGAAATGATTGTACCGCAATTATGTAAGGAAATAGACAGTTAATTATCAGCTTTTCAGAATTATTAAGTAGCCGGGTTTAATGGATGTTCTTCTTCTTCAATGTCGAACTAAAAAGATTGTGAGATGTGAAGAGTATATTTGTGTAAATTTTTATTCTCGTATTAAGAGACGGATTATTTTAATTGCGCTAACTACCATGTAAATCCTACAATAATTACTACATATAAGCTATAATGATGACTTTTCTAGATTAATTAAATGAAAATGTTAGAGAGTTGGAAATTTTATCAATTGAAATGATGTGATATAATTATTAATTTTAAATGAATAAGTGGGTTATACAACATCATTTTTTTTAAATATCTAAATCACCTATATCTGAAGTCTACTGAATTACAACTAATCTAGCTCAAGTTAAGTCAGCCAACAACTGGGTAAAGCTCTTTCAATATTATGGGTTATGTTACTTCATTTTATCCAATAACTATCATAATTTTTATTAAAGATTTTGACTAAATTTTTTTTTTGTTACGTAACGTTACTGTAATTAAATTATACTATAGTTGCAAGAAATTATTTATTATTCTAAATAGGAGCACAGTCTCAAGATGTTCAGAATAAACTAATTTGGTTATCGTTATCTTTATGATACTTTGAGACATTATCATACTGAAATGAAGTAGAACTGTTTCAGGGGTCACAGAAAATGGCATATTCATATACCTCTTAACCAGGCAGCCCAAGCGTAAAAAAACTGGCAAGGCACTAATCGGAAGGCTATTATAATTAAATTTTAGAACCATTTCTGCATAAAATGGGCTTTCCAGATTCTTATTTAGTCCTCGATTCCAAATATCTATCGAACTACTATGTTGGGATTATGCTACCAGATCTTCTGATGCTAAACTAACCCAGAATTTCTAGGTGCCAGGCGCCTGAATAGCATTTTAATGTAACCATATGACATGAACTTTAGGCATGGCAATTTATCAAGTTCCCATGATCATAATCATGTCAAAATGACGTCAATATCCTAAAAGTTGCAACTTTGGTAGGAAAAAACTAAATAGTATGCCAATACCATTTTAGAAGAACTCGTAGCCTGAAGTTTGATAACATAAGTAAAGCAGGAAGTGCTGTTTATGTTCTTTCTTTCAAAGATATGATATAATGTCCCATTATGGTCATCTACTTGATCTTTCTATAAGGATTAAATATTCATTAATTGATTGAAGCAGATGCCAGATTTTCAGTGCTCTCACTGTGAATTCCACAATGGGCCTGTATTACATGCTTTTCATGAGTGCTAATATACTATAAGGTTGTTGTTAATTTTCTTGATACATATGCCAATTTCACGTCGAATTATTGGACGAACTTTCCAAATCATGCACTAATGTTCTATATCAAATATCATATAACAAGGATTTTTAAAATTTTTTTTTCTGGTTATAGCCTAGGCCAAAGAACTCTCTTGTACATTTCACTTTTCTTTTCTTGCTTTCCTTTTTACTATCGTCTTTCTTCGGAAATTGGCGTGTTTGGTTTTGCTTATCGGTAACGTCTCTGTCACTATTTTACACACTCTCCACTCAAAAGACTGAGTGGCTGTGGCTTACTAGTCTATATATATAAAAGATTACACGAAATTCAATGTTGCCCACTTGAAGGAGAACCCTTCATTAAATTTTGTATTCTACAACTAGATTGACACCAGCTTGAGAAAATGAACCTTCTCAATGACGAAACCTTTAGTGCCATATGGTCCTTAAACCTATAAACTGTGCAGGCGTGCAGCTACAATTATAAGAAAATCATCCTTAAAACTTGTTTGGGATTATATCTGTATAGGTTAATGACGCGCATGAGAGCACAAACAAATATATATGCACCAATTGAAAGACATTCAATAGTGACAATGAGCACAAACTTTTAGTGTCTAAGCATTTGGCATCGAGTTAAAAGAAAAAGGAAATAGCAAGAAGAAAATACCTTTGGCGAAAAAGGTTAAAGGTTTTCCAAGACATGCATCCAATTGACATGGATCCTGATTTAGTTCAACTGCCCCCATGTTGATTGTACAAATTGACACAAAAAGTTAAAACAAGTCCCTCAAGTACCAGCTTGCACACTAGAATTGCCTATGGGGAAGGTGGTGGTGGAATCTCAAACGTCCTTTTCATTTGAAAAGAGGATATCCTTATGTGATAATAGTTATAAGCACTCAATGGACAAGATAGGGTTTTGGCAACACTTGAATAGTTTCTTAACAGTCAAATTCAAACTATACTCTTCAAGTACCAGCTTTCAGCTAGGTGTGCTAATTGGCCATGATCGAAATCACGTGTGTGTGTGTGTGTGTGTGTGTGTGTGTTAGATACATGAAGTTCAACTTGTGCCACTAATGCTTTTATAAAGCTTGGATTTGGCCAAGAGGAAGACCATGACATTAGCCTTTTGGTGATATGGTTCCAATTCAAGTAAAAATAAAACTTAGAGATTATGTGTTTTATATTCTTATTATTTAGTTCTCAAATCAAGCATCTGCGTGTATACACTCTTAACTTTAACTTGCTCGTCTCCAAATAAATGTCTGTAATATCTTTATTTGATTTGAAAAACTAAATAGTAAAAATATAAGAAACTTAATATCAATTTTTTTTTTGGGTTAGCCCCTCAGGAGGGGGGAGGGAGAGGGTGAGGAACAGAGAACTCAGGTCTCAAGGATTTGAGCACGATCTTCCAAACTCCCGAGTTGCACATACTACAAGGCCAACACCAAGACCATCTCAACTAAAGCCTTGCTTGCAACTTAATATAAGTCTTATCCTTCTAGTAATGTGGAACATTCCACAAATGTAGGCCTACAAAGTTGTGTGTTCCAAGCCCAAACACTCCTTCAAGGCCAAATGCATGCAAATCCAAAAATCCCAACTAGCCATTACTCATAAGAAAAGTGACCTCCCTGTTGCTTGAATCCCCCTCGCAGATGAGGTGTTGACTTAGTAGTGGATTTGTTTACCTCTCACTAACTACACCCAGGCTTGATATCAGGTAGAACTTGGTTTGTGACATTGGAACCCTCCCCTTGCCCTCCTCCCCCCCCCAAAAAAAAACACAAAACAAAACAAAACCAAAAAACTCCAATCTTTTTCTAAATAGCTCTCTTGATAGGGCTAATTAGGCAGAGAATACATACATGAGTCGCCTCCTTAACTTTATTACTAGTTGGTTAACATCTTGAAGAGTATTAACAATTTATTTGATTTGGGGAGCTTTGCATCCTCATGTCACACGTAAACTATGAAGCACGGCCACATCAATTTGATAGTGTATGCGCATATCCAATGTAAGTGAGACACTGACGTGTGTTGGATATCAGTATGACATGTGTCTGACACGTAGTTTTATGTGTCTCATTTAAAAAATATTATTTTTTGACTAGGATATGTATCGGACACAACTCAAATACAGTCAGAACATAATCCTGTATTTTATTCCAATTATTTAATAGACCAAAAAAGAATTCAAAAGCTGAAAAATTTAAGTTCATTAAGGAATTTTTTTTTTTGAGATATCAATAAAAATAAAATCCCATATTTTTTGGGAGGGACATAGAAAATATATATAACATATATTAAGAATATTCCATTTTTTAGAGGGGTTTAGAAAGTAATAATAATTGGTAGCTTGATATCTATAAATATCTAAAAATATTATAATATAATATTATGAATTATGAATTATGAATTTTTTAAAATTATATATATATGTCGTGTTTGTATTTTATAATTTTATGAATTTTATGTGTCTCTATATTTGTGTCATGTCAAGTGCTCCATGTTAGTGTCCGTGTTTGTGCTTCCTAAGGTGTAAATAAGTGGGTCTTATTACTTCTTGAGCAATATATAAAATATATTGTAACCATGCCCTATAATTATATAAATTTGGTGTGTTTCCGTATCCGTGTGTCTATGTCCAAGTTGTGTCCAATGCCCGTACCGGTGTCAGTGTTTATGCTTCCTAACGTGTAAATAAGTGGGTCTTATTGCTTCTTGAGCACGTGGAGATAATGGAGCCAATTAATAATGTAGTGCTTCTTGAAAGGCATTTGCGGAGTGATTTGTATCCCGCCTAACTCTTATTATATGATTTGTTAGAGATGTAAATAAACAATCATTTAATCACACCTCATTTAATCACTTCAACATTTTTCATGTTTCTTTTGATTGTCCTACATGTTTAATATTTTTTTCGCCTACAAATAGTAGCTTCTGTATGTGAACTCTGTCACATCATTTTCTTAATTAGAATTTGAATAGATCATTTTCGTTGTCACCACCTTTTTTCTGCACTGAGCAAGCCAAATCTTATATGATTTGAATTCCCACTTTCACAAAGTATTTTATTCTCTTTTAACCCCTGGTCAAATTAACCACTGAAAATCATATTCCTCTTTTCACCAATAAATGAAAAGATGAAACAGAAAAGAGACAGTGAAAGAAACGACTAATTAAGTCGTTACAAATGCAACTTCTGATGCTAATATAAATTCTATTTATATTATTAGATAAATAGCTGTAAGTGATGGCCGAAGAATTTGCCATTACATCACATTACTTTTTTTTTTTTTTGTTCCCTCTCTTTTTAGTATCATATAGCATAATTGGTTATACAATAGCCATACGTGCTATAAATCATACTGATATGGTCAATTCATAAATTTCATTACATCTGTCATACTACTTTATTTGATTAACGTAACAGAGAAAAAAAAGGTTTTAAATTTTATTTTATAACTGCAATTACGGTTGCAATATTATTGTTACGGTGCCTTCCATTGCCATATCATAGTAGTAATTAAGACCATATTAACCAAATTTTTTTTCATAATTTCCAGCAATTGCAGTAATTACAATGTAATTGCAACTGTGATAACAATCGCAATTAAAACCATGAAAGGAATAGATATGTCATATGTTAGCATATATGGTTGATTGGAATCACCCTGACAAATTTAAATATTGGATGAGGAAAATCAAAGTATTTGCATTTGATAAACCGTTGACACCTTGCTCATTGTTACTTGTCTTGTGAGGCAAAAATTCATATTCAGATCACACTAATAAGGATATGATAACTTGTCATTTAAAACATGGACATGGACTCATTCAGGAGAGCAATATGGGGAGAAGTTAGCCGCCCAGTTTGACACGTTAGCCAGTTTAATGGCATACTAAGGCAAAAGAAAAGATGGCATGCAGTGCTCTTAAAATTTTAAAAATGTACATTATGCAGATCATACCTACCAAAGTCCAAGTTTCATGAATCATTATTTTAAGCACATTAGGAAAAAATAAAAATAAAAAATCATTAGTGTGTTTACTACTCCTATAGGAATCTGCATCAACCCCATCAATGTGTTGCGTGCAAATTTAGTCAGTTTATGAAGAAGATACGTGCATGATTTCTCATCTTTAACAAATCACGAATAAGGAGGGAAAAAAAAAAATAATGCAGGACATGGATTCTGCTACATCATCTACACCATTTTCTTGCCTATTTTAAGCACGGTTTCTGCTACGTGCATATGGGGTTATGCTTGCCACTATATGCGATATGACAGCCCCTACCCAACACCCATGCAGATAATGGATTGCACACCTCTATGTCATTTGTCTTCTGTCAAAGAATTACTGTTTAATACTAAAATAGCTAGTAAAGTACTCGATACGGAGCAAATTGAAAAACATATGAGGAGAAAAAGGGGAAAAGGAATGAGTGGCTTAGTGGAGATTGCATTATATATATATATATATATATATTACTATAAAAGTACACTTGATTGAAAATGTGGCCTGTGGAAATGACTTGGTAATGCTATACAGATTGACGATGATCTCTGCACCATCGTTTGGAAGTGAGCACTCAGGGTTTAAAGAAATTTAGGATACATTAATTTAAGTAAACTTTGTGATATTAAAACTTAGACAACTAGGAAAAGACAATTAGCCGCGTCCTGACTCTTACGGAAGGATTGGGCAATTTTTGTGTAAGTTAAAAAAAGCAATGCCAAAAGATCACTTTTATTTTCTGTTAAATGTTTCAGAATTTAATTTGACCTATTGCATTTGGTAGGAATTCGGTTGAACAAAAATCATACACCAAAATGGAGTATGAGATGCCCCTCATTAACCTTATCCTAGCCAAGATTTTTAGTAGCAATAATGATACAGAATCTCATACAATACAGTATCAAAATAAAGATTCTCATTTCTGATTTTGAAACCCTGGTATCCACATAATCTTTCTAGATTCCAATACCCTATAATACTATAGATTCTAATAAACTAAAGTAGCAAAAGATACATTCTCATTTCTGATCTTAAAATCACATGCTTCTATAATCAGATATGTGCTTGTGAGAATTTTCAGGGTCAGCATTAAAAAGTTAATAAAAGCCCACAGTATGGTGTTCTTAATCTAAAAGGGGTGAGTAGCCAGCAGTAACCCACCCACTAAAGTAAATTATGCAAGCTCCTAAGTAATGGGCAATTAGACTTTAAATTTGGCATTCACCAAAAGTCACCCCTGCACAGTCCCCATTAACTTAAAGAATATAATTGTATTTGAAGGGGGTACTGTCTTAGTGGGAGCAACATAATTTTGCACCCTTCCAGCGTCATCCACATTCAAAACCCCGGAAAGTGTTGGACTAATTGCCTCCACGATTACAATATCCCACTTAAACAAGCCCCGGTCCTTTGTACCTTGGCCCTGCACTGTTGAGAACAACTTCCCATTAGTTCTCACAAGGTCCTCTTCTCTACTAGACCCTATATTCCTGGTTGCATTTGGTAAACTAGGTGCACATTGACAAGGAATCTATTACACGTGAAAGTAGCCGCCACACCACTACTGATGACTTACCTGTTCAGATAGTGATTTGTTAATTACAGAAGTAATTAAATATTTTATCCCTTAAGATGCTTTTATTTATTTATTTATGTTTTTGAAAATTTGCTAGAACTAGATTTTTTTCGGAATTTATTTGTTAAAATGACACTGTATTTATTAATCTTTAGTTAAAAGAGCGAGATAATATTATTTTATCAGAATTACTATATGGTACGAAACCTAATGGTTAGAATTCATTATGAATCAATAGGATTGGTGAAAATGAACTAGTTGTAACTTTGAAGTTGACGGAAATCACGTTATGCTAGGATGAGAGTTGGGTCACGACTGGGTTAACGTTATGGTGTTGGTCCGTGAACCAGCGGTGTTCTATGGTCATGGTGGATAGAGGAAGAGGATAAAGAAGGATACATCCATAGAATTATAAATTTATTTAATTTTTTAAAATTAAATTTATTTATTTTACTTTTAAATTTAGACCATTCATTTATTTTAATATTAAATTTGATAGTATTAAGAGGGTGGAATAACATTACTCTCAAACTTGAGGGGAGTAACAAATCCTTCGTCTTCTTTCCTTACTTTTATTTTATTTTGACCTTCCCTTAATTTTAGTCAGAGAATTGTTATTTGAACACAGCAATACATATTCGACATCTTAAAGATAAAAAAGTGGAGTCTGCGAATGTCTTCTCCCTATATGTTCTCTTTCTATACAACTCTTGCCATTACTTTTCGCATGCGTCGAAGTATGAGTCAGAAAAAAAAAAAAATTCAAATAACTTTCTTGTAGTTAAAAATTTTAGCAATATTTTTTAGCTGTGTAATAATTTCTTTTTCTAATCACCATTCGTATTATTATTTCTTTTCTTCTTTTTTTTTTCTGACAAGCATCAACCATTAGAAGTTTTATTTTCAACATTGTGCCTAAGAAGGGATTTTGAACCCATGATAAGCCCATTGCCAAGCACACTTTGTAAATTAGGTTGGTAATGGCAATGTCAGTAATGCTCTTTTGACGGTAATTAAAGGTGCGTTTGGTTAGGGACATTCCTCAGAGTTGTTAGAGAAAAAAAGATAAAAAGCAACCCAAGGATTGGTTAATAGTGGAGGAGAATGTGTGATGTGTAAATAAAAACAAAAATATTTATTTAAATCCTAGCTATGCCAATTGACAAGAGAAATGGATTAACAAAGATAGAGTTGTCCTATATGTTTACATGAATTAAGTATAAACATTTTACAAAAGGGGGAAAAAAAGTGAAAATCATGTTCCTTTACATATGGAATATTAAGGTGTGTTTGTTTGTGCTTCTAATACACAAAAATACTTCTTAATTTTTTTTTTAAAAAATACTTATAAAATTTTAATCAATAATCAATCAAAAGATATAAATCTACTCGTATGACATTTCATAAACAAAATTTCATACCGAGCATTATTGTATAGGTTGACTTCTTAATTCTCAATATGGTAATTATAATGAGCAAACATTTATTTTAGTTGATAAAAGACACATATGACATCAATTTGGTTTACGAAAGTTGTGTGATATTAAGTAAACCCTTAAAAGTTGAATTATGATATCATGTTAATTTTTGAAAATTATATAATATCAAATAAGTCCCTAAGAATGAAAATATAATATTACTTTAATTCTTTTGTTATTTTGATAAAGTCAAGAAAAAGATAAATTTTCTTTATTTCCCTAATTTTGATAACATCAATTAGCAGAATAATTAAAATGATATCATATTTTAATTTTTAAAGACTAAATGTTCAATTGACTTATAATTCAATAGGCAAAGGCCTGCAAACCCTCTTGGGGTTGTCCTTCGGCGGAGATCTTTATTCATAATTAACCAAACACTTGTAAATCTTGGATGATACCATACGTACAGAAAACATAGGAACTTTGATTATTAGGTAGAAGGGCACGCATGTATTCTTCTCTCTTGGGTCATTGGTTGGTCAACAAAAGAAAATAGAGAAAAATAATGTTTTTGAGTATTTTTGCATACCCTATTCGTTTCATCAGAAAAATTCTTACATCTTCTATAGAAGAAGAAAACTTCTTCCTTCACATGGATTGCACTATTAAATGACTTTAGGAAATAGAAAAGAATATGAAACTAATAAAGATAGGCGGTGGATATTATATATAAAGGGAAAAAAAGAGATTTTCTCTATGGAAGAAACAAGAATATTTCACTTTCATAGTGGTCAAAACCTAGTTTTTGCCCATGATCACTCAACAGATTCTAGGTCTCCCAGTATGATCATTTTCCACAGAATAATGATAGTGGTAGAAATAGCATTCGAGAAATCTGTAAAAATAGTTTCAATATTACAGTTTAGACATCACTTCCTGAATTTTTCTCTCACTCCGTTTCTCTTTCATTTCTACTTAAATAATGCCACTTATATTTGTCAATCATTTGTCAAAAAACTTTTTGTACTCAATAACAGTGCTGTTTTCGAAACCCGGATCAGCACAACTAACATAGTAGCTAAAGGAAGGAAAACAATTTTTACACCATGGCAGAGACAATTAATACCAATTGCCTCAATAATATCTACCAGAACAACAAAAGTTGGTACACTCCTAAGCGTCGTGGTCTCGTGGAAGATGAGCTCGCATGGAGAAGGCAATAATTGGGGGACCTGCATTCAGTTCCACAATTTGTTACTTATAAAGATGATTTTGTAAGAGCTTTCCCTACCACACTTGAGTTGCTTAATAAATTTCTTCAATTTGGAATATTCTCCAGGGAGATACTACTTCACAGAAAAAAGCGTAACCCCATTTTCGTCGGCACTATATAAGTAACATAATGAAAAGGAAAAAGATGTACAAGTCGAACTAGAAAAGCTTTTCTTGCTATAAAGCTTTCACGTTTGGATCTACTTGAAGCTTTGGTGTTTGATTCTGTTTAATGAATAATTTGAGTCTTGCAACTTGCATGGGGAACCATGGGTTGGTCTTTCCATATTAATTCCATACTTATTTTCCTTTAAATTACAAAATACCTTATGACAACTTGCAGGGTTCCTGCAAATATTTTGACAACTTGTTTTGAATTTTGAATAATATTTTAACACGAAAAGAGAAGGGAGATGGAAATTTTACCCAATATAAATGTGAAAATGTTTAATCCCAATTCGATTTTCGCATGTGGTCAAAGACATTCTAATATTGGGTAAACAAATTGTAAATTTTGAGTTATCATGTCTATCACTGAAGCCGATAACTTGCAGATACAAGTCGATACGTTAGCTGACATAACCGGGTGTAATGATTTAACGTAACACAACTCATAGGAAAACGAGGAAAGAGACCAAAAGAGAGTTGAAGTATCTATAGCATGTGTATACCAAATTCGTCTAATGCTAACGGCTAAACGATGAAGTCTTTTCTTTTTATTTAATTCCCTCCCAAAAAGAAAATGTTAATCTTGTCATGTAAGTAAACCGTATTCATAAAATTAAAAAGAGTAACTTTATATATATCATATAAAATTATTTCAGTGTGATTGCATCAATCATTTGCAATAAGAGTAACATTGGGCAACTTTAATATAAGAAAAATAGTGAATAAAATAACTTGGAACAATAATATAAAGAAATATCAAATAAAATAACTTAAAATAAAAAATAAAGTGCAATAGTGAATAATAGTAAATGATAATATAAAGTAACATCATAATTTGCAATAATAAATATAGCCATAGTTTTATAAATAATTTTATTATTTATCTATTTATTTGGTAAAAATAAAATTAGTATGTCCCTACTAAATAATTCAGCTAACTCTACCATTTTTTTTTTCCTTTCCTTCTTCTCTCTCGGCACTCACTCTCTTATTTTACTTGCTCTCTCTGATTCTTTCAACACAATGCCAATTATCACTCTTTCTTTTTTGGCACCGTGACCCCTTCCCCTCTTTTATATAGAGTCTTGCAACTAGTAAAAAAAAGTCACTGGTGGCATTTTCATTTTTATCATTATTATTATTATTATATTATTATTATTATTTGTATGCATTTATTTCTAGGTATTGTTTTTCAATCCTAGAGTCTTTGCCCAGCCTTCATGCCATTTACGTGAGTTCTCTTTTTTTTTTTTTCATATTTTCATATTTTTTAATTTTAATAAATAGAATAACATATTTTGAAGTTGTTATTGTTAATGTCTTACTTTAAAGGTTAATATCTATGATCTAATTATTTGATCAATAATTTAGTGTCACAAAATCAATTCAAATAAATCAACTAAAATATTTTAATAATATAGATTAACTAGATTATCCTTCACACAATATTTCATGAAAAAGAGAATGTTATATATAGGAAGGGGATTGACTTACATTATGTATAAGTCAAAAGGCTTACACGAATATTTGACTATTAATTTTATTTTAATCTAATAATTATGAATCATTTAATTTTCTTATTGTTATTGACTGTTGATACTAGTTCTGTATTTCTGGTTTTTCTGTATGTTGCTGGATCATGTACTTTATGGCTAAAAAAATGAAAAAAGAATCCTTTAATTTAATAAAGAGGGGGTACTTAAATTTTACATTAATCAGGAAATAAAATAAAGATATAATTTCAGTTAAAAAATTTAATATTGACTCTACTTATTGATTTAAAATCAATAATTATTAAATATAATTCACAACATTTAATGGTACTTTAAAAAGTTATACTGAAAATAAATCAAAATTAAATCTATATTTATTGGTTGTTTACATTGCCTTTGAACTTATTTCTGGTAGACAATGCATGTATTGAAAGGAAAAAGAGCAATTCGATCATGTAACGAGGAAAAAAAAAAAAAAAAGAATCCTCGACAGTCATAATTCTGTTGACAAATTTTTTTGGTTAAAATGATATAATATTATTTTTAAGAAATTAATTTTGATACACTGTTGTTATAAAATTTCTTTATATAGTTATTCAATTATATCATTAAAAGAATTTAATTATATATATATGTAATAAAATATAATTGATTAATAATATAAAAAATTTTACAATAATAACATTTTAAAATTAATTTCTATTTTTAATCCTTAAATAGATGAGTGGTCTTTACTCCATTAATTTATCCAACCACCTTTTTTTTTTTAATTTTTTGACAAATTCTAACAACAATTTTAATAAAAGAAATTGTATTTGTACGTAATAAAGTTAGACACATAATTACTGAGAAAAAGAAACTAAGTGGTCAATACTGAAAGAGAAAATGTAATAGATTCCACCATCTTTTAATTTATATATCTATAATATGTTAACTTTATTATATACAAATAACATGCCTCTATTAATAGATAATTTTAGTTGTAAAGCATTAATATTTGCTCTACTAGAAAAGCAATGTATCTTTTATAACCATCTCTTAATGTGTTTCCCACACGGCTCTCCCCATCTCTTTATATATCTATTGAAACTCTCTATCAGCTTCTATCAATATCACCACAAACACACAGACACATACCCCCACTTCAAAATACCCTCTTTCCCACCTCTCTTCTGGCACACAAAACACAACACAACACAACCCTCCACCCTCTTCACCCTCCTTCCTTCACCATCTCCAATTGAACAACAAAATTAAGACATGGTGAAGTTCTCAAAGGAGCTAGAAGCCCAGCTCATACCAGAATGGAAGGAGTCTTTTGTCAACTACTGGCAGCTCAAGAAGCAGATAAAGAGGATCAAGCTCTCAAGGGTCCCCAAGCAACACCGCCCTGTACAGGGTGACTTTGGTCGCTCCATTTTCGATTCCCTTCGCTTCCTTGCCAACAAAATCGCCTACCAAGGTTCCTATGATGACAACAACAACAACATCATTCAGGTAACTCAATTCAAGTAGAATATGATCAATATAATATTCTAGTTCATGGGTTTCTCTTTTCTTCTATTGTTATTTCTGGTGGTTAACTTTTTTGTTCCGGTGGTTTTTGGCTTGGTTTGGTGTCTTTATGGCAATGAAACATGAGTTTACACACATGCTGAAAGCTCGGTGCGGTTTTTTGCGTGAGTCTCTCCATGGTTTTCTGTGTTTATTGTCTTTTAGTGTTTCCCATTATTTCAGGTCTTAGTGCTAGGTTGCTTTACTGCAAGAAATAAAGTGAAACCAAAAAAAATAAAAAAAGAATAGTGACACATCATATTTTAGGATAAGGAAATGCTTACGAGAATTCTCGAAACTCTTTCACATTGCAAGGTTTTATGAACTGCGGTTGGCTTAACAGCTGCATTGCGTTTACAGAATTTATGGATATGGTTAACATGAATCACAAAACATGAAAAAAATTAACTTAATGTGATTACAATGGTGGCCAAATTTGTAATATAGTTGAAGAAAAGAATTTGAAACCTTTTTCCTCACTTGGGTGTGTGGGCCGATCAATTTCTTTTTTGTCCATTATTAATCAAATTGCCCATGAGGAATCCTAGCAAATATCACCCATATATATTTGATAAAATAGCAATATGGGTTTCGCATTTTAATTTTCATCCATTGAGTATGCATTATCATTAATTGTATAATATGGGATTAATAAGTAGATTTGACTCTTGTAACTATTATAGTCTAAAAAGTGTAACTCTTTTAATGATTTGTCAGCGCATTATCATACAATAATGTAAAAGACTATTTAACTCAACAATAATATGCATGAAAGTTACTATTTCCCTTCTTTTTCTTGTGCTGTGGTTTTTGCTATCAATGAAATTGATATCTCATTTTTTTAAAGTGGATGGTAATAAAGGAGTAAGTACAATGAATGGTTATTAGAAAGATAAAACCAAAATTTTGGAAAAAGTTGGGGCGGAAAGAGATCTCATATTATTGTGAGAATGAGTAGTGTGGCGTTTGAGGACTCTAGTCTAAAGTGAGTTTAGTGGCCATTTTTTCGAAAAGCCTTTTCTGCTTTCTTTTGGGAGTTTCTCATTCTCTCACGAAAGCAAGCAAAACGGTTGTGGCGTTTTTGGATCTATTATTCTATTTGTGGCATTATATTATCGCCAACAATATCACGAAACAATCGTGAGCACCCCATAAAGATTTGAAAAATAACACAAGAATCAATATAAATTTATATGACACATCAAAAAACGTTGGCAAAAGAATATGGATATTTTCTGGTGCACGCAGGTGAGGAAGAAAACCATGAAGGGCAGCGAAGAAGAAATATACGAAACAGAACTAGCGCAGTTATTTTCGGAAGAGGACGAGGTACATTTAATTGTTTTCCGTATCTACTTGCATATAAAAGTATCTACTAAGACTAACAAATATTGGATCTAATAGAATGGACTAATCTACTACAATATGACGAATCACATGTTTGAATATGAAATATGGGAGATACCTATATTTAATTCCTAAACATGTTTCGAATATGATTTTCTTTAGTGGAGGATCTTGTGAAAAATCCAAAAAAAAAATTATTCTACTAAATAGATTAAGTATATAAAATTTTATATAATTTAAATATGCTTTGATATTTCATTATTCCAGTTTATTTTGACATATATTATATATTTTAAATATAATTGAATGTTGGCTATTAGATTAAATTTATTAATATTCAATTTTTTCAAACATTAATATACACAATTATTAAGATAATATCATATAATTAATAGTTGGACTGTGAAAACTCAATGTTTTTTTTGTAGAAAAAAGTTATTCAATAAAATAGTTACACAAGAATTATTCACATTATAAACTAATTATGTATTATAATATACATTTAATTTTGATATATTACATAGCCATTCAATTTTATGTATTGTCACATTAGAATAAGTGTTTACCTTTAATAATAACAACTTTAAAAGTTATACATATAATAAGACTTAATTAGTTGATAGTATAAAATACTTTTATATTGATATATTGTATCAAAATTAATCTCTTATTATATTATCAAAATTTTTTTCCTTATAACTCTATACTGGAGTTGGTCATTTACAATGAATGGTTCAGGTCCGTGTGTTTTTTGCGAGTCTGGATGAAGAATTGAACAAGGTGAATCAATTTTACAAGAGACAAGAGAGTGAGTTCATTGAGAGGGGAGAAACCCTAAATAAGCAGCTTCAAATTCTGCTTGATCTCCAGCAAATTATCACTGACCGTCACAGGAAAATTTCTCCATCCAACAACGGGAGTTTCTCTCATTCTCCGGCTCGGAATTCGGATTACTCCGGTCAGCTCTCTTGTCCAATTTCTTTCTTTTTCAATTTCCATCTGATTTTCTTTCTTTCCAAACACCAAACAAGAGGGAAACCTCTGTGTGCCGAAGATTATTGTTTGGCTTAATATGATGGTAGATGGTAAAAAGCAATGTTTTAGTATTAAATTATTTTATCAAAATTGTTGACTTGCTATATGATTAATAATTATGTGCGAGTAGATCAACATGGTACTGATTTAAATGAAGGAGTTTTAGGTCAATTAAGCATCTGATTTTGAATTTGATATTGAGATTCATATATATAAAAAACAATACTGTTAAAAAAAGTTTCGTGTAGGTATTTGATTGTATTTCTTTTTATTTGTTGGTGAGGGATACTCTAGAAGTAAAAAATTTATGTCTGCGTAGTCAAAATTTCAAATATCACCGTAAAGAAATTAAACATTGAGTATTAATGTTTACTTTAGCAAAAAGTTTATTTATTTTATTATGATATTAGTAGTAATAGAATATTAATTTTTTAGTAACAATGGATACCATATAAATATTATTACAAGAAACTGGACCTTGGGTTTGTGCCCAAGAAGATTCCCGCTGTCAACTCACGTTTCTTAGTGCTTGCTGACATCATGCAACACAGACATATTATGTACCAAAGTGGACCGGTATGTGGAACATTGTCAGTCCAACACTCGCCAGTACGATAATTCTTAAAGGGTATATGCATGTATATGTATATAATATTTCTCACATGCGTACGTTTTACCGCACAATAATGCTGAAGATAAACAGAAACAGACTAAAGAAAAATAAGTAATGATAACGAGGAGCATGTGAGATATAAAACAATATTTAATTTTAATATTGATTAAAATTTTTTATATTACTAATTGATTATATATTATTATATATGTGACATTTTACATAATTATTGTGAGAATTAATTTTTTAATATTAACATTTCATCACAATTAATTATCATTTTTTCCTCCATATGTTATTGCGTTGGATAATTATTTGTTTCTACAGAAAGTTTTGGAGACTCAGATGAAACAAATTCAGAGGTTTCACATACGGAAGAAGTAATCACGACACTAGAGAAGAATGGAATAAATTTCGTTAATTCAGCGATGAGGACAAAGACCAAGAAGGGAAAGCCTAAAATAGCAATGAGAATTGATGTTCCAGCCACCAACCCAACTCGGGTAATCACGGCAATTACTAGCATGCTCTGGGAGGATTTAGTGAACAATCCAACCGGAGAGTTCATTCACAAGAGGAAGATTCAGTGCGCTGAGAAAATGATTAGAAGTGCATTTGTGGAGCTCTATAGAGGCCTTGGCCTGCTCAAAACTTACAGGTAATTTTAATTTTAGTTTTTTATATGTTCAGTAATTATTAATGTTATAGTTCCAATTTGGTCGGAAAATCAATCTAATTAGATGTTCGAAAGACTTTTACTCAAATTGTAAGTTATCCAACTCATATTAGTTAACCTTGAATAACTACTTTTACTTTAGGCACCAGTTTGACCTAAAAACACCAAATAATCGGTGATTAGTTTTTTGTTTTTTTTAATTCGACCAGCTAGATCAGTTTATCCAATAATAATAATAATAATAATATTAATAATAATTGTTATTATTACTATTACTATTATTATTGTTTTTGTTTTTTGATGGGAAAATTCGCTATTATTGTTGTTGCTGCTGCGGCTGTTATTATTGTTGTTGAGTATTAATATATGAAAGTATTAAGAAAAATAATATATTGATTTTTTTAATATTATTTTTACTTCGTCGTGTAATACATATACTATTATGTAGTAGTAATTGATTATTATATTTAATTATTATTTAATATACGTCAATTACCAATTATTTATACATTAATCACTTGTATAATTATATTGCACAAAAATCTAATGTGAAGATATCCTTTTCTATTACCTTATATAAATTGGGATGTACTATATGAAAGTGATGATAATATAAGTGAGTTGCATGGCGGCTTGTCGCAGCACGTAAGGTTTTCAGGTGGAGGGAGTAAATGAAAGTTGGTGTGATAGTTGTGTTACATGGAAATGGAATGGGCCAAGGCTTTCTATAATTAAGGATATCTATAGAGCTAGCATCCAAACGTACTTTATAGTGGCCAGCAAGGTCAAATTGCAGATCTTTATCGTCAATTTTGCTCGCCTTCTTCATTTCGTTTTCCTTCCAGAATTAAAGAATTCATTTTCCAACCATTATTTATTTATTCATTTATTTTTATTCGTAAAGTTAATGTAGTACTTTATTGATCCTCGCCCACCCAAGAAAAGAGAGAACCATATTTAATAACAAAAAGAAATCATTTTTTAAAACTATCTCTTGTTTATTTTGATGCATATGGGAAACTGAAAAAACTCATCCTTCTTTAGCAAAGAATTTAATTGTGTAATCATTTTAAGAAATCCTAGTCAGGTGCTCTGTGCCAGTAATATATTGGTCCTCCATACCTAACAATATTCATCCATTTATGCCAAAAATCCAATTTTATATCGCATGTAAAGATAAAAATGAATGCTAAAGCCCAGCAATAACACTTCATATTTTCATACAAAGATTGCTTATTTTCTGGTTTAATATGATGTGTTAAAAGCCCAAAGGAAAAGATGCTACGTCTATCAGAAGTAGCAACAGGGCACATCTACTCTAATATGCAATAACGCTTCAAATTATAAGATTTTATTGTTAATTAATGTTTTTTGTTACACTGAAAGTGATCACCATAATATATAATAAAAATAAAATTAATAATTAATCAATTTTTTTATTAAACTAACAAATCATCAATGCAACATTCTACGTCTTATGCGAAATAATTATTAAAGACAATGTTATTCTGCCTGAGAAATATTAGACAGCGTGGAACATTCTATGCCTTATGAAATAATTATTACTTATAGACTCCAAGTAGTCTCACTTCTTTGGTGATGCAAGTGTTTGCCAACATTATATTTCTTTACGAAAATATATGTATATGTCTCATTTGATGCTTGGACATAGGCCTTACCGACTTACTATATGCACTATTGAGCAATTTTTCTAATAACATTCTCTCATTTTGGCAGCTCACTAAATATGGTAGCATTTTCAAAGATACTGAAGAAATTTGACAAGGTAAGGGTTAAAATATTTCCTCCTCTTTACTCATGACACATGCACTACATGTACAAATATATATACATAGGCAAACACAGGGATTTGATGAGATGTTTTTTGTTCCTTGGTTATATTATATTTTTACTAAATGTGCATTAAAGCTCTTGCTTTTAGGTGTTAGTCTACAGTCACATTCAATTACATATTTTGCAAGAGCAAAGACAAATATGAAAAGGAAGTAAATTAAGTTTCCTAAGATTAATCACTCGTGCATTGTCGCATTATTCAGAATGCTTCAAGCCAATTAGCACTTGAGGACTAGGCTTATCACATGAAAGTTGTGAGAGACTTAACAAACATGTCCATGATTGAAATTCACCTAATTTCCTAACCCAACTATATATATGACTCATACGACAGATGACCTACAGACAGTGACAGAACCATTACTCTTCACATCCCCCTTTTGAGTGATGGAGTGATATCTTATGTTTGAATCCCTGTCATGCTTCATAGTGGATCTACTATTTAATAGAATTTTACTTAATCATCATGTATAGTGCATCTGCTATAATTTTAATTAATGATGCAGGGATCACAGCTGTGTGACACAATATATAAACTAAGCATAACTTTTTTGGCGAGTCTAAGTATATATTTGAATATAGACTTTATGGCCATAGTCATGGGGAGCTCTTAGATATTCAATGCTTCGTGGAGGGTCTTTTCGTCTCCTTGATCAAAGATGGCATTATAATTCTTCAGGCACAATAGGGTGCTCATGCATTTCTTGAGTATGACCGTTCTGAAAATGATTTCTTTTTCTTTTTTCTTTTTTGGCTATAAGTCATAATAAATTTTCAGTTTCAAACATCGAGTACAATCCATTCTCATAAGAGTGTCTATGATGAAAATTTGTACACGTGAGAATCTATTTCCAAGAAAGATAATGATAACAAACGCGAAAGCTACCACTTCAATTTTTAATGTCAATTCAAATGTTGTTGACAACCTCCAGATTGCAGATGATAGTGATTATTAATTTATTATGTAACTAGTTCTAATTAAGTTTGCATCTCCAATCTGTTATGTTTAACATAAATTTCTATGATATGAACAAATATGTCGTCGTCTGATCGAGCAGGTGTCTTGCCAAAAAGCTTCAGCAAATTATTTAAAAGAAGTGAAGAGATCCTATTTCGTTAGTTCTGATAAGGTATATTGGTTTCTTCTGAATCCCTTCATCTTAAAAGTTTGATAAAAGCAAAAATGAAAAGAAAACACAAATGTTGTATTCGACTTTTAAGTACCTTTTGATTTGGGTCTTCTCAAATTCTTGGATGTGGAGAATGGGTAATATGGTATTCTAATTAGTGGTTATCATTATAATATTTGGTTTAAAAGGTTGTCAGACTAATGGACGAAGTGGAATCCATATTCACAAAGCACTTCGCCAACAACGATCGAAAAAAGGCAATGAAGTTTTTGAGACCCCAACAACATAAAGATTCTCATATGGTCACCTTCCTTGTCGGTAATGCTTCTTTATCATTCTCCATATCACCACTTCACATTCACTAAAACTAGTAACATATTTTATTAGTAATGTCAGCAGCATCACTTCAAATTGTAATGCAACATTATCTGAGGTGATCACTAGCTAATGACACACAATCCAAATAAAATTTTGATGTAATGCATTTCTACCGCTACTAACTAATGACATGTGGCTACTAATTTGGGCATTGTGTGGACATACCAAGCTGATGGGTCAAATTTGAACCTTTTGTTTTATTGAAATTTTGATAACAAATTATAGTTTTTTCTTCTCATTTTAGTACTTCATTGATGTTTGTTAACTTTCTTTATTACTGTCTTTGCAGGGTTGTCCACAGGTTGTTTTGTATCCTTGTTTTGTGTATACGCAATCTTGGCCCATTTGTGTGGTGTATTCTCCCCTAGTAAAGAGCCAGCTTATATGAAAACTGTCTACCCTGTTTTCAGGTGCTACTTTGCATTGCTCATATTTGAACATATTTAACACATTATATATTTGAAAAATGCTAAACAATAAGACGTGTTATTAGGGTATGAATTATTTTATATCCAAAATTTATATGGTCTTATCATGTGTTATTTTTTATTATTGATTATATTTTTTTATGGGTTCCAAATTTGGCTCCACCTTTTTTATCAATAATAAAAGACAATACATAATAAAGTTATATGTATTTTTGACATAAAAAGATCTATTTCTTGTGTTATTATTATATGAAAAATTGTTTGGTACGAAATTTTTGACACGAATTTGCTTACAAAATTACTTAGCATGATTTTCGCCGAAGGCCTTATTTTTATTTGTTTTTCAATTTAATAGTTTTCCAATAAAATACAGCCACAACACACTCATACGGTTTCGTACTATACTTTCTTGTATTACGTAGCAATGTTGTTATTATATTTGTCGTTACTTGTCATTTACGGAAAGTGCTACTAGATATGAAAAATAGTGGTGCAAAACTGATACGAAATGACGTGTCATTATAATATTAGTAGAGCTTTCCTTTTGTACAGTTATCAATTTCTCCCATTGTATGGTGTCGCTTTTCGTATTCTAATTTTTCGTACCATATAGTCTTATCGGTCATTTGCTTCTCTCCATATAATATTATTATAATGAGTGGATATTTACCACTCTTTTTAATTTTAAATATGGCAACCTTTTCTGTTATATAAATGTGTTGAATTAAAACCCTTTAAAGTGAAGATAATTATAAAATGAAAAAATGTTTACTTTCATATTTTAGAATATTCAAATTCAAAAAGATTATATCTATTTTAGAGTTTAAAATTTACTGCTGTATTTATAGATGAAAGCATTATTATTTATTTTCTGTATGCTATTGCAATTAGCAGTACTCTATTCCACATCCTAACTCTGATCAAAATACTATATAACATACTGGAATGTGTTCTCCAATTCGAAAATTATGTTCAACATAAATAAATTAAGTAGAAAAACAGGTTTGACATGCACTATTACATTTATCTATATTAGTTGCCCTGGAATTATTAAACATATGCCAAGTTCTTGTTATGGGAGAAAATGAGATACAAACTTCTCTTGAGTTTTAATTTAAGCTGAATTCCTACCATCTTTTCAAAGTCAGCTTTAATATTATGGAATCGAACATACTTAATTGAGCAGATATCTTCTGTTCTTCCCTAAACATAATATGCAGAATTCAGTCAAAATGACCTACATTATAAGTGCACTAATGATTACAATGATTTTATGCAGTGTGTTTGCATTGTTAAGCCTGCATTTGTTTATGTATGGATGCAACCTGTTCACGTGGAAGAAGACAAGAATCAACTACAGTTTCATATTTGAATTCTCACCAAACACAGTACTCAAGCACAGAGATGCATTTCTGATATGCACTACCTTAATGACAACTGTGGTTGGGGCAATGGTTATACACCTACTTCTAAGGGCTGCAGGCTTCTCTCCTAGCCAAATTGATGCCATTCCTGGAATTCTTCTTCTGGTTAACCTAATGACTATTACCTTTTCTTGTTACTAAAAAGATAAAGTTGCTTATTTTGTTTGGTATTGAAGGTGGTGTTTTATAATATCATTTCTGGCATCCAACTTTCAAAGCACTCAGTTTAGCCTTTCTGCTGACTATTAGTCGCCATTTTCAGGTTTTCATAGTGCTGCTCATTTGCCCATTTGACATTTTCTATCGCCCAACCCGTTACTGCTTCATCCGTGTTCTTCGCAACATAGTCTGCTCCCCATTTTATAAGGTAAACTTCCCTCAGTTGACTTCTTGGAACAATTGGACACATGGTTATACCATACGTGTATGAAACTGAACTTTGCATTATTTGATTTAATTTATCATTTTTACAGGTTCTACTAGTAGACTTTTTTATGGCTGACCAACTAACTAGCCAGGTGATTCTATTTTTGCCCATTTCCCTCTCTACTTGTTATGGTGCATTCTAATGAACATTAAATTGTATGTTATGGACACAGATTCCATTGCTAAGGCATTTGGAGACTACAAGTTGTCACCTTTTTGCTGGACTTTTCAAAACACACCACCCTGAGACCTGCCATTCTGGAAGGCTATATATGGAAATAACTTATATCATCTCATTTCTGCCATATTATTGGCGTGCTATGCAGGTAAGCCTTGGATCATGATTGGTAATTGTAGTTTGTAGATTCTCTTTTGACATTGGAACCTAGGAAACTAATATTCAACTGCTTCAAGAATTTGGGACATTCTACGTTGCTAATTGAACTTCTTTTTGGTACTGTATATTCTCCACTATGTCATCAACTAACACATACTTATTCAATGTCCTTACAAGTGTGCAAGAAGGTGGTTTGATGACGGTGATGTGAACAATTTGAAAAACATGGGGAAGTATGTTTCGGCAATGGTGGCAGCAGGGGCTAGAGTAACATATAGCAGGCAAGATAACCATCTATGGTTTGCTATAGTCTTAATCACTTCTGTGGTAGCCACAGTTTATCAATTGTACTGGGATTTTATCAAGGACTGGGGGTTGCTTACTCCCAACTCCAGAAACCCATGGCTCAGAGATGATCTAATTCTAAAGAATAAAAGCATATACTACATGTCTATTGTAAGTTATCTTCACCTCTTTCTGATTTGAATATTACTATCATAAAGAAGTTCTTTAAAGGGCCATTGGATTGCAGGCCTTAAATGTTGTCCTAAGATTGACATGGGTGGAAACTATCTTGCATTTCAAAGTGGGGCAAGTTCAATCGCGACTACTAGAATTTTTGTTAGCTTCACTTGAGGTTATCCGAAGAGGGCACTGGAATTTCTACAGGTACATTTATCACATTTAGATGAGCTGAATGAACTTTTCTCTTTCAGAATTTCCTTGTTGAGTGGTACATTAAATTATTCTTGAATGGTACATTTGCTTTGAGTGAAAACAATGATGTCATTAGAAGAATAGGGTAGCAATGACATAACTCTTGACCACTTACTTATATAAGCTAGGATGGTATATTATAGACCAACTCATCTTAGAACCTCAAGCTTCTAAAAGATTGATCCTTAACAGTTGGTAATAGTTAAAAAAAAAAAAAAATCACAGAATCACTCATGAACTTCATAACTTTTCTGAATAGGTTGGAGAATGAGCATCTAAACAATGTTGGTCGTTACCGGGCAGTGAAGACAGTTCCGTTACCGTTCCGTGAGACAGACTCTGACTGACTGTTGAGGTGGTTTTCTCATACATGTAAAGATGTCATATAGACATGCTGACATAAAAGCTGCAAGGAGTAGCTGAAAGGAAGTCATATTTTAAACATGTGAGGTCCCTCATCATTAGTATGATACTCAATTGAAGTGTGAATAGCAAGCAATTGCAATGCAAAAAGTGCATCTCAAATGACATTTGTCCTGTAAATTGGATCTCAAATTTTGGATTTCCTGTTCTATATTAATATCATCAGTCCCAACAGAAAAATGTTTGATTGCTTTCCTTTTGTTTAATGTTTATCATCTTTTAAAAAAAAAAAAAAAATTGTATAAGTTGGTTTAAGCTATTAGAAGTTTCTTTCTATTTAATTTATTTTAAACTGCAATCAAGAATACAAGAAGCATCAGCATAACTGGTTACAATGTTAAAAAGTAGTTGTTGATAGCCTGATGAGAATAATAACATTGAACTGTTTATAGTTCCGCTAGGGCATTGCGCAAACTTTGCACGAATTTAGACACTATAAAAGCAGTGCTGAGAGTTCATGGTGCAATGATATCATTGTGCCCAAATAGACAGGAGGGGTCAACCACTAACTACCTAGAAAGCAAAAAATAGCATTTTAAGGAAAATCATGCTTTCAGTTGGCATGATTTCAGGTAATATCTCAAGTAAATATTCGCTGCATGCATTTTCATAGCATTTTGGATGAAACTAAAAGTTCCTTTAGTTCCATTAAATTAATGAAGAGTCAAAAGGCAATCAGTTCTTTTAGAGCAGGTTATTGTTTCTCAGCCTGCTGTGGTTAGTTTTTGCAAGACATTCTCCTTTGTGGTACTAGCAATGAGCTTTTCACGATGTTCACAAAAATACCCCAATTCATGCTTCAATAGCATGCATTGACAGGCATAGATTCAAAGTTAAAACTAATGATCCACACTGTCAATGGTAGTATACAAAAGAAAATTAAAAAGGGCTTTTCGAAGTCTACAGTTATGGCTGAGACCACACTTATGTGCATTATGAACTTCCTTTTATAAAAAATTTTAAACTGATATAACCAATGTTTAAAGTAATTTAAGACTGTAAACACAAGAGAATGGAAAATCACAATAATATTGCTAATCACTTACATTAATATCATGAATGACTATTCAATTCAAACAATCTATGTACTATAGGATGCCTATCATGCCATAATTTATTCAACTACACTGGCAGGGGCATGCTTGACTGAAGGAAAGAAGAACAAACCAGTTTTCAATTCTATTCCACTCTCAAGATCCCCGCAATTCTCTTCGCGACACAATATGCAGTAGACTGAATAGTTATCATGGGATTGACACCAATTGCAGTTGGCAGCAGACTGGCATCACACACAAATAGGCCTTCTGCTTCCCAACTCTGCCCATTTTCATCAACTGCGCCTTCCTTTTCAGTCGCGCCCATCCTACAGCTCCCCATCTGATGTGCAGAACCATAGATACTCCAATTTTCTTCATGTGACATTGGCCCTCCTGTTGAATACACTGATTCCACAAACTTCCTCAATTCCTTTTCACTCTTCCCATCACACACAATTCTTTGGCCATCACTTCTGTGGGTACCTACTTCAACTGCACCTGCTGCTATTAGAATCCTCAGTGCTTGCTGCAGTCCATCCTTGATGTTCTCTTTGTCCGACTCATCTAACTCATAACTTATCCTCCCCTCAGTCCTAACTTCCCCAGAACCCTGGTCCTTAACAATTGTGATCAAGTGAACAGTCCTTGAATACTTGAGCATTCTTTCTTTGAAGCCAAGTCCAGACTCCCAAGGAAACAGTGAACCAAAAATTCCTGGCCCCATTGCAGGAGTTTCAATTATAGCTTTTACTTTGGAGTCCTCTTCTGATTGCACCTTGTGAAAAGATGAGATTATTCCTCCCTCAAAGCTTTTACCCTTGAGATCAGAAATTGAGTCTGGAAAATATCCCCACGCCATTTGCACTGGATGGAGGCGAAGGTTGCGGCCAATGTTCTTATTCTTTAATCCACTAGAGATCATTAAAGGGGGTGTGCAAAGAGCCCCACCTGCTGAGACTGTAACCTTGGCCTCAATTTGCAGTCTCCACGTGACATTGTTTGTTACTGCATTTGCCATTACTCCTAAGCATTTCTTTCTTCTTACGCTTCGTTCCTTGTTCTCTTCCAATATAAACTTGTCAGCTTTGCATCCTGATAGTATCACTGCACCATGATCCACAGCATCAACCAGCCATGTCACTTCAGTCCCTTGTTTGTCTCCTCTTCTACAACCATAGTTACAAGACCCACAGTAATGTTTCTCTGATGAATTCCTTGGCACATAATCAACATGAAGACCGAGATTTTTACAACCTCTTCGAAGAACTTGATTCTGCAGCCCTTCCTCTACACACTTATCAGTTACACCGATCCTTTTACACACTCTATCCATGGCAGAAAGATACTCGTAGCTTGAAAAGAATGGTAGCTTGTGGTTTTCTGCCCATTCCTTGAGCACACAATCTGGTGTTCTGATAGATGCTGCCCAATTAACAGCAGAACCACCACCCACTGTTGTACCTGCCAGAATTGCCATTTTCCCATCCCATGATGTAAAAGTTCCTCCGAATTCATAGAGTTCATTCATAGAGGGCCCTTCGAGAGAAGAATAATCCCGGGGAGTAAAGTAGTTACCCTTCTCAAGGACAAGCACCTTTTGGCCTGAGCTTGCAAGGACAGCAGCTGCAACCCCTCCACCACAACCAGACCCAACAACTACCACATCACATTTGATTTTGAGGATGTTGTTTCTGGCATCTGTAGCAACTTTAAGGCCTTTCTGAGCGAGAGTCTGTGGCAGGCTCAAGCTGGTCTCATTCACAGCTTCCACTATTCCCTTTTCAAGAGGCCTCTCCTTGTGAATGTTGTGTGTGTAACCTTCAGTGTCAACTTGATATCCAATGGCTTCCCATGCTTGGTTTTCACCATTTTCATCACACTGCCACAAGTAGAGTGAATATTGTTAGAGGCAGCTCAAAAACCAAGAGATCTCCAGCAATGAGCTAAGCGAAAAACCACAATAACGGACTTGACACCACATCTTGACCAAAAATCTTAAAAAAAAAATCTACTAGTCTTTCCACTTATATGATCTTCATTTAATCTATTAATAACCAATCTGTGCCTTCATCGCTCACACTATGAAATTCTAACAAATATTTAACACACAAATCAGACACACATTTGTTGGGGGGGGGGGGGGAGCGAAAAACACTACTGGGAATTGTGAATCAAGAATGTGGCATTACCTGAGAGAAGAAAACAAGGAGGCAGAGGACTTTGATGTAAAGAAATGCAAGTCTAATGGGTGTCAGAAACCGGTGCTTGAGCCATTTCTGCAGAACCTTCTCTCTGTTGTCCAAAGAAGTATTTGAGAACTTACTGATGAAGGGCCATTTCCCACTCAGACAGAGAGAGCCACACAGCAACAAGGTGCCCAACCTTGTGGCCAGCATCCATAGAATCACTCTCAGTAATATTAGTGCTTCTGGTAGAGCTCTCTTCACCAGTACCTCTGCAATCTATGAACATTTCAAATATAATAGATTGTAGTTAATTGCTAACTAAGTGTAAAATAATATTGCTACTCCTACAGCTCTATAGTCTATACAAAAGATCAGAACTAAATTTGCAAGCTGGGGGATCACTGACTGACATAACAGAAATGATCGCATCATAACTGGTTGTGCACAAAGCAAACTCAGCATTTTTAAATGTTAATTCAAAAGTTATTCGTACATTAATGATATAGAAGCATAATTATTATTATTATTATTTAGTGTCTGTATGCAACAGCAGCATTACTATTTATTAAATTAATATTTTTTTTAATAATCAAAATCAATAGTTATTACTTATTAAAATATAATTGTGACTTTTATAAAGAAAAATATGTTATGTGAATACAGTATTATTCTAAGAGAACCGGAAGTGGTAAGACATTTTTTCGGAAGTTTGGAACAATTCCATAACATACAAATAAAAAAAAATTAATTTTTTTTAAAAAAAGAATAAATAATTTATATTAATCATATGAATATTATGTTTTGGGACATAATTGATTTTTTTTCTTGATATATTTTATCATGAACTTGTATTTTGCACGGGGTGAAAATTTCATAAATTAGATTTATGAGTAAAAAATTTTTACCCATATTTTTGCCCTTATATCAAACATACCATAAAAAAGGAGGATTTTAATGTATATTACTAGGATAGTTATTTTATTCCTTTTTCTTCTAAAAATAAAAGTAAATCAAGTAAAGTGAATTAACAAATTTGCAGTTCGTTTAACATTTCATTATCTATATTATTTTAAAAAGGTTTTAGGTACTCTAACTAACTTCCTTGTTTATATTTGTTTTTCTATTTTATCGTTTCATTTATTTATATTATTATCTTTTTACTAATAATAAAAGAGATAACCATTTTGGTATTTAGTTTTCTTTAATTTGTAAATATATCAACAATAATTATACATGTTTGTATTTCACTATTTTTAAAAAACCATTTGAGAGTTATATTCTTTGTGATATTAATTAATAATTATTTTATAATTTTTAAAAAATAAAAAAATTTCTTTTATTACACGTCATCAATCATTTATACAAAGATATCTATACTGATCATCAATTAAAAATGGTAAAAATTATAAAAATTAAGTTATTTATTTATTATTACAAAAATTATACTCTATTTATTTTGAAATAACTATTATAAAAATAATAAAAAATAAAAAACATTAATTGACAAGAACATATGCACGTATCAGTCCACTGGTTTAAATAAAAATGAACTGATATACATATTTAAACGTGTTAAGAGTAAGACACTAATGTATATAATTTTTTTTCCAAAGACTTTTTAGGTGTTGAGTTAAAATTTATCTATCACTTAAGTCATTTCTTTTAGCTGGTACTATGATACTTAAATTGGATAATTATAAAGTAATGTTATACAACAACAATAATAATTAAGTCTTTGTCCTATTAGGTAAAGTTGGCTATATAAATCAAATGGCATCATAATATTTTTATCATAAACCATGTTTACAATTAAATCATTAATCTCTAAAATTTTTTTAAATGGTTTTGCTTATAATTTTTGTTAATCCTATACAATAAAAAAAAAATTGAGTTCTCAGATACAATAAGCATAGTGATTAGCTAAGTGAAGATCGTTAATTCAGCATTCAATACAAATACTATCTTATCTAGCAAAAGTTTTGATATTAAAAAAAAATTCTAGTTATATAAAAGTAAAACTAAATAAGCAGTTAAATTAAACAATTAGGAAAAAAAAGTTACTTATAAATAAAATTTCAAAAAAAAATATTTATAGTCAATACAAAAGGAAAGGAGGAAAAAACCAAAAGCATCTATAACCATATAGCAAGTAGAATGAAAAAACTCTTTAACCTCATCAAAAATAAATAAATAAATAAATAAAACTCTTTAACTGGTGAGGCTATAAGGTAGGTACATTCATTACGGATGATGGCTCATAAAAGCTTATGACGGCCACAAATCATAGAATCCCATTAGAACATCTAAACATGGAAAAGGTACATTACAAATTCTTCAACTCAGAAAATCTGAACAACAACTAATTTAATTTAATTTGACACTGAACAAGTGATGTTTATTCCTATTTGAGCAATGAATTTGTTAGAAAAGTTTTTAACCACATATAGCTAAAGTATGGTTTAAGAATACAAGTTCACCAACAAAATGGGGAAAGAAATTGTCGGTCAAGGACGTTTACGGTATTTGCCTTCTTCCTTTTTTGTAGATATTTCTTCCGAATGTCAAAAATCATGCATAATTAAGATTAAGTCAAAAGATGATGTATTTTCTTTTTTCAGAAAAAATGAGAGTGTAATCTATAATTAATCTTTTATTTTTCTTGCCATGATAAAATTGTCTTTTCATAGGATTGATTTCGACATATGACATTGTGACACAACTATATTTATTAAGAAGAAAAGAATGAATCTGAATTAGGTGACTTCAAATTAAAGGGAATAAAAAAAACACGAAAGAAGATATTTGTCCACTTCAGTGGTCCAGTACACGCATACGCGAAATGCACGCCGAAGTCAAATAGAATGGTGGAAATAGATAAAGCAAAAGATATTTGATTACAAGCTATGAGTATATATCAAAATTTTTAATATCTAATACTTTCTCAGTTTTTTTTTATTAATTATTTTATTCTTTTTTTATAATTTTTTTTCTCTTTTTTATCTCTAAATCTCTAAAGTATCTACCTCCTACGATGATAAAAAAACATCTCTCTTTGATTCCCGTGCGCATCTCGTTAAAACGACAACTAAAATGGGTTGAAGGGAGTACTACGAGAATGTTAAAATAATAAATATTCACCCTTATTTGTTTTATATTATTTCCAAGTTCCCATCAAACTACACAATAATAATACAACCACCGCCGACATAAAGAGTTTCAATTCCCCCTTTCTTTCTCTATCCCGACTTAAGCCTTTCCCAGCTTATGACCCTCAAGATATGATCCCAATCTAGCAATATGGGGATTGTTAAAAGTGGTAGATGATAGGTGATAAGTACCTTGATTTTTTAATTAAAGATCTCATATTTTAATAATAAGAATGAAAAAAAAAATTTATTAAAAAACTCTTACCACCTTAAAGAACTATTGCCAAATCAAGTTAAATTAATTAAATTCTTAATAATAGAATTCAAATCGCAACGGTTCTATGGAGATATAATCCCAAATTTACTGGGATCACAATTCACAACCTCCTCCTTATGAGATATATATACCAGCAAGAATTTGAACTTAAATCGCAATAATCTCTTTTCGCAGGAAATTAAACCATTCAATTATTCCTTACGGACACTTAATATATCTTGCTCTGATGAGTACTATGGTTTGGGCATCTAAACTAAGCAAAAGCAAAGAAATAGACAATACCATGTGACAATGAAACAGAAAGAGAGTGGCATAAATAAGTTGGTACCTCATCAGGGACAGAGAATTGAGAGCCAGAAGCTTTCCAGAAAAACTGCATAGCTTTGTTCGTTGGGTTGTTTTCCATTGAATTCAAAGATTCCATCTGCAGAGGAGGCAACAGAGCCTCACATATGCTTCCCAGTGATTCCATCTCAGCTGAAGAAAAACCATGTGTATATTTGCTTCTTCTTCTTCCACCTCCAAGTAAAGGATGACACTCTCTCGTCATCTCTCTCTCTCTCTCTCTCTCTCTCTCTCTCTCTAGAAAGCTCAATCACTTTTGGAAGTCTATGCTATAATTAATTATTCAACAATGGTGTACTTATATATACAGAGTGGGTGCTTTTCTTGCATCAATAACCAATGACAAGTGTGAAGACCATATGTATATATGGCACCCAATTTCTAAACCTATACAGTATAGAAAGATTCAGACATATATACAGTATCCCCATATTGTTTTTCTTCTCTCCTCTCTATATATCTAGAAAAGTGTATAAGTTGAATGCAAGTAGGTTTGGATATTATATTTACCTAAACCCAACAACTTTTCCTAAAGTTGTCATTGCATCCAGTTAGACCCTCTTCTGACATCTTCTACCATTTGTGAGCAAATTAATGAGCGTATAATTCGTTCATATTTTAATTTACTTTTGCAACATTTTTTTTGTTTTGGTTGGTGAGGTTGACTACTCCGTTCGTATGGTTTTGGTCTCTGTCTCCATGTGGCATAGGTTAAGACAAACCTCAACAGATCAGATGCTCTTACCAGACAACCCTGCCACAAATGGTTAGGCAGTGGAACGATAGATAATTCATTTGTCTAGCAATGATACTATGTTTATTATATAAGAGAAAATCGGACCGAACCAACCGGTTGGACTAGGAATCGGCCATTAGGCTAGTTCGATCATCCTTCTTGAATCGTCAACTCAAAAACCGGTGACAAATCGGTCAGAATTGGATAAAACCGGTGAATCGGACTGCTTAAAAGGTTTGAACCGTTCGGTTAGTTTTTTTAAAAATTTTGGTCAAAATATTGCCATTTCTTTAAAAAAAAAAAAAACTCAATAAGAACAAAACTCATTTTTTTAGAATTTTAACTTCTTTGATATACTTATTTGTTATATATTTTTAAATTAATTATAGATTAATTAAATTATAGATTATGTACACTTTATCGCAATATTTGGAAAAAGTGTAAATCGACACATGACCTTTCTTGAATTTGCACTTTAATTCTTTAGTTAAATTTCTGTCCATTATTAATGGAAAATAAAATGTACTATATCTTCTAAATTTTGAGTTATATATACTTTAATTTTTAAAGTAAAATATAATGTGCAACTTAATCCTCTATATTTTCTTGAATATATACTATTTTTTTTAATAATAGATGAAAAGGTTAGCAAAAAAAATCAATTTACATATTTAAAAAAATTTAAGGATCGATTTATATCTTTTTAAAATATTAAAGATAAAATATATATGACCTATCATATAAATAATAAAATACCTTTTTTTTCTTAAAAAAATGAATTACTCTGTTTTCAATAATTTTCTACCCATCACAAGTGCGATCTCGTGGTATGGAAGCAGTGAGTGGCTAATCTTAGAACACGGTAGAAACCTATTGCTACAAACAGAAAGGTGATGTGTCTCTCTAGTATTGTCCTCTTTTCTAAAGAAAGCTAAAAGAAATGTTCCAGCTTTATCAGAATTTGAAATAATTAATACATGCACATGGGGCCATGCCTAAAACCATACATGGAGCACAAATTTAATTGGTTTTGCTAAATCTTGTAGACATGTTATTTAATTCGTTCATCCTTTTTATGTTAGTTTCCTAACCACCTAACTACCCACCTTATGCTGTAGATTTGCCATGGCACTAATGAAAGGTTATAAAGACAATTTACTCATTCGAGAGGGGTCCTTCTTGTCGGATGGGGCATGAACAGCCTGTTACTTAATTTCTTGTGCATCGGTTGTTGAGCTAAACAGAGTTGTAGACGCATGTCTGCAATGTGCATTCTACATTATGGAATGGTTTCAAGCAAAATCATATGTAAATTTGTACTATATATCTTAGCTACTTAGCTCATATCATGCAAAGTAACCTTTCAAGCGATTGTCCTTTTTATATAGTATTAATCGTATCTGACGTCTATTAAAACTATGTTAGTTCAGTGCAAAAGGCCCCTCATACAAATTTCAAAGCTTATTACAAAGACATACATTACTGTGATCCAAAACTTATTCTCATTTTAGGTGTTTGTTCACTATTATATTCAGCAATAACATATAAAACATATAGAAAGTAAATGACTTCAATAAAATATAAAAACTTATCATTATTTTATAATTAGCAACGCTTAAAAACAATTTTGATAAATGTGACTTTTATTTATGCTTTTTGAGTTATTTCATTTTATCGTATCCTTGTATTAACTATTTTTTTTAATGTATTTGGTTTGGGGATAAAAATAGAGTATAAATTTTCATGGATGTCATTCATGTATAAAATTATACATAAATAATATCCATAAAAATTTACCCTTATTTTTATCCTCGAGCCAAACATTTACACCCTAAGTATTGAATTTTCATTGTTCACTCCTCCCAAATGTATGTTAGAAATGAGTGAAATCCTATTTTTTTCTTCTTAGCTTCATCATTTTATGTGAGGTATCAGAGAAAGTGATCAAAGAATAGAGAAAATGAGTGAAAGAGAGAAAGAGTTTGTGGTGAAAGTGATGAGAATGAATTAATTTGATGAGTGATACAAGAGGGTGGGAGTATATATACTTGTACAGTGATTTGCTGCGAAAGCAAGCTAGACAAACCAAGCTAAGAGCCAAAGTAATAACGATAATAATGGATAACTAACTATAAACTAACACTGTGATAGTTTTAACAAACTAATTGACTACTAACAGATTTTTGCTTCAGGCCCAAATCCCCCCTCAAACTCACTGGGGTGGTTTTTGCCACTCTGAGTTTGCTTTGAAACTTAAGGAAAAACTTGGAAAAGATAGGCTTTGTGAGGACATTAGCTACTTGCTCATAGGCAGGAATATGTTGCACAAATACTTGCTTTTGGCTTATTTTGTCTCGAACAAAGAAGAGATCCAGTTCAAAGTCTTTTGATCTGTTGTGGAGGATAGGATTTTAAGCAAGAAGTACTACACTTTGGTTATCACAATATACGGTTAGGGGAAGCGAATAGGGAATGTGCATCTCCACTAAAAGGGATTGGAGCCAAGTGAGTTCAGCCACCACTGCTGCCATGCTTCTGAATTCAGCTTCAATGCTGGATCTAGACATTGCATGCTACTTCTTGCTGGCCCACGAGATCAAATTGAGGCCAAGATATACACAATACCCGCTGGTAGACCTTCAATCATCAATGTCTAAGCCCCAATCAAAGTCACAAAATGCCAGCAATCTTAGTTCCTTGCTGCCATGAAACTTTAAACCAAATTGAATTGTTCCATTGATGTAGTGCAATATTCTTTTCACTGCCTTCCAATGAACATCAATTGGAGTATGCATAAATTGGGCAACCTTGTTCACTGCATAGACAATGTCAGGTCTAGCAATGGTGGAGTATTGAAAGCCACCCACCAATGACCTGTAAATAGTGGGGTCTAAGAAGGCTGAATTCCCATGAGCTAACAATCTTAGCCCTAAAGTCATTAGTGTAGGCATCGACTTTGCTTTATCCATCCTTGCCTTCTTGATTTGAGATAGCAAGCCTGAAAGAGTAACATTTCCCCAAAATTAGTCTTGATTGCTTCAGTTCCCAGAAAAAATTCATTTCCCCAAGGCCCTTTAGAGTGAAGATGGAGTTTAACTTGCCAATCATTTCAAAGATTTTAGCTGCATTAGTGCCTATGATGAGAATATCATCAACATACATAAGATATAAGTGGTTAAGGAAGTAGTGAAGTTGGTGAATAAAGAGATATAAGATTTGGTGCTATTAAACCCAAACTGGTCCAAGGTAGAACTCAACTTAGTGAACCAGGCTTGTAGGGCTTGTTTCGAGCCATACAAAGCTTTTCTGAGATTGCAAACTAGATTTGGATAAGAGGACTCAAACCCTCCAGGTTGTTGCATGTAGACATGCTCTTGAAAGTCTCCATTGAGAAATGCATTGTTAAAGTCGAATTGTCTAATACTCCAGTCTTTTGAGAGGGCTATAAACAACATGACTCTCACAGTTGAGGGCTTGACCATAGGGCTGAAAACCTTATCAAAATCTAATCCCTCCTTTTGATGAAATCCTTTTGCCACTAACCTTGCTTTGTACTTTTGGTTGTGCCATCAGGATGTTGTTTAATTCTGAAAACCTACTTGCAGCCTATGGGTTTGTAGGGAGCTGAGGGAGGTGGCACTAGTGTCCATGTTTGATTTCTTGCTAAAACAACTACTTCCTCATCCATTGCTTGCTTCCGATGGGGAGAGGAAAGGGCTTGAGTCATTGAGGTTAGCTCATGATGCACCAAATCTGCTAAGGAAACTACAATTGCACTGGGATAAGTTTTGGGCATGAAAACACCCAACTTGCTTCTATTCTGCATAGGGTTTACATTGCTGATTGAGGCTAGGACATGAATGCCAAATTTGGTATTTGTAACCCTTCTACTAGTGTGTGCTGGTGCAAGACTTGCATGCTTGTCACTAGGAAGAGAATTAGAAAGTGTTCCTTGGAGAAAGGTTTTCTTAGATACCTGAGATTTGACAAAACATTAATCAGGGTGGAATTCAAAAAACACATTATTGTCATAAGCAAATTTTGACAAACTGATTAAATTTTTTGTGATTGAGGGAACATGCAGTAGATCTTATAGGGTAAAGGTAGACTTAGAGGATTTAGAGATTAAACAAGATTTACCAATGTGTTCAATGTCCATACCTTGGCCATTACCTATGAAGACTTGTTTTGAAGCTTCATATTCTAATCCTGTGAGCAAATTCCTCTGATCAAATGTAAGATGATGAGTTGCCCCTAAGCTTGGGTACCAGGTTGTATTAGCTACACTCCCTAGTGTTGCAATGTAGACTCTCGGGTTATGAATTTGTGTAGTATTGCGAGAGGTAGTTGAGGGAGGTGGAGGTTTGAAAATTGTGATTAAATTTGAACTAACACTGTCACACAATATGTCTGAGCTTACCACATAACTGGAACTAAGGGTGTGTGCCATTGTTCCACGTTCTACCTCCTCAAAAGCCTCTCCCTCTACGTTTGCAACCTCCATTACCCTTGCCATTTGGCTGTAACTTATCTTTTGGCTCTTACACTGGACCTTGAGCCATATTGGCTTGGATTGTTCCAAGCTCTACCTTTCTGAATCTCTCGATTACATCTTCTTGAGCCACAAGCAATGCCTCCAATTCACTTATAGCACAAGAATCTGCTTGAGACATAGCCATAGTGATGTAAGCACTGTGATCTTCATTTAATCCTTCTAAGATTACCTCAACATAATCATCCTTTGACAATGGTGAACCAAAAGCAGCAAGAGAATCAGTGATCTTTCTTATTTTCAACAAGTATTTAGATGCTGATCAACCTTGTTTCTTGATGGATTTGAGCGAGTCTTCAACTGTTTGATTTTGGATTTGGTGTGAGCTACGAAATACTCCTCCAAGTTGTCCCAAATCTCAAGGTTCTAGGAGAGAATCATGGTGTGCTTGTTGGAGCCATGGGAGCGGAAGTTTGTGCTATGATTAAGGTCTCCATGGATCAGCTTTGCTTTGATACCATGATAAGAATGAATTAAGTTGATTAGTGACACAAGATGGGGAGTATATATATTTGTACAGTGACTTTACATATATATATATCTTTATTATTAAAAAATTATAAAATATTTTCAGTTTAAAAATATTAAATAATTTTATTTTTATTTAAAATTTAATATATTTATTCCTTAATATATGCTCTAATAGTTTTTTCTTTTTTGGACTTAAAAATCGTGAAGCAATTTCAAATTAAGAGTTGTGATTAAAGAAAATTTTCCTCTAAGAGATGTCATCAATTCGACCCGCAATATTATAGGTTGACGAAACTTCATTATTTTTACACAAAAAGTTTATCACGTAGACCTCATTACTACTATTTGTTTCACTTGTCATTTCATTCTTTAATACAAAAGATGCACACTCAACTATATGAAATATACGAATTACTTAAGTTGCACATATTATGTAAACTAATGTATATTTTTTTTCATGAAATCTACTTCCTCTGTTTTCTTTTAGAGTTTGAGATTTAATATTTAGAGAATTATATAACTTGCATGTCATGTGTAATTAACATTACTTTTTAATAAAATCTACTTCCTCTGCCCATGATATCCACTTTTATAAATTAAGAAATTATTAAACAAACTTAATTGTAAGTTAAAAAATAATTTCAGTTGATTGAATTTTTCATTAAAATATGCAAAATATTTTCCTCTCCATTTTAGAATGTGCTACAAAATAACCAAGTGTTTATATACTAGACACTTCATTTTACACCTCACAACTTTCTTTCCTTATGAAAAAATCTCCTGTCACTATCACATATTTCTACATCTTTATGATCAAATGGCTAAGATGCTTGAGGGTGTAACTACTTGAGTTTCACTAGTAAAATCTTTTAAAATATGTTTCACTCAGGGTTAGGATTAATAAAAATATTAAATAATGTCAATTATAAAAAATATAGATGTATTCATCTAATTTATTCTCAATTAAATATTTAAATTTTGCAATCCATTAATGCTCTTCCTCATTCAATTTATTACAAATATCAAAAGACTAAATGAACCAAAGTCATAGTCAAGTGGACAGATATTATTATTCTACTAACTTTATCGATCACTTATTTATCAGTACGAAGGATAAAGTTAGAGGGGAAAAAAATCAATGAATCAATAATTATCAAAGTCACTGAATAATTCGGGTCAAAAGTTATTTTTTAAAGCAATAGATCAAAGTGGGAGTGCGTCCCACCACCCATGCTTGATTGAAAATTTTCGTTTCTAACTCCACTACTTAAGTTATATCCATTGCCCAAAAGTGGGGAAAAGCCCCAAGTTATGTCAAAATCATGATCTTATTACGATAGCTACTCATCAAATCGCATTAAAGGAAAATGATCACTCTCAACTAAATGAGTTGATGAGTACTTTATTTCTTTTAACATATATGTTGCTTTCACAACTCGTCCACACTCTTCAATTATATGAACCACCACTAAAAACAACAAAGTATTGATGTGGCTCTTTTCCCCCTTCCTTAAAGTCACATGAAGAGCATCAAATAAATAAAGGAGAAAGAATAATCCTTGGTGCTTTCTCTGATATCTCTTAAAATTTGAAAGTACTAATACCTTTCTTAATTGACACCACTAAAAATAAGATATGCATAAATTTTAGTATCATATCACAACCATTTATTAGCCCAAATATTATTTAAATTTATTTTTTTAGTTGCACATGAATCCTTAAATTTAATTTCACATCTTTGAATTTTGTTTCGATTTCATTGAGATCAAAACATGTCATTAAAAAAACAAAATCAAAAGTTACAAAGAACACATAGAACCCTAAACTTTTCAATGTCCTTGCAACTGCACAAACCCATTCTTGACTCTTGCCTCCAATATTGTGTTCAACCAGAAATTCTTCAAGAAATTCACCCTCCTCAGCAATCTATGCACCACACAAACACCTTGTTCAGATCCCCACCATTGTAGGAAATAATGTCATATTGATGGCTCATCAACTTGCATAATGTACAATTTGACAGCTCAAGCACTAGGAACCCCAAGTTGAAGATCGATTGGCTGTTCACTATGCCTGTGAAGGATGTCAATGAGTTTCAAAAATTGAACTTGTTATGGGGGTAAGAAACTCCATCATTGAGGTGGATGTGGATGTGTAGGATATTGGGTTTCCATTGTAATGTTACAACCCAAATAATTTCCTTTGGATTTTGTTTTCATATGCTTCTGCCTTCTTGGAAATTGTAATTTGTGAATTCTCTTTAGTAGCATTGGTGTGGTGTGTATATAAAAGTGCATTGCTTGCTTGATCGCTTTGCTTTTGAGCAAGTGAATATGCCAAACTACTACTTCTAACTCTTGGGCTTCAATTAAAATATAGAGTGGGAGTATTAGTTTCTAACAATTCTATGGTTGGAATTAAAGTTCACCTTTGGAGATTTGAACTTTAGGGTTTGTGTAGTTGAAAGAACATTGGGAATGTTTGGTTGAGAGGAAATTGGAAGGAAGTAGAGGAAAGGGAAGGAAATTGGAAGGAAGGAGATCTTTTTCCCTTGTTTGGTAGTGAAGGAAAATATACAAAGAAATAATGAATAGTGTAAAATAGTTTGTGAGACCTACTCATTTTTTTTCTCCCTTGACTTGGGCAAAAAATAGAGGGGAAAGTGGGCAATTTTGCCATATTCCAATAATACCCTTATACCCATACACAAAAGCAGTCTTCTTCTTCTAGCGCCCTACCCTTCTAGCACATTGTTCAAACTGGTCTCCCGACTATATAATACTCCCTTCCATTGGCGCATAATTACAAGCTGGTCTAAACTCCCACGTAACATTTAAAAAAGGAGTAAAAATAAATAAAAAATAAAAATAAAAAGACAGAGAGATATTAAAAGAAAAACATAGATTCATTTTTATAGATAAATTTATGACAAAATTATATTAACTGCTATGTTTCTACTAATTTTTTATATAAATCTATATTTATGATTAGAATAATATTTTATGATCATATAAAGATAAATTTGTCATTTAATATCATTATCTTTTTATTTCTTCTCACTTTTCCACACAAACAAACAAAAGAAAATAATTCTTCTTCTATTTCCTTTCCTATCACTTTTCTTTCATCTAAACATATTTGTGGAAAATAACAATTTACTCAATTTATTTCCTCTCATTTTTTTTCTTCCCTTTTCTTTCCTTTACCAAACGCACCATTCTTCGTGACTTTAAAAAAAAATTGTTGGGTTTAATTTATTTTTTTAATCACATGTTTTTATTTTTTTATTTTTTGGGAAGTGCATGCTATGATCTGAAATGAAAACAAAAACTATAGATGTGTAATTGGATTTTGGGATTCATGTGTAAAATTTTAATAAAAAATTTTAATAAAAAAGAAAATTTAAATAATATTTGTGAGGAAAGTTTAAGAAAATTTTTTGTTAGGGTTTAAATGAAATTTGACTAGTAATTGATGACATGGTTTTAAAATTAACATAAGTCACATTTCTATGGTGTCAACTAGGAAGAGTACCAAAACCCTTAAATTTAGCAGGGTACTGGAGAATTTACCATAATCCTTAATTTATATCACAACATCCAAGATTTTTTTTATGTATATTATCCAAGTATTATGGTTTGAGTTTTTCCAATAATTGTTTATAGGAATTTTCGTGATCAGATCATGTGAACAAGTGCACATCCTAATAGATGAAAGGAAATATCTTCAATATCTAGAGAAATTCATGAGCATGGTTCTTGAAGAGATGTTCCAATAGTTTTTTTTTTCTTACTATTGATATTTGAAATTGAATATTGCAGATGGACCACTGTCATATATGTGGTTGTTTACAGGCCAGATATAACTTGTTGGGAAAGAATTTTCCCACCCCACAAATCAAACAAGTAAATAAAGTAAAGAAATACCATAGAATTAATATGGTTTGGCCTTTACTACCTACATCCACGACTTCACCAATCAATCCACTATATTCATTCAAACATTCCGATCATTAATCTTGAAAAATCTCTCTCAAGTCCAAAATCCAAATACAACTTTTATAGATAAAGTTACAAACCCTTCACCAATGTAACTTTTAAGAACAAAGATGCAAACCCTCTACCATTGCAATTTTTTTGAACAAAGTTGCAAACCCTCTCATTAAGTCAACCTCACAACAGTCGCTTCACTTTCCTCAATCCTTATCATCATTTAGGTTTTCCTGATTATCATCATCTTTTATCTTTAGCCTCCCAATTTTTCTCCCCTCTTATACTATAAACAATTCTCAATATTAGCATTTATAGCATATAGGAATTTACATGACAATCGACAAATTTCAAACTTAATTCTAATCATTAATAACTTCCTATTTTAGATAAATATTTAGCAAATATCTCTCATATTTTCATCCTTCAAATCTCCTCCAAATCTTTTTCAAATTTGATATTCTTTTTCAAATAAGATAGACTAAGTTATACGTTAAACCTTTATGACTCTATGATACTTGAGGATTGGAGAACAACACCGTATGTCATTGCATTTTTTTTCAAGTTTCCCTTGCAAAATTTTTTTGATTTTCCAAAGTATCCTCCACTAGAAACAATTTTATTTGAGACACAATTGAACACTAATTGTAGGCACCACTTTCAACTGGAATTCGGACTGTAATTTGCCACGTTATAAAGAACTTTTCCCTTCCATTAGACCACATCCCTATTTGTCCTTAGACAAATTTACTTAACCAAGAAATCCAAATTTTCCTTTAATATTTACTATTAAAATTAGGGGAGCTCAAAATGCATTTGCTTTTGCTTTTATTTTTTTAAAAAAATAATAATAAAGAAGAGCTCAAAATGATTTATTATTATTATTATTATTATTATTATTTATCAAGAACTCATCCATCTTCCTAATATTTTAATCCTAATTTTTTTTTTCTATTCTTTTGGGTCATGTTCCAAAATTTCTTTTTTTAGGACCCATTTGGCATGCCTAATAGGATAAGGGTTAATGGTATAAGACTTGATTGTATAAAGTCTGATAAAATTTTAATATTATGCAGTATTTAATATGTCACTGTATAGTTATATTATATAAAATATAATAAGTGAAAATAAATTATAATAAAATATATGTTTATTAATTATTAAATTAAAAATGTGAAAATTAATATAATTATTTTAATTTTATTATTGTTGTTTTAATTATTTTTGAATTATATATAAATATAAATTTAATTATTTATATGTTTTAATAATAACTTATTATTTATGTATTTTGTATTAGTTTGATTACTTATTTTATAATAAATATATCTTACTAAATAATATTATTTTTTATTTACATAATTTTTATTTTTTATGATTTTTAATAACCATTTTATTTTATATATATATATATATATATATATATATATATATATATATATATATATGTAATAAGTTGACTGCACCAAACAACGAATAAGGTCATAACGTATAGCATTAAGGGTGCATTTATTTTAGATTTTGAAAAAAGTAATTTTAAAACTTAAATTTATATATATAACAGAAAAAATCAAAAACTGATTTTTTTCAAAAGCTATTCTTTTTAGCTTCTTAAAAAAAGCTGAAAATTGATTTTTTTGAGAATCTGATTATTTTTAAAAATTTATCTAAATATATGAAAACTAATTTTTTTCAATAAAAAAATAATTTTTTGCTGAAAAAAGTACAAATAAACAAACTCTAATTTATTCTATTATGCCTAATACGACATACCAAACACATTCTTATATCCTTAAATTTCATAATTAGCCCAAACCCAAGCAGGCTTGAAATTTGTTACGAAAAACACAAAAAAAAAAAAGAATTGAAAATTTCGTTCAGGAAATAAAAGAGAGAAAAAAGAAAAATAATACAAGCCAACATCAGTACTCACAAAAATAAAAGTATCAAGAAGCCGAAAACCAATCAACAAAGTTCAATTCAGCATGCAACAAAAGATACAGCCCAAATACTTAACCCAAAAGTCCAACAGCATAAACAGTTAAACGCACAACGCAGCACAGCATCAAATCGAAAGGGAAAATATGGGGGTAGGGTTCACTTCTTTACGCCGCACAAAGGAAGAGCAGTTGTCGAGCTTAGGGTTTACGGGCTGAGTTTTTTGGAAACAGATTACGGGTATGGGCCCAAAAAAAAACAGAAAACACGTTTTTTATTTCTTACCTCTCTATTTTTTTTTATTTTTTTAATTAATAAAGGGGCATCTGCAAAGAAGTTATTTGGGTCAAGAGCGACTGCAAAGCGATTTTAATAATTATTGAAAAATTATGCAAAAAGAAATTGTACAAAATATGATATTCACACCCTGGAAAACATTTCCTTTGGAGACTTCCTTTTGTTTTGTAGATTGACTTTTATCTATGAAATTGAAATTGAAATGGGTCTGACTTTTGTAATATTATTATGTGAGTAACTTCATTTTGAAGCGCTCGATTTGAATACTTTTTGTTATTGTTGTTTATAGTTTTCACTGTTTTTTGATAGGGCGTACTGTACCGCATTGAGGATTCACTTAATTTAATGTGGTTGCATGATGCTTTGATGCATGAGGTATCATACATATTATTTTGTTTTTCTTTTTCAAGATATTGTGTGGGCTGACGTTGCCATTTTTAAAATTAATTAACATGTAAGTAAACATCTATATGCAAGTCACCTAGCACGTGATGAGGAAAGCATATGAGTTGGTCTTAAGGCCACTAGGCGATGCATTACTAGTGGGCCAATATAATCTACAGTTCTTTCAAGCCAAAAGTGTCAAGCTTGGAAAAGGATGAATACAAGGATGAGATGAGAATTAACAAGACGACATGGCTGATGGAGGCATGGACGGCGGTAAAGAAGAAATTGTTCACGACCAGGTTGTTGAGACTGCCAAAGGATGTGACCAGATTTACATAACGTACATTTCTTCTAGGGCCGGAGAAACTTTGCTTCGAAAGTTATGTACGTATTGCACCAAAAAGCCAACTGGAGTTGCATAAAAAAAGAAAAGAAAAGAAACCCGACTAGAGCTGCAAAAACTTATGTTGAGACTTGTTTTTTTTTTATAAAAAAAGGCTTATGTTAAGACAGAGAATGATTGTCTATTTTTAACACTTGATAATATAAACTACTTAGTTGCAATCATTGTAACATAAGGTTCAATTGTTGACTAACCATTTTTGGTTCATGATTTCGGGTGTTGATCAGCATAAATGGACTGTACCTGAACTGTGGTAATACGGTGTCAGTGGCGCGAAGAGGGTGGCTCAATAATATGGTACCAAAGATTGCATATAAGAAGCTTGTCTTTTCTTGCTAGATTACTATTTTTGCAAGTATGATTTTCAATGAGGTGAAGAAGGCATACAGTATAAGTTCTTGTCATTGTTTGCTTATGTGGTTCATGATGATTACAACCACTTAAATAAGTTCAATTATAGTTTTTGTAATCATCATGAACCATGCAAGCAAATAATGACAAAAACTTATACTTCATGCCAACTATACAATTAATGTAACAAGCTTCTTAATGCAACAAGTAATGTCAAATTTAAATTGTGAGAACATACTTGTTAAAAGAAAATCAACCGCAGTCTAAAAAAAAAGATGTGGAAACATTTGTAAAATAAAAAGATATGATCAGCAATATTTAAAAGAGTGTTTGATTATTTTTTTTCCAAAAAATTTTATAATATTTTTATAAATGATTGTTTTTTAATTTATAAAAAAAGCTTTTTTATTTATAAAATTTTTTTATTTACTTAAAACAAGAACAAACGAATAAAGATTAAGAGTTGAGATTAGGGATGTACAAAAGACAAATTGAATCGGACTAAACTAGACCTGAATCTAACCCATTTTTTGACCTGACCATTTATATTAAATAGACCTAACTCGATAATGACCAAAATTTAAGAGATATTTTACCATATATTTTAAGATAAATTATTTCATTATGAAAATAATATCATATTTTATAAAATATATTAATTAAAGTATAAAGTCCTATATTTCTATCACTAATTTATTAAGAAATAGAATTTTTAAATAATTATGTGATTTTAGATTAGATAGAGCTAATTCAAAATATAACTCAAATTTGCTTTAAAAATGCATCGAGTCAAAATTTAAAACCTAAATCTAACCGAATATATTTAGATGAAAAATATTATATACCATTCTTTTATGAGATACCATACTGATACTCCATTTATCTATCATTAGATGAGGTGTGAACCTCATTTTACATAACTCTATTTAGATCGAGTCAAATCATGAATCCCTAGTTGTGATCAAGCACCTTGAGGCTCTTGAACCATTCCACCTAACTTTCCAAGGTTCTAACAAAAATAAAATAAAAGAAAAAAAAAGTCTTGAAAAAATGGAGAAAAGAAAATTTATGAAAAAGAATAATATATTGGTGATTTCTATGGTACCCTTTCAAATTAAAGGGGTGTGAAACCCTTCTTACTTGGCCCAATAGTATTTGATCATATGGTTAATAATTATTCATGTAATTAATGACATGTCATTATTTCATTATTTAGATATTATCCCCTTTAACAATTTTTTTAAATATTCTTACCCCAAACTCTTTGAAAAATTTTAAACTTTCAGTTCTTAAACATCAAACCAATTTACTTAGTACCAGCTGGAAAATGATGCAAAAGAATGACTGACATAAGTCTAATCGGCAATAGCAATGGATTCAGTTCTAGAATTACAAATCTCTTTGACTTTGACCTTCTTGAATATGTACATAGATTATATGTATGTATAGGTTACACACATCAACATATTAAAAGTTACAGATACGATCTAATGATGTAAAGGAACCCAAATCCCATATTTAATTTTATCTAAGAACAATAAAATCTTTTGATGTCATTTTTGGGTCAAAATCTAACGTTGAACACGAATTTTAACTTTTAATAATAAAAAATGATCCAAAATATAAATAAACACAAGAGTCAAGAGAGGTTGAAAAAGGTTTGAAGAGGGAAAATGGTTATGGTGGCAACGACAGAGAGGAATATAGTGGTTGGTGGACACAACGAAATGATTTGGAGTAGAATGATCGATGGATCTCAGTAACACCATTTTCTGTTATCGTCTGCACTCATGAAAACAAAAGAAGAAGAAGCTCGATGGAACAAGACCCATGCTTCATTGTTATCGTTTCGTGATGGTCATACACAAAATTTTCCTGGATGGAGAACATAATTCAATTCATAATAGTGATTACATTCAATTTGTGATGGTGGTTGCTAAGGGAGAAAAATGCGACTAGATTGAGCGAAGGAAATTGAGAAATTTAGGGTTCTTGAGTTTAAGTGGAAGAATTAGGGCTCTTATATATGAATTTTGTGAAAAAAAATGATTGTTTAGATATTTTAGAATTAGAATAAGTAACTTGATTTAGTGTTTGAGATTTGAAAGTTTTAAATTTTTTGAAGAGATGCATGGTAAAAATATAAAAATAAAAAGTTAAAGGGGATAAAATCTAAATAATGAAATAATGATATCTCAATTTTTATATGGATAATTATTAGCCCTATGGTCAAATATTATTAGATCAAATAAGAAGAGTTTTAAATTCCTTCAAATTGGGGGAGTATCATAGAAATTATCTAATATATTATTAATATAAAATTTTGTTATATTATTTAATTATGTATTTTTATTTATAAAATTTTTAAGATAATAAATAATTAAATGAGTTAATATGTAAGATTTTTTTTAATATTAATAATATATTAAAATTAAATTAAAAAGAAAATTGAGGGAGCGGAAAAGAAAATCCTTGTTGGACACGTACGGTGTAAGGAGCATTACGTGGCGCACAAGCGGTGACCCTAGAGAAAGTGAACTGTTGCATGCTACTCTTCCACCAGTTTGACGCTCGAATTTCATTTACATCAGAATCACACACTCCAATCAAACTGCTCCTTCCTTCGTCCAATAATATCTTCCAATTTCCAAACTCTTCCCTACCCTTTGACGGTCACTGCATGTCCATGTCCGTGTCCATGGCTTCCCTCAGCCTTTTCCCTCATACTGCAACTAATCTCTCTCCCTCTCTACCACTTAATCATCCTTCTTCTTCTTCTTCTTGTTCCTTTGGCAGCGGTTGCTATGTTCTCACGCTAAAGGGTAACCTTCAAAGGTCTCAACGCAGGCCTTCTTCTCACAGGCTTGTTGTCAAATCTGCTGTGGGTGAGGCCTCTGTGGCTGACCCTCCTCCAACTTCTCCTGGTTACTCAGGAGATTCCACCTCTGATTCTATCTCCTCTTTGAAGCTCAATCTCCTGGTGGGTTCTTTTTTTTTTTTTTTTTCTTTTGATTTTTTTCGGCACCCTTTTACAGTTACTTAGTACCTTATTTTGGATGTGAATTTTTTTTTTAATTACATTTTTGCCGTATTTTTTTCCCCTTCCGATTTGCTTCTTTTGCACTTGTTGCAGTCCTTTTGCATGTTGATGGCATAATTAGTTGTTTAAAATTTTTTCATCTATTGTTTATCTTTTCACAAATTGAATGATGGATTTCATGAGTAGCCGAAACCATTATCATGCTGAGTGTGTAATTAGTTAGAAGATGGAGGATTATGGGGGAAGTAGTTATAGGTTGAATTTAGCTAACTACTTAACTCCCGCGATTAAATATTGTAATCTGTTTCTTGGTCCTACAGATGGTAAAATGACCAGAAATAAAATTTGAGGACAACCTTTTGTGATGTTTTTATATTAGGTTGCGGATAGTTGTAGAGTTGGCAAGAAGGTAGTTGATAATATACAAAAATTCGTACTTCTAGGGAGCATGATGACACCTATGGTTGCATTTTTATTAATGGCATTCGTATTTGAGATTCTCAGTCACAAATTTTGTACATAACTGCATACCACAATGGTCACACATACATGTGTTAGGCTTGTGAAATTCTAATTGTGATATTCAATGTGCTTTTGTTGTTGATTCTTAGTGTGTTCCAGCTTTCCAGGATTTGTTTTTTATGCTTGAGTTATTAATGCAGAGTGCCATTTCTGGGCTTAATAGAGGTCTTGCTGCAAATGAAGATGATCTAAGAAAAGCAGATTCTGCGGCTAAAGAACTTGAAGCTGCTGGAGGACTAGTAGATCTCTCAGCTGACCTTGATAAATTGCAAGGAAGATGGAAACTGATATATAGCAGTGCATTCTCGTCTCGTACTTTAGGTGGGAGCCGTCCTGGACCTCCCACAGGAAGGCTTCTTCCTATAACTCTTGGACAGGTCTGTTACTGGCCATATATGATGATATTATAGTAATTTATTTTTGTTTGGTTGCATGTGCTCTAGAGCAGGAAACCTATTTGAAAAATATGCATAATGGCTGAGCAAGTTGCAAATTCTCATAGAAGTACATTGTACCTTCACCGAACAGCTTAGACTTCTGGAATAATTAGTTCTTGACATGGAATTAGAGCCTCTATAACTGAAGGTCTAGAGTTTGGTCATTGGAACCTCCATTCTTCTAGTTAAAAAGTTGAATTTAAGCACAAGGTGGGTGGGCTCGTGTGTTGTCCACACTATAAGCCCAAAGGACTCTTCTGTGAGGGGTGTGTTAGAGTCTTAGAGATATAAAACATTTATGTGCTTTTACCGAACATCTTATGTTTTGAGATAGATAGTTATTGACACCTGTGCTTCTCCTATTCTCATTGTTAATTGTAGTATTTTAATGATAAAATATTTGTGCTGATTGCGCTTTACATTTTTTCTCCCAGAAGAAGTATGTCAATTTTGTCTGGAAGCTGAGGTTGAGCAGCTCCTATTACATTTTAGATCATTACAGATTATAATCATAATCTAATTTGATTTAGGTCCTATGCATGTGCTTTTAATCTCAAAAATATTGTTCAATAATAAGTTTACCAAATATATAATATTTATTGCATTTCTACCAAATCTATGCTCTGTGTTTCTTATAGGTTTTTCAACGAATTGACATCTTGAGCAAAGATTTTGATAATATAGTGGAGGTTCAATTGGGTGCTCCATGGCCCTTTCCACCCCTTGACGTAACAGCCACATTAGCTCACAAATTTGAACTTATAGGTTGGTTTTATGTTTTATGATTCCTTTAATAGGCATACGCATTATCACGTTTGCATGATTGCTACTATTTGCCAGACATGAGAATTGTACAGTATTGAGACTGCCTTTTGTGGTGTGTGGGTTTGTAATGTCTCAGGATCATCAAAGATCAAAATTATATTTGAGAAAACCACTGTGAAGACAACTGGAAATTTGTCACAGTTGCCACCATTTGAGATACCTCGAATTCCAGATGCATTCAGGCCTCCATCTAATACAGGAAGTGGTGAATTTGAAGTTACATATCTTGACTCAGATACCCGCATCACAAGAGGAGATAGAGGGGAGCTTAGGGTCTTTGTGATTTCATGAGTTCCTGGTGGATGCACCTTACTTTTTCTATGTTGTATTTAAAAATCTTCCAACACCAATGTCATGAGTTCCTGGTGTATGCACCTTACTTTTCAATATTGTAACATCAGTATAGTGATGTAACTAAACCACACTGGAATAAGTTACATTTTGTCTACATGTAACATATTTCTTCTTTTGAGGAATTAGTTGTTCTGGACTTCTAACTCCTTCTCAGTTTTAGACTCTGTTTGATTCGATATAAAATCCCCCCCTCCCTACTAGAACATTTTGCATGGCACAAATATTTCCTATGTTTTTGCTAGAACTATAATCTTTTACAGCTCAAATTCAAATCTATTCAAGCATTAAAGAACACACTCTGTTATGAAAAGAAAAATGAAATATTAAACTTGCAGTGCATGCACTTGATGCTCCTTTGCTGTCAATGTAATATTATTCGGATACAATGTTTCTGACTCTGGTTTGGGCCATTTCTTTAAATTCATGATCCTGACCTCGTTGATCTGATTGTCTCCTATTTTGAGGCAAGGACAAATTACACCATCAATTTCAGTATTTATCTTGGATACTTTTTTACAGTCTATTTTGCATTAAATTATTTTCATCATGAATTGGTTGCTTATTTGGTTCCTTGAATTCAATAAAATCTGTATGCTTTTGATTTCTTTTTTGGTCAAGAAACATTTGTGCCTTTCACTCACGCAGCTCCCCTTTGCTTGCTGAAATCACATTTGATTTCTTGCTAATAGATCAGTATGTTATGCTTTGACTTCTGAATTAAAGTTGTGGTGAATATGCTAAACCAATGTAGTAGAGTTATTGATCATATCATAGCTGTTAGCTTTTCTGATTGTTTGAATGATTTGTACCTTCATGCATTAATGTTACTGACACCTTCCAATTGAGCTATAATCTTCTGAACTTCCATGCAGTTAGTAGGTCTTATTCAGACCTATCTCCAACAGTCCTGAATTTCAACAAGCTGGACATCAGGTGGGTGAGAGGCCAGGACAAATGATAGCAAAAATTTTTTATCAAGAAAATGTAGTTACAAAGCTTTGGATTCCTGCGCAAGTGATATAACTGATTTTCATGGCCATTTAGCATAAAGCTTCAGTGGCTGCATTGGAGATAGAGCATTTTAGTTACTTAGTCACAGTGACGCAGTGTGTTGAGCCTCAAAATGAAAATTAAAACATAGAAGCACTTAGTAGCATGATCTACATTGTATTTCAAAGACATTATTAGTTTGAAAATCCATCAATTGATTGTGGTGGATAAGAGCCCATTTTTTTAAGATTCCCTGCTATCAAAACCATGAAGTCTACTTTGTGAAGCCAAAAGAAAACTGTTGCAAATAGGAGTCAAAGTGTTGGAAGTCGGAGTCATATTTAATGATAAAACATGCATGTACATAGGACCTAGACTATAAGGGAAATATACATTCGTATTTATTGTAATTAATTAGTGGATGTATATAGTGTATAGTTTGCATGCTAAATATTTTGTACTCAAGCAATTCACAAATAGAATTCAGTCCTATTCTACCTATTTGCAATCTCTTTCCTTAAGTAAAATAACATTCCTTCTGTTTCAGAATATTTGTTTAATTTTAATATTTTAGGGTTTCAAAATATATGTCTATTTTTAATATCAAAATAATATTAAATTTTTTTTCAATTATGTTCTTAATTTAATTGTCATTCACCATCATCATAATTAGAGTTGAAAAATGTGTTAGATCAATCCACTATTTTTAGATAAAGATAATTTCGTTTATTTATATACTTTTATGCTATTACCGATGTTAATTTTGTTCCTTAATTTGTGTGTGTTTTTTTTTTTTTTTTTTTTGGATAAATATTTTGAAACGAAGGAAGTATAAAAATATGGTTACCCCTTACCTATTAATTAGTTGATTTCTTGTTCAGGGGAAATTTAGGTGTTGGATATAAATCACTGATAAATTAAATGTAAATTACATCGAACTTCCAGCCTCATTTGTTTCCAAGAATGCAGTTTCTGCTCCTCTACATATTAAACGAGAATAACAAGTTCTACAGTATGGCAAATCATGATTCAAATACCATCAGGAGAAGTTCTCACATTTAGTCATGACTGTATTTCTTTTCATAATTTCTGGAATAGTGTCAGCTCTGGGCGTTTGCAGAGAAGAATCCTAGAACTCAAGCACACATTCGGCTGTTGCACTGTGTGTGCGTTTGTTGTCTTGAAGTTGAAATATGCAGGAGGCAGTGTGATTAAACCTCTACATCGTGCTGAAGATTTTTTTGTTTTTTGGGGGATTGGAAGGTGAAGACATAAGATTTAGAAGTTGAGTTTTTAATAGCTTCTGATACGAGTACGATAGAATCAACGTTGTGCTAAGATTCAAGGATGAGCCATGTCTGCCTTTACAAGCTTGGCCAGTTCTGTTCATCTCAACTTTCTCGACAGTGACATTACTCACAATATATGGCACGAATGTCGCCTTTGTTAGAACTTAATGGAGCATGCAATAGCGTTGATTTTAACTTGTAATTTTACAGGTAAGTTTATTCTTATATTTCTTTAGGAAAATAATACAGCTCAACATGATGGAAACTTTAGATTAATAAGGCACACAATCAGTAGTACAGGGTTATTGAAATCTGAGATAGACGTGAATGATGAATAATCGTGAACCGAACAGAACAAAGTAAGACGTGCTTAAATTAAATCCTCATTGGCTTATATCCGAAGCATTGTATCATTTTTTTTTCTTTGGTAGAAAAGCATCATATCATTGCTGTGGCGTAAGAAGAGTTCATTAATGTCTTACATCAAATGATGCGTAGCATTAATCCTTTAACTCTAAATATTTGATTTTTTAAAATTTTTTTTTACTACTTTAATTAATTCATTAAAATATCAATAACAGATTTTTTTTGTCAGTGTAACATTATCACCATGTGTAAATTTCTTAAACTATCATTATTTGGAATCCACAAAAATTTGATTAATTTGAACTAAGCAAGATTGACTTATTATGGGAGTAAAATTCTCTAATTGTTGGTTTTTTTATTAACAAAAATACTCTAAAATCTTACCTATGAAACAAATTCACAAAGCCAAGTTACTGATGCTGGAGTTGGTTTGGTGGTTGATTCTATTATAGTTAAAGGAAACAAATGCTGGAGTAGTAATGCAATCAAGTGTTGGTTATCATTATTTGTATTAACTGAACATTTTTCTAAGTAAAAAAAAAATAATGTTTTGCAATGTAAATTCGAAATAGATATAAATTAATAGGTAAATCATTGAGCAGATATGCTTTGATTTGTTATCATTTTAGACGAGGGATTTTCTTAATTTATGGTAATGTATATGTATATTCACATGTTTAGAATTTTAATAAAGAATTTTTTTTCAAAAAAAAAAAGTGAATTTATCTTTTGAATTTAAGTATCTAAATCCTCATTCATTTTTTGTTACTATAACCACAGATGAAATGCATGGTTAAAAAGAAAAATAATAAGATAAAAGAGGTTTACAATTACATGCAAAGTAAATTAAAATTAAGCTCTGTTTTTTTCAGGTAATAATGATTATTCCGAAACAAATACATTATTAATACCGATAATTCTAACATAAAAGTATATACAAAATGCGTATTTGTAATGTTTTAATTAAAGAACAAATTTGTTACGTGAATCTTAATTTTGAAATATATCTCAGTTTAATCTTAAAATAATATTTTTCCCTGTAAGAAATCTCTTTTATGGTAGTTTGTACGGTAAACATATTTTTTTTAATTTGTTTTTCTTATCTGATTTATTTGGAATTATTTTAAAGTTATTACCAGCCCTTATACGTTAATTTAGATATTATGCTAAAGTAGGTAATTCAGTCAAATGGAGAATAAAAAAGCATTTGTTTACCCTGAAAGTAAAAATGGTAACATAAATTATAAATAGACGTTAGAGAATTCAACGGCTACATTTCGGTTGAAATTTCAAAACCCTGCTTTTCCATTTCACTCCATTTCTCTCCCTCCCCATCATCATCATCATCATCATCATCATCTCTAGCTTTTTCTTTCACTTTCTGGTTCCTTTTCTCAACTGGGGTTGCCGATTCATCCCCAAAGTTTCAATCTTTCTTCTCTTTTCTTTCTGGGTTTTTGCTCTCCTCGTCATGGCTCCCACCCCTTCTTCCTCCAAACCAAGTCATTACTCCACCCAGTTGAAGACCCCTCACTCCAAGCACCGCCTCAACTTTAATGCCCTCAAAACACCATCACAACCACCACACCCTTCTCCCAATCCCAAACCCAATCTCAACAAGGAATCCCCTCCTGAGCACCCAGTTGAGGTAATTGCAAGAATCCGAGACCTCCCCGATAGAAAGGACAAGCCTTTATCTGTTCTTCAAGCCAGTTCCAACTCCAGGTCTATCCGTGTTCGGGCCGATTTTGGGTACCGGGACTTCACCCTTGATGGGGTGTCTGTGTCTGAGGAAGAAGGCCTTGATGCCTTCTATAGGAAGTTTGTGGAGTCAAGGATCAGTGGGGTGAAGCTGGGGGAGAAGTGCACCATCATGATGTATGGACCAACAGGTTCGGGAAAGAGTTACACCATGTTTGGGTGCTCAAAGCAAGCAGGGATTGTGTATAGGTCTTTGAGGGACATTCTTGGAGGTTGGGATGATGAGGGTGGAGAGGGTGGTGTTGGGTTGGGGACTTTTGTTCAGGTGACTGTTTTGGAGATTTACAACGAGGAGATTTATGATCTGTTGTCCCCCAATGGAGGAGGAGGTGGAGGAGGGTTTGGATTTGGGTGGCCTAAGGGCAGTGCTTCGAAGGTAATTTGTCCTGGTTGATTGCTTGATATGTGTTTTGCTTCAATTGTCTTGTGTCTGTAGGATTTTCTGCTGCAGATTGTATTTGGGGTTTTTCTTTAGGAATGTTACATGATTCAGTTTCATTGTTCTGTATACTTTTATGTATACCTATGAAGCTTGCATGTTTGTTTTCTGGGATCCAGCTACTAAATGAATGAAATAAAAAATAGCACAACAGTGAATGCAAAGCTGTAAGAAGGAAAATCGGAAGAATGCTATGCCGATGGTACTTGGTGCATTTAATGCACCATTCGGTGAAGACTGAAATTTTGGTGATGTATTCACGTTGTATGATTCTCTATAGAGGCATTTTGGTCATTCGGAGAGCAGCAAAGAGAGCAAAAATAAGAGTATTTGGCAGGGAGGGAAAAATAGAGAATGTCAGTAAATTGAAATTCTAAAGAGGGTGGAGTGTAGAAAAATTTTGGGTATGGTCTCTATTATTTATACGCCATGGACTGATCCTCGAGCCCAACATATTTTCATTATAAATTTGGCCATGCATAGTTCAATTGTTTTTTTGGCTCCATTTGCTTTTCAGTTTTGCTTGGCTTTGTTTAAAACTTTATGATAGGACAGAGAGTAGCTATGCCTATTAGAATGTATGCTTGCATGTGTTCGGATAGTTTGTTAGAGGAGTAGTTAGTTAGTTTGAATTTCATCGGTCTCCCATCCCGTGAATGAATAAGCAAGCAAGAGGATATTGTTCAGTAGATTTTAGTCTTCTCTGTAGTAGTTAGTTAGAGTTGATTTTCCCCAACATTTAAGTAGAAATATTTTTTCATATTTGTTTTGAAAGAGCAAGAATCAGCTTATTGCATTTGTATGGGCAATGTTTCTTTGACTTGTATTCGTTTATGACCATCATCAGCATAATGAAACAACCAATGAAGTTATAAACAAAAAACGTTATTTTGACTAGTTTTATGAATCAAGAATGCGGACAATGTCCTACCTCTAATGATTAAAAATCATATTTTCGTTTGGAACTTTTAGCTGAACCATTGCTTTTAATAACTAATCATCTTTCCTGGACATTTTGGGATGGCCATCACTTTCTTACTTATGTTATTTTACTTGTAGGCAAAGCTTGAAGTGATGGGGAAAAAGGCTAAGAACGCAACATACATATCTGGAAATGAAGCAGGGAAAATCTCGAAAGAAATTCAGAAAGTGGAGAAGCGAAGGATTGTTAAAAGCACACTTTGTAATGACAGGAGTTCTAGAAGTCACTGTATGGTATGGTTGCTTCGGAAGGTGATTCTGATAAAAATTATTAAGTTTCCTCTATTGGTAATGACATGTCTCCATTGTGAACAGATAGTCCTTGATGTCCCAACTGTGGGAGGGCGGCTAATGCTTGTAGATATGGCTGGATCAGAAAATATTGAACAAGCTGGTCAAACTGGTTTTGAGGCCAAAATGCAGGTAAGTTTTTTTCGCCATAGTTATTTTCTTTTCTGAATCCTGCAGTTCTCTGCTGACTTGTGTGCTGGCAATCAAATTGTAGACTGCAAAGATTAATCAAGGAAATATAGCGCTAAAGAGAGTGGTTGAGTCCATTGCAAATGGCGATTCACATGTGCCCTTTAGGGACAGCAAACTTACCATGCTTCTGCAGGTAATTTTTGTCGCTAGTTGTGTGCATTGCTGGATTCCTGTTATCTGTTATCCCAAGATTCATTCATTGAAGCACTTTTTGTGTTTTCTCTTTCTTAAGGATTCCTTTGAAGATGATAAGTCAAAAATCTTAATGATACTGTGTGCAAGTCCCGATCCTAAGGAGATACACAAGACAATCTCTACACTTGAATATGGAGCGAAAGCAAAATGTATAGTTCGTGGCCCTCATACTCCAGTCAAGGAAGAGGAATCTTCTTCTGCTGTCATTTTGGGCTCAAGAATTGCTGCAATGGATGAGTTTATCTTGAAGCTACAAATGGAAAACAAGCTCAGAGAGAAAGAGCGAAATGAAGCACACAAAAAGCTTTTGAATAAAGAGGAAGAAGTTGCTGCATTAAGAGCTAGACTGGAGACCACGGAAGTTAAAGGAACTTCTGCAAGCGAGGAGGAGATTAACTTGAAGGTAAATGAACGAACCAGGCTTCTGAGACAAGAGTTGGAAAAGAAGTTGGAAGAGTGCCAAAGAATGACCAACGAGTTTGTTGAATTGGAAAGGAGGAGAATGGAAGAAAGGATAATACAGCAGCAGGAGGAAGTTGAAATTCTGAGAAAGAGACTGGAAGAAATTGAGTTGCAGCTATGTCATTCGAGGGAGGGGAATAGCGAGGTAAATGAATCGAAAGACATGGAGTCAAGTGGGTTGGTGAGGAGGCTAATGTGCATATACAAAAGTGAGGAGGATCCTGGAATGGTGAAATCAATGGATTTGGACATGGATGATCAGGAACCACTTGCCCGCGAAGTGAAAATTGTTGGCGGGGTTATGTGCAGGAGTGATTACAATGTCATGCAAGACTTTTCAAATCAACCTTATCCAAATACCTTGAATGATGTACAAGATGCTAATGTTTGCACACAAAACTTTGGTCAAAGACTATGTCTTAGTACAGTATATGAAGAAGAAGGAGAAGGAGAACAAGATCATGAACATGAAGATGGGGAAGTGGAGAAAGAAGTTATAGAGGAAAAGAGAGTATGTAATGTTGACAGCAGCAAGCCTATTGTTGCAGCCTCCTTGGAGAGAAGGGATTATTGTTTTAAGGAAAGCTCAGAGGGTGATAGACTACTGAGAATTCAAAATATATTCACTCTCTGTGGAAGCCAAAGAGAGCTCTCACAGCAAGTTGAAACACCAATACTGACAAAGAAGAGTGCTGATGAAAGTTTTGATTTCATGTTTTCTCCTGTGAAGACATGTGAGAAGGATTCCATAGTAAAAATCTGTAACAAGGAGAACCTGGACCCAAATAATGGGAAATTAGCTTCCATTTCCTGTATTGAGAAATGAAAAAAAAGGACTTACTACATATATATGTGATGGATGTGTAGAGAGAAACATGTCTGTGTTTCCTTCTGGAAATGTGAGTAATAGTTTACTTCATTAACTTACATATGTGTGTATGTGTGTATGTTTGAATGCATGTACAGTTAGCTTTCTGTGTTATCCTTTCTTTTCTTTTTTTTTTGTCCCCTTTCTGGTTAATATCAACAAATTTCATTGATTGATAATCAAAGTTCTAACATGCTTACAACATAACTTGATAACGCATATCTAAGCCAAAAACTACAATCAATGAACTCTATAAAGTTTTAAACAATACATATCAAACCATAAACGATTCTATATCACACATTAAATGAATGTACAAGTATAAGAGAGCTTATCACAACTCTCTGTTTTGGATCTTGATGTAACTTTTTGGTGTTAACTGTATAGAAGGAGAAATAGCTACATATTCTATGAGTAATAAATACCAAAATAGGGCATTATGCCAATTCTAAGCTATACATTAGAAGACCCTGTAGTATATATTAGTACACCAACAATCGTAGAGAATAACTAAACTTCCTAAACTAGAGGCCTACAGCATAAGAAAATGTGCTAAGACACATAGACACAAATAAAAAAACTCACAACCCAACCATCTGCCACGAGCAACCATCATGGATCTATCAACAGTTCCAAGTGCAACCCTCGGATATAGTCTGAAGCATTAGCTATTGTGAGTTCTATAGACACACAATACAGATATCACAACAAATCAACCTACAAAGGAGAGGTGGGAATCAAAAGGAAAGAAAAAGATGAAAAAAAGGGAAAGGGGAACCAAAAACCTCCATGGAGGAGAGGAGCTATGGGTTCGACTCCCGGAGGGTGAAGATGTCACTTGCAGAATGTCGGTAGAGTTAGAAGGCAAGAGGGGACGAAGAGGATGGGTGTCTTCGGTGTAAAGGGATGAAGACGGGAGAGCGACACTGTGCTTTCAATTTGTTATTTGTGTTACTTTTCTCTATAAACTAATTTTTGTGCACACAACTTTTATTGACCTACAATTCAGTACTTTTTCACATTTATCAATAGGTAAAGTTTACACCAATTTAGAAATTATGTTATACATTCATAAAAAATAAAATAAGTGTATTACTTTTTTTTATTTACTCATTAAATTTTCAAAGTGATTATATTTTTTTACACAATGCAAACAAAACAACTCTCCTAAAATTCTAAATTTTTTGCTAAAATGATATACCATAATTTCTAACTTTTGGTTTTTACTTTGTTCCTTAAATCTTGATAAATTTTAGCAAATAATTTTGGTCATGAAACATTGCTCAAATTCCTTTTTACATAGAGCACTTCAATATAGTACGAACTACTCCGCTATAAAGTTACTGACTATATATATGAGGGAAATGGATAACCATTCATAAGATAATTGGGAAAAAAGTAACTACTAATATTAACAATGCCATATAATTTAGTAAAAAATTCATACACAAGCCTTTTTTTGATATTAAGAATTGCTCACATAATTTTGAATCAAAGAGGAGATAGTTACGAAAATCTTTTCTAAAGTAATAAGTCGAAAATTCAAACCTCAACATTAAGGGTTAAGTTTGTTTGGTATTGCAATTTACTCCCACAATGATCAACTATTTTTGGATTGTATGAAATTCTTTCTTATTGTTTAGTAATTTTCTTTTAAATAACATTTTCAAATATAAAATGTTCTTTAAAACTTGATATATGGTCATATCCAGGCCGTTGAAAATAAACAAAAAAAAAAAAACTTAGAAAGGTGGTATATAAAGGATTAAAGTCACAACAACAAGCAAGATCATAACAAGAAATTAATTAATATAAAGCAATAATAAGATTATTTTCCCCTGAAATCCCTCTCTCTCTCTCTCTCTCTCTCTCTCTCTCTATAAATTTTCACTTCTGTCATTCTAGTAAAACTGAATCTGCTGGACCACTATGACTCATTTTCTCTAATTGGACTCATTTCAAGCTTAGGCCCAGACCCGATATCGGATAAAGAGATATCAGTTAACGACTGTCCCTTTGAAGATCTCCTATTTCTGGATGGCCTCTTTTCAGAGCCGTCCTTTTCCTCGGACGGTGACGATGATGATGTCTTTGACTTTCTTCGATGCGAGTGTTTGCTTGTTGACGATGTCGGCGGTTTCTCTTCTTCTGTTCCGTGATGACGGTGTTGCCTTCTAGAAGAGTCTTTGGAATCTGATGATGGCAGCTTTTCTTCTTCTGTTCCTTGATGACGGTGGTGCCTTCTAGAAGATTCCGCGGAATCTGATGATGGCAGCTTCTCTTCTTCTGTTTCGTGGTGACGATGATGGTGCCTTCTAGAAGATTCTGTGGGATCTGATGATGGCAGCTTCTCTTCTTCTGTTCCCAGCTGGTGACGATTGCGCCTTCTAGAAGATTCTGTGGAATCTGGCTTTCCTTCCTCTGTTCCGCGGTGACGGTGGTGCCTTCTAGAAGATTCTGTGGAATCTGATGATGGCGGCTTCTCTTCTTCGGTTCTGTGATGACGGCGATGCCTTCTAGAAGATTCTGTGGAATCCGATGATGGCTGTTTCTCTTCTTCAGCTCCTTGGTGACGGTGGTGTCTTCTAGAAGTTTCGTTGGAATCGGATGACTTCTCGCCTTCTGATTTAAGACGACGATGGTGTTTTCTAGAAGTCTCCGATGAATCCGATGATCGATGTCGTCTTGTGTCTTTGGATGTTTCGGAGCTCTGTTCTTGGGTCGAAGAATTCGTTAAGGATTGGCTTCGCTTCTCTCCAGAATCATGTCTAGACTTTCGGCTACGGATTCGGCTCCCATCATCGTTAGAATCTTTAGAATTATCTACACAATATTAACACTCTAGTTAACAAGGGATATCACTTGTGATGTATGTCAGTTCTACACCTAACTAACATATGCATGCAAGACAAATTTAGATACACGGATTGTTTAGAAATATGTGTTTTTCATGTGTTTACTTTGAGATTTTCGTGTTTAAGTGTATCGTGTTAACTTTTTCAGAAATGATTAAAAAAATATAGAAGAAATATTATTTATTTGTTCCATTTTTTTGAGATATTTTTAAAGGATGTCAGAGATAAGTTGAGAGTGAGTTTCAAAATTTGGTTGAAACACCATGAAGGGTCAATGCTGATTGAGAGTGAATCTAACTTGTCTCTTAACTAAGAGGTCCATTCAAAGATATCCCAGAAAAGGGGCAAACAACATTAAAACGACACTCGGGTACGCAAAGTTGCAACATTTTGGAGGAGGTAAGGTGATAATGTAATATTTCAATCACTCATACTTAGAATCTAATAGATTCTAAGTATTTTGGTTTTAGTTGGGTTGGCAACCAAATGATAAAAATTAAAAAAGTGTAGAGATATATGTAGAAATGTATGTAACATTGTTTAGCATGCAAATATTCTTTCAATTTATTCGTATATAATTATAGTGGTAGATAAAATATGTTCAAACCTTCAGGCGTCTTAGTTGAATTTGTTGCTCCTGATAAAGGTGGTTCTTGTGTTTCTTTAAACTCGGTCATCTGCACGGTTTCTCGAATTGCATATTAAGAAACGATTAAATCATGCCTCTCAAGGAAGTTTTGTGGATAATACAATTATTAGGGGAAAGGAGAAGATAAAAATAATACCCAGCTTGGTTTGTTTGCTGTTGAATCATCACATCCAATATGTGCCAGATGCTTTACATCTGTTGGGAACCCAATATGTATCTCATTTTCCTCTTCCTCGTCTGCAAAATTATTATGATTTATTAGCGAATGCACAACTTACTAGAATTTTTAAAAAGGTATGCACAATACTACCAATAACGAAAATAATTTGAGGTTTGTTGTCAGAAACAAAGATGAATAGGAAAACTCTTGGGTTGAGGCATTGTAAAGCAGTTTGATGCATGAAGGCAACAGGAAAGTTTATGAATATATAAGATTGCCTTGTTATAAGGTAATGATATATCATCATAAGCTTCAACCAGAAGCTTATATTAGCTATGAACTATCAATGACAATCAAAACCTTTGTTGTGCCACTCAATGCTGTTCATGCGTTTAGTTATCAAATACTGTTTGTCAAGTTGATTAGATTATCGGATTGGTCCAATCCACTAATTGGATGCTTCATGTCATGTCCCCCCCCCCCCCCCCCGGGCGGGGAAAAAACAAAAAACAAAAAAAAAATAGTTTTTCCCATTTGTAATCTCTAAAGATTAGTAATATTTTTCCAATTTCAAACAGAACAATTAAATTCCGACAAAGTTAAAAAGTTTCATTAACAATAAATCAAAAATCCAAAATTAATAAATATCTTCTATTAATTCTTTGTTCTTCTCTTCTTTCCTGCCCTTGAACTTGTGAATATTTATTCTTAAACAAAGGACAAGAAACATAATGACACTTACCAAATATATTAAGGAAATATTTCCTGTTCAATTTCTTTATGATAGTAGAAGATTGCACTTACCAAACATTTGGGATATGTATCTAAGTCCTTTAAGGAGACCTTTAACCTGGCCTTTCGCCGCGGTTGATGGTGTCGCCATTATGTAGATGTAGCTCTATATTTCCACCAAAAGCCTTTTACTTCAACGTGGTGATGTTTTCAATATTCAATGGAACCAACTGCAAATTTCGGAAAAATATATATTGAAAAAAAGATATAATCATACAACAAATCTTCTTCGTACCAATTAATCATTTGTCCTCAATTCCATTACCAACCAACCATATAATCATAGAAGCATTCCTCAGAATAACTTGAGGGATCACTAGCCATTCTATCAAAAATTCATTTACCAACCAAGTTTTTAACTGATCTTTTTTAACAGCTTTGTTGATATCTTTTTGCTCCCTTTGTCTCTTTTAAAAAGGGGAGGTTCTAATTAGTACGCAGAAAGAGGGAGGAAGGGATGCACGAAATTAAATTAACCAATGACAGTTGTAAATGGATGGAAATCATGAGTGTTTAAAATTCAAGAGAGGAAAATAATAAATAAATAAAAACTTACCACTTTATTCCTTTTATACAAGGATTTAATTTGTATGTATTATTATTATGAAAAAAGTTTTACCCAAACATCCAGTTATGTATTATCGTATTATTAAAAATGTTTGACTTAACTATCTACTATCTTAATTTAATTGGATAATAATATAAAATTATTTTACATTATCAATATATAAGAATTAAACTCTTCATACATATATATATATATATATATATATATATATATATATATATATATATATATATATATATATATATATGGGTACGAAACCAAATTTCTATTAAAGAGTATTTTTTTTCAATAAAAAAAAGAGATACTTATTAGTATAAAAGAAAAAGTGATGAAAAGGTGTGCAAAAAAAAGAGTACTAACCTCTTTAAGAAAAGGAAGCAACAAGAGTGAAAAAGAACAACTTTTGACAAAATATACTATCGTCATGTGCTGCAACTATAAATAATTAAAAAGTTTCTAACATGTGGAAAATATTTCAATTGAAAATGAAGACAGTCCCTCATTTCAAACTTTCATATGTTTTGTAATAAAAAAACAGACCAAAAAAGATTAAGAATACAAGGACCAAAAAAAAAAAAAGAAAAAAAACACCAACCAGGCTACCTCCAGATCAAACGTGAAATCAACCATATGATGGCTCTGTTGCCCTTGCCGATGTTGAAATTTGAGATCAACCTCAAGCATATAACAATGATTCATGACAACATGGGAGAGAAATCTTTGGAAGGTTGAATAGTTCTTGATTGGATGTTTTGGAATGATCATCCAACCAAATTAGGTGAGGGAGACTTCAGGATGGAAAATCTTAAAGCTTGAGGGATCCAAAGCACTGGGTTTTGATCCACAGCCCCCTAGTGGTGGCCAGGGCAAATCAAAACCAGCAACTCAACGAGTTTTTTGGGTGGAAATACAGGGAGGTTGAATTGTAATTTTCATGCGCATTGGCTATATTTGGGATAAATGTCATAAACCTTTTTTATTTGGTCAAAGTGCGAGAAAAACGGTTTGATAAGTATAACTGTATGGCATTTGTGAATTTGGTTAACCTAAGTAAAAATAACAGAACACTTACGCTATTAACAACTAGAAGAGAATCATTGTGAGTTTTCAACTTCCATTTATGATAGGAGTCCATATTTCCTATGCATGTTATGAAACAAATTAATTAATATCTTAGCTGTTAGTTTGAGCTTACATGGCACCAATCCTGATCTTTGAGATGTGATGACCGTTGGCTTTTTTACTTTCCAGGGAGTAATTTGATTTGAATTTCCCAATATGAAGCAAGTTGAAATTTTTTATTTTTTATTTTTATGTGAGAAGCAACTTGACAAGTATTTCTTAGGAAAGCTTAAATTCGTAGGAAGTCATGGTAGATCACCAGGACTTATGAGGAACTTTATTTTTTTTTCTTGTAATTGTTTGCTAGCAGTTTTCTTATTAATATTTAATGTGAGTCCGTGGACATGAAGCGTGACTTATTTTTAGGGTTTCTTTGTATTAAATAATAAAAAATAAAGAATCTTAGTAGAAATCGTTGGTTTGATCCACAACTTTAATTCAATAATAAATTTTTTTATTAATTCATATGAAGTTGTGTGTGGTAGCTACAACTTCAATATAAAATTATATAAAAAAAAAGCTACCCATAAATTGAGAAATAATTTTGAACTTACACCTTTTCGAGAAATAATTTTGAAGTTGTATTAAATTGAGAAATTCAAAATCAAATTACACCTATGGGCCAAAAACTTATGGCCGGAATTCATGCTACTCCCACTATTATGCTCCTTAAAACTCCAAGGGTCTCTATTATTATAAAAAAAATTAAATAAAATGAATAAAGAATACTTTAGATAATTATTTTATTTTTCCTTTATCTCTTTTTCTCGCTATCTACTTTTTATGTTCAACTTACCCTTAACTTATATACTGCATTCCCATTGTTTAAACATTTTCTTAATCTAATTCTTACATTTTCTTTTACAAATAATCAAAATGACCCATGTCATTAGTCCCATTACATCTTTGTTAGTTTGTGGTCTGACGTGGCTCAGATATGTGGACTATATGTACACGTAACAAAATAAAAGAAAAAATTATCAAGATTAAATTAAAAAATATTAGGTGAAATAAATAACAATAAAAAATAAGAGAATTGCCATATCATGATAAATAATTACATAGAAATGAACCATGTTAACAATTCCTTTAATTTTTATTGTATGACAAGGTAAAATTATTTCATATGATCAATGCATAAAAATTATTTTCATATAGTAAGAAAAATATTAAGAAATAGATGCACAATAGAATAATAGTATGTTAGGAACCCTCTATAAACAGCTTTTTTTTTCCCTAAAAAAAAGCTGTTTTCAAAACAATAATTTTGTTTGGGTAACTTTATGGAATAAATTATAATAAAAAATTAATAATTTTATACTAAAAATAACTGATAATCATAAATGACATTTAAAAACTTTTGAGTATAAACAAAAGCTAATTATTTTAGATTTATTATATTTTTATCAAATTTATCCTAAATATCATATATTATATTATATAAATAATCATTCTATATCCTTTTTAATAAGTTTATTATATAAAAACACTTTTTTGTTTAATCCAAATAAAATAAATTATTTTAAAATTACTTTTTAACTAAAATATCTAAACATAAATTGATTATCACATAATCGATTATATAAAAAAATAATTATTAAAATAATTTTAAGTTTACCATTTTCCCAAACACCCACTAAATATTCAATTTTTTCTTTCAAAATATATATGCTATTAATTTAGGAAATTGAACATAAAATTTATTATTCAATTATAAAAAAGATCAATTTAGTACTCTAAAAAAACTTTAATCAAATTAATCTCTTAATCAAAAAACATATATTAATTTAATACTTCAATCAGTAACTCTATAAAGTTCCCACGATTCCTAGCATAGGGACACTTTTGGTTCAGTCAAGAACAAATATTTTTTTTAATATATTTTTTAGAGTATCGTTTAAACTCCTTATAAAGAAGAGCATAGGGCTTGGAGTAACAATTTTGTGGATAAAACCCAATCAGATTCGGCTTAAAAGAGCAGTCATACTCATATTCTTTCTATAACTGAATAATCCTATTTATATATTTTATAACCAGTTAGCCACATGATAAACAGGTGTTCAATAAGTTTGTAAACCACATTGTACTTATACCAAGATTCTACACCACCACCAACCAGAAAACAACTCAATTTGCGGTACACGATTATAGTCTGACTGTTTATCATGCTAATTGGTCTGCATGCCAATAGAGAAACATGGAGTCTAAAGCCTCAACAAGAAATGAGAATGAGAATGAGAATGAGAATGAGAATGCAAGAGCAACTCATTAGGAGACTTCTGATCATGAATCCATCCTTCATGACGCCTTCATATCATCCAAGCCAAAACGAGCCTATGCCAACAGAGCAAGTTTAGTAAACAATCAAGTTTCAGTGCAGAAATTTTACATTCTAAAATTTACTTTTGGATTCGTACACCCTTTTGAAACTAAAATGAACTAATATATGTTTCAAGGAACTTTTGGTGGTTATTAATGGAATGCTATTATAATGAGACAATATAAATTTGATTCCTTCCAATTTGATAATAACATATATATTGCTACCAGAATATGGCTTAACCCAGAACTTGATGATGCATGCAGTTCAATGTCCTATTTCAGGCCATTCAGATCCATGCCATTAGTTATCATCAATAAGCTAAAAAGTTATACAAGACATCTTACCAGAAACTTGTGATTCTCTTCAAGGAGAGGAGAAAAGTTAGTACAAAATTTCTCTATGTCGGCGGTGATATCACCAGAGCCTCCTATCACCTCCATGAATTTCTTCCTATCAGGAGCCAGCTTCATTGCTACCTGCAGGTAAAATGTTTAGTACGTCACAAAAGCACATCGGGTTCTATATACTACACCACCCCTCCTAAAATAGAACAAGATAACTGCCAAAAAAAGAGAGATAAACAGACAAAAGACAGGACTAGAATAAGTGAATAGATAGACAGTACAGTGTAAGTTGAGTAGACTTTTAGACTTTAAATTGCTTTAGGTAAAGTAGAACAGACTATACTGTGCATAACTAGAAGAGACACGTGTTATTTTATTTCAGGTGAAAATATATTTTTGGTCCTTATACATAACACTCATTTTCAACTGTGTCCCTACACGAAAAAAAGTTTTTAAATTAGTCTCTATACATACAGTCGTTTTGAACGCCATCTGGGCTGTTTGTTGGCTTTAACAGTGTCTGCCGGGGTTATACAAGTGAAGTGTAGATGAAAATAAGTATAATGTATAGGAACCAAATATGGGTTAAAATACATTTTTGCCCCCATACATAATGATCATTTTAAATTTGATTTCTATACTTATAGGAACTTTGACAATCTCAGCATCATAATGACAACAAGCAGTGAGGATGACGTTGATAGCCATTGTATGTATAGGGACCAAATTAATCTTTTTAATAGACAGACCACATTAACAATGAGTGTATCGTAGTTGGACCAAAAATATACTTTATTTTCTTATCAGAATTAATTTGCTTTCAGGCCAAGAATGTCATTCAGATCATTTAATCTGGAAATAATTACTACATCTCTAAATTACTGGAAGATAAGCCAAATGATAACCTGAATGCATGAATGCATTTCCCACTGAATTATTATACCTTGAAATATTCAGAGGAAAGACAGCAAAGATTGTAGAAAATACAAAAGTGCAAATAGGAATCTTCCATTTCCTGCGAGAGCTATTTTATGGTCCAGCATATAACATTTGTGTGACAGAGCACTTCGGTCATTATGAAGCATGACTTTTCAATTTAGAAAAAAAAAAATTCTGTTTCTATCATGGAATTTCATAAGATAAAGAAAGGATCAAAAGAACATTACAGTGAAGCTTGAACTAGCAAGCCAGCCATGCCACTTCTTTAGAGTCTTGTTATAAGAATCTGTACAGGCTTGTGACATTGACCAATCTTCATGCTCAATTAAGTTTCGGAACAATGCCACCAAGAAATCCATTGCTCTGAAGATTTCACAGGTTAGGGAAAAATTTTTTTTTATCATAAATTAAAATACATGAACCTATTCTACAAAGGCAACCAAACCATTCGCTAAGGTCTTTGACCACCCAATAAAAATTAGGAAAGTACTTACGATTGTCCCAACACATTCACCACCCTATCACCTTAACAAAGGTAAGCTCAACTAGCAGAATCTTCATAAGCTCAAAAGAAATTAAAAAGACGTAAAGCTCTGCAATTAATGTTTTGATCATTGAGCCGAAAGATGGTATAAAAATATATATCCTCCTTAAAACCTTGAGAAAGTGACCCAACCAAAACAGGCAAGAAAATAAGTTGAGTCTTTTATTGCTTAGAAGAATGAGCCAGGCTCTGATTTTGCTGATGCACAACAAGAGTTACTTGAGAATATCATGGAAGATTTGTGATGTTAAACATCATTACAAAATAACCATTCATGAATGCATGCACACAACACTATTCTTTATATATCTCTAGCCATTATGGCTTGTTTCAACTTGCATTTTGATAGCAGCAAAATTTGGAAAGCATATGTCCTATTAGATAAATTTGAGGTATCATGCTAAAATCAGTATTTCAGAATTTTACGCATACTTATATACCATTTTCTTTTCTAATCTTAATCCTATTGGGCATTCATGTACTCATGAATAACACACTCTGTGCTTGAAACATTACAAATTAAAGAAAGAGTGACATAGAATAACAGATCTGATAATGCCATACTAAATATCGATTATAAGTCACCTGTCAACTGCTTTTGCATTCTTTACCTTGTAAGCCAAAGAAGTCCATTGGTACAACTGGATGATGACTTAGCAGTTTTACTTTCAACCTCTGTTTGCACCAAACTGTACAGATAGTTGAATCTAGATGGATTGGAGGAATATTTAGATTCCAATCTCTGCCTTGAAAATCAACATTGTATAGAGTGAGAACATAGAGCATTTGAAGTCTTGAACCCAATATTATTAAAGTTTAGGTACACCGTACATAGCATATGCAAGCCAGTACCCAAGAATTAGAAAAATGAATCATCACCCAACTTTTGCTTGAAGGTATGGTAAAGATGTATAACCATACCATGTCATCTTAGTAAAATAAATATATTGCATCTACAGCTGCAAGCATGCATATGATGACACATTGACACATGTACCAGAAAAGACATGTATGAGCACATAAGATAATAATAGGTGACAAAAACATACCGATATGTTACCACCTATGTCAGATTTAACAAGGACCATAGCAGCTCCAAACTTATCTGGCATAAGAAAAGCATTAGTTCATCTAAACAGGACACAAGTATTCTTATTCATATTATTATACATCTTGATTTTAGGCTTCACCAAATTTTAAACCATGGTGAAAAGGTTCACAATCTATTGTGTTGTATATGTGTTTAAGTTGTAGAGTTAGGTTGTAACATACTACTTCAACATATTAAAAGATACTATAATTTATAAGTTTCTTCTTTGGAAAGATTCCTGATCCTCCTGTTTTACACTTCTTAGCTCTCTCAATGAATTATTTCCTTGTAGATATAAAAAATATACACAGTACACAATATGTATCAAAAACATTAATGGTATTTTCTGCATTTTGCTAGAGGCAAAAACAGGCACACATCCCAAAAGAAGAAATCATGCATATAAAACACCATAGTACAATTAAAGAATCAAAGATAATCCATACAACATCTGGCATATTCATTTGTGGCAACGAACATCACATAATGCAAATAGCCAAATACAAGGGGCACATATAAAGGAGGAGGTAAAGGGGTAGACCCAATAAAGATACAAAGGTCTTTTAAGTTGGTTATTCTCTTTAGATGTTCTTGATTTTGGGGCTCTAGAGGGGTTTCTGGTCACATCATCAGCTCCGTCACCTGCCTGGTCACATCATCAGCTCCATCACCCCCCTGGTCACATGGTGGGGAATGGAAGGGAATAATTCTCCATGGTTGGGAGTCTAAAAATCATTGAGGGGCAAGAATTGTTGAGGGAAAGCATTCCCCTTCAAGCTTCAGCTTTCTATTCAGACTATGGGTTGCATGAACTTGATTTATAATATTAGATTATAACTTATGTTTCACCCATAAAGTCCCTATTGAATCATAACTGTCAGATCTATGATTTTATTGGGTTTGTAAAACCTAATTGAGTTGAAGTAAATAAATACGTCAAGTTATTTTGAGTAAATTTGCTCACAAATGCAAAATTGTTCTAGTGATCTAAGATCAACTACATTTTTTTCCACTTTAGATATAACTTTACGATTTGGGTTACTTTGTATGAGCTGGCAAAACAATGGGCCCATGAGAACATGAGTCTACCATGGAGAAAATCACTTATATGCATCTTATTTTTCTCAAAGAGAGAAGAATCCATTAAGATCTAACAAATACTGCAGATTATTCAAAAGGACCTTTGGATCAATGCAAAAAATTACACTGAAAAATGTTCAAATAACATGATTGCCTTTCTTTTATCCTTGTCCTGTGGCAATAACAAACAAGGGACCAAGAGCACGCACCTATAACAGGCAGTATATGCTTGCACACATCCAAGAAAGGCTGGGACAGGATTTCTCCTTGTTCAGACTTTACAAGCTCCATTCCTTCCAATGCAGCAGTGAAAACAGTCCCCTCCATTTTTGTTCTTTGGTGCACATAACACAGTCACAACCCAATAAATAGATAAGTACAAAGTTAACAGAGATCAAATCTACATTTAAGCCATCATTATCAAAGTATACAAATACACCCTTTTCTTTTTGTTATAGCTGAAAATTTCAGAATGTGAAATCAAGGCAAGAAAAAATTCAGAACTTTCATCAGCACCAGGCACGAAGACTTACAGTTGAAGTAGAAAACATCAAAAGAACCACTCAAGTAAAAGGGGTCAGCACTAACAACAAATCAAAAACTTAAAATGAAGGCAATGACTTGTAGTGAGTAGTCTCCATTTTCCACAATGCTTACAGTGTATCTAACTAGCATCTGAACATCACAATTCACAATTAATTTTCCTTACATAATTGAACACCACTTTTGCCCATAACCAGATGGAAATTGAAGGCAACAAATACCTCACTGAGATCAGATGGACTGAGGTGGAAATTTCAAGTGCCAGAGCAAAGGACACAGATGAACAGGAATTTAAGGTCATGAAAATCTTGATGAGACACCTAAGCTACTCCGTTGAAAAAAAAAAATCATAACTTTACTGAACAAAGACATTGAATAAAAATTTCAGATCTCTTTCACTAGTGAGAATCAACCAAGCAAATGCAAAACTAGGACCAACCCAGAAGCTGAATTGAGCTCAGAAGCACGCCCATCAACTAAATTTTTGCCAAACTTCATGATTTTTCATTGGTAGTTTTCTCCGGAAACAAACAAGACGAAAGGAAAAGAAACATTGATCCATGAACACAGCAAGAGACACTTGCAATAGAGAGGAACATACATGTAACACAAACTTGAACTGGGGGAGACCACGGTGATCTGATGCTGAGAACAATTGCAAGCGTTAAACAGAACAAAATATATCGGCAACAAGTTGCGGTTTTTTTTTTTTTGTTAAAAGTGTTTTTTATTTTTATTTTCTCCCAAAATGTTTTTTCTTTTTTTCTTTTTTGTTTTGATGGGATAGAAGATGAGAGCAATTGTCGGAAAGATTTGGATTCCAAAGATGATGTGGAATTTGGAATTCGTAATTTTCAATTTCTCTAAATCCCTTTTTTTTTCACGTGCTAAGTCCTAAAATCATAAATATGTAAAATAAATAGTTAAAATATTTCTTCATGCTTCATCGTTCCTCAATTACTCGGCCACACGTTCAGATCTGATCACACAACGTGCAGAGATGATTAAATTCGCTCTCATCTTTTTTTTGGTGAATAAATTCGCCCTTATCAAACGCTACATTAAATACAGGAAAGAAAATTTAAAAAGAATAAGCTTGAAATAAGGATAAAATATAAAAAAAGATAAAACAATGTCACATAGTATAAAAGATAAAAATAAGAAAGTGTGTTAGGAAGTTACGTACAAAAGAATAAAAATGTAGACGATATCTTGTTAGAAAAAATATAATTCCAAAGGTAATTAGTCCACACCCAATACATGCATTCAATTTTCTTTTTCTTTTTCTTTTTTAAGGTCATAACACACTCACACACTCTAGGAGACTCACACCCAATACATGCATTCAATTTTCCATCTTTTTTTCTTTTTTTTTTGGTCATAACACACTCACACACTCTAGGAGAGGGGGAGGGTTGATGCTCTGGATCGAATCCGGGTGTGGCTACTGTTAGAGGCAAGCTAAGGCCTGGGCCACAGCTTTCGGAGTGATGGATCAAATTATGTTTGGGCTTGAACATTGAAGATTTGAAAACCAGGCCTCAATGTGGACCAGGCCCATACCCAATCCAGCCCATCACATGATGGATCCTTGTTTATAAGACTAGGCTGAAGCTAACACAAAACCCTAGCTCGTGTCGCTCAACCCCTCGTCCGCCTCTCCCTGCTTTCGCACCATCCACAGCCGAAAATGGTGAGAATCCTCTCTCTCTCTCTCTCTCTCTCTCTCTCTCTCTCTCATTGCAGTCTAACGCTGTTTCCTCTTCTCTTTGTGTTTCACAGCCTTTCAAGAGATTCGTTGAGATCGGGAGGGTTGCCCTCATCAACTACGGCAAGGAATATGGCAGGCTCGTCGTCATCGTCGACGTCATCGACCAGAACAGAGTAAGTAACCACCCTACTCTCATTTTCCTTCAAAGTTCTCATATTTTCCCGCATTCGAGCAACCCCATTTGCTCTCTTTCTCAAAAAAAAAAAAAAAAAAAAAAACACATGATTTTTTTTTTTGTTGTTGATAGGCTCTTGTTGATGCTCCCGACATGGTGAGGTCCCAAGTGAACTTCAAAAGGCTGTCGCTGACGGACATCAAGGTGGACATCAAGAGGGTGCCGAAGAAGAAGGAGCTGATAAAGGCCATGGAGGATGCTGATGTCAAGAACAAGTGGGAGAAGAGCTCTTGGGGCAGGAAGCTCATTGTCAGGAAGACCAGGGCATCCCTCAACGACTTCGATAGGTTCAAGCTCATGTTGGCTAAAATCAAGGTTCGATTTGTTTTTGTCTATCTAAATGCATGCACTTTTTGTTTTTGTTTTCATTTTTTGATGTTAATGCCTTTTAGTGAGTTTGGTACCCTTGTTGCAACTTGTGAAAGGAAAGACTTAGTCTGAGGTTCTTGTAACTATTCATTCAGATCTCAAATTAATTAAGTACATGTGGAATGACATAATTACATACTTCTAAATATTAAGTTATTCATTTCAATTAAAAAAAAATCCATCTGTCTTTATTTAACTTGCGAATGAGATGAAATAGACATAAGAAACTTGATATTTCTTCTTTGTCAAAAACTTAATTTGGGTTTTATTCTATTCTGTAAACTGTAAATGTAATGTTTGTGTCTACATATATACATACACGTTTGGCTAAGGTTGAGTTCCTGTTGTGGCAGTCCTGCTAACCTTATTTTTATTATTTAAATTTGTGCAGAGGGCAGCTGTTGTTAGGCAAGAGCTTGCTAAGTTGAAGAAGGCCGCATCTTAGGCTTTAAGTTTCATAGTACAATGTTCAAATTTTGTTATGGATTCCTTTCATTTACTACACCTTGGTTGTTGTGATTGTTTTTAACGTATCAATTAGACATTTTGAAAAAAAGGTTGAGTTTTATTTTCAGATTTTGATGTTAGGGGAATTCGTATCGGTGCATTCAATTGTGGCTTCAATATCTCGTGCTGGTCTCCTTCCATTTTCCTTTTGATTTCAGATGTCTGAGTAGACATTATTTTATTGACAGAACTATCAAGCTGAAAGTGGAGTCACTGGTTTAAATCTTTATTTTTAAAAATGGATAGCCTTGTAACTGGGTTAGTTTTTCCGAATTCTCATCTGATTGTTTAAGATAATGGCTTCATTTGGTTAGCTTCGGTACGATGGATATTCGTGGTTAAACGTACCTTGAACAATTGCACTGCATTACAATTTTAGGATGAAGATTCTCAGATGTTCCATGCTAACATGAGTGTTATGTGGGAGAAATATACAAAAATAAAATTAATAGATTAATATAATTAATGATGGGTTTTACAATGACAATTTGTATCTTTATTATAACACGAAGATTTCATCTCAGTAATGAACATGGAGAGAACCCTGTTCTTAAAATTTGGCCTGTTGCAGTGCTTAATTTTCAATGATAGCATTGGCCATTCAATAGTACCCAAATTTAGTATATATTTTAAGTGTATGTGTTTGGAGCCAATTATATTTTTCAGCGGTTGGACTTTAGGTGCGATTGTATCAGTTTTAAAAAAAAAAATGATTTTTAAAATTTAAATTTTATATATAATTAAAAAAGTTAAAAATTAATTTTTTTTAGAGGTTATTTTTTACAACTTCTATAAAAAATTAAAAATAAATTTTTTTGAGAATCTGATTATTTATAAAAAATTATTTAAATATATAAAATTTAATTTTTTTAAATAAAAAATAATTGTTTATCAAAATAACTTTAAATAAATAACCCTTAATTGTATTGTGGGCCTATTTCTTTATAGTTTGGCGAGTTTGTGATTAGTAACTAACAATTTCAGATGCATACACTAACTTAAGCAAGAGTAGCGAAGCCCAAGTTTAATGTCTTAAGCACAGCCTATATTTCTTCACACACTATATTTCTAATGCGGATGCTATGGTGTACCTTGTTAAGTTAGGTGCACCATGCATCTTGGAGGCCAATTTAAACTCGACATTTGATTTATGTATAAAACAAATGGGTGGTCTATGATATAATAGTACAGGTTTCATATTTTCTTTGTCTCTCACCCATCTGCGACCAAGCCTCCATCCATGATGCTGGCAAGTTCGACGCCATCTCCCTTTGCCTTGCACGTGATTGCAAAATCCATTATGTCGACCATAACTCCATGGACTTCCGCGATCACCCTAGTTACTCTTTCCAATCATCATCTTTGACATCGCTCTGCTTGAACCCTTATTCCTATGGAGAAGCTTCCATCCCAGCAAATTTTGAGTTGTCAGGAGGCTAGAGACATCTTTATGGACCAGCTTCCAACCATACCAAATATGAGTTGTCGGGCTTCTTGGGTCTCAGTCACATTAGACTTTGAAAAGACAACATAGAGGGTTTGCAGCATTATCATTGTCGCCGTGCCCGAAAGGAGTAGAGCAATCATTAATGAGTTAACAAATTGAAAACCAATGGTTCTTTGTCAGGGTCCAACGAGTTTCTTACCTTTCGGAAACTCATTGATCCAATCAGAGTACTCTTCGGCAAAAAAAATAAAAATAAAAAATCAGAGTACTCTTCTCCATTTTTTTTTTTCGTTCTGACAATTGGTAAAAGCTCAGGACTCTCAAAAGAGAGAAGAGCAAAACAAAATACGATCGAACATCCACTAACAGCTAACACCAACGAGTATTCTAATTTATTTCTGTTGGACTTTTTCCTACCCGTTTTCCTCTTTGCTTTATGATGGGTCGGGTCGTGATCCTTCAAAATAGAACCTTTGGCCAAATTATACTAGGCACAAAAGAATAATGCTTCCCTCCTCATTACACACAATAATTGAAATGTGTTTTCTTTTGCTAGTAAGATCCAACATATCCAAGATTTTATCCTCTCTTTCAATCACTTCTCCTAAAGTGAAAAATCTTTCACGTATGAAAACACTTGCGAAGGATCTTATACTCAAACACAATATCGGTTATGCTCTCCAATAAAGGCAGCACTCCCAAATCCTTCCATTGCCATTTGTTGATTACAAGACATGAAGCAAGCTAAGTCACCTGATGAAGGGGCTTTTCTTGTCGTAGCAACAGAATTTGGTTGAGTTTTGTAGAAGAACTCAATGAAGTGTTTTTGTCCGTGATAGATTTTCTACTTTAGGAGAAGTGGTTGAAAGAGAGTATAAAATCTTGAATTCGTTAGATTTTGCTAGCAGAAGAAAGTATATGTCAGTGATTGTGCGTGATGAGGAGGGAAGCAATATCCTTTTGTGCAAAAGAGCAGACCATATCATATTTGATCGTCAAAGAATGGAAAAATGTACTTGGAGACTACTATTAGCATTTGAATGAGTATGAAAAAGCTGATTTGAGAAACACTTGCCCTGGCTGGCTTATAGAAAGTTTGATGAGCATAGTGGCAATGGAGAATCCACTAGTTTGCAATTGTTAACTCATTAATGATTGTTCTCTTCCTTTCAAGCATAGTAGTGGCAATGGTAATGCTGTGGATCGTAATGGTCGGTGTAGTGGATTTTGTGGTGACAGGTAAGGCAACGAGAGATAGCATCGGCCTTACCGGCGGCATAGGGGGGCCTGGTCGCATATAGGTGAGAGACAATGAAAACATGGAACATGTACTACGAGTTTCCATTATTAATTGTAGACCATCCATTTATTCTATACATTAACCGAAGGTCGAGATTAAATTGAGCTACAAGGTACATGGCGCGCCTTAATAAGATGCACTACGGCATCCGCCTTTTTATAATTGTGCAACTTAGGGACTACACTGGAACGTCTCCAACCGGAAGGATTGAACTTGACTGCATTAATTTTCTGGCATATTTGGAAAGGCCAGAAATAGCAAAGTTTTTGAAGGAAAAGACACTAGCCATCAACAAATAGTCAACTCCATAAGATAAATCATGCAAAAAGTAAAAAAATATTTGGTAAGAGATTTGAATTTTTATTCCAAAAATCCTATTTTTGGGAATATTATCCTTGGAAATAAGGCATGTGCTTTTTCGAACGTTTGGTGAACGGATTAAATCCCTAGAATGTTATGCATATTTCCAAAAATATCTGTAGTGAAAATCGGCAGCAGAGGGTAATGGAAAATGATAGGAGTAATTTAATTTATCCACAAGAAAAAATGTTCTCTTTCCATGAAAATACTGCAATCTCATGCAAAGAATGAGATTATTTTGGGGGAGAGTATTGGAAAAAAATTAACCCCAAAAATGCAATATCCCTAAAAATACTTTCCTAACTAACCAAACACCCCTAACAGATACGAACCTTTCTTTTTTCCACTCTCCTTGAGAGTTTTGTTTTTTCTCCTCTCCCACTTTTGTCAGTAGTTATCTTGGGCTTTTCCCGCTCGTTGTGTTATACTAGTGTCCTAGCTTTTCTCATCAATAAAATGCAGTGCCCATCTTTGCCCCCAAAACAAAAAACCCCTCCCCGAAATGAGAGAGAGGACTACGTTGCATCGTTCGACAATGGGACAGTTTATCCAGGACCTTGTGGTCAAAGGTCCAGTCATGGACCTTTTGAATTAGGTGAGTTCTATGGTACCTTTGCAAAAATATGCATTTTGTGCATTTTTCTGCGATGAATGGTGAGGATCGTGCCATAGATGTGTAAGTGCATCAATGCCAATCACCTATGATGCATTATAAAAATATCTAATTTTAAAAAAATTTAAAAATTTAATTAAATATATTTTAAAAATTAATTATCATATATTGACAGTATAAAATTATATTGACAGTATAAAATAATTTTACACTGTCAGTATAATCAAAAATTTTATCAGTGTAATTTTAATTATCATACATTGTGATGTAAAAATTATAGTGGCAGTATAAAATAATTTTATCTTGTCAATGTAATAAATTTTTATCGATATAATTTTAATTATCATACTGTGATGTAAAATTATCTTACAATACTGTAAAATTACACTGATAAAATTTTTACCTTGTCAGTGTATGATAATTAAAATTACAACGATAAAATTTTTGGTTTATTGACAGTATAAAATTATTTTATCTGTAGAGTATAATTTTATATTATCGATGTATGATAATTAAAATTATACTGATAAAATTTTTGATTATATCTTGGCCAGTGTAAAATTATTTTACTATCGATATAATTATACTGTCAATGTATGATAATTAATTTTTAAAATATATTTAATTATATTTTTAAATTTTCTTAAAATTAGATATTATTATAATGCATTATAGGTGATTGGTGCATTGATGCACCTCACAATCTATGACACGATCCTCACCGTTCATCACAAAAATGCACAAAATGCACATTTTTACAAAGGTACCATAGCATGCACCTTTGAATTAACCTTCTATCGCACGTTGCAATTAATTGTACGGTAAGTTCCCAAACTCTAATAATTTTGATTTTTTTCCCAATATTAATCAAAGCATGATTAACAAGTAATTTGGATTAATTGTTTATTACTATGGTTCTTATGTTAGACCTTAGGCGCGTTTGTTTCCACTTTAAAAAAAAAAAATTGATTTTGTGATGTAGTTGTTATTTATTATTTTTTTTTTCAGAACTTATTATTTTAGTTTATGAAAAAGTATTAAAATAGCTTCTTTTTTGTGTTTTAGTTTTATTCCTTAAAAGCTTATTTATTTATTTCAAATTTTTATACAACTTTTTCAACAAAAAAATGTTTTTCTTAAAAAAGAAAATCTCAAATAAATGGATCCATTATTTTTTTAAAAACTACTTATGTCGTATCATTAATTTTTCTTTGAGGTAGATCAATAAATTATTTTTGTGGCAATTGTAAGTTCAAATTTGCCATCCATAGTAGTTTTTCTCATTTTATACAAAATAAAAAACACCAAGTGTCATTGAATAAAATCGCCTGTTGACAGGAAAGCAAATAAATAAAGAGTTACGCTTACACCAAGTACCCCAACTTCCCGCTAGGGCACATTCAAAATACGCGACCAACTCAGGTAAGTAAATAATTAAAATGACGCCTAACCCATATTCAATTTAGATCATAAAATTCCCCCACCCCCCCCCCCCCCAAAAAAAAAGATCATAAGAAAAATAAAATGTAAACCAACTCACATCCTGGATTTATAAGCACCTTAACATAGCAACCAAAAGGCCACGAATATCGATATGCCGTGTGTCGTTCACCAATGAAAGCCTTTTTCCAGCCTTCGCCGTTCTTAAATATTAATTACTACTATTTATTCTTTTCTTGTCGTTTTTAACATTATTTTTATTTTATTTTATTTTATTTTATTTTTTAATCCCCTTAGCTTTATCAACTTTGATCAGATCAAGGGTAGTTTACCTTGTTGAAGCTTGATACATGCATTGTAAAACGTGGTCAACCTTTTTATTTTGTCTGTCAAGAATAAGAGGTTCAATATAAATCATAACTATAAATGCAAAGAAGAAAAACCAAATCAACCGAGTCTTCTCCTGATACATACGGTTATCCACTTAGGGAATAGAAAAATCCCAAGAAAATTCTAAGTCGTCAAATTACTGTTAGGAATAGTTGGTATGTCAACCCAACGCGTAGATTTCATTCCTTCCATTTAAATTCCAATTTGTCTTAGTTAAGAAGTTGAGCGTGGCATTTACTTCTTATTCAAAGTTTCCTCCTAACTGAAGATCGAAGCTAATTAATTTTCTCAATTCGATCAGCCGCATTAGAATTCTTGACTCAACATCTCTACTTTACTTTCGTTATAAGGTAGGGGTATCTTTGAGTCAACATAAAATTTATTTGAGACTCTAAGGTTCTGAATCCGAATAGTCAAAGCATAAACCAGACAATCCTACCTCTTAAACTATTAGACCAAGTCCATTAGTAACCGTGGGGTATGGTTCAGCTTCATGTGAGAGACTTTAACTGCATATAAGGGATTAGAAACACATTAAAAGCCTATTATGATAGGCCAAGACCATTTGTTACTCAACACCTCTATTGAATACATATATCAACACAAGCCAAAAGAGTTAAGGTCCCTCTTATGTTCCATATGAAAAGCTTGATTCACTAACTTTTTCTGCTCAGCCTTTTGGTGCAAGCATATGCTAGATTTTCTCTGAGGGTCTGATCAAGCAATAGGGAAAAAAGATGGGACTCAGACATCTTCCTCTCAAGCTCAAGGTAATCCAACCTTCTTTTTATTCTATTTCCATGTTGTGTGTTGAGCTTCTTTGGAATTCATGAGAAACAGATAAATGAATATCTGAGTTATGTTCCAATTTGGTACAACGGGCCTAATACAATAAAATGTAACTGTAACTTAAAAAGGAAAAAATGGTCTTGAACCCTCTATGATTTTTCTTTTATCCTTGTGTTGCTAAATGCTTAAATGATAGCAAGAATTGGTCATTTACATCAAGAGCTAATCTATCTGTTGAGCTCGGCAGGTTTTCCGGCTAAAACGGTTTCTGCTAAGACGTGGAGGCACAAAGAGAAAGCACATGCCTGCAAAGAAGCCTTCATGGATGATGCCAATAACACATGGTTATTATGTGGTGGAGCATCCTGTGATCAGAGATGGTTCCGAGGACTCGGATTTTGATTCAGTTGTTGTACAAAGAGAGCAAATGGATCACACAGAATTGTGGTATTTTGGAATCTTTGATTCAATGATTGGAGACGGGGTTACCAAGTACATGCAGTCCCATTTCTTTAACAAGAAGCTTCAAGAGGTTGTTGACTTACATTGTGTTCATTTCTCCCATATACTCTCCATTTTGTTGAAGCAAAATGGAAAATTTTGGGTAAAAAAGATTTTGATTACTTAATTAACTACACGATCTTGCCACTAAAATGCTTTTGACAGACTCTTCATCCAAATAATGGCCAATTGGTTACTTTGTCGTTGAAGATTCCTCAAAAAGGCATTGTTGTTTATTGTTAGGGATGGTCTGAACTTTGAATAAGGAAAAATGACATAGGAAGGAAGAAAAGCATGTAATGTATAGGTACATGAATATATTCAAACATGGCATATTTTCATTTATCCTCTTATTCCCAAACATAAACTTGACATCTATTGTCAAAAAGAGGTGCAGAACAAGAATCAAGATTAAGCTTCTTTATCCATGAATTCCCTATTTTTGCCTCTATTTCCGGTCTCTTCTGAGTTTCTGATGTTTAGTTATATGTTAGTCTCATATAAGGAGGAAAAGCAAAGAAACACTGAAGAGAAACCTTGGTGCAAGGGCAAAGATCAGAGAGGAACATGAATCGGAGGAAACATGCAGAATGGGTTCAGCATCATCTGTTATGGTGATAAATGGAGAGAAACTTGTGATAGCCAACATGGGAGATTACAGAACTGTTGTGTGCAGAGATGGTATAGCTCATCAGACAACTGGAAGATACCAACAATCAGCCGCCAAAAGACATTGGTCAAGCAGACTCTTTTCAGGTATCAAATAGTCACATATCTTGTTGTTCATTATTAGAATGATTTTTACTTTTGCATGGTGAAAGCAATATTAATTGGGAAGCAAGTACATACCTATTCACTGTGTCAGAATTATTTAATCTGTTACGTTTTTGCTTGAATAAAAATCCAGCAAAATTGCTTTTGATTCTTTATATATATATTTTTTCATCCATTTATGGGCACATCTTTTTGATTCATATATCTCATAATGGATGCTACGCATGTGTACTTTGTTCACAAAGTACACATACTAGCATGTGAATCAGGAAATGCAGCAGGTACAAGGCATTCTAGAGACTCAGAACTTGTCATCAGAGCTGAAAGGATTGATTCCGACACTGAATTTTTGATATTAGCCAGTAATGGCATATGGGAGAGTAGCTCCAATGCAAACCATTACATATTATAATAATTATATATTACAAACTTAGCCCCACATGTAATCCCCAATTTCATAATCCAATTTTCTTTAATAAAGATATAACGCCCAAAATCCTTCAATTAAATCAACAAAAAGTAAATCCCATCTTGCTTATGAGATGTGAGATTTTCAACGAAAGTACTCAATACTTAATCATTAGAGTCACGTCTTGAAAAAATAAACAAATGGCTAGTGAATCTCTATAAATTTGTAGGTTATGGAGAACCAAGAAGCTGTGAATCTGATCAGTCACATACAGGATCCACAAGAAGCAGCGGAATGCTTGGCAAAGGAAGCTTTAAATAGGATGAGCAAAGGCAACATCTCATGCTTAATCATTCGCTTTGACTGATGTCTCACCATATGCAATCCTAATGGCCATAAAAATGTACCCTTGTAGAATGCAGCTCATAAGGCGAAAACTTTGTATACCAAAGCTCCTTACAGCATTGACCCATTATTAGACTACTTCCATTTATTCAAAATCCTTATGAAATCAACATATCCAATTTTGAATTCAACCTATGCTTAGAGCAGATGCTGCTTTGCTTTATTGTAATTTTGTCTTAGGGCTTATTTGGTTTACATTTTTCTTTTCCGCAAAAGGAGAAAATGCGTTTCTTAATTCTTTTTTCTCGAAGGTAAAGTCCTTGTTACTCCTATCAAAAGTACTTTTAGAATCTTTCGATAAATAAAACAAACAGGTTATCAATTGTTCGAATGCCATTTGCATACATTTCATGATCCAGCTTCATGCATACCCAAAAAAAAGGGTCTAACTTCATCATTACATATCTCAATTGACTTCAATAATTCTGGAAAAGGAAATAATTCTATGGAATATTTTTGATTAGATGCAAGATCAAAACCTTTCTTTCTTTCTTAGATTTATTCAATTAATTATATTCAATTAAATACACCCTCCCCACTCTATTTTTGAACGTCTAGAATGACAGCTATGACTAGCATTAATCCTTAATTGAATAAATTTATTGTTAAAATGTTCAATTCAGGTCATTAATATTGAGAAGGAACACTTCATGGTGTCACACGACGTACTCTCCTTAATTCCTTCGAGTATATTTCTAATGGTTTTACTTTTAATTTTAGACTTTTCTCCTAAATTTAGCAAATCCTAATTGTTTACTCTGTTAAGATTACTAATTCTAGAGACTTGGCATTTTGGTATAATGAAAGCATATTTGTGTAAAGATCAAAAACGCTCTAAGGAGTACATAAGATGGAAATAAAGAAAACATCCTCCTCAATCCAAAAGACAATGTTTAATTAAATAAGAGTACAATATACAAATTAATTCAGCATATGAACAGCAAAACATGAATATACAAAGATCAATTTTGTAGCAATATATTACTCGGTGATCTTTTGCAGCTAGACAATAACTAATGATACCTGAAGAGAAAAAAATATATATATTAAAAAAAAATATGAAAGGAATCAAGTGAGGGACTACGTTGCATCGTTCGACAATGGGACAGTTTATCCAGGACCTTGTGGTCAAAGGTCGAGTCATGGACCTTTTGAATTAGGTGAGTTCTATGGTACCTTTGCAAAAATATGCATTTTGTGCATTTTTTGCGATGAATGGTGAGGATCGTGCCATAGATTGTGAGGTGCATCAATGCACCAATCACCTATGATGCATTATAAAAATATCTAATTTTAAAAAAATTTAAAAATTTAATTAAATATATTTTAAAAATTAATTATCATATATTGACAGTATAAAATTATATTGACAGTATAAAATAATTTTACACTGTCACTATAATCAAAAAATTTTATCAGTGTAATTTTAATTATCATACATTGACAGTGTAAAATTATAGTGGCAGTATAAAATAATTTTATACTGTCAATGTAATAAAATTTTTTATCAGTATAATTTTAATTATCATACACTGACAGTGTAAAATTATACTGCTTATCTTGTAAAATTACACTGATAAAATTTTTTTACACTGTCAGTGTATGATAATTAAAATTACACTGATAAAATTTTTGGTTACACTGACAGTATAAAATTATTTTATACTGCCAGTATAATTTTACATTGTCAATGTATGATAATTAAAATTATACTGATAAAATTTTTTGATTATACTGACAGTGTAAAATTATTTTATACTGTCAATATAATTTTATACTGTCAGTGTATGATAATTAATTTTTAAAATATATTTAATTATATTTTTAAATTTTCTTAAAATTAGATATTATTATAATGCATTATAGGTGATTGGTGCATTGATGCACCTCACAATCTATGACACGATCCTCACCGTTCATCACAAAAATGCACAAAATGCACATTTTTACAAAGGTACCATAGCATGCACCTTTGAATTAACCTTCTATCGCACGTTGCAATTAATTGTACGGTATGTTCCCAAACTCTAATAAATTTGATTTTTTTCCCAATATTAATCAAAGCATGATTAACAAGTAATTTGGATTAATTGTTTATTACTATGGTTCTTATGTTAGACCTTAGGCGCGTTTGTTTCCACTTTAAAAAAAAAAAATTGATTTTGTGATGTAGTTGTTATTTATTATTTTTTTTTTCAGAACTTATTATTTTAGTTTATGAAAAAGTATTAAAATAGCTTCTTTTTTGTGTTTTAGTTTTATTCCTTAAAAAGCTTATTTATTTATTTCAAATTTTTATACAACTTTTTCAACAAAAAAATGTTTTTCTTAAAAAAGAAAATCTCAAATAAATGGATCCATTATTTTTTTAAAAACTACTTATGTCGTATCATTAATTTTTCTTTGAGGTAGATCAATAAATTATTTTTGTGGCAATTGTAAGTTCGAATTTGCCATCCATAGTAGTTTTTTTCATTTTATACAAAATAAAAAACACCAAGTGTCATTGAATAAAATTGCCTATTGACAGGAAAGCAAATAAATAAAGAGTTACGCTTACAGCAAGTACCCCAACTTCCCGGTAGGGCACATTCAAAATACGCGACCAACTCAGGTAAGTAAATAATTAAAATGACACCTAACCCATATTCAATTTAGATCACAAAATCCCTCCCCCCCCCCCGCCCCAAACAAAAAAAAAAAAAAAGATCATAAGAAAAATAAAATGTAAACCAACTCACATCCTGGATTTATAAGCACCTTAATATAGCAACCAAAAGGCCATGAATATCGATATGCCGTGTGTCGTTCACCAATGAAAGCCTTTTCCAGCCTTCGCCGTTCTTAAATATTAATTACTACTATTTATTCTTTTCTTGTCGTTTTTAACATTATTTTTATTTTATTTTATTTTATTTTTTAATCCCCTTAGCTTTATCAACTTTGATCAGATCAAGGGTAGTTTACCTTGTTGAAGCTTGATACATGCATTGTAACACATGGTCAACCTTTTTATTTCGTCTGTCAAGAATAAGAGGTTCAATGTAAATCATAACTATAAATGCAAAGAAGAAAAACCAAATCAACCGAGTCTTCTCCTGATACATACAGTTATCCACTTAGGGAATAGAAAAATCCCAAGAAAATTCTAAGTCGTCAAATTACTGTTAGGTATGTCAACCCAATGCGTAGATTTCATTCCTTCCATTTAAATTCCAATTTTTCTTAGTTAAGAAGTTGCGCGTGGCATTTACTTCTTATTCAAAGCTTCCTCCTAACTGACGATTGAAGCTAATTAATTTTCTCAATTCGATCAGCCGCATTAGAATTCTTGACTCAACATCTCTACTTTACTTTCGTTATAAGGTAGGGGTATCTTTGAGTCAACATAAAATTTATTTGAGACTCTAAGGTTCTGAATCCGAATAGTCAAAGCATAAACCAGACAATCCTACCTCTTAAACTATTAGACCAAGTCCATTAGTAACCGTGGGTTATGGTTCAGCTTCATGTGAGAGACTTTAGCTGCATATAAGGGATTAGAAACACATTAAAAGCCTATTATGATAGGCCAAGACCATTTGTTACTCAACACCTCTATTGAATACATATATCAACACAAGCCAAAAGAGTTAAGGTCCCTCTTATGTTCCATATGAAAAACTTGATTCACTAACTTTTTCTGCTCACCCTTTTGGTGCAAGCATATGCTAGATTTTCTCTGAGGGTCTGATCAAGCAATAGGGAAAAAAGATGGGACTCAGACATCTTCCTCTCAAGCTCAAGGTAATCCAACCTTCTTTTACTATTTCCATGTTGTGTGTTGAGCTTCTTTGGAATTCATGAGAAACAGATAAATGGATATATGAGTTATGTTCCAATTTGGTACAACAGGCCTAATACGATAAAATGTAACCGTAACTTAAAAAGGAAAAAATGGTCTTGAACCCTTTTCGATTTTTCTTTTTTCTTTGTGTTGTTAAATGCTTAAATGATAGCAAGAATTGGTCATTTACATCAAGAGCTAATCTATCTGTTGAGCTCGGCAGGTTTTCAGGCTAAAACGGTTTCTGCTAAGACGTGGAGGCACAAAGAGAAAGCACATGCCTGCAAAGAAGCCTTCATGGATGATGCCAATAACACATGGTTATTATGTGGTGGAGCATCCTGTGATCAGAGATGGTTCCGAGGACTCGGATTTTGATTCAGTTGTGGTACAAAGAGAGCAAATGGATCACACAGAATTGTGGTATTTTGGAATCTTTGATTCAATGATTGGAGACGGGGTTACCAAGTACATGCAGTCCCATTTCTTTAACAAGAAGCTTCAAGAGGTTGTTGACTTACATTGTGTTCATTTCTCCCATATACTCTCCATTTTGTTGAAGCAAAATGGAGAATTTTGGGTAAAAAAGATTTTGATTACTTAATTAACTACACGATCTTGCCACTAAAATGCTTTTGACAGACTCTTCATCCAAATAATGGCCAATTGGTTACTTTGTCGTTGAAGATTCCTCAAAAAGGCATTGTTGTTTATTGTTAGGGATGGTCTGAACTTTGAATAAGGAAAAATGACATAGGAAGGAAGAAAAGCATGTAATGTATAGGTACATGAATATATTCAAACATGGCATATTTTCATTTATCCTCTTATTCCCAAACATAAACTTGACATCTATTGTCAAAAAGAGGTCCAGAACAAGAATCAAGATTAAGCTTCTTTATCCATGAATTCCCTATTTTTTGCCTCTATTTCCGGTCTCTTCTGAGTTTCTGATGTTTAGTTATATGTTAGTCTCATATAAGGAGGAAAAGCAAAGAAACACTGAAGAGAGCTTACCTTGGTGCAAGGGCAAAGATCAGAGAGGAACATGAATCGGAGGAAACATGCAGAATGGGTTCAGCATCATCTGTTATGGTGATAAATGGAGAGAAACTTGTGATAGCCAACATGGGAGATTACAGAACTGTTGTGTGCAGAGATGGTATAGCTCATCAGACAACTGGAAGATACCAACAATCAGCCGCCAAAAGACATTGGTCAAGCAGACTCTTTTCAGGTATCAAATAGTCACATATCTTGTTGTTCATTATTAGAATGATTTTTACTTTTGCATGGTGAAAGCAATATTAATTGGGAAGCAAGTACATACCTATTCACTGTGTCAGGGTATTTAATCTGTTACGTTTTGCTTGAATAAAAATCCAGCAAAATTGCTTTTGATTCTTTATATATATATTTTTTTTCATCCATTTATGGGCACATCTTTTTGATTCATATATCTCATAATGGATGCTACGCATGTGTACTTTGTTCACAAAGTACACATACTAGCATGTGAATCAGGAAATGCAGCAGGTACAAGGCATTCTAGAGACTCAGAACTTGTCATCAGAGCTGAAAGGATTGATTCCGACACTGAATTTTTGATATTAGCCAGTAATGGCATATGGGAGGTAAGCTGCAATGCAAACCATTACATATTATAATAATTATATATTACAAACTTAGCCCCACATGTAATCCCCAATTTCATAATCCAATTTTCTTTAATAAAGATATAACGCCCAAAATCCTTCAATTAAATCAACAAAAAGTAAATCCCATCTTGCTTATGAGATGTGAGATTTTTCAACTTGAGAGTACTCAATACTTAATCATTAGAGTCACGTCTTGAAAAATAAACAAATGGCTAGTGAATCTCTATAAATTTGTAGGTTATGGAGAACCAAGAAGCTGTGAATCTGATCAGTCACATACAGGATCCACAAGAAGCAGCGGAATGCTTGGCAAAGGAAGCTTTAAATAGGATGAGCAAAGGCAACATCTCATGCTTAATCATTCGCTTTGACTGATGTCTCACCATATGCAATCCTAATGGCCATAAAAATGTACCCTTGTAGAATGCAGCTCATAAGGCGAAAACTTTGTATACCAAAGCTCCTTACAGCATTGACCCATTATTAGACTACTTCCATTTATTCAAAATCCTTATGAAATCAACATATCCAATTTTGAATTCAACCTATGCTTAGAGCAGATGCTGCTTTGCTTTATTGTAATTTTGTCTTAGGGCTTATTTGGTTTACATTTTTCTTTTCCGCAAAAGGAGAAAATGCGTTTCTTAATTCTTTTTTCTCGAAGGTAAAGTCCTTGTTACTCCTATCAAAAGTACTTTTAGAATCTTTCGATAAATAAAACAAACAGGTTATCAATTGTTCGAATGCCATTTGCATACATTTCATGATCCAGCTTCATGCATACCCAAAAAAAAGGGTCTAACTTCATCATTACATATCTCAATTGACTTCAATAATTCTGGAAAAGGAAATAATTCTATGGAATATTTTTGATTAGATGCAAGATCAAAACCTTTCTTTCTTTCTTAGATTTATTCAATTAATTATATTCAATTAAATACACCCTCCCCACTCTATTTTTGAACGTCTAGAATGACAGCTATGACTAGCATTAATCCTTAATTGAATAAATTTATTGTTAAAATGTTCAATTCAGGTCATTAATATTGAGAAGGAACACTTCATGGTGTCACACGACGTACTCTCCTTAATTCCTTCGAGTATATTTCTAATGGTTTTACTTTTAATTTTAGACTTTTCTCCTAAATTTAGCAAATCCTAATTGTTTACTCTGTTAAGATTACTAATTCTAGAGACTTGGCATTTTGGTATAATGAAAGCATATTTGTGTAAAGATCAAAAACGCTCTAAGGAGTACATAAGATGGAAATAAAGAAAACATCCTCCTCAATCCAAAAGACAATGTTTAATTAAATAAGAGTACAATATACAAATTAATTCAGCATATGAACAGCAAAACATGAATATACAAAGATCAATTTTGTAGCAATATATTACTCGGTGATCTTTTGCAGCTAGACAATAACTAATGATACCTGAAGAGAAAAAAATATATATATTAAAAAAAAATATGAAAGGAATCAAGTGAGGGTCTAGCTTGTCACTGTATCAAACCATACCAATAACAGCCATCCACTCTATCAGGCCATCATTATCTTCTTTTCACTATTCTTGCTTCGAAATGGTGATAACAAGGAGAAAGAACGAGAAGCTGCACAACAAGATGTTTACCATTTCCATATTCAGAATAGGAACATAGATGATAACAGCCAAAATTGTAGACATATATAGAAAGTTGATTCAAATCCGCTTAAATAAATTGAGAATGCAGAGTCCTTACACTTCTGTTGAGTTGAGCTAGCAGTGGGTGTTTCATCTTGAGAGATTAAATTCTTCAAAGTATGAACTGAAGATGAAATAGGAAATATGATGGTCAGTTTAAGTACATATGTCATAAGGATGTAATATATGAAAAATCCAATAAGATCAAGCTTCTATATTAGCACAGGCTGTAGTTATATGCACCACTTTCACCAAACTACCAGTTATTTGTAAACGATTGAATGGTCTAGGCTATTGACTTTTTTCAATTATAGTTGTATATGTTCCTTTTACTCTCTATATTATAAAGTGTACCTTACTGTTCTAGACAAACCAAATTCATTTCTAAATGTTATGATGCAGGTAACTCAAGTCAACACAGGGTAATATGTCTGTACCCGGCCACATCAACAAGATTAGGTAAATGCAGATGGCAGAGGATACTTTAGTTATATAATTACTCAAAATGTGGACTAATTTTGTGATAAGTTATGCCGTAATGCCATAGTCATGAATCTCAGAAACTATGGCTTAGTTCTGTTCATAAAAGCTTATGAAACATGCTAGTTCTGATACCCAAACTCATTTAGGTATTGTCAGCTTTGACCTAATGGACTGGACCTCAGCCGTCACAGTTTTGTCCTTAAAACACATTGAAAGTTGTGTGTTTGGTCGGTGGATCATGGCATTGATACTATTGAGTCTTACAAGTGGCAGTGTACCATATATCAGGTAGTGTTCCATGTATGTAATCTCTGGATACTAATTTATTAGGCTAGTGGCCATAAGAAGCACATTACCTTCATCAGAGGAACTGTTAGTTCCAGTCTCAACTGCCTCAGAACCATCAATGCTGACATTATCCGATTCCATGTTGCGTCCAGAAGATGCTGAGCTCTGACTCTTTTTACCAAATTTCAGTAGTCTTCTGAACCCTTTTGATGATTCCTTTACTTGAGGCTTCTCAATTGCTTCAGGAATCTTTTCAAGTGTTGAGTTCCTGATGTCAGACACATGTGCTTTAACAGTCTCCACACCAATTGCTGCAGGCTCTAAACTGGTGGGGACAGCTTTACCATACTCAGTATTTCTGGTACTAGGATCTTCCATAGAAGAAACTCGAGCGAATGGAGCATGATATGTTTCCTCAGCAATGTTAGATGACTTTGAACGTTCTTTCTCTGTATCATCGAATTTGACCTGATTTTGGAGCATATAATATTCAAACTTAACTGATATACTAAGAAGTACTATCATCCATGGATAATTTGCATAAACACTGAAATTCTGAATCAAATTTTAATGCATTGCCGAAATTTAAAAATAAAATATTAGCAAATTTTTAACAACCATTGAATTGATCATATTCTCTTCCCCACATAATATCAGAATTTAATAAATTAGAATAGGTGGACGAAAAGAAATTTTGTAGAAAGTATATGGTAAGACCAGATGATGTGCCATGGTATGATTGTAGGTTGTTGCTTTGTGACTTGGTGGTCAAGAGTTCTAGTCTTGGAAACAACCTCTATTCATGGGAGTAAGGTCGCATACATTTGACTGAACCTCCCTCGACCCCACAAGGTGGGAGCCTTGCGCCCTAGGCCATCCTTATATCATGTAACCAAATTAGGTATTATAATGTTATTTTCATGATTTCCAATAAATGTCAATCGCATTTTTTTTTTTTGGGGGGGGGGGGGGGGGATAGATGGCAGGTTAAGGAGATTGATATGCTCATATATAAAGTAATTTATTTGAAACAAGACATGCTGTCAGATAGACAGAACATTTGTTCTCGTGCTGGTATGGCCATGTTTGCATAGAGGTTTTCGATGCACATCACCCTTACAAGAGTATGAACCAGCAAGGCAGTTACATATAATCAAAGCTACTCTGATCTAAGTTATGAAATACATACCTCAGTAGATATGGCTTGCAGGTGCGACTGGCTCCCTGAAGTTGCAGTATCTATCCTATCCATGCTTGGTGGTGAAACAGGTGCACGAATAGCAACACAATATGATGCTGTCTCTGTTTTCTCCGCCACTTCATCATTATCATATTGTTTCTTTGGCGTATCAATTTTTTCTTCTGATTTATGAACAGTGGGAGCAGAAGGTTTCTCACACTCAAGCATCACAACAGTCTTCTCAACTACAGGATTGTCATCTCCATCTTCACAAGGCGAAGTTCGCATTTTGTTTTTCTTTGGCAAGGTACCACCTGAATTCACAGAAGACTTGTTACCATTCGATTTCTGTGTCTTCTCTTTGACTGATGGTCTGTTTTGGACAGTGTCACTTGCTGTAGAAGTTCTGATTTTCAGTTCTGGAAGGGCGGCTGTCTTGCTTTTATCATGACTCACTATTGCCGAAATCCTTTTGCTCTCAGGTCCATCAGCTGCTTTAGTCTTTGATATTGTACTAGTGCTATGTGGTTTAACTGAGGAAATCTGCCGAATGGTACTCATTTTTGGCTCTGACAATCTTCTAATCCGTGCCATTGATGCCTTAGTATCAGTTGTATCCTCACCCTTCTCAAACTTAGATTCAGGCAAAGAAGACACTGATTGGGTTAGTTTGTTTTTGGAGGAGTGGCTTCCAGTATTCAATCTGCTGGTTCTGGAGGCTTTTGAATAATCATTAGATCCAACAGAAGTAGTTCTGATGGGGAATCTTTCAAGAGGTGACGATGGTCCTGGCTCTGAATCACTAAACTTTGATCCATTATGAGAGCTAGGTGAAACTTTTGCTGGAAGTTGTTTCTTTGTTAGCTGTGATGGCACTGGTGACTGTGTAGCGATTGAGCTACTCTTGGCAGCAATTCTCTTTTGCCTCTCCAGCTTTAAAGCTTCAAGGCGTTTTATCTCTTCCTCTTCCTAGTTATTACAAATAAACAGAAAAAAAGGAGAGTTGAATAACAAGTGAGTGACCTTGAATATAAATGTACTAAAACCTACATTAAGGTCTTGTATACAAGGTCATCAATCTTGAGTGAATCTCAAAAAATGAAAGTGAGAAGAGATTGGAAGGCATGGGAAAAGAAGTTAGTACCTTCTCTTTCTTCATTTTCTGGAGATCAGCTTTGTAGTTTCTTAATCTCTCAGCACGTGCTCGTGCTTCATCCAAAGGACTCAGTTTAGAAGGCTTCCCTCTCCTGACTGGCCCAACAGTCCTCTTTTTATCAGAACTATTTGGAGTAAGTTTTGTTTTCTGCTCCTTATCCGACTTTTTAGATCCTGGTTTGGGGCCAGCCGATACCTCTTTGCTGTTCTTATCTTGCAAAGAATCACCTTCACCCTGGGCCATCATTTCATAGTCTAGAGCAGGGTCATAACTCATTGACACCATTTCCGCTCCTCGTTCAGGCATCATGCTTAATTCATCTGGCTCATAATTTATATCATTGGATGATTTTTCTTCCTTTTGATGCACCATTGGGAACTCAGAGTCCATGTCGATAGCATTTCTCTCAACATGTCCTACATCATTGACTTCAACTGATCTATGCTCCACTATGTAGGAGTCATCATTCATATCATGAAACAACTTTCTTTCCAATTTATTGTTTGAATAACCTAGTCCGCTGACAGTTTCCATATCTGAGGAAGGATATGAATTACCCAACTGACTATCTTGTTTAGGAATTATGAAATCATCATTGGCAGTCATCCTATAACCACGCCTTATTCCATTTACTTCTAAAGATTGTACATCACCTACAGACCTACCATCACCAGGTTGCCCTTCCCTCACAGATAATGATAAATCATCATTAGATGCCCTGGGCTTGAGGGTCAACCCTTTGCTAATGCTGTCCCTATCTATGGTACCACTGCCTTGAACTTCATGCATATCCCGCCCATTCAAAACTAAAGGATCATTGCTTGCAACATGTTTTTTTCTTCTCATGTGATCCATGTTTTCCAGATCAGATTGGCCTTGGTCAATGGCATGTCTATCTTCATCAACATCTCTCAGTAAACAATTTTGGAATGCTTGCCAGTGTCCTCCATCTGCATCCTTCACATGGTCTGTTTCTTCCTTATCAGATGAATTAAACTTCCTCGAAGATTCATTTCTGGCTCCCCTTCTTTTTGAGGTCTTCACAGATTCCTGAATATCTTGGCCTTCATCTATTTCTGAGGCAGAGTCTGAGTATGATTCACTGCCAGAAGAATTTTCTGTCTTTGTTATGTAGTTGATGTTCCGAATGACCACCATACCAGATTTCTGTCTACCTGATCGGCTACCCTTCTTCCGTCGATCTCCAGTCTGTGAACCTTCCCTTTCCATATCCACTTCATCCAATGTTTCTGAATCAGTATTGCTGTGTCTACTATCCATGGAATGCCTTCTATGCCTCATACTTTGACCAGAAGCTAGTCTGGGGTCCTCCATAGGTGAATAATTTGGCTGCATAAACGGACTGTTTCCAGGATAAGGCTGGTAGTAGGGTATGCCTTGCACTGGATATGGCTGAAAGACTGGTATAGGACCTGGGGGAGAATGAACAGGCCAAGGAGAGAACATATGATGTGGGAATTGACCTTGAATATTATCCTGGTTGCTTAGAGATGGTTGGTGGTCCATCGGAGGCACATCTGGAAATGCGTGAACAAGAATGTCAAGACATAATTTTAACGAAGCAAAAAGGCAGACATGGACTGTCAGTCATCATTTGACATCTCAGTTAAGGAAATCAATTAAACCTTCAACCTCCCACAGGAAGAGAAAGTTATAAGGCAGATATCATGCTTCAACAATTTAAACCTTTCCAGTATGTTTCAGAACCTATTTCACGTGTTGTGGTCCACTTCAAGGCAACAACTTGCACTGCTTATGACACCAAAATTTATATACCACTGTTCTAAAACAGAAATTCTCTTCCGTTCTAGACAAGCATCATGATGAACTTTTATCCATGATGTAATTCAACTTAGTGAAGTAAAAGAAGAAGCTTCCAAGAAAAACTATTTTGCAGGACGACCAATTTCCTATCTTTGGAAGAAATTGAGCATATTGTGCTGACTAGCATAAACTAATAGTAAAAACAGGATTTTCAGTTTCATCTGTTTATATTGTGTCCATTTCACTACTTTCAGACATATTTTACAGCCACTTATTCTAAAATTTGCTGGGGTCCGTAAATAGTTAATAGGCACAGGCAGCATTAGCACCAAGATCATGAAGGCATAAGCTTAGATAACAATCCTATATCAGGAATCGAGAACAAAAGAATGTGGAAGCAAACACAGATAAGAGGCTTATTAACATGAGCCATGCAGATCAACATCAGTCAACTGGCCTATAGATTCTTATAAGCTGTTTGCTCATGAATTTTAAAAAAGAAGTAAAAAGAAATTGTGAGAAGCAGGTCATGACCAAACACATCTATGTACGTGTTTGTGCATGTAATAAAAGTAGTGAGGTATTATAGATGTATATGCTAGTTATGATCAGTCCATTAATTTACAAGTTTACAGAGTGCTGGAATTGTCAGGTACCTGAACTTGCTCTTCCGTTATTCCCCGAGTCCAATTCAGTATGGGATGCAGAGGCCATAATGGGAAGTTGAATGCCTGATGCATTTAATGCAGAGAAGTCTGATCGATTGGACATCATTTCAGCAGCTTCAATTTCAAGCCACTGTCCAGTTTCATGTTTTCTTTTCCAGAGATCTCTAAATTTTGTGCATGCATCCCTGACATGATGAAATTAGCATCAGCAAGATTGTCCAGAAGAGAAGTCATATGTATGCTACAGGTCAATGAGTGAGAACCCCACATTTCACCAACCAATATTGAAGGTCAAAATAGCCTATGAAAGAAAGTTGTTCTTACATTAAGCGCGATGCTCCAAAGCATTCAGCAAATGACATTAAAGCTGGCATATAGTCAATGTCAAAACCAGCAGCAACAGCACGTGCAAATGCCATGCCTTGCTCTTTCTGCAGCACTGATTTACGCGTCTCTAGGACTTTCAGAAGATGGACTCTAATACAATATGTCATAGAAGTGAACATAAAATAGATTTTAACAGTCTGTTTTACAAAGTGCAAAGAAACTCAATGAATAAAAGAACAAATTAAGAACATATGTAAGGAGTTGCTCAACCCAACTGAGCTTTAATTCAAAATATATAACAAAGTAGAAACAGCTATCCCAGAAGCTTAAGGTATTATAGATGCATTAATAGACCATCCCCTCTTGCATACCAGTTCAATATTCCTAACTTAGATTTTAAAAAAAATAAAAATAAAAAATAAAAACATAGCCTTCCAACATGCTGCTTGCAACACAATGGCGGATAACCAGGTAAATATCAAGTTTTGGGCAAGCTTATACAAGATTCACCCTGAAATTCCTTTTCTGTCCTACTTCTAACAGAATTTCTCTATTCTCTGAAATATGTTTGGTTTTTTGTTGTTTTTTTTTTTGGTTTTTGTTTTTGGGGGGGGGGGGGGGGGGATGCCCAAATTAAAAGTAACTCCAATACACAGCCCTCAATTAAAAGTTAAAATTTTTTACTCTATGAGAAATGGTCATAGAAAAGGGGAAAAAAATTGAAGGAACAGATGAAATTTACTTTGAGTTTTCTTCAGATGTGGTGGTGCTTCCATTTGCTGCCGGTGGTTGTGCATCAGGCTGGCACATAACCAAGGAGACTGATTAGAAAATAATAAAACCAATAAAAGACTGGGGTACCAAAGACCCACTAACCTTGTACAGGACAATTGCTCTCTCCTCATTAGTATCCTGCACAGTCTTCTTGCCTGAGCAAAGCAGCAAGTTTTGTCAGTTGAAAACAATTATAAGTCTTAGCAGACCTTTAACTACATGTATAATTGTTCAATACTGGTCTGTACACAATGATAACTTGAAATAAACTTGTTCTTTTAAAAGTACCTTCAGTGTTTTCCACATGTTTTACTTGACTTTCTTCCACCTGAATAAATGCACGATTGTTGAAACAGATATTTAAGTGCTGTCAAAGAATCATAGAACAAGATACATATTCACTTACGGTGCTAATCCCTATGGAACTGTTTCCTTGAATTGCAATTGCCTCTTCAATTTGTAAGATTTCAGATTCTATAGTATACACACGTTCCAATATCTCAGGAGTGCTCACAAAGCGAACAAACCTAGATAAGCAGGGAAAATTAGTCTATCCGGCTAAATTTTTATGAAAATAAAATGTAACTAGAAACAATTGTAAAATGGAAAACTTTAAGTCTCCAAAGGATGGCTTTGCTGCCATTTTCCCAGCACTTATCTTTGCTTTGGAAAGTGTAAAACAAAAGAGACATAACAGGAAATTTGGTACAAAGATTACAACAAACAGAAAGTGAACTTTAGCCGTGGCATTCTAGATCCATGCTGTGCAATGGAAGCAATAATACCAATGACAATGTCAAAGAAGAATATTTAAATAAATTCAACTTCCAAGCTATGCCAAATGCAATAGTAAACCAAGAGATTAAAAGTCAAACCTTTCAACAGTTCCCTTGGTAAACCATGCGGCATCACTGCTACCGTCAGGCTCAAGAACAATCGAATAACCACCCTTGGCCATCTGATCCTGAGCAGCCTTCAAGTGGGATAGAAATGGGTTGAGTAAGCCTGAGGCAATTTTCTCCTTCTTTCCATTCACAGTTATAAACAAGTCAAACCTGATTTACAGAACACCACAGAGGGTGAATGATCAACAGCACAAGTCAGGCTACAGATAATATGTCATCGTTTTGAATGAGCTTTCAAATAAAACAATTAGTGACACAAAGATGACAAGCAAACACAAAACAAGGTTTCTCAGAGTTAGTCACCCTTTCTTAAACCTGAGTTTTAGTACTGAAACTTCCAAACAACAGCACTTTGATACCTATAGAACTTCAAATTTGATCACATAGAGTTTCCTAACCAAATATAAACTGGAATATCATACCCACGTTGCAAAAACCAAACCATGTTAGCTTCAACAAAAAATCAACACACTTCAGAATAAAACTAAACTGAAACACATGCCCACTAAGGAAATAAAATAAAGCAAGTAGCACTCTTAAATGAACTATTCTGCTTCAGGGCTAGCAAATATCCCAACTATTAACTAAGGGTAAGAAGAAAACTTCACCATTGCATATCCCAAACTTATTCCTTCCTAGTTCTTAGTTTTCACTTTGTGGTGAGAAATGGCACAAGTGGAAGAAACCAAACAACACATTCAAAACCACTGATGAATGAGGTATTACTATTATTACCTGGTTCTTGTGGGTGTGAGCTGAAACACAGCTGAATCCAACCTTGTTGAAGAGTTCATTGTTTCCAACACACAAAAAAACTAATCAGAGAAGCTAAGAGCCTATGACTAATAAGCCAGCAACTTGGTTTTCTCTGAGATCAGTGGCCAACCACAAAGGGGTGTCAAAAAAGATTCAACCAACCACAGACCCAAAATGGGGTTCAGTGAAAAAACAATAAAAAGACAAACTTTTCTATTGAAAAAAGAAGCTTTAAAGGACTCAGAACAAAAGGAAGAGTTTTGCAGAGAAAACTACAAAGGGGAAAGTAATTGCTTCAGAAGAAGAAGTGCTGAGACTTGCATGGAAGAAACAGAAGAAGTGCAGCGTGTGAACAGACAGCGGGATCCAAAGATTTTCGCTTCTTTTTTTCTCCCTTTGGATACCAACTCCATCCACAACCAGTGCATGTGACTACATCAGTTTCTTTTTCCATTAGAGAGGAAATAATGGGAGGGGCATAATGGGAAATTCATCAGAATTGACAAAACGTTATTGGAGGCGCCGAAGCGTGACAGTGACAGCGTGAGACAGACAGATCTGCTTGTAGCTCGGATGTTTCTATTAAAATTACAATATTATACCCTTGGTCCTTTTTTAATTCTCACTAAACCCTGTTTGGCGAGTTTGCAAGTTGGCAGCCAGCAAGTTCAACCTGTATGGCTGGTTTTTTCATTAATTATTATTAAAAGATAATAAAGTTTTTAACTTAAAATCGCTTTTGGGTCAAACTTGCAAATGAAAAAAGATGTGTAGATTTTCCTTAGTGGATACTGTAGTGGGCAGTCATTTTAGGTCAAGATTATTTAATTGGCTCTGTTTGGATCTCGGTTATTTATTAGGGCTGCTTGGCTAATTTCCTATTTAGAAGTCAACAAATAATTCTAATGAGTAATGAACCACCCTGATTTAAAAGTTGTGCAATATTGGGATAAGTTTGTGAGGGACCCGGTAACACTCGTGTGTGACTTGAAGAGCTTAGCTAAATTTTAAATGGATTGAGCAATATATTGTATACACAACAAAGTTCTTGACAATGATACACTCACTAATGATGTAACACATTAATATTATGTGTATAAGAATAAGATCTTGTTACTTTGATAAAGCTTTGCGTTTATGATGGTATAACTGAACAAGTAATATCATATAATATGAAAAAAAAACAAAATAGTGAGATGATTTCTCCTTCATTTCTAAATTGAGTTAAATCCAAGACATTATTGTATATTCTTGCAAGCTTTTACCAAAGAATGATGGTGGTTAGTGGATTGGAATGAGTATTAGAAAGCATGTCATTGGATAAGGACACTACAACGGAAAAGAGGGGCACAGATAATCAAAACGCCAATCCACAAGTAGCCAATGGATTTATCTTACTTCATCACGGGCTTTTTCCCATATACATTAGCAGAGATGATGAGGAGGAATCTATATCCTTTAAGTTATGATGAAGAAACGGACCTTCATCACCGCCAACCTAGTCAATCATTGAAAATTGAGAGGAATCTATGCTTGAAAAGCAAATGGCACATTTATCTTTTCATATAAAATTGTTATGCTTTTGCCTCGTCGCTTCCAACTCTCTATTTCTGTAAAGATATAATAGTACTGTTTTTTCTCTCATTTTTTTCTTATAATTATTTTTTTATTAATTGTTTTATGAGCAGTATTACATGCATGAACAAATTCGTGTACGGACAAAAAAATAATGAGTCATTGATGTTAGTATAAAATATCTATAAAATATTTTGTTTTGTGCAGGTGTCGTGACCCTTGTTTATATATGAAGCTGCCCAAAGTCCAAATATACAGTATATTAGATACACTACGGGGGGCTCCCCTCATGGGACCTGTCCCGTAGTCGATAGATGAAACTAGAAATAATTGATAATATTGTAAAATAATCATGTCTTCGAATTCCCCAAACTTAAGCATGCTTGTGAGAATTTCATATCCCCGGAGGATGTGTTAATTTATCATTAATTACTATATGACTTTGGCACTTTGCACAATAGTATACTATATCTTTAAATCAGCATACATAAACACAAATATAAACAAAAATCCATTTATTTATAGATTTAATTTTAAAACATTATTAGCATAAAAAATTTAAATCATTATTTAATCATATATTATTTTAAAAACCGCACGTATGAAAATATATAATTCATGGTTAGCGTAAAAAATTTCATCCACAATGTTTGATAAGTTAGTCCCTTAAAAATGGAGTATGGTATTATAGTTAAACGCAACAAAAACGGATTATCTAAATCAAAACCAAGAACTATGCAACAAATCAAGTGACATATAAAATGAACATATTTAATTTAAACTCCCAACATTGGACCTAAAATAAGTGAAGTGTTTGCGTGGGCAAATGGGTGATTAAATGGTGGTTGTTGAACTGCCTTTATTTCATATTTGCTGAGTTGGAGGTAGACCGTTTAAGCTTTAAAACATGATTATTATTATTATTACTATTACAATCAGGTAGCGGTACCTTATTCGATATTGGGATTAAATAGGGAAGGACCAATAAAGAAAGAGAAATATTTTTTAACCTAGTTTTTTCAGACACTTTAATCGATATTTGAGCTAATAAAGATATATTTTAATTATGTAAGTATTAAATGTGATATTAAATAATAATTAATAAAAAATTACTAAAAATTATATATTAATTTAGTACTTAGATAATTAAAATTTGCATTTATTTACATAATTCATCAAATTCAATTTCAGTATCTAAATCATATTGAAATAATTAATAGATTTGATAAAGAAAGTACAAAGAGACACGTGATGCAGCTCCGACAAGTATACCGTATCATATAAGTAATAAAGTGATAAGTAAAGTATCATTCCCATGAGGATAGATCAAATATCGAATAATCTAAGGAAATAAATATTTGGATAGAATGGAATTACTGATGAAGAAATTAAATTTAAATAAAATAAAATAAATAAGAAAAATACTAATGCAAAAAATTCTAACAGTGTGGATAAATATAATGGGATGGATGCTAGGATTAATTATTTTCACCTACTATAGACACATTTATGATGAATTTTCGTTGATCCGTTTCTATCCTAATTGACTCACGATCGGTTCCTTTTAATTTATTCCTAATCTTTCTCGAGATCAAGCAATACTCTTTGTCCTAAACTAATTGCCTAATCTTTTAGCACAAACTAATCTAGGTAAAAGTTGAAGTTCTATGGAATACTATGTTGAACGCATGAACTGCGTTTGTCTATCTTGAGTTTTCGCTTAGCTCATGGTGTTTCTGTTAAAAGGCTCTATTCGCAAACTCTTTCTCGAATTATTGTAAATCCCCAGATCAATTAATTGGTGATCAAGCAATAAAAGGCATTAGGTACAAACAAAAACACTAAGCAATAGAGATAGAAATAAGATTAATATTAATCCATAAATAAAATTGTTAAACAAAAAGGGTCCATTAATGCTTTAGTAAAAGAAACTTAGTTCATGATTAAAGAAAAGAAAATAACAGAAAAATATGAAAATGAGAGGATAGAAGAAACAAAAAGCCATAAAAGTATTGAAGCTAGAGACGAGATTCGGAAGGTGTGGATCTCTTCGTGTTGAAGTTAAGCTTGGAAATCCTTGAATTTTTGCCTTTAATATCTCTGGAGAAGTCTTCTATATTGGAAAGTGTATGAAAGTGTCTAGAGATATATTTTCTGACCTTAAGTGTTGCTTTTTATAGTCCACGAATCCCTTTTCTCAAATTTTGGCTCAAACCAACAAATTGCTGCAGACGAGGTTGTGTTATACTGCGCTTGCTTGACGTGCTAATCTCTTTTACACACTTCCAAGCTCTATAACGGTTAGAATAGTTGGAATTTGCCTTGGAGTAATATAAAGATTGTAAATCTTTGAGTAAGCTTTCCAACGCAACAAGAATCACCTCAATCGGAGTTCTACAGCCTAAGATATGAGTGAAATAGTGTTGAAAGGTCAGACTTAACAGCATCAAAGACAAGATGAAGTTTCAATTGTTTTTCAACTTTTTCTCCTAGAAAATTCGAGAACTAGAAAAAGTGTCCAACAACAAAGTTAGAAATATTTTTCTCTTCTTTGCAAAGAATTTTGAATAATCAAAATCCAATTTTTAGAGAGTTAGATATTCAATTTTCAATACTGAAAGGTCTTGATTTCATGCAAAAGAAGTTCTCTCATAGCTCCAAATTTCAACTTAAGTGCTTGTACCTAATAACAATCAACATAAGCCCAAAATAAGTATCCAAAATATAAGAAAATAGCAGAAAATAAAAATATTACCCAATCTAAACTACTTAACTAAAATAAAACAAAATAATAACTAAACTAAACAACTACGTCCTAAATTAAATAAAAATTAACTAAAAATATAGCTCACTAAAGGGAGTTATCAACACGTTTTCATGGGCATATCAGTTGGCTATGCTTAATATGAAATGCAGAAGATGTTAGATATTCAATTAATTAATATTTTTGGTTCAATAAAAAATATAATCTATAACAAGTCAAGGAGTAGATTAATAGTTAAAAGGATAGATAATCCATTCTTCATCGACCTTCAGTCCTCTCTACGAAATTATAGAGAGAGGTGTCACCAATGTGAAGAGAAAGGAAATATGGAGAATCCTTAAATGATAGAAATTTGTTTCATATAGAGAGTTTATATTGAGAGTCATTCTAAATGCTTACGTGGAATAATGCTACATGGGCAAACTTCCATGCATATTATCTCACCTTTGTGTATAATTTCTAGTTTGATTATTATAATTGGTTTCACATTATTTTTTGCTTATCTATATATGCTCTGATTTCGTCGCTTATCCTTAGCGTGAAAATATGTGTTTCTAGGTGATGTACAAGAAGTACTACTCAAACATGAGTCTTACTATAGAGAATGGATTCTTCTATATTTTGTTTAGAATAAGTTTTTTTTCATGTTTCTTTTTCACATTATTATGCTTATTTGATAGAAAAAGAGAGATAAATACAAATATTATAAATAGGTGTGGTCCAGTTAAAATTTGTGAAACCTTATTTAAGATGCTTGTGTATATCTTTCTATTTATATAGAGATAAATTTTGATACATTATCGGTGTAAATGAATGTTATATTATCATCTAATTATATATTATTATACATGAGATTTTTGATATAACGAATACATGAGTCAAATATTTTTACTAATGTGTCAATATATAGTTGAATATTTATATATAGTACATCAAAATCAAATTTATTTACACAATATAATCATGTGAAAAAAAGGAATAAATTATATATTTCATATTTCTTTTTTTTCACATAACATGATTATTTGAAGATAGAAATAAACAAAAATACTTTAAATAGATGAAACTTCGTTAAAGTTTGTGTGGGACCTTATTTAAGAAGCATATACATCAAATGAAGACTTGTTATACAATAATGTGGAAAAGAAACAAAAGCTGTAAGATAAGATAAGGCAAGAGATGATTAGTCTAAAATTCCAACAGCGAGATTTTTTTCGTGTGTGGTATGTTCCAAACTGCCAATGGCAACAAAATTTTACAAAGAGAGTTTACATCACATGGGTCCAAGTAGATGGAAATTTGGAAGACATATGCCAAGCGTATGAGGGAAGCTGCTTAGTTCTACAAGGCAAAAAATGTAAGAAGAACATTTTTTTATTTGGAAGATTATTCCATAAGAGAATGCGGCAGGTAAACGAGCAAAGAAGATCGGCTATGAGGAAAGATAATCCCTCAATCTTTAGACACTGATGAAGAGTTTGAGTACCTACTTATTGGTGAATTATCACGTAATTTTTTAATTATATGAAAATTATGTTATATATAAGTTTAGAGAAAAAAATAAATAAATGTTGCTGTGCTTCACAACAAATGCATGATAGGGACTTCTGTCTCTGCTAGCAATTATGTAAGTCAAAAAGAAAAAAGGTATCATATTTTGTACTTCACATTCAAAAAAATAAATAAATTAACAAATAATATGAAAAATTTCAAAGACATCATTAGCGTTGATATTAATATTTGTCATGGAATGACCATTCTCATTGACAACTTGCGGCCCTTATAGATATATCCTCTCCGATTAAAACCAAAGTGAGTATTGGCGGTCATATTTCTTTTTAATTCCCTTTCTCCCAACATCAGAGATGCATCTGAATCCAATTTTTTCAGGACCTCCTCCAACGGTGGCATTACCAATAATCTTTGAGCATATTTCACCAACAAACCCTTTTGGTTTTTGCACTTTTTCACCATCATCAGAATCAATCAAGACATGTTTCTCTTCAACTGCAGGACCACCCCAAAGGTGATTTTTGTCCACATGCTTCACATTCTTTGATGGGAAGACTATGTTACCATGATCTCCTATTCCTCCTTGTAAAGAGCTTTGATCGGAACCAAAGTCAGAAGAAGTGGTTGTAGTAGAAAATGAACGAAATGATGAAGAACCAGGTGATGAGCAAGGTGATGATGATGATGAGTTCGCTGAACTTCCAAAGCCTTGGATTTCATTAGTTATTTTGAGAGCCTTCAAACGTGCTTCTCTGAGAGCATCTTCACCCTGCAAGAGTTTGAGAATTTGGTCTGATAGCTTTTGCATTCTCGCTCCCCAGTTAAACCTGGCATAAATTAATCTTTCTTTTTCATTTTTTTCATTAACAGTTAATATTGTACACATTATAAAGTGCACCTTTAACCTTAGAATAACCTAAGTCAAGTATAAAAATTTAGAGTCCTATATACATAGGAAGTTTAGAAATACAAAAACTTTTACATGAGTAATACTATTTGGATATAAAAAATAAGAATTGACACTCATAGGAAAAAAAATAAAAATAAAAATGCAGTCTCATCTACCATCATAAAATATTTTATGCAAAAATAATATTTGTACATTTTTCTTAGGACATCTTTTTAAATATGCATAAAAAGAGATAGAATTAGATAAATAAAAAAATTGAAAAAGAAACATTTTGAGTACTTTTTGTGATTATGCTTTAAGGGTATCTTGATATGTATCCACAAACAATATATAAATAATAGCCCTTTACTTTGTGTCTTTCTTTGTGTCCAATCTTATGTGCGCTTTTTGTGATTAAATATCATTATTCTTTTGAAATTATTATTCTTTTGAACATAGTATAAAAATGCACTTATGAAAATAAACAAGTTATAATAATATTAACTGGGTTTACATATGAGTTGAGATTTTGAAGGTTTACCCTCTTTCATCAATATGCGTAAAACTTCCTAGTTCTTCAATAATTTCGGCATGACGTTGAAATTCTTGAGCAAACTCTTCAGGGCCATGGGTTATCAAGAATTCTAGAAGAACTAGTGCTTTATAAGATTGCCTCCATCGTTCCCAATCAATGTTGTAAAACCTGCACTTTGAGTGATGCAGTAAGCAACCATAAGATACGAATTACTCCTGGCATGCCGTAAATTTGCAATACATAATATGCCAGCTTAAAAGATTGGGCAAAAAGCCAGTGAAGAATCATATATACCTTCTATGAAGAACATCAACAATCCTCCAATAGTCATCTATCTCAAAGGATGCCTCTGCAATTCTAGTCATTGTTTTAGCATCAAGGCTGCAATCATCCTTATTTGTTGCTTCCTCAGCCAGCCTAACATTATAATTTCTATGTTAATGCCCCTTAACCCAGAGCAGCCAAGTTATTGTGAAACCATAAATACGAATTAACAGATTAGAAGTCACATTTATTTACCAGAAATTTTGGTGGGTACAACATATAAATCAGGATATGATTAGGATTTTCTCATGTTACTAACATAAAAGTGTTATATTATGAGAAAGACATAAATTTTATTATAGTAGGACTTGTCATTATTTGTGTTGATCTATTAATTTTGTTTTTGCATCTTTCTTTCTCATACTACCATGTTAAGGAAGAACATGAAACTATCCTTATCCTAAATATAAATCATTAGTCGTTACTAAGATATTACGTATTACCATCCTTCATTAAATTTCTTAACCATAGCATTATGTTTGTACACACACAAGCACTTACAATTCAGCTTCAGTAACATCAGTAAACGTGATCCTAGCAGATTTATACTTTCCTTGCAGGAAATTTGTTGTCTGCTTCTTGATTTGCTCAAGCAGTACGCTTCCCATTACTACTACTCAGATCAAACTTTCAACTGCTTGGTTATGAATATAGTTCTATTAATATATGAATTGTGGCTGGTATATAGCAGCCAAAAATATTCCTGGGAAACAATTTGAAACTTGCAACTGAAATAAAATATGGTACTAAATAATGACAAATGGAAAGAGGAGGATAAACCACGGAAGTGAGTTACTTGCAGGCTATAAGCAACACAAGTTTATGGATAGCCAAAATTATAGCTCAGACAATGCAGGAACAGTGCTCGTTGACTAAAGAAAAAAAAGAGGAGACGAAAAAGAGAGAATGGACCAATATTAGAAAGTTGACCGAATATAATTTGTGAATTTGCCTATAGCCATTATTTTTGTATGATATTGGCTGTGCACTGAAACTTAGGATCTTCGCACAATAACAACCATTAACATTCATTCACACCTTGAGTTTGAATTGATATAAATTCTGCCTATCCTTCTTCCTTGGGTTAATCAATTCCTCTTCCAAGAGGCTCTGGGAAAGGCTTTTGCTAAAATCAATAAAAAGTAAACCGATCAATTAATTAGAGCTGCATATGAGTCCTGTCGGAATGAGTTTAAGAAAAAAATAAAATTTAAACTATTTACTAGGGATGGATAGATTTTGTTAAAAAATAAAAATTGAAACCCAAATTACCCCAACCCAACTAAAAACTTGTCGAATCGGATCGGTAGTTGGATTATGTTTTTTTTTTTTTTTAAAAAAAGGAAAAGTCTAAAATGTTTAAAAATTGTAAAAATAGATTAAAAAATTTAAAACAGAGACAGCAACTAAAAAAATACAAAAAACTTACATTATATTTTTATAATTAAACACCAATCAATCTAAAATGCATGGAAAAATTGTAAATAAACAGACACATAACAATAAAATTAATAGTTTCCACAATTTGCAACGAAGTAGTTTTAATATCGAGTTATTGTTAGAAAATTTTAAATTCACACTTTCTTTCATAAATCTTCAATACATGATACTAGAACATCAATTTATAGATAGTGATAAATAGAGGACGAATTGTTTGTGCCATGGTTGATAATACCCGATCTTGTGCATACTTTCTTCCTTAGGTGGCTATTCAATTGGGCAACTAAAGAAAATAAAAGGACACGTCTATTGGTGATATCCCTTTTGTTTTTCAAATATGCTTTTCATAGGGTTTGACAGAGCTTTAACACCTTTATTTAGTTACTAAACTCTCCCATCATATGTCCCAATACATTGGGCCTAAACCCCATTAGGTCTACTTAACCAACCAACTAAACTAACAATATAAGATGTTAAACTCCGCAGGTGAAGCATTAGTACAGTGGCTAGCTGGAGAGCCTCGTTGAAGAAGGGGATGCATTGATTCGATCATTAGGCCCTCATACTTAACCACCTCCCCCTTCGCCGAAAATCCCCCACCCTTGACCAAAAAAATAAGATATCAAACCATACATACTTTCGATCATGTATTTGTTATGGCCAATCATGTATAGACTATTCCATCAATCCAATCCATTTTATGAAAACAATAATAAGATAACTTTAATAATGTAAGCCCATATAAAGATTTTTCTCACAATTACTTTCCCTGTTCTCAAATAATTGTCAACTTTTAAAATTTTATTTTTTCACAAATAATTATCATTTTAGACAATTATTATTTTAAAAAATTTAGATAATATTAATTATTTTTTCAGTTATACTCTTAGTTGTGGAGAAAAGAGAACACGTGGAAATAATATTATAAGAGATAATTAAGAAGAGAGAAGATTAAATAGTAAGAGTAATTTTATAAAATATATCTAAATCTTAAACATTCAAACTTTTCTTATTATTCTCTTAATTCATTTGAGAACGGAGAGAGTATAAATTATAATATTTTTGGGAAAGGAGCATGCAACTCCCTTAAACTTTCACTCACTTCCAAATAAACACCGCCAACTATTAAAATTTTCAATTAAATCCTTAAAATCATAATTCTCACAATTAGGCCTTCTATTCAATTTTACTGAACTTAGTACCAACTAAACATTACTAGTGAAAAACGTGACAAAATCTATGAGTTTCACATGTGAAAATCTTTACCATTCTTTTTTTAAGATATTCTCTTCTGTTATCCCATCTAATATTACTTACAAAACACATTAGCCAATTAAAAAAAATTAAAACATATTATGAAAATAGATTTAGAATAATTATGTATTATTCTCTTAGAGTAAACGAGCAAAAACCATCACACAACGGAATCACATCAGATTAAGTATTTTTTTTTAAGAGTTTGTTTTAAATTTATAATTGTATTAATATTTTTTTTAGTAATATATTAGATGGGAAAATAAAATAAAAAATTATAAAGAAAATAATATATAGTGAAGATTTTGACACGCACTACTATAAGATAATTTATTTCCAACAAATATTACCAATGGATCTGTGCGCGTCGATAATATCAACGGATGACTGACAAGCACTTAGTAGATAATAATGAAAAATATAAATACCAAGTAAAACTCGGGCTGTTGCTTAAATGCGCCATGCTTAATGATGCACCGAGAATGTGCGGGTATTTGATAAATATGACTTGTCCTTTTAAAATAAGTAATATCAAATAGTTATAATTATTTTCGGCAATTGATAACCCAGCAGTTTACTACCCTCTCTTTCTCTCTCTCCGATAAAATAATGGCAATCCTATCACTTTTTTTATTCCATCAACTTTTCGATACTTTTTTACTATAAAACTAAGATGAACAAAAACAATAAAGGTATCTAGTACCCACAAAATCAACCACCCAAAAGACTCAATTTTTTTTCGAAAGTTTATAACTTTGTTTTCGAAGCAGGAATCTAAAAAATGGGTTTGGTTTATAAATCTATAAACAAGCCTTGGAGATTAACTATATTTAAAAATAGAAAAAATAAATAAAGAAATAAAATTTTGGATAGAAAGAAGGCTTTGGATTTTTTGTGTGATATTCAAAATTGTAGATAAACACTACCATACATAAAAGATTTCAATGTAGAAAAAAATTTGGTGAACTATAAAGCTTATCTCTTTCTTTCTGGGGATGTAGTTTGTTAAGTTCCAATAGTTGTAGTATCAATAAAAGAAAAGAAAAAAAAAATAGGTATCTAAATAGAGACATTTATCAGCATATTATATATATTTACTAGTATTTTGATGTAAAATTTTCAGCATTTTTAAAGAATTTATTAGCATCTTAAAAACTCTTTAAAACTAATTATTTGGAGAATTAAATCTTGTGTCATGTTAAATTGACTCATTAATGTGCCCTTAGCCAAAAAATGTTACATAAAAAATTGTAAAATAAAATAAAAGAAACAAGTATCCAAATAGAGATATTTACTAACGTATTGCATATGCTTACCAGTATTTTGATGCAAATTTATCTGCATTTTTGAAGAATTTACCAGCATCTTAGGAACTCTTTAAATTTTGACTATTTGAAAAGTAAGATTCAGAGACATGTAAATTTGTGTAAATATATGTATTATCCTTTATTTTCATGTACCATAAATTTTATAAATAAACATTCTATTAATAGATGGAGATTCAAATAGCTAATGAATTAATTAAGTACTCAAAAAATTTTCCAAACTAGCTATATTTTCTTTTTCTAGAAAATAATATAAACAAATATAATACCTGAATTCAATAATTAGAAATTCATGATATTTAATTTCTACTTGGATTTTGGCTGAGAGTTATAATTTGTAGAATTCTAATGCAAGAATATATTCTTAATGGAGTTGAAATCTTCTTTCAAATTAATATACTAATAGAACCTTAGCTTAGTAGTGTATTGAAAATACATACATTACCAGGAATTCAATTAGTCCTAAATTAATTAGTGCTTCAATAATTTAAATTAAATAAAAGAAATAAAAAAATGGATTTTATTTTCTTAGGTAATTAATAATCATGAATCATTGGAAATTTGAAATTGATTTTAAACGGCCCTTATTTTATTTTAAATATCTCTATTTGATTCATTAATATATCCTTAGTCAATAATTGTTATAGAAACAATTGTAAAAGAAAAGGAAAAAAATTAAGTATCCAAATAGAGACATTTATTAACGTATTACATATATTTACCAGTGTTTTGATACAAATTTACCAGCATTTTTAAAGAATTTACTAGCATCTTAAAAACTCTTTAAAATCTAATTATTTGAAGAATTAAATCTAGTGTCTTGTTAAATCGGCTCATTAATATGCCCTTAGCCAATAATTATTACATAAAAAATTTTAAAATAAAAAAATAAACAAGTATTCAAATAAAGACATTTACCAATGTATTGCATATACTTACCAGCGTTTTGATGCAAATTTACCGATATTTTTGAAAAATTTATCAGCGTCTTAGGAACTCTTCAAATTTTGATTATTTGGAGAATTAAATCCAATATCATGTTAAATTGATTCATTAATGTGTCATTAGTCAATAATTGTTACAGAAAAATTGTAAAGGAAAAAAAATCCAAATAGAGACATGTACGAATATATTGCATAATTTTCCAGTATTTTGATTCAAATTTACCACAGTCTTAAGAACCCTAAATTCTGATTATTCGGAGAATAAAATTCATAAGATACTGGTAAATTCTTTTAAAACGCTGGTAGATTTGTGTCAAAATGCTAGTAAGTATATGTAATATGCTAGTAAATATCTCTATTTGGATATTTATTTTTTCTTTTCTTTTACAATTTTTTCTGTAACAATTATTGACTAATAACATATTAATGAAGCAATTTAACATGACATTAGATTTAATTCTCCAAATAATCATATTTTAAAGAGTTCTTAAGATGCTCGTAAATTTGTATTAAAACACTAGTAAGTATATACAATATGCTAATAAATTTCTCTATTTGGATACTTGTTTCTTTTCTTTTATTTTATAATTTTTTTGTAACAATTATTGGTTAAAGGTATATTAATGAACTAATTTAATATAATATTGAATTTCATTCTCCAAATAATTAGATTTTAAATAATTCCTAAGACTCTAATAAATTCTTTAAAAATACTAGTAAATTTACACAAAACACTAATAAATATATGTCATACACTCATAAATATCTCTGTTTAGATGCTTAAATAAAAGAAATTTACAACCGGCTCTATAGTCAACTTACCTCTGCTTACCGGTAGTGGACCACATTAGGAGCACCGTATTATACGGTGCATAAGCACCTTACTTTTGTAAGGAGCATCACAGCAAGCATGTAAACTCGTACTAAGTATCAACGAAAGGCAAAATCTATCAGTAACTTCATCAGTAATATTTTATGTTAACTGGAGCATAAAAATTATCAATGGATTAATTGTTCGTTAAAACTGTCTCATTATTAAGATTTACCATATAATAATAATTTTATTTTTCATTTGTTTAAATGCTAAATTACCAACGAATATATTATGAAAGCCCGGGTTTTCCTACATTATATACATTTTTACATGTAGGTATTATGTAAGTTCATGTAAACACATTGATACGTTACGTATTATGTTCTTTTTTTTTTTTTTTTTTGAGTTAATAACATATTTAGATATAAAAAAATACTGAGAATGTTCAAGGTACACATAATATTATGAATATATTTTGAGTCATTATGATGTTTCAAAATAACTCTTTAACCTTTGTTATGCATAAGAATGTTTTTGTTTAATAAACCTTGGATAGTATGAAAAATTATACAATGTATAACCTATACAGTCAAACGTAACACATCAAGCGATAGATAATGTGAAATCCTATATAATGTATAACTTATATTATACTTTTAAATTTTGTACTATCATACCTTATCCTATATGTTACACTAAACATGACAAAAAATCGTTGGAGAAGGATCTAATCTCAATTGATGCGAAGTGTTTTTCGAAAATGCCATTACTGGACATACCAAAATAGAAATCAGTTCGTACTTATTTTGATAGATAATATCACAATAATGTGTTGAATTAATTATTTATTTGTTATTTTATTTGTTTGACTTGACATAACTCATTTATCTTTATCATTTTTGTATAATTTTTATAAAATAATTTATATTGAAAAACTCCCCAATTTGGACCTTTAGAAATTTACAAAACAAAATTCTTTGGAATTTTTTTAGTTTCTTAGGTATCCCCTTACTCAATAAATGAAAGATTAATCTTCTAAGATATAGTCAAGCATTTAAATAGAGTCTCCTTCTAATAGTATTTTTTTATATATATGAATATTGGGATTAAACCCAAGGCTACATGCTTAATGGACTCAATCTCCTTCTACTCGGGTCGACATGTTGTTGGTAAATTTTTTAGAATTTGGTAAACTTTTATATGCATCATAATAAAAATTATTAGCAAACAAAAGTTTGACTGCTTAAAGGATTTCTACAGAATTACCATCAAGGTTTTTACTTGTGGCTCATCACCGCAACAAAGCCACAACTACAAGCGTGGTTTTAAATTGCAATTTGCGAATACAATTTTAGCTACAATATTGTTCTCACAGCATGTTTTTATAATCACATCACGATAGCATTGTCGATTGTATCAATGACATTTTCTATCATTTTTCACTATCATAGTAAACATAATGCAACCAATCATAACCGTGACTACAACTGCAATTTAAAACCATGATTGTAAGTGTGTTCATTATATTTTCCTGTAGTTCTTCATAGTTTTTGTAATTGCAATTTAATCGCATATACACATGTAGCTGTAATTTAAACAATGACTACCATTGTTGATTTGGTTTTCTTTCAGAGCTTTGACAGATTTTGTTCAAATAGAAATTCATTTATTGATCAACTTCAACATATCACCTCTATGAAATTCAATTGAAAAATGCAAGGTTTCAAGGGGCAAAGAATCATTAAGGTAAAAGGCAATCACTTATAGCAAATTTAGGACAAAATCTCGAAACCAACAATTGAATTCATTGTGACTCTTTCACATTGTCTATATCACCCACATCTTTAGCTTGAATGGCAATCAACATGACAGGACTTTAACACATGACTCAAACATAGATACCATAATCCTTAAAAGTATTAGAGCCTTAATTCCAGATTCAATGCAAGCAACTCAGGGTTGTCACCAATCATGTCAACCATATTAATGAACTCATTGTTGTTGATGGGTTTGTCCAACTCCAACAGGTTGATTAATGCCTTAGTTCCATCAATTGGTGATATTTTCATCTCCTCTTGCTAGATTGGTGTAGCTGCCACTTGTTTCATTTCAGCTACATAACTCACAGTAGATGGCATAATCTCTGGTGGAAGTTGGCATGGCCGAATCAGCTGTGACACAACTTGCCGAATCGGCTGTGGCACACTCTACATGCGATAGGGTTTTGTTTGTGATTGGGATCACGTTGTCTATTGTTGAACACCACATGTTGATTAAAGTTAGAGAAGTTGTTGGATATGATGTGGTAAAGGGCACGGAATTGAGAGAAAGCACAGTAAGTACTTTAAGCACCTCAAACAAGGTTGGTACTTTAATTTTTTTGGTACATCAAATAGGCTTTTTTATAGGCAAAAAATGCTTGATGATAATTAAATGCTTTCATTACATATTTAATATTTATAATTATAATGAAAACAATTTAATTAGTGGTTTTTCACAACATTAATGACTTTTAAACAAGAATAATTAAAATTTGACTGGTTTTGTCGAGTTACATGTATCAAGTAATATAAAATATTAAGGGTGGAGACCAAAAATGGAAAGATGAACATGTAAATTATTTATACTTAAAAAGGATGGTAAGCTTTTCACATACTATACCATTTGAATTGTTGCTGGTTACCAGCTAAGGCATTTGGTATATATATATATATATATATATATATATATATATATATATATATATATATATATATATATATATATATATATATGTAATGAATTGTCTTCCAATTACATAATTTTCAATTTTCAAGCTTGGAAACGGGTTACCATTAGAATATTTAAATTATTAATTGGAATTTTTTCTTTCATTATTTTATTATCATATTTGTCTTCTTCATTTCTGGCATCTATTTAGTTTTTTAATATTTAAGTATCAAATATTAAGTAAATATTAAAAAAAAAATTCCATACCACCAAGGTTTGTCTATAATTACTAAAATATCTTTTGGCATAGTTCAATCTAGGGATAAATTTTGCTAGATTTTAAAAATTCTTCTGCTTCCCTTAAAAAATTATTGAAAATAAGATATTACAGTATCAATCATGTACCACTACAAAAAATTTGTTAATTACCCACACTCAAAAAATATCAATTAAACACATTTTTTAATGTGGTGGCTAAATGATCTATCAATGTGGCTATTACATGTGCAGGAGACATATCAATTACCACATTTTTAACTTTCATTTAACCACATACAGATTTTCATTTAACCACGTTTTCAAAATGTGGCTAATGTCACTTTTTTTCTTTTTTCCTTTTTTTAAAAAATAGCTCCTAAATTTTGATAACAAGCAAATAAGGGTGAGCATAGTTCAATTTACATGAAAAATTGAACTGAACTGGTTGAAAATTGATTTGAAACCAATTAATTGATTTTGAATTTGTTTATTCAAAAATTTTTAACGATGCGTGATATGTTGCTCCTTCTATGTTTAGGAGTTATATTAGTCCCAAGTAAACACCAATAAATTATTAATACTCTCAACCATTGGATCCAATTTATTTTAAATCAAATGGCTTATATTGAATTTGTAGTCAGTATCTAAGAGACTAATTTAAAATATTGGAAATGTTAATATTTGTTATTAAATCTCTAGGTCTTCCTTGGTTGGGAATGGGCTAGGTATACTGCCGGTGACGCCGCAGGGGTGAGCCTCTACGTCTTGAATCCTTCAAGCTTTCTCTTCTAGACCAGCTTTTCCCTAACATCCATGGCAACACCACCCTCTTCTATCCTTACAACCTTGTTTCTTTTGTACTCAAATCCTCTCCCAAATCCCAACTCCTTCTTATTTATCCAAAAATAAAGAAGTTTCCTTCTAGGATTTATGATCAAAAGAAAGAGTGGGCATTATTCTATTGAACTTTTCCCTTTCTTATGGGAAAGGAAATTCTATTAGGGGAAAAGAAGTACAACGTAACTTGGAGGAAGGTTGGAAGGATAAGATGTCATCCAAAAAGACACTGCTAATTTGTTTTTTTATTTCCCATAGACCACGACCAGCTGCCCATTTTCTACTGTTGGTAAACTAGTGCCATCTTATCTTATACATACTAAACCGGTGCCACCCCTTAACAAGTGGTTGCGATGGACGCGGATCTGCAATCAACTCGCAGAGTGGAACCGCTATAGGAAAAGCCTATGTATGCAAATAAAATGTCGGAAGACCTCTTTTGCCATAATTTTGTGGAGTTATTTTAGACTTTTTAAAATTGGGACTAACATAGATAACTCCCAAACATCGTCGCAGTGAGCAAAGTTTCCCGCACCTTGTTTAACATCCACTCTAAAAAGCTTGTATTCAAAATTGTAGAATCAAATTTGCAAGATTAAAGAGCAAACTGCATAGCAACTAATATCGCTATGACTAGTGTAGTGGTGAAAGGTTTGAGATGAGATTAAGAATTTAAACTTTATTGTTATTGATATCTGATGTTGTTTTCAATTAAAAATTACTTTGCACATACTAAATAAGTTATTTTTTATTTTTTTCTTTTTAATGATTTAAGTAATTATTAGTTTATATTATTCTAAACTTCTTTTTTTTCTTGGTCAAAAGCATATTAAATCAATCTAATCAATTCAAATCAGTGTAAATTATATAATTTGAATGAGTTGGCTCTTAAACTCAATCCAAATCAAACCACAAGCACTCTTGGTTAAGATCTATTAATAATTTAGATAAAAAAGATGAGTCAAGGCTAAAAAAAAAAAAAAATGTTTTCTTGAGGCCTCTAAAACTTCAGGTCTAACAATTCAAAAATATTATCTTTATAATTTATGTAATAATTATATTTATTTAAAATTAAGTGCATATTTGTTTAGCGTTTGATTCCTCAAATGTAGGTTGATTCACCGAACACAGTAACTCAAATGTTCAGATATTTTTCAGTTGGAATAATTTCAACGCATTTTTTTTTTTTTTTTGTAAATCTCCATTAATGTGAAAACGAAGAGTTATCGCTTCTGCGCTCAACTATACACATTGAAGATGTAAAATAAAAAATTAATTTTTCAATTACCTATTTTAACTTTTTATCAAAAAATATATTTTATAATGTCATTAATTAAAATTTTAATTTAATTATTTTTAAGTAAATGTTTTATATATTTTGTTGCAAATTTAATTTTTTATTTATATTTTAATACTGGCACCAACACTTATTTAAATATCTTAAAAATAAAAATAAAATAAAGATAATATTAAAAGCATAATATAAACTCATGTCTATTTTAGTAATTAAACATCTAAAAATGATTTAGATTAATATTATCTAAATAATATTCATTTTATTATAATCACTTTTGATATAAAAGTTTCCAAACATAAATCATGCCGACAACAACTCATTTTTGACCAAAATCAATATTGTAGGATCAAATTGGAGCAAACATTACTTGCAAACTCTAATCCAAACACACACTAATTCTCTTAACTTGTCTACCCTAATGCCCAATAAATCTCGTTGCTCTTTGTGAGAATAAACCGCAGGGTAAGAAAATTGAAAAATTGACAAGAGCAAACCAACCAAGAGACCAACAGAAAGGTGAGAAAACAAAGAGAATAAGGGAATGAGAGCATGCTAATAGAGAGCACAGAGTAGGGAATGAATTAGCAAAGATCGAATGAACGGTTACAAGCAAACGAATCACTAAAGTTAGAAAGCGAACGAACAACTAAAGTTAGAAAGCGAACGAACAAGATGAACCATCGGAGGCAAACAACATGCTCAAAGGCAAAGAAGAAAAGTCAAGAAAAGTAGAGATTTGAAAATGAAATTAAAAATTGAGTTTCAATAAGTATAGGGATGTTTGGTTTCTATTCTTACTTTGTTTTCATTTCTTATGTTTTGTGATTTCAGGATTTTGTTAAAAAAAAAAATAGTGAAAATATTCTGTTTTTATTTTCTGTTTTCACTATTTTTTTCACTATTTTTGTCACAAAAATCCTAAAACAAAAAACACATAAAATGAAAACAATATATTAAAAAAGAAATCAGATAGGCCTTAAAATGAACCATATGGAGATTAGTTTGGTTAGTTTAGCCACGTAAGATAATAAGCAAAATGACATCATTTTGTAACCAAGTCATTGGGTACAATTTTTAAACCCATTAGTCGAACCAATTAGAGATGAGTTTGATTAGGATGGACTCAAACTAAAACCCAATTCAAATATTTTAAATTAAGTTGGTTTAGGTTGGTAAGGGAGTGGTCTAACAATCCATGATGCACCACCACTTAAGTGGACAATGCTTTCAACTAAACTAGAAGTCATCATGGACCCCAAAAAAAAAAAAAAAAAAACCCAAAAGGCATGAACTAGTGAAAGTGCGCATGAGTCCTACGGGACTACCCGCGAGGTGTTAGACTAGGTGGTGGTGATGTCAGCCTCTGCAGTAGTTCATCGAAGGAGTCGGGTGTTCAACTCCATGGAGTTAAGACCCTTCACGGTGCGCGAGTTGACCCAAACTAAAAAAACTTACAAGACTTAACTACATTACAAAAATAATTTATGTACCTAAAAATGTAGGTTTTGTAATAAAACATAATTTTAAAGCATTAAAAACAAATAATAATTTTTATTGTTAAGACACCAATGAGTAGATATATAAGATGGGTGCAGAATAGACTTTTCCTACTTAACATGATAAAAAAGAGAATACATTACCATACTCTTTTCTAAGTATAAATCTTTTTTTGATCTAAACTACCAGTATTTAAAATTTATTAGATTCTAACTAATCTAACTTAAGTCAAGTCAAGTTATTGTGAGATAAATCTCTTCCAACATAAGTTTTTTTCTATTCACAATATTCAAATCTAATACCTTGTTTATAAAGAATAAATATTAAATTATTTGAACTAATTAAGCGTTGATCTTTAAATAAAAATCTACCTCCACTATGTAAAGTTGTTTTTTTTTTGTTTTAAATTAGATGATTTTGATATAGTGTTAGTGTAAATAATTTTATTCTACTAGTCAATAATATATTACTATATGTGTTGTTTTTGGAATAGTGACGGTAAGAGTCAAAGACTTGTGCTAAATTTTGGGTAAATATTTATCGTGGGCATTAATTTGAAATAGTGATTCGTTAATGCTTTTTTAATAGTACGTATTGATACAACATATATAGAGTCAATAATGTTTTGTTTCATAATTATCCGAGGTAACTCAGATGGTTTAATCAATAACATTATGCCTGTTAAATATACATTTTAATATTTCTTTTAAAAAATAATTTTTAGTAAAATCATGACACATCATATTTTAGTGGTTTTTCCGTGTACTTCTTTTTTTTCTTTTTTTTAAATAAACAGTCGTTGCATTTTAGTCTCTCAAAAGATATACGTAGTATTATTCTAATCCTTCATAGAAATTTGATATTAATTTAATCCTTCAATTATATAAAAATAACATCAAGTTAATTTTCTAAAAAAGTTAATACTCCTTCCATTCCAAAATAATAGCCATTTTTTACGAAAAAAATTGTTTCATAATTTTGTTATTTTAGAATTTCAATAGGGTATTAATTATTTTATACCAATTTTATTCATGCCTTCATTAATTACCATTATTTCACCCTCTCTCATTACCTTCCTTATTAGCCTATCATAAATAAGTCAAAGGATAATTTATCTTTTACAGTTCTTTTTTTCAAAAATCAAAGCTACTAAGTTGTTTTTTTAATCCTTGTGTAACCTTAAACAACTATATTATTATGAAGTGAAAACAGTATTAATTTATTGATTCACTCATAGAATGTTATATAAATTTAGTTTCTTAATTATTTAGAGCTCCATTAATGGCGTTTTATGAGTCCCTACACAAAAAAAGTTTGATATATCACTTTTAATGATTGAGAAGCTAAATCAACATTAACTTTTTCAAACACTAAATTTATGTCACTATTATGTTCAGAGGAATAAATTGGAGGTTTACCCTTTTTGTTATTAATTTTTTTTTTTCTCTACCTACTTAATGGACTTTTATTTTAGAGTAAAACCTTATTTTACTGCTTGAAAGATATGCTTGAAAGATATAAGCATCACCACATTAGTATGTACTCCAAATATCATTGTTACCACTTATGTCTTTCAAAGATTTAAAACACCATTATATTCATCATTTTGAAGGACTAAGTTGGTGATATCCAAAGTTGGTGTATTTTTTAAGAACTAAAATAGAGTTTTATTATTTATTTTATTCAACTTTTTATTTGAGTCTTAATTTATTAAAGAGAGGTGAATTTTGTTATTTCAGATTTTGATATACATTTTACTTCCTTCATTTCAATTTATCTGTCAATTTGGACAACTTGATATATTTTTAAATTAATATATCTAGATACAATTTTATCCAGATACATTGATTTAAGAATGTACCAAGTTGTCCAAATTGACAGATAAATTGAAACAAAAGAAGTAAAAAATAAATATAGTGTACCATTAAGGTCTTGTTTGTTATGTTGTGTAAGGTCTGATAGTGCAAGTTTATAATATATTATTTACTTTTATCATATGTTTGGTGTTACATATAAAAGGATATAGTCATTCGGTGTAGCCATTTTATCCCGTGATTATGGCATAAATTTATCGTGACTCATTTACCTAATAAGATCTAATAAGATTTTTTTTTTTTAAAGATTGGATAAAATTCAATCATTTACTTACAAATTTATTCTACAAATTTTTTTTAAACATCTTTTATGCATAATAATTTTATTTTTAAATTAAAATAATTGATCAACAAGTATTCAGATAAGATAAAATTATACAATCATATGTACCACATCAAATGTTAGATAGTCTAAACATGTATATATGTTAATATATAGCATACAACTTATACTATACTATCAAATTTATACTATAAACCCTTATACTATATGATGTATTAAGGAGAACATAAAGTCATTGGAGAAGGATTTAATCACAACTGATGCAAAGTGTTTTTTGAAATCACCCTTAGTGGACAAACCAAAATAGGAACAGTTAGCATTTGTTATAATAGATACTATCATAATAATGCACTGAAAGAATTATTTTGTTTATTTGAATTGACATAACTCATTTATCTTCATCATTTTTGTATAATTTTTATAAAATAATTTGCACTGAAATTTCCTAAACTGTGACATTTAGAAGTTTATGAAATAAAATTCTTCGGAATTTACTAAACTCTTACACGTATCATAATAAAATTTATTACCAAAGTACAAAAGCTCGACTACTTATAGGATTTCTATCGAATTGCCATCAAAGTTTTTACTTTTGGTTCTTCACTACATCAATGCCACAATTGCAATCATAGTTTAAAATTGCATTCTTTAACTGTAATTATGACCATATCAGTTACATTTTCTAGTAGTTTTTAGCGATTACAGCAAATGCAACAAAATCATCATCATAGCCGCAATTTAAAACTATTGTTGCAGGCATATTTCTAGTAATTGTTCATAATTTTGCAATCACAATTTAACCATAAATACACCAGCAATTGTAATTTAAACCTTGACTGCCATTGTTGATTTGGGTTACTTTCACAACTTTCGGGGATTTGTTCAAATAGAAATTAATTTCTTGATCAACTTCAACATATCATGCATATGAAATTCAAAAGAAAAATGAAAGTTTTAGAAGCCAAAGAATCATTATGGTAAAAAGGAAATCACTTATAGCAAATTCATAAAAAAATTGAAATTAACATTTTAATTTATAGAGACTCTTCCTCATTGTCTATATTACTCACATCTTCAAGCTTAAATGAAAACCAACATGACAGCACTTTAACACATCACTCAAAAAACATAGATACTATAATTCATAATTGAAAACACAATTTTATTTTATCCTAAAATTTCTAAAAACAATAAACCAAATAATTATTTTCACAACCAATTCCATGACCCATATATAAAATTAAACAAAAGGAACAATCCTTTAAAGCTTTAGAGACTTAATTCCAGATTCAATTCAGGGTTGTGACCATTCATGTCAATCATATTAGTGAAATCATTGTTGTTGATGGGTTTGTCAAGCTTGTCAATCAATGCCTTAGTTCCATCAATTGTTGACACTTCCATCTCCTCTTGGTAGATTGGTGGAGCTGCCAATCGTGCCATTTCAGCTACATAACTTACAGTAGATGGCATAAGCTCTGGTGGAATTTGGCGTGGCCGAATCGGTTGTGACATAGCAACTCGATTAGTATAGGGATATGGGTTGGCTCTTGGATGAGGTGTCACCATAGAACTGGCTCTTGTTATTCTAGGTTGAAAGGGGTTGGGAATCAATTGTCTTCGAGGGTTGATAAGGTTTGGTGAAAATGATCTCCTTCCCCTAGAAAGATTTTCTTGAGCCAAGTGAGACTCAGTATGGGTTATGAGTGCTTGGATGCTAATAAAAACTTGGTTGCATAATCTACAAACAACAGGGTTTTGGTTGTTATTGGGAGGACGTTGTCCAAGGTTGAAGATACCATGTTGATTGAAGTTAGAGAAGCTGTTGAACATGGTGATGGTACAAGGCAAGGAATTGAGAGAAAGCGGAGTGAAAACTTTAGGCACTTCAGACAAGGGTTTTAATTTTTATTTTTATTTCGTGCACACCAAACTAGGCTTTTTATAGGAAAAAATGCCTAATGAAAATTAAATGACTAAATTGCTTTTTTAATATTTATAATTATGTTGAAAACAATTTGATTAGTGTTGTATCAGAACATTTAATTTATGACATTTAATCAGGAATAATGAAAGGTTGACTAGTTTAATGGAGTTATGTTTCAATTAATGTAAAATATTGAGGGTGGAGATAAAAAATGTATAGATAAACAAATAAATTATTTATATTTAAAAAAGATGGTAAGGTTTTCACATGTTACATTCTAGTTACCTACTAAGGTATTTGAAAATAATATATAAATATATAATTGTAATTAATTGCATTCAAAGTACATAATTTCAAGCTTGGAAACTGGTTGGCATCAAAGTGTTCAAATTATTAATTGGGACTGTTTTCCATTATCTTATTGTTATATTTATTTTCTTTGTTTTTAGCAGTTATTTATTTATTTTTATATAATTTAAGGTATCAAATACTTCTATTGTATCAAAATATCTGTCACTTTGATTATTATACAAGTATTAAAAAAAAACTCAAAATCAAGAATTGATTATGGAACAATTTTACCAAACTATCGTTATTAACATCCTATTGTGTTGTAGTATTAATATCATGGGTATAATTAAAAACTTTATAACAAATTCTTTATAGAAATATGAGAATAACAAATAAATTGAAACAAAATTTTTTTACCTAAAGTGATAGTTATTTTATAAAGGTAGTATTAACTATTATGCAAAGATTGAAAAATAAAAAACATTCGATACCACTAAGATTTGTCCATAATTGCTAAAACATCTTTTCGCATATCTCAGTCTAGGGATAAATATGGCCGGATATAAAAAATTCTTTTGCTTTCCATAAAAAGTTATTGAAAATAAAATCTATTCTTGTAGGTCAAGAAATATCGATTATAACTCATCAGATATCATTTAACAAATATGATTTTATATATAATACATTGACATATTATATGATGTATATGAAAAGTTAGTAGTCTTTGTCTTAAATGTCAAATCTATAACCTACAAATTCTACTAATGGAAGATTCAAATCTAAATTTATAATTTTTTGCATAATTAATATGGTTATGCTTTCCCGCCCACACCTTATGTATTTTTATCCTTACTAATAATTCATAAAGTATTTTTTTTTAAACTCAAAGGACTGGATTAGTGATAGATAAACAAGTGATGTGTATTAAATACATATTTATTTGAATTTTAATTACGACAGTTACCCGAGGTTAAGTTATAAGGAACAAAGCAAGGTGTTGGGGGAAAAGTAGAGATTTGGAAATAAAATTGAAAAACGAGTTTCAAAAAGTGAAATGAAATGAAGAGTATAATAAACTATGATAATAAGTGAAAAACGTCATTTTAAAGCGGTCATACGACTTACACCATTTAACTACAATAAAAATATAATATATGTACCTAAAATGTTGATTTTATAATAAAACATAATTTATATGTATTAAAAACAAATAATAATTGTTATTGTTCAAACACCTATATATGAGAAGATATATAAGTGTGGGAAGAACCGACTTTTCGTAGTTTACATGATAAAAAGAGAGAATACGTACCCTACTTATATTCTGTAAGTATAAATCCACCTCCACTCTATAAAGTAGGTTTTTGTGTTTTTTTAATTAGATTAAATTTGATATATTATTTATTGCTATATGTGTTATTTTTGAAACAGCGACTATAAAAGACTTTTATAAATGTAGTAATATATAATTGAGTATTTGTGTAAAAAAATTTATATTACTAGTGTACTAAAATTTAATTGTCTTTAATAATCTTAAAAATATATTAAAATAAAATAATTCAATTTTATTAAAAGTGTACATTGCGCTAAATTATTATGGTGGGTATTTTATCATCAAAAAATTATGTTGGGTATTAATTTGAAATAGAGATTCGTTAGTGCTTTTGCAATAGTATGTGTAGATGTACAATATATATAGTCAACGATGTTTCATTTCATAATTGTTTGAGGTATTGTATATATATTAATCAATAACATTAGGTCTGTTAAATATAAGTTCCAATATTTCTTTTAGAAGATTATTTTTGGTAAAATCATGAAATACATCAATTTTTTAATGATTTTTTTTCCTATACTTATTTTTTTTGTAAGTGAACAGTCATTATACTTTAGTCTCTCAAAGATACGTAGAATTTATTTTGATCCTTTAAAGAAATTTGATATTAATTTAATCCATCAATTGTAGAAAGTAACGTCAATCTAGTCTTCTCAAAATTTTTATATTAATTTATTCATTCAATCATAGAATGTTATACCAATTTAGTTCTTTAATTATTAAGAGCTCCATTAATGGTGTTTTATGAGTCCGTACACAAAAAATTGATATAACTGTTAATGATTGAGGAGCTAAATCAGCATTAATTTTTTTCAAACAGTAAATTAATGTCACCATTACTCTTGGAGCAATAAAATTGATCGGTGTAGCCGTGTTTTTTTTCAAAAAAAAAAACAAGAAAACTTCCTCTATCTCCTTAATGGACTTATTTTATTCAATTCTTTATTTTATTTTATTTTATTTTAACAAAGATAAATAGCTTTATTTCATCAAGAACAAAATAACAACAATTCAAATGGACAACAACAAGAAAATAAAAAGGGGAACTCCCAAAAAGTAACATCAAAATAACTAATGGATAAATGCTAAAGAAGAGAGATGGGAAGACTATGGACTCTAAACCCAGCTTTGAGCTATGCCATGAATGACTGATGGAAAAGAGTCCTTTCCTTCAAAAATTTTCTCATTCCTTGCTATCCAAATCTTCCATATGGTGAATTCAACTTGAGCAAGAGTGTCCTTTCTACTCGGAGAGTCTTTGGTTGAGTCCAATAGCTGAGTCTACAACAACCAGAAAAGTTGAAGAGGTCCAATCTATTTGCACAAAACCGGCCAATCTCCATGTCTCCATGGAATGTGGGCATGAAACAACTGAGAATCTTTCTCTCAAATGTTGTCTCATTGGAACACCATTATGCATCAATTTTTAGACTAACACCTTGAGTTTTAGGGGTGTTCTAAGAGACCACACTGATCTCTGCAACTCAATATTAGAAAAATGCATTGGATATTTTGAGCTTGGCAAGTAGAAATAATCAAAAGCAATGGAGTATCTTGATGCTACTAATTACAATCCATTTCTTTTGAGTTTCTGCACCAATGCATCTTGGCCTTGCACAATCTTTGTTTGCAGAATTTCCTCAACCACTTGTTCATCGAAGCTATGTCTGATCAGTTTTACATTCCACTTGTTTGCCTCGTCCATTAATTGTTTTACCAATTGTAGGTGGGGATTATGACATGCTTCTTGTTGGATTCTGAAAGGGTAATTGTCTGACACCCACGGATCATCAGTGATTGTCACACACTCACCATTGCCAATCCCCCATTTTGATCCTCTTTCTATGACTTTTCTTCCCTCCAATAAGCTTCTCCATGCCCAAGAGGGGTTCAAACTAGCCCTTGCATTTAAAAAGGAACTGGTTCTAAAATATTTGCTTCTAAAGACTTTGTGCCACAATGAATGTTCCTTGGTTACTAATCTCCAACTCTGTTTCCCTAGCATAGCCAAGTTAAAAGCTTTGAGGTCTTTGAACTCCAATCCACCTTCTATTTTAGGCTTGCACAGGGTCTTCCATCCTATCCAGGCTTGCTTCCTTTCGTTATTCTTCTGCACCCACCAAAAGTTGACCATCATCTTACGGATTTCATCCAATAGAGAGTCTGGTAGTTTGAAGCAACCAAGATAGTAGATGGGGATTGTTGCTCCAACAACCTTGATGAGCACTTTCTTGCCACTAATTGAGAGTAATCCTCTTTTCCAGTGGGACAATTTTTTCGCTACCTTGTCTTTAATAAAATTGAAAGTCACCTTTTTTGATCTCTAAACCAATGTAGGTAGTCCCAGATATTTATCTTAGTTCCAATGTGTGGAATTTGGAACAAACTAGCAAAGGACTCTCGGATCTATTGAAGGGTGTTGCAGCTAAAGAAAATGGAAGATTTATTTAAGTTCACCATTTGTCCACTCACCCCCTTGTAAGTATTCAGCACTTCAATCAAGTTCTCACATTGTTGCATTGTTGCCCTGCCAAAAAGAATTGAATCTTTTGCAAAGAGTAGGTGAGAGATAGATGGGATTTACTGTTGATTTTCAATCCCTATATAAGTTGATTTTATTCAACATTGTGGAGCAGTTGGAAGAGACCCTCTGCACAAAACAAAAAAAGATAGGGGGGAAAGAGAATCTCCTTGGTGGACTCCTCTTTTTGGCTTGAAAAAGCCAATTGATTGTCCTTCCACATCAACTACAATAGAGACACATTTTTGCATCCAATTAATCCATTTTTGACAAAAGGCTAGCTTCTCTATGATAAACCACACAAAACTCCACTCTACTCTATCATATGTTTTGTTCATATAGAGTTTAAGAGCAAAATCGTGACTTCCATATCGCTTACTTTTTAGAAAATGCACGCATTCGTAAGCAATTAGAATATTATCATTGATGAGTCAGCCCTTTATAAATGCACTTTGATGGGCACTAATTAGCTTATTCATGAATATTTGTAATCTATGCACCAATATTTTTAAAATAATTTTATAAAACACTATGTATAGACTAATTGGCCAAATTTGACTCATAGAAGTTGCATTGTTTACATCTGGGATTAAGCATATCTGATTGTGGTTGAAGCTTTTTAACATTCTTCCTCCACTGAAAAAACTCCTTATAGCCAAGCACACAACCGTTTTTATTAGGTCCCTATAGAATTAGTAAAACTTTGTTGAGAAGCCATCATCTCCAAGGGGCACTAAAAGGGCTAATAGAGAAAACAGCCCTTTTTTATTTCTGCATCAAAAACTGCACTTGTAAGTGATCTATTCATGCTGTTAGAAACTTTCTTGTTGAGGCCTACAAATAGATTAGTAAGATCTTGGGTACCATTTGAAGTAAAGTTATTCAGCTTTTTATTCGAGTCAAAGAAACATTAATTTTGTATGTATGCTTAGAAATGACCAGAAATTTCAACTTCACATAATCAAAGAATAATTATTCAAAATTAAATATTAAGCTATATTTTCTTAGTTTGATGCCAATCATTAAACCAATAAGGAAAGTATTTTAATTAAAGTTTTAATGTCTAGAATTTTATACATGATTATATAGTATACGACTTAAATAAATATCTAATAATATTTTGAAAATAATATAAAAAATTATAAAATATTGCAATATATTTCTAACATGATCACATTAATTTTAAAATTGACCTTGAACATTGACTCTTTCACTTTACTCCTCCAACATTTTTTTTTTTTTTGTGGTTTTTGGGTTTCAAATTCAATACAAGCATTTGCACGAAATAATCAATAATTTTGCCGACACATGCTAAAACTAATGTATTGGTTTAAACGAGGGCAGAACCAGAAGCAATTAGTTAGGTTACATAGTAGTATATAATAATTAGGCATTCTAGCATATGTATTCAAACAATCAAGTATTATCAATTTTGTACAGCTTATACTACTGAAAATGGTTCTCTATAAACAATCGAACTAGATGCATAAATAAGTGAGAGAATTCCGGACCATTGACATTGCACAGCATAGAAGATTTGTGGAATATTGACATAATTTTCCATCCATCAGCATGCTAAACCTAGTTGCTATAATTTACTAAATAAACTTCAGGGTGGAATAAAACTACTCAGGGCCTTCTATAGGAGGCTTAATTTAGTTAACAAAAATTGTTAAATTTGAACCTTTTTTTTTTTTTTTTTGGTTTTATGAGTTCAAATTTAACAAATTTTGTTAGCTAAATTAAGCCTCCTATAGAACTCATTTGAGTTAATTAACAATATTTTTCGTGAATAAGATAGACTTTTATATTGATTTTTATAATGAAGAAATTAAACATCTATAATCTATATAGTAAATACAAAAATACAGGAGTTAAAAGTAATTTCCTCAAAATTCAAGTAGAGATTATAAGCCATACATTACCCTACCAAATTTACCTTCGTCATTAAAAATAATTCTTACTACTTCCTACCGTTCAATGTAAGTGAAGTTTCTTGGGAAGAGGACCCACGTGTGAAAATGTTTCATTCATTTTAACTCTTATATTAGTTAATTTAATCAAGTTTGCCAATAAAAGGATGTTGCAAAATATAAATAGATTATTAGTTAACCATATGTAAATACCAACAAGAGTGTTGGTGTAATAGTAGAGGACTACAACTTTAATGAGGATTTCAATTTAATTTCTGGAAAAAATATCAATTGAGAGGATAAATTTGATTACGCTTGAAAGGAATTAATCTCAATAAAATGTGTTGATACTAAATTTGATAATTTATCAATAGATTAACCAAACCCTTAAGAAAAGGCAAATTTTGCAGTTATTTTTATTTTTTGTTAAATAAATAAATTTAATTTTGATGTATTATCTATATAATTTGTTTCACTCAATTATTTAATTATTTATTGACATGTACTTGACTATTATAATTGTTACTTCAAAACTCACACAGTTAATAATATATCGTTAAATAATAAGGTACAATTTTTCATACTAATAATATATTAAAATTATGTAAATTGAAATAGAAAATATTCTTGTGAGCCAAATTGTTTGACTCATTTTCCCAAGTTTCTTTCTTCATCCCATGATGCAGCACAAGTGAAATAATGAAATCACATTTGACGTCGTGAGTCACACTCGCCATCATGAACTGGAATGAAATTTGTCAGTTTGGCCCAAATTAAGTAATAGTTTTTAGAGTTTAATTTTAATATATTGCAAATGTAAAATTATTTTATGAAAATTTTTAATTATATATTATTATATCAGTAAAAATATTTAATTCTTACCTCCACTATCTCATAAATCTCCTATATAATAATAGTTCCATTAAAAAAAAAAAACCTCCTATATAATAGCATGTAATTAATTTTATACTGATAATATATTAAAATTGATTTTTATTTTTTAATACACAATTCGTATTTGTTAAACTTACGAAAATAACTCTTGATTTTTATCAAAATTTATCATACATCTTATCAGAATGGAAACAACAATATTATATATGCTTTGGAGGAAAACATTTAAAAACTTAAACTTTTGATGCAAGTCCCATTCACAATTGAAATGTACTCATCTGATGGGAGATTTAACTCTTTAAACTGCAACATCGACTTTGGAACGTAAAATATACAATCCTAATCATAAATGAGAAAATCAATAATTTAAAATTTTATAAAACACACGCCTGCATGACAAATTATAAATGTGCAAAGTCTAAAATATTAACATTCAGCAACGATTATGACCAAACACTCTCTACAGTACAAAATGTACTTTGCAAAGTTCAAATTTTTCGATGGAAATAACTCATAATCTCACCAAAATTTGTTATATGTTTTATTAGAATGGAAAATACAATATTTATCAGGCTGAGAGTTAAAAAATAAGGATAAAAACTGAACAAATACACACACAAATATATATATTATGGCTAAATTGTACATAAATATACACAGGAGGTAAATAAAACAGACCTATAGAAATATGTCATGATTCAGTAGTCCTCCATACTTCTCGCAAGAGCTCATATCTAACAACTTTACGGCCTCCCTTTACTGCTGCAAATTTTTTCTTGGGTGCAAGAGAAGTGTCATCCATGCCAAGAGCTGAAAGGGGTGAATCTAATTCATCAAGTTCATCATCACTGGCATATAACTTTCTGAGCACAAATGACCCACTTCTTAGTGAACCTTGGGTTCCCACATCATGTAACATGCCCACCAAAGAAGCAGCTGGAGGTGGTGCATATGATGTGGATTCAGCTGTGCATGGAAAGCTAGTGATGGACCCTTCGTCATCCCGAACATCCTAAAACCAAGAAAATCCCAAAAAGAAAAAGTTAAATATTTTCTTCTCCTTCCTTTTTTTCCTCAAATCCATTATTTAAACACAACGATTTAGACACCGAGATCAACATCTAGTGAATCATATACAAATAAATATAAATTTCAATTATGTAAGTGTTGAATAGACATAATGTCTTTAGAAATATTTCTCGTCCATTATTACTTAAAATTGATTCAAATACTTATATAACTAAAATCTACACTTGTTTGCATACTGTTCACCATGTCAATTTAAGTATCTAAAAGGTATGCTCAAAAAATATTTCACTTTTTTCTCTCTGTTAAAAGGGAAGGGGCTAAAACAGTATTTAGGCAGATACATAATGTTAGACATTGCAATAATCCATTGACTACCACCGTGATTATTGCTTATATTCAGAGGAAGCATAAGCATGCTAAAAATCACCAACCTCATCATTCAGGGCTTCGAGAACAGCATCTGGGACAGGCCTTGGGGAGAACTCGTCAGGGACAAAGTTGTTGACAACCCTTTTTATCAAGGATACGCCGAATCTAGGGCATACCTTCAGAAGGATTTACATACAAAAATTCAGAATTAGATAGCACCCAAAAAATAAATAAATAAATAAAGAAAACACTACACAAGTCAAAAAATAAGAAGTTGATCCAACCTCTTTTCTCATAGATCCGTCTGCAAGCATTTCAAAAGGAAGCATCATCAGATCACTTAATGCATGAAGGAGATTGAAAGGCTTGAAAGATGAATCAAATTTTGGATGATCATTTTCATTGCTATCTTCACGAGAATCACTATCATCAATGCCAAATAAATCTGAAAGCCATCTTGACCAGTTACCAATCTGAGTACAGACAATGAAATTGAAAAAGTTAACCAAGAGAATGAACATTCCAAATCTTCCATGGGATTAGAACCAGGTGTTATCTCAGTGTGTGGGTTGGGTACATGTACCAATCAATGCCAAAAGGCTCTATAAAAAGGTAAATTACATTAAAACCATTTAAAGGCAGGTCTTCATGGTTTCTCAAGTTTTCTTAGGCTATGATCAATCTTGTGTTCTATAAAAGAAGAAAGGATACACAGTAAAAAAAAAAAAAAAAATCACAACTCACCGCATTCTTCAGTTGTGCACCAGCCCCAAAGCCTGATTTTCCAGATGGAATAGGAAGAACCTTAGAATCACTAATGGGGTCAGATATAGGATCCGTGGGCATCTCTTCAGCTGATTCACGAAGAATAGCATTGAACATTGCCACATCAAGTCTATTTACCAACTGCTCCATCACCTACAATCATAAGAAAAATGTCCTGTTTCAAACTAAGACTGCATTTCAATTTTTAATTTTTATAGATAGGAACACAATAATCATTAAGAGAAAACAAGAAAATGTACATAATCTATTCTACATCTATATCCATAGACAAGCATAAAAGCAGAATAAAAGTATAAACTACAATGTTGCAAACTTGCAACACATTGCATCAAGAAATATCAATCCTAAATTGTACCAATCTAGCTATCACAGGCAAGCAGCCACACTCATGCCCTCCAGCTCGAAGAGGGCAAAGCCTTTCACAAGCATCCTTGAAAGCTCTTTTCCATAAATCAATGGAAAAGCTTCCTTGATCTTCCTCACCTATACCATGTCTCTTCCCGTGGATTTTCCTTGAGCTAGAGCTCTTAGCAGCTGCAGACTGCATATATGGAGTCAGAGTCTGGGGACAACAATCACAACAAAAAAAAGTATCAGCAAAATGTACAAGGGCATTCAGTTTAAAATAAACATCTTCTGAGAGGTGTCAGAAGGAGAAGAATCAGAAGAAAAAGGACGAGGAGATAATGAAGGTTTGTAATTCAACCTGCCACCACACAGACTCAACAATTCGAGAGAATATCCAAGCTTCAACCTTTTCCAATGCAACTAAAAACGTTTTTGGATCCTCCCAGCTATGAAAATGTTCCTCTGTATTTTCTTTTTCTTCTTCATGAAGAGGAGGGTCAATTCCATCACATTCATGGGGTGTGTTTTCAACTTCTTTGCTCAAAATGGCTCTCAATAATATTATATTTGAGAACCAGAATGTCAACCTATTCAAGGTTAATAGATGTTAAATTAAGAACTGATACAAATGCATGCATTTAATGAAAAGGATGCAGATGTCTTTTGAAACTGACGTCAAATCACCAAATCACCAGAATTTCAATATGTACAACAACAATCAAGCCTTATCTCATTAGTTGGGGTTCGTACATTGATCATAGGGCACCATGTGCTCTATCAAAAATGAAAATTTCACATAACTGGAGGTTAAAAAAAAAAAAAATCCATTGAGAATCTTAGATCAAGGCCTTTTTTAATGATTTGTCCTAAAGTTTTCTTATTGGAGCCTCTATTGGTTTTCTCCTCACGTGACTAAACCACCTTAGGCAAGTCTCTATCATCTTCTCCTCAATAGATGCTTCTCCAACTTTCCTCCTAATGCATTCAATTCCAATATTGTCTCTTTTGTATGCCCAGACATCAATAAATAAGAGAAAGAAAATTATGTACCAGGTTTTTCACAGATAAAGAACATTTGCTCCATATGTCAGAACAGAAAGTTATTGATCTTAGGTTCAGCTTTTATTAAAGGTTCTTGTTCCAGTTTAGATCCATTTATTAAAGGTTCTTGTTCCAGTTTAGATCCATAAACACAAGATCTTCAGTTAAATGATCCTGAACTTCTATATCATTTCAGTATACATAAGAAAGTTATGAAATTAAGTTCTAATCACCTTGGAACATCATTTCCACATGCTTTAGAAACCAAAACAAATCCTGAGACAGCACTTTGGGCAGCACTAGCTTTTATAGCAGGGGATCCAACTCTACAAGCATGGAAATAGAATCTAGAAAGGCGCCGAGCAGGTGCATGGACCTTGTTTGATGAACTACCATGTTCAGCAACAACTGAATACAGTGAAACTTCAAGAGCAGCAGCTTCCCTCAGCTCTTCTCGAAGCATTTCCACTTCAGCTTTTAATTCAGCTTTATCATTAAAAAAGCTGTCATTCACATTAATGTCTCCATGATGACCAGTACCAACATGAACATCATTCAAATTATTAATTTCCTCTGCTTGATCTTGGGTCTGACTCCTGCTCTCAGCAGACTGTAAAGGAAACTTGACAGTTCTCACATCCTCTGCATTATCATTAATCAAAATATGTGTTGGATTTTCATGTGATTTCTTGCTTAGTGGAGGCATGACGCTATTTAACTTTCCCTTCCTAGTAAAATCTTCTTCAGAAAAATTATTAACAAGTTTATTCCTCATAGTAAACCGTTCTTGTTCTTTTTTTCTCTCTTCCATTTTCTCTTTTTCATCCAAAACTCCAGTGTTAAAAGTAATACTAACATTCTCTGGACCATCTTTGTTATATCTCTGGCCTCTTGTGTTATCTTCCTTAGTCATTCTATCCTCTTGAGTCACTTCAGATTGGGAAGTTCCTTCAAAGATTGGTTGCATACTTGGTGAAATGTATGAAACTGAATATATGGCTTTGACCATATCACCCTCAGTGATATTTTGCTCACGGGATTGTTGAATGCTTTCTGGAATTTTAGAACTTACATCAGTAACCTTCACACTTTCCTCAGAAAATTTAAGTACAGAAGGTCTGCCAATTGCAGCATTTCCCATATCTGAGGACAGAACTGTAGATGAAGTGGGAGATTTGATGCCATTGAACTGTGTGGATGCTTTACTCTCTATGTTTCCAAGTAAGCTAGAACTGGTGCTTTCCAAGGGAAGAACAAATTCTCCATTAGATCCCTTTGTTCCTTCTTTGCTGATTTTGATGCTGTCTGAAATCAAATGGCAACAGGTTATTAACATGACAGAACTATAGACTGTATTTCTGCATAAAATATTATTCGTTGAGGGATCAAATAATCAATAGAAAAATGAAACATTTGCATTGCATCTACATAGTTATATCTAGTTCCTTCACGGTACAGTATACCTGCTTGTCATTTAAAAAGGATTACGTGCCAATACATTTAGTGTTCAAATATTCGATAATTTTATGCTAGAGCAAAATTGACAATTACACCTTACCCAAAAAAATAAAAAATAATAAAAAAATTGACAAATACAAACAGGTCATTGATACACGGATTGTCCCAAAGCAAACAAATTTGGGACAATGTCATCTCATCTCCTGAATATAGTAACTTAGTAAGATCAATAAAACATGAATTGCAGCAGCATACAACTAAACACAACAAGCATGTTGATGTACATCATTGATGCATTGATGCATACCAAAAATAAAGAGGAAAAGAATCAATTAATACTAACATACTATAGCCAAAATCAAATCATCATAGCTGTTTTTAACTGAACAAAATCCAGCTAATTATGGTGATAGAAAGGATTTGTGATCCATTGCTACCAAATCATAACAAAGAAATGTCAAAAAAAAATGTAGAAAGCATCCCTTTTGCCAACGAGACAATGGTAAGATAAATAATTTTGTACTTTTCACTTAGAGGGGGCAAACCTCCAGTGGTTTGTGAATCAGATCTGACAGTTTGCAAGGTATTTGAAGGAACATCATCATCCTCGTCATCAGTAAAAGACGCAATTTCAAGTTCATCATCATCATCATCATCTACTGACTGTGATACAGATTCAGTTTCTTCCTTGTCAACTGACAATTCCTTCGACAAGTTGCTTTTTGGTGATGAACTGGAACACTCAATATCAAATGGCTGAATATTGACATAAAGAAATGGTTGTGCTGAGCTCCTGAAACTCCTCTTGATGTTCAACTGAGTGCTTAGAGCTTTTGTTTCCTTAATAATCCCAAAGTCTGCAAGGTTTATTGTGGCTGATCCCAAGAGTTGATTTTTCACTGTCTTGTCATACAAGTTAAACTCTAAGAAGTTCTTCTGGAAACTCTCTCGGTGTTTGCCTCTCTTGGATGCTTCTTTCCACAGAAGTACTGAAAGCCTGAAAGATTCATTAAATTCGAGTTTCCCATCGCGGGGACTGGAAGCCAGAGACCCGGAGTTCTGATCACCATTCTCCCAATGCAGTAGTACAGATTGAGCAGATCTCAGTGATTGTGAAGGGGGCCAAGGCTTGATCTCCTGAACATGGATGATGTAGTGAACTTGTGTGGAGACACCTTTTCTGCTCTTTGATCTTATTCCCAGAACCATCTTCACAACAAAATAGTAATACCAGTGCTATATTTGGTGGGTATGCTGGCTCGCTCTAAATGATGAAACCTTAAACACAGAACAAAACTAAAGAAAAATGAGGATCAGCACATGACAAACATACTTAAAATGATTAACATAGTACCAAAAAGAACTAATTGTAAAAATAGCAGATATTTTAGCAAGTTAAATGGCCCAATAAATATTAAATGGAGAAAAACCAAACCAAAACAAATTGCCAAGGCAACGCAAAATGTGTTTTTTATTGCAGATATATCGCTGAATAAGCCAAGCAAGGGGGGAAAAAACACGTAGTGGGACTAAGTCTTCATTATTTGTCAATGAATGAAAGATCAGAATAGAACATAAGCATCAATGAAAAAATAATAATTATTTAGTGGAAGCGACAAAAGCTACCGAGTGACATGATGTAAGAAAGAAGAAACCCCGAATGGAGTTACACATCCTGGCTCTAGACTCAGCTAAATGCATGCAAATGGCGACAGAAAAGGCATAATCAAACACTTAAAACTTGACAAAGCTGAACTCAGCCATAGAACCAAAGTGATCAAATGAAAACAACTGTTAGAAGGAAAAAGATAATAAAAATAATAACCGACAATTAAACCAAACCAATTAATTAATGCAATTGAGACCCATAATGAATGAAGAGTGAAAGAAGCTAACTTTGGAATGAGATCAACAAAAGAGAGGAGGACGGAAAACGGGGCACAATTAAAATTTAACAAAGGATGGAACCCATTTGAGAAAATATGAGAAATTGGTGTGTGGCAAAGGAAGAGGAAGAAGAAGAAAGAAGGTTGTGAATGGCCTTTTCAAATGATTGAGATATTAAGGGTGAAATGGGAACAATGTGTGTTGAAAAGGAAGAAAACTGAGAGGCTAAGGAAAAGGAAAAGTAGGAAAGGGGGAATACTAAAACCAGAAAGGAAGGAATACAAGCGTGTCATCCGCAGAGAGTGACGTCGTTGGAATGGAAAGCGCCAACTGCTGGGTGGGCCTGGCACTTTTTCATCATTCGCATTCCGGGTCAGAAACAGGAACTAGGAACAACCAAACACGGACATGATACGGGACACGCGGATATATAATACGAATTTTACGTTGTTTTGGGAGATATCGTTTCTCTTGCTCCAACTGCATCGAAGAATTTTTCTTGTTGAGATTTTCCATTCCATCTACAAGCTCTCATAGAAGGTAATTTAGTCGCATACTGTGGATAGTTAAATATAAATAACCCTTCTAATTAAAATTTGAATTGTGTTTGTCGTATTGCAGTGGGCTAACTCTCATCGCTAGAATAAATATTAGTTAGGATAAATTTTACAATATATATGTTAGACTTTTTGATAATAGATATGAAAATTAATTATTTTTTATGGTATAATAATATATAATTAAATAATAATGTGAAATGTTTTTATATTAATAATATATTAAAATTAAATTTTAATTTTTTATAAGATAAAAATAATTTTAAAAAATTATAAGATATGATAAAATTATAATATAATATGCAAAATTAATCATAAATTATTATAAATATAATTATTTATTTGATCATTATGAAATTTTTATTATATAATTATAAAAAATTTAATAAAGGTGAAGTCAAAATTTATAAAATGTAATTAAGAACATCTAAAAATATTTATAAAATATCTTATATGATATGTATTTAATATATATACGAAGACCATTTTAAGGTATGAGGAATTTCTAGATCATGACCCTGTCCTTACATTCACATTAAGATTTAAGGACTTTTGTTCTCTCTTATAGGTAGGTGATGACTAGAATAGATGATGCTATACACGCACATGTTTGAAATTTCCTTCGCGAGGAGTTTGTTGTCAGGGTACCCTATGATTATCGTTAAATATTTATCAGCTGTTAGTTTTTGCAATAAAATATTCAAGGGATCTAACATGAAAAAGTTGACTACTTTATAAGATCCAGCAACGATAAAATAGCATTGTCTTCTTAGTTCTTATTACTTTTTTTTTTTTTGGATTTTCATCTCGTGCGATAGGCCATAAGATCATTTGAAAAAACGTTAAACTTTTTCAAATATAGTATTTTTAAAATTTAATTTTGATATACAGATAAAAAATTAATTTTAATACACTATAAAAATGAAAAATATGTTATTATCTAATTATATATTATTATATTACAGATGGCATTTAACTCTTATAATAATTACTTGAAAGTCATACGTATAACAATATATATAATTATTTACTGATATAAAATTTGATGAAATTATTTAACTCTTTTAAATTTGATGAAATTTTTAACGATTAGAATAATATTAGATATGTCATATAGCGTTTTAATTATTAATTAAATAAATGATAATAAAAAGTAATTATAATAAATAAAATTATTTTATATTATTTAATTTTTTAATTGTTTATTTTATATTGTATATAAAATATGAATCATTAAACTCCATTTTTAATTACTTCTGCTCATCTTTAATTACAATATTTTGTTTGATAAAAAATATAATAAAATAGATAAAAATATAATATTAATTTTTAATTGCAAGAGCTGTTTAAATGCACAAAATTATTGCAAATTAACTCTACGCATGAGTGAACTATAAAAAAGTATTTATATTTGTCTAAAATAATCATGAGTTTTGATAGTATATTTCTAATTCTTTGGAAAGGAAGTTTTCGAAAAAGTATTGTAAAGAATAAAAGGGAAAAAATAAAAGCTTGAGAGAAATTAGAAAATTTTAAAAAATTTGGATAGAGTATTATTTTAAATATATGTATATATATATATGATCGTAGTTCTTTTATGTTTAATTCATTTATTTTATAACATTAAGGACTTTTATTTGTCATTTTAAAAAGTCAATAAGTTCTTAATTGTTTTCTTTAATTTTATTCCTACGTATCGATATTTTTATTAAGTGAAATGAAAGAAAATTAATGGAGTAAGAGAGTAATTATATAGTTGAATATAATTATTATTATTTTTTTGTGATATTGAAACTATTGAATAAGTTTTCTTTTGTCTAAACTACTAATATCTAAAAATCACCGAATTTCAACTAATCTAGTCTAAATTGAGTCAACTCTTATTAAATAAATTATTTTAAGAATATAATAAAATTGATCATTTTGGAAATTAGTCAAAGAGAAGTTGATAACTACCAATAGATGGAAGGGACTCAAGCTCCTTAAATATGAGGTCTTGAGTTCAATTTCAAAATTTATGTGTATGAAAAAATATTATTAGGAGGAGTCTCACTTAGATATTTGGCCATATCTTGAAAAATTAGTCTCTTACTTATTCGTTGAAGGGATATCTAAAAAAAAAAAAAGGAAGTTGATAACTATAAAGGAGAGAAATAATTATAATTAATAGGAAAAGGAAAATATATTTCTTCAATCAATGAGGCTATTATTTTTAATTATTAAATTAAACAATATTTTCTAACTTAAATAAGAAATAAAATGAATTTTTTATCTAACTAAAAGACTATCAAATTAAACTCAAACAATGATTTTATACATAGTAGGTACGTGAAATGTTTCCAAGTCATATTATGAAAACAAACCCGTTGCATTTTTAGGCCCTTGAATTTTAATATGAGAACAATATAACGATATTACCAGAATATTGTGTTTTGAATTTTATTACGGAAGTATATGGTTGTTGTGAGAGATTTCGCCTCGAGGAGGTAGAAAAGCATTGCGCACGAATTACTACTTCCTTGAGGGCGAAATCTGGCACAAAATTTTGCAAAGAATTCGCCCCCTATCGTGTAGAAAATTGAAAAAAATATGAGCAAGTGTAGTTTCTGACTTATGGCAACGTTCATTGCTTTTTTCTCTATTCTTGTTATTTTTTGCTCTTTTATTAGTGTGTCTTACTCTGCTTTCTTTAAAATAAAAGTGAATAATAATACAAAAAGAGTGTGAGGAAATTAATTAAGAAAGATTCGATAACATGAAAGTAATGTTAATTTTGTTAAATCCTACTATTAATTACAATTTCAATCCTCTCTTCTTCAACCCATATTCACTATCCTCTCACTATGCATACTTCTGATTAATATTTACATGGGTGCTTTCCAAGGATAACTAAATAAAACCCTCTTTATTATGCAAATCTCTACTAGAATCTATAGGACAGGAGTTGTAGACTATAGTGCAATTCATGTCTTATCAAGTTTATAGATTTTAGCATTTTTTGAGATAAAAATAATACAAATAAAAAAGTAGCCAAAACACTTTCAAACAACATTTTTTGAGGCCAAAAATGGTGCCAACCGGCGTTACCGTTGTCACACTAACGGACTCATCTAGAGCTTTTCAGAAAGGTATAATAATAGCAAATTAGAGTCCCGAATTAAAAGTTACACCCATTTAAAGTAAATGACTTATATATTAAAAATAGAGATTTGCATAATAAAAAGGGGTTCCATTTAGTTACCCTTTGAAAGAAAGCACCCATGTGAATAATGTGATCGCCTCTTCTTGCTCTTACCTCGACTTGCATCGAAATATCAATCAGAAGCATGCACAGTGGGAGGATGTGAAATAAAGAGTTGAAGAAGAGAGGATTGAAATTGTAATTAATAGTAGGATTTAATAAAATCAATATTACTTTCATGTTATCGGTTCTTTCTTACATAATTTCCTCATACTTTTTTTGTATTATTATTCACTTTCATTTTAAAGAAAGTAGAGCAAGACACATTAATAAAATGGCAAAAAATAATAAGAATAGAGAAAGAAGCAATGAATGTTGCCATGTGTCAGGAACTGTATTTGTTCCTATTTTTTGTCAATTTTCTATACCATAGGGGGTGAATTCTTTGCAAAATTTTGTGCCAAATTTTGCCCTCTAGGAAGTAGTAATTTATGCACAATACTTTTCTACCTCCTCCAGGGTAAAATCTCTCACAATAACCCCATACTTCCGTAATAAAATTCAAAACACAATATTCTCGTAATATTGTTACACTGTTCTCATAATAAAATTCAAAGGCCCGCATTTTTAAGGGCATTCACTTCAAATGAGGCTCTGTTAGTTAAATATGGTAACAGTGTAATAATATAACTGAAATATTATGTTTTGAAATTTTTTACAAGAATATGGGAAAATGTTAGACATTTCACCGCTGAGGAAGTAGAAATGTATTGCATAAATTCCTACTTGCTCTGGGGTGAAATTTGACACATAACAATTGCAAAGATTTCACCTCCCTTCATGTAGAATTGTATAATTCTACGTATAGTGGGGCAAAACCTGAGAGCAAAAAATTCTATTAGAGATTTTGCCCCACTCTATTAGGAATAGGCTGGGATTAAATATTATGTCGAATGAGTCACTTATCATTTTTGTACTTTCTCAAAACATAAATGCTAGCACTCCGAAGAGAGTGGTGAAAATGAAAATTAGATATAGATGTATAATCTCAAATCTTAACAATAATAAATTAGATAAATTTATAAAAAAAGGTTGCTATAATTAAATGGGTGTAGAAAAATTGAAAATACTACTTTTAGCTATGTGATATATGTGAAAATAAAAAAGGAAAAAGTGCCATTTTGACACATGCCCAAAATTAAATAATGCTTACATATTATTGAATGTGAATGTTTAAATTATGCCTTCATGCTATAGATTATCATTTCGTGCAATGAATTATTTATCTAGTTTTCTTATTGTTCTATGGTGATCTTTTGCATGGTTGTTTTTAATAGCCATTTTTTGTTTTTCATGTTAACTACTAGAATGGATTTAGCATGAAGTAAAAATTTTAGAGATTATTTTGATTTTTATGCAATTTTATTTATAAATCTGCTCATAAAAAAATTATTTATAAATCTGTCCAATCTCACACCACCACCACCAATACACAAACTATATAAAATCCTAAAAAAAATTCATACAAAAATAAAAAAATGGCAAAAACACCTTCAAATAGTATTTTTTGAGGCCAGAAATAGCACCAACCGGATACACCCAATTGTCATGCTGACGGCCTCATCTAGGGCTTTTCGAAAAGGTATAATAATAACAAATCAGAGTTCTGAGTCAAAAGTTATGACCATTTAAAGTTTTACCAATTATTTAACCTCCTACAACCAATTCACAATACATTCATACTCCAAGGTAGTGAATATGCTCTAAGACCATAGACCATATTCCTATCGGTCAAACTCATCAAATATCGCTGCTTCAACAAGTATATTAGGTCGTATAATTAATAAAGTGATGAAAAGAGTATTGCTTCCATGAAGATAGAATCACTATTTAGATAGATGAATTCACAGATGAAAAAATTAAATTTTAAATAAAAAATAAAAAAATATTAATGCAGATGCTAATGGATGAATAAATGTAATGGGATAAATGTTAAGGCTAATTAATCTTGAGTTTGTCAAAATTTCCATTATTTGATTATTTACTTCTTTAGGCTCAATTCTCATATCAATAATTTTATTTGCTAAAAATATATAAACATTATTAGAAGCTTTCATTAATATAACATAATTAAAAGAAATTAAAATGCTAAATGATATATCATTAAATAATCTATTTTTGCATGCATGCACGTACTGTTTCTATGCATGTGTACTTTTTTGATGCATGCATTTTGCCCCACAAGAGGGTGAAATCCATAAGTCGATTTGGCCCCACTCCAAGATGAAATGTGTACTCTAATCCTATAATATGGTATTTTTACAGATTATCCTATATTATCATATTTTTAACCCATAATTCCCATAAAAAAATTAAAAACCCTTCAAATGACGCCAAGTTATTTTGGGGACAAGGTTTAGAACATATTTAAGTTGCTGCCCTCGTTTGTATGCAAGTAATATTATGAAAATAACTCATCCTAAGCACAAGCGCCGTAACTCAAGGGATAATTAATTCCTTTTAAGACGTGATTAAAAAAAAATTATAAGGCTTTCCGATTCTCGTTTGGAAGAAACTTTATCCGGGAGAATTGTGCCTTCGACATGTGGGAGGCAAATGCAATATCCTCGTGCACATGTCTAATCAGATTTATTATTTGCTAATGTTTTGAAATTAACGCTAGTCGCTGAATACTTTGAGGTCTAATCAGATCTGAAAACGTGAAAAATATTTGTTGTTATATAAAATAATATTTGTTATATCAAAATTGCTTTTTACCTAAAAATTTCTAAACATAAATTATTTCACCATAAACTCAATTTTAATCAAAAACAAATTTACAAAAATCAAGTTCATTTTAAAATTAAATTTGCAAACACCCAACCACACATACTTAGCCATTTTTTGCACTCATAGGGTACTAGATTTCATGCCCTGTACGAGGATTGGATTTAATGATGCTTTTTTTTTTGCCTTGGGAATTGAGATTATATTTATACATATCAAAAACTTTAATACCTTAATATTCTCTCTTAGTTTTTTTTTCTCTATCAATTATTTCACCTTTTTTTATTTTCTTTTACAATTTTTTTTATCTCTAGGTGTCCAAAGTATCTACCTACCTCAATGGTATAAAAAATATTTCTCTATTATTATTATATTTGTATTTTTTATATTTTACTATTTCTTTGGCTCATGTTCTCTATCTTTTCTTTCTTCTTCTATTCAAATTCTCTTTCAAATCTCAAAATCTCTCTCCTTTCTATCTTTCCTTCCTACATTTTGCTTTCATTCGTCTATCCTTTCTCTCTCTCTCACTCTCTTTGTTATCTTTCAATCTTAATCTCTCTACCTCTTTTTAATATCTTTCCCAGATGACCAAGTTGGTGGCGGCACCCGTCTTATTCACTGGAGCTGCTCAAAGGCTTCGCTGGTGCCGCTGCAGAACAAAATAGAGACGCTACTCTGACAACCATTGAGGTCAGTTTATTTTTAAATCTATCTTCCATTCTTTTCATTTACAGTCTATATCCCTTAAGTTTTTCCCTTCCACCAAATATGATGAGAGAAATTAATGATATTTTCTATATTTGTCTAATCTCGAAGCTTTTGCATTATATTATTTAATTGTTGTGGCACTAATAGAAGAACTGGACCATTTCAAATGTCTTGATATGCTCCTCTAAGCCACTGCATGAGTAATATGATTAGATTATTGCTTCTTTTTTAATAGTGGTTATTGATTAGTTCCAAGTTAGATGAAGCTTAATAAGGACAACATCGATTTTGTCTTAGTCACAGAGTTCTGCCTTTCGAGTTCGATGGAGTTCGACAAGGTCAACATCGACCTCGTCTCCATGATGTAGCTCCACCTTCCGAGTTAGACGGAGCTCGACAAGGACAAAGACAATGACAACACTAGCTTCATCTCTATTACATAGTTCCAAGTTTCCGGTTAGACTAAATTGTTGTCTCTTATTATCAAAGCAAAGTGCTTGGTCATTGCAATTTTTAGTGTTGCATATTGCTTCCCATGTGGTAGCAGAGTGCATGCGGCGAACTACAGAAATCAAAAATTCCAATTTTAGAGTTTTTGATTTTCGATTTCAGTGTTGCATGTTGCTCACCATGCGACAACAGAGCACATGCAGTGGAATGCAAAAATCAAAATTTTCGATTTCAGTGTTGTACTGTTGCTCCCCATATGGTAGCAGAGCATATGCAGCAGAGTGTGGAAATTGGAATTTCCGCTTTCAGGGTTTCCAATTTCCAATAATGAATTTAATAATCATTAACATTTAAAAACAAAAATGGAATTTTTTATTTTAGTGTTGCATTGGTTGCTCTCCATGTGGCGGTAGAGCACATGCAGCAGAATGCGAAAATCAAAATGTCCGATTTCAGAGTTTCCGATTTCTGATTTTAGTGTTACATTGGTGCTCTCTATGTGGCAATAGAGCACATGCAGCAAAATACAGGAATTGGAATTTTCGATTTCAGAGTTTTCGATTTCTGATAATAAATTTAATAATCACTAATATTTTAAAATAAAAATAGAATTTCTGATTTTAGTGTTGTACTGTTGCTACCAATGCTGCAGTAGAGCACATGCAGCAGAATGTGAAAATCGGAATTTCTAATTTCATATTTTTCAATTTTCAATTTCAATGTTGCATGTTGCTCCTCATGCAACAACAAAGTACATGTACCGGTATGCAGAAATTGGAATTTCTAATTTCAAAGTTTCCTATTTCCAATAACAAATTTAATAATCACTAATAAATGTTAGAATATATTTTGAATTTAATACTAATAACTAACCACTAATAAATAATATTTAGTAAATAATTAAATTTAATAATTATTAATCATTAATATTAAAAAAAATATGTAGTCACCTGTCCATCAGACGAGCACAAAATCTAGTAATAATATATATAAAACAAGGAAGAAAGAGTGTTCAAGCCCTAACCTTGCTTTGAATTGCTCGGAGTGAAATTGGAGGGTGGTTTTCCCTTTCATTCCGATGATTTCTCTCTCTGTGTTTTGCTTTTCTGATCTCTCTCTTCCTGTGATGTTGAGCTTTCTTCCCTCCAACTATAATCACAACAGATATTCCAATATGAATTGCTCTTAATTTTTCAAAACTTATCTTTTGGTTTTCTTGAATTATCTTTTCAAATGTGTTTAATATTCATCTATGTATGCCCAAAAATAATTGATTACAGTAGAAGTGAAGCAAATTGCAATTTTAAGTAAATTTTATCTTTTCAACGTCAAGGTTTAAATTATAGATTCGCCATTTGAAAATGATTTTACTTAACCACCAAATGTAATCCAAAACTGATTGAGCAATTGCCAAGATATATATATATATATATATATATATATATATATATATATATATATATATATATATATATATATATATATTCATCTGTTTAGTGTTTGAGACACGGTTTTGAGGGGATTAAACCCCAAAAAAAAAAAAATCGTACAAGGTTTAAGAAATTTACAAAATTTGAATATCAACAATATTTATATTATGGCAACGCTTGAAAGACCCTCATTTTAGGACCCAACTCAAATATATATAGCATAACATGCTGAGACTCAAAGGTTACGGCTATACTTTATTTATTCTGTATATGATGTCAATATTCATACACAAAAATTTGTGTCAATCATTGTATTTGTTAATAGGCAAAAATTCGAACAGTGGATCATGAACTAAATTTTGTTTGAATTTGTCGATTTTTTTTTTCCCAAAGTATCTGTCACCCAATTATTGATAGACTAATCTCTCAAATGCAGTTAGACGCTTAAATACAATTTTTTTCCAATAATATTCTTTTTTCCATATATATGAATTTAAAAATCAAATATAGGATTATATGTTTAAGGGGACCTGAACCCTTCTGCTTGAACCAACACCTTGTTGGCATTTGAACTTGTCATTTATAAAACAGCTGTCTCATAAACTAAATATATAATATTTGGATGCTAAGAAAATCGATTTGGCTGTGACCAGTGGGTCGTTCGATATGTTTTGGAGCAGCTTTATCATATGGAATATTTATTTGGTAGAGATACTTTGAATGCTTCATCTTTCTCTTCACTCTCGTACTTGTTATTCGTCAAAGTAATTGGTGATCTATAAGCTGCGAACCAATTTCGCTATTGTCTGACGTGAGTCGTAAACAACCGTTGGTGGATGTCTTACATCAGGTTCATGATTTATTATATCATAAACTTCTGATTTCAGGCATCATAGTTACCAATTTTTACGATATTTATACCCATTTAGACACCATTGCCATCACTCTCTAGTATTGTCCTTGAAAGACCGAATGGTGTTTATTAGATTAAAAAAATGTTATTTATAGACACATAATAAGAGAGAAAAATATAAAAATAAAGACGGTGGCTGTTGAAAAGGAAAAAGCGATATATGTTATTGTGTATATGCAATAAGTTTAAAATATGAGTACAAATAACGTTACTCAATTCTCGAACTATGTATTCCTCATTGTTGTAAAAAATTTCAAATTGTAACCGCCACTGTCTTGTATCTTGCAATTGTGTAATGTAAGGATGTTGACTCATAATTGTTAGGTGAATGGATATCCGGAGGAGTCGTTTAATCTTGGACTTGTACGTACATCGATGGTCATTATATACTTGACTGATGGATAATACATACAATAAATCAAGGGAGTTATTATTTGTTACTTGGAACCTGGTAAACAGTTAAAATGAACAAATACGATGTTGCAACTTGCAATATTAACCCAAAAATTAGCCACTGCACACCACCATAGCCTTGTTAGTCTCAAGCTACCACTCTCAGTTTCAGTCGTTCCCTAACGAAAAGCTCACCCTGTATCTAGAAGAGAAAGGACAAAAACGTGGTCACCACATTATATATTCCACTGCTAGAGTTTGGGACAAATCACCTCTACACCACTGCTTGAGCATTGGGAGAAGTAGCAAAGGTAGTTGGTGTTGGAGAAGCAAGTTAAAACACTAGAAGTTAATCTAAAAAGATTAAATTAAAAGCTAAGATTGCCAAGATTTTAGCCAAAGGCTCTAAGCCACTTTCTAATGTTGATGACGTTGATTCTGAAGATATAAAAAAGATTTTGACGAATATATATTCAATGAAAGAGGAGATGAATATGACAACTATGAAATTTATCTGGCCCTATGAATTCACTTAGGCTGATTTTGTCTTTTCTATGATGAACTTTAAGACTGTCATACATCTACATTGATTATCAACTCTAGCTTCTAAAGCTTAATACTAACATATTATCATATTCTACTAAGAATTTTAATGTTTAATTATCACTACGAAGTGTTTAAATTATATAATAAATTTATATATAATAGTTACATATTTTACTGGTTTTTAACATTTTTTTTAAGGTTGGCCCTTTTGATAAGGTGTTATAAGCCCGTTGCGCCCTTAAGGTTGCCTTTTGCCTTTGACAGCCTTGGTTCAAAACAGCAATGCAATATATTCTTTGGTATGGAAAATAATTGAAATACAACATAAAGGTGATGAAGAAGCATGGATGATGGTTAAAGGTCGGATGGAATGGTTTGTTGGGTTGATGCTGACCGGAGGTAGAAGAAGGAGTGAAAGGAAAACAATAAACCATGAAGCTATAAATGTAATAAAAAAGGTACTTAAAAAGTTAAAGTTTTAACAACCGGACCATCGACTTCAAGGCTCCCCGTAAACGCACCCTATCAAGGGACACTCATGGAAACTCCTTTGGCAATCAACCTCTTTCTTCTTCCTTTTTTGAAAAATAAAACTAAAAAAGTTTAAGAGAAATTCACCTTTGAATCAATAAACTATCTATATAGAATCCACCAAATCATCCAATAGTATATATCTTCTCACTTATAACGTGTTTAGTTCTACTTTGGTAGAATTGATTCTAGATAGAATTGATTTGATTAAAATTAATTTTAAAATAAAATAATTTATATTTGATAATTCGTCTAAAAGTGATTATCACAGAAAATATAAATTTTTCACTTCTCTTAAAATCAATTCTAGAGACAAGAATTAATTCTGATACTAAATAACCAAACATAAAAATCCCACACAATCGATTTTAGGTCTCCAAAATCGATTTTGAGGACTCCCACCGGGTTTCCAAACATACGCTTAATCATTTTAAACAATTCTCAGTTTAGAGGGATTCTGGCTTTAGAAGATTTAAATCTAATAATAAATAATAATGATATTGGAGCCAATATAATGACCAACTCAAAATTATTAAGCTCCTATCCTTGACAAGTTTTAGCCCATATATACGTGGATGAACAGAAGTCTCAAAAACGTTGTTAAACAATGATTGAAGTTCTTCAGATAAATTTATTGAGATGAACAATTTAAATCCCAGTGCCACCTCATGGTGATTTCATGGATTATCACTCATCACTCAAACATGATCATGAATTGTTTAACAAAGTTAACGACAGCGTATATATATTATTAAAAAATTACACGAAAATGTGCCAAATGACAAGTTCAGGAAACAAATTTTATACTTGCTCAGATGGCTTCTCTGGCAACGTCAAGTCTGCCACAGCATAAAATTAAAAGAAAGTACCGATAAAACCAGAGAGACCTGAGCCGCCTATCTTTCCAAATCAGACGCAATGCCTTATTTCAACTCTTGCTATCTACCAGCACAGTTACACCCTACAAATTATAAGGAAAACTCATCATAAACCCTAAATATAACACATTATAATCAAACATCTTCCTTAGCATGGCTGAAAATTTTCACCAAGGTCAATATTAAAGTATAACAATTTTTCCACAAAGAACTCTAGCATAGCAAATGCATGTGATCATAATGCAGTCCAAATTCCACAAATAGTTCTTGATGGTAGAGTTCATAATCATAACCTATATAATAACAATTAAAGCACACCACAAAAGCATAAATATTTTAGCAATATATTTCAGTGAGAACTGAATGTTACACAAATAAAAGCTATGAACAACAAATTAACCATATAAAATTACAAAACATTTCCATTCCACATGCAACTCATGAAAAATCCAAGCCCTAATCAAAGGAAATGTGATCACTGTGCCAAAATGGGTTCATTTGAGTTCCGTATGATATAAATAGTGGAACCTATAATCAAACCAAAAAATAGAAAAATTTCAGGGAAAACCTGTAGCTCTTTCCGACAAACCTTTGATTTTATCTAATTACTTTCCAAACAGAAGAACAATAAATGAAAGCAACGTAAGTACCAGGGTTAAGAGAACTATTTGTGTCTGACCCCTCAATTTAAGACTTACAATTAAAATCTTTTTCCCACTCCCTTGACCCTCATATTTCATTTCCGTTTTCAAGCACATTCAATTATAATATATGATCAGGAAAGGTGCAACAACATCCCCCCCCCCCCCCCCCAAAAAAAAAAAATAGAAAGCAAGAAAGAAAAGAAATTGATAATGTAAGATTTAGTAACAACCTTAGTATAAGCCTAACCAGTAGCTTCCAGCAGCTCCCTTTCTGCTCGCTCTCTAATTCTCTTCTCAAGCTCTGGCCTAAAATGCCTGATAAGGCCCTGCACCGGCCATGCAGCAGCATCACCCAATGCACAGATGGTGTGCCCTTCAATTTGCTTAGTCACCTCCTGAAGCATATCGATTTCTTCCAGCTTTGCATTCCCAACTTTCATTCTTTCCATGATCATCCAAAGCCATCCTGTCCCCTCCCTGCATGGTGTACACTGCCCACAGCTCTCATGCTTGTAGAAGTAAGAAAGCCTTGCAATGGCATCCACAACATCAGTTGATTTATCCATCACAATTACAGCTGCAGTCCCTAATCCACTCTGTACAGCCTTCAATGCATCATAATCCATTAAAACATCATCACATATATTCTTCGGAATCAGGGGAACAGATGATCCTCCTGGAATTATAGCAAGTAAATTGTCCCATCCTCCTCTAACACCTCCACAGTGCCTCTCTATCAACTCTTTCAGTGGTATACTCATTTCTTCTTCAACAGTGCAAGGCTTGTTCACATGGCCTGACACACAATACAATTTTGTCCCAGAGTTGTTCTTCCTACCAAAACTGGCAAACCATTCTGGCCCACGCCGTAGAATGGTTGGAGAAACAGCCACAGTTTCCACATTTGTTACAGTTGTGGGACAGCCATACAACCCTGCATTGGCTGGAAAAGGTGGCTTCAATCTTGGTTTACCTTGTTTCCCTTCAAGGCTCTCCAAGAGGGCTGTCTCCTCACCACAAATATAAGCACCAGCACCATAGTGGATATGAACATCAAAATCATAGCCTGAGCCGCAAGCATTCTTGCCCAACAAACCAGCTGCATATGCCTCTTGCCTAGCCTTTTCAAGATTCTTACGTTCGTTTACATATTCACCCCGAATATAAATGTAAGCAGCACTAGCCCTCATTCCCACTCCAGCAATCAAGCAACCCTCTAGCAACTTATGCGGATCATGCCTCATAATTTCCCTGTCTTTGCAAGTTCCAGGTTCACTTTCATCAGCATTGACAACAAGATATGAAGGGCGTCCATCAGATACTTTCGGCATGAATGACCATTTGAGTCCAGAAGGAAAACCAGCACCACCACGTCCGCGGAGGCCAGACTTCTTTATTTCATTCACAATCCAATCAGTGCCCTTAAGTACCAGGTCCTTAGTGCGATACCAGTCACCCCGTTTCATAGCACCTTTGAGAAAAGGATCATGCAACCCATATAAGTTAGTAAAAATCCTGTCCTCATCCTTGAGGCCACCAAAATGGGTTTTCTCTGGAGGTGGAGGTGGTGGTGGAGGTTGTGGCGTACTAGCATTTGATGCACCCTGAGTGCTAAACAATCTGACACCAAGGCCCAACGTCTCACTATGACGCGGAGCCAAAGCTGCCCTCTTAAGATAAAGAATTCCTCTCATGGTTACCTGATAGAAATTTCAAGTTTTGCAGCCAAAAACTTTTCAATTAATCAATCTTAATCAAATTTTTCTGTAGCCACATTTCATCAAATACAAGAATACTAATCAAATAGGCTAGCAACTCCCTAAACCAACAACCATCGTATATTGACCAAAAGTCCGTCATTTAAATCACCAATTAGTAGCAGCCAGAACCAATTAGTCATTCGAAAGAAATCACGCAACCAAATTACTAATCAGTAATCAGATGATGAATTAATAAACAAAGAAATGGGTCTCTAACTCTCTATAAACACGTGTAATAGCTCAAAGTCTATATTTTTATTGCCCGTCTCAACATGCATGAAATACTCACCCTCATCTACAAAACATCAACTACCATTCATGCTTATCCTATTCAAAAAAAAAAAAAAAAACATAAATACAAGCTCAATGTAATCACATTATAACAACAAACAGGAAACTTATGGTACATAGATGCCCAGAAAAAAAAAATTGAAACTTTGAAATCGTTGAGGTTCCAAAACAAATATCTAATCTAATAGAGAAAAATCGACCCCCCCCCCCAAAAAAAAAACACCAAAAAAACAAATTGCGGGAATCGCAGTGTAAAAAGCACATTTCGGAGCTGCAACGGCGGGGTTGGATAAATCCCAGAAACCCTTATAATTACCACCCCCCCCCCCTTTTATTGGAAGATGGGAAATCGCAGAGTGAGAAAGTGACTAGGGCACAGATTTGAAGCAACGAAACGCGTGCGTTTTGAGTGATGAGAAATGAAAATGGAATGAGATGCCATACCTGGAGGCGGTGGTGGGATCGCAGTAATGGGCAGGGATCTGGCGGTGACCGATGAATGGAACTGCTTCTGATTGTGTCTGTTTGTTGGGTTTCTTTCTGATTCCTTCGCTATGGGCTCGATAGTGTGTCGTCACTTCCTTCCCTATGGCCTTTTCTTTGGCCACGCCTTTTCTATGCGCACCTTTCATTTTTTTCCCCTTATATACAAAAATAAATATTAGGACAAATCTCTAGCTAATCTTTATTACACTTATTGGTTTCTTATTTCATGAATCTCTTCTCTCAAAATCTAATGCGTTTTTTCACAATTTGGGAAAATATATTTTTGTTATATAAATTTTTAAGATTTTTTATAAGAATTTAATTTTTATATATTGATAATATAAAATTATTTTATATCGTTAATATATAGAAATTAATTTTTTTTATAAAATTATTTTAAATTTATAAAAATACTTAAATAATATTTTCAAATATTTTAATATTGATGCATAGTCAATAACTCATTTAAATGTTAAAATATTTTATTTAACATCTCAACCTAAACTGGTTTGTTTTGGAATACCACCGGACAAACTATAAATTTTGAGATTAAATCGCAATTTTCTAAACAATTTTTGTGAAAGGAAGTCGATGCTTTATTTGGATAGACGCCCATTTGCATTCACTCAACTTTGAAACAATCATGCTACTAATGTTCAAAAGGGCACCTTGGATGCTTTCTCTATTTTAATAGGCCGTTTGTTTTAACATTTATCAACTTATTTTTAGGAATAATTATTTAGAAATGATATATTCTTATATTCGTTATAAATTTTATAAAAATATTTTCAAGTATCAATTATACTTACAAAAATTTTATTTTTATATTTTAATAGAATTTTATTCCCATAATATGGGTTAAGAATGAAAGATTCTCATGACATGAAATGATCATTATTGAATAATAATATTAAAATATCTCTTAATTAATAATAATAAATAATACAATTAAACATGTGAGGGATATTTTAATAACTATCACATATATTCCTAAAAATTTTTATTATAAACCAAACAAATTTTTAATTTATTCTCAAAAATCTTAAAAAGTATTTCTAAATTTTTTTAATATTAAACAAACAAATTTTATATAATATTATGAATAACTTTCTTGGATATAATATTCCTATAAATATGATTGGTAAGAATGTAAACTAAAAGATATGGTTTATCTATTTTATCTGGCCATCTATATATTTAGCCGAGAAAAGATTATAAAGCATGTTAAATTTTTATCTTTTTGCAAATTATTATCTTAAATTTAAAATTTTTTTAATTAGTCTCTATAAATTTTAATTCATATTTTAATAATTATTTTCTTTTGAATTTGTTGAGTCATTAAAGGAAATATTATACGAAAACATTTTAATCATCAATTTTAAATTGAATTTAGATTGTTGATTAATTTATTTATTAAATACAAATTTTTAAAAACTTCAAATAGTTAAATTTATAGATAAAATTTCTAAAATCCCAAAATAAACAAAAATTATATCATAATAAAAAAATTACTAACTCTATATCGTTTATAAACTTCAGGGTAAAAAGCTCAAGAAAACTACAGATTAGCTACTCTATTATGAGAGCGTCCCAAAAAATCAGCCAAGAAAACTAGGAAGAGCTAAAAACTTAAAACACCCGGATTATGCTGATGACCATGATTAACCAATCTGTCAGTATAAAAAGTTTGCTTCCCGAAACACATGAGCAATTTGGACAATCCAATTGACTTGCAGACATGATGCTTTGAACATGACCCCTGGCACAGCATAATCGCACACAAAGAATCCACTTCAACCATAAAGCATGCCTCATCACTCAGCTTGAGTGATCCAACATAGTTTCCATGTTGATCCCGTGTTATACCACCACAGGCTGCCTCATGCTGGTTTAGAACCGATCCATCTGTATTAACCTTCGCCCAATCAGCTGGTGGAGGACCAAAATTAATTTGTGTCATCGTGAATTCACAGATCTTCCTCTTGGAAACCGAGAAAATTTGTTGTGCTGTGTGGTAATCTCTGGCAAGCCAAAGACACTTTGGACGCTACCTCCAACCAATCAATACTCTTTCCTTCAAAGATAAACCAAGTTTCTATGGTGCCACAAAACATTACAAGTAGAGGCAAAAAGAAGGGACCAAGCAGCCGTTGGTTAAATGGAGACTGATCCGAGAGATTAGCCTCCGACCAAATATGAAGCTGACTGTTAAAGAATTCTCCCTCAATCAATCTTAGTATCAATGCTCTTCCATACACTCCTTAGAACCGAACAGTCACGAACGACATGGAGCACTGATTCCTCACTCAGAGGCAAATATACATACATAGATTCGAGGCATATGCCCCCAATAAGTCTTGAGATTTTTATTAGTAGGAGATATATATATATATATATATATATATATATATATATATATATATATATATATATTTTCCCCCACATTATCTTATTAAATTAGACTTTACACTAAGATAAAAATTATATGAAACTTCCTGTTATATTTATGTAATATTTTGGCCCTCACGACCTAAATTTTCTGCATCCGTTGTTGTCCTCGCTCCCACCGCAGCTCACACACCCTGCTCTATTTGCATTAGTCAACAGAGCATTATTCGCAGCCACCCACAGGAAAGGTCTAATTCTCTGAGGTGCTTCTAGTTGCCAGATAGCTCGGAATAATTTCACATTACCAGTTTTCCCAATATCACAACAAATACTATCTGCCGTTTTAACGGAAAATTCTCCGGAGGTCGTGAGAGACCAAGCAACAATATCTTCACCAGCATTTGTCTCCGGAGCTTTACTAGGTATCAGCAAATCAACACAGTCAAGAGGAAGAACCCGAAACAACTTCTTATTCCAGTTACCATTTTCAGTTGCATAATCCGCAACCTTCTTAAACAACAGAACCAAGCCTGTCCTCTTCGGAGAAAGAATCCCTCTCATGGTTGCCTGACAGAAATTTCAAGTATCACAAATGAAAGTTTTCAGATTGATCAAATCCTAATCAACATTTCCATAATCACATTTCATCAAATACAAGAATGCTATTCAACTAGGCTATTAACTTTGGGCCCTAAACCAATAACCCGAGCACATGAACTACAGGCAAGCCATTTAAATTACTAATTGTTAGTAATCAAACTCAGTTGGGCACTTGAAATAAAGCATACAATCAAACTGCTGATCAGTAACCAGACCATACCTTGATAAACAAAGAAATGGGTCTCTATGCATGTTTAATACATTAAGTCAATAAGTCTATCTTTCTATTGCCTGTGTCAATGGGCATGAAACACGCAGCATTTCAAAACGACAATTACCATTCAGGTTTAGAGGCTCAAAATGAAAAGTGCATGCATACAAGCTCCATGCAATCAGACATAAAAACAGAAAACTCAAGGTATAGAAATACCCAGTTTTTTTTTTTTTTAAATAATTTTTAAAGAAAAGGATATCCAATTTTGAAATTGCCAGGGTTTCAGAACACTTGGCAGCAGCAAGGGTCGGTTTGGATGAATTCCAAGATGCGCATGTAGTAATTGTAAGACTATGTCTGTTTGAAGGTGAAAATTGCATTGTAAAACTAACAAAGTGAGTAGGACACAGAAATTAGAAGTCAGTGAACGGGGCATGCGTATGAGTGCGTTAGGAGTGATCAAGAAAATGAAACCTTACCTAGCGGTGTTGACCGATGAAACTGCTTCAGCTTCTCTGGTTCTGGTTCAGCTTCCGTGCTCTCCCAAGCCCCTATTGCTTCATTGACTCTCTCGTATATTATGTATTATTTTCCTCCCAAGAGGAACATAACATTACGCTTGGTTGCTTCGGTTTGACACTCGACATATATTTTTTTGAGACAATAACAATATAAAAAATCTGGATCTAAATTGGAAGTATGCAACACAATTCTTAACTGGGTAAAACATAGGATGATAAAAAAAAAATTCATGTGAGTTTTAGTAACAAAAATGTATCAAAAACCGATCTATAAGTATCTCATCCCACACCAAATTAACTCTAGGGAAGACAATTGCACAATTGTAGATATTGACTCAAGATGTAGTTAAATGAAAAATAAATTATATTTCATTACATAATTCATGACGGACAAGCTTATACATGACTATATGCAGAACAAGAACCTCAAACAACGATGAAGCCGCAGCTCCTTATTCCACAAAATATGAAGCAGAACACTCAAGGACAGAGTACAAAAAACAAAAGGAACGACCTCAACAAGCCTTTAATTAGGCAAATATTAACCATAGTCTTAAAGCCATTACATATTGATGAACAACAATATATAATGTCAAACAAGAAGGAAATTAATTCAACCTGCGAATGACTTGAGTCTCACCTGGAGTCGTTGACACATTACTTTCCTTGGAGGAATGCACTAACCTACTAGTATATGGTGCATACATGATCACCCCAGATAAACTTTCGCTTAAAAGTTGAGATAACGGTGGCCACCATAGATCAGGTTCCCTTCTCATATCCTTGTCCCAATATCTTGCCCTTTCTAGAACTTGTTTCCATTCTTTCCTTGGGTGTCTCTCCCATCGTGATCACTGCCAATAAGGTTGTGGATGGGAATGACCCATTTGATTATTGATTGTAATTGTACCTATTAATTCAACCATCAAGAGTCCTAAGTGCTGGTATATAAAGTGATCAAGCTAGCGTGCGAACCTTAATGACGAGGATAAGAAAGAAAATTCTATTCTTGCCGTCATTCCAGAGAAAGAATATTTCTTTATCATATTGCCTTCATTCAACAAAAAGTAGTATTGTTACTATTCTCAGACAATGTGATCGAGTCATGTAGCTCGCACAATTGATGGTGATAAATTGATGACGAGGAAGAGAAAGTAAAAATAGAGGATGTTGATGAGAGTGATGTTAAAAAACTAAATACATAAATACATAACCTTTTATTTATTTAAAAAAGCACATTCTTTTATTTTTGTCATTTAGTGGTGTGTTCCAAATTTAAGTACTCATGCATATTCGGGGACTTGTAGCAAATAAAAGAATTTGTTCTCCAAACTTCCTAAGTATTCAAGCAAGCCAATGCGGTTAAGGGTACTTTTGTTTCACTCTTTGAAAAATGTAATTTTGAAATTTAAATTTTATTTATAATTAAAAAAATTGAAAATTAATTTTTTTCAGAAGTTATTCCTTTCAATTTCTACAAAAAAACTTAAAATATATTTTTTGTCAAAAAAATTTTAAACAAAACACACTCTAAATGATGTAAAAGCCTTTTCAGTAATTGTGTTTATTATATTAAATAACTAGTATTTTGAGCCTGTGCAATGCATGAAAAATAAAAAGAACATTATATTTAAATTATTAAAAAAATAATAAACAATGAATAAAAGTGTAATCTATATTAAAAAGTTTTTTTATTTGATTATCAAATGACGATCGAATATATGAAGAAAAAAGTATTTATTTCATTAAAATATTTATTTCATTCCACTATCCGTCCCAAATATTAAAAAAAATCATTCTATTTCTTTCTTCTTCTTCTTCTTTTTTATTGGCTTTCTAATAACATTTTATTAAAATCATATTGAAAAAATATGTTAACCATAAAAAAATGAAATTTAATTTACGATATATTTTTGCAATATTTAAGTAGAAATATAATAATTAAAAGAAAAAAATATATATGTTTTCCTAACTCGGCCACTTTCTTTAGTATTCCAATAACAAATTCTTAAAACCAAATTAAGCATAGTGATAATATCCATTTATAAATTCTTTTGTAGGGATTAAAAATAACCTCATTTCCATAATATTTACATAAAAAGTTAATTTTTTTTGCCTAACATCATACTTTTTTTTTAATTTGATTATATTTTATGTAAAACTTTCAATCACATATATAATAATAAAAATATTTTTCTATTTGGATAATTAAATAATTATGAATATTATATAATATAGTGAATATCTTTAAAAAACATTATATAATACACCTCTTTGTATATTATTAACTCTAGATAAAATAATTATAGAAATAAAAAATATGATTATGAAATTATTATTGAAGAAAGTAAGTTATTTTAAAATATATATATATATATACATTAATTCCATATAACAACTCATTACATAAAGTATAATTCATTTTATAATTTTTTTAAAACTTTTTAAGCAAGGATCCAACTACTAAAAAAATTTATTTCATTATTCTATCCCTTTCTTTGTAAAAAATTCATTCAATCCCTCTCGTCCTCTTTATTTAACATTTTAATATAAATTTAGCGTAGGCAAAGATAATACATATTTATAATAGAATTGTTAGCATTAATTATCCATAGGAAAAGAAAGATAAATTATAATGATTGGGGATCATACATCCAAACAAAAAAAATAATGAATGAGGAATAGAATAAATTTAAATTAATAAATAAAGAATTATTGTAATTAAGCTTTAAAAAAATAGTAAATTTTTTAAATTTGAATTTGAAAAATATTGATTGAGTAAAATTTGGAAAAAAACTTGCCGAAAAATGCTCCAGATATGTATAGATACTCTTAAAATTTATACAAAATGAAAAAGAGCATATGTATAAAGAATTTTATCTTGCCACAAAACATTATATTGGAATATCTTGAATCAAATGTTTTAATTATTTTATCTAAATAATATAAAATTTAAACTTCAAATTATTTTTATAATACAATAAAATGGAAATTTAGCAAACTACTCCTGTATATATGATTTGGTCTCATATTCCTGTATGTATTATTATAATGAGAGTTATATTACATGTAAAGTTCAAAAGGAATTGATTATATAAATGTAATACTCACAGTAAAATGAGCTAATAGTGAAATTACATATTTTGGAAACAATATGTGTTTTAAAAATAAAACTTGTACTAAGCTGAAAGAATATAGACATATTTAGGATGATAGTGGTTGAAAAAATAAACTAGAATTAAAATTAATAAAAATAAATAAGGTGATTTAATCAATATTATAAATTATAAAAATTAAAAATAATAAATTTAAATATTAATAATTATATTAATATTACTTAAATACATTATTATATGATGTTTGATAGAAATTTATGCCACCGTAAATTTTTATGCGAAATATTATTTCATAAAAAAATATGATTTAATATTATTTATTTAAAGAATAACTAATTTAATAATTGAATAATTAATGAATGTCTTAAAATGGATATTTTAAACAAATAGTAATTTAAATTAGTGGAAGAGTGTATTGGGAAGATGAGTGAAAATTAAATGACTTTAGATATTTTAACCAATAGAATATTTAAACTAGTGGATGAGTGTATTGAGAAGATGAGTTGCAATTGAATGACTTGTAGGTATTTTAACCAATAAAATTAATTTAGTTATTTTATTTTATTTTATTTTAAGAGAGAGAATAGATGTTTGAATCATTTTCTTAAATAGAAACTATTTTGATTTTCAAAATGAAATAGAAGCCCAGGAACCTGTCACTTGCCAAAACTTTCCAAGTAATATTTCTGAAATATTATAGTAGTAGATTATAAAAATTAAAAATAATAAATTTAAATATTAATAATTATATCAATGTTACTTAAATATATTATTATATGATGTTTGATAGAAATTTATGCCACCATAAATTTTTATGTGAAATATTATGTCATAAAACATATGATTTGATATATGATATCACTAAAATGACCTCATAAAAAATATGATTCAATATCATTTATTTAAATAATAACTAATTTAATAATTGACTAATTAATGAATGTCTTAAAATGGATAATTTTGAACAAATAGTAATTTAAATTAGTGGATTAGTACATTGGGAAGATGAGTGAGAATTAAATAACTTCCAGATATTTTAACCAATAGAATATTTAAATTAGTAGATGAGTATATTGAGAAGATGAGTTGCAATCAAATGACTTTTAGTTATTTTAACTAATAGAATTAATTTAACTATTTTATTTTATTTTATTTTAAGAGAGGGAATAGATGTTTAAATTATTTTCTTAAATAGAAACTATTTTAAATTTTAAAATAAAGTAAAAATCTAGAAAGCTGCAACCTGACAGAACTTTCCAAATAATACTTTTGAAATGTTATAGTAAGTAGATATATATATATATATATATATATATATATATATATATATATATATATATATATATATATAGATATATATATATATAAAGGTTACATATAGTCTATCACTTTCTTGACTATGCCATGTAGCTAATAATTAATTATAAAGCTTAATTTTTATATATTAATAATATAAAATAATTTTACACTATATTAGAATTTACGATATTATATTACTTGGGATGTTACGTGATGCTCATATTTACCCGTGTGTGGAAATTATATATCCCAAGATAATTCTATCAAATTATCCATGCAAATTTCTTTTGATATACTTACATAAAAATAGCCAGACTGTGACATTTGTGGATAAAGTTAAGTTAGCAAATAATGATGATTTTTATATCAATCAAGGTCTTATTTTAGTTTCTTTAGCAACTTACACTTTCAATTACACCCATCTGCAAGTTGTCATCGTATAATAGTGATAAAATTAAATCAAGAAATAAAAAAGTGAATGTTAATAAAAAGAATAAATAAATAAATATAACAGTGACACATAATAATAATTTTTTGTCAAATTATAGATTTAAGTATAAAATAATACTTGCAACGTGCAAGTAATATTATTACTTAGTGTATAATAATCTTACAAAAAAAAAAGTAAAAAAGAATAATTTTTACCGTTCTATATTAATCTCTTATGCAATGTTTCAAAAGCCGGTCAGAACCATCTCTAGTGCTGTAGGCTATACGGTAGCTAAATTACGTTATCTTCAATACATCAGCCACTAATTAACTACTAGACTGTGTCTGGTAAGATAGGAATCATATGCAGTGAATGGTCGCTGTTAAATGTTCATGATGTTTGGGGGTTTCTTGGCACATATATTAAGCCAATGAAGCAACCATGTTTTTTTTTTTTTTTTTTTTTTTGAATCTGAAATGAAGCAACCGTGTTTTTCTTTTCTTTTTCTTTTTTTTTGGGGTCCTTTTTTTCCCGCCGACTAGCGAATGGACCCATGATGTAACGATACCGGACAATAATCATATAAAAACTATTTATGTTACAAGTCTTACCAGTCCATACAGTTTGATCATCCTAGTTTGAATCAAATTTTTGCATTGCTGTGACGTATATATAATTAATATTCAAAATGTAGTTACGTGAAAAATGTGATTTCATTACATAAACAATAACATACAAGCTTACACATGTCCAAAAGCAATAGCCTGAAACAAAGATGAAGTTGCAACCCCTGATTATTCCACCAAATATGACTTGCAGGACACTCTCAAGGACAAAATACTTCAAAGACACAAGAAACGACCCCAACAAACCTATAACTAGGCAAACATTAACCATAGTCTTAAATGCCATTACAATGTTAATATTGAACAACAATTAACATATGATGTCAAACAAGAAGGAAGTTCTAGGTGCTGCGGTTGACTTGAGTCTCAGCACTCGGAGTTGTTGACGCATTAGCAGTAGTTCCCTTGGTGAAAATCGCCAAAAACAATAAAACAAAGCGCATCACAAGCAAAAACCCCACAACTCCAACCATTACAAACCAAACTGTGATGCTACGGTCTTCAAGTTTGAAAGTTCTCTCATTTCCAACGTCGGGATTGTTGTCCGGGGTGATCATGTATGCACCTAACAAGAAGGTTATTCCAAGGGTCGTGAGGGAGACGCACATGCCTATTGACAAGAGCCACGTGGGGAACCGGTGATTAATCGGAAGCCCGCTCATGAGCCAGAGACACACGATGAGAGACGAAAAGAAAGAGATGTTGTTCGACAACATGAAGTAAAAAAAATTACGTTCATCTGCAGCAGCGAAAACAGATTCTCCGGGGCACGCAAAGTATTCTTGTGGGTCGATTGCACAATCACAAAATCCGTTCTTCTCATTTTGGACAACGCCACCAGGTGGATTCAGACCAACTTGGAAGGTCATGGTTGCGACCACGGTGGCAACCATGGCAAGGTTCCCTCTCATGTCCTTCAACCATTCACCCTTCTCCTCAGTCCCCAACCATTTACCCGCAGTTTCTATGAACTTTTCATGTCTTGGTCTCCCTTCCTGAATTCGAACGGTTGTGGATGATGGTGATGACCAAAGATGAGCCATTTTGATGATATATTAATTGTTGGAATATGATATATATTATGATTTATGAATGATGAGACAAAATTGTAAGTTGTCGTCTATTCAAACCCTCCAAGATCAGCAGGTATATAAAGCCATGATGCACGCGAATTGTGAACCTCGACAACAACGGATCGAGGATATGAAAGATGGATGATTATTCTATTCTTGCCGTCGTTGGTGAGAAAGAAGATTTGCTCATGATTGTGTTCTTCATTCAACAAAAAGTACTGTTTATTCTCAGACAGTGTGAGTCACGTAGCTCACATAATTGATTGTGAGAAATCATGACGAGAAGAAAGAGAAAGAAAAATACAGGATGATGATCAGAGTGAGAGAGTGATGTTAAAATACTTGACACCTAAATATATAACATGACTTTTTTTAAAGAGAAAAAGAAAAAGAAAAGAAGAAATTACTTTATTTTTGCCAGAAGTGTGTTCCAACTTTGAGCATTCAATTCATATTTAATCTGAACTTTGCAACAGATGAGAGAGTTCTCTTTCTTTTTTTGCTCCTAGCTTTCTAAGTACACAAGCTAGCCAGTGTGACCAGGGCGCATGGCCGACTAAATGATAAGGTATAAAAGAAGCCATTTTTAGGCCCTTAACTTTTTTTTTTATGGCTTATATAACTTGGTAAAAAATATATTTTTAAGGTTACATATATTCTATTACATTCTTGACTCTTAATTAACTTCTTTTATTTTTAAGGTTACATATATTCTATTACATTCTTGACTCTTAATTAACTTCTTTTTTTTATGGGTTATATAACTTGGTAAAAAATATATTTTTAAGGTTACATATATTCTATTACATTCTTGACTCTTAATTACCACCTACCCAATAATTAATTATATGTAATCTTTATTTTTCGTTTGTCATTTATATTTATATTTTATCATAATCCCCCATAGATTATCTTTTGTAACACTCGTATGTGATACTGCTTATGAAGTCATTAAAAATTAAAATGAAAACGTATATATGACCTTCAATTAGACTTTATTAATTATTATAGTGAAAAAGAAAACGCTTTATCATTAAACTTTTTTGTTTTTCAAACACATAACAATAAAAAAAAATGAGAAAAATCGTTTAACTTCCTTAAACTTTTACTTACTTGTAATAGTCACCCAAACATAAAGGGGTCTGATCATAAATTTTAAACAATATATATATATAAGTACCTATTTAAATTTTAGTTGAAACTATAAAGATCGATAGAGTAATTAAATCTTAATGATATGTATGAAAAAAATTGATCACACAGCCTTATTTAAATATAACTATAGTATTATTAAAAAAACCATATTTACTAGTGACATATGAAAATTATGGAAAAAAAAAAAAACTCATAAAAAGTGAGTTTGTCTCTAATGGAAGAAGCAGACGAGTTATCTTGTCCTTAAATCAATTAATAGGTTATGATTTCAAAGCTCTTCATTAATTTAAGGGTGATAAATAACTCTCTAATTTTTTATTTTAAGATTGTTTTTAATTTGAGGGTAAAAATGGGAGAATAAATTTTCATAGATCCTATTTATATGTATTTATAGATCCTATTTATGTGTAATTTTACAAATGAATAGGATCCATAAAAATTTATCCCCCCATTTTTACGGGGAAATCAAACGTACCCTGAAGATGGGTTGACGTTACAGGAGATTTAGCCGGAAATTATATAGCTTAAGATAATTCTATCAAATATGCAAATTTTTGTTGATATGCTTACGTAAGACTAGCCGGACTGTGACATTTGTCAATGGAAGTTTATTATGGAGCTTACACCTTCAACGTAACTACACCTATCTGCAACATCCGGTACACATTTGTGTCATTGTGACATTGTATAATAGTGATATCATATGATAAAATTAAATGAAGAAATTAAAAAAAAAGCAATATCAAATAGTGAATGCTAATAAAAAACAATAAGCAAAATAGTAATAATGACTTTTAATAATTAATTTTTTATCAAATTAATAAATTTAAATATAAAATAATAGTTGCAACGTGTAAGTAATATTATTAGGGTATATAGGCTTACAATAAATAAGTGAAAAGGAATAAAGTTTATCATTCTATATTAATCTCTTATGCAATGTTTTAAAAAGCGGCCGGATCCATCTCTAATAACATCATAGGCTATACGGAAACTAAATTATATTATCTTCAATATATCAACCACTAGTTAAATACAATAGTGTGTCTGGAAAGATAGGAGTGATGTGCAGTGAACGGTGGCTGTTACAATGTTCATGATATTTGAGTGTGAGACATAAGAATTTTCGTGAACAATGTAAACCTAAAAGGAGAATGGTTCTTTGCATATATATTAAGCCAATGAAGCAACCATTTTTTTTTTTTGGGGGGTCAGAAATGAAGCAACCGTATTTGAACTTGAGAAGCTTAGCTAGCATAACAAAGTCTAAAATCAACAACTCCATTGTTTCCACTTTGGACAATGCCACCAGGTGGATTCAGACCAACTTGGAAGGTCATGGTTGCGACCACGGTGGGAACCATGGCAAGGTTCCCTCTCATGTCCTTCAAACATTCACCCTTCTCCTCAGTCCCCAACCATTTACCCGCAGTTTCTATGAACTTCTCCCGTCTTGGTCTCCCTTCCTGAATTCGAACGGTTGTGGATGACGGTAATGACCAAAGATGACCCATTTTGATGATATATTAATTGTTGGGATATGATATATTATGATTCGTGAATGATGATAAAATTGTAAGTTGTCCGTTGTCGTCTACTCAAACCCTTCAAGATATAAAGCCATGATGCATGTGAATTGTGAGCCTCGATAGGGACGGATCGAGGATATGAAAGATAGATGATTATTCCATTCTTGCCGTCATTGGTGAGAAAGAAGATTTGCTCATGATTGGGTTCTTGATTCGACAAAAAGTACTGTTTCTTCTCAGACAATGTGAGTCACGTAGTTCCACATAATTGATTGTGAGAAACAGATGACGAGGAGAAGAGAAATTAAGAATAGAGGATGATGATGACGATGATGATCAGAGTGTCAGAGTGATGTTAAAATACCTGATACATAAATATATCACATGACTTTTCTAAAGAGAAAAAGAAAAAGAAAAGAAGAAAACACATTATTTTATTTTTGTCATTTAGAGTGTTCCAACTTTGAGTATTCATATCTGGACTCTGTAACAGATGAGAAAATTCTTTTCTTTGCCTCCTATCTTCCTAAGTACACAAGCTAGCCAATGTGACCGGAGTGCATGGCCGACTAAATGAAAAGGTAAAACAAGACTTTTTTAGGCCCATAATTTTTTTTTTTGGGTTGTATTTCTAAGGTTACATATACTCTGTTACTTTCTTGACTCTTAATTACCACCTAGCTAATAATTAATTTTATAAAATCTTTACTTTTTTATGTATATTTATATTTATATTTTATCATAATCCCTCCATAGATTATCCTTGGTAACACTCATGTGATATTGAAATATATTCTCTCAATTTAATTTTTTAATTGATAAGGTCAAGTATAATTTTTTATCATAAATTTAAAAGGTAAGACCTAGATAAGACATATAATATAAGAGATTTAATTGTGAGAATCATGCTTGACCTTCTCAATTAAAATATTAAATTGAGAGAATTCATTCCTTATTTGATACTACTTATGAAGTCATTAAAAATTAAAATGAAAACATATATGTGACATTTAATTAGACTTTATTAATTATTACAGTGAAAAAGAAAACACTTTATCATTAAACATTTTTTCAAACATATATAGTCAGTATAACAACAAAAAATAGAAAAATTATTTAACTCCCTTAAACTTTTACTCACTTGTAATAGTCATCCGAAATATATAGGGATTTGATTATAAATTTTAAATAATATGTAAGTACCTATTTAAATTTTAGATAAAACTATAAAAATCTATAGAGTAGTTAAATCTTAATGTTATGTATGGAAAAAATTGATCACATAGCCTTATTTAAATATAACTAGAGTATTATTAAAACCCATATTTACTTGTGACATTTGTGGATACTCATATTTGCCCATGATGTATGAAAATTATGGAAAAAGCTCATGAAAAGGGAGCTTTATCTCTAAAGTGAGAAGCAGAAAAGTTATTTTGTCCTTAAATCAATTAATAGGTTATAATTTTATAGCACTTCATTAATTTAAGGGTGACATATAACTCCCTATTTTCTTATTTTAAATATAAGTTGACTTTAGAGGAGTTTTTCCGGAAATTATATAGCTCAAGATAATTCTATCAAATATGCAACTTTCTTTTGATATGCTTACGTAAAAATAGCCAGATTATGATATTTGTCAATAAAAGTTGATTGTGCAAATAATGATGATGATTTTAATATCAATCAAAGTCTTAGTATAGTTTCTTTTAACAGCTTACACCGTCAACGTAACTGCACCCATCTGCAACTACACATTTGTGTCATTGTGACATTGTATAATAGTGATATCATATGATAATTATAAAAGAGTGAATGTTAATAAAAAATAAACAAAATAGTAATAATGACTTATAATAATTAATTTTAAATAATGAATTATGAAAAAATAATTAATTTTTTTATCAAATTAATATATTTAAATATTAAATAATACTTGCAATGTGTAAATGATATTATTAGTGTATAATAGGCTTACAATAAATAAGTGAAAAAGAATAAAGTTTGCCATTCTATATATTAATCTCTTATCCAATGTTTTAAAAACCGGCCGGAGCCATCTCTAACAACATTGTAGGCTATACGCTAACTAAAGTATATCATCTTCAATATATCAACCGCCAGGTAACTACAATAGTGTGTCCGGAAAGATAGGAGTTATTTGCAGTGATGATGTTTGCGGGTGATCAGACATAAAAATTTTCGAGAACAACGTAAACCTAAAAAAGAGAATGCTTGTTTGCGCGGGGGCGCGCGAGCACACACACACATATATATATATATATATATGCCAAATAGCCAATGAAGCAACCAATTTTTTTTTCGGTCAGAAATGAGGCAACCATGTTTAAACTTGAGAAGTTTAGCTAGAATCACAAAGTCTAAAATCTAGTGGATCATGATGTAACGGTACAGAACAATAATCATAGTTGTCCAAGATAATTGTTTCGGATTTTTTTTTTTTTGGCATAAAATTACTTTTATTAACAGACTTCGGGAACGTCTCTAGAGCACACTATAAGACATGTACCGCTAATAAGGCATCTTCAAATGTGTGCTGCTTGCATATTCACGGGGTATAGCTGACAGATTCTTAGAAACACAAGCATCCATGGCCTTTGATTCACCTGCGGTTATGCTATCCATTTAGGTCTAAAACCAAGTGCAAAAGATTGTCATGTTACATATTCAAAACACCACAACAGATGGTTTCATATATCAACTATAATGGTTTTACATCTTTTTATTGTAAGGAAATTTAATTTCATAACCAAAAAAAGGAGGCGCCAAGGGTTTAAGCTCTTCCCTCCAACCAATATTCAAAAACCAACTCACCCAAAAGCATATGAATATGATATTAAATAGGGCAAACTAGAGAGAAGCCCATCCAACTATATGGGTGTGCAAGGCCCTGTTTTGAAACACACCAACATGACTTATTGAACTCACAAAAACATGCACATTGATAAGACTATAAGTTGGCCTTTTGTGCAAGCATGAAGGGGGTCTCATGACAATTTCACTTAACCGTCATGCATTAATTTTTAATTTTTTTATCACTATCGATTAAGAAAATAAAGCCAAGTAAAGGACTTATAAGAGAATTTAATGATAAAAATTAACATATAATAATGTCATGAAATTTATACGTGAGAGCATATATACAACTGTGGTATAAGTGTAATGCCGATGCAATAGGGGCCCTTGCGGCTATCAGAAGGGATGGTAATGGAAATCTCAATAGTGATAAAGCTTAAAAATTATAAGGCCTATATCGTCGAGTACGTTATAGCGGAAGCAGTAACCATTAGAGAGGGAATGATTCTTTCTAGTCTTGTCTTACTTCTGAAGGCCGATTGTCTTTGAGTCAGATTGCTTGGCAGTGGTTGAAGCTTACGGAGGTCAGAGCACGATTTGAGAAGCTCAAGCTATTGAAGATGACATTAAAAGATTGAAAGCTGAGTTCAACGGTGCGGCTTTGCTTGGACAAGGCGAGAATCCAATGAAGCAGCTAGCTCGTGTCACAGCTCGCGGACAGCTTTGGATGGCAACATAAAATTTGATTGCCTTATCCTTAGATTGAGTCCTGCTGAGAGATTCTCTTGGTGGCAGACTCTGTTTATTTTTTTGGCTGTATGTTTTCCCAACTGCGTATGCCGGTGCTGTTGTGTTTCTTTGTTCTAGCGCAATGTTGTTGTTGGGTTTGTTGTTTTTTCATCCTTAATGAATGAATCTCACGACCCCAAAAGAAGAGAAAGTGTAGAGTCATGTCGGTGAGTTTCAAGGTAGTATATGATAGTTTTCTGCGCATAAATATTCACCGTTAAATAGGGCGAGGTTGGCGAACTTTACGTTTGTTTGTAACAAACTTTGACAGGAAAGATTTACTAATAATAGGTGCATTCTACAGTCCCGAAGATTATGAAGTGCACTGGGGACCACGTGAAGTGTCCGAATAGTAATCTAACAATAGCATTCATTTTAATCCTAGTCAGAACATGAAATGGCATCTCTGTATTTTTAACAAAATAATATTTAATATTTTATTTTATAATATAGTCATTAAAAAAATTAATGAAATTGTCTCACCCAGTCTTCCCCTTCTTTCCTCTTTCCCCTTCCATTCATCGTGCTAGTTGAATCAACATTTTGCATTGCAGTGATATATAATTAATTATAGATATTGATTCAAAATGTAGTTACGTGAAAAAAAAATTATGTTTCATTAAATAAAAAATAACAGACAAGCTTATACATGACCATATGCAGATCAATAACCTGAAACAACGACGAAGTTGCAGCCTTTATTTTATTAAATATGAAGCAGAACAATCGACGACAAATTAGTACCAAGACACAAGAAATTAAACGACCTCAACAAACCTATAAGTAGGCAAGAGTTAACCATAGTTTTAATATAATGTCAAAAAAGAAGTAAGTTCTAGGTGCTGCGATTGACTTGAGTCTCATCACTTGGAGCACTTGTTGACGCATTACTTCCCCTGGTGCTGACCGTCACACACAAAGTCACAAAGCGCATCATAAGGAGTAACCCCGCAATTCCAACCACATAAGAAAAATTTTTGATGGACTTGTTGGTTAAAATGGTAGGAACGTTGCGATCTGGGGTGACCATGTATGCACCATAGCAGTAGGTTAGTGCGAGGGCACTGAGGGAGATGCACATGCCAATTGCCATGATGCATGTAGGGACTCGGTGATTCAGGGGAAGCCCACTTACAAGCCAGAGGCACACAATGACAGATGAAATGAAAGAGATGCTGTTGAACAACATGAATAGAAAATACTCATGTTTATATTCCGCAGCATAAACAGATTCCCCGGGGCATGCATGCTGGTCTTCTGTATACTCGTCTATACAACCGACAAATCCTTTGTCCCCATTTTGGACAACGCCACCAGGTGGATTCAGACCAACTTGAAAGGTCACAGTTGCGATGACAGTGGCCACCATAGCAAGGTTCCCTATGATATCCTTCAACCATTCACCCTTCTCCTCAGTCCCCAGCCATTTAATTGCAGTGTCCATAACCTTTTTCCATCTTTTCGTTGGAGCTCTCCCTTCCTGAATTTGAATGCTTGTGGCTGTGGATGGTGATGACCGAAGAAGACCGGCCATTTGATTGTTTGGTTAATTGTAATTGTCTGTTATGTGTTAATCAACCATCAAGAGCCAGTATTTAAAGACTGGGAAAAAGAATTTAGACCTGATGAGTGTCTACCGACATCCTGTGAAAAAAAAAAAAAAAAACAAAACAAAAGAGAAAGGCAGTGGAGAGAAAAAAAATTAAAAAAGGAGAATGATGATAGTCGATCTTATACCCTTTTATTTTTACGTGTTGGATATCTCATAAAATGAAATGACACAAATAATGGGGCTCTTACAAGCATGATGCGTATTAACATGGATAACGAGGATAATTAAGAATGATAATTCTATTCTTACCGTTGGTCATAAGAAAATCTAAATACATAACCTTTTAATTAAAAAACACATTCTTTTATTTTTGTTTGCGCGAGGTGCTTTCTCACCGCCCTTTGAATTTTTTACCAATGTGCTGCATTTTCCGAAGGAAATTACCTGTCATTTCAAAATCTTTTACGTGTCTATACTCCTTTCCATGCTGGATACTGCAAAAATATTTATTTTATTTTGGTTTGTGTACGGTACTCTATCAATTTGGGCCTTTTACGAAGGCTGTGGTCCCTGGAAGCACTGGTTTGTTTCACTTCCAGTCATCTCTTGATTCATCTAAATTACGTTACTTTTGTAAACCCTCTTCAAATTTGAAAAAAAGAAATTACTTAAATTTTTATTTCCATCTATAAAAAAGAAATCACCAATTTCAGAAATTATCTTTTACATAGTTTTAGGAAAAAAAAAAGTTACCAGAGATACTATAATTTTATTTTTATTTTATTTTATTATCACTTATTTTATTTTATTTCCATCTATGAAAAAATCACCAATTTCAGCTATTGTCACTTGTTGCTTTTATTGGTTATATTCCTAAAACACCCTTAATTAAAAACTTGCTTTAAATTTGTTATATATTGTCACTTTCATATTCTAAATTTATATTTAATAATTATACTAATTAATATTTAATATAAAAATTTATTATAATTAAACATCTAACTTAACACAAAAAAATCCTAACTTAAATATAGTGATTAATTTTTAAAAGAAATGATTAAAAATATTAAATAATCACTTTTCAAAATGAATAAAGAGAAATTATAATTAAAAAAATGGTGTCTCGTTGAAAATATGAGAAAATACCTAATAAAAAAAATACGAGACGATAGAAGTATAAACATAATCAATCTTCATACCTAATAGTCATTTATGTAATTAATAATAATTCTTTTTTGTGGTTGTTAAAATTTAAGGGTGATTGTTTTGAAATAAATGAAAAAAATGATCTGTCAAATCAAACATTAATAATACAATATTTTTTAAATGTTTATGAAATCAAAAATTGGGATACAGATGAAATTACAATATTATAATTTTGATAAATTATTTTTTTATGGAGTTACACCATTATAAGATTTGGATGTATTATTTTTTATACAAATATGATGTGAAAAAAGAGTGTTACATTTTTTATTTGAATAAATTTAACAAGCTATTTAAATTTTATTTTACTACACTTTTCATTCAAGCTAATCATTATATTTAAGTTAGGAATATTTTTTGTGTTAAATTAGAAGTTTAACTATAGTTAACTTTTATATTTAATATAAATTGAACTTCTCCCGTCTAGGTCTCCCTTCCTGAATTCGAACGGTTGTGGATGATGGTGATGACCATAGATGACCCATTTTGATGATATGTTAATTGTTCCGATAGGGAATGGACAATAGACACAAGATGCTAAGTGGTACTAAAAGTCTAATAGTGATGGAGAATGTGTTGCAACTGTGAAGATAAAATCCCCATATATTAGAAGCAATTAGTATTGGGATGACTATTAATCGATCCGAATTAGAGTGGACAAGTTTAAGGTACAATCAAATTAAGCATGGTTTTTCTAATGTTGGTCGTTTTAGTTTAATGAGACGAGAGAACCTAATTAATTTCTTAAAGGCAAAAGAGGCATAGATGAAGGTGTACGGATGACAAGCCACAAACAAAGACATGCTAGCGAAAGTGAAGGTTCAAGAGGCGTTAGACAAGGGAGTTGTGAGAGTGAGCGAAGAAAATATAAAAGGAATAAATAAACTGAGAAATTGTTTAAGGATATAATTGCCTACTTGTAAAAGATTTCGGTCTTCCTCCTAAATTAATGTTTAATATAACTGATCATCTTTATTAATTAATCATTGTTAATGATTCTTAATATTGATTTTTTTCAATTAATTATATATAATCTTTACTTTCCCTTTTTCATTTATACTTCTCTTTATTATCATCCCTATAAATTCTCTTTTGTTACACTCAAATGTGATAGCTCATGGAGCTGTTAAAAAATTAAAATGAAACATATATGTAACCTCAAATTAGTCTTTATCATTACAACGAAAAAAAGTTATCATTGAATTTTTCTTCAGAATATATAGTTACTGTAAAAATAAAAAATTAGGGACCTAGTTAAAACAAGTTGGGACTTAATTATTGGGGCTAATTTGCTTGTGCCTTTAATTAGGAGAATAAATCCTCTTATTGGGTTAGACAAACATATAACCCTATAGCTAGTACCAAAAGTGGGAAGTAGCTGAAATCTGAATTTATATTGAGTAAAGGTGAGTATAAAAAATTTATCTTTCTTATTCTCATAATTGAGATAGAAACATATGACTTAACATATCTTTAATAATAGCTTATTTTGTAAAAATATTTTTCTCTCAAAATATATCTCAGAAAGCTTTTAATTATAAGTTATCTTAAACTTAAAATAAAGAATAAAATACGCTTAACTCTTCAGCACAACTATTACACATGCACCGCCTCAAATGTTTGCTGCTTGGATATTCAGGGGGGTAGAGTACATAGATTCTTAGAAACTGTATCATCCATAGCCTTTGATTCACCTGCAGTCACGATGTCCATTTAGGTCTAAAACAACATGCAAAAGATTGTCATGTAATATAAGACGTCAGGTGGACCATTTCTCCCTCAGAAGATGTTTCCGACAACGATGGGCTGAGCCTTGAGTGCGGCAAAGCTGTCAAAACCTGGTCTAAAACCTCTCCAAGATGAAATATGTTGCAAGTCTTAACAGTCCATATACAGTTCGATCGTGCTAGTTTGAGTCAACATTTTGCATTGCTGTGAGTCTGTGACGTATAATTAATTGTAGATATTGATTCAAAATGTAGTTACTTGAAAAGAACATTATATTTCATTACATAATTAATAACAGACAAGCTTTTACATGACGATATGCAGAACAATAACCTCAAACAACGAATAAGTTGCAACCCTTATTCCACCAAATATGAAGCTGGACACTCAAAAGGACAAATTAGTACAAAGACACAAGAAACAACCCCAACAAGCATATAACTAGGCGAAAATTGACCATAGTCTTAAATCCACTATATGTTAATATTGAACAACAATTAATCTATATAATGTCAAAGAAGAAGGAAGTTCTAGGAGCTGCGATTGACTTGAGTATCATCCCTTGAAGCTGTTGACGCTTTACTTCCCCTGGTGCACCAAAAACCAAAGCGCATCACAAGGAGCACCACCACAATTAGAGCCACTACACACCAAACTAAGAAGCTAATGAAAGCAACAATACTGGCATTAGGATTGTCCCAAATGTCTATTCGGGCGATAATGTATACACCAGACATGAAGGTTAGTGCAAGGCTAGAGAGAGATATGCACATGGCTACTGCAAAAAGCCACGTGAATCGGCGACTGATAGGAAGCCCACTTACAAGCCAGAGACACACAATGAGAGATGAAAAGAAAGAGATGCTGTCGAACAACATGAATGCAAAAAAACCATATTGAGATACAGCAGAATAAACAGATCCTCCAGGGCAAGCAAGGTTGCCGTTTAAATTTTTATGGTCGACTGGACAATCGATAAATCCGTTGCCCCCACTTTGGACGACGCCACCAGGCGGATTCAGACCAATTTGAAAGGTCATAGTTGCGATGACAGTGGCCACCAGAGCTAGGTTCCCTCTCATCTCCTTCAACCATTCACCCTTCTCCTCGGTCCCCAGCAATTCTCTTGCGCTGCCCATAAACTGTCTCCATCTCCCTACCTGAGGTCCAGTAATGGTCCCGAATGATGACGACCTAAGATTATTGGCCATTTGATTGCTTGATTAATTGTAAATTTGTAATTGTCTGTTAATCAACCTTCAAGGCAAGAGCCGGTATTTAAAGCCATCATGCGCCTATTAGCCTCAACAACGGGGATATATATTTAAGAATGACAAAAACATCCTAGCGTTTCTTAAACGAAAAGTAGACCAAGAAAGAGAAGTAAACGATGGCGATGGGAATGAAGTCAAGCTCAAGACAGTGCTTCAATTTCTCGGATGCAGTTGGGAGTTGGGCATTTAATTAGTACAGATTTTAAGTGTAGCAAATGGCAACATAACATGGGGAATGGTGGAGAATAAAGATATTTGCTTGTTTAATTAGCATTTTATCCTTTATTTTAACTCCCACAATTTCTCTCTGCTCCGTTTATTCTCATCCATTTTCCTTTCACTTCCAATTACATTTGGCCATGTGTATTCGTATGCATCCGTGACAAAAAATTTCGCGCTATTTAGCAAAGCTCAATGGGGAATTAATTATATGGGTTCTACATGACACGAACTCTGACAATGATGAGAGGCTAACCAACTCATACGCTATTGACTCAACGGCTAACTCATGACTTTTCGGCGGCAGGCAGTGCGTGTACAGAGTTCCTTCCATAAAATTGGATTAATCCTACTTAGGTAACGAAAATAGACCCCACATAATTGATTTTTTTTTCCTTGACGTTGCATGAAGTCATATAAATTACTATAGCTTCGTAATATAATTTCTTTAAAATTTAGATTCATATTTAAATTTTATATGATTGACGTTGTTTTGTAACCCAAAAAAAAAAAATGATTGGCATCGTTTACAATTTCAATCCACTTATTATAAATGTTACTGTTGATTTTAACTATTTTAGTCTAGTCACAATTTATAATTTTTTTATACTTGTAATTTATAATTTACAAATAAAATAATTACTCACATATGTTATTAAAAACAATTTCTTTATTTATTTTATTCTCACAAAAAAATTATTTCATATTTATCAATAAAGGCTGAGTGTATAAATGAGTTGTATTTTCAGATAGAGAATTAAAATTTAAACCCTAAAAAAAAAATTAATTGTTAGAAGAATCTCTTAATTAAAATAGTATTCAAAGTTAGAAACACCTTAAAAACAATATGTATAATATATATATATATATATATATATATATATATATATATATATATATATATATATATATATATATATATATATATCCTATTTGAGCAAATCTATTCCTCCCAACAGATAGATATTTTCGATGTAACATTTAAAGTTTTTTTCAATTTGTAATTTATAATAGTTATTGAAGGCGTTACATGGCTATTGAATTAACAATTAACTGTATTTTTATTTAAAAAATTGATTCAAACTATTTTTTAAAAATTGCAAGTCTTGTGTTTTTAGAATATTTTATTTTTATATTATTTAATATATTACTTTATTAATAAAAAATCTGAATAAAACAAAAATATATATATATATATATATATGGTAACAATACTTTAGTCCATATATACTAGAAAAAATTATTATATATTGAATAGTATAAAATTAAAGATTTCTCTTATTATAAAAATCCATATATACTAATTGAGGTTGGCTCGCTTGGTCAATCTTCCATTTTTGTATTGTTATATGGTGGGTGATTGATAAGTACCTATATAAACACTCATGAACCTAGAGGGATATTTTGATTCTAGATTGAGTTGAGCCTTTTTCTCAATCTAAATGTTTAGAAATTTTTTTAAAAAAAGGTACATACATATTTCTAATTATTGCATTACAAAAATTAATCTTATTAAGTGAGAAAGGTATTGTTTTGTGAAGTTGAGTATATCAGTAAGAAACTCAACCTATATGAGTTGGAACTCGAGGTAAACCATATATACCCAGCAAAAAACTCAACCTCTCTTTGTTTCTTATCTAGTTGAGTCTTCATTTGGTTCTGAGCCAAATTCAAATGCCGTTTGAATTCATCCAAAACTACATTCCTTTTAGCTAGTAATTGGCTTACCTTTTCCATTGTTGAAACTGCAACATCTCCCTTGAGCAAGGTAGGAGGGTCCCTACCATAAAAAGCCTTGAAGGGAGCAATTTGAGTGGAAGCATGGTAAGTGGTGTTAAACCACAATTCGGCCCAGCACAACCACCTTGGCCATTGTTTGGGTTTGGTATCGACAAAACAACCACCATAATTGTATCCAGCCCTTAAGCCTTAAGTAAACCACCAATAAAATCCATTGTCAATTCATCCCAAACTTGCGAAAGGATAGAAAGTGGCTAGAGTAAGCCCGTTAGAAAGAGAGTCAGATATTTGTTCCTGTTACATACATCACACTACTAAATGTACTGTTGGATAGAGCATTTTATCCCCTCCAAGCATAGTAGTCTTGAAATTCTCTTATAGGTCCGAAAAAATCTAGAGTGCCCCCCCCCAAAGCAATATTGTGAAACTCTTGCAAAATCAATTGAATTTGTAGAGAACCCTTAGGAATTACCAATCGATTTTTGTAGTACAGTCTCCTTCCATTCAACTCAAACCCCTGTAGAGTCTTTTCACCAAGTAATAGGGTCTGCATAATATTCTTTAGCTTCTCATCTTACTGGACTTCTTCTTCTAAGCCCTCCTAATCTTGGAAGGTCATTAATGAAATGGCAGCATAGTAAAGCTTACAAGAGAGGGCATCTGCAGAGTATACTCTATTCTCTTTTCTCACCTTGTATTTAATTTCAAAATCAAAGCCAAGGAGTTTACTACCCATTTCTGTTAATCTTCTCCCATCATATGTTGATCAACTAGGAATTTTAGACTCTTTTGGTCTATATGTATTGTGAATTTTCTAGCCAACAAATTGTTCCGCCATTTTTGGATAGCAAGCATTATGGCCATGAGTTCCCTTTCATAGATAGATTTTTGTTGAGCTCTATCAGAGAGGGTATGACTCATGTAGGCAACTGGTCTAGCTTCTTGCATTAACACTGTCCTTACTCCTTTTCCGAAGGCATCTATCTCAACTACAAATCCTTTCTCAAAATCTAGGACAGCCAAAATAAGGAGGGTGGTCATGCCTTGTTTCAATGTGTCAAATGCCAATGGGCTTTCAAACTCCACCAAAATTTATCCTTCTTCAAAAGTTGGGTAAGGGGCCACTACAAGGAACAAGGAAACCGGCGGCGATTCCCAAAGTATTGGTAAGGAAAGCGTCGGCGGGTCAATTAGCGGTAATTTTCGTAAACTGCTGGAACAACCGTTACAAATTGCCACAAGGTAATGGTGGTGGTTTAAATAACCGCCGAGAAAAACTGAACTTGAAGAGTAGGGGAAACATACTGGCGATTCCATAACCGCCATGAAAAACCAAGATTGAAAAAGGAGGAAAAACATTTAAACCGCCGCGAAAAATCAACCAGTAAAATAGACCGCCACAAAAAAATAGGACTTTAAAAATGGGCAGAAAAACATTGCGGTGGTTAAGCGGTTTGTTAACTGCCGTGAAGAATCATGATTTTAAAATTAGTTAAAAACTTTGTGGTAGTTTTGAAACTGCCGCAAAAAGTCTAATTGGAAAGTTTATTTTACCCTTTAACAATTAATTTAATTATTTAAAATATATTTTTTTATGAGTTTAATTGGTATGTACTGACAGTGTAAAATAGTTTTACATTGTCAACTAATAGAAATAGGGGAAAGTAAGAAATCATGATGGATCCCTCACTATAATGGGTGGTTATTTGTATGAGTTGATACTTTTCGCTATTTCTATTGGTTGATAGTATAAAATTCAGTATATTTAAATTAAATTCTTTTTTTATTTAAGTACATGTGTCAATGAACTTATATCAATTGAAAAATTTAAGGATATTATATGTAAATATTAAAATACCAAACATTGGTCACTTAGTTAAAACTACTTAAGTATATCAAAATATTACATAATAAAATGTATCTTTACAAGTGTTACATATTTAAAGATCCCCCAAACCCATAAAAAGAAATTTACAAAATATGCAAGTCTTAGCTATCTTGCAATAACATATAAAACTATAGCTCCTTATCCTAAACTTAAACTAAGTAGAAGGCCTAAAGTCAAGAATAAAACTAAGTGTTGGATGGTCCATTGCCTTGGGGTTCATGGCTTGCGGAAGAAGAGGGTCTTGCTTGCATCGGTGATTCTAAATCTGCAATCTAAAATAGAAAATAAAATCTTTTATAGTGAGACTAGAAGAACCACAATCATTGGTTCAGTTCACAAGATTAGAATCAAATGACTCCTTTCATCAAAATTATCATCACCATATCATGAAAATCTCTAAGAGAACTTATACTCAAAATTTCCAACCATAGCCAAAATGAACATGATTTCAACCAATTGTATCAAGATTTATAGTCCATAAAATTGCATTTATAGATCAAGAAAAGATAAGGACAAAGAAAGCACAACATTGAAATCATACTCTCCCTCAATTTTTGGGTACTTCTTTGCATAATTGTGCAACTTTGTGACCATATAATAGGAAGAATCATTTATCAAATTTTAAAATGTTCTAAACTAACTTTGTTAATTCTTTTACAAAAGTTGTATCATGGAGGTCTAATCATTAGCTGATAGGGAGATCATCACTTAACTTATTTTGTATCATAAACTTTAAAATCAATATAGTTCATTTGTTGAACCAACCCCACAAGTATGAAGCTATTTTCTCGAAAACCAAGCTAAACAAGTAATGATTGATCTGCATCATACTAATTTGCAAGATATCATAGAATGATATCTTAAATACTTTTTTATATCAATTCTATTTTAAGAATTAGATGCATACAAATATAGAGTATAAATAGGGAGTTAAAAAGCATCATGTATCCTTCGTTAGTGTTCATTGCAATTTTGAAGATCTTAAATTCTCAAAGTAATTTGTTGTTCATTTTCCCAGCTTTCAAAGAAGTCAAAATACACCACTCTTAGATAGCTTACCACAAACAAATCCTTAATATAGTCAATATAGTTAGCTTTTTTCAAATACATAAATTGTTCAATTACCACTTTAGGCACCATGTAAGCAATAAAGCATGCTTTTAACTTGCACGACATCACAAAGTGACTCTTTATATGCTTTCTTATCTTACTAACTAGATGTACATAAATAAGATAATATTTATTTATTTATAGTTAATATTTGACTTCATTATCAAATAGTTCAAATCCCATGAAAGCTGAATTTTCACAATTTGCCAAAGAAGTTGTCGTCTCACATTCTATTGATTCCAACCAAAAATAATGCCATAAAGGATAGTCAATACTCTGTAATAGAATCAAGCACTATCTCATGTCCCCTAAAGGACACAAAACTTAGTCTCTTAAAATAATACCAACTAAGCAATTATCAATATATCAGAAAAAATTGTACAGCCAATCAAGTATAGTAAAGGGTTATTATGTAGGGTGGAGTTCTAATCGTGGTATATTATTCAACCTCAACACCACATATTTGTCAAAAGCTTAGGTATATAATAACACCAAACAATAATCATAGCCAGAGATTCAACCAATCCACAAAACTCGAAACAATGATTCTCAAATTAATAAAGAAATTCACACTTAAGAAAGTCACAGAACATTTAACTCAAAGGGATACACTCAAACCATGAGTCTCATATAATAGCATCTCACAACTAACAAAGCATAAATCAGAGGAACAAATTACGTATTTTCATTATCAAAATAGCATCTCACAACTTCAATCTACATACTCAAAGATGACGTTCTGAAAATAATCTTTCAAAAATCAAAACCATAGGTCATAGCAAAGCAACAAGGGCATAAGAGGTAAATAAGTTCTTAAAGTTTAGGAAACATTCACATTATTTAAAGGAACTTGGACACACAAAACATTCAGAAAACATGATAACAATGAAGGTATATGTAAAAGTAACAAAAATGAAGATATATTTACCCCATTGTCTCCAGTAGTAGGAAAATGAGATGGCACCACTCCATCCATACAGTGTTTAATAAAATAGTTCACTTGGGCTTGCAATAATGAAATTGTTGCTTTATTCTCTTTCAATTCTACTTCCATCTGTTGAATCTTAGTAGTTTCTAAGCCATGACTACTTGAAGATAACATCCTTCCATAATAGCCAGAGGTAGATTTGAAGACTTGAGATGGGCAAACACCGAATCCCATGCCTCGAACACGGCCTGGATGCTCCTTCCCAAATAACTTGACAAAGGCATCATCATGAGTATCTTAGGAAGAAACCCCTTCACTGTCAAGCACAGCTAATTGTACCTACATACATAAATTTATCAAAGTGTAAGTAATCATACATAACTCATATGTTAAAATAGTTAACTTCACAATATAAACTTAAAAAATAAAAAGACAAAAATGCTTACACTCTTCTCTCTAGCCTCATCATTCATGAAAGATCCATCCTTTTTCTTGTGGCTAATTAGATACATCTGAGCCCTAGTATAGATTCTCTTGTTTGTAGTTTCCTATAATTCATCAAGATACACTTTAGTATTGAAAATCAATAAATATCACCCAAAAATAGTTATTATATACCAGTTTATGTTGTTTTCTTGCCATTGTCTTGGACCCAAGGGGATGAGGAACTGTTTGCATTTGTTGATTAGTCGCATTTTTGTCACACACGTCCTGTATTATATTAAAAAGAAGTGTAATTCAAGAGGCAAAAATAAATATTGCTAAATAATTCAATATAAGTTTAATTACCAAAGTTTTCTCCTTTAATCTATAGTCTATAAAAGATGCCCAATGGTCCAAGTCAATTCCTTCTGGACACAAGTTACGGTTTTGTTCCCTACTGAGATCAAACTGATAAATATCATTAAATAGCTTGGACCAATTATCTCTCCACTTTTTCCCAAGGTTTTGAAGTATATACTTCTTATGCTGCCCATCATCAACTTTAAATTTTGGCTTCATAAAAAAAAAGAAAAAGAAAGAAAAGATCATATGTTAATAATAACAAGCAATTTGAAAGTGAATTTATTAACTGAATTATGGTGTAAACCTGAATGGTGTTTTTGTAAATATCTTTCTTGTAGATTTTTGGAACTTTAGGCCATTTCTCATAGCAAATAGAGAAATTTTTGAAATTGCTCCCAAAAATGCTCCAAAAATGCCACCTGCTTCGCCAACTGGTTGGACAAATCGATTCCATTGTACAATCACCTTAGTCCTGGTAGGTAGCACCCAAACATCTTTCAACTTTAAACATCCTTCCTTGATAACTCCATTGTCATCTACGATGTAAAAATGGACCAAATTATTAGAGGCTAAGAAATGTAAGACTTCAACATAGTATAAATAAGTATAAGTAAAACATATACCTTCCAATTTAACAATCCAATATTTAGTGGATTTTTTTCCATATCCTCCTGATGGGGCATTTTGGGCTTCAAGCTTAATGGATGTTAGGGCTTTAGGCTCTATGGGTGGAAGGATTTCATTAGCTGGGTGAGTGGATATGCCAGCTAGGCCTGTAGTATCAATGGCTGAATTAGCTTGGACTATAGGTTGAGGAGATAGGTTAGTTTAGCCTATATGGTGAAGGGATGTGCCAGTCTGGGCCAAAGACTCACTATGAGCATAACCATGTGATAAATTTTCATTTAGGCTCAAAGAGTTAGCTTCAACTAGTATGGATTTACTCGTAAGAGCATACCTTTTTCTCTTAGGCATGTCTCCTGTTTGTTAACATAGATCAAAATCAATATTGCAATATGACAACATTATTAAAAGAATAGTACTTGAATCAATTAATAATTGAAAAAATAAGAAAGTACAGTCATAGAAAAAAAGTGAAGGGAATAATCTTCAAACTGCTTAATTCTTTGAAACAAGTATGCAAAATACATATCATTCTAAGCCACATACAATCTACAGTACTTTTATGCATAAAGTAATTATCAATCTACTTTTCAATAACAATCTACCACATATATGAATTTTGAGACTTACAATTTTTTAGAAAACCATATCTTCATGATCATCACCGACAACACTTTCATTAATAAATGGATTTGGAAGGTCATCATCCATACTATCTCTTGCCAATTGCATATGTGAAACATCATCAATGAAAAATTGTTCCAAGTCTTGCGATAGATAGCCTTCATTGTCATAGATAATCTCTTCATCATCTTCACCCATGTCATATAAGTCTCTTGGCTTTACATGAATGGGTATGCTCCAACCTTTTTCTTTCTCATCTTCCACATAATAAATCATTTGAGCTTCAGAAGCCTTTATATATGGCTCATCATCTTCATGTTCACCTGTATGTATCAATCTACCAAAGCTAATGGAGGTGAAACCCAATATATCTTTCTTCATGCTCCTTGGGTTATTGGTATTAGCATATTCACACTTAAATAGTGGAACAGTGTATAAACCATCATAGTTAAGTTCAATAATGTCCACCAACTTTCCATAATAAGCACCCCTCCATACCTCATTTGGGAATCACTACTGCTTGAGTAACTTCTTGTCCCAAATATACCAAAAACTCCACTATTTTGAGTTTTTAATCCTTTGTCATGTGCCATAGTTCTAAACTTGTATCCATTGATATTATATGTAGAAAACCTTCTTGCTTGGTCAATGGGACCTTTGGCAAGACCAAGAAGGACACTTCTCTTAGAGTCTTCGAGATTATCGAGATCTCTGACAATCTAAAAAAGCATGCAAAGTGTTATCACATACATATTACAAAATTAGAAGCAATATATACGAAAATTATGAATTTAACTTACATAATTAGAGAACCAACCAACAAATTCTCTATGAACCTTCTTGTCTATCTCTAATGTACTTCTTGTATGACTCCTTAGTTTTTTTCGCACAACATTTCTAAATTCCTTATATACATTTGTAGCATTAGTCTTAAGAATTACATAGGCAATCTTAATTATAGGTAATAAAAGCTAACGAATTACTCATTGAGGATAGGTGTCAAGTATAGAGTAGTTGGTTAACACATGCCTATGAGCTTGCAACTTCTCGGTGGTTGCTAAAGTGAAATATGAAGAACCACCAACTGGCCTAACCACTTGGGGCAACAATTCTGCTACCCAAGAATTGGGTTGTACACAATTAGGTTCCTCATCAACACGACCAGGACAATTCCACCTAGTCTCGATATTATCTAAATACCTTGAGCAAAATGTAAGAATCTCTTCCACTAAATAACCTTCTGCTATAGAACCTTCTAGTTGTGACTTGTTACGTACATAAGACTTCAAGTGTCCTAAATACCTATTGCATCACAAATAAGTGGAGTTAAATACTATCCTACACATTAATAAACTAATAAAGGTAAGATCACACAATTTTTTTTACCTCTCTATAGGATACATCCATCGATAATGGATGGGACCTCCAAGTATAGCTTCTTCAACAAGATAAACCATCAAGTGAACCATAACTGTTAAGAATGAAGGGGGAAATAAAATTTCTATGTGGCATAAAGTAAGGACAATTTGATCTTGTAATTTGTCTAAAGATGAAGCACTTAAAGTCTTGCCACATAATTGTCTAAAGAATGAACACATCTCAATTAATACTACAAACACTTCATTAGGCAACCCTGTTCGCATGGCTAACGGTAGCAATTGCTCCATGAATATATGACAATCATAGCTTTTCGACATCCCATTCAACTTAAGATTATCTAAATCAATGCACCTCGAAATATTGCTTGAATAACCATCTAGAATAGTGATGCTTTTCAAACTTGTCAAGAATGCCTTCTTACCCGAATTAGTCAACGAAAAAATAGCCGGAGGACACTTCCCATTTTTATATGGCCAAAGGTCATGTTTGATGCCTATTGCTTGAAGGTCTCTTTGAGCATTGACATGATCTTTTGACTTTGCACTATCATTTAGCAAGGTGTAGATGACATTGTCGCACACATTCTTTTCAATATGCATCAGATCAAGATTATGACGCAACAAGTTACACTTCCAATATGGAAGCTCAAAATATATGCTTTTCTTTTTCCATTGTTGAGTGCTACCATCTTTTTTCCCTTCTTTCTATTTCTAGTCTCCGCCCGAATGTGACATTGATGTTCTCAACTTGTGAAAGAATTTCAGCACCAGATAATGTTCTTGTTGCACACCTTGTCTCTTGTTCTCCATTGAATCGAATCTTGTTCAATCTAAACCTATGTCTTTGATCAAGAAAATGGCAATGACCCATAAAACAAAATTTTTTACTATGATTGAGATGACAAGGAATGGTGGCAAAATTGCAAGATGGACAAGCTAATCTCGTGTATGTGTTCCACCCAGAAAGAGTACCCAATCCAGGAAAGTCACTAATCGTCCACATCAAAGCTGCATGCAACTTGAATATCTCTTGTGCAGAAGCATCATATGCATCAACACCTTCATGCCATAGCTCTTTTAGCTCCTTGATTAAAGGCTACAAATAGACATCTATGTCATTTCCTGGCATTTTTTTACCAGGAATTATCATGGAAATGATGAATGATGTCTGCTTCATACACACCCATGGAGGGGTATTGTATGGAATAAGGATGATTGGCCAAATACTATAACTTGCACTCAAAGTTCCAAATGGATTGAAACCATTAGTAGCTAATGCGAGACGCACATTTCGAGGTTCTGATGCAAACAAGGTGTTTGTCGAATCAAACCTTTTCCAAGCCTCAGAGTCTTTGGGATGCCTCATCATGACATCCTTGCTACTATCCATGGCATGCCATTTCATATCCTCTACAGTATTTGAAGATAAAAACAATCTTTGCAATCGCAGTTTTAAAGGAAAATAACAAAGGATCTTTGCAAGCACTTTTTTCCTATTATTACCACCAATATTAGATGTCTCAATCTGACCACCTTTTGGATTTACTTTCCATCGCGACTTGTTACAAACTCTACATGTCTCCCTATTCTCATCCTCACCCCAATACAACATGCAATTATTTGGACATGCATATATCTTGTTGTAGTTCAAACCAAGCTTAGTGATGGTCTTCTTTGCCTCATAGAATGAAATCAGAACCTTTGCATGTTCAAATGCATCACTCAATAGTTGTAATATCATCGCCATAGACTTGTCGCTCATCCTACATAGGCATTTGATATGATAAAACTTCACCGTGAAAGATAATTTTGAATGCCTTGTACACCCTTCGTACAATGGTTGTTCTCCATCTCTAAGTAATCCATAGAACTCTTTTGCTTCAAACCCTTCTTGAGTTACACTTGGCATCATTCTTTCACCTTCAACTTCTTCATTTGTTGTCAAGGGTATTTCAATTCTACCATTCCTATCAACTCCAAAAGCTTCATTGAGCATGTTTTGAATCGAGTCTACCTCAACCACAAGGTCTTGTACTGTATGTAAAACACTACTACTTGAAACATTACTAGTTTCCCCTGTGGAGCACTCCCCATGATAAAACCAAAATGTATTTCCTTTTGGAAATTGTTTACATATCAAATGCTCGTACATTACATCCCTTGTTTGCCACTTTTTAAAAGCACATGAAGAACAAGGACATATTATTTTACCATTAGCAGAGCAATGTGCAAAAGCAAAATCAATAAATCCCAAAACCCCTTGCTCATACTCAAGAGAATTTTGTGGTTTTGTGATCCATGATTTATCGATAGCATTAGAGTCTTTAATCTGAATTTAAACAATACACAACATCTAATAACTCTTAAAACAAAAATATTAAGGTGCATATATTAGACAAACATATACATTGCTTTTAAAACCAATCCTAATTGTCTAGCATTCAATCATTAAGCATGTATAAATACATAACCAAAATTATCATAGCCTTATACTCCAACAAGATATATGCCTCCCTTAGGGGAAAAGAGATCATAATTGTCGAGAAGGTTACTACTCAAGTTATACCTTGGTGTTTACATTACTAATTATTATAGGGTCTATCTAGCAAGTAGCAATCAATCCAAATATGACACTTAGTAAAAAATGAAAATCTAAATGCAAAAGGAAAATTGGAATCAACAAGAAACATAGCATTCAACAAACCAAATGAATGAATAAATTGAGTTGCAGTAATAATGAGAAAAAGGTAGCACTTACTTTTTCTTGATAGGCTAAGTGGTGCCGTGAATCAAGCAATGGATTTGAATAGGAAGAGCAATATGAAAGAGGAACTAAATGGCATGGGTTTTTAATCAAAAACCCAAAAAAAGGGGGGTCAAACTAATTTAAAACAGCCTCAAAGCTTTATTCATGTAATTTTTTTTTTTTTATAAGAGAAGAAGCTTTACTCATGTAATTTTAGGCATAATATTTAATAAATAGCAAATTGAATGACCAAACTTTTCAAGCAAGAGCACCAAAAATAAAGTGACTATACAAAGCAATGCATGCCTTAACCCCATTATCTCACTATTAGTTTGTTTAAGGCACACCCAAACAGGCCCCTAGTTTGTCGACTCACAAGCTATAAAAGCTAGCTTAATTAAAGATTTCAAGTTAAGTTGTCATTGACATAGTAAGGGAGACTGTGACATAAGAGAGCTCATTTGAAGAAATTGATAAAGAATCTCATACCTTAGAGCAAGTGTTTGGATATGGTTCAGTGATTGTTAAGCAAAGCTCAAAGAAGGCTACCTGAATCAGTAAGAAAAAAATTCTTCCTTAGGAATGAATTGGTTTTTACCCCGCAAGGCTAGTCCATTACGTAAAAGGGAACAAATTCTTTAGCATATATGTACATATTATATTTGAAGAGTTACGTGATTATCACCAAATTATGTACTGTCTCATGAATTTCATCTTGACTATCATAAGGCGTTCATGACAGATTAATTTCTAAGTAAATGAGCGTTTATAGCAAAATTAGAATATTTGATATTTTAGCAATTCATCGTAAATAGGCCACATCAATAACTAAAAAGCTATGAAATGTAGAAAGAAAAAAGCTGTACGAATTTAGTTCAACACACACATTGAATAAAGCTTCCTATATACTGTGCAAGTGTACAGACTATTTATGAACGTCAAACACATAGCAGGCCCATCATTAAAAAATTTACCACTCATCCCAGGCATGAATTGGATGCCAGAAACCATTTTTCCACATATTAAAGTATCAACATATTTAAATAATTTTCAAACAATTATAAATAGATATTCTTAAGCCATAGCTTATCACCAATAACTCTACCAAATTATAGTCAGTACATTTTCTCCACCTAATAAAACAAAGTAAAAGAGGAAAATATATAACTCATACAGACCTTTAGACCACTAACAGCCCTATCAATGACTATATTTACAATTGGCAGATGTTGGAGTGCATTGACAGTCTATAATATGAACAGCCTACAATAGAAAGCAATATTGTTCACTCTCAGTAATTTGATTAAACAGAGATAAATAAATAAATAAATAAGACTAGCAATTCAATTTAAACATTTGATTCATCGAGATAGAACCTTCTCTTGAAAATTTAAGAAAGAGATGATTGCCACAATCATGGATAAAGGAATGCATTACCATCACAAAAAGGGGAAAAAAAAAAATGACCTCAAGAGGATTTGTCAGAATACAGAAAACTGATTTCATCCCCAAGTAATAAATTCAAATTCATCCAAATTCAAACATGTTCTTAAATATTCAAGAACCAAGTAATTCCACCAGTAACATATAAAGAAACCTCATATATTGTGAAATTGCTGCCACACGAGTATGTGACAGGGTGTTTGCTCAAGAAAGGGTACCTCATATTCCTCAAATTCAAACTCTTCAATCACCACAATGCTAAGAACATGGTTAAGGAGGCGACAAAGCAAGCATTGAACTTCTTCCCAAAACAAGCTTGCTGACTAGAATAACCTTCCTGGTGAATGTTTGCAAAGAAATAGACTAATTAAATCTGAAATACTGTTATAAAATTAACATGAATATGGATTCAAACTAAAATTGCACTTGAAAATCATAACATCATTGACAAGTGGCCTCTCCGACACTACTTTAGGTGAACAATGAATACCTTGAAGGAGATTGAACCAAAAGATAAATGAAGAGAGAAACAACTCATTTTTTATAACTACAATATAATGTCAAATGAATCACTAATTAAAACAAAAGAGCTAAATTTCAGAAAATCAAGTAGCAAACAGCCCAAAAACCAGAAAATTAAATGGAGTTTTTTTTTTTTTTTGATAGAAAAGAAGTGGATAATTTAAAACAAATCACCTACAAAAATGTCATTTAAATGAAGGAAGAGTTATTCATAGGATAAAAAAAGAAAGAAAAGAAAAAAGGTACAAAAGTAGACAAGCAATGAGAGTAAAGTAAGGTGAACACTGCAGCAAGTGACATACTAAAATACTGTAATAGTTAGTATATTTAAATTACTTGTTTGATGCATTTTTTTTATTCAATTATATACATGTCGTTTGTTGAAATTATTTGCCATTATTAAGAATCCATATGCAATTACAATTGATCATGAACGATAATAGTTTAACAAGCTTTTATTAATACTTTTTTATTAGCTAAATACATAATACGTAATATTGACAAATAACCATTCATATAATATTTATAGAGTAATAAAAAAAGTAATCCTTGTTAAATATGAACCATTCCATGGTGTCGTCATAGTATTTGCTGGCCCCCTGTCATGGTTGTATCACACAATGCCTGAATTGAAACAAATAGAAGGTCCCTGCCATGTCTAGTTTTTGACTCGAGACTAATCCAAGACATTTCAAAAGGTAAAATATGGTATCAGAATTTTAATATTATAGCTTCTGAATAGAACACAAAGTTAAGCATGCCAATATCTACAAGTATTTCAGTAATTTGATAGTCATATTGAATTGCTTACATTACTGCATAAATTAAAAAGCATGCTATGCTAGTTTCAAGCTCCTATTTTTTTGCTGTTATGCTGAATTAGTATTATTGATTGTATTTCTCGGAAGCTATTAGAAGACATGTCACTAAGACTTAGTTACGGCACATTTCTCACTTTCATGGATGCTGGGAATTAGTTTAGCCTTGGATAATTGTTGGGTTCCTTCATTTCTTTATGTTTCTTATCTTGCTAACCATGACATGAACTTCTAGATCTATTTTGCAGCCTAAACAAAACAATGTAATGCTAGAGACTTTCAAAGTGAACCACACTGGGGACTCCCCATACATAATTTGCTGCCCTTTACTCCACTAACACTACTAGTTAAAATCAAATCAACCACAAGCTAAATATACACTACCATATTATCAATGCCCTCAATCACATAGTTTCTGCTTTCACATCTTGTGAAATAAAGAGCTTGTCATTATGGGGGAAACCAAGTAAATTAAAATTAGACAAAAGGTTAGATCAAAGGCAATAGTAAATACTATTTATCCGAACCTCTAACTAGAAAAAGAAAATAATAGATTACATGCAAATGAAATTTGATAATAAACTCAACGCAATATACTTGAGACACTAAATGGTTACAAGAGTCAGAGTACACTATTGCTACAATAAATAGAAATTATTATTTAATGGGGAGAACAAATCAAATTTGTTACATACCTATCGCAAGGAGAGGAATGGCATGTTTGAGAAGATCAGAAATCAAGTGGTCCTTGCTCAAAGTAACTGAGAAAGAGGAATAAAATCCTTAACAATACTCTTTCATGGGCTCAACAGGAAAAAAAAAAATTTGAAGCACAAAATACAACAACGAACAAGGACAATACCGTGAAAGGGGAACAAAATGCAACCGCATGGTTCAATTCTTCTTTAGTTTTGAATGAAACCTAATGCTCTTTCTCCTATTCTGCCACCTGGTTCAATGATTCCTACGAAAATGTTTGTCACTAAGAAAAGGATTAGGCACATTCAAAGAGAGGCGAGAGAGTTCAATTAAGATTAGGGCTATAATTGGTGAGTGTTTCAATTAGGAATAAGGGTACAAAGGTTTCGGGTTGGAATATGGTTTAGGGAGATAAGCAACATTAGAGAGACAAGGGATTTAGAAACATGAGAGAGATAAGCGCGCTAGTGAAATGTGAAGAAGAAACTCGCGACAATGGTTAACAAGCACCCTCAGATGCCAGAAAACCGCCGCCATTCACTTCCATCTAAGGCGGTTTTCTCCAACCGCCGTCGTATACCAACTTAAAGAAAATCAGCAGCATTTTCCAATAACCGCAGCTAAGTATATGCCGTTATTTACTCTTTTTCTAGTAGTGGGCCAAGTAATCCTTCCATACTCTTTGACGAATCTCCTATCGTGCCCAGTTAAGCCTAAGAATCTTCTTCAACCCTTCAAATTAGTGGGAGGGGGCCAAGTAACCATGGCATAAATTTTATGAGGGTCTGCAGCCACTCCCTTTTCAGAAATTATATCACCAAGGTACTCCAAACTATGTTGCTCAAAGCTGTATTCCTTTTTTTTGATGTATAAGCTATTTTCCCTCAACACTTCTAACACCATTCTCAAATGAATTCGATGCTCCTCCACTGATTTACTACAAATCAATATATCATCAAAAAACACTAACACAAATCTTCTTGAATAAGGCCTTGGAACCCTATTCATTAAAGCTTGGAAGGTTAAGGGGCATTAGTCAAACCAAAGGGCAGGACAAGAAACTCATAATGCCTTTCATGAGTTCTAATAGCAGTCTTTTTCACATCCCTCACCCTTATTCTAATTTGGTGGTATCCTAATTTCAAGTCCAGCTTAGAGAAAATCTTGGCTCCTCCTAATTCATCAAGTAGCTAATTTATTACTGGTATAGGAAATTTGTTTGGGATTCTTGCCTTATTCAAGGATCTATAATTAACACAAAACCTTCACCCTCCATCTTTTTTCTTAACCAGGATCATTGGACTGGAATAAGGACTTATACTCGGCCTAATAATCCTTGCCCCTAACATCTCATCATTAGTTTTCTCTATTTCATTTTTTTGGGAATAAAGGTACCTATACGTCTTATATGCGTAATGGCAACTCCCTTCTTTAGGTTGATTGCATGATCATGCTCCCTAGGTGGTGGCAATCCCTTAGGTGGTTGGCAAATGTCTATAAACTTGTCTAATAATTGTTTAGTCTCATTGTGAAGGCATCATTCAACTATAACTCCTCATTACTCTCTGTTGGTGTGATTAGGTACACTTCACTATCATCCTTTAGGGCCTTAAAGGCTGCCTTCCATGATGCTTCAGCCCTGCATAAAGAAGGATCACCTTGAATTCCTTGTGCACGCCCTCTTGCTTCCCAGGTAATGATTAGTTTCCTGAAATTAGCCCTTATATCTCCTAAGCTTGAAAGCCAAACTATCCTTAACACCACATCTACAACACCCAAGTCAAGTAAGAAGAATGACTTCTTAATGTTTACTCCCTACACCGTAAGAATTACCCCTTTGCACACTATGCTACTGATAGCTTGTTGTCATGTCCCCACTTCAACCGTATACTTCGAGGTGTTGGAGATGGGAATTTTTAGTTCTTGAGCTAGAATTCTAGAAATAAAATAATTGGTTACACCACTATTAATCAATATGACTACCATTGCTCCTCCTAACCTGCCCCACACCTTAAATAACTCGTTAGAGGTCAATCCCCTGAGACTGTTGAGGGAAATTTCTAGGGATCTCATCTGGAGTTTTGGGCATTCTTCAGCTTTAGATTCCTCCCCTTCTTCTGTTGATTCTCCTTCCAAGCCTTCCATCAACACGAGTCTGTAATGCTTCATCATGCAGATATGGTCTTGTCCCTAACTTTCCCCACATTTGAAGCATAACCCTTTCCTATTACATTCTTGTAATTTCACTTTAGAAAGTCTTTTCCCATCCCCAAAACCTTTTTCTCCTGGATTGACCTCGGTAGGTCTCGAACTGCTAACCTCCTTATGGTCCTAGGTCTTATTCCCTAGTGGCCCAATCTTGAGTTGATTTGGGCCCCAATTGTGGCCCATTCCCTTCTCTAGTGGGTTCACTCCTACAGCACTCCACTCCCTATTCCTTTCTTCCAATATGAGAGCCCTGTCCTTGACCTCAACCAAGGTTCCCAACTCTAGGCTCTTAATCTTAGCTCTCAACTCATATTTCAGCCCATTAAGGAAAATCCCCTTCATGATCTCCCTATCCATGTTCCTCATCGGACTTGAGATCTATTCAAACTCTTCAACGTAGTCCATTACAGACCTAGTTTGTTTCACCCTTAACAGGGGACCAAACAGGTCCTTTGCCACCCCCAGCTCAAAATATCTCAGCATCGCCTCCTTAAATTGGTTCCAAGTTGGGAAAAGCATTTGTTTATCCCAACCTTGATCCCAATTTAGAGCTCTTCCCTCCAAAGCGACCAACACCAACTCCATCCTTTCATGGCCCTCGATCTTATTTACAGCATAGTACCGTTCAATCCGCAGAGCAATTCTAGCATGTCATCACCGGAAAAAATGGGTAGCTCTATTTTCCAATCGCTGATGCGATGCCTTGCAGTGGGGTTCCCGTGTGATGAATCTGACGGTTAGCTTCCCTAAGAAGAGTCACCCTGATGGTACAAAGGTTCATCTTAGGAATGGGGGGTGTCGCCCCTCATAGTGGTAAGACCAAGTGTCATGACGCTCTTTGTGAAAGGGAGGGGAGTATTGATAACCCCTTACCCCTCTTAAATCCCCATCCCATCGGTCCTTCGTTGCCACTCGATGGTTTCCTCTCTTGAGAGGAGAGCATCCTCTAGGTCATGCCCGTTGTTGATCTCTCAAGAGCTGTATCCTCCAGTCTCCTCTCCAATTCCTCTACCCGGTCTTCCATTGCAGCTTTAGTGTTTGGCCCCCAACTTGAAGAACGAGGCTTTGATGCCAAAATGATAGAAACCACAGAAAATAAACAGGGAAGAAAGAAAATGCAATGTATTATTAACACCCTTGAACTAATGTCAGTAGCAAATTAGTCAAGGAAGAAGAGAAAAACCAAAAAGAATAATGCAGAAACAAGAGAGAAAGACCTTGAGCACTATAATAGCTCAGTCGCTCCCAAGCCCAAGCCAGTATTCAGCCTATCCCCTTTCTCACTCACTCCCATGCAAATAAACTCTTTTCCTAACAAACTCACACACGCACACACATGCCATCAGCATCCACTCAAACACTAGCCTGCTTAGTAGTTAGTTCGACCCTGTTGCCTCAGTATTCCCACTCCCCATAATCCCCCTATATTTCTTTCTTTTGTACACCTTAATCCTTTCAGGAATTTGATCTCTAATAGGAGCTTTAGCCTTCTAGATAAGCTTATCAAGGTGGAAAGAGATTGTATTCAAGGGATGAGATAGGAATTGAGAGAAAGGTTTACAAGTAAAACCCTAGAAAGATAAACACCCTAGAGAGATCAGGAGACCAAAAACATTTTATCTGGGCTAGAAAATTAATGTACAAAATCAAGAAGACCTAAAGAACTATTAATTCGGAGGATATGCCATTTAGATTCCAAAAAAAAAAGTGTAAGTCCCAAAAATAAGTGAAGTCTTGCATGCTGTAAAAATTCTGAATAGGAGAATTGTTTAAAGAAAGTATGTGATAAAGGCAAGAAAAGGCTTAATAATAATAATAATAATACTCCCTCTAGTTCACAATAATTGTCAATTTGAGTAAAAGATTTTAGTTCAAAATAGTTGTCATTCTTATATATCAATGCAATATTTATTGTCAATTTTTCAATTTTATCCTTCAACTTCATTGGTTAAAATAGGTAACTACTTTTTACCACATAATAATATCGTGCTTTTCACCATATAAAGAAATTTAATAAGAGTATTTTAGTAAACCTATATTATAATTATGCATTGATTGTAAGTCTTTTAATCTATGTGAACATAGCCAAATTGATAGCTATTGTGAACCCGAGGAGTAATAATAATAATAATAATAGTGTTCCATAACAGCCCGAATTTTTTGCAGAAAGTCCACTGCAATATATAGAGAATGAACTCAGACGTAAGTGCTAATCAGAAATTCAGGCCAAAAACACAGAACAAAACATGGAGATAGGAGGAAAAAAATAAGTCTAGGCAATCAAAAATCTTATGTATATTCATTATAGTCTTAATCTCGCTCCAACTCTACACAAAAGGTGAACTTGAGAAGTTTACTTAGCTGGCATAACCGAGTCTCAAATCTAGTGGACCTGTGATGTAACGGTACCGAACATTAATCATATAAAAGCAATCTAAGTCCGAGTGTGCTACAAGTCTTACCGGCCGATGCAGTTTGATCACGCTAGTTTGAATCAACTTTTTTGCATTGCTTTGTTGCATATAATTAATTGTAGATAATGATTCAAAATGTGGTTACATGAAAATCATATTTCATTACATAATTAGTAACAGACACAAGCTTATACTGTTATACATGACCATATGCAAAACAATAACGTGAAACAACGATGAAGTTGCAACCCTTATTCAACCAAATATGAAGCAGGACACTCAGAGGACAAATTAGTACAAAGACACAAGAAACGACTCCAACAGGCCTATAACAAGGTAAAAATTAACCATACTCTTAAAAGCCATTATTATATGATAACGAACAACAACATATAATGTCAAACTAGAAGCAAGTGCTAGGTGCTGCGATTGAATCGAGTCCCGTCGTCACTTGGAGTTGTTGACGCATTACTTCCCTTGGTGCAAATCTTAGCACACAAAAAAAACAAAGCGCGTGATAACGAGACCGCCCAGAAATCCAACCAAAAAGAACAAAGTTGACATGCGGGCTAAAGCACGTGCGTTAGGATTGCTCTCCGGGATGGACATGGATCCACCATAGACGAAGGTACATGCAAGGCTCAGGAGAGAAATGCACAAGACCATTGCCAAGAACAACGTGGGGAGTCGGCGATTAAGAGGAAGCCCACTTATAAGCCAGAGACACACACAGAGAGATGTAAAGAAGGAGATGCCGTTGAACCACATGAATACAAAATGCTGATTTCTACGTGCAGCAGCATAAACAGAATCTCCGGGGCATGCTTGAGTATGATGATCAATCTTCTCGTTTGGTTTTGGACAATCGACAACTTCCTTTTCCCCATTCTGGACAATGCCACCAGGTGGATTCAGACCAACTTCAAAGTTCATAGTTGTGATGACAGTGGCAACCGTAGCCAGGTACCCTCTCATATCCTCCATCCATGCACCCTCCGGCTCAGCCTTAAGCGCATCAATTGCAGTCTCCCTAATCTTTCTCCATGTTTTCGTTGGAGTTCTCCGATCTCCCTGAATTTGAATGGTTGTGGATGGTGACGACCTAAGATGACTGGCCATTTGATTGTTTGTTTGATTAAGAGGATTGCTATTGGTACGAGACTAAGGCAGGAAGCAAGACACAGTTAAGGCAAAACGGAAATCACGCAAGGGAAGGATATATATATATATATATATACAGCTGAAGGACTAAAATTCGAGAAAGAGGGAAAAAAAAAATTGCTAAACCAACTTTTGTACTCTTCTTGCAGTGGGAAATTTCTTACCATGAAGTAATTCTCAAATTTGATTCCCCTAACTTCCTAGGTAGTAGGCACACAAGTCACTGTTACCGAGGCGCAGGCCGACATGATAAGGCGAAACAAGCAGGCCCCATAATTTTTTTTTTGTTGTATTAATTATATATCTTGCTAAAAAAGTTTGTATGTATCTTCAAGGTTACATACACCCAATCTCTTTCTTGACTCTGAGTTAATCTCATTTATTACAACGTTTTTGGCCTTCCTTCTTATTAGTCAGTTGGGAAATGTTATTTCTACTCAACATTTGTGAGACACCATATCCATATAGTTTCATTTACCATTAGATTGGATGTGGAATTTAGATCCAATAATAAATGAAATTAAAGTAGATTGATATATTATCTTAAAATTGGATCCCACACCTCTTCCAATGGTAAATGAGAGTATATCAACACGGTGCCACATAAAAGTTATATATAAATAACTTTATTCTCCGTGAATTACCACCTAGTAATATTTAATTATATATAATCTTTACCTTTTGCTTTTCATTTATGTTTCTCTTCGTTATAATCCCTTTTGATTTATGTACCAAGAAATCGCTATAGATTTTCTTTTGTTATACTCAAACGCGATACTGCTTATGGAGCTGCTGAAAATTCAAATAAAAACACATATAAACTTAAATTAGACTTTATTATTACAGTGAAAAAAAAAAAACTTCATCGTAAAATTTTTTTTTTCCGACATGTATAGTTAATATGACAATAAAAAATTGCGGGGCCTAATTAAAACAAGTTGGCGCTAAGAGGTGCGGTAACTTTGCTTCTGCGTTTAATTAGGAGAATAAATTCTCATGTAGTGTTAGACTAGCTTAGAAGTTTAGTACTTAAGAATCCATTTAGCACATCTGGTAGGATAAAATTTAATAGGATAGGTCTTAATTGTATAAGGTATGGTAAAATCTTAATTATATAAAGTATGATAAAATCTTAATCCTATGCAATGTTCAGTATATCATTATATAAGGTATAGTATTATATAAGATAATATTATTCTTTCGCTATTACAAACAATTCTAATCAAAAGTAAAATTTTAATAACAAATACAATTATGACAAAAAATAGTAATTTTTATTAATTATAAGCTAACAAATAAAAGACTTTTCATTTTCAAACATAATTATTTTAAATATTTCTTATTTTTATTATATACAGTTATAGTTTGTATTAAATAATATTTGTTATTTATTCGTAATAAACTTTTAATAAATATTTGTTATTTAATAAAATATAAAAAAATGACAAACATATACTACTGTCTTTTATAAATTTTAATTTTTAATAATTATTTAATTGAAAATTTAAAAATTAATATAATTGCTCAAAGATTCATTTTAATTATAATTATTTTAATTTGTTTTATTATAAATATAATTTATTTTAAAAAATATATATTACTTTTATATATTTCTAATAATTATTTTTTTATTTTTTTATAAATAGAAGAAATGATAGAGAGAGAGAGAGAGAGAGAGAGAGAGAGAGAGAGGAAGGGAGGAGGAGAAAGAAAGAGAGTCTTTATACATCAAAATCCAGTCACACTTAATTTCACATTCTAAGACTAAATTAAGTTATATATAACATATAATTGTTTTTATTATATATAATTAAATATTATTTATTGTTATTTATATATTTTAATAATGAATTATTATTTATATATTTTTAATTTAGGTTGAATAGTTACTTTTTATTAAATATTACTTTCTGAAATATTTGTTTATTATTAAATATTTTTTATTCAAAATATTATTTTTTATTTATATATTTTTTTACTATTTATTTATAATTATTTTTATTTTAATAAAATATTAAAAAAAGTGAAAAAGTTCTTATATATCAAGAGTTTATCAAGTCAAATCTGATTCCTTGAGTTTAATTAAGTTATTCATCATTTGAATATAAAAGAAGGTTATAATGAATAAATTTATATGATATGTTGTCTACATTAAATAATAGATAAGGTCATAAAATATAGTGCTCTCTTCATTTTAATATATCTATCAATTTGTATAAAAGTAGTATATTTGAAAACCAATGTATCTGGATATATATATTCAGATACATTGATTTTCACATGTATCACTTTGATACAAACTGACAGATATATTAAAACAGAGTGAATATTAACTAATCCCATCGTATGTAATATAGCATTCTAATTACTAAACACACCCTTAATGTGGGAAGCACACTTCCACATGATGTCCAAAGTAAAAGAACGTTAGTTAGGAACTACGCTTAAAAAAAAAAAATGATCAAAGAAAAAAAATGCCAAAAAAAAAAACAAAACGGCTTCTATATTGAAGGTGAGCATAAAAAATTATCTTCCTTTTTCTCGTGATTGAGATTGGAACATAAGACTTAATATACTTAAATTGGGAACCACGCTTCTGAAAGATGATTTGAAAAAAAGGCTATTTTTTTTTGAAGAAAAAACCTGCTTTTATATAGAACGATGGTGAGATAAAAACAATATATTTCATATCCTGGTAATTGAGATTGGAATATGACTAAAGGTGTGTTTGTTTGGAATTTTTTTTGGCAAAATATCACTTTTTTTGTTAAAAAAATTAATTTTTATATGTTTGGATAATTTTTTTAAAATAATCAAATTCTCAAAAAAATCTATTTTTAACTTTTTTGTAGAAATTGAAAAAAATAGTTTCTAAAAAACATTAATTTTCAATTTTTTTAACTATATATAAAATTTAAACTTTAAAATTATTTTTTTTAAACTGAAACAAACGCACCCTAAGTGCGTGTTTGGTAATAACTTATTTTGTAAAAATATTTTAAAAAACTTTAATTACAAGTTACTTTGAATTTAAAATAAACTAATCCCAACACTTACTTAATATACTTGCTCTTGGGGATGGTAATGAGTATCCATCCAAAGAGGCGAGGGTTTTGCCTCTTTGCCCTGTTTAACATTTTGAAAAAGGATCCTCTAAAGTGAAAAAAGTTTGTAAAGTAAGAAAGCGAGAGGTTAATCATATTTGAATCAATAACTTTCATTATGAGTGGGATCTACTAAATGATCAAAGGGTGATTAACCCTTTACTTTCTCACTTAATAAGTCTCCTCACTTTAAATGATCCAAACCCTAAAATTTTGCTCCGTGTCCCTATCTCCATCTCTATTGCAAGTCCCCATTCCCTGTTACCCGCAGGGATTCAAATTCTTGGGGATATCTGCATATTTATATAAAAAAATTTTAAAAATCTAAAAAAAGAGATAAATCTAAATAAAATATTCATAAATATCTATAATTCATTATAACATTATCCAACACAAGAGAATCCAAGTCAAAAATGAAATATATGATGCAAATTTATTAAAAGACAATAAGACATATCCAAATCATAAAGACTAGGTTTTTTTAAATTACGTATTTATATATATGAGGGCATTTAAATTCACGTTAACAAGGATTTAGCAGGTATCCATGGAGCAAAAACCTCATCTCCTGCACACACTCCATTTGCTAAATGGTGACTTCCCCCCATTCCCATGGATACCAAACTTATCCTCGTCTTTGTCTCCATCACAGATAATTCACGTGGGTATTCACTTGACGATTTATTTTTTTTTTTTGCCATCCCTATTGCTCTTGAAGAATATTTAGACATTACAATCAATGTTAGAGCTTATATTTATGTATAAAAATAGCTATATAGTTACCCAAAAAAAATGAGTAACAATATAGTAAATATAATTTTAGTTAAATACAACAAAGTGTTATTATGAATGAAAGGAGTTTAGATCCTTTAAGTATATGGTTCTAGATTCGCTTTGTATATGAGAAAAATACTATTGAAATAGGTCATATCTTAAGCACCTAACTGTATCTCAGGAAATTAATCTCTTACTTGTTGAGTGAAAAAATACTCTAAAAAACAAAAAAATCTCATCTTTGTAGTTTGTTGATATGTTGACTTTTTTTTTTTTTTAAAATTGCATTGATGGTATGATCAAAACTCTATCTTTATCTTTCATCTTTTACTGATATTTCGATTTCATCTCAAAAGTTTATTATATTTCAATTTTGTCTTTAATATTTTAATAAAGATTTAATATTATTCTTTTCGCTGACTCTGTCAATTTTACTAATGGAGCCTTCTGAACTAGTTCCGACGTGTCCGTCGTTATCTCATGTGAATGCCGTCTTATTACAAAGACTCCATTTTATCCATAATCATCTAAACTTAAGTGTTTAGAATTCAAAGTTATCCGTAAATGGAACTTAATTCATTTGAATAAGTATGGTTAGACAAAAATAAAACTTTTGCAGGTATAGCCTAACATCTATATGAGATAAAAAATGAACACCTCAAAACCACATCTATAATCTTGGTTAATAGAAAGAGTGTGAAATAGAAAATGAATTAGTTAGAAAAATTAACGGTATTAACAGAAAGAGTAATATTAAAACTTTATCATAATATTAGGAAGGAGTAGGACATTAAAAAAAATGACATGAAATAAAAATATCACTAAAAAAAGGGGACCGAAAATAAAACTTTCTACCTTAATGGCATTTTTGGGTTGGATTTCATTACCAGAAGTCCCCCTCCTAACAATCTTATGGGCACTGCTCTCATATCTGCTTGACCCATTTACATAAATAATTCAACTACATAGCTCTCATATCACATGCACAATTTTCTTACGTGCCAGATCCACGGCCAAAGGCGCACCAATTGAGACAGATGATTTTGATCCCCCGACCTCAGGAGCACAATCGCTGCAATGGAGCTGGGAGAAAATAATCGTATGTACACTTTTTCTTTTTCTTTTTTTTCTTTTTTTTAATCTGATAATCGTATATACTTTTTGGTACATGTCTCCTTTAAATGTCACATTTTCTTTAATAGAAGGTGAAAGAATCAAATTGAGAAAATGATCCATTCTTAAATGATAAACTACTCAAAAAAATGAAAAAGACTAGGTTATTTAAGCAAAGGATGATACGGCATTTTTCTCTTCGCTATATAACAAACAAAAGAAACGGTCGAAAGTTTAATACAATTAAACGTAATAAAATTTGAAAGGCAAATAATAATAATAATAATAATAATAATAATAACAAGCATTAAAACAATGAAAACTTTCTTAAACAAAAAGAAAAAGAAATTCCACAATTTTTTTACAGAAATTTAATTTGAAACGGATAATTCTAAGAAATATGTATATGAACAAGAATTAATCTACACCTGTTTGTACCCTGACCGAGGCACTTGCTATTCTAAGTTTCTCACTGAACAGACTTGAGGGCAACCTCCGTAAAGCACACTATTAGACATGTACCGCTAGTGTTTGCTGCTTGCTTGCATGCTCAGGGGTGGAGTCCATAGACTCTTAGAATCACAAAGAAACACAAGCATCCATAGCCTTTGGTTCACCTGCAGCCATGATATCCATTTAGGTCTAAAACCAAGTGCAAAGGATTGTCATGTAATATAAGATACTTCACACACTTTCACGAATAAACTGTAATGGTTTTGCAACTGTTTATTGTAAGTAAATTTAATTTAACAATGAAATAAAGTGTCAAGAGTTGAACTGTTGCCACTGGATCATAGAGGCTCAAATATCATGTCATAAACCGACTCACCCAAAAGCATATAATATTAAATAGGCACACTTGAAAAAAGCCCCCTCCAAGTCTGGGTGATGTGCAAAGCACCGTCCTGAAACACACCAACAGGACTCCTTGAACTCACAAAAACGTGCATATGGACCCCACCATAAGAGGGCCTTTGGCGCTTGCAGGAGGGGGTCAATATACACAACTGTGGTAAATGTAGAGAGTCATGCCAGTGGGTTTCAAAGTATATGAAGTTTTCTGCACACAAGTTTTCACCATTACATAGGATGAGGATTGTGAACTTTACATTTGTAGCGTAAACTTTGACAGGAAAGATTTAATAATAATATTAAGGATTTAATTTGATGCATTTTTAGTGTAAAAATTTTTCTGCAGAGTTATCTAATTATATGTTATCACATAATAAAAGTTTGACTTTTACAATAGCTATCTCAAAAGTTAGATATATAAATAATATTTTATTGGTTAACCATGTAAAACATTTTACACAAACAGTGTATCAAAATTATCTCTAATAATAATTTATCGAGATTATTTTGATGCACCGTCTAAAAGAGTTTTGCACTATCATTCAATCATATACTTCTATTTGTAAGACTTTTAAGGTAATGAATGATTGAGTATACATGATTGATATCTATGTAAAAACATTTCACACAAATAGTGCCTCAAAATGAAATTCTTATTAAGATGAAGGGAAGTATACAAAAAGATAGGAAGACGAGATCCTCCATACAATAACAAGATCAAACAGAGATAAAACTATCAATGAAGCATAGCTTTACACCAAATAGAGGCCAAATGCCTAATTTTATCCCACAAAACTTGCTTGTCTTAAAATCCATCATGAAATATTCAGCAACTATGCTCCAACCAAATACACTAAATAGTAGCCCTCGAGTTTTCCCTAAACCAACAAAATCTGTCAACAAGAACTAATCTAGGGTTGTAGGACACACCGAACACTAACCAAAGATACCAAACAAAGTATCCCATAAAAAAGAAAGTTACAGAACAGTGAAAAAACAGATGTGAAGAAACTAATCCTGAATCTACACCAAGCATAACACAAACATCAAGGAAAATCGCCTTATGTGGCCTCTGGACTTGCAACATATCATTGGTATTAATTTTATTAAGCAAAGTTGTCCAAATAAAGGATCAACCTTAGAAGGAGATTTAGACTTCTAGATATGTTTATCAAGGTAGAAATAGATTGTATTCAAGGAATGAATTGAGAATTGAAAGTAAAATTTAGAAGTAAACATCACAAAGGGATCAAGAGACCAAAACCTTTTACTTGGATTATAAAATAAATGTACAGAATCAAGGAGACCCCAAAGAACTATCAATTCGAAGGACTCTACCATTAGATTCCAAAAAAAATGGAAGTCTCAAGAATAAGTGGAGTCTTGCATAGTGTAAATATTATGAATAGGGGAATTGTGTAACGAAAATAGGCGTAAAGGTGATAAAAGGCTTAACAATAACAACAACAACAACAACAACAATAATAATAATAATAGTGTTCCATAAGCAGCCCAAATTTTTTACAGCAAGTCCACCCCAGTATATAGAGAGTGAACTCAGATGTAAGTGCTAAAAGTTGTCACTAAACTGTAACCAGAAATTTATACCAAAAACACACACAGCAAAACATGGAGCTAGGAGGAAAAATTAAGTCTAGGCAATCCAAAATCTTGTGTATATTCATAGTAGTCTTAATCTCAGTCCAACTCTACACAAAAGGTGCCAAACATTGATGCTTAAACATAGAACACCAATATCATAAAAAGAGACACCAACATCCAGTTGCCTGTGCAAACCAAATTAATTAAACGAATATATAGCAGTACTCAACCTACCTAATTAATCTCAGAATGGAGCCTCAAGAGATTCTTCCCAGACATCTCCACTGGCATTTGACATATCTTCGCCGTCTTCTTCCATAGAAAGCCTAATATACTCTCTATGCGCAAAACGATCCCACTCAGTCATACTTGGCTCCTCACGTTCCTAAAAAAATGTCCTTGGAATCAGAACTTACCAAAAACTTTACTAAAAAGCCTTCACTGACAGTGAAATAGGATCTAAAACTTGCGCCTACCTGACGTATGAGAAATGGATCACGTGTCTCAAAAGCAATAAATTTGTTCAGATTGAAAAGAATATTGAAAACATTGCCTGAAAGTTTGCTGCTTTTCACATCTCGTAATGTGATATATCCCTCATTCTGCAAAACATTGGACGGTTACCACTTGCTATACTGCAGAAACAGAAACAAGAAACAATGACAAATAAAAAGTAAGAAGAGAATAAAGGTTAGACCTCTGGTCCAATCATATCAACAATCTGACATAATATATCTTCAAAAAGCACAGGCTCTTGGGCCATGCATTCCATCCGATGCAGCTGCTCCTCATAAAAGAACTGCATTTCATTTGGGGTCAGCACTCCATTTCCATCCAAATCAATGCACTTGAACCTACAAGGGAGGAAAAAGATTAAAATTTCTATTTAAAAGATGAGGAAGGAAGAAAAAAATTGCACATAGTGAAATTCTGAAATTCAATAGCTACTTTAAAATTGATAATACTGAGTGGTAAATGAATGATTGAAATTGCACTACATGTCATCTCAAGAATAGTGACTTAATAACATTATCAATTGACCATTGAGAAAACAGAATTTGAATAACAGCATCAAGAATCATTATGTAATATAACAAAAGAACCACTAATGAAGTACCTATGTTTTGGTAGAACAGCATAGTGTCTGAAAAATGTTTCACACAACAAGGAATTGGTATCTTCAGACCCAAAGAGACCAACATCAAGTTCTTCCATATAATTATCATTAGATAACTTTCAGGATAGATCAAATGGTAAAGAAAATAACTTGCTTTCATTTATCATCCGATCCTCCAAGTTGTCATTACATAATATAGCAGTCAAAATGTATACTTATGACTAAAAGGATCCCCAGTAATTGCGAAGGATAAGACATATACCAGTATTCTAGACTAGGTTCAGATGACTTATCTTCCTCAGCAAGTATGAAATAGACAAAATCTTCATAGTTCATCTTCCCTTCAACTTTGCTGGTAAATTTCCGTGGAACCTGGCACCATTTAAGCATAAATAACAAAAATTTAAATATAGAATAGATTTGAGTTGATTTGATTTAGAATTCAAATCCCATGTTTGGAACCCATAAAAAACTTATGGGTTGAATTTATTTGCAAATCAAAATCCATGTTTAGAATAACTTTAAATTGAAATTAAAATCAAATCAATCCAACCAAAATTTGAATGGGTTTCTAAATATGCACAACTTAAACCAAAAGGATTTCCAAATCAAATTAGTTTCTATCATGTAACTTTCCAAACAAAGAATTTCATTAATAAATCAACTCAATTCCTAAAATTTGTTGTTCCAAATATACTGTACACAGTAAAGCTGAACTTGGCATATTGACACAGATGTAAAATACCAACAGACCTGGGAAAAAATTCTATCAACAATCCGATACGTAAGAGAATGGTTCCCATATTTAATAAGGTTCTCTCTATCAATGAAAAAGTCATGATCTGTGTCGAGCTCCCAAAATTTGCAGTAAATGACATAAAAATGCTCATATGAGAAGTACCTGAAATTTTGTGAGAGAACAAAACATATACATAAATAAAGAAACAAAGAATTTAATTCTATATAGAGATAACTAAAATGAAAATGAGAGTTGATCATCGATTGCACTGCATTTGGGATCAAATGCCTCAAGTTTGAACATAGACCAAAGCACAACAACTAAAGCATAAAGGAAGTTGATCATATATTTAAGGGAGTTTCTTTGCACCCAAACTTGATATGGGGTAGAGCTGTGTTCTTGGCTTCTTTGATGTTTAGCTTGTTAAGAAGTTTTTAGGAAAGTAATGACCCCCAAGAGTAAGGGCCACAATTTGGGCAATGGAATCTAGGAGACTGAATGCTAATTAGGATGACTATGTTTTCCTGTATTATTCCTCCAGCATTTAGTAAAGACTGAGGCATAAGCCCATGGCAAGCAATTTTACTCCAACCTGTAGCCTCTCTCCTCCCAAACTTTACTCATGTAATTTTTTTTCTACCACTGCTCAGGGCTGCTTCCAGGAAGTTGCTCTATTGGATATGCAGAGATTGGGCATCTTTACTGCACTCTTAGTTTTACTTGTTCTCTTACTTTTATCCTTTTCTGTTTTAGAGGAGTTATTATCCTCCCACTACTTGTAATTGGTCACTTTTCTGCAAACAAAATCTATTCTATCACAATAAATAAATAAATGAAGATGTTTTTTATTTCCACAGTACAAGGGCATAAAAAACAATACTATAATGGCAAGGAGTTAGATGACCTCCTCTTGACAAAGGCATACCCTATAGGACTCCATGCTAACAAACAATAGAAAGAAATTTCCAGGAGTACAAGGATATGCTTCCAATCGAAAATCTAGTTGATTTTCACATTTTTAGCTAATGGCTTTTACCTCAGAACTTTGTTAATATCCTCTTCCTCATCTACATGCTGCATGGCATCAATTAGGTTCCCACGTTTCAACTCCCTTAGTGTAAGTCGGCCATTGCCCGATCTATTCATGTAGTAAAATATTCTGTGTATTACAGTCTCAGCTGTTTAAGCACAAAACATGTGGCAGTAAGAAATAGCCTGAGAACTTTTTTTGGTAATATAAAACAAAAAATATCATTAGATAGGGGACGTAGGAGAACAAGAGAACATGTTAAAAAACTCAAATTCTAATGTTCAATTTCAGCAAGGCTAAAAATCCCAAGACATTCAATATGCCTTATGTCACAATGCTTTGATCCAAGTTCTACTTATGAATTATGATGACAACCAACCTGGAATAAAAACTCCAGAAATCCACAATTTTAAAGCCTTATCCCAAATTAAAATTCATTATAAAATAATGTGAGTATCATAAAGATCATCCTAAAATAATATAAATATCATAAAGATCATCCCTTTATACTGAATTAACAAGAAAGGGGAAAAAAAGTTCACATGTAGAGGAAATGGTAACCAAAGAAACTAAACAACCAAGAACTAGAAATACAATCCAGACTTGAAAAGACGTCTTATTAACTGTAAACAAGTTCTTTGTTTATGTACAAAGTATCACCGAACCATATAATTTAAGAGTTAAGATTTAAGAACAAGAGTGCTTGTTTTATATGATATAGTGAGCCAAAGGATGGACTTATTTTTTTGATAAAGAAAGAAATTTTATTAGAAGAGAAGAAACGATTACAAAAGAGGATACGGCATCCTCACAAGGATAGCTAAAATTAACAACTAAATTCTATATGGATAAAATAAACCATGCAACAAAGGGCACGCCAATCCCTTTGAATGTATAAAGGAACATAATTAAACAGACCATAAGCAAAGCACCAAAAGTATATCATAAAAGTAATCCTATCCCAAATAAAGTCAATAATCAGATGAAAAGTTTAGGCACCATGGAAAGAGGGCCATTATACAAAGAGTTGACTGATAGATGAGAAAACAGCAATGTGGTAATAATAATTCAAGTAAACAGTAACACTATTTTGATCCTACAATGATATCTGCAACACCACACTGGTCGTCTATAGATATGTGTTGGCATATCTCTGCCTATGGAGGTCAAGCATCACGAGAGGCATTTTCACTACTGTTTAACCCATCTTAAATGATGCTTGGGTACAAGAAAAGGTAGCCCATTCAGTTAGTGGGCTTTATTGGCCCAATCCCCATAAAGATTTTTATTATTTAATTATAGAATTGTTAAGGATTTTACGAATTATTACAATATTAAGATTCTAAGTTCAACATTCAAGGCTCAGATTTTACCAAATTACAGGAGACGCTGGTTTGAAATACCAATAAATGTGTGAAAATTGTAAGTCTAAAAATTCATCCTGTATCGTCTCCTTGGGAACAAATGGGAGGGAAAGAAGATGCGAAATGTGAAAATCCATCATGATCGTATACATAATGTATGCATTAACATTAATAATTTTCATTCCCTGCAATTTTCTTCCCTCATCTGTTCTTTCCCCAGAACAGGATGCAACAAACAAATATCAATAAAAAACAGTATCAGGAACAAATAAACATTGAAAAGAAAATCTACACATTAGATCATAGCAGTTTTTATTGTCAGTTGTTAACAGACATCACTGAAATAATTTCCATAAAATGGCTAGAAATATTTCTCTTAGTAGATTTGGCTTTTACATAAGCCACTCATGTTGCTTACAAAATTTCAGCCAAAGTAGAATGTCGGCCTCAGCCAGCCGGTGTCCCTACATGCCGCTCCACAAAAGAAAAAAAATGGCAATAAAAAGAAAATGCTATCAGAAATGAAATCAGCCCAAATTAGCATTTTTGGTAGCAGCCATTCCAATCCCACAATCAGAATTAAACTCCCTCCAAAATATTAGGTGACACTAGTAACGAAGAGATCTACTGATTTACAAAAAGAAATAAATTCGAAAAGTACCATATCTTTCCTGAAATTCAGGTGTGCTTTGCAAAAACTCCAACCCAGGATGAGTAGACAATAGCTCCCTCAAGACAGGTTTGAAATCATCCTACATAAAAAATAAATGTCAATGCAATTCTAATATATAGCATTTCAGCGAGTCCTTAGTAATTCATGTTGAGAGATGACAAGTAACAAAAAAACATGAGTAAGGAATGATCTGACAGCTTATAAAAACAAAGGAAACCTGCACAAGGTATGTCCGATATGGTTGCTTCAGTATGGTATGTATTTGTGTGGCTAAATCCATAGCCAACATATTGCCTCGAATCCAATAGTCAATAAATTGTTCCCTACAATACAGTTAAAAAGTAGCATAAATTCATCAGGCAAGAACACCACAGGATAGCAAAAATTAAACATTCCCATAGAAAGTAAACATTCAACAGTTCAATCTATCTGCAAATGAGTGGCAGCTTTATTTTTCTTGTCATTTATTCATAAATAAATACATAAAAAATTTAGAGGTAAAAATTCAGAATGCTTCATCTGATGGAGTAGTCCTTTAGATGGAATGATCCAACAAGAAATTTGGTACCTTGTTATGGTTCCAGTAAAATTGACATCAATCTTTCTGAAAAGAGCAGTGGAGAAAAATGAGGGAAGTTTGCAGATCTCTTTTGTAATAGACTTAAATTCTGCAAATTAGAAGACAGATTAACAACAAAAATTGAAAAAAGAACTATTTTTTCCCCAGAAAATGGAAAAATATGTCATAACTGAGAACAAAGAACTAATTTACTCACAAATAACATGTCTTACCATGTAACTGTAGACCGTCCATATGACCATAAAATCGATTATCGATTTGAAATAGGAAATGCTCTTTCATTTCATTTGGAGGTGGACGGCCATTTTTGAAGTAGAACTGCAAGCACATTCAAAGCAAAGCTAATAACTGTATAATAAGGAATTGATCTATAGCTATAAAGACGGAAGAGTTTAGAGGAAAAAAATAAAGAATTAGTTTAGATAATAACAAATACCTGAGGAATGATCTCTCTTACTGGTTCACTGACTACTTTTAGTGGAGAACCTAACGAAGAAGGACTAGTTCTCTGTTTCATAGTACGTGGTGAACCAGATGAACTGCGTGGTGAAAGCGGCGGTGTACTACCACCAGGAAACAAGGAAGGTAATGAGTTGCCTGCCAAAGCATTTGTAATTGTTGAATTCTCAAGTGCACACAAAGGAGCTCCTGCCTTGGCATCTACAATCAGTGACTTGACCTGCATTCACAATGCATCAATAAATAAACTAGAATAAAATAAACAGGTGTAGCTTAAAAGAAATATAAAATACAATTCAGGAGAAGTAAAACCAAAAAAACAAAACAAAACAAAAAGGAATGGTGATGTTTTGGAGTGGGCAATTTGAAGTTAGATTAAAACATCTCTAGTCCCAGTACAGTAGTACTACATAATTTAGGAACTCCATAGCCTTGCTTTTAAATTTATACAATTCAAGAAACAGTTTATTCCTTGTATCTAGGATCAGGTTTAAAAAAACTATTTAATGCATCTAGAATAGAATGCCCTCTTCTGCTTCCAAGTGATGCTCACAGAACATTTATTCTGTAAAATCACAGCTCAAAATTCAGCAATGTTTGAATCATGTAGGAGAGTCCAACCACTCCCAACACAATGCATATTGCGTAAGAAGCTAAAAATATTTAGAATATTTAACAAAGAAAGCAGGGTAAACACAATGAAATTGCATCCTAGGCATAAAAAACTGCATAAGAGTCTATTTGAAATTATTTATAACAACAACTAACCCTCGTCCCACTAGGTGGGGTCAGCTACATGGATCAAACATCGCCATAGTGTTTTGTCATGAATTATGTTTATATTTAGACCATTAAATTCTAAATCACTTTTAATATTTTTCCCTATAATTTTCCTAGGTCTCCCTCTACCTCTGTTTATTGGACTACCCTCCATCTAATCCGCTCTCCTTACTAAGGCTTTTACAGGCGTTCTCCACACATGTTTAAATAATTGCTATTTCAAAATATTTATATTATTAAATAATCATAAAGGACAACTTCTCCATTATTATGTAACATCTAGGCCAACCATTGTCTTTCAGGAAGCACATAAGACTCATGGTTCATTTTCCTGAATAGTTCTTTGACATTAAAAAAATAAAAAATTAAAAAAAAAAATTCCATTACAAAGGACAAGGTAACCTCTCCCTAACCTAATATTGACTAACAGAAAGCATCAGTTAGTAAGACCTTCAATCTCTTTTCATGTTAGTGAATGCTACCCAAAAAAATCATACTTCAGTGGTCATTGCATCCATCATTGCTAAGGTTCATCAATTACACAGCTGGTTTTCCTCTCTTTGTTGCCAAAATAGAACTTTCTCAATTTAAGTTATTACTAATATTAAGAATATGTTTCAAGGGAGGAAATTAAATTTCTTTTAATGTGTAACTGCTGCCTGTTCTTAAAGATATAAATTTAACTAAAATATGAACAGTTTTCTCTTTCAAAGTCCAGACCATGTCCCAATAAAATTTTAATATTGAGAAAGTTGTAAAAAATTCAATTTAATTTAATTTCTATTCACAAATATAAATGCACCCTATAAAAGAGAATTGACATATATACAAAAGCATCACCACTTGGAAAAGCTCATAGCATTGCCTATCAGCTATCTATAAATGCTAGTATTGACATGGTTTATAATAAAATACAACTGTCTGAAAGCTCCAATGTATGGGTCAAAGATGAACATTATCAGTCTTCTTATATGATGTACCAAGAAAGCAATATCAGCACAAGCATATGACAATTCCTAAACTACAACCTCTCTATCAAATTCAGATGGTTATGAAATTGAGCACAAAAAGCAGGTGCTTGTCAATTAGCAGAACATGAAATATTATTGAATCATAGATGCATTTTAAGTAACAAATTTAAAGGATGAAGCTTCCGAGAAGTTCATCACTTTCCAAGCCCCAAAAGTCATCTTGAGGGTGGAAGACACTGCCTAAACTCAGAAAAATAGCCAGAGCTCTATTATTCGAAATAGTGAAATGGAGACCGCCTTTTCCATAGTTGGATCATTGGAACCTTAAATTTCCACCATGGCATTAACCAGCAGATATAGCCAATGTCATTTATGATGTAACTACTACAATTATAAAAGCAGAACTAGGTAGCACAAGTGGACAATTTCAAGCATGCAATTTTGAGATCAGAAATCCGTGTCAAGGGGCAACGAACTAAGGAGTTGGTATAGTGCACATGAAAGCTAACTTATAAGGAAGGAAAACAAAGCTAACAAGTTATTCACAAAGAGCAAATACAGAACAGTAGATGAATACAACTGGGGTCATAATCATGTAACCAAATGTACTCATCCGATCACGTAGAATTGATAAATCTTGTACAGATTGGAGGTTAAAATATATTTATCATACAAAAGACCTTCTTTTCTTTTCTTTTCTTTTTTGGTCTTTTATAGAATTCTTTATTTTATTTTTATTGTTGGATAGAATTCTTCTGTAGAAGTTTTATGATCTCTTACTGTACAATTTTCCGTTTCTGCAACTTTCAAAATCAAGCATCTCAGGCCACATTTAAGATCAAATTTAGCTAACTGAAACCCTCGTGTAACAACAGAAAACCACTTTCAATTTGGCAAAATATAAAATTCTGCACAGTTCTCTTTGCACCACTTCCATTACCACCAGTCAAGTGAATTTCCAAATTCATTCATTTGTAGAAAAATTATAACTTGCTTAGTGCTTGAAATCAACTATGTAGCATGTACCAGGCGACATGTATCTGGACGTGAAAGCCACTGTGAGAATAGCTCCTCAGCAACACAAGGATTCGATTTCAGTGCAAAAGAAGAAACCTCCTGAAGCTGCAACATGTCCGGGTCCAAAGACACCAACTCCCCAATTTGCTCCACATCCATATCACAAACCCAATTCCACTTCTCATGCACAATAACCCTAATTTCAATCACACACCAAAAAACAAAAAACCTAAACCCCAGTTCTCCAGCAATCACTCTAATTCTTCACGTTATTCTTGTTCTAACATCAGGGTTAGCTAAACCCAGTTGCCAAGTTTGCAACTTTCCACCGAAAACAATCATGGGTAGCCATGAGCTACGCGAGAAGAGGAACACCAAAGGAGGAATTTTTTTTTTCTTTCCTTTTTCGCTTCGCTTCGTTTGAACACTCGAAGAAACTGAACACGGCGCAGAATTGGAAATTCAGGTGGGGAAAAAGAGTGAAGGGTGTTGCTGGGAACCAGAGAGGGAAGAAACTTTGGAAGGGGCAAGAAAATTCGAGTGTGAAGTGGATGACAAAAAGGAAAATGAAAATAAGAAAATGGATAAAAGAAAAGCTGTTTTTTTTTTTTTTTCAATTTTGTGTTTTGTTTTGACGTTTGAAAAAGAAATAGAGAAAGAGACAGAGAGGGAAAGAGAAGCTGGCAGTGGTAATGGTTGCAGAGCGACGAATGTGTTTTATATTTAACTGTGTGCTGTGTGGACGCACTGCGCCAACTGAAACTGGCGAAAGAGAGAGAGTGATTGCAAAACTGAAATGCACATTGAATAGCTTTTTTCTGCTTTCACTTGGGCTGAATCGTTTTGAATTCTTTAAAGGTGGGAAAAAAAGGGTAAAAACCTACCATTTTTAACGTTTGATGTAGTTTTTTTCATTTAGAGGGGAAATTTGAAGATAATTTTATATAGTGTTGGCATATTTTTTCGACAATCAACCTAAAAATTCTTTTAATTTAAAATTTCATTCTCAATTACATGAATTATAATTTATATAATATTTAAAAATTATTTAATATATATATAAACAAAATTTTTAAACATACTAATTAGAAGATTTAATATTTCTCTTTTATATGACTCATATGAAAATTATATGTTTAAGCTTTGAACTTTGAATTTTAGAAAGGAAAGTATTTTAAAAATTGATTTTGAGTGCAAAGTTGATTTTCATACCACCCTCACGAACTATTTGATTAGTTTACATATCCAAAAATATTGTCCACTATTGCATTTCTCTCTCCTCCTTTTATTTTAGAAAAATATTTTTTGTACATCCATTTTTTTTATATAATTGACATTGCCTTTCTATTTCCCTCCTCTTCCCTTTTTTTTTCACTTTTTCATTTTTTTTCATAATTTTTTTTACATACTTTATGAGTGGGTGTTGAAAAATATCCCACTTTAAAATGATACAAATAACATTACTCTTTATTTTAACCTTCCTTGATTAAAAAGACAATTCACACAATTTTTCACGAATTGTCTTTGTGCCGAATAGCATCATGAAATATTTTTAATGCAAAAACACTTCCAACAAAATTGATACGGATGTCATGGTGTTTATTTTGTTACTTACCCTTCACTTCATTTACGTTATTTACCAACTAAATGTAATTAACGTTTAGATAGTTGTAATAAAAATTAAACAATTTTAGTAACGTGAATATACATGATTAAGTGGGTATGCAAAATAATTTCACACTAACATTATATTAAAATTAAATCCATCTTTTCCACATTAAAAAAAAAAGGGGGGGAAAAAGATTTGAAACCTTGTAAAAAGATGTCCAACGACATCCATAGAGAGAAAAAAGAAGACAATGAAAAACGAAAATAATAGATCCCATATTTTTTTCTCTCTAGGTGTTAGGATGTCATGAAATTAGATGATACAAATAATAAGTGTCAAAAAAAACAAAAAACACCATCGTTCCATCTCTACAAGTGAAAATCAATTTAAGCATTAATTAATTGTCCAATAACTCATCTAATTCAAAATAATTTAAAAGCAAATTTAGTATTTTCTAATAATAAAAACTTTAAAAATAAAATCATAAGTCATAATAACATTAAGCTGGTGTTCCTTTCTAGCATACCGTAGTTAAGTTATTTTACTTGAAAATCAGTTTATATAAATTAATATATGCAAAAAAAAAATCAGCAAATTTAAAATTTTAAAAGTTTGTATGTCAAGTATTCAAATTATGACATAAAATTATGATATTGGTAATATTTTCAAATGTCAACATTATATTTAATGATAATAAACCTAACCTACTTCAATAAATATAAAATCCAAAATATTAAAGTTTATATATATATATATATATATATATATATATATATATATATATATATTATTAATAAAAAGAGAAGAATATTACAAAAATTTGGCTTTCTTCCTCCCAAATCCAACAAACCTAGTCAACAAGAACTGATCTAAACACCCCACATCCAAAGATACCAAACAATAAATTCCATGAAAAATTGGCCACAGATCAATGCAAAAACAGATTTGCAGCCGATTCTAAACTAGCGCTGCACATAACCCAGTGTATATATTCAATCTTTCTGAAAACATCAGCTAAGTAATAAATTAAAGTCTAAAAATTTCACCAAATCAACAATTTTAATAATAAATATAACAAGATTCTGGTAGTAAAATGCTACAGGAATACCATGCAACTACCTAAATGCTAACAAGTAAAATTAAAACTAAGGAGTGATTGCAATGATGACATACTTCAAGAATATTTTGAAACAAAATAATCAATCAGATTCCAAATATACGCATAGAATGGTGCAAAGCTTGCAAAGCATTTTTTGCATTTTCTTTTTGCTTTTCATCAACAGAAGAATATAGAGAATGTATTTATTACGAGTAGCCATCTCTTATATATAAACAAATTCCTAAAGTAACACAGTTTCTCTTCATATGGGTCCATGTGGAAATAAATCATGGAAGAACATCTGAAGAGGTATAAGAGGAGTCTGCCAAAGAAATTCCAATAAGCTTTAGCCTTGAATGGACCCAACATAAGATGGAAATATACAAGAGTAACCAACAATTGTGGACATCTCAAAGTTTCATTTGAAGGGAACTGCGACCACCTTGGCACAAGAAGTCTGCTGACCACACAGTTCTTCATTTCCTTTTTCCTGTACCAATTGACAGGAGTTCAAAGCTCCTGAGTGCATCATCACGTCCTCCCCTTGTCCCAGAAGCACGAGTGAAAGATGTTTTGGACTCTAAACCTGGTTGAATCCTCTGAGTTGTGGACAGACGACTGCTGCTTGCGAGCAGCCGACTAGAACGGTTTTCACTAGGCTCACCAGAAGAACTCGGCCGGCTGCTCGAAATGACAGGCCTTTTCGAGGTGCTGCCATTGCGAGAAGAGCTTCGAGGCCTCTCTGAATCAGCTTGCTGCAATGAACAAGCAATATATAATAAGCAAAGTTCAAGTAGTCAACTACACAGAGAAAACAATAATGACACAGTTACTGACCACATCTTTGGAAGATGGCACATCTTCTGAAGACCGATGCCTGGAATGATCATTATGCAGACCAAGCGCAGAGCCATTCCTTCTTGCAAATGCCTCGACTGTACCTGAGAATCTATCCCGAATCTCTGGTCCACCTAAATTTAAGTACAAGAATCATTATCTGATGAAAGCATTTTCCATCTACATCTTGTAGAATTAATATAACACAATTATGAACACACTCATTTTTTTATGGAAGTGAAAATAATGCTAGTTTCAAACTGAATGACAAGACTAAACGAACATTATTGATATAGAGAATATTTATCAGCATAACATTGAAAGACTACAGAACAAAACAGAACCCCAGAACATGCTGTAGAAGGAAACCTGAAGGCCGTTCTAATCTCTCTGCTGATGGTCCTGGGTTTATGACTGGTTTCCCACTTGGCTGCTGAAAATGCAGCCAAAAAATAATCATTAACAAGGACCTTAACTTCAACTAGAAATGCAGAGAAATCACATTTCTTGTCTCTTCACAAATGAAGATCATAACTATCAAGTACTCACTCGAGCTCTAGAACTGGATCCAATTTGTGGATACTTCAATATAGTCCAATCAAATACATAGTCAAACTGATAACCTGCAAAAGCAACATTTCAAATGTACTTTCAAAGCCTTGGAAGAATTTTCAGTAAGGAACAGGAAAGCTTATGTATACAAGTTAACCTTCTCGAATGAATAGGTCACGAAAGAGTCTCTTAAGATATGAATAATCAGGCTTATCTTCAAACCGCAACGACCGGCAGTAGTGAAAGTAGGATGTGAATTCCAATGGATATGACTTGCATAAGACCTGTCTCATAAACTCATAATAAATTCTTTGCAAAAGCTAAAATTGATAAAAAAATAATAATAATAATTTACTGCAGAGTCAATTAAACTTATTGAAGAAAAGAAATTATTATGAGGAAGATACCATCAGTGAACAACTTATACCGACAACAAAATCAGCAGAAAACCAATAATCATCCAATACAAGTAACAACTAATTATTTTAATCATCAAATATTTGCATAAAAGCTGCTTGTAGTGATAATACCTCTATTGGAGTAAGCATCTTCTTTTCACTTATCTTGTCATATTTTTGCTTTTTAGTGCCGGCTTTCAAACCTTGCCAAGGGAGACTGGAAAATAATAGCTAAGCTAATTACAATACAATGACAAACATTACTACAGAAGTAAGAATCTCAGCATTGCTATCAACCTTCCTCTCAAGAAGTACATGAGCACATAACCAAGCGATTCTAGATCATCTCTTCTGCTTTGTTCTGCAAGAATTATCAGAACAATGTACATCAAAAATTAACATACATTTTGAATTAGACAATTTAAAGGAAAGCTTATTGATTAGTAGCTGAAACAAATAGCCTCACTCACCAACTCCAAGGTGAGTGTTAACACTTGCATACCGAGCAGTTCCAGTGAGGTTTTTGTTTTCCCTGGAAAATAAAATGTACTGTGACCATTCATGAAAGAAGCGGAGAGGAATGTGTAGGAGGATAATTACTTTTTAAATTAAAAGATATGTAAACAAGTGATTGGTTCAGAGGACAGAGGATGACCCATAATCTCAAGTTAGCAAGCAGCAGAAGGGAGGACTTTTTTGCATGGTCAGGCAGCGGGTTTAGAAATATTATTCTGAAATTCGGTTCAGGTTCAAAACTAGTAAATCTCAAATTGCACCCACCAGTTTAACCCTAAGTAAAATTAAACCGGTAGCCTAACAAGACAGCTATCATTGTTCATTGAAGACAAGATCAAGAATCCAGAAAGAGGATATGAAGTATTATTTTTTTTTTAACCTAAATGAGCTGGAAGACAGTTAAAAGCTGTAAAATTCCAAAAAATAGCAAATACAAGAAGAAACAAAATACTTAGGGAGCCACTTCAACAAAACCTCATAAACTTCCAACAGCAGCAAAGGAAAGATAATTTGGGACCATACACTCGAGGAACAAAATGATAACAAGCTACACAGCTTGCCCAAACAAAATCTCAAAGTTAGTACCTGTATGGTATATGCTTATGGGTTTGAAGATCACGATACTTTTTTGCAAGACCATAATCAATTATGTATACCTGTAATGTATTAAAAAAATCAGAAATGTCAACATAGGATATCAGTCACTGATATTAAACAGCAGTGACTGACTAGCTGGAACATAAAGCAAAATCAACTAAGCATGCATCTCTTTTATGTTTGAAATTTGAGAAACAACCCTTACAACCAAAAGACCCATGCAGTGTTTATACTACATCAGATGCCCAACAGGTGATCTGTGTTGTGTGCTGTGCGTGGGGACTGGAGAGAGAGGACGATTTTGGCTGCTCCTGAGAGCATACATATTTTTTTTCAATACATGACAACCGTCTAGCAGTAGGCGAATTTAAAGATGCAGTGCAAATTAACATCCTTTTTTTTGGTTATGTCTTACAGTGCATCTGGTTGGAGAGGAATTGCAGGGTCTTTCAAGGTTTATTGGTGTCCTTAGAAATGTTGTGAGATAAAATAAGATTTTTGTCTTCTCTTTGGTACTCAGCTCATGGTCTTTTTAAGGGGAGAGAGGGGGGTTGCCGTTGCAGATCTGCATTGAGATTGGGCTGCCATTGTAGACTGTCTTCCTGTTGTTTTGTTCTCTTGGTTTCAATGTAATTTTCTCATACATAGCTTGCAACTGGAGGAAATCTTATTCTCCTATCTTTGTACTCTCCTTTCTTAATAAAATTATTTTCCTATCCAAAAAAAGATGTCTAATCCTAAGGTTACTAAACACTACAGATCATTAGGAATTTACAGCATTGGACAAACTAATTAGAATGAAAGCTTTGGTCATATTCTGAAATCATAAATGTAATAATACTAGTTCAAAATACAAGTGAGCAGTAAGTCATGCATAAGCGCTCAACCAGATAAGGCTTTGTTACAATAAACGCAGGAAACACAAGTTACCTGATTTGCCTTGCGCCCTAAACCCATTAAAAAGTTGTCAGGCTTTATATCCCGGTGCAGAAAACCCCGGGAGTGCATGTACTCAACTCTGTTCAGCTATGTAAACCAAAGAGAAGAGTTAAAATACAGCAGCTGTCTATTAAAAGTATAATTTCCTTGAAGTTAAAGTTGTACTTACTAGCTGATCTGCAAGCATCAGAACCGTTTTCAGAGAGAATTTCCTATTGCAATAGTTAAACAAGTCTTCCAGACTTGGTCCAAGAAGGTCAATCACCATCACATTGTAGTCACCCTCAACTCCAAACCATTTTAAATGGGGTATACCAGCTTCAAAATATAATAAGAACACTAATCAGACAAGCTCATAGACTATTAATTTTACTTCATGCCTGGACTACAGCAATTAAAATTGAATAAGTATAAATTAGGAATTGGAAAAAAAAAAAAAAAAATGAAAACTTACTTCCCCCTTGAAGAAGCATATACAATTTTGACTCATAGTGAAGTTGCGGATGCTTGGTCTTCACAGATTCCTGACAAACCAAGGAAGAAAATGGAAAATTTGTCGACAATAGCTTAAATTTAAAACAGCTCAGTAACAAATTGTAACATAAATTAGGCTGATTGCGTGCAGACCCAAATATCTGTATTATGTAATGCTCTACAGAAAATAAACCACAAGAAAATATAAAAGTCACAAAATACAAAGCCAAAACTTGCATTAAGCATTCAACATTCCAAAACATCCCAATAGAAGCCAATAATTGCACTCACCAGCTTGACAGCCACTTCCTCACCACTTTGCAAATTAGCACCTGAAAGCAAACAAAACAAGAAGCAACATAAGATCAAAACAGTTGTGAAAAAACGACTTGAAAATAAAGTGCATACCCAAATAGAGCTCTCCAAACGACCCACTTCCAATCTTCCTCCCAAGCTTGAATTTTCCACCAATAACATGATCCATGATCACAAACTCAATTTCTTCAACCTTGCTAAATTACAAAACCACTCCACCACTCACATTAACCAATTGAAAAATATCTTCCTTTTTTTTTTTTTTTTTTTTTGCCCTACTCCGAGTGCCTCATCAACGATCCACCTTTATTTCCAGCAAAATCTCAGATCCAATGAGATTTTTTTAACATTAACACAACGATCCAAAAACTTTATCGAACAACTCAAAAATCCAGGCTTTGCCCCAATACCTCAAAAATAAACAACAACAACAACAACAAAGAGACAGCCAAAAAAAAAAAAAAATTGATCAATTAAAAATAAGATCAGGAACTAGAAAACTACAAGACACTGATAGCTAGTTGAATCAAAAGCACAATCGCGATTCTGGGGTCATTCAAAGAACCCCCTTTTTTTCCTCTTTTTTGGATAACGGAGCTAAAAAACCGAAAAGGGTGTAGAAAAATCGGAGTATCCTTTGGCGTATTAACTATATTTTTGCTGAACAAGAGTGTAGAAGTACTGTGAAAAAAATGCTAAACTGTTTTCGAAGAAGAAGAGATAGGAATCTAATAGCGACGATTGTTTCGCCGAGAGATGGGGTATTGGATTTTGCATCCGGTTTCGGATCTATCCCTGAGTAGGCGGACTTGAATTTTCTCGGGAAAATTTCGAGATTTTCTGGGGAAGGAAAAGGAGAGAAATGTATAGAAAAGACCGTGTGATGAGAGAGAAAGGGGAAATGGGGAAGAAAAGGGAGTCTGTGTGCGTGTGTGTGAGGAGGTGGGAGGTACACAAAGGGAAAGAAAATTGGATGATCGTCTGAACCAGTGTCATGATATTATGTGAATTTTTTTTTTAATTTATCATTTTGCTAGTAAATTTTTTATCTTTGAATTTATCAAAAAGAATGCTAAGATTCTTATTATAAAGTGTACTTTACGGATAATACATGTAAATTAAAGATAATTTTTGAACCAATATTTTTTATTTTTTTAAAAAAATTTGAATTTAAGTCTCATGAATAAAAAATTTATTTTACAAAACTTTTTTTCTCACTTTGAATCAACTTGGCTTAATTAAGATAAATTGAGTTACTCATTATATTACATTTTATTATATATACAACTTCTAATAAAAAGTAATTATTTTAAGGTAAGAAAAATATTATTTGAGACTATCCCTTAATAATCATTTGCTTTAAAATTTGTACTAGCATATTTTTCTTTAAGGGAACAATTTACTTGACTAATGCTTGATTTATTTAAACGATTTAATTTATATATATTGATAATATAAAATTTTTTATATTATTATTTAATTATATATTATTATATAAATAAATATATATAATTTTTATTTTTATTATTTCAAAAATTATATAAATAAAAAATAATTAAATAATATTATCAATATATATAAATTAAATACTTCTTTAAATAATTCAACACTTATTCATTATAAGAGTTTTATTTCGTAATGAACGGATTTGACTCGATTCAAATCAATTAAAGTATAATAGATTTCAAATATTATTGATGTAGATTAAAAAATAAAGAAAGAGTTACCAATTCACTTATTATTGTATTCAATCTTCGTTGTTGTCTAAAGCTATATTTGTTTATTGGTCTTTAGATTTTTTTTTAAAGACATTATTATAAGATTAAATTTTTTTAAGACAATTATAACTAAGAAATTCTTTCAGTAATTATTTTTTTAAAGAAAATTAAACTTTACTTATTCGTCACCGAAACCTTTGATATGCAAAAGTCACGTTGTTTTTATTTTTGGTCGCCGCAAAAGTCACATTTTAATATAATAATTTTACAACCTATAGCTATTTCCTGTGCAAACAGAAAGAATATCATGAGCAGCCCAGCGTTCTCTCTCATTCTCTTAGCCGCCGCTAAGATGCGACCATTTTGGGCCGATTAAACGTCTTATTTTAATTTATGAATTACACATTATACAATATGAAATATGTTATTTGAATACCTAAAAATAGGTCTCCTACCAACATTCTTTTATATCTAATAATTTAATCTATTTAATTTTATATTTTAGATCTTTTATTTCAATTTTTTCTAAAATTTTAATGGGGTGTCTCTAGGGCTATTGAAATTTATAATATTCAAAAAAATATTTCCCATACAATATACATCTCCATAATTTTTCTTAGTACATCGGTTTCCTGGGATTGATTCTCTTCGAGGCTTCATTCCAATTATTTGTAGATCAAAAGTTTTCTCTTTTTCGTATTATGCAAAAAAAAAGGGGTTTATTTCAGTCGTACATATCCCGTAGATGATGATGCAATGTCAATCAATTATGTACACGAGTAATCAATCGATGATTCTTTGTCGGAAAATATATATTTAATTTAGCTATATATTAAAATATTATGATTTGTTTTTTTAACTCATGCAAACACAACTGTTAAATGACACTTTTATCCTGGTAAAAGACAGCCCTAGTGCACAACGCTTATGGAATCCGGAGGGAATAGGCGTATATAATTTTGTTCTTTAAAAAGAGAGAAATTATTTTCAGTATTTGAAGACAGCATCCTCAGAGGGTAAGATTACTTTAATTTTACCCTATTGACCGTCGGCGCCGTCTGCTATGTTGTTTGTTGGTCAAAGAGTATAATGCATTTTATAATTTGATAGTAAAGATTATAAATTATATCAATGTGTTAATTATTTATAATATATTATAATAATTTTTAAATTTTAATCAAACTTAAAAAATATAATTAGACATATTTTAGAAATTAATTATTATATATTGATAATATAAAAATATATATTAATAATATAAAATAATTATATACTATCGGTTAATAAAATCTTAAAAAAAATTTACCAAAAGGATTCTATTTAATTTTAGAATAATTTCCTTTAATTTTAGGATTATGGAGTTAAATTTAAAAAAATATTTTATGACACTCTAACATTATTTAAAATATCTCATAATATTTTATTTAATTTTAAAATTATATAAACAAAATTTAATTACTTTTAAAATATACTTCATTTATTTTTTAAATTTAAAATATCATTATATTATATCATAAATAATTAATATATTAATACATCTTACAATACTATCAGATTGCAAGATGCACTATATTCTTTGATGAACGAAGAGCAAAACAGATGGCACCATGGATATAGATATATCTTATAAACATGTGAATGTATGGCTGAACACTTTTGCCTTGTTTGTAAAGATAATAGATGAAATTTTGTTCATTCATTCACTTTGATATCTGTATCATTAATCCCGTACGAGTAACATCGTGTATTTATCATAACTTAATATTATCTTTAATTTTATTTTTTAATATAAAGTAAAAAATTTCAATGCAGATATTCATTTTTAGAGTTGTCACAGGCACATTTTTCAATATCTAAGAAACATATCTTTTGTTAATAATTAATAATTAATAATAATAATAATAAAAAGAAACATATATTTTGTAGTTTATTTGAGTGGCACTTGTAACTACAGCGACGTATATTAATTTGTCAAGCAGCTAATTAAGGGATATGTTCTTTTGGGTGCTTGATATCTGTTGAGCTATGACTTTTGATGTCTGTAGGCCCTTTTCTTAGCTAAAGGTGAAAAATATATAATTGAAGATTTGGGAAAACAAGTAAAATTATACTTTGATCCCTAAAAGATATGTATTTTAACATTTCAGTCACAAAAAATTCAATTATATATAGTTGAGTCCCCCAAAAATTTGGTATTATAATACTTCAATCCAACAAAAAATAGTATCGATGGACTAAATTGTTATAATGTCAAATTTTTAGGGGACTCAAGCATATACAAATAACTTCTCAAAGATAAAATATTAAAACACAAAATTTTAAGAAACCGAAACATAAGTTTACTCAAATAATAAGTATGAGCATTTTAACCATGATAGCAAGTATGTAATAGATTAATTTTTTAAGTTTAATTTTGATACATTGTCAGTATAAAATGGTTTTATATAAATATCTAATTATATATTATTATATTAATAAAATATATTTACTATCTCAAAAGTCTTATAAATGGCGGCATATGATTAAATAATAGTATAAACAGTGCATCAAAATTAATCTTTACCTTTTAAAACAATTGTTCAAATAATATTGAAAAATATTTTTTGTACATAAAAATTTAGACACTTAATCAATAATTGATAATCATAACTCAAATAAATGTGGATTTCAATTATATAAATATTAAACCTGATATTGAATGATAATAAGACGTGCATTGTTCATCAAGTCAATATATCAATTTGATATTTACTTAACTAAATTTTATATTTATTTAAATTATAATCACCATATGTCTGTTATTGAAGACAATGTAATACTTTTAACATTTATACAACTAAAATCCACACTTATTTAAAGTATGATCACCAATGTCAATTAGAGTGTCTAATTCACTATCTATAAATATCATGATAATATTAAACTGAATGTAGTGGTTAGATAAATTTATCTTGAGTAGCAATTTAAGAGCACTATTAACATAAATTAGCGATGATCTTATTAGTTATTTTTCTCTTAAAGTTGACTCGTAGTCAGTCAGATATTTATTTAATTCTCAAATTTGTTGTGATCCCTTAAATCATTGCATAATTTACCATGCCTTTGTTTTTTAGAAGTATCTCTTTTATGGGTGGAAGCAGATTCCCTTATTTCTGTGAAATTGCAAATTTGTAAATGAATCCTCGTGTTGTCTTTGGTGGAGTCCATTCGTCAACTAATGCAAAGAAATTGGCAGGTCAAGATACCTCTTTCCATGCTAATAAAGGAGGACATGGAATAGCCTATTGGATGACAAATCATTTTCATAATTTGGGGATTCGGTCTTCAAGATCTAGAGTTTCCTACTCATGGTTGTGGCAAGTTCCTGTTACTTAGAGGACTTGTTGGTGTCTCTTTCTTTAAGAGCGTTGTCATTTCTCTGGGACCCTAGCCCTACATGTTTATCAAAAGAAAACAACATGTACGGACCAAAATAATATACATATGAATTAGGGTTGGTACCTAGATATATAAAAATGAAATTAATTTTTATATATTAATAATATAAAATAATTTTATATTATCATCTAATAAAATTATCGTAATTTAAATTTTAAAATTTAAGATAATTTCTATTATTTTTATTAAATAATAATATAAAATTATTTTATGCTATTAATATATAAAAATTATTCACATGAATATATGGATTCCGTCTGTTCAACTCAATAGTTAAATAACATAAATTTAAAATAGATGCTATTTTATTATTATGTGAGTAGAAATGTTTGTATATTGTAAAAGTGACATTTAAAGTTTTGGTCATCACATATTTCAAGATTTGCAAACTTCTTTTGTGTAAAAACTGTGTATCTATCATTTTTCTTCCCCAACAACTCATATGTTTTCCGCTTTCTGTTGTTGATCTAGAGCACCAATGTCTAAAATCTACTAAACTTTAACTAATTTAACTCGAGTTATATCAACTCAATATGAAAATAAAGTTTTTTTAACACTAATTTTTAACATCCACAAAATTAAAACTCAAAAATCTTATCTAAGAAAAATAAACACCAAATCACTTGAACTAAAAAAACATTAAGACTTTCTCGCTAGTACATGACCTAACAAATCGAGTGTATTGTAGTGTTGTTGGCATCACATAATAACATAATTGATCTATTTTATATGGAATTCTACAAGCTAGCAAGTTAGCAACTAAAATTATTGAATTTGAACTCAGATAGTCCATAAGAAAAAAAAAATAATGACATCAAATAAAGAAAAAGAACGTGAAAACAAGGATTCGAGTTGTAACTATGTAATCACATAAGGAAGAGAATGTTACCTTACAAACTAATGAATCTCTACATGATAGCAAGAGAGTGTGTGCATTGCACACCCTTGGCAGCACTTGAGCAGTAACTAAATTACAAAAGAATGCCTTGGATATTTGATACATTGCAGCTTGATAATTGGGTAAAAAAAGAATACACCCCCAACCAAAAATGTAGAAGAATATATACCTTTAAAAGATTTTTTCTACAGACAAATATCCCAGTCAACCCCAAAATCCCAGCTATCCAAAACCACAAACTTTCAGGGCCTTTGCTTCCAAAACTATCCACGCCAAACTAACAAAAGAATGTGGGAAAGAGTAAAACAATCAGTGTTCAACCCATCTTATATATTCAATGGCTATCTCAAGTCTTGTAAAATATTATTAGTTTTAGATCATTGCTATTCACTCTTCTCAGGAACTTCTGGCTGAGTAGGTAAGAGTTTTAAGAAGCTCCCTTGGACAGGTTGATTGGCAGCCATAGCCGATTCGTCATCTGTTCAATGTAACAAAATCCAATTTATTAGAGAATGGAAGAAACCAGAAGATAGTTAAAAAGTTATCCCCCATTTATGCCTCAATGTTAACTAGCTGTAGTCTACGTACATAAGTAGCAATAGGATCAACATATCTTTGATTTTTGCAATGATACCAAATGCTTAATGAAGTCTGATCCACTAAGAAATAAGTATGCATCCAAGGAATATAAATTTCCAATTTCAGTAGTTCTGCATGGTTCTATCTTTTGATCCAGGATCCCGTGAGTGCGACTTTAATACACATTAACACACCTGTTACTAGAGATAAGAGAATATTCATGAATAGCTGATCTATTACTAGAGATAACCCTGTTAACACACATCCTCTGCAGTTATAGTTTATTATAATTAACATCATTTCCAAAGTATTACCAGATCAGATATTAAATCTTATAAAATTTCATAGATGTGAGAAGCTACCCTGTAATGCCAAGTATGTATAGTTCTACAATGGAGCCATTTGGTATAACAGCATTACTCATTAGTGAAGCAAACAATTCGAACAAAAACAAATCAACAATACTTTCACAACATAGAAAGGAAAAAGAGAAGAAAAAGAGAAAGGGGGGGGGGGGGGGAGGGAAACTCAAAAGAAATGGAAAACAATGAGGATAGTCTTACCAAATAGGGTTTTAATAGATGGCCGTTTAGGTTTTGTGCTCTTCTTCTTCAATTCAGCTGATAGACAACACAGCACAAACCCAAAGTATTAGTGAAGAGCAGTCAATTGATGAATCAATTATGAAAAAAACCATATTTTTTGTCTTTTTCTTTGGTTGCAGTGAAATAAAACTGATAGAAGCATAAAACCTTCCATTTAATTCACAAATGTCACAGGTACAAAATCTTTAAATACGAGAAGCAATATATTGCAGAGGAACTTCTTTATTATGGAAAGAGAACGATGAATATGAGATGTAAATGGTTAAATAAAACAATTGCAACAAATATATACATAAATTGAGAATGTACAAACCAATTCCAGGCAGTTGACCATCGTTCACGATTTCAAAGTTCTTATATGTGTAACCAACAAAGTTAACATCTTTAGATGACAGCATCTGCAGCAAATAACATGCCAAAGTTACAAATCCAGACTTGAACAAATACATGTTCCACGTAAACACTTATGATCCATCATTTTCAAATGAAGAGTTATTTGTTCTCAGAGTTGCTGTTATCAAATCTAAAGTAAATCAATTCATCTGCAAGCTAAAGGTTCCTGTTGACAGTATGTTACAAGAATATCAATAAAAATGATCCAAAGAGAAATAATTAACCTATTGAAAATTACTCAAACTATTCAAAGGACATTATTTTCTTACTTATTACATGGCATGTTAAATGTTTTATTGTTTCATCAAAACAAATGAATGCAGATACGTAATAAACAGATTACTAGATAGAGAAATATTAAACTGAGAACACACACATACACACACACACAAGCATATGACCAAAGCCTTAGCTTCCAATAAATAACCCCAATAATTTCCCAACATATTAGTTAAGCTTCAAAGGATGGGGCTACTGGTAGAGACCACATAGTAAAAGTCATGCCTGTTACAATTAACAATGCAACAATTATAGCACCTCTTATAGATCAATCACATACAAAATATTAATATCAAGAACCAACCTTTCTCCATGGGCCTGATTTTGAGGAAGGTTGAGTTTGGTTGTCCACCTACACGTCAAAAGTAACTCGAGAGCATGATGCTGGTCAGCAACATCAACAAATAGCTCTTCTACATCCTTGAACATAAATATATATAACATACCTCTTCAAACTTTTCAAAATTTTGAGTATCTAATTCACCATTGACCTCAGGAATAAAAGCAGCTTTCATTTGGTACAACTTGTCCCATTCAATACCTTTGAACCATGGATGAGCCTGGACATAAAATGACCAGATAATTATTTTGTTAATATGAAACTATATCCCAAAGTAAATTATGGAATTTAGAAAAGAACACACCACAACACCTTAATTTCATCAGCTCCTTTGGTTCCAAGCCTCTGTTCCACATTACATAGAAGTCGACTAATAAGATCCTTTGCTTCTGGGGAAAGTTTAGCTTCTTCTGGAAATTTTAAATGAGTTCTCCAATTTACTATCTGCAAATTTGAAGGTAGGAGATACAATATGATCATAATAGATGAAGATAAAAAAGCAACAGACTGTGTAAAAGGAAGACATACAGGGAATCTAGATAGATATATTATAAAATGTCAGAGTGTGCCATCTATTATAAAATATCAACACTGGCGACAGAAAGATCCAAATGCATTTATTTGCGCAACATGCCACTATAAAAAGAAGGGGAAAAATGTAGATCATATCATAAGAATTGAAAGATGCAATTTTCAACATTGGTACATTAGGAAAACACCTATGTTTCTTTTTTTCTGATTTCCGAGACTTGTTCGTAGTAAACCAATGCTCAACAACTGCAGCCTCCTAACAAAGCCAATAGCCAAGCCTTTCAGAAACTTTCTGCAGTCTGCAGTCTTTTAGATTTTTTTTTATCTACATATGATGAGTCACAATTTCCATTTAATCCAGAAATACATTATGGTTAAGTTCTGCTTACATCCATCCTAAAATGTTCTGTAAAACATCTCTATGATCATAGTGCAATAATAGTTACATCTATATGACTCAAACAGTAATTGGGCATTTAAGGAATACGGTAGCCTAGCAGAGTTCAATCAACTACACATGCACTGAACCTCAATCCCTATACAAGCATGAGCCATTCATCAACAGTTGAGTTGATCTAGACATTACCTTTCTACAAGTCAACATCGGTTCATCTGAATAAAAGGGTGGATACCCCACTAGCATTTCATACATTATAGCTCCCAGAGACCACCTGAAAGCATTAGCACAATCTCATCAGAATATATTGAAAGGATAAGAAGTTTATAAAAAACATAGGGAACTTCAAGGTCTTTTTGAAAAGGGAAACTAGAAAGGCACATTATTTAATACCAATCACATTCCATGCCATATCCTTTCTTCAGTAGAACCTCAGGGGCAATATAGTCAGGTGTCCCCACTGTAGAATAGGCCTGCAGTATTGCCCAAAAAAAAAAGGACCTTCAGATGCCATATATCTTGAATCACCATACGATCACAGGAAAATTTTTTTGCCAAAACAGCCAAAAACAAAAGGTCACACAATGAAGAATAGCTATTAAGAACAAATCATCCAACACTTATAGCATATTTCATTTTCTGTTTGGTAAGCCCCAAACCATAGTTTGGACAAAAGTTTTCTCAACTTTTGTCCAAACTATGGTTTTGGAATTTCAAATGGAAATCCAAGCACACACACTTAAAAGTATAGAACATGCATGCTCAGTTAATACAGTAGAAGTAAAAAACAACTGTTAACCCAAAATTCAAATGCAATAAAACAGTCATGCCTGTTCATGTATACTGAGTGACTTACAAGTGTTCGCCTATTTTTCTGCCAATGCTGCAGTTGCTCCAGTTGAGTTCTTTTAGGAGCCACCGGACGTCCATCACTCTGAAGAGCTCCACTTCTGCTGTTTCCAATAGAGAAGTCCTTTTCCTGAAGATTACTGCAGTCTAGTGGTTTACACAATCCAAAATCTGATAATTTCATGTGACCATTTCTATCCAGCAGCAAGTTGTCAGGCTTGATATCCCTGGAATGCATTTCAAAACCAGAATGACAAATATTTTTTGATGTGCAAGAAAAGAAGACTACTGTAAGATTAGTTTACTAACATTTTCCATTACATAATGCCATTATTTACAGTTTGAGCTTACCTATGAATATAATTATGTTTATGAATAGACTCTATAGCAAGGACAGTCTCCCCAACATAGAACCTCGCCTCGTCTTCTGTCAGTATATCCTTCCGCATAAGCAATGTCATCATATCACCACCAGGTAGATACTCCATTATGAGATATAAATACTCTTCATCTTGAAAGGAATAATAAAGCTTTACAATGCAATTGCTGTCAACTTCTGCAAGTAGGTTCCTCTCGGCTTTAACATGTTCAACCTAAAAAAGGATAAAAAGTAAGCAATAACAAGACAATATTCATTTTAACAAGGTAAGCAATTCCTGATAATTTCAATACCTGGCCTCTGCGAAGCATCTCTGATTTCTTAAGCTTCTTCATAGCATATACATGACCAGTTGCCTTCTCACGACAGATTCTGACCTGTTAAAAAAAAAAATGAAATTGCAAAATTGTAACAAATCATCCAATAAAATTTCTGTGTGAACTCAAAAATATAAAAGTTTGAGGCACTACCAGAAACCTCAGTTATTTATGCAGCAAGGGAAGTAAGAAAACCATTACAGGCAGCCAAAGAGTTTATGCAATAAAATACTATCAGACCTCCTCATTAAGTTCCGACGGATATGAGATGGAAACAGCTAACATGCAAGACTAAGAACTGAGGTCGCTTTGCAAATGGAATAATTCATAAAATTCATTATTATTAGACAATTTAAATAACGAAAAGGGTTAAAATACCAAAATTAGCAATGCTTCATGGTAAACCTCTATTGCCGCTTCCAATTTTCAAATTTAAACATCCACCGCCACCAACAACTTTGAGGTGCTACTTTTCCCTAGCTAGCACACCCTAAGCTATATCCTCAATCTACAATTTTCAACCATAAACCATTGTAACTTATAAGATACACATCAGAGTTAAACAACTAAAGTAGTTCCCATTACTATCAATAACATTAGAAAACTTCGGACTCCCATGCACTACTAAAATCATTTAACAGCCAAAATAACAAAAACGTATAGGAACAACATGAATATCAACGAAAAGAATTATAATTAGATTTTCGATTGAATCAACATCTCCAGTCTACACAGATACGTATCATCCAATCCATTTTATTTGCTGGAGGCACAGGAACAGTAGTGTTAACACCAAGAGCTATGATATTAAGATAAGAATCATTCAGGTCATCAGAAACATGGTTTTACTTAAATGAAAATAAAGGTAGGCTATACCTCTCCAAACGCACCCTTCCCTATCATAGTCAGGGGCTCAAAATCATCAGCCCCCATCTTATGCCTCTGAAGGCGCATGTATTCCCTCTCCTTTTTCTCAAAATACTTAAGCAAGTTGTTCTGCTCTTCCTCAGAGACTTCAGCATCAGCCAATTTCTTTTCTAGCATATCGCGTCTGCAAAGAATAATGAGTGTGTTTGTTTGTGCTTATTTTATAAGAATGTTTTTTCTGACAAAAAAAATCACTTCCTAAACATTTTAGACCGTTTAAATAAAATTCTTAGAAGAATCAGAATAAGAAAATAATCAGTTTCTTTTTTTTTTTTTTTTTTTTGCTGTTTTTGAGAAGCAGGTAGGAGATGCTTTTCAGAGATAAAAGTGATTTTTATAATTACTTCCAAACACAAAATAGCTTCTGCCTATCATAAAATCAATATAAGAAAAATCAATTTTGAGCACTGTCTTAAAATCACTTTTTTAAAAAAATTTATCCAAACATCCAAATGCACCTAATGTGTTTTGGCTTTATTAAGAAATTACAACATTTCCATTTGCAGAAATAATTTGCATACAATATATAACAATACATCAGAGACAATATATGACGAGCATCAAAAAATGCTTGTTGGGCATCTTATTGAGCTGTGGAAACAAAAAGCAAGACATCAAAGAAATATCACATTTATATTTCCTTAGAGATGACAATATTTAAGTATGTTAAAATAACTACTTTGCATGGTACAAAACTCATCAGTGACATCAGATTGCACAGTCAGAATGACCCAAAATATAAGTCCACATACCGTTCCTTCCTATCCTGCAGATCCTTCATCTGCTTTTTATAATGGTTTTCTATGTACTGCTTTGCAGCTGCAACCTTCTGTTTGGTCGCATTGGAAGGTGCTTCTTCATTTGTTGGAGGTCTTGACCCTTCTTTTGCAGTGCACGTAGTTTTCGAAGACTGCACTTTGTCCTTTGACTTGAACTTATTAAACCAGCACCTTGTGTTTTCCATGTTATTAACCTCTTAAGCCTGTTGTGTTATATAGTCTATTTCACCAGTCACTAAAGAGTCGAAGTTTTGTCAAATGAGAAGCTCATTTTGCCACCCATAAAAATCAAGGAACCAATGTTCACCACAAGACTCCAAGGCACGTTAATTCTTGCTCCTGTCCAAACAGGAAAATAATTGACAACGAATACACAAAGGTTAGAATCAAACATATTATTATTTTGCTGTTTACAACCAAAATTTCAACAAACAAATAGATTATAAAATAATAAAAATATTCTATAATCATTACATTGGAAACAACAAGTGGATAGCTATCAAATAAAACAAAGAATGAAATTTAAAAGCTCATTTGACATTGGAATACGGAATACAAAAAGGAGAAAAGGGTGATCATAACTAAGCCATTTCAACTAGATAAATTATCAGAGCAAGTGAGCAACTGCAGTACTAAGAATGCCGTTAAACCAAAACATAGCAAAAGCGGAACAATCTGCCATGAATGACCCATGAAGTTCAGAAAACACGAACCACTCAATAAGATCCTGATGTTGCAGCAAAATAAGACTTCAAAACTCCTCAATTGATCAAATTTAAGATGCTTAAAATGTACACGAAACAAATTAATCACACCCTTCAAAACAATTTAATATCAGAATTGAATCTGATGCGAACTTCTACAATGCCCCAAAAAATTAAAAAAAATAACAACATAGAAACCATGGAATTCAAAGCTTCAGCAAAAATTTCCTTCAGTCCAAAAGCATGATTCCCAGTTTCCCACATACTCATCTACTAACACACTTAACTTCACACAGTAGTCAAATCCGTCAAATGGGTAAACAAAAACACAGTCAAATTACAATCTTGAACAATCACAGCGACCCCATCACACTCAAAAAATTAAAAATAACAAAAAGTTTGACTTTCACTTCACTTCACACAAGTTCAAACCAACCAGAGACACAGACCCAGAAACCAAAATCCAAAATTCAAGATACCCATTATCGAAAATCGAAATCAGAATCAAAATCAAGCGCCACTAGCATCAACAAAAAACCAACTTGAAAATTTGGATTGAAAAAGCAAAAGGGTGATAGAAGAAGACCTCAAATTGAGACGAATCTGAAGATTGTGAAAGTAAAGAGAGTGAGATAGAGAGAGAAAAACGAAGGACCCGAGATCATCGGTGTGAAGAAAGCGTTATAGAGAGAGAGAGGACCACTTGGCGCTTCATCATTCTCGTGCCCCATTCATTCCCTCGTTTGCTCTTCTTCTTCTTTTTCTTTTTGTCTTCTTTCTTATTTATTTATTTATTTGTTTATTTATTTATTTTTGTGTTCAAAGTTGGAAACCACTCTTATTTCTCTCCTTTTGGGTATTCCCGATAATTGATTTTTATCCCCCTTCCTTGGCCGTTGCTTTCCAAGCATAACACAAATTTGATACTCTTTTATTTTTAAATTACATTCACTTGGAAGTTTAATAAATTATATTAAAGTGTTTCTTCACAAGTTTATATTCTTTTTCTTGTCTTTTATAAATAAGAAGATTAAGTTTGATATGCACTGAATATTTTCCAACCGTGTAATTTTATTTGTAAAATTTTTTAAATAATAAATAGTTAAATCAAATATTTTTATTAATATATTAATATATAATTAAATATTTATTAAAAAAATTTTATATTTTATCAAAATTAAATTTATAAATAAATGCTATTAAATAATTATATATTTGAAAGAGAGTTAAATTGGGACAGTGCATCTTCTAAAGTAACTCATTTATTTTTCAGATTTCGATAATTACATAAAGTTTAATTTTCATATATTGATAATATCAAAACTTTTTATATAATTAATTAATTAATTATATTTTTTTATTTATATGATCATTCAAGTAGTAAGTAATTAAATCAAACAATTTTACTAATACTACAATATATTTATAAATTATATTAAATATCAAGATATTTTATAAAATTATTAATCACCTTCTTTTACTGCCTTGATAATTTAGAATGAAAATCAAAGTAAAGCACAAAACTTAAGTAAACATACTTTAGTGTCATTCTCTTATTAAAATAAGTAATATCACTCAGCCAAAGTTATTTGTTATAATGTTAATTAGAACTTGTTAAGATACACAAGAATGATAATTAAATAAATCAAAATACTTAAAACTACTCCTTTATGTAAAGATTAAATATAATATTAAATTATTCTAATAAAGATTCCAACAATTCAATTCTAGTTATTTATTATTTTTTATGAAAACAAAAGATAGGAAATATATAATTTATTACACGACTTTAGTGCCACCTCATCCTGCAATCATGGTTGCCATAGGCCAACCAGCTCCATTGGCTTTTGCTCATATTTTCTCCAGGCCTACCATTAAAGCCTGGATAATAGATACTGACCATATATTATTTTAATCACCAAATCGTCTTTCGCCCAAAAATTGCCTCAAGGAGTGCTTGGTGTGGGGTCAGGTTTAGCACTCTTGTCAAAAGAATTACAGAGTGCTTTATGCCTGTAACACTCATGAATCACAAAACCTCAAGAAAAAAGGGGAATGGATGACCACCACCTCAAATAACCAGGGTTGAAAGTGAGTTAAAACAATCTCGAATTATTTTGGACTTTAATTCGACAATACATCAATAAGTGAAGCTAATAAATTCGTGACTCATGAGTCAAATTTGAACTAAGAGTTTGAACTTATTTATTAGATGAATCAAGTTTGAATTTTATAACTCAAATATTTAGTTGGCACATATAATTATTATTTTCATATTATTATTGTTGTCAAGAATTATTGTCATTGTTGAGATTATGTGCTTATAACTAAATGCCATAACTTATTAAGTCCGAAAGACTTCATTTGTTCCTAACTCGAAATAGCTCATCAAACTTGAGGGACTTATAAGCTAACAATGAGCTAAACTTGAGTTTAAAAATTAAACTCACTTCTTATCACACTCGTGTTGAGCCTATCATTATTAAGCTAAGCTTGAGCTTTACCAAGCTCAGCTCTCAAGTAGGGGATGCAACAAAAAGAAATATCGTGTATATGATATGATAAGACCCCAAAGTATCATATACCCGTGGCTAGCAACAGTTTGTTTCTAACTTACCTTGCATTTGCACTTCTGGCTATTCAACAAGCCATAATGAGCAAAAATAGCATAAAAACACAAGCAAAAACAGATGAAATTCTGAGCAAAAAATGCATGTAAATATATTACATAACTTAGAAGTGACAACAAGTCTTTACCTTCTATCATCAAGTCTACTATGTCTTGATTATTAGGTAGCTTACACAATACCCAAATGCAGACAAAATTTTGAATAGGCCTATAATAACTTGATGGCCATGTCTTAATAGCATGAATCATTATAAATTGAAATGGGAATCAACAAAAGGAAACCAAATGAAAAGAAAACAATGTAAGAACATTCTGTAATGCTACAAAATGTTTTTCACTGCTTCACCACTTGGGGGCATGCTTTGATCCCTTGTAGCAGCAGAGGATATATATAAGAAAATGAAGATGCACTGGTTGTCCTATTCTGTAACTCTAAAGCTTTCACTGGTCAGCCACAGTTTCTTCTGGATAATGAAAACTACTTCGTCACCATCCTGGTCAGAGTCAGAACTGGAATCTGCAGTTGCCACTGCTTCCCAGTGCAAAGCAGTTAGGTACTTCTTTATAAAATCAATCACCGGCAGTTTATCTCGAATGATTATAAAACCAGTAGGCCTGAGCATACGATCCATCTCGATTAATAGGTCCTCTGGACTGCAATCTTTCTTTTCTATGTCGGAGAAGACAGTCCATGCATGAAGTAAATCATATGTTCGAGGGTACGTTGAAAATGCTTCACACCTGTTAGGATATGTAACATAACTCAAATGTTGAACCTAAACAAGTCTAATCATTCATGGAGGAACTACTGACAAAAAATAACTGAATCAAGCATAAACAACAATTTCAACAAGTTATTTAGGCAAAGCATTGAGTTTGCTCATGATCAGCTGGGTCAATCTAGGTCACGGCACATTAAATTATTGTCTAGTCTCTATCTATATGATCCTTACAAATCAGAAAAAGAAAAGGAAGATGCCACTAGTTACAGATATAAAACAGTGATCCCAAGAAATTATTTACTGCAACAGCCTCGAAAAATTAGACCAATTACAAGTGTGGCTTAAATTCTATGATTTTATCTCCAAAAGCCAAAATAATACATCATTAGTATTCTTAAACTAATTATACAGTAGAATGCAAATTAGTATCTAATTTCTAAATGCATTTTTTTATATGAGACATAAATCAACTATCTGGATCGAAATAATGATTTTTAATAAAGCAAAATGTTTATTTGGAATAAATATATAAAACAAGAACCTCATGTAAAGTATTATAAAAAAAAAAAATACGCGTGACTGAAAAATGGATCCAGATATCAAATGTCAAAATCAAATCAGTTCATAAAAATAAAATGCCTCAAATGTGTAGAAAGATATATAAATATATATTTCAGGTAAACCAGCTTCAATACCAGTCATGAGTAGTGCCTATGAGGCCTCTGTCATATATGAGCTTAAGTGTGTTTAGTCCATCTTGGGGTACAACATTCATCACCCAGACATTCTTGTCTCTAAGCGCAGCTGCAAAAGAACCCATGTTTGCTTTCATGTCCATTATATTCCTCAGCGTGTTTGATGTAATTTTTGGACTCAAGAGATTCCAGTACTTCTTCACTTTCCTTTGCCATAGTTCCTGTACCACATGACAAAATTTAACTAAACAGTTTGTTTATTAAAATTATGTATTGTCATTATACAATAATTTCTCTGCTCACAAGAATAAACTTTGTTACAAGCATTAACAAGAGGATTAATTGTAATTTCCAATTACCGTGTCCTTTTCAAACATATCATTCGAATAGCCAAAGTCAGCTAATCTAGGAGGAGGACTGGTCAATCTTGCAGGCCATGGAGCTAATCCACTACCCTTGACTCTGTTGTCATCTGATAAAATCAACAAAACTTTCAGTAGATCAGTTTCACACCACAGCTCTAGCTAATTACACAGGGATAAAACTCGTAAAATACTCTATTTATAATAATTAAACAAAATAAAATAAAAACTTTAAGCAAATTTTTAGCAGCTTGGAGTATAGGCTACATGCACTTAAAGCAAATTACATAGCTTCTACAGCTAGTCAGCAGCATAAGAGCAAATTACACAACATGGAGGCCTATATCAAACATTTTCCTACTCAAAAACACCATCACTCACTGTTCAAATTTCAAAAGCAGTTTTTGTAACCTAATATTCATCTACCAAGAAAGCAGTAGTTCACGGACGGAGCATGAGCATGCAAACAAGCCTCACTTCTAAGGTCTATTTGGTTTATTTGGAGGGACATAAACAATCCATAGCAACAAAGCAGTAATTATAGGAAAATAACTCTTGTCACCAGAATGGACCACAGAAACCATAGAATAAACGTAAAATGGCGAATACACCAGAGAGAAATTGCACGCCACCAAGGAAGCAGGTATAAATAGCTAGTTTCTTAGAAGTAAGAGAATGCAGAAACCATCAAATAACACTGAGAAAAGGGTACTCACGATCACTGTAAGATGTTATGCAAGCTTCCATATTTACTCCCCACACCGCATCTGGATCATTATCAGACTGGCAAAGAGGAGGGCGAGTACCAGGTTCTCTTTCCATATAGCAGTCATTTGTCAAAGGTTTTTGCCAGATGACAGTTTGGTTCCTTTTTGCAGCTATTTTCCAACACATTCGCCCCACAAGGTCACTCATTTCTCTCCATATCCTTAGATCCTCTTCATCCTGTGCATATGCTTCAGGAGATGAGTATGCAAAATAACCTCCTGGCCTGAGCAATCGGTCTAGTTCAAGAAGTAGTATTCCATCTCTTTGAAGCCAATCAATTCGACAACGAGAACAATGAGCAAGTTCAAAAGATCTGCTTGGGTAAGGGAGTCTCTTGGTTCCCAAGACACCAAGATATGCAGGAATGCCTCTTTCTAGGGCAAACTGGATTTGATTTTGATGCACATCATTCGGTGCCAAGGACATTGCAATGATATCAGATGAAAGAAGGTATGCCCCAAAACTAGCAACGCCACAGCCAACATCAAGCACCGTCCGCAATCTTCCTTCATTATTTAGATTATTGTTTGAAAAGTTGAGCATCTGGCAATACAAACTGGAATGTAAGATAATGATTTGTCCATGAAATCCAAGCAAATCTAAATAAACAGAATACATCAAACAATCAGTACTATCAAACATGCAAAAATATCATGTGTAGTTATCTAAAACTATTTTCAAACATAAAAACCCAAACCAATTAAACTTAAAACTTCATATGTTCCATTTACTTAGTAAAAAATTAAAAAGGACAAGGATTTTTTTGGAACTTTTGAGCAATTAAATAACAATTGAAAACTGACCAAATGGTCTCTTTATTAGCAATAAATATTCAGATAGATACTTGCATACACATAAAATTCCATGGTAGTATGGGACTCCAAATCCGAAAAACAAAATACATATGATTTCATCTATTTTTATAGGCAAAACCAGTAAAGTCAGGTGCAGCCTTACATTTGCAATTGCTGCAATGTACTTATCAGCTCCATGATGAAAATGAGTCCCGCCTCCAGGAAACACTATCTTATCACCTTTTACAACCATCCAATTCTGGTCAGACTTCTCATGTGCAAGGTGAGTATGTGGGATATTTGCTTTCCACACCTCATCTCTGCTTTGAGGCCACTTAATAGGGATCTGCAACATCAGAGAAACAACCAATGTTTTGACTAAAATAAGACAAATGTAAGTGAAGATATGTTGAAGATCACATCTACTCTCAGCAAATCTTCACCTTGTATCCTGGTGGAGGAGGAATCAAGCAATTGTATCGCCTTTCTGCAGGGGGGCAATGTCTTTCATAGTGTTCCATCACAGACAGGTCTAGCTTCATCCTCATTTGATAGATAAGATGTCTATCTAAACAGGGGATCAACTCTGAATGACGAGCATCACAAACCTTCAAAACAGAAACATTAGAAATGCCATGAGACTGACAATAAACCAAAAGTATAGCTGCATTTGGATGATGTCTGTGAGCTTGATGTGTCATGTGTCCACTTACTTATCTTATTATGTATGAAACTAGGAATTTCATTTTCATTATTGAAATAAGACTATTGTTACTTGGCTTGGATATTAATTTTGGATATGATATTAGTTTTCTTCAACCTTCAAGTTTCCATTCGATGATACATTTTAAGCACCTTACATAACTGACGTGTATTATTTATTGAAATTTACTAAACTCTCATAGTTGGACTCAAGAGATTGGCAACCTAAAATTGAATATAACACTTTATAAGAAAATTCATTATTATTGATTATATTAAAGACTTTTTACCAAAAAAAAAAAAATTATATAAAGACTGATCAAACCAAATGGTAAAAGCCAAAAGAAATAAAAGAAGATTAGAGCAATGCTAAGGATGTTTTACAAAGAAATAGTGTGAATACGCCCTACATCTAAGCTAACAAAACAACTTACAGGGAAACTCTTTAGTATGACATCATCATCCCCATCTCCCTGCCCCAGATTTGATGAAGATTCATCTTGCTTGCCATCAGTGTCATCGTCCACACCCAAATATGATGACCCAAGTCTTTTCAATGATCTGCTGCCATATTCAAGTGCGGATGAACCACTGTTTTGAGAACCAAAGATGGATCCACCGTAAACATACAGAAAACCAAGGAAGATTGCCACAACACAAATGGAAGCGACTAGACGCTTCTTCTGTGAACCATCAGCTCTTCCCCTCGACATTTATTAGTTGAAAGTAATACCAATCCAAAATGCAACTTTCACAGCTCAGTTATGAACAAAAAATTATCACAGCATAGAACTTGTTTCACCAGACATTCAGCATCAAATTCACCATCCAAAACCCCACTTAAAGTAGCAACTCCAATACTTCAAGTTTGAATCACAATTCGCAAATCACAATACAGCTTCTTCACAACACATTGACTTAATGATTAACCTGCATATAAGGAAGGGAACAGCAGTCAGCAAAATAAATACAGAAATTCATTACTCTGCTGTTGCTTTGATTAAACCAAAGAGTTGAAAAGAATAAAGACTATGCATCCATAAAAGCCGGACATTACTATACTTTCCATCATGAAAAAGTTTAAACCAGGAGAAGGAAAACAGATCCAAATATATCAACCAATTCCAAACTTCTTAATCAGGAGAAGTGGAGAACAGATCCATGTGTAGTGCACACCAGTTAAAGCAATCCCGAATCCTAGTATCACTTGGTCAAACAAGAAACAAATGGCCAAGGACAAATAACCAAAACACAAGGAGACTAGGATTTATAAATTGATAATATATTGCCTAATCTAATTGGTAATCTAGCACGTACAATCCTTGAGTGTAACTGAAGCCATTGCAATATAGTCCAACCAAAAAGCTATATAACTCAATCCACAAGAACAAGATTCACTCCTAGTTTTCAACCAAATTGTTTGGATTAAACGTCCCATAATGGAGGAAATAATTAAAAAAAAAGTAACAATGAAAGAAAGCAATGATGACAATTATGGTAACCATCCAGCAAAGTGACAGCAAATCAGTGAAAGTGATGGATCCAAAAAAAGATCCCCCATGAAAAGCAACATGATCTAAATTGACAAGTAAACGAATCTTTTGCAAAAACCAGATCATGGAAACTTCAATGGATTCAAATTTAAATCCAACAACATTAAGCACCTTAATAACAAATACTAAGCATACCATTAAACAAAACTCCCCGATCTGGCGCAATGGAAAACAACACAGGCATTAAAAGAAAGTGTAACACTTACTACAAGTCATTAATAGCAACGAATCAAAAAAGAGCCTGAGGTGCACTCAATATACAAGTTTTAACAACCAAATCAAACATAACCATATTGCAAAGCATTCCAGATCCATCACAAAGGGGAAGAAAGATTTGCAAAACCAACATGAAATAGCAGAATGACAAAAAATTATATATAAAAAAAAAAAAAAACCTTACTGGGTTCAGATCAAAACCCAATTGGGTGTCAGAAAATGGTATCAAAATCCCAGTTTTGTCAAAACAATATCAAAAAGCTCTACGAAGATGTATGGAAATAAAGCAAAAAAAGAAGAAGAAGCGGAAGAGGGAGATCAGATCTCAGAGAGTGTTTGGTTTTTTCATATTCTATTTTGGGAAAGTGACAGAGGGAATAGGTGAGTGCTTGCGCGTGTGACAGTGGTGGTGCTCGTGGAGAAGGGTGAGTGTTTTTAAGGTGGTGTCCCTACCTACGAAAGAGTGTGTTGATGACAGTTGCAGAGTGTCGACAGAGAGGTGTGGAAGCAAATTGATCTGTGATTAAGGTAGCAACAAGCATATACAAGACTTTATGTGCTCAAGATTATATTATAGATTTAATTTAATTTCTATACATTTCAGCATAAAATAACTTTATATAAATAATTAATAAAATTTAATAAAATAGTATTTAATTATTATCTATTATTATATTATCATTCAATTAAATATTTATATTTATAAAATTTTTAAAATAATTAATATTATTTTTTAATATAATATTATATAATTAAATATTTATATAAAATATTTTATTAATAATATATATAAATTAAATTTATATTAAAATAATAAATTATAATAAATAATTATCTATTATTATAATTATTTATCCTAATTTAAGAATTTTTTAATATTTTATTATTTAATAATATAAAATTATATTATCTGTGCGTATAATTTAATTTTTATGATTATTTTATTAAAAATGAATATGTTGTTGTATTGTGAAAAATGAAGATGATTGCGTTGTTGTTGATGTGGGTGCGTTACCACTTACCAGTGCTGCCATTTGTAAGAAGTGGGTTTGCACTTACCATTTGACAACCATGTCATGCCCCTGCCCCCTGCCACAGCGGTTTCCAGCTCTCCTCCTCAGTCGGTGATGTTTATTTTATGCACAGAAATTCAAAGTAAGGTCAAATACGGGAAGAGGATCTGTACCAAACAAACACTGGAAGAGGACTGATCATGAAACAAATAAAATAAAGATGATGAGAATATTATTTGAAAAAATAAACCGAAGATGAGAATATTATAGGAGTAATATTACATAATTAGGATAAATTGTCAGACAGAGAATAAAATAGTTGTCAAATAAAATAAAGCATTATAATTTAATTAGTTATTCAAAAATTAACATATATATTAACCATTTTAACAAATAAATTTAGGTAAAAATTTTAATTTTCTAATTTTTTTTTCGTATTATATCTGCTTCAGGCTAGGCAAAATTAAAGAAAATAGTAATTTTCTTTAAAATGAAACATAATTCGAAATAGTGTTTGGTATAGGATATAATTGCAACTGAAGTTGGGTTTAAATTAGTTATGTTTATTAATTTGTTATTATTTGAATTGGTTTCATTTTGTAGAAACAGCCATTCCAAATTGAACCAAATGATTTTTCACATTGAAAATCTAATGATAGATTCGGTTTATAACCTACAACAAGATAAAAAGTTTGGCTTTAAACCAAATTGGATTTGCTCCGTTGTGTTCTTTGCCTAATTAAGAGAACCTAACTTTGCTTTCTCATCACTTGACATTAACTGTTCAATAATTTTTTAGAAAATAAATTAAATTTTCACTTTAAATCTGGTAAATAAAACAATTAATATTAGAAGAGCTCTAAATAATTTATTATTTATTATGGATAGCTATTATATAATTACTAATAAATTAATAGATGCATTATTTTAGAGGTAGATTTAAAAATCATTGCTTGTTAAAAAAAAATGAACAATAGATTAATTTTAAAATGATGTTTTATAGCTTCAAGTAATAATAGAAAAACTTATCTAGTGATTTTCCCATCAAAAAAGGAAAAAACTTATGTAGTGATTTAAAATATGATTGGCTGAGAAAAGAGTGAGAATGGAGGCAGCGGGTAAAGGGCAAAATTTGTTATTTAATTATTTAAATCATTACTATATTGAATTTGAAAACACTGTACTCAATATTTCATGCACCAGACATATATATTGGTGTATTCAATAATTTTTTTTTTTTTTGTGGAAACTTTAAGGAAGAAGTCAACTGAAAAGGTATAAAATATTACAACAGTCTTATCAATAAACCTATATCAAATGGTCTCTCTCAAAAAAAAAAAAAAAAAAAAAACCTATATCAATCTCTCTCTTTCTCCCGCTCTCATGGTACCAAAAATTGAATCAAGAATTTATTAATATAGTCTGTTTCATTACATGATGATGATGGTCCATCATGGCTTTGATTGAAAGGCCAAAATGTAAATTTATATTTGGAGTAATTTTTATTTTATTGTATGTTTGTCCAAAGAAATTATTAAAATTAATATTTTTTTAATTAATCATAAGTATTTAAAATAAAAGTCAACAAATGTATAAATTTATACTTGGTAAGAATTTTTTTTATGATATACATTGGAGCCTAAGCCAAAATAACAATAATAAGCAAGTACAAAATAGGGACTATTAGGATTAGAGACAACTGCCGGAAACTCTATTGAAATATAAGCTGCCAATCTATCATAGAAGGTGAGACGTAACGATAATCTATAACCAACTTTAGCTAACTTATCAGCACATTTGTCAGCTTCAAGATAGATATCCCTAATTTCTAAATTCCAATCCTCATTTAAAAGTTCCTAAATCGCCTTAACTAATAGAGTATGAACATGAGTTGCTTGCACTTCTTGATTAATTAATTGGAAAACACCGGCTAAATCCACTTCTAATCAAACATTTTTAAAACTCAAAATTGTCACACTCGAGAGTTTAGGTAAATTCGTAAAGTCTCAATAAACTTGAATTATAAATTCACCTCATTGACTCGTAAAAGTTTACACATTTAAAAAATATAATTTTAAAAAATATATCTTAGTAACTAAACATAATTAAATAACATATTTATGATTAATATTGAACAATCTATCCATATATCTATGTAAAATTGAATATTGAATATAATTAGAGATTACACAACAAGTTCAATCCACTGGGTTGACTTGTCTAACCTGCCAAAAATGGCAAGTTAGGTTAATTATTAGACTCTCCAAAATTTTTTAACCCACCCCTCTTAACCTGTGGGTTGAAGTGGGTTGGGCAAGTATGGCTCGCAAGCTAGAGTATTTTTTTTAATAAAAAATCTAAAAATAAATAACACAACACATGGTTTTCTATTTTGGACCAGCAACCCCATCTTCTTCTCGCTCTCTTCTGTCATGCCTCATGCAATCGCATAGCTTGACGAGTGAGTGAAGGAGTACAAAGTACCAAAGTGTAAACTTTTGAGTTCCAATTTCAAAAGTGAAAGAAGGAATGCAAGGCCATAGTTTGGTATATAGGCGACTTCTTAGGCAGGGAAAAATGAGTTTGTGAGACCATATGATGACTGAATCTCAACCATTAAATATTGTATTTAATGGTTATAATTAATTAAAATTTATATTTATATTTATATTTATGTTTTAATATTTATAAAAGTTGTTTTATAAATGATTTGTCCATTTTACCCTTCCCCTTCCCCACTCTCTTTGAAGATAACACAACCTTTACGTTACGTTACATCTCTTTTCTCTCCGACATGCACTTTAGAGCTGCCCTTGACTAGTTGTTGCCACCGGCCACCACCTCTACCCTTACCACTGTCGTCACCCCCCATCACCACCCCTACCGTTTCTGCCATTCATGCCATCATAGCCTTACCTTTGTCAAACCTACATCTTACCGCCGTCTTGCTTCACCACCGTTCAAACTCAATCACAACCCAACACCGTCATCCCAACCTCTTGCACCTCAACACCATCGCCTCACTGCCTTCAAATTTGTAATTAGTTGCTTCAACCATGACCACAGTGCAGCTACCACCGGCAGCCACCATCTCTCTAAGCTCTCTCTACTTCACCTTTCTCTTCTCCCTTTCCTTTCCCTTGCCTTTTATCTCAAAAGAGAATTTGATTGCTATTTTGTCAGTATTAATAAATTCGTTTCAATGTTTAAAAAATAAAATTGTTGGGATCTTTGGTCAAAAGTTTTTGAACTTTTTGACACTTGAGAGTGAGGTTTCTTTATGTTTAGGATAGTTTTGTTACTAAGAAATTAGGATAATAGTGTTAATTTTTGAGACTTGAAGTCATTGTCTTATGTAACTATTGCAGAGAATTGAATCCATTGAAAATATTTGGAGACAAACATGATCAATTTTATTCTGTTGCTAGCAAAGATTTCTTTCCTTTTATTATTATGGGTTCGAAGCTTATGTACTCAATTAATTTGTTGGTCCTGAAAATTGTTGGTGATTTTCAGAGGTACAATGGTCCTAATTTCTTCCCCTTTTATGGGGGGTTATATTAGAGGTACAAGCCTCTGTCATGACTCAACAATCTCAACCGGGGCTAGGAGGGGAAGAGAAATGGGCAGTTATAATGGAAACATAAGGAAGGAAGAAGAGAATAATAGTAAAATAGTCATTCTATCATTTAGTCATCATATGGTTCCAAACTCATTTTTCCCCACATAAGAAGCTGCCTTGGTATATATATTATTGTCCGAAGCCTTGTTTGTTTCTAATATGCACTAACCAAGTCAAAAGCACACGCTTCCTATAGTTTTTAATGGGAATGCCTTTATGCCTGTTTGAGTTCAATGGACTCATGCTCTATTATTACTAGATTCTTTTTGATATATGCCTTGTTCTTTCTTTAATAATATTATTTGATATGAATTTTTATTGGAAGATAATTTTGATGTATTGAATAAATATCTAATCATGTATTGTTAAATCAACAAAAATATTTTGCTCTCCTATACTATATCAAAAGTCTCATACACTATTTCATTAAATTTTTTTAAAAAAAATTAGGTTATTTAACTCATTAAAAACACTAATTTTTTTTAATTATTTTTGGTTCCCCAACCGCAATTTGCCCTAAATATGGGGGGTTGGCCATTTTATTAAGACAAGTTGGCCCATAGGCCCGTATTACCTGATTTTAGGTGAGCTTTTGTCGAGCTGGGGTAAGGTTGGTTAGCCTACTTTACCATCTCTAAATGTAATTTGATATTATTACATAGTTATATAATTTTAGTGATTAAAAAATTAATAATTCAAGTATTGAAAAATATTATATTACTTAAATTTGTAGTGAATTTATTAAGCAATAGAGATGTCAAATAAGTCGATCTAGAACATTTAGACCCACAAGCCAAACAAGTTGGGTCTAGCTAGCAAGAAAACTTAAGGGTACCAAGAAAATAATAAAAAGCAAAAACCCACAAGGTAAGGCCAAGGCCCCCCCCCCAAAAAAAAAAGAACAAAAGAAGTAAACAAGCGTGCTCGTTTACTTGTAAACTAGCTTGTTTAACTCATGGATTAAACAAATTAGGTTGAAAAAATAAATTAATTTAAATAGGTCAAAAAATTTTAAATCAAGTCTACCTTATTTTGGCTAATATACAAGATGATCGAACAGGTTTGACCTATTTTGATGATCGCAAGCAATAATGATAATTAATTTTAATATTTTAATATTTCACTATTTTTTCATGTGTTTCATTTTATACTTTTCGGAACAAATCACTTAGTTTTTCTATCCATGCATATAGAATCTACAATTAACTCTTTTACTTTTTATAGATTTATGTAATAATTAAAGTTACTAAATCATTCCCTTTAGTCTATCTTCATGAGTTCGATCTAGAAGGGAATGGAAATGAAAGGAGAAGTTTATGAGATATCCCTGTTCATGAGTTTTACTTTTTAAGAAGGAAAGACTTTTGTGGTTTTGATTAACGCCTCAAAATCTTTTATGATCCTTATTTCATGATTCCCTCAAATTGTGGGATTTTTAATGAGATTTCAATATCCATTTACTATGCTATTCATATTAAAATGTTGAAATGTAACTTTTACCTATCTTATAAAATGCATTAATTAAATTTAATTAATTTAATAAAAATAAATTGTAAAAATACATTACAAACTCTTTTTTTCCTTCTCCTTATCTATTTTACACCCATGAATAAGGATAAAATAAAACCCTCTAAACCCTCCCTTTCTATTTCCTTTGATATCTTTTCTTCCTTTTCCCTCATAACTTATGAACATAGCCTTAGGTGACATAAACTTATGTCAACTTTGAAAAGAACTGATCAAATATGTAACTATTGTATTTTTAATCAACATACTCAACTATTATTTACAAAATTTATTGAAACTCATATTCATCTTAAGTTTTTAGAAAGAAAATATAGATTAATAATGATCAAAATACATGTTATAAAGTTCTGTCGTCAAGCACATATGAGTGAAAGATAAAAATGCGAATTTCATTGGTAAGCTACTTATAAAAAATTATTAAAAGAAATATATCAAAAGAAATTTTTTAATTTAAATTTCAATTAAGATATAAAACCTATAAAAAATATTAAAAGCATATAATTTGTCTAGTTTTTCTCTTTTATTATTTTCTCATTCCTTTTACGTTTTCGTTTTTAATAAATTTGTTGTGCTATGTACTAAATTATAAAAAGGAAATAATTACATGAAGATTTTTAAATTAGTCTTTTGGAATTGGTAACCATGTAATGTGAAAAGAAAATAAATTTTACAGGACACTTTTTAATGGAGTGATTTTTCAATAGTATATATATGATGCTATTATTAAATTGAGTGAATTATACATAAATTTTGCATATGAGTGAGAAACAAATTTTGTATGAAAACTTTGAAACTTCTAATCATGTAATGTGAATGGGAAACAAATTTTGCATGAAAAATTTGGAGGAGGTAGTATATCAATAATATATGTATAGTTGTTATTTGAGAACTTTTTTCAAATCTTTTAAAATCAATCACTTGTAAATTAATTATGATAAATTAATATCTTATTTTTTAATTGATATGCAACTTTATATTTTATAATCAAAATCAAGTTTAAATTTAAACTCGTAAACTTGCTAGTAGAATCGAGAGTTCAACAACAAAAAGGAAATTTGTATGCAAGTTAATTCATTTTTTGGTAGTAGGATTGTAAACTCATAAAATTTGAAACCTAGATTGCAATTTTAACAACCATGCTAAAACATAAGCTATGGCCTATTAGCAGTTCCCAAAATCTCAATTCTTTACACATCTCATGATTAATCAAACTCAATGTGTATTTAATTATTTCACCAAAAAAATTGTGTATTTGATTATTTAAATAGTTAATATATTAAATATGAAAACTTTGTACTTTTCATGTGCTGGACATATATTTTGGTGTATTCAATCATTTTTTTGAGGAATTTTAATTTCTAAATATGTTCCCATGATATAAACCCCACAGAAGATGAACTAGATGACATACTTAAGTAACCTAAACACAACTCCTTTGCTCTATAATAGTTAGTCTTTATCAAATAGGTGGTAAAAGTATCCCATTGGTGGGCTTATTTTGTCTACAAGGATGTATGTGCTATAGGAAATAAAAGTGTGAACACAACATCAAGATATGATTTAATTAATCCAATAACTGATGAAGGTGAAGGCCATATACAGCTAAATCTGTTGGCATTAGCTGCTAAGATGGTTGATGGAATTGATTTTTCTACTACAATGGTTGATTGAGCAAATTTTTTGGCTATAATGGTTGATGAAGCTAATTTTTCTATTGGGATAGTTGATGGAACTGATTTTTTTGCTAAGGCTGATGGGACCCATTTTCCTACTAAGGCAGTTAATGAAGCTAAAGAAATTGGCAAGAGAAGAATTATATGAAGAATTTTGATGCAGTTATTGCCAATTGCATATAGGGAGTTTCACCTAACACTTTTGATAGGAGACTAATAGAAGATATTTTATATAGTTTTGATAATGTAGTTTTGAAGATTCTCCCAATTTTTTGGGTAGGAGTGTGCTTTATATGTATAAGGTAGTGTTGTAGAGACCAAGCAAAAATTAGGAAAGAAAATTAGGAAGGTGAAGCACCATTGGTGCCTACGATATTTTCTTTTCCATTTTTTTTTCTTGTTTTTCATAATTGCATACATTGTTTTGAGGGAGCATTCTCCACTAGAATTCTACTTCTATATCAATATACAATGAGGTATTTCATCAATTTCTTGTAGCTAGTACTAGTTCTAACAAAGAATAAACTAATAGACATCCATTTTTTCCTATTGAAATATGTAAATTATGACATGCTTAAAAATAGATATTGTGCACTTGTTTATCTAGTTGAAAAATTTGCTGCCAAATGCACCACTAACAAAAAAAGGAAGTGCCAAAGGAGATTATTAGGCTACAAAGAAGATTTTTATGAGCTATCGATGAAAATAGGAGAGAAATCACATATTGCTTGGGATATTATTCAAAGACTAAAAAACCTAGATTTTAGGGTAGGAAATATCATTGTGAAGAATGTGACAATGTTGTTCAAGTGTGGTAGCGGTTGTTGGATAAAAGTGACACTTTATGAAAAAGGATTGTCTATTCTAATCATGGTCATGTAATGGAATTAGAGGGCAAGCTTGGGCATTATAGTAAGGCTGGAGCTATTTCAGGACAGATTATGAACTTATCTGGTTTTGGAAAGGTGGTATTGGAGGCAACACGCCGTGGTTTGAAAACTATGATAGGCAATGGGAATTATACTTCCTTTTGGAATGATGCTTAGATAGAAGTCGAATGTCTGAAAAATAAATTTCCCGAACTTTACTCATTGCCTCTTCAAAAACTAGACTATGTGGTTGACATGGGATCTTAGGTGAATGATGTTTAGCAAATGGAAGTTCATTTGGCGTCGCTTATTATTTATTTAGGAAGAACAACTGGTGGCTGAATTACTTGGGTTAGTGAACCAAGCTGCATTGATTGCAGGTCTGGACGATAAAATAATATAGAAATTTGAATCGTCAAGGAACCTCTCTGTGAAGTCTTTTTCCTTGTAGATATATTAACTCACTTATCAAGTCCTTTTGAATTTGCCTTATGCGAGAAAAATTCAGAAAGGATTGCCGCCATCAAGGGCAAAACTGCTTGCATGGTTTGTTATCTTGGAATGGTTGAATACTAAGGAGAGGCTATGTAAGTTAAATTGCGTATATGATTCTAAGATTAATTGTGTGTTCTATTTTAATGAGGCTAAAACCATAGAACATCTTTTTTTTCTCTTACAATATGTCTTAGAATGTATGGGCTACTAGTTTACAATGGTAGGATATTTGTTGGTGCTGTCCAAAAAATCCTTATCTTTGATGCGTGGATGGATGTGGACTTTGAAAGAAGGATGTGGACTTCATTGTTTTATGTTGTCCTTTGGTTGATATGGAGGGTGAGAAAACATGGTATTTTTCGACAAAATTAAGCCTGTAGAGGAATATGAAATTCAACAAATAAAAGTGAGACTTGGATATTGGATCAAAGGGTGGTGTGTAGAGTTTCCATTCTTGCTAAAAACTTTACTACAAGGCTTGCTGATTACTAGACAATGGAAGGGGCACTCCAAGAGCTATCCAAGTTTAGTTGGTTATGTTGCCAACAAAAGTTTGATGCTAGGAACTGATATATTAGAAGGAATCAGTTGTGCAACAATATGGTGGTTAACAAACATTATTGACTCCATGTTACATATATATAAACCCTAAACAAGACACCTTGGTTAATCCAAACACTTATAACTGTGATGCCACGATTTTAAATTTCAAAACAGTGGAAAGGAAATAATAAAAAGGATAAGGGCTTTTCAGTCTTTTGAGCATTAAGTTAAAAAAAAAAAGAGAGGGGGATAAATGAAAGGTAGGAATTGCACCCACCATATCACACTTTCCCTATTTCCCTTTTCCTTCGTTTCTGTTCAACTTTCTTGTTCCTCCTCTGTTCCTCGTTTTCTTTCTTTTTCTTTTTCTTTTCTTCTTCTTATTTTTACCATCAAAGCTCCTTTTTCTTTTATTTTGTCACAAAGGTTTGATATCCATTAACCCTTAAAGCTTAAGGTGAGTTCCTAATCTCAAATATTTTTCCTTATGGATAAATTTTAGAGGTTATCTCAAAGTTAAGGAGTAGTAATAAAATAGTAGGTAAGTAACATTTTGGGATTTTGCTTAATAATAGGCATGTTAATTATTAGATTATCTCCAAACAAATTATCTAAGCTTGTCAAAATATTTGTGTTGATCAGATCCTCCTGATATGGTACCAGTTACTCCTTCTGGAGCTGTTAGGGAGCAGCTCAGTTGATACCTCTTTATTGCGAGTGATTATTTACTTAGTGACAATAGTTTTAAATTTATTTTTATAGGAGAAACTAACCTAATAAAGCTAATAATTTGATTCTATGCTAATGGTTGATTTGGATAGTCATTTCAGTTGATTGATTTCTCTTTCTAAAGTGATAATTGAGTTTTCTTTGGATATTGATAGCTAATTTAATATTTTGGGTATTCCTTTGGTTATTATTTCAATATCACATGATGCTATTCTTTCTTATTTTATGGTTTATTTATAATAAATTATAAAAATTTATTTCTTGCAAGAATTGGATTTTATAGAAGTTGACTTATTGGATTTGAGTGTTTTATTTAATAATAAATTTATGTTGAGAAAACCATGATGGGTTCTAAGTTAGAACGTCGTTCACCGCTAGTAAAGATATATAGTGGTACCGTTTGACGTTAGCGAAGAGATATAACGACCTATATGCACATAGTATACTCAAATGAGATAGTACCGGGCGAGGCAAGACCCCTGGTTTGAGACAAGCTCATATTTATGATCAGATGGGTTGAGACCACTCCCCATAAAAATTTAGTTCTTCTTGTGTAACCCTCATGGAGTATTTGATTTGATGAAAGACCTAATTCATGTTAGCAAGATCTATTTATGAAGTTGATTAAGACAATATATTGAGAATTATTGAGTTTCTATTTACGAGTTTTATTTCAAATGAAGGATATTGATAAGGTTTTATTTATGGAAAATATAGAATTGACAAACTATTACCTCAATCAATATCTTTGGTGAACATATGATTATTAAGTTATTTTCTTTTTTTTTTTAAAAACTCATGCGTGATTTAGTTTCTCCTTCCAGTCCACTTTGTTTATATGCCCTCACTTAGTCTGTATGACTTACCTTATTTCCTTTCCTTCTCTTCATATTCACAGGGTGCTGAGTAGCAGGTTCCCGGGATTAGCTATTCTACCTAGGATATTTCTTTTGGTAGGCCTTTACTATGGAAAAAGGCTCCTATTTTGTTGACTCCAGTGTTTTGCAGCTGTAGGGCATAGGATCAATTATTTTTGGATTATGTATATAACCATAATGTATATATGACTCTTTAGTATAGCTAATTTTTAGATCCATATGACTGTTACTCTGGAAATATTCTGGTTATTGATTTTGGCTATTATGTTTGATATAAAACAGGTTTATATATTTTTCTGGGTTGTTTAGTTTTTATGGGAGACTTTACCGAATTTTTGGCAGCCCCATTACTTAAATTGTTAAATTATATGGATAGAATTTTGTTATTAGGCTTACTAGGTTAAGTGAAATAGGTTGACCTATACGCTGGTCATGGCTTACGTTTGGGGCATGACAATAATACACCAACATATATGTATGTACGTATGTATATGTATGATTGGATATAAACTTTGTATTCTCTATGATAATGATGGGTCCTTCCTATTGGAAGTTTTGAGCTCTTTTAATTATAAAAAGGGTGAAATTTGTTAATTTAGAAAAGAAAAATACAGCTAGAAAAACAATACATAGGATAAGACTCAAAGTGTAAAAGATTTATTCATGTTATTTGCGAAAAGGTTTTTAAGTTAGACTTCACAAAGCCTGTAATAAAGTTAATACAAGAAGTTTAGACAAGTTGTTACTAACAAAAGGATTTGATCCTAGATGGAGAAGCTAGATTTTAGATTACCTTACAATGAGTACATTGTCTATGATTGTTAACATAAAGCCAAAAGCTTGTTCTCACAGTTAGATAGATGTGAAGCAAAGAGGCCCTTTATCCTCTTTAGTTGTGGATATTCCTAGTTGCTTAATCTATAGGGCTGTAGTGAGTTCGTTAACTAGAGGTGTCAAAGTGGGATCCAAAAAGCTTATAATATCTCATTTGTATTTTGTTGACAATAATATTCTATTCCTAGAAAATGATAAGGATAGTTTTTTGAATGCGCTTTTCCTTTTCAAATTTTAATGTTATCCTCTAGGTTGAAGATTAAGATGTCCAAAAGCAATCTAGTTGGTATTAATATAGATTCTCAAGACCTTTTTACTACAACTTCTTTAGTAGGTTCAGATTTTGGAATGACCTCTCACATACTTGTGTTCATTTGGGTAGTGATTTTAGATTTATTTTATTTTGGGATCCTGTTGTAAAAAAGATTTCTAAATGTCTTGGAAATTGGAAAGAGACTTATTTTCCTTTAGGTGGCTAGATCGCTCTCATTCTGCTTATCTCTCTAATATGCCACTTTACTTTTTATCTCTGTTTTGTGCACAAGTGGGGTGGCTAATATTATTTATTGAAAATATCATAAGGGATTTTCTTGATTCGGTGCTTTGGATATGAATCATGATCACTTGGTGAGTTAGGAGGTTTGCTATCGTCCTAAGAAGGATGGGGGTTTGGCTCTTGGCAATTCAGTGTCTAAAAATTTGCCTTGCCAAGTAAATGGCTATAAAGTTTTCCTTTAGAGCCTTATTCTTTATGGCATCAAGTTGTTTGAAGTAAATATGACCTAGATAAGAATGGGTGGCATGCTAATAGTATTGCCTGAGCTTCTCATTCTTGCCCTTGGAAATTTATTACTCAAGGTTACATTACCTTTAAGTCATCATTTTCCTTAAAGGTAGATAATGGTTCATGTTTTAACTTTTGGTGGGACTATTGGGTAGGAGAGTTCTCTTTTAACCTAGCATTTCCACACCTTTATCACTTATTCTCTTTAATTACACAATTTCCATATATCTAAATTTTACAATGTACTAAAGTCCAATTATTCTTGGGACTTTCACTCTTTTTTTTTTTTTTTTTGAAAAAGCCCTTTAAGTTAATATAGAGCTTTTAGGCCCTATTGATTTTGTTCATTTGTCTTCTAGCCTAGATAAAAGATTTTGGCCTCTTGATCCCTTTGAAGGGATGTTTACTTGCAAATCTTACTTACAGTTTCTTACTCATTCTTTAAATATATCTTCCCATGTTAATGAGCCTATTTGAAAGTCCAAAGCTATCTTTATGTTTAAATCCTTTATTTGAACAACTATGCTTAGCCAAATTTGCACTAATCACATGTTGTAGGTTCAAAAGCCACATAAGGATATTTCTCCTTATACATTTGTTACGTGTAGTGGAAATTTATAATCAATTTCACATATATTTTTGAATTTGTTTGGTATCTTTGGTGAGTGTTCGATGTGCCCTACAACCTTAGATCAATTCCCATGGACAATTTTTGCTAGTTTTGGGAAAAGGAATGGAAGCTAGATCTTTACGGTGGTATGCTACATATGCCACTATTTGGTGTATTTAATTGGAGTGTAATTATCAAGGTTCTGAAAATTAGACCAAACATTGAACTAAATAAGGTATTGATTCAAAAGTTCATTGGTTTAATTGGGGTTCAACATATATATATAAGTCTAATAATTTTTTTTGAGAAAAATGAAAACTCTATTAGTTATACTATAATGTAATAGCATCTAGATAGTAATGTTTAAAATTTGAATACTTCCTATTCAGGTCATAATTCACATTTTTTCTCAACTCACAGTTTAATTGGGCCTATCAAGCCCTACTGCCTATTACTCCACACAAATAAAAAAAACCCTAGCATATACACCTTTCTTCCTTCTTTATGTGCAAAGCCAGTGCCTAGCGCCGCCCCCTCTTCTCATTGTAATAGCAACACACCATGGATGACCATGACACAAACTAATAAGGATTGCAACCACAAGCTCGAAGACCAGTAGTTGGGCAAACCAACAGTAGCCAAAGGGTAGGTGGGTGCCACAACTACTCCTCCTTGCTGACAGAAACAACTTGCAATGACAACTCCAACCTCATATTCCTTCTTAGTTTCTTTTCATTTTTTTTAAAGTTTATTCACTAAACTGGCAGATCACTACACTGCTTCAGTTCAAGTAGTTTGCCAGTTTTTGACTAACTTTTCCAATTTTTTACTAATCTTTTGCTCAAGCAAGTTTCAACCATTGATTGGACCAGAAGGGGGTCCGATTCCTAGTTCAACCGATCAGTCTGGTCTGATTTTCAAAACACTACTAATTATTGCACCTTTAATGAGAAATTTTCAGATAAGTAAGTTTTGTATAATATGATTAGGCCCTTGGCTTCTATTTAGTGTAAAGTAGATGCTCTTTTTTGAGAAATTTTCCTCTCAAATATGTTAAGAGATCTAAATGCTCTGCTTTATTGGTAATTTTTTCTCTTATTTGTTCTTGTTCTTGTACAAAGAATCTCTTGTCCTCTTTATCTTTTTGTATGAAAAAGGATTCTCTTATATGAAATGTTTACACGGCATAGTTATGTGCATTTTTTTTTATCATTAATTAGGATAGTGAGATGCAAACAAGACACGAGATAGAGATGATCAATAAGGATTTAAAATGAAAAAATTATAAGAATTAAATTGAAAATCGAGAGAGAGTATAGAAATAAAAAAATAATTTAAAAAGTTGTAAATAAATGTAGAAGAGGTGAGAGAAAAGTGTAAATGACTATGCAATATAAAAAATAATACTAAAGTGATTAAAATAAAGATAAAATAATAAAAAATAGGTAATTTAACTGTGTGATGATTTAAACCCGTTTTTAAGTGCTTGGACATCTATTTATAAAGAGAAGTACAGGGAGATTCACTTCTTGTGGAACACCATACTGACTCACTGCTCATCTACCATTAGATGGGGTATGAGCCCAATCTAAGTGGGGTCCACACCCTATCTAGTGGTGGATAAGCGGTGAGTCGATATGGTATCCCACAAGAGATGAGTCCCCTCAATATTTCTCATTTATAAATTTAGAGCTTGAAATATCTGTCACTTCAATACCTTAACTTGTACGATTTCTATTTTCATGGCTAGTTGTCTCTCAATCTTCAAGCTACTCTCCCATAATTATTTAATAGAACTTCTCCATGATATGATTCATACTAGGGATAATAATAAGCATCCGTGGGAGCAGGGATATGCTTCTACCTCCATCCCTGTTGTAAATTTACCCCTTGTTAAATCCCTATAGATATTTGTGGGTTTATAAAAAAAATCAAAAAAAGAAAAAAGAAAAAATTCATATAAATCCTCTTAAAATAAAGCATGCATGGTTAGCTTCCATCTCCACCCATCAATGTTTTCAAGGGTTGAATCACCCCAATATCAACAGCAAGCAAATACATTGGTCAGGCAAGACAATATATCTATGAAATTAAAATTTATCAAGGACGAATGACCCTTCGCAAAATTTCACATTATCCAAATGAAAGGTAACCAACAAAGCAAACTAAGGCAACGTCTCTTATTAAGCAGAAAATCACTTTCTCCATTATTTTGAGAATTAGCATAAATCTTAGTATTTACACCAGTAAGAAAATATAAGTGTAGCGAATGTACATAAAATGCAGCCTGCCTGGTGCCATAAATAATATTTGATAGTAAACAAAAAGTACAAAAGACTGAAAGAGATGGATTTAATGATTCTTGAGTCATTTTAATCGTGCAAGAAGATGGATTGAATGATTTTGAATGTTTACATGCTTTTCCAATTTTTTTGGTTAAAGGCAAAATGGGAAAAAAAGATGCAGAGGGGTGATAGTTAAATGAGATGCGGAAAGATGGGGGAAGTGCAGGAAAGAACTTAAGTGAGGTCACGTGACAACTTAAAGTGAGAAATTATATGAAAAATTGATTTTTTTATAAAATCAATGAACCAAACTTGAATATGATTTGATCTTAACTCTCTCTATATAAAGATATTTAGGTAAATTCACATATACGAGGATCTAATGAGCCTCCATGAGGCAGAGATCTTATCCCCCACTTTGTTTAGTAAATAAGAACTCCATCTCTAAACCTACGGAGACTAAAATTGTCGTCGTATCCATCTATTCCGGATAATTCTAGTAGATAATGGTCTAAATAGATTTTTATGCCATCCTCAATTCATAATAGTTCTTATTTGTAGCTTTAAAGCTGAGAAATGTGCATTTCTTTCATATTCTCTTATTTTTGAGAAATTTGCTTCATACACTTCTTTGACTTAGTCATGAAAAAAACATGCAACCTTAACCTATCAAATTGGACTTTTTTTTTTCTCTCAACAAATTTTTTTTGATTAATAATCAAAGGCAATAGCCTATACCAACAAAAGTTGAATGCAATAGTAAGCGCGCTACACTTTCAGAGAGAGAATTAATATTCAAACTTTGGAGAAGATAATTGTTGGAAGGACCTCTTAATTGTAACAATACTTAAATACCTTACAGGAAAAAAAAGAGAAGACAATAGCCTATTTATTTTAGAGAAACTAAACAGAACCTCATAAACAAGCCTAAAATTATAATTAATAATGAACACTATACAATGCTAGATAAGTATCGGAACTTTGACAATTTTGTATCACATTGCATGTATTGGTGATGATAAAGATGAAATTAGAAATTGGACCATTTAAATTCGGGTAAGTTTGCAAATGGGCCTAGTCAACCCAGCGTTCTTCAAACGATTCTTGACATTAAGTCGAACCCTTTTGCCCTATACCGTCCAGCCAGAAGCCAGGGGCACCTTGGATTCCAACACTTATAAAGGCCTATCTTTATAAAATATCTTATAAATACTAATATAAAATGCTACTTGAGTGCAGCTTGCAAAGATTCTTCTCTGTTCTTTGTTTCGTTTTGTTTTGGTCTTCGCTTTTTTTTTCTTTAGAAAAAAGAAGATGTAAATTAACTATAATTTATTACTCACAGGTACACATAAGGTAGAAATACAGAATATGCCATTAACTAGAAAATCAAGTACATCACATGAATAAACCTTGCCATGAATGGATACGATTTGTAAGTAGCTTATCATGTGTACAAATTCAAACTCTTCTGATGCTGAATTCGAATTCTTTAATAGCAGCCTGCTGTGAGGGGCCGGGGTCAATATCCGAGTGTTGACACGTTTGTCGATTGTCATTTCTGATTTCCAGATCTCCAAAGAAATATATGTAGCAGCTATATAGTTCTAAAAATCTATCATAAGCCTTTTTTTTAATCTAATTTTGGATCAAGCGAAAAGTGGTGAAAAGAGAAGTGGATATGAAGCATAACGTCAAGTGGTATGGTTAATAGTTAATAGTTTATAAGGGAGAGGATCAACTTATATCGTTATAGGTTAAATACATATCTTACACCATTAAATAACTTGTTATTGAGAAATTTTTTTAATAAAATTAACAGTTAAATTGAAAGTTCATATGTTTATAGATCATGTTTATAAAATTTGATATTAATCCGAAATCATTTAATATATATTTTATATATATTTAATTTACCATAATATATACTTCTTAAATGAATGTAAAAAAGAACTATTTAATTATATTTTTATTGATATCCAATTTTTTTAAAAAAAAATTTGACACAAATAACCAACATGAAATGTAGTTATAATTTAATGATTGAATTGGTAAGAATTTTATTCTATAAAAATTTATTAAAAATATAAGTGTGTCAAATCTTATACCCTATCAACATATCCCTATATATATATTAAGATGGAAATATTGATTTTAGGCTAACATTTACAAGGCTTGGTATATTAAAATCAAATTTAACTCTCCAATAGACATTAATTGTGGGCATACGTTAGTGGATCAACATCTTGCTTTTAAAAGGGTTTAAGTTAGGTTAAAGTCAACCCACTCAAAAAGAAAGAAAGAAAGAAAGAAAAAGTTAGGTTAAAGTCAAATTAAATTATAAGGCTTTAGTGACAAACTTAGGTAAAAAGATTGAAAAAAAAAAAACTTACCGAAATTAGTATTACTACTCGTGTTGCACGGAAAATATATATAAGGTCTAACAAATTTGTCCCTGAAAATTTTGGGGTGAACAAATTCGTTCCTAACAATTTTGGAATATAACAAATTGGTCATTGATATATATAAAACACATATAATTTGATTCATGAAGTTAATCATGTTATAACAAAATACATTTAGTTTTGGTGGATCCCTGAATTTAATACCTCTGAGGGATTAACTTGTTTTAACAAAATTAAATTCAAGGACCAAACTGTATTTCAGAGACGAATTGGTTATAACTTGAACTTTTAGAGACAAAATTGTGGCTTTTTTCTTAAAAAAAAAATTACATCTTAATTAATAAGTATTAGTATTTCTACTCGTGTTGCACGGAAAACATATATTTCTTGTTTATGATTTTTAAAACTTTAATGCTTGTAAAATGTTAAGAAGTAATAATTATAGTATTTAATATGAATATGTTAAATATGTCATGGAACCATCATTAATATATAATTGTGAAACATATTATAATTTTACGATGTAAATGCATTTGACGTACCAAAAATGTAAATTTAAAGCAGTAAAAAAAATGTAATTTGATAATACAATGAGCATAAGTTATTTTGAAGTAATATAATCTAAAGTTTATATATTAAGTAATATTAATCATAATTACATAATTTTGGAGTTTTTTGCTATTCATTTTATCTTATTTTTATCCTTTATAAATCTAAGATAACAGTAGTTAGTTGTAGGAGAAATAGATTATAAACACATGCAAACTTTACTTATAATATTAGGAGATTAGAATCCTGAATTCATCATTTTGAATAACAAGTATTAATACCTAACCGTCACATTTAATCTGAAATTAAGTGAGCAATTGTCAAGACAAAAAAAACTCCACCTCGGAAACGTACTCAATATTATATAAAAGGATTATGACAATAAAATCAATTAACACATAATGAATATATTTCATGAAATCATATAAAAAGAAATTAATAAATATATATCTACCGATAAGTAATGCTTAATAACAATAGATCAAATATTAATAGTAATGACAAATTTTAAATTTAAATAATATGCTCTAATTAATTGAATTTTTTACAAAATATGATATTATCATATACTAGTTCACATCAAAGATATTAGGGCCTTACATCGTTTAAGGATGTGACAAAGATAACTTTTATAAATATTTGGACAACCCTCTCCCCCGAACTAATTTTTGGGATTGAGTTAAACTCACTTGATTCTAATATAATATCAAAACCTATTCTATTATTATTATTGGGCTGCCCCACAAATGTTTAATTTGCAAGTTTTACACTCCATATGTCTAGTTTTGGGCATGAGGGGGAATGTTAGAGTTTCATATCATTTAAAAATATGAGAATATAGCCTCTATAAGCATTTCAACAATCCTTCCCCTATGAGCGAGATTTTAGTTTTGGGTTAATCCTAGTATTATAAGAAAACATTCCAACAAAAGGTTTCCTTTCACAATTGAACTGTGATGAAACAATCAACAAAGAAAATTCCAATCTTATAAATCTACAGAGTTTCCACAGGGAGATTTCCACACATATATACAGCCGTAGTTATAATGGAAGAGAAGTTGTTTCCTCCCTTGGGCGTAAGGAAGGAAATTTCAAACCATTTCGTCCCCATTCGACAAAATATACTTCGAGGATTTAGCTGGCTATGGGTTAAGGAGTCATAGCAGCTCGTACCCTTCTGGAATAGCTTAATAAATAACTCTCTACTATATACGAATATTTTTTTTTCTCTTCTATATCATTAGTATTTAAAATTTATTGGATTTCGATTAATTTAATTTAATTTAAATTAGTCAATTTATTATAGGAGAGATGCTCTCTTAATGCTAATAATTTTTTTAGTCATAGACAAGTTTTGAATCACTTGAATAAATCAAAGATTGGTAATAGCAGCGTTAAATATTATAAAAATGAAATCTCTAAAATGATTACTAAAATATGTAGTTAAGATTCGACATTCTTAAATATTTTAGGTAATTTTTGAAATAATTTTCTAGCATTTCTAAAGCATTAACTAAATTCTTAAACTTCAAATATTTAATACCAGTTGCATCCCACGATGCCACGTCCCAGCTTTAATCCATGCAATTTTTCTTTAATTTTCCCCTTAAACGTTTTAGGAGTGGTTGCTAATCATGCATATTTGATAGCAAAGTTAAACTATTTAGGACCAAGATAAATAGAAAAATCGCGAACTTCCTTCTGTCACATCCTTAATTTTCGATGACACATTCCGGTCAAATGCATACAATATTTATTTAGTTGTACTATTAATTTAACTGTTTTATTGATTCTTGGATCATTAAATTAAAATTTTAATTTAACAAAATATTTATAATTACAAGATCTATAACTCCAACAACCGTCACTTATATAATTATAGGCATTAAATAGCTGTACCATAGAATTGAGTGATTCTGCTTATACATACTGTACATAACAAAGGCATTCAAAGAAATTAGGAGCTGTAACTTATGTGGTAAACAGAGTTGTGATGAGTTTACTCATGAGTTGACTTTATTCATATAGTAAGGATTCGAAATTCACTTAAAGCACCTTGTACTTAGGATTACAAAAGAAAAATATTTGTTGGTATGAAGCAAATTTGCATGAATGAGCAGGCACTCAAATTTCGTTTTCTTCTTGATATTTACATTCGAAACTTTAACTATCATCAGTACATGATCATCTATTACTCAATTAGTCACAATCCATTCCTAACTTTCCTATAAATTATTTCGCAATATTGTAATTAGAAATGAAATGCAATATACATGTGTTTCCTTAATAGACCTAATTTATTTATTCTAAGAATTAACAATTGAGATTATATATACAGTAAGATTCAGTAATGTTTCTCTAAGTCTCACTGCACAAAATAAGTCTAGATCGTTAAATTAACAAAATATATATTTCACCAAACTTATAGAAACCGTCATCATAACCTTAAGGTAAAACTCAAAAAATAACCAGATATGAAAATTGGAGCAGGAATCAAGGCCTGGCCCTTTGCTTCCATGATTTGCCACAGCAAATCCCACTACAAAGAAAACTAATATAAAGACATTGCTTTAACAAATTCTTTCCACACCCTTTAACTTTTTATAATTGAACATGGAAACATTTCGACACAAGTAGGGCATCTGTATGAATGGCCAGCAATTAGTGCTAGTTGAGAATCCCAACTAAATCGTTCGTCTCGAATGTTTTTCTAAGCCAAATTATACATCACATATCTAATAATAAAAATAAGGCTACTCTAAATTAATATTTTTATTTTCACTTTTTCACCGTAAAACTTTCATAATTAAAATATCCTTCATTGAAGCATAAAGTGATAATATTAATGAAAATTTTATGATTAATTGTAAAAGTAAAAAAGAGTAACTTTTAACCATTAAATCTTACATAATTAAGACTAATATAAAATTACACAATTTTTTAGTGATTATATATATACATCATTTTAATCAAATTACTGTATACAAAAAAATATTGCTAAAGAATTAATTGTAATCAACAGAATTAAAATGATATTGTAACAAAGAATTTTATGCATTCTTTTTTAGTCACTCTTCAGTCTTCACTCATCTTTTAATTAACCATTGTCGATCTCATTTCTCTTTTAAATCCTTTATCCACTTCCTTGTTAGTTTTTACCGCCTTGCATACGCATCTGTCATGCTTCTAGGGCTAACTAGTAGTCATGTATATATGCTGTTACTTGGAAACATACCATAATTCTGAGAGAAAATGCAATTTTCTTTCACCATATGTAATGATGTGATCAATTACACAAGATAAGCAAGTAATAGAAGTTAATCTACACAAAACCAGCATGTTAGGCTTCGCATGATCATGCACGCAACTATGCCTACACAACATAACAGCACAAAATAGATATATATATATTTTTATATATATATATATATATATATATATATATATATATATATATATATATATATGTGACAAATTTTTCATTCATATATAATATGTGTGTGTTAGATTACTTTCCCAATCCATTTTCACATCTTCTTATTACTATATCACAAAAGAAGGGGGGATATATATTAAAGCTGAATCAACACTACATTGAAAATGAGAAATGAATTACAAATATAGATATGTTTTTTGCATAGTTTGATGCCAGTCTCAAGTTTCAGCTTTTGACCAAAAGAAAACAAATTGCACCATTATAGGGGTGTTCAAAATTGTCTAGCAAGTGTGCAATCTCTTTTCTCTCACTGAATTAGACAATAAATCATCAGAATCAAAGAGAGAGAGAGAGAGAGAGAGAGAGAGAGAGAGAGAGTTTCTGTGCACAAACTCCAAGGCACTACATGATGCTACCAATTGCATGACAGTGTGAAGCATTGTGTTGACTAAGTGTCTAATACTGTACATGAGAACTGTATAAACGAAAGTTTGAAACTACATAAAATCCTGAACAATAACAGGGCAGTAAAAGATCAAATCTACCAAACTCATCCAATCGATGAACTAAAGTCTAAATCTATAATGCTAGACAAGTTGATGACTTACTGATATTTTCGTCAAAACACCACAAAGTATAATAAACTATAGAAGTAACTGCACTTTACCGCATCCAAGGAAGACATGGAAACACGATCTTGAAATCCAATATTACTTTGGTAATAACATCTTCAGAAGTACATACACAAGTTTTTTTTTTTCCTTTTTATTACTACAAATTGGACGATGTATTGGTCCGTCACACAGCCCTCTTACCTTCTTCCACAGTCTTTTTACTGCTACTACTACTGCTCAACTTACCAGATCACTGCTTCTTCTACCAAGACTGTTGTTTAGGTTGCACTTTTTTATCATATCCCAAAGGGTGTCCCCATATTGCAGTAACCCCAACTCAAATCACAAGTTCATCTGCACAACCAAATATAGAAGTAAAAAAGATTTAAAAAAAGGTATTAAAAAAAATGTAACTTAGAAACACACAATGCTATAATAACATAAATCGAAGTTAAGATACTCATGGCATCTCAAGATCCAAAGATATTAGTAAGACTAATATGAACATAAGTCAATTGACTTAATTACACTATGTTTGATTTCCCATTTTTAGAGACTATGATTTGGGCAAAAATGTTTCTCTTATAGCACATGCTCAAATTATAGTTTTGGGGTTTCTCAACAAGAAATAAAACATACTTTATTTTTATCTAGCCATCAATATAATTTAACTTGAGCTGAATTAGTCTACTATGCTAATAAAACTCTTTAATATTAACTTTTTCATGCATAAGAGTCGAACTTAAAATTTTTTTTAAAAGAAACGAAGACCCAATCACTTAAAATAAGTTAGTCCAAACATGCTATTTTGGCTATACATGCAGGTTGTGGCCTTACTAACTTGCATTATTTGATGGTGGTGGTTGCGGTGCCTGCTGTTGGGGACGCTTGCGCTTCTTCTTCTCGTAGCTAATCCCTCTGGCTTTAGCCTGCGAATCACGCACCTCACGAAGATAGAGCCTCACAGCTCGAGCACCAAAAGGGTTAGCCTCAGGCTTCCCTCCATTCTCTTCAAAAGCAGCTCTGAGTCTTCCTATGAGTGCATCGAGACTCCCCCAAGCCTGGCGCAGAGGGCAAGGGCACGGTGCAGGAGGGTTCGGGTGGCCAAAGAAGGGACAAAGCTGCGTGTGAACCTTGGTCTTCCCGAACTGGTCGAGGTACCTCAGGAACTCGAGCACATGAGCACCACTACATCGAGAAAGGGAAAGTGGGGGCCTGTGGTTTCTAAGGTACTGGCCAAAGGTGTTCCAGTCACGGCGCTTCTGGTTCTCATAGCGGCTGAGTGTTGTGGTGGTGGTGGTGGAAGAAGATGATGGTGGTGGTGGTGGTGATGTTGATGATGGTGCAGCTGGAGAAGACAACGGTAGTGTGAAATTGTTGTTCAGTGAAGTGTTTGTTGTGGTGGTGGGGTTGTTGATGATGTTGTTGGATGTGTTTGTGTTTGATGAGGACTCAAATTCTTGAAGGGAATTCATGACTTAATTGGTAAGTAGTACTAGGTAGTGGCGGTGGTTTGTGATCTAGGACTATATAAGATTGGATCTTTGATCTTCTTTCTCTTTGTTACTGTTCTTCACTTTTCAGTTTGGTTTGTTGCTTTTTTGGGTCGGTGTTGAGGGTCTTGAAACAGTTGACTTGAGATTGAGTGCAAGGTGAAGGAAGATCTCAGAGAGCAGAAGCTAAAGAAAAAAGGCTCAGAGGAATTGCTTTGTTTGATGATCAGATTTCATCAGGGATTTTCAACCATGTTGTAGAGAGAGAGATGAACACAGTGGTAGGGATAATTGTATAGGATGGAGAGGGTAAAATAACAGTGTAGAAAGAGTGTACCCTATTTTCCTACAAGAGAGGGCTACCTCCAATTCCTTTGGTTTTTGATAACTCCTAGAATACTTGAAAGCGTAGTGATGCTAGCAGCTTTTTGCTAAACCTATTTTTCTGAAACCATTTTTAGGAATCGGCAGTGTTCCTTTTTCTTGATTTATTTTTTGAGGAAAGAGGGCTGAGTTTGCTATATGACCAATCCCAGTCTCAGGCAAAGAGAGAGACCGGAGGGGCTTACTTGAGAAAGAAGCAGTGTTTTGGCCTTTAGGGCTTTTGTGGAAATGGAAATAGGTTGAAAGTAACTCTGAGGGATGATTGATGCAGACAGGATAAAGCTAATGGGAAAACAAATAAAATAAAAATAAAAATTTAATTTTAATATAATATTAATATAAATAAAATTTTCACTAAAAATTCACCATCACCTGAAAACTCATATTGCTTTCAAAAATTTGTATTGAATCGAATTAAATTAATTAAATTTTTAATAATAAAAATTAAATACTAATAATTTTATTTAAAATAAAATTTTTTATAAATATTTAATAATATATTATTATATTAATAAAAATATTTAATTTTTTAAAATAAAAATATATTATTAAATAATAAAAAAATTTATACTTAAAAATATGTCAAAATTAATCTCTAAAAAAATAAAGAGAATATCATGATTTTGTGTGGCCTCCCTGTTTAGTGGTGATTGACAACTCTTTTTTGAAATGACCACTTTGGCCTTCTATGTCTGGTAGGACCGACTCTCGATTTTGAGGAAATGGGATCGTCGACCATGGTTGCCTACAAGTAGGCAAGTAGGGCTTGTGAACTTACCATCATTAAAATGGTTACTTTTCAAGAAGTGCTAATCCCTAGGTCATCTGTGTGCAGATCATAATGATTTCAATGATGAAAATCATTGACGGCAAAGTCCTTCGATTAAAACACCTGCTAAGCTAAAAATAAGTAATTTTATGGAAAACTAAATTTCTTTTTAATTTTTGTGTTATTAAAATCAAAGCAATACTATTTACGCCGAGAAAAATGATTGCATCATTTAACTTGATTTATTTCTTTTTTATTTATTAAAGATGAAACTTACGACATCTATTTAATTTTTTTAAGGAGACCATATATGAGGAAAATAGAGTTGTGGGGGAATTAATCAAATCCCCCTTGATAAAACTCGTTTAGCGATATCTGTCTAAGCTTCACATGTTCATAAATCATCAAACAAGACCCAACATGTGTTATTGATCCGTTTCGATATTAAAGATATCGGGACCATGTTGTTTATAGCTTGTTTCGTTTAGCTATTGAAATTTTTATGCTATGATTTTGATTAAAGTTACCAGAAATATACCAAAAAATAGACTAAAGGTACCAGAAATAAGTTTTTGTCCAACAACTATGATTTGGGTTTTCTAGAAGCTAAAGCAAACGTACTTATTTTGTTGAATCCGATTGTATGGATTGTCAATCATTTCGACTATGCCACTTCCACCATAGCATGCAAAAATTGTTAATAGAAAATATTTGCTGTTTTTATTTTTTATTTTTATTTTTTGGAAAAAATTTTATTTTTAAAATTTTTGAATTTAGAAAATATGTTTGATTTATAAAAGTCGATTCTATTTTTAAAAAATGAAAACAATAAAAATATGTTTGATTTATTTGTTTTCAAAATATATTTTCAAAATTAAATTTGAGATAATAAAATTATATTTATTATTAAATGATAAGAATTATATATATTTGATTGGCACATTTTGTTCATCTACTAAAATTTCAATTACAAACTTATAATAACAAAATATATTCAAAATATAATTTGATTTGTTAGTCAATTATAATTATAGCCTTTTATGTCAGTTTTAACATAATTCAGTGCATCAATTGCTATCATTGGGCTACATCAAAATCCAAAGTTTCAGACAAATAATATCAAAAATCTTCTATTGAGAACATATCATATCAAAAAATCTAAGATACGTAACCAATAGAAGTATAGCTACAAATTAAACTATTCTTCAGATTCTAGGGGCAAGTAGTTCTTACAAAAAAGGCAAGGTTTTATAAGTTGTTTGTGGGTGCAGTTTATATATGGTGAATCATTTCTAACATGTTATACTACATTTCTCTTGTCATCTTCTAACATATCTAAATATATTTCATCTGCATCTATTTTGCAGGAGAGTTTAACACAATAATAAAAGTATGGTTCCTAGCTCTTACATATTATACAATTCAACCATTTATGCCACAAGAGAAATGAAATTTTAAGTATTATATATAACATAATTAAAATATTTTAAACAAAAAGGAATGTTATACATTAGAAGAATTTTCAAAGGCTATTCAGTTTAGATTTGAAACATCAACAAATCAAAATTCAACAACAGATCCCAATTCAACCAAAACACATTCAATAACCATGACAACTCCAGCAACAACAACAAAAATTCACCAACAAATAGAGAAACAACATCAGCGGATCAAAAATTAAAATCAACCACAACAAATCTACAATCCGAAATAGTAATAGAAAAAATTCAACACCAAAACAATCAAGAAATTAACAACAACAACATCATCAGATTCTTGCGCAAAACAAGCGAATCGATTAAGAAGGAGTCATCGATCTTAGCCACAAGGCTCCCTGTCACGGTGGAGAAGGTGAAGCTCACTCAACCACCAGCGTTGGATTTGCAGGAACCAGATCTTGGTGCAACGATCGACAGCGGAGGCGATCTGCGAGCATCGGAAGGCGGAGCAAGTAATGACTTTGAAGATCGAAGTAGAGAGGACGGAGATCCAAGCGAAACGACTTCGCAGTCTCAAGTGTGGTGGAGGAAGTGGTTGTCAAGCTTCTGGTCATGGTGGATAAGGCGACCTCGGGCATAGAGAAAGTGACATCTATGAGGCTCCTGATGGCGATGGTGGAGACAGCATCCGCAGCGGTGGTGGAAACAACAACTATGGCATTTTCAAGCGCGGTGAAGATAGTCACCCGTGGCGGCGGCAGTCATTAAGCGGCGGTTGTTGATGCTTCCATAGGGGAGATCACTGGTGGCGCTAGTAAGTAGAAGGAGAAGCTGCAGGGGGCTAGGCACACAAGTGGGAGAAGAAGCATTAGTGAAAGTGAAAGGGAAAAAGAAAAAAGGAATTCCAACATTATCACAAGTTTGTCATTGCACATTTTGATGAAAACATTTTCTAAAATTGAAAACAAGAAAAAGACATTTTCAGATTTTCACTAATTTTTGAAAACATTTTCTTAAAATATTTTCAAAAGAATTCAACCAAACATATTTCCATCAGTGTTTTCTGTTTTCAGTGAAAACGAAAATAGAAAATGATCAAACCAAACACCACCTAATTTGCAAAGCAATTCGCTCCGTAGAAGGTGAATATTTTCACTTTATATCATGTGGAATCTAGTTCAAGGCATATTAAAAGTTGACAGTGGTGCATTTCATAATATTAGAGAAGGGTGAAATTTGTGAAGGCATATCAATTTACTTTAGATACTTTAAAGAAAGGGGTTGGCTTTAGGTGTGATATGCCAGTTAGATGGAGCTAGCTCTTCTTACGTAATGCTTATAAAAGTGAAATTAAGTACCACCTTACATTTACTAGTTTGAGCATATACGAAAGAAACTAGGATTACTGTCAATTAAATAAAGAGTGGGGAAAAAGCGAGAATACACATGTTTCCTCGAGTGAAGATATTTTATTTAAAATGATATTGGCACAAGCTAGCTCTTTACAATGTTAAAGAGATTTTTATATGAACTTAGATTGCACAGGTTGTATATACAGAGTAAGATAACAATCAAGTAATTAACATATTAATCATTTTATATATAAAATACTTTCTCTATTACAATAATTCGTTTTAGAAAAAAATTGGTTTATATTATTTACCATTTTATAATTCTAACAAAATATTTATTTTTTTATCAACTTTATCTTTGTTTTCATTAATTCTAACATTTTTCTCTTTCTTAATTATTATCTCTTTTGTCGATCAATCATGATTCATTCTTTTTTAGTTAATGTAATAAATCAAAGGATAATTCAGTCATTTATGATTACTAGGACTATTAAATTATTTTCTTAATTATAGTGTCATTACCTTAATGACAACTAAAAAACTTAATTTTAGATAATTATTAAATATAAAACAATGATGTTGTGCGGTATTTTTCAATTTTAATCTATACAAGTTATGCTACAAAGCCTATGTTTGGGAGTTTGACAATGGAATGGAAAGATAAGGAGTGAAGTGAAAGTGAAACAAGTACGTCACCCTCTCATTTAGATATTGAATAAGTTTAATGAGAGACGAAAAATCAGAAATACAACAATTCCTTCATTACCTTTTAATTTGGAGAGACAAAAGTTGAAGGCATTCAATGATAAGAGACGGACAAGCTCTCCCTCCCGTACTATTTCACTCTCTCATTTTAGATTGAGAAATATTTTTTATATTATTAGATAGGTAGACATCTTTAAATACTTAGAGAGAGAAGAAAGAAAAATAATTATAAAAAAAAGTAAAAATGAATAAAATAATTAATAAAAAGAAAAAAAACAGAATAAAAGTATTAAAGGTATCCACCTTTTTTAGTGTATAAATAATATACCTTTTTTAGATTACTTTCAAATATACTTTACTTAATTTTAGTATTTTATTCCACACCCTTCTTTTCATTGCCATCCATATGAGCAAACGTACCCTAAAGTCTATTCATAATTCTTTCTACAAAGTACCATGCAAATCATTGAAAAGGTACCAATGTAAATTTCCTTTTCTTTTTCTTTTTCTTATTTTGGTATGCATTGGTAGTATCCTAAAGTTTACTATATTTCCATTAATCTGGTTTGAGCCGGATTGATCCACTATAAAGGTAAAGCTCTTGCAACATTAATTTTTTTTTATTTATAAGATTCAAGTCGTACTCAAGATCTACCCAATTTTTTTTTTCTTTTTTTGAAAATATTTTTGGTACATACCCAAGTATACCTAACGTGCACCCATATCCAATATATATTGGGTATAGGTCCTTTAGCTAAAACCACGTATCCATAGAATCTGAAATTTAAGCACTATTAGAGTGACTAAACAGTTATTGTATTTGGGGTGTGTACTTGACCACCGGATGGAGTGAACTCGAGTTTTGATATGCTTAGAACTTTATCTGAACTCTTTTGAAGGGAAGGTTGGAGAGGCTTTGAAAGCCTTGTATGAACTCTTAGATGAATGGAAAAAAAAAAAGCTGCTAAATAAGAAATTTTATTAGAATTTAGTGATAAGAATGATGTGACTTATTTATTGATTTTTGGATAAATAAAAATGTTATATCGCTTCATTTTATTAACAATCACTTATGCAGTTTTTGTCAAAAATTTGAATAATATTTTTTTGGCTGTGTAGTATTATGTTTAATGAATATATAAGAAGAGGATCACGGGGCTCTTGTGTTTCACGTCGTTTATCTTTACTCCATTACAAGGATGTTTTACCGTTTAAGTGTGACTGGAAATGGAGATCCTACGCCTAAATTATGTTATGCAAGTGGTACGATGATTGAGAGTTTTAGCGACCTCTCTCAATTTTATTATTATTTTATTATTTCATCGTCATGTATTATTCAATATTATTTGAACATTTTATGCTTGCAATAATTTAGGAGAATAGAAGAAATAGCAATCCAAGATGCCGTGACAATGGGGTGATTCAACTCAGATCTTTATTTGGATAAGTATGGGTTTGGGTAATAAAAAATTATTCTTTCCGTTTTCAATTTATCTTTATATTTGAATAATTTGATATATTTTTAAATTAATATATCTGGAAGATACATTAATTTAAGAATATATCAAATTATTCAAATTAATGCATAAATTGAAACAGATGAAATACCCGTTTAGTATTAGAATATAATTTAATTTAAGCCACTAGGAATGAATTAGTGACGAAGATTTTCAATATAACTGAATATAAAAAAACTTGTTTGTTTAGCATTAAAAATTTCTGGAAATATTTTTTGAGATTCCTAGAAATAAGTTAAAACTTGTTTGATTTGTAATGCATATTTCTATAAATATATGCATGATAATTCTCAAAATATCTCTAATATATTTAATTTCTCATAATTGAGGGAAGTGAGATAATAGGGGATATCTTTGGTATTTTTTATAATAATTTTCATTTCCATAATATGGAAACGTTTCATTCCCAACTCTTATGATGGGAATAAAATATTATCTAAATATAAGAATGTAACTTCCTAAAAATAGTTAATATTTGAAAATATTTTTTTAAAACTTGAAACAAATATGAAAATATATCATTGTCAAGTGATAATTTTCAGAAATAATTTTACATAGCTTAAAACATATGCCCCCTAAAAAAAATTATACTGGGAATATAAAATTAAATCCATTATAATGTGCATAAATACGCATCGATTTTCTGATGTAGGATGACGTAAGAATCATCCCGTTTTAAGCACTACAATCACTACAATAATTTTAGAATCTCCTTTTAGTACTGTGTGGGTACTGTGTCGATGTTGTTCTCAACAAGCATAGAAGTTGCTTGCTCTCTAAAAATGTGCAAGTTCTCATTTGCAATTGCACATGTTGGTTTACGCCCTTTTAAATCTACAATTCAATTAGCATTAATTATTTTACTATCCTAAGCATCGCATGGGTAATACATTTATGTGTTTTTGATAATTTTGTCACTGTCATCTTAGTCAACCAGCAGCGGAGCTAGAAGAAACTTAGTTTTTCAATTGAATACAAGAAGAATGCAACGGAAATCTAAGTAGTGTATATAAATAAATATACTATTTGGTATGTGTTTGAATACAAATCCCAGGAATCGTGATACCACTGTACAGACCTTTTTTCACTCTTACATATAAAACCACAACTGGACAAAATCTAAGTAGCATACTAGCGTAATTTAGACCTGTAATACTATGTATGATTTTCCGTTTGCAGAACTCCAAATCATGGTTTAGACAAAAGCTACTGTGCTGTAAATTTTGCTCAAACTATAGTTTGGACAAGAGCTCCTCTCTTGTAACTTTTGCTCAAACCATGTTTTTGGAGTTACAAACAAAAATCCAAACATGCACTAAATTACACTAGTTTCACATATGAGCTTCCATAAGTGAAAATTTTAACCCACAAACGCGCAGAAACCAGCTTATGAAACAAAGTCCAGCGTGGGGCCTGGTATTCCTGGATACTTCTGGCTTAGACATTTTTCTGTTTGTCATTTCTAGCTGCAAGCAAATTTTAACTGAATATGCATTTTCATTTTTCATGAGATACATGTATGCTGACACTGATGCAAGAGGCAAGAGCACTGAGAGCATCTCTAACACTGTTTCAGATATCAAACATGATATAGCTTTATGACCTGGTCTATCTTGGCTCGACATACTGGACAGCCCCATTTCTTTGTCTTGACCTCATTCAAGCAAGACATGCATCCAACCACATGGCCACATGGTATGCATGCCCCCTCTGCCGGAGCATCCAAACATATCACGCATGATGAGCCGCTTCCACCGGCATTTTTTTCTTTTTCTTTAGGTAGGTTCTCTACAACTGGAGATGACATATCCACAGGGCTTAAATCAATTGAAGGATAATGAATGGGGCCATCTACCGGAATATCATCGGCAATCGGAGGAGCTGATGGATTCAAATCCAGACCACTAGATGTGTGTCCAGCAGAGACATTTTCATGGCTTTGGACATGCTGGCTAGTGGCACCTGGATCAGCTTCCTGTACAGGCTCACTTTCACTTGGATTTTGTGTACCCAGAAAACCATGTATGCTTGTGTTCGCTCCACCACTTGAAGAGCTTGCTTCATAGTTTGGCTGCGCAACTGGAAAAGGCGGCTTCTCCTGAATGGCATGCTGGAGGGATGCACTGATAGCCATAGCCAGCTCTGTGTCTTCTGCAGCTGGTGGTGCTGTGGGCGGAGCCACATTACCATGCAAAAATGCTGGACTTGCCTGAAAAAACCGAAGATTTAAGCATCATGCAATGAACAAGGGAGTCATGCATTTTAAGATTTATTATTTTCAAACCTTTGTAAACATATTTCTAGGCTGCAAATGAACTAAAGTGAAATAAAAGAAAAGTATCAGAACCTTTTTTTTTTTTTTTTTTTTAGCATTTTGAAAAGCTACAATTACAAACCCGATACAAAAAGATGACTTCAAGAAGAAAATAAAGGAAATACAGAAAAAGGCAAGAGTGCTAATATATGCAGTGAAGATTTGAGTTGGTACCGAAATCAAAACAAACTACACAAACATTGTGATGGAAAGAGAATCAGGCAGTATTTTCTGCTTTTCTGGAAAATAATGAGAATGAGAAATTCTCAATGATTAACATTACTGCATTGTTTTAGTAGATAACAAGAAGAAAATCAAATTGTGATTTTCTATTGAAAACAAATAACACATATCCAATTTCCTGATGGTTATCAACACACACACACACACACACACACACACACACAAAAAAGCTCTTTGTAATATTCATCTCTTCTTGTTAATAAACTTATTCTTTTATCCAGAAAAAAAAAGAAAGCTAAAAAAGCCTATTAGGTAAAGGAAGGCATGCCTAAATATTGATGCACTGAAATCCAAAAACCACAAAACTGAGGAGGTTAGTGCCCCTAAAACATTATGCTTCATATGCTAGATCTGAGTATTTGACAACTGAAATGGTTCATAAATAAGATTGGCTTACTAATGATATTTAAAACGCAATTCACACTCCTCTTTTAAAACGCATCCACAATGAGAAATTAAACTATTTGCTAATTTACAAGTTGTCTTTAAACCAAAAATTTCAGTAGCATAATATTGACAAATTTGTATCATACGATTGGTCTCAAGTCTACTAAGCTGTTTATGAGAAAGTCTTATTTCCAATTCTTAACTCATTTGTAGGACTTGAATAGGACTACTTTCCATCTTGATAAATCCATTTGAAATTCTAAAATTTCCTCTAAGCTCAAGCCCTCTATTTGGACTGCAGGGCTTACTAGAGTTAATACTATTGACATGATGGAGGATCATATACCACATAAACACGTCACACATGGCTTTTTCTCCTAAAATGTGTGTAATGCATGGCCCTTGCTCAGAGTTGTGGTTCCTCATATTTTCTTACGATGTTTACTTTAGTTTCTCTTCGGAACTTTGTTCGCCTTGGTGAATGTTGAGCGTCACTTGGTCCTTAGACCAATTTCTGAGATGAGCTTTAAAGGTGTTGATTTAAGTAAATGGGATAAATTTTGTAGCAATGTGCAATCTATGCTCCACTTTGGTTCATACAGGTGGAGCTTAAGTCTCATAACTTTTGAGAGGTTTCTTTGGTACAACAGCTGATCTGGGATAAGATTAGGCATCAGCTTCTATTTGATGTAAAGCACATGGCCCCTTTAATGGGGTATCCTAGCATATATGTTGAGGGATTGGGCAGCTTTGAACTTTTGTTGTTTTCTATTTTCCTTGTTGTTGTGTTTTGCTCTTATATTAAGAGGATTTCTTATTCTTCAAATTCCTTTGAATTTCTTCTTTTCATCTTAATGAATTTCTTCTTCTAAAACACTCAACACTCCTCTTCAGGGCTTAACATGTAAGTTTAACGACAATATTTTCAAAGAAAAACTCAAACAAAATACAGAACTGTGATTCTACCATTGCACTTTATGCAAAGCAAAACTTACAACAGAATAACATTAGCATACATAAGCATGTGACATACCTGTGGAATTCCTTTGCAAGCACTAGAAAACCATGTAAGTTGATGCCTGTCGTTCTCACTTGCAGGCCCAAGTTTAACACGTGTTCCTGGAAAGATGTAGACGAAATTCAACATAATGTCAAAGCCTGTCAAGAAGGAAGGAAGCACATGATGTATGTAAAAGTAAAACAAAGGTCAGAGGCCGGGGAATGGTGTGAGTGGAGTGTAATATTCCACATTAAATATAGAAGGACCCTTATCTTATATTTATGGTTCACAAAGAGAAGCGAGGAAGTTATCTTCACTTGTTGTCACAAATGTTTCAAAGATTTATTATAAAATTCAACTATTTGTTATAAAAATCATATGGTTAAAGGTGAAAATACAATCAGAAATTTAAATTGAGGCTTCTGAATACCTTATCTTTGTCCACTATTATCTCTGCTATTTTTTTTCCCCCTTGTAACTTCACACATGCATGTCCACCACATTTTATTAATATTAGCAACAAATATAAATACCAAAAGGTAATTGTGATAGGGGATGGGTGATCAAAAGAGGAATTGATGACAGACAGGAAAAGAAGAAGAATGCAGTATAGAAGATTACTGGTAGTCTTATCAACAATTGTCACCGATGGATCAGACTGGTGAATCTTTGGTTCTTCTAAATTGGCCTTCCACAGAGCAACAATTGTACGTGGTTGTGCATCCTGCTCATTTAATAATATGATTTAAAAAAGTCTAGTATATACTGGGTGATGATAGGGAAAGAATATCCAGAAAAAGAAAAGCACCAATGTGTTACTTTTTAAGTGCAGGCAGATACTAGCAATTTGCATTTCAATGTCCTTAACATTTTGTCCACATTGTAGAAAAGTAAAATGAGGTAATAGTCCACACATTCTTCCTTTTCGTGAAACATAAACGTATTGTCTTCTGTGTGTGTGTGTGTGTGTGTGTGTGTGTGTGTGTTTGTGTGAATGTGTTGAGGAACGATGCATTGACCATGAAATACCTGCAAAGTAGAATATATGGCAAGCTCCAACTTGTAAGGTATGGTAGGTTTACGGGAGCCAACTGGTAAAACAACAACCCAACTGCAAAGAACATTAATTAATCAATAATGAGCATAATCACAAATACTTTGTACTAAAAGTTTCTCCTAAGAAACAATAAATTGCAAGTTATGTGGTTGCAAGCCCAGCCATCTAATAGCAGAGCTAGAACAAATAGCCACAAAATAGCAAACATAGAAGTGAACTGAGATGCTTCAAACATATGTCACATGATACCCACACTTTTCTAGATACCAACTGAGGAGCTACTACTTCTAGAAACCCTGGTCCATGAAACTCTCGCAACCAACCAGAGAACAAGCATAGATGACTCTGCAAAACAGCAATCATTGATTGAAGAATGTAGAAGCTTTAGATATCATGATAAAGAGAAGAAAGAGAAAATAGTCAACTGATTCAACTTTATACAGCAACACAATTATATTAGATTGCAAAATTTAAATGTACCTCGATTGCCCTAACAACGTTGCTGTGCCCTTTGGCCCTGGCAACCTCAAGAGCAGTTTGACAATCATCATTCAGTATCAAAGGATTGGCTGAAAAGTTGAACAGTAAATCCCATATAAATATACTGAAAATTAAAAATTAAATAACACTTGCTGAAGTTTTAAAATTTCAAATGAATGGAAATAGTCAATTCTTTGCTGATATGTAGACACTTGAACATACCTCCATGCAAAAGAAGTAACTTAACAATACTTTCAAGCCCCCTTTTAGCTGCATGATGCAATGGAGTCCCAGCATGACGACCTAAAGAATAGTTAAAACCAATGGGTGAAGCAAATGAAAAACATAAATCAAGTTCATTTTTCAATTTCCACTACAGGCCCTGTAAACATCTAAAACTAGGCAACTAATGCTCCCAGACGGCATCATCTTACTTCACCATCAGAAAGTTTTTGAGGGTCACTTTTACTACAACATACACCAAGTTTTGTCCAATGGCAATTTACCACAACATTCCTGTTTCTTAGACAATATAATCATCCAATTCCATTCATAGCAATCACCATAAGTTCCCAACAAGCTAATCAATGAAATCAAAAACCAAAACAAACCAAAAAAAGAGACCAATACCTGGACGGTATGCATTGACATTGGCTCCAAGTTCTATCAAAGTTTTGGCAGCATTATAAAGCTCAGGATTCATACAAGCAACAATCAAGGGTGTCTTTGCTTCTCTGTCCCTCCACTGCATCAAAAATATCAACAAAAAAACCATCACAATCAACAAAACAGCCCAATTGATCCAAACCCAATAAGCATCATCGTCATCATCATCCCCTTAACCAAAACCCACAACAACAATAATAAACCCAAAAAAAATAAAAAAATCAATTTTTCAAGGAAATTTTGGCAAAGCTTCATTACCTCTAGGCCTGCACCTTCGCTGTGAAGGGCCTTGATTCCTTCTGTGTTTCCATAGCTGACCTGCTGGTACAGCAACTCGTCCTTGGATTGCCCTTGCCCCATGAGATAAATTTACGAACTCAGAAGCAAAATTTGATTTTCTTTTCTTATTTTTTTGGGTTATAGATTTTGCAGGAATATGAAGTGGGGTTTCTAGGTACGAATGCCAATTGAATGGGATGATTTTCCAGGAAATTTTTGAACTTTCCTGGAAAAATGTCAAAATTGGTAAAAGGGAGAGAGTGAGAAAAGATGATAATGGAAAGGATAACAAGCGGGTGAGGAAATAATTATTCGGCAAATTGTGGGGTTAAAAATGTAAATATGGAACAATATCGGAAAACAGGTCACTTACACATCTTCGCTATTATTTAATTTCGGCACTTAATTTATATGCCCGATGGTCAATCTCATATAAAATTGCACCAAAAAAATATCTCATATAAAAAATAATTATATTTTTATATAAATATTTGATCATATATTATTATATTTATAAAAATAGTTTAATTAATTTATTTATTATATTAAAAATTTTATAAATTAAAAATATTTAATTAAATAATAATATAAATTTTTTATAATATTAATATATTAAAATTAATTTTTATTTAATTTTAATATATTATTAATAAAAAACATTTTATATAATTATTTAATTATATATTATTATATTATTAACATATTTAATTTTATAACAACTATTTTAAAATTTATATATATAATAATATTTAATTAATTAATAATATAAAATATTTTATATAAATAGACATCATCGAAGTTAATATATTTAATTTTTTTACGTTACCTCGTCAATGATAAAAATATAACATGACAACATCATTGCATAATTTTCATGTGAGAAAATCATAGCAAAATGAATAATGAAAATGACATATTTTCTAATGTAAAACCCACCGCGTTAACGCCGATGATAGTGATTGATTTCTTAGTAAAGAAGAAATTGATAGCTTCGCGTGAAGTTGCCCTGGCGAAAGTTCTCAAATCTCGTTTGTCGTCAGAACGAAATTAATAAATAGTGGATTCTTTCCTTTTATAATTATAAAATAAATATTAAGTTAGAAAATAAATGTAATTTTGATAATAATTATTCTAAAAATTACACATACAATAAAATTCAATTAGTTAACGGTATAAATATTTATACAATACTGATATATTAAAATTAATCTCTTAAAAAAATATTATGCATTCAACCAAATTGCTGTTGTTTTTTAATTTAATTTTCCAACTCAGCGTACCTACTAATAAAATGTTATAAACGTCAACTTTTTAAAATCATTTAATCGGATTTTAATGAAAATGTCAAATTACTACAAAGATTAACTAAAGTGATGAAGTGACCACATGCATCAGCATCAGGTGGGTTATCTATGTTTATGCCCCATTAATTTCATCTTTTCTCCTCCTTCCTCAATGGATCAGGATGATGCCGGTTGTGAGCTAGCACATTATCTTTGCCTCTTTGGACTTCAAATTGGTTAAATGTAGATTGACTATTACAATTATCAATTGATTTAAGCTTACAAAAATTATACATTAACTAATAGTTATAATTTTTGGTTTATAACTTTTGACTTGATGAATAACAGTCAAATTGAATTGTAAGGTTTTTTTTTTTTTTTTAAGAGGAAATTGTAAGAGTCAAATTAAAATAAATTGTAAGTTCGATTTCTGTAAAAAGCATAAACTGCTGTGAAAGTGTAAAAGGAGATATTAATTATGAGTTGGTATTTTGTCTTCATAAGGTTAACATAGGGTTAAATTCCTATCAAATTAAGACATTTGTTACTTGACATTTCTTAATCATAACTTTTTATCGTCCGTGTCGCTTGCCAAATGGCTTAGGCCAAAAAGAAAAGAATTATACCTTAACTGACAGTTATAATTTTTTATTTACTAGCAACAATTTAATCTAAAATTCACCATGATGGCCATTCACTTAACCCAGCTCTACGTAGCCACATTTCAATACTTATTAAATAATAATCCATTAGCCCTATTTTCGTTAACTACTAAGTGTTGAGAGTTGAAACTCTTGTAAATACAACAATAACGTTATAATAATATGCATACATGTCAACTTTAATTTTGCAAAACAGAGGCTGAAAATGGACTCAAGAGGTTAAAAATGGACTTCCAGAAGATTTAGAAGCTCTACATGACAATGGTGGACAGAAAAAGTCATAATAACCAGGTGTTCAAGGTTATAGTTACCCATGCAGGAAGGTTAGCTCAATTTCAACGACTAGTGTAGTTGTATTGTACCTCACAATATAAGTTTCATCTGGCACACACTTGATTTGGTTTTGGTTTGATGAAACTATTTTCAAAATTAGATGTTTACTTACAAAATTTAGGTTTGCTCATTCAGCTCAAATGGATCTTGAGCTTATGATATGTAAAGTTTGAGAATAGGAAAAGGTTTACTGAGCCAATATTTGATTGCATGAGAGGCTCAACATAGATGGCAAATATGCCAGCCTCTGTTAAATGCACCCAAGAGCTGTAGGTCACGTGTTTGACCCATGGGGACTGAGACCCCAATGTCGCTCATGTAATTGTGTTTATAATCATATTTCAGTATGACTTAAGTTTAGTAATTATCATTTTAAATTACTATAAATATTTCTATAAGTAATCGTAGAGCATAAATATTCTTTAATTAAATTTACCTTAAATAAAGTATCAAATTTGATTTTTATAAATAAAATAATGGTTTTTTTAATGGAAAAATGCAATGGATTTTGAATATTAATAGTGTAGACAAAAAGGATACACTCTTTTATGACAAAAAAGAAAAAAATTAATACACTCTTCTTAGGAGATTAAGAAAGGTTGACCAAAGAAAGAGAATAAGATGAATAGGCTAATCCCAAAAAATAAAAGGTGGATAGGATCCCTTCCTATCGTAACAAGGTTATGTGAGCTTCCACATAAAGGAAAATGCTTATAGGTTACCGACAGATGAATCTATGGAACCCTGGACTATATGGAATTATGGAAATATGAAAACCCTACAGTTTGTGTTTATCGTTTTCCAAGCAAAATGGAAACAAACAAGTGGCTGGGATGTTTCATCATGGCGGGTCATTACATTACTCATTTTCCTATCCAATTGGCTGTCAAACACAACCTAACTATACTGTTTCCAAATCTAAAGGAGAAAGTTTGATCTAAAACTTTAAAGGGCGGGTAAGTGCATGTCTATTTTGGTTTGTCTAGTCTAATAACCAACAATATATACATTCAAATAGATATGCGCATTATGGATTAGTGCCAAAAGGCTTTGGAGTGTATGAGATCACGTATTCGAATCTTATTATCACTAATGTAAAAAAGAGAAGAGTGTAAGTATTGACTTAATCAACTTTTCACTTGTGTTTCTTTACATCTTGAATTTGATTATTGGATTCTTTTTTTAGTGGATTATTTATAGATATTTTTATAAGCAATTATTGAGTTCTAAAACATATCTTAATTCCAACTATTAGCTGGTGAAACAATGCAAGACAAGAACTATCAACTCTCAGCACCAATTTATTTTATTTACAAAACTCGAATTCAATATCTTACTTATAGAAAATAAGTGGTGAGCTATTTAAATCAATCAAGTATTACTAATATGCAATATTCCTCTTTTTCTTAATCTAAACTTTGAAGGACTAAAATAAGAAGAGAGTAATAATGCAACCTATACCTACTCTTTTTTTCATTATTATATTATCCATAATTACTTACGTAGTTGAATCTGAACCCGAATGATTTTTTTAAAGTTTTTTAAACCAAAACTTTTATTAAAAAACTATGCGAGTACCATGAGTCAACAACTAAAATCAGTTAAAAAAGGAAAAAAAAAAAATGTGATGCCTTCCTATCTTTTTGCTGTGAGGAGTAGTTTCGTACGGATCCCTTGCATTTATGCTAAAATAATATAACTTGGAGCCTACGCCAGCGATCCTTATGGAAAACAACAATATGGTGGGCTTAACAGAATTGAGCTTTCATTGCTTTGTGGTTAAACTTAGCACTCAAGTTTGCCTCTGCGCTGTCAAAGTGTCCATCATGCCGAAAGCGATACTCTTGAACTATAGAAATTGCACCCTTTTTGATTGTACATTTCATTATATTGCAACTTAGTGCCGCTCATTCTTGACCAATATCTATGAGTCTATGTTCCACATTTGCTGCATTAGAAATAAAATGAGTGGCACTTCTGTAGTTCCATCGACAAATGATGTGTCAATTTGACACCACAAAAATAATGTGATTGGTTGTGTTTAATACGAAAAATCGAATTTGAGTGGATTTTAGAGATCAATGAATTTGATTTGTGAATCAATTTTTATGCTTGAAATATTTAGAAGGGAATGGAATCATTTTGTTTCATTGTATTTTCTATCTTATTCTTAATTAAAATATATTGTGTGAGTAATAAATAAAGATAAGATGTCAATTAAATTATTTAAAACTAAAATCAAATCAACTCTATTTAAGTTCAACTAAGAACTTCAGTATATTTTTAACTATACACAACTTGAACTAAAAAGATTTCAAAGTAAAACGAATTGCTTTTGCTAACAAATAATGATGTTATATGAATAAACAATCAGTTACTAAACTCAATAATTCCAAAGACTTTTTTGGTGTGTGTTAAATAAAGATTCCAAACATATTCTCAGGGACTTGTCAAGAAAGAAAACTATATAAAACTAGTGTGCATCAAAGCTTCTTTCATCATAAGAACCATTTCCACTCCTTTATGCTGCTTTTCTAGACATCCTTCCTATCCAACCCTTCACTCTCCAAGTCTTCCTTTCGTCAACCTCTATTCCAACTACAACCAAAAGCCTTTGTTGTGATGTCTCGCTTGAAGCTAGGAAAGAAGCTTCAACCTGCTAAGAAGGCTTGGAGAAGCTTCTCCAACACACTGCAATCAAGGGTCCACAAACTCAACATCCAAAAGGCCATGAAGACCACCCTTCAGCGCCTCCTTGCCACCTTTCATTACCTTTGTCACCTCATAACATGTAGAAGGCATCGTTCCCTCGCTACTAGAAGACCATATGCTGCTTCTTACTACCATGCTTATGGCAGGAACATACCTGCAATACACATAGATGATCTCTTTGCTGAGCCTGCTTCTTCTTCTTCATCTTCTGCTATGCGTGCTCATGCCAACAAGAGTACTCATGTACAAGGGGAAACAAGCAAAGGCAAAGAGGTTGTTGACAAGAAGGACTTGCCAAATGGGAGCAGTGACATAGATACTATTGAGGATGCATGGAAGGCTGTGGTTGCTAAGTCACCAATGCTTCAGGTGGATGAGAGGGCGGAGGAGTTCATCTCCAAGTTTCGTGAAGATATGAAGCTTCAGAAAGAGAGGTCTTTGTTGGAATTCCAGGAAATGCTAGCCAGAAGTGCTTAAAATTGATGTCAGCTACTCGTTTCCTTTGTGTAGTACAGGATTTATAGTGATCTGTGGAGCACTGTTGTTTGGGATTGGTTTCATTTTTCTTCATTCTTGGGTTGTCTTGAAAGTAGTCACATAGAGTGGTTTTGCCAGAAGAGTTGTGCATGAAGATGTATGGACATACTTTAAGCTTTTGCAAGGGATTATTTTTTTGCCCTTTTTCTGTTTGTTATTGGCATTCATTTACATAGCTCACAGGAAACATCTGATCGTTTTGTAATCTGATATATGGAGCGTGTATACAATGCATTAGAATGTGAAATTTTTGTTATGGTTTTCTATGGTGTACGCTCGTACTCATCCACCCGCTTAGTTTTTCCTCTGAATGCAGTTGCAGGATCAACTTCTATTTCCCCAATGTTTAAAGGCTCAAACTTCCATTTATTATCTGTAGGTTATAAGTAGGCCAAAGTTTATGGACCTCACAAAACAACTAAATATTATTGCTATTCGCATAAAACCCTATAAGACTAAATGGAGTTGAGAGACTCATAATCCAAAAGAATTAGTCAGAACAAGCAATGTACATTTTCACAGTGGTGCCAGATCCCAGTAACAGAAAAGAAAGCTCTAAAAACGAATGACCAAATCATGAGCAGGAAAAAGTACATGCATCCTCTCCTCACAGACACCTTTTGTCTATGACATTTGCACAACGCCAACCAGTCTTGGAGCCATCATAATAAACATTTACTGTTAGCAATTTTGTTTTACAACATTCTTTCAAACTCATGGCATGATAGCAACAACCCCCAAGGACAAGACACCTAATGCAGAAAATCTTTCATGGGATCATCATGATGAATCTTTTTCATCCGATATGCCTCCATCTCCTCAGGAGTGACCTGCAAAAAGCATCAGTGTCAAAACAGAAAATAAATCTCCACAGGTATGAGTGCAGTATGGATGAAATTATTACAGACCACAGCAAAATAGAAACTTTACCTCATCATTCCATCTAATATTATACTTGCGCTTCCTCTCATCTTTTTCCTCCCTCTTTCTTTCATCCTCCTGACCAAACACAAAATGGTTTATTTAACAAATTAAGATAATGAAATTATTATTCATAGCCAACATATTTTCCAAATGTCAAGCTCCAACTTAGCCACTTAGGCAAGGTTAATGAATTACAAGACATCTAACTGGGAAACGGAACTTCAAATGATAAAAGAAAATTTAAAAAAGAAAATAAAATCCAGACTGACCTTTTTAAGGGCATCAGAAAGTTTTTTCTGGTCCAGTACCAGGTCAGCAGGTACATCAGTTCCCCAAGTAGCAAGCCTTTTCTCCTCTGCTGGAGTAGGAGTATCTGCATTTAATTTTTGAAACACAAGCATTAGAACACAAGCAATTGCTATTCATTAGATTACATTAGATAACATGATAAAGCAAGCAACTAAAATAACAACATAGATCAAGCAAGTTGAAGGAGTTTCCGTACAAAAATCATGTAAAACAACAGCATTGAGAGAGAGAGAGAGAGAATAAACAGAATACAAGTTACATCATAAGGAAACATTACAAATAAAGAATATGATAGCACGCAAGAATGTTCTAAAAATGGATAAATAGGAAGACTTGCCTTCAGATGCTGCTTTACGTTCAGTATTTGCCTTCATTAAATCTGCTGCCGCCTCAGCAGCCTCAATTCCTGCAGCCCCAGTGCAGTAACTGTTTCGTATGGTTTGTTTACAACATTTGAAGCCCCATTGGTGATCCTTCCACCATGAACCCCATACACTTGTGTGATTATTAATGTACACATCTTCTTCGTACTTGCTTTTTGGGAGAGAGATCTCCTACAGATATAAATAACACCAAAAAAAAAAAAAAATCATCAGAAACATTTTCCCAGCACTTGACACATCACAATTATTAATGTCAAAGAAAAGAGATAAAAAATAATCTATAAATTCATCTAAGTTGAGAAATTAGCACCAAGAAATTACAATAAAAAAAAATTAACACCATTTCGCTTTTTCAAAGAATGAGTACTGCACGGAAAACATATCTAGAAAAAGGAGATCTACAATTGATCAATTGTAGTTAAAAGTGTACGCAAATTAAGGAATCTGATCCTGATAACTTATTAAATCTACCAAAAGCACTTTAAGCTGTAATTTCAGAGAGCAAAATCCAAAAGAGATTTCATCAAATTCTCCAATGTTTCTTACTGTTTTTTTTGTTGGGGGGGGGGGGGGGCATAAGCAATAAACATGAAATTAAATATCCCTAAAAAAGGATAAATTACATATCAAATAATACCAGGCCTTTTATGACTCTGCCAGCACGATCATATTCAACTTGTCTCTCCGTTTGTCCCAAAAGAAGCTCCTTTGGAAGCCCTTCTTTGGTTGCTGCATTTCCATACTTCTCCATTATGGCAGTCTTCATTTGTAACTTCAACTTCTCTTTGATGATCTTGAAATTCTTATAGAGCAATTCAGCCTGGGAAGGTGCAGCTTGCAAGTGGATTTCCTGGCCTTTCTCAAATGCCTTCCAAGCATGAACGTTAAGTTGCTCGAACTCCAAAGCTTGTCCACTCATTCTATATTGGTTGTCTCCCTGTAAAAAGGAGTAAACGCATTACATTAGTAAAGTGTTTTCAAAGTTGTATGGATCTAACAACTAAATAAAATCTCCTATGATACTCACTCCATAGAACTTCTCAGTAGGGTCTGCATCGGGAAGAGGATCCTCTCGCATAGAACGGGTCTTCGGATCATAATAAGCAGAATTGACATCCAGATTCAGAAGGTATTTGGCAATGTCCTCCCGGATACGCAAGTTTCTGAAGCAAAGTAATGGAACCATAATAACAATAGCCGCATAATAATGACTTTTCACGCTCTGCTAAAGATAATAAACAAATACGAAGACAAATAAAAACTGTCAAGAAAACACACCTTACAGTTCCTGTACTGCCACCTCCTGTAGTTCTAACACGCTTTTCAACCTTTGCAAAGTCCATCTGTTTGCTCTCATCAACTTTAGCCTCATCAACCTTCAGAGCATCTTCATCCTCATCATCATCACTAACCTCATTTTCCCCTTTTGGCTTATTGTTTTTCTCCTCCAATTTCTTTAACTGCTGTTCTTTCAAGTACTTCCTCCGAGCCTCATCCCTTGCCTCATATTTTTCAATGACATGAGCATAAGTTGCCGGATCATAACCATTCCATCGATCTCGCTTGCCATCATAATCAAGTTCAAATGTTTCTATCTTCTCATCAGGAGCAATATGCTTGTTGGTCCATTTTGCTCCCATCTTTCGAGGACGCTCCGTGCATGACTTTGCATTATGTGTCATTGCTCCACAGCTTAAGAACAAATATAAGCCAAAAGTCAGTGGATGAAAAATAATGCGAATCTCAATTATTAATGAAATAACAAATCCACCAAACATAAGTTTAACAGAAAATGCTGATAGGAATATTATTTGTTACCTTGGAGTGAAAAGATAATCATTAAGAAAACTTATTTTATGTGAGAAACAAGGCAAACAGAAACTACACCAGTATAATGATGACAAGATCACAATGTTAATATATCACAAAGGCTACAAGGAACAGGCTCCTAAGCCAGAAAAGGTGAGGATTTCTATTTGACCTAAGACCTTATCATTAGATTTGCATAGGCATTGAATGATATAATTGATGGTAGCATTGAAAGTTAATTTCACATGTAACATATACATCTACAGAAGAACATATTTGAGGATATTTGAGTAGGAAGAAAAGAGGTAAGGAAAGACTTGGTAGGCTTTGCATGAGAGAATACTATACTAAATATTACATACATAGGATGTTTGATGGTAAAAAGAAAAGAGGCTATATAATATCAGGATTTCAGTCATCACTAGACACCAAAAACATCAAAGTCTATGGATATATGTAAGCTGTAATTCATCATTGAAACCTCAACCAAGATAAATTTTGTTTTCATATATTAAATCCATAATAGAATAAACAGTGCCAAATCATGCCAGCATTTAGATCTAATTAGAATATGAATTTAATTTAAATGCATTGATAGTCAGCCAATAAAAATAGTAGAAAATGCCAATTCATACAAGTAACCATCCATTATAATGAGGGGCCCACTATGATTCCTCACTTTCCAGTATTACTATTGGTTGACAGTATAAAATTATTTTACACTGTTACTGCAAATCAATTAAACTTTTAGAATATTATCATAAGCCTATGTGTTTCCATTAAGGGACACATGAAAAGGGTAAGTTCTACCACTAAACATTAGCATTACATAAGTTCACCAACATAATGACTCCACATCTAAATCAAGCTCATTTGAGTTCATTGCAACTCATTGCAACTACAGAAAACAAACCTGTATGGGGTTTTCAGTTAAAATTCTTCATGTAGCAAGACGCCATTTCCAAAACAGATAGCTGTAGGGACATACAAGAATTAGAAAATCTAGATAAAAACAACTAAATCCACTTACTTTTCACATGCTCCCTTCCTATACTTGTCGGCCTGAAATATTTTTGCACCTCTATCATACCAAGATTTTGTATAATTTGGATCTGATTTCCATTTCCTTTGATGTTTTAGACTCTACATAGAAACAAATAGAGAAAGCTACTCAGAATGCAGACCTTCATCATCATAACAGATAGGGGCCACACAGAGTTCTTGAAAAAGGAAGGAAGTAGCAAGTTGTGAAGCTTACAGGTTTCTCAGCATTCAAATACCATGGGGCAGAAGACATATACTGGGGAATGTGAGGGTTAATCTCTTTCCCATCTTCATCAACCTCAGCTGGTGCAAGCCCCGCTTTACGTGCCTCCTCCAATTCAAGCTGTTTTCTGTGGTCCTCCCTAGATTTGAAAGCCGCTGCAACATGATAGAAGGTTTTTAAAACATCATCTAGTGCCTTCACATCCAAGATATGTAAATTACACCGAAGACCATGAATTAGTAATTCCAACCATTCAACTTAACATCATCAACTTTATCATGAACATCTTTCTTGCTTGAAAACATGTTTGGTGTCACAAACAATGCTTTGCCATCATCTGGTTATCAAATGTGAGATGATCTTGTCTTTCCACAATTTAATCATTAAGTTATGTTGATGAAATTTTTACAATTATTTTAAATTTGGTATTGAATTTAGTCATATCTGCAAACTTTCCTTAGGAACTAAATTGCAGCCTTAAGTATAGCTGTATGGTAAGTGAAATTGCACATTTGGGTTGCAAGCCTAGAAATAAGTTCACACATTACTACAAGCTACAAGATGTAGCTGCTTGACACAAGGGATTATGACTTCAATCATTTGCTCCACCTTTCTATTTTAAGTAACTTGAAAAAAGTCAAAGTTCACTAAAGGCCTATTTCTGATGTTTTCAGGATAACATTTTTCTTATTTTATCACACTTACTTTTGTAAAATAGTTTCAGAGGTGGACATTGACTGAAAGTCAATAGTAAGGTCCCTTGGATTGGACAACAGAATACCCCTTGGCATCTACAAAATATTTCATTCATTTTGAGCAACCCAAATCTTTTAAAACAGTTTCGAAAAAATAAAACTCTAAATTGATGACAACTTATGATAATCAAAAACTGAATTCTCTAACTATATTCTAATCAGGGTGTCACACATTTTACGTTAATTAATCATTCATAGCAGTAATCCTGCAACTTGCTAGCATCAATGTTTGTGTTGTTTTGTGAGCAAAGTCGAAGAATTGTTATAGCCTCATAGGACGTTAGTTTCCTGCATCTAGGTATGGAATGCTGAAGTGAACATACAACATAGTATGGCTAAAACCTCGAATGATTTTATATTTATATAGTAGGACCATGAACAAAAATTAGTTCTTCTATTTTTTGATATGGAACATAAATTAGTTCTATTCCTATGAGCCTGTTTGGATTGGCTTTTTTTAAGAAAAAAGTACCTATTATTTTTAAAAAAGTACTTCTATAAATTTTTGTAAGTGTTTGGATGCAACTTTTAAAAAAAGTGCTTCAATTAAAAAAAGTTAATTTACCACTTTTTTTAAAAATTAGGAATACTTAACTTCTAAAAAAAGAAATGATTTTTAATAAAATTATTTTTCAAAAATATCCTTTACCTTTAATTAAAATTATAATACATATCTTTCCTTTCTTATTCTTTATCAAACCTTACTTCTCTTTCCTCTTTTTAAATTTTTTTTGTAATTTGGCCATAAAAAAAGTACTTTTGTTCTTTTATATCCAAACAGATTTATAAGTATTTTTAATATTTAAAAGTACTTCTCATATGTCTATCCAAATATAAAATAACTTTTTCTAAAAATTAAAGCTCTATTTAAAAAAGTTTAGAAAAAAAAATCCGTTTTCTAAAAGCTTATCCAAACGGGCTCTATATTTTTTAAAGAAAAGAAAATGGGATCTAATTTATGGATTGCATCTTCAGGTTCTTCTGTCTTAATTTTTTTTTTTCTTTCTCACCGTTACCAGAATGTTCCAGCTCATTTTAATTTAAAGATCATTGGCAATTTGTTTGATGGATTTGCTGTTTGAATTTTTAGGTCTGCTTCTACAATGTTTCAGTTGGTTGGTTCACTTCTTTTTTTTAACTGTGACATTAAATGAATGGATAACAATTGCATTCAAACAGCAATTATGGGGTGCAGCAACTCTTGTGTTGGAGCTGTGACCCGTGACTCATTGAGTATATCTTGGAGGAGAACTTATTCCCTCGTTGGCCCATTTTAGGAATAATTATTAACATTGGAAAATATTTTCTAGTTTAATTTAAACACCAAAACAACAGAAACTGCACACTCTTCCACTCTCCAGGAAAATACTTTTGCCTGAAAATTTTGATTTTGTCCCACACAGTCTACAATCTAACAGGACTCAACTGTAATTTCTCTCTTTCTCCCTCTCTCTCTCTCTCTCTCTCCCTCAAAAAAAAAAAAAAACATTTTCAAATCAATTGTGGCAAATTCAATACCAACACTGTTCTCACATCAAGGTTGAAAATTTTTAGAGACACACACATATAAAATATAGAAGACGCAAAAACAGTTACTAGGACTATGGAGACAACGGAAAACTCTCCAGAAACTATCAAGAATCAGGGTTATTCCCATAGAATGCAAAGTGATTTTCCGGGTTAAACCATTTCATGCCATGCAACGAAAAGATTATTCGTTGAAATTTAAGGCACAACCAAAAAAAGAAAAGCGTGAAACACTGGAAAGCTAGAAGCCGGTACCTGATGCAGTTGCCATGTGTGATCATTGCAGAATTCGAGAATGGCAAAAACACAGACACAATGATGGACGTCGCAGAGCCTTCTTCATAGTTCCACGGATATATAAATATTATGTAAGACCATGCAATGGGCCTCGGATTTTTTCGATAGTGGGCCTTGGACTTAGAGGTAGGCCTCTTGCGTGTGTTAAAGTTCATGGGCTAGCCCAACTTCCTCTGAGACAATGACTGCACTTCTTTTAATGAAGAAAACGTGGGTTAGCTCATTCGAAAAGGTGAAATAACATTGAGATTTGCGATAACGGTATTGACTCTCGAGCTCAACTCAAGCATCTTTTTTTTTCTGAAAAAAAAACATACAATAATCAAATCTGTCTTTATTATTATTACAACTTCTAATATTATAACAAATTGATTTTTTTATTAATTTGTTAAATGTATTTCAGTTTTAAGTCATATAAACAAAAAAAATTAATATTAAAAAACGTTATTATCACAATTGATTGATTTGATTTAAAGTTTAATTTACTACAATTGTTAATGGTCAAGACAATTTTCTTTTTAATACATTATTATTATAAAAATGCTATTCCATATACGTAAAAATAAATTATGAGATGTGACAGTCATATAAAAGAAAATTTCACACTGGCGACAGAGTAAAATTAAATCTTTGCACTGATTATAGTTTTGTTTACGTATGGAAACAGAATATTCTTCATGCGCATGGTGCATCCCATCATCAATCCCGTTATTTCAACGAGCAGCCCGATGCGGCGTCGTTTCATGGCGTCATAGTGTGGCAATGGTGATCTCCACAAGAATAAATAGCAAGGTCTCCTTGCGTTCGCACTCGCTGTCTCACTAGCCTTTACTATTCATCTTAATCTTCTTCTTTGTTCCATTTTCTTCCTCTTCTTCTTCTTCCATTTCTTCGATCCACTGAACCAATGGCCAAAGACCCAGTTCGCGTTCTCGTCACCGGTGCTGCGGGTACCCTGTTCCTCCTCTGTTTCACAATCATCACTCACACTATACTCTTCTGTTTCATTTGCCTCCATCTCTCATCTAACCATGTTTTTTTGTAATGTTTTCATGATTATAAATTCTGGGTTTGTGTCAAAATGATGACTTTGTTTTGTTTTTGAGATCTTATATTCTGATATGGGTTCAGATGAGATCTTTGTATTTCTCGTGATTGGCTCTGGTATGAAGTGGGTTGAGGTTTTATACTGCATTAGGTGCCGATAGATCAAGCTGGTACAGTGTTGGGATTGTTTCTCACCTCTTTGTTATGGATTTGCACTAGCACTTGGTGTCTCTTGTTATGTGCTTTCTTTGTGAGCTTGTGAGGAACTGCTAATTCTGTGACATTTGGTGTAAAAAGTTGACTTTGTGGATGTTCTTGTCAAAATTTGTTACGGACAGTTGAAATCTTTTTTGAAATTTCCTGTGGATTTATTTTTGTTGAATTGAAAATAAACCCCTGATCATTTTACTTTTTTCTGATGGCACAACTCGTTTTGTGGTATTTCTCTAATGGTTTTTGAAGTCTTGTTTTGAAAGAGGTGCTTTTGTACTCCTCCCTTTTTAGGTAGGCCAGGCTTTTGATAATGAAATATTAAAGTGTTTTTATTCATTTTGTTTCATCAAGAGTTGTATGAACTTTGAGTTAAGATAATTCTCTGAAATTGGTATGCTTGTGCGGATCAATTTGGTTTTCAGTTGCACAGCTCTTTAGATTTTTGTGGTGTTGGAAAAAAATTATTTTGTGCCACTTTTAGGATGAGGCCTTGTTTTAAACCTATATGCTTATTGTTATAAACTTTCTTATTTGACTTTCTCTGTTACTCAAACTTTTCCATTTTTTTTTTTCGTGGGGTTTTCTCTCATATGAGAATTGGGTTTTATAGTGAGATGATTCATTGCTTGACACCCTGTTGGGCCTGCATCTAGATGCATAAATTTTTTCTCAAAAGTAATATTTAAACTAATTTGATACAAAACTCTTGAGGTATTTTGCTATACTGAGGAAATTCTTTGCCAACTTTAGGGCAAATCGGATATGCTCTTGTCCCTATGATTGCTAGGGGAGTGATGCTGGGCCCTGACCAGCCTGTGATCCTTCACATGCTTGATATTCCACCTGCAGCAGAGTCACTGAATGGTGTCAAAATGGAGTTGGTGGATGCTGCATTCCCTCTTCTTAAAGGTTTGAGTTTCCCTTCTGATCAAATGTTACATGAACTTCTTGGAACCGTTTTGGACTAAACATTGTTTTGTCTTGGTCCTTTAAACGATCCACAATATTATGAGATGTTGTGAAATTATTTGTTTCAGGTGTTGTTGCTACGACCGATGTGGTTGAGGCATGCACTGGGGTCAATATTGCTGTAATGGTTGGTGGTTTCCCTAGAAAAGAAGGTATGGAGAGGAAAGATGTGATGTCCAAAAATGTCTCTATTTATAAGTCCCAGGCTTCTGCTCTTGAAAAGTATGCTGCTGCAAACTGCAAGGTAATCCTTTAAAATTGAATCTTCCATATTTTCTTTTCCATAAGCGTTTATGTTGTTTCTATTTATATGTTATGTGCCAATGAAAGGATTTGGAGTTTGAATGCATTTAGTTGTTTCCTTGGGATTCTGTTGAATTCATGTACTTGAGATGCAAATTTTCGCTTGACTAAGCTGGCATGTGTTGTTTAAAGGATTACACCTAATTCATATGTGCAATTGGATTTGGATCCTGAATGGTGATGTCCTTGTGATCACATCTTGTTGAAATCTGTCTATTCTGTTTTACATATAATAAGTTCTTTTCTATATATTTTTGGAAACATGTATTTCAGTTTTATGTACTTCTTGGAACGTTTATAAGCTTTTAGATATCATGCAGGTTCTGGTTGTTGCTAACCCAGCAAATACAAATGCTTTGATCTTGAAGGAATTCGCTCCATCTATTCCTGAGAAAAACATCACTTGTTTGACTAGACTGGATCATAACAGGGCCCTGGGTCAAATTTCTGAAAGACTGAACATTCAAGTTTCTGATGTAAAAAATGTTATAATCTGGGGTAACCATTCGTCAACTCAGTATCCTGATGTCAATCATGCAACTGTTACAACCCCAGCTGGGGAAAAGCCTGTCCGTGAACTTGTTGCTGATGATGCTTGGTATGTGGAGTGAAATACAAATACTGTGACTTTATCACTTTCAACAAATTAAAAGAAAATGCTTATTGAAGCATTGATGTAATTTTCCATGATCTAGGTTGAATTCGGAATTCATAACTACTGTCCAACAACGTGGTGCTGCAATTATTAAAGCTAGAAAGCTTTCAAGTGCACTATCTGCTGCTAGTGCTGCATGTGACCACATTAGAGATTGGGTTCTTGGAACTCCTGAGGTTGGTTAGATTATGCTAGATCATTTTTCAGATTCTGTATGATGTCTCCAGCTTAGCTTTATATATTTTCTCATTGCAATGTTAGGGCACCTGGGTGTCAATGGGAGTTCACTCTGATGGATCTTACAATGTGCCGGCTGGATTAATCTATTCATTCCCTGTCACTTGTCAAAATGGGGAATGGAAAATTGTTCAAGGTAAGAGTTTGTTTAATTAGTGTGAACAAAGCAACGAAGCATATCGAATTTTTATTGTGAACAAAATTTTTCTCTCATCCCTAAGTTTTTTTCTACAGAAAAAAAAAAAAAAAAAACTTAACCACAATGTCAGTATTATAGGTGTTAATATTAAATGCTTAAGTTTTGTCCATGTTTGTTCCTTGCTGCAATCTAATTTACATTTTTAATATGCAACTAAAATTGGACTTGCTTCAACAATCACTGTACTCCACGGTTGGCTTGTGGCGAAGGTGTAATCTTGTGCAGTTACAAGTGAGAAGTTGAGATTAAGTATTTTTTATTGACCCAAAAATAAAAGATTAAGTGTTTTGTCATATGATTAGTGCTTTCCTGCGTGAAATCTAGTATGAGCAAAAGGTGGAAAAGGGAAGCTCTACCTTATTTGAGATGTTTAGCTTGTTAGTAGATCCTAGCTTGGAGTAGAATGGTGTATCTTTGTTTAAAACTAGTATGACTTATAGAATGGTGGAGTAGGATTCCAGACTCTTTGGCGCAGAATGATTGTATCAGGAGATTCATTTACCTCCACTCCAGTAAACATATATGTTGGGTAGTGTATGCTAAATCCAAAAATTATTTCAGGTCTGATACTGTTATGCTCAAGGCTTTTGATTCATACAAGTTAGCCATTTTTCCTTTTATGAAAGTAGTTACATCATTGATGTATGCCTCTAATGTAATTTCTCTTTAACGCAGGACTTCCAATTGATGAGTTCTCAAGGAAAAAATTGGACTTGACTGCTGAAGAGCTTTCTGAGGAGAAGGCTTTAGCTTACTCATGCCTCTCTTAGATTGCTTGTTTCTTTGCCTAGTGACATTGCAGGTTCCCTTGTTTATCTATAGAAGTAGGTTCAATTTTGAATAATGCCTCTCTGAGATACAGAGAAACTTCTGATAATAGTCTCCTTTTCTGGAAATCGCTTGTATTGCAGTGTCTAATCCCTTGTATGAGGATATTTGAGCTTATGTATTTTTCTCAATGTACCAGAGGCTGCATATTCGTTGGGATTAGGCCTAATCTTATATGCTTCTGTGACCATTCCAAGGCTTAATTTTCTTTCTTTGGTGTGTGTCAATGCCTATGCAAGTCTTTTGATATTGATGTGCGTAGAAACGTGGGTTTGGTTGTGCGTTTTTTTGTCTTAATGGAAGCTGTTACGTATACAAACGGAAAAAATTAGGTCAAGTCAGATTGTTTTTTAATTACCTATTGGGCCTAGGCCCCAAAATTTCATGAGAATAGTGATATTTCATATGCATGCATATAAGTGAAAGTGGACGATTGCTTTTAGAAAATATTTTTTATTTTTCATTTTTAAATAATAAAATAGTTTGTACACTCAAATATTTTTAAAAAATTAATAATAAAGTGGACGATTGGACGAAATTATTTTTAATTTTAATTTAATTTTTAAAAGTTTATGAAAAAAATAATAAAATAGATAAAATTTTCTGAAACCAAATAAATCTTAAGAATTTCTTAAGTTATAAATAAATTTTGTACACGCAATGAACGCCTTAGTTGTAAGGGGAAGTTTTATATCGGTCAACAGGGGAGAATTTGAGATGTATATGATCAAGGTGCTGACTGCGATGCCTCAAAGGTGTACTATACATCTTGTGATGGTAGCATATTTAATGGATTAGATTTGTGAGATATATTAATATATCAATCACCTATAATATACTGTAGTAATATATTAATTTTAAAAAAATAAAAAAGTGATTAAATATATTTTAAAAATTAATTTTCATACATTAATAGTATAAAATTCTACTGACAGTATAAAATACCTTAAAATTATATTGATAAAATAAAATTACACTGATAAAATTTTTTTAATTTTTAAAAATTAATTTTTATATACTGATAATATAAAATTATATTAATAATATAAAATAATTTTATATTATCCATATAAAATTATACTAACAAAATAAAATTATAAAAAATTACACTAACAGAGTAAAATTACGAATAAAATTACACAGATAGAATTTTTTGATTATATTAAGTGTAAATTATTTTATATTATCAGTATAATTTTATATTATTAGTATGTAACAATTAATTTTTAAAATATATTTAATTATATTTTTAAATTTTCTTAAAATTAGATATTACTATTTCATAGATGATTGGTGTATCAATACACTTCACAATCTCACCATCAGATTGCAAGATGCACCATGCTCCTTGACTAACGAAGTGCACCGTAGAACACACCTATGATCAAACCTCTTTTTTTCTTGTCGTGGTATATGATCAAACTTGGGTATCAAACATGGAATTTTTTTCCTCCAGCATTGTGGACCGGCATCTAAACATTCAGCTTCTAGTCTGTTATGGGCTATCAATATGGAATTTTGTTTTTGTTTGTCTCGAACACGCCCCAAAAAGGATTGGGACTTTGGCGTAAAATCTATCAAATTTGAATCCTAACTAGATAGTCAAGGAATCACAAAATTTGATGATTAGTGACGTAGTTTTACATATCGCCTTGTATGCTCTTTTCTTCTCTGTTTGGTGTGAAGTAGATTCTAAAAATTAAATTGGGTATCGAACTAGATAAGGTATTAATCCAAAAATTTATTGATTCATCTTCAAAAATTTATTGGTTCACCAATTCAACTAAAATATAACGGTATGCAGACATGCACACACGATTAAATTATATATTTTGAAATAAATGAAACATATTAAACAATATAAATAAAGAGTTAAAAATTTAAAATATAGAACATTCAAGTACTGTATGACTTATAACCATCCATTTTTCGGTCAACAAGACAATAACCTAGAGCAAAAAACAAAAACCGATTAGGTTAGATGAGCACTAAGACAAGCCAGTATTTTTAGTAAAAAAATACTTTCTTATTAAAAAAAAAAAAGAAAGACAAATGCACCCTAAATAACAACAATCTTCATGACAAATAATAATAATAATAATAATAATAACAACAATCTTTTTTGGTCTTGGTCATTCGCAATAAAATGTGATGAAGTCATTTCTAAACATTTTCTCAGTTGACTTGCTTATGAGCATCTCATTATAGATTGTTCATTTATATTCTATATAACCTTGATTCCATTTATTTAAGTTGGATTTTGTGCGACACAAGGGCATGATATGTCACTTTTCGAGTTTGTGTTCAAGTGAATTATCATTTTCATTTTTGAAGTTGTATACGTATTTCACTTAAGTTTGTAAAATTAAGACTTAACAATTTAGTTTCTCAAGTTGAAAAAATTATTCAAATTAATTCTTTTGGTAATTTAAATTAGTCGTTAATTTCTTAATTTTAAGAATTAAAGTGAAACATGCATATAAATTCAGAAACTAAAATAAGCATTCACTTGTCCATATTCCACATGGTCTTACTACCACTTTTCTTAGTCCCCATATAGTTATATGACTTCATAAGACTATCCGAAGTTTATAGGAAGAGAAGATTCTTGTGTACATTTAGTATATGCACAGCCGTGGACACTAAACTATAAAATAGTCAATAAGCAAAACATCATTATTTTAATGTATAAAATATTTATGTGGTACAAAAATTGATCTTATTTTTGAATGTTGATCGGCCTAACAAATGTGCACAAGAATTCCCCTACAAAAGACTTGTTTTGGAAAATCATCAGGCCGAAGACTTGGAAGTAAACATAAGAAGACAAGAACTTGGAAGGTTTCGGGAAATTAAAGCAGAAAGCACTTTTGCTAGTATGCAGCACAATGTGTATTAATTTCTTTCCAAGGATGACCAAGGAGCTTTATTATTTCAAAGTTAGATAAAGCTATTTGGCATGAAAATTGCTTTTGCCAAAAAAAAAAAAAAAGCCACCAATGATGCGGTGTTCTTTTAATCTCAACTTTTCATACAAGATCGAAAACGATCACTCACATCTCTTTCTATGTTATTAATAACATATGTAGCGGAAAAACTTGTCCTAAGCATGTAGCATTTTTCCCTTCGAAGTTTCCTGCCCCTTACCACTTTAAATTATCTAACTTGACTAATCGCACTGCATTTTCTGAGAAATAAGGATTGGCCAATAAGCTATAACTGAAGTGGCACTTCCAAGGGGTTGATGACGTTGAATTATGCTTTTGAACAAAATTTTTCCTATACTTGAAAGCACTTAAATAGGTTAATTAGAGTATATATGATAAATTAAATGAATTACACAAGAAAGTTTGAACATATAGATTGGAGTGAGAAACAGATGAAGTTTCAAAATGTCTTTAGCAAAGCAAAGTTTTTAAACTATTAGTTCATCAAAATCCTCCACAGGGAGAGTGTACTACTATAACAGCACAGCTAGCGAAGAAGAATCAAAGAAAAATAGGGGGCAAAAATAGTAGTTATACACTGATTTATCTCAGAAAGATGCCTACAGCCACTTCTTGTTAAAAACTACAGGTCGGTTTGGCATGAGAGATAAAAATAAAGAAAAAAATTATTATACATAAATTTAATTTATGATTTTTTTTTTGTGTTTCATTTTTATTTTTATACCAAACTCACCCTAAGACTACAAAATTGAGTGTTCCTTTTTTTTCTTTGACCTTAACCTCTCTCCAAGATATATTGCAAATATAATATTTCTTATAGCGTAACGTTCCTTAATTAATATATGATACTAACCTCTCCGAACTTGACTAAGAAATTTCTTTACGAATATCTTCTTTAGTGAGACTGGAAATGATGTACAATACAAGTGTTTTAGGCGAGCTCGCAACGCACTAGGAGTGGAATTTCCTCCGACTACAGAAGCCCACAAACTTAAATTGATAAAATAATAGAAAGAGCTCAATTTAGAACGATAAAAATATATAAAATCATTCATGTATTTTCTTTGAGTTATGAAAAATATTAAAAAATTAAAATTTTGTTGGCAGAAAGATATGGCACTATTTTTTGTCATTAAAACGTTTATTAGTTTTCATTCTTTTGACTTATCTAATTGAAGACAAATATACGAATTGGTATCGATTTGGCAAATGCTCATTTGTGTAATTACGAAAATTGTTTCGTATTTTCCTTGAGTCGTATTAAATTTTTGCAACAATTCTGACAAAAAATTTAGTCATGTAACATTACTCAAGATCAAGAATATAATAGCACACTATGAATTAACTTTCGCGAAATCTTAAGCGGTTAAATAAAGAAACAAGAATAATTTTTAATATATCAGACAGAGAACAAAATAGAGCTTTAGAGAGTCAAACATCTTTGTAGAGGATATTCCAGCAAGTTTCTCGGCCAATTGTTACTGTTCAATGGGATGAATTTTGCACAATCTTCTAGTGTTGAACCGTAGAAGTGTGGAATAACTACGCAACCGTTTTCTAGTTGGAATTGAAAGGCTAATTAGATTAGTCTTGTGAGTATGCTATTGAGAATTCAAAGCTGACCGTACTTAGAAGCTCGCTATAGCAAAACCTTTACAGAGAATATGCAAATCGGTCATTTCCAGAAAAATCTACAACTAAGAGTCAATCTGCAGTAAAGAGAATGCCACCAAAGAACTCAAGGATAACAACACCAAAAGACATTAGGGCCTTATAACAAAAATCATAAGTCATAACCATGAGAAACATTATCTGGTTAATTGAAATAAAAAGAATTCTGATATATTTTATACATTTTGTCTGATATTTATTTATTTTTCAAGTAAAATAATAATTTGTTAAAAAATTGAGTTTATATTGAGTTACTCACAACTAATGTTTTGTTAATTTAATTGATTTGATTCTTATTTTTTTAAATAATATTTTGAATTAAAGAATTATAGTAAATAATAAAATAGCGCTGCAAAACTATATTCATAAGGATTGGCTAGATTCAAATCAAATTAATTGAAATCTACTAAACTTTGAATAGTAGTATTTTAGAGAGGGGGGGTGACAAGTTGCTAATGTACAAAGCCATAAACAAACAATTATACCGAGTTACCTACGCAGACAAAATGCAAAATTGAGGTTAATTAGAACGGCAACAACTATGGAGGTCTTCGAAACATGCAGTTGGTCGTACTCACAAGCTAATGATGAAATTATGAGTAGTCTAATAACTGAATTTAAGACTCTTAGATACTGAAGTGATATCAATAAGTTCGCTTGGAAAAATTTTCGGCGGCCACTGGCTCACAATTCACAAGCATGTGTGCAATTCATGTGAGGTACTATTGCAAGGTCAATACATGTAAGTGGGAGAAATATTTGGATGGTCTTGAAGTATTATATGACTGTATTTACAGCCAATAATATCATAGTTTAGGGTGAGACCCAAAAGTTAATAATCATTTAAAATACTATGATTTTATTAGCTATAAGAATAACCACGTGACGTTTCAGAATCACTCAAATATTTATTTGTAAATGGTGTATATACAAATAGTATCATGATAAGAGGAGCTCACTTAATCTAAAGATTTTTTTTCCATTTTTTTCCTCTTAATTGGCGGCAATAAAATTCGAATTTCTAATCTCATACATACTACCCAATTTTTTCACCATTACATCACTCCTAATCACTTATAGAGTGTTTTGTTTTACTTTTGTAGAATTGATTTTATTGGAATTAATTTGGTTAGAATTGATTTTGAGGTAAAATAATTTATATTCGATAATTTTTTTAAAAATGATTTTGACAGAAAGTAAAAAATTTTCACTTTTTCTAGAATTAATTTTAGAAATCAGAATTAATTCTAAAAATAGATAATTAAATATCATCAAAAATCTCCAAAATCAATTCTGAGATCTAGAATTAATTCTAAGGAGCCCAAATGGGCTCCAAACACACACTTACTTAATCTAAAGTTTGAAGTTTATACCTTAAAGAAGATATTTAGCCATGAATTGTTTATTAAATTATGATTCAATTTGTTTCACAATATGCATCTGTTTAATATTCGTTTATGTTTCAGATTATCTGGTCATTTTAGATATCAAAAAGTTATTAATATTTTTTTTCTTCAATATTATCCTTTAAGTAGTTAGGCTTATTAATGGAGTGAGTAGAACATATAATTAAGGTTGTAATTTTAATATAAAAATAGTCTTTAAAACGATTAGATATTATGAAATGAAAGCAGTATCTAATTGCATTAAATTTTTCATTTAATATAGAAGTTGATGTGCCATCACATCCACTTGTCCCAATGAAAAGTTACCGTGACAGCTCAAAACATTACTTTCCGTCGTTTACGAAATCATTTGCAAGTTGCAATTAAACAAAGTTTCACGGTGGACTAATTCAAATTTGATGATTTCATGTATGTGAATATATATATCTATATATGCTCAACAAGTGGCATAACAATTTTGAATATACTACTTCACATACTTAAGTGCATCATTTATTTGTATTACAGTCAAATAGCTCTAACCTAATCAAACATCAAATTGTAAAAGGCAAAAATGTTAGACTTGGTGTTTTGCCCAGTATACATAAACCAAGTCAGTGGTTCACTTGTAGTCCCCTTTGTTCCGATCCATAGCTGGTTTCTTTGTCAAATGAACGACTCTAGCTCTTGTATCTGGCAACAAATGCTGTCCCCACACCAGCAATTAATGTACAAATTTAATTCCTTGTAACGGTCAAATTCAAGTTACCATGATGTTCAAATTATCATGCTAATATTTAAAGTATTCTATCTTCTGAATTTAATAATACTCCTCATTCCAATATGCTTTATGAAAAATTCAGAAGTCTGGCAATTCCATTGGATCCCCAGTTCTGATGAATATGTCATACCAGAAATCCATGCCATCGTCAAGGTTTGAAATGTAACCATTATAACTTGGTTGAAAATTTTCCTCAGAATTAACTAGATATTGAAGTGGCAAGTCATTTGAGATTGTCAAAGACTCTGATGGCATATTGTTGGTGGTTTCATCCATTGCTGCTTCTGACCAAAAACTTTCGTCAATTATTGTCTCCAGAGACTCTATGTCTTCACTCTTGATCTTTTTGCTCTCACCAACAGTGACTGATGAAAAATCGCTAGAGGTAGTAGTGCATGCTGATGTAGTGTCCATTTCAGGGAAATTATTAAGACTGGCAGGTTCTGAATGAGTTATGGTGCTGGAATTGGAATCAGAACGTTTTATTTTTGGTCTAGAGATCCTTTTGGTCTCTGAATTGGGTTGGCTTGTTTTGAGGAGCCTCTTCTTCAAATGGGTGTGCCACACATTTTTTATTTCATTGTCAGTTCTTCCTGGCAATTTTGCTGCAATTGCTGACCACCTGAAAATAAGGATCAAATCAAATTGATTAATATATTTGTAAGATAATTGCACGAGATTCGCGTTCAATTTCTTGATTATAGTGAATCAGAGAACAACAAACTTTGAGATTGATGTATTAGTTGGAATTACATGGACAAAATCTCATGCACATATTTGGTATACGCATGTCTAGCACAGAGTACTATAGCTGCATGTGACATAAACTGCCACACTAAGATCCGTGCAAGGCAGATCTAATCAGAGAATCTTGCAGCCCCACATTTTATATTTGTATATGTTTTTACGGGGCCTGATGCTTAATATTAATGTTCTCTGCATCAATTTGACATAATTTCCAATTGAATTATGCAAATTCTAGCACAATTTGCTAGCATTTTGTGCAAGATAGATTTCTCCTCAATGTTATGCATTAAGATAGTGATCATGTAAATAAAAAATACAGTACTAAATGATAATTTTTTGAATTGTTTGACACAAGAGGTTAACTGTGTCACTGTGTGAACTAGTGCATGTTGGGAATACATCATTTCTCCTTTACTCTTTGTATCACATGCATTGCACAGTCAAAAGTGGGAGCATACCTAGATTTCCTTGCACAATTAATGGCTCTACTCGAGTCCCCATTATGAAATAACTATTAGTTGACACAACCTTTCATTTTAGTTTTCCTAAGAGTTGACAATGTATGACAGTGGCCCCCACCACTTCGATCTTTCTTTTCTATCAGAGAAATTAAGGAAAAAAAAAAAAAAAAAGGAGATGAACCCCGAATCCAGTTTTTTAAAACACAATGAATCAACCATTTACAAATTTAAGCAAATTAAGAAGATTATTAAACAGCATCATGCATGCAAACTAAGAATTGGGTGGGTGGCATCATGATGCTTTATCTTGATTAACTTTTTTGCTGAGAAGTAAAGAAGAATGTCCTATGGATCCTAGGAATGAAATCATGTGAATACCTGTTCCCCAGCATTTCATGTAGCTTGATGATGGTTTCCTCTTCTTCACTAGTGAAATTTCCTCTCTTGATATCAGGCCTCAAATAGTTAATCCAGCGCAGCCTGCAGCTCTTCCCACACCTTAACAAGCCTGAGTTGTAAGAGAAACCAGAAGAAAATCAATACACATATCATAGCATTACCAGATCATTCCAAGCATATATATACAAAAACTAGAGAAATTCAAGAAACTTTATGACCATCAAGTTTATGGCACTAAATGGAGATATTAAAAGCTAGGCTAGAGCTAGTTCTGGTGAGAATAAATGTATGAACCCTTAACCCCCCAAGGAGGGAAGCTATTTACAGGGTATGAACTCGTGATATTCAAGTCACAGGACAGCAACAACCTTACCATCGCACCAAAACTTACTTTACAGATAGGATATTTATTTAATTAAAGTAGTAAGTACCTGCTAGCTTTGGGAGGGCACGCCAGTTGCCATGGCCATTTTTTTGGATGTAAGATATGAGGATTTGATCTTCCTCAGGCGTCCAAGGACCCTTCTTCAATCCCATCTTTTCACAACAAGGAGCTCTCACCATCTTTTTGGTTCTTCTTTTTTATGGCACAAAGAATGAAGACTAGTCGCAGTATATGCTAGTCTCACTCTATGGTCCTTCTCTCTCCTCGAATGTGATTTCTTCAATTTCGTTTCCTAAGGCCCGTGATGGCTATTTATCCTTCGACATTCCGCACGCCAAGAGTTGGAATGGTCCAAGACAAGGAGGGCATCTTTCCATGTTCAAACCATTTAGCAGCTTCCTCGAAAGAGGATCACTCTCTCTCACACACATAGGAAGAGAACATTAATAATTTTTTATATATATTATTAAGGTGTATCTCGCAACTTAAATTTTAAAAAAAGATGATTCAAAATGATGTAGATAATTTTTATAAGTAATTAGATAATTTTATTTTTATAAGTTAATTTTTGATGTCAAGTTAAGCCACTCAATTTTTGAAATGGTAAGCATAAGATAAAATAAACATGTAAGTTCTTGTATGAGGGAAGTGTGTTATTTTAAGATAAAAAATTATTAGTGGATCTCTATTCTACTCAACAGTTTAAGTTTTTGATGGGATTTCATAAATATATAAGTGAGACTTGGGAGTTAAAGAGTTGCATCACGTGTCACAGTGTTGAACGAATAAGGACAAGTTTGATTACATATACTTGATAATTTGCCAGCCAATTGCATATGTTTGTATGCGCATATTGTTGTTCATAACACTGTTTTATGTGTCGAGACAAGTCTTTATTAGCTAAAAGGCGAGTAATACAATACAAATTAATGATTTTATTTATTCAATATTTCCCTTAATCTTTTTAAAACTCAAAGCAGCCAAAGTAATAGTTGTTGTGGTAATTAGGTAAAAGGCATTTTTAAATATTTGTACGAGTGTGATATATTGTTTTCACTCGAATAAGCATTACTACTCTTTCACAATATTTTTTTTAAAGAAAAATATTTGATTTTCTCAAGAATGAAAACAGGACAATTAGTTGCACATGGACTGAAACTTAACAAAGTCAAGTTTCTTTTTTTTTTCTTTTTAACTTTTAGTAGTAATATTTGAGCAAGTCAAGTTGGTCAAATAGAAAGGATAATTAATTTGGCCAGGTGGAATGTGGAGAAAGAGCCAACCAATTAGCTTAACGCATAGGCGGTTTCGTCGTTTACTTTGTCCATGCACGAGGCCGAAGAGTGGAGACTAGATGTTCACGGAACAGCACATGATTATGCTTATAGTTAATAAAAAATAAAATTTTAAAATAAAATTTATTATTAATTTATATTTTTATTTATAATATTATTATTTTATTAACTGTAAATATAATCTATATACTATTTTAGGATTAACCAAAAATTTCTCCCAAAGAGTGCAAGGTTAGTTTGCGCACATAGACTCGGCCACTTGTACGCGTGCTTTGATTTCTGAGAGGATAGGACGCCAAGTCGCCTTACTCTCATCCAAAAGTAACTGGGAATAAAACTAGAATATGTCTTACTTACCCTCCTGAACATTTCTCCTGTTGAACATAACAAAAGATTAACAAACGTGTATATAGACCATGTATTAATTCATTAACTAGTCCTCTTATATGTTATAAATATTTTAGATTTTAGATTTATAAGTAGCAACATGCTAATCCTTAAGTTATAAAAGATGTAACAATATTACACTGATTATCATACACACATTAGTTTTATAGTAATATTTGTGGTACTTGCTTCTTGATGATGATGGTAATGATGATTATTATTATTCTAGTAGTAGTTAGTAGCCCGTGTGTTATATGGAACTTTTTTTAAGATTAAATATATATTTAGAATATGTTTTAGAGATTTAATTTTTAGGAGAAATTTAAACTCTTTAAATTGTTAACATTTTATTCTAAAGTAATCGACTTCTAAGATTAATAATCGGATTGTGTATAAAAACATTGCATGCATTAATTATTGACTTTTAGAAATAAAATATTAATATTTATTACTTATTATCATAATTATGTATTAAATATCTTTTTTAAGATTTTATTTAAAAAAACTTATAAAGATAAGAATATGTCTTGATAGAGGAGACATTAAAAAAAGAATTAAAACATTAAGGAAATCAGAATAAAAAAAATGAAAGGAGAATCTCGCTTACCGTGTTTATATGTTTTTCCATTAATAGAATAGAACGTACAAAACTAGTAAAAATGTGTAAGAAAAAAAGAGAAAGAATAAAACAAAGTTACTTTCTTATTATTTGGGAGATTAATAATAAAAAAAATAAAATTTCATTAATTTTGTTTGAAAATTATATTATAATTAAAGGAATAATAAAAAAAATTTAATTTTAATTTTTTAAATAGCTCTTTTAATAGATTTTTTTTCATATAATTATTCATTGTATCTACCAAAAGAAAATATAATTACTCATTGTTAATAATGAGGTTCATGTAAAAATTCTATAAAAACATATAAATTCATTAAAAAAACAGAAATATGAACCATTGGTTTAACTTTAGTATAGAGAGAACTCATTTTTCCACAAAGCTACGAAAAGAATTACATGAGCACGTGAGTCATGCAGTTAATCTATACTTGCTAATAATTTGATAAATGGTGAGAAATAAAAATATAAAGTACTTAGAGCCTTTTTTTTCTAAAAAATTCCATTACACTCTAATTTTGACAAAAAAAAAAAAACGTATTCGAGAGGGGGAAAAAAAGAGAATAGATCTCTCTAGTTTCTTTTCTTTCTTATTTATATTTAAAATAAGAGAACTTATTCGTTTTTCTATAATTTCTTTTCTATTCCTCTCATACCTATCCTCCAAACATAACCTTAAAATGAAAATCGATCTCATATGAAAACTTCCATATCCTAAAAACAGGTAGGATAAAAGGTGAAAGACGGAAGATAAAGTGAGACACTGCATTCATAACTTATAAAATATACATATATAAAATTATATATTGAGTGCACTACTTTTGAAAACTCCATGCTCTCTTAAGAGAGGATATTCAAATTCACACTACCAAGTGGCCTATGCAACCTTTTTCTTGTTCTTATTTACTCTCATAAAAAAAAAAGAAAAAGAAAAACTAAAATATGTCTGGCTTACACTCTTGAACATTTCTCCTGTTGAACATAATTATAAAAGAATAACAAACGTGTGTAGAGGCCATGTGTTATATTATGAATTAGTCCTTTTATATGCGCGAAATAATTTAGATAGGTACATGCAGCATGCTAATCCTTTCAAAGATATATAAACGATGAACGAAGAAAGTTAAACTCATTATCATATACAGACATTAATTTTATAATAATAATATATATAGTACTTATGTGATTTTTATTAATACTTTTTGTTATTCATTACGTGCATTGTATAAGATCTTTTAAAATTGACAGAAACCCCATTTGATCCCTGACAAAAATTGCGAGAGATAAATTAGTTTCTAATAATTTAAAAATTCAACAATAGTTGCAAATCAGTCAAAAAAAGGGGATATATTAGTCTGTTTATAAATTTATTATTAATTAATAAGCAATTTTGAGGGCGAATTAGACTCTGAAAAAATCATATATATCCAAATTTGATTCTTAATAAACATAAAAATAAGATAATAAAGTTCTTAGATTATACAAAGCTTACAAGAGGAACTAATTTGTCTTCCATTTTTTTGAATAGTAAGAAACTATGTTGAACTTTTAAATACTAAGAAATTAATTTATCTCTTCACAATTTTTGTTAGAGATCAAAATATGGTTTTAGTCTTTAAAATTTAATGTTCATTTAAAATATATTTTAAAATTTAATGTTCATTTTAAGCGGTCATATTTTAAGAAGACTCAAGACTAGGGATTGAGAGCATTGAGTCAAGTAATCAGGTCCTCTCTTATAGTGAAAATTTGGTTCATGAAATCAACAAGCTAGGGCTTAGATTCTCAAGGTTCAAAGCCCAATATGTTCTCAATAATAAGATTGCAGATTCATTAGCCCATTTAGCAAAATTTGTTGGATCAAAAGTGTGATTTGGTGATGTCTTAAGTTGTATTAGAGATCTTGTTAATTTGAAGCTTTAAATTGAATAAATGAGGTACTTTCATAATTTTTTTTTATTTTTTAACATATTATAAATTTAACCTCTTTAAACTATTAATACTTTATTTTAAAGTAAAAAACAAGGTCAAGTTTTCGATTAACCAAACTATATACAAAAATATTGTATGCATTAATAATTATCGAATTGTTAAAAGAAATTATCCAAATTCTAATATAATACGACTTATAAATACTTGCAACTTGCTATAGCAATGTCAAATACATTTTTTTAAGAGTATGGATATTATACAAAAGAAAATTATGGAGATACATATAGATATTGTTCTTGATTAATACGACGCTGAAGTAATAAGAAAGTGAAAGAATAAGAAATCTGTCTTTAGGGAAGAATCTCTCCTCAGTCTCCCGAGAAAGTATTCAGATCCTAAAGACGTGTAAGATAAAACGTGAGAAGAAAAGAAAGACACGTAAAACTCATAAGAAGGACACGTAAAACTCATGAGTCATGAAATATACATGAACATAGAAGAAAGATAATAAATTTATAGAAGTTCACGGTCTCAAAAAGCCTACTCAAATTTACTATATAGGAGTAGATTTATTTTGTTTGGAAAGATACTTCTACGTGTGTCTCAGCTAAGAAATTGTCAATCTTGACCTGCTAATAATATTGTGTTTCAATTATGAAATTGTCAATGTCGGCATGCTATTGGATGGCACGTAGAATGCATGAATGTTAGAGTGAAGTTATAGATTCCACGTTGATAGTTTATTTTATGAAAATGGTGTAGCAGCCTATTGTTGGCATAATTTGTAGAACTGAAATAAATAATAAAACATCATCGCCATTCATAATAAATAATAAATAATTTACTCATGTAAATTGTACTGGTAATTTGTATCATGTGTAATGTGTGCTAGTATACTATATTAACTTTACTTTTCAGGCGTTTTGCTGAAAAATTTTATTTAGAGGATTCTTTGAAAGAATATATATACTCTATAACACATTTTAGATAAATTAAAACAGAGTTAGGAAAAATTAAAGATATACCACCTATTAAGTATGCCTACCCGGATAGGCAGATATCTAATTCTTAGGTCAATTCAAATGTTCCTAATAAGTTAAAACAGATCATGTGTCATGAGTCATCGCAGGCATGCAGGGGCCTTATGTCTGCGTATTGATATCTACAGCAAGACATACACCTGTCAAGCCAGATCATTATATTGGGTTAACTATCATATGTTGCGGGATATGTCCTGGAGTATAATTTGCACTAAGAAATTAATCACCAACTCCACTGGCAAGTGGTCAGTTTTGCTCTCATGGTTAGTAGCTTCTGTCATACGACGACCTATGAAGGTGGACCACACTTTCAATGCTTTCTTTGTTGCTTTTGCTCATGCCTGTATCCAACTAGACCTTAGAAACCACTAAACTCCAGTTGACACATTATATTACAGTTACAAGCATATACATGGCATGTGACAGGGATAAAAAGTGTAGATTGAGAGTAACCAAAAGGTGGCAGTGGTGAATGAAGATTGTGACCATAGACAAACTTTAGGAATTTGATTCGTTGAATCACCAATCTAAAAATAGCTTTACTTTAGTTATTACTCTAATAAAAATTGGGTGAGTAATACTTAAGACCAAAAAAGGGTACAACGTTAGATAATCATATCCACTTACATCTGGTAATCTGGTTGTGCTGAGGCTGAGCTAAGCCAAACCTCTTCTTTTTGTTCGGGACAAAGTTGCTTAAAAGAAAATCTTTGTCACTCATATCCCTGACTTTAATCAAGTTGCTGATATATTCACTAAGCCCCTATATATCCGTTTCTTTTCTTTCATAAATTTCGAGCCAAACTCAGAATATATTTGACCCTCCAATTCCGAGTTGGAGGGAGATGAAAGGGAAGGAGTCCGTTTGTAGTTAGCTTCAGTTAACATTCAGTTAGTGCCAGCTATCAATGCTGTTAACATATGGTTAGTTAGTTAGTTAGTGTAGATGAGAAGTAGTTAGCAGTATAACCATTGATGTATATAAACCTCGCTGATATGTACTATCACTCAAGCAATAGAATTCATTCTTTCACCCTTCACTTTGCTCTCTATCTCCCTTTCTCAGATTCCTTCTATCTCTTCTTGATCACCGGTTCTGATACCTTTCACCAAGGGGGGCCTCTGTGGCTCAAGGAGACTATCCCAAAGGTACAATTAGATTAAGGAACCCCACCAAAGCCAAATTAAAACTAAATGCCATAGCTCTAAATTAATGGGATATATAGTTAATTTCACGTGTTTCTAACCATTTTGATGTTCTAAACAAAGAAACTGCTGGTAAGCAAGGATCTGGGTTAGATCGCCATATTCGTCATTTGCATGCCACATGGAGTTGGATTATTTTTCTAGTTTTCTGGGACTTCTTCATATGTTTGCAAAGCTTATGGCCATTAAAATGGGGCTAGCTTTGTGCCAGGGTTTGAAGGAATAAACCTTAGTTTAAAGTGAGTTTGTTTTTAAAATGAGAAAATGAAATATATCTATTTTTAAATTATCTAATGATTTATGATTGAGAAATATTTTTTTATATCACTAGGTTAGTAAACACTCTTGAACATCTAAAAAGAGAAGAGAAAAAAAAATTATAAAAAAAAAGAAATGATTGAAATAATTGATATAAAGAGAAAAAATAGGAAAGAACTATTAGAGGTGTCCACCTTTTTACATGTACAAATAACATATTCTTTTATAATTACAATATAATTTATTAATTTAAGAGTAAATGATCCTTCTTTTTTCACTTTGAAAGACAATCTCACTTTAAAAGATCTTTATCTGGGTGATATTGGTATTTTTTTTTTTTTTTTGTGTGTGAAACAAACTCTCAAGAGATCATTCATTATTTTCATTAATAAGTAATCCCGCTATGAGCTATGGCGTTGTCCTATCTGCCCTTTAACCTAAAGTGAGCGGGAGGCAATTTTGTAACCCCCCAACAAAAAAAGGAAAGAAAGAAAAACAATGATCTTTTATCTCTTTATTATATTTTTTCCATTAATTTTGAAAATCACCACATTTACATAATTTGCCACAGGTATATTACAACATTTTTATAAATAATCGCCGTCACAACGGCCGCAATATGAATACAAGCATAAACAGTTTAGTGTGATATTTGAAGGTTTCAATTGACTGACTCTGACAGAATCTTTATAGCAAGTGTAATTAAATAACATAAGAAAAGTTCAAGTTTTATCCAATAACTCATCCCTACAAAAATATATATTTTTGTTAAAATACTTCCACTATAAGGGAAATTAAAATAATAGAAATTCGAATTCGTATCATCACTACTCAGACAGAAAGTCGAATAAAAAACTAATAATGAAGTACACATATATTGACTTGTTCAGTAATGTTAAAGGAAATCATGCGTGTTCAAAGCGTACACTTGAAAACATGACGTGTGCTTAGCCCACACTATCTTTTGATCACAACTGGCCAAAATATGAATAATTAAAAATGGCCATAGATTACGACTAAAAAGTGTGTGTTTTGTTTTGCCTGTGTAGATCTAATTTTAGATAAAATTAATTTTATTAAAATTCATTTAATTATAATTAATTTTGAGATAAAATAATTTATATTTAATAATTCTTCTAAAAATGATTCTAATAGAAAGTAAAAAATTTTTATTTTTTTCAGAACTAATTTTAGAAGCCAAAATTAGTTTTGGGAGCCAAAAACTAAACATCATAAAAAATTTTCAGAATAAATTTTACTGCCTAAAATCAATTTTGGGGCTCCCTATCAGACTCCCAAACATGTTATAAATAAGTAACTATACCCTCAACATCGGCCACTTACAAATGGTGAAATTATTTTATAAATAAAATGATGGAATTATATTGAACGCATGATTGTTAAGGAAAAAAAATTAGTATAGAAGATGAATAATAATTTGAATATTATTATGATTTTAATGCATGAATCACTTTATTATTTTTAGAGAGATATTTGCTCCCATATTTAGTTCTTATCGATTAGTGACAATGCTCTTTTAGAATACAATAAAATTTATGAATTTCTTTATTAGCAATACCAAAAAATTCTCTTCACTTTTAGAATTTGAATAATAACCAAAATTTCGAGCTTGTATCTTATGAATGAAAAAAATAGTGCTAAAAAAGATATGCCCTATAATAAACTGATCTAACTCAAATCAAATTAATCAAAATATATTGCATTTTCGAATGTTGGTATCATGGTGGTTCATGTAAAAAATAAAATTGTTTAGCTATTATCCTACTATAAAGAATTAGTCTTAAAAATATTATAATAAAAAAAATATGAAACTAGGGCCAATCCTACTCAAATATATTGGAATGTAATCAAACAAATATAGCAATTGTTTTTATTTAAGTGAGAAATATTTTAATTTTGATAACATTTTTGCTCCACTTGTTGCTGGTTTGCCTATATACAACACCACACGCGCACGTGTTGAATATGCGGTTTGAATCTTAGAACTATTATGAGAATAAATTAATGTCGTCGCTCATTGATTTTTAATTTTTGACCAATTTTAAAGTTTTACTTGGACTATATTTTTATTTTATGCATCTATATAAGAATATAGTACATTTCTTTTATTGACTAAGAATTCTTTGAAAATAATAACTGTTACACTAGACGTGTAGACAACTGACGAATGGCAGCATTATGTAGGGACCAATAATACACAGGCTGTTCACAAAATATAGAAGCCAGAAAAACTAATAACATGTTTAGTTCCTTATTTAGAAATTTCAAATTATGATTGGACCAAAAATTATTAAAAAATTTGAGATTAATTTTGAAATATTACCAATGTAAAAGAATTGTATACTATTATTTAATCAGATATTATTATATATAAGACTTTTAAGATAATATATATAAGAGTTAAATATTTTTATTGATACGATAATATATAATTAGATGTTTGTATAAAATATTTTTATATTAACATTCTATAACAGACATCGTATCAAAATGAAATTCAAGAGTTTTCACATAAATTATGATTTGAGAGTTTGAAATTAAAATACCAAACATGCGTGCTCTAACAAGAAATGAAAAGTCATACTACACTACTGGCATCCACCATGAGAGCAACAGAAAGAAAAAGGACGAGATCAGTTCCCCTGCAATCAACTTTTCTGAAGCCATGACACGCCAACCTCAAGCCATGTTAGCGATGATAACACCCGGGATTAGCCATGCAACTCGAGATGAATCCACCCAAATCATTTCGAAACTCACGTTTGCAAGGACCAAAATGTATTCAGGGTCTTGATCATCAGAGAATAAGTGCACATATGAAGGGGTAAAATGAAAATAAAATATTTTTAAGGAAACAGCAAGAAAGTGATTAAAGATAAGAATAAAATAAATTTTTATAAGCCAACGAGGATCGACGCGGTTAGCAAGAAATTGGCTCATTTCTACAAGGACGTAAGGTTAATGTTAATGTGAAGACCTATTCGTAGGTAATCTCGTAAATTTTCTATAAATACTTTTTGAGTAAGTTATGCCTTGACTTTGCTAGGATAAGCCATGTTAAATCTATGCAAACTTTTTGTAACCAAAAAATAATTTTTTGAAAAGTAATCAAATATAAATGTGAATAATTAGTAATTATACATGTACATTTTATGGATAGTTTAAATTTAATATTTACGGATATGAGTATTTTATTCAATAAAAATTATTTAGTAAATGTTAAAATTAACATATTCCACTTTGAAAAAATACATAATCAAAATACTTTAAAGAAAATGTTTGGTTAATATTTTTTAAATAAAAAATAAGTTAATATAAATATACTTATAATCTTATAAAATATAATAAGAATAACCATATATATTTAAAATTTAATATATGTATATGTATTCTGCACACAAGTCCGTGTTCAAATAATCGTTGTGAGTGGCATTTAAGTAAGAGATTTATGATTTATAATTTATAATTAAAAGTTTAACTAGCAAAATATAATTTAAAATCTCAAGTTAAATCTTATGATTTGTGCAGATATGATTGTTTTTTCATGCCAAAGTAATTATCTTTATTTGTTTTCGTTTTCCTTCTTAGTCTTATTTATATTATCCTTTATTTACTTTGTTTTTATGAATAAAAAATATACACTTCTACAAAAATAAAGATAAAAAACAAGAAGTAAAACAAAAGTTAGAAGTGGATTTACATTTAAAAAATAATAATAATCTGTAGATTTGGAAAGAAACTAAAGATTAGTAGCCACTCAGACTTGGTATGAATATATTAATAAATAATGGACTTAAAAATAATATTGTTGATTGTCTTTTAAATTATTTTGAGAGGAAGATTGTTAAAAATCTTGACATAAATTCTATTATTGATTAGTTTTATGATTTGAAGCAACAATTTACTCAACTTTGAAAAAAGTAAGATATCTACATTGACTTTTATACTATGAAATATGTTTTTGTTGGCACATATGATATTTATTTGATAATATGATCTATTACCTTTGTCCTTTCCTTAAACATTTTTGGATCCATCCTTTTTGAATGGTATTTTTTCATCACGAATAATATTTAAAGTATTCCTTTATTTAATCCAATTTTATCCAATTTTGAATCATATAGTTTATATTTTCCATTATTTTTTTCATCATGTTAAATGATGGACCTAAAATACTAAAACTATATCATTTATGAAATCATATTATTTCGATGTTGTTATTAATGTTATTGTTATTATATATGCGAAGAAATACTACATATCATTGGCTGTAAAGACAGTTGTACTATTTGGCCATTTTCAGGCAGCCACAAAGTTCAGTGCATCGACATCTGTTTGGAAAACGGATGGTCAGCTGCCTCTTGAGAATGCTGCTTCCAACGTTATTAGTTGTCAAAGAAATCAATTTTGCCTCTCATATTGAATATAAGTCAGACGAAGAAGGATTAAAAAGAAAAATTCTGATTTATAATATAGCTTGCTCTTGTACTTTTATATTACGTAACTAAGTTTGCTAACTAAAGTCATTATTATTGTGGTACTCATAAAGCTGATATCTTTTTCAAAGATGATTGCCAAACATTTGAGTATACATAGAGAGATGCCATACAATGCAATAAATTAAAAATAAAATACAAATAAAAAACTTCCTAAATCAGATACGAGATGATCATGGCTGACCCAATTACTTGAAAATGAAAATTGTCGTTTTAGTTGCTATTTTGTCTTAGAAACTTCTTTTTGAAATAGAAAAATAACAATATAGACTTGAGTTTGTGGTAAACTTGACACATGATAATATATCAATTAGTGATTCTTATAATAATTATATATTATAATTATAAATTATATTTTGAATGGTTAAGATGTTGTTATATCTAAGGTTTATTGTAAATTCGAGATTATAGTATCTTATTCTTTGAAGTAAGGAACTAAACCAAACCTTGCAGATAATTGTTTATTAGTGTTAAAGATATAAAATTATTCATATGTCTCTACTCCAACAATACAAGCTGCTAAGAAAGATCGTTCATGACGAACTTCTATCACTAAGTGGTTTAAAATTTGGTCCTTATTTGGGCTCATACTTCTAAATAAAAGTTAAATCTCAACATAAAGTAAGATAAACTTGCACATTATCTACACTTTAAGTCTAAAGAGACTTTTGTGTGAGAGGATATATTAAGGTCCTCTACGTTAATTTCCATGTTTCAAGTCCAAATAAGCTCAAGTGTGAGAGGATATGTATTAAAGTATAAAATCATTCATATGTCAATTAGCTGCTTTTATTTTTAATTAACTAGAATTAATGTAATATTCAACCAATGGGGTAACTTTAGCTAACTTTAGCTCAAGTGACATTTTCCCTGATACCAGTGTTAGGAATTGTTAGCATTGAATCAGATTGAATCCTCATACATCCGTCCATTTCCCATCCACCTAGTTCTTCCAGAAACTCCTTAGAACTTGCCCGAAGTTTTTTTTTTCCCCATAATAAAACAAAAGCTTAACTCTCCAAAACATAATGAGGAGCAAAGTCTAGTAAGAGAGGGCAACAAACAGGAAACAGTTACATCATATCAAAGGTATAACAATCAAATTAAGACTAAGTCTAGTTTGAAAAAGGGACCAAACTTGTATCAGTAATACCTGCTAGAGTTCTGAGTCAGTATCCGCCACCATTGTCTTTTAGGATCTTCCCACATCATCAACAAATTAACACCAGGAGAACAATTGCCCTAAGTTGTTGCCAATTGCACTTTCTAGAGTGGTCGATCATAAGGTAACTTTTGAGGAAGAATTTAATTAAGCAGGATACGTCGAAGACCAAATATCAAAAGTAGTATACATCCCTTTGTTTTTTCATTCGTTTTTTATTTTGGTCTTTGATGTATGCTTTCAATAGTTACTCCTTATGGAGTGTCCCCTTTCTTTTGGGCCATTGCTTAACTATAGAAAAAAAATAAATAAAAAAAAAATAAGCAGTATATGTATATACAGGGTTTTCTTTTTTCTACGTGATTCATCATATACATGTACCCACTCATAATCGTGATTAATTGGCACGAGTGTATGAAATCAATATCCCACCATATAAAAAAAAAAAATCCCACCATAGATATTATTCAAATATAATGGCTAGAGCATCAAAATTAACCGTGAGAATTAGGGTCTGATTAGGTATATAACTTATTTAAATACTTACGTAAAAATAATTTTTGAAAACGAACTTATGAATAAACTATTTTAAATTTGGATACGTAATAATAAAAGTATTTGTTTAAAGTATTTTAAAAAGTGCTTCATTGAGAAACTAAATATTTTAGCTTCTTAAAAAGTATTCAAAATAATGTTTTAGAAAGTAATAAACTATATAGTCAAACGAAATAAAAAATTAAAAATATGACTTTTGATTTTCAGAAAGTTGAAAAAAAATTATAAGTGAGTGTTATCTAAACGGGTCTTAGAGTGTTTGACAATTATTAAAATTTAAAAACAAAATATTTGATTTGCTAATTATAAGGTTAATTATATCATTTTATGCCCCTGTGTATATTTTCTAGTATATTAGTACTTGTCTTATTAAAATCTTGTAAATAAAAAATGTAATGAATATTGTTGATGACTTATTCAATTATATAATCATAAAAAAATGTCATACTTCATAAAAAAAAATAATTAAGTCTGGGTAAACTGCCTCTCATTAAAGTTAAGTTCTCTTATTATGTTTGAAAAATAATTTTGATATATATTACCATAAATTATTTTACAATATTAATCAATCATATATCATCATATGTGACTTTTGAGATAATTATGATAAAAGTTAAATAATTTTAATGGCATGATAATATATAATTAGATAACTATATAAAAAATTTACTTTGATAATAAATCAAAATTAAATTTTTTATTAGTTTTCGTAAAATTAAATAATCCAAACCATTGCATGCAGGCCATCCTTTGATAATACCTCTAAAAAAGATAGTATGTTGCAAAATTTTTAGAAGTTATAGTCTATGATCGAGAAGCTATAGTTTGGGACAAAAAAATTATAGTTCTAATATTGAAAGTTACGACAACTCGTAACATGGATTGAGTCTCATCGTGCAGTTTTTGAATTCATTTTGTCTCCGCCATGTGTGCTTCACGTTTTTGTTAAAATAAGAAAATGAGGAGATATCCACCATTAAATTAAGAGTAAACATGCATTTTTATTATTGAAAGGTGCATCTGATGTCAACTTAGACTTTGAAAATTTTTTAGTATCAAATAAATCTTTAAAAGCTAAAATATAACATTACATTATAATTTTTGAAAGTTTTTGACATCAAATAAATGATCTCTAATATTTAAAATTTGACATCAGTTTGATCCATAAAAAATACCTATGATATTAAATAGATCCAGAAAACTCATACTTTATTGAAAAAAGAGGATCAAATAAATGTCACATTTATCTTTTAAAAATCAAAGTGATATTATATCTTAACTTTTAGGACCTATCTAATATCAAAAACTATCAAAGACTAATATGATGTCATATGTTAATTTTCAAAAACTTATTAGATGTCAAAAAATTTTCAAAGACTAAAATGATGTCACATACATATTTTAAGATTATGTTTACTCATAATCTAATGATAGATATCTCCTCACTTTCTTTGCTCATTTTAGAGTAGTTTTTTTCTGAAATTCACAACCTCCAATTTTCCATCACCTTTCTTCACCCAATTTTTTTTTTTCAAAAAATAGAAAATAAATCATCTTGCAAGTGATATTGAGATCTCAGTCTGTTAGATCATTAGCAACCGAATTTTGCATTTTTAATTATGTTTAGAGAATTCCAGAAAAAAAAAATATTTGTATTCATTTTTTGAACTAATTATAGATACATAATAAGAGTGTATTTGATTGAGGGATAAAAATAAAGTAAAAATTTCACGGATGAGACTCCTTATGTAAAATTACACATGCAGCTTATTCATAAGATTTTCACCCTTATTTTTATCTTCCAACCAAACACACCTTAAGAAAGAAAAATAAAAGATATTAGGCATTAAAAATGTAAAGAATAATTTACCTATTATCTTATGTCAGTCTCTGTTATTGTGTGTCTACTATAAGTTCAAAAATGAGTACAACTTACACTACTCATGGCCTGAAGGTAGCCTTGGTTACATTAAAATCCCGGTCATATCTCCAACTATTTTGAACTACTTAGCTATGTGGCAAGCTGCTAGTTGGTCAGACATGGTCACGTCCATATATCTAAATGGCAAGTCCAATACTTCTCCTTGTTGTCTTGTTTCTTCCTTATAATAGTTTTAGGTCCAAACTTAAAGGTACCAAGATTAAGGGAACGAAATATTCATTGTAAGCAAGAATATTGGCCCTCTATAAACAAAAACAATGTATGCAATGTTAACTTTGTCATCGAAGTCGGTAGTGTACTTTTGTCTAAAACAGTGATGTGTGTTTCATTGAAGTTAAAATATTCCAATTTAATTTGATTAATAATTTCGTAGATAACGACCATGAGACTGTGACTTACATCATACATTCCCCCTTTCCACTCGTCCATCTAATCTTGTATAGATTATAGGAGGTATTCTCTTTATTCTCCATGGATTTTTTTTTTTTTCGATTAATATTGTCCACAGATTAGAGGAGCCAGGAAATGCTATTCTTCCTCTCCTTTGAGGTTAATTTAACTTTTTTAAATTTCGTCAACGACTGGTCAATTCATGAATCATAGAATCGAAGTTTCCATGAGTTACCATTAAAAAATATCCAAACCAAGTGATTTCTGCGTCTACTTAGTAATTCATCTAGAATTTTCAAATATTATCTCATTGTCATTTTTCTTCTGGCTGCTTCTTAGAGTTTACATTGCCCAGGTAACTTGCTTTTCGACTAATCTGACAATTGTAACTAGTGCATACAGTCAAAATAGATTTTTGAAATCAAAAGTTGTACTTTACTACGAAAAAGATTAAGATTCATGATTGAATATAATTTATCGCATTACATTCAATTGATCTACGTACTGTTTTCCCCTAATTTCCTTAACAATTATATCAGTTGAATACTCTTTAATTTATGTTAAAATACTTGAATATTAAAGTTCAAAGTCATTATAGAGTACTATTTCTCATAATTTAAAAATTGGACAATCATTGAATCAATAATTCAAGCGTCGATGTTGCAAATGAAATTGTTCTCTATGTCCTCAATGAACGTATATATGTGTACATAATTTTGCTTTTGAAGGTTCAAACACTTGAAAATAAGAGAGATATAGAAGGGGTGTATAAGTTGGGTCAAGTTATTGTTTGACTGAGTTATTTTTTCGAACTTAGATTCGATTTGATAATGATACAACTAGTGATTGGATCAAATTGGATTAATTTAACATTTAGATAATATATAGAAATTTGGACATTACACATAATAAAATCATAGAAATTGAAAAGAAATGAACAAAATTTAAGAGATATTTTATAATTTATATTTTAAAACAAATTATATCAACACAAAAATAATATCATATTATATAAAATTTAAAAAATTATATGAGTTTTAACTGGACCAAACCAGCTTAAAATTTGAGTTGAACTAGATCCAAAAATATACTCAATCAAAATTTTAGAAACTAGATCTGGCCAATAAACTTTAGGTTGACACAAATTATCTAATCAGATCGGACCATGAACATTCTCTGCAAATTTTTGGGTTTCGTTCATCTAACAAGGGTCGAGTCATGATCCCCATCCGTTTATCATTGGATTAAAATAAGTTTTTTTAATCCAATAGTTAAAATAAGGCTGACCATAGTTGGACCCTTGTCTTTGAGACTAGGGTACATACGGATATTGGACCCATGTTTTTGTTTTTCAATCCAATAATTAAAGGATCCAACATAAACTGCCCTAAGTTTCTTCTTGGAGTATTTTCTTCAGCGTGTTTCTGTTGGTTTTGTTTAGGTGTTTTGTGGTTTGATTATTACCTTTTTGTTTTGCTTTGTTTCCTTGGTTCTATTGGTGCTTTACTCCTCTCTTTCGTGGAGAGTTTTGAGCGTTTCTTCATTTATCGAAAAAAATTGCCCTAGATTTTTGTGATTGAGATACATGCAATAAAAACTACAATTGGTTGGCACTTGTGAATAATTGTGTTTCTTTTCGATTTGAAGATTTTCTTTGTATCTTATTTAGAGATGTTCATCGGACGGGATTGACTTGTGGAACATGAAAATCCAAATCAAACTAATAAAATTAGTTCAATTTGGTTCGAATAATTGATTTCTTTAAAAAAAACTAAACCATTTATTATTGTTTCAATTTTGAATTTATAATTTTTTAACTTAATCACCTAAACACTCAATTTGATCATCCGAACAACTATTTTTTAAATTTATTTACAAGCTTTCAAAGTTTTATAATTAAGTTTTTAATATAAAAAAGTCACTTTTATGTTGGTTATTTGCATTTGTTTAAAGAATTTACCTATGCACACTATTATTAAGTATCTCATGACCAAACTTTATATTCTTATTGATTGTTATAAGAATAAAACTCAAAAGAACTTATTTTTTTATTTTTTATTTCAATTCGATTACCAGGATCATACCAACTTGATTTTAATCATATCATTTTGGTTCAAATTTGCTAAAAAAAAAAAAAATGAAACCAAATCAAATCAACTCACTTATGTCCCTAATCTCATCGCGTTCCAATTTTATTTTCTGAGTAAGTGAATGGGTCTAAGGCCCGGAAAAAAGGATAGACAACCAAGAAAGACTCGGGGAGGTTCAGACTAACGATTGTGTCCTCTTTGTTTTTTTTTCCCTCGTTCGGTAACCATTATGTTTCGCTTTCAATTAAAGGTTATGGGCTTGTGGCCTTTCTCTCCTATTTGCTTTTCATTATTAGTGTATCTATGTGGGCCAAGTGATAGACCAAAAGAATGTGGGCCGAGAGAAAAAACCGAACTGTTATTGTTTATCCAGCAAAGCCTCTCAAGGAATTATGCTGAAGCCAACTATGCCCACGTCACACCTATCGTACATCACAACCTTTAACCATTAGAACTTAGAAGCAAGTCTAAATAGAAAATTATCCATCGCAGTCACACCGTAGTCCATAGATCACATTAATGAAGCAAGGGAATACATTGAATTGGACCAGCTTATAAAATACAAGAAATCTAAATATTTTCCTTTCTTGAACAATGTGTTCTTACTTATGATATTGACTCAACTGGATCTAAAAGCGTAGAAAGAGCAGGTTAACATAACACCATTTTGACATATATCTACAAACAAAAATGTACAAAGAGTATATAAACTATAAATACATATGTGTAAATATTGTCATTGTTAATTTTAGCTAGAAAATAAAAAAATGTAAACAACATTGTACCAAGATTCGCAAATGAGTTGGGGACGATGTTAATGTCAGAAACTGAATTTAGGGCTAGACTATCACATTTCTCATATGTGGCCGAAAAAGAAAAGAAACAAAACGACGCCGCACGCTATTTCTTTCTTTAATCGCATTCTTTTGTTGTTGTTGTTGTTGTTTTCCTTTCCTTTTGGTTTTACTTTACTTTTACTTTTCCTCTTTCTCTTTCTTGTAGACGAGTGTGAGAATATATCCATTAGTTTTTTTTTTTTTCTTTTCTATCATAAAAATCAATTTTCCCCGTTCGGTGGCTGCATTTTCTCCTGTGTTGCTCTTCATACAGTTTCTCTCTTTCTTTCTGTCTCTAGACGCCCATCTTTCTCTCCTTTTTCTCTCTTTGTTCACTGCAGCTATGGCTTTCAGAATGGGAGGGGTAAGCTTCCCCTTGGCCCTTTCTCCTTCTCCTATTTTTTCCTTCAACTCTTTTCTTCTTTTATTTTTCTTTTCTATTTACTTAATTCGACTGTGCTGTTGTCAGCTCGATTTCGTCGAATGTTGATGTTCTTTTTGTTCTTAAATCTGTCTCTGTCGGATTTTGACAGTTTCCATGGCTAATTGTGATGTTCTTCCCACTTCAAATTTTTAAGTATTCTTTTTTTCCTCTTGGGTTACCTTTTTCCGTAGTGGTTGGTTCTTCACGTTCCGAGCTTAGGTTTTTCTTCTCACTGACTTGACATCTAATTAAGTCGATGTTGATCTTAGCATAGAGCCATAAAGATGTTGTAGATGTTGTTTCTCATTAATTTTTTTTTATATATAATTTTTTGTGTTGTGTTTGGTTTGGGTGCTGGTAATGTAAGTTGCTTGTGTTTTGATGCATTCTTGTTGATGCATTGGACCGGGCACATGTAATGATTTTGGTGCTATGTTGGGTTTCAAATAGCAGACTAGAGTAGATCGTACATTGTTAAATGAAAGCTTGTTGAATACTTCAATCCTTTCTCGTGCATCAAGTTGCTGTTAGTTCCAAATAGCATTAGGGATGCCTTTCTTCATGCCCAGTCCACTGTATGAGAAATTTTCTCTTAACCTACGGCGCATGATTGTCAGTTTTGATATATTTTTTTACAAATGTAGTCCATGTGCATCTTGTGCCCTGATGTAAGAGATTTTGTGTGCTTTTGTTTATGCTTTTTTATAAGAAGAGTATTTCTTTTATTAAAAAAAGTACTTCTTAAGTTTGTGTAACTTATTTGGATAAGCTTCTAAACCCAAAAAAAAAGAAAAAGAAAAAAGAAAAAAATCAGCTTTTTGCTTTTCTGATTTTGTGAGAAGGAGGTTAGAAGCTCTTTTGCTTCTGCTTTTTGTCTCCAAAGTACTATATTTAAAAGTTCATCCAAACGTATCCTTTACATAGCTGGGTAGTTTACAAAAGTAGTAAGTTTTTATACACAAAAAAGAAGTAGTGTTTTTTGTAGGACATAATGTGAAGTCTAATTGCGACGATTCATTTCAATGGATGAACATTCTATTTTGACATTTTTCTTTTCCTCCTGATTTGGTTATGATATTGAATTTAAAACGGATTAGAAGAAACTAAGAGTGGCTTTGTTGTAGGGAAATGCCTCTTCTGGCATGGGTGTTGCGGAGCAAAGTGTAAGCACATTCCTGGAACTGCAGAGGAAGAAAGTACACCGCTATGTGATTTTTAAAATTGATGAGAATAAGAAAGAGGTTGTGGTTGAAAAGACTGGAGGCCCTGCTGAGAGCTATGATGATTTCACTGCATCCTTGCCTGAAAATGATTGTCGATATGCTGTCTATGACTTTGATTTTGTGACTTCTGAGAACTGCCAAAAGAGCAAAATCTTTTTTATTGCATGGTTAGTTACTTAGCTCATTGTATAATCATAGAAGCTGCGTATTAGCTCATCCAATTTTCTTACTTTGATTTCAGTATACACTGCTTTGTGTATGCATATATAGCATTTTGGTGTTGTGTTTAGGTATCTTGCACTCAAGTCTTAAAACACAGATGTGTTATTATAAACTTTAAAAAAAATCTCAGAGAGGACATCATAATCACTTTGCTCATCTGAAAATGTGTCAATAGGTAAAGTGGAAAGTGGATGGCAAAATGTACATTCTTTATGACATTACGCTTCTCTATTATATCATCTAGACTAGATATGATTCCTATTGTTCACTATATGTAATCTAGTATTCTAATATCTATTCTTAATAATGCCGATTCTTAATCTTGGATGCAACCAGAGACTCAAGATTAAGTGTTTTGGCAAATTTTTAAATCTGAAATGTTACCTATGTTTCAGTTTCTTACTTCCCCCCCCCCCTCCCTCTTTTTTGGGTAACATTAGATCATTACTTACCTACCTAGTTCTTTACCAATCATAGGTTTTTTTACTACAAAACAACACACAGAATTGTGCATAAATTTGAATAACTGAAATGTTGTCTCTAATCCGTAGTTATTCGAATTACAAAAACTGAGATGAATCACTGTTTTTTGAATTCATTGGATGGAATCTAGATCGCAGTAAAGCATTTAAATTTCTCTTTGCTTAAGATTTGGATGTAAACTTATTATAAAATGAATTCTTTAAGTCATTGATTAGAATGTAAGACTGGTTGTTTTGATGGTTGATTTTTTAAGATTGAATTGGTTTGGGATGTGACCTGTATTTAGATAGACAGTATTCTTTGTTTGATCTATTTATATATATGGTTAAAGCAACTTATGATATGTGCAAGTTTCATTAGATAGAATAGATGAATAGATATCTCCAGGTTCTATACCAAGTTATATTTTCAAATGGAGAGGAGGTAAGTTGTAATGGAATTGTTTATATATGTTCAAGCAAAATTGAACTTCAGTGACTATAATACCTTGTTGAACTGAGGACCAAATGTTGAGACTGTGACTATGTTTCCAACAATCACTTCAAAGTTTGGACATAATTACCAAGAATTTGAGGTTTCTGGCAAAATTTATTGTTCAGTGCTAGAGCTATCCATGCACATCCATGGCCTTCAGAAAAAGTTATATATTTGATGTATCCTTGCAATACGGTTGTCTTAATCTTGGATTATAGACAACCTTGCTCTCATTGGATGTCAGTCTTCAACTATTAAATATATTGAAAACAGGTGATTTATTCACTGGTATGTTACTTTGTCAGCTTTGAGATCCCTTCTTTTGCCTAGTAGGTTTTTTCCCCCCATATTTCCTCTCCTTGATTGTGTCTGGTCTTCTCCACCAAATTCATGTGATAGTTATCTTTTATCCTTCACTTCACATTAACTATTGTGTAATGTCTCCCATTTGGACTATCTTAAACCACCTTCCAAACCATTTCATTTTGCTTTTGATGTTCTGTTAGGTATTGTTGTGATTATTTTATACATTGGGCATGGTCGCAAGATAGAAAATTTTAAATGTCAGTTTGCTGTCAAAATCTGATTCCCTGTTGTTTTGTACTTGCATATAACAAGCTTATCTTTGGTAGTGCTTGGAGAGAAAATTCATCTTTTATTTATTGCTCTTGCACTAAACCGGAGGAAGCTTGACTGTCATATAAGTTGGCGCATTTCTTATTGTCTTTGTTTTGCTTTTGAGTTTGCCAGTTGATTATTTTACAGGTCTCCTTCTGTAGCTCGCATTCGCCCTAAGATGCTTTATGCAACATCGAAGGACAGGTTCAGGAGGGAGCTGAAGGGCATCCATTACGAGATACAGGCGACAGACCCAACCGAGATGGATCTTGAAGTCCTCAGAGAGCGTGCAAACTGAGCACCTACACGAGCTGAAAGGGTTGTGTCTAGGTGATGTAGTTTGGATGTCTGAAGCCTCAAGGAATGATACTGATGATATGCTTAAGTTTCACTTTGATCTTTGTCTGTTCTGACACATTTTACATAAATAGCGGACTTATCAAGTAAATAACCTACACCTGAGAAGGCTGATTAAGGTTCCTCGCCTAGAAACCCCACTGCAGGGGGAATTAGAGCTATTCCTTACTGCCATGATGCTTCTTAGGTGCAGATTAATATGATTATGGATATTGAAAATTTGACTTGTATTCTATGAAACTCATTCTGCCAATGGAGGCATTTGGTGGATCTAACCTATTTACCTGTCCATACATGTTTGGATTTGTTTTTGCTTCTAGTTCCAACCTTGGAACATTTTGATTTTTTTGATGCACTAGGCTTAGGAACTGATGAGAACAAGGAACTTCTGAGTGATGGCAAAGTATTTCCATAGACGTCACATATCCCTTCAGCTGTCTTTATTTCAACTCCCCACTATTTTCCATATCAGATATGCCATGTGGGGTTTAATTTTTAAATATGGATGGTCAATTAGCCCCGGCCACCTAGCACCCAAAGATATTATTGTTCAACCGCCTATGGCTCCACCACCATTATTGCATACTTCCCCCACATGAACTTTCATTTATCTGTCTTTCGATTTTCTCTCAAAAGTGGGAGCATTCATTGCTGAATGCTAATTAGTTTCGTGTATCACTGTGGTCTATTAGCATTATTTGGAAGCATGGGTCCTCTGAATCAAAAATTAAGCATTAAGAAATGCGGGAACGGTGGTAATAACGAACAGTCATGATGCTATGATAGGAATACAGTTGTCTGAGTCAGCTTTTCAAATCTTAATGCGGGTCATGCAGGGACTTGTTCTGGCCTTGCCTACTTTCATTAACGAGTGATTCTTCCATCCTATGTGGAGGAAAAAACTTTTTCTTCCATAAAATTTTTTAATCACTTATTTAGTTTTTTTGTTTTTTTTTTTAATATTTTTTTTATTTATTTTGTATTTGAAAATACATGTGGAAGGATAAAAAGTTCTTTTTTTGAGAGGTTCTATCCTCTTTTATGGAAGAGGAAATTTTTACTTCATATATATTTTATGACCATAAATTTAATTTTTTACTAAATTTTCTCTTTTTAACTTTTAGCCATTGTGTAGTTAACATTTATGTGAAGTACAAAATGCATTTGCTCTATGAAATATTTAAGAATCTTCCCTAAATTGTTCTTCATTAATTCAATTAACATTTGACATGTGTGAACGCATTTTTTAGAGATAGTTTTATTTCTCATGGGTCACAGAATCTTGTATCTGTTTAACTTTGCCTGTCGCAATCGATGCCTACCTTATAGCTTCTTGTCTGGATGACAAATTCTTCGACGCTGTCAACCGACGGGTCCATTTGGTTTACAACGCTCAAATGACCTTTTATTGTACATTTAATGTACAATAAAATTCTAAACTTACTTTTAGAATTTTAGGAGTTTTTTTTAGAGAAATATCATTTCATTATTTTTTATTTTAATTTTTTTTTGAAAAATAAAAATTTATTATTATTTTTATATTAATAATAAAAAATTATTTTATTTTATTTTATTTAAATAAAAATTATTTTTTTAAATTTATTTTTGATATATTTAAATTAAATATAAAATAATTTTTTTAAAAATAATCCCTTTAAAAATCTTATTTTAAAAATAATTTTTGTAAAAAATTAATCAAACATATCCTGTTTATAGTCAGTTTTTTAATAAATATCTTATAAAGTGAAGCCACCTGACCTTAGTCCATAATAAGCCACCTTGGAAAGACATTTAAGCGGATGTTCAACATCAAGGTTGAGCATCAAGCAAAATTATTATGAGGATTTTCAGCATCACTTTTCGCCATATTCAAAGCAACAATTTCTAATGTATTGAATAAAATGGTTGATCTATTCTTTTTTTTTTTTTTTTTTTGAAGTAAACACACTAGGGCTTAGTTTGACAGTATTTTAAATGAGATATTTTTACTTATGAAAAATATAAATTAATTTTTTTTTGGTAAATACAGAAATTGAAGTATTTTTACTTCTAATTTTTAAATGTCATAGGGTGCTTTTGAGAGCTTTTATAAGATATTTTTTAGAATTGATTTGCAATTTTTAAAATTTAAAATGTTAATATAATCTTATTTTCTTTATTGATAGTAAAATTATAAATTATTTTTTAAAATATTTATATCTAATATAATTATTTTAGATTATAAGAATAATTTTATTAAATATTATTTTTGTGACTCTTATTTATTTAAATTAAATTTTATATTATTTTATCAAATAGTATTACTTTTACTTTTTAAGAGTTTAGAAAGTTTAGCAATTTTGAAAACAATTAAAGCAATATCAAATCAAGTAAGTGCTCTTTTATTAATGTATATTGCTGATTTATTTTTCATTTTTTCTTTCTTTTACAAATGAAAACTGTACGTGTATATATTAAAGTGATTGAGTGAGTATAAACTTTCTAGCTGTCTATATTTTTGTTAACCATGCCAGTAATGCTATAACTTTTCTTGTAAAACTGTACAATTGCCTTAATTTATGTTTACCTGGCCTCTTCTACTAACTTAGATAGAGGGAGTAATGGCAACCTTGTACATTCACGCTTCTAGTCTTTCTATTCCTTCAAGGAATAACGGCTAGGTTAGACAAGTTCAACTATGGCGGATAATTATGTGGTGTGTGTTTGTTTAGGTACCAAAAAGATTCCAAGAAAATAAAATAAAATAAATAAAATAAAATATAATGGTTGATGATTATATAGAATTTTCATTGCACTGATTTCACCTTATTTTTTAATACGATCATTCTTTTATTCTACCACTTCAAGCATGTTTGATGATGTGACTCATGTAAATGTGTATCAAGTATTTTCCGGAAGAGTATTCATTTATGGAAACAATAGTGCAATAGCATGTTTGTAAATGTTATATGGTTTTATAAATAAATTTAAATTTTCTATTTTACTTTTCTGCACCATATCTTGGTATTATATTTAAATATGGATAATTCAGGAAAAAAAGAATCTACTTTTATCAACGATTTCTCTCTTAACAACCATTTATTTACTAGATTTTCAAGTTTAAATTATAAAAGCATTAGTTAATAACTTAATATGCAAACATAAAGTGAATTGTTTTAACATTTAAAAATATTTAGATAGTTTCATCAAAACTTAATAAAAAAATATAAGAATTTAATTTGATATACAGGTATCTATTTATGTATTAATCATATCATTAAAATTAGTTGAATTTTATCATAATTATCTCAAATATTATATAAAATATAAAATATAATTGATTAATAATATAAAATACTTCACATTTAATGTATGTTAAAATTAATCTGAAAATATTATTGTTCTAAAAGTACAATTGTTTTAAGAAAGTTATCACAATATTCTTTACTTATTTTTTTTGCATTTGATAAGAGGTTAAATAATAAATATCTAAAATTTATAATATATAATCAACAATTAATAAATTAATTTTGATAAAATAAGAATGTGATTTTTAAAGTCATTGATGTGACAATCAAAGTTTTTCAATAAGGTAATAATAGCCCATTGAGTTGCAGTATAAAATTTAAAAAAAAAAAATTCACCGAGAAAGCATCACGTTAAATCTGTGGAGAGTAAATTTATCAACCCAGTCATCATACCAAGGAAAAAAACAAATCGGGTTACAGTACTAAACGTTGTTGTTCTCAAAGTAAACAGCACCAATGCATTATTGCCATAAAAATCCATGTCATCATCTTTCCTGTGCAACTTACAGCCGCTGTTCTTAAGCCTATCATGCTGCAGGATATTTATTGACTTTGGGGTAAAATTTCGTCCATATTCATGAAATTGTGGAACTTGCTGGTACACCCGAGTGACATGTTCAATGTTGTTATCCTTTTGTCTTTGTTCATAAAGTAAAATTGCAATTTGTGATGTGTCTGTCTCCCACTGCCATCAGTGCACGTCTCTTCTTCTTTCACATGTGATCTACCCCACGCGATCATATGCACTAATGAGATCCTCACAACTCTACCCCACACACTTCCATGATTCAATCACCTTTGCCTCCTCTATCTTTTTGCCTATGTACACTACATGCTGCCTAAGCCTTTAGTTTATGATAGATTTGATTTGATTTGATTTGGTGCTTGCATGTCTCATCTTCAGCTTAACTTTGATGGGGTTGTGAATACTTAATATCTAGCTGATGGGGTATTTGATATCTTCCTTATCAAGCTCAAGTTTGAAGAGGGTTTGTGGCTGAAAAGTTGAAGAACTTTGCAGTTAGTTATCTCTTTGATCTTCAAGGATTTTGTTTGGTTGTATAGTTTGATATATTCCAGTCCTAGTTGATAGTGGATAAAGTTCTTTATTATCTATGCTTTTACGACCTTTAATCAATTTTTTGTTTCACAATTGGAGATCTTCCAATTTCTTTTGTTTATTTAACTGGTGTTGTTTGTATCGGTGAGAGAGACGTGTGGGGAAGGTTTCTCTGAGTTGGATTTGTGTTGGATACCTTACAAGAAAGCAAAGTGGCATGCAAGTTGTACACCCTGATAACCTACCTGTTAGGGCTACTTTCTCAGTGATTTTTGAGGCTATCATCTAGTGCTGTGGTAGATATCTTTTACTGCTGACAAAATCCCAGATCCAACCTTTGTTGCCGATATCTTGGGTTATCAATCGTCATTATTCAGATACTTTCTGTTGGTGGGGATCTTGAATAGGAAAACCATGAACTTTTGAGGTGAATCCTGTGCTTGCTTTTTGGTCATGATAAACTTTTGGAGAAGCTACTTAGGGCTATTATATGAGGTTAAAGCTTTGGCTATGCCATGAAAAGTCTGGAGCATACAACATGGGTAGCAACAGGACCATTGTTTGGTTTAGAAGGGACCTTAGAATTGAGGACAATCCTGCATTAGCTGCTGCTGCCAGGGATGGTTCTGTCCTTCCTGTCTACATATGGTGTCCTAAAGAGGAAGGGCAATTTTATCCGGGTCGAGTGTCGAGGTGGTGGCTGAAGCAGTCTCTTGCTCGCTTGGATCAGTCACTGAAATCTCTTGGAGCTGGACTTGTGCTGATCAAAACCCACAGTACTCTTGAAGCTCTTTTCGAGTGTATAAATGCTACTCAAGCAACAAAAGTAGTGTTTAGCCATCTCTATGGTGAGTACTGCTGTACATAAGGTATCTTAGTTTAGAAGTAGCCCTCTGTTTCTAAAAGTTTTGGCTGATTTTGACAAGAATGGTTTAACAATCACATCAAAACCAAAGCTTGAAGTATATCGGAATATGCTGCATAGCTTTACCATCATCCGGCATTTAATTTAGTGGAACATTGCTTAGCTGTTTTTGCAATCTAGAGATTGAGGAAATTTGTTTTCTCTAAATGCCAGAATTGTTCCTTACAGTGCATTAAGTAGCACATAAAATATATTGTCTGTGCGAACCTCGTTATGTTGATTGAGTTACAAATACTTGTAAGTTTTAGATGTTACAGGCATCGTTCTCATCCTTCCTGATTTTGTGCTGTGTTTCAGCTTGATAATTTATTACGCCAATTGAAAAACTCTTACTGTTTTTAAGCTAGAGAATTGTAAAAATAATGCATTTATTCTTTGATTTCCAGAACACTTAAAGATCACCAGATAGCAGATAACATAAAATATTTGTGTGAAACTCTACTTTTGTTTGTTGAGACACAAATGCTTGTAAGCTTTGTAATCCTTGTTTGTTTTAAGCATTCTAGCACTACACCTTATTTTCTCTTTTTAAAATTAATTACTGAATATGTTTATTTCAGTCTTCACAGTGCCTCAAGATGTGAAGCTATTTCTATCTCTGATGTGTTAAATAGACTAGAATTTGATTACAAAGCAAAACAATTAGAAAACAGCTTTAGTTGAGACTTCAGAAATAGCTGTCATTGACAGGAGTGATTGATAATGAACTAGATAGTTTCCTAATATCTGACATCTATTTCGTACCCTGATTCTCTTCTCAGATCCAGTTTCACTTGTTCGCGATCACAACATCAAAGAAAAACTAGTGGAACATGGCATATCGGTGCAAAGCTACAACGGGGATCTGTTGTATGAGCCATGGGAAGTATATGATGAGTGTGGACATGCTTTTACAACCTTTGATCCTTTTTGGAAGAAATGCTTGCACAAGCAAATGAAAGCTGTTTCACTTATTTCTCCTTGGCAATTAATTCCAGCTGAAGGTATGACTATATACATGTTGCTATGATTTGATTGTTTCTTGATAACATGATTGTCGATATCAGGTTTCTGCTAAAGATATATTGTAAGTTTATAACCAATAAGGACTGAGTGAGAGGCTGAGAATATAAAATATCAACTTGCGGTATAAGAAATAGGAAGGAGGTCTAGTTATTTATTTATTATTTTTTGTTAGTGCCATTCTGGAAATTGGCAGCAAAGGTATCATCTTCTTCTGTATTTTGTTATTGTTTGATCCTGTCCGAAAATTTATTTTTCATTTTTTGTTTATTCGTTTGATTGTTTATTTTTCTTGAGAAAGAGAAAGAAATTAGGTGTTATAAAATGACAAACACATAGGTTGAGTTTCTCTTCCTTTGTGAATGACAGGAAAAGTTAAGAAATGTTCACTGGAAGAACTAGGTCTTGAAGATGAATCAGAGAAACCCAGCAATGCATTACTAGGCCGAGCATGGTCTCCAGGTTGGAGCAACGCCGACAGGGCCCTAACAGAATTTGTTGAGCAGCACCTACTTCACTACTCCAAGAATAGGCTGAAGGTAGGTGGAGACTCCACCTCACTCTTGTCCCCATATCTTCACTTTGGAGAATTGAGTGTGAGGAAAGTATTCCAGTTGGCACGCATGAAGCAGATATTATGGGCCAATGAAGGCAACAGTGTTGGTGAAGAGAGTGTAACTCTTTTCCTCAGGGCCATTGGACTTAGAGAGTACTCGCGTTATCTTTGTTTCAATTTCCCATTCACACATGAGAGAGCACTTCTTGGCAACTTGAAGTTTTTTCCTTGGAATGCTGATCCTGCCAACTTTAAGGCCTGGAGACAAGGCAGGACTGGCTATCCTTTAGTTGATGCAGGAATGAGAGAGCTTTGGGCAACAGGATGGATACACAACAGAATAAGAGTGATAGTTTCTAGTTTTGCTGTGAAAATGTTGCTTCTACCCTGGAAATGGGGGATGAAATACTTCTGGGACACACTGCTGGATGCAGACCTTGAATGTGATATATTGGGCTGGCAGTATATCTCGGGAAGCTTACCGGATGGTCATGAGCTTGAGCGCTTGGACGATCCTGAGGTTCGTCATGTTTTCTCTTTCATTGAAAGTTTTTGCAGTCTGCTTGGTGTCAATCAGATATAATTATCTTATATTCAATAATATTATTCCTATGCATTCATTTTTGAGCTTAGGCAATGAGCATAACCTGTAGAACATATCACAATCCCCTATAGCTTTCAATTTTACTGTCGCAAATTTTATTTCGTTTTCCTTCCATCTTGATGTTCTCCTGTTTGAGATCCAAGTAACATTGCATAAAATTGGAAGAAAAAACTTCCTAGATCGAAGATATACCTTCTGCTACTAGTAAATTAGAGATTTTCTTTTAATACTTTCGGAAATACATTTGATATCTCGTTAAATTTATCTGTTTATGTTTCTTTTACTAGTTTTAAGAGGAATATACTTCATCACCTCAGTGTATATCTCGTTTCTATCTAACAAAGATAATTTGAAGTTCTGATTCATATATTAGTATGGGGCATGCCACTATGTATTTTTTAGATTTTACTTTGGTTATTTGGCTGAGATTGAATATATCAAGGATTTCTTGATTCTCTTTTGCTATCAAACACTGTGGAGGGATTAATAGTCCTAAGCAGAACTACAGTATTTGAGAGGGATCTGTTGCTAAAATGCATATCCCTCATACGTGAGACTGGTATTTTTTCCTTTCGTTGACTTATATGGAAAGCGAATTCTGTTAGGATCATCTTCTGGATACATTACATCAAAGGAGTAAATTCTAATCCTTCAAACCCTGGAAAAATCCTAAAATATAAGAATTAGACTTCTCTGATTTGGTCTCAATTTTGGTTACAGATTCAAGGGGCTAAATTTGATGCAGAAGGTGAATATGTAAGGCAATGGCTACCTGAGCTGGCAAGAATGCCAACTGAGTGGATCCATCATCCTTGGGATGCACCGCTTACTGTGCTTAGAGCATCAGGAGTTGAGCTGGGTCAAAACTATCCAAAGCCAATAATTGATATAGATTTGGCCAGAGAAAGACTTACCGAAGCTATATTCAAGATGTGGGAAGCTGAGGCAGCGGCAAAATCTGCAGGTTCAGATGCAAGGAATGAAGTTGTTGTTGATAACTCCAACAGTGTTGAAAATTTGGACATTCCGAAAGTTGTCTTGAAGGGTAAGGCTCCCTGTGCTACTGTTTCAGCTAATGATCAGATGGTGCCTGCACTTCAGGGTCCCAAGAGTGAACCACCTATTAGGAAAAGATCAAAGTATGTCGAAGAGGCGAGACAGGAGGAGGCTAATTCAGAAAACCATAACAAAGATACTGGGGTGTCGAGCATTGACCAAGAGATGTGCTCAACAGCGGAATCTTCAGCATGCAAGAAGCAGTGCACAAGCAGCGCATATTCATTTTCTGTCCCACAACAGTGTTCCTCATCTTCTAACCTAAAGTGGCCATGGCAAGAACAGATTGACATGGATCAGAGTTCAAGCAAAGACGGTACGTATAGTTATATTTCCAACAAAGAAAATAATTGAAAACACGGTCTTAAACAAAAAGCATGTTTATAATACTTAGTTGAATCAATATTTAGTGACAATGCTCAAGCTTGAGAAAACTTAAGGACTGGATACAACTACAGACATGGACACAAAAAATGATGACGTGTCATTAACGATGATGACTTGAAAATGACATGGCTATGACACGATAATGATGTGGCATCACAAGTTAGTGACACATCATTATTTATCGTAGTGGAATTGAGGGAAGTGCGACAGAAGATGCAATTGGTAGGAGATTTGAAATATAAAAGATCAAATTGGAAAAAATATAAGATAAGGAGCTAAATTAAAAACAATGAAGACAAAGGATCAAATTATCTATGTTGTCCATGTTTTTTGAAAAAAAAAAAAAAAAGATTCTAAATGACATTGTCTATTCTGTGTCCTGCCATGTAGAGTCAAAAGAAATTATTTTATGTTGAACACGTGCGTGTCGGTAAGATTTGATGCGGACGTATATCTGACATGTCGACACAACAGTAAAATGGTGTGTCCCTCCTAGGATACGGTAATCTCTGAATTAAGTCTCAGATACAACTTTATACAACAGTAATGAAAGCCTTGTGCCACATGTCCGGTTGATCCAGTCACTTGATGCTTCAGCTGTGGAACAACGTGGATGCAGCTTTTTGGAACTGAGCACTTAATCAGTGTGCATAGTATTTTATAATTCAACGCGAACTTCTATTCACTTCATTGGAAAAAAACTTGTTTTCTATAATTTTATTGACTGTTATAAAATGAGGTTTCTTTTGACTGCCTTTTCCCTTTGTCGTATTTTTTATGCTGCTAATAAATAAGAATTGCTATGCAGGAGCTACGTGAGGTGAATGCTGTTCTTATTCGTAGGTCCAGTAGCAGCTGCGTTACTCACAAGACAGAAAGTTGTGCTAAATCTAAGTGCTGCAGTTTATTTAGCCTAAGCTCTTCCGTGGCTATATGATCTCAATCAGCGGTGCAAAAGGTTTTGAAATCCAACAGAAGAGCACAGGATTGAAACAATAGCCAACCTTGTATATTAGTTGTCTGTGCTGATGAGCATGTCCGTACGTACATATTCTGACAATCTTGTATACAAACCAAACAAACTTCAACTGTTCTACACAGTAAATTATTCTCATATGGCCTGCATGTTACTCTTATTACACAAAAGTTTTCTCTAATTTTCTTTTAAGTACGCGTTTTTTTTAAATATAAAACCATAGCTGAAAAACTAACAAAATCTTGATTTGATTCTGATGTAATGTTTAGGTTAAACTTTTTACAATTTTATTTAATCATGAGTTGACATGCAATCAGAAGTGATTGAAAATTGATGCGCCGTTAATAATTTTCATTAAAAAAACGTTCAGGCAGCTTAATTTTGGTGATGTAACTCGAACCTTGAGCAAGTGGAGAAACTACCCAAGTCAGGTATATGCTCATTGGAGGGGTTGCTGACAAACACACCTTCGCACTCAAACTGTCGAGCACAATGTTGGCCGAGTAAGAAATAATACTCATCATATCGTTGTGAACACGCCTATTATGGATTTATGTTAAGAAATTAAAATCTTTCGCCCGTAGCCGTAAAAAACTAACAATCAGGCAGAGACAATTAACTAATCAACTGTAAAATTAGTTAGACCGTTGATTGCATGTAAATATGAATAAGAAGACTATATATATATATATATATATAGCCGTAAGAAGGAAATTGAAAGGTGTGAAGGTTCTCTGAGAGTTAGCAGAGACAGTTTTTTTTTTCTTGGTTGAGTCAGTTTCTACTTCCAGTTGTTTCACTTACCATTCCTGCACCAATAAAGATTCGAGTAGAAGAGGCTGATTTAAGCCTTCAGGCAATCACTATCAACTCTATTCAATTGCTTCGAGTTTTCTTTCTTTGCGATGAAGTGAATCCTTTACCTTCAGTTCTTTTGTTGTGCGGTGCGGTTTTTTCATTGTGTTTTTGCAATGTTTGTGACTGTTGCTACTACCACGTCAAAGGGCCATGGCACCAATGGGCTATAGAAAGGGTTTCATAATTTCAAATGTCATAAGAACACCCACTATGGCTTTGCTGGTGTTGGAGACTAGGAGTGATGGGTTGTGTTGTGTTAGGTTCCAGCTTTTACTCTTTTTCACTCTTTGTGTTACAGGTTATATATTTAAATGATGAAGAAGGGAAATAAATTAAATATCTGCAGTACTAATACAGCAACAATCCAATGTAAATCCAAATTTAGCTCAGTCTAGGAGCTTCTTGCTGATTCATTGTTTTCATTTTTCATTCTATTTCTGATAATGTTTGTATTATGTAATGTGGAAGCCATTTGCAGCATGGATGTGGTGAGGGAAATGATAAGAGCAGTACCATGATATGTGATCTACATGACGAGATTCTCGCGCTTATAATATCCTCCCTTCCCGCAATAGAAGCAATTCGAACAAGCGTTCTTTCCAAAAGATGGATAAATCTATGGAGACGTATCTCCAAAATTGAGTCGAAAGAAGAAACACCTGAGAAAAGGCAACAGTTCATAGACATTGTGAGGAGATTGCTTGTAGCTTGTGATTGCTCTATTCTTGACAAGTTTACTCTCTCATGCAATGTTGGTGAGGATGATCCTCAGGTTAACGAGTGGCTAAGTGGTTTCATCAACCCCAAGATTCGAGAATTGAATCTTGACTCAAAGGAATTGAGGAACCATTGGTCTTCCCTAACCACCTGTTTACCTGTGCAACATTGACAAAGTTTCATATAAGTATGCAGCATATTTTGGAGCTTCCTTCTCCCATTCGTTTCGAAAGTCTTAAGACTCTGACTTTAGAACGTGTTATATTACCAGTTGACTCTTCATCACAACAGCTTTTCTCAGGTTTACCATCCCTGCAGGAGTTGTCCCTAATAAATTGCAACTGGATGAATGTTAAGGCCGTTTGTATTTCTTCTCCATCGCTTCAAAAATTGATCATAATGGAGTCAAATGATATAGGTGGTCAGAAGGTTTTAAATCGTTGCGATGTAGTGATCGATGGAACTGATAATTTGAAGTCATTTACTTATGATGGCGTGTGCACAAATGATTATTTCTTATAAGGCTCTGCTTCAGTGATTAATGCATCAATTCTGGCTCAAGTACCTGAAAGTGACGAGGGGTGGGAAATAGATGCTGGCTATCTTGTGTTCAAACTTCTTAAAGCACTCCCAAATGTGGAAAAGCTTTCAATTTCTGATGTCTCTTCTGGTTTGATCTCAATATCAAAGACATCTATTAATTTGATTCTATTACAATTAATTTGATGGCTCTTTCGAATCTTTTGATTGTGTATGTCAGGCTATCGGTAGCAGAACATCTTTACTTGGGTATCTACCTTTGTTCTGTAATTTGGCTGAACTTTGTGTGGTCTCAATGATACGCACAGTGCTCTCCTGCGAAGCATTGCTGACCATATTGCAACACGCACATTGTCGCCAAGTTCTTAACTTTGAGGTAGTAACTTCCTTCATACCAGAATGTTTACTACTATTGACAATTCCTTACAGCTTTCTTCATAGTGTGTGTTTAACAATGCAGGGAGGGGTGTCTATTCCCAAATTTTGTGCAGACGACACATTGGATCCGTTACCCATGTGTTTTAGGACACGCCTGAAGACAATTAAGGTTGATGGCTTTTCTGGGGATAAAGAAGAGCTGCATACAATAAAAATTTTGCTGCAAGCAGCATCCGTTTTGGATACTATTAAGACCTGAATGAAAGAAATGATCAAAAGTTCTATTAATCAGAATCATGACAAAGTTTATATACAGGGGTTTGTTGTAACCAACTAATCGTAGAGTAACTAACTTGCTAATTACAACTTAAGTATAAATAGCCTATCACTAATACCCCCCCTCAAGTTGGAAGGTGAATGTCAATGACGCCCAACTTGGCTAATAAGCTCCGAAACAGCGGTGAAGGTAAAGCCTTAGTTTGTATGTCTGCGAGTTGATGTGCAGATTTGACTGGAACAAGCCGAATAGTGCCATCCTGAACTCTATCTCTAGTGAAGTGACAATCTATCTCAATATGTTTAGACCTCTCATAAAAGCTGGGATTTGTAGCCAGGTGAATAGCAGCTTGATTATCACAAAACACAAGTGTTGGACCCACAGGTTCCTGAAAATCTTTGAGGAGAGCCTGAATCCAGAGAATTTCACTAGTCACACATGCCAAGGCACGGTACTCCGCTTCTGCTGAGGATCGGGAGACCGTTTGTTGTTTCTTGGATTTCCAAGAAATGAGTGAGTCACCAAGAAATACACAATAGCTGGTGGTGGAGCGTCTTGTATCCAAGCAGCTACCCCAATTAGCATCAGCATAGGCCTTAAAGGAGAGAGATGATGTGGCTGAAAACAGAATCCCTTGTCCAGGGGCAGCTTTGAGGTAGCGAAGGAGATGATGTAAAGCATCAAGGTGAGGCATTCTTGGGCAAGACATGAACTGAGATAATTTGTTTATAGCAAAACAAATGTCTGGGCGCGAAATAGTCAAGTATAAAAGCCTGCCAATCATCCTTCGATATAGAGATACATCAGGCAAAAGTTCACCATCAGTAGAACTTAGTTTCAGATTGGGATCCATTGGCAATGAGGCTGGTTTGCAATTAGTGAAACCAATATCCTCAAGCAATGAAAAGGTGTAATTCCTCTGGGACGAATAAATTCCTTTGTCAGAATGTGCAATCTCCAATATCAAGAAGTATTTAAGATTCCCAAGGACTTTCAGCTTGAACAAACGTTGTAAAATCTGTTGAACAGATTGCACCATGTGAGGATTTTTGCTTGCAATTATGATGTCATCAAAGTAGACAAGCAGTGCTACGAAATTATCGCCTGACCCCTTATAGAACAAGGAATAATCAGCTCTTGACTGGGTGAATCCTTGAGAAACGATTGCAGTAGAAAACTTCTGAAACCATTGACGTGAAGCTTGGCGAAGACCATAGATGGACTTGTTGAGCTTGCAAACAAGATGCTCACCTTGAACCTTGTACCCAAGGGGAAGCTCCATATAAACTTCCTCAAAAAGATCACCATTGAGGAATGCATTATTAATGTCCAATTGCAGTAAAGTCCAATATTTAACTGTAGCAAGAGATAATAGAACCCTCACAGTGGTGAGCTTAGCTACCGGAGAAAAGGTGTCCATAAAGTCTATCCTAGCTTGTTGTGTGTAACCTTTCGCCACCAAGCGTGCTTTATAGCGATCTACACTCCCATCTGGTTTCCTTTTGATTTTAAAAACCCACCTACACCCTATGGAATGCTTACCCATTGGCAAAGAAACAACATCCCAAGTGTGATTACTCTCCATAGCATCCAATTCTTCCTGCATAGCTTGCCTCCACTCACTGTGTCTTGCTGCCTAGTGGTAAAAAAGTGGTTCCAAAACAGCAGAAACTTGGCTAATAAATGCTCGGTATGTGGGTGATAGCTTCTCATAAGAGATATGCAAATGGGATATGGGGGAGCAGAATGATGATAATCAGCAAGGTATGATGGTGGTCTGTGCTGTCTTTGGAAACGTCTAACTGTGGGGACCTGAACCGGTTCATGAATAGGGACATTAGGTGGTATAGCCTCAGTAGGAGGTGCAGTGGCAGCAGGTGGAGCAACCTCAATAACGTCAGGACAAGGTACAGGGATGACCACATCAAATGGACTGGGGGAAGCACCAGTAGTTGGCAGAGAATGGAAAGGAAAGGTGTCCTCATAAAAGACAACATCCCTAGAGATGAAAAACTTCCTGGAATGAGTGTCATATAACCGATAGCCTTTATACCCCAGAGGATATCCCATGAACATCGCAGGGATGGCCCGTGGAGAGAATTTGTGCCTTGAGGAAGGAAGCATGGACGCAAAAGCTAAACATCCAAAGACTCGTAATTGAGTATAATCTGGTTCCTTGTTGAACAGAACCGAAAAAGGGGACTGCAGTTTCAGCACTGGGGTAGGAAGCCTGTTGACAAGGAAACTGCTGTCTGAACACAATTGCCCCAAAAAGAAATTGGTACCCAAGATTGGAAGTAGAAGGACCTTGCAATGTTTAACAAGTGCTAGTGTTTGCGCTCCACAACTGAGTTTTGTTGTGGTCTTTCACCAGAACTAAATTGGTGTAGAGTACCCTTGGAGGCAAAAAACTCAACCATGGCCAATTCTTTTGCATTGTCACTCCGAAACTGCTTAATCTTCCTATCAAACTGAGTCTCCGCCATCAAGAAAAATTGTTTGATACAAGAGGGTGCATCAGATTTGTGATGGAGTAGATAAACCCAGGTGAAACGGGAATGATCATCAACCAAAGTCAGGAAATACCTCATGCCGTGATATGTAGCAGTGTTGAAAGGGCCCCAAATGTCACAATGAACCAGATCAAAACAATTAGATGCTAAATGACTATTGGAATAAAAACTAAGTCTCTTTTGCTTAGATAAAGGGCTGATGTCACAAGCAGAAATACACTTAGAGTCCACACAAGTAAAGGGAATTTTAATTGACAAATGACCAAGAATTTTTACAGATGCATGACCAAGACGACCGTGCCACAGTTTGGTGTTTACAAAAATAGAATCAGAACATTTATTTACAATGGAAATGGGAACCGTAGGTAAAGCAGACAATTGGTGAGAATCTTGAACTACAGACACAGATTCTTGAAGTAAAGAAGTAGGATGCTTGTCGACATAAACTCCATTGACCAAGTCACCCTTCCCAATCACTTTCGAGAGGTTGTGGTCCTGTATCACAAAGCCACAAGAGTCGAAAAGAATATTAAGAGATGCATGAGAAAGCAAAGAGCTAATAGAAATAAGTTTGACATGAAATGTGGGAACATAAAGAACATTCTGTAAAGAAAAGTCAGAACTAAAGGTGACAGAACCCACACCATGTACAGGAATATGGGAATTATCAGCTAATGTGACAAAAGAATCAGGCAACCATTTGGAAACTTCAAAACCAGATAAAGAACAAGTAATATGCCTAGTAGCACCGGAATCAAGTAACCAAGAGGGTGAGGTAATGTTGGAAGACAGTAAATAGGGGGATGTAGAAAGCACAATACCTCCATGAATCACATTAGCATCAGAATTGGTATGAGCCAGCTGTGCTGCCTGTGACATTTGGGCAAATAACAAGGCAATGAGTTGCTTGTATTGGGAGGTGGAAAGTTGCAATGGAGTTCCAGAGCCATCATTAATAGGCATAATCGAGGCATCAACTTGATGAACACTGCCAGAGTTGGAACTCGATTTCTTGTAATTCAGTGTATATCCATGAATTTTGTAACAATGATCTTTGGTGTGACCCAGCACTCCACAATGAGAACAGGTAGGTCTGTCCTTCTTGCCATTTTTGGCTTTGCCATCAACAACGCCTTTGAGAGGATTCTTGACAGCAAAAGCGAGCTATTGTTCTGGAATTGAAGAGGAGGCACCAATTTCCCGTTGCTTCTCTTCCTGAACAATCAGAGAATACACCTTGGAAATGGGAGGTAAGGGCTCAATGAGAAGAATTTGGCCACGAATTTGACTATAAGAATCGTTTAGCCCCATAAGGAAATTCATGACATAATCATTGTCGGCATGTGCAAACAGGGTTCGGGCACCGCCACAAGTGCAAGTTGAAGAAGGACGAAAAACATGCAATTCCTCCCAGAGAGATTTCAGATGAGTAAAATACTGATTAACAGAAAGATTACCTTGGGTAATGGTGGCCAATTCCTTCTTTAGTTGATAAACCCTAGGTGCATTCTTCTGTTGAAATCGATCTTGCAGATCTTTACAGATTGATGCCGCGGAGTCGGCAAAAATGATACTCGATACAATATCCTTGGAAACACAATTAAGAATCCAAGTACTCACAATGTCATTGATGCATTTCCAATGCGCCATCGCTTGAGGACCTTCATCATCATCAGGACGAACAAGAGAACCATCCACGAAGCCAAGTTTTTTCTCGGCGTTGAGAGCCATCTCCATCAATCGTTTCCAGGAGGTGTAGTTGTCACCTGTTAATGGCTGCGAAACCAAAAGCAGACCGGGTTGATTGAAGGAGTGGAGGAAGAAAGGGTTGTTGTTGTCCATGGCGGAAGGGAAAAGACGAAAAGAAGATTGAAAAAGGGAACACGAGAGCTCAGAGAACAAAGCGCATAGGGAGAGAAATAGTCTCTGATACCATATTAAGACCTGAATGAAAGAAATGATCAAAAGTTCTATTAATCCGAATCATGACAAAGTTTATATACAGGGGTTTGTTGTAACCAACTAACCGTAGAGTAACTAACTTGCTAATTACAACTTAAGTATAAATAGCCTATCACTAATAGATACACTTTATATTTGTTGTTATTCATTTGATTTTGACTCTTCTACAGGATCAAAGAGATTAAAGAAGTTGCACAAACAGATCCTAAGGTTTCCTAAAGTGTCAACGGATTGTAATATAGATTTAGTATATAAAGAAGGCGGGCCAATACACAAGACTCTCACATAATGAAACAGATTTTGTATATACAAAGTAGAAATGGAAATAATGGAGGGACAGTAATGATTTGTTTGAATTGTTGAGCTATTCAAAGCTTTATTACTTATGGTTTGATAGAGATCTAGATTTTGAAGACTATAGTATCAAAAAGTATGTACGTGCTTATCTCTTGCAATCCTGAAGTTTTCTCATTGCCAAATAGAAGTTTAAAATGCATGAATGCATGATTCTGGGAATTGCTGATGGCATATGTGACTGGCTTCCGTCTAACCTTATTATTAGAATGATGATATTTGACTTTATAGCGATAATGAAATACTTCTTTCAATGATGACGAAAATTTTGCGACAAATTGCAAGACAATATGTCTTAATTTAAAAATTAGCTAGCATAATATCCTAGCTACCAAATTTGTTAAAAATTATTAGATGTTCATGGAATAGTATGTGATTATATTCACAATCAATAATATAATGAAATTTCAATGTAGAATTTACCGTTAACTTACACTCATATCTTAAATGCCATTTTATTATTAATTATAAGTACAATCCATGTGGTGTTTGATGAGCATATAATAATTTATCTCAAATTTGTGCTAGGTCATAAGATGATCACATTTATTGTAGTTCGATTTGAGAAGTATTACGTAAGTTACTTTCTAATTTTGAGCATTAATACACGATGTATGAGCATTTGCAGCATCATTGGATGGTCGATCTAGCCATCCAAGCCCTTGTTCTTCTCTTTGAAAGTAGCACTAACCTGTTTAGATAACTTTGCATATGACGTCATTTTAACAAAAGTCACATTTATTTATTTTTTATCTCGTCTAATTATATAATTTATTACTTCTTAACAAGGTCCTATTTAGTGCCTTTTAGAAAGTTAAAATATCAAATTTATCAAAAAAATACTTTTTAAAACACTTAAAACGAGTTTTTTTTATCATTGCATATCTAAATACAAAATAATTTATTCATAAGTTATTTTTCAAAAATTTCTTTCGCATAAGATTTTAAATAAGTTATTTACTCAAATGGGTTTGAGTGCTTTCAGATTCAAAATTTTTTTAACATGTTTTACCTCAAAATCCAGTTTAGCCAAACACATTATTGTTTCTCCAATCACATTTTAGCTTTTGAAGAATAAAAGAAAAGATTAATTTTGATGCATTGAATTAGATACTTGTATTTATAAGATTTTTAAGGTAGTCAGTGGTTGAGTCGAATATTTTTACTGATGTGGGAATATATGATTGGATGACTGTATAAAACTTTTTTACATTGATAGTATATACAAATTAATTCCATAAAAGAAAGTAACATCTAAATTATCAACTATCCAATTTAACCTTCTACTAATTTTATTAATTAAAAAACTCATTTACTTTTATATATAAATTATGTTAGACAAATTTGTTTTCCTTTTTATGTACATGTATTAATATTTTATTAATTAAAAATTTAATTTAATTATTTTTTGATATTTATTTTATATATGTTGTTAACTTTTTATTTATAGTTTAATACTAGTACCAAAAGTTAAAAAAATATAATAATATTTATATAATTATTCAAGTATATTTAAAAACATAAAAATGAAATAAAAGAGGAATATTAAAATTATAATATAAAACTCATATCCTTTTAATAATTATACATCTAAAAACAATTTTGATTAATATCACCCAAATAATATTAATTTTGTTCTAATTACTTTTGGGATAAAAGTTTTCTAACATTAGTTAAGTTAATACTAACTCACTTCTAATCAAAATTAAGTTTGTAAAATCAATTAAATCCAAAATTTAATTTGTAAACTCTAATCTAAACACACACTTAATCCCACTGCATGTTAGGTGCCCATCTTGTGGAAAAGATTAAGATATTTTCACATCTTTTTAGTTTTTGGGCAAAGATTATGTCATGATAAAAGATATAGACAAATACTCAAATTAGACCTTAGAAATTGTAAGAGAGACTCTACCTATTATATCTGTATCTATCTTTCTTTTAATATGACATGCAGTCACATGCTCATGTCAAAAATAAACATGAGATAATTCTAATCATTCATTTATATTGTACTAAAATAAATATGTTAAAAATAAAATATTAATTCATTTATAATTTAATTAAAATATTGTAAAAACCAATTTATTTATGATCTATTCAATAAATAATTGTTCAACTTATTATTATTTTTTTGTTGGTAAACAATTGTTCAACTTATTTATTAATCATTTTTATATGTAAATATTTGAACTATTAAAACTGTTATATTTTAAAAAAAATTCTGTTATTTTTTTTTTCTGAAATTACAAGATATCTCTATAAATCTAGTCCATTTGAATTTTTTTTTTTTGGTATTCAAACTGGGCCATCTGAATATCTGATTAATTCTTTTTCACACGAGTTGTCTTTTAAACTTTTTTTTTTTTAGTAGATTTTGATAAATTATAGGTGTTCTATTATCAATATATAATACATCAATTGAATACATGTATGGTAGAACTTGGACTAATTAGGTTATGAGTCTAGGAATCATTTTGGTAGCCTTACACCCAGTTCTAAGGAAAGAGGCGCGAGTGCCATTTCAGCAGTTATGAGGAATCATCAAGGTCAAGGGCAGATCGTAGCAGGGGCAGGTAGAAGAATCTATTCTGCTTCCCCACTGGTTGCTGAATCCATGGCTCTTCGGAAAGGACTTTTTTTGGCTACAAGCTGTTTTTGTTTTTGTGATGCTATTATTGTGGAGTGGAATCTGATTGTTTACATCTTGCAACTGAAGGCTTCTTTCCTCCATTGTGGCTTGGCTTCTCGTGGACGAAGAGGGAGGCTCACTCTGTTGCCCTTGCCCATTTGGTTGCCAAGAACTCGCTGATGGGACTTCTAAATGCTGATAGTGATTGGTCATTTAGATTACCTCGTGATCTTATCCGGGCTTTGCATTTGGATATTGCTTAGCTTTTTGGTCCCAGCAAGTGGGCTTGCCTTGTGTTGTCAATCTTTGGAGCCTGCGACTAGTGTTGGGCCGTTCCTTGTTTCAATGAATTAGCTTTTCTGACCCAAAAAAAAAAGGGGTCTGTCGTTTGCTTGGTGTCTATCATATGTGATTATCTTATATAATTAATTATATTCAACAATTTAATTCCTGCTCATTTTTAAGCTTCGGTAATCAACATAACGTGTATAACATATCACAATCTGCTATAGCATTCAATTTTATTGTTGCAAACTTTCTTGTATTTTCCTTTCATTCTCATGTTCCATTTTTCACTCTTGAGATCCAAGTGACATTGCATAGAACCGGAAGAAATTTATTTTGTGCATTGACGCTCAACCTTCCTGGATCTAAGTTAACCCTCTGCTACTAGGAAAAAATAGAGGTTTTCTTTTTATATTTTATGCAATGCATTTGATATCTGGTGAAATTTATCTGCTTATATTTCTTTTACAAGTTTTAAAAGGAACAATACATCGACACCTCGATGTATATCTTGTCTCCGTCTAGTATAGATACTTTGAAGTTCCAATTCATAGCATAGATAGGGCATGGAGCATCCCATCTCAGTGTGTATTTCTGAGATTTTTTACCTTGATTATTTGCCTGATTGAATATCCATGGATTTCTTGATTCTCTTTTGCTTTCAGGAATCTGCTGGCTCTGAGACAAGGAATGAAGTTGTTGTTGATAACTCCAACAGTGTTGAAAATTTGGACACTCCAAAGGTTGCCTTAAAGATTAAGACTCCATGTGCTATTGTTTCAGCTGAATCCTCATCATGCAAGAAGCAGTGTACAAGCAGCACATATTCATTTTCTGTCCCACAACAGTGTTCCTCATCTTCTAACCTAAAGTGGCCACAGCAAGAACAGATTGACATGGATCAGAGTTCAAGCAAAGATGGTAAGTATAGTTATATTTCCAAGGTAGAAAAGAAAGGAAATACTGTCTTAAAAATAAAGCATTTTTATGACATTTGAATAAATGTTTCGTGACAACACTCAAGCTAAACTTAGAGAACTTAAGAACTGGATACAACTAGAAACACGGACACAAAAGTTATCACGTCAAAGAGCTGTCAAAGTGGGCCAACTCGGGTCACAGGCCAAAACTAGTTATACGGGCTGACTCACTTTTCTAATGAGTCATAAAAATACCAACCCAGCTCAACCCACCGGAGCTGGTGGGTTAAACGAGTTGCCTTATCAAAAAATAAAAAATTAGAAAAAAAATAAAAAATTCTTAAAATTAATTAAAAAATACCAAAAAAGGTTAAAAAATTAAACGAATTGTATATACACTAGTATTAGAAACTTTGGTTGTACAAAAACCAAAAGAAATTATACAAAACAAAGAGAACAACATACAAAATTTAACACAACAAGCAAAACTTCACCAAGGTAGTAACAATTAATAATCTATAATTTTATCAATTAGTGATTAAGATTAGTCAAACACAATAATTAAGCAACTTCATAAGATATTATATACTATATATCATAAAGTGTAGTTATTACTTGTTAGTGTTGCCTATCATTTTTTATTAGTGCTAACTTTTTTAAAAAAAATTGTAAAAAAAAAAGAACTAACCCACTTCCAACCCGGCCCAAACCCACTTAACCTGCAAATTATACAGGTTGGATCAAATTGATCCACTTTTATATGAGCTGAAATTTTGCTGGCTCAACGCACCATATTGGTAGGTCGAGCGGGTTAGCTCACGGGTTGCGGTCCACTTTGACGACTCTAATCACATGCCACTAATAATGCCATAACACGATAATGATGTGGCATCGCAAGTTAGTGACATGTCAATACTGATCTTGGTGGAAATTGAGGGAAGTGTGATGGAAGATGAAAATTGGTAGTAGATTTGAAATATAAAAGATCAAATTGGAAAAAAAAAAAAACAAAAGATAAGGAACTAATTTAGAAAAAATGAAGACAAGGAACCAAGTTATCTATGTTGGCCTTTTTCCTGGAAAAATTCTAAATGACGTTGTCTAGGCTGTGTCCTGCCATGTCAGTGTCAAAATAAATGATTTTTATATTGAACACATACATCGTTAATGTATCACACAAGATTTGACACAGACAACATATCTGACATGTAGACACAACATTAAAATGATGTGTCCCTCCTAGGATATAGTAATCTCTGAATTAAGTCTCAACTACAACTATATACAACAATAATGAGAGACTTTGGAGAGGAAGTTACAACTAGATAGAATAGTGGCATGTGTTACGTTACTCCACTTTAAGTTGGAGATTAACTTACACCCCTGTTTAAAATTAGAAAATTTCAAGATTTAAAATTACAAAATGGGACCCTCACTTTTTTATTTGCAAGGCTTGTCGCTATGGTTGTATTGAGTACCTGCTTTTTGTCCAAACTCCTTCCACAAATAGCAACAGGATGGTGCAAGCTCAGATCAGCATGGCCTAAAGGAGCCCCCAATGGAGGGTCGCACGAGCTACAAGCAAATTAGTGAAACTCATCAGAAAAGCCAAGCAATTAATAATAACACTGCATAACTAGTCCAGAAGTAAAACCCAATGTCAAAAAGCTACATTCGAATTCTACATCAAATCAAGCAATCCAACATTCCAAATATCAAAAAGAAGCACTAGAGTATCATTATCTTAGCCTCCCTGTTCTTCCTCTCAAATCTTCCCAATCAACCATCATCCAATTCCCCCCCCCCCCCGCCAAAAAAACAAAAAAAGCAATATATCATCAAAATCCACCAAAAAAAAAAAGCAAAACTTTCGAACAGATTTGAAATCCATTAAAAAACAAAGGTGAATCTGATTTGAACATGTAGCATATCAATGGAAGAATTATCTGCATCCATCTTGGGGCTGAGCCTGGCATAGAGCTAGGGGCTACAGTAGACGAAGCCTGGTGCAGGGGGTGCTTGATGACTAGAATGACGTCGAACGAGGCGGAGCCTATGTAGAGGAACATGCCGGAGATGTAGATGAGTGGCGCGAGCAGGAACACCCTCTGCCGCCGCAGCAGCAAGGACAGGAACGCCCATGCCAGCCACTGCGCAGCAGTCCGGCCAACGCCGTTGCCAGGAGCTCCATCAAGTGCAGTGCTGCACCTCCATAGCCTTGTCGCTGTGAACTCTTCCTCCCAACCACCGCGTCGTCCCTGAGCCACACCACGAGGACCACCGCGCATCCCTGTTCAACGCATCGCGACCACCTCCAACCGTGAAGCTCTGCCACCACAGCTGAAACAACCACCGCGCACGAACTACGCCCCCTGTCCTCGTCCGATCGCACCTCCATGGCCACCATCCAACGGTCCTAGCCAAGCCCCTCTCCCTTTCCTAAGCAGAAACAATGCAACCCCAATAACGAAAAAGTATGGGATATGATATATGGAGAATAGAGGGGCGTATCTGAAGAAAGAAATAAGAGAGAGGAGATAAGGGATGAGATTGGATTTCTTCAAGAGGGAGAATGTAGTCGATGAGAAGATAGTGGTGCTGGCATTGGGAGGCATCTATTTGCAAAAAAAAAAAAAAAAATATTTGACACTCTTTTAGTAATATTGTATTGGAATATTTTATAATTCTTTTAGAGGAGTAACTTACTCCCAAAGTTAAAAGAGAGTAAGGTAACATGAATCTAGAATAGTTCTTAGAAGGGGCTTGTTACGTTACTCCCCTTCAACTTTGGGAGTAACGAAAGCGCTGCTTTGAATTAAAAAATATGATAAATTAATATTACAAACTGAGACTTTAACATTTTTATTTGCAAGGCTTATCCTTTGTGGTTGTGTTGAGTTCCTTCTTTGTCTAGACTCCTTCGACAACAATAGTAGCACGACGCAAACTCAAATTAGCTTGGACTAGAGGAGGCCTCATGGAGGGTCGATCAAGTTGTAGTCTGCTTCCTTTGCAAGGTGCTTTGCTGGCAATGGAGCTAAGGTTCCGGTGGAGGCCTGTTGAAGATGTGACCACCTTGGCGAGTTTGGATCTACTTCTGCAAATGGATGTAGTAGCTATCATTGTCACGACCTGTGCTGCCGCTTTCCGACCACGAGAATGCAGCGCCGTGGCTTTTGTTTCCTCCCTCTTTATGCCAGAACTGTCGAACCTTGTTGCCGCCACCTTCTGCTTCACCTTGAACATGCCACCATTAGAGGCCACTCCGACGGCTCTGGCCATGGAAGCCACTGCCAGGACCACCGCGTGTGATTGTTGTCCTTCGTCATTGTCGTGTTCATGTGTCCGCCATTCCTTCAAGCTTCCATTCTCCTTTTTCATCCTCGAAAACAAGCGCTACCGCCACAACAAGATTCGTCGCAAGTTCCACCCTCAAATCTGGTCCACAATGGAAGCCTTCTCGAACGCTGATTGGAACTGCCGACGTTGTCACAGGTAGCTTGGCCGCCAATGGCCCATCACTTGCTCTATACCTCGCTAAATCGCTGCGCCTTCCGGATGCCTCCTTGTGGATCGTTGGTGGTGAGGGCTTTTGGCCTAGCCTTGCCTTCCCTCGGCTATTCTGTCTTCTTTCAATATTGCTATTAAAGCTTCTTGCAAGCACTTCATTATCGTTGATTACCTTTCTATTTTACCCATAATACACACCCCACCCACCGACGATGCACCAGAGATGTTCTTGAACTCTGGACTTTTGCTTCTAGCAAACCCATCACCAAAAAGGTTGCTATATGTCCAAGCTTCTAATGCCACCACTAATCATCACTCCGATGTTGCTACATAGTCCTCCCAATGCCACATTGGCTAGGGTGACGTGGTGTCACACTTCCACCTCCGGTGCAATAGTCAGGACATGACTCTAATTATAAAGAAAAAGAAGATGACAACCATTTAACAATATTGCCTTGGAATGTTTTTAAAAGGGATTAAGTTACTCCCAAAGTTAAATGAGAGTAACGTAACACGTCCCTTCTTAGAATTGGAAAGAGCTTACGGAGATACATAAACCAGTGAGCAGAGAATAATAAGAGAAGAAGATGGGCTAAAAAGAGGAAGAAGTGTCCACATCCATCTATGCCTCCACATAGCACATATCTTCTCCTCCTGTTCAAATTCTCTCCTCACGTACTTACATAACCAATTCCATTTCTTGCATTTTCAGTTGCTCCAACGCGGCACAGGTGACAGATTACAAATTGAGTTGATTAGGCTTTTCCCAGTTTCTATCAATTTCAGAGCCTTGTGCCACATGTTCATCAGTGCATAGTAGTTTCAAATTCATTGGGAATTCATATTCTCTTTGCTGAAGGAAAAAAAAAAAAAAAAACTTGATTTCGATAATTCTATTAACTTGATTTATATTCTCTTTGTTTCTATGATTCTATATTTTCTTTTGACGCTGCCTTTTTTTCTTTTGTTGTAATTTGTATGCTGCTAATAATTAAGAATTGCTTTGCAGGAGCTATGTGAGGTTAATGCTGTTCTTTTTCATAAATCCAGTTGCAGCTGCATTAGTCACAAGACAGAAAATCGTGCTAAATATAAGTACTGCTGCTGCAGTTTACTTAGCCTGAGCTATTTGCCTACGTGTTCATGCAGCCAAAAAAAAAAAAAAAAAAAAGCCTATGTGTTCCGTTGCTATATTCTCAATCAGTGGTGCAAAAGGTTTTGAAATCCAACAGAAGAGCGCAGGATTGAAACAATAGCCAACCTTGTGTATTAGTTTTCTTTGCTGATGAGCATGTCCGTACATACACGTTCTGACAATCTTGTATACAAACTAAACAAACTTCACATGTTCTACACAGTAAATTATTCTCATATCGCCTACATGTTGTTCTTATTTTTTTTTTAAATAAAAGAAAAAGTACATAACTTTTTAAAAATATATAAACTATAGCTGAAAAATTAATAAAACCTTCCCTAATTTTTTAAAGATTTGATTTCAATATATTGTTTAGGTTAAACTTTTTACAGTTTTATTTAATCATGAGTTGACATGCAATCAAAAGTGTTTGAAAATTGATGCACCGTTAATAATTTTCATTTAAAAGAAAATGTTCAGGCAGCTTCATTTTGGTAAAAATTACCCAAGTCAGGTGTATATTTACTCTCTGAAGGGAATGCTAATAAACACAACTTCACATGTTGAGCACAATGCTGGCCGAGTAGGAAATATTGATACTCAAAACATATCGTTGTGAATATACCTGATATGGATTTATGTTGAGAAACTAAAATCTTTCCCCTGTAACAAACTAACAATCAGATAGAGACAATTAACTAATCAACTGTAAAATTAGTTAGACCGTTGATTGCATCTAAAGGAGAATAAAGAGACTAAGAAGAAATTGAAAAGTCTGGAGGTACTCTCAGAGTTAGTTAGCAGAAGGAAACATAAGACAGATTCTTTTTCTTGGTTGATTCAGTCACCACTTTCATTTGTCTTTTTCACAAGTTCTTGCTTCAGTAAAGATTCGAGTAGAAGAAGCTGAATTGAGCCTTCAGGTAATCACTATCATCTCTAATCAATTGCTTCAAGTTTTCTTTCTTTACAATGAAGTGAATCCTTTACTTTCAGTTCTTTTGTTGTGTTGTGCGGTTTTCCATTGTGTTTTCGCAATGTTTATGCCTGTTGCTTCTACCACATCAAAGGATCATGACACCAATGAGTTGTAGAAAGAGTTTCATAATTTCAAATATCATAAGAAAAATGTCATAAGAACACCCACAATGGCTTTGCTGGCGTTGGAGATTTGGAGTGATGGGTTGTGTTGTGTTAGAGGTTCAAGCATTTACTCTTTTTCACTCTGTATATATTTAAATGATGAAGAAGGTAAATAAATTAAATATCTGCAGTATTAGTACAACAACAATCCAATGTAAATCTAAATTTAGCTCAGCCTAGGAGCTTCTTGCTGATTCATTGTTTTCATTTTTCATTCTGTTTTTGATATTGTTTATTGTATTATAGTATGGATGTGAATTCTTTGATAAGCAACAAAAAACATTGCAGTGGCAAGGGAAATGATAAGAGAATTACCATGATATATGATCTACCGGACGAGATTCTCGTGCTTATTATATCCTCCCTTCCTGCAGTAGAAGCGATTCGAACAAGTGTACTTTCCAAAAGATGGGTAAATCTATGGAGGCGTATCTCCCAGATTGAGTTGAAAGAAGGACAACCTGAGACAAGGCAACAGTTCATAGACTATGTGAGGAGATTGCTTGCAATTTCTGATTTCTTTATTCTTGAAAAGTTTTCTGTGTCATGTAAAGTTGGTGAGGATGCTGCTCAGCTTAATGAGTGGCTAAGTGGTTTCATCAACCCCAAGATTCAAGAATTGAATCTTGTCCTCAAAGGAATTGAGACGCCATTGGTCTTCCCTCACCACCTCTTTACCTGTACAAAATTGACAAAGTTTCAACTGAGTATGCAGCATGTTTTGGAGCTTCCTTCTTTCATTCATTTTGGAAGTGTTAAAACTTTGACTTTAGAAAATGTCATATTACCTGCTAGTTCTTCAACACAACTGCTTTTCTTTGGTTTACCTTCCCTGGAAGAGTTGACCCTAATTAATTGCAACTGGGTGAATGTTAAGAATGTTTATATTTCTTTGGTGCTTCGAAAATTGATCATAATGGAGTGGCAAGATGATGAGAATAAGCCAGATGAAGATACAGGTGGTCAGAATGTTTCACATCATTGCGAAGTAGTGATCACTGGAACTGAAAATTTGAAGTCATTTGCTTATGATGGTGTATTCACAAATGATTATTTCTTATATAACTCTGCTTCACTGATTAATGCATCTATTCTGGTTCAAATACTAAGTGAGCTGAGGACTGAACGGGAAAAACATGCTGGCAAAATTGTGTTCAGACTTCTTAAAGCACTCCCAAATTTGGAAAAGCTTTCAATTTCTGATGTTTCTCTTTGGGTTTGGCCTCAATATCAGAACATTTATTAATTTGATTATATTACAATTAATTTGATGGCCCTTTTGAATCTTTTGATTGTGTATGTCAGGTTATCTGTAAACCAGCATCTTCACTTGAGCATATACCTTTGTTTAGTCATTTGGCTGAACTCTGTGTGGTCTCGATGATACGCATAGATTTCTCTTGTAAAGCATTGCTGGCCATGTTGCAAAACTCACCTTGTCTCCAAGTTCTTAAATTTGAGGTAGTAACTTCCTTTAGACCACAATGTTTACTGCTATTGACAATTCCTTACAATTTTCTTTATAATTTGTGTTTAACAATGCAGGCAGGAGTGACTTTTGTTAAATATTCTGCAAACTACACATTGCATCGGTTGCCTATGTGTTTTAGGACACACCTGAAGACGATTAAGATCGATGGCTTTACTTGGGATGATGAAGAGCTGAATGCAATAAAATTTTTGTTGCAAGCAGCTTCAGTTTTGGAGACACTTTATATTTGTTGTTATTCAGTTAATTTTGACACTTCTACAAGATCAGAGGGGTTAAAGAAGTTGTACAAACAGATCTCAAGGTTTCCTAGAGGGTCAATTAATTGTAAGATAGTATGTGAATAAGGCGGGCCAGTTCATGATACTCTAACATAGTGAAATAGATTTTGTATATACGAAGTAAAAATGGAAATAATGGAGGGACAGTGATGATTTGTTTGAATTGTTGGGCTATACAAAGCTTTATTACTTACGGTTCGATAGAGATCTAGATTTTGAAGACTATTATAGCATCACAAAGTATGTATGTGCTTATCTCTTCCAATCTTAACATTTTCTCATTGCCAAATAAAAGTAAGAAAAGCATGAATACATTATTCTGATCATTGCTGATGGCATATGTGACTGTCTTTCATCTAAGCTTATTATTAGAATAATGATATATGACTTTTATAGCAATAGTGAAATACTTCTGTCAATGATGATAAAAATATTTGCGACAAGTTGCAAGATAATATGTCTAAATTGAAAATTTAGCTAGCATAATGTCCTAACTACCTAATTTGCGCTGGGCATAAGTTGACCACATTTACTGTAGTTCTATCTGAGGAGTAGTGCTTAAGTTACTTTCTATTCAGAAGGGCCATCAAATTAATTGTGATATAATCAAATTAATAAATGTTCTGATATTGAGACCAAACCAGAAGAGAAATATCAGCAATCGAAAGATTTTTCTCATTTGGGAGCTCTTTAAGAAGTTTGAACACAATATTGCCGGCATGTTTTTCCCGGTCAGTCCCCAACTCACTTAGTATGTGAGCCAGAATAGATGCATTAATCACTGAAGCAGAGTTATATGAGAAATAATCATTTATGCCCACACCATCAAAAGCAAATGACTTCAAATTATTAGTTCCAACGATCACTACTTCGCAACGATGTGAAACAGTCTGACCACCTATATCTTCATCTGGCTTATCGTCATCATCTTGCTGCTCCATTATGATCAATTTTCAAAGCACCGAGGATAAATACAAACATTCTTAACGTTCACCCAGTTGAAATCATAAATGTTAGTATCTTACCATATGTGATATACGATATCTATATTAAGATAAGTACCCCTAATTTATAATTTTGATACTATATTAGCATGTATTTTAATATAAGTAAATATTTTAATTATATCTTTAGTATCCCAATGATATCTACAATACCGTCACAGATATTAGTATTTTTGATAATTTTAAATAGTAACTAATCCAATACATTTTAATAAGATAATATCTTCAAAATTTAAAATTCAAACAGAATATTTTATCACTAAGATTAAAAAAAATGAACATCATATTAGATTTAAAAATTTGAATCTCGGATTATTTTGATATACATTTGAAATGGTGTATATATATATATATATTGTTATGCTACACTAAGATATGTTAAAATTTAGAAGATCGATATATAATACGATGCACGATACGACAACAATGGTTGCAATTAATTACGAACAACTCCTCCAGGATGGTAAACCAGAGAAAAGCTGTTGTGTTGAAGAACTAGCAGGTGATGTAACACGGTCTAGAGTCAAAGTCTTAAAGAGTTCCTAAAAGAATGAAAGAAGGAAGCTCCAAAACATGCTGCATACACAATTGAAACTTTGTCAATGTTGTGCACGTAAAAAGGTCGTAGGGAAGACCAATGGCGTCTCAATTCCTTTGAGGTCAAGATTCAATTCTTGAATGTTGGGGGTGATGAAATCACTTAGCCACTCATTAACCTGAGGAGCATACTCACCAATTTTACATGGCGGAGAAAACTTACGTCTTTTTGAGCCTCTCATTTTCGTTAAATGAAATATATAAGAGGGAATGAGAGAAGAAATCATTTACATGATTGGTCTAGAAATATAATCATATAGTGTTCTTGAACTATACAAATATTTCTCGAATGAGAGTGGATTCACTTTGAGCCTCTCATCTTCGTTAAATGAAATGCATTACCGAAAAATTGATAAAGAAAAAAATGCTTAAATTTAAAAGACCACATGATAGGCCTAATATAAAAGTCTAATTGGATAAGATTTTTTTAAAAAAAATATTTTTTAATTAAAAGATATTTATAAAGATTTTATTACAATCAAATAATTTTGAAAAGATTAAATTAAAAAATTATTGTAATATTTTTATAAATTAAAAAAGGATACTTTTTTTTAAAAAAATATCATAATCTTTTTTTAATCTAAACAAAATCCCGCCTACCCTACCCCAAAATCCTCCCGCTCGTAACAAAACAGCAGAAGATCTGCATTTCTATTGGGTGGAGATTTTTTCTTTTATTAGTCGGTTTGGGTTTGTCATAATGGGTTTAATAAGATTTTTGTTGGGCACAACGTTTGTCTATTATGCTTCGGCCTTTAGTCTTCCAGTAATGGGCCAATCAAAGTAAAACTTTAGCGATAGTAAAAATTTTCTAATATGTACAAAAAGAAATTCTAACAAAAGAAAAGGATAATAAAAATCATAAAATAGAGGCAAGCAAGTAAAAACAAAGACGAGCCGGTGCGCATGCACACCGTAATTATTCTATTCATCCATAATAGCTAGACATGCATACATGAAGGCTAAACAAGCCTTAGCATATCTTAAAGACATTTACACAGACAAACAACTCAACAACACAAACACATAGTTGATACATAATCAACCTTATTGAAGCCGAAAAACCATATTTATTTCGCCAAAGTAATCAAACTGATGAGGCCATCAAGGAGTAAATTTGGTCTTCAGCACTGGGGTGTTAACAACTTCACCATTTTTAGTTGCATGGTCATAATGCATCCCATGGCAGCACTTGTAATTCACGGATTCTATCTCCATCTTCATTCAGCTCACATGATGGATTAGGGCAATTTATGGCCATTGGCACACCAGAGCGAATGTTATCCAATTGGAAGCGGAGACAGCGGAGAGGAACACCGGAACCGACACGGTCATAATAGTCCTTAAAAGCATCGTCAAAGCCTTGTAACTCCAACACATTCGTCCTCCGATTTTCAAAGCCGTCAACCACACTCATCATCAATTCATTGTAACCAAGTACCAGCACGTTCTCCCCTTTGCTCAAAAGGGCCCATCCCTTCTCAATCTTCATGGAGAGTAGAGTTTGTATATCTTCGAGGGCAGAGTCAAGGTTGAAATCAGCCTTCTGAATCTTGCTAAGGAAAGGGTTGGTGATATTCACCCAGAACTTGGTTTGAGTACGTGGTTATATCAACCTTTGCAAAGTTAACTTGCTCAATGTAAGTGTCTGCCTGCTTGATGATGGGGTCCTTTTTTATTGCTTCCACAAGATTAAAAAACCTCTGAGTCCATGTTATGTCTGTACCTCCATAGAAGAAGACATATACATTCTCCTGGCTCTGATTCACAAAAATGTATATATTATTAGTGAGCTATGATCGTGATAGCAAGATTATCAAACATAAAACTACATAGATTACAAGTAGGAAAATGCTATATAGTCAAAATCTTTGTTAAAATTCGTTTATCAGAATGATGTGATATTTTTACTGATCATCGAATGAGTTTAGGGACTGATCTAAGGGGAGTTGCCCGTAAGGTAGCACCCCCCCCCCCCCCCCCCGGGGGAACCTCCCCAAAAAAAGCTATTTTACAAATTTTCATATATGTACATATATACTCGTATTATTTAATATGTAAAGAGGTATTGGGGGCCTTTGAAGTGTTCAAAGTTGCTTTACATGGATGTGGGACGGCTCCATTTCAATATACCTATCGGTCATTAATTTATAAAAACTTGTGGTGGGGCTGAAGTTGAATGCATTGAATCAGTGATAGGACAAACTTTTACGTTGTATTGGCCCACTTCCAAAGACAAATGCAAATATTATAAACAATTAAATTGGATCAGGATTGACCAAAATTAAATTGAACCAAGGGTCTCAAGCCAGACTCAAAGCAAAGGAGTACAAGTATCATATTTAGCCATTCTGGAACCACGGAGGAAGATCATTTTCAACAGCTACGAGTGAAATGTCATTTTCAGCTATGAATATTGTCAAAAACAGGCTCATAAACAAGATGCAAGATGATTTTTTGGCTGACTGTTTAGCAGTCACTTACATTAAAGAAAAAAAAAAATTGCTGAAAAGTATGACGCGGATTCAATTATTGATGACTTTTATGAGATAAAGGAACGTTATGCTCAACTTTGATAAAGCTAGCATGTATTTAAATTTTGAACTTACAAAATTCTATTTAAATATTTAAATTCCTTATTTTTATAATTCTGGCGCTTATGTGCACAAATACGAGTATAGAGTACGAGAATTTTGTTAAAATTTGGGATACCGTACTTTAATATATATATATTTAAAAATATAAAAATTTTACAAATTTCATAAAATAAAAAAATATATATATAAAGTGAATTTTTATTTTTATTTTATGAAATTTGTGAAATTTTTATATTTTTAAATATATATATTGGTATTATTACTATTTTCAGACCCTCCACTACCACTAGTAGACTCAGCTGTTGAGCCTTGTGAAAACATCTAATAAATAATTACAAAATTTTTATATTACTCAAAAGTAAAAAATTTAATCACTCATTCTATTATTCAAATAATAATGAATAAAAATTAGAACACCAAAAAAAATTTAATCACTTATTCTATATACTTTAGGAGTAATTCTATTTCCAAAAAGCCAATAGCATAGTAGATAGAACAAAAACAAAAATAGTCACAAAACTCAAGAAGAAGAAAGAGGAGATAGGTACCTTTGTCACAAGAGAAAAGGAGGAGAGGGAAGCGCTACTAGCTGGGCCACCGCCATAGCTGTTACTAGGACTTGGAAGCACTGTCGTTGTGGGATGAGGAGCGCCATTGCTTTGTGACGACGAGGAGCATCGCTGCTACTAGGATGAGGAGCACCACCGTTGTTGTGCTTGCTAGTGGTGGAGCGGTTAAGTGGTGGACTGGTGGGTGAAAGTTGGAAGTGGGGTGGGGTGGGGTGGGGTGGGGTCACTCACGATTTGGTAATAAAAGCGAAAAAAGGGTAAGGAAGGGTTCTTTTTTCTCTGTGTTTTTTGAAAAAAAAGAAAAAAGAAAAAAGAAAAAAGTAGAAAACGATGTAGTTTTAACTAAAACCTGTACCCGAGCCGTATCCAGCTGCACCCAGCCATACCCAAGCCGCACCCAGTTGTATCCAATTTTTTTTCCAAAAAAAAAAATAATATTGGGTACGTACCCAACATATACCCATACCCAAAATGTACCTATGCTTCAGAGTCTGGCACCCTCGTTAGTTGAATCTTGGATTCGTCCCCGTATGAGTTATTGGATTATAATGCTTTAATTTTTTTCAATGGTGATCCATGTTTTATATTATAAATATGATAAACATCTATTTGCATATTTGTGCAGTATTCATATGGCCAGTAGAGCTTTACTTCTGCTGGTAAACACTTCAATGTATTTACATATATTAATGTTTAACCTAGAACTTTCTGTATAAATTTTGTGCCATTATGAACGAATGTTACATTTATTCATATTTTTATAATTTTTTATGCCTATTAAATATATGTTATAATAATGTACATTATGTACAGCAAAATATCTTACATTACTTGTTATACTACATTATGATATGTAAAAATTTAGGGTAAATTACGATGACCTTCCTAAGATTACGTCATATTATACATAACACCCCTCAATTTGTTATGCCTACATTGCATCCCCTAAGGGTACTTATGTCATGTTTATAAAGGTATTTAGTGTCACATTTCATAAAATACAAAGGTATTGAGTGTAATATTACCTAAATTTTGGGGGAGGTTAGTGTATACTTTTACAAATCGAGTGGTGGCATGTGTAACATCACTTAACCTCAGCAGAGGTCAGTATAATTTACCCTAATTTATAAAAATCAATATACAATACGATACATGATATGACAAATATGGTTGCAATTAATTAGGGACAACTCCTTTGGGGATGATAAACCAAACAAAAGTTGTTGCGTTGAAGAACTAGAGATAATATAACACATTCCAAAGTCAAAGTCTTAAGACTTCCAAAAAGAATGAAAAAAGGAAGCTCCAAAACATGCTGCATGCTCAATTGAACTTTGTCAATGTTGCACAGGTAAAGAGGTGGTTAAGGAAGACTAGTGGTAGCTCAATTCCTTTGAGGCCAAGATTCAATTGATGAAACCACTTAGCCACTTTTTTTTGGGTTCCAACTATGAGTTGATTGAAATAGAGAAATGGCCTAACAAACCACTGAGAGTGGTCTAATGATGAAGGGTTTGGATAGTTTACATAAGATTCTAGGTTTAAATTTTATTACCATCAATATACCAAAAAAAAAAAGAGAAACAGCCCAACAACAACCGCAAGCTACAAAAGAGTTACAAGGAAAATAGACTCGCTTAGCGAGCAAAAAACCTCAACAAGACAAATCCCTAACTACGATAACATTCAAATTATGAGAGAATCTATGGTGCCAATCAACAGGGAGATTGCCCAAGAGAGATCTCTGAGCCACAAGATGTACAGCGCCATTAGATTCTCGTCTAACCCAAAGGAAATTGCAATGGTCAAGGGTTTACGCATTGAATCAATATCTTCCAACACTGTAGCCATGTTTGGGATAAAGGATCTGGTTTTGTAGGCCTCAACTATTGGCAAGCAATCTGATTTTGTGAGAATAGATGAGCAAAAGCAACTATGGGCAAAAGAAAGCCCTTCCTGAATAGCTACAAACTTTGCCATCAAACTTGAAGGTGCATATATTCTCCTTGTTTTTCCTGTAATAACTTTGCCTTGATTGTCTCTGATCATAGCTAAGATTGCCCCTATTTTCTTAGCTTTTGAAAAAGTAGTATCAACATTACATTTGAGGAAATTAGCTAGAGGAGGGCACCAATATGAATGCAGATGATGAGGACCAGTAGGATTTGCACCTTTAATATTGGGGGAAGAGAGAAAGTATTCTTAGATAGCAGAATTGCTTTATTTAGAGTGACCATTGGTTCAGGCTTCTTGTTGCTAAATAAACATTCATTCATGCCTTTCCAAATTTCCTAGAGTAATGTAGCCAAAAGCCCTAATCTTTGATGGAGAAATTTAGTATTTACCTTCATTGCATCAATAGCTTTGCAAATCCACTTATCTAATCTTTCTATATTCTCTATAGTTGGTAAGAGTTGCAAAGTTAAGCCAAACCATACGAGGGTGGTCTATGGGCATAGGCGAAGAATATGCTCAATCGTCTTATTCTATTAGTTGCAAATCAGGCACAAAGGTGAACTTACCAATCTTCATCTAAATAAATTCTCGTTGGAACTGTATTATATGACAAGCTCTCCATAAGAATAGTTTTATTTTTTAAGGGCAAGGAATATTCCAAATGAACTTCCACACTGCTAGATTAAGGCTAGAAGATGTTGATAGATTATTTACATGTCTTGTATTCCTCTATTTAATAAATTCGTAGCCCGATTTAATTGAATAATTCCGATCCTTGGTGAACGGCCACAGGAACCTATCCTGAGGTCCACTAATACTAATTGGAATTTGAATTGCTCTAATATCCAATTTTAGGGCTAGGGTGGATTTCAATTTAGTAACACCCCATTGGAAATTTGTACTATTAATGAAAGTACTTACTAAGAGATCCTGTTGCTGAGTAGAATGACTCAGAGGAATCACTCCACGTAGCCAGTTATCCTACTAAACCCCAATTTGCTGGCCATTTCCAACCACACATTTCCTTCCTTCAATAAGCACATCCTTTCCTTTCATGATACTATTCCAAATCCAAAAGGCATAGCCTTTCTTCTTAGCTCTCACGAAGTCCTCATTAGGATAATAAATAGACTTTAAGAATCTAACACATAATGTTTCCAAGTTCACTAGAGTTTGCCAAGCTTGCTTAGCAAGGAAAGCCAGGTTCATCTCATAGAACTCTTTAAAGCCCATTCCACCTTGCTTCTTACTCATAGCGAGACTTTCTCGACTCTTTCGATGAATTCCTTCCCATTTCTAGACCACTCATTAACCTAACTTTACATGAAAGAGAAAACTTACATCTTCATTTGGACCTCTTATCTTCGTTAAATAAAATGCACGATCAAAAAAAAAGGGAAAGGCCTAAATGTAAAAGACCACAGGGTAGGCCTAATTTAAAGGTCTATTTGGATGAGTTTTTTTAAAAAAAAACATTTGTTAATTAAAAGATATGTATAAATAATTTAAATATAATTAAATAATATTTTTTATAATAATTTCAAATTTTATCATAATATTCTTATAAATTAGAAAAGAATAAATTATTTTAAAAAATATATCATAATCTTTTTTTAATTTAAACCTCCCCCTCAATCCTAACAAAGCCCTCTCCCAAAGTCTCCCTTCCCCAGACAAAGCAATTGAAGATCAGCACTTTTACTTGGTGCATTTTTTTTTTTTGGGTTAGTCGGTCTGGGTTTTTGTAATGGGTTAAATGAATTTTTATTGGGCTCAACCTATTTTATTGTGCTTTAGTCAGGGTCTGTTACTAATGGGACAATGAACGTAAAACTTTAGCGATAGTAAAAATTTTCTAACACGTGCAAAAAAAAAAAAAACCGAAAAAGAGGTAATAAAAATCATAAAATAGGGAAGCAACTAATAAAAAGACCGCAGACGGTGCACAGCATTCACACCGCATTTATTTTATTGACCCGTAATGGCTGGACATGTATACATGATGGCTAAACAAGCCTTAGCATACCTTAAAGACAATAACACAGACACATAAACTCAACAACACAAACATATAGTTGATACATAATCAACCGCGTATTGAAACCGAAATACCATATTTATTTCACCGTAGTAATTAAACTGGTGAGGCCATCAAGGAGTAAATTTGGTCTTCAGCACTGGGGTGTTCACAACTTGAGCATTTTCAGTCGCATGGTCAGAATGCATCCCATGGCAGCACTTGTAATTCACAGAAACTATATCCATTTTCATTCCACATGATTCATTAGTGCAATATATGGTCGTTGGCACACCAGAGCGAATGTTATCCAATTGGAAGCGGAGACAATGGAGGGGAACACGGGATCTGAGTTGGTCATAATAGTCCTTAAAAGCAGTGCCAAAGCCTTGTAACTCCACATTCATCTTCCAACTTTCAAAGCCCTCTACCACCCTCATCATCAATTCATTGTAGCCAAGTACTAGCACGTTCTCCCCTTTGCTCAAAAGGGCCCATCCCTTCTCAGTTTTCATGGAGAGTAGAGTTTGTATGTCTTTGAGGGCAGAGTCAATGTTGAAGTCAGCCATCTGAATCTTGCTGAGGAAAGAGTTGGTGATGTTCACCCAGAACTTGGTTATATCAACCTTTGCAAGGTTAAATTGCTCAATGCAAGTCTCTGCCTGCTTGATGATGGAATCCTTTTTTATATCTTCCACAGCACTACCAAACTTTTCAGTCCATGTGTTGTCTGTACCTCCATAGAAGAAGACAAACTTATTCTCTTGCCTCTGATTCACAAGGATGTATATATTATTAGTGAGCTATGATTATGATACTAAGCAAAATTATCAAACATAAAACTACATCGATTACAAGTAGTTAGATAGTCTGAGTCTTTACTAGAATTTCTTTACCAGAATGGTGACATGTTTATTAATTATTATGAGTTAATAATGGACTGTACTACTTTGTTTTATTCAATGACAATCCTTTTTTTTTATTAAAAATTCTAACAATTCTTTCTATCCGTGTAATATTATATTTATACAACTAATAAATATGATGAACATTATTTGCACATTTGTGCACTATATTATTTAATACAAGAATATCTATGCAAATATTAGCTGGCAGTTAGGATTGAAAAGTTGTTCTTACCACCCATCTTTCAATATCTTGATGAATCTTAAATACTTCGATCCAAAGCCAATTCCAATGCTGGGAAAGTCTATCAAAATCCTCAGGTCTAAATGGGAAGGCTGAAATGCCCCACACAAAAATCAAGTGCAGTGCATTTTTGTTTATTATCTCCCCACGAGGATTGGCCACTACCACAATAGGTTTACCTTGGTAATACCATTCCTCCTGCAAAGGTTTGATACCTTTTATAAGTGAGAAGTACTGCACCACATACCATGGCATCACAGACTTCAAATGCTCAAACGTTTTCTTCTCTTCATTATTCCATTTCTCCACCACAGGAACCCACACAATCTTATAATCCTTCTTGTCTTTGTCCTTGGTGAGAGAATCATGAATAGGTTTTAGAGCCTGAATCTCATCTTCAATGTTGTCAAGACCGGAAATGAACAATAGTAGGTTCTTTGTCTTTAGCTCTTCGGGATTAACCTGTCCATCACCAAACCAAAAAAAAAAATTGAGGATCTATATCTTGCATTAAAATATGGGATTCACTAACATAAAAAATTAGTGTGTACTAATTTCCATTTGATATCTTATTATACATGTCATCAAGAACCATTGGAATTTAATTTACTTTTGTGCTAACCATTTCTTTAGTAGTAGTATCCAAGATTTCAAGTTGCTTGACATCTTTTGGAAAGATTAGAGCTCTCAAAAGCTCCAAAATCCCGGAAGGAGTTTGGAAGACAGTAAAACGCCAGGTTAAATCAACCAACAAATCTGCAATACAAACAAAGTCTTAGTTGGTATTGAATATCTTCACTTAATTAAGGTGGAAAAACAAAGCGAAAATTAAATAAGTGCCATTTATATATATAACCTGTTTGGCGTTTGATTTCCTCCAAATCAGCATTTAGTTGTGTGAGAACAAGTTTGAGCCTCACAACAACTTCAGATTTGATGTTCCATTCCCTGAATGAATACAAATTTATGGAAGTAATTGGTTTGAAAAGAAGTTTAATTTGAGCAAATATCATATATTTAATTTTTGATATATTTAATTATAACATAAACAATCACATCTCTGATCCATGTCAAAAAGATTTAAAAAAAAATTATATTGACTGTGAATTGTGTAACATAACCCTAAAATTTTAATATATAATTAGTATAGAATAATTTTATACTATCATATAATTAAATATTATTATGCTATTAAAAGTATTTGATTTTATAATAACTAATTAAAAAGTCACACATAACCTAATAAGATTTACACTAATAGTTTATCAAAATTAATTAAAGTCTTTCTCTAAATGCCAAGAATAGGAAAGAAAGAAAGAAAGAAAAATAATGTACACAAAAAGCAAATAAACGAGCACTTACAGATCAGTCATTTGATTAGCACTAGCTAGAAGGGCTAGAATTGCCCAATATGTGTAAAGATCTCGAGGAGATTTGAAGAGAGCTGGCACATCCTTGGGGCTGTAAGCTTTGTTAGCGATCAGCTTCTCCAACTTCAGGATGCCATCAATGAGTTGCAAGGTTCGATCAACCAAAGTGCTTATAAGGTCGGCATTGGGCTGATGACTCGGCTTCTCCTCCTCTTCAAGCCTGAAGACATGAAGCTCAAGTGCATTTTCCTTGCTAGCTTGCATGAGGGAGAGGCGGCATGTTTCTCCATAGCCCAAAGCAAAAGCTGTCAATGCTATCACTGCCTTGGCATCCCATGTAAACCTGCGAAGCTTTTCAAGTATCCCCACTACTGATTCGTGTGCATTAGTTGTATTGAATGGCTTGCATGTCATCTGTAACCATCGCCTGTCTTACGTAAGACTTGTTGAACACATTACTAAAATAATGTATGTCATGTGAGTCGATCTATAATCTACCTATAAATCTTTTGACGATCATTATTATGTGGAGTTTTTTTGTTAAAGTTAATTTTAAATTTTTAGATAATTCTAAATTATAATAATTGAGAGTAAATTTTGGCACAATGATAAAATTGCTATTTTGTAAGCTAGAAGCCAAGTGGAATTCAAATTCTGAAAGAAATCTCTTTACATGAAGAGATAAGACTGCGCACATTATTTTCCACAAGCCCTATGGGATGAAAAACTCTTGCACCTATCCACCCATTTTTAAAAAATTATAATTACTCTTTAATTCTCATTTCTTTCATTTATGTTCTATTATAATTACCATATGATTTTTTTCTTAAGTTTATTTTGATTATTGTTAATTATATTTATTTGAATTAATTTATTTTAATTATTCATTATTTTCATTTATATCTTTCTTAATTTTTCACTTTCTATAACATTCAAATTTCTTTTTTTTTTTTAATTTTAAAATTAGCAATCAAAATGTAGCACTCTTTTTTAATATATAAGCATAAGATGTATAAATTATTTTGCAAACATATATAAGATAACATGATAAATTGAAATATTACTCGTTACTTGATATCTTCAAGAAAAAAATATCAAGAATATAATTTAGATTGAGTTATTACAGTATTTTGTAAAACAAAAAAATAAGAACAACAATTATAAAGGTTTTTAACATCCTGAAAAAACTCAAGTAAAATTTGGAAGTAAATGTAATTATTTTCATTTAATTTATGAATATATATAGTTAAAATAGGTATAAATAATATCCTTTAAAAAATAATCAAATAATAATTAAATTTTAAATATGAGGTTTTATTATAATTTAAAATATTATAATATGTATAATCAACATAACGCTCACGCTACTAACCTAGTATATATATAATCACTTGTAATTTTTTAGATAATGTTAATAATATGACATAGTATAAGGGATGACCTGACAAGCAATCTCTTTCAGCATAGTGTAAGATGGCTTGAAACCAGATTGGGGAACTTTGTCTTCCACAAGCTCAATCGACTTGACATGCTGTAATAGAATATATCACAAAGTGAACAATATAAATATATTAATGATGACACAATGTATACATAATATATGCAGCCTTTAATATCGACTTTTCTTTTTACATTTTTCAAAAGAAATGAGGGAATAGTTGTGGTTTAATTAACCTTGAGGTCCAGAGAGTCACCAATATGGGTTGAGCTCTTAACGATGTTAATGACAATATTGTAAAGAGAATCCACGTCATGCCTAACAGCCTGGGAGTCATGGATCCCAATGATATTCTGTGAGATCAGATCATCAGCCATAGTGAATGGGTTCAACTTACCCAAGTCCACTGATGCCTGCAACTGCAAGCCAGCAGAAGCAGTGGCAGTAACGGCTGCAGCAGCAGCGCTAAGGTTTGAAGCTGGATTCTTGATGGGGCTGGCCATTCTCTCAAAGGGAAATTCGGATAGCTAGGGCTCTCAGGTTTAAGAACAAAAGATCTTTGTTGTGGTATTGTTGCATCTGCTAGGTGCATGTCTTAGAGCCTATTTATAAGCCCACGAGGGGCACCTATAAATATTTATAAAAGTATTTGATGATGAGCTCAGAAATATGTTTTATCCCTAAAATAAGACGAACATTTCTCTCAATTTAGAATTTTGTTGATTAAAAAAAAAAGTGGTGTTCACACCTTTCTGTAAAAGATATTCTATGCGTGGCATGCCAACACCCACGTTAATCATGCAGTCAATTGGGCACTATTTTCTGCCAATCTGTGGACAGTTCTCGGAGCAATGCTTTTTTCACGAGTAAACTTTTAAATTAGTCCCGATAATATTGTCAATGGATATATTAGTCCTTAATAAAAATAAATTGATCTTAAGATCTCTGATAATTATAAAAATTAGACAATTTAGTTGTTGACTCATAGTAAATAGTATGATATGAAGGTTGCATGTCTATTAGGATATTCTAGCCCTATATTATGTGGCATCCCATGTGACACTCCTTTATAACTTTTCCAAACATCTAACAAAAAAAAGAAAAAGAAATCTCAACACATCAACTCCTAATAATAAGACACAACACTAAACATCATTTCTTCTCCAATTGCAATAACTCACTATTGGCTATCAACAACAAAAATTCGAACCCATCTAAACCTAATCTCTTCTCAAATTATAATAACTCATCATTATTTTAGTTGTGGTATTAGAAAAGAGATAGAGAGCTCAATAGTAAAGTGGTGACTTTGTTTTTTTTTTTTTTTGGGTTCCATCTTTGGGGATGTTGATGTCACATGTGATAGGATTAGAATATCTTAGTCAACATACAATCTACACATCACACATTTTATCAATTACAAGTAAGTTAGGGACTAAAGTGTTTAATTTTTTCAATTATAAGGGATCTTAAGACTAATTTATTTTTGTCATGGACTAATCTATCCATTGATGATATTGTATTGTCAGGACTAATATGTAAGTTTGCTCATTTTTTTTTTTTTTACAATAATAACCCATAAAAAACCAAAACAAAACTTATTATTTACTTTTTTTTTTCCCTTTTCCATCTTTGTTTCCTTTATCGTCAACAGCCTTATCTTCTTTGTCTGACATATATCCTTGTATTATTTGGATAAGTAACTTCTTCCTTTTCTGGGGGGAAAAAAGAAGAAGACAAAAGTAGACGATTTTAAATTTTCTATTTTGAACTTCTCATTCTTTCTTATTGTTCTCATTATTTTTCTTTTAAACTCAAAAAAGTAAAATTTATTTTTTCTTTTTTTAATTCAAATTTAATATTTTTAAATTTTATTAATTGTTTGCATAATTTTATATCAAGGATAATAATTAGATGAAATTCTCCTCAAAGTGACGACTTTAATATTCGAATTCTCAACTTGTAAATAAAGTTTAGTTAGGTTTGCAGTCTACTTCAACTATGACTAATAATTTCCTTAGCAAACATTAGATTAACCAATAGAGATCATTTTACGTACATGACTATTTAAAATAAAAATTATTGAAGAAAAATCATATATAAGGGTATGTTTGGTTTGATGATAAAAATGGAGAATAAAATTTTATCGATAAATTTCATGAATAATCTCAAACATAAAATTTTACCCCCAAACGAAGCATACCCGAAAGGTATATTCATTATAGGGGAATGGTTAAATTATTTGATGGTTAATCTTATGATTACATTCAAGATTTTCTAACAAGTTTAGATTAATTTACAATGGTTAAAGTTTAGATTAATATCTTGTTAGAGGCATCATTGATGCGGAAGTTAAATCCACTATCTTTTACATGGGCGGGTGGAAGGCCCCTAGCCCCAATGGTTTGTCTGCCGTTTTCTTTCAAACCAAATGGGATCATGTGGGTCCTTCATTATGCAAATGGAATAAAGATGTGTTTCAAAACCCCCCTCTGATTAGTGAATTGATGGGACCTTTCTTTCTCTTATTTCCAAAGTAGACAAACTTGAAAACGTTCCCCAATTTAGACCAATAGGCTTATGTAACATGGTGTACAAAACTATTGCTAAAATCATAGCATCCAGGCTTAAAGAGTTTATGCCGAAATTTATTGGTCAAAACTAAAGTAGTTTTATTCTTGGGAGACAGCCTATTGATAATATTCCAATTGTTTAAGAAGCTGTCCACTCCATGAAAAATAAGAAAGGTAAAAATGGGATTATGGCTATTAAGATAAATCTAGAGAAAGCCCATGATAGACTCAATTGGATCTTTATCCTTGACACTGTTAGGGATGTTGATCTTCCTGATAGCCTCCCATCTCTTATTCTAGAATGCATATCATCAGCCACTATGAACCTTATCTAGAACAGAGGGAAAAGTGATTCCTTTAAGCCTTCTAGGGGGAGCCATTGTCTCCTTACATCTTTGTTTTATGTATAGAGAGACTCTCCTACCTCATTAATTTAACAATTGAGAATAAATTGTGGAAGCCCTTTAAAGTGGCTAGAAATGGGCCATACGTATCCCATTTATGCTTTGTGAATGACCTTATCCTATTTGCCAAAGCAAATAAGGACCAAGTGCAAGTCATTAAAGGAGTGTTAGAATTATTTTGTAAAAGTTCTAGTCAAAAAATCAATCATATTAAATCCTGCATCTTCTTCTCTAATAATGTGTCCCATAGACTTCAATGGGAGCTTAATAGTCAATTTGGCTTCCATCTTACTGGAAATTTAGGGAGATATCTTAGTGTTCCCATGTTACACGATAGATGTAAAGCTGTAGATTTTTAATTCATCTTAGATAGGATGAGTCAGAGAATAAACGGCTAGAAAAGCCACTATCTCTCACTAGCAGGCAAAGTGTCTTTAGCTCAATTTGTCTTAGCAACTATCCCTAGCTACATTATGCAAAAAATGAAAATTCCCAATGTGGTGTGTGCTTAAATTGACCACATTTGCAAACAATTTATTTGGGCTCTTCAAAAAATAGGAAGAAAATTCATCTTACAAATTAGGACAAAGTGTGCAATCAGATTCTATAAAGCTAAAGAGGTTAACTTTGATTGCATGACAAAACTGGCCTAAGGATAAGTCCATAAGACTAATTCCCTCTGGGTCAAATCTATGAGGAATAAATGTAGGTGCTTGGATAGTGACTTGCCTATAATGACTAGAAAGGCCAAAGCTTCTAACACCTAGCAAGGTATCTACCAAGTCTAGCCTCATTATAATCTTGTATGGTGTTTGGCGAATAGAAGGCTAGTTAGATTTTGGATTGATCACTATATATCGAGCTTAAATAGATTGGGGGACTTGGCTGAAACTAATTTGGAGGATGGGGATCTTAGCCAAATAATTTCTGAGTTCGTCACACCTAGTGGGGATTCGAACTGGGAGAAACTAAGCACTTTGCTTCCAAGTGACTGCCTAGAACTTCTAGTAACTATTAAGGCTCCCAAGCCAAATGGAGATAGAGACCAAATTGCTTGGTTTCTAGAAGTAGTTGACTCCTTCACTTTGTAAATAGCTTATCAAAGCCTATAATTAGATAGGAATAATAAAGCCAGGAAAAGATTATGTAAGAATACATGGAAGGTAAAAGCTCCACAAATGCTAAAGGGTTTTACGTGGTTAATGATGAATAAAGCTCTCTTAACTAATAATGCTCAATTCAAAAGAGGGCTATCCCAAAGTAACTCATGCCTAGTGTGTGGGAATTACCCTGAAACAATGCTTTACATCCTTAGAGATTGTGGTAAAGCCAAGGATATGTAGATAAGCATGGGTCATGGTTCATTGGCTCCTCCTTTTTTCACCTTAACTTGAAATTGGTTGGAGGAGAATCCATTAAATGAAACCTATAGAAATCAAGGAATTGATTGGCCTTTGATGTTTATCATTGCCTACAATTTGGTTTGGTAATGTGGGAATTTAATGGGCTTTGAAAACCAACCTAATGCTTTCAATTTTCTTGCTTGAAGGGTTCAACTGCTGGCTAAGGACTATAACCGGAACCTGAATCTTATGAATACAGCTAAGCGATGCATTCCTTGAGTAACCATTAGGCAATTGCATGGAAGCCTCCCCCTCAACATTAGATCAAAGTTAATATTGAGGGGTCCTTACTAGGAGATGCACAAGCCTCTTGTGAAGGCATTATTAGGGGCCATGAAGCCAGATTTATAGTTGCTTGGAGTGTCAACCTTGGATCTTGCTCAATAGCTATGGCAGAGTTGTGGGATGTTTAGTAGGGTGTCTTCATCAGTCATAACATGGCCTATCAAAATGTGTGGATCACAACAGATTCTGCCTATGTGCAGCTAGCTGCTATCCCAAGATACTTCTATTTATAATGTCTTCCACTCTATAGTTTTAGCCATTAACAACTTAAGGCAAAGGAACTGGAACATGGAAATTAGTCTCATTTATCAAGAAGCTAATACGTGTGCAGATATGTTAGCAAAGTTTGGTCACAAGCTTCTCCTGGGAATCACATTCTAGGACGAGGTGCCTAGTTGTATTTCCTTAGATTTCCATGCAGACTTACATGGGCAAGGTTACCCTAGACTTGTTCCTGTGTAATTTCTCTTTGGGCTTAAGCCCCAATGTACATTAAAAAATAAAAAGTTTCTAAGCCTTAATGTTTGACATTAAAGTCGGAAGTTATGAATACCTTAGCCAGTTATTATCATTTAGTTTTATAATCAAATTTATAGTCAAATCACATTGGATCCAGTCAAAACTAACCAAACTTGGACGAATTGAGTGATCTATAGTATGATTAGTTTTCAAAATAATGGTTTGAATAAAAACTTTTTCTTATAACTTGTGCTCTAACCATGATGAGTTTAAAGTATTAAACATATGCACTTAACCCATTGAACTAATTAAACATTAGCTTTTACTTTCAAAACTCGATTAAATGTTACTCCTTAATTACTCATCGCATCCAACATTTATAAATTTTTTAAATATAAATTTATATATGTAAAAGTCAGTCACTCTCTGATATTAATATATTGATCTCATATAAATTAAAGAATAAACGCTTATTTACTCTATCAAAAGCACATGTGACATTAATAGTTCTGTCATTTAACAAAGAATATTAACATTAATTTAGTCTCACAATTTTAAAGAGTAATAATATAAGTTAAGCTTAGAACAAAAGGAGTTGACTTTTTTGTCCAACAAAAAATATGACACTGTTAAGCTCCACATAAAAGTGTGGAGGCTTAGCAATTCTCATATATTTGTAGATGACTTTTTTGTTCAATAGAAAATATGGAACTTGCTAATCTCTACATAAAAGTGTAGATGTTTAGCAATTCTCATATATATATATATATATATATATGAGAAAAAACCCACTTCCTTTCCTTTTGAGTTAATTTATACTTTGAGATAATTTTATAATTTTATTTTACTTACATTAATTACTAGTTACTACCTTAACTTTCTCTTACATAATTAATATTCACTATTCACAATTTATTTTTACATGAATATACAATATTCTGTTTTTCTCTTTTTCTCTTACGGTCTTACCTAAACATTATATAAGTGATTAAATACTCAAAATATATTATGTGGATAGAAATATTTTAATCCTAATTCGTTGAGATATTTATTCATAAGTTACGTAAACAAGTATCACAATAAAAAATTTAATATATAAGGGTGAAGTGATAAAATTTAAGAAAAACAAATAATTCAATAATTTATTATAAAATGAATTGAGATTTTTTTTTTCAGATGTTAACGAAAAATTGTATTTATGTGAAGTACGAAAAATATTAAATAATATTATCTATTATTATACTGAAGTTTCAAAATTAAACGGAACTCGTAAATTACTAAACCACTAAACTGTTTGTTACGAACATATAAAAGAAAAATATTTTATTGGATTAATATTAAAATATATTATTTCTCACAAAATATTATTATTCAATATATTGTGAGATTATTTGAACTTCTAACCATTAATGTATTATTCAAAAAAGAGAAAAATAAGAAGGTAATAGGATTATTTAGGTGGATTAATTGAAAAAAAAGGATTATTTAGGTGGAGCTTAATAGTGGATAGTAAATATTAATTAAATGAGAGAAAAATTAGTTTAGTAAGTAATATGAGCAAAATAAAATTACATAGTTGTCCCAAATTATAAATTAATTCAAAAGAAAAGGAAGTGGGTTAGTTACATCCATGTGGGTTAGTTACATCCCTTAGAAAAATAAATTACTTATTTGTTAATGCACCCAATATATGAATTATGTTTCAAATTATAAGTTGCAATAATATATGTACATAATATCAAAATATATGAAACATGAGACTTGTTAAGCTAATTAGTACCTAATATTGTTGCAAAGTTATTCTTAAGAAAATCTTATTATTATGGTAATGCAAAAAAATTAGTCTCACAATAATAAAATATTTTAATGAATATTAAATGTTTATAATATTAATTTAAGATAATTATAAGAATTTAATTTTAATATATTATCTATATTAAAACAAAATTAACATACTGTCAGAATTGTTGCTTGAAGCGATGGGCGCGTTGGACGATCAAGACTCTGAGATGCTTGCTGCGGCTTGGGAAGGAATATGGCTGCAAAGGAACCTTGTTTGGCAAGGAAAACAGAGCTTAAGTCCTCCTCAATTGTTCTTACAAAAGTGAAGGGCTCAAGCTTTGGATGGTAGAGCTTATCCCAATCATGATTATCAAGATCAGTGGGAACCATCCCATCCAGGAGTAGTCAAACGAGCAGTAGGAGTGGGAATTATCATCAGAGACAACAGGGGTTGATGTCTAGCAGCGAAGACAGCAAAGATCCATGGCGATTTAGATGCACATAGAGCGGAAGAGCCATAGCAACAAAAGAGGGACTTTTATTTGCTTGGGAAAAGGGATTTAAATATGTAATACTAGAAGGTGATGCTAGGAACATATATATTTGAAAGTTTTGAATGTGGTGAAGAAGATCTCTCACATCCAGGGATTATTCTTCATGATGCTTTCAGAATAGCCTCTTGGTTTTATTTTTTAAATCTCAGTTTGTGTCGAACTAGTAACTTAGTTGCTGATAGATTAACTGATTTAGCCGGGACTAGGGAAAACCAATTAAATTTAGTCCAACGAGACTCCCGATTGTATTATGGAAGAACTAGTTTTGGATGTTGCTTCTTGAATAAATTCTCTTTTCACGTCAAAAAAAAAAATTGTCAATATAAATAATTTTTTATATTTATTTAATCATGTATATTGTAGCATATAATAATATTACTTGAATTTTTAATTATCACTATGTTATTTAGATAGGAGACAAATAGAATAAATATAATATTATTTATGTAAATAAAAATAGTTGAGAGTGAATAATAATCAGGTGAGAGAAAAAAATTAAAATAATAATTAATGAGTAAAATTAAATTAAATATTATCTATAATTATAAATTGGTTTAGAAAATTGGGAAATAATTTTTTTGTCCAAGAGAAAATATGGAACTTGCTAACCTCTACGCCTTCATGTAGAGGTTAGCATTTCTCATATATAAATACTACTATTTGTTTTGCATTTTCTCTATATTATTATTTATATTATTTCAATTTATTTAAATATAATTAATATATTAGATACATTAACAATAATTAAATTATTTTTAAGAGATATAACTCACATGGAAAGATGTAGTTTTCAAGAAATATACATATATTATAAAATTTATGTAAGTTTAAATAATTTTACTCTTAATGTGACTAAAATTAAAAATTACCCATATTTACGAGTTTTATAGAGAAATTAATATTTTATTAAATTATTATTAAAATATATTTATTTAGAATATAATAATATCACTTTTATTTTAGTTATTAATATATTAAATTTTGCTGCAATGAAGTAGAGTGTATATTTTATATAAGTTTTGAGTTTAGTATCTTTTTTAAAAATTTTAAGAGAGGTTGTTGTACTTTTCTTTTGAAAAAAAAAAGAGTGAGAGAAGAAGAAGATTAAATTTGTTTGTTTTTTATTTTTTTTCTAGTAAAAATTTTGAAATCAAGTTTTTGTATGAAAGTTTCTAATTTAAGTGTTTTATGAAAGTTTTTAAAATTAAGTTTTAATTATTTATATAAATAATTTAAGAATTTATTTCTTATAAAGTGTAAGATGTATTTTAAAAAGAAAAGTATAAAATTAAAACTATTAATTGAAAATTCCTAAGAATTTAAGATTTTATAAAAAAACAAACACATAGGTAACAAATTATATATATGCAAAAAATAACTTTTAAATTTTGTATTTACAAGTAAATTATATATACCACATTTTAGGAAAACCAATGCACCAGTCAAGTTTATATTTTTTAATTGTAACATTAAAAACTCGCAAATAATATTTACATGAGTATGTCTATATGTGTCAGTATATATTCTCCATAAGAAATTGTAATTTTGTATATTTTCTCTATATGTGTCACTCTTACCTAATAGATTATAAGCCGATTTAAAGAATTGTAATTTTATGTATTATTATTTACAACTAATTTAACTCTATTAAATCTTCTTTTGTTTTATTTTTATTTTTCATAAAGATGTTTAACATATATTAAATTACTAAGCATAAAACAATACTTTAAAGAAAATTTTGATAAAATAATTATTCTTTCTCAAACATACACTACAACTAATCTCCACTAATGTGAAGAAAATAGTGAGTTAACTATTTTTTATTATTTCTTTTAAAAAAATTTAAAATTAAAATATTATAATAATTTGAGATTTTTATAGTAAAAATATATTAAATAAAAATAAAAAATTGAAGCAATATATTACTATTGATGTAATATCTAATATTACCTTCACAGAGTTCATTTGTATTACATATTGCTTTTATTACGATTAATATGTTTGGATTTTCGGATGACCAAAATAATTGAAAAACTAAAAGTAAGAAATTACTTTTTAGGAATTGAACATATAGAGTGGAAACTGGCATTAGTTTTTGATATATAAAAACTATTTTCGCAGAATTTTTTTAATATAGACATCACAGACACTGAACAACAGCCATTGACGAGGGGAAAAAAAGAAGAAATTTAAGAAAAAATTGTAGAGAATATATTTTGTGTGATATTCTCAACAAAAACATTTTAAAATATCATCTTAATGTGTTAAGGGTGTGGTTGATTTACCCCTTTTTTTTCTTCTTTCCTGTTTTCAGTTAGAATGTTTTTATCGTAATTGTGAAAATGTTATTTTGTTTTTATAATTTTTTATAAAATATGAAAGCAAAACAGATAATAAAAATAATATAACATTTAACCATCATTAATAAAATCATATTATTATCAACTAAAGAAAGTAAAAGATTAATTTTTATATTGTCAATATAAAGTTTTTTATACTATGAATGAAATAAAGTTTGATCTAGTGATAAGAGACTAATCTAGCACAATATGTTGAATTATGATTCGAATTTCAATTATGAGGGTCGCTTACATTTAAGTGTCCAACAGTATAGTATCTGAGTCGAATTGTCTCTAGTAGAAGGATATTTGAGGAAAAAAAAAAGTACACTATGAACTACCCATATCTAATTATCCATTTGATTTTTTGGACAATTATTATAAAATTCACACATTTATAATAAAAATAAGGTTAAAAAAAATAAAATTAAAGTAGCAATATATTAAAGTTAAATTAAAAAAATAAACGCCATTTCCGAACGAAGTCTATTATAAACATAGACAGTGATATGTCATATATGTTTGATGAAACCCAACCAGGTAAAAAAAAAATTGTTGCATTCACACTTCTAATCTTCGATACCAAAGGAAGAAAAAAAAATACAAAACACATTGAATTTAATGAATTTGTGATTGTTATTCTATGTATTTTCTGTATTAATTTATCTGTCAATTTGAATCATTTATTATATTTTTAAATCAATATTTTTTAATACAATTGTATTCAAAAATATTGATTTAAAAATATATCAAATTATCTAAATTAACAGATAAATTAAAATAGATGAGTATTATTTTCAATCCATTTTATTTGTCATTTTAAATAAAATTTTTAGATCCATTTTATTTATTATTCTCATATATCAATAAAATATTTATTATTAATTTTTTAATTTTATCATTTATATAATTCTAAGCACATCATTAATTTTAAAATATAATGTAAGATTAATAAAGAATTAATTAATTATTTAAAATTAAATAAAAATATTTTAATAAATATATCATAATTAAGCCTTAATTTTGACTTCATTAATTCTTGTGTATATGACTAAAATTACAAATAAAGTGAACTAGAGATAGTATCTTTTAAAATAGGGTTTTTCTAACTATAGGGTCAGGCATTAGTTAAGAAACTTAAAGTGAAAGTTTTTTTTTTTTTAATTGAAAAGCAAGCTTTCTAAATATTCAATCCATTGAATGTATTAGAAGTTTTAAAATTTTTTTACTTTAAATTCCTTAACTAATGCCTTTAAGATATTAGTTAGAAAAACCTTTTAAAATAATGAAAATAAGATTAAGATGACAATTTAATAGTCTTATTTTTTAGAAAAGTAACTATAAAAGACCGAATTTTCTTTTGACTAATTAATTAAAAAAGAAAAAGTATAATAGGTCAATGGAAAAAGTGATGAAAGAAAGAGAAATAATTACAATTAATAAAGATAGGATAAAATTAGTATAAAATAATTAATTTTAAATTAATTTTTTTGGTAGTATTTTTAATTAGAATTCTAAACCAACATATAATACAAAACCAAAAAAAACAAAACCTTAAAATAACAATTAATTTAAAACAAAGGGAGTAATAGTATGCCTTAGCACCACCATACCTATCACTATCCAATCCTTATTCTTTATTTTCATCACTATCCAATCCTTAACGCTTTGTTTGGATACAGTGAAAATAAGAAAAAATAAATGAGAGAAAATGAGATAATTTTTAATTTTTTTTTTTTTTTGGTTTCATTGCAGAAAAAAATAGAGAAATAAAAGAACTCTATAAAACTCACATAAAAATTTTCTCTTTGTTAGTGGAAATAAATTGGGTCTAAAAAAAAGCAAATTTATAAAACTAAAACTAAAATGATAAAAAGATTGTACAATAAATTATTATTTTATTTTGAAATTTTATAAATTAAAATTTACATTTTTTAAAAAATAAAAATATACATCCTTTCTCTTTCCCTCCTATATATATATATAAAGTTGACGCACTTTTGATAACTTTCATTAAAAAAAAATGCTGAGTAGCTTCAAACCACGTTGAGCTTGCTAAATTCATCAGGAAATGCTCTATAATAATATTTTGATAAAGTGACTAAAGGCTCGTTTAAATAAGCCTCTCTTAAAAGATTTTTTTAATAATTTTTTTTAAAAGATCTTTTAAAAATGTAAAAATTATTTTATATTCGGATATAATATTAAAAAATATTTTTTTATCTTTAAACATCTTTTCATATTATAAAAAATATTTTTTTTTTAGAAGATAAAAATTGTAATTTCTCAAAAAAAATTTGTGCTTTTTTTTTTAGTAATTATGCTTTCACTAAATTTTATCTAAACATACCAAAAAATACTAAAAAATATTTTTATTAAAAAAGATATTTTTTAATTAAAATAATATTACCCAAACAAGCACTAACTGGTACATGTCTAATTGGGTAGGATTCAGTTTTTCTTTTTCTTTTTTTGAAAAAAATATAAATCACCTGTATTAAGTGTTATTAAACTCTATTAATTGGAGCAAAACTCTTTAGTGCTAATTTTTTCACTCATAATATTTAAATTTGAGACTTTTATTAAAAATAAATAAATATTGAACCGCCGGCTAAGTGTTGATGTGGATCATATTTAGTTCTAGTACAATATTTTGATAAAGTGAACTTGTGCTCATGAGATCATAACTTAACTAATGATTGAACTAATATTAGATTTACTTGAGATTTAAGCTAAACATAAAAATTTGAGTGTTATATACATAACAAAGTTATAAAATTTAAGAATAGAAAGTAAAATTAAAATATATTTTGTATTATGTATTTTAAAACGTTTACAATAAATTATATAGATAAAAAATAGTATCATATTATATTTTTTTATTTTGACTATTTTATTTCATGGAAGCTAATATTAAAACTAGTTTTTAATTAAATTGATTGTAAACCAAACACTTCAATTTTAAGTTAGTTCATATATATATATATATATATATATATATATATATATATATATATATATATATATATTAAAAATAAATTAAAACAAAAAAAAATAAAAAATTAATATTTTCACATTTAAATCATATAAATAAATAAAAATATATATTTGCAAGACGACCAAAATAATAAAGAAAAATAATTGGGGGACGCATCTTTTGCGACGTAATATGTAACGTATACGAAAAAAGTGAGTAAAACGACAAAAATGCTGAGATGATAGGTCTCACATAATTATTGTTACTTTTGTTCAGTTTTTTTTTTTTATCAAAAAACTTATCAACATATTGTATTGAACAATACGTTGGTAAGTTTTGTATATATATATATATATATATATATATATATATATATATATATATATATATATATATATATATATATATACAAAACTTACTAGCATATTATTCAAGATGCTAGTAAGTTTTGCATTTTATATATATATACACGACTTACCAATTACCAGCGTTTTGAACAAGATACTGATAAGTTGTGTACAAAATGTAAAATTTATCAGTGTTTTTCAAAAGTACGCTAATAAGTTTTTGAATAAAAAAAAGTTAAACAAAAGTAATAATAATTATATCAGATCCATCATCCAAGTATTTTTATTGTTTTACTTACTTTTGCCATGTATATCGCATATTGCATCGTAAAAAATGCATCTCCTTGTCACTACTCAATAATAAATGGCCCTTGAGTGAGTAATAATTTTTTGATCCTGTTTCACAATGAATTAATTAATTCACATATGGAGATTAATATAGTTGACAAAGTACAAATTTGTATCCCATAAAAAATATAAGTTTAATTTTCATTGTTAATATAAGGATCTCATTTAATAGATAATTTTACAAACCTCCTATAAATATTCTTTAAGGCTAGAGGCTATTCCCTGATCTTGATATAATAACCGGCGCCAAATATGCGTAAACTTTTTGCATTGAAAAAAAAGAAAGTAAAAAATCCACATATTATCCAACTCTCAACAAACTAGTGGAAATGAATTGGACATGGATAACAAATTAGAGGCAATGATGCGATGAAAATTTGACGATGCAGTTCTTTCCTGAAAAGATAAAACGTGCAATGTGTGGTAGTGACATACTGACATCACAAACCAAGACTTTAATGACGTCTAACGCATGACGCATGCTTATTTGTTTGAGGGTTACATTATTTGTACATATCCAAAATTTCAACATCTCAACATCCTCTCTCAATTTTTTCTCTTTCCATCAATTATTTCACTCTTTTTACTTTCTTTTACAATTTTTTTTATCTTTTCTATCGCTGGATGTCTAAGGTGTCTACGTACCCTAGTGGTACAAAAAACATTTCTCTTTATTTGATTGAAGAAATAAATTTTAGTTTTATTATATAAGTTAATCAGGTTTTAATTTTGATAATTTTGATATTAAAAAAATATAAATCGTTTGTGTATGAATATATAATAATAAAATTTGTAATTTTATATTAAAATAATAAATAATAATAAATTCATATTATTATCAATTAATAAATTTACTTTTATCGAAAAGAATTATAGCTTATTTATTATTATTTACTACTTATTAAACTTTAATTTATAAATAGTTTTTTAGTATTTAAAAGTAATTAATCTTAATAAAAATAAATTGTGATCATAATTAAATTTTACTTGCAATGTAATAATTTTAATTTTAATATTGTCACTTCAAATAAGACTTTACTTAAATATTACTCTCCATATATTAAGACCAAAAATGAGTCTTTCGCTTCTTTTTTATTTTTACTTCATCTTTTAACATAAAGATGTCTATTAAATACTAAATTAATAAACCTAACAAATAATTTAAGTATAACTTTGATGAAAGAAAAGAACATTATCGAAATATAAATAAGTTGAACAATTTAATATCAATCTTTATATTTTTAATATAAGTCAAAATCAAGCTTAAATTACCAACTTTAAATAACATTTTTTTTATAAGCAAAACGTAATTAAGTTTCAATTGCTCCACTTAACTCAACTCATTTTCACTATATATATATAAAAAATGAATAATACATGAATTGATTCATCACCTTTATTTACTTAATTTTGAGTTAATTAAATTATGTAAAGTGTTCACTTTTTCAAAACCAATATTATATCTTGTCATTATTGTTCGAGAAACGGCGCCGTTGAAAGTGCAGTACCACGAATTCTCTGAAGTTTTAGTATCATCTTGATATTAATTATATTAAAATTTATTTTTGATATATTGATAATATTATATTATTATTTAATTATAAAATATTATATCAATAAGTATAAAATATGTTTTATTTTTATATTATTATTTTAAAATTATATATATAATTAAATGATGATGTAAATTTTTTTATAGTATTAATATATCAAAATTAAATCCATAGCCTCCAAACCAAGTCTAGCATAGGTATAATATCGTGTATGTTGAGAAGGTGCTGGCAACATCTTGTTTTTAACGAAAATTATCAAATTCAAGAATTGGATGGGGACGGGTGTCCTGCTAATTAGTGCACTGCAATCAACGAGTATAATTAAAGAAAAATGATATAAAGACTCTTTTTTTTTTTGAATATTATATTAACTTATTACTTTTTTATTATTAGATAAAATATAGACTCAATTTAAGTGGGGTTCACATTCCATTCAATAATAAATGAGTAATAAATCAATATGATATTCTACCAAAAGTTAGTTCATCCGATATTTCTCATAATTAAATCCCTTTTGCCCTTTACCCTTGTCTTTCGCTACAGAAGTGGGTCTCTGTTTTTTATTTTTTCGGAAAGTGATATATATGAGATGTATATTAGCCTGGAGCAGAGGAGTCTAATCAGAGGTGGATTTATGGCGTGGGGCAAGTGGGGATAAGAAAAAGGTGATAATTGAATGAAATGGGTGATTAATTGTGAGAATAAAAAAAAATATTAATTATTAAATTTTATTTAAATAATTAAAATTAAAATATAAAATTATGTGATAATTTTATTAAATAATTATGTAATTTTTAAATAACTTTATATATAATATGAGGTATATTAATTGAGAGAAATGATTTTTTTTTTATATTTATTAGAGGTAATGGGGTTTGAATCTATATGCAAACTATTCAAATTCCTCATTATTGGTCCATTTGATTATTAAGCTATATATAAATAAGTAAGATTAAAAATTATTTAAAGATTATATAATCACTTAAAAAGTTATATAACTTTATATTTTAATTTTGATCATTTATATAAGATCTAATTATTAAGATTTACCTCTCTTACTCTCATAATTAATCACTAATCACCTTCACCTTATACATTCCCTATATATGTTAATATTATTTAAAAGATCTAAAGTCTTATAATATTTTTTGTCATATTTTAGTTTATAATATTTAATTTTTGACACATTTTACACTCATTCAAATTTAATATATAATCAAATTATAGAGTAAGTTTTATTATTTTATAAAATACCATAATTTTAAAGTTAGCATATACAAAATTTAGATGTTAAAAAGTAGAACTATCATTTTTTTTTTTCAAGTTATATAAATATATCAAACTCTTTGCATATTTAATATGTACAAGTCAAACTTGTAATATTTTGTGTCATCTATAAGCAAATAAATATTGTTTTACATAATTTTTAATAGTTTAATATCAAAATTTTAACTGACATCTATGTAATAGCAATTGTAATAAAAAATTTAAAATTTTTGTCTATTTTTCTAGATATATAAATGAAATATATATATATATATATATAGTGAAAACTTTTACTTATAACTATTAATTACTGACAAAATTATATATTTATATGAGAAATCGAGAATTAAAACTATATGCAATTAATTTAAATTTTTTATTTTACAACTTACACATCTGCAACATTTATTTTCTGTTCCCTACGACTCGTGACTAAAGATTATTAACTGTGCCAGTGCTTACATTCTATAGTACGATATATATATATATATATATATGAAAAATATTTATATAATTCTAAAATATTATGTAATTATGTTTATAATTAATTATATAAATATATTTTTAATAAAATTTATTAGAAATACAGTTATATAATACTCCAGAATTAGTCAATAATTTCTCTCCCTTTGATGGTACGAAATGTGAATACCAGGACATTGACTAAAAGCAGACATTTTACTGTGTTGGCTTGAAACGTAAAGATTATTAACTGTCCCAGTGCTTCCATTCTATGGTACGAAATGTGAATACCACGACATTGACTAAAAGCAGACATTATTCTTATTATGTTGGCTTGAAACTTGAGACACGATGCGTGTGAATATCTGGCTTTCACTGGTTGGATTGCATGACACATCATTTTTCCAACTTACAGGATATTATACCTATGCTTTACTGACAACTCCTCCGCATAAACCAGAGAAAAGCTGTTGTTGAAGAACTAGCAGGTAATATAATATAACGCGTTTTAACGTCAAAGTCTTAAGACTTCCAAAAAGAATGAAAGAAAGAATAAGGGTGCTCGGTGTAGCATAGATTGATTTTAAGTAAAAAATTTATTTGATTTAAAAAATAAATATATAATAGTTTGAATTGCGTTAATTTAATTTAAATTTTTAATTAAATTCAATCCAAATCAATTTTTTTATTATTTCGATTGGATCAACTTAATTAATTTTTTATAAAAGAAATTTTAAATATAGAATATTACAAATAAAAAGTAACTTGAATTAATAAAATAAAATAAATAAAATAATTCATGTAATATATATAATATAATATTTAAATAAAAATGACATATAAATATAGAAAATTATACGATAAATTAAAATTATTATAAGTAAAAGTATAAAATTAATAATAAAAAATTATATTAGATGATATTATTCGTTTTAGATTGGATCAGTTTTAAAAATTAAATCCGAAATTCAATCGGATCCAAGCGATTTATAAAAAATAATATCTAATCTAATCCAAATTTTTTTTTATTTTGATCAATTTTCTATTTGAATTGGATTGATTTAATAATTTTGATTAGATTGGATTTAAACACTTCTAAGAAAGAAGCTCCAAGACATGCTGCACACTCAATTGAAACTTTGTGAATGTTGCACAGATAAATAGGTGGTTAGAAAAGACCAATGCTTGCTCAATTCCTTTGAGGTCAAGCTTCATTTCTTGAATCTTGGAGTGGATGAAAACAGTTAGCCACTCATTAACCTAAGAAGCAACCTCATCAACTTTACATAAGAGACAAAACTTATATCTTCGTTTGAGCCTCTCATCTTAGTTAAATGAAATGCATGAGTGAGAATGAGAGTGGGTTCACTTTGTTTGCGCCTTTTGTTTTCATTAAATGAAATGCATGATTAAAAAAAAAAAGGCTTAAATCTTAAAGACCATAGGATAGGCCTGATTTAAAAGTCTATTTGGATGAGATTTGTTTAAAAAAAGTATTTTTTAATTAACAGATATGTATAGAAAATTTAAATATAATCAAATAATTTAGAAATTATTGTAATATTTTTATAAATTAAAAATAATAATTTTTCAAAACATATATCATAATTTTTTTAATTTAAACAAAATCCCTACCCACCCTCCCCAAAATCTCTCCTCTCCTAACAAAACAATAGATGATCTGCATTTTTATTCGGTGCAAAATTTTTCTTTTTGTTAGCATGTGCTTGGGAGCCCAAATTGATCTTAGGCCCCCAAATTTGATTATAGGGATTTTTGATAATGATTGGTTATCTATTCTCAGAATCAATTTTGGTTTCTAGAATTGATTTTGGGAGAAATGAAATTTTTTTATTTTATGTCAGAATCACTTTTAGAGGAACTATCAAATATAAATTATTTTACTTCAAAATAAATTCTAACTAAATCAATTTCAACAAAATTAATTCTACAAAAGTAAAACCAAACACGCTATTAGTCGGCTTGGATTTTTGTAATGGGTTAAGTAAGTTTTTATTGTGCTTTAGTCTTAGTCTTTTAGCAATGGCCAATAAAAATTAAACTTTAGCGATCCTAAAATTTTCTAATATGTACAAAAAAAAAAATATAACAAAATGAAAAGGAAAAACGCTGTCAAATCCCAATGGAGATGGTTCATCTCCTCCATGATGGTTGGTTAGCCTCTTCCCTTTAGGTTTATCTTTTTTTTTTTCTATTTTTTGTTTGTCTGTCCACCATCAAGTTGATAATGTACTTAATCTTTATGTTCAGTAAGTTGCCTTGACAACAAGACGCCTGGATTGAAGACTCATATATTATAGTCTTGTGGTTGTAGTTACTTTTTGGATTAGATGATTGTGTTTGTAGCAATGATAAATTGACAACCTCTATTAGTGAATATTAGTTGAGACTTTTTTTGAGGCAGTTGGCCTCTTTTTACAATATAAGATTATCTTTGAAGACTTTAGTGATTTGATGTGTATCATGGATCGGGTTAGCTACCATTTGTTTGATAATCTAGGTGCCATCATGTTCAGCTCCTTAAATATAAGAAGGTGCAATGGTTGTGTTTTATTTCTATACAAAGAATGGTTTTATGAAGCTTCAGATAGATTTGAGATCTGATTTACTTATCCTTGCATTCATGGATAATTGTGATATGATGCGATAATATCCATGCTATAAGGTTTCTACTAAAGTTGTATAGTTCTTATTGATTAATTTCTTAGGCTTAGGCTATTTGTGTTAATAAATTCTGATGTATTATACCTAATCTTTGCCTTTATTTATTAATCAATAAAGTTTTTTTTGTCAAAATAAGAATAATAAAAATCATAAAATAGGGGAAAGCAAGTATTAAAAATGACCAGACGGTGCACATCCACACCGCATTTATTTTATTCAACCATAATAGCTAGACATGCATGCATGATGGCTAAACAAGAAGCCTTAGCATATCTTACGACACTTAGACAAACACCTGAACTCAACAACACAAACACATAGTTGATACATAACCAACCTTATTGAAACCGAAAAACCATATTTCTTTCACCAAAGAAATTAAACTGGTGAGGCCATCAAGGAGTAAATTTGGTCTTCAGCACTGGGGTGTTAACAACTTCATCATTTTCAGTCACATGGTCATAATGCATCCCATGGCAGCACTTGTAATTCACGGAAACTATATCCATTTTCATCCCACATGATTGATCAGGGCAATATATGGTCATGGGGACACCAGAGCGAATGTTATCCAATTGGAAGTTGACACAATGGAGGGGAACACCGGAACCGACACTGTCATAATAGTCCTTAACAGCAATGTCAAAGCCTTGTAACTCCAACACATTGGTCCTCCAACTTTCAAAGCCCTCAACCACACTCATCATCAATTCATTGTAACCAAGTACTAGCACGTTCTCCCCTTTGCTCAAAAGGGCCCATCCCTTCTCAGTCTTCATGGAGAGTAGAGTTTGTATGTCTTTGAGGGCAGAGTCAATGTTGAAGTCGGCCTTCTGAATCTTGCTGAGGAAAGAGTTGGTGATGTTCACCCAGAACTTGGTTTGAGTGGTTATGTCAACCTTTGCAAGGTTAAATTGCTCAATGTAAGTGTCCGCTTGCTTGATGGTGGGGTCCTTTTTTATAGCTTCCACAAGATTACCAAACCTTTGAGTCCATGTGATGTCCGTACCTCCATAGAAGAAGACAAACTTATTCTCCTGGCTCTGATTCACAAGGATGTAAATATTATTAGTGAGCTAGGATTATAATACAAGGCAAAATTATCTAATATAAAACCATATAGGTTAAAATAGAAAAATGCTACACAACCAAAATCTTTGCTAAAATTTTATTTATCATGTGACATATTTATAATCATTATATTATTCAATGATGACCCTTGTTTTATATTAAAAATTGTGACAATTTTTTGCTAACTGTGTTGTATTATATTTACACAAGTAATATATAAATATGATTAAAATTCATTTGCGCATTTGTGCAGTATATATTATTGTAATACATAAATCTCTATGCAAATATCAGCAAATAGCAAGCAACAAGGATGTTAAAGTTGTTCTTACCACCCATCGTTGAATATCTAGATGAATCTTAAAAGCTTCGATCCAAAACCAATTCCAATGCTGGGAAAGTCTATCCAAATCCTCAGGTCTAAAAGGGAAGGCTGTAATGCCCCACACAAAAATCAAATGCAGTGCATTTTTGTTTATTACCTCCCCACGAGCATTGGCCACTACCACAATAGGTTTACCCTGGTAATTCCACTCCTCCTGCAAGGGTTTGATACCTTTTATGAGTGAGAAGTATTGCACCACATACCATGGCATCAGGGACTTCAAATGCTCAAACTTTTCCTTCTCTTCATTGTTCCATTTTTCCACCACAGGAACCCACACAATCTTGTAATCCTTCTTGTCTTTGTCCTTGGTGAGTGCATCATGAATAGGTTTTAGAGCCCAAATCTCATCTTCAACGTTGTCAAGGCCAGAAATGAGCAATAGTATGTTCTTTGTCTTTAGGTCTTCGAGATTAACCTGTCCATCACCAAACCAAAAAATAAAAAGAGGATCTATATCCTGCATTAAAATATGGGATTCACTAACATAAAAAATTAGTGTGTGTACTAATAATTTCCATTTGATCTCTTATTATGCATGTCGTCAAGAACCATTGAAATTTTAATTACTTTTGTACTAACCATTTCTTTGGTAGTATTATCGAAGATTTCAAGTTGCTTAACATCTTTCGGAAAGATTAGAGCTTTCAAAAGCTCCAAAATTCCCGAAGGACTTTGGAAGACAGTAAAACGCCAGGTTAAATCAACCAACGAATCTGCAATACAAACAAAGTCTTAGTTGGTATTTAATATCTTCACTTAAGCTGGAAAACACATAGTGGAAATTAAATAAGTTCCATTTATGTGTATAACCTATTTGGCGTTTGATTTCTTCCAAATCAGCATTTAGTTGTGTGAGAACAAGTTTGAGCCTCCCAACAACTTCAGATTTGATGTTCCATTCCCTGAATTAGCAAGAATTTATGGAAGTAATTGGTTAGAAAAGAAGTTTAATTTGAGTAAATATCATATATTTAGTTTTTGATATATTTAATTTTAACATAAACAACCACATCTCTTATCCATGTCAAAAAAAATTTTAAAAAAAATTATATCAACTGTAAATTGCATAACATAACCCTAAACTTTTAATATATAATTAGTATAAAATAATTTTACACTATCATATAATTAAATATTATTATGCTATTAAAAATATTTGATTTTATAATAACTAATTAAAAATTCATATATAACCTAATAAAATTTGCACTAATAATTTATTAAAATTAATTAAACTCTTTCTCTAGATACCAAGAATAGGAAAGAAAGAAAAATAATTTACACAAATAGTAGATAAAGGAGCACTTACAGATCAGTCATTTGATTAGCACTAGCTAGAAGGGCTAGAATTGCCCAATATGTGTAAAGATCTCGAGGAGCTTTGAAGAGAGCTGGCACATCCTTGGGGCTGTAAGCTTTGTTAGCGATCAGCTTCTCCAACTTCAGGATGCCATCAATGAGTTGCAAGGTTCGATCAACCAAAGCGCTTATAAAGTCTGCATTGGGCTGATGACTCGGCTTCTCCTCCTCTTCAAGCCTGAAGACATGAAGCTCGAATGCATTTTCCTTGCTAGCTTGCATGAGGGAAAGGCGCCATGTTTCTCCATAGTCCAAAGCAAATGCTGTCAATGCTATCACAGCTTTGGCATCCCATGTAAAACTGCGAAGCTTTTCGAGTATCCCCACTACTGATTCGTGTGCATTAGTTGTATTGAATGGCTTGCATGTCATCTGTCATCATCGCCAATCTTATGCAAGACTATATGTGAGTCAATCTATAATCTACCTATAAACCTTTTCACGATCACTATTATGTGTTTTGTTTTTTTGTTTTGGTCAACTTAAATTTTTAAATTATAATTATTGAAAGTAAATCTTGACACAAAGATAAAGTTATTATTTTGTGATCTAGAGGTTACTAGAATTCATATCCCAAACAATGTCTATTCACTTGTAGAGGTAAGACTGTATACACTACTCTCTCTGAATCCCATGGGGTGAACCTCATACATTGAGCTGCTCCTTTTTTTTTTTTTTTTTTGAAACATTACAATTATTCTTTTACTTTGATTTCTTTTATTTAAGTTCTTCTATTATAATTACCGTGTGATATTTTTCTTAAAAGTTTATTTTGATTATTATTAATTATATTTATTTTAATTGCTCATTATTTTCATTCATATCTTTAATTCTTAACTTTCATCTTCTATAATCATTCAAATTTCTTATTTTTTAATTTTAATATTAGCAATCAAAGTGTAGTACTCTTTTTTAAGGTAAGCGTAAGATGTATAAATTATTTTGCAAATATATAAGATAACATGATAACCTGAGATCTTACTCATTACTTGATATCTTCAAGAAAAAAAAAGTCAAAAATATAATTGAGATTGAGTTATACACTATTTATAAAACAAAAAAAAATCAAGAATAATTATTATAAAGGTTTTAGACATCCTAAAAAAACTCAAGTAAAATTTGGAACTAAATATAATTATTTTCATTTAATTTATGTATATATATTGTTAAAAATATGTATAAATAATATTCTTTGAAAAGTCAATCAAATAATTATTAAATTTAAAATACAAGTTTTTATTATAATTTAAAATATTATAATCATATTTATTTTTAATTTATATAATCAATTAACCACACAGGTTATTAAATAACTAATACATACACAGTCAATCTTAATTTTTCTTAGATAATGTTAATATAAGACATAACAAGGGACGACCTGACAAGCAATCTCTTTCAGCATACTGTAAGGTGCTTGAAACCAGATTGGGGAACTTTGTCTTCCACGAGCTCAATGGACTTTACATGCTGTAATAGGAACAAAAATATATATATATATATATATACATATATATATATATACATATATATATATATATATATATATATATATATATAAAAGTCACAAAGTCAACAATATAAATATAGTAATGACACAGTGTATACACAGCATTTGCAGCCTTTAATATCGACTTTATTGTTTTCTTTTTCACTTTTTTCAAAAGAAATGAGGGAATAATTGTGGTTTAATTAACCTTGAGGTCCAGAGAGTCACCAATATGGGTTGAGCTCTTAACGATGTTAGTGACAATATTGTAAAGAGAATCCACATCATGCCTAACAGCCTGGGAGTCATGGATCCCAATGATATTCTGTGAGATGAGATCATCAGCCACAGTGAATGGGTTCAGCTTACCCAAGTCCACTGATGCCTGCAGCTGCAACAATCTACGGGGATTTCTCAGAGCACTGCTTTGTCCAGAGCGATGCAGCATTAAAAAAAAAAAAAAAAAAACTTTTTCAAAAATTCCATAATTCCTTACAATTATTTACCTTTTTGATCGTTTCCATCTTTGTCCACCGACCGCTAGGCCCGGCCCGTTTAATCATCTTTTCTTTTGGTTTTTTAGGCTATTAAACATAGGTTTTTTGATAAAAAAATAATTTTAATTAAAAAATAAAAATTCTTATTCCTTATTTAAAAAATGAAATTATCATAAATTTAATTATTAAATTATATTTTTATATCTTAATTTGGTGTTCATTTTAAAAAAAAAAAAAAGAAATATGGATAAATTGGTCGTCCCATTTACACGCCTGTGATGGCTCATTTAACTTGTTAGTTAAACAAATCGAATTAAAAATCAATTGGTTTAAATAAATTATTATTTTTTAAGTTTAATTCACTTATTTTTGGTAAATAAATAGATTAATCCAAGAAGTTTGACCCGTTTGACATAGTCTTTTGGTTACCAATTTAGGGTCCTAAAAGTACTTTTATTAGTATGAAAGTGAGATTATACAATAATTCTATTTGTTTAGCAATTTTTTTATGCCGCTAAAAATACATTTCAAGCAATTAAAAGTATTTTTAGGAGAAATATTTTTACAGTTACATTTTATTTTAAGAGGAGTATTTTTAAGAAGAAATCTTATTATTATTTTTATATTAACTACTAAAACTAATTTTATTTTATCATATTTAAATAAAAATAATTCTCTTAAATTTACTTTTGACATAATCGAACAAATACAAATCAATTTTTTGATAGTAATTTTTTCAAAAAAAATAATTTATTTCTTTTAAAAATAATTATCCTAAAATTTAAGTCAGACATACCCTTAATTCAATTTATAGTCCAAACTGCTTGAATAATAAATGTGATGGCATGGTTTGTGGCGGAAAAAAAAAAATGTGCAAAGTGTGATAGTGATGTCACAAACCTTGAATGTGATTACGTCTAGCACTTATGGTTTGTTTGGATCAAAAGGAAAAATAAGAGAAAAAAATAAAGAGAAGAGAAAATAAATAAAAAGAAAATAAAAATTATGTAAAAAGGTAAAAATAAAATAAAATAATTTTATAAATTTATTTATATATCCTTGATATATATATATATATATATATATATATATATATATATATAATGTGATGTAAACATATGTATTTTATTTATTTTATAATTTTAAAATATTTTTAAAAATACATAAGTAAATAAGTATAATTTATGATAAATAATTAAAAATTATTTATACATATAATTTAATTTTATAATTCTAACCTCAAAAAATACAAAATCTCTTCACCCTTCCCACCCCACTTTCCCACCTTCGCTCCCCCATCTTTTTCGCTTGTACCTGACGCCCCCTCCCACCCAATGTCTCCTTTCTGGTGGTGTCCACCCTTACTCCCTCAATCTTTAATCTCTCTCCGCCTGCTCTACTCAAATTTGTTTCTTTTTTCATTTTATTTTATTTTTCTTGGATCCACTTCTCCATTTTAAACTTATTTTTTCATCCATTCTTGCTTCTCGTTCTTTGGTTTGCAACAAGTGAAGAAAAGCAAAAGCTTTTCACTATTTTTTAATCTAATTCCTTCCCATTCTTTCATTAAATGGAATCTCAAGACATAAGTCACAATGCTAACATGTATGTTATTTGTACATATTAAAAATTTTAATACCCCGATATCTTCTCTCAATTTTTTCTCTCTCCATCAATCATTTTACTCTTTTTATTTTTTTTTTTGCAATTTTTTTTTCTCTTTTCTATCTCTGAGTGTCCAATATATCTACTTACCCCACTGATACAAAAAATATCTCTCCAATGCTAATTATACTTTCTAAGCTAGCTTCTATTCACATAGCATCAAGGTGGGGGGTCGACATGGAAAAGATGGTAGATAATCGCTAGCAGAAAGGATAAAATGAGTGGGTATATTTGTAATTTCAAAAAGAAAACCTACTTCTTCCAGTTTTCTTCGCACATCAGCGAAGAATATATTTCTGTGCGACCCGCAATGGCAGTTTTCTTTAGTAGAATAAACTTAAATAATTATATTAGAATATGTTAATTTTAAATATTTTATCTAGTAAGTATATAAAAAAATGAGATAAATATTAAATATTTTTTTAAAGTGTAAATATTTTTAAATAATTAAATTAGCAATAATAATTTTTTATAATAGTAGGATGGCTAATTAATAATTAATATTAACTATTTTTTATTAAAATAGAAGAAGAATGTTTTAGTAAACTAAATAAGTGAGGGTGGCAATAGACATACAGGAGCGACAAAACAATAGCCACTCCCCATCTTTTGATTGAAAAGAATAATCTATAATTAAGAGGTGAGCTTTCAAATCATTCCTCTCAATGTTTCATTAAATTTGTTTGTTTTAAAAAAATTGTATTCAAGTTTTAAATTTAAGTTTAATTTTGAAGTTCTCGTAAAAGTTTTGAAATTAAGTTTTATTTTTATAAATACGTTAAGAATTTATTTCTTATAAAGTGTAAGATGTATTTAAAATAAAGTATAAAATTACAACTATTAATAAAAAATTAATAAAAATATAAGTTTTTTATAAAATATAAACACATACCTAACAAATTATATATATGCAAAAAATTATTTTTTAAATTTCGCATTTACAAATAAAGTTATATATTTTATTTTTTAAAAATATATTTCCCTTGTTAGGAAAACCAAATGCATCAGTTAAGTTTATAATTTTTTACTTGTAACATTAAAAACTCGCAAATAATACTTGCCTGAGTATGTCTATTTGTGTCTGTATATATTCTCCATAAGAAATTGTAATTCTATAATAATAATAATAATAATAATAATAATAATAATATATCACTATTACCTAATAAATTATAGTCCTTTTTAAAGAATTATAACTTTATTTATTGTTATTTACCCCTAACTTAACTTTATTTTTTAAATATTATTTTCTTTTATATTTATTTTTATAAAGATGTTTAATATATATTAAATTACTAAGCATAAACAAGAAAGTTTTGAGAAATAGTCAAACTATAAATGAGTTAAATAAATAAATATGAAATTTTTGTTATATTTTCAAACAAGGAAAAACTTAAGATTTAAATTTGACTTATTTAATGCATAAAAAAATGCCTTATTTATCAAAATTATCTAACATCTCTCTCTCTCTCTCTCTCTCTCTCTCTCTGAGTCACACATATTCATAATAAACTTCGTTCTTTTGTTCACATTGTTGAAGTTGATGCAATAAACTTTTTGTCTTTATAAACATTTACTTTTAGTCACTATCGTGGGTGTGAATAGTTGGAAAAATAAAAATTATTTTAATAATTATCTATAAATATAATTGATTTTTTTTTATAATCGACTATGATAAAATAAATCATTTTTTTTTTTTGTGCTTATGAAATTAACAAACAAAGCAAAGAAAAACTAGTCCCTTTGGAAACCTATCCCCATAGCATCTGCCAAGAGAAGGCTCCCAATTCTAATAGGGGGGTTCTACTAATACAGCAACTCAATCCCTTGCCCTCCTCATTTGGCTAGCCTATCAGAGCGCTTGTGTGTTCCCTATTTGATGTTTAGATTTTTTAATTGAAAAGTGATTTTAAGGTGATGTTGTTTTTTTGGTATTATATGAAGAAAAATAAGTTTAAATAAGTTTTTAATCCTTATAACTATAGGTTATTTTAATTTTAATTTTTTTTTTTTGAATTTTGGTCCCTCTTTTTACCAGCATTAGGTTTTTGGTCCTTGCTTAAAATATGTATTTAGTCATTATAGACATTGAAAATTTTGCTTTTAGCCCTTAAAAATATTTTAAAAATCTTCTTTTACTCTTTATAAATATCAATCACTATTTTACAGTATTGGGCGCTAATAGTAGGAACTAAAAAACTAATATTGGAAAAAAAAAAAGAACTAAATGCAAAGAAAAAGTTTGATATGGATTAAAACTAAAATGATCAATATTTATAGAGACTAAAAATATATATAAGTAAAAAAAAACTTTTATAGAGTAAATTAAAGTATATGAGACAATTTGATTACATGATATAATATTCAACATTTAAAATTAATTTAGTAAAAATATTACATTTGAGTTGTTTATGCATATAAGCATAATGCTCAAAAATATCAATAAGATATTGACTTGAGTGGAAGGGGTTTAGGTCTTTTAAAGATGTGATTCTGGGTTTGATCCCGGGATTTATGTGTATAGATAAAACACCATTGTGAGAGTTCCCCACTTAGGTGTCTGACTATACTCCGAGAGATTAATCTCTCACTTGTTTGATGAGAAAATACTCTGAGAAATTGCAAAAAAAAAAAAAGAAGCAAGATGCTAAAAAATAATGGTATTTTAAAAATTAAATTTTTCTAGCTTAAATAAAATAAGTTAAAGATGTTAATCAATTATGTCTATATTTGTCAAACATATCAAATTATATAAAAATAAACTTTTATAAAAAAATTGTTTTGAATTTGTTTTGAAAATTAATTATTCCTTCTCAAACATACACTGCAATTAATCTCCAAATATGTGAACAAAATAGTGAGTTAGCTATTTTTTATTATTTCTTTAAAAAAAACTTAAAAATTAAAATATTATGATATTTCATAAATTTTTTATTCACATTCCTACAACTCGGGGTGGATTGTCCAACACTTTTGTCTTGCTCTTAAAATCTGCCCTTTACTAGGTAGAATTTTGTGTTACAAAATTTTTTTTTAGTTCAACACATTCCTACAAAATGGGAGGTGGATTTTGTAACAAAATTTTCCTAACCCCATGTGTGGCGGATTGTCTCTAATTCCATATACCTGTAATAAAATCTAAAACACAATATACTGGTTATAATCACACTTTAATGCCATATATTAAAAATGGAGCCTTTATTTTTCTTTTGGAAAATAATGTCTAATCAAAGACGAATTTATAGCATGGGCCGCAGTGGATACTCTCTCTCTCTCTCTCTCTCTCTCTCTCTCTCTATATATATATATATATATATATATATATATATATATATATATATATATAGAGTATTATATGAGAGTAAGAGGAGCAAATTTGTATCGTATAACCATACATAGATAGCAAGATTTAAAATTGTTTAAAAGTCACATAAATATTTAAAAAAGTCACATGACTTTATATTTTAATATTGATCATTCATGGAAGATTCAATGGTCAAGAATTACTCCTCTCACTCTCACAATTAACCAATTTTCTCACTTGATCATCTTTCTATATATATATATATATATATATATAGAAAGAGAGAGAGAGAGAGAGAGGTGAGTGAGTGAGAGGGGGTTGAGGAAGGATTAAATGAGAGAAATGGTTAATTATGAGAATAAGAAAAATAAATCTTAACAATTGAATCTTATATAAATGGTCAAGATTAAAATATAAAGTCATATAATAACATTTTTAAGTGATTATATAACTTTTAAATAATTATATGTATATATATAATATGAGGTATATTAAGGGAAGTGATGAATTATTTTTTTTTATTTGATATATTAGTAATAATGATATTTGAACCTATGATCTCATATAGACTATCCAAATCCATTCCTAATACCTTAAGAAGTGGTTAATTATAAGAATAAGATAGAAAATTTTTTATAAACTTTACATAATCACTTAAAAAAGTTACATAACTTTATATTTCAATTTTGGTCATTCATGTAAAATCTAATAATTAATATTTACCTCCCTTACTCTTATAATTAACCACTAAGTACTTCTACTTTATACATTCCCTATATATGTTTAATATTATTTAAAAGATCTAAAATCTTACAATATATTTTGCTGTTATAATATTCAATTTTTGACATATTGTATACTCATTGAAATTTTATTATTTAGTAAAATACCATAATTTTAAAGTTCGCATATACAAAATTCAGATTAAAAAGTAGAACTATCTGTTCTTTAAGCTATATAAATAAATCAAACTCTTTGCATATTTAATATATGCAAGTCTAACTTGTAATATTTTTGTGTAATTTATAACCAAACAAACATTATTTTACATAATTTTTAATACTTTAATATCAAAATTTTAACTCACATCTATTTAATAGCAATCGTAATCAAAATTTTAAAATTTTTATTTAATTTTCCAAATATCTAAATGAAATAATAATGTTTATACTTTAAACTTTTACTTTTAACTATTAATTACTAATAAAATTATATATTTATTTGAGAAAAAGAGAATTAGAAGTATATGTTATTAATTTAAGAATTTAATTTTGATATATTGTTAGTATAAAAAAATTTACATGTGCACCTAATTATGTATTATCATATTAATATAAGTATTTGCCTTAACCATCTACTACTTTAAAAGTCTTATAAATGGAAAACTCTTTTATACTTATAATACATCAAAATTAATTTCTTAATTTAAAATTTTTATTTTACTACTTACATCTCTACAACATTTATTTTCTATCCCTCTTACTAAACATTATTAATTGTGCTAGTGCTTTCTAAGGATAGCAAAATAACCTGCTAATGTGGGTACCTGCAAGAATTATCAGCAATGGGGACAGGGATGAAAACAAGTTTGATCCCCACAGAAATAAAGGTAAATCCCTATTTAGTAAATGAGATGGGACAAGGGATAAAGTTCTCACCTTATGGGTATTCGCTTAATTTCCATTAATATCAATTTATTAAAATGCCTTATACATGCACACAAGCAAAAAAACTTAGTTATTCTCTCATCAATAAAGTTTAGATATTTGTGTTTTTGTGATTTTAGATATATCTAATTATTTTTTAATGGATTTGTATCATATATTTTATATTTAATTTGGATTATATTATGTCAATATATTAAGGATATTTATGAATATTTTATTAATATTTAAGATCATTTTTCTTAGATTTTTTTCACTTTTAGATTCTTTTTTGAATTTTTTTGTATAAACTCATATCTATCCGCGGAGATTTGACTCCCGATAGGGAAACATAGAATAGGGACCTATAATGGGGATGGAACGGGAGCGGGAGATGAAATTTTAAATCGGGACAAAAGGTGGGGGGCATGTCCCTGAGTGCTGCTCCCTCATGGGTATCTGTTACCATCCATAAACTATATTCTATGATACGAAATATGAATGCCACGACATTAACTAAAAGTAGACATTTTTTTTTGGGTTGAAAAAAGCAGCTTTATCATTAATGTTAACTTGAAATGTGAGGCACAGTGCGCGTATATGCCCAACTTTCACTGGTTGGATTGCATTGCATAGCATACTGCCAACCTACCAGATATTATACCTACGCTATAGACTTGGTTTGGATACGTAATACGAGGGGGAAAAAACTTATTTCAAGTTAGTTATATTCATTTCATCCTATTTATAAATTAAAGAATGATATATAAATATTTTTTTAAATGAATATATATTTTTTATTTTTAAATTATTTATTTTAATAAAATATTAATATATTATTATTTGATTTAAAAATTAAGTAAAATAAATATAAGAAATTTGATAGAATTTTTCTTTAACATAATTAGTATGTCAAGATGGTACACACGCATCCTATCTCGCGTTCCATCTTGCAAGCCAGCCATTAATAATATCTACTTGCACGATGGGAGTTAATGTGGCATTAACATTTTTTTTTCTTGGTCAATAGAAATTTTTATTGATGTGCAATCAAAAGCAAAAATCAGCTTACAATAGAGAGTAAAACATATGATTATAACCAATGAAATTGCATAACTCTAGATAAATTGTATCAGACTGTTGACGATCTTACATCACATAATAAATAAACAACTAAACAACACATAAGCTCATCAAAGATATATGATCTTGGAACTGATAGATCCTAATAAAATTTTTATAACAAGTTGTGCAACAAAGAAAAAAAAAAGTGCCTAACTCCAAGCTTCATCTTATAATTAAAGTTCTCGTCTAAGCATTTGATATAGAAATACTAGATTTACACTGTGATATGTAAATCTCAACATGGGAATAATCAATTATAGTAAAACTTCCAAAAGGAGGCTACCTTTCCAGATCTTGAAGAGACATCACATGAAATACACACCTACGGACTAAAAACTAGAAGACAAAACACAAATTCTCAATCCTCCACCACACTAATAGAGATCGTCAATCTATCACCTAGACAAAATGCAAACTTTTGATGTTGCATGACATGTTAGCTATCGCAAGAATAAGCCACAAGCCTTCTCTTTCACAATTCAAATGCCACTTTCATAAAAAAAGAATTATCGGTGGGATGTCAAATGAATTACCGTAATAGGGGGAAGTAAGGAAACGTAAAGGAAAACATAAAGGAGAAACAAAAACATTCCTAAAATGGATCCCTGGAACTGCCATGGAGGTGGTGGGATCCTCCATGGCACCGATTTTCCCTTCAGAAAAAATGCAAGCGAAACAATGTAGGAAAGAAAAACTGTAGAAGCTAGAGCGGGAGAAGAGCAAGGTAGTTGTATGAAGGAGGAGAGAAAAAGGGGCGATGCTAGGGTTAGAACTTTCACATTCTCATTAGGTTATTCAACAAAGAGAAATTATATTTATTCATAGCAATTAGACATTTTAGGACATAATTAGAGAAAAAAAAAATACATAAGGGAAGAATACACCATCTTTTCCTTTCCAACACTTACCATCTTTATATTTTCTCTGTAATTATATTCCAAAGATGTCTAAAACTTTTATATTCAAATAACATGCATATTCAGCAAATGCATGAGAAGTCAAGGTCCAGCTTAGATTTTCCTTTGTTTTAGTGTCATTTAGGCACATGGCAAGCCATTGTGTATATCACCTTAGGTCAAGCCTTATATATGGCCATTTCTTATTGCCGAAAAAAAATTAAATTATCAATTCAAAAACTATAAATATGTCTAATTATATATAAAGATTTGTATTATGTCTCAAAAATTAAATTATATATAAAGATTTCTCTATCTAATTATCTCTAAAAGATGTCTAATATTCAAATAACATTCCTTTTTCAGCAAATGCATGTGGAGTCAAGCTCCAACTTAGATTTTCCTTTCTTTCACACTGTGTTTGGTTGGGGTGAGATTTAGGAAGGAAGAAAAGGGAAAAGAAGGAAATAGGAAGAAAAGAGACATATTTCTCTTGTTTGGTTGTAGGGAGAAATTGGAATGGAAAGATTGAACAATACACAAAATTTTATGGGACCTGCATGAATAGTGTCAACTTTTTCCCTTCGCTATTAGGCGGAAAATTGAGGGAAAAGGGTGGGTTTTTGCTTTTCCCAGTCTTGCACTCCTCACTTTCAAGAGAAAAAGACAAGACATGAGATGATGATAGGGAGAGGGGCTTAGGATGTGCAATATCACTCTTGCATGGTCTCTCACCCCTTTTATCTCCTTTTTTTTTTTGTTGCTCAAATCAATACTTCTAAAAATTTTATCTTGACAATTTTAATTCTTCTATCACTATATTATTAAAAATAAATACAGAAAAATACCCAAAGCACAAGCTATATAAAATTTGTAAATTTCTTGATTATTAGCATTTTATTCTAAACAGACATTTTATTTTAAACAAGGTATTACATAAGTTTTGATTTTTTTTTATACTATGTTAAGAGTTTAAATAATAGTTGAATAATATTTTTGGTATTGTCTAGTTAGTAAAACATATTTTAAAATAATATTTTTGAAATATTAGATTAACTAAAAATATTAGTTTTATTTTAAATAATTTTGAATAATTTATTTTTATTAATATTAGTTTGATTTAATAGGTTGATATTGTTTTAAACTATTAAATTAAAAATAATGGAATTTTTATATGATATTAATTAATATAATTGAAATACCTTTTATATCAACATAAGAGTAAAATTATCATTTAATGATATTATCTCTTTCTTTTCTTTCACTTTTCCACACAAACAAACAATGGAAAATATTTCTTCTTCTATTTCCTTTCCTCTCATTTTTTTTTTCATCCAAACATACCTATAGAAAATATAAATCCACTTTATTTCTTTCCACTTAACTTCTTTCCTCTCAACTTCCTTTCTTCCATTTTCTTTCCCCCATCCAAATATAGTCTTGGTCATTTAGGTACTTGATATTAAGGGTGTTATTAAAACCAAAATAAATTGATTTTAATTGATTCCTATTTCATAAAAATCGAAAGGTCAGGTTCGGTTCGGGTTTTTGTTTTAATTTTTAAAACCAAACCAAGCAAAATTGAAGAAATAATATATATATATATATATATATATATATATATATATTTATAAGTATGTTCTATAATATTTTAATACTAAAATTATCCAAATATTCTTATTATATTTTAACTTAATATTTTATATTTATAATTATCTATTAATTATTTTAATTTGCTCAACAGAAAATTTACCTTTTCATACTTTATTAAAAAATTTTAATAAAAAATCGAAAATCAAACCAATCCAAACAAATTTAAATTAGTTTGGTTCGATTCGATTGTTCAATTATTATCAAACTGAATCAAATTAAATTAAAATAAAATTTATTAGTTAGATTAGTTGGGCTTTTATTTTAAAATTAAACTAAACCAAACCACGACCACCCTTCCCTAGCATGCCATTGTGTAAATATATTAGAGCTCAGCCTTATCCATAGGCATTCCTTATTGCCGATAGGAAAAAAAAAATCAATTATCAATTCAAACACTATAAATTTGTGCTTGTTTCGGTAGGTTATTTGGGCAAAAAAACTCAAAAATTATAGGATAGGCGCCCATCGTCTTTGATTTGAGCTAAAAGAAGAGATCAAATTCTTTTTTTTTTTTCTGGCCGAAGAAAATATCAAATTCTAGCAAGGAAAAAGTGACACCAAAGTAAAAAGCACAGTTAAAAGATTGAGGGAAAAAAAAAAAGAAAGAAGAGAAGGGGGATAATGTTGCTCGGGATAAGGCGTGACATAATTCAGATTGCAAGGGGTTGGTCTGGTGCTAGTCAGCGATGACATCGCGGCAGCAGTTTGCCGACGTCAATGGCAGACCGCAAGTGATGGAGATTGATAATGGGAGTAATTTTATTTTTTTATTTTATAAAAAATTCCTTTTTTATGGGAGAGGTAAAAATAAAAAGAGTCGTGATGCGATCTCAAATGCATCTTATCTTACGGTGACAGCTTCAACTATATTCAAATATATTAATTTAAAAATATATTAAATTATTTAAATCAGCAATCAAATTGAAATGGGGATAATATTTATTTATTATTATTTTTTCTGTTGCACGGAGTCAAATGTCAATCATTATCGGTAAGGGACCGCGACTTCATTTACCGACGAAAATGGAAAAGGAAGACCAATGTCTTCATTCCTCACAGCGTCGTTTAGAGGGAACGACTTTAGTAGGTTGGAATTTTCAGTTCCAACTACTGTATTGTTGCGGACGAGTGGTGGGACAAGAGAAAAATGGACATCCCACCAAGGGACTATTAACAGCTAAACGACAACGACTTTTATTTTGCCACTGCGTCAAACTCTAATCACGTTGCGGAAAAAATCTTTTGAAAAATTGTTAATTATTTTTTTATTTTAATATACCTCTCAATTTGATTAAAATGATATATTTAAAAATTAATATATTGAAATATATTAATTTTTAAATATATTAATTTAATTAAACTTATAAATATATTAAAATAAAAAATATTAATTATTTTTATATTCTTATATTTTTATATATTTTAGGTGTGTATAAATGGCAAAATAAAAGTGTAAATAATAAAATTTTATATAAATGTAAGATAAAGTGTGTGTATATATATATATATATATATATATATATCAAGTTATGAATAAAAATATTAAATTTTTTTTAAGTATATACATTGACTTTTATTTAATATTTTTAGTAAAATTATTTAAAAAAATATTTTAGGAGACACAATAAATATAGCATGTTGTTCCTTTTACAGCAATGATTTAAGATTTAATGGGAAAAGATGCGCAAGTAATTTTAAAGTGAACACAAAATATAACTAAAGATCATGAGACCAATAATTTTTAAAAGATTTTAGTATCCACAATTTACCTGAATATATATCCTCCTCATTAATCTGAAATTCATTATAGAGAGTAGCGCATATTTTTAATAAGTGATGTCAAGCGCATTAAACAGGTCTTTTTCTTCTTCTTTTTTTTTTTCGTGGCAAAAGGATTTAATAAGAAAAAGAAATAAGATATTAAACTGCAGATCACTGCAGACCAAACGATTTGATTAAACTTCAAGAGTAATATTATTTAAACATAAAAAGTAAATATGAAAGCGATTATTTATAAAAGAAATTCAAAATTTTGACACATTCATCACTACAAAAATATGTTTTTTTTTTTAGATGTTCGCTCTTTTTTACATATATTTTTTATATTTAATAATATTTTTCAAAATTCAACTCTGAAAACAAACACACCCCATTCAGCTGTGAGCTGTAGCTCTTAGACACCCCTTTTTCTCAGTGAAATCAGTAGGAAACTTTTACTAACCTTTTTTTTTTTCATAGGGCGATAGTTGATAAAAAGCCTCGACTTACCCAAAACACGCAAGAAGCATACAATAAGAGAACAAAAGAGCACCTAATAACCAGGAACAGAAACCAAATGTAAAAGTTTTCTCAGAGATATTCATATCAATTGCTAAATATTATTAATCCGTGTAAGCATCTGTTCGATTTAGATTAAAAATTCAATAGTTGATGCTTTTGTCAATATATAATAAATGACATTTTAAGTTTTTAGTGTACAAGCCAAAAAAAAATGTGGTATCACTGAAATACAATAAATATTTAAAATTAATTTTTAATTTATAAACTAATACAAAAGTTAATACCTTTAGTGCACGAAATGTCATTAATCATACCTAAAAAATACCTTGAAGAAAAAATCGTATCAATGGTAATATTAAGGTAATAAAATTTGAAGACAAAAAATAATTCTTATATAGAATATTTTAATTAATTAATTTGATAAAATATCTCATATTACTAATAAATATAAAGAGTTGAGATGAATTCCTTATTTTTTTTACAACAGAAAATGTATTCTTCATTAAGAAAATGAAGTTAAGTAATATACTTAAATTATCTTTCACGACGTAATTTATACTCTTAAAATATAAATGAATAAAAAAAATAAAATTAAACCTTAAAGCTGGCGTAGTAGTCTACATCATTTTAAGGATTTAGTTATTAAAACTTAAAAAATATAATTATGATGTAACTTTTTTAGAATTTTGTATAAGTTATTTTTTTATTTTATAGAAAAGAGTGTTAAAATAATTTTTTAGATTGCAGATTCTTTTAAAAAACTATTTAATCATCATAATTTTTCACATATCTTTTAATTAATTAAAAATATTAAAAAAATTCAAATAAAAGGTTGTCAACTAATGAAGCTTATAACCGGCCAACAATCTTTCATCAAAAAAATGATCTTACTAAGAAAAAAGTGTTATGAAGAAAAGAAAGACGTAATAATTTTGTTTTTTTTAAAAAAAATCTCTTTTTGTCGCATCGTAGGAGTAAATAAGCGCCACAAAAGTCGTCGGATCATGTTCGATGCTTTGGTGACATTCGAACCTAGAGTATTAATATTATCGTGATTCACGTGAACTTTATCCTTTGTTTTTGTTGCATTTTTCTCATGGAAGGGGAAATTTTCCCAATTTTATTAATGTCATGAATTATTCTTGTCAAAACTTAAGTTGTTGTTAAAAATAAAATAATAATTTTATATTTTAATATACCTTTTTATATAAGAGTCATACGCTAGGTATAGATCTATCTAATGCTCAAATTCAACGTATATTCTGATATAATGTCATAAATTATCTCTTTCAAAAATTTAAATTATTAAATAAAAATAAATAAATAATTTTATATCTTAATAATTAATATAAATAATTATATAATGTACTGCACATATTCTTTCATGCACAAACTTAGTAAGCAGGGGCGGATCTTCTTTAAGGCAATGGGGGGCCAGTTTTTTTAAAAAAATTATATATATATATATATATATATTATGTGTGTGTGAGAGAGAGAGATAAATAATTTTAAGACTTATCATATTATTTCATATAAATAAACTTCTCTAACCAAAAAGCCTGTTAGTTTATTTTTTGAATTAAAAATAGCTAAACTAAAATGATCAAAATACAATTAGTACCATTTTATAAGAGTTAAGTAACGGTTCAACAATTGAGTAATAAATTTATTAATTCCAAACTTTGTTTTGATTTCTAAGGATGCTTACAAAAGTTTGATATTATTAGGTGTGCGGTTGGAAAATGTAAGAAAATTACTTTTTTCTTTAATAAAAATTGCTTTGAAATGCTTTCATATATTTAGGTAAAAATATAAGTAGATTATAAGCAAAATATTCTAATTTTCAATGTAAAATATATTCATAAGTAAAAGTAAATTTTTGAAGTTTTTGGTTATAAATAAAAATTAATTATTTTTAAATATCATATTTTTACCAAAATAATTCTAAGTATAAAATATAAATAAATTATTTAATTCTTTTTTAATAATTTATCACACAAAAATAATTATTTTCACATAAGCTAAACAAAATATATTTCAAAATTACTTTTAAGTTAATATATCATATACTATAAATATTAATTTTTTAGTCCTTTTCTATAAAATTATTTTGTCACATTAGTTAAATTAATTTAAAGTTTATATCTGTAATTTACTATTAATTTTTATTTAATTATCATAATTTAATTTACATATCAAATTTTGACCCCCTTAAAAATTTTCTTGAAGCTCCGCCATTGTTAGTAAGTCTGCCCATTTCGAAAGGTCAACGATAAAAGGATAATGTTTATTTTGTAGCTAGCTAAATATAATTGAGATTCTCTAGTTTTCTAGATTGACCATTTGTCAACTTATATATGGTTGTAGTTTGAGATTCTCCACATTTGTAGTTATGCTCACTTTTTTCATATATTTCGCATATTGCATTGCAAGAAATGCGTCTTCCTATCACTATTCAATAATAAATGGCCCATATAACATGGAATTGAGTGAGTAATAATTTATTGATCCTATTTCACAGTGAATTAATTAATCCACATATGATAGTTAATATAGCTGACAAAGAATAAATTTATATCCCATAAAAAATATGAGTTTAATTTTCCTTATTAATATAAGAATCTCATTTAATAAATAATTTTATAAACCTCCTATAAATATTATTTAAGCCTAAAAGCTATACCTGATGTTGATATAATGATCGGCGCCAAATATGCGTAAACTTTTTGCACTGAAAAAAAAGAAAGTAAAAAATCCACATATTATCCAACTCTCAACAAACTGGTGGAAATGAATTGGACATGGATAACAAATTAGAGGCAATGATGCGATGAAAATTTGACGCTGCAGTTCTTTCCCGAAAAGATAAAACGTGCAATGCGTGGTAGTGACATGCTGACATCACAAACCAAGACTTTAATGACGTCTAACGCATGACGCATGCTTGTTTGTTTGATACATTATTTGTGCATGTCAAAAATTTAACATCTCAACATCCTCTCTCAATTTTTTTCTTTCATCAATTATTTCACTCTTTTACTTTCTTTTACAATTTTTATCTTTCTATCGCATTTGGATGTCACAGGTGTCTACGTGCACAGTGGTACAAAAACATTCTCTTTGTTTGATTGAAGAAATAAATTTAAGTTTTATTGTATAAGTTAATCAGGTTTGAATTTTGATAATTTTGATATTAAAAAATATAAATCGTTTGTGTATGAATATATAATAATAAATTTTGTAATTTTATATTATAAGAATAAATAATAATAAATTCATATTATTATCAATTAATAAATTTACTTTTATCGAAAAGAATTATAGCTTATTTATTATTATTTACTACTTATTAAACTTTAATTTATAAAGAGTTTTTTAATTATTTAAAGGTAATTAATCGTAATAAAAATAAATTGTGATCATAATTAAATTTTACTTGCAATGTAATAATTTTAATTTTAATATTGTCACTTCAAATAAGACTTTACTTAAATATTACTCTCTATATATTAAGACCAAAAATGCGTTTTTCGCTTCTTTTTTATTTTTACTTCATCTTTTAACATAAAGATGTCTATTAAATACTAAATTAATAAACCTAACAAATAATTTAAGTATAACTTTGATGAAAGAAAAGAACAATATCAAAATATAAATAAGTTGAACAATTTAATATCAATCTTTATATTTTTAATATAAGTCAAAATCAGGCTTCAATTACCAACTTTAAATAACATTTTTTTATAAGCAAAACGTAATTAAGTTTCAAATGCTCCACTTAACTCAACTCATTTTCACTATATATCTAAAAAATGAATAATACATGAATTGATTCATCACCTTTATTTACTTAATTTTGAGTTAATTAAATCATGTAAATTGTTCACTTTTTCAAAACCAATATTATATCTTGTCATTATTGTTCTAGAAACGGGGCCGTTGAAAGTGCAGTACCACAAATTGTCTGAAGTTTTAGTATCATCTTGACATTAATTATATTAAAATTTATTTTTGATATATTGATAATATTATATTATTATTTAATTATAAAATACTATATTAATAAATATAAAATATGTTTGATTTTTATGTTATTATTTTAAAATTATTTATATAATTAAATGATAATATAATTTTTTTTATAGTATTAATATATCAAAATTAAATCTATAGCCTTCAAACCAAGTCTAGCATAGGTATAATATCGCGTATGTTGAGAAGGTGCTGGCAACATCTTATTTTTGGCAAAAATTATCAAATTCAAGAATTGGATGGGGACGGGTGTCCTGCTAATTAGTGCACTGCAATCAACGAGTATAATTAAAGAGAAATGATATAGAGACTTATTTTTTATGGGATATTGTATCAATTTATTACTCATTTATCATTAGATGAGATATGAATCAATTTAAGTAGGATTCATACCCCATCTAATGGTAAATGAGTGATAAATCGATAAAATGTCCTAGAAAAAGTTAGTTGCTTCAACATTTCTCATAATTAAATCCCTTTTGCCCCGCACCCTTGTCTTTCGCTACAGAAGTGGGTCTCTGTCTTTTATTTTTTTTCGGAAAGTGATATATATGAGATGTATTTTAGCCTGGAGCAGTGGAGTCTAATCAGAGGTGGATTTATGGCGTGGGGCAATGGGGATACAGAAAAAGGTGATTAAATAAAATAAGTGATTAATTGTGAGAGTGAAAAAAATAAATTTTAATTATTAAATTTTATTTAAATGGTTAAAATTAAAATATAAAATTATGTAATAATTTTATTAAATAATTATGTAATTTTTAAATAATTTTATATGTAATATGAGGTATATTAAGTGAGAGAAGTGATTTTTTTTTGATATATTAGGGGTAATGAGGTTTAAATCTATATGCTAACTATCCAAATTTCTCATTATTTGTCCATTTGATTATTAAGCTATATATAAATAAGTAAGATTAAAAATTATTTAAAGATTATATGATCACTTAAAATATTATATGACTTTATATTTTAATTTTTATTATTTATATAAGATCTAATTATCAAGATTTACCTCTCTTACTCTCATAATTAACCACTAAGCACCTTCACTTTATAAATTCCCTATATATGTTAATATTATTTAAAAGATCTAAAGTCTTATAATATTTTTTGTCATATTTTAGTTTATAATATTTAATTTTTGACACATTTTACACTCATTCAAATTTAATATATAATCAAAATTATAGAATAAGTTTTATTATTTTATAAAATACCATAATTTTAAAGTTAGCATATACAAAATTTAGATGTTAAAAAGTAGAGCTATCATTTTTTGTTCAAGTTATATAAATATATCAAACTCTTTGCATATTTAATATGTACAAGTCACACTTGTAATATTTTGTGTGATCTATAACCAAATAAATATTGTTTTACATAATTTTAATAGTTTAATATCAAAATTTTAACTCACATCTATGTAATAGCAATTGTAATCAAAATTTTAAAATTTTTGTTTATTTTCTAAATATATAAATGAAATAATAATGAAATATATATATATATATATATATATATATATATATATATATAGTGAAAACCTTTACTTATAACTATCAATTACTAATAAAATTATATATCTATCTGAGAAATAGAGAATTAAAACTATATGCAATTAATTTAAAATTTTTATTTTACAACTTACACATCTGCAACATTTATTTTCTGTCCCCTACGACTAGTGACTAAAGATTATTAACTGTGCTAGTGCTTACATTCTATGGTACGAAATGTGAATATATATATAGTTAAAACTTTTACTTATAACTGTTAATTACTAATAAAATTATATATTTATCTGAGAAATAGAGAATTGAAACTGTATGCAATTACTTTAAAATTTTTATTTTACTACTTACACATCCTGTGACTAGTAACTAAAGATTATTAACTGTGTTGGTGCTTCCATTATAGAGAAATACTTGCATAATCTTAAAATATTATATAATTATATTTATAATTAATTATATAAATATATTTTATATAAAATTATATATTAATAATAGATTTTATTAAAAATATATTTATATAATTAGTTAAAAATATAGTTATGCAGTACTCTAGAATTACTCAATAATTTCTCGCCATTCTATGGTGCGAAATGTGAATACCAGGACATTGCCTAAAAGCAGACATTATTATTATGTTGGCTTGAAACATAAAGATTATTAACTGTCCCACTGCTTCCATTCTATGGTACGAAATGTGAATACCACGACATTTACTAAAAGCAGACATTATTCTTATTATGTTGGCTTGAAACTTGAGACACGATGCGTGTGAATATCTGGCTTTCACTGGTTGGATTGCATGACACATCTTTTTTCCAACATACAGGATATTATACCTATGCTTTACTGACAACTCCTCCTGATAAACTAGAAAAAGGCTGTTGTTGAAGAACTAGCAGGTAATATAATATAACGCATTCTAGCGTCAAAGTCTTAAGACTTCCAAAAAGAATGAAAGAAAGAATAAGGGTGCTCGGTGGAGTTTGGATTGATTTTAAGGGAAAATCTGTGTGATTCAAATAATAAAATATATAATAATTTAAATTAGATTAGTTTAATTTAAATTTTTAATTAAATTCAATCCAAACTAATTTTTTATTGTTTAGATTAAAGCGATTTAATTAATTTTTTATAAAAAAATTAGAATATTATAAATAAAAAGTAATTTAAATTAATAAAAATAATTCATGTAATAGATATAACATGGTATTTAAATAAAAATGATATATAAATATAGAAAAATATATGATAAATTAAAATTATTATAAGTAAAAGTATAAAATTAATAATAAAAAATTATATTATATGGTATTATTCGTTTTAAATTGGATCGATTTTGAAAATTAAATCCGAAATTTGATCGGATCCAAGTAATTTATGAAAAATAAGATCCAATCTAATCTAATTTTTTTTTTATTTTGATCAATTTTCTATTTGAATTGGATTGATTTAACAATTTTAATTAGATTGAATTTAAACACTTATAAGAAAGAAGCTCCAAGACATGCTCCACACTCAATTGAAACTTTGTGAATGTTGCACAGATAAATAGGTGTGGCTAGGAGAGACCAATGCTTGCTCAATTCCTTTGAGGTCAAAGAATCATTTCTTGAATCTTGGAGTTGATGAAACCAGTTAGCCACCCATTAACCTGAGAAGCATGCAACCTCATCAACTTTACATAAGAGACAAAACTTATATCTTCGTTCGAGCCTCTCACTTTAGTTAAATGAAATGCATAAGCGAGAATTTGAGTGGGTTCACTTTGTTTGCGCCTCTTGTTTTCATTAAATGAAATGCACGATTAAAAAAAAAAAGGCTTAAATCTTAAAGACCAGAGGGTAAGCCTAATTTAAAAGTCTATTTGGATGAGATTTTTTTTAAAAAAATATTTTTTAATTAACAGATATGTATAGAAAATTTAAATATACTTAAATAATTTAAAAATTATTGTAATATTTTTATAAATTAAAAAGAATAATTTTTCAAAAAATATATCATAATTTTTTTAATTTAAACAAAATCCCCACTCACTCTCCCCAAAATCTCTCCTCTCCCAACAGAACAATAGAAGATCTGCATTTTTATTCGATGTAGAATTTTTCTTTTTGTTAGCGTGTGTTTGGGAGCCCGTTTGGGCTCCTTAGAATTGATTCAAGGCCCCCAAAATTGGTTTTGAGGATTTTTTATAATATTTGGTTATTTACTCTCAGAAACAATTTTAGTTTCCAGAATTGATTTTGGGAGAAGTAAAAATTTTTTATTTTATGTCAAAATCACTTTTAGAGGAACTACTAAACATAAATTATTTTACTTCAAAATCAATTCTAACCAAATCAATTTCAACAAAATTAATTCTACAAAAGTAGAACCAAACACGCTATTAGTCGGTTTGGGTTTTTGTAATGGGTTAAGTAAGTTTTTATTGTGCTTCAATCTTAGTCTTTTAGTAATGGCCAATAAAAGTAAAACTTTAACGATAGTAAAATTTTCTAATATGTTCAAAAAAAATTATAACAAAATAAAAAGAAAAAAACGCTGTCAAATCCTAATGCCGCCACTTTCTTCAAGTTCAAGAGCTATGTCCTCCTCCTCCATTCAGTTCAAGGGGGAGCCATCCCATAGAGATGGTTCATCTCCTCTCTGATGGTTGGTTAGTCTCTACCCTTTTAGGTTTATCTTTTTCTTTTTCTATTTTTGTTTGTCCGTCCGCCATCAAGTTGATAATGTACTTAATCTTTATATTTAGTAAGTTGCCTTGACAACAAGCTGCCTGGATCGAAGACTCATATTATAGTCTTGCAGTTGTAGTTACTTTTTGTATTAGATGATTGTGCTTATGGCAATGATAAATTGACAATCTCTATTAGTGAATATTGGTTGAGACTTTTTTTGAGGCAGTTGGCCTCTTTTTACAATGTAAGATTATCTTTGAAGGCTATAGTGATTTGATGTGTATCATGGATCAGGCTGACTACCACTTGTTTGATAATCTAGATGATATCATGTTCAGCTCCTTAAATATAAGAAGGTGCAATGATTGTGTTTTATTTCTATAGAATAATGGTTTTATAAAGCTTCAGATAAATCTGAGATCTGATTTGCTTACCTTTACATTCATGGGTATATATGATATGATGTGATAATATCCATATTACGAGGTTTCTACTAAAGTTGTATAGTCCTTATTGATTAATTTCTTAGGCTTAGGCTATTTGTGTCAATAAATTCTGATGTATTATTCCTAATCTTTGCCTTTATTTATTAATCAATAAAGTTTTTTTTTTTGACAAAAAAGGAATAATAAAAATCATAAAATAGGGGTAAGCAAATATTAAAAATGACCAGACGGTGCACATGCACACCGCATTTATTTTATTCAACCATAATAGCTAGACATGCATCCATGATGGCTAAACAAGCCTTAGCATATCTTAAGACACTTAGACAAACACTCAACAACACAAACACATAGTTGACACATAATCAACCTTCGTGAAACCGAAAAGCCAAATTTATTTCACCAAAGAAATTAAACTGGTGAGGCCATCAAGGAGTAAATTTGGTCTTCAGCACTGGGGTGTTAACAACTTCACCATTTTCAGTCACATGGTCATAATGCATCCCATGGCAGCACTTGTAATTCACAGAAACTATATCCATTTTCATCCCACATGATTGATCAGGGCAATATATGGTCATGGGGACACCAGAGCGAATGTTATCCAATTGGAAGTTGAGACAATGGAGGGGAACACCGGAACCGACACTGTCATAATAGTCCTTAAAAGCAATATCAAAGCCTTGTAACTCCAACACATTGGTCCTCCAACTTTCAAAGCCCTCTACCACACTCATCATCAATTCATTGTAGCCAAGTACTAGCACGTTCTCCCCTTTGCTCAAAAGGGCCCATCCCTTCTCAGTCTTCATGGAGAGTAGAGTTTGTATGTCTTTGAGGGCAGAGTCAATGTTGAAGTCAGCCTTCTGAATCTTGCTGAGGAAAGAGTTGGTGATGTTCACCCAGAACTTGGTTTGAGTGGTTATGTCAACCTTTGCAAGGTTAAATTGCTCAATGTAAGTGTCCGCTTGCTTGATGATGGGGTCCTTTTTTATAGCTTCCACAAGATTACCAAATCTTTGAGTCCATGTGATGTCCGTACCTCCGTAGAAGAAGACAAACTTATTCTCCTGGCTCTGATTCACAAGGATGTAAATATTATTAGTCAGCTATGATTATAATACAAGGCAAAATTATCTAATATAAAACCATATAGGTTAAAATAGAAAAATGGTACACAACCAAAATCTTTGCTAAAATTTTATTTATCATGTGACATATTTATAATCATTATATTATTCAATGATGACACTTGTTTTATATTAAAAATTGTGACAATTTTTTTTCTAACTGTGTTGTATTATATTCACACAAGTAATATATAAATATGATTAAAATTCATTTGCACATTTGTGCAGTATATATTATTATAATACATGAATCTCTATGCAAATATCAGCAAATAGCAAGCAACAAGGATGTTAAAGTTGTTCTTACCACCCATCGTTGAATATCTAGATGAATCTTAAATGCTTCGATCCAAAACCAATTCCAATGCTGGGAAAGTCTATCCAAATCCTCAGGTCTAAAAGGGAAAGCTGTAATGCCCCACACAAAAATCAAATGCAGTGCATTTTTGTTTATTATCTCCCCACGAGCATTGGCCACTACCACAATAGGTTTACCCTGGTAATTCCACTCCTCCTGCAAGGGTTTAATACCTTTTATGAGTGAGAAGTATTGCACCACATACCATGGCATCAGGGACTTCAAATGCTCAAACTTTTCCTTTTCTTCATTGTTCCATTTTTCAACTACAGGAACCCACACAATCTTGTAATCCTTCTTGTCTTTGTCCTTGGTGAGTGCATCATGAATAGGTTTTAGAGCCCAAATCTCATCTTCAATGTTGTCAAGACCAGAAATGAACAATAGTACGTTCTTTGTCTTTAGGTCTTCGGGATTAACCTGTCCATCACCAAACCAAAAAATAAAAAATTGAGGATCTATATCCTGCATTAAAATATGGGATTCACTAACATAAAAAATTCGTGTGTGTACTAATAATTTCCATTTGATCTCTTATTATGCATGACATCAAGAACCATTGAAATTTTAATTACTTTTGTACTAACCATTTCTTTGGTAGTATTATCGAAGATTTCAAGTTGCTTAACATCTTTTGGAAAGATTAGAGCTTTCAAAAGCTCCAAAATTCCCGAAGGAGTTTGGAAGACAGTAAAACGCCAAGTTAAATCAACCAACGAATCTGCAACACAAACAAAGTCTTAGTTGGTATTTAATATCTTCACTTAAGCTGGAAAACACAAAGTGGAAATTAAATAAGTTCCATTTGTGTATATATACCTATTTGGCGTTTGATTTCTTCCAAATCAGCATTTAGTTGTGTGAGAACAAGTTTGAGCCTCCCAACAACTTCAGATTTGATGTTCCATTCCCTGAATTAACACGAATTTATGGAAGTAATTGGTTAAAAAAGAAGTTTAATTTGAGCAAATATCGTATATTTAGTTTTTGATATATTTAATTTTAACATAAACAACCACATCTCTTATCCATGTCAAAAAAATTTGAAAAAAAATTATATCGACTGTAAATTGCATAACATAACCCTAAACTTTTAATATATAATTAGTATAAAATAATTTTACACTATCATATAATTAAATATTATTATGCTATTAAAAGTATTTGATTTTATAATAACTAATTAAAATGTTATATATAATCTAATAAGATTTGCACTAATAATTTATTAAAATTAATTAAACTCTTTCTCTAGATATCAAGAATAGTAAAGAAAGAAAGAAAAATAATGTACGCAAATAGTAAATAAAGGAGCACTTACAGATCAGTCATTTGATTAGCACAAGCTAAAAGGGCTAGAATTGCCCAATATGTGTAAAGATCTCGAGGAGCTTTGAAGAGAGCTGGCACATCCTTGGGGCTGTAAGCTTTGTTAGCGATCAGCTTCTCCAACTTCAGGATGCCATCAATGAGTTGCAAGGTTCGATCAACCAAAGTGCTTATAAAGTCTGCATTGGGCTGATGACTCGGCTTCTCCTCCTCTTCAAGCCTGAAGACATGAAGCTCGAATGCATTTTCCTTGCTAGCTTGCATGAGGGAGAGGCGCCATGTTTCTCCATAGTCCAAAGCAAATGCTGTCAATGCTATCACAGCTTTGGCATCCCATGTAAAATTGCGAAGCTTTTCGAGTATCCCCACTACTGATTCGTGTGCATTAGTTGTATTGAATGGCTTGCATGTCATCTGTCATCATCGCCAATCTTATGTAAGAATATATGTGAGTCAATCTATAATCTACCTGTAAACCTCTTCGCGATCACTATTATGTGCTTTTTTTTTTTTTGTCAACTTAATTTTTTAATTTCTTTTAAATTATAGTTATTGAAAGTAAATCTTGACACAAAAATAAAGTTATTGTTTCGTGATCTAGAGGTCACTAGAATTCAAATCCCAAAAAATGTCTATTCACTTATAGAGGTAAGACTGTGTACATTACTCTCTCCAGATCTCACGAGGTGAACCTCGTACACTGAGTTGCTCCTTTTTTTTTTTTTTGAAAAATAACAATTATTATTTTATTTTTATTTCTTTTATTTATGTTCTTTTTTTATAATTACCGTGTGATATTTTTCTTAAAAGTTTATTTTGATTATTATTAATTATATTTATTTTAATTGTTCATTACTTTCATTCATATCTTTAATTCTTAACTTTCATCTTCTACAATCATTCAAATTTCTTATTTTTTAATTTTAATATTAGCAATCAAAGTGTAGTACTCTTTTTTAATGTAAACGGAAGATGTGTAAATTATTTTGCAAATATATAAGATAACATGATAACCTGAGATCTTACTCATTACTTGATATCTTCAAGAAAAAAAAAAGTCAAAAATATAATTGAGATTGAGTTATACACTATTTGTAAAACAAAAAAAAAATCAAGAATAATAATTATAAAGGTTTTAGACATCCTAAAAAACTCAAGGTAAAATTTGGAGCTAAACATAATTATTTTCATTTAATTTATGTATATATATAGTTAAAAATACGTATAAATAATATTCTTTGAAAAGTCAATCAAATAATTATTAAATTCAAAATACAAGTTTTTATTATAATTTAAAATATTATAATCATATTTATTTTTAATTTATATAATCAACTCAACACACAGGTTATTAAATAACTAATATATACACAGTCAATCTTAATTTTTCTTAGATAATGTTAATATATGACATAACAAGGGATGACCTGACAAGCAATCTCTTTCAGCATACTGTAAGGTGGCTTGAAACCAGATTGGCGAACTTTGTCTTCCACGAGCTCAATGGACTTTACATGCTGTAATAGGAACAAAAATATAAGTCAACAATACAAATACAGTAATGACACAGTGTACACACAGCATATGCAGCCTTTAATATCGACTTTATTGCTTTCTTTTTCACTTTTTTCAAAAGAAATGAGGGAATAGTTGTGGTTTAGTTAACCTTGAGGTCCAGAGAGTCACCAATATGGGTTGAGCTCTTAACGATGTTAGTGACAATATTGTAAAGAGAATCCACATCATGCCTAACAGCCTGGGAGTCATGGATCCCAATGATATTCTGTGAGATGAGATCATCAGCCACAATGAACGGGTTCATCTTACCCAAGTCCACTGATGCCTGCAGCTGCAAGCCAGCAGAAGCAGTGGCAGTAACAGCTGCAGAAGCAGTGGCAGTAACCGCTGCAGCAGCGGTGCTAAGGATTGAAGCTGGCTTCTTGATGAGGTTGGCCATTCTCTCAAAGGGAAATTCGGATAGCTAGGGCTCTCAGGCTTAAGAAGAAAATACCTTTGTTGTGGTATTGTTGCCTTTGCTAGGTGCATGTCTTAGGGCCTATTTATAAGCCCACGGGGGAGGACATTTTTATCCCTCTTTTGTGACGTTTTGAAAAAGTTATTGGCTAGTGTTCACACTTTTAAGTAAAGCCTTGTTTTGGTCTTGAAGTAGAATGCTACTTCAATCTAATCCCTAGAATTAAATAATTAATAATTTAGTTTCTGAAGTGATATAATATAATTTAATTTAATTTTTAAAATGATATATATAGAAATTAAATTGAATTATTTTAGGAGTTAATTTAAATCATATTTTTTAATTTTAAAAATTAAATTTTTAATTTTTTAATTTTAAAAGCTAAATTAAAGTATACATATAATTTTAAGAACTAAAATAATATTTTACTCTCACTTTTTTTATTAGAGGAGTTCATTTATTTAATTAGCCTTCTATATATGTATTATTATATATGACTTGGATTTAATTTTTGAATACTGATTTATAAAAACATCTAAAAGAACGGAATGGATCCAAGAATATTATACTCCAAACTTAAATTAGCATTTTCCTTTCCCTAAACTTTTGTTCATTTAAAATAAAAAAGTGTTCACACTGGTAAAACGTCTCTGTACGTGGCATGCCAACACTCGCATTTTTAATCACGTGGTTAATTGGGCGCTACTTTGCAACAATCTGCGGGGATTTCTCAGAGCACTGCTTTGTCCAGAGTAATGCTGCATTAAAAAAAAAAAAAAACTTTTTCAAAAATTCCATAATTCCTCACAATTATTTACCTTTTTGATCGTTTCCATCTTCGTTTCCTGTCCACCGACCGCTAGGCCCGGCCCGTTTAATCATCTTTTCTTTTGGTTTTTTAGGCTATTAAACATAAGTTTTTTGATAAAAAAATAATTTTAATTAAAAAATAAAAATTCTTATTCCTTATTTAAAAAATAAAAATATCATAAATTTAATTATTAAATCATATTTTTATATCTTAATTTGGTGTTTGTTTCCTTAAAAAAAAAATATGGATAAATTGGTTGCCCTATTTTTACGCCTGTGATAGCTCATTTAACTTGCTAGTTAAATGGAACGAATTAAAAATTAATTGGTTTAAATAAATTATTATTTTTTAAGTTCAATTCACTTATTTTTGGTAAATAAATAGATTAAACCAAGAAGTTTCACCTGCTTGATAGAGCCTTTTGGTTACCAATTTAGGGTCTCTAAAGGTATTTTTATTAGTATGAAAGTGAGATTACACAATAATTCTATTTGTTTAGTAATTTTTTTATGCCGCTAAAAATACATTTCAAGCAATTAAAAGTATTTTTGAGAGAAGTATTTTTGAAGTTACTTTTCATTTTAAGAGGAGTATTTTTAAGAAAAAATCTTACATTATTCTTATATTAATTATTAAAAGTAATTTTACTTTATCATATCCAAATAAAAATAATTCTCTTAAATTTATTTTTGACATATTCAAACAAATATAAATCAATTTTTTGATAGCAATTTTTTAAAAAAAATAATTTATTTATTTTAAAAGTAATTATCCTAAAATTTAAGTCAGACATACCTTTAATTCAATTTATAGTCCAAACTGGGTGAATAATAAATGTGATGGCATGGTTTGTGGCAGAAAAAAAAAAATGTGCAAAGTGTGATAGTGATGTCACAATCCTTGAATGTGATTACGTCTAGCACTTATGGTTTGTTTGGATAAAAAGGAAAAATAAGAGAAAAAAGTAAAGAAAAGGAAAAATGAATAAAAAGAAAATATAAATTGTGTAAAAAGGTAAGAATAAAATAATATAATTTTATAGATTTACTTATATATCCTTGATATATATATAATGCGATGTAAACATACGTATTTTATTTATTTTATAATTTTAAAATATTTTTAAAAATCACATAAATAAATAAATATAATTTATGATAAATAATTAAAAATTATTTATACATATAATTTAATTTTATAATTCTAACCTAAAAAAAAAAACAAAATCTCTTCGCCCTTCCCACCCCACTTTCCCACCTTCACTCCCCTATCTTTTTCGCTTGTACCTTACGCCCCCTCCCACCCAATGACTCCTTTCTGGTGGTGTCCACCCTTACTCCCTCAATCTTTAATCTCTCTCCACCTGCTTTACTCAAAATTGTTTCTTTTTTCATTTTATTTTATTTTTCTTGGATCCACTTCTCCATTTTAAATTTATTTTTTCATCCATTCTTGCTTCTCGTTCTTTGGATTGCAACAAGTGAAGAAAAGCAAAAGCTTTTCACTATTTTTTAATCTAATTCCCTCCCATTCTTTTATTAAATGGAATCTCGAGACATAAGTTACAATGCTAACTAATATATGTTGTTTGTGCATATCAAAAGTTTCAATATCTCAATATTTTTTTTCAATTTTTTCTTTCTTTATTAATTATTTTTTTTATTTTTTTATAATTTTTTTCTCCTTTCTATTTTTGAATGTCTAATATATTTACTTATCCCACTGATACAAAAAATATTTCTCCAATCCTAATTATACACTCTAAGCTAGCTTGCTATTCCATAGCATCAAGGTGGTGGGTCTACATGGAAAAGATGGTAGATAATCGCTAGCAGAAAGGATAAAATGAGTGGGTATATTTGTAATTTCAAAAAGAAAACCTGCTTCTTCCAGCTTTCTTCGCACATCAGCGAAGAATATATTTCTGTGGGACCCGCAATGGAGTTTTCTTTAGTAGAATAAACTTAAATAATTATATTAGAATATGTTAATTTTAAATATTTTATCTAGTAACTATATAAAAAAATGAGATAAATATTAAATATTTTTTTGAAGTGTAAATATTTTTAGATAATTAAATTAGCAATAATAATTTTTGATAATATTAGGATGGCTAATTAATAATTAATATTAACTATTTTTTATTCAAATAAAAAAAGAATATTTTAGTAAACTAAATAAAAAACTAAATAAGTGAGGGTGGCAATAGACATACAGGAGCGACAAAACAATAGCCACTCCCCATCTCTTGATTGAAAAGAATAATCTATAATTAAGAGGTGAGCTTTCAAACCATTCCTTTCAATGTTTCATTAAATTTGTTTGTTTTAAAAAAATTGTATTCAAGTTTTGAATTTAAGTTTAATTTTGAATTTCTCGTAAAAGTTTTCAAATTAAGTTTTATTTTTATAAATACGTTAAGAATTTATTTCTTATAAAGTGTAAGATGTATTTAAAAAAAAGTATAAAATTACAACTATTAATTAAAAATTAATAAAAATATATTTTTTTTATAAAATATAAACACATACATAACAAATTATATATGAATTTAATTTAAATACATTGACAGTGTAAAATAGTTTTACACTGTCAACCAATAGAAATAGTAGAAAGTGCCAACTCACACAAATAACTACCCATTATAATGAAAGACCCACCATAATTTCTCACTTTTCTCTATTTCTATTGGTTGACAGTATAAATGTGCATACTAATTAAACTCATTATATATATGCAAAAAATTATTTTTTAAATTTAGCATTGACAAATAAAGTTATATATTTCATTTTTTAAAAATATATTTCCCTTGTTAGGAAAACCAAATGCATCAGTTAAGTTTATAATTTTTTACTTGTAACATTAAAAACTCGCAAATAATACTTGCGTGAGTATGTCTATTTGTGTCTGTATATATTCTCCATAAGAAATTGTAATTCTATAATAATAATAATAATAATAATAATAATAATAATATATCACTATTACCTAATAGATTATAATCCTTTTTAAAGAATTATAACTTTATTTATTGTTATTTACCCCTAACTTAACTTTATTTTTTAAATATTATTTTCTTTTATATTTATTTTTATAAAGATGTTTAATACATATTAAATTACTAAGCATAAACAAGAAAATTTTGAGAAATAGTCAAACTATAAATGAGTTAAATAAATAAATATGAAATTTTTGTTATATTTTCAAACAAGGAAAAACTTAAGATTTAAATTTGACTTATTTAATGCATAAAAAAATGCCTTATTTATCAAACTTATCTAACATCTCTCTCTCTCTCTCTCTCTCTCTCAGAGTCACACATATTCATGATAAACTTCGTTCTTTTGTTCACATTGTTGAAGTTGATGCAACAAACTTTTTGTCTTTATAAGCATTTACTTTTAGTCACTATCATGGGTGTGGACAGTTGGAAAAATAAAAATTATTTTAATAATTATCTATAAATATAATTGATTTTTTTTATAATCGACTATAATAAAATAAATCAATTTTTTTTTGTACTTATGAAATTAACAAACAAAGCAAAGGAAAACTAGTCCCTTTGGAAACCTATCCCCATAGCATCTGCCAAGAGAAGGCTCCCAATTCCAATAGGGGGGTTCTACTAATACAGCAACTCGATCCCTTGCCCTCCCCATTTGGCTAACCTATCAGAGCGCTTGTGTTTCCCTATTTGATGTTTAGATTTTTTAATTGAAAAATAATTTTAAGGTGATGTTGCTTTTTGGTATTATATGAAGAAAAATAAGTTTAAGCAAGTTTTTAGTCCTTATAAATAAATATAAGTTATTTTAATTTTAATTTTCCTTTTTTTTTTGGATTTTGGACCCTCTTTTTACTAGTATTAGCTTTTTGGTCCTTATTTAGAATATGTATTTAGTCGTTATAGACATTGAAAATTTTGTTTTTAATCCTTAAAAATATTTTTAAAATATTCTTTTACTCTTTATAAATATCAATCACTATTTAACAGTATTGGGCGCTAATAGTAGGAACTAAAAAACTAATATTGGAAAAAAAAGGACTAAATACAAAAAAAAAAATTATAGGGACTAAAATTAAAACGATCAATATTTATAGAGACTAAAAATATATATAAGTAAAAAAAATATTTATAGAGCAAATTAAAGTATATGAGATAATTTGATTACATGGTATAATATTCAATATTTAAAATTAATTTAGTAAGAATATTACAACTGAAAAAGTAAGTTGTTTATGCATATAAGCAAAATGCTCAAAAATATCAATAAGATATTGACTCGAGTGGAAGGGGTTCAAGTCTTTTAAAGATGTGATTTTGGGTTTGATTCTAGGATTTATATATATGGATAAAACACCATTGTGAGAGTTCCCCCCTAAGTGTCTAACTATACTCCGAGAGATTAATCTCTCGTCTATTCAATGAGAAAATACTCTAAGAATTCGCAAAAAAAAAGAGGCAAGATGCTAAAAAATAATGGTATTTTAAAAATTAAATTTTTTTTAGCTTAAATAAAATAAGTTAAAGATGTTAATCAATTATGTCTATATTTGTCAAACATATCAAATTATATAAAAATAAACTTTTATAAAAAAAATAAGTTGTTTTGAATTTGTTTTGAAAATTAATTATTCCTTCTCAAACATCCACTGCAACCAATCTCCACTAATGTGAACAAAATAGTGAGTTAGCTATTTTTTATTATTTCATTAAGAAAACTTAAAAATCAAAATATTATAATACTTCATAAATTTTTTATTCACATTCCTAAAACTTGGGGGTGGATTGTGTAACACTTTTGTCTTGCTCTCAAAATCTGCCTCTTACTAGGTAGGATTTTGTGTTACAATTTTTTTTTTTTTTTTGTTCAACACATTCCTACAAAATGGGAGGTGGATTGTGTAACAAAATTTTCCTACTCCCATATGTGGCAGATTGTCTCTAATTCCATATACCTGTAATAAAATCTAAAGCACAATATACTGGTTATAATCACACTTTAATACCATATATAAAAAATGAAGCCTTTATTTTTCTTTTAGAAAATAATGTCTAATCAGAGACGAATTTATAGCATTGGCCAAAGTGGGTACTTTGTCTCTCTCTCTCTCTCTCTATAGGGCATTTTATATAAGAGTGAGAAAAGCAAATCTGTATCGTATAATCATACATAGATAGCTAGATTTAAAATTGTTTAAAAGTCATATAATCACCTAAAAAAGTCACATGACTTTATATTTTAATCTTAATTATTTATGGAAGATTCAATGGTCAAGAATTATCCCTCTCACTTTCACAATTAACCAATCTTCTCACTTGATCATCTTTATATATATATATATATATAGAGAGAGAGAGAGAGAGAGAGAGAGAGAGAGAGAGGAGGGGTTGAGGAAGGACTAAATGAGAGAAATAGTTAATTATGATAAGAAAAATAAATTTTGACCATTGAATCTTATATAAATGGTCATAATTAAAATATAAAGTCATATAATAACATTTTTAAGTGATTAAATAACTTTTAAATAATTATATGTATATATATATAATGAGGTATATTAAGGGAAGTGGTAAATTATTATTTTTTTATTTGATATATTAGTAATAATGACATTTGAACCTATGATCTCATATAGACTATCCAAATCTATTCCTAATACCTTAAGAAGTGGTTAATTATAAGAATAAGATAAACAAATTTTTATAAACTTTACATAATTACTTAAAAAAGTTATATAACTTTATATTTCAATTTTGGTCATTCATGTAAAATCTAATAATCAATATTTACTTCCCTTACTCTTATAATTAACCACTAAGTACTTTTACTTTATACATTCCCTATATATGTTTAATATTATTTAAAAGATCTAAAATCTTATAATATATTTTGCTGTTATAATATTCAATTTTTGACATATTATATACTCATTGAAATGTTATTATTTAGTAAAATACCATAATTTTAAAGTTCGCATATACAAAATTCAGATTAAAAAGTAGAACTATATGTTCTTTAAGCTATATAAATATATCAAACTCTTTGCATATTTAATATATGCAAGTCTAACTTTTAATATTCTTGTGTAATTTATAACCAAATAAACATTATTTTACATAATTTTTAATACTTTAATATGAAAATTTTAACTCACATCTATTTAATAGCAATCGTAATCAAAATTTTAAAATTTTTATTTAATTTTCAAAATATCTAAATGAAATAATAATGTTTATACTTTAAACTTTTACTTTTAACTATTAATTACTAATAAAATTATATATTTATTTGAGAAAAAGAGAATTAGAAGTATATGTAATTAATTTAAGAATTTAATTTTGATATACTGTTAGTGTGAAAAAAATTTACATGTGCACCTAATTATGTATTATCATATTAATATAAGTATTTAATTCAACTATCTACTACTTTAAAAGTCTTATAAATAGAAAACTCTTTTATACTTATGATATATCAAAATTAATTTCTTAATTTAAAATTTTTATTTTGCTACTTACATCTCTGCAACATTTATTTTCTATCCCTCTTACCTAACATTATTAATTGTGCTAATGCTTTCTAAGGATCGCAAAGTAACCTGCTAATGTGGGTACCTATAGGAATTACCAGCAATGGGAATGGGGATGGAAATAAGTTTGGTCCCCGTGGAAATGGAGGTAAGCCCATATTTAGTAAATGAGGCGAGACAAGGGATAAAGTTCCCACCTTATGGATATTCGCTTAATTCCCATTAATATCAATTTATTAAAATGCCTTATACACTCACACAAAAAAAAAAAAAAACTCCTATACACTCACACAAGAAAAAAACTTAGTTATTCTCTCATCAATAAAATTTAGATATTTGTGTTTTTGTGATTTTAGATATATCTAATTATTTTTTAATGGATTTGTATCATCTTTCATATTTAATTTAGATTATGTTATGTCAATATATTATGGATATTTATAAATATTTTATTAATATTTAAGATCATTTTTCTTAGAATTTTTTTCACTTTTAGATTTTTTTTTTTGAAATTTTTTGTATAAATTCTTATCTATCCGCGGAGATTTGACTCCTGATAGGAAAATATAGAATAGGGACCTGTAACGGAGATGGAAAGAGAAGCGGGAGACGAAATTTTAAATCAGGACGAAAGGTGGGGGTTATGTCCCTAAATACCGCTTCTATGGATATCCATTGCCATCCCTAAACTATATTCTATGATACAAAATATGAATGCCACGACATTAACTAAAAGCAGACATTTTTGTTTTTGGTTGAAAAAAGCAGATTTATCATTCATGTCAGCTTGAAATGTGAGGCACGGTGCGCGTACATGCCCGACTTTCACTGGTTGGATTGCATTGCACAGCATACTGCCAACCTACCCGAAATTATACCTACAATATAGACTTGGTTTGAATACTTAATATATAAGGGGGAAAAACTTATTTCAAGTTAGTTATATTCATTTCATCCTATTTATAAATTAAAGAATAATATATAAATATTTTTTTAAATGAATATATATTTTTTATTTTTAAATTATTTATTTTAATAAAATATTAATATATCATTATTTGATTTAAAAATTAATTAAAATAAATATAAGAAATTTGATAGAATTTTTCTTTAACATAATTAGTATGTCAAGAGGGTTCTCGCATTGCATCTTGCAAGCCAGCCATTAATAACATCTACTTGTACGGTGGGAGTTAATGTGGCATTAACATTTTTTTTTTCTTGGTCAATAGAAATTTTTATTGATGTGCAATCAAAGACAAAAATTAGCTTACAATAGAGAGTAAAACATATGATTATAACCAATGAAATTGCATAAGTCTAGATAAATTTTATCAAACTGTTGACGATCTTACATCACATAATAAATAAACAACTAAACAACACAGAAGCTGATCAAAGATATATGATCTTGGAACTATTGGATCCTAATAAAATTTTTATAACAAGTTGTACAACAAATAAAAAAAAAGTGCCTAACTCCAGGCTTCATCTTATAACTAAAGTTCTCATCTAAGCATTTCACATAGAAGCACTAGATTTACACTGTGATATGTAAATCTCAACATGGGAATAATCGATTATAATAAAACTTCCAAAAGGAGACTTCCTTTCCCCATCTTGAAGAGACATCACATGAAATACACATCTAGGGACAAAAAACTAGAAGACAAAGCACAAATTCTCGATCCTCCACCACACTAATAGAGATCGTCGATCTATCACCTAGATAAAATGCAAACTTTTGATGTTACATGACATGTTAGCTATCGCAAGAATAAGCCACAAGCCCTCTCTTTCACAATTCAAATGCCACTTCCATAAAAAAAGAATCACCGATGGGATGTCAAATGAATTACCGTAATAGGGGGAAGTAAGGAAACATAAAGGAGAAATAAAAACATTCCTAAAATAGAATAGAAGGGATCACTGGAACTACTATGGAGGTGATGGGATCCTCCATGGCACCGATTTTCCCTTCAGAAAAAATGCAAGTGAAGCGATGTAGGAGATAGCAAAGAAAAACTATAGAAGCTAGAGAGGGAGAAGAGCAAGGTAGTTGTATGAAGGAGGAGAGAAAAAGGGGCGATGCTAGGGTTAGGCTTTCACATTCTCATTAGGTTATTCAACAAAGAGAAATTATATTTATTCATAACAATTAGACATTTTAGGACATAATTAGAGAAAAAAAAATACAAAAGTGATGAATACACCATCTTTTCCTTTCCAACACTTACCATCTTTATATTTTTCTTTGTAATTATATTTCAAAGATGTCTAAAACTTTCATATTCAAATAACACGCATCTTCGGCAAATGCATGAGAAGTCAAGGTCCAGCTTAGATTTTCCTTTACTTCAGTGCCATTCAGGCACATGGCATGCCATTGTGTATATCACCTTAGGTCAAGTCTTATATATGGCCATTCCTTATTGCCAAAAAAAAAATAAAAATAAATTATTAATTCAAAAACTATAAAGATGTCTAATTATATATAAAGATTTGTATTATGTCTCAAAAATTAATTTATATATAAAGATTTCTCTATCTAATTATCTCTAAAAGATGTCTAATATTCAAATAACACTCATCTTTTAGCAAATGCATGTGGAGTCAAGCTCTAACTTAGATTTTCCTTTCTTTCACACTGTGTTTGGTTGGGGTGAGATTTAGGAAGAAAGAAAAGGGAAGGGAAGGAAATAGGAAAAAAGAGACATATTTCTTTTGTTTGGTTGCAAGGAGAAATTAGAATGGAAAGGTTGAACAGTGCACAAAATTTTGTGGGACCTATATGAATAATATCAACTTTTTCCCTCTGCTACTAGGCGGAAAATTGGGGGAAAGGGGTGGGTTTTTGTTTTTCCTAGTCTTGCGCTCCCACTTTCAAGAGAAAAAAACAAGAGATGAGATGATGATAGGGAGAGCGGCTTAGGATGCGCAATACCACTCTTGCATGGCCCCTCACCTCTTTTATCTCTTTTTTTTTTCCTCAAATCAATACTTCTAAAAATTTTATCTAGACAATTTTAATTTTTTTATCACTATATTACTAAAAGTAAATACAGAAAAATACCCAAAGCACAAGCTATATAAAATTTTTAACTTTCTCGATTATTAACATTTTATTCTAAACAGATATTTTATTTTAAATAGGGTATTATATAAGTTTTGATTTTCTTTTATACTATGTTAAGAGTTTAAATAATAGTTGAATAATATTTTTGGTATTGTCTAGTTGGTAAAACATATTTTTAAATAATATTTTTGAAATATTATATTAACTAAAAATATTAGTTTTATTTTAAATAATTTTGAATAATTTATTTTTATTAATATTAGTTTGATTTAATAGGTTGATATTGTAACACCCTCCCAGCCGATCATGCTTAAGTCATAAGTACTACGCCTCAGAAATTGCATTACTTGTATTACTGACCTTGTGACAAAGAACTTTAGTCTCTTGAAACTCTACAATTATCACGGAGACAACATGGAAATAGGAGTGAGAATTATAAAATTAAGAGATTCTCTAATTTTTCATACATAGTGTCATCATGGTCGCCTCAGCCAGTTTCTTTGCTTATTTTAAAAAAATAAGAACATCTTTACAAACTGTTAAATTTTACATTTAGAAAAATATCTTTTAGAAACAAGTTCATTTTAATCATACACCTGGTTCTTTGGGAAATGTACACAAGATTAATTCATGAATAATACCTGATAATAAGTTCAACATATAAAACACATATAGCATTAGTCTAATGGGAATATCACATCTATATCTCATAACTTGCACTAGAATTCATACATATATATAAAGTTTTACTTTTCTTTCATTCTGCACACCTAGGCATTACATGTTGCCGTCCCTAGGGTGCTTGGATCTGCCTACACTTGAGCGTTACGTGTCGCCGGCCTCTGGCAAGTAAGATCATACCATATTCCGTAGTATGATCGCCATGTCATACCCCCATCAGCGTGATCGCCATGTCACGTTCTTAGGAAGATGGGATCCTCATTTGGTACTTACACCACCAAGGGCCATGCCTCATGTGTCCTGCCCTATACTCACACTAGCTGGTCAATGCCATGCCTCATGTGATTGGGGTGCTTGCATATACTTTAATCTTTAGTCTTTAGTCTTTACTTGGCACACCTGTGCGTTCGTCGCCGCCCCTAGGGGTGCATTACGCCTTGGGTAGTCACGGCCTTGGAGTGAGCTCGTCGGCCTCACCCGTGACCGCCGTCACACCGACTCACCCATAGAGGACCACGTGCCTCTAGTCTTGGAGGGATGGGTGATTCACGTCACGTGCCTCTGGTGAAGGGATCGATTCTCGTCACGTGCCTCTAGGCCCCAGGATCGATCTGTCACGTGCCTCAAAAATTGAGGGATCGGTTCGACCACGTGCCTTCAACATAGAGGATCTCATCGACCACGTGCCTTCAAATATAGAGGATCTCATCTCCGACCACGTGCCTCCAAGGTAGAGGATCTCATTGTCTTTAACCGCTTTCTACGAGGAGGGATTCAGTGCAATCGCTTCCAAATGAAGGATTCACATCTTTATCATTTAACTCGCTTTCACAGTGGAGGGATTTCAAATAATCGCCTCCAAAGTGAAGGATTCACATTCAATATTTTCACATTCTTTCATTCTCAAACATATTCAAGCATAGTTATACATATGCTACATCACTTACTCTCATATACCTCATAACATAATTAGGTCATTCTTAAATATAGGGTTTCTATATACCCATTTATACTTTAATTTATATAAACATTCATGCTGTTTAGACTTCAGTGAATCCGGCATGGCGGATCAAGTCCGTTTCCCATGAATAGTGCCAGCTCTCACAGACAGTTCAATGATAGCAACATGTTTCAACTTAACACTTATATATCAATGTCAATCGGGCAATCCTCAACTTAAACCTTATATGTCCACTAACTCTTGTAAAATTATCATTTGGCCATTCTGCTAATTCATCTGGGTTCTGCCCGAAACTTGTATAATCCATCTTTATCTCTATTCAACTCATTTAAATCTGAAATTTGGATATGTCATAGCCCTATATGTCTACTTTCTAACCTTTTTGGTCCCATATCATTTTGATCCATATAACTCAAGATATTTAAATCTTACTTCAACTCGTTCAGTCACTAACCCGAGTTACACTCCTGGAAGTATAAATTCACTAAAAATCGAAAATAAGCTCAAAACTTACGAAATTGGTCTCATATCAAAGCTAACAGGACAACCTTTCATTTGCCAGAAGTTTCACTCCATTTGCTTAAGTACACCTCGAGATATAAGTCCTGAAAGTTGACCTTCCTGAACTACTCCGTTTTGGCCTAGATTGGACATAGGACAACTTCCTCGAATCACTGGGAACAATTGGGACCATAACAAACTCGGAATCTTATATTGGGGTGTTCCTCTGTGTGTAAGCTTTCTAACAAAACTGGTTTCACTCAATTTGGAGTTGTATAGGGTGAGTTATACCCTCCTCATGTCACCCTGCCCGGATGAACATTCTAAACCCTAGGTCAAACTTCACAAATTCGTATCTCCCTCAATACTAATCCAATAACCTTATATGATATAGCTATGGAAAGCCCTGAATGTCTACTTTCATCTAAAAATGGTTTCATTGGATTTGACCGATTGTAGGCGGCACGTACGCTCCGCCCATACGGACTACCGTGGACTCCCTCACCAAGACAGCATCTCACTTCTCCACTCCTTCTAATCTTCTCCTTCTAATCATAATTCTGACTCAAAGTCTTCTATTAATTCAATCATAAATCCATCCAATACATCCAATAGTTCATCAAATACATAGAGAATAGCACAATCTCATGCAATCATAGTGTAAGGAATTCAAGAATAGAGCGAATCCTACCTCTTTGGAGTGTGATCTCATTAATTTGAATTGAGTCAAGGAAAGTCGCTTGACAAAGCTTGGAGGTTTGAGTAGATTGAGAGAGAAGGGAGCTGAAGTGAGCAACGTGAAGAATGATGAGCTGAAGAGGCAGGAGGAGGATGCGTATATAGACAAAGTCGGTGGTAGTTAAGTGGCTTTGATTGGATGACGAATTTTTAGGAAGGTTCAGCCATGTCTCTCCCTTTTGTGTTAAAATTGCTTCTCCGTCGTCCCAAAAATGGAGATACGCCTCTGTTCTATCTGAATCGGATCTCGCCCCCATTACACCTTAAGTCGGAACTCGTGTATCCCAATTGAGACTAGGGCTTAAGTCGTATGTCGTAAATCTCGGCCCCATCGTGTGTGGCTTGAGGAAATCTTGTATCAAGTGGTCGAGGTCGAACTCGTGTAATCGCAATCTTATAATCTCGGAACTCCCCATTTGAATGCAAAATGCCAATGCTGGTTGTTAAATCGTATCACCGGAACTCGTGTACCGATTCTCAAGGATCCGAACTCGTGTCCATCCCCATTGAGTTCAACACTAAGGCCTGAACTCGTTATATTAAACTTGGAGTTAGGTATTTGCACCATTGTGTTAAACCATAACCAGATCTGAACCACGCATACTATTTTGAACCTTGTTGTCTTAGGTCAACTTCAGTACATCTTGTCTGGAAACTTGATCATAAGTTATGAGATCTGGTCGGGACATTTGCTTTAAGACATGAAGCCAGGATACGGTGAATCACGTTCATGTTGTTTGGACTCGAAGGTTAGAACCCTAAGTCATGTGGGAAATAATCCATACGAAGTCGTCGTCGCAGCGTAAGTCGAAATTGGACAAAAATTAACTGAACTCGGAAAGAATACTCTTATCCTGTGTTTTAAAGGCGAAGTCGAAATCTAATGTCAGTCCTGAGGGCGAAGCCAAACTCGGAAATCGGGATGTTACAGATATTATTTTAAACTGTTAAATTAAAAATGATGAAATTTTTTATATGATATTAATTAATATATTTGAAATACCTTTTATATCAACATAAAAGTAAAATTGTCATTTGATAATATTATCTCTTTCTTTTCTTTCACTTTTCCACACAAATAAATAACAGAAAATATTTCTTCTTCTATTTTCTTTCCTTTTATTTTCCTTTCATCCAAATATACTTATGGAAAATATAAATCCACTTTATTTCTTTCCACTCAACTTCTTTCCTCTCAACTTCCTTTTTTCCATTTTCCCCCCCCATCCAAATATAGCCTTGGTGTCATTTAGGTACTTGGCATTAGGGGTATTCAAAACCGATCCAAACTAATTAAAACCAAAATAAATCAATTTTAATCGGTTCCTATTTCATAAAAATCAATAGGCTAGATGGTTTTTTGTTTTAATTTTTAAAACCAAACCAAACTAAATCGAACAGATAATATATTACATATTAATGATTATATATATATATATATATAAGTATATTTTATAATATTTTAATACTAAAATTATTCAAGTATTTTTATTATATCTTAACTCAATATTTTATATTTATAATTATCTATTAATTCTTTTAATTTACTCAATAGAAAATTTACCTTTTCATACTTCATAAAATTTTTTAATAAAAAACCGAAAATCAAACTGATCCAAACCGATTTAAATGGGTTTGGTTCGGTTCGATTGTTCAATTATAATCAAACCAAATCAAACCAAACTAAAATAAAAATTATTATTTGGATTAGTTGGACTTTTATTTTAAAATTGAACCAAACCGAACCACGAGCACTCCTGCCTAACATGCCATTGTGTAAATATACTATAGCTCAGGCCTTATTTATGGGCATTCCTTATTGCCGATAGGAAAAAAAAAAATCAATTATCAATTCAAACACTATAAATATGTGCTTGTTTCGGTATGTTATTTGGGCAAAAAAAGCCCAAAAATTATAGGATAGGCGCCCATCGTCTTTGATTTGAGCTAAAAGAAAATATCAAATTCTAGCAAGGAAAAAGTGACACCAAAGTAAAAAGCATAAAAAGATTGAGGGGGAAAAAAAAAAAAAAAGAACAGATGGGCGGATAATGTTGCTCTGGATAAGGCGCGAGATAATTTAGATTGCAAGGGGGTGGTCTGGTGCTAGTCAGCGGTGACATCGCGGTAGCAGTTTGCCGACGTCAATGGTAGACCGTAAGTGATGGTGATTAGTAATGGGAGTAATTTTAGTTTTTCATTTTATAAAAATTCTTTTTTTTGTGGGAGAGGTAAAAATAAAAAGAGGTTAATTTTTATTTTTTAAAATATAATTTATCTATTTTTTTAAATTACATATTAAATATAAAAATTTTACATTCCCATAATTATATTTTCGTGAATGCCAAAAACATTCCGCTTTCAAAATGTCCAATAAGGTTTTGGGCTTAGAGTTATCCATTTTTCAAAGCCACGTGGTGCAAGCAAATGATAAAGAAAGGGAGAAACACTTCTTCCTTCATTTTGTGAAATGTTAATTTGTCAGGTACTGTCGCCATTAGACGCCTGATGCGATCTCGAATGCATCTTATCTTACGGCGACAGCTTCAATTATATTCAAATATATAAATTAAAAATATATTAAATTATTTAAATCAACAGTCAAATTGAAATGGGGATAATATTTACTTATTATTTTTTCTCTTGCCCGGAGTCAAATGTCAATCGTTGTCGGTAAAGGACCGCGACTTCATCTACCGACGAAAATGAAAAAAGAGGACCAATGGCTTCATTACACACAGCGTCGTTTAGACACGGGATGTTATCTTTATTGTCCCTGTGGGTTCGAATTTTCAGTTCCAACTACTGTATTGTCAGGGACGAGTGGTGGGACAGGAGAAAAATGGACATCCCACCAAGGCACTATTAATAGCTAAACGACAACGACTTTTATTTTGCCACTGCGTCAAACTCTAATCACGTTGTCAGAGAAAAGGCCTCGCTTAAAGTGCGGAAAAAATCTTTTGAAAAATTGTTAATTATTTTTTTATTTTAATATATCTCTCAATTTGATTAAAATAATATATTTAAAAATTACTATATAAATATATTAATTTTTAAATATATTATTTTAATTAAAGTTATAAATATATTAAAATAAAAAATATTAATTATTTTTATATTCTTACATTTTTAGGTGTGTATAAATGACAAAATAAAAGTGTAAATAATAAAATTTTATATAAATGTAAGATAAAGTATATATATCTATATCAAGTTATGAATAAAAATATTAAATTTTTTTTTAAGTATATACATTGACTTTTATTTAATATTTTTAGTAAAATTATTTAAAATAATATTTTAGGAGACACAAAATAAATATAGCATGTTGTTCCTTTTACAGCAATGATTTAAGATTTAATGGAAAAAGATGCGCAAGTAATTTTAAAGTGAATACAAAATATAACTAAAGATCATGAGACCAATAATTTTTAAAAGATTTTAGCATCCACAATTTGCCTGAATATATACCCTCCTCATTAATCTGAAATTCATTATAGAGAGTAGCGCATATTTTTAATAAGCGATGTCAAGCGCATTAAACAGGTCTTCGTCTTCTTTTTTTTCGTCGCAAAAGGATTTAATAAGAAAAAGAAATAAGATATTAAACTGCAGATCACTGCAGACCAAACGATTTGATTAAAATTCAAGAGTAATATTATTTAAACATAAAAAGTAAATATGAAAGCGATTATTTATAAAAGAAATTCAAAATTTTGACTCATTCATCACTACAAAAATATGTTTTTTTTAGATGTTCGCTCTTTTTAATATATATATATATATATTTTTTTTTATATTTAATAATATTTTTCAAAATTCAATTCTGAAAACAAACACACCCCATTGAGCTGTGAGCTGTAGCTTTTAGACACCCCTTTTTCTCAGTGAAATCAGTAGGAAACTTTTACTAACCTTTTTTTTTTATAGGGCGATAGTTGATAAAAAGCCTCGACTTACCCGAAACACGCAAGGAGCATAGAGAACAAAAGAGCACCTAATAACCAGGATCAGAAACCAAACGTAAAAGTTTTCTCAGAGATATTCATATCAATTGCTAAATATTATTAATCCGTGTAAGCATCTGTTCGATTTAGATTAAAAATTCAAAAGTTGATGCTTTTGTCAATATATAATAAATGACATTTTAAGTTTTTAGTGTACAAGCCAAAAAAAAAATGTGGTATCACCGAAATACAATAAATATTTAAAATTAATTTTTAATTTATAAACTAATACAAAAGTTAATACCTTTAGTGCATGAAATGTCATTAATCATACCTAAAAAATACCTTTAAGAAAAAATCGTATCAATGGTAATATTAAGGTAATAAAATTGGAAGACAAAAAATAATTCTTAAATAGAATATTTTAATTAATTAATTTGATAAAATATCTCATATTACTAATAAATATAAAGAGTTGAGATGAATTCCTTATTTTTTTACAGCAGAAAATGTATTCTTCATTAAGAAAATGAAGTTAAGTAATATACTTAAATTATCTTTCACGACGTAATTTATACTCTTAAAATATAAATGAATAAAAAAAATAAAATTAAACCTTAAAGCTGGCGTAGTAGTCTACATCATTTTAAGGATTTAGTTATTAAAACTTAAAAAATATAATTATGATGTAACTTTTTTAGAATTTTGTATAAGTTATTTTTTTATTTTATAGAAAAGAGTGTTCAAATAATTTTTTAGATTGCAGATTCTTTTAAAAAATTATTTAATCATCATAATTTTTCACATATCTTTTAATTAATTAAAAATATTAAAAAAATCAAATAAAAGGTTGTCAACTAATGAAGTTTATAACCGAGCAACAATCCTTGAACAAAAAAATCATCTTACTAAGAAAAAAGTGTTATGAAGAAAAGAAAGACGTAATAATTTTTTTTTAAAAAAAAATCTCTTTTTGTCGCATCGCAGGAGCAAATAAGCACCACAAAAGTCACCGGATCATGTTCGATGCTTTGGCGACATTCGAGCCTAGAGTATTAATATTATCGTGATTCACGTGAACTTTATCCTTCGTTTTTGTTGCATTTTTCTCATGGAAGGGGAAATTTTTCCAGTTTTATTCATGAATTATCCTTTTCAAAACTTAAGTTGTTGTTAAAGATAAAAAAATAATTTTATATTTTAACATACTTTTTTATATAAGAGTCATACGCTATGTATAGATCTAATGCTCAAATTCAACGTATGCTCCGATATAATGTTATAAATTATCCTTTTCAAAAATTTAAATTATTAAATAAAAGTAAATAAATAATTTTATATTTTAATATTTAATATAAATAATTATATAATGAACTGCACATATTCTTTCACGCACAAACTTAGGAAGTCTGCCCATTTCGAAAGGTCAACGATAAAAGAATAATGTTTATTTTGTAGCTAGCTGAATATAATTGAGATTCTATAGTTTTCTAGATTGACCATTTATGAACTTACATGTTTGTAGTTTGGGATAACAGAACAAGAATTTCGTTAACAAGTGATTTTGAGCATTTATTTAAGAATTTTTTTGAGCACTTATTAAGAAATTAATAATATATTTTTTAATCATTTAATATATCATAAATTTAAAATTTTTATTTTTATGTAATATTTCTAAATTTCTTTAAGAAATTGCTTACAAAATTAATATGATACAAAAAAGAATGAACCGAGGAAAAGAAAGAGAACGACCGGTCGTGCTAGTGCTCCGTCCATTGCGCTTAAATTATCCTTTGCTTTTTTTTTTTTAATGGAATTATCCTTTGCTTTTGAAAAAACAGTAGTGCTGTTTATTTTATTGTAGAAATCATAATCTTTATAGTCCATCTCAAAGCTTGGCTGTGTTTGGTTAAAATAAACTTCAATATTAATTCCAATAACATATGACGACTTCAACAATAAACTTTGTCCTGTTTATATTATGTAAACTTTTTCAAAAAATTAAAAATAAAATAAAATAAAAGCATTATGAAATGTATATACAAATAAATAAATAAATAAAATACATAGTAAAATATTAATTTGGTTCATTAAAGATCTATTTACTTGTATTTTAGCCTCCCAAAGTTAGTTTTTTCATCTTTATTCTTTACAAATTTACATTCACTAAGTCGATGCAATATTCTATATGAATTTGTTTTTAATATTTTTTGTAATTTATGTTATTGCTAACTTGTATATATGACGAGAGATGAGAGAGAAATAAAGGACCCAAAACCAGCCAGGATTAATTCAGTTCGTTTCTAAGGTATGATGGGATTGAACTCCTAATCCAAAACTAACAATTCTCTGCCACAAAGATTAGGGAATGTGCCATTTGAGTCACAGTTCCTTGGCATGAACTATCGGTTCTACTTCACACTAGCACATGTTAGTGTTAGAAAGTATAAGCCAATTTACAAAACTGGTTCCATATCGGGACATAAGTACAATAAAGACGTGGGATGGGAATGTGGCTCCCTTGAAAATTACAAATTAAGTATCAGTTTGTTTAGAATAATTATCATTGGGGTAAAGAAAAATATTAAAATTTTAAAAAATAAAACAAATAAAATAAAATAAAATATACAAAGAATAGAAAATAATAAATAGAAAGATAGGTGTTAGCTTTTTTGTTGCGGCAGTCTGCTGGTTGAAGATGTTATGGGAGCTTGCTTACCTCATCCTGTTGCAGTTTCTTGAGTTTATTTTAGTTTTCCTTTTGGGGCTAGCCCGTCCATGTAAACAATTTTTTTTCAAAAAAAGGTATTAAAATATGATTTCATTTGGTCTCCTAAAACATGTGTTACTTAATTATAATATAATTCTTAATTCAATTAAATTGATGATAGATTGAATTACTTAAAACTAATGACCACGGTTCAATTCCTTGTGACTGTGATTCTTAACACAAATTTAATATTTTAATTTCTTTATATTATTTTAAATTTATCTTAAGGATGAAGAATAAAAATTTCGATAACCACACAAACAAGTATTTCTATTCCAAGAATTCCACTCTAATTTATGGCAATTAATAGTGGTTTATTTTATAAAGTGATTTTCAAGTCAATAATATAAAACCAAAAAATAGTTAATGGATGATCAAATTCAAAACAGCATTAACAATACTAATAATTACTCAATTAAATGAAAAAGAATTTAAATTAAAAAAATTGGGAATACATAGTTATTCTATCAAACTATATTATTCTAGCACCTAAAAAAATTAGAAAATACCAAAAAAACAAAACAGAACCTAAACAATAGAGAAGTCACACTTCATGATAGAATTATTTTCTCTCCCTCCTCCCCCTCCAAAAAAAAAAAATGTCCTCTCTCTCAAGAAAGAATTACAAAATAAAAGATTCTCACAAAAAGTAACAATGCCAACGCTATAGTGCTATTGCATTGAGAATTGATAGAATCTTTCAGTACTCTCCCCAAATCTTCTCTCTTATGTGATTTTCTTTCAAATCCACTCCAAATCTTTTTGCATCTTCTTTTCAAATCTCTTCCGCATGAATCTTTTATTCTTGTCAAATTTTTTCAATATCTTCTTTTCAAATTGTCTTCAAATATTTACCTTTATCTTATTTTTATCTTCTAATTTATTGACGTTATATTTATCTTGTATCAAAACAAATTAAGTAAAAATCTTTGTGTATTAAAACAACAAAAATTTATATTTCTCATTGATAGCACTCATAAATTCAATTTATTAAAATTAATTAGGAAAATTGGTTAATTATGAATAAATATCATATGGTAAAATGCTTTTATATGTAACTTTTGCTGATAGTATTTTGATCTTAGAAAAATTATGTATTAATAACTGCATATTTTAAATTATTATTAACGAATTTGTCTGTTGGGATTTTAATAAGTGAAATTTTCAGTTATCTTAATAAATTTGGCAGGGCAATTAATAATAAATTGAAAATTCTTTCACTAAATTTACTAATAAGATAATTAAAATGTACCGTTAATAACATATGATTTCTCCGTATTTCACACAAATAGTTGCTTCAATAACGTAAATTTAAATTTCATTATTGATATATGATTTTCTGTACGTCAAATTAATATTTGCAAAAATTCAATACAGATAGATAACAAGACTCTGCAGTATATGATTTTTTTTTTTCATATTAAATGAATCTCTTTTATATAATAATAATAATACATACATACATACTTACATAAACTACATTTTAAAATACCAACGAGCACATAAATTAGTTGGCGGGGGCTATCCTATCTTAATCAAAGGTCTCAAATTCAAATCCTAGATAAGTAACTCAGTTAAAACTCAAAATAAAGAGTTTTGTCATTCAAGTGATTTTCATAAAAAAAACTACATTTAAAAATAAATAAAAAGATCCTCGCATTTTTTAACATTATTTTTTTATCCTATAATAGTTTATAGAGTAAATTACAATACATCCGCTAAGATTAAACAATATTATACATGATATCTTTTGATTTGTAGGAATATATACTAATTTTCCTAAGATTTAAGTCCCCAATACCCTTATATTTTGTGGAATGTAACATTAAGTACCCTTATAAATATGACATTGAGTATCCCTGTAGAGAGTATTAGTGTAAACATGATAAATTAAGATTATCGTATGTAATATTACCTAATCTTAGAATAAGTCAGTGTAATTTACTCTAATTTATAACTTATATTTTGAAGAGCCATTACTAGTAGACTTTATCTAGTTTTAGGTACAAATATATCTCAGATAGAGGTGGAAATAGGTTAGGCCATACCAAGCATTACCTTTAACATGCTAGGCCGATATTGCAAATCATCGGCCTATATTTGGTCTATCACTTGTTATAGGTTTTTTTTTTTTTTTTTTTTAAGTCAAAGCGTGGCCTATTTAATAGTCTAGCCTGGCTTAAAGCCTATTTTTCGAGCTTATATTTTGCTTCAAATATGCCAAATCTTTAGCCAAGTACATTAGTCAGGACTCAAACAGGCTTGCAAGTAAAATAGAACCTTTCCAAAATTCAATTATGTTCTTTAACTAAATTAAATATAAACATAATAATGTATAAAAAAAATTATCTCAAAAAGCGTGAAAATAATATTGAAAATGTAGACATCAACAAGTAAAAAACAAAATTGGTTAATAATTTATATAAACATTGTCTCAAATTGGATAAATAGCACATCCAATAAATACACATTAAAGAAACAAACAATAACGATTCTAAATAAAAAACATGCAAAAAGAAACACATATCGAACAATAGAAAATCATAGGATTCAAAGTGCAAACAAGTGCACTCACAATCCAAAAAACAAAGCACTAGATGAGAAATTTGTGAGGAGTGGTCTGTGAGGACTGAAGAGGGTGCTATGTCGGTTGCAGTAATGCGTGGGGCAATTGTTGTCGCATGAAGGCAAGGCAGTGGAAAGGATGGGGTCATCGTGAGCAGCCTATGGGTGTCGCCAAGGGGGGAAGTTCATGGAGGGTTAGAAGGACTATCTTACTAGTTGCCGCGAGAGGGTGGCTTGATGGAGAGCTGGTTCATAGTGGTGGTGGCTCATGGTGTCGTGGGGGGTCTTGATAGAGAGGGAGGCTGTGAGAGAGAGAGAGAGAGAGAGAGAGAGAGAGAGAGAGAGAGGGGGATGAACATGATAGATACAGTGCTAATGTATTTGGGGGTTGAATATGTGAGAGTGATAAAACAAAACTAGGGTTTTAGATTGAATTTTATAATAGGAAATATAATGATTTAAAACCATAAATTATGTCCCAAAGAAAACAAAGAATTGCTATAGCTCAGTGATTAAATAATTATTTTGTAAATCTTAGTCATGGGTTCCTAAGCCAGGCTTAATTATTAAAAAGGTTAGGCTAGGTCAAACCTAAACTAGGCTAGGTCACAGGTCCTTGATAGGCAGCTTGACTTATTTCCACCCCTAATCTTAGAGCTTTGGCATCTTTTGCTCAACAATCAAAACCCATAAAATATCATATTTTAAATGGTGAAATGGGCCATAAAATTGAGGTTTGGTCTAGGGGTAAGAGGGCTAGTCCACCATAATGTGGCAAATCATGATTTGAATCTCAGTTGAGAGGGTCATCCATGTTTAAGTGCCCCATACTACTCAAATAGAATTATCTTTGATAGAAAAATACTTGTAGATAAAAAAAATAAAAAGTAGAGAAATGGGCCTTGCGTTAAATTTTTTTAAAAAATATCAAGTTCTAAAAGAGATTTCATAAGAATTAATAAGATAAACCTTTGTAGATAAACATTATTTTAGCAATACGGATCATGGGTTTAGCATAAGGACTACATGAGGGGGGAAGGAAAAACTTCTGCTTTCTATTTATTAATTAGATTTTCTTATTTTTTTTTGGTCAACATTAATTAGGTTTTTAAAATGATATTAGTGTCACTCTTTGAAATAATGAGCCACGCTTTTATTTTTTATTTTTGATATATTAATGATAATAAGGTTTGAACCCCTAATCTTATATATGTTGCGCAATGGAATGAACCTGAAGAAAATAAACAAAGCACAAAAAAAAAAAACCACAAAATTTAACGTGATTTGGTTACTTCAACCTAAGTCCACAACCCTTAAAAAGGGATAAAAATAACTCTACTAATAAAATTTTCAACTTAAAACTTTTGCATAGCCAAGTTGCAAATCCTCCTAATCAACTCACCACCCAATAGCCTAATTACATCATCTCTCTAGTGTATAGACTCTTTCTCTTGATGATGTGTGTAACAACCAAAGAATAACTTTTAAAAGGGAAATCCTACCTCTCTTTCTTCAAATTCATCGATGTGGGGCTTGGCTCAGACACACAACAAATCCTTCATTAAGCCAAGTTCTCAAATACCTCAATATTTTCTAGCTTCCTCTTTCCTTTACTATCTTCAGGCATTTCCTTTATACTTTACTATCTTCAGGCATTTCCCTCATGGAGTGACCTTTCAAATAGAAAATGTTTTTCTTGTCTTTTCTGCCTTGTAGAATCAAGCGGCTTCCATTATACACTTTGCATGTCCTTCCAATTCCCACATACTTGTATCTATGTGATGTTATCTCTCCCAATGAAATAATGTTGACATTGGCAGTAGGCACATACCTCACATTAAGGATATTTCAAACTTTACCATTATAGAGCTTTAGGCAAACTCTTCCCATGCCTTCAACTTTCAACTTCAATTTCTTTCACACATTGATATAGCCAAAATCTCCATCTTTCTGCAAAATAGTAAACGTGGCTTGATCCTTGCACATATCTACATTAGCAGCAAAATTTAGCACCATTTAAAATGATTCTCAACAGAATTAGCACTCTCTACATGATATAGACCTCCATCATCCGAGGATTCAGCTACTTGAACTTTTCTTTTAAACTGCTTTAGACTCTTTAAGTCTTCTCTTAGTCTTGCACACTAAGACTGGATGTGCCCTTTCTCTTCGCAGTAGTGGCACGTCACCTCACTAAAGTCTCTTTCTATAGACTTTCTTTGTTGTCCACCTCTCTATCCAAAATTGTTTCTTCCTCTTCAAGAAGTCTCCACAGCTAGTATTCTTTTACTATCATTGGTATGATAATCTCTGTGCATTTGTTGATCCTCCTGCAGAATAGTAGTAACATCATCTAGCTTGATTGTATTCTTCCCAATCAACAAGAATCTCACCAAAGATCTATAACACTGAGGCAAAGAAGTTAATAAAGCAATCGCTTGCTCTTCATTGCTTAACTTCTCTCTTGCACTCAACAATTGACATACCAGAAAGTTAAACTCATTAATACGATCATGTAAATTACTTCCTTCTCATTCTCAATGTGTACAAGTCTATTTTCAAGCTTAGACGGTTGTTTAATGACTTTGACGCATAAATCCCCTCCAACTTTTTCTACATCGCCGTTGGTCTTGTCTCATTCAACATTGTGTTCTTGATTGTATGAGCAAGAACTAACCTAATAGTATTTATAGCTTTCCTTTGAATAGACTTTCACTCGTTATCCTTCATCTCTGCAGGCTTTTCTTCTTTCAAAGCCACATCTAAACCTTGTTGCACCAAAAGATCTTTTATTGTGCATTGCCACGTAGTGAAATTGCCCTTTCCATCAAAGAGCGATACATCAAATTTCATTGCACTAGCCATGGTACAATGAAGTACTCCTTTTTTCTTGATCTAGCTCTGATACCACTTGTTGGGCAGTGGAAAGAACCCATAAAGAGCACACAAAAAGAAAATAAACAAAGCGTAATAAAAGAATACAAAATTTAACATGATTTGATTACTTCAACTTATGTCACGACCCTTAAAAAGGGATAAAAATAACTTTATTAATAAAATTTTCAACTTTTTTTTTTCGAATAGTTAGGATGATGCTGAACATCCCTCATGGAGAGGGGGAGCTAAGAACAAAATTTTTAACGCTAATAAAATTTTCAACTTTTGCACAGATAAGTTGCAAACCCTCTTATTCAACTCACCACCCAATAGCCCAACTACACCATCTCTCTTGTGTATAGACTTTTTCTCTTGATAGTATATATAATAACTAAAGACTAACTCTCTATTTATAGAGGAAGTGCTTCTCCTCTTTCTTCAAACTCATCAGTGTGGGACTTGGCTCACACACACAACAATATATACTATCTAAACCCCTTGGCCCTTACCACTAGATTACTGCTAGTGGCTTACACTTTTGATATAAAAATACTAGTAGTTATGTCGCATTGTTGACGTAAAATGTAATGCCTTGTCAAAATTTTTGGGAATTATGATTCTTTATTCTTTTAAACACCGCAGAAGTTCTAAAGTTATACCCTATACTTTCTTGGAGGGCTATATGATCGGAACATATTCTTGAGGTCAAAAGTCCCTGTAATTATTTTTTAGATATCGAGGAACCGAAAAGTGATTTTTAATGAAGTTTAAGTCATTAACTTCTTCATATTTTGCAGGGAAGTTTAAGAAAACATAAGTTTTTGGAAATTTGTACTAAAATCCAAAAGTTGGATTTCGATTCTTAAGAATTTTGATTTTTTTAATATTTTTATTGAGTTCGAATGGGGGGTATTTTATTATTTATATTTATATTTTAAAGTTAATAGAGAGTAGAGTAAAAAAGGACGTTAAAATGTAAAGAAGTATGTAAGACCTTGACCTGAGGAGCCTTAGAGATCAGAAGAGGAAGGAAGAAAGAAAAACCAGAATTTCAGAATTGGAAGCCATGCTCGAGCGTAGCTCCTTGCGCTCAAGCGTGGACCCCTGCACTCCAACATGCTCCCAGAACAGAGCAAGGAAGATTCTGGATCCAAGCTGCACTCGAGCATTTGTGAGTGGGTAACCAAAAATAAGAAGGAGGCTAAACGTCCATTTTTGTGCCTCTCTCTCCTTTCTCATTCTCTCTCCCCCCTCTTCAAGAATCACTCACAAATGGTGTTTTTATCATTTTATACTACCATTTATCCTCACCTACTTCCCATAAGTTGTATGCTTAACCTTTCTATCGATTGATTCCCTTGTTAAAGTAAGTGAGGGTAGCTATGGGAAGTTTTGGGAGGAGAATGACCACTCTCCTCTTGCTACCCCTTTTTTCCGCTTATTGAGATAATTTCTAAGCTCAATCTTCATTTTTATGACACGGACTGGTTGAATCTATTGTGGAATTAAGGTTTGGTGAAGTAAGGAGGAGGTTAAGGTTTTGGATTTGAGAATTTTAAGTGTGAAAGGTAGTGTAGATGTATCTATGAATCTAGACACTAATTTGTGTTTGTTTTATGATTTATATGACCTTAGATATCCTGAGAGGTAGTCCTACTGGCTTTGGGCATCATAGGCAATTGTTAATCTTGCTTGGGGAGCTAGGTGAGTTGATAATATATCTATAACTTGTTTTAGATATATGTACGATCTTAAAAATATTATATTTATGGCTAGAGTTGATAGATATCTAGGTTGAGATAACATTTTACAAAATTCTCGGAAGGCAACATATTTTTCCTTATATATATATATACATGTTGATATATGTAGGTGGGACAAACTTCTTTAATTTGGAAATTAATTTCTGTGACTTGAGTAATTTGATAGAAAAGACATAGTATTATGTTACTAGAAATTTGTAATATCTTAAATTCAATGTTTCGAGAAGAACTCCAGATATATCTTAAGTTGGACATTTTGAAAAGAGGTTGATATATTTGAAAACTATATCTTGAAGCGTGATATATGGCTATGGATTAGATGGATTTTATTTCTGGAATATAGATATTTGAATATTCTAATGGAAATTTGATGACTAGCTCGAATGGGAAGGTTTCTTTAATAGAATTATATTCTAACGGCAGTAGACGTTAACCCTTTGTGCACCTTAGTAGAATCCTAGCTAGCATGGTGTTGCTAACTTGGCATAAATGGCCAACACTTCTGGAATGATTCCTGAACACACTAGGGTCAAGTTACCAGGGCCACTCAGATATGAGGATTCACACTAGGGACAGGTTGTGGGGGCCACCTACTTCTGGATTGGATATAATACTGTTGAGGTCAGGTTATCGGGGCCACCCAATAGAGAGATAATTCTGGGATAGAACCTACCCCAAAGTCTATAGTTACTATACTTTCATTACATATCAACTGTTACGATTATTTTCAAGTGTTTTGTGTTTACATACAAAGTTTATGGCCATTTGAAATCAAAATGTGATTTAGTGAATTATGAATCTTTCAAAGATATATCATATACAAGGTATGTTTTTCTTAAAGTCTTTATGATGTCCTTGATTTATAGATGAGTATTTTATTACATGAGAAATAATTATGGGGTTTCTTAAGAATACATTTTTCTGATAGAATTTATTTGGTTAAAACAGATTTATGTGTAGGCTTGCCCCACTCCTGTTATAGGTATATTATCTTTCACTGAGTCGGCGGACTCACTCCTCATATTTCTCCATGTTTCAGATACTGATTTATCGGAGAGTTGGTCCTCCGCTACACAGTAGTTTTCCCTTTGGAGAGTCTCCCTGTGTAATGGTCCATTCATAGTATGGACCCTTGGATATTCATGATTGCAGTTGTTACTCCATGACACCATGGGCAGGATCTAGCCTGGGCTGTGTTCCATGTGCAAGGAAGACCTTTTGTGATATTAAGAGTTGATATATATTAAACTATGTAAATTGATTTTGATATAGATATAGATATATATTTATTCATGTTTGCTGTTTAATGGATTAAATCTATGTCAAGTTGAAAAATTGTATAAAAGATTTGTTAAGAGACGTGTCCTTTATATGCCGGCCACAGCTTGGATTAGGTTCTGACATAAATTTGCTGTTTACATGGCTGTAGGGAACTGGAGGATTAAATTAATGAAGCTAGTGTTCTATTTAATTCACGTGATAATAAAACGTTTGAAAAAACTAAAAATTATCACAAATTTGAAATGAATTAAAACTTGGCCCACTAGACATAAGACACTTGCCTCTCAGCTAGCCGGAGTGTGTCAGTTTATCCGAGCATTTAGTAGCTTAGGAATTTAGACTTTGATATTTATACATGAAAGAATAAGATCATTTAATTTATCCATGTGCATCATTTGGAGATGTTATAATTTCCTTTATTGTAAACGTGACTCTTTTTTTTTTTATATTAAAGCTAAAACAGTAAAGATCAGATTGATTTTTCTGCTTTCAAATGCGATGAAAAGGCCACGCACAATCAAGATGGCACAAAAGCATGCATGCAACAAAAGGACAAAAATGAAAAAATAAAAATAAAAAGGGTGACAATCACTTGGTGGGCATGACGCATGACACTGCATTTTACGTTTTCTTTTTTTCTTTTTTTTCCAATGTGATTATATAATCTCCTACCTACAATGCCTAAATTCTGGCCGGGAACTTTTATAAAGTGAAGCACTCATGACGAGTTTTGATCGGTATGGTCCAAAATATTCTAGACAACTGGAAGTCATCAATCATAGGGCGATTCCAAACAAGCTAAGCGAAAAATTATGATAGAGTTTTTAATTGTATCATGAACCATCTTTTTAAAAAAATTTAAACTGTTAAATTTTAAAAAAAAAAGAATAATTTTATATTTAAGATGTGTTTGTTTGAACTTTTTTGGCATAAAATTATTTTTTTCATTAAAAAAAATCATGTTTCATATATTTAGATAATTTTTTTAAAAATAATCAGAATTTCAAAAAATTTCTGTTTTTAGCTTCTTAACTTTTTTATAGAAACTAAAAATAGTAACTTATAAAAAAAATTAATTTTTAGCTTTTTTAATTATACATAAAATTTAAGTTTTAAAATCATTTTTTCTTAAAAGTTTAAATAAATACACTCTTAACATACATCCTCGTGCAAAAGTCCATCTATCTTAAAGTATGGACAATACACAATTTTTCTTTTTTAGCTTATGCTCAAATTTTAATATCTATTTGAAAAATTAAGGTCTTAGAATTAAGTAAATTTAATTTAACTCTAAAAATTAGCTTATGGGGGAGGATGAAAAGTTGGCCAAACTTTTATAAAGGCTATCAAGCAATATAGGACTTAACATACACCCCCTCATGCTCAAAACTGAATATTTGTGAGTGACCTAATATCAAATACAGGATATGTTTTGATATCATTTTAGAACTAAGTGGACTTAACATAACCTTAAAAATAGCTCATGGGGTGAGAATTGCCCAAGCTCTTATAAAAGCTATCATAACCATCTTCCCAAGTAATGTTTAACAAGGGGTAACACGGATCAAACTCTAAATCATTTGGTTATAGAAGTTTTGAGATAGTTCATGACAAATACTCTATATCTTAATCTAATATTTTAGGTTTTTTTACCAAACTGCTACTATTAGAGAAACTATTTACTAATATGTCACACTTTTGAAATTATTTACCAAACTACTTCCATTTCGTCTATGCTGATTTTTTTTTTAAATTTTTTTCCCAAGTCCACGTGGAATTGCCATTGTATTTGGAGATTCCACGTTGGAATCGTCTTCTTGGTTGGCGATTCCACATTGGACTCTCCAAATGCAATTGCAATCCCAATTTAGAATCTCCAAATGCAATGGCAATTCCATGTGGAACTCTCCAACTCATTTGGCAATTCCAACATGGGCCACTCTAGCCCAAATATCTCGATAACCACAATTTCAACGTTAATTACCTCAATTTTAGTATTAATATAGCTTATGATTAACTTATATAACATACACCATGAGAGTAGTTTTATGTTAAATGTACAAAGAAAGGATAGGATGATTAAAAAAAAAGGCCCTATGGGAGTAGTTTTTGTGTTGTGTTAAGTGGGAAAAAAAAAAAGAGGGTACAAACCTAAATTAATAACAAGATAGCGAAATTAAATCTTATAATAAATCCAAATGTTAATACTAAAATCCACATTAGATAAAGGATCCACTTAAGATTAATGAAAAGTAAATATAATATTCAAGTGTCAAATAAATTCAATATTAAAAAAAGGTTTCACTTCGGATCAATGAAAAATACATATAAGGTCAACCATGGCAATGAAGGTCAGATTGTGGCGGTCTGGTTGAAGGTTCTGCTTGTGATGGATAGGTGTAAGGTGGTGGTGGATATGAATATGATGATGGGTATGAATGTGGTGGTGGATATAAATATAGTGGCGAGGGATTAGAATATGATAGTGGTGCATAAGGGTATTGTGGTGCTGCATAAGGATACGAATATGGATATGGATTAGGTTGATAAGAAGTGGACAGTGGCTGCAATGGTGAGGCAGCAGCAGTAGTACTAGTCACGTCAGCCTGAGTAGTTTGTTGGCTTGAAAAAGCAAATGTGTTCATATAAACTCGAGTTTGATTTGATGCTAGTCCAGATCTCCTTCTATAGCTTGTTCCTTGGTCTTCATCCTCAGATGGTGGATTGATGTTAGTTGCAGGAGGAGGTGCTAGCTAAAGTTGCTGCATTAAAATCCAATCATGCTCCTCCAACATAGATAAGATTTGCTTGGCAAATTTGTGAAGACTATCCATGGTAAATCCTGAAGCAAGATCAGTGGACCAAATATGTTGTTGCTCCACAATGTTAGCCTAACAAATACAGATAATAATTATCATCAATAATACAAAGTACACATTAAGTGGAAAAAAAAAACTATTGACATATAACTTACCACACCCCCAAGAGCAGCCGAACTAGGAGAGATCGATTGTCGAGTAATTCTCTTATACCACTACATGTACTCTAACATGAAAGAAGGGGTCTATGCAACGAACTCCCAATAACACACTGCTGACTACGATCCTTCCACATGTCAGTTTAGTCTCTATGCACCTACGGCCAAATGTCATCAATCCATCCTGCTAAACTAGTAGTGTGCAGATGGTTAGGCTGATGTGGCCTCTTGGGTATAGGCTGATCCAAGCCAAATTGGTGCATGACTCTATCAAGCTGATGCCATTCAACAATGTGGAAACAAATCATAGGGACTAATGATGGCCATATGTTTGCACTAGCAATGCAAAAATCAGGGATGCCATTCATAATATCTGTGCATGGTTGTCATATAATCTGGATTTTAAAAAAAAGTACAAGTTAGGCAAAGTACAATAAAATTATTTAAGTATATGCAAAGTTAACGTAGTAGTTACCCCATCTTTTTTCAAATTATCAAAGAAATGATGATAAAACTGTAGCATATGTATGAGAGAATCTGACAACACTTTATGTTTATGCCACTTATTTAAATGAAAAATTAATAATTAATAATTAATAATTAGTAAATTGTAAAACATATAACTAATGTGATAATATAATAAATATAAGAATTAAGATATATAATAACACTTACTGAAAACTAATGGACGAAACTGTGAACGGTCTTCTTCATAGCTATGCAATAGGACACCATCAATATCATTGACCAACGAAGGGGCAAGCTAAGGAAATCTATGCGATGCCTAGAACTATAGAAGAATGCAAGCACCTCCAACCTCCCTCCCCCTATAGTTCGTGGCCTTGCAAAGCTCCCTATACAAATAGGCTAAGAGTATAGACCCCCAACTATTTCTCTTAGTAGTGGCAAAATCTTCTAATAAAGGGAGAAATATCATGTGTACATATCTCCCTGAATGATTTATAAATAATACACCTCCAATGAGTCTCAATATATATGTATAGGTGTACTGCTCTACATAAATTTCACCATCTTCCTTAGTAAGAACTTGATGAAAATGTTGACGTAAACATGACATGATAATACTGGCTCCAGAAATCTCCCCGTTAGTGGCTACACACCGAATAATCTTTCGCATAAACCCGGCCAATCATTGTTATTAGTTAGGCTAGTCATAACCATGCCATCAACAGGAAGTCTTGTAGTGATATTGACATCTTGCAATGTGATAGTGCACTCCTTTCATAGCATGTGGAATGCATTGGTCTCAAGTCGCCATCTCTCAACTAATGATGTGATTAGGTGATGATCAATAGAGCAATATCCCATATGAGCAAGCCCAAGAAAGTTGGCGCGCTTTAAATACGGGAGGATGATTAGAGGGCGTCCTCATGTTTGTGTGATTGATTATGCCTAACATGTAATATTTGATTAGGATCCCTCTTCCAAACATGCTATGAGACATGGTACTCCTGTAACTCAATAACTGAAGGGTCCTAGGGTCCGGGATTCATACTATTTGCCATGTGCTATACTGTAACATTACAAATAAAATAATTGCACATTAAAGAGAATTAAAAAAACCATGCAAATGTACTGAACAAATATTCAAATACACATTAAAAGTTCTCAAATACCATTACCAAAATAGTACAAACCAAATTGCATAAATAAGTAAACTTCCAACATAATGCCATGGATTAAAACATTACATAATGTACTCAAATAACAGTCCCAAATACATAGAAGGTTCTTAAATGACAGTACAAATATAAAATTAACAATTGGATTGCCTTTAAATGAGAATAAAACAACACAAATATAGAGTATAGAAGACAGTACAAGTAAAATAGTACAAATGATAACACAAAAACAAACTTCAACTGGATGACCCTTCTCCATCATTCACTGAAGAACTTGTCTTAGTAGGGCAAGAAGATTATTATGTCCACTTTGCATGCGACGTGAACATTGTTGTCTTAGTCCTAGCTCAGTCCAATCCATCTCATTTCTAATTCTGGTTGACTTAGGTCAACCTTGATGTCTACGTAGACAAGGGTTAGGCACTAATGTCATTGGAGGAGTTGGTGGCCACCATGGTTCATCCTTAATGGGCTACCATTTAGCCTCATAAGTTTTGTACACACTTTCCATTTTATAGACCTTATGCACATATTGCTTTAGGTCAATAATCATAGCTACACATGCTGTCAATTCATGAGAATAGGGAAAATGCAATGCTTGGAATAGAACACAATCACACCAGCCTTCTTGTAAGTTTAGAGTATATTTTATTCCACCCTCTTAAGTTATAGGATTGAAAGCCTCTTCAACTAGAAACTTGGTTGATTATATATCAAATCGATGAACTTGATGGGAACTTGCCTTTTCAGAGTTAGCATACTAGCATCTATTAAAATCATCAGTAAATTTTTGCCCCTCAGCAACAAGCTTTGGATGTGCCTCTGCTTTTCACTTTACAAAATACTCTACCAATTTGTAATATGTCATTTGAACCAATACAATTATTGGCAGATTTCTACCACCCTTCAAAACCCCATTCATGCACTCTAACGTATTAGTTGTGATATGAAACTTATGACCACTGTCATATGATAGACTCCACTTTTCTCTTGGTATTGCATTAATGCATTGATCCATTTAGCCATGTCTTCATTTTCAGTCAATTTATCTAATCTAGCATCAAACTTGTTTGGCTAGGTTCATACCCTGAGGGGAACAATTCATTAAATATTTTAATCAAAAACTAATTTAGATATATTAAGCTTAAATGAAAACAATACGCATATTACACATACCTCTATTAATTAAACATTTCTTCAATGTCACATTGCAAAACCTAGTGTTAAAATTGCTGGCAATATGACATATGCAAAACACATGATATGCATGTGGCAATTGCCATTCAATATGGGGGTTATTCACTGACTCTATAATGCTCCAACATTGATCAGATATCAAGTCTAACCTTTGTTACCATGTCACATGTACTCGAATGCAAGATAGGAACCAACTACAAGCTTCCTTAGTTTCTCCATCCACAATAGCAAATGCAAGTGGTAATGGATTCATATTCGCATCTTGTGTGGTTGCAATTAACAATTTATGATGATACTTTCCATACAAATGAGTACCGTCCACTTGAACAATGGGTTTGCAAAATGGAAGTCTAAGCATACATGGTTTGAATGCCCAAAACAAGCGAAACAACACTTATTTTTGAGCAATCAACACAATTGTTTCTGGCATGTACAGTTTCATAACTTCCAACAATCTAGGTAGCATTTCATATGATTTGTCCCAATCACCAAACTCGTTAACAATAGCTTATTGTTGTGCCTTCCAAGCTTTTCGATAAGACACATTATATGCAAGTATGAGTTCCTTTATATTTTGTAATTTGCCATTGATTTGACCTCTTGCTTTGAATAACCCTAACTCTTTAATTGTAGTCGCTGCCGAATTGTGGACACTTAATAGTTATCCTCTATATATCAAAATCTTCAACCCTACAATTTTGATGTGTCTTGATCGAATAATGCTTTAAGGCCAACTATATAGCATCTTTTGTCAGAAATTTTAACCTAACAAACAATTCCTTGTCTATCTTCCAAGTATCATGCCGAACTAACTCAGGAAACTCCTTATAATTACTCAATGCATCCCAATTAACTTGTGAAAATTGGGGGCAAGGAGGTGTAAAAGTATTTTTAGGAATTGTAGGGACAAATAGTAGGCTCTGGTGAGGGACTTGAGGAAAGACAATTGGAGGGACTTACTACTATTGTTGCATATTCACTTCTGCATGATAAGTCTCTTTCAAATTTGTATCTGAATTATCGCCACCAGATAACTCCCGTTCATCTTCACTTATGTTAGTACATCTCTAACTAATGGATTTTCTCTTTCAGGCATTGTATCAGAATCAAGATTTATGCTAGAAGATTGAATGGGACTAACTGAAGCAACATATGCAATATGAAAAGCATCATGATATTTAGATATATTCACATTTTGACATTGTGATAAAGGTGTAGAAAAAGCCATTGACAATGGAGTGTTGATAAGCAACAAAGTTTCAGGAAGATTTTGACGTCCACTTTCAAAATTCACATCGCCTTCTCTTGTTTCCACCTCGACAAACACATCCATTGAAGTAACATTAGGAAAATATAGGAAGGCATCTATCATACAATTGATCCCATTTTCATCCATTTCAATAACTGTCCACTTTGTTGAAGATAACGATTGTGGAATCTGATACACAATTCTTGACACAACTTGATTTTCCAAAAGCCTTAACTTTGAATAAATTTTTTTCTTCAAACTATCCAAAGTCATATCGTGTTTGATCATCATAGACTTAGGAGCACGACCATCAAACCTAACCCCTTTTTCAATGGCTTCCTCATCAATAGCCCTTCCATTATAGTAAACCAACATAGGCAATGGTTTTCCCATTTTTAACTCTATATTAATATCAATTGTAGTTAATTTCACTTAAGTAATTTTCACAAGCACACATAATATATCTACCCTAACTAATATCTACACTAATTTATAACAAACATATATTAATCTATACTACTCTACCTTAGCTTGTATCTATACTAATCTATAACAAATATAATATACAACTTTCACATATATAAAAAGGCAACTAATATATTCAAATATAAAGATATATTAAATTAAAACTTATAGTTAAGAAGAAACACCCACAAATTATGCTATTCTACTGCTGTTGTTGTCGAAAGCAGAGAAGCAGAAATGGGATTTTGGTAGGAAGGAGGGATAGATGTTTGGTAAATAGGCAAGACCACTGGAATTGCCATTGTGGTCAGTGAGTGACACATGAAATTGCCATTATAGTAAGTGAATCACACGTGGAATCGCCTTGGCAGTTGACGATTCCATTTGTGATTCGCCTACCGCAATGGTGATTCCATGGGTGATTCATTGACCATAATTGCAATTCCATGTGGACCTGGGAAAACATTAACAAAAAAAACAAGCTAGCGTGGTTGAAAAGAGAGCAGTTTGGTAAATAGTTTCAAAAGTGTGGCATATTAGTAAATAGTTTCTTTAATAATGACAGTTTGGGAAAAAGGCCAAAATTTTAAAATAAAATTTTGTTACTTATATAGTTTTGTTACTTAATTTCAAAAGTGAGTCTTCTTATTTATATAGTTTTGTTTAACTTATTCTTAATTAATGTGAAACTTTGTTACTCACGCTTAAAATTCTAATCAATCACTAAGCTAATAGAAGTGGTCTAGTGATAAGGAATTCGGATAGTCTACATGATAAAATCGTGAGTTCGATTATCATTGTCACTAATGTAACCAAAACAAAAAATTCTAATCATTAAATTATACATTAATAGGTTATTTTATTTTTTTCCCCTTTAATGTGTGTGAGAATTCACCAAGACAAAGTTGTTGTTAAAAACTCTATCATGTTCGGATAAAAATGAAAAAGAATTATAACCAAAAGATTATAGTGTATGTTTTGAAAAATTGTAAAATTAAAATTATTTCAATAATTGATTATAAGTATAATAACTTTTTTTTTATAATTGGTTATGTAAAAATCAATTTATGTTTGAATGTACTAGATTAAAAGTAATTTCAAAATAATATATTTTATTTGAATTGTATAAAAAAATTATTTTTGTATCATAAATTATTAAAAAAGATATGGAATGAATATTTATATTATATAATATTTGATACTTAAGATTAATTTGGTAAAAATACCCCAACTCTAAAATAATCACCTTTTACTTATAATTAAAAGTTTCAAAAAACTACTTATGATAATAAGTTATTTTTTTAGCTTAAAATTATAATCTTGTGATTATAATCCATCTTCAACTTTATCCAACAACATAAATTTTTCAAAAACAGATTTCTTTTGTTTTGGGAGGGATGCTGTTTTGTGTTGTTCCCAAAAACATATGCTAAAAAATAACTTATAATCTTAAGTAAATTTTTTATTATAAATATAAGCTGATTATTTTAGAATTATGATATTTTTACTAAATTAATCCTAAATATCAAATATTATATAATATAAACAAATTATTTTATACCTACTTTAGTAATTTATCATACAAATTTCATTTTCACATAATTAATTATAAAAAAATATGATTATACTTATATTCAATTAAAATAATTTTAATCTCATAATTTTCTTAAACACATACACACTTAGACTTGCTTTGGTATTGCTGTGGCTTTTTAAGAGCTGTTAAGCGCTTTGAATTCTCTAAAAGCTACTTTTAAAAAGTTATAGTAGTACTGTTTGGTAAAATAATGTAAAAATTACTCTCAATAAGTAGAAGCCACAAAAATAATGCTTGGTAAAGTTGTTCTTAAAATCTAAAATGACTATAATAGATATAAATATTAAAAAGAATAATTTCTACTTTTAATGTCATTAATGAGAATAAAGTTATATTAATCATTTAAATTTTAGAAAGTACAACAAACTCTAAAAAACACATATTGAAGGCTCCCAAGAGCACCCTCAGCTTTTTGTTTATTAAACAGAAAAATTTGGCTTATACTTTTAATAAGTCGGAGCACCCCATCAAATAGCAGTACCAAACTAGGCCTTAATCCCATGCATTTTTACATCTTTTATGTATAAAATTAATTTTATTCAAGTTACAATTAATATCTTATGAAACATCTTCCAAATGATATATTTGTTGAATTTCATCGTTGATGAGAGATAAGTACTGCATAGAAGGAGACAGTTTTGATTAGTATGATAAAATAAGAAAAGGTGAGTATAATAGATCTACAATATGGCTTATATGGTGGAAGGTAAGTAACTAATTACCATACTCTCCTAACTAATCCTAATTAACAACTTATAACAATTTGGCACACATCCCTCAAATTTGAAATAAGATTTTTTTTTTTTGAGTAATTCTTAATTGACCATCAGGTATCCAAGTTTTTATTGAGGTTCTGAGGTCATGATGAAAACATGTATTTTATTTTGAGAGAGAAAGAAAGCGCATGGAGTTTTTTCATTCAATATATTAGAGAAAATGGAAATGTTCCATTGAAAATCAGAGATATATAATAGAAGTATATAACTTTTATAAATTTTTATTTAATAACTTAATTTTTTGAGGAAATCGTTTTTAATTTAATGGTAGAGAATAAAATGGGTTTGTGCACGACTCACATTTTAAATCGAAATGATACTTATATGAAGGAACATATTAAATATAAAAATATTCATAAGCTTTTACTTTATAGTTCGAGCTTTTAATAAATTTATCCGTGACATAGAGAAAGGATAGTGAAGCTCTAAATAATTGGCATCATTATGGTATCTATTCTTTCTTTGGTACTGTCATGTTAATTAGTTGCTGATCATGTTTGATAAGCTTAATTCAAACACTTATTTGTGAGAACTATATATCAACAAAATAAGTTTTGGAAAAAAAAAAGGAATAATCATTTTGTTAAAATAAATAAATAAATAACAAGATTCATAGCACATAGAATTACTAAAAGGATGGCAACGTAATTAACTACACCATATTTATTTGCACATACTTTTTTTGTACATTATATGCATATACTTTATTTATTAGTATCACAGAAGGCTAAACAAGCCTAGCACATCTCCACACACACACATGCATACATTATGCATATATAGGCAACCAAATAGCTAAGACATGCACTGACACAAGGCACAGACTTATTTATTATACAACTAAACTTCATCAAGTTTTACTTCACCAAAATAACTTGATCAGGGCTTTATCCTCTTCAGCACTGGCGTGTAAGCTTCACCATTTTCGGTCACATGATCATAATGCATCCCATGGCAGCACTTGTAACTCACAGATTCTATCTCCATTTTCAGCCCACATGATTGGTCAGGGCAATATATGGTCATTGGGACACCAGAGCGAATGTTATCCAATTGGAAGTGGACACATTGGGGAGGAACTTCGGAACCGACACGTTCACAGTAGTCATTGAAAGCATTGTCAAAGCCTTGTGACTCCAACACTTTGTTCCTCCAATTTTCGAAGCCTTCTATCACACTCATCATAAAGTCATTGTAACCAAGTTTTAGCACAATCTCCCCTTTGCTCAAAAGAGCCCATCCCTTCTCCTTTTTCATGGACAGCAAAGTCTGTATGTCTTTGAGGACAGAGTCAAGCTCAAAGTTATTCTGTTGAACCTTGCTCAGAAATGAGTTGGTTATGTTCACCCAGAACTTGGACTCAGTGTTTGGATCCACCTTTGAAAGGTTAAAATGCTCTATGTAAGTGTCTGCTTGCTTCATAATGGGATCCTTTTTGATGGCATCCAAATGAGTACCAAACCTTTGAGTCCATGCGAGATCAGTACCACCATAAAAGAAGACATACTTGTTTTCCCGGGTCTGATTAACAAGAATATATATTTTAATTAATGAATAATGATGAGACACTTGTACACATTAATCAATCCAAAATAACATATATACTGTAGAAAATTAATCATTTTTTTTTGTTGATTGCTTTCAGTTGTTGTATATCATTACTCTATTCGAATATGTAAGAGGGTCTGTCAAAGTCAAAACTTCAGTAGAGTACGATCAGTTCTTACTGATAAATTTTAGATCCTAATCATCAAACAGTTCCAAAATATATTTCAGGAACGTTGCAAAAAACTAAGATTGGTAGTTCGACTCTGAATCATTCATTTGGTCGGTGTAATTCCACTTCAAATTTAATTGTCTTTAAAGTTTGAAATCATTCAAAAATGTTTTTATGATTTTCAAACCATGCAAACTAATCTCTATAATTCATATAGAGTTCAAGTTCTGTACATTAATAATATAAAATAATTTTATATTATTATCTAATAGAATTATGAAAAAATATTAAATTATGGTAGGTAATTATTATGATAAATAATTATCTAGGATGATTAGATATTTTTTAATAATTTTATTAGTTAATAATATAATATTATCAATGTATAAAAATTAATCTTATTTATGAACAATATAAATGATCCCTATTTCGGTCATATAATCTCACTCTAAATAGAGAATAAACTCAGTTAATGAGCACTGTTTTCAAAGATTTCTTTAAACAATTTTAAATTATATAGACTAAATAAAATTTAAAATAAATAAAACCAAATTAAGAATGAAAAATAATATGTACCCAAAAAAAAAATGAAAAATAATTACGCTACTTTAATCTCTTCTGTTGCACGAAAGATTTAGTGCCCGATATTTGACCTATAGTGACAAAAAACTAGAGATTGGAAAGATGTCCTTACCACCCATTGTTCAATCTCTGGATTAATCTTGATTGCTTCGTTCCAAAACCAATTCCAATGCAGAGAAAACTTTTCATCATCCCCGTATCCAAATGGGAAGACTTTGATACCCCACACGAAAATCATGTGAATTGCATTTTTGTTCTTTACCGTCCCACGAGCATCAGCCACCACCACGATGGGTTTACCTTGGTAGTTCCACTCCTCTTGAAGGGGTATGAAACCCTTTATAAGTGAGAAATATTGAACCACATACCATGGCATAAGAGACTTCAAATGCTCAAATTTGTCCTTCTCATCTTTGCCCCATTTCTCCACAACGGGAACCCATAAAATCTTATAATCCTGTTTGTCTTTGTCTTTTGTGAGTGACTCGTGAATAGGTTTTAGTGCCCAGATCTCATCTTCAATGTTGTCGAGACCAGAAATGAACAATAGCAGGTTCTTTGTCTTTAGCACTTCCGGGTTAACCTATCTGGTCAAACCATCAAAAGGGTGATACGGATCTAGCTAGATATCTCTAAACTGAATGATGGGATTCACTAAAAAATAAGTGTGAAAATAACATTATTATTTTTTGTACTAACCAATTCTTGAGCAGTATTATCCAAGATCTCAAGTTGCTTAGTATCCTGGGGGAAGATCAAAGCTTTTAAAAGCTCCAAAATTCCTGAAGGAGTTCGGAAGACATGACGTCGCCAAGTCAAATCCTTTATTTTTTCTGCAATAGATAAAAAATCTTTGGTCAGTATTGGATCACTTCAAGCAAAGTTAAAATTAAGTAAGGACGGTGACAATGAGCATGTAAATTGATTAACGTTGGTTTAACTTTTTAAGACTTCGGTATGATGTTGATGTGAGAGGCTTAATCCTCCAGAAGATAATCTTTTCCCCAGTCCCCACTCTCATCTAGGTTCTTAAACTTCTAGAGTAACATCATTAAGAAATAAAACAAGAGTGCGTTGTTTATAACCTAGTTCCTTTTTTATTTGATCCTGATCATCCTTTAATTGTGTCAGAACAATTTTGAGCCTCCCAACCACTTCAGATTTGATGTTCCAATCCCTGAATCAACACAAATTTACGACAGTTAGTAGAAAAAAAATGAGCAAATATATATCATATATACTCCCTCAATGGAGGAAAAATTTCATAAATTAATTTTATGCATAAAATTATACATTTATACATGAAGCCATAATCTATGAAAATTCTCCCTCCCCTCTTTTTTTCATATCAAACACACTCTAAATAGTAAAAATTAAACTAATTCAACAAAACTATCTATATTTTCGACCAGCTGCATTATATATATATATATATAATGCAAGAAAAAAAAATGGTAGATATTTGACACTAACGGATAACTTAAAACTTTGAAAAATTGCATGAATGAGTGAGAACTCACAATCCAGTCATTTGAGTAGCACTGGCTAGAAGGGCCAAGATTGCCCAATAGGTGTATAGATCTCGAGGAGCTTTGTACAAAGTAGGCACATCCTTAGAGCTATAATTGTTGTTGGCAATCAACTTCTCAAGCTCAATGATGCCCTTAATGAGTAAGATGGTGCGATCAACCAAAGTGCTGATGAGGTCAACGTTTGTCGGACTCGGTTTCCCCTCATCTCCAAGCCTGAAGACATGAAGCTCAAGTGCATTTTCCTTGCTAGCTTTCATGAGGGAGAGGCGCCATGTTTCTCCATAGTCCAAAGCAAAAGCCGTGAGTGCTATCACAGCTTTGGCATCCCAAGTGTAACTGCGAAGGTTTTCGAGTATCCCCACCACTGACTCGTGTGCATTAGCTGTGTTGAATGGCTTGCATGTCATCTGTCACCATCACCACACCTCTTGAGTTGTTGAGAAGTTCTCATCTTGGTCATACAAATCAATCTTTAAAGTTAAACTAATTTTTTTTATTAAAATAACTTTACACTTGTTGGGTAATTTATGTGTCTTAGATAAGAAGTTGGTATCTAAGAGTTTTCAATTCTTTACTTGGGTTTGACGGACATATTATTAAAGTAATTTCATAAGTGATCAGATACAGACGCTTGTATTATGTGTACGCGCGCATCTACACCAAAAAATTAAGGAAACATCATCTTTCAAATGATATAGATAATTAATCATATATATGCATGTTTGTCAAAACGGGATCTAAGTGGCAACCTGACAGGCAATCTCTTTCAGTGTACTATAAGACGGCATGAAGCCATTTTCGGGAACCTTGTCTTCCACGAGCTCAATGGATTTGGCACGCTGTGATAAAAAGCAAAACAATGAGTGATAGAAAGTACAAAGATTAGAATAAAAAATAGAGAAGAATTATTTATACCATTAAAAATATTTTTAAAGAAATAAGTTTAGGTATCTTTTAAACATTCATTAAATTTTTTAAATATTAATGGAGAATAAATCCCAACTTTTTTTCTCATGTTTACATAATATTTTAGAATTTTTTTAAAAAATATTTTTAAAATTATACAAATAATTAATATTACATCTAAAAATATAATGGCACAAATATGTATGTAAGCTCCTATAAATTAAATGAAAAATAATATTTGAACTACTTATTTATAGACATAATATAGATATAATATAAAAATATGAGTATGAGTGAATATTGAAATATATATGTAATTAGATGACAAAGTGTTGTGTATATATCTATATAAGAGAAATATTATATTTAATATTAAAAAGTTATATGTAAATAATATAATTTAAATTAGAAAAATTATTTATATATAATATTTGCAAGACATCATGTTAATATACTCTTATTTATTATTAAATGAAGTATAAAATTTAAATTAAATAAAATTTATACTCCATTTAATAATAAATAAAAATATATTATATAATATTCTACAAATATTATGAATAAATAAATACATTTTTCAAACTATAATGACATATAAAATATGACTTAATGTGGGGATAATGAACGTTTGACACCTTGAGGTCCAGTGAGCCATCCATGTGAGTTGAGCTCTTAACAATGTTTGTGACAACATTGTACAGAGGGCTCACATCGTGCCTTGTAGCCTGTGAGTCATGGATCCCAATGATATTTTTTGAGATCACATCATCAGCCACAACAAACGGGTTCAGCTTGCCCAACTCCACCGATGGCTGCACCTGCGAACCAGCAGTGGCAGTAACAGCAGTTCTAGGCTTGATAAGGTTAGTGATCATGGTGATTCACTCAGAGAACTTTCTTGGGGCTCTCAAGTACAGAAAAGGAGAGAGTAGTGATTTTAGTGCTTGGTTCTCCCAGCTGCACCCTAGTGCCCTATTTATAGTCCCACTGCGGAGACAAGTTACTGCTCTTTATTGTTGGCACTTGCGAAAATAAAGAGCTTTGTCCACACTATTCCATACCAGGTTCCCTATACGTGGCATGCTATTAGCCTCGTTTTTTAATCATGTGCTTAAGTAGCACTCTGGAGAATTCTGGGTGGTGAATATTAAATTGAGGAATCTATCGAACACAGTAAGCCTTCCAGATTTTCTACAATAGTTTTGATTAAAGAAATATTACCAAAGATGAGTAACGAGTTGAAAATATTTGTTGGGAATATTAATATTTCTAAAATGTTTTTTAGATATAAAAGTACATCAGATGAGATATTTAGAGTGAATCAAAAGTGTTTTAGACATAAATTATTATAGTAACATCTCACATCATTGTGTTTTATGCTTGCTTAAATAGTATAATATGATAAAGATCTAATTGTATAAAATTTGATAATATAAAATCTGATTTATAAGATTTGATAAAATTTTAATATTATAAAATATTTAATATGATATTATATTAGATATTATGATATATAATATAATGTTATTGTCATGCTTTTAAAATATTTTTAATTATAAAAAGATTTTATTAAAAAAAGAAAGATTTATTAGCAAATATAATTATTTAATTATAAATCAAAAATGAATATTGTTATTTAAATATATATTTCTTATTATAATTATTTATTAATTTTTATTATATTAAATGGTATTTATTATTCTATTCAATATTTTTCAATAATTATTTTTTATTTTCATAATATATAAAAACTAAAAAATATATAATACTTTTTAAATTTAATTTATATGTACTATAAATATAAAAGAGTTTTATAATGACATCCAATTATGTGTCGTCATATAAGCAAAAGTAATTGACTTTCACACCCACTACTTAAAACAAAAAACTATTTTTACCTATGTAATAATACATAATTGGATGTAAGTATAAAATTCTTTTATACTGTCAGTGTATACAAATTAATATTATTTTTAATATATTTTAATAACTTTTATATTTTTCATTATAATATGTAAAAATAAAAAAATAATACAGTAATAATTTTTATTAACTATTTACATTTAAATTTTAAAAATATTATAGTTGAAATATTTATTTATTAATTATAATTTTTAAATATTTTTAATTTTCATTATATATAATTAAATTTTATATTAAATATTATTTATTTTAAAATATTTATTATTAAATTTGTTAATAAAATAATTATTTTTATTTATTTATATAATTTTAATCAATTATTTATTTTTTAATAATTCTTTTATTTTTATAATATATAAAGAATTAAATTGTGAAAAAGATTTTATACCTAGGATGTTGCTAAAATGGTCAAGGACCAAGATGGTCCTTGAATCCTGTCTATTGAATTTTTTATATAATATTATTTATATAATAAAATAATTATTAATAAATTTTTTCTATGGATAAGATTCAAGGACCATCTTAGTTCATAACTTGTCAAAAATCATGTTAGAACTTACCTTTATACCTAATCCAACCTCCCTAGCTAGGCTTGACAAGTTATATAAAGAGGGTTATGATGGATAAATTTATATAATATGTTACCTATACTAAATAACAAATAAAAATATAATATATAATATTACCTTATTGTATTATGTCTAATATAGCGTATCAAACCCTAAGTGTCTTGTTTGGCATCCTTATTTTAGAACTAATAAATAACAAAACTCTTAATATTTACATTATTATATAAAAAGAAACTATTCTTTTTAGTAATAATTTATTATTTCTAAAGTATTATTATAATAACATTTGTTGTTATTATTGTTGTCGTTATTAATTGTTTACTTGAATATTAAAAAATAAAATTATCTTATTATAAAAAATTAAAGATAAATATCATGAAATTATAATTTTTTATTAATAATTTAAAAAAATTTGAAGATGAATATAATTATTTAAACATTTTTATATCTAGTTATAAATATTTTTAAACACTCATTAAATTTTAAGTTAAAACCATAATTTATTTCAAATATTCTTTTTTGCTTCTAATTTCAAATACTCTTTCATTTTAATTATTCTCATTAACAAATTAAATGAATATAAAAAATGAATTAACTGTATATTGGACTGTCAATTTACTAGTTATAGTTAAACCTGATAAAAATTACAAAACAATCATATAAATTAATTAGCAAAAATTCTCTAATTATTGGATGAAGATATAATGTGCATAGGAATCATTTCAAGGGAATCGCTGCCAAGCATAGCGATTATTTTTGACTTATTTATATTAATTTCGATTGGACCCAAATTAATAATAAGCTTTTTCTTTAAGATTTCTTGGTTGTGCACAAATCTTTGAGTATGTATCCTTGATTTGCTTTCCCTCCTAAAGGAAGGAAAACAGATTTTCTTTCACCCTCAAAACGCACGAATTGGATTTCAATCTCTTCATGAAAGTTTTAGATACATTTATAAGCTTTCTAGTGCCACTAAAATTAGTTAAATCTCATGTCTGTAGTAAAAGTTATACTCAAAATATTACATGAAGATATTTATAACAGATTAATTTTGATTTAGTGTCAGCATAAAAGTGTTTTATATAAACATTCAATTACATACTTTTATTTATAATTTGTAACACTTTTAAAATAATAAGTAATTAATTAAAATATTTTTACTAACATAATAATATATAATTAAATATTTATATAAAAAAAATTTATACTAATAATATATCAAAATTAAATTTTATCTATAAATCTATTAATCAAAAGTCACATAGTTTGGCCTGAACTTTCACGCAATCACAAAGGTTCTTACGAAATAGAGTAAAACATTACTAAAAGGCTAGGGCTAGGCGTCCTAGAGTTGCCGGAATGCCTGCAATTTGAACCATGTTGCTTTTGAAGATTCACAATACAGCTTTCCAAACATTAAGTTTGCTTGATTTAAATGGTTGAATGATTGTTTTTTTCTTGTGTAAAATTTCAAATATTAGTTTTGTAAATAAACAAAATTAATATTAAGAGAATTTTATCTCTATTATAAACTAATCTAACTTTAATCAAATTAGTTAAAATTCAAAAAATTTATAATATTACTTTTTTTAAAAAAATTTCTAAACAAATGAATAAAAATAGACTTTTATAAAGAAGTATTCTTAACACATTTGTTAAGGATTTTAAAATATAGAAGTATTATATAAAAAAATAAATTTTAGAATAACTTAATATATTTAAAATTTTAAAAGTTAATTTTTTATTTTATTTTTTTAATTTTAACTACCTTGGATGCATCTTATTTGTTGGTTGAGAAAAAAATTATATGTTCATATTATTTGTTATTTTCATATACTAATAAAGTATTTATTAGTAATTTTTTAATTTGCTCTTCCATATTATTTTAAGTACACCAAATTTTTAATGAGTAAAAACTAATATTGTAAGCACATCAAATTAATAAATATATTTTGATTCAAAATATTTTGTAATTAAGTTTTAATTTTAAATTCTTTAATTTTTATGTATATACTTAAAGTAATAGATATAATATCAGAAGCAGTAGTTATCAAGTGTGTTTGAGATATTACTAAGCAATGGGGCCTACGAGTCTGATATTCGTTTATGTAAAGTGTGAAATGTGAGCATATATTTTACTTTAAAAAAACGTGCAAGTATTATCAGGTATTAAAAATTCATTAGGCAAGCTGTTTGTCAAGTAGTGTTAATAGGAATAGATGCTCTGGTATGAAAATTTGAAATGACCTGATCTTGTCTAGTTGTTAAAAGCTACAGCTGTCTCAGGTTCCCATTGCGCATGGGCGAAGATGTCAATAATTATCAGCTAAAGACAACGACTTATATGGCTGGAAAAAAAAACAAAGGAAAACAAAAGGGGCTACCTTCACATAACGTCAATTTCCAACGTACTGTATTAATAATGTGAACCACATAAAAAAATAATAATAATAATTAAAAAAATTAGGTGCTGCCAAAATGAGTGTCAACAACTCAACATCGTTAAATACAGGAGTTGAAGTGAAAACTTATAGTTGTGGGGACGCTCCAGTTTTAATGCAGTTCATTTGCTCGATATTTTGCTTATGTATTAATGTGATTTTGGTTCAATTTGCAGATTTTTTTTGTTAGTTAATAATTTATAAATATTTATATAAATGCCCAATAAATTCAGAGATATACCTTAATTTTGGATTGGAGTGATCTTTTCTTGCAGCATAAACTTTTTTTCTTTAAAAAAAGAAAAAAAAGAAAATGGTGTAGGCTGTAGCCCAACCCAACTCCACTCCATGCATTTTTAAATGGAAAAAAAAATTATAATTTCATCCTTTAAATATTCTTACCAAAAATAAAATCCCTAAAAATATTGGAGTGTGATAAATTCATCTCTAAATTAAAAAACACATATAATTTAGTTTATGAATTTATTCATGTCATAACAAATAGAGCACAACTTTGGTCCCTGAATTTGACATACTGATCGCCCAAAAGAATTAACTTGTTTTAATATTCTTAAGCACTTGTTAGTAAAACTCAAAAAATATTTAAACTTTGTCATAATTACAAATTCCTATAATGAATTTTGAAATTATTTTAATTAATTTGAAAATTACAATAAGGGCATCAATATACCATTTCATATATTTTTTGTTAAGTCATTATAATTATGCCTCCTTTTGAGTTTCTATTTCATAATTTAAAATTTTTTATTTGTATCTTTTACTTTTAATTCCCTAAATAAGTACTTTTAATTAATACATTCAATAACAAAAGAACCAAGAACTAATAGCACCACATTAGTCAATAGGTGTTTAGTTAGGTTTCATTTGGATAAACAGTTAAATTAAGACCTTCTATAGAGTTTCTTACAGGATTTCAATAAAAAGTAATTTATGCATAAATTACTTTGTATTTAGATACATAATAACATAAGTGTTTGTTTTTAGTAATTATGTAAGAGAAGTACTAAAAATGACTTTTCAATAAGTGATAAACTATACAGCCAAAGTTTAAAAAAAATAAAATATAAGGTCACAAGTACATCATCCAAATGCACCATTATTGTCTTTTGCTTATCAGTCTTTCCTTTATTCTATCCCATTGAACAAAGAAATCAATTTTAATATACTTTCAGTATAAAATATTTTATATAATAAAAATATTAGATATTATCATATTTTTTACAAAAATCAAATATTTTTAAGAATATAGCAATACATGATTGGTTTGATTATGTAAAAAAAATTTTTACGTTAGTACATCAAAATGTAGATTTGAATGTTAAACTTTTTGCTCAAATGATTTAAAAATTCCATCGATTAACATGGTAAGGAGCGAACGAAGTATTTCGATTCAAAGTCCTAAAAGTTGATTTTTGCTACCAATAATTTGAGCCTTATGCTATGTTCTAATCTTAAAAAGAGAGGACAGTTGTAAAAGAAAGAAGCCAGATGACGAAACTGCACAATGCCTCGGAAAAGCCATCATGGAAACGAAATTGCAAAAATTGTGAGCTTCTAGCCTAACGAAAACATTACAAACTTTTAGTTTTTGATTTTTTTTTTGTTGCTTTAACAAAGGAAAAAAGAGGAACAAAAGATGGTATAAAAATTATTAAATAATCCCAACTGTGTAGTATGTGTCAATTTTTTTGGTTAGATATTATGTGTTCGAAGACAGAAGTAACATAGGTATTATGTATCAACATTTAATTAGTTCATAGTTTGACATTTATTCTTTTTAAGCTAATTTTATAAATAAAAAATTTTTATTTGGAGAACTTTTATTCTATGTATAGTGAACTAACTTGAATCAAACTAAATTAATCAAAATCTAATAGATTTTAAATATTGATAATTTATAATGTATTTATAAGTTGAATTCATTTTATTTTTCAAACTATTCTTTTTTTTTCTTTCTTTTTTAAAACCTCAACTCACGAACATAGCGTGATGGGTGAAAAAATGCTGCTGTGCTTAAGATGGATTGACCCCATCCTTTATATTCAATCTGAGCTTTTCTCAAATTGGCTTCTGGAGACCAAGTCCACCTTGGTAGTTTCCCCTTTTTTTTTTATTTGGGTCAACCGTAATTTCCTTGTTTCAGTGTTATTCAGCTCTTGCCGAATTTCGTTTTTCTTGGGCTAGTGACAAGTTTTTATCGTGACTTTTTGGGCCTAGCTGAAATTCAGGCGTTCCATCAATCCATGGAGTATAAATTTGGGCTTGACTCCACAGGCTATTTGGGCAGCAAAACCATAGGAGTAATGCCCATGGTCGTGTTTGTCCAAAAAAAATGCTAAAGAGAACAAAGCAAGGAAACTTATGATATAAAAAAATAAACATGACCAAAAAAAAAAAAAACAAAGGAGCAAGAAAATTGGAATGCTGATAGTCGTAGCATCCAATCTCGTAAAAGCTGCTCTGAGCCTTTGAGGGAACAATATAATTGGACTTCTGGTAATTTTGGAAAAAATAATTTCATCGTTCGGTATTTTGAATGGGAAATTATTTCGCTCTTTTATCCTTTTCATTTTGATTGTAGTTTCAATTTTAAATGTAGTCTCGCTTTTGCCGCAGTTGTAGGTAAAATCACTTTCAATTTTATGGCTTATACTGAGAAAGAACAAAACCAAGTAATTCAAGTTATAAGATGCACCCCATCAAACAACTGTGGTCTTTATTTTTTACCAGACATAAAAGTAATTAAATTTTGGGAGGCTGTGTGTAAATAGCACTTCACTTATTCACCGTAAAACTGCATACACAGATCTTAAACTGCAAAACCTGCACGCTAATTTTTGGTTGGACCGCAGTAATCCAGCTCTTTAAGCAGAAGAAGTAAAGTTAAAGTTGGCTTAGTTGGTGTGCTCCAAGAAGAGTGATCCGAACCCAAGCCTTGAGGTTGCTAAATCAAATCGTAGCAAGTTATGGTGTGCTCCAATTGTGTTTGAAATCATCTTTCTCAAACTTTCAACCTTTTTTTTTCCCCTTAAAACTCAAAGTGACCCACACATGCAATTTCAAGAACTCACGCTATGCTTAAGGGGGTTAACCCTATCCTTTAATTCAATCTGAGCTTTTCTCAAAGTAAATTGGCGTTTGGAGACCGAGTCCAGCCTATAGTTTCCTTGTTTTAGTGTCATTCAGCTCTGCTGAATTTGGTTTATTTTCTTTTTTCCCTTTTGTCGTGGTTTTTTTTTTTATTCTTTTAAAAAAAATCGAAAGCATGATCAAACTCAACATACAAGTAGAATATTACAATAAATCCAATAACTTGAAGCTCACAATTGGAAAATAAGCACTATAGCTCAATACTAACAAAAATATGAAATAAATGTTTATATTATATAATATTTAATATTTAGTATTAATTTGATAAAAATATCATGATTCTAAAATAATAAACCTCTACTTATAATTAAATTCTTATGATTATAACTTGTTTTTTAGTTTAAAATTATAATCCATTTTCAATTTTATCTAAACAACATAGATTTTTTTTTCCATTAAAAAAAAGCATACATTTCTTTAAAACAACTTTTTTTGGAGAAAAAAAAAGCTATTTTGTGTGGTTCCCAATCACACTTCTTTTTCAAGATAAAAATAACTTATAATCATAAACAATTTTTTGAAACTTTTGATCGTAAGCAAAAATTGATTATTTTAAAATTGTAATGTTTTACTAAATTAACCCTAAATATTACATGTTATATAATATAAACTGTCACAACCCAACCAGAACCGTGACCGGTACATAGGGGACACGTTCCTTAGTAAGCCTAACATATAATTTCTCTCAGGGAAACGACTAGAGTTTCCCCTATTCTTCGATCTATTCCCAAATGCCAAATCTTTTCCTATAGAAGACAACACACACATCCGTTCATTGGGGATTTAGGCAATCTCTAATTGCACCCCACAACATGTATATAACAGTTATAATAACATAACTTCAACATAACAAAGGTTTAATCAAAGAGGAGGCCAATTAACATTTACAACATCGAAAGCAAGACCCTGCTTGTGAGTTAATGGAGCATTACTAAGATTACATATACAATTTATACACAAACAAATATAATCCATAAATCTAGACAACTGTGGAACCACGTGAACAAAAGTCTGGGTTTACTGGAAATCCAATGTCTTCCGCTAGTTGGAGGCACACATGCATAAAGTTGAACCTGTCTAAAAATATGAAGAAAGGAGAAAAGTAGGTCATACAGACTTAGTGAAAGATAGTATATCTATACCTAAAGTCGGTCAAGCTTAAACATATATTTAAATAAAACATATACTTATTATGAAATACATTGTTGAGGAAACATTGCTATAAAACTTAAAACCACTTAAAAATTTCACTACTTCTTGGTAACCTCATAATCCACTTTACAAATCCCTTTTAAATAGGTTTTGAGCAAAGTAAAGTTTTCTAAAACTCTTTAAGAACCTCATATGTCATTCTTCAAGGAAAATACTCATCTGTATATATATCAAAAAATACCATAAAATATCCGGTAAACATACTTGACATATGTTTTGTCTCTAAAACATCCATAGTTTATCAAATCACTTTTTTTGGATTCAACTAGATAAAAACTTCTTTACACACATATCCTTAAAACATTTAAAGATAGTTTGTAACAAATAATTTACAATCAAAGTATAATAACTATGCATTTCTGGGGAGGTTTTTATTCCATAATACCTGCTAGGCAGCCCTGACAACATGAGCTCAGTAGTGCTGAATCTAATCCACAACTGGACGGACCCAACAACTTGATCCTAGTGTATTCATAATTCATTTTCAGTCATGTTAGGCAAACATGCAGGGCTAGCATCCCCTTGCTAGCTGAGGTTCTACCAAGGTGCATCATAGGTTTACGTACCTATCGTTAGCGTACAGTTCTAATAACAAATCTCTCCATGAAGAAAACCATTTGCTCAATATTTCATATAAAATTCCTTAAATAACTTTACTCCAAATATCAAGTTCTGGATTCTAAATACATTGTCTAAACTCTTAAAATATTAGAGTTTCATAATTTTCAACATATCAAGCTTTGGAATCCAATTGTCAATTCCAACCTTTTCAATCATGTCCTCTACCACCAAATTGGAAATAATTCACAAAATCAATGTCAAACTTACTTTATTGAAATCTATGAGTTCTATAGTTCGAGTTCATAATACCAGTTCTAGACATCATATCAGCTTCATAACCTTTATATATATAATCAAATTCCATAGTAGCTTGTCCTACATATATATACATGTTTTTCAAAATATTCAATAAGGTAATTCCATGAAGCGCTATTTCAACTTTTAACATTTAACAAGTTCAACTAGAAACATAACATTTCTGAAATCATATATATATATATATTAAAAACAAGCTATAGACATATTATCAACTCATAGTTCCAAGTCCAAACACGAAGGAGCTCCAGCTCTACAAAGCCTTACATCCACTAAGGGATTCCAGAGAATATCTAATATGCCAAATATATATATTAGGTTCCCACATCTTAACTATTATAATAGGTTACTTAGATTAGCTTTATAGAGCAAAACTCCCAAATTCTAAAGCCCTAACCCCCTTCTCACATGCTTAAACTTGAATCTATATGACAACTAACTAATCCATCATATAATAAGGAGGATTAAGCTGAAAAATTACCTTAGAGAGTGGAGGAAGGCAGTGAAACGCGAGGAGAGTCGTGGGTCTCCTGGTATCTTCATTTTCTCTCACTAGAAAAAGGAGAGAGAGAGCTCCAAGATAGAAACTCATTCTAAGATGATGATGATGATGATGATGAGAAATAGATGGATTTGGTGATGGATTTGAGTAAAAATTGGTGAGGAATGATGGGATTCATGTAGAAAGAGAGAAGGATGAGAGAGAAAGAAAAGAGAGAGAGATTTGGGGAAATGAGAGAAAAGGGTCGAGAACCCTCTCTTATTTCTATCTAGCGGGCGCTTGGGTGCTGCGACTTGGCCACCTGAGCACATGCCCACCTGAAAAGCACATCATCCTGCAACACAGCTAGCGCCTAGGCACTAACCTTGGGCTCGTGGGCACACAATCCCCTTTTTTTTTCATCTAATAATCTCAAATATCATCATATACTCTTCATTTATTTTACTCTTCATTAATTTTAAAACATAAATATAAATAAGGGAATATTCCTATTTGAATCCAATAAAAATATTGAAAAAATTAAACTTTTTAAGAATCAAAATCTAACTTTTGGATTTTAGTACAAATTGTTGAAAACTCACATTTCCTTAAACTTTCGGGTTAAAAACAAAATATTAATGACTTCTTAAAATTTATTAAAAATCACTCTTCAATTCTTTGATATCTCAGGAATAATTATTGGGACTTTTGATCCTATAAAAACGTCTCAATCATATGACCCTCCAAGAAGGCATAAAATACAAACTTAAAGCTTTTGTGGGATCTGACAAGACAAAATTTCACAATTCATGCACTCTCGGCTTGGGTGTTATAAAACAGATTATTTCATACCCTTTTTGATAATTTATTATACAAAATTGATTCTCCTACAATTAGTTATAAAACAAACAATTATACTTATAATCAATCATGAAAATAATTATAATCTTATAGTTTTTCTACGCACATTTAGTTGCAGATGTTTTTACGCCTTTTAAGTATAAAATTAATTTAATTTAATTTAATTTATTATTATTATTTTTTTGGTAGTTCAAAGAGATAGCTCAAAACTCTCTTTTAAGAGAAGCAAGAGTACATAACATAGAGGACAAAAATAAAACAAACCAACAAAAAGACTCATCATATATGAGGATAAAACTCTATCCTTAACAACAAGAAACAACATCGCTTCAGACTTTAAAAAAGGATCGCCACGTACTTCTGACCTCCAACTGAGACTACACAGCTTCAGACTTCCAAAAGGATCACCACCTGCAAAAATTTGGCATTTTATGCAGAAACCAAAGCCTCCCTAACATATCATACCACCAGAAACACCCTTTTTAAAGAAACGAAGTCTTTTCACTAAGCCAACGAAGCCTTCCACCAATCAAGATATAATTACAAAAACTTCAAGCGCCAACAACCAGCATCATGAGAACACAATCACCAAGAGACGTCAAAAGAGCCACAAAATGGAGATGGTCCCAATGATCAAAACACCCATATACAGAGTTAAGCCTACCAATATTTAACAACCTCAATATTCAACAAGACAAACACACTTGGAAAGGCATTCATAGTCCAAAAAGCCAAACTTCCACTGCACCTAAAACCGGTTCCAACTGCTGCGAATACTTAACCACCAAAACCATAATCTGAAAAAAAAAACTCCGCCAAACCAAATGATGTAGAGAATCCCACAAGCCAGCCTTATGCACAAAGAACCCCAACTCACCCACAAAGCTAGAGTCAATACCCTTCTTCACTGGAAAAACAACACCAAACATCTCCAATGTGCAACAACCACCACTTCATGGGTGATGCAAAAACAGATCAAACCTCAAGAAATTATATCAACACACAGAGCTCAACATAGCCGAACAAATTTCCAAAGATCAAAACAACCAGAAAAACCAGACAGCACCGAAAAGACCCAACAGAATGAATGCACAAATAAAAAACCACTTCTAACATTTGATACCACCCAATCTAAATAAATTCCACTTATGAACTTCCTCCTGATAAAACTGTCTAGAGCAGAAAGAGTGCCCGCTTGAGCACACCCAATCGTGATGGGCACCTTCCTTTTCTGTTACATATATTTTGAGACAGAATTAATCGACCCCACATCCAGTACAAGTTACAATTAACATCTTATAAAAAATCTTTAAAATGATATTTATTTTCATACACATCACTCAAATTTGAAATAATATACTCCATCCGTTTCATTATATCTATTAATTTGACTAAATTAGTATATTCTTAAATTAATATATTGGATATAATTGTATCCAAATAAATTAATTTCAGAATGTACCAATTTGATTAATTTGATAGATATATTAAAATGAAAGGAGTATATTTTTTTAGTAACTCTTAATTAACAAATTTATTTAATTAATCAATTTGATCCAAGTCATTATTAAGGTTTTGAGGTCATGATGAAAACATGTATTTTGTTTTCATTTTGAGAGAGAAAGACAGCGCATGCATAGAGGCTTTTCATTCAATATTAGAGATAATAGAAGTGTTCCATTAAATACACACACACACATATATATATATATATATATATATATATATATATATATATATATATATATATATATAAAGTAACATATTAAATATAAAAACATTCATATATGCTTTTACTTTATAGTTCGAGCTTTTAAAAAATTTATCCGTGACATAGAGAAAGGATAATGAAGCTCTAAATAATTGGCATCATTCTATTCTTTCTTTGGTACTGTCACCTTAATTAGTTGATTGCTGATCATGTTTGATAAGATTAATTCAAACACTTATTTATGAGAACTATCAACAACATAAGTTTTGGAAAAAAAAAAAGGAATAATCATTTAGTAAGAAAAATAACAAGATTCATAGCATATACAATGACAAAATGGGTGCAACGTAATTAACTACACCATATTTATTTTATTGAAGCATAACTAAATATGCATATACCTTTTGTTTGTACATAATATGCATATACTCTATTTATTAGTACCATAGAAGGCTAAACAAGCCTAGGCACATCTCCACGTACATACACACACCTACATTATACATATGTAGGCAACCGAATAGCTAAGCCATACACTGATACAAGGCACAGACTTATTTATTATACAACTACACTGATACAAGGCCAGACTTATTTATTATACAACTAAACTTCAACTTTTACTTCTCCAAAGTAACTTGATCAGACCCTCGTCAGCACTGGGGTGTGAACTTCACCATTTTCGGTCACATGATCATAATGCATCCCATGGCAGCACTTGTAATTCACAGACTCTATCTCCATTTTCAGCCCACATGATTGGTCAGAGCAATATATGTTCATTGGCACACTAGAGCGAATGTTATGCAATTGGAAGTGGACACATTGAGGAGGAACTTCGGAACTGACTCGTTTATAGTAGTCATTGAAAGCCTCGTCAAAGCCTTGTTCCAGCACATTGTTCCTCCAATTTTCGAAGCCCTCTATCACACTCATCATCAAGTCATTGTAACCAAGTTTTAGCACATTCTCGCCTTTGCTGAAAAGAGCCCAACCCTTCTCACTTTTCATGGACAGCAAAGTTTGCACGTCTTTACGGTCAGAGTCATGCTCAAACTTATTCTTTTGAATCTTGCTGAGAAATGTGTTGGTTATGTTCGCCCAGAACTTGGACCCAGTGTTTGGATCAACCTTCGAAAGGTTAAAATGCTCTATATAAGCGTCTGCTTGCACTATTTTAGATTTTATTATGTCTATTGTAATTATTTTAAATTTTAAAAATAATTTTATTAAATACTATTTATATAGTTTCTACTTATTAAGAATAATTTTTACTTTATGTTATCAAATGATATTACTATGATATTTTGAGAGCACATTTTAAATAGTTCAAAGAGCTCAATAGCTCTTAAAAAGCTACAACATTATAAAATTAAGTCTTGTATTATCATTTAATCACATATTTCTATTTGTAAGACTTTTAAAATAGTGGGTGGTTGAGTCAAATATTTTTATTTATGTGATAATACATAATTAGATATTTGTATAATTTTTTTACACTAGCAATGTATTAAAATTAAATTATTATTAATATCACTATAATTGTAATTGTTAAAAATGTCACTATTATTATTGCCATTATAGATGATAAATAACTATAATTATTAACATTATATCTTCATTCATTTCATAAATAACTGCGTAAAAGGAATAGGATAAATGTACAATAATTTTAAAATTATTTTTTGATTTAATAATACCATAAAAAACGAAAAAACACTGTTATAACTAATACCACCGTATGTGAAATAGCCATAGAAATTGTATATGTCACGATTGTGAAATAGTCTTTAAAAGTGGGTTATCTTGTCTGTTCATGCTGTCAAAAAATTAACCGATGACTTATCGGAAAAAATCCCATCTTATAGTATGCTGAAAGAGACTGCTTGTCAGGTCACCACATAGATCCCATTTTGACGAAAGTACACACATACACACAAAAAAACACCCACAAAACAATTTTCAGGAACCTTGTCTTCCACCAGCTCAACGCATTTGGCACGCTGTGATAAAAAACCAAAACAATGAGTGATAAAAAATACGAATACCAGAATAAAAAATATAATGGCATAAGCATATATGCTAGCCCCTATAAATTAAATAAAAATTATTATTTGAACCACTTATATATAGATATAATATATAAATATGAGTGTGAATAAATGTCGAAATATATATACATGTATATAAATGTATTCAAATAACAAAGTGTTATGTATGGTTATATAAGAGAAATGTTATATTTAATATTAAAAAGTTATACAGAAATAATATAATTCAAGCTAAAATGATCTTAAAATATTACTTAATGTGTAGATAATTAACATTTGACACCTTGAGGTCCAGTGAGCCATGGATGTGGGTTGATCTCTTAACAATGTTTGCGACAACATTGTAAAGAGGGCTCGCGTCGTGCCTTGTAGCCTGGAAGTCATGGATCCCAATGATATTTTTAGAGATCACATCATCAGCCACACTAAACGGGTCCAGCTTGCCCGACTCCCCTGGTGGCTACACCTGCAAACCAGCAGTGGCAGTAACAGCAGTCCCAGGGTTGACAATGTTAGGGATCATGGTGATTCACACAAGGAAAACTTTCTTAGGGCTCTCAAGTACAGAAAGGAGAGAGTAGTGATTTTATTGCTTGGTTCTCCCAGCTCCACCCTAGTGCCCTGTTTATAGTCCCACTCGGGAGACAAGTTATAGCGCTTTATTGTTGGCACTTGCGAAAATACAGAGCTTTGTCCACGCCATTGCATGCCGGCTTATCTATATCTATACGTGGCATGCTATTAGCCTGGTTGTTTAATCCTGTGTTACGCATAAATCTGGAGAATCCTGGGCGGCGAACATTAAATTGACTAAGCTATCGAACACAGTAAGTCTTTCAGATTTTCTGTAATAATTTTAATTAAAGAAATATTAACAAAGATAATTCACGAGTTGAAAATATTTGTTGGGAATATTAATATTTCAAAAATGTTTTTCAGACATAAAAGTACAATAGATGAGATATTTAGAGCGAATCAAAAGTTTCTTAGAGATAAATTGTTGTAGTAACATCTCACACTATTGGATTTATACTTGCTGAAACTATATAATAGGATAAGGCATTGTATAAGATGTGATAATATAAGACCTAATTTATAAGATTTGATAAGATTTTATTGTCATGCTTTTAAATTATTTTTAATTATAAGAAAGATTTATATTAAAAACAAGAAAGATTTATTAAAAAATAAAATTGTTATAAAATAATATTTTTTATTAATTATTTAGTTATAAATTAAAAATAAATAAATATTTTTATTTAAATATATTATTTTTAATTATAATTATAATTATAATTATTTAATAATTTTTATCATATAAAATTGTAATTTTTATTAAATGATATTTATTATTCTATTCAATATTTTTCAGTCATTATTTATTTATTTTCATAATATATAAAAACTAAAAAATATATAATACCTTTTTCTTTTATATATTTAAATAGTTCTTAGTAGTACTCATCATCATAGAACGCAAAAATAAAAAATATATTAAAATAGTAATTTTTATTAACTATTGACATATAAATTTTAAAATATTATAATTAAAATATTTATTTATTAATTATAATTTCTTAAATTTCTTAATTTTTATTATATAAAATTGTAATTTTTATTAAATGATATTTATTATTCTATTCAATATTTTTCGGTCATTATTTATTTATTTTCATAATATATAAAAACTAAAAAATATATAATACCTTTTTCTTTTATATATTTTAATAGTTCTTAGTAGTACTTATCATCATAGTATGTAAAAATAAAAAATATATTAAAATAGTAATTTTTATTAACTATTGACATTTAAAGTTTAAAATATTATAATTAAAATATTTATTTATTAATTATAATTTTTTAAATTTCTTAATTTTTATTATATATAATTATATTTTACATTAAATATTATTTATTTTTTAATAATTATTTTTATTTTCATAATCCATAAAGAATCAAATTGTGAAAGAGATCTTATGCCTATTCAAGCCTAATTAAGCCTTTCTAGCTAGGCCTGATAAGTTATATAAAGGGGATTAGGATGAATAAGTTTATATAATGTATTGTTTGTACCAAACTACAAATAAGAGGATAATGTATAGTATTAACTTATCATGTCTTACCTAATATAGCATATCAAACACATGTACACCCTAAGTGTCTCATTGGTATCCTTATTTTAGATCTAATAAATAACAAAACTCTTAATATTTGTATTATTATATAAAAAGAAATTATTCGTTTTAGTTATAATTTATTATTTTTTAAGTATTATTATAATAACATTTGTTGTTGTTATAGTTGTTATTAATTATTTACTTGAATATTAAAAAATAAAATATTTTATTATAAAAAATAAAATATAAATATAATGAAATTACAATTTTTATTAATAACATTAATTAAAAATTTAAAGATGAATATAATTATTTAAATATTTTTGTTTTTATTTACAACTATTTTTAAACACTCATTAAATTTTAAGTTATAATCATAATTTATTTCAAATACTCTTTTTTGCTGCTGATTTGAAATACTCTTTGTTATAATTATTCTCATTAACAAATTAAATGAATGCAAAAAATGAATTAACTGATATATAAATGACTGTCAATTTAATAGTTATAGTTAACTCTGACCAAAATTACATAACAACTGTATAAATTAATTAGCAAAAAGTCCCTAATTATTGGATGAAAAATAAAATATGCATAGGACTCTTTTCAAGGAATTACTGTCAAGCATAGCGATTATTTTTAACTTATTTATATTAATTTCATTTGGACCCAAATTAATCATGGGTTTAATTGGAATGCATCGATAATATAAAATAATTTTACACTGCCAGTGTATTTAAATTAAATTTATTAATAATAAAATTTTTCTTTAAGATTTCTTGGTTGTGCACAAATCTTTGAGTATGTACTGTTGATTTGCTTTCCCTCCTAAAGGGAAGGGAAAACGGATTTTCTTTCACCCTCAAAACGCAGGAATTGGATTTCAATCTCCTGGTGTAAGTTTTGTATATATTTATAAGTTTTCTAGTGCCACTAAGATTAGATAAATCTAATGTCTTTAGTAAAAGTTATACTCAAAATATTACAAGAAGATATTTATAAGAGAGCTAGTGTTGTGGTCCATCAGATTAAGTATAGTGTATTACACACTAGATTTATTCAATGGGCGAATGTGCGATTGTATCAGTACACCAAGTTTTTTCATACTTTTTTCGCTCAACTCCACGTATCTTCAGCCCCAACTCCATCTACTTCCCGCGGTTATGGCATTTCCACCACACCCTCTTTGGTCCCATGTCAAGTACCCTACCGTTCTCCCACTCCCACACGTGACAACAACGACAACAACGCCGAACCAATTCCATTTTTCGGCCTCAATCATGTGTCACCTTACTTCTTCATCTTATTTTCGGCGATGTTTGCAATAGTCTAGGCCAAATCCTGGACCATCAGTGTACAAGGATTTTCTCGTTAAGTCTCCAGTTTTTTGTTTTAGGTACTGTGTAAAGACAATTTAACCCACATTCTTTCTTTTTGGCATTTCTGCAACAGTGATCGTCAGGTTGACTATGGATTTCATACGGACGGTCAGATTTATGTGTAATTTCTGCAACCGCAGCCTTTGGCATAATGTGCATTCATTATGAAAATCACGTGCAGTCCATTTGGAGGGACTATTTATGTTTTTTTTTTTTTTGGATAAATTTATATATACCGTTTTAGAAATTAATCTTATATCTACCTTTTTCAGAATTATCATTAGTTCTATTGTGTGGCATTGGTGTTGTTATTATTAGTACGTACATGCTAATATAATTAGAATATTGCTATATTGTATTACTATTAATTGATTAAGGCACCAACATTTGCGTAATTAACATGTAAATAGTCATTTATTTACACATTAACATAATTCTTTTAATGACTTAAACAAACAAAGTTTATTTGCTATTAGTCCTAAGATATAATTCTGCTTATCATTAGGACTAAACTTTGTTATAAAATCGTAAACAAACATCCTTTAATGTCGTAATTTTAAATTTTTAATACAAATGATGGTAAAATATTGTAATTATTCAAGCCTAAGATATGCATATGATGCATATACTTATCTTTCTGGATATAATACTATTACCATAATTCAGAATTTATTTAATTGTAGAGTTTACTCTAATTGTACCAATTTAAACCAACATAGCCACATATCCATGTTTCCAAACGACAATCGTGTATGTTCAATATGCTTTCCTACCATAGCCTTGCTTCTATCATTTGTTCATCATCAATCTATTCATTACTATTGTTCATCATTTCTCTCCATTACTAAAATTTCCAAATAATGGAGTAGAATTACTCCATTCCGTTCTATTTCACTCCTTATTATTTCATTTCATTCCATTTTATAACTTATTATCAATCCAAATTTATCCTTAGAGAATGGATATGAAACTTTCTCCTAATAAATAACCGGAAAATTTTCCTCTCAAAGTTTGCTCACCCAAAGCCCTCGAATATAATAGATAATATGGGATACAATGTAAACTATATCAATTACCATCTTATGTACATGATTATCTATAAAATTTTTTACATACATTAATTAGGGATTGTTATTTTAATTTAATAATAGTAAGATCTTATAAATTTGTAAATAAATAAATTAATATATAATAGAACTAAACATGGGGGTAATATCCTTCAATGAGTAAATGGGGAATTTGTCCCCAGAAAAATTGATGGAAAATTTTTCGTCTAAATTTCCTTTCATCAAAATCTTTTCTAAGAAAATCATTGAAAATTGTAAAAAAAAAAAAAAAAAAACTTTACTATCAAAGCTATATGTGTAAAGCACATTTTTCAAATACCCAATATTCTTTTTTTTTAAACATCCAATTATCTCAAAATTTATTTTCTTCTGCCACTAAAAAAGCTTATTTGTTACTCATAATTTGAACACCTCACAACATAATAAACTTTCATTTGAATAAGTAAAAATTTAGGATACTTATCTTTTCTTCCAATATGAACATTAAGGATATTCAAATCCAATCCAATCAAAACCGCCAAACTAATCCAATCCAAATAAAAATTCGATCAAAATCGCAAAAGTTTTGATTTGAATCTTGTTTTTTGCAAACTGCTTGGATCGGATCAAATTTTAGATTTAATTTTCAAAATCAATCCAATCTAATCCAATCCAATCCAATCTAAACCAAATAATGTTATATAATATAATTTTTATTATTAAGTTTGTACTTTTACTTATAATAACTTTAATTTATCACATAATTTTCTATATTTATATATCATTCTCATTTAAATAGTATTTTATGCATATTATATGAGTCATTTTTATTTTTTATTTTTATTTATTTATTTTATTAATTCAAGTTACTTTTTATTTATAATATTTTATATTTAATATTTTATTTTATAAAAAATCGTTTAAATCTATCCAATCCAAATAGCAACAAATTGGTTCAGATTGGATTATTGAATTTAAAATCTAAACAAAACTGATTCAATCCAAATCGCTATATATTTTATTGTTTGGATCAGATTAATTTTTAACTTAAAATTAATTCAAACCGTATCGCAAACACCGTTAATGAACACCTAATAACATCATGAATTCTCAACTAAATCAATGAAAGTTTTTTCTCTTTAACAAAAAAGAGCAGTAACCCAACCACCTCAATGCAAAAGTAAATACTAAAAAATAATTTCAAAAAAGGTATGTATTACTTACAAGTTAAAATATCATTTGAAATAATATAATCAATAGAAAATAAATAATCGTTGAGTTAATCTATTTAAGAAAATAAACTATATGGCAAAATATCTAAAAATATTTTTGAAAAATAATAAATAAGAAATATTTTCCAAATATCCTTCAATAAGGTATCAAATCTCCCCATACCCCCTCCCCCCAGTTATAAATTTCTTGCTCAAAATTTCCACTTTCAAACTCTCAAAATTCACCATCACTAATTTTATGGTCTTTTCCGTCAGAAAATAATTAAGCTGTTCTTATTTTATAAAAAATAATTTACTATTTTCATGACATATAACCTTGCTTAGTATTTGCTAAAAACTTTTCCTGGTTCATACAGACATGGCTTATATATTAACTAGTTAGGAGCCCGTGCCTTGCACGGGCATTACATATGTTATAATTTTGTGATACGTATGTTATAATTAATTAAGTGTTTATATTGAGTAGAAAAATCATATTAATCTATTCATTTAAAATTATTTAGTCAATAACATATTAAATACTAAAAAATTCTATATGAAAAAATATTAACAAACAAAACATTTATGAAATATTGAAGATTCAATATCATATGTTATTCCCATTTTCAATTGCAGGCTCAATAGTTCAAAGCTCATTATATATACAATGACTGAAAATAAAATATTTGAATCTCCAAAACATTTAAAGTAATATATGGTGCATAAAGCTTCTCAGAATGTCCAACAACCAAAGAGAATATTAATGACAAATAGTATGCACAATGTCCAGCATATAGGTTTGGCTTTATATGGTTAATGGTGCATACTCAAAAGTATTTGAACTAATTATGTCTTCAGTATCATGAGATAAACCACTGTTACTCAATTTTAACACGTTTGAACTCCTTTGAAGAGGAGGCTTGTGGGGGACTAAAGTCTCCTGGGTCTATCAGATCAAGATGATGGCTAGCCACCAACTTCTTCATTGGAGTCACATCCAATCTAAGTAATGTGTCAGGATCATTTTCACTTGTCACAGACATAGAATCCTGCAATCAAAATAAGTTTATTATTTAATATATTTAGGTTCCTTCAAATACAATTTGATGATTAATTGAAGTTTTGTACTTATATAATCGTAAATATTTAATAGAACAAAAAAGTTACATTCTCAAGAGGCTGGTTTTTGATCGATCCTATAGCTCCAATGCTAGAGGTGTGCATCTCCCCATAATTCTGTATTTTATATAAAAGAGTCTTATAATAGTCAAATTAAATAGTAATGTATGCATGAAAAAATAAAAATAGCTTAACATACTAGTGGCATTTCTATATTTGTCTTGAAATGGTTAATGAGTTGCTCATCGTCATTCATCTTTTGCACAGCAAAACTCATCCTATTCTTGGTATTGTAGTTTTGTTCAGTTTTAACATTGAACAAATATGTTTTACCCAAGAAAATGTCAAGTGCAGCGGGTGGTACACCAGGCAACTCTCCAGCCTGCAGTAGTGCAAACAATAAATAAGTAATTATGTCCTTGTGAATCGTTATGGGGTCATCTAAATGGGATGAGGTTGTTTGCATATATTTGTAGAGCTAATCTAATTCATAATTCAACATTAGAATTATGAAAAATGTGTATTTCTCTCTTATATATAGATGGTAATTCAATAGCTTCTTCTTTAGGGGACAAAAGGTAGTTTTGAGAATGTTTGTCCTAAATCCGTAATGCAGCAGACCTTAATAACATTATTAAATACAAATTAATTAGTAAAGCTATTCATGAAGTGGTACACATACATATAAATATATAAAATTAAATATAGGATATGTGTAAAACAACATACTCCCTAGAAAACCAACATAATATAATATGCAATAAAATATTGATAGCTATTTACTTCTTTTCACATTTGTCTTTTTCATCCTATATATGAAATCAGATATATGGCAATTAATCTAATAATATGCCTATGTATATTTGTAGTTATGTAATAACTAAATGACTTAACTCAAACTTGCATAAATACAATTAATTGGACATGATAGACTTTCTATACCTCTTCGGCCTCTTGTTTAACATGTGCTGCTGACTTTTTAATCCATCGAAAAGCTTCACGATCCCACAGAACAAACTCACTACTATCAGTGTGATCTTTAACCTCTAGTTGAACATGATACCTGTAAATTTCACTAATTAAATTAGACCCATGATTTTGGTTAGAAATGAGTCCACTAATATTAGCAAGAGTTACACCATAAAATTAATGACAAATTTTATACCTGCAGTAGATGCTTTTGTTGTATGAGTTGAATTTTTGGTAGAAGGAGTCACATTCTCTATTTGTGTTGGTTTTTGGATAGAATGTACATCACTTATTCTAGATCCATTCAACTGAGATGAAGATATCTCACATAATGGAGGCCTTTTAATGTCATCACCTCTAGGAGATTGTGACACAACTTCAGCAGAAAATGTTGTCATTAGGTCAACAACGCAAGTAGACATATTAGCCCCATACTTATTTTTCCGTTTAGAATGAATGGAACAATTCTCTTTGTTTGTACTGATTGATTGTTTCTTTGAGAATTGCATCTGTGAGCTCAATCTACTACTTTGACAACACATTTCAGGTGTTTTCAACTGAGAACCATTACTTGGAATTTCTTTTCGAGAGCCACTCCTTGCTGTATTTATATTATACTCATTTGATCTCCTTTCCATAAGAGCCAATTTTCTTTTAAGCCTTCTTTGTTCAGAAGTTTCAGATGGTTTTAGTTCATAGTCACTACTACTTAATGTGCTGTCCATACTTGACTCATATGGTTTCTTCTATGAACATAAATTTGTTTTTGTTGTAGAATCAAACTCCTCTGCAACCTTCTTTCTTTTTGTAGATTGGCATCATTATTTTCACACCCACCATCACTTCCATTGATATTATCCATTTTTCTCATCTCACACTCATATAAACTTCTTAAACACACTGCAAATACATGGCAAGTATTCTCTCCTAGTGTCACCATGGTTTGCACAAGTTTATACACAAATAACTAATACCATACACATATATTATCACATAAATGATACAATGTTAAAAAAAGGAACATTGCAAAGTTATATCACAAAGAAGAGCTCATTCATCTATTTAAAATGAAAGGTAGACAATACTTAAAACTGTGGTAAATAACTTATGATAAGAAAAATAAATTCAACTAAGAAATATGAATTCAACTAAACAAATTAATCCACCATATGAACTAAGAAGAGCAGGTAAAAGAAGTCACTTACAGCCCTTGCAAGCAAGTTATAGTTCCAAGTGTGTACAGAATAACTTCAAAAATGAGCAATAGAAAAAAATGCATATAAATCACCATCGCAATATAGAATGAGACTTAAATAAAAAAATAAGCAATAGAAAAAAAATGAATTATTAATAAAAATTTCAAACTTCTAGCTGAATACTCACCTCTATTCTCAAAAAGAAGAAGCAGAGCCAAAACTCAAAGATGAAGAAAAGCCAAGCCTTTAAAGGGGCACTCCATTGAACTATAGCAAGTGTGAGAAGCTGAAAAGATTCAAAAGAATTGAGTTGGGATATAAAAATAAGGACAAAAAAAATATAAAAATATAAAAAATTAAGTCAAATTTGATCACCGTAGCCATAGCAGTATCACTTTCCCAATGGTGTTCTTCCCAACCCTTATTTTACACCATAAAGGAAAGTCAATATGAAAAGTTGTCTTCTGTGCTTCCCATCTCTGTGAAAGGAGTGCAGCGGATAAAGACTGCAAGATTGACTAATTGCAGCGAATTGTAGGTTATGGGTTTACGGGATTATAAGTTCAGGGGAGTTGTATGTTGAAATGGGAAAAAGGATACTGCTATGGCTGAAAAGGGTTATGCTGAAATATGATTATAGGTTCAGGGGAAAGTGATACGTTTCTTTAAAACAGAAACAAAAACAAAAATAAAAGTAAATAAAATAATTATAATATTATAATATCTGTAGTACTAATGTAGCGATGTAGTGATATGTTTAAAAGATAGCATTGTACACGTGTTTAAAAGATACAAGTGTAACGTGGTGACATATTCTAGCGAGTACTGATTTACAATAGCTCACTCGCCGTAGAATTCTTCTTGCTTTATAGAAAGGGAGGATTAAAATGTTATACAATTATCTATGTTATTAAATCAAATACATTAACTTTTTAGTTAAATATATTAATTCATTAAATTTAACCTTACTTCGCAACAGAAAAAAAAATCAGAAACCAAAATATCTACATATTTGCCATTTCTATATGCAGTACAATGTTGTGGGCAGGGCAAGTACAAGTTTAGGGTGTTCTAGCCCTTACCTTACTCGCGGGCTTAAATCAGACAATTTATTCAACTCAATTTTTTAAAAGTACTACACTCTAAACACAATTATATCCATGTCCAACTCATTTAGACCCTAAAATGTTAGGGCCTGCAACTTAAATGAGACAAGTCAATCAATAACAAGTCTTAATAAGCTAGCATGATATTGACCAAATCCATTTAAGACTAATTTTTTGGCTTAAAAGAGCTAATTTTTTCAATTGTCTCATATCAAAATTTCTATATGGTTAACATATATGGTCCATTGACCCACGAGTTAAATGGGTTGGGTTAACCTATAACAATTTTTAACAAATCGATATTCTGTTGGCTGGAGCCATTTAAAGTTAGTTTGTGAGCTTAAATGAGTCTATTTTCTCAATTTTTCTATACTAAAGAGACTGAAGGCTATTAATACTATATGTCACTGCGGTTTGGAACACAGAATACAAACAAATTTTGCAATTAATTTTTTTAAAAGGAGTAATTTCTAATTATTTATAATTTATTTTATAAAATTCTATGTAAGATATATCTAAATCATATGTCATGATTCAGAGTTTTAAACCCTTCCTATTTACTTGGGTACCTTAGCAACCCCTTTTTCTTTTATTTGACTACATTTGAAAGTTGTGAATAATTGATCTACTTTAGCAAAATAATCAAAATACAAATCCCTTTTAGTAATTCTACATCGACTAATTTATTTCTTAAAAATAAATTACCAATTAGTTTTTCAGAATAAGTATTAGATCATTACGCCTGTAAGTTGCTATAAACACCCAAAATCTATCTTATAGTTTTCAACTCTTTGCCCTTTCTTTCTTTTCACTAAAAATAATATTGCTTTCTTTTTCATTTTTTACTTTAATACTATTATAAATTCACACAATTTAAAATTTATGGCTTTTATAACACTGTCATAGTTAAAAATTCAATCAGCACTATACTTTTTTTGTTAAAAAAATTTAAATGAAAAAAATACATAACATATTTTTCCAGAGGCAGAAAAAATTAAATGACACAATTATACAAACTTCAATATTTATTTAAATATTTGCACTGATTTAAATTTACCAACATAAAAAAATTATATAAATTTATAAAAATACAAATTAAACTTTTGCTTAACTCGCATTAATATGTAAACAATAATGTTGAATTTTATAAAATCTTATATATCAAATAAGATCTTATGCAATTATAAAATCTTTTATATAAAATACATTACCTTTTGTTTAAAGGAAAAAACAAAAAAAAAAAAAACGGGAAGTTATTACAAGTCTACAGTAGCTTCGAAACGTAATGGCAGAAAAACCAAAACACCAACTCATGGTGCCTAGTATCGTAATTTCAAAATGCAGCAAATTTTAATATATAAATCATTTGCCTGTTGACCTGAGGTGTGTTGATGGTCAGTTACACTGCGTTATTACATTATATTTAATTTCTTGTATCCAAGCCGTTGCATTATATTTATTAATATATCAATGGCTGTAAAATACTGGTATACCAGTGTACCAGGAAAAAGCCTGCAACATTGCAAACGTCACTTATTTTCCCTCCACGCGTTCACCAACGTTTCCTTCCACTTTCTGTACCGAGTGTTTGGTTGCCCACAAAATTTCATTTTCATATTCCATTATTAAATTGTAATTGTTTTCAAATTCAAAGTAATCAAACTATCATAATTTCTTATGGGGTGTTTGGAAAGCCTTATAATTGAATTCATTTAAAAAATTGAATTCAATTATATGCTTTGGAGCTAACAATGGCATGAAATTAAAATCAAAGATAATTCAATTCTTTAAAAATGTTTAAAAGTAAATCAAATCACAACAGGTTTAATTTGTAATTCCTAACTTAATGAATTTAATGTTAAAAATTTATATATTGAAAATATCTATAACTCTATCTAATATCTTCTCTCTTTCTCTCCTCTTTAATATCTAATGAAAGGAAACATAGTCAAGATAAAGAATTCAATTCATTTTCATGTATATTTTAGGCAGTATAATTGAATTCAATTCTGTAATTTACTAGTTTATTTTAAATATAAGAATTCAAATCATAACACAATTAAATTCAATCACTGATAGAATTGAATTTAATTTAATTTCATTTTTTCATTCCAAACATCCTGATAATGTTCCTCTCTTCAACTGAGATTCTTAATATATTGATTTTGGATTTATTTAATTTTGAGTTCTCATTTAGAGAGAAATCGCGGGCTACTTCTTGCATCTTCTTGTTTAGCAATTAGGAAGTTGCTGTTGCAATGGGTAGAGAGGAACAGGATGAGCTTGTAATGGAGGGATAGGTCCAAGACTTATCCTTATCAGGAATGGGTGGATTCCTGGTGCATCCACCACCATTGCTGACTGACCTTCAAATTTGGAGTCAATTCAAAATGATGATTTTGGATGTTTCAATCATAGTAATCTAACATGGGGGTGAAGAGGGTGTGGTGGAAGTACCATAGCTGCCAGAGATAGGCGGAGCTTGGGACGTAGATAGTGGAGTTGATGGGATGAGAAATATGAGAAATTTTACCATGCATTACAGGTACTTAGTGTATTGATACACCCTATATCCTGCCCATTAAATCTATCTAGTGTATGGTGTACCATATTTACTAGTGCACCACAGAACTTATTTTATAAGAGATTAATTTTAACACAATGTCAGTATAAAAGAGTTTTATATAAATATCGAATTACATATTTCTATTTATAAGATTTTTAAGATAGTGGATAATTAATTCAAATATTTTTGTTGATATAATAATACATAATTAAATATTTGTGTAAATTTTTTTATACTAATAATACGTCAAAATTAAATTCTAGCTATCTATAAATCTATCAATCAAAAGTCAAATAGTCTGGCCTAAACTTTCATGTAATCACATAAATTCTTACAAAATAGAGTAAAACATTACTAAAAGGTTAGGGCTAGATGTCCTAGAGTTGTCGAAATGCCTGCAATTTGAAGCCATGTTGCCTTTGAAGACTCACAATATACAGCTTTCCAAACATCAAGTTGGGTTGATTTAAATGGTTGAATGATTTAAATAAACAAAAATAATATTAAGAGAATTTTATATCTATAATAAACTGATCGAATTAGTTGGGATTTAAAAAATTTGAGATACTATTGATTTTTTTTTAAAAAAAAACTTTCTGAACAAATGAACAAAAATATGCTTTTATAAAGAAGTATTCTTAACACATTTGTTAAGGATTTTAAAATATAGAAGTATTATATGAAAAATAAATTTTAGAATACCTTAATATATTAAAAATTTAAAAAGTTAATTCTTTATATGATTTTTTTTTTCATTTTAACTACCTTGGATGCATCTTATTTGTTGTTTGAGAAAAAATTGTTGGTTCATATTATTTGTCATTTTCATACACTAATAAAGTATTTATTATTAATTTTTTATTTTGATCTTTCATATTATTATAAGTACACCAAATTTTTTAAGGAGTAAAAATTAATATTGTAAGCACATCAAATTAATAAATATGTTTTGATTCAAAATATTTCGTAATTAAGTTTTAATTTTAAATTCTTTAATTTTTATCTATGTACTTAAAATAATAGATATAATAAATCAGAAATAATAATGAGTTATATTATTTGTACATATAATTTTAGAGACATCTCTGTACATCTAATTTTAGATGCTCTAGTATGAAAATTTGAAATGACCTGATCTTATCTTATTGTTCTAAGTGTATGCAGCTATCTCAGGTTCCCATTATGCATGGGCTCAATAATTATTAGCTAAAGACAATGACTTATATGGCTAAGAAAAAGGGAAAATATAAGGACCTACTTTCACAAATTGTCAATTTTCAACGTGGTTATTGCTAAGCCACTAAGTGTAGTCTAATAACGAGGAATTTAGATAATTTATATGAGATTATATATTTAAATTTTATTATCACCATTGTACCAAAACTAGAATTAGGTATTACTAATATGTATTAAGAAAAAAAAAGGAATTAGATGTTAACATCAGATGTCACCATCATTAAATACAAGACTTGAAGCGAAAAGTCATAAGTGTGGGATGCTCTAGGTTTGGTGTAGCTCATTTGGTTGGCATTTTGTTTATGTATCACTATAATTTGGGTTTAATTTTTAGATTTTTTTATTAATAAATGATTTATAAGTACTTTTATAAATGCTCGATAAGTTTAGAAATATATTCTAACCCTAAATTAGAGTGAGCTTTTGCCTCAATATAAACTTTTTTTTTTCATAAAATGAAAAAAAGAAAATTGTGTAAGTTGTGGCCTAACCAACTCCACTCCATTCATTTTTAAATAGAGAAAAATTATAATTTCATCTCTAAAACATTCTGATAAAAAAATCCCTAAAGTATTGCGGTGTAATAAATTTGTCTCTAAATATATATATATATATATGGTCCCTAAATTTATTAAAATGGTCCCAAAATAATTAACTTATTTAACGTGGTGAAATTAACAAATGTCCTTAAGCACTTGCTAATAAAACTCGGAAAATATTTAAACTTGGTCGTATTTACAAATTACTATCATGAATTTTGAAATTAGTTAAATTAATTTTAAAATTATAATAAGTGCATCAATATATCATTTCATATATTTTTTGTTAAGTCATTGTAATTATGCCTCGTTTTGAGTTTCTATTTCATAGTTTAAGTTTTTTATTTTGTATCTTTTATTTTTAATTCCCTAAATGAGCACTTTTAATTGATACATTCAATAACAAAAGAACCAAGAACTAATAGCACCACATTAGTCAATAGTTGTTTATTTAGTTCCATTTGAGTAAGCAGTTTAATTAAGACCTTGTGTAGAGGTTCTTAGGATGGATTTGAATAAAAAGTAATTTATAAATAAGTTATTTTGTATTTGGATACATAGTAACATAAGTGATTGTTTTTAGAATTTGTGTAGGAGGCTTTTTTGAAAAGTTAATATGTCAACTTCCCAAAAGTACTAAAAATGAAGTTTTGAAAAATGATAAGTTATATAGCTAATTTTTTTTTTAAAGTCAAAGGTACACTATCCAAACGCACCATTATTGTCTTTTTCTTATTTGTCTTACCTTTATTCTATCTCATTGAACAAAGAAATCAATTTTGATACATTTTCAGTGTAAAATATTTTATATTATCAAAAAATAGATATTATCATACAAGTGACTTTTGAAGTAGATATTACAAAAATCAAACATTTTAAATAATATAACAATATATGATTGATTTGATCGTGTAAAAATCTTTTACATTGGCAGTACATTAAAATTAAATCTTTGAACAGATGTATAAATGAGTAATATATCCAACATGAAACTTGTGGTTGGTAGTAAAACATCTATTCTCTTGTTGAGACTTGATATGATCTTCATTGATTTCTTGAGATATTTTCTTACAAAATTTGGTTATAGCATCTATAATGGCCTTCGGTTTAAGTAGATAGCTTGGCAAATAAGCATCCACAGAAATTAGCTTATCCACTAAGTATCAAAGGCTTAAAAGTTGATTTTTGCTACCAATAATTTGGGCCATATGACATGTTCCAATCTAAAACAAGAGGATGTTGTAAAGGAAGGGAGCTAGATGACAAAACTGCCACTACTAGAAATTGTCAGTATAGCGACCGAAGTTTAGGATTTGCAACCAATTTGGGTCAAATAGGAAAAATATGGGGATTATAAAATTGGTCGCAAATTTAATTTCCAACCAATATGAAAAAGGAAAGACAAAAATAATGAGAGTGCATCTCAGTTGCAAATTCAAGATTTGCAACTGATTTATAAAAGTCAACTAAATAATGTATTGAGAAAATTTCGATCACAAATTAAAAACTTTTATATTAAAAAAATATTGAAATTTGAGGTAGAAAAACTAGTTGTAAATATGGAAATTTGTGACTGCAAAATCGATCGCAAATTTAAAACCTTTACGTTAAAAAAATCTTTAAATTTGCAATCAAAAAATTAGTCGCAAATATAAAACCTTTACGTTAAAAAAATCTTCAAATATAAAACCTTTACGTTAAAAAAATCTTGAAATTTGTGACCAAAAAATCTGTCACAAATGTAAATAAAAAAAAACTTGAAATTTGTGACCGAAAAATTGGCCATAAATCTTGAAATTTGTGACTAAAAAATTAATTGCAAATTCAAACACTTAATTTCACAAAACAAAAGCCAGTTTGCAATCGATTTTGTGACAAAAAAATCGGTCGCAAATTCAAACACTTAAACTCAAAATTTTCCAAATAAGAACTATTCTTAAGGACGACAAAAATACCGATTAAAGCAGTTGCCCATGGAGATTACCTGCAACGGGGATGGGGACGAGAGGATGTCCCTGTTTAGCTAATGGGGGTGGGGGCGAGGGCAGGGGATGAGGTCCCCACCCTATGGAGACCTGCAAAGTTCCGCTTAAATATAAAATTACACAAATATCCTTATATATATATATATATATATATATATATATATCTTAGAATAACTAAATATATGATTTTAGTACCTATGTTTCTCTTTGACTTGCACACTTATTAGAAAATTTATTAATTGAGTTTGGTATTTGCATATTTGAGTTTGTAATTTGTGATTTGAATATTTTTACTGTTTTGTAATGGATTTACAATTATGTATTTTATTTTTAATTTAAATTGTATTGTGTTGTATTGGATAATAATATGAATTATGAATATTTATGGATGTTTTATTAAGCTTAAAAGTATTTTTTTATAATTTTATCTTTTTTTAGATTTTTAGATTTTTTGATTTTTTTTATAGAAACTCATGAATATTCGCGAGAATCCAAATCTCTGCGGCAAACAGGAAATGGGAAATGGGGACCTGCGACATAGATGGGGACGGGGACAGGGACGGGGGCGGGGGTATATCCCTGCCTTTATAGGTACCCATTACCATCCCTAACTATTCTGCAACACTTCTTCTTCTCTCCAACATTTCTTCTCCCCCATTCTAACCTTCTCCACCCCCAAGCCGCCACTGCCACCACTATTGTCTCCACCATCTTGGTTCTCTTCTTCCTTTTGCTTGTTTCTTTTTTAAAAATAATTTAGATTTGGTCTTTTTCAATAATAGGGGTTTGAGTGTTGTTAGATTATTAGTTTTGTTTAATTCTTTAAATTATATTGTTTGGATGTTTGTGTTATTAAATTAGTTGAGGTATTTGGGATTAATTTATGATTTATTGGTTGTTTAAGAAAGTTTGTTATTGTTAATAGTGATTATTTTAATTGAAATTGGGTTTAATTATATTGCTAATTGAGTATGAGCGTATGTTGTTATCTCTTTTTTTTTGGAAATTTTTAGATCTAGTTTTTTTTAATAACGGGGGTTTGGGTGTTGTTAGATTATTGGTTTGTTGGTTTTGTTTAGTTTTTTAAATTATATTGTTTAAGTGTTTGTGCTCTTAAATTCGTTGAAGTATTTGAGATTGATTTTTTATGTTATTGGTTATATAAAGAAGTTTGTTGTTGTTAAGAGTGGTTGTTTTAATTGAAATTAGGTTTTATTATATTGTTAATTGAGTATGAGAGTTTGTTGTTATTTTTTTAAAAAAAAATACAAATCTAAATTGTTTTTAATAATGGGGGTTTAGGTGTTGTAGTTTAGGTGTTGTTAGATTATTAGGGTGCGTTTGGTTTGTGAAAATATTTCCTATTTTCATTTTCTGTTTTCATTTTCTGAAAAGGATTTTCATTTTCAGATTTGCTGAATTTAGGAAATACGTTTGGTTTATAAAAATATATTCTGTTTCCAAAAAGTGAAAACAATGAAAATATGTTTGGTTTATCTGTTTTCAAAATATATTTTTAAAATCAAATTTGAGATAATAAATTTATATTTATTATTACATAATAAAAATTATATATATTTGATTTACATATTTTGTTCATCTACTAAAAGTATTTATTAAAATAAATTAACTATAAAATTTTAAAATTAAGAATAAAATAAATTGCTTACTTTTAAGTAATTTTAGTATTATTATTAAATATTATATAATTAAATACTATAAAGGGAACTTTAATTACAAAATTACTTATAATTACAAAATATGTTCAAAATATATTTGGTTTGTGAGTAAATTATAGTCATATTAAAAAGAGACAAAATTGAACAAAATAACTAGTATTATTTATAATTATCTTTGTTATACTTCAACTTATCAACTAGCCAAAAATACAAAAGAAAAAGAAAAAGAGAAATATATCATCCTATAATAAAATACAAAAGTCATTATCATCAATCATCGATGATAATTATTCCATATTTGATTGGTAATTGCGTTTGGTTGTCTATTTTTAAAATGTAATTTTTAAAATCAAATTTAAAATAATAAAATTATATTTATTATTAAATAAAAAATAGTTATTAATATAATAAATAATTCTATAAAATAAGGTATTTTTAATAAGACTGAACATGAGTTACAAATAATTTTAATATTATATAATTTTAATTTAATTATGTTTTTCATTAAATCTTAAATCCAAGATGACAATATGAAAAATTTCTTCATATGATTATGAATAGTGAAAAAGAATGACTCAATAATAAGTTTGTAATTACTCGTTAGATCAAGTTTTTATATAATCAAGCCAAGTTTTTAATCCATCGCAATTTCTTCATTTAAAATGTAACGCAACAACTTGACCATATGGGTAGATGTGGCTCAGTGGCAATGCTCTGTTGCAGTATATGGTCAGTCGAGTGGTCGAATCCCGGAATGGATAGATTTCATTTTTCAATAAGGCACGTGAAGCATTGGAAGAGAAAAAAAAATTAAGAGGAGTTTCCATCCGTGGATTCGAACCCGGTACATTGGAGTGGAAAAGAAGGCATTTACTCCGATTTACCGTTGTGCCACCGCGTTCCCAGATGAAAATATTTCCAACGAATATGTATAAAATTTTGAAAATGTGAAAATGACATTTCCAAATTCATGAAGATTTCTGAAAATATTTCCATAAAATATTTTTAACAAAATGCAACCAAACACATTTTCATGACTATTTTCCATTTTTACTGAAAATGAAAATAAGAAATGGGCAAACCAAACACCCCCTTAGTTTGTCAGTTTTGTTTAGTTTTTTATACATTGTTTGGTTGTTTGTGTTCTTAAATTGGTTGGGGTATTTGGGATTAATTTTTGATATTATTAGGCTCTTTAGTTTGTGTAATGTTGATCTATAATAAATGAGTATAAATTTAATTATCATTGAATATCTACTTAATTTGTTAAAGACTAAATAGATAGACTAGAAAATAATATAGAGGTCATGGAAGACTCAATTGAACAAGTTGAAGACTCTATAGAGTTAGTGCAAGACTCAATAGTTGAAGACTCATTAGATAAAATTGAAGACTCAATAGAAATTGTTGAAAATTTAATGGAGAATATTGAAGATACAATAAAAGTTAATGAGAAGTCAATAAAAGTTGAAGACTTAATGGAAAGAATTAAACAACCATGGAAATGATAATTAGTTAAAAATATGCTAAAAATTTATCTTCCAAAATTTTATTAAGAAGAACATTGTAGTTTGATCAACAATACATGTTGTTATAGTTTTATGTTGTAGTAGTTTATGTATATTATTTTTAGGATATATGTAATTGATAGTGGTGTTGATTATATTGTGTATAGTGGATAACTTGTTCTTAATGAATATTATTTAGAAAAAAAAGATATATTATAGCTTACTGGATGTTGTTTTTTGGATTATAGTTGAATTCGGGTGTATTAAATTTGGATTTATAAAATTTTAGTGATTTTTTTTTGTTGCTATTTTTAACTTTGCGACCGATTTTGCGACTAAAAATATATGGTAGTAGACATATCAAATTCCATATTTGCACCAATTTTTCGGTTTCAAATTTGCAACTGAAAAATTGGTCATAAAATAATTAATAAACCATCAAATCAGACATGGTTTGCGACTGAAAAAATCGATCATAAATATATTTGCAATCTATCTAAATGCGACAGATAAAATCAGTCCAAAATGGCCTTTGTGATCGAATTGGCTCATTTTGCAACCGAAAAATTGATTGTAATAAGCTAATTTTCTAGTTGTGTGCACGCTATCTTGAAAAGCCATCATGGAAATGAAATTGCAAAAATTGCGAGCTTCTACACAAATGAAAACATAACAAACTTAATTTTTTTTTTAGCTTTAACGGAGGAGAAAAAAAAGGGGGGGAAAAAGATAGTATAAAAATTATTAAATAATCCCAACTGCGTAGCATGTGTCAATTTTTTTGGTTAGATATTATGTATCAGAAGACACAGAAGTAACATAGATATTATGCATCAACATTGAATTAGTTCATAGTTTGATTTTTTTTAATCTTTAAGCTAATTTTGTAAATAAAAAAATTGCATTTGGAGAATTTTTAATCTATATATTGTTGATTGACTTGAGTCAAACTAAATTAATCAAAATTTAATAGATTTTAAATATGAGTCCATTTTGGAACTACCTCCAAAAGAGGTAGTATGATACAATATTTTTAAAAATTGTAATTTATAATAAAAATATTATATTTTAACATAAAATAATTATAACATTGGAAATATTTATTGCAATACAAATTAAAATGCGTACAGTGGAATAAAAATTTGAAAAAAAAGTACAATAAGAATAAATTATGCTGTGCTGTTTTAATTTTTTGATATTATTATTGTAACTTTAACTATTAACAAGCGTTACATCTTGCTATCTTGTTTTTTTTTTTTTTTTTTTTAATGAAAGTAGCGAAGTGGGTGCCTTTTAAGTGTCGGTGAGTTAAGAGAGAGAGAGAGAGAGAGAGAGGTGGGGGGGGGGGGGGGTGGGTGAAACTGCTGCTGTGCTTAAGGTGGATTGACATTTGACCCCATCCTTCATATTCAATATATTCAATCTGAGCTTTTCCCAACTTGGCTTCTGGAGACCAAGTCCATGTTGGCAGTTTGCTTTTTTTATTTTTTGGGTCAACGGTTGTTTCCTTGTTTCAGTGTTATTTCAGCTCTTGCCGAGTTTGGTTTTCTTGGGCTAAAGACAAGTTGTTATTGGGACTAGCCGAACTTCAGGAGTTCCATGAGTCTGGCTTTATATTCCATCCATGGGGTGTAAATTTGGGCTTGACTCCACAGGTTATATGGGCAACAAAACCATAGGAGAAAACTGGAATCTTGATTGCTGTAGCATTGAATCTGGTAATGCTTCTCTGAGCTTTCGAGGGAACAATATAATTGAACTTGTAATAATTTTGAAAAAATAATTTCACCTTTCAGTCTTTTGAATGGGAAATTATTTCACTCTTTTATCCTTTTCATTTTGATTGCAGTTTCAATATTAAATGTTGTCTCACTGTTGCCGTAGTTGTAGGTAAAATCACTTTGAATTTTATGGCTCACGCTGAGAAAGAACAAAACCAAGTTATAAGATGCACCCCACCAAACAACTGTGGTCTTTATTTTTAACCAGACATAATAGTAATTAAATTTTGGGAGGCTATTTGTAGATAGCACCTCACTTATTCACCATAAGACTACATACACAGATCTTAAACTACAAAACCTGTGCACTAATTTTTGATTGGACCACAATAATCAAGCACTTTAAGCAGAAGAAGTGAAGTTAAAGTTGGCACAGTTGGTGTGCTCCAAGAAGAGTGATCTGAACCCAAGCCTTGAGGTTGCCAAATCAAATTGTAGCAAGTTGTTCTCCAACTGGTGTGCGCCAATTGTGATTGAAGTCATTGGTTGTGAACCTTTCATCACCACAAACCCAACTTGTGATGCAGTTGGTTTTGATCCAGCATCCACAAAGCCCAAGCAAATCACATCATTAAGCTGCACCATTGAGTTTGCCCCAATGATACTCCACACCGCCCCATTTTGCAACACTAGATCAATTGAAGGCACAGCTGGGCCCATCCTTGAGAACCCAATATCCTTAGTTGCAAAACAAGTCCCAAATGGTGCCACAGGTGCAACTGTAGAGGCTCCCACTGATTTCACAAAGGCCTCAGAAACAGCCTTGTAGATTGAGGTCTCCATGACACTGTATGGATTCACAGTGCTAATCTTGGTCCCGCCAACCCCATTTTTGTCTATGGACAAAAGGGTTGTGTTCAATGGCACATTCTTTTCAGAGACCCTAATAGATTTCACCCCAATGAAGTACTCCACTGAGGGTTCCCCCAAGAAAGAACTTGGAGCAGTGCTGACAGGGTTTGTGATTAGAGGGGTGAAGGTGAGGACCTTGGATACATCCATATTCAAATTGTAAGGGCCATCACCAAAGAAGATTACACCCTCTGTCATGGTGGAAGAGCTCAAGCAAATTGCAAATTTTCTTTGGAAGCTGAAAGCTGAGGAAAATTGTGAAGGGAGTGAAACTTTGGTCCTGCCAAGACCAGCCATCCCTGTGACACCACTAGCAAGGCCTTTTTGGACAACTTTTGATCCACATATGAAGAGAAAGTTGGGGACAGAAACCACCCTTTTGGGGTTGTATCCATCAGTGGATTGGACAGAAACAACATCTGCATGAATGTCACCATATGAGGACACACCAGTTACTGTGTTGCTTGGAGATCTACCACAAATTTTGTCACCACTGCAACCATATAAGCCAAAGAGTGAGCATTGAGCAGAGCCACAAGAGGCTGGTTTTGAGGTGGATGAGATATAGCCCACTTCACAATTCACCCAAAGGTAGCCACCACCAAGATCAACTGTTAAGTTTACCGGGACAAGTGGTGTCCTTTGCTTGATTTGGGTGACATATTGAGGAGTGGAGGAAGAGACATCTTTGGTGACAGGAAGAACAAGTGCCTTTGGTCTGAAAGAGGTTTGAGCTGTGGAGGAAGAGATGATCAGTGAGAGAAAGGAACAAAAAATGAAGATTCTAACTGAGGTAACCATTGGAACGAGCATGGAGTGCTATGGTAGAGATAGTGATAAAAAAGTATGTTATATAATAATATGGAAGTGGGTGATGAATTAATTGGGAAGGAAGGTGAACGTACTTATATAGGTTTCTTAAGTAAGACTTTTCTTTCTTCGTATCCGGAATGCATGATGTTAGTGGGGACAGGGGCGTGATGGTGAGATGCGGTGAACGAAATTGTTGATTTGTTTTGCATGTGTCCGTGCCTTCAGCAACTTGAGCACACAGATTAACAGGTGTCAACAATGGCAACCAAGTTCGTGCAATGTCCAACTCAATTATCTAGAAATTCTTGTGTTTAAAAGTTTTTTTCTATTACATGAATTATGTATTATTTGTACATCTCAAAATAGACATATTATAGACATAGTTGAGGGAGAAAAACATAAATTCTTAACTTTTCTTTTTCAACATTAATCACAACTTAAAATTTTTTTTTCTCTCTAATATGTCTATAACATATGTACTTTTAGGTGCATAAATAACATTTCACCTGTTATATTCACTGTTTGATACTTCACTTATTCGAGAAATAACAATAGTCCATTAGATTAGAGTATCACATAATAAATAAAACTGAGCAAAACTTTGGAGCATTAGCTGTCTTCCAGTTTTGACTCTGACTTTCTATTGTTGTGGGAATATATTTTCCTTTCACTCATTCTTTGTTTGGCGGCTTGGCCTTCATTATTACGTTTTCCTAACAATTAATAACAACAAACCTTATTTATGCATCTTACGCCTTTTTTTTACATTATTTAATTTTCCATAAAAGCTGTACATAATTATAATGTGTGACTAGACTTTCTGTACATAATTTCAACAAGAATTAGCCAATAAACTGTAGTTTAGTGGCACTTTCTCTGTCCATATGATAAGGGGATTGTTGGCTTTGTGTACGGATTTGTTCCCTATTTGCTTATCTTTTTCTCCATTTCTCGTACTTGCTTCTCTAGGAACTCTCTAATAAAAAAAAAATCAATTAAAGTTAATTATATATTTTTCACAATTTTTGTGGAAAAACTTGATTAATGACCTAATCAAATCAATTCAACCCAATATTTAAAGAACATATATAAATTTAGACATTATGTATATTGAAATCATGAAATTTTGGAAGAATAAAATAAAATTCAATAGATATTTTATAATATATATTTTAATACAAATTATATTAATTCAAAAATAATATTTATTATGTAAAAAAGTATCAATTAAAACCTAAAAAACTTATAATTCATTAATATTTTTTTTTTGAAAAAAGTGTAATTTTTAAGATAATATTTAACTTTGAATCAAATTGAATCAATTAATTAGTATTTGGCCTAAAAAATACATAGGTCAAATTTCATAACGCAAACCCATTCCAAAAAATTTCGGACATGGGTCATGAACGCCCCTAACGATGATTACCTCTTCTGCTCTTAATATATATGAGACATTGAAGCTTATTCCTTTATCTTTATTTTTAATAGGTGGCACTAGAGTTGAAGCTTATCTTCTGGCCAAACAATGGGATCACACAGTCAGAAGTTGTCAATATCATATCGGCTTCCAATTTCGGCCTTCACCCTCTCACACGTGCTCTTACCAATGAAGATAATTGATGAAGTCCTAGTTTAATACTCTTCCAAGAGTTTTATTATCTATACTTGTGGTTGGGATATATTTTATGATACTTATTAAAATATCTTTTAACTATTAATCGAAAATAGATGTTGCTTTATTCCAACTAATAATTAACGAATATTTTTTTTAGTGTAATAAAATAAGTCTCAACCTTGAGTATAAATAGCATTTATGTTATTCTAGAGTTCTAGTTAATGATTACATTTTTGTGATTAAATCATATTTTTTATTATAAATTTAAATCATATGGGCCATCACATATCCAAAAGAAATCATATGGGCCATTCAATTTTGGGCCTCTCTGTAGACAAGGCACATAAAACGATGTGATTGGATTAAGTGGGTTCGAACAAAAAAAAGGAAATTCGATTAAGTAGGCCTAAATCTCCAGTCTGTGATACGTGTCCTAGTATATACAGTGTACATAGCACACGGTCGCCTATATCATGATGCGTTTGATTTTGAATTGTATAATTTCATTGATTGTGGCCAGGTTTAGTTTGTATGTTGTCAAGCTTTGGTGTATTATTATAATATGATTTGGCTATATCCTTTGATCAATAAAAATATAATGTTTTGACAAATTAAAAAAAAAGTGCTATACCATCACCCCCTCACAAAAAAAAAAGAGGAAAGAAACAGGTCAATAATAGTCCCTGGTTTGGAAAATTGGTGTTTGTTGCGTTGGTCATCACCATCTATTAACTGATGAGAATTTATCCACGTCCACATAAGTCCCACATCGTGTAAATTTGGTCAGTTCCACTAAGTAGTCTTCTGCTGCACCTTTCTGTTACGATTAGTTAGTTATGCGACTGAGACCTGATGACCACATGTATGTACTCCTGATTATCCACTTAATACAATTTGAGTCTCATTTTCACCAATTCATCTTTTTTTTTTTTAATTCCAAGAAGCTCTTAGTGGCGCTAGAGGAATAGGGAAAATTATGGATATGCAGAGATCAAATCCCTAACCCAACATCAAAAATCTCTTAGCACAGAAGGACCGAGAGAGATGCCGCTTGAGCTCTCGCTTATTGGCCACCAATTAATCTTTCTATTACGGTATTCGTTCAAAGCTTTTCCACACGTTCCAACTCGGAGGTGCTGAGCATGTGGGCTAGGCCCATGATTTCATTGTTGGGAGCCTTTGATTGCATAGGCCATTGCATCTTGGACCTTAATCCTCATATTGGGCTAGGCCCATGTCCAAAAAGATCATATGGACTAACCACACGCAGATGCACTCGCCCGCTCACAAGCCGCAGTGGCCAGTGGCAACTAGTCAGCTCAGAAACTTCGTCTTCACTTGCATTCGTCGTCGCCGTTGAACAGCTCTTCACACAGTCTCGCATACAAACATCCTTTCCATCCCCCAAAATCAAACAAAACAAAACCCATCTCCCATTCTTCCCCCCAAAATTCCCCACAACAACCGAGATCCTCTTCAACAATGTCATCGGCCACCGAATTCCTCACGAATTTCAAGGAAGCGGGTCAGACCGTGATCTCCACGGGCCGCCCCTGGTCCCAGTTCCTCTCCCTCTCCGCCCTTTCCCTCCCCCACTCCCTCCCCGACGCCACCGGCCGCCTCTCCCACAACCTCTCCTTCTTCCTCTTCAACTACGCCCTCCTCCTCCTCCTCGCCATCCTCCTTTCCCTCATCTACCACCCCTTCGCCCTCATCCTCCTCCTCTTCCTCACCGCCTGCTGGTACCTGCTCTACTTCGCACGCGACGAGCCCCTCAACCTCTTCAACCTCGTCGTTTTGGACGACCGCGCCGTCGTTTTCGCCCTCGCCGTGTTGACCCTCGTGGTCCTCTTTGTGGCCAACGTCTGGGTCAATTTGGTGGTCTCGCTTCTCGTTGGTGCTGCCGTGGTTTGCTTGCACGCTGCGTTGAGGGGCACTGAGGATGTCGTTGGGGATGACAATGAATCGCCGTATGGGCCTATGCTTAGTGATGGTGCTAATGCTGGTGCCTATACCCTTGTTTGAATTGATTGGTATGTGTGTGATTTTGTTGTTGGAAGAAGCTCGGGAGGTTGTGAAATTGTGAAATTAGGGCAACATTCTTTTGACTTGTAGTTCAATACTGTGATCTTGGCGTTGCAATTGATTCTTATATAGTGATATATCATACATTTTGTACCTGCCTTCCCACTTTCTTGTCTAGTTGGTTGTGTTTTGCAATTTTATTTTTTAAATATTTGTAATGATTTATCTATAGACTTGTTCGTGATAGGAATTTAATTGAGTAGCCGACTCCCTCATCCTGTGAGATAATGCTTGTATGTTGTTGTTGTTGTTGTTAGTTAACAGGAGGAGGTGCTAGTGATGGTGAATATGCAGATGCATCTAGTGGAATATAAGTACAAGACTCTTTGGTTGGATTGTTGGAATTTTCTGGTTGGACATGTGCTGCATTGTGTGAATATTTATGTGTTCGGGGATGGTTGTGGATTTGTTTTCTTTGGTGTCTTGTTGGATGATGTTATGTTTTTCTCAATTTAGCAATGTGCTCGTCAGTGTTGGGTATTACAATTGAGAAGTTTCACTGGGTGAGGTCAAGGTTAATGTTTCAAAATTAATCTTTCACCTTGCTGGTAGGGCAGGAATATATGATGGCTCCTCCTGAGTCATGAAGATTCTATCACTTTTTTGTGTTTCTTTGGTTTATTCCGTATGTAAATTTGTTCTTTGCATTAAGTTGAAGGAATGCATCAACTTAAGCTAATGGCGACTTTCCTCATCACTATGATTGGCACGGTTTAGGTTATATGACCAGTTGCTTTAGCTATTAGAAGCATTAGTTGACTACCTTTGGCCAGGCCGTTTTTGGTAAGTGTTGTGCCTTTTGATCTTTTTATTGTTGTTGAGCTCTTTGGGTTAGCCACCGACTGTATTTTGTTGCGCTCCTGCTTGCATGTATGCTATTATTCGTCCCCTAGGAGGATCAATACAAATTAGCATGTATCTCACTAGTGTTCCTCTAAGAATTGTTAATCACCAAGCAGATGTAGATCCAAATGGCCTAAGTTGGTATACCTGTTGATAGTATAACATATTGCCTCAAGCTTATGTACTATTGCATGCCATTTGCTGTGACAGGACAGCATTATGCCATTCCTAGGATGATCTGATTTATCGTGATAGATCATTGCATTGTCATGATGAGCTTGTTTCATTCTTACCATAATTGGTAGTATCACCGTGTTCTTGAAAGGCCTATTCCTTTGAATTTTTTGCATGCAAAATGAATTCTTCTGATGCCATAACACATGATATCTTGCTATCAGTAGTTATATCAGACGCTCATGTTTGACATGAGCTAGAACACCTAGTCGTTTCACAACTGCTATATAATAGGCATAATATTTGATTGCTTGTTCTGCAAGTTTTGCCCATTCCCACAAGCATTCCATTTTGGAAAAAAGTTAAAAATAACACTGTTTTTTAAAAGTTGTGACCAAACATCTATAAAAACTTATAAAAGTACTTTTTTCTTAGAAAAAGCCAATCCATACGGGCTCTTTGACACGTATGAAAAGTAATGGCAAGGGTTGTAGAAAGAGAATATATAGAGAGAAGACATACTCTGGATGCCACTTTTTTATTTCTTGTATGTTGTGTATGCGTTGCCGATGTTGTGTTCAAATAACAAGTCTCTTCCATTTTTTCTTCGCTACTTCCTCTTTATATAAGACCCTATCAGCCATTTGTTTGGACATAAGTCCTAAGCAGAAGCCCATTTTAACTATCAAAAGAAAATAAAAAGGAAAATGAGGATAGAGCTTCTAATTCTCTAGACGCATTTTGTTCTAGCTTCTGCATATTTTAATGAGCACAGGTTTTGTTTGCACAACTTTTCCTTGTATTGCGCTTATTCAGTTAGCCTATAGTCTATTTTGTATCAGCGGAACGCTTGATTTCGAAACAATTGGAAATTTCATTTTGGTTTGATGTATGCAAGAGGTATATTCGCGGGCCTTCGGAACAGAAGCATCAATGTTCCCTGCCTGTGCAGATCATGCAATTACCTCATGCGACCATGCAATTAACACGGCAACCACAGTATACAAGCTATTACGTTTTTTTATCATATATACTACGGTGAATCATAATTTATGTCTTCCTATATCTGAGGATTGAGAACGATGATGTTGTAAGTGATAAAGGTTTTAAGCGGGATCTCAAATTCAAGCTGTGATGTACTTGTAATATTAAAACTTGTGTCCCTCTTGATTGTTTATTCACGCTTTCAATTAATTATAGTTGCCGTTTTCTGAATATCTTAGTTATTCTTATTCATTCCCTTTCAAGTAACTCAATTTTTTTTTTAATTGTGTTAAACTGGTTTTTTAACTAGTGTGTTGCAAGGAATTATTTAATAAATTATATAAAATATTATTATCAATACAATATAATTAATTTTTTTGAATCTTAAATGTATAAACACAAAAATGTTATTAATAATAAAAAGGCTAAATTAAATTGATTTGAATTGATTAATCTAATATCAATGCTTAATTTATTTAAGTGGTTTGATATTTATTCTTCTTAAATGAAGTTTTAAATTCTAGTCTTGTGAATGAAAAAGAAAAAAAAAATTACGATATATATATATATATATATATATATATATATATATATATATATATATATATATATTGTGGTGCGTCTGAAATTTATTAAAACAAAGGAAATACGGTACCCAACTCCCATGGCATCAGCAGCAGAGCATTGCCGATAGCCTGAGGGGGTTTCTCCCAACACAACAGGTAGACATTTCCTATTGCCCCATTCTTTGCAAGCCAATTTGCATACAAATTTTCTGCTCTATATGCCCTAAAAATTAATTTGAAGTTAATCTAATTAATTTAGCGTATAATTTGCCACCGTGTAATCTAAAAAGTAAGTATTCTAATTTGATTTTTTATTCCATACCTTATTTATTTTTCTTCAATTAGTTTATAATAAATATTCCTCCAAAGATAACAATGTTATTCTATCGCTAGCCATCGTGATACTTAGAAATCAATTATTACTTTGTTTATATTATTGCTATGACATTCATTTTAATAAAACAACTTTTTTTATTTTTAATTACATGATGTGAATTTTTGTGCAAAAATATAGTTTAATTTGGAAGTAAAAAACCGAATGCAGATATTTTGAACTTTGAACTTTTAAAACTTTTTGGCAAATCAATGTTGATAACTCATTAATTATAATAATTCGTAGAAATATGTTATTGGATATTAGTCTAGATTATTTTTATAATTTAATCATTAAATGGTATAAGATTAGTAATTTTTTATCATAATTTTTTAAATATTTTTTTAAACTGTAAGAATATTTATATATCAATTTAACTATTTATAATTGCTTAAAATTTAAAATGAACAAATAAATTAATTAATAGTTCAAATTTATTCTAAAATATATAAATAAAAAAATTACACGCAAGATTAAAGTTAGTAAATTAAAAAATTTTAAAGGAAAGATCTATTAAATTATTAGATAAAAACTAAGAATTAATTAAAAATATTCTAAAATTTATAGTGGCGATTTTTCAAAAAATAAAAATTTAAGAAGATCCAGTATTGTTTTTCCAATTTAGAATAATGAATTTGAACGAGTTAAAAAAGATATAATCAAAACAAATTTCTTTGCAAAATAGAAAACGAACCTATGGGCTCAACACATTGCCTATGTACAGGTAGCTGGGGAGGGCGCGTCCTTCAGCGGCGTTATCGTCACTCTCCTCGTTTCTGCTTCAATTCTCCTTTTGCCAATCAAACAATCAAGTCAAAGTCTTGGTGTGCCTTTTTGTTCTCATCTTTTTTAACTCTTCGCCTCCAAACATTTAATTTTTCACCCTCATCTTATTGAGTGAGAAGCTTGTCATTTGTGTTTTAGAATATGAATTATCAAACATGAATCCAAAGGAATATTGTACATTCACTCAATTCGCATTCTCCAAAGGAATACGTATTATTAATTATTATTATTATTATTATTATTATTATTGTTATTGTTATGTGCGATATTTGATTATCGTGATGACAGTGGAAAAGAATGAGGAAGCTAGAGTTTCATGAGAATAAGCTTTTGATGAAACTAAACTTCTTGGAGTGGAAGGTGGTCACAGGGAGAACCTCGTTATGCAGCGCTACCGTCTCATTGGACGTGACGATTACGAAAAGTATATAAACTATTATCCATAATTCATCATAATATCTATATTCTCTAATTCACATTATTTTAGCTTGGCTCTTGCTTACACATTTTACGGGATGCTGGAATTATGAATAGATATTCTAGTGTATGCGGGATGGTTCAGAAGTTAGTGAATATATTGAAGCAGTTGGACCCCAAGGACCCTTTTCGCATTGAGATGACTGATAAGCTTTTGGAAAAACTGTTAGTGCAATTTTTACTAGGAATTTTTTAAGCATATGATTTGTCCCCTTTAGTTTTTCTTGGAGTTCAGAGTCTAAATATTTGACTTGACTGTCTTGGTTTCGTTGTTATACCGGGCTGTTTTATATCGATATCATGCTTGGTGATGTGAATTAAACTCTATTTTCTATTGTTTCTTTTGAAATAAGTTATGCTTCAATTTTGTTATGAAACTCTTCATATCCGTTTGTGGGAAGCTGATATTTACTTACGCATATCTGTTTCTGTTTTTTTTCCCGTTCTCTCTTGTGCGTATGTTACAACATCGGTGTGATTCCAACCAGGCAAAGCATCACACTATGCAGACGTTTAACTGAGTCATCCTTCTGTAGATAAGAAGAATACTGCATTTTTTTGCCTCAAATGAAAGTTTAACTATTGAATTTATTCATTTGCACATTAGCAACATAAAGAAGAAAATGATGCTTTAACTTTCAAGACAAATCTTTTCAAGAACTAGGAGCCAACATTACGTCATCTAATGAAATCTATAACTGTAACAATCTGATGTGCAGTTGAGAGTCACAAAATGCAAAATGAAAATTATTGTATATTGCTAATAGTTGTTTCATGGGATACAAGATTCACCTTAAGTTGATATACCGGCTACAGATTCTGTCTACTAATCTGTTTGTGCCAGCAAGACTTCTTTCTTTTGGATTCTAATCATGTTTGCATCTAGAAGCAGAAAACCAGTAGATTCTCTTAATAACCCTCCTTTGCATCATATTGCTCCCATTTGCTCCCAACATTCACTTTCTATATAGTGCAGGCGTAGGCTTGCAACTGTTTTGGTGCGACTAAAATTTGCTGGGCACCTGAAAGAAGCTGTGACATACATTGAGCAGGGGCATATACGAGTTGGTCCAGAGACTGACCCAGCTTTCCATGTAACTAGAAATATGGAAGACTTCATTACATGGGTGGACTCATCCAAGATAAAAAGGAAGGTGCTGCAGTACAATGACAAGTTGGATGACTATGACTTAATGAATTAAGTAGATAGACTATCTAAAATTTAGGATGGGTTTTTGTTTTTTGGTCATGTGGCTGGGTATTCTAGACAACCTTCGAAAGACTTTTTTTCTTGTTAATATCCTTCTTTACTGTTATATAGAGCCTATAACGAAATTATGACCATCATACTTGGAATTTACGGAATGATGATGTTAGTATTCAATATTTCAAATGTATTCTGCATTTTTCCTATCGTTTGTTTGGAGACTGCAAATGACCCGGGTGTTGTTTTTTGGTGAACGATGAGCTGGGCGATATGCAATAATGGTAACAGTGCTTTCAAAAGATGAGAGACCGCGTTGAAAAAATAAATCAAAATGTGGGATAAAAACAAATTTGTTATCTAAATTTTATTATATTAAGATTCACTATTATTTATATTAATCTATTAATTTTGTTTTATTTTTTTTCTCTCATAACATGGCACTTTTCTGTTTGTGAGAAACATGAGAAAATCTTAATTCATCCAAAAGCATTTTTTAGGTGTAGTTATCTTGGTTACAATTTTCACCTTCCAATAAGCTTTAGATTACAGGAATCTTATTGTATGCTCTAAAATGCTCGACTTGAAGGATGGCAACATGGAGTATTATTTCGGTTAAATAATGAATTATCTCCTCTGCTTAGCTGAATAAATAGAATTCTCGCTCTTCCAAATCCACAGAACTAGCAAAGTGTTTTTTTGAATTAACTCTCAAGTAGCTACAGCCTTCCGTGATTTAATAGTGCACATCCTTACATATATCTTCCTTCTCTACCTTGAGCCACAGAACACATCCTTGGACTTCGAAAGTGGAAGTAAATAATAGTCCATCAACATTTGTTTTTGTCTCGCTTGAAGTAAATCAATGGTGCTGACCCAGAAGCTTGAGAAGCACTAGGCAGCAACCAAGAGTGATTTGCAATTGCATTGATTCAGGAAACTGTCCAAATTAGAGTTATACCATCCAAATTTTTTACCATTGCCAGGAAGATTCACCCCTATATTAATACAATATTACAATGTAATTTGTTTATCCCACAATGATATCCCAGACCACCTTTGAGGCTTGGAAGAAATTTTAGTTCATGAAAACTTTTTTTTTTTTTTTTTGGTTTTCCTTTCCTTCCGTGAATTATCATTTATAATTTTATTCACAAATTCACAAAATTTTGCTTCCTAAAAAACGAATCCCTTATTAGTCCTTAACCCAATCCACAAAAAAAAAAAAAAAAAAAAAACTGTTGATTAGTGGCCAAAATAGAACTTGTTTATATCATCACACTATTAGCTGTGATTTATTTTCTAGTGCTATAAGCTAGATCAGATTGGCAAACCTTGGCCTTCGGCCTGCGGTGTACCAAAATTAATAATAATAGTATTAATATGAAATCCTATGTTAACATATTCCTTTGTTTTGATCAACGATGAAAATTATTGTAAATCACAGGCATATACCACACATATCACTCAATAAAGCATATGTGGGGCTTCAAGTAAGCTGAAAAAATCTCAACATTGTTTCCAAAGGAATGTAAGGCTAACTAATGAGATCTTAAGCCTTTCGACCATATGAAAGGACCATAACAAAATCCTTAGCTGAGCTTCCAACATATGTCTGAATCTTCTCATTCATTGGCTTTGTTTGCAACCACATCTCTACTAAGTTTTGCAGTTGCAAGGAAGGTAAAACTGGCTTACCTCGCAATGAGATCTCCACCTGAAAGTGTGCAACCAGAAAAGCAATTAGCTTCTCAGAAGAATGAGAATACATACATTGTTCAAAGAGTTCTTAGACTTAGCAATAAGGAAAACTAATTTACCTCAGATTCGCCAGCAAGACCAAGCTTCTTCACTATGTACTTTTTGATAAAAGAAACAGGTAAACGACCATCCCTGCAATAATTTGAAGATTGGTTAGTGGAAGTTTGCACTTATATCAAGTATCTATACAGAAAAGACAAACTAAACACAACCATTACAGTTTAGTAATCTGTGTTTTCAATGGGGAACCGGTATTTACTTCTTCGCCATTGTTATTATCTCTTTTATTGACAAAGAGTACACTCTCCAAAAAATAGATGACGTTGGTCTGAAATTGGGTATTGGATTGACTTTTTAACATCTGAGTTGGTCTATTAAATTAGATAAAAAAATAAAATAAAAATTGTGTCCAAGTTGTGTTTTTCATATGTCCAAACCATATATTTCATATGTCTGACATGTGTGTAAGACGAATGAAAAATACCTTTTTAATTGGACAAGTACAAACATGTGTCAGACACATGTCATAGGCATGCCCACTGAGCATCTGTGTCTGACATGTGCCGGACACGGAGACACATAGACACATAAGTAAGTTGGCATGTTCATGCTTTCTAAAAAACATGATGCTTATGATGAGTCCTCGTTAAACTCCAATCTTTATTTACTTTAGAATACCAATGAAAGGCAGACTATTCAAATGTCACCAACTTGTAGCACTAAAATGAGTAAGGAGTGATAAATGAGTAACCACTTACCGACTTAATTAACCAACAACTGGTCAATTGTTCTTAAACTGTAAAAGAATAACTCCTTGTACTTCTCCCTATAATGTATTTCTATGGTAGCAATATACTGTTGCTTGATATTACATGGCTTCATTTTAGGTGTACTGATCCTTTTCTTTGTGTAGGAAACGGAAAAATGAAAACGAAGAAGAATTACAAATATGTCCCATAAACAGAAATGCTGATGTGAATGATAAGAATGATATGGCACGTATACACAAGCACACATATAGAACAAGTTATGCCCAGGGAAGGCATTGAGAGCATGGTTTAGAGAATATGAACGTGAATGTACAAAACCGTCAGAAAGATAAACAATTATTTCATGCATGACGTTGTTCAGTTCAAGTTCTGAAATAGAAAGGAATGAACTAAGAACATCAGAAGCGAACACAAACTAATAACGGAAAGTGGGAATGTAAAACTCACTTGACCCTTAGGTAGCTGGAAGATATTTGCGGCAATTGTGCACCTACTTCCCTGTATCCAGGAATTCAAACATCAGATACTCAACATTCAAAACAAATAATTAATAAATTTTCAAGAGATCAATATTGAATAAGCCATGAAATGTGATCTCACTTCTCTTCAGAAGCAACCAAGGAGAACCAAATTGGACCAAATCCTTTGCTGCTTTCACCATTTGGAGTAATCACAGGCTCTGCTGGAGCATTCAAGTCCTCGGAGAATCTGGCTGTTCTTTCTTGGGTGCCCTGCAACCTTTTAAGTTTGGTACAATCTGCTATTGAAGTATTTGATTCATTTTGATCATTAGTTGCTTTGATTTGGTGACAGTGTTTCTCAACTTCGACCTTAGGCACCTGGGAGTCATTGTCACTAGAATCTACAGGCACTGGAGTGACAGCATTGTCTTGCATGGCAGACTTCTTAGAAGATTTGTTCTTTCTTGCAGCTTCCACCAGGCAATTTAATGGCTCACACATATCAGCCTTTTCTTGCCATGACTCAACACTGTCCACTGAAACCTTGTTGGGCACTATTTGTTGACTTGAGTCTGGTTTTGAAGAGTTCTGCTAATCAAACCAAATAATTGTACAGGAAATAGTCATGCACTAAAGCATATATGTAGATATCTTTCAAACAAAAAGTGAAGAGAAAAGAAATGAAAACATGGTAAGGGTTAAGAAGGAAGAACCAGGAAAAGGATAGAGGACTTTGTCTTCTTCACCTGAACTCTGGATATGGAAGTCTCATTGGAAGTTTCAAGCCGAGAGCGGTCATCCTCTTTCTTCTCATTTTCTCTTACTTTGTCAGGTTGACAAGTAGCCGTGAATTCTCTCGGAATAAATTTTATTCTTGCTACAGCTTTTGCTCTTCTTGCAGTTAAAATTGTAGAAACTTCATCCAAAATTCCTATCCGCCGTTGTTTTTCATCTTTCTTGGCATCTGCTACTTTTTCAGGCTTAGGAGAAGAAAAATCCGGTTCTTGTGGGGTGATAACTTTTCTTTCAGCAGCTTTTGCTCCTCTTGCAATGGCTTTTAGTGCAGATAGAGATTTCTTCCTTCTTTTAACTGAAGCCACATTTTTAGGTGCCTCAGCATTTTTTCCTTCGCTGGGCAAAATTTTGTCCCTCAAATCTTGCAGACTGTGATCTGTCCTGTGGATTTCCAAGACAATATAGGAGTCAGGAAAATATCAGGAAGCACCACAGAGGGAGTACAAAAGAGAGAAGTGAAATGAATTGCAACCATCACAAAGAACCAAGGAAAGACGAAAAATACGCATAGTTGGATACATCAATTTTATCACATGGTGTGCTAAAGCATGTTAAACCTTCTAATTTAACTAAATCATTAGCACTGTTTTCTTTGATAAATATTGACCTTCTTCAGAATATCTATAAATTAGATCCTAGGAATCTGATTTCTATCCTGATATACACCTTTCATTGATGCAATCTGACATCTACATGAGGACCAGGTAGAGGCAGCAGGAATGAGGGGCACTAGTTAGACACCAAAGTTCTGCTTTTCTCAATCAGCAAATGGTTGAATAAGTTGTTCATTTGCACAAACATTTGTTGGCCTATCCCTTCATAGTTCTACTTTGAAAATCAAGTAATTCTACTAAAAAAAAAAAATTCAATTGTTTGCTTTTTCATTAAGAATCAAGCATGTTCAATATGCAAATGGCTTGTGCTCTATGGATAATCATATAATGACATGAATAAAATGGTACAATAGACTTGTCCTATACCAATTGCTGCATCAGAGAGAAAAATAGACCAAGCTCCCAATCAATCATTACGAAAAAAGCAGTCATGTTCATGGTGACTACCTTAATTTATCCTGTGGAGAACAACCCAAGTCTGCATTGCATACTGGACAGTGTTTCAACTTTTCATCTGTTAGCTTCTTATCTATGCACTCCCTGCAGACTGTTATTGAGCTAGAGATTTAGGCTCACAGACATAGAACGACAAACAGAAAGGTAGATGGAAAAGAAAATTCAAAACAAGAACCACCATGTTGTAAAAATCAATCAATTGCTTCATGTCAGTGGAGCATATCATCCATGAAACTATTTTCATAAAATACGCTGCCAATCAGCATGCAGATTGCAAACAGTAACACATTTTGCTAAAAGAAATTGCAGGATACTACAAAATGTTTGCCAGTTACCACATTACGAGTAAATAAAATTAACACAAATTTCTTGTTAATTTCTGGAGTTGCATGGAAGCTAACTCCAGCTATGTTTAACAAAGAATTCCATTTAAGTCATTAGATAGATAAGCAGGCCCGAAAACAAAGAGGGATAGAGGCATTATGGTTTCCAAATACAGAAATGGAAATAACCAAATAAATAAAGAAAATTGACAGATTATTACCCAAATTTATTTTTCAGAATGATATGACTTTTAAAATTACAAATGAACTACACCCGATAATACCGCTATATTCAATCTAGAAACCACCCTTGTTTTTTGAAAATTTTTCCTGAGTTTGAATGGATGAGCAAAATTTACCACTTTATTTTATCCAACAACTGCTCTGTTTCCTCTGACAACTTTTTGGAGTTGTGTAGCATTGTTCATAAATAACTAAATGAATTAAAAAATAAATACAACACACACCATGAGCTATAACAATCAAGATTCAGCAAAGTTCCCGAGCATAAAAAATGTTGACAAGAGGGATCACAAAATTGAACAAACACACAGCATGAGAAACATAAAAAATGGTAGATAGATGGGAAAAGGAAGCACTCACAAGTGTGCAAGCATTCTGATATGGTGGTGGCATTGGTGAACAATTTATTACACAAAGGACATGTCAAGCATGCCGAGAGCTTCGCCCTATTGACCTTCGCCGCTTGCCCCGTCATTGTTATTGTCTGTCTCTGACAAGGACACACGCACAAACAAGATTGCAAGAAAAACACAACAGGCACCTCCGTACTCACGTACCCCACATGGTGCATGTCACCAAACAAATAAACAAGCCCATTCTCGACGAGAAACCCGCGACCATCACGAAGAAAACAGCTGCCACTGTCAAGGAAAAACAAAAGGGTTTCAAGGATCGTTGCGTGATCCGATGAAGGGTCGGTTCTTGATTATGGAAAACGGGGTCGAGGAAAACGAAAGAAGGTGGGGTTCTTGGAGTATCGAACGTGTGTCTGTGTGATGCTCGATTTGTACTATGACGGTGGAGTTTTTTTATCTTCTTTTGTTGTTAATCTCTTGGAGGCTCAGAAAACAACGTATATCAAGAACGACTCAATCCCTTGTGTGTATGTGTGAGTGAGTGAGAGAGAGAGCGAGGAAGAGAAAGAGTGTATACATGCGTTCCAACGAAAGAGATGTTACTGCGATAGACGAAACTAAGGGGCGTGTCATGTGTTATTTGAAGGGGTGGCTTTGTCGGGTGCACAGCCCAAATACAAAAGGGTGTGGCACTAATTTCTCATTATAATGTGACAATATATATAGAGGGAAAAATGGTATTTTTCACACTAAGAAAAAAGAAAAATGGTATTTCCTAGGAATGATACTTAAGGAAACGACACTCGAATGAAAAATATAATATCGTTTTATGTTTTCTCTCTACCCATAACTTTTTATGCAGTGTCTAAACCGCTTTTTCTTTTAATTTATTATTGAGTCACATGATTCATACCACTGCGTTATCACGTTTTTCTCGTACTGAATAATACTAATGTGTATATATAAAATCAAATAACAATATAATAGTATAAATGAGTACCAAATTTTAAAATATAACATCTTTTATATGTAATTTTTTTTTCACCAAAGTAATTTTATAGATTTTAGGGTGGCAGTGTTTCCTCATGCACAATATAGTAACTAAGAAGTCCTTTATAAGGCTTTTTTTTCACATAATTTGAAATTAAATAATACATTGAATTCACTTATCTTTTTATGTTCTTAGATAAATTATAATATATATTACGCATTATATGAATTAAATGCTTCACATTACAACAATGAAAAAAAATAAAATCTATAAAGATCACAAAGCGAGAAAGAATACACAAGGTGAGAAATACCTATAAATGCACAACTAGATCATCATCAAAAGATCAAAAAAAAAAAAAATTATTTCAACATTTATATCATAATGAAAAAAATAAAAAGTATCTCAATTACAAGCAACACTTTTTATTATTATTTTACGATAAGGTGAGAATATATATTATAAAGAGTCTAGGCCACTTTAACTATTTTCCTTGTTCATAATTTTCTTTATTTTTTATTTTTATTTATTTATATCATTATTTATTACTAACTATGCCACTATCTAATTTTTTTGGTAATAACGATAAATTTGTAAGCATATTATCTAATTTTTTTCATATGATCTTATCTATTACTTTTCAATTTTTTAAATTTATATTTTTCTAATATTAGTGAATAACTAACTTATATCAAATACTTCATACAAATATATATATTCATAAATTCTAAATTTAATTTTTTATTTATATAAATCATATTTTATTTATTTATTAACTATATAATTATTATAAAATAATAATAAATAAATATATAAATTAATAGTTAATAATCACATATATATGCATGTCAATCCACAATAATATATATAGAAGAATAATTCTACTCAATCACACATAGTCACATATTATTTTTTTTGATATATTAATGACTAAGATTTGAATTTAGAACCTCATATAAACTATCTAAACCTCATGTAAACTATCCAAACCTCTCATTACTAGACCAATTAGTGGCTTAGTCACATACTACTTTGATTAACAAATTATCAACCTATTATATTTTCTTTGGCACACAAACTTATTTTATGTAACTAACAATTTACATAGACTCAACAACTCAACCTATGTCTAATCACAATTCGTGCGGTAATTCTCTTTGAATTGGCTGTTAATATATATGTAGATTGTTGGTTGTATAGTTAAAGTAAGATAATATAATGTGTGTAAAGTATTATTATTTATCTTTAAATTGTTTTATGTAATAAAAAAATAATTTTCTTTTATCAGTTGAGACTAAATGTACCTTGTATAATCTTTCGTTTCCCGTTCTTTATCTCAAGTCTTTTCTGACTTACTTTTCAGTTGAGAAATTTTTTATGAGTTATTAATAAACATAATGGAGAAAAGAATCAATAAAAAATTTAAATCTGAACAAGTTCATTTATAACAATATTAAAAATGCTTCTCCATGTCGGCCTAGAGCAGTTTCCCTATATAAAAATTCAAATTTCTTTTTCGAATGTTCAAGGTAATTAAGCAACACAACTCCTTAATTACTAAATCCCACACACCTCGACCTCGTCCAACAGCATATAAATTATATGAATTATTATTCTAATTTTCATTCAAATATTATTGAAAATCACATGTAACTAAGCCAGTCACAAAAAAAAAAAAAAAAAAAGTCACAGCAAAACAATGATTCAAAAGTGAAGGGAATATTAGAGTACCTGCGTGAACCGAAGTTTTGTTAAAATTTTATCCGAATTATAATCGTCTCTTGAATCCAAATCTTCTTATCTGTTTTTCAACGCGCGGGTTGTTGAGTCAATGGAGCTTTTTACAATCTCATCAGAAAGATAAAAGATTTTGCAAACTTTTGTAGAAGATAACTTCTCCAAATTAATTTTTGTAGAAAAAAAAAATACCTCTAATTTGTGCCCCGTCTCACTGTATCTTAAACCGCCTATGTACATACTTTCATCTTCAAATTAGGTTCTTTTTTTTTAATAATAAAACAAAATAGAACAGCAAATATCTGGAAAACTAAAGATAGCATAATTAATCAACTGACAACATAGACTACCATTAAAAAAAAAAATGTCGGTTATACTTTTTCTTTTTGATAATCTCCCTATGTATCTGAAATTTTGTTTATTATATCGATTTCTATTATCAAGGATTGATACTCATCCACCCCACCCCAATCCTTTTAACTCTCACAAAAATATGCTATACATTAGTGTCAGATCTAACCTAATTAATTAGAGGTGAAATATTGAAATGGAGAAAGACAAAGAGAGCAGTACCTAATCAGTAGAAATGGTGCTTAGCTATGTTCTTCCAGTCAGATAATTTCGATCATCTGCAGTTATGGCTCAGAATATATGGAGGGCATCACCAAGGTTGAAATTTTGTGCTATGCAAAATGCAATATATATATATATATATATATTGGTCCTCAATGCAACGTGATATAAGTAACTCAAAGTGTAAAGTAGCTTGGTTTCCTCTATTTTTCTGTATCTGAAAAAGTAGTGTTTTTTAATTGGAGAAAATAGCCTTGTTTTCTCAGTGAAAAAAATGAAAAATGAAACAAATGAACTAGGATAAGAATAATATCACTATAAGGCCCAATCAAACTGTAACCAAAACCAAGACCATTTTGCATCAATAAGTCTGAATCGTTGACTTTGGCATTACTTTTTTTTAAGCAGTACGTCTTTTTAAATTTTTTTATAATTATCTAATTATATACTGTTACATTATTTGAAGTATTTGATTTTTATAATAATTATCCTAAAAGTCATATATACAATGAGATATAACTAGTTGATAGTTTAAGTTTGTACTGATAAGTTACAAAAAATTTAACTATCACACAATATAAGCATAAAAATGAATTTAATTCATAATCCAATTTTTTTATTTTCTCTTAAAAAATAAAGTAATTAATTTCTTCTTAACATTTTTAATAAAAAATTCATATATTAAAAAAAGTAAGCTATAATCTATCTTCCAATAAATATATTTAAAATATTCTAAAAGAGCTAGCATTAGATGAATGAAAAAGTAATAAACTTATAATAAAAGTGAAAATGCAACCTAGATTTATGACTTTATGCAGAGTTCAACTTAGTTTTTTAATGAAAATTTTCAAAAGTGAAACTGGTCGAAGACTGCAAGTGATAAAGATTTGTGGCGTACCTTTCTCATGCTCGAGAAGATAAACGTATATATTTTAGATGGGGAGAAAAAAATGAAAGAAAAGAAAATTAAGAAAAATAAAATAGACAAAAAAAGTATATATTTTCTCCTATTATTGAATAAAGGGAAAATAAAGAGAAAGAGAATAATAGATATTTCTTTCTCTTAATTATTTGATTTAGATAAAAAAAAAGTGTAAGAAAAGAAAATAGAATTATATTAAATATTTTTTACACCCTTAATATAATTTGATAGAATAAAATTATTCATTACTTTTTATTTATATGTCTAACTCAATTCTAAATTCAATTAAATAAATAAAAAATATATATCCATATTTCCTCTTGTAACCTAAGCCACCAAACTTCCTTGTTAATGTAGATTTAACATTCCTACATAGTATTTAATGAATTGTAATTCAAGTGGCAGTTATCTTAATCATTTGTATCTCGGGGGTTGATCTCTTAATTGCCCATCTCTTCTCTCCTCTTCCCATACTAGTTTCACTAAGAGCTCTTAAGAAAAAAAAAAAAAAAAGAAGAACAAAAAGAAGAAAGAAAGAAAGAAAATGTTCCTACCTAACTTCTAACAAGCTACCTGCCCAATCTTTTTTTTTTTTTTTTCGGTCAGGAGGAAGGGGAATTTGGGAAAGGGGTGAAGGGCAAGATCGAGCCTCTGACGCAGTTATTTTAACCATCTCACCTCAAGCTTCATCTGCAACTTTCCCAGTCTCAAAAGTCAAATACTATCGATTAATTATATTCACTAATGAATATTGAGTGGCACAATGATAATGCAAACACAAACCCATGATGAGAATTATTATGCTAAGGAATTGAATGACAAAAATGATAATTTTTTTTTTCTTTTCAAAATTGCCTAATTTCAAACATTTGCAAATCATCAAAATTAGAGACAAAAGAACAAAAAAGGAAGTTTGAAATATCACTTACTACAATGCAAACACAAAATCAGCCTATAAAATTTTGCTGATGTTGAACAAGAGAGTTCATGGCTACTGTTGGTGTGGATGATCGATAACAATGACAATTGATAAAGAATGTTGAAGAAGATATAATGTTGATAAATATATATTATTAACTTTCTTCATCCCGTTTTCTAGGAATAGGTGGGAAGAAAAGTTTTTTGAAGGCCCCACACTAACTTTTTTCATTTCCTTCTATTTTTTGTTCATGTCCAAATGGAAGAAAATCCTAAAATTAACTCATTTTCTTTCTTTTATTCTTTTTATTCAACAAGGCAATGAATAAAAGTTGAAAAAAAAAATGCATTCATGACACGTTTAAAAAAGAGAAATTAGAAAATTCTTAAAGGAGATTATTTTTACTTTTTTCTTTTTATTTATTTCATATTTATTACTTTACTTCTATCCTTTTTTTACTGGGAAAAGATTGTTTTTTTTTTCAAGTGAAAGCATTAAATAAAATAATATATTTTTTATTATTGAGGAGGACACTAAATTAATATGGTGAATATATACAAAACAAAATCAAATCAAACTTAAAGAGAAAGTATACCAACAAAAGTTGGATGCAGTGATAAGTGCACTACTCTTCTAGAAGAATGACCATAGTTTAAACCTTTAAAAAACAATTATTAGAAAGGCCTTTTGGTCATAATAGTGTCCAATAGATTAATCTCGCAATAATCTTTATAAAGATATCCTAAACTAAAAATTTCAATAGGTGGAGCCGGCATAGATTGCTTTAAAAAAAAAGGAAAAAAAGATAGGAAACCATGACTCAGACATGTTTCCTTCCATTCCAATATTCATTATTCTATACTTGTGAGATATTTTGTCAAAGAGTTTTTTCTAAAATTATATATATATATATATATATATATATATTTCATTATTCCTTTTTTTATTTTTTTTAAATATGAAATTATCTTTGTACCCTTACCTTTTCTTTTATTTCTATTGAATATCACACCGTGTTTCTTACCCTTCATCCCTTTCTCTCTTTTTTCTCAATCTTTACAATGTACCAAATATCAAATAATAATTAATATCTTCACCATAAAACAAACAAGACAAATAAAAAATACAAATCTTTTAGAAAGGCAAACATTTTCATTCCATAAATCAAACCTCACAAGCACATATGGTGGCAAAAACATAGATCAAACTTTGGGGGGGGGGGGGAGAACACGAAAACTTCCACTCTAGGATCCTTAGTCAGCCCTTTCATCAACGAGCCAAATTTAGAATCCTTTGTCACTACCAAGCCACTAGACACCACCCTCAGATACCCTCAATGGGGTCCTTTTCCTCTTCTCTCCTCTATTTGTTTCAATTCTCATATTTTGGGAAATAGATCCTCTCATGTTAAATTTCACATAACAAGACCATATATAATTTCTCACCATTGATTTATAAAGTGGGATCCAAACAAGACATATGATATAAGAGAATTAATGGTAAGCTATCACACATGACAAGGTCATATGAAAATCTTAACATGACAGAGTCTATTCCCGATGTTCCATTCATCTTAATTACTATTTATTTTCTATTACAAAAAGGAATTATTGTAAAGTTTATGACTTTGAAGAACCCCAATCAAGTGCTCTTAGTCCACATGATCAAGATACTATTGGAAACGAAGGGTGTGGCGAAGGACGGCAAGCTCATAGTGGAGCTTGCCAATGCTGTTGAGGTAGAGAACATGAAGGATAAGGAAGAAAGGAAAGGCGAAGGAGGAGGTGGCAAGGAAGGAGGAAGGAGGCTTATGTTTGGACCAGCTTGGGTTAAGGTAGTGAAGATGGGGCGTAGGTGATGAGGAAGAAGGTGGAGAATGGGGGTGGTGAAGATGGTGGAATTAGGGTTAGGTTGGAGCTAATTGTGTAGGGGTTATTTTATTAGGCAAGGTAAATTATGGATTTCATATGTTAATAGAGATTAACACTGTTTGCTTCAAGAGAATTTAGTGTAATTTTAACAAATAGAAGGTCTAAATGTAATATCAATATATCTTAGAGGAGATCAATATAATTTCTCTTAACTTTTTTATTTGTGTCCTTTAATTAGAAAGCAATTTTTTGTTTAAAAAAATTAAATGATCCTAAATTTAGTGTGTTTTTGGGTTAACTTATTTTAGATTCAAAACAATTTATAATCAAAATTTTTCTAAGATAGCCTTGTTTTTTTGGTACATTCCTAAGATAGCTTTTGAAAAAAAACATTATATACCTGACAATAATCTTTCATAGACATGCCTTCATTCTTTGCACAATTTGCTTGTTTTCTTCTTGAACCTAGTTGCCTCCGAATCCACAAAATATTTGAGAGGAAAAGAAGATATTATTAGACTATGTTTGGATTGATGAAAAATGATAGATCAAATGAAATAGAATTGAATGATATTAGGTTCCATTATTTGAATATTTTAAAATAAAATGGAATGGAATGAGTGTCAAATGGAATACTGTTGGATGGAAGTCATTCCATTCCAGTCCATTCAAAATCTTTATTTTTTTTCTCTCTCTAATTTGAGTGAAATAAAATGGAATAAATTGATAGTATATAACTTAAAAACCTTAGGCAATATTTGGTTTTAGAAAACCTTTTTTTTGTTTTCATTTTTTTGTTTCAATATTAATTACAAAACTGTTACCTTGTTTCTATTTTGTTCCCTATTTTCAGAATTTTATAAAGAAAATATTAGAAACAAAAAAAAAATTTGTTTTCACCATTTCCTTCACAAACCCTAAAAATAAAAATAAAAAATAAAAACACTTTGACACTTTTATAATTAATATTAAAAATAAAAAATACTTTTTAAAAATCAAATAGACCCTTATCATACCATTCCATTCCTTTTCAAAGTATTTCCAAATAGTATAGTAGAAACTTCTTTCTACGCCGTTCATTTTTTTTTTTTAAATGACGTCTATCTCTATTTTATTTTATAATATTTAAATAATGAAACTAAACATTTATTTCATTTATTCATTACTCATTACTCACTCAAAAACGAGAAAGCCTTTTTTATTTAGTCATTCGTTCTTTTTCACCTTCTTGCAATAATTTAATTTATTAAGGTGTGATGTTTATCACAAGCCATACAAGTAATTGGGATGTTCAAAGGGCGGGTTAGATTAAACCTAAACCCAGCCTGATTTTTTAACCGGTCCATTTTTTTTAACCTGAATCCGACCCAATAATAACTCAATTTGTAACTGAATCAATTCAAATTTTAAACATTATACAAAAATTTGGATATTATATATAGTAAAATTATAATTTTTTAAAAACAAATTGAAAAAATATTTTATAATACATATTTCAAAATAAATTATATCAATATAAAAATAACATCAAATTATATAAAACATATTAATCGAAATATAAAATTATATAATTTATTGCTAATTACTTTAAAAAAAATAATTTGTAAACAATTATTTTGACTTCGGGCTGGATTGGGCCAACCCGAAATATGACTCGAACCTATCTCGAAAAATATATTAGGTCAAATTTTAGAACCCAAACCAAACCCAATAAACTTCGGCTCAGGGCAGGTTATCGAACTGGGTCGAGTCTTAAACACTCCTACGCCCCAATAGTTAAAAAAAGTTGGTTCAATACACAAAACTTCCACCTAACTGAGTCTAAGAAAAAAAAAACAATCTTATCCTTACAAACAAAGAAACTATTTACAAAATTTGAACTCGTAATCTACAAATCACAATTTTACTATTGCATAAAGCTCTCCTTCTATACTACCTAATAGTAATACCTCCATTTTCTGTCAACCTCGTCACAATGGAAATTAAAAATCCCTATCGACTATTTCAAAGAATAATACCTCAAAATTTTCACCTCTTAATAATATCCTCAAAAGATTTAACATTCCTACATAGTATTCAATGAATTGTAATTCAAGTGACAGTTATCTTGATCATTTGTATCTTGGGGGGTTGATATAACTTTGAATTGGGGGTTCAATCTCTTAATTGCCCATCTCTTCTCTCCTCTTCCCCTACTAGTTTCATTAAGAGCTCCTCAGAACAAAAAAAAAAAAAAAAAAGGAACAAAGAGAAGAAAGAAGGAAAGAAGGAAAATGTTCCTACCTAGCTTCTAACAAGCTACCTTCCCAATCTTTTCTTTTTTTTTTTTTTTTGGGTCAGGAGGAAGGGGAATTTGGGAAAGGGGTGAAGGGCAAGATCGTGCCTGTGATGCAGTTATATAAGGTAGTGTTTTAATCGTCTCACCTCAAGCTTCATCTACAACTTTCCCAATCTCAAAAGTCAAATACTACCGATTAATTATCTATACTACTATATAAAGGGATTTAACCATTCTAATTTTCCTTTGGTCATATTTCATTTTCTACTATTACCCTTCTATTTTTCTTAACTTCCTTCAACTTCTCTTAATTTTTCTTAACTTTTTTTTTTTAATTTTTCTAACTTCATAAATATTTTAAGAATAGAGAAATTTAAATACCAAAGTAGAAAAAAATAGTCATTCATTCTAATTTAACTTTTTTACAAATAAATAAAAAAAAATTTAATTTACATTCTAACTTCCCTTTAGTCACATTTTATTTTTCACTATTAGCCTTCTCTTTTTCTTAACTTCCCCTCAACTTCCCTTAACTTTTTTTAAATTTTTCTAACTTTATAAACATTTTAAGAATAGAGAAATTTAAATACCAAAGTAGAAAAAAATAGTCATTCATTCTAATTTAATTTTTTTATAAATAAATAGAAAATAATTTTGTTAATTTACAATAAAATAAATAAATGTGGATTGATAGGCACTTTAATGCCTATCAAACCACTAGTATTCACTAATGAATATTGCAGTGGCACAACGATAATGCAAACACAAACCCATGATGAGAATTACAATGCTAAGGAATTGAATGACAAAAATGATAATTTTTTTTCTTTGAAAAAATGCCTAATTTCAAACATTTGCAAATCATCAAAATTAGAGACAAAAGAACAAAAATGGAGGTTTGAAATATCACTTACTACAATGCAAACACATAATCAGCCTACAAAAGTTTGCTGGTGTTGAACAAGAGAGTTCATGGTTGCTGTTGGTGTGGATGATAGGTAACAATGACAATTGATAAAGAATGTTGAAGAGGATATAATGTTGATAAATATATATTATTAACTTTTTTCACCCCATTTTCTAGGCATAGGTGGGAAGAAAAGTTTTTTTTTTGAAGGACCCACAGTAACTTTTTTCATTTCCCTCTATCTTTTGTTCGTGCCTAAATGGAAGAAAATCCTAAAATTAACTCATTTTCTTTCTTTTATTTTTTGATTCAACTAAGCAATGAATAAAAGTTGAAAAAAATGCATTCATGACATGTTTAAAAAAGAGAAATTAGAAAATTCTTAAAGGAGATTATTTTTACTTTTTTTTCTTTTTATTTATTTCATATTTATTACTTTACTTCTGTCCTTTTTTTACCAGGAAAAGACTTTTTTTTTTCAAGTGAAAGTATTAAATAAAATAATATATTTTCTTTTATTGAGGAGGACACTAAATTAATATGGTGAGTACATACAAAACAAAATAAAATCAAACTTAAAGAGAAACTATACCAATAAAGGTTGGATGCATTGGTAAGTGCACTACTCTTCTAGAAAAATGATCATGATTTAAACCCTTAAAAAATAATTATTAGAAGGGCCTTTTAGTCACAACAATATCCGATAGATTAATTTTGCAACAATCTTTATAAAGATATCCTAAACTAAAACTTTCAATAGGTGGAGTCGGCATAAATTCCTTTGAATAGGAGAAGAAAAAAGAGAGAGAGGAAACCATGATTCAGGCATGTTTCCCTTCCATTTCAATATTCATTATTTTGTACTTGTAAGATATTTAGTCAAAGAGTTTTTTTAAATATATATATATATATATATATATATATATATATATATATATATTTCATTATTCCTTTTTTTAATTTCTTTTAAATATGAAATGATCTTTGTACCCTTACTTTTTCTTTTATTTCTATTGAATGTCATACCCTGTGTCTTACCTTTCATCCCCTTCTCTCTTTTTTCTCAATCTCAGCAATGTACCAAATATCAAATAATAATTAATATCTTCACCATAAAACAAACAAGACAAATCTTATAGAAAGGCAAACATTTTCATTCCATAAATCAAACCTCACAAGCACATATGGTGGCAAAAACATAGATCAAATTGGGGGGGGGGGGGGGAACACAAAAACTTCCACTCCAGGATCCTTAGTCACCCTTTTCATCAACGAACTAAGTTTAGGATCCTTTCTCACCACCAAGCCTCTAGACACCACCTTCAGATACCCTCAATGGGGTCCCCTTCCTCTTCTCTCCTCTATTTGTTTCAATTCTCATATTTCGGGAAATGGATCCTTTCATGTTAAATTTTCACATAACAAGGCCATGTATGATTTCTCACTATTGATTTATAAAGTGGGACCCAAACAAAACATATGACATAAGAGAATTAATAGTAAGAGATCACACATGACAAAGTCATATGAAAATTTGAACATGAGAGAATCCATTCCCCATGTTTTGATCATCTTAGTTACTATTTATTATCTATTACAAAAAGGAATTATTGTTGATGGTGATTCCAATTGCACTAAAGTTTATGACTTTGAAGAACCCCAATCAAGTGCTCTTAGTCCACATGATCAAGATACTATTGGATTTCATATGTTAATAGAGGTTAACATCATTTACTTTAAGGGAGTTTAGTGTAATTTTAACAAATAGAAAGTCCAAGTGTAATATCAATAGATCTTAGAGGAGATCAATATAATTTCTCTTAACTTTTTTATTTGTGTCCTTTAATTAGAAAGCAATTTTTTCTTTAAAAAAATTAAATGATCCTAAATTTAGTGTGTTTTTGGGTTAACTTATTTTAGATTCAAAATAATTTATAATCAAAATTTTTCTAAGATAGCCTTTTATTTTGGATACATTCCTAAGATAGCTTTTGAAAAAAATAATTATATCCCTGAAAATAATCTTTCATAGACATGCCTTCATTCTTTGCACAATTTGCTTGTTTTCTTCTTGAACCTAGTTGCCTCCGAATCCACAAAATATTTGAGAGGAAAAAAGGATATTATTAGTCATGTTTGGATTGATGAAAAATGGTAGATCAAATGATATAGAATTGAATGATATTAGGTTCCATTGTTTGAATATTTTAAAATAAGATGGAATGGGATGAGTGCCAAATGGAATACTATTGGATGGAAGTCATTCCATTCCAATCCATTCAATACCTTTATTTTTTTTCTCTCTCTAATTTGAGTGAAATGAAATGGAATAAATTGATAGTATATAACTTAAAAACCTTAGGCACTATTTGGTTTCAGAAAACTTTTTTTTTGTTTTCATTTTTTGTTTTTAATATTAATTACAAAACTGTTACCTTGTTTCTATTTTGTTCCCTATTCTCAGAAGTTTATAAAAGAAATATTAGAAACAAAAAAAAATTATTTTTGCCATTTCCTTCACAAACCCTAAAAATAAAAATAAAAAATGAAAACACTTTGACACTTTCATAATTAATATTAAAAATAAAAAAATATTTTTAAAAAATCAAACAGACCCTTACCATACCATTCCATTCCTTTTCAAAGTATTTCCAAATAGTAGAGCAGAAATTTCTTTCTACGCCGTTCTTTTTTTTTAAAAAATGATGTCTATCTCTATTTTATTTTATATTTAAATAATGAAACTAAATATTTATTTCATTTACTCATTACTCATTACTCATTATTCATTACTCACTCAGAAACGAGACAGCCTTTTTTATTTAGTCATTCGTTCTTTTTGACCTTCTTGCAATAATTTAATTTATTAAGATCCGGTGTTTATCACAAGCCATATAACTAATTAGGATGTTCAAAGGAAGGGTTAGATTAAACCTAAACCCAACCCAATTTTTTAATCGGCCCATTTTTTTTAACCTGAATCCGACCCAATAATAACCCAATTTATAACTGAGTCAATCCAAATTTTAAACATTATACAAAAATTTGGTTATTATATATAGTAACATTATAATTTTTTAAAAAAAATTGAAAAAATATTTTACAATACATATTTTAAAATAAACTATATCAATATAAAAATAACATCAAGTTATATAAAATATACTAATTGAAGTATAAAATCTTATAAGTTATTGCTAATTACTTTAAAAAAATATAATTTGTAAACAATTATTTTGATTTCGGGTTGGATTGGGTCAACCTGAAATATGACCCGAACCTATCTCAAAAAAACCCATTAGGTCAAATTTTAAAACCCAAACCCGGCCCAATAAACTTTGGGCTAGGGCAAATTATCGAGCCGAGTTGAGTCTTAGACATCCCTACAACCTAATAATTAAAAAAAGGTGATTTAATACATAAGACTTCCATCTAATAGAGTCTAAAAAGAACATACATATACAATCTTATCCTTACAAACAAAGAAACTATTTATAAGATTTGAACTCATAACCTCCAAATCATAAGATAACTTTACTATTGCATAAAGGCTCTCCTTCTATACTACCTAATAGTAATACCTCCATTTTGTGTCAACCTCGTCAGAATGGAAATTAAAAATCCTTATCGACTATTTCAAAGACTAATACCTCAAAATTTTCACTTCTTAATAATATATGTAACATGAAATGAAATTAATCAATACAGTATCAACGACCATAATCACAATTCTCCATCACGGTGCTCAACATAGTAATTACACGAGATTATGAACACAGCCACTTTGACATCAGATATATCCGTTAGGAAGTACTGCACACCGCTCTGCCCGTATTTTGATAAATGGGCATACAAACTAGAAAACATAGTAAACATGCAACACATTACTACGCACAAGACCCGTAAAGGGGAAGAATACTGTGACATCATCAAATTATGTAGCATTGCTCATCATACATGAATTCGTGTAGCAATCAACTCAAAATTTTTAAGTCAAATTGTCAAGAAAGGATATGTGAAAATAGCAGGTAATAAAACCACATCTAATGGCTAAGAAAGTAGTATTGGATTGACAGATGAAGCATTATAAATATTAACATATTCAACTTAATTTAATCACATATCAAGGGCTTAAAATTATTCAAAGTCAGGAATCAACTTTCAATCTGTAGACTGTTTTTAGGTGCTTGAATCCAGAGAACAAAGTAGTTTCAGGATATAACGGACCCGCCATGCTTATACCTGCTTGATATCAAATTTGGCACTCTTAGAGCAAAGGTCTCACTAGATCCTTTAACAGCAATAGTTGCAAAAGCATACCCCAACAATTCAACAAAATCTTGAATCACCTCCAATACAAGGCACTGCAACACAAGTTGCTAGACTGTATGTAGGAGTACTAGAGTTCAATCTCCGCACCCCCTTTTTCAAGCAGATTGATTCATTTTTTTCATGATCCAACCAACCCCTTTTTGCGAGCATAAGCAATAATCAAGAGAAACATAATAGCAGAAAATGCTCCCGAAACAATAACTACCTGTGAATAAAAGATATATTCCATTCTTTACTCAGAATACCCAGTTAAAATATGCAGCAATGAGTTCGTAATACCAACAGTTTGCTTACCCATTTGAACATGTAGCCATGGTCGTCATTCCACGTGTATGGAATATTCATGCCAAATATTGCAGCCACCAAGGAATAGAAAGATAGACACACAGTTCCGGAGCTAAGAAACAGCTCTAACTGCATAAGACGATGGATACAAATATTAAAAGGCTTAGCATCCACAAGAAAATAAAATATGTTACAAAATACTGATATACGAAATGCATGATGAAGGAACATAAAGGCACCTGAATAAGCTGATTTCGATGGTTGTCGAGCTGCAAAATGGAAAAAGTTTACTTGTATTACATGTCAATCACCAAATACCAAAAGATAGTACACTAAATTGCTGGACGCTTACTTGAATATTGATATAATCTTCAGTATCATCAATATACTCTCGTAGCTGTAAAAGAATAGAAATAGAAAAGTAATTAGAATTTAGAATTATATGATATTTAGCATAATTAAAGTTGATATGTTATTTATAGATCAATAAATTCAAACATGCAAACTTTGTTGTTTTGAGGTAAAGTAGCACATTCACAGTTCAAGCAAACCTATTTAAGTTAATAACACAAACTTCTGCAGATACTAAGCATCCATCAAGAGAGAATTAGTTTTTGGACCCTTTAGGAAATGCTTAATGTATTAGGTGTAGACCGTCTAACACGTCTCAACATGCACTTGAAAGCATGGACTAGAATCATCACTATCTTGACACACTTTATTCAAAAGATACCCTCTTATGCGCAACAGAAAACAGTAAAATTTTAGTGTACAAATTATTTTACACTATACACACAATGACAGGGGAGGTAATTGAGGTGGTACTGTCACATAATCCAGCAATACCGTTGCAATACTTTTTGTCAACATGCAAATAACAACTTTAGGATATATACCCAGATCCCCTACCCATCTCAACAACCTGAGTTGAGCCCAAATGCAACACGTACATAATTTAACTAACAACCACACCTATTATTTATTTGTAAAATAAATCATAAAAATCTCAAAACAACATGAAAAAAGAAAGTTTAATTCATATATAAATAAATAACATGACTAGTTTTATCTCAAATTGGAAGGAACCCAACTATGTATTAGACTGTCATCACATAAATCCTTATCAAACAAGAAGAAAATTTCAAAATCATTGCACAAAGAAACTTTTCGAAACAAAATTTTGAAAATAAAGTTCAACTTCAAACAGCAGGGAAAGGGGGAGAAGGAAGAGATGGAAATGCATGGCCCCACTGTTCTCCACCATTAACTCGATCACAATGTTAAACACCTTCAAAGTGTTCTATTTTTTTGAAACTTCGTGATGCTTACTAATCTAAAACTAGAAGACTCTACCCCAAAGGTCTAGCCTTCGGTTCACCGCCTAGAAATTAGATTAATAAATCTAAACAATAAATTCTAACTTTTCTCCATAATTTCAACTAAATAATCTCCCAAAATACTTTATATCTGGCAAGTATCTGCCATATACAAAAATTAAGATTTGTAGCTTCCTATTTCCATTGCACACATGCATGCACCCTCACACACACAGAAGATACTTACCGTGGTTAATTTGTTCAATGTGCCATCAATTTGCATGAAATAAGCCTGAAAATTGAGCAACCACCACTTATAACAGTTTTTCCCCATTAAACAAAAGTTGAAGATCCTTTCCTTCTATATTTTCAAGTAAATAATGTTATAACCTCAAGTAACATTTCAAGCTCTTCCACATCGTTTTCATCTAAACGAATTGTAGCTACACTTGCTCTACTTGCTCTGGATATCTTTGATCCTATGGTGGGGGAAGCAGCAAACCAATTTGCACCACCTGATCCACTAACTGGTGATGATGCAGCTGCCAACTTTCTTGACAAGTAGAGGTCAGCCATATCATCATCATCATCCAGTAATTGTTCAAGCTCATCTCTCACCTGCAGCAGATAACAAGAAGTCATGAACTGGTGACTTGATATAGGAACTGGTGATTTAATAGGGAAAAGGAATATATGTTGTATTCCAGTTAAAATTGATCGAGGAAGTTTACACAGTCCTCTCAGGGTTTATAAAATCCACCATACACACTTGAGTAAAATGTTGTTGAAGACATCGATGAGTAGAAGTTAATCTTATCTTATGATTTGACAAAATATTTTGTATTCTTCATAGAAAGGACGTTATTCATGCAAGAATGAGGTAAAACACTCATACTGAAAAACTAATTTAGTCTACGTATAAACTTCTTGAAAAAAAAATTATATCAATAATGCAAAGGTGTACGAGGAATGAATGAACTTTTTACAAGGATCATAAACAAGTTGACGACAATGGTCAAGATCCCCATAATATTCGGCATGGAGATCATGAAAGATCACAAGTTTACATTTAAGCAAAACCCTATTAACTGGTTCATAAACAAGCAGAGGTCTCAAGAATGGAAAAATCTGTCCATTAGATATTAGCAACCCTATCTGAGTTACTTCAACTTTTACTGTCAAAAGATCAAGAATCATCTTGATGTAGGACAGTATTCGGGAATCAAATTAAGTTTGCGGGTAATAATAATTGGTGAAGCATTATAATTCCCAGGGAAACCTTGTTATGAGAAGCAGGAAAATGAAATTCTAATATGAAGGAAGAATATTTAACTAATTCAAAACCAATATGTTAGACAGAGTATTTAGAATCAACTTTAATCTATTTACAAAGCTAATTTGAACTGAAAACAGAACTGAATCGATTCTCAAATTTTCCAAACACCTGTCACTTAGCTCTTGAAACCATAAGCATAAGCTGCCTAAACTGGTTTACGTACACAAAGGGGTCTCTTGAAAATGAAAATATATCTCATGGATTAAGATGTTTGCACTGTTCTGATGGACACGATCTTTTAACATCAGTCATTAGCCATTTTTTTTCTGAACTTGGCTATTCTACAGGACAGACCAAAATTTTAAATAGGGAACATCTGGCTCCCAATTTTATGAATCTCTTAAAACAATAAGCTGCCCAAACTGGCACATGGTGGTTTGAAAAATGAAATCAAGTAAATAGTTCCATCAAGAGCAGTAAATTACAAGATCTGGCCAAAACAAAGTCACGATTTATTCTTGAGGAAAACAAAATGAATGAAGTAACTATGAAAGAAATAAAAACTTTCCTTAACTGGCTCTAAATAGCAATGTAGGAGCGCAAGAGATTGACTATTAATCTATTTCACCAAGAAAGGAAGAAAAAGTAAGTGTTAAGTTTAGTTACAAAAATAGTACAAGTATCAAACTAAATAACATTTCAAGATTCATAAATGTTTGAATAATTTGTAATAAAGCATCAATTCAAAAGGGTTGCAAAGAGTACCCTTGTACATCTGTCCAAAACCCACCATTATGTATCGCTAACGAATGACAGCATAAAGGGCCCATGAAAATAATCCATATGAGGTATTGGAAATTGGATATTCAGATCTTGAAAATGTACAACTCCAAATTTTCAAACTTTAGTGAACTGATATGAAGGGATAATGAATTTCTCATGCAATCATTACAAATTGAATAACCTTTCGCAATTTACAGAAGTCCAAAGTATCAAAAACATTGAGAGACAACAAGTGGAAAATATTTTCACATACAGGTAAAGATGTTTTCCAAATACAAAATTTTCTACAGCACAGCATAACTTGACTTACCTTTTGAACCCTGGCAGTCAGCCTGGTCATTGCACTCTTCAGTTTACGAACTCTGTCCAAATTACGACTACTAATCTGCAGATTACAATAATTCAAAATGTTCATAACCGAGTACAGATTGGAAAAAAAAAAGTCAAGAAATTGGAAAAAGAAAAGGTGACCCAGTCATGACAAACATAAGCAACCAAACAAGATGATAAGATAATCACAACATAAATCCACTAAACAACTTTCAAGAAGCTTCTTATTTGTTGCTAATTTTATATATGAGGAAAGAGTAGGGGGTGCCAGATTAGAACCAAAACAAGAAAAAAGAAACAGCAAAATAAGGAATTCAATTATATATGTACCTTGGAGGTAAGTTCATCTAATGCAGGATAAGCAGCCATCTCTAATTCTGTTGTACGTGCAGCAAGGAAACTACAAATGGCTTCTAAAGCTACCTCCAAAGCCCGGAATTCAAAGGGTGACTCTACATTGCATAATCTAGATCATTCAGATGCGAAAGAAAATAAAATAAAATAATGTTTGAGAAGAATCAATTCTAAAATATTGATAGTCATCAACAAATAACCAGGTTATGAGATGATGCGAATAGAAAGACAAATTTCCCACAGAAGCAGGAACAGTCAAAAGGTTTGATATCATATAATCAATTGTTCATCTATAATGTAACATACCATCTTCTTCAGCTGCTTCTATATCATGCTGACCATCATTGTACTCTTTACCATCTCCTTGCTGTTGATGATTGGCACTTACTTGAGGCAATCGCCTTTGCAGTTCCTCAACAACAGGGACCACATTTTCATCTGTTGGATCTCGCAACAATACCTATCCCACAATCTAATTACAATTATAATCTGGAAACAGATATCCACCTCAATCTGTATAAAACAACAGTATGTTCTACAAGGGCCAAAGGTGCAATATAGGGATTCAAATATTTACAAACCAGGCTAGAGGACAGAGTAAATGAACTTATTGAGGTTGACTATACAATATCCTAGTTGTATCAAAGCCTGTTCTTTACTACTAGAGATAACTGGAGTCAGCAACAAAACCACGTCGGTACATTCATGTACAAGCAACTGAAGTTCTATGCCATTACATTAAGTTAGGCTTAATACTATGAACAAGCCAGTAAGTAGTTTGCTGTCTTCATACCCATTTTCTTCAATGAACTTGATAACAATAATAAAATTTTGTGACCACAATTTATTCTTTGATCCAATTATACATGCACAGCATGCCATTCAATGCATGAGTAGGATACGATGCGCACAATTAGTCAAAGTTTTTCAGCTTTCACCCATCAGTAGACTGAAAGGACAAATTTGAAGCAAGTTCCTCACATTAACTTCACAAGGTTTCAATTTCTTTTCCTCCAGAGATGGAGGCAGTACATTATGTACATTTAATTCCAAGCATAAAATCTCATGGTGCCCAATTGTTTTGTCAACCTGTTTTTCTTCATTGCAACACAAAACCCTGACGTAAACCTCAAAGAGAAGCTTCAGCCACCCCCAAAAGTCAACAACAGAACCCCCCAAAAGTCAACTACAAAATCATATATGCAAAGAGAAAAACTAACTAACTAACCTCTTCAGCTGTGATAATTGCCTTGATATGCTGAAACCTCAAAATCAAAACACCAAAAAAAAATTAGAAAAAAAAAATTTCAATGTGAAAAAATAATAAATAACAGAATTGCAACCTCCAAGTTAAGAACAATGGCCTTCTCACGACCGAGGATGGTGGAAGGGTAAGAGAGCAAGGGATCAAGGATCCTGAGATCACGAGCGTGAATCTGGACCCTGTGCATGATAGCATACTTGTCCACGTCCAGCAGAGACCCTTGGCCTGTTGCATCGAACAGAATCCAACTCCTCGAAGACTGCGTCTTCTTCTTCACTACCGCCATGCCCTGCGGGTCCGCGGGGACGACGCTCCCGTCCCGTGCCATCCTCTCTCTTACCACAACACACACAATTCCCCCAACAGATCACATGCTCCAATGAAAAACAACAACAACCTTAATTTCCCCAAGTCTTAGTTTCTCCCAAAAAAAAAAAAAAAAGAAAAGAAGAAGAACAGATTCAATTCGATTCAATTCAGCAGCTACCGAAACGATAAAGAGGAGAATTCCCAACACCCCGTCACGCGCATTTCACCAAACAGCCAAAAGGGTATCCGAGTCCCTCCTCAAAATACGATTTTTACTTTTATTTTCCAATTGGGGAATCAGATTCCCCAGAAAAGGCCAAAAATTGCAACAGATTTTTGTTCTCTCTTTTTTTATTTCACTTTCCCCTGAAAAAAAAAAAACTACGTTTATGGGGCTTGAATTTTGATCATGATTTGTCCCTCTGTTTTATACGAATTTGCTTTGTTTTGTTTCAATGGAGAATGAATAGTGCAGGGTTAAAAAATAAAGAGGAAAAAAAAAAAAATAAAAAGAACTGGCCAGAGAATAAGGAATGAAGGATGAAGAAAGGTTGCAAATATAAGAACGTCACGGTTTGGTGAGGGGTTTGCTGGTGGGTGCGGGGCTGCGCAGGGTTTTTAGTGTGGGGCCTATGGTTTGAGCCAATGAGGTTGTGCCAACGAAAGAGGGTGAGGCATAGAATGGGAAAAAGAAGAGCAGTTCCTGTGATTTCGGACCCACACTGACAGAGGTACGGCGTATCCGTGTTGTTGGCTTTGCCTGCTAGTGGTTGTTTGTTTCAAGTGCAATTTTACTTTTGTCAATTTTCTTTTACTTTTTGTACTTATTTTATTATTGCGGTTTGATGGAATGTTTAACTGCTTCACTGTATATCTAACTTATTTTATCGCTATCTTATTATCGTTATCTTATTGGATTGATTTTTGGAATTGATGATTGCTATGAAGATAGGATTGTGTTTCAAAATTTATTTCAAATGTGCAGTTTGATGATTTGATAAAGGTACACAGAGTGTAATAAAATTAATTGATTATATTTTTTTTAGTTGTTGAGGTGAGAAATTTTCAATTATGTGATTTTCGGATTGTACCTATTGCTCCACCAATCTAGTATTGTGGAAGCATGTCCTGATTATGAAATAGGGCAAGTCTTTCTTTTAAACTAAAATTTCGTGAATAAAAAGAGTATAATTTAAAAGGTATTTTAGCTTGCATAAATCTTTTTTTAAGATTTGTTTGGATATTACCATGGAGAGAGAGAGGATCAAGCGAGAAGAGTGATCAATTGTTAGAATGAGAAAAGTAAATATTGATCATTAAATTTTATATAAATGGTCAAGATTAGAGTTTAAAATTATGTGACTTTTTTAAATGATCATGTGATCTATAAATAATTTTAAATTTTGATCATCTATATATAATTATATGATCAAATTTTTCTCCTCTTACTATTATAATAAATCACTCTTCTCATATAATATGCTACTTGATTATGGATATAAAATATATTTTAAATACAGTAAGTGAATGAGATTAATTTATATGCACTGATAATGTAAAATAATTTTATATTATTAATCAATAAAAATATAAAAAATTACCAAATCATGATAGATTCTTCATTATAATGAATAGTTACTTGCAAAAATTGATATCTTTTAATATTTTATTAATTAATAATATAAAATTAATTTTTACTATTAATATTTTTTTTCAGAATGATTGGATGAACTTTTTTTGACAAAAAAAAAAGTGTCATATCAAATGCAAGTTGTACTTTATTATTTGGAAGCTACAGTTTTGAGCTCTTCAAAATGTTTAAGATTAAAAAGATTATTTAAAAATAAAAATATTTTTAAAAAAAATTAGATTCAAATGAGCTCATAGTGTTTATACTAGTAACAAATCATATTATATAATACTATATTGTATAACTTTTAAGATACTTGTTATAAGAGTAAACATTTTTAATAATTTAATTGTATGATTGAATAATAATATTAAAAAATTTATAGTAATACATTAAAATTAAATTTTTATACTAATATATTAGGATGTAAGTTTTAACTCTTGATGTAAACTTTTAATTTGTTTTTATTACGAATCATCAGATCATTTCATGTTAGAACAAAAAATTACATTAATCATGTATTAAATTTTTCTGGTAAAAAGCAGTTTATTAAATTTGACATTATTTTATTATTGTAAAGTTTTGTTATTATAATAATAATTAATCATGTAACAGATTAAAATATTTTAATTTATTGCCAATGTAGAATTAAATAATTAAATAACAATGGAAACATATTATCAATATAAAAATATGTTTTAATTTAATAGATTAAAATACTTATAGTACTATTCTTAATATAAAATTAAATGACAAAGTAACATTAGAAATGTATTATCAATATAGAATTCTTTTTTAATGAATTCGACAGGTACTTGCTTTAAGTACTTTTTCATATAAGATACTTGTATAAAAGCTGTATAAACTTACGTACAAAATTTGTGATTGAAAATTATCTCAATTAAAAGGACTAAATAATATCCATAAAAAGATGATCCCCTCTATAAGATATTTTATGTGTAATGTTTTAACTTTTTGTTCTCTTTATTCTTGTAAATATGGCCCTTACACAGTTAATTTTATTTTAGTATATATAGTGCCATCAACTTTGTATTAAGGATTTACTGAGCACCGAAGTCTATAGACTGAGGCAATATTCTCATCTTAAATTTTCATTTGAAAGATCTAAATATTTATTATTTAATTTAATGATAGGTTGACGGTACAACGCCATGTATTTACACGATTGACTTGTAGAGTACTAGAGCCTTGCAAAATGCAAAAAATGGAATGCCCTTGATTACAGATAACCCACATTTGCCTTGGCTTTCTTTTCTAAGTCATTGATAATGACAATTAGCAAGACAGTCGTACTTTTAATTTGTTTTACTTTCTATTCTTTATACAGTTCCATTGAAAATGACAAGTGAATTTTGACCTGTTATTTGTCAATTTTTTAATAAAAAATTCAAAAGGGAGTAAATCTTCTGTTTCTTCAACTTGATAAATAAATAATTTCACAACCGTCCAAGCAGAAGTGAGATAATCCACGTAACAAATCCCTTGACTTTTGTAAGAGAATACCGTAACCAATTTATCAAGCAAAATATAGAAAATATTTAGTTAGTGGCATGTGATGCTATCTTTTTTATATTATTATTATTTACTTTATCGCTTTCCATGCACCCTTTTAATACGTATTTCTGTTTTCTTTCAAGAAAACAAAATTGACAAATAACCTATTCACATAACTTTTGAAGACGAGTTTATTTTAATTTAGTCATTCATTTGTTTTTTTGGCTTTAACATTTATTTTTTAGTATATTCTAAATTGTGCAAGACTTTACTTTCGTCATTCTGAGAGATAAAACATTTAAAATTATTTCCTCTTCCAATAAGTGCACCTTCTAAAAACAATTATGCGCTCGTATTTGGCTAAGAGTACATTATTCAAGTAGAGTTTTTAAATAGGAGTCTTGTACGTTGCCCATAGGCTTTATTGCATGTTTTGAGATTGCTTTACATGGTTTGATTTTGGCCTAATTGTGACTTTGCTCCTCTCTCCCATAAGAGTCTTGAGCACTGTTTATCTATTGAAATAAAAAAAGTGCGCTTCCTAGGTATCAAATTTATAATTATAAGAAAAATTGTATCAATTTATGAGGATTATATCGATGGCTCTTTTACAACAACTATGAAAAAAAAAGCCAATCTTGTAAGAAATTATATTTAATAACAAAATATGTATTCAGATCATATGACAAAAATAAAGAGTTAGAGAGAATTGAAAATTACACTCACCCTCGTTGAAGTTTCCCAAAAATATACTGAACTCTAAGCTCTCGTAAAAGTAACACTTCACTCCAATTTTTTTTTTTTTCCTCAACACTCTATTCCAATCTTAAAAGATCACAAAATCAATATTCTACTCCAGCCATTATAGAATATTTTTTGTTAATAAGCTAACCCTCTTTGAACACTCACTCACTCTCTTCCCTTTCTTTTCCTAGTTCTCTCATATTTTGTACAGAAATTAAAAAGACTAAACAGAGTAGTTGATTGCACAATTGTAAAGAAGAACTTAAGATCTGATTGTTATATTTAATAGGATAAGATCTTATAGTATAAGAACTATTAAAATTTTAATATTATATAATATTTGATACAATATTGTATAAGATACTATATAATATAATATAATATAATACTCTTATTATCATAAATAATTATAATTAGAGGTAAAAAGTTAACAATAAAATAAAATAGAATTGTAATAATAATAACAAAAACATTTTCTAACTTTTAGAGTGGAGTCCTACACATAGAATTAATTATATACATAAGCATTATAAACAGTACATTAGATCATTGTATGAAGTATATTATTTATTACCGAATAGTTAATTTAAATGGGCTAATATTTTTACGATCCAAGTCATAAAATTTTAGCAGGTCTACAAGCTGATCCAGTGAGTTTAGGTGGTGTTGACGGCCTAAGAAAAAGAGGAAAGAGGAGAAGTTATAATGACATGGAGCGATCTACAATGGTCCGCTCTAAGTTATGGACATGATGGTGCCATTGATCTAGTGGTAGATAGAAGGGATGTATTAATATATTTCTTTTTATGTGATATATTATAGTATTTTTTAAGATCATATGGTTAAAAATTAATTAATTTATAAAGTGATTAGATTTTTATTTATAAAGATTTACAATTAATTTCAAAATCTCATAAAAAGTAACTAGTTTTATCTATATAATATTTTTAATAATTATAAAGTGATCAAATTTTTATTTTTATAATACTAAAAAATATCAAATTTTATCTATGTGACATCTAAAGAATTTAAGTTAATTTCTGGTTCTCATATAAAGTGATAAATTTTATCCATATAATATTTTTTTATTTCAAAAATAAGAAAAAAATATAATATATCATATAAAAAGAGACTTATAAATACACGTCTTTAATCTACTATTGGATTTCCAGGACCATGATAGTCCTGTATTGCAGCGGCGCCATTTAAGTCTTACCCATAAGGACATATGATAAGACGAATCCTTGTTTCGCTTTGGCTGTCAGTGTTTGTTTCCCATGCAATTACGTCTGTCATTTCCTTTATTTTTGCACTTTTATTGAGGTTTGAGGAATCCTTAACCTCATCTCACTACTGGGTGTTTAACTTATTATCCTCATATTAGACTGGTTTTTGAATGAGAGGTTGTTATAACGAGCAATTTTATTTGAAATGTATTAACTGGGGCGTTTAATTGATGAGTTGACGAGGGACATATAGAAGTGAAGTAAAATCAATTGACTATATTTCCTTTTAGTTGCTGATGTTAAGGAATCCTTTGCATTTTAATCTGTGTCATTATCGGACCAGACTTTTAAGTAATGATTATTAAGAAGGAATTGATTTCTAGTATTAAGGGTGTATAATAAGTGATTTGACTAAATGGTATAAAAGTAAAGTAAATGACTGTTGAAATAAAGTGTAATAATTAATTATAAGATTAGGTCTTGAAAGATACTTAGTTTGTATGAAACATTTTTAGGTTAGTTTTTAATGTATTGTCAGTTATATCTGTCTATCTATCTGTCTATATATATCTATAAGTAAAATTAACTACACTTTGCATTTAATGTTCACTCTAATTTACAATAATTCATGACTCATTATAATTAATATTCATTCTAATTTGCAACTATTAAATGATTCAAGCAGTAAAACTTACTCTAGTTTGCAATAATTTAGTTGCACATATAATATTAATCATTTATCTTTGAATTAATCAGACTAATCTCTTAAGTCATGATAATATAATATTTTATCTTTATTTTGAAAATTAATCTGCTTAAAATAATAAATGTAAAATTAATTTTATTTTAAAGTGAAAAAATAAAATATTTTTGCTTCTAAATTATTTAATAGTTAACTTCATAGGAAGAAACACCTTAACATCCTCAAGAAAAATTAATTTCAGGTAACACTTGCACAAAACCATATTAATTAATCTTTTATCTTTGAATCTTATAATGTTAAAGTCTAAATTATTACATTAATCTTTTTATTACATTTTAAATCTAACAAATAAAATATTTTTATTTTAAAATTATTTAATAAGTCAAGATATGATGCTTTTTATTAGGCAGTAATGTGTAATGTCAAGTTGGCTATAGTTACAACATATAACAAGTTTTTTTTTTTTTAAGTAATTAAGTGACTGTTAATCATGTAACATGTATGTTTTACCAGTTTCTCAAAACTTTTACCTTTGCTCTTCCTTATACTTTCTGTGGATTTGCGTATTAATCAATATAATTGAATCAACCCTCCCTCTTTGAATGATATAGACTTATGACAAGTTTGAAGAGCTACCTGAATAAGTATGCAACCAATTCCTTTTCAATTAATATACTTTATTATTTGGAAGCTTTATTTGAGGGAAGACTTTCGACTTGTGATGATCAATGTAAATTTTTTAATACTCTATCCTCAAACATAGATGAACAAAAGTGCGAGCTTCACAATTATGGAACATTCTATGTCAAAAAAAAAAAAGAAAAGAAAAAGGAATTGAACAATAAAAATATGATCGTCATTGATAAAAAAGATCTAAATAATATATTGTTCATATTAATTATCTTATCATATAATAATCGGTAGTTTTATTTAATCCTAACATTTTCTTCATCATTTACAGCAATTGCATATATGCTTCAATAGGGGAAAAAAATTACCACTCCTAGGTTCAAGAATATATTTAAAGAAGGAAAAATATATACATTAAAAGTTTTGCAGTCTCAAAGAAGAATGACAGATTTGTTGTAGCCAAACAACCCTTTTATGCTGTATTTCTATGTTACAACTATGGTGAGGGAAATCTACCATGATGATAATGTAATTTCTCACCACATTTTCAAATTTGTAAACTTTGAAGACTTGCAAGAGTCACAAAGATGTCAACTAGCTCTACTCCATATCTCACGATTCAAACATGGCAACTGTCAAGATACACTTGCCAAAAAGGAAATCAAAACAATCTATGTAGAGAGACACATATTGACACACATACCAAAAAAAAAAAAAAAAAGAAAGGGAAGGGTTAAGAAAATAGTATAAAAGATGATCAAGAATTTGAATAATTTCAAAGCACGAAATAGATTGCTACTTTTAGACAGATATTTTCTCCCACAATGAAATCTTTATAAATTTCTTGGTTAATAATATCCAAAAATTTTCTCACTCTCTTTGAACTTGAAGAAGAAGATAAGACTTATAAAACTTAAAAACTCTCAAACTTATCTGATACACAAAGTAAAAGTGTGACTTTTCTAATGATATGGATTATTTATAGTTGAAAAAAATAAAGTACCACTCACAGAAGTCATGATCTTACATGAATGTTTGCAATATGTAGACTCATTGGTTAAATTTGAAGAGTCACATTGTTTAACAATCCAATTACAATAACATTGTTTTTGAACTCTATTTTTAAGTGAGTTTCTAAAATAACCTAGTTATATGTTTGAATGATAGTACAAAAAAATACTTTATAATAGTGCATTAAAATTAAATTTTTATACTATTATATTACAATCCAAATGTCAACTCTTGATGTGAAATATTGGATGCAGTTTTGATACCAAAACACTTATGCAAATGGAATGCTCCTTTTTTGTCCCCTGCCTTGCTTTGACATTTTTGCAATACCTCTTTAAGAGCCTCATCTTGCATCATTGCTTTCTTACTTTCTTCATCACTCCACATAATGGTTCTGACCATGCCAGCCAAAAAACCTCGATATTGCATCCGCAGGCACATTATCCTTTTCCTGGTTTGTAGTGTATGGTGAAATCATAACCAATAAATTTATGTAACCATTACTGCTGCTTTGGAGTTTGTAAGGACTAATCGATGGGTGATTTAAGACTCTTTTGGTTAGTTAGAATGATGAATTTGTGCCCTAATAGATAATGCTTGAACTTACCAATTGCTTCTTTTATGGCATATAACTCTCTTATATATGTTAATTGCTTACTCATTGTCATGGACAATTTCTTAGAGAAATAAGTAATAGGATGAACCTCTCGAGACAATACTGCTCCCACAACAATTCCAGAGGCATCCATCTCCAATCTAAAAGGTTTAGAAAATTTTGGTGGTGTAAGAATCGGGGCAAATGCTATAGCTTCCTTTAGTTTGGCAAAAAACTTGTTAGCTTCAGGGGTCCACGTAAATGAATCTTTCCTCGATAAATCTGTTAAAGGATTGGCTAATGAAGCATAGCCTTTGACAATTTGTCCGTAATATCACGTCAAGCCCCAAAAACCTTTCAAGTGCTTGATGGTTTGTGGAATAGGCCATTACCACACCATTCCCAGAAGATTGAGCATAGGTGATGTGGAAAGGGGTCCATGGATGATCCAAGGAAGTTATCTTGCTGTCAAACAATGGACTTCTCTTTTTAATCCTAGTAATCCTTGTTTTGGCCTTACCATTGTATGGGTGAGACTTTTAGCTCTTAATTTACTCTATTATGATGATTGGCCATTGAGGGTTATTGCTAATGCTATCAGCAAACCTATCAGGTTTGATCTTACTGCAACCAAGTTACAGAGAGGCAATTATGCCAAGGTGTGTGTGGAGGTGGACTTAGGATCACCAATGAAGAAGAAGGTGTGGATTCAAGATCACTGGCATGGTGTTGAATTTGAAAGCCTCAATCTTGTTTGTTCTGCTTGTCATCGATACGGGCATGTGTCAAGCGACTGCTATTTTCAAAAGCAGAAGGCTATGGAAGTGGTGCAAGCCTAAGGCCCAGAGGTCATGCAGCCACAATTAAATGTGGAAGAGGTGTCTAATCAGTTTCAAAATTTGAAATTGTCCGAGAATAAAGGGGATGTTAAAGATTTAGGAATTGATGGGGATCATAATTGGGATTAGTGTGTGGTTAAAAGTAAACATAAATCAGAATTGCAAAAATAAAAGAAAAAAGGTTATGCAATCTAGACGTCATTCTCCCCTCATGCATAAAGAGTCACGTGCCATGGACTCTTCTACTCCTTTACATAAGAGTGGTTTTGGGCTTCTTAAAAGTGTTATTGTTGACAAAATGAAGACTTCAACACAGGGAGTTAAAGTAGGTGGCCCAAGTTTGTGTTCAGCTCAGTCAAACCGAATGGAGTTATTAATGGGGTAGAATTGTGAATAAGTCCACGAATAAAGATGAGGTGAAAGGAAGTGCATTCACCCACAACCGCGAAGTTGCGCATGAAGAAGTTGTACAGGGAGAGCTTTGAAGGACTCCTTATGAAGGAGCATAATAGGGATTGTTTTAAGGAGGTCCCTGTAAAGGTGATATCGCAGGAAAGGAAAGTGGATGGAGTTTCATCACTACCTTCGACTTCAGAGGCAATTTCGATCCTAGTAATGTCATGGGTGATATTATGGCGGAGAATATGGAGGTGGGAGAGGTGTTGGGCTCTTAGATTATGGAGCCGTGTTGGTTTCCCTATATTTATTATAGGGTTTTAATTATTATGTTCAACTAGAATGTTAAGGGAGTTGTGAATGCAGTAGGGAGAAAAGTTGTGAAGGATTTGGTTCAACAATATCACCCTGATATTTTTATTACCATGGAACCTCATTGCCAATTTTTACAAGTTTGCATATTCTCAAGCTTGGTTTTATTCCAATGGTTGTTTATGAAGCTAATGGTCACTCAGGGGGTATTTGGTTGTTGGGTGTGAATGGTGTTTCGTTTTATATGGTTGACTATTTTCCCCAAGTTATTTCTTTGGAGGTTGGTGTAGGTGCAGGTCATTGGGTTTCTTCCACTGTTTATGGCTCGCCTACTCCTTCTTGCCGTGAAGCTCTTTGGGATCACATACTGATGATGCAAAATCCCTTGGATATAAAGATCTAGAAACCTCATGCACATATTTTGATAGAAACCAGATTTAGAATAATGACCCTCCCTATGAAACCCTTAAGAAACTTGTTCTTAAAAACATAAATAACAGAGAAAAGATATAATAGAAATTGATTGAGTATAACAAGGAACTTATCTTACAATGAATTCTCTCAATTTCTTGATACGACAAGTAAAGCAAATCATTCACCTCACTTGCACACAATAGCATTGTTTTCTTAAAAGAAAACAAAATAGAAATTGAATTAATCAAAAGCTACTAAACAATGTGTTTCTTGAGGTATTTATAATCTCTTATGTTAGGTTAAATATTTAAACTAAACCCAAGACCAATAAAAAGTGGGCTGGATAAAACACAAAATATAAAATCTGAGCTAAATAAAATAATTAAAAGTTTAGATATCCTAAATACTTTATCTAAACTAAACAAAAGTAAAATAAGAGAATGACCTAATATGGCCAGAATAAGCTTCTAAGCCCAATTCGTAGTAAATAACAAGATCTTGAATAGCTTATTAGTATGAGTTGGCGTATTGATCTCCTTAACCCATTCTTGATACATCTCTTCCACAATTGCTTTAGCCAAGTTCTCAAAGTCTTCTCTAAACCTCGTTGCACTTACTCATGTGATTGGTCCACATGCATGCTAAAATCTTCATCTTGCCCCCTTGTGCTAGAATGTTCAATTTATCCTCTGGAGCATGTATCATATGAGGAATAGGGTTAGGCTGCCTTGGATGCTCATTGGAGATTTCAATGAGATCCTTCTTCCTCAAGAAGTGAAAGGTGGTGAGTATTCCTTCCACAAGACAGCTAGATTTGTTGAGGTGATTAATTGCTGTAATCTTATGGACATTGGGACTTCTAGGAATTTGTTTACCTAGAGTCATACTATTCAAGGTAGCGCCATGTTTCTAAGCACCTTGATAAAGTTCTTATTGACATTGAGTTGAGGAGATTTTTTCTTGAAGCTTATGCTTGGACTTTACATAGTGTATATTTTGATTTTTATCCTATTTTGCTTTTGGTGTGATGGTGTCCCTTCCTTTTCTGGCGCAAAGCATTTTCAGTTTGAGGCTTTGTAGACAATGCATTTTGATTTTGAAGCTGTTGTTCATAATGCTTGGTGATGTGGGGAAGAGAATGTTCAGGGTAGGCTTCACAAGGTGAGGGAAGACGCTATTATTTTTAACAAGCAAGTGTTTGGCAACATTTTTAGAAGGAAATGAGCCTTGAAAATATAATTAAAGGGAGAAGAATTTGGAGAGAGTTGGTTTTGTTTCTTTCATTCTCTTGGAAAGGCCTTTTCAGAAAGAATATACGGAAGCACTGAGGCAAGAAGAAATGCTACAGTTTCAAAAGTCCAATGAAAAATGGGTCAAATTTGCTGATAGGAATTCTTCCTTTTTTTCATACTCAAACCATTGTGAGGAGGAAGCATAATAAGGTGAGTGGATTACTTTTTAATTATAGGACTTGAAGCACAGATGATGAAGTGTTGCAAAAGAAAACTTTGGATTTCTTTCAGAACTTCTTTTATTCATCTTAGAATGTGGACCTGGGCATTTTACTTGATTTACTTTTTCCGTAAATTAGCGAAGCTAGTGTCTTGGCTCTTCAGAACCTAATTATGAAGGAGTAGGTCTTTTTGGCTCTTAAGGGTATGCTTTCTTTCAACTCCCCAGGGATTGATGGTTTTCATCTTTTAAAAAAAAAAATATTAGCATATTGTTGGACAGGAAGTGTGGCATTTAGTTAGAGATGCTTTTGTTTTTTACTCTTTTGATCCAGGTTTGGCCGAGACTCTTATCATTCTAATTTCTAAAGAAGACCATCCTATCAGATTGAAGGATTTTTAGCCAATCATTTTATGTAATGTGCTTTATAAGTTCATTACTAATGTGCTTGTCGTGAATAGACTGGGGTCATTTATGGATGAGTTAATTGGTCCTATGCAAAGTGGTTTTGTCCTTGGTAGGAGTACCCAAGATAATGTGATTGTGGCTTAGGAGGTCCTGCATTAGAGAAAAAAATCTAAGGATAGGAAGGGTTTTTGGCTTTTAAAGTTGATTTACTGAAGGCTTATGATATGGTGGATTAGCGTCATTTAGAGTTTGCTCTATTGAAGTTTGGGTTTCCTACTTCCATCATTTGTTTGATTATGTTCTGTGTGACATTGTCTTCCCTTTCTATCTTGTGGAATGGGGCAAAGTGACCTCTTTTTGCTCTTGCTAAGGGGTTGAGATAGGGTAATCCTATGTCTCCTTATTTTTTTTCATTTTATGCATAAAAGGCCTGAGTTATTTGATTGGGAAGCAAGTTGATGAGGGTAATTGGAAGCCTGTATGGGTTTCGAGATATGGCCCAATTATTTTTCATCTCCTCTTTGCTGAGGATGTTTTGCTTTTTTATAAAGTTAATGTTGGGTAACCAAGGTTAGTTAGTGAAGTTCTGGTCTCCTTTTGTAAGGCTTCTAGATTGAAAGTTAATTTATATAAATCTAGAGCTAAGTGTTCTAAGAGGGTTTTCTAGGCAGAGAAGAGATATGCTGACATCCATCTCCTTGATTAGATTTGCTTCTAAGTTGGGGAAGTATCTTAGGTTTCCCTTGCTTAATTGGAGGTCGAAGAAAAGTGACTTTTCTTTTATTGTGGATAAACTCCATCAAATATTGGCTTCTTGGAAAGGGAAGTTGCATAATAAGGTCGGTAGGTTAACTTTGGATAAATTTATGCTTTGCTCTGTTCTTATTTATTTTGTGCAATCCTTTGGTTGCCCCACTCTATATGTGATGAGATTGATAAGGTGCCTAGATCTTTTATTTGGAGAAAGTCTAATCTTCATCTTGTAAATTGGGAGATTATTACTAACCTATGAAAGATGCTTGGTATTAGACAAGCAAGATAGGTGAATATAGCTTTACCTGGAAAGTTGTTTTGGAGTCTTTTTCATGATCATAATAAATTGTGGGTAATAGTTCTTTCTCATAAGTATCTTTGGCACAGATCAGTGTTGGATGGTGTTTGCTTGGCTTCTAGTTCTCCCATTTAGTGCACCATTTGTAAGATTGTTTCTTTGTTGCGTGATGGCTTTCAAGTGCATATTGGTGATAGTTCTTCTTCGGGACAAGAGAAGGACCTTTTTGTAATCTGGTTGATTTTGTGCACATTTCTTATTCTTAACTCCAGGTTTGAGATTGTTGGTTAAATGAGGAGTGGAAGTTGGATTCTTTTTATACAAATTTTAATAGTCATGTGTAGGCTTTGATTGACAAGATTCCTATCCCTCTTAGGCAATCTCATTTAGATTGCTTGGTTTGGTTGGGTTCCCCTTTAGGTGTGTAATCAGCTACTTCGAGATACCATTGGCTATCTTTCTCTTGATTGGTTTTTGGCACTAATTCCTAGAAGTGGGTGTGCAGGGTGCAAGCTCCTTTTAAAATTGCCTATTTAATTTTGGCCCTTTTGGATTATTTGGTTGTTAATTCTATGTGGTTCAAGAGAAGTTTAGTTGATTCTCTTCTTTGTCCTCAGTGCAATATGGAAGCGGATACCCCTTTGCATTGCTTATGTGATTGTGTGTATGCAAAATCCCTTTGGTTATTGATGGACCCTTCTCTTCTTAATGAGTTTTTTTGGCTTAGATAATGCTAAGTGGCTTCGTGCTTATTCCTTGGGCTCTCATGCATTATTCTTTGGAGTTGGTCTTTGGCTAAGCTGGAGTTTGAGGAATGAATGGGTCTTCTCTAATCACAAGGCCTCGCAATTTGTTGTTCTTCGAAGATTTATGGTCATGTTTGATGCTTGCAAGTTGGTTTTCCCCTCTTCTAGCATTTAAGGCTTCCCTATTTTGGTTGCATGGTGCCTTCCACCTATTTCTTTTATCAAACTTAATTCTAATGGTAGCTCTTTTGGAAATCCTGGAATTATTGTGTTTGTTGGTCTTTAAGTGGGGATATTGGTGGTTGGATTGTGGATTTTTCTAGCCATCTTGCGTGGGCTAATAATTTATGCGTGGAGCTTCTTGGCTTAAGAAAGGGCTTGCAGTTGGCTCGGGATAGATGTTATCGAAAGGTTATTTGTGAGGTGGACTACTCTGAAGTTATTCGCTTGGTGAATGAGAGCTCTTTGCCTTTCCATAGGTATAGGTCTATTATTACTGATATTAAAGACTTGCTTGGCCATAAGTGGACTTGTCATCTCCATCATGTTTATAGAGAGGGTAATCAAGATTAGGGCATGTTTGATTTTAAAAAAATATTTTTTATTTTAATTTCCTGGTTTTAATATTAACTATAAAATTGTCATCTTGTTTTTATTTTGTTTATTGTTTTTAGGATTTTAAAAAGAAAATATTAAAAATAAAAAAAACATTATTTTCATTATTTTCTCCACAAAATTCAAAAAATAGAATAAAAATAATGTGACACTTCTATAATTAATTAATATTAAAAATAGAAAGTATTTTTTAAAACCGAACAAGCCCTCACCATTCCATTTCTTTTTATAGTATTTCCAAATAATAGAATAGAAACTTTTTTCTATTCCATTATTTTTTCCTGACTATCCCTCTATTTTATTTTTCTTATATCCAAATAATGGAATTAAACATTTATTTCATTTACTTCATATTATATTCTATCACATTTCATTCTATTTCACTCACCATAAAATATTCAAATATAATCTAATTAAGTGAGTTGGATATTCTTGATTTCAAACTTTACTTATTATGCACACACAAACGAAAAATCCATTTTCATTTAGTCATTCATTCTTTTCTACATTTGTGCATGTGTGATGTTTATCACAAGCCATAGAACCTAATAGCGGAAAAAGAGTGGTCCAATGAACAAGATTTACATTTAGTAAGGCCTAGAAAGAATAGACATATAGAATTTTATTCTCACAAGTTTATAAGATTTGATCCCATAACCTCCAAATCAAACAACTTTACCAATATATCAAGGCTCACCTTCTACACAACCTAATAGTAATTCCTTCATTTTTTTTTTTTTTACAACCTTGTTAGATTGAAGATTAATAATCTATATCGACTATTTCAAAGACAATTTTCACGTCTTAATATATGTAACATGAAATGATACAATACAGTATCAACGACCACAATCACAATTCTCATTGACAATGCTCAAGTTAGTAACTACACACAAGATTATGAACAAAGCTACTTTGACATTATAGGATGATTGATACGGAATAATCTATCTGAATTTTTGGTATTATAGTTTTAAATTGTCTAGACCCACAACACAAACTTATCTAATTAGGTTTTATTATTGATAATTTAGATTTTCAAGGCAATCTATACTCCTTTATACTAGCAATGTGGATAGGCTCATGGAGGGTATTTATATGAATTACCACTCATATAACAATCTTCCTATTATTATTATTATTATTATTAAAAGACTAATTTTTATATATTAATAGTATAAAATAATTTTGCACTATCATCTAATATAAATTATAGGAAATGTCAAGCCATCATAGATAGTCATCTAAACATAGACTATGTTGACAATTTTCTTTATTTTTATTGGATAATAGTATAAAATAATTTTATATTATCAATATATGAAAATTAAATCCTTAATAATAATATAAGTAAAAGGCATGTATTCTGTAGTAATATTTTTAATATACTAAACAAGATAATATGAATTACTAATTAGATTTCATGTGCATGCACAAATATTGCTTTGTAATATTATTAATAATTTAAAAGTGACAATCTTTTTTAAGTGATAATCTAAATTACTAGTAATTTTATTAGACAATATATCAAACACAACCTTAAATATATCCGTTAGGAAGTACTACACTCTGCTCTACTCCGTTTTTGATAAATGCGCAAACAAAAACATCGTGAACATGCATGATGCATCAGACTACCACACACTAGACCAATAAAGGGAAAGAGTACTCTTACATCTACGTACCAAGATATATTTCTGCACCATTTAATAACATGTTTGGGAGCAAGGGAAAGAAGCTGTTTTACTAAAAAATAAAAAAATAGTTATTTTTGGAAATTTTAACCTTGTTTGGGAAGTTTATTTGAATAGATTATCTAATTGAAACAATTTACTATTTTAAGCAAATAAGCAGAAACAAAAATTTGGGCATTATTTGATTATAATCAATTTATACAGTACTCAAAATGTTATGTTTTTATCAAATTGATCCTAAATATCAAATATTATATAATATAAATAATTATTTCATATTTTTTTAAATAATTTTACCATGTAAAAGTAGTTTTTTTATATAATTCAAATAAAATAAATTATCTTAAAATCACTTTTTAACTGAAGTATCCAAACATAAATTGATTCTCATATAATCTATTATATAAAATGGTAATTATATAAATAAATAATTATTGGAATAATTTTAATCTTACGATTTTTTCAAATACACACTAAATTGGGTAGCATTGCTCAATTATATAAGAATTTGTGTAGCAATCAACTCAAAATTTTTAAGCCAAATTGAAAAGAAAGGAAAATGTGAGAATAACAGGTAATAAAACCACCTCTAATGGCTAACAAGTAGTATTGGATTGATAGAGGAAGCACATAATATTAACATATTCAACTTAATTTAATCACATGTCAAGGACTTAAAATTATTCAAAGAATCAACTTTCAATGTGTAGACTAGTTTTAGGTGCTTGAATCTAGAGAACAAAGTAGTTCTAGTGTATAACAGGTCCGCCATGCTAATATCTGCATGATATCAAATTTGGCATTCTTAGAGCAAAGTCTCACTAGATCAGTTTAGTGAAATCTTTACTCTAAGAGTGCCAAATTTTATTGAATTGTTAGGGTATACTTTGCTAGGATTCCTGCAAAATGGTCTAACGACTTGTGTAGTGCCTCATATTGGAGGTGATTCAAAATTTTATTGAGTTATTGGAGTATGCTTTGCAACGACTTGTGTTGTCGTGCCTTATATCGGAGGTGATTCAAGATTTTACTGAGTTGTTAGGGTATGCTTTGCAACACAAGTCATTAGGATATCCTTTGCAAAGCATACCCTAACAACTCAATAAAATCTTGAATCACCTCCGATATAAGGCACTGTAACACAAGTCATTGCAAAGCATACCCCAACAACTCAATAAAATCTTGAATCACCTCCAATATGAGGCACTGCAACACAAGTTGTTTGACTGTTTGTAAGAGTCCCAGAGTTCAATCTCCGCACTTCTTTTTCCAGCAGATTGATTCATTTTTCTCATGATCCAACCAACCCCTTTTTGCGAGCATAAGCAATAATCAAGAGAAACGTAAGAGCACCCAGTAATCCCAAGGCAATAACTACCTGTGAATATAAAAGATATATTTTATTCTTTATTCATAATATCTGGTTAAAATATATGCAGCACATGGAATGCATAATAGCAGCAGCTTGCTTACCCATTTGAACAAGTAGTTATGGCCTTGATTCCACGTATATGGAATATTCACGCCAAATAGTCCAGTCACCAAGGAACACAGAGATAGACTCACAGTTCCAGAGCTAAGAAAGAGCTCTAACTGCATAAGAAGATGGATACAAATATTAAAAGGCTTAGCATCCACAAGAAAATAAAATACTTCACAGAACACTGATATATGACATGCATGATTGTGGAGCATAAAGGCACCTGAATAAGCTGATTTCGACGGTCGTCAAGCTGCAAAATGGAAAAACTCTACTTGTATTACATGTCATTCACCAAAAACCAAAAGACAGTACCAGGAAATTGCTGGACACTTACATGAATATTGATATAATCTTCAGTATCATCAATATACTCTCGTAGCTGTAAATGAAAAGAAACAGAAAAGTAATTAGAATTTAGAAATATATGATACTTAGCATAATTAAAGTTGGTGTGTTATTTATAGATCAATAAAATCAAACACGCAAACTTTGTTGCGTTGAGGTACAATAGCAAATTCACACTTCAAGCAAGCCTATTTAAGTTACTAAGCTTATATCAAAAGAGTGTTTTAGTTTTCGGACCCTGTAAGAAATGCTTAAATGTATTAGGTGTAGACCACCTAACATGTCTCACAATGCATAAATCCATAGAGCTTGAAACCATAGACTAGAATCATCATTACCTTGACACTCTTGATTCAAAAGATAAGCCTCTTATGCGCCATAGAAAACAGTAGTACAATTTTAGTGTCCAAATTATTTTACACTACACATGCAATGACAAGGGAGATAATTGAGGTGGTACTGTCACATAATCCAGCAATACTGTTGCAATATTTCTTGTCAACATGCAGCTAACAACTTTAGGATAAATACTCGGATCCCAACCCATCCCAACAACCAGAGTTGAGCCCAGATGCAACATGTACATAATTTAACTAACAACGCCGCCTTTTATTTATTTGTAAAGGTATATAAAAGATAAATCATACAAATCTCAGTGTATAAGTCTAAACAAAATGAAGAGAAACAGTTTAATTCATATAGAAATAAAAAAGACAATTACTTTTATCTCAAGATGTATTAGTCTATCATCACCGCATAAATCCTTATCGAATGAGAAGAAATTTTCAAAATCATTGTAGAAAGAAACTTTTCAAAACAAAATTTTGAAAATAAAGTTCAACTTCAAACAGCAGGGCAAGGAGGAGAAGAAAGAGATGGAAATGCATGGCCCCTCTGTTGCCCACCATTAACTCCAGCACAATGTTAAACAACTTCAGACTGTTTGATTTGTTCATACTTCAAGATACTTATTAATCTAAAGCTAGAAATCTCCACCCAAAAGTCCTAGCCGCCTTTGGTTCACTGCCTAGAAATTAGATTCTAATAAATAGTCTAAACAATAAATTATAACTTTTCTCCATAATTACAACTAAATAATCTCCGAGAATACTTCATATCTGGCAAGTATCTCCCATAAACAAAAGTTGAGATTTGCATATCCCTATTGGTCACGTGCATGCACACTCACACAGAGAAGATACTTACTGTGGTTAATTTGTTCAAAGTGCTATCAACTTGTATGAAATAAGCCTGAAAAATGAACAACAACCATTTATAACAGTTTTTTCCCCATTAAACAAAAACTGAAGATCCTTTCCTTCTATATTGTCAAGTAAATAACGTTATAACCTCAAGCAACATTTCAAGCTCTTCCACATCATTTTCACCTAAACGAACTGAGGCTACACTTGCTCTACTTGCTCTGGATATCTTTGATCCTTGGATGGGGGAAGCAGCAAACCAATTTGCACCACCTGATCCGCTAACTGGTGATGATGCAGCTGCCAACTTTCTTGACAAGTAGAGGTCAGCCATATCATCATCATCATCCAGTAATTGTGCAAGCTCATCTCTCAGCTGCAGCAGATAACAAGAAGTCATGAACTGGTGACTTGATGCAGGAACTAGTGATTGGATAGGGAAAAGGAATATATGTTGTATTCCAGTTAAAACCGATTTAGAAAGCTTACAGTCCTTGGTGAATTAAATTCAGGCTTTATAATAATTGGTGAAGATTAAGTATTCTAGTTCTCGGGGAAACCTTGTTATGAGAAGCAGGATATGAAGAAAGAATATTTGATATTAAACTAATTCAAAAACCTATATGTTAGAAAAAGTATTTAGAATCAACTCAAATAGATTTACAAAACTAATTTGAAATTAAACAAAAGTGAATGAATTCTTAAATTTGGCAAACACCTGTTATTTAGCTCTTGAAATAATAAGCATAAGCTGCCTAAAGTGGATTATATACATGCAGGGGTCTCTTGAAAATATATCTCATGGATTAAGATATTTACACTGTTCTGATGGACATGATCTGTTACCGTCAGTCACTAGCTGTTTTTTTAGAACTGGGAGCATGTGGCTCCCGAGTTTATGAATCTCTTAAAACAATAAGCTGCCCGAACTGGCATATTGTGGCTTGAAAAATGAAATGAAATAAAAGGTTCCGTCAAGAGCAGTAAATTACAAGATCCTGCCCGTACCAAAGTTGTGATTTATTCTTGAAGAAAACAAAATGAATGAAGTAACTGGGAAAGAAATAAAAAGTTTCCAAACCGTTTCTCCGGAAAAGGAAGAAGAAGTAACGGTGAAGTTTAGTTAGGAAATAATAACAAGTATCAAACTAAATAACATTCCTCCAAGATTGATACATGTTTGAATGATTTATAATAAAGCATCAATTCGAAGGGGTGCGAAGAATTCCCTCGTATATCTGTCAGAAACCCACCTTTGTGTACCCCTAAAGAATAACAACATAAAGGGGCCAGGGAAATAACTCATATGAGGCATTGGAAATTGATCTTCTGATCTTAAAAACACAACTGCAAATGTTCAAACTTTTAGTGAACTGATATGAAGGGATGTCAGCACCCAATTTTTGGTTAGGTAAATCTAATCAAGCGTTGAGTATCTGTGGTTTGTTTAGATGGAAAGAGAAAATAAAAGATAAGAAAATGGAAAGAAAAAAATTGGAGAGAAAAGAAAATGAGAGTTACATAAAAATGCATATATGTTCTTATTGTAATAAAGTATCAACCTAATTTGTATATATTGTCAGTATAAAAAATTTTATATGACATTTAATTATGTATTATTGCATCAGCAAAAATATTTGACTTAACCATCCATTATAACACCTATTTATAATAAATTTAATAGCACAAATTATAAGTTAATTTAGAAGCTCAAAATAAATAAATTGCACAAGAATTGAAATCATATAAGCTTGGGCAAAATTGTTAACATAATACCTCAATAAAATTTTCTCAAACATAGAGTTGCCAAATTTAAATATTAATTGCGGACAGAATTTAAGATGATTTTTATTTAATTACTTTTAAACTTTCTTATCTTGATCTATGAGTTTGTCTTTGTTATCTAGCACATTTAACTCATATAAGTCATGTCCTTATAAGGATCATCATAAAATTGCACTAATATCTATAAGTAAAGAGTCATCATATTATCCACAAATCAAGGTATAAAATTCAAAGCAAATGTATAAATAATTTAATTGTTCAAGTCTATATATAATAAATTTTACTTATTTTAAGTGTTAAATATAATATTTTACTCATAATATTGGTCCCCTAAAGAAATTACCATTAAAATTGATAATTCAAAATAATGTATCATTATAAAAATAATATCTTAATAATAATAATAACAACAACAACAACAACAACAATAATAGTAGTAGTAATAATAGTAATAGTGATAAGTAATAATATAAAGGAATATTAGATAAATTAACTTGCAAAGATAAATAAAATAAACTACAATAATAATGAGTAATAATATAAATTAATATTAGATCAAATAACTTAGAACAATAAATAAAATATATTACAATAATAAATAATAAGGAGTAATAACATAAAGGAACATTAAATAAAATAATTTAGAATGATAAATAAAATAAATTACAATAATAAATAATACTATGCAGCAATATAAAGGAACATAAAATAACTTGGAATAGTAAATAAAATAAATTGTAACAATAATAATAAGCAATAATATGGAATATTAAATAAATTGTTGTGATTAATATTAATGGGTAACTTTAATATAAATAATAGTAAGTAAAATATTTATAATAAGTAAATATAGTCATGGTTTAATTTCGCAAATAATTTCATTATCTACCTCAATAAACTCTATAGATAGTGAGTAAAAATTAGGCTTTTTTTCACATCTCTTTCCTTTTATTTTCTCTCTTTCTCTCTCTCTTACACACTCACACACTCACATAACTTTCCTAGTTTCTTTATATGCCACTCCCTCATAGCACACACACAACACATACTTTTTCTTTTTAATTCTTTCATTTCTTGACACAAACTTAGTATCTTCTCACCTCACAGTAAAAAACTATCATCTCTGTATGTCTATTGAAATTTTACCTCTATTTGGTCATATTTATAGACGGGCCAAGACATGCTTTCGAAGGCTAATCAGGTCACACCTTACGTGATTATCTTGACTTTTGTTACTGGCATCATTATTTTTTAGTCAAGTTATATGTATTAGGTGCATAAAGCAACTCCAACTTCCTTTATTTCTAAGTACTATAAGCTAAAATTTATAATTGAGTTGATAAACTTCATCGTTCGAATGTATTTCGTTGCTAATTCAACTCCTTTTCTGTACAGACTTGACTAAAGACTTGACTTATGTATCTATCTTTTTTTCTTTTTTTAAACCCTATAATTAATAATATTTTTACTACTACAAACCTCTATTATTTTAGTATAATTTATTCTTCGCTTACCTGTTATGCTTTTTCCACCTAAAGACTTGATTAAGTCTTCAAGTCAATGACGTGAATTTTAGTTTTTAATTGGATTATTATAATATAGAGTGTTATTATCATTATTATTTATTATTATTCCTTCTAATAAAAATATCTAATTAACATTTATTATTATTTCTTATCTTAATAAATATTATAATTATTACTTTCGTGTATTAGAATAATATATTTTCAAGTTATTGTTATTGCTAGTTAGAGTCTTGCTTCAAAAAGTTAATATATGCAATTTAATTATTTGATTAATAAATTATTATCACAAAATCAACTCAAACAAATCAATTAGAATATTTCAATGAAGGAAATTAACCAGATTATTCTGCATAAAATATTTTATGAAAATGAGAACATTGCACCTACTACCTTAAAAATCATACAAATACAAACATTTGTTTAGATGACAATATAAAATTTTACACGATCAATATATTGCAATTAAACTCATAAAGTATAATGTTATTATTTATATTTAATTTTTAAACAATTATAAATTACATAAATATATGATTTTATAATTAATATTAATAAAAAATTTATTTTATTAGTATTAAATTTGGAGTTTAATTTTGATGTATTGACAGTATGAAACAAAACTTTCAATTTGTATAACCATTCAAGTAGTAAATGTGAGAGTCAATTATACTTATTAATATGGCAGTACTTAATTAGATGATAATTTAAAATTCTTTTATACTGTCGGTATGTTAAAATTTAATACTTAAAATTATAAAATTTAGTTTACAGTTACTTGTTTAAATTAAAATAAATGTGATATAAATTTGATTTATAATATGAATTTAATTTGAATGCATTGTCAATGTAAAAAACTTTTACACATATATTCAATCATATATTACTATATCAATAAAAATCTTTAATATAATCACCCACTACTTAAATAGTCATGCAAATGGAAAGTTTTGATTGGATAACAGTATAAAAAAATTTTACACTGTCAGTGCATCTCAATTAAACTTATATGAATTTAATTCAAATGCACTGTCAGTATATTTTCATTAATAAAAACCTAAATTTTAATCTTTAATATAACATTAACTAAAACTGTTTCACTTTTTTTTTTTAAATAAAATTGTTTAGTATTTGTTTATTAAATATAATTTATTTTTATTTTATTAATTTTTTTAATGTCACCTCACTTTATCTATACTTTTTTCATTGTTGAGGGTATAGTTGTACTTTTGCATCTTCCTTCAACCTTCTCATGTTTCACGTCATGAGGGAGAAGTAAACTTTATACGTGAGGCCCATTTGTTTTTTTTTTTTTTCGTTCTTTCTCTTTATTTTCTTTGCTGAATCATATAGAAAACTGCCATTTTATCCTATTTTCTCTTCCCCCATCTTCATTTCTCTCTTAATCCAAAAACAATGGATTAACAGAAGAAGGGGAACTAGAAAATAGAGATGGGAATCGCCAATCTTTTTTCACACAAATCCATTAACATCTTCATTCTCCTTAAGCCAAAAACAATGCAACCCCATTAACCTCCATGGACCAATAACGAAAACGTAATCCATTTCAACCCATAAACACAAAATCATTCCCTTAAGAACCAAATCAAACGAGAGAGCTATAAAACCAGAAACACCCAGATTCACATCTAGAATCAAATCAATGACACTGCCATCTCCCTCTCACCATCAACCATACATAATGTTATCCCTACACCCAGCATACACTTCAAAAAATACCCCACAACATCTAAAAATAAATCTCAACCAAATAAAAAAATATTGAAAAAAGTAGAACACAAGTCCTACAAATACGAATAGAATAGCAATCCAAGAATCATCACACAACCTCAAACCGCCATCAAACCTTCATAACATTGCCTTACACCACCATCAACTTACACATATGTTAGAGTGCTACTTTGCTTAAGGATATAATTAGTATAGCCTTTATAAGTATTTCGGCAACTCTCCATGTGCTAGTTATTGAGGTTAAGTTGAGCCCACTCAATTCTAAAATAGTATTAGAATATATCCTGTGATTATTATTGGACCATCTATAGATGTCTAGTCTTGCAAAATTTCACACTCCAAATTTTCAATCCTAACTGTGAAGGGGGTGTATTTGGCAACCCCTCCTCATGAGCTAACTTTTGAGAATAAATTGGACCCATTCAATTCTAAGAACATAGCCGACTACATTCATTATAAAGCCCTCCCTAGTGTTGTGAACTGCAACCTGTGATTCTCCACTTTTGCCACTGTGAAGCCATGGCTGTGCCATTGCTAGAGAGCTTTGCCATGCCACACCTCACCCCGCCGCCATTGAGCCGATCACCAGCGCCATCTCTTCCTAGCCTCACTGCCTTGCTCCCCATGACCACCGCCCCAAGACCAAGGCTTTCTTTGTTTGCATTTCAAAACTAAATCCCCAACTAAGTGTTGTTTCTCTTTTTGTTTTACTGTAGCTTTTTTTTAATTATTGTTTTAATCTGTTTTAATCTGTTTTTTGGAGTGTGGGTTGTTTAACTTTTTGCTTACTGAAAGTTGTCTTGGGTTTTTTTTTCCCTTTTCATATAGAAATTCTATCTATGTTACTAAAAAGATTTTTTTTTTGAAAAAAAAGAATATCAAACAAAAAATCAATTAAATTAGAAAATTAAAAATAAAATTTGAATGCCTTTGTTGTTGTCATTTTAGTTGGCTCAATTGAGTTTAACTTTTCAAATTGATTACTTATGTATTTAATACTTGTTTGATCTCTTGATTTGATATTTCATATTAATTAGTATATTGCTTGGTTGAAATGAATTTATTGTTAAATAAATTTATTTGTATTTTTCTAATTTTCTTTTTTGGATTTATGCAATGATTAACAATTTTGATTGAGTAGTGGATGCTACTTTCAGTATTATTTAGATTATAAGGGTTTATTACTCAGTCTAGTGCTAATTTGAACCCCATGGAAAAATGGATTTCTTTTTCAAACATATCGTTAATATGTTACTTGGTTGAAATAAATTTATTGTTAAAGAAATTCATTTGTGTTTTCTCTAATAATTTTTTATTTTGAGTCTATGCGATGATTAACAATTTTGATTGAGTAGCATATGTTACCTTCAATGTTGTTTAGAACATAAAAATTTATTAAGTAGCTTAATACTAACTTAAACCCTATATAAAAATGGATTTATTTTTCGAAAAGAATATTTTTTTCAGAAAATTTGTTTTCTTCTTTCAAAATTAAAAACAATTAACCTACAATTATTTTCTGAAGAACTATATGACTTTGAGTTCTTCATTATATCGAAAAATATGTTGGAGCGTAAGTTAAATCAAACTATAAATTTTCATAATTTTGCTATTATGCCATTTCTTTGTTTTGTAATTATTTTAATTTGGCCTTGGTTTTTTATTTATATATTTTTTATAAATATACGATCTAATATGTTAATTTGTTCTTAAATATCTTTATGGGTAAATTTGATACATTGGAGTTATTTTAATTTGCACAACTAGTTTTAGAGTACTCGTTTATTGATTGATGTATTAGATATGTAGTGAAATTCAATTTTTACTCTTCTCTATATATAATTAGGCTCTCAAATCTGACTGTATTTTCATAGGCCAATTTTTAATTATTTTAAAAGGTCTTTTCTAATGATTTTCCTTAAATAAATCTTAGTTGGCGACTCCATGGTATTTTCTATAACTTTGTTTTTCCATGAAAAGTTTTTCAATATTCTTTGGTCGCCTTTCGTCGTAGATAGGTAGCGACAAGGGATAATGAATTTCTTATACATTCATCCATCATTACAAATTGAATAACCCTTCGCTATTTAAAGAGGTCCAAAGTATCATAAACATTGAGAGGCAACAGGTGCAAAATATATTCGCATACAACTAAAGATGATTTTCTAAATACAAAATTTTCTACAGCACAGGTAAATTTGACTTACCTTTTGAACCCTAGCAGTCAGCCTAGTCATTTCACTCTTCAGTTTACGAACTCTGTCCAAATTGCGACTACTAATCTGCAGATTACAGTAATTCCAAATGTTCATAACGAAGTACAGATAAAAAAAAAAAAAAAAAAGAGTCAAGAAATTGGGAAAAAAAAAGGTGACTCAGTGATGATAAATATGAGCAACCAAACAAGATGATAAGATAATTGAAACATAAATACACTAAACAACTTTCAAAGAGCTTCTTATTTGTTACCAAATTTTATATATGAGCAAAGAAAATGGGGTTTCATATTAGAAGCGAAACAAGAAAATAGATACAGCAAAATAAGGAATTCAATTATATATGCACCTCGGAGGTAAGTTCATCTAATGCAGGATAAGTAGCCATCTCCAATTCTGTTGTACGCGCAGCAAGGAAGCTACAAATGGCTTCTAAGGCCACCTCCAAAGCCCGGAATTCAAAGGGTGACTCTACATTACATAATCTAGATCATTCAGATGCGAAAGGAAATAAGATAATAAAAAAAATGTTTGAGAAGAATCAATTCTAATATATTGATATTCATTAACAAATAACAAGGGCATAAGATGATGCAAATAGAAAGACAACCCATAGAAGCAGAAACAGTCAAAAGGGTTGATCTGATATCACCAATGGTTCATCAATAATGTAACATACCATCTTCGTCAGCATTATACTCTTCACCATGTCCTTGCTGCTGATGACTGGCACCTAGTTGAGGCAATCGCCTTTGCAATTCCTCAACAACAGGTATCACATTTTCATCTGTTGGATCTCGCAGCAAGACCTATACCACAATTTAATTACAATTACAATCCGAAAACAGATATCCATCTCAATCTGTATAAACAACTGTATGTTCCACAAAGGCCAATGGTTGATACAGGGATTCACAAATATACAAACCAGGTTAGAGAACAGAGTAAATGAACTTATTGAGGCTGACTTTACAATACTCTAGTTCTATCAAAGCCTGTTCTTGCTACTAGGGATAATTGAAGTCAGCAACAAAATCATGTAGATACATTCTTGTAAAAACAGCTGAGATTCTGAATTAAGTAAGGCTTAATACTATAATGGGCAAAACAAGCTAATAATTATTTTGTTGTCTTCATACCCGTTTTCTTTAATGAACTTGATAAAAGTAATATTCTGTGACCGAAATTTATTCTTTGATCCAATTATACATGTATCAGCATGCCATTCAATGCATGACTGGGATACCATGCAGCATGCACAAATTGTGGCACAATCGGCCAAAGTTTTTCAGCTTTCACCCAACAGTAGACTGAAGGGACAAATTCGAAGCATCCTCATATTAACTTCATAAGGTTTCCTTCTTTTTTTTAGGTCTTGAAAGTATTGTACTCTTGACTATTATCGTGACCAAGAGACCTTCCCGACAATTGCCTTCTCTAAAGTTTAATCCATGATTTCATAAGGCTTCTATTTTTGCTTCTCCAAAGATGAAAGATGTACATTATGTATATTTAAGAGTAAAATACAACCTTCTCCCTTAATAGATGACCTTATTATACTTTTCTATCATTTATTTCTAAAATATATACTTTACTCTCCTAAAAAATTAAAATAAGCTATACTCTGATAAATTTTCAAGTTTTCAATTAATTTTTCATTATTTCATGCTTATTATTTTATTTTTAACCAAAATACCTTTTACTAATGGTCATATATATTTAGTTTTTACAAAATAAAATATATGTGGCTTATAATAATATAAAATATTCACATTCACACACACACACACACATATATATATATATAATTTTTAAATTATTATTATATTAAGAGAAAAAATTGTTAATAGTAACAATAATTTGTAATAATTATTTTTTTCAAAATAAAATTTATGTATTTTCTTAGCTAGAACTTTAGAATATTAATTTTTAGAGTTATTTTTATACGGATTAATATTATAAAATTAACAATTGAGAAAATACATAATTTTATTTATAAAAAAATAATTATTACAAATTATTGTTATTATTAATAATTTATTCTCATAATATAATAATAATTTAAAATTTAAATATATATATATATATATATATATATCAATATTTTAAATTATTATAAGTCACATATATTTTATTTTGTAAAAAAATTAAAATATATAACTATTAATAAAGAATATTTTGGTTAAAAGTAGAATAATAAATATAAGATAATAAAAAATAGATCAAAATGTAACTTATTTTAACTTTCAAGGGAAGAAAATATAAGTTTTAAAAACAAAAAAAAGGAAATATAATAATATCATATCTTGAAAAGAGGAACTATACGTTACTCTATATTTAAGCATAAAATCTCATGGTGCTTAATTGTTTTTCAATAGTTTTTTCTTTCGATGATATACAGTGGGGCGTGTTATACTTGGGACTTCGATGGTCGTTGGATCTCAATTGTTAAAATTATAATAAACGGTTAAGATTACAAACTTTTGTAATAGAAAATAATTTTATAATAATCTAAATTTATATTTTAATATTATAAAAATATAACTTCACAAATTTCCCCCTTTCCTTTTCCATCTCTCCTATCCCATCCCTTTCTCTCCAATTTCTTGATATGGGTCGCACTTCGGTGGAAGTTAAAAAAAAAATTTGCTAATATGAACTAGCTTTATCTGATCAAACCATTTGATAAAGTCTATCATGAAGCTTATTCTTTGATATTATATGATAAATACTCTCATTTTCTTGTTTTTCCTTTCCCTCATTCTCTCTCCTCTTTCTCTTCCACAGACGACACAGAACCCACCTCCTTTGCAACCACCGTTATGAGCCACCAACCTTAGTGACGAATCCGGCAACCTCGACCTCGAGCCACGCACCCACCGAGATGGAGGTCCTCCGCCACCATCGAGACTAGGTCGTCTACCACCGCTTGCAATGACCACTGCTCCTTTGACCATCGCCTACCACTGAGCAAGAGCTCTCCATCATCATCGCTACCCTCACCAACATCGTTACTTGCTCTACCTTCCTCTCCTCCCCTGCCAATTCCATCCACCACACGTCTTCTCAACCTTCCTCCGCCGTGCAGGATTCAGTGCGACAACAAACTTTGCAAGGGTGTTGTCTCTCTAGAAGCTTCTAGAAAGCGGGTTGCCAACGACGGCCTTGAGCTTCCAAGGTGCGAGGAAGGCAGCAGTGAGGATGTCCCTGTCGGAGGTGACGGAGTGCCAAAGGCAGGAGATGCGACTAGAGTAGACAAGATTGGGGATGGGAAGCTTCTGGAAGATGGTGCGGAGGATGTCGGTTGAGGAGAGCATAGAGAAGTGGGAATTCATAGGGAAGAGTGTCTATCATATAATATCAAAGAATAAGCTATATGCTAGACTTTGTCAAATGACTTAATCAAATAAAGCTAGGTCAGATTAGGACCAATGAAAAATTTTTTTGATTTCCGCTGGAGTGCGACCCTCTTGATATTCATTATTGATTTCTGATATTATCTTGTTACTTCAATATTGATTTGTGTTCACAATGCCATGTTGATGTTTACCTTATATCACTAATTGATAATGTTGTAATATGACAGTCTTGATGCATGATTGAAACCCACTAAAACAGCATTTTTTCTAAAAAAGTTATTTTTTAAAAAATAATCTTGTTTGGATAATTTTATAGAATAGATTATAATTAAAAATTGATAATTTTAAATTAAAAAATAGTTTATAAGTACAAATAATTTTTTAAAATTTATGATTATAAAAAAAATTGATTATTTCAAAATTATTATATTTTTACTAAACTAACCCTATTTATCAAATATTATATAATATAAATAATTATTTTATATCTTTTTTAGTAATTTTAGTATACAAAGCAAATTTTTTCATATAATTTAAATAAAATATATTATATTAAACTCACTTTTCAGTTAAAGTATCTAAATATAAATTAATTCTCATATAATTAATTATATAAAAAAATAATTATACACATAAATAATTATTAAAATAATTTTAATTTCATAACTTTCATAAACACACACACTTCGGAAAAAAAGTTGAAATTGGGATTTTTTTTCTTTTTTTTTTTTTTTCTACGCCGTTCGTGTTTGGCTGATTGCACGCAACCCTGATGTAAACTTCAGAAAGAAGCTTCAACGACTCCCAAAAGTCAACAACAAAATCATACATGCAAAGGAAAAAACGTACGAACTGACCTCTTCAGCTGTGATAATTGCCTTGATATGCTGAAACCTCAAAATAAAAAAAATAACAAAAAAATAAAAATCACTTAGAAACAACACAAAACAAGAACAAATTGCAATGAAAAAAAAAAAGACATTAGCATTAAAAAACAAAAACATAAATAAATAACGAAATTTTCACCTCCAAGCTAAGAACAATGGCCTTCTCACGACCGAGGATGGTGGAAGGGTAAGAGAGCAAGGGATCAAGGATCCTGAGATCACGAGCGTGAATCCGGACCCTGTGCATGATAGCATACTTGTCCACGTCCAGCAGAGACCCTTGGCCTGTCGCATCGAACAGAATCCAACTCCTCGGAGACTGCGTCTTCTTCTTCACTCCCGCCATGCCCTGCGGGTCCACCGGCACTACGCTCCCGTCCCGTGCCATCCTCTCTCTTACCACAACACACACAATCCCCCCAACAGATCACATGCCCCAGTCAAAATAACAACAACCTCAAATTCCCCAAACCTCAATTTATCCCCACAACAAAGAAAAAAGACTCAATTCAGCAGCTACCTAGACGATAAGGAGGAGAATTCCCAGCAGCACCCCGTCTTACGCATTTCACCGAACAGCCAAAAGGGTATCTGAGTCCCTCCTCAAAATACAATTTTTTTCCACCCCAACACTGAGGAAATAGCAGTGGATTGTTTTTTTTCTCTCTTTTTTTGTTTGACCTTCCCTGAAACAAACAATGCCACGTTTATGGGGTTTGAGTTTTGACATTTATTAGTCTCTTTCTTTTATACGGAATTGCTTTGTTTTGTTTCAATGGAGGATGAATAGTGTAGAGTTAAAAAAATAATAAAGAAGGAAAGAACTGGCCAGAGAAGGATGAAGAAAGGTTATAACTAAGAACGTCGTGTTTTGGGGAGGGGTTTGGTGGTGAGTACTGGGTGCGGGGCTGTGCAGGGTTATTAGTGTAGGTCCTATGGTTTAAGCCAATGAAATTGCACCAACAAAAGCGGGCGAGGCACAGAATGGAAATAAAAAATGGAGTTCCTGTAATTTCAGACCCCCACTGGGCATAGGTACGGCGGATCCTTGGGATTAAAATCCTCTAACCGAAGAATAATCGTAAATTGAGAAAGCGAGAAAAAGTTTTCTATGCTATGTTGGAAAGAAAATAGTGAGAGAAAAGTGTGGATGACTAAAATTACTCATTTGCCTTTATAAATTATTTTATAAATTTTTTTAATATGAATAATCAGTATTCGAAAATTTATTAAACGCCGACTAATCTGGTTCCAGTCAAAATGATCTATTATAAGAGTAAAACTCTTCTAATATTAATTTTTTTATCTATAAGATTTGAATTTGAGATCTTATTTAAAGAAAATGAGTGTTAAAATACTTAGACCAACTAAGTGTTGGTGCTTTTTTAATAAAAAAAGACAACAACATAAAAGTCATTTTTATACACTTATTTTTTTTTCTCTCATTTTTCTATTCAACTAAATAATGGAAGACAAAATACATTTTTTCTTTTATTTTTATTTTTATTTTTTTATCTCATTTTCTTTTCTTATCCAAACAAACTTAGTATCAAACTTATTATTATTATTATTATTATTATTATTATTGACATACATCTAGGTTTAAGGCCCAAGAGAATTAAACAGAGACCAGCCTAATATTAGTTACACCCGAAAGATCCACCATAAACGTAAGGGATATACAAGCTGGCAGATCGTGCATCTAACTTATTATCGTTATCTTATTATCGTTATTTTTGAAATTGATGCTTACTATGAAGAAAGATTTTGTATAAAACTTTATTTCAAATGTGTAGTTGATGATATGTGTCGACCCTCAAAAGATTTTGTATAAAATCAAGTGCTCGACGTGTCCCATACTCTGAAAACATGTGTTGAGCCTCAATTAAGACGAATATTTCCTTTAGCCTAATGTTTTCTTAATAAAAAAAGATAGAATTTTAAAAGATATTTAGTTTGTATACAACTTTTTAAGGTTAGTTTTAATACATTGTCGATATATAAACCTTATTTGCATATGCTATTATGGATATAAAATATATTTTTAAACAAAATAAGTGATTTCACTTTTTAGAATGTTTGGATGAATTTTTTTCAAAAATTGTAGAAGTGTCATGCAAATTGTACTTTTTTTAGAAGCTAAACTATCGAGCTGTTAAAAAAAAAAGTTTAAACTTTAAAAGGTTGTTTAAGAATAAAAGCATTTTTTCAAAATGTTACATCTAAATAAAAATTAAATTTTAATTTTTTAAAAATAATTTTTGAAAGACAACATGAAATAATTTTTTAAGAAGTTTATTCAAATGAGCTCACAGTGTTTATATTATTAATAAATTATATTGTATAATACTATGCTTTATACCTTTTAAGATAGTTGTTGTAAGAATAAATATTTTTAATAATGTAATTATATTATTGAATAATAATATAAAAACCAATTTATAATAGTACATTGAAATATTATGGATGTTTTGGACCATAAGCCCTGTCTTTGAATGAATTTATATCTTCCATAAAAAAAAAAAAAGAAATTAAATTTTTATACTATTATATCAGGATGTAATTTTTAACCTGTAAGCTTTTAAACTTCTTTTATTATGAGTCATTAGACCATTTCATGTTAGAACAAAAAATTACATTAATCATGTATTAAATTTTTTTTAATACTAATTTATTAGATTTGAAGTTATTTTATTGTTATAAAGTTTTATTATAATAATAATCATTATGTAACAGATTAAAATATTTGAATTTATTGCCAATATAGAGTTAAATAATTAAAACAATTAAATAACAATGAAAACATATTATCATTATAAAAATATGCTTTAATATATTTTGATAATACTATTGTTAATATAAAATTAAATGATAAAGTAACATTAGAAATATATTATAAATATAGAATTTAAAAAAAAATGAATTCGACGGGCATTTACGTTAAGTACTTTTCTATATAAGATATTTGTATAAAAGATGTATAAATTTATGTACAGAATTTGTGGTTGAAAATTAGCTCAATTAAAAGGATTAAGTAATATTCATAAAAGGTGTTACTCTCACACAATTAATTTTATAAGATATTTTATATGTAATTTTTTAACTTTTTATTATTTTTTATTCCTGTAAATGTGGCCCTTACACTGTTAATTTTATTTTAGTCTATGCTAGTTTATTGGATGGATTAATCATATGAAGTCAATAATTCAAATCAAACTAATAAAATTAGTTTAGATTGATTTAACTAATCAGTTTATTTTAAGAAAAAAAAAGATCAAACCAAATCAAATGTTATTAGTTTGATTTTAAATTTATAATTTTTTAATGTAATCAGCCAAGCATCTAATTTGATCATCCAACCAACTATTTTTTATTTATTTATAAGCTTTGCAATTAAGCTTCTAGTATTAGTGCATGCTTGGAAAATCAACTTGTAAGCTAAAATCACCATTGTAGTAAGTACTTACACTATGTTTGGATGTAGAGAGAAAATGAGAGAAAAGGAAATGAGAAGAAAGAAAATAAAGAGGAAAAAGAAAAGAGAAAAGTATATTTTCTCTTATAATGTTTGGTTAAGAAGAAAAGTGTGAGGAAAGAAAATGTAATTATATCAAAATTACATTCATACCAATTGTCTTTTATGAAAACAAAAAATATAAGAGTTTAATTGGTATCTTGACGATTGTAAAAGCAGTTTTACATCACAACCAATGTAAAATAGGGAAAGTGAGAAATGGTGGGTCCTCATTATAATAGGTAGTTATTTATGTGAGTTGACACTTTTTATTTTTATTTGCAGAAACTGCTTTCAATCGATTTAAATTAAATTCAAAATATAATAGGGATAAAATGATAAGTTTATAATATTAACACACATTCTCCCATTTTCTCTCTATATCATGGATAAAAAGTTTTCATGTAGGGTCCATTATATATTTTCTTTCCTCTCTCATTTTCTTTTGTAAACCAAATAAGAGAAAACTCTCTTTTCTACTCATTTTCTCTTTCTTTATTTTCTTTCCTCCTTTTTTCCCTCAATCCAACCAAAGGCTTGCGGAGCACGGAAGTCGTTGATTCCATCACGGAACTCTATTTTTGTTTGACCGTAGATTGAGGCAATATTCTCACATTAAATTTTTATTTGAAAGATCTAAATATTTAGTTATTTACTATTTAATGATAGGTTGGCGGCACAGCGCCATGTACTTGCAAGGTTGACTTGCGCAGTGTTGTAAAATGCCAAATAAATGGAATTCCCTTGATTATAGATAACCCACATTTGCTTTGGCTTTCTCTATTAATTCATTGTCAATGACAATTAGTAAGACAATCGTATTCCTAATTTGTTTTCCTTTTTCTTCTTTAAACAGTTACGTTGAAAATGACAAGTGAATTTTGATCTGTTGTTAATTGTCAATTTTTTAATAAAAAATTCAAAAGGAAATAAGATTTAGTTTGGTAGTATGATATGAAAGGGTGCTTTAACTTATGAAAAATATAAGTCTATTTTTTCTATTTTGTAAACCAAAAAGTTGGAATAATTTTGCTCCCAGATTTTAATAGTCAAGGGTGCTCTTAGAAGTTCTAATAAGGTGTTTTTTTAAATTAGTTTGTACTTTCTAAAATTTAAAAATTTAATATAATATTACTCTCATTAATAATATTAAAGGTAGAAATTATTTTTTTAATATTTATATTTATTATAGCTATTTTAGATTTTATAAATAGATTTATCAAATATTTTTTTATAACTTCTACTTATTAAAAATAATTTTTATATTATTTTACTAAATAATATTATTATAACATTTCAAAAGCAATTTATAAAAAGTACAAAAAGTTCAACAATTCTCAAAAACTCACATCAATACCAAAACAAGTATAATTCTTCCGTTCCTTCATCCTGACAAATAATTAATTTAACTGTACAAGCAGAAGTGAGATCATCCACGTAACAAATCCCTGGGACTTTTGTAAGTGAATACCGTAACCAATTGAGCTAGCAAAATATAGAAAATATTTGGTTAGTGGAATGTGATGCTATTTTTTTTAATTATTTACTCTATCGTTTTCCATACACCCTTCTTTTTATACGCATTTCTGTTTTCTTTCAGAAAAAACAAAACTTACTAACAACCTAATTTAACTTTTGAAGAGAGTATCTTTTAATTTAGTCATTCATTTGTTTTTGGGTTTTAACATTTATAGTCGCAAGGAAAATTGTAACAATTTATGAGTATTGATGGCTGTTCTACTAAACCTTTGGAGAAAAGTCAATCTTCCAAGAAATTATTTAACAACAAAATTTGTATTGTTATCATATGACAAGAATAAGGTGGTTTCTATGGTACTCATTATAAAATAAGGGGTTTCAAACTATTTTTAGTTGGCCTAATAAAATTTGGCCATGTATTTAATTTTAATATACATAAACATCACTTATCACTATTTTTAAATTTATATTTAGACCCACTTAATTTTTTCTCTTACAATTTTACGTAAAATTTATTCTCAAACATCCAACAAACTATCATATTTTAATACCCAAACACCTTAATAGAGTGTTTACCCTAAATTGAAAACCCTAAGAATTAAAACACGTCCCTTTTCATATAACCCTAACCCCTTTAAGTGACTGCTAATGCCAATACGGATCAAACTTTTCAGTTTGTGACAAAACTAAAATCTCATGATATTAGTCTCGAATTATCTACTTGACAAGGATCAATCCCAAAATCAATTTGATTGACAATTTTATGCAATTTTGAATGAATACTGCTAGCTGCTTGTGACTAAGTTTTTAAAAACAATTTCAAAATCTGAAAATTATTTAACTTACTATTTGAGAAAAGGAATTACCATGACATCTGGAGGCATTGAATTATTAGTGAAGGAAAAATCAAATACGTGGTATTGGCAAGATTGATGAATTGGTTTGGAAGGCCTTACTCGCAAGAGTTTTTGCGTATTTTGTTTATCATTCGTCTTTATTCGATTGGAAGGTCGTATACGAACCTCGTCTGCAAGTAATTTAAACACAATTAGCAGAGCACAAGTACTTCCAAATTTTTCATTCACAAATACTTCGCTCCTCTGTTTCATCAAGCTCACATCATTTCGTTAGCAAGTAAAAAACTGCTTCTTCACAAACTTGATAGTTTAATCTATATTGATATTAGCACTCACATGAAGGGGTTAGGGTTCTATGCGAAGTGATGTGTTTTGATTTTTTTTTTTTTTGATGTTTCTGAATTAGGGGTAAATAATATCTCAAGATGTTTGGATATCAAGGCAGAATAGTTTTATTTTATTTTATGTCTGGGGAATAAGTTTTGGATAAAATTGTAATAAAAAGAAATCAAATGGATCTAAACATAAATTAAAGAGTATTGACAAGTAGGTGTCTAGGTGGATTAAAATTAAATATATGACCAATTTTATTGGGCCAACTAGGAAGGGTTTGAAACCCCTTATTTTAGAGAGAATTAAAAATTACACCCACCCTCCTTGAAAAATATACTGAACTCCAAACTCTTATTAACACTTTACTCTAACTTTATTTTATTTTATTTTATTTTTTGGTCAACACTCTACTCTAATCTTAAATTATTACAAAATTAATATTCCATTCCAACCTTAAACACACACACACACACACACACATATATATATATATATAGTATCAAGCTATATCGGCATAATTTTAAACATAATTACATCACTTAATAACTCTTTACATAATATTTTTTTATCGATCCAATAATTAAATCGCAAGTATCTATTGCAAAGATTATTTATGCCAATTTTTTATAAAAATCGAATTTCATTAAGAATGTAATCAAATAGCTCTTATTTTTATATATTTTAAACATATATATTATGTTAATTTTGATGTATATAAAAGATATACCAAATGATCTAGATTAATATAAAATTTTATAGACATGATCTATAAATTATAAATTTCTAATCCAACAGTGAGTTCTGTAAAAAAAATGCACCAATAAAAATTATTTAATGTTATAAGAGTTACTTAAAATTAGATCAGTATAGTTTGGTTATATATATATATGCTGTCAAACTCGAGAATTTAGATAAACTGTAAATTCTTAACAAACTTGAACCGTAAACTTGGCTCGTAGACTCGTAAAAGTTTATTTATTTAAAAAATATGACTTAAAAAAATATATTTTAGTAATTGAATATAATTAAATGATATTTTTTTATTAATATTGAACAATTTAAACTTTATAATAACATAAATGAACAAAATCATAAAATATAGCCCAATATATGACTTTATTTTTATATCATACTTTATTTCATACATATATTATTTTGTATTTCGACAAAATATAATTAAATAATAATAAATAGATAAAATCAATTGAATAAAACTAACAAATATTATATGAGATAAACAAATAAACTAAAGTACACATAAAAAATGACCAATATTTTATATTTAGAGAGTAAAATCAAGTATAAATTTAGACTCATAGGGGGTGTTTAGCAAACTAGAAAAATCGGATAATTAGGTACAATAGGGTCTAGTTTTTAATAAATATTATTTGATAACTAACTAAATATTTCAAAACTAATTTTTATCTGAACCAATTTGGACTTAAAATCAATTTTTAAAAAAATTAATTTTAAATTAGTTTTATTTCATCCCAAATTTTTCTACTTTTATTTTATATCTTTTAATTATATGTCAACTGTTCTCTACTACTGTCCATTACTTTTCACTACCACATCCACCATCATCCACCACCGCCCCTGTCTACCACCATTGACTGTCGTTGGCTGCCACCATTGACTGTCGTTGGCTGCCACCATCTGTAGCCTCTGGTCCCTGCGGTTTGTCACCGCCAGCTGCTGCCATCCATTGTTGCCGCTAGTTGCCACTGTCCATCATCGCAGGTCACCACCATTCATCGTCATCGCCAACCACCACTGTTCATTGCCATCGCTACCAGCCACCATCGTTGGTCACCACCATCCCACCACCACCTACTACCATCTACTAAATTAGTTTTTTTAATGATGTAGTAAAAAAGAAAAAAGTACAAAAGAAAAAGAAGAAAAAGAAGAATACATGTTAAAATTAATTTTTAAGTTATAAAACTAAATAATATTTAATTAAAACTAGTTTATTTTTTTACTAGTTAATATAACTGTTTCTATTTTATATCATGTTAACTTGATTTTTGAGAATTCCAAACACTCATAAATTTGTTTGTAGAATCGAGAGTTTACAGATTTTATTAAAGTTTAACAAAAAGAAAGTTTATATATAAGTTAACTCATTTTTGTGTGATAGGATCGTAAACTCATAAGAGTTTAAGAATTAACTCGAGAGTTTAATATATATATATATATATGATTGAATATTTATGTAAAATTTTTTTACACTGAACATATATCAAAATTAAATTCTATATATATCTTGTCTTTTTTTTTTTTCCCTCTAGTTCTCTCATATTTTGCATGAAAAAAGACTGAACAGAGTAGTTGATTGTATAATCGTAAACTAGAAGAACATGATAAAATAAAGGTCCGATAGTATAAAAACTATTAAACTTTTAATAATATACAATATTTGATATAATATTGTATGATATAATATATTATATAATATAATATTTTATTTTTACTATCATAGATAATTCTAATTAGAGATAAATAATAAAAAAAATTGTAACAATAATAACAAAAATATTTTGTAACCTTTCTAATTAACTATCTATGTCGATGTCTATAAGTAAAATTAACTACACTGTACATTTAATATTCACTCTAATGTACAATAATTCATGACTCATTACAATTAAAATTCATTCTAATTTCAGTAATTTGCAACTATTAAATGATTTAAGTACTAAAACCTACTCTAATTTGCAATAATTTAATTGCACATAATAATATTAATCATTTATCCTTGAAGTTAATCAGATTAATCTCTTAACTCACGATAACATAATATTTTATTTTTATTTTGAAAATTAATCTGCTTAAAATAAAAAATGCAAAATTAATTTTATTTTCAAAAGTTAAAAACTAAAATATTTTTATTTCTAAATTATTTAATAGTCAACTTCATAGGAAGAAGCACCTTAAGATCCTCAAGAAAAATTAATTTCATGTAACACTTGCACAGAACCATATTAATTAATCTTTTTATCTTTAGATTTTATAATGTTAAAGTCTAAATTATTACATTAGTATTTTTTATTACATTTTAAATCGAACAAATAAAATGTTTTTACTTTTAAATTATTTAATAAGTCAAGATATGATGCATTTTATTAAGCAATAATATCTATCAAGTTGGCTATAAGTTACAACATATAACAAGTTTTTTTTTAAGTAATTAAGTGATTGTTAATCATGTAACATAGATGTTTTACCAGTTTCTCAAAACTTTTACCTTTGCTCTTTCTTATACTTTTTGTGGATTTGTGTATTAATCAATATAATTGAATCAGCTCTCCCTCTTTGAATGATATAGACTCATGACAAGTTTGAAGAGTCATGACAAATTTTAAGAGTTATCCGAACAAGTATGCAATCAATTCCTTTTCAATCAACATATTTTATTATTTGTAAACTTTATTTGAGGGAAGACTTCGACTAGTGATGGTCAATGTACATTTTTCAATAGTCTATCCTCAAACATAGATGAATCAAAGTACGAGCTTCACAATTATGGAACATTCTTATATGTCAAAAAAGAAAAAAAAAAGGAATTGAACAATAAAAATATGATCGGCGTTGATAAAAAGATCTAATTAATATGTTGTTCATATTAATTATCTCATCATATAATAATAATTGTAGTTTTATTTAATCCTAACATTTTCTTTATCGTTTAGAGCAATTGCATACATGCTTCAATAGGGAGAAAAAAATCACTCATAGGCTCAAGAATATATTTAACGAAGGAAAATATACTCCATTAAAAGTTTTGCACTATCAAAGAAAAATGACATATTCGTTGTATCTAAACAACCCTTTTATGTTGTATTTCTGTGTTATAACTATGATTAGAGAAATTAATCTACCATGATGATAATGTAATTTCTCACCACATTTTCAAATTTGTAAACTTTGAACACTTGCAAGAATCAAAAATATATTAGCTAGCTCTACTCCATATCTCACGATTCAAAAACTACAACTAGCAAGATACACTTGTCAGAAGGGAAATCAAAATAATCCTTATTAGTGAGCTAGTAATACACACATACCAAAAAAAAAAAAGGAAAGAAGGGAAAGCGTTAAGAAAATAGTGCAGATGACTAAGAACTTGAATTTTTCTTACTCTCTTGGAACTTAAAGAAGAAGATAAGACTTGTAGAATTTAAGAACTCTCAAACTTACACAATACACAAAGTAAAAGTGTGAATTTTCTAATGATATAGCTTACTTATAGTTGACAAAAAATAAAAAATAAAACTCGCCAAAGTCATGATCTTACGTGAATGTTTACAATCAATAGACACATTGGTTAACTTCAAGAGATCCGTTATTTGGACCCTCTCAAAAGGATGTCAGATGACATCCTGTGAGAGCAAAATGTGAGATCTGAGGAGAGAGAAGAAAAAAGAGAAAAAAATAGGTGTGAGACCCATATCTTTATGTGTGTGGGTGTTGAGAGTGTCGATGGAAAAAGTGGTACAAATCCCTTTTCTCTAACTTCAAAGAGTCACATTTTTTAACTTCAATGTGATTGGTTGCATTTCAATTACTTGCAACCGTTACAATTATAGGAATCAATGTATTACTTGAATTGTAATTGCAATACATAAAGCCAATATTAATATCATTTTATGATTTAAATTGTAAAATATATTTCACAAAAAGCGGTCACCAGACCGCCATAAAAGGGATGAATGACCTTCATGGGTGGCTCCCCCTTGGCAGATTGGGCAAGAGAGGAACTTGAGGGTTGTGACTGCTAGGGTTTCAGTCTTTCATAGAGAAAATGATGTTGAGCACATTTATTGTTAACTTTCATTTTAACATCAAAAACTAGACTATAACTGAAAAACCCAGTCCAATTTGGGCAATGACCCAACTAACAAATTCAAACAAAGAAAAAGATATAAAAAAAACGATAACCAGGCCCAACTCTCAACACAAAACATTTCTCTAACCAAAAAATCCCTTGAAGTTGACATATGCAGTCGCACAAAAAGGAGAAACAAGGGACGATGTTGTTTCTGGGGAAAGAGGCAGCACAACCAGTGACAATGGGGGTTTCACAAATTTGCAATGGTGGTCATGGGTTAAAGATGAAGATGGGGTTTAGCGAAGGGAAGGAGGCAGTCACAAGTTGAAGGTGAAGATAGGGCCACAGTGGTTGTGCTCTGGTGGGGCAATGGCATAGTCCTGGTGGCAGTCATGGGTTGAAGATTAAGATCGCGTTTGTGGCAGGTGATGGTGCTTTGGTGGTGCGGCATTGGAGTTATGGTGGCCATCGCAGGTGGTTGTTTTTAGGTATTTAATTTTATTTTTTAATTTTTTTGCGCTGAATCGTTGATAATTGAACCATCTCGGTTTAGGTGATTTGTATTTTTGTACCAATATTGTCCTGTTTTGTACCAATTTTTCGACATCCTGATTTTTTTAAACTAACAAAACTAGACAAGGGTTTGGTTGATCGAACCAGCTAGTCTAATCTGATTTTTAGAACTTTGTTTTTAGGTGAGCTTTTAAAATAACCTAGTTATATGTTTGAATGATAGTATAAAAAAATACTTTATAATAGCACATTAAAATTAAATTTTTATACTATTGTATTACAATCTAATTTTCAACTCTTGATGTGAAATATTGGATCCAACTTTGATACCAAAACACTTATGCAAATGATATGCTCATTTTCTACCTCTGCCTTGCTTGGTATTTTTACAATACCTGTTTAAGAGCCTTATCTTGCATAATTGCTTTCTTAATTTCGTTCATCAATCCACATATTGGTTCTGACCATGCCAGGCTAAAACATTTGGATAGTGCACCTGCAGGCACATTATCTTTTACCTGGTTTTGTAGCGTAGGGTGAAATCATAACCAATAAATTTATGTAACCATTGCTGTTGCTCTGGAGTTTGTAAGGATTGGTCCATGGGTGATTTAACGCTCTTTTGGTTTGTTAGAACGACGAATTTGTGCCCCAATAAATAATGCCTAAACTTACCAATTGCTTTTGTTATGACATATAGCTCTCTCGTATATGCTGATTGTTTGATCATTCTCATCAACAGTTTCTTAGAGCAACAAGCAATAAGATGACCCTTTTGAGACAATACTAGTCCCACACCAGTTCCAGAGGTATCCGCCTCCAATGTAAAAGGTTTAGAAAATTTTGGTTGTGTAAGAATCGAGGCAGATGTTATTGAAGATGTTTTGAATGAAATACTAGTTGAACTCAAGTATGAGTTACACCAACAAATTTATTATATAGATAATGCAATTACAAGTATTATAATAAAATAGGATATAAATCAACATATAACAAAAAGATAAAGATAAACCTATAACTAAAGATAAGATAAAACAAACAAAATCAAAATCCTAACAAACTAAGTACTTAAATTCTAACTAAATTAAGTATTATCCTTGCTTTATCAGTTATAGCTTCCTTCAGTTTGGCAAAAGACTTGTCAACTTCAAGGGTCCATGCAAATGAATCTTCGATAAATCTTTCAAAGAACTGGCTAACGGAGCATAGCCTTTGATAAATCATTTGTAATATCTCGTAAAGCATAAAAAAACCTCTTAAGTGCTTGATGGTTTGTAGAATAGGCCATTGCATCATAGCCTGACTTTGGCTCTTATCCATTGCCACACCATTCCTAAATACCACATGACCCAAGTAGTTAATCTCAGTCACACCAAAACCACATTGGACAGTTATGCAAATAGACACTATTGCTGTATTATGCTCAAAACAGCCTCCAAGTGTTGTAGATGTAGAGACCAAGTCAAGCTATATACTAATATGGCACCGAAAAACACTACAACATACATCCTTAGAAGGCCTTGAAAAATATTGTTGAGCAAACATTGAAAAGTAGCCAGTGCATTAGTGAGCCCAAATGTCCTTGATGTGTCCAGGATATTGTTTTATGTCTATCCTTGGGTTTAAACAAAATTTGGGGAAGAACAGGAATTGAAGGATTCAGAAAGAGGAAACACAACAAAGGCATCAACCTCAAGATCAAGTAAATAGCCGAACATTTCAAATTTCTTACACATCAATCAAAACAAGGAGTTAAATCGTCCAAGAAACTCATCTTTAATAAAAATACCATGAAATTATGGAAAAAAACTGCATATGAAATGGTGGAGAAGTATGATTGGAGGGTATAAGTCAATTATAGGAAATGCAAAGACAACTTCCAAGCTTAGACTGGTTACTTGCAAGTTTGCTATGACTTCACAGAAGACTTGTACAAAATAATTATGGGATCGATTGAATGTATAATGCATATATAGTGGATTAAGGTCATAGGTTCAATTCTTCATGTCCCTATTTTATCAAACAAAAAATTTGAATGCCAATTCAATTCAAACTATAACAACACCAAAAAAAAAAAAACTCTTAATTTCACTCTTGATGTGAAATTTTCAATTTTTTTTAATTATGACTCGTCACATCATTAAATGTTAGAACAAAAAATTCACATTAACAATGTATTAAATTTTTTGTACAAAAATGATATATTAAATTTAAACTTGTTTTATGAAAAATAATATAGAGTTAGTAGCACTTGTTTGGTAATTGGTAATGTGATGTTATTTATTTATGTTTATTTCTACTTTATCTCTTTTCATATATCATGTTTATACTTGTTTATTTTCATAAAAGAGTTTATTGATAACCTATTTATTTAGTGTTTGAAAGTAAGCTCTTTTAATTTAATCAAATAATCGTCATTATTGTTTTTGTTGTAAAGAAAATTGTATCAATTTTTGAGGGTTGATAATTCTTCTACTATAATTATAGAAAAAAGATTAATCTTACAAGAAATTATTAAAGACTAATATTGTACTGAACTAATTTTTTGGCCTTAGAGCTCAGTCTAAGGAGCATATATACCCACCATCTAGAAGGGATGAGTTTTGTTTTAGCAATAAGGAAAATCCCATAAAAATCTCAACCATCGAGCACATTCAAACTTGAATTAAAGAATCTCTTGGAAAGTAGAAAGGAGGAGAGATTTCAGAGGTGGTGGAAACCAGTTGTAACCGCACCTAATGTTTTGGGACTTGACTTGATTATATGTAGAGGACTTAATCAGAGACCAAGGTAAGTGAATGATCCTTTTTTAACTGAAAAATGATTGGAATACATTCTGGCTTGAGCGTCGGAGTCCCTTGCTAGTCCCTCAGCGGAGCTGTAGATTCGTGAAGAGCTTGGATTAGCGAGGACATCATCGGAAGCCGGAAAAACAAGTCAAAATATTGGCATCCACCACGGGACCCAAGTAAAACTTTCCTACCCCACCATGGTTGATATAAAAGCCTAAATTTAAATTTAACAGGAATACATGATACTTTTTGAATTTTGAGCTAAAAAATTTGGAGATACTTATTACATTTCTAAACATGTCATATTTTGCTCACTCTTAGACTTGAGTTGTTTTGACAATTTAAATAATTTTGAGTCTTTTATGTCCATAATACTCTTATTATTGATAGATTATGTATAACATTGTTCTACAAGTCATTGCATAAGATATTTTGGCACAATGCCCAATAATTAATTGACCTAGAATAAGGTCACCTACCTTAGAATGAGGCTGAGGAAAAAGCTAACCTGGATTGAAGTCAGAACAGAGCTTAGATTAAGGTTTGATGGCTAATTGTTCTATTTAATTGAGGATCTTATTAGCCATTATATTCTGTATTCAACCTTTTTTTGATGATGGAAGAGAAGAAAAGACATATATTAGAGCATGAGCAAGGAGAAAATCTATGTATTTGCATAATAGCAAGGCTTGATGCATCAAACGAAGTATGGTGACTTCTTGAAGAATAAAGAAAGACTCACAAACTAAGACGCATATCATAAATAAGGTCATCCAACTCAAATTGAGGTTGGGGAAGAGACTGATTTGAAATAAAGTAAAACAAAGCCCAGAATGGAACAAGATAAGTAATCATTGTGCCTACGAAAATTAATATGGGAAGAAAAGACATGTTATCAATTATGGCATGAACTCAACGAGCTGTCACTTGACAAGTCTTCATGAATTAAATGAGAGCACAACAACTCTTCAAGAATAAAAGACTCACAGATTAAGGGAAACTTTCTCTAAACTATCATGAATATAATTCTCTGAATATATTTCATTGTTATTGAATTTGATTGGAAATGTTACAAATTTCATCCTAGCATAATTTTTTTTTATTGATCATGAAGTAGATTGAGCAATCAAAGTTCAATTAAAGAGTTGGAGGATATGTGTGAAAACTTGTGCTTGGGAAAATTCAAATCCTTTGTTTGAAAGTAGACCAAGGAAGTCCTCAGAGGAAAAGGGCTGAAGAGATAAGCCCATCAAAGAGCTAAGGAGAAAGACTCCAAAATAGCCAAGAAGAAGGCTTTGAAGAAGGCCGTAAAGTAGATTGAGAAGACTAAAATCTTAGCCGTGAATGAGGCTAAGTTTTGACCATAAAGAACATATGAGTCCAACAAAATCTCTGCTCAGAACCTGGAGAAAAGCTCAAGACTAAGAACCTTGCTTGTAGGCAAGGACATCTAGAACCTGAAGAAGAGTTAAAACTAAAACCCGAAGAAAGGTTATATCTAAAACCTGAAGAAAGAGTTCAGAATTAAAACCCAAAAAAGGTTTCAAAATTAAAACCTAGAGAAATGGTTCAAAATTAAAACTCAGAAAAGAGCATGGAATTAAAACCTTGAGAAGGGTTATATTTAAAATTGGGAGAAAGAATTCAAAATTAAAACCTGGAGAAGAGTTATATCTAAAACCCTAAGGAAGGGTTCAAAATTAAAACCCGAAGAAAAGGTTCGAAATTAAAACTCGAGAAAGGGTTTGAAATTAAAACCCAAAGAAAGGGTTCGAAATTAAAACCCAAGGAAAAGACTCGAAATTAAAAATTGAAAGAAGGGTTTGAAATCAATCAACTAGAAAGTTGTTAGAGAAAAGCCTGAAAAAAAAGGGGTAAGCACAAAAAAAAAAGAGTTTGAAGAGGAAACAACTAAAAGGTTTTTGAAAAAAAGGGAGAAAAGGTTAGATTTGGAAGCTCGGGAAAAGGACAAAACTCGGAACAGGGTAAGAATTGAAAACCTGGAGAAAGTTTTGAACTAAAGCCCAGGAAAAACATTTGGAATTGAACAACTAAGGGCCCTCACTGAAGGTGAGGATGTCTTAAATGGATAAAGGTTGGCCCAAATAAAATCTTAGCCAAGAATAAGGCTAAGTCTAGGATATAAGAAGCCTTGGCCGAGAATCGGATTGAGCACATTGAAATCGTGAATGAGGTTACACTGTTATAAATGCATTAATTATCGATGAATTTATCAACATAAAAGTCAACAAAATCCATCAGTAAACATTTTATCGATGGAAATGCCAATGCAAAGGATTCGTCAGTAAGATATGCGTCGGTAATTGAAAAAAAAAAGATTATTACAAACTAAAAATTTAATTCTTCAGCAATATATGTAATTATACTAAAGGAAAAAATTCAGAAGAAAATAGCAAAACGCTTTTAAGAGGTTCACCAGGGTCCTTTAACTCAAGTATTTCATTAACTACTCCATGTCAGCCACTTTCTCCATATCCAGTATCTCTCCTAACACAAACCTCAGTGCTATCAATTTTCTTCCCTCTTCCCCATTCAGTTGTATGAAACTTGTAACTATTGACATGATACATTAGCCAACTCGTAACTCTAATTTTTGGACCCCAAGTTAAATTATATAAATGAGGATTTGTTACACCATTCCTTTAATCATGCACCTAAATATAAAGATTGGAATATCAATCGCATAATAATACAAAAATAAAAATATGAATGGCAAAATAGAATTACTTTGTCATGTACAAATGATTATAACCATTCGAGAAATTATTCAAGGGGTTGTTGACCTTATAGTTGTTCAAAACACTTGCAAATATTAGACAAAGTACAAGAGAAGACAACTTGTCACAATTTATCATTATATAAGACTTAAGGAATTATAGAACAAAGAATACAATAAAATAATTTATCAGTTATCTTCTAAATGACTCCACTTCATCATAATTTATTAATATATGTAAATGTGCAGATTTCCATTCACTTCCAGTTAACCATCGGTCTTTACATTGTCCAGCAACAAATAGGTAGTCTGAATATTGACAAGGTTGGTTCAATTAAGCTTTCACCACCATCGTCATTTCGACCAACTCTAGTTCTCTTAGATTGGACATACGGCTCAAAGTAGTAAGAGCAAAAGTTAGGTGCCTCCTTCGAACTATATGCTTGACATATCGATCCTTCTACTTTAGCTCTATTCTTTACCGTTCTTTTGAACCTCCCTCTTATTTCCTGCTCAAATAGATACATCCACCTATATTGGACAGGTCCACATACTTGTACTTCATAAGCCAAGTGTATAGTCAAGTGCTCCATAGAGTTAAAAAATTCAGGAGGAAAGATCCTCTTTAAATTACAAAGAATAATGGGAATGTTCTTTTCCATCATTAAAAGATCATCAACCTTGAGAACGGATGAATACAAATCTCTGAAATACTCACTCAACTTAGTTAACAACCTCCAAACATGATCAAGTAATTCTCTCAATGCAACAAGTAGCAAACACTCCATAAATACATGACTTTTCATGTTAAAAAACTTTTCTTGTGCAACATTCATACACCTACCCAAGTTTGAGGGATAACTATCTGGTATTTTTAACTTTTGCACCCACTTACACATATCTTATCTCTGCACAGAGGTCAATGTATAACGGACTTTAGACTTCCACCAACAACCATCTCTTAAGGGTTGTAAATTTAACGCATGGCATCTACAATACTCCTTTAAATCTACTATTGCTTTCTTATTGTCTTTTATTCAGTTACTATTCATCTCAGTGTGTATAATATTATCAAATACATTCTTTCGAATATGTGTCACATCTAAACAATGACAGACTAAGTAATCCTTCCAATAGGGTAGTTTTTAGAATATACTTTGTTTGGTCCAATTGTATTGTATCCCATAGCCAAACAATTTAACATATTTCCTAACTTCTGTAATATTTGGAAGTCACCTAACCTTGTCCCAAATTTGCTAAGCGGTAAGCATGATAGGAGCCTCCTCACTCTCTATGGTGTTCTTTCTAAATCCATACTTACTGCGCCTATAAGTATGATTTATTTCTAAAAACCTTCTATGATAGTCAAACCAATAATTCTTTCCACCATACTTCAGAGTGAACGCTTTTGGATCCTTTATGCATATCAAACCCGCCAATTTCCTCTACGTCATCCATTTAGACAATATCCAGTAAGCTAGAAAATCATTGATGGTCCATATCAATGCTACCCTTAACCTTCTGCTTAGTTAAGATGTCATAAGTTAAAACACTATTACACCATAACTCATTGAATTCATCAATTAAAGGTTAAAAATAGATATCAATCTTGGACTTCGAATTATTAGGACTAGGGATTATGCAAGTTAAGAACAAGTAAGGATCTTTTATGCATATTTTAGATGGAAGATTGTAAGGAGTAATAACCACAAGCTGACAAGAATATAGTTTACTAAATTGATTGTTAAGAGTAAAATCATTAGCATATAGCACTAACCTAATATTGTAGGGATTAGATGCAAAATTAGGATAGATTCAATTAAAATGATGCCAAGCTTCACCATGAGAAGGGTGTGTCATTACACCATTGCTCCTTCGGTTCTCAAAGTGTCACCTCATGTAAGGTACTGAACTCATTGATGCATACAACCTTTTAAGTCTAGAGATTAGGGGTATATAGTGCAATCTTTCATGCAGAATATGCTTATACATCACACTTCCTCTTCTCTTCAACTTAAACCTAGGCTCTCCACAAAATTTACAATAAGTTAAGGTAGCATCATCCTTGTAATAGAGCATATAGTCATTCAAATAATAATCAATCTTCACTTCATGTAACCTAAGTTTAGAAACTAACTTTTTGACTTGGTAAAAGTCCTTTGGGATAGTTTCCAGTTGTGGACTAATCTCACTTATCAATGAAGTCTATTGATTAAAGGAACTTTGGCTTTGGTTTGTATCTGACTTATCACTCAATATTCTTACTACCAGAGACAACTATGAATGCACACAACCTTCCCATAAAAGCTTATTCACTACCTTTAACAAACTATAAAATCCCTTATCATCGAGATTGGGAACCACTTCCAAAGGTTTAGAATATATTCCAAACTCATGGCTAGCAGCATTAAAAATCATTCCCTGATAACAACTAAGGTTATCTTTTCAGGTGATATTATCTCTCTTTGTTACCTATATGGACTCCCTAGTCAAATTACTTCTAACATAACCGACACCAAATTGATTCTCTAGTGGCAAGGCTTTCCCATGTTCGGTCCAAACCTAGTAATTAGGTTTAAACCCATTCTTATGCAGGTGATATCTAATGGACCCTATGTCTAAAAACCTCCTATATTTACATTTATGATAAGGACATTGAACTGTCCCTTCACATGTAAATTGCTTTGTTTGAATACATGCCATTATGAATTCCTCAGCTTCCTCATAAAATTCTGGTTTAATCTCCCTCCTCCCCAACCAGGCTGCGATATATCATATATTCATACTTGATTTGGAGCAATTATTTTGTATCTCCACAATATCACACACCTAAAGAGCAATACAATCACATATCTATGAAAAAGATTTAAGCAGAGTCCCCTCTTAAATTAGGATCTTTCACAAAAATTAATTTATCCCCTAAACACACCTAACAATTACTTATGTCATTACAATAATTATTTAATTCAAACAATATTCTAAATGATCAACAAAATTTCGATAGAGTCTCCCCTTATTTTAGGAGTCTCCACATAAATTATTTTATTAGTCAAATATAAATAACAAACACATGCAGTCATTCAGATTAATCAATTAATCCTAAAAATCATTCTAGAGTGCATCCCATTGCTTCACATCATACAGACATACAATAACACATCACATAATTTAAATGATGGGAAGCAACTCTAAACATTCCCTCAGTCATGCAATTCAATCCTCCTTTTTCTATTTTACAACTCTATTTTAGAAATTCTAAGTCCCTAATATTTCAGAAAAAAATAAAGTTTAAAAACAAGTATAATGTATATACCTAAAGCTGTCTAACTCACTCAAGTCAAGCAATGCACCAATCACTAAGTGTTCAAAGTGCTCCAAATGAGATCTTTAACAATCAATATAACAAATTAAGTTAGTTAATTGCTTAGAAACTAAAAAATTTGAGTAAAGAAATGGAATAACAACAAAAGGCTAAATAAAAAAATAAATCGATTAAAATATTCATTGACACGTCACAAGCACAATGGTGGTCTCTAGTAGCAAAATAGAAGCTCTAGCGATAAGAAAATGACTTAGGACCATACTGGGGGTTGAGAGAGAGAGAGAGAGAGAGAGAGAGAGAGCCTTCACCACAATGAGGATGAAGAAAAGGCATTCACGTTTTAACGTTTCATGTCATCATTACCGATGGACATTTTGTCAGTAATGATTTAACGAACAATTCATTTCATTAATCACATGTTACCAATAAAAAATTCGTTGGTTAATTGACCATGATAATGAAACAATTCATTTAATTGACCATCCATCTTCTAACAGTAATTCTAAATTTCTAACACCGATGAAAAATTTGTCAGTAGTAAAAGTAAAAAATTAAAAAAATTAATTAATATTTATTTTGTCTAAATTACAAACAGATTCGCTGTCAATAATTTATAAAGTTTTTAAATTAAATTAAAAAGAAAACATAATTGCTTATTGATGATTTTTCTGTCAGTAATGGTTTGGTGCCATTAAGTGGAAACATTTATCAATGGTTTTACCGATGGATTCTTATACCGTCGGTAAAATTCCACATTAATAATTTGTTTATTTTTACCAATGGATAACTGGTCAGTAATACCGTTGGATTGTAGCTGTTAGTAAAATCCATCGATTTTCAAGGAATTTCTACTAATGTTAGTCTAACCGAGGATATGGTCAATTGAATAAAATCTCCATCAAGAATAAGGTTAACTCTTGGCTATGGAATAAGCCAAGTTGAACTTTAACTCAGAGTAAGGTAAAGGTTCACCAAACCAAGAATTAAGTCAGTTGAGCTTTAAGTCAATCACGAGTAAGATCAGAACTTAAGGTTGGAAAATCAAGCCTAGATTAGGGTTTGGAAATGAATTGAATGATAATAAGGTTGGAAACTAGCCTAGATTGGGGCTTGGTGGCTCAATAGCTCTCATCCATTACCAATGACAGGAGACAATCTTAGCCAAGGACAATGATACGGGATCAATTCCTTTGGATTCAATAGATAGATCTCTTTGAGCATAACTGCTTGGCTGGAATATGAAGAAAGCCCAAACATAACGGGCTCAACCATGAAGATAAGTTTAGAAATAATGAGCTCGACTATGCAAAAGTTCCAAAAATAATAGCCCAAAAATGATGGGTTTGGTTATGAGTTTAGAGGATAAACTCGGATTTCTTCTTATGAAGTGGAAAGGTAAATATGGAATATGAGCTTGAAGGCTCAAGTCTTTCTCCTTTGACATGGAATATGCCTAACAGGTTTTGGATGATAGCACAATCATACAAATTGAAAAAAAATGAGCTTGGCACACTTTACAAGAAATGAGTTCACAATTATGGACTTGAAGCTCAGAATGTTTGGAGTAAAACAAGTTTATAAGACCTCGAAGCTCGGAAGAAATGAGCCCAAATAATCAAGGAGCTCATATGTGAATTCAAATATAAGAAATAAAGAGCTTGAATAAGGAAAGAGCTCAAGAATAATAAAACCAACCACAAAAGCGAGCAAGGAAATTAGCTTGAAGAGAATGAACACAGCATAGGAAATGATCTCAGAAAATAAATTTAACATTACTCATCAAATGAATTCATAATCTTAGAAGAATGAGCTCCAAAGTCCTCTCCAAAAGGATTTTGTCCAGGATGAACTCATAAGCTCAAATCTTTGAATAAAGAGCTCAAATTTTCAGTAAGAAAAGCTGCTAAATAGTTCGTACTAAAGCCAATAAGACTTATGTCAAGATGAAGTGCCCCAAAAATAAGTTGGTGGAAGGGAAGTTTGAAACTCTAATCTAAGCCCTCTCAAAGCGTAAAAAGAGTAACTCAAAGAAATAAAGACATCTACTTCCGATTCTACATGCTAGTTCAAACCTGATGGTTCACACTTTTCCCTCTAAAAAAGAAGGAATCATGAACCTTCAAGCAATCAATGGTGGGGGGCTGATTTGAAGATCATCAATGGCCTAGATTTAAATTGCCAATATCAATCATTCGTATTAAATGCTTGGTAAAAGTGATTTCCACTAATCACTGATCGCGGGTCTAGATGCAACATGCAATACCCGTCAAAAAGAGCTAGAGAGTTGCACCTCAATATTGATAATGAGAATAAGTTTGGATACATGAGTTTAAAATGAGATTAAAGAACAAGAAGATAATGGGAGCTTGGAATATAAGCTCGAATCATTATCCTCGAATAATAATCGAGCTTGGGGCTGTGTATTGAACTAATTTTATGGCCTTAGAGCTCGGTCCAATGAACATATGTAACCTCCATCTAGAAAGGATGAGCTCTGTTTTAGCAATAAGGAAAAATCCTAAGAAAATCTCAACCTCTGAGCATATTCAAACTTGAACTAGAGAATCTCTTAGAAAGCGGAGAGGAGGAAAAATTTCAGAGGAGGTAGAAAGCGGTTGTAATCGCATCTAGTCTTTTGGGACTTGACTTGATTATAAATAGAAGACGTCATCAAAGACCAAGGTAAGTGACTGATCATTTTTTCACTAGAAAATGATTGGAATACATTCTGACTTAAGCATCGGAGTCCCTTACAGGTTTTCCACTGGAGCTGTGGATTCATGAAGAGCTCAGATTAACAAAGACATCATCAAAAGCCGAAAAAATAAGTCAGAACAAATATGCTTATTGAAAAGCATGACATGAATTAGAGAGAGAATTGAAATAAAGAAATAAAAAGACTGCTTATATGTATATTAAGTTAAAAGATAGATATTAGCATGATAAATAGGGAAAAATACATTATATTTAACCAAAAAAACTAATTACAAAATGTAACAAGTCATGCTCAATTGCATTCACAGCACCATGAAAATATATTAGTCATACAATTATTATGTAGTCAAACAACCTCAATTGTGTGAACAACGACCACCAATTTGGAAGAAAGCAGAAAGAATGAACTGAATCAACATTTAGCCACCCATGAAAGAGTGTGAAGTTGAAATCAAAGCCAAACCAAGGCTAAATCGAGCTTAATTCAAAAATTTTACAAGTATAATCTATAGAATTATTTTTATACACTGACAACAGAAATTCAAGAACATAGTGTTAATATAAAATGGTTATATTGTCATTTAATTATATTATTATATTGTTAACAATATTTAACTTTTATCATAATTATATTATAATATAAGAGTTTAATTGATATGTACTGATAGTATAAAATATTTTTATATTGTCAACTAATAGAAATACTAGAAAGTGAAAAATTATGGTCGGTCCCTCATTATAATAGGTAGTTATTTATATGAATTGACATTTTCTACTATTTTTATTGGTTGACGGTGTAAAATATACTATTTTATACTATCAATATATTTAAATTAAATTCATAATATAATATATATAAAAGTTAATATATAATTACTTAAAAATATAAATTAGTTCATATTGATAATATATTTGAATTAAATTTATAAAAAAAAGAGTAAATACCCATTTTGGTCCCTAAAGAAAATTTCGAGGGATAAATTAATACCTCAAGATTTGAAAGTTCATAAATAATCCCTTACCATTCAAAAAAAGGGACATATTAGTCCCTCCGTACAGAATCCGTACATATCTGTACTTTCAAAAAATCTATATGAATTCTATACAGAAGGACAAATATGTCCTTTTTTTTAAATGGTGAGGGACTATTTGTGAACTTTCAAATCTTAAGGGACTATTTTGTTCCTCGAAATTTTTTTTAGGGACCAAAATGTGTGTTTTGTCCAAAAAAAAAAAAAAAAAGTTGAACAAATATATTTACCCGCAAAAGGTATGTTCTAGAGTAAACCAAATTACTTAAGACTTGCGCTCATAAATAATCACTACTATCTCACTTAGTTGAAAAAAAAAAATAAGACTTAAATTTTAGGGGGAAAAAAAAATACAAAAACAGATAACTAACCTCAATAGTCAAAACTTGTGTTTCTATTTTATTTTATTTTTTTTTTATCAACGTACTTACACCTTCTCACGTTAGGGAGGGTTCGTATGTTGTGTTAAAATTTTGTACATTGCTAATTCGTTTTCAACGAGAGGCCCAAATAGCGTTGGCAGTGTTGCCCGACAGGACGCAATTTTAAAGGCCCAAAGTGTACATAAAACCCTAACATGATCATCTAAACCTTTTGACCTGAGACCCCATGATTATCTAGACCCCATAGTATGACCAAAAACAAAACCCTTATGACGTCGACTCCGACCAAAAAGACAAGGGAAAAACCCTCATGACCTCGACCTTAAAAAAAAAAAACAACGTTGTAATAATTGATTATCTAAACTGACACTGAACCCAATTCTGGACAGTAGCTCCGGCTAGCGCATGTTGTAATACCGAGCATACATAATATTCGTATATGATTATTTGCACACCATTTCCTTGTGAAGTTTTTATATCACTTTTTTCTCATAGTAAAATAAATAAATACATTTCTCAATGCATTCTATAATTCTAATTTTTCCAAACAATTAGATGCCAACAAAAGAGATAAAGTCGTGGTTGTAAAAATTATTAATTTCAGATATTTTACCAGTAAAGGGGTAATATTCAAATATATTCGTCCCTTGTTCATTTTGATGCTATTATTCACTCACTACTGCCATAGAAAACCAGATGGTAGGACAAAAGTGCAACTAACTTGACGATTTTGTTGGATGTTAAATTGTTAATGCACAGGAACAAAGAAGTTTAATGGAGATGATTGAATCATCTAACAAGTGCTGGGTCTTTCTGTTTGTACTATATGTCCTATGTTATTATGCCACAGAAATTTCAGAAATATAACAACTCACTTCCTTGGAATGGAAAGCAAACAAAATCTTTCATACCAATAGGTTTGGGATAGAATGTAACCAAGCCAAAACCCAAGGGCAATTATCCCCATTCAAACTTCAAAGTCAAGTTCTTTTGTCAAAGTTATTGGAGGAAATCCTCCGTGAGGTCTTATGCATCTGTAGGCTGAATTTATACATATACAAATTGTTTTCTGAAAAGTAATACTTTCTAGAATCTTACTGCAACCTCCGCAATGGTTTACGGCTGATCAAATTTGGCAAAGCTAGCTAGCAGCTAGCTAACTCACAACGTTGCACCCTTTAGAACAGAATTCATCACCCCTCCCTTAAAATAGGGTTTTTCTATAAATAATTAGTCGGTTTAAGTGATTCAATACTTATTTTTTTAAGTAAAATTTTAAGTTTGACTTTTGTAAATGAAAAGATTAAAAAAAAAGGGATGAGAAAGCTTTACTCATAAGATGGATCGATCTAATCAACTTAAGTCAAATTAATCGAAATCCAACAGGTTTTGAATATGGGTGCTTTAGTCAAATAAAAGAGAAAACAAGAGAAACACACGCACACACATATATTCTCCTTTTTGTATTAATGGGAGTAAATAACTTCTATCATACTATGATTAGACAAAAATACCTCTCTTTTTATTTTTTAAATAACTTATTTTTAGGGATATTATTATAATTTTTTACTCTTCTTGATAAAAGTAAACCTAAAATTTTTTCTCTTTCCTCTCCCTTCACCTTTTTTTTTTAAAACTAACTTTTAGGTAGGTCAATTATAGATGAGGAGAGAGGAGAGAAAAGTGAAAAGTTATAATAATATTTCTAAAAGTAAGCTAATTGTTTAATAAATAAAGAAGGAATATTTTTGTTTAATCATAATGTAGTAGAGGTTGCTAGCTTCCATCAACACAAAAAATTAAAAAATTAAAAAGAGGGAGGAAGTTGGCAAAATCCTTCCACCAACACAAAAAAAAAGGGAAGAAGTTAACAAAATCCTATATAAATACTAATTAAGGTGGTTTACAGTAATGAAACAATTGATGTGAAAAAATATCAAGATCTCAAGAGGAATTTCAGACATAAAGGTCTCAGTTTTATCTTATTTTCTTGAATTTACCCTTATCTAAAGTAATTTTTTTTTTATGCTGAGAAATAAAATCTTCATTCAAGAATAATGTTTTTTTTCAATTATTAATTGTGTCTTTTGTTGTACTTTCTGTCTATACTATTCAGATTCAAGCAGTGTCAACCCTTGGGTGGGTTCATCGTTTTAAATGCATCAGACCGCGTGGCCGTAGAAAGTGTGCGCTTAAAAATTAAAATTACTCAAAGAGAACCTAGACTCGTTTGAAGTTACTAAATAATATTAGCACAAGTCACGTTCAGTAGAAACATTTATATAACGTAAGAATTGACACCTAGTTCGACACAACTTATACCTAAGATTGGTTGTTGGACCTTATTCCAACCCTTCCCCTGAATCGCTTAGATCTTACTTCGACATAAAATATATCAGTGAAGAGATATTTTTAAGTTCAATCGCTTTCATTTCTATTTTATGGAGACAACAAATCCCATAAAATAATGGCTATTTTCCTAAAAAGCTAGGACATGAGGCTGTCAAAATGTCCGATCCAAGAATTCTTTTATGCTTGCATACATATATTTATTGGGATACGTACGTATATATCATTGACCTTATTAATATTGTCAGTGATCCCATAAAATTGATGAATAAATATATATATGAAACATGCAAGTACTACTAGTCATCACACTTCATAATGAAATTAATATTCCACCCACATTCACTCACCAACCCTACATTCACCCCCGTTAATACGCATTTGATTTTGCAAAACTAATAGTAGACAAAGTACAATAAAACTAATGGCCATAAACGAAACTCCATCAACATGCACATGGGCTTGTTCCCCCTCTCTCGCGTGTGAACCATATAAAAATTTAATACCTTCCTATTCCAGCTGAGACATCAATAATTTTGCGGTACCCAAATTAATTAAAGCACACAAAAGCAAAATAAATGATACATGAGGAATCTCTTAAGGGAATAAACTATGCATTAAAATTCAAGGTATCAAGCACACAACAATCATGACAGCAATGAAGGATAACATAATAAACAAACCAGACTAGTATATAGGTTAAGTTTATTGCTTCTTGTCCATTACAAATGCCCCATAGGCTCTTTAAAATTAAAGTTGAATCTATATACGAACAATAATAATACAAAAACACAAACACATCCAAACTAACAACACTCCGCTCCATATGTCCCGGCAGAAGTGCTTCATATATATTTTTATAGGTGAACTTTGGTACGGACTTTGATATGGAACATGTATTAGGCCAGCTTCAGCTTCTGCTTTTGCATTTTTCCATGGCTCTTGGTGCTGAAAGTTCACAGAAAAACATGGCAACATTAGACTAGCCAGAAAGTGGTGTATACAACAATTGAAAAAATTATTGCTGTTTGGGATTCACAATAATGACTTCCATCAGTCATCAAATGAGTGAAAAGAAAAAGTTGATGTAAGCAAGATACAATAATGCATACCAAGCCCAATCGCTTCTGATCCTTTCATTATGCGCAGACGCTTGCATGACTCAACAAACATCCTTCAAAAAATTTAAATAATTGAGGTTAATTTCATGGGCTTATTAAAATAAACTTAGATTAAAAAGCTAGTAAAAAAGCATGTTTCTGAATATATAACTTCCTAAGAGTCAACATAGTTTCTTATTTTGGTACAAATTAGAAATTTGTAAAATATATGTATAGTTATTAAATAAACATATATATTCTCTATATGTGTATATGTGTAATGAAAACTGCAAATAATATAGTTGCAGAAGAGGTTGTTGTTGGATGAAGAACTTACTCCCATGGGACATCACCCACGAGCATCCAATCACCATCCTTATCTTCATAGGTTGGCACATACTCAGAGCTGTTCAGAAGATCCATCAACTTGCTCTCATTCATGAAGTCAATCATCCCTTGGGCCCCATAGTTACCTTCAGTAGTTCCAGTTATAAAGCATAAATATCAAAAGACTAATTTAATGTTATTCTAATTAATAGTTAATCACAAGCAATAACCCACAATCATATGCCTAGAATGTAACAATCCCAAGATATATTATTAATCCTACGTACTAGCTAGTAGACGCATCATGAACAAATACCCATGCATCAAAGATTTTTAACCTTATATATAATAATAATTAATGTTTAGTTGGTATTTTATGTGTGATTATCTTCCATATTATTTGGTTCAGTCTCAAAGTTATGGTAAAAGAGGTTTTGAGGTCATAATAATGAAAAATATTATATAGGAGAGTTTATTGTATACTACTAACCCATGGTGAAGGAGCTGAACATTTTGGCCAAGGCATCAGATAATTCTTGGTAGCTTTTGTACATTGTCAGGTCCACCTTGCGAAGGTAAGGTGCTCCATCCATGGACACCTTGACAAATGCCCCAGAAGCAGTAGTGCTGCTTGTTGTCTTCTGATCAGTGACATCCTCAGTGCTAGCCTTCTGTGCCATCATGTTCTTCCTGTATGACCTCACTGGCGGCCAACCAACAACTTGAGCCCTGAAAATTCCCAAATGCCCCTCAGTCTTGTTCCTTCAATTATTTTTTAAGGTACAAAAATAATAATATAGAAGTTGGAAATTTAGACCTTATGCAAACTATATATTATAACTGCCTCCAAGAAATAATTCTATATTATGACCAGAAAAATAGCAGACAAGGATGCTAATAATTAACCACTAAGAAGTTGCATATGAACTTAATTATTATGTTTGGTCCAAGAAATAAGGGTGGGAAAGGGACTTACTTAGCTGGTGGCTTGGCAGGGTCCTTAAGGAGGGTCTTCTCCTTTGGGACATTCTTCAGATTCTCATTCAGATCTTCCTTCTTGGCTTGAAGATTAAGCTTCAGATCAACTGTCTCAGAGAACCCTCTCTTCCCAGTGGCCCTTGGAGTTTCCACCTCAGAGCCACCACTACCACCACCTCCTCCAGGCAAGCCAAGGCAAAGCTCAGTCTCCTTCAGGTTCAAGCCATGCTGCTTTCCCAGCAAAGTTGCCATTTTTGGCTTGTCAATAATGAAATCCCCACAGCTTAAAAAAAAACACTCTTTTTTCTTACCCGTCTCTCTCTCTCTCAAAGTGTTTCTCCTTATGAGTATAGTGTCCCTCTTTCGTGTGTCCTCTTCTCCTATTATAATGCTTGCTTGGTTTGGCTATACAGAATTGGAAGAGAGAGAATGTGATAGCCCCTCAATAATATAGCTTTTGAGGAACCTGTGCTTGTGGCTGCATGTGTATGTCATATCAGGTTTGGGACCAATTGCATGCTGACACGTGGAGATACGTGGGGCGTTGATCTTTGGAAGAGGGGGGAGGGGGGGGGGGTGTTGGCTTAACCGACTCTTGATAATTTTTCCATATGCAAACGGGATTTGAGGTACCTACCCAAATGGAATGACCACAATTTGTGTCTCCCCCAATGTACTAATCAGCCTTTGTTGTAATTTTCAAGTCACATGCAGGGCACTTGGTCTTGCTAGTTTTCCGTCTTCTGCTGTCCTCTCATTTGAGGACTAGTTACCAAGTTTAGTTATCTAAAATAGTGCATCCTGTATTTCTCTGTCATCATAAGAAGGCAAGAATGTATATACGCTATTTTGGAAATTTCCATATCCGGATATCATGCTTTTCTACTACCTCAAATAATTGGATCAAACTATTAAAGTACGTCCACATTTGTATTAGTTCAGTTGTGTGTTATACAGGAAGAGAATAAGTGGAAGGGGTAATTAATTGTAAAAGTAAAAAAAGTAAATCATAAACATTGAATCTTATATGAATGATTAAAATTATAATATAACATCATATAACTTTTTTAAAGAATCATGTAACTTTAAATAATTTTTAATTTTGATATTTATATATAATTATATGGTCAAAATTTATTTTTCTTATCTTTCATATAAAAGTACCCCTCTCACTTAATACACCCCATATTATATATATACACATACGATCTATTACTTTAGATGTTGATGGAATAATTTTCGTTTAAGGAGAGGTTTGGTATATGTGAAATTTTAGAGACATCTTCTTAAATATATTTTTGTAAGGGATTTAAATTTAGGAATTAGATAATTGCAATTTATATGTATTTGAAACTCTTGATGTATTATCCTATTAAAAAGATAGTGATGGTGGCTATAAAAGCAATAATGGTAGAGGTCATGATACGATAATAATGGTAGTAAAGTAATAATGATGGCGAGTGATAGTAGCAATTGGCACTAGTGATGATAACTTTGACTTCCGTTGGATTAAAAATGTAGAAATCTCAAAGTTTGGATGGGAACTAATGTGTTCATTTTGACACGGTAATTTATCAACTTCAAATTAAAGTGATCAAATTGATTCTTAATTTTTTATGGGAATATAAAAACTCTTAGGAATGAAATTTGAAATCTCATAACTGAGCAAGCTCCTTTAAAAATTCTTGTCGCAAATAACAAATAAGTACGTAAAAGATGTGTCGTTATTAACTTTTATTTCTAACATTTTCGAATTAATTACAATAATTAAATATGAATAACTTTTAGGTAATCAAATATCCTGTTACTGCGAGCTTTTCTCAACATTCATACATGACTTAAGGAAAGTATTTAAACGAAAGAGCTCAAAAGCATATTATTATATTAAAATTAGTTTATCTTTTTCGCGTTATAGTTTTCCCCACAAATGACCCAATACTCAATATATAAATAAACATCTTACAAGAATGTAAGATCAGTAGTGCCTTTGCCAGCTGGAGTTGGCTCAATTAGTTGATCTTTCATCCATATATTGTTATGATTTGAGTATAACTTTTAGATTTTTTTATTAATGAATAATTGAATGATTTATAAATACCCTTATAAGTATTTAATAAACCCAAAGATATATTCTGACCTTGAATTCGAACGAATCTTTTTCTTAACTTAAATTTTTAGTTAATTTTTTTTCAAACAAAAAAAAAAGATCACTAGTGCCTTTAGTCTCTTCTTTATCCGTTAAGTAGTTTTCTGAAACCTTGCTAGATAATTGATAACGTACATAAATTAAAATCAAATGCTCCCCTACTCGATTTCACTCAATAGATAATAATTTTATGGTTGAGTAATATTTTATTGTTTCTATGAAGTATAATTTATATATATATATATATAAGTTTAAACAAATTTTACTCCATTAAATAAATTTTTTATTGTTGATTTTTTCACAAAATTTATTGTTAGATTAAAATTAAAGTTGATATCTTATAAATCACATTTAATAAAGTTTATATTAGTTAAAAATTATTTAATATTTTTTATATGCATTAAAATCAATCGTAATATATATTTAAAATGCATAAAAATAAGAATGATTTAATCATATTTTTATTAATATCTATTTTTATTAGACTGGTATAACTTGATGTTGACTTATACATCCAATAACAGTTGAAATTACTAAAGCATTCATGTAGGGCATGTTAGTGATGGAGAATAATTTTTTTTTAATTCTTTTTACCTAGATTAGATCATAAATATTTACTAATACCGAAAATGACTTTTTATTACATATTACATACATTGACTACCACTACTTCAAACATATTTCATAGTTTTTTTTCCTTAAAATATACGTTTTGCAATTAAAATAATATCTATCAACGAAAACTATTTATTATCATTTGTGACTTGATTATCTCTCAATATTTCAACAAAGTGGTTTGGAATTTTAATTAAATAATTCCCCTTTAATTAAAATTATTAGTTATCTTTTAAGAGGTCAACCAAGCTTTTGACATAAGCTGTCTAAGGCATTAAAGCCGCCTTTTTCATATGCGCTGCTTGTAAAGCTCATGCCAATCTAGGGGCAGCACGAGTAACATCTTATTTCAATTTTTTTGTGATTAATTTGACAACTTTTAAAAGTCAAAATGTTAGATCTGGAGGAAGCTTGCTAGTGCTGAACACAGTGTCAGATTACAAAAATAATGTTACCTCAGAGTTCAAGGGAAGGAACAATGGATCAATCACTTATAGAGCTATTGAACCTTTAGATCTAGTGTTGGTGAATGGGGGGACTTTTATAGCGAGATTCTTGGTGAAGACAATGCATGAGAGCAGAGTGGCGCACTATAGTCAAGATTCAGGCCATGTCCCCCCAATTATTTTTCATTTTTCAAATAAACGAATTTGTCCATTAATTAATAATCACTATAGCCCTCACAGCCTTCTAATTGTTTTGCAAGGATAAGTATGAAAGTGGTTGTCTTGGAATTCAAGTAATGGATACTAGAGAGAATCCCTCAAACCAATATCACACATGTCGTCGTTTGATGCAAGCCTGAAACAATTATGCCAGCGTTTTAGGTACTGCTGGGCATGGAAGTGATCCACGAAACCTTCTAAAAGCTTTGAGTACTGGGGAAACTAAAGAATGTTAGACATGTAATAATGCAAAGTAAGGTGACCTGGGATGTGTGGCAAGGTTGGTAAATGATTTAGATATTGCAAGGTGATTGATCCTAATCATAATCTAATTAAATGGCCCTCAATTCAAAATATTTTTTAAGTAGATAAATAAATTAATTATATTATAATCCTCCAATACACTTAGCCTATGATCCATTCAGTCAGTCTTTTTTACTAGCTGATCGGACTCTATAAACTTGGCAGGATCATATTGTTATCTTAGAGAGAATCTATTTATAAGGTTTTAAACCTAAAAACTATAGCTAGTTGAGCAATTGATTGTGTTGTTGCGCCGGGAGATCTATATTATCCACACCAAGTAATTCTAGCTTCATGAATCATGAAGTTATATCGGGTCACAGCATAAAAATGCCGTGTATCTGCCGAGTTATATGACTCATATCTAACATATGCCACAGGCTTTAAAAGAGTAACGTTATCTCCAGACTAGCTTCACCTCCATCTTTCTTCTGATCGCTTCTTTTCTTCCGTTGAAATAAATGGAGTGAACACATCATCTACCTATCAATCTCAGAAGTCCTTGTTTCATTTATAAAATTCTTCTAAGACATAACAATAGCCACAAAAATTAAACTCATTTTAGTCTAAGATCTCCATGTTCTTTTCAGCCTCCTTCCCTTCCTTTTCCATTTAATCAAATCCGTTGGGTGTTAGAAATAGAATAATGGCGGTCATGACCAAAACACGACACAAACGCATATTATATTTTTATAACTCATTTTTAAATGTGTATATTTGTATAGTTTATGGTGAGATTCTACTTCTACGAAGCTTCCATTAAGCTATTATTAGCACATGCATTTCAATGAACAATTATAACATGTTGTAAAGTAAATAATTGCTCCCGCATCTTAATTTAATAATAGTGGAATAAAAGCACATGAAATCATTTTCTATCTCATGGCAATCAAACAAACAATATTTCTAGTTAAAAATGGATGCCAAAATTTAAATTGCTAGGAGAGCTATATAGTTCCTAGTGGGCTTTAATTTCGGCAAAGAAAGAATAGTCTTCTAATTAAGATAAGCAAATGATGTGAACTTGAGCAAGAAAATTGGATTGCAAGGGAGGTGTTACAGCAAATCCCCAGCTCTCCAGCAGGGCACATGATCACTATCAATCACCATATCATTTTCCATATCATAACTATTGAACTTTTAGGGCATGGTGATTACGTAGAGACAGGTCACATCCCAAAGAGCAGGAAACATCTCAAACCCTAGCTGTGCCCTTGCCCTGTCAACATCCCTCCTTAACCCCATCCTGGATTGTTTCTTTCTAACCTACCTCAATGATAAGTATCCATTGGATTCATGTCCTCTTGGCCACATATTCTGAGAACTTTGCGCAGATGGACTTGTCCAAATAAAAACATACCCTTTTCATCTTTTAGACTCGATGGAGTCTTAATCACAAAAGATACAAGAAGCCAATTTTTGGTGCAGGGAAATCCCATGCATATCCTTATCTAATGTGGACAGTGACTCCAATTTTAGATAATCCCATATTCCAATTTTACACCGCATTGGCTAAGGGATTTTAAGAGTGGTCCTAATTATATCTATATTTTGATGTAAGGTCAATAAATCCTGGTCAAACTAAGTGGTCCTCTGGTCATAAACGTAATACCTGGAGAATAGTTTGGGCGAAGGGACAGGAGACGAGGAGGAAAATTTATTAGGTAAGCACTACCTGTCATAAAGCACTTAAATAATAATTGAATGTATAAGGTAATTTAAGCTATGTTAACATGTCGGCTAAAATTTTTACTCGTAAAAATCTCAATTTACTAATCGATTAATGGTTGAATAAAAAAATAAATTTGTAAAATAAATAGAAAATTATAGTATTTTGTGTTACAAAACACCTTAAATTAAGAAACTTAATTTTCCCCTCTCGGATCTGCCACCGGATCATACCTCAAATGATCTGAGTGTAATGGAAAAAAATTTGGACAAAAGCTCTAGCAAATAATTAATTAAAAGACCTTTCTCAGTGTAACTTTTATTCTTCACCCGTTCTTTCTTATATTACTTCTGCTAATTAGGGTTAAACCTTTTTTGTAATGATTGTTTCTTTATTTTATTTCTAATATGACTTGAAAAAAATGCAATTTAAAACATTTTTATTTTATTAACAAAAATTAATGGACCATGGTGTAAGTGACGGAGACCATAGCATAAGAGACCCAATTCATTAAGTTATAAGGATCCAAGTTGGTTGAATTTGTCCATAATTGAAGAGACGAACTAGTTTTGTGCGCTTTTATATTATTTAGGGCTATATCGAAGATATTATTATTATTAATATTGTGGCCCATTAATAAGAGTTTAGTAATTAAGAGTATTTTGGGCCTTAATCTTATTATTTGAGTCTAATTAGGATTAGTAAATTAGGATTTGCTTAGAATGCAGTTTCCCATTTTATACCAGAATTCTAGTTTAGGATTTGTTTAGAATGCTATTTTTCATATTATACAAGAATCCTAATTTTCTTTTTTTATTAGAATCCTAATTTTTGTTTTTATTAGATTGTTGTTATTATTATTATTATTACAATCCTAGTCTTCCTCTTTATTAGTTTCTCTTCTAGCTACACTATTTATAAATGGACACTGCCTTAAAGTTTAAGGAGTATTTTTTTTTTTTTCAACTCAACAATATATGAGAGGTTTTATTCCATCTCTCACTTTACGTGAGTTATAAAGTGAGCTATCTTTGATATTTTTTGTTTTTGTTTCTCCATAAATAAATGGTCAAGAATTCAAATCATATTCTCAAGATTCTTCCTCACAAGTTGATTGAAAGTTGAAGGTATCTTCTCAATTCCAAATTTCATATGGGATTCCACTACAAAAAAAAAAAAATAGCAATTTGCGATGGAATTAATTGTCAAAAATCCCATGCTAAACGCCAATTTGCGGTGGATTTGTGTCCCTCGATAAATCCAGAGTTGCTAATTAGTAGTAGCGCCCCATTCCCCTTTAATTTGTTGCGGCAAATGGCATTAAGTTTTTCTTTGTAAAATATTCTGATTAATTAATAGTGGCAAAAACCACCGCAAATGGCCTGAATTTTTTAAAAATTTTTTTATTAGGTGGCAGTGGAAAAAGCCACTGTAAATTGAATGAAACTTTTTTGTATTTAATTTTGGAACATTTACCGGTGGCTAACGTCGCCGCAAAACTGTTCCCAAACTTTTTTTTTTTAAAAAAAATTTGGATCGGAATAATTAGCAGCGGCTATTTATTAATAAAAGTTAAATAATTTTGTAAATCTGCCATAAAAAAAACTTTCCTATTTTGATTTTTTTCATCCTTTTGTGTTTATTTTTTTGCTACAAATTAGAATGGGATCGTGTCCGTTGCAAATTTTCCGTTGCTAATTCATGATTTTCTTATAGTATTCAGGTTACGTAGGGTTATTATAAAAGGTTTAGATTTGGTTTAATAATACTTTTTAAAATGGTGCTCCTATTTATAAAAGGTATAAGTCAAACAAATAAAAAAGCTAGAGCATTTTTCTCCTGGCTTGCTCTTGAAAGCATCTCATAGGGGTGGTTTCAAAATTGATTTATACTATCTAAAATTTAAAAGATTAGTATAACATTAAAAATTTTAATGACAATAAAAATAGAAATCACTCTCTTTAATATTGATGACCATTATAGTTATTTTATATTTTAAGAGCTGCTTTATAATATATTTATCAAATATTACTCTTGTTATTTCTCCTTATTGAAAATATTTTTTATATTATTTTATCAAATAATATTATTATAATTTTTTAAAAGAATTATTACTTATTAAAGAGCTCCGAAAGCTAAACAATTCTACAAGAGTTACAATACTACCAAATCAAACCTTAAATTGAGGAAAATATTCGCCTCAGTTTAATCTGTAAATTCTGGCCTCTGGTCACATTCAAGGATCCTTCAATAACAATTTCAAATTTATTTTGTGTGATTCTTTCACTTTTGTTCGCACCCTCCACTCCATAAAATTAATCAGTGAGAATCCTAAGTTGATACTCGCTGATGGACTTACTGAGAAGACATGTAATAATGAGTTATAAGCCATCAGTTAGTTACTTGATTAGCAAATTAATTATGATCACGTACTGATGTATCCATTTTTTTATTACTTTGGCTCAGCCCTGCAAAAGAAAAATATTATGAGTATCTTCCCCCCACAATAATATTATTCCTAATGTTGGTAGAGTTTGGGACAGAGGACGCCACGGTGGGGGCCGGGCTTACCAAGGACTCTTTGCTTGGAATGTTTAGTTTAATTAAACTCAAAGAACTTGTCGAATATACAGACTATAGAGCCTGCCCAATCCGCCCATTTGTATTCATCATTATCATTTCTCTAACGTACGCGGTTTTATATTTAGGTATGATTAGCAAAGTTCTAAGAGCTATTTAGTCAATCACCTTTTTTTTTTTTTTAAAGAAAAAAGTTTAGTAGAAAAGGGAGGTTATCTTATTCCAAGGTAATAGTACGTCACATGCTTATTAGTGTTGTATATTTACACTACACCATGTTTAACTTTTAGTGACATTTAATAAAAGATGTTGTTAAAACTCTTCAGTAATATTTCTACAAGTGTGATATATTTAGACTATGTTGTTAAAGAGTTTTACCAATACTTTTATATGATTTAGTAACAATTTTTCACATGATACTGATTCTCAATTACGTTGTAGTGTAGAGACTACAGTGCATGAGAAGTTTTTGCTTAACGAGGACTACTAATAATACTTATGAATTACCTATTAGTTAAGATAAATAGTTGGCCGTGAGAATCAAATCGCCTTGCAATCAAAGTACTTTAATCCTTAATTTTGAGAAAGTTCTTGTCGGAGAGGATGTATCAATGGAAATTTCAGGATGTACAACTTTAGCTTGTATTATGTTATTTTGGGTAAAATTTTAAAAAACATTATGTCTTAATACTAAGGTTAATTATGAAAACCAGACTAGTCATCGAATTGGTAGAGACAAGGTAAATAAAAGCAAAAGTTGTAGGTATATATTTAATTTTATGTGTATATTTGATATGCATAGTTTATATTGATGACTATAGATATGTTTATATAATTTATATTTTATTAATTATTTCGTATGATATGTTTCTATGTGATTTTTTTTTTTTTTTACATATTTAGTCTGATCCTCTTTCCTAATTAAATTTATGGCTCCTTCCCTTATTAGAAGGCTCTTAAAAATTAAGGATACATCCATCCTTTCATATGCCTACATAGAGGAGTATGTGTGAATTGATACGCATGTACTACTTAAGTTGATAACAGGCATAGGTGTAAGTAAGGGTGAATTGATACACATGTATTAGTTAGTTTGGATCGGATTGAATTACTTTTAAAAATTAAATTTGCAATTTGATATAATCTAAGTGGTTTGAAAAAAATAAAATCCGAACGATTTTAATCGATTTTCAGTTTGAATTGGATTGATTTAGTAATTTTGATTAGATTGGATTAGATTCGAAGAATTCTATGTTTAAGTATAGGTAGGAGATCAGTCTTATCTTTTTATTCTCATCAAGTCAATAATGAACAGTTTGAATTTCAATACTACATGACGGGACTGTACTGATAAATTGTAGCGATTAACCTGTCTCTTATTTCACATCTTAGCTTACATCATTTGTTGTGATTTTTTGCATTAAGTCATTATTTATGTTGGTGATTTTACATTAATATATCGATAACTATCGAGGGTTGACTTATCTAATTGATTTGCTCATCTATTATCATAATTTTAATTTGATTTTTAAGTTATTTTATTAGTAAGTGATTTATAAGCACTTTTATAAGTATTTGATAAATTTAGAAATATATCTTAATCTTAATTAACATACCACAATATTAACATATAATATACAGATGGGTTTAGGCAAGGGTTGCACATTCCTCACAAATATAGGAATTAATTATGGGTGGTTGAATATTTTACAATTTTTATGTATAAAATAATAGGCGAAATATTTTTAGCCATGCATTATGTTTTTCGATTTTGTGTAAAAATCGATTGTATAAATAACATCACCTTAACATGTCTATCATAAAGAAAATGTTTATTTACTTATTATTTTATTTAATATTTTTATTTATTATTTTTCAACCAAAAGGAATGATACCTATATAATTGAGCCTACAATCTAATAATTATTTTTTACATCTCTAATTTAAGTCTAGAATATTTCATATTCGATTTCTATCCTCCTTCTTTTTTTAAAAAAATATTCTTTAAAAATAATTTTTAATTTCATTATCTTTAATTAAAATTTAAGAAAAGGGAGAGGGAACGATACCCATGATGTACTTTATAATCTTTACTAAAATCGAAGGGGATACCGAATCAATTGGTGGCTGACAAAAGAATCACCATGCTTTTAGAAAAGAAGATTACATGGATCATTTTCTTGGTTAATATGTCCAAAAAGAGTCGTCTCTCCTCTCTTCTGTCTGTTTTTGGAGAACGAGGAAAAGAAAACAAAACTTCTCTTACTTGAAAGCTTCATGTTACATACTAAAAATATATGGCCCTAAGCTAGAGGAAAGTGGGAATGTGGGAATGGGGACCAAGCATGTTGATTTAAACAGATTCTGAAATCCAAGAAGAATATCAGAGAACTATTTATGGCACATGCAAGCTGTTCTGGTGTGACAACTGGCTAGCTAACAGCACTACCACTGCTGCTAAATGTGCAGAAACTTCCACTATATAGTTGTTGGTGTTGACGAGTTTCATGTGCAATAGGCTGCACCTAGTGAAAATAGGTTGACCTTTTTCCAGGGGATATTGTCTCCCGTATAGCTTCAACTTTTTCCCATATAAGAAAAGGGTCTAGACTATAAAGTCCTAGATAATAAGCCTAGGTATACTATAAAGTTGTTAATTAATCTGCCCACTTTATTTATTTTCAGTCCCCCAAATTTAAAAACATATCTCCCATCCTTTTTGCTTGGTAAGATGTTATAATTAAAGTTAAAACAAAGGGATATGAGAAGGCTAGTATATTAATTTGTATATGTGTGCTGGGCTGCGTTAACTACATTGTTTGTTTGTTTGTTTTTTTTTTTTTTCTTTCCCATGGAAAATGCTATTTCTGGCCTCTGGGTTGGCCATGGAAACCCAATAAGATGAAAAATATATCAATGTGGAAATGACTTGCAATCAAATACTTCACACCATGTTGCGTAAAGTAGAAGTAGGAATTGATTCTGGTACTCAGAAACTAACTTAATTAAACGACATTAACGGCAGGATATATGGGTCCTACATACTCTTGTTTTTCTTGAACTCTCCTACCTTCTTCTATGAAAAAAAGATGTTTGATTTGTAGTAAGTGCAAGTCTTTTTTCTTTTTCCTTATTTTTTTTCCTTATCCCATGCAATACGTCTTTTTTTTTTCGGTTCTTGTTTAAGTGCTTTTTAATTATATTAGTACATACACAACTCCACTAATTTACCTGTTCAATTAAGTTAAATGCAACTCATTCATATTAAAATTAAGAGATTTATAAATATTCTTGATAGCTTAATATTAAGTAATTGTTGACAAAGCTAAAATCCAATTAGCATAGCTAGGATATATAAAGATAATCCATGCCGAACAAGCCAAGACTTGGTGCAATGATTTTTAATGCATGGTTAACTTTGATTTTGTATGATTTAATTTTACCTTATTATTAATAAAATTCATTTTATACTATTATTTAATGATTTTTTTGTGCTATAATATATTATTAAAAAATAATTACCATAATATTTATACATGTGAAAAGCTAGATCATTTTAATAATGCAATACTGCATAATTAAACCAACATAAAAAGATTTTTTATAGTGATAGTGAATCAAATTTATAACTTTTGTATTAATTTGTTTTATATCTTGAAATTATGATTAAAATATTTCCAAAAAAAATTTAAATAAAAAGTAATTTCTTCTCTAAAGATAACCAGACTAAACGTGCTATTAGTGGTGAAGCATTTAAACGGAACCGTGTACCAATTTCTTTCAGGTCATCCGTTGTCACTGACGAAAAGGTTTAAAAGGGGTGTTGCCCATTATATAGTAGCCCGGCCCGACAAAGAGATTCCATAGACATATCTGTTTCTTGAATATCCCATTAACCTATGTGCCCTTTTCACCAAAGCAATTCAATGCTGGGGTGCTTTTCTTTCGTTCTCCCACTTATCAGATAAGTTTCTTCATAGAGCCGTGTGTACTCAAAATTAATATTTTTAATGGCACCAAGGGAAAAAAGTGTATAGTGCTGTAATACTATAAAATTTGAGTTTCGTGATAGAATAGGCATCTACTCGATTATTAATTAGTTGAATTGAAGACAACTGATCACAAAGTGATAATTTACCAATCCAACTATATGTATGTCATGACTTTTTTTTTTTTTTTCAAAAAAAGACTTATTGCATGTTAATTAGTTTTCGTTTGAAGCCTTCAATTATAACTTCGGCAAAAAATATAAGAAAAATTAGACATACTCTTAATAAATTATCGAAAAGTACTCATTCATCAAATATTTTTAAAATTGATTTCGCCATAACAAGAAATTGGTCAAACATGATTTGGGTTGTCCAACTTATAGAAAAAAAAAGTTATAAAAAGATGAATTTTATTTTGATGTATTATTAATATAAAAAATTTTTATATAATTATCTTTTGATTTCTCATAATACACTCTCACTTGACACATAAGAGACTAATTTCTCAGAATACGATCAGGAGCATACATGAGGATTTCTCCCAATGATATTTCTTTCGTATATATGAATCCCGGATTGAATCCAGAATATCATATTTAAGGGATCCAAATCCCTTCCACTCAAATTAATATCGTGTTGGTGATTTTTGTACAGTTATTTAATTATATTTTGTCATATGAATAAAAATATTTAACTATTGTAATTATTATCTAAAAAATCACACATATAGATAAATATAATCAAGTTGTAATATAAAATATGTTATATTAATTGTGCATCAAAATTAATTTACACAATTAATTTGATTTGATTAATTCACACATATAGATAAATCACTAATATTTAAAATTTACTAGACTTCAATTAATTTGATTTAAATCGGATTAACTTATTATAAGAGTAAAAATATAAAACTCTTTTAACATTATTTTCTTTTTTTATTTACAAAATTTGAACCCCAAAAATTTATTTAAAAAAATAAATACTAAATTACTTGAATAATCTCCTCTCTTTGCAAAATCTACTGTGGAATATAAGTTGCACACCTCTCTCTTAATTATTTAGTTGAAACTATGTGGTGTAGGTCCCAAGTTGGAAGGGACGATGAAATAAGGCAAGAAACAACGCACGAATGGGCTTGGATGCATAGACGTGCATGGATGCAGACCAAAAGGACACAAAAGTGGGTTGGGGTTGGGATTGGGTGTGTGGCGTGTTTGTTTGCGTGCCTGGTCTCATCACTGTGGGGACCATTGATGGCACCAATCCTCCTCCCGTGTGGTTTGGGTGGTTGGGACCCACTAAAGGTCTTGTCATAGGGACACCACACGTGTATACGTATTTCACGTTCATTGTCTTTCTTCAATATCTTCTTGTCTGAAACAAAGTACACGGTGACTCCTATTCCAATCATTTCATCGATCTCACTGCTCCAACTTTTCATGCAGGATCCTTCACACTTTCACTGATTTGATTTAGTAATTTGGTCCTTTTTTTTATTTTTTTTGATACTTCTAACATTACATCTTTTTCTGGAACTTGTAACATGTTATTATGACAAGTATTTATTAACTTAATATAGGATATGTCTTTGATATTTTTACGGGCGGTATATGTCTAATTTGTTGCCCTTTTTCATCTTAATTGGTGTTTTCTAAAATATCTAATTTATTTTAATAAATAGATGCGAGAAATAATGAGCCTATAAAGTGGTTCATAAAGAGGATTTGAATTATAGAAGGGTATTCACTGTTCTGAGAACTAATCTTAGGCCAATTTCTTGTCAAACGTAAGGCTTTGACGTAAAACAAGATGGTGGGATCGTGTTGGTGTTGTCATTAGTCATGTTGGTCGGATATCATATCATTGTGAAATTATTGCTTTGTCGCCAGAAGTATTTGTAAGCCATTCAATCCACATTAGTCGAAATCCATTCCAATATTGAATGCTAATTGGCCCTGACATTCACTGAATGCTAATTGCAAATTCAGCAGTTTGATACGGAATAATATATCAATTTATTTATTATTTATTATTAAAAATTATGAGTTTTTGTTTTTAATTTTTTTATTATATTTAATGATGGATAATGAATGATTTAACATGATATTTCCGATAAAATGAATATAACTAATATTATTCATTTATATGTGTAAGAAACATTTACATATAAAGAAAGTTTTATGTTCCTCTATGATATTGATTTTTGAATTTATCAAATATTACATCAATTTTTTAAAAAATAAGTTCATCCACATATATTTGTTTAATTTTATATATTTAATTAATATGTTTTTAAACTTAAAATTAGTCACTATCACTTTTAAATTGAAGATGAAAATTTCATAATTGCGTTTTTTCTTTTAATACAAATTTCTACATAAGTAACATTTTATAATTTTCACATAACTATCCATATGTCCTGATACATCAAACACCAGTTATATACTTGTTTGTGGCATAACAAGTACTTGGATCTAATGGCACCACGATGTCATCCTCGATACCATTCTTCGTCCTTATTATTCAAATAAGTCTTAACAAAATTGTCGTTTTGCTTGCAGCATTGAAACTTCTGACCACTATATACATCACCTTCACTATCATTTTAATTAGTTTTATCTCATTGTCTCCAACTTTCTTTGACTTATTGGACAATTATCAATTATAAATCCGCAAACATGTTTCACATTATTTGAGGAGTAAAAACAAAGTCTCCAAATTTGCTTCACGTTTATAGAAGAAGAAAATATATTACACTGCAAGTGAATAATAAGAGCCTATTTATTTATTGGTCAAAATCGATTTTGTTCAAAGGAGAAGTGAAGCTCCTGTCTCGTAACATGCCTTGAACATCGGGATTTTAATATTGAAACGTATATTTCCATATTTCCGTTACTATCCAAACAACCTATAATTAGTTGTGCTAATTAATCCAACATTGTCTAGGTAGATACCAAAATATTTTTTATAATAGTATGAACAAATTTTTCTAAACTAACTTTTGAGATTAAGGTAGACCCCAATTCTCAAAAGTTAAATTATAGGAATATGATATTTGTTCGCACTCAAAAGTGTGTGTCGATCAAGACACACAGAGAGCAGGAGCAAAAAAAAAAATAACGAAAAAGCATGGGAGAGAGATGAGAGATAGAGAGAAGGTATCGAGTGTTTCTTAAGTTTCTCAAGTTTGGGGTTTAAATATCTTTTCTCTAAACTATAAATCTTTTTTCTAAACAAATAGTGATTAGTATTATCTAAGTTTGCGTCATGCAAAGTTTCTACTAAAGAAAACTGAAAAAGAAACGGTTAGGACATCATATAAAATTCATGGGTAGAGTGAAAAACATGGAACTATTACATCTTTTCATTCGTGTGTCGTTTCATGAATTATGATGTCCAAAACAATATTTTTCTTTTGTATTTCATGTCATAGAAAATAACATATTCCTTGAATTTATAACAATATATTCTTGTGATGATAAGGACAAAACCAACAATCAAATGTTTTCATTATAAAATAAATAGTATAACATCAAAGGCTTATTCAATTTTCACTAGCTTCTGGTCTATACTTTACTTCCATACAATACGGAATTCTAAATTTTGGGGATAATTATGTACTATTAAGTAGATTACAAGTCAAGCCCTACATATTTAATGAGTATCTGGGAATAATTTGATATTTATAGTCAAGAATCAAGCACTAGTTTAAATTTGTAAAATTAATGTTATTTTTTCATGTTGACAAAGCAAGGATAATGTACACCAAAAAAATAAAGGCAAGGATAATAACCTATTTTTTCTTTGAATTTTGTTTTATTTTATCTTATTATTTTAACTAGTTGTAGGTTTAGCTTTTATCCTATTGTTATGTATGTATCGTTATAACCAATTATATTTATATAATAAACTTTTTAATATGACTTATACTTGAGTTGAATTTACTTTCATTCAAGCGATTATTATATAGATACTACATATTGAAAATATGAAGTTTATTATATATGGAGATATATGAACTTTCTTTTATCTAATAAGTCATATTAAAAAGTGTATTATATAAATATAGTAATTATAAGGATAATTTTTTAGATAATGATATAATAAAAAGATAAACTTATAACTAAGAATAATACAATAAGATAAAACAAAATTTTAATAAAAGAAGATAAGTTAGATCTCCATGCTTTACAATAACATATTCTTGGTGTAAAAAAAGTTAAAAAAAAATGTAAACTTGTTTATGTGGTTAGCAAGTTGTGTCATGTGTTTCTATATATAATAAAAAAGTACGAAAATAATTAATTGACATATATGTATTTTTAAAAACGTGAAATTATCAAATTTTTTATATTAAAATATGGAAAATGAAGTAGTTATTAAAATTTGATATTATTATTAATATAAAGATCTCTTAAATTCATTGGCGGCAAAGAAAGAACTGTGCAGCCCCAATCTAGAAGCGCTAGCTATCTAGTGGTGCTAGCCATATCTGATGGAACAGGGAAAGGTTGTTTCTTCCCCCACCCCCGCCCCCCCCCCCCCTCCCCAAAAAAACACAAAAAAAAACCCAAGAAAATGGGTCTTTAATTAGGGGATGTACATAACACGTTCCTACAATTGCAAAGCAAGGGTAGAACCCTCCTACTAGTGGTCTTGGTTTGACCGATGTACTACACATTGGCTGGCTATGCGGGTCCATGATAACACCCTTTCCATAATTATCAAGCTAACAAATTAATACATAAAGGATTGATGACACTTTCAACTTGGCCAGCTGGCTAATGTTTCGACCCCTCATCTAAACTTACTGATATATGCATGTTATCGTACAAGGGTGGAAATTGAATCAAGAGTAAATTAAATACTCTTGTTATCATCTCGATTGAATCATTGATATCTGAGCTCTATTACTAAGAACTCGATTAATCTGATTGGATCCGACTTGATCTGACGGAGGTTATTGAAGAAGTAGGGATTTTTCAATAATAATTTTTTCTATTCTTGGGACTTGAATCTAAGATTTTTAGTTAAGGGATCAAGACACCTACCTTCTTAACCAATCTCATATTAGTTATTTTTTCTATATTTGCATGTGTAGGTTTGAGTTTTGCCATTTTCCTATATTGACACAATACAAAATAAAAATGAAGGGTGGTATGTAGCAGACTTTGTTTTATAAATGAACAATAATAGCTGCATTTTAGAATAGTGGGTTTGAAGCTGCTCTTACCAAAGATTCGCCTGTGTGTACAATGTAAGTTTAAATCTTAAATATTATTAAATTTTCAAAACTAAGCCGCAAGATTTTATTAATAAAATTCTCGCCAACCCCAACTCGAAAGATCTACCTTGCACTTAATCGGAGGAGTAAATTAATGAAATACAAATTGAGTTAAATTAACTTCATCTCATTAGAAAGAATATTCCACACGGCACATGCACATTTCTTTTTCATTTTTCTTTTAGTTCAATATATGTAACTTAGCACCTCAAGCCATCGTCATAAGTTTGTATCACTACAAAGTTGTATCTCTAAATGTTTTATTTCCTTATAGACACAACTATTTGCAATGTATATCTTATAAACTTTATCTGTTATATGTTAAGAGATGATGAATGATGATGGCCCAGGATCATGCCTTATGTCGGCATATTTTTGAGTATTTTATGTGGTAGCTGTTCGATATCTGCTTCACTTTTTTTGGATTAAAGCGCTGTCCTAAGAAGAAAATATAGGTAGCCACCATGGAAAAAGCATACACCGACTTGTGATTTAAGCCAATACCCAACAAGCACAGCTTTTGACATGCTGTACAGGGTCCTCGCTGTTTGGGTTCCTAGGCTTGCAACAGCATGTATTTGTTCTTTCGGTTCCATTAAACAGCAGCATTGTGTACCTCAAGATTTGTCACGTTCGTTCGAAATGCTAAAATTGTTTTTATTAATCATCACCTATTTGGTAAACGATTTGATGTTTTTTTTTTTTCCCTCCTTTTTTAATTGAAGTGATTCTTTGATATTCTTTTGCGATATCGGTGTGGAAATCGTTAGTACTTGTTATTATATTTTATGCAATTTTACAGTATTTAAAGGCAAGTATCTTTAAGGTTCCAATATTAACCATTCACAGGGCTTCAAATATATATTCCCCGAAATAAGTTTTGCTCGCAAAAGAGTAATTTTCACTTATAAGGATCTCGTAATTTTCAATAAGAGACTTCTTTTTGTACGATTTTCCTTCTTACATTGACCAACTGAGCCCAACAAACTATGCTCTAAAAATGTAGATCTTAGTCCATCATGAGTTATTCAATTATCCATAAACTTTACATTCTTCTTAATTGTTGAGGGCATATATATATACTAACGAACTATGATAAACCTCGCCTCACTTAGTGTTAACATGCAACTAACCTTCATATTTGCACACAAAATTGTGGAATAAATTCAACTACGAGTTAACATCCAATAAGGAGTGATAGCCAAATGAGGAGCTGAGACAAGTTGAAGAATTAGTCGAGAATAAGATGAGCCGATAGGCTAATATTCTAGTGTTTGGGATTTGATAGATAATGATCAAATGGAATGAATAATGGGTTCCAAGTCCAAACTAAGAGAATCGGGTAGCTGTTAGAATGGATAGAGTGGCGTGTTTAAGTGGCAACTGTGTTTTAAAATATAGGAGTACTATATAAAGTGGAGACTTTGATTCAACAGAGTAGTGGGACGGTAGAAATCATAGAGAAGAACATGTTGAAGTAGTCTGAAGATGGCTCCTATCAAATCAAAGCTATTTCAACGAGTGTTGGTCATGATATATCACGATCAATGATAGAACTTAGCACAGATAGTTACTTAGGCATAATTCTGCTTACCATAGAACTTAATGTAGAATATAGATGCGTAAACATGGTTAGTGGTGTTGCATTGAATATTTATTATAATTGTACATTATAAATACCGTTAGCTTGTACAAAATTTAGAAGACACACAACTCCATTAATACAACCATCATCTATACTTTCCATGTTTCTTATTCCCTTATTTTTTTAGCTTTTATTTCCAACATTTATTTACAGCTTTTCTTTATCCTTCATGCACAACCTTTCGTTTTGTTTTACATTTAGCCATTAATTTACTTTTAGCTTGGGCCTTGGTTACTTGAGAGAGTTTATTCAAGTTGCCTTTTAAACGCTTTTTTAAATAATTTGGGAACGAAATCTAGAGAGAAGATTTTCCTCTTTATTGAAATTGACTAATATCTCGGGATCGATTGTGTTTTGCAATAGTTGAGCTCATCGACTAAGTTTTGAAATTGTAGCTTGATATACCCACATTTAGCTAATTTGCCAGTTTCCGAAACAAGCAAAACATCCAATAAATCCCTTTATAAAAGATTAGGTATCTTTTTCAAGTAATAAAAGCGCATATGCAAAACTAAAATTTTTTTAGAAATTATTTTATTTTAATTTGAATCTGAACTAAGGAAATAGAAAATAATTATACTATATATACGAAATCTTGTAAGTAAGATATAGATATGCATGACGCCCACTCTAAGGGCTTGTTTATTTAGCATTTTTTTAAGAAAAATATTTTTTATTAAAAGATATGTATATAATGTTTAGAACTAAATAGATATTTTTTTTTTGAAAAAAGTAACACTTAAAAAAAATTGTTTTACTGTTTTTTATAAATTAAAAATGTAATTCAAAAAAAAAAAAGAAAAATGGTATCATGGAATCACATTTTTGAGTTGAAACTAACGTAGATATAATTGTGATTTTTTTAAAAAATAATTTTTGCTACTATAAAATTAATTTTAATTTCTACAACCGTCAAGAAAATATACTAAACAAGTAAATATTAATAATAGGGTTTTAGTATTAAATTTTCTAGTAACTTGGGTTTCGGAAATATATACACACGTTAGCAATCACAACACCAGTTGATGGACAGAAGGAATGCAATGGGACAAGAAGATATATATTTCATGTGACAGGGCTTCATGTCGCTCATTTTGGCCAAACCGAATAAATTAGAATCTCTATTAGCCACAATTGCCAAGCAATTCGTGTCATTGACGTAGCACCTGGTCAAAACCTGTCAAATAGGCATAACGATATTCCACATGGAGGGAGGCCCCTGGAGTCTATGATCATAGCCCTCCACGTTAGAAGCAACATTAATTCTTCAACAATTATTACATGATAACTCTATACTTTCTTAGGGATATTTCATTATTTCAGACATTCCCTTCCTTCCCATTTCATGGTTGTAATGCGTTTGCCTCACCTCATAATAGATAACAATTTAATGCTCTCATATAAAACCTTTCCTTTATATAATATAAATATAAAAAATATTGAAAAATCAGAAATTTCTATCAGAATCAAATTATCATAATAATATAACATATTATTAACTTTTAAATAAACGAATAACTTTTATGATTTTATTTCATCAAACAACTCTTATGATGACTTTGACAAAAAAATTTCTACTAGCATTTTTCTATATATATATATGTGCACACGAAAGTAGCATTGATTTGTCAAATCAGACCCGAGCCAGCAAAATCGCAGCTAGTGAACCTGAAATTCGGGCAAGAAGAGATCTATATCCGAATTCAAATCATTAGTTGAGCATCACTATCTCACACTGATGTTTTGGATTGCGCAAGTGCCAAGCCTTCAGAATAGGCACCACAAGTCCTAGATCGAAGGCTTACTATACAGTCATGTTCTTGGATTTCTTACCACAAGTTCTTGCTTTGATATCTTCATTATTAATCAACGATGGTGCCAAAATTCCGACAAACCAAGCAGCGAGAGCGAAATAACTTCACCTATATACTAGTGACAGTTTGTTCTTATTATTGAGTCCTTTCCATGCAGTGCAGAAAAGCTAGCTAGAGCTGCTACAAATTCGGTAGTTGATATAGTTTAAACTTTTGAGAATGTGAAAGGTGTGGTATCATTTATTTGGCAATATAATTAAAGTTTCATAATGTAAATTGTAGCGTAGTCTAATGGTCTGCCAAACTTAGCCCAAAAGAACCTGTCTTCAAGTCAAGAAGTTATGAGTGTGTGGATTGATTACATGCAAATCATGTCTAGATTGTATAAAATAATGCGATTCTGCATAAGTAAGACGAATTTAATGATGTATAGAAGAGTATATAAAGAGTGTAACGGCAAAAGTGGGAGGAAAATGTAGGGAATTAAGTAAGGACGTGATTATTTTGCCAATAATATATATATATATATATATATATATATATATATATATATATATATATATATATATATATATATGTAGAGTTTAATTGGTATCTTGACAAGATATAAGCTTTACATCACAACCAATGTAAATAGGAAAGTGAGAAATCATGGTGGGTCCTCATTATAATAGGTAGTTATTTGTGAGTTGGCCTTTCCACTATTTTACATTGGTTTAACAGAAACTGCTTTTGTCACTGCATTTAAATTAAATTCATGTATATATATATATATATATATATATATATATATATATATATATATATATATATATATATATATATATATATATTCTGTCATATTGTACTCATTCCACTCATAAGTTGACATTTTAACCTTCATTAATAATAAGACTTACTATTGATTTACATATTTATTTTAATTTCTAAAATATAATAATTATACAAGTTGGCAATGGATTCACCATTTGTTAACGTGTAAATAGAGTAAATGTAGCTCTATGAAGCATATCATAATTTCTTCACAAGTCACCGTATGGGATATATGAACCACCACCTGCATTCACTATGATGTGAGTCGTGTTTGCCGATGAATAATGCATCTTTACTAGTTATTGATTAATCGTTGGTGACTTGGACGCGACGTTGACTTGAGTCACGAATCTTCGTGTTAGGCATGAATCGCCACTTACAAACACACATTCACTATTTATATTTTTATCGCAATAGTTGTTAGACTTTTTCTGTTTAAATAATATATAGGATTGTTATTATCTTGAGGACTTGTTAGGTCTTTAATTAAATATATATACTGAATCATGACTCGTGCGTCGTGCAAACATAGCTTGAAGCCTCAATCGCAAAAGTAAAAATGGTATTATTATTGACTAAAACCCAAACCGTTATTTGGAGTTGGAGGGCATACTCCAGATCATCTTTTTCCGTCTTAGGCACTTTCATGTCATTTAACGAGTTTTTTATTTTCACTTTTAACAAAATGAGAGTAAAGGTAAGTTTTTCCAACACAATTGATCAGGACGTCATTGGCGTTTGGGACTAAAGAGCGATAAGTAAAGTTCCAATCACATGATTACCTCGATTATTTCTCTCTGAAAAGAGGTACTCAACTAGCCTTTGAAGAAATAAGAGATTTCCTTGGAAAAAATGATGTGGCTAATTAGTTAATTAAAGAGCATGAATCCATGAGATCGACATTAGAATATGTTAAGTTTAACTAAATCATGATGTGCTATAATTGTATTGACATTTGTAATAATCAGCTTGGACCAACTGGTTGGACCAGTCAAACAGGCAATTAGCTAGTTCGAGATATATATATAAACTGTTTTATTCTTTTTAATAAAAATAGATAACTTTATAAAATTTTAACTTCCTAAAAAAGTAATAGATGACTTTCCAAGTCATTATTCAATCACTTGGGTATTGAAGTGAGAATTATATTAAGGATTTTAATTATCTTATAACTAAATATATGGCTTATAACTTCTTTACTATTTAATGTGAAATTAAAATAATGGGAGTCACTTTATAACTAAATATTTAACTTTCAATTACTTCATTATTTAATGTGAGACTAAAACAATGGGAGTTATTTTATAATTAAATATTTGGCTTTTAATTCCTTCACTATTTAATATGGAACTAAAATAGTGGGAAGCAAGCTGTACATAGGTTGTTTTACACTTGGATTTCCAATATAAATAACATGTCATTTTTCATTTTATAACCTATGTATTTTTACATATTTATTTAGTTATATCTGGTTCAACCAATAAGCTACTAATTGAACGAATGGCTCGATGCTTTGGCTAAGTTGAGTACTAAGTTGAGTTTTATAATTATGATTGTATTAGTGAATGAATCCTACTTTACCTTGTATAAATAAGAATGAAACTAGTAAGAATGAGCTAGAAAAGAAAAAGAAAAAGAATAAATGAAACAAAATTGTATTCTTCCTGTTTCAGAGATTAATAAGGGAACATAATACAACTTTATTAATCTTGTTTAGAAATTATAAAGGAATAGAGTGAAACATTTATATTATTTAGAGGTTATAATTTTTATTTTTTAGTTTTATCATTTCCCCTCAACTCAACCCCAACTTTGGGAATAAAAGGAGGGCTTTTGAGAAGGAAAGAGGAAAAATTATTTCCCTCAATTTTTTTCCCTATGTGTATTTAAAGTATCAAATAAGTGAATTTATTTTCTTTCCTTTTATTTTTATTCTATTCCCCTCGTAACCTATCATTGAGACATACTATTAATAATTGACAACATTAAAGTTTAAAAATTCTAACAATGTATCTAGCTACACAATACACACTTTCTAACTGTGCCAACAACCAAAATAATAGCTATGTTTGTCAAACAAAAAGATAATAAAAAACATATATGCTTCTCCCTTCCTCCTTTCCCTACTCTGAACTTGGTCGTTTCAGCTTCCAAAACAAGAAAAAGAAAAATTAAAACAGGTAAGTCCAACACGTACACCATGGTTTTTTTTTCCTTCTCATGTTCACTTGGCCTGCATTGAAGTGAATAAAAATATTGCTTCCCCTTCCTGAAGTGATCATTTCATTATATATATCCAGCAGTTCCACCAAAGTAATCCCAATATATTATATTTTTATAAATAAAAGTTTAGGTTAAGTAGAAAGTTCATCTTTAGTTTGTCTAAGGTCAAGATATACTTCTAGACTTATTATAGATCAACCAGTAAAAAAGAAAAAAAATCTAAAAATCGAATCTAAATTATAATATTATATGAAGAGAAGACTAATCAGATAAGCCAACCTTATTAACTATAACTCCAATATATATATTATAACACAATACGTTGAATGTAATTTTTTTTAGCATGACTTAAACTTAATGTCCTGTAAGTTAATTAATGATCTCAGCATTAACTAATTCGTATTGGCTTGACCATCCATTTTCTATTTTGAAAATATCTTTAATAAAAATGACAAAAAAATTCTAAATCCTTCTAATTAATATATCTAAAAATCCTCCTAACTTAAAATCTCTCTCACATATATTAAATAGCCCTTGGATGCTCTATAAATTACAACACATGTCACTGTAAGTGAAATTTTGAATTAAGAGAATTTTTAGATTGATTATTAAGAGGTTATATAGTACTCAATGACATACGTGCATGACGATATTGATACAAATTTATTTACTCTATTTCATTTGTTGCACATTTTTTTTTTTCAAAAAAGTTGTACACTTGTAAATTTTTACTAGTGCTTAGTTGATTCAAGTTATTTAATACTTGTCTCCTTTAAATAAAGTTTTAGATTCAAAATTTTTAAATGAAAAAAAAAATCTAAGAGGATTTTACCTTGATGATAACCTATTTGACTTGAGCTAAATTACTTAAGGTTGGACTCCAAATACTATAGTTTATACCAAAAAAATCTTTCAACAAAATCAATCATTGCAAAACTAGATAATGTAAATAATAATTAACTTTTTATCAAATCACATGCTAACAAGCTAACGAGTACCAACATTTGAAAAAAAGATTTACCAAACACTAAGATAATGAGTAAGAAAAGATTAAGAATGATAAATAAGAACTATCGTACGTATTAATTAAGATAATAACAATGAGAAGCTAAACCTTCACAAAACAAAAGGCTAAGAGAGAACCAACTTACATATTACAAATTGCCTTATTACCGATTTGATCACCGCCCAATACAGACAGACAATAATTCAATTTTTTTCGACTTTTAATTCATCCATCAAATTAAAATTTTAACTGAATTTGATCAAAAAAAGGTTGAGACTTTGCTTCTTACAACTATATTTATTGCCATTGTTTTGTTCTTGGTTGAGGAGGTGCTTGTTTAATTACAACTATGTTCACATGTAATGAGGGGGCCCCACAAGGGCATTGAGCAATTAAAAAAAATGAGACCCACATGGCCATGCCTTGCCCATGATCAACTCTGAGTAGGGACCCTCCATTCACATGGGCATGTTCCCTTTGCCCTTACTTAAAGCCAACGCTCCTGATTTCTCTCCCAAACCGCATCTTGACCGTACAATAAAGTCTTTTCCCTTATGGTCATGGCATTCATGGGAGAGGGTGAAGGTGAGTGAATGGGCACTGTCCCACCCTTGTCCTCCAATTGTAGGGACATGTTGCTTCAAAGTTGCTGCTCCTGCTACCGACACCTTAGCTTGTCTTTGTCCATAATTCATGCATCCAAACAAAGAATGGCAACAAAGTAAATGCCCCCTCACAACTCATGTACCTTACATACAATTTCTTTATCTTCCATATCCCTATAAAACAAAACCTCATGCAATTGCATCACATCTCATCTTCTTCTTCTTCTTCTTCTTCTTCTTAACATCTCTCACAAGGAATACAAGGGGCTCTCCTCATCAACAGAAGCTTAAGCAATAAGCACTTTCTACTTGTCTAGAGAATTGTTGAACAAGAGGCTTGGCATAGCCTTATAGGGTGTTTTGTGTTATATTGTTTCGGATAGTTTTCGAGGTGGGAAATTCTGAATCACTGTGAAGATGGAAACCACTGTGGCATATGAGAATGATCTCAACCTCAAGGCAACAGAACTTAGATTGGGGTTGCCAGGGACTGAGGATGAAAATGAGGAAAAAGCACTTTCTGGTGTTAGAACGAACAACAAAAGGCCATTGCCTGAAACTTCTGAGGAGTGTGGTTCAAAGTGCTCTAATGCTCAACATCTGAACACTGATGCTGCACCTCCTACCAAGTAAGTTTTAGCAGATTCTTAAGGCTTGAAAGTTTTTTTTTCTCATGTGGTTGATGAGTGGGGATGCATGGAACTTCTTTATTTGAATATGAAAATTAATCGTTCAATATGTTGATCATGGCAGGGCAAAGATAGTGGGGTGGCCACCAATCAGATCCTACAGGAAGAACAGCCTTCAGGAGGCTGAGGCTTCTGGGATCTATGTGAAGGTGAGCTTGGATGGAGCACCTTACCTCAGAAAGATTGATTTGAGGGTCTATGGAGGCTATCCAGAACTCCTCAAAGCTCTAGAAAACATGTTCAAGTTGAGCATAGGTGAGGAACTGAGAAGAAATCTTACTTTTTGTTGCTGCTGTTGTTTTTATTCTGATGAAACTAGTTAAATCAATTTTTTTATTCTGAAAATGACCTGGGTTTTGCTTTTTCAGGTGAGTACTCGGAAAAGGAGGGATATAAGGGATCTGATTATGCACCTACATATGAAGACAAGGATGGTGACTGGATGCTAGCTGGAGATGTTCCATGGGAGTAAGTTCTTTCTCTTTTTGCTCTTTCTGCTTTTGTTTGTGTCTCTATTTGACCATTAGCCATAAATTGATCCCAAGATAGCCGAACTAATATACCATTTTTGTTTAAACCTGCAGCATGTTTGTGACTTCATGCAAAAGGCTAAGAATCATGAAAGGATCAGAAGCTAGAGGTTTGGGTTGTGGTGTATGACAAAAAATTAAATTACAATATGAGCAGTTATGCAAAGAGGAGAAAAGTGTTTTGGTGTGAAGGGAAAAAAAAACATGATTTCAGCTTGGGTTCTCGGAAGTACTAATTGGGTTTTGATTCACTCTAGTGGCATACATATCTATCTGGAGTTTTACTCTAGACGAGGGAGGTGGAAGATACAGTGCAGTTTTCTTTCCTCAAGTTTGGCAACAATATTTCTGGTTATTTTTCGCATCTATGGTGAGATGCTATGCTTTTTTTTTTTTTAAGTTTCAATTGATAAATCTCGTGGAGAGATTTGCTTCAAATGAAACTTTATTTATTACAAGAGGGAGAGGAAAGAGGTGATCATGTTTTGTTCATCCAAGTTTTTTTTTTTTTTAATACAAGAATATAGTGTAACATACCAAGTATTCCCATGTATAAATTTTTGTTAGTGAATGGACACAAAATTATGTGTGCGTCTCTGACTCTTCTCTTTTCTTCTATTTGCTTCTGACATCTCATTCATAATCCTCACTGCATTCCTATTTTAACTTCAAAATAAAAATTCAGAAACTTATAGATGTAACTAATAGATCAAAGGAAGAGCAAAGGCTTATTTTCAAGCACACAAGAAATTTTCCATTCTAAAATATCTAAATTAATTTTTCAAAACAAGATAAAATGGAATTGTGACTTGTGGCATGCCTTCCTCTTGGAATGGAGTATCGTTCCGTTTCCAAAAGCTTTAATTTCTTTACCAAAATAAAAATGAAATTGTGTGTCTAACTTCAAGTCCAAGTGGGAAGACGCGTTGAAAGATTTAAAATTATTTCTAAACCTGAATCTAACAGTCTAAGCTTTTATACTCAGCTTTATGGACAAGGAAAGTCATTGGTTGAAGGAAGCTATTCAAATGGTGTCTTTCTTGAGTATGTGGTTCCCTTCATTTTTCACATTCGATTCTCAATTAAAAGCAAGATAGATGACCTCTTGGAAATGTCCTTTATTTTAGTACAAATGGGCCCTTCTCTTTATCAATTCCACCTACACATAATCCCTACATATCCTAGCAATTGATTTATCACTCAAACTTAACCCAAAATTGTCAAGCATAAGGAATCTGGTTAAGCTAGAAATATAGATATTGAGACATGATACAGTGAGGTTAGAGAAGAAAATGAAGGGTGGTTGATATAAGAATCTTCACAGAATTGGTCTTGTAAATGGTCAAGAAAATTAAATGTCACGGACAAACGATGCAGTAGACAGGATCAGCCTTCAAACATAAATATCCAAATTTATTTAATGCAATGTTAGCAAGAGTTAAGGAGGGGGGAAAAAAAACTGTATTGAACAAATTATGTTAGTTTATAGATTATATTAATGTTAACATCAAGGTGGAGTTGGTCAAGTGATTTGGCACTTGGTCCCTTAATCAGTGATCTCGAGTTTGAATCCTAGGAATGGAAAAAGTTCCCGTTGAGAGATCCTAACTCCTTTAATGGGCCAACCATCGGGTTGGGTCAGATTAGTCGAATTCCTAATAATAGGGTCCGAATATTGATAGTTCAATCAAAAAAGAAAAAAAAAAAAAAAAGAAATGGTGCAGCGAGGTTAGGGAAAAAAATGATGGTTGGTAGATGTAAGAAATATCTTAATTTCTTCTCCTTCAAAAGTCTTCATAATGCTTAATTGAAAGTTCATATGGTAAATAAAGGGGTGACTCATGCATAAGACTCCCGGTCAGTAGAGTTATGTAAGTAAAAACACTGTTTTTAGGATTTGTATTCGTAATATTTAATCATAATTAAAGTAGCCACCTTACCGTTACACAGAAATTTACTCTCGAAGCTCACTTGGTAAATAACAAAAAAAAATTATCATGAACAAGCATGCCAAACATTGCAGAGGAAAGGACTTACAAATCATTTTTGTATTGAAATAATGAAAAAAATAAAAAAGTTAAAAGCTTAAGCAAGTTAATTGTTTATATTTTTCATAAAGTTCATAGGTCAAAAAGCAAACGTACCAAAAGTTTTTGATGGTTTCGAAAATACATGCCTAAAATTTGATTGCAGAATAGTATAGTTTTGTAATGAATGAATGAATGGAAAAATCTATTTTAATTATAGTTTAGAAACCAATGATTATACAATATCGACTATACGCAATTCAGCTTACTAAGCTTAGTTTGCATCGATAAAAACAAAAGGGACACAGTTTCCAAGGTAATTGTGAATAGCCAGTGAATGTTAAAATACATAGAGCTTACGAAGATTAATTTAAAAAAAAAGAGCTTACGAAGAAGGTTCCTTCTAATAACAGTAATTTTTTTTACTCTCTATTTTTTTGTTAGTCATTTTCTGGGGTTCGATGGATCCGAACCCTGTTACTGTTAAGAATGAACTACACAAATGAAACATGCAACGATTTTTCATTTTTTGCTGTGAATTAGATGGCTTTTAGACACAATGAAACGTTACTTTGCTGTAGATCCCTTCACTTCCTATCATTTGGCAAAGAAAAGAGAAAGAAAGAAAGAGCAGCATAAGAAAAGGACTCATCACTTTTCATATCCACACGCTTTGAAAAACAATTTTCTGTTAACGCTTTACACAAATTTTTAAAAAGAAGAGCCATAAGACTAACGATGATGCTTAATTGTACTGAATGTTTGGTTGTAAGCTGTCAAGAAGAGCATAAATTAAGCCTTAGTTTGGATCAAGCGAAAATAAGGAGAAAGAAATACGGGTGAAGAAAATGAAGAGAGTATGAAATTTTCTGCTGTTTGGAATAAGGGAGAATAATGGAGAGAACAGAAAACTAGCTGTGTGACCTACACGACATGTTTTCGCGGCCCAAGTGAGGAGCAGATGACGAAGGATGAGGTGTGGGTGTAAATTTCCAATTCTATTTTTGTTATTTTTTCTTCTCTTACAAAAAGTATTTATAAAAATAATTTATATATAATTATATTTTCTTTTCTTTTTATTATATTTCTTTTCATTCCCTTCTCAGCTGTTTACATCTAAATAAAACATAAACGTTACACATACAAACATGTAACTATAGGTTAGTAGATGTGCAGTGAAACAATATCCATAAACAGATAAAAAGGAATGTTATTTGAACATTTAGAAAGTCATCATAAGGAAATACTGCTCTTTTTTCAATGCTTAGACATTTTTTTTTAAATTTTTTAAATTTATTTCTTATCCCACTCACATTGTATCTCCAAAAGTATTAATGATTGACGTAGAGATGACTTTTTTTTTTTTTAGTTAGAAATGAAGTTGGAGTAGCACTCTTTTTGAAGAAAAAGCTGATAAAATTTCAATTATTAAGATAGTTTGGTTACTGAGAAGAAGACTAACAGAAGCAACACTAGCAAGGATTGGTCATGAAGATGGCTCAATAAATAAAGGAAATCCAAAGAGAATTCTAAAGAAATTATTAGAAATAAAAAATCTTTCTGAAAATAATGTATGACAGAACCTCTAATTTTCGTTTTTCCTATTGTATATTTGTAACTATGCTTATGTCAGTGAGATGTTTGAGAATAACTCGCACCCATCAATCAAATCTATAACATTCAGACATTAATAGCAGCGAAAATTATTTTTCTCCAGAGAAAAAATCTTATCGATCGATGAGAAAATCTGTTAATCTTAGTAAACAATAGTTTTGACCAATATTTTATTCTATTATTCCAGTAAGAACCCTTGGGATGACATGAAAGTGCATCACTTTCGGACTGTGTCTGTATTTGCTGTTATCAATTCATAAGATCCACTTAAAAAAGCTTTCTCCATCGGCGCCAGCATATTTTGCTTCTTTTAAGGAAAGTTTTGGGTAATTAAAGTGATTAAACGTGCAAAAGGCTTATTAAATAATATTTATACTAAACATAGCTTCAGTATTATGGTAAGTTCGTAGTATATTTTCTGCTTACCACTAGTTTTGCAATGAAATAAACATAATTTATTATACAAGTCTAACTTGGTAGCCCAATTAAACTACAGGGGCAACTAAGGTCTGACAATATTAAATATACTTCGAATGTACCTAAGAAATTTAGATCCCTCTTTCCGGCAAAGTTTAGGGAAAGGTACTCTGAAGAAAGGTGAGCAAAAAAATAATGCATGAAAATATGTGTATAATATTTTACTGACGGAGCAGAAACTGTCACTTTCTCATTGCATTTTGTCGCGGGGAATAGTGAGATTCCAGGCCAGTAAATGTGCACAAGTAAAGAGAAGTAATTTCTTGCTGATCTTATAACAGCGATGTCTCAAAATGTTGTCGACGAAGGAACATATTCTCCCACTATCATGTGCTGCAGAAGTACTGGATGACACTTTACATTGAGGGCCGATCAATGTCAGATAAGACTAGTCCAAGCAAAATGCAAGAAAAATTATTATGTAAATGGATTTTTCAGTTGTCTTTTTTTTTTTTTTTTGGTTAAGATATGCTTTTGTTTTACCAAGTTACTTGCACAATTTAAATTGAGGGTGGTAATTTAACAAAGAAAAAAATTTCTTTAAAGTGATGATTTTGAAAATTTTGATGTTATAGATAATTTATATGGTAATTATGCAACTAGCTCTTTTAAAAAAGACAAATAGATAATTAATGTAGTATAAATTTTTTTAGTTATTGGTGAATCTGTAAAAAATTATGCAGCTTTATACAAATTTTAAGATAAATATAATATTATAAATGTCAAAATTTGCTTAAGTTTTTTAATCTGATAAAGCTACTAAATAAAGTGCCTCTCTGCAGGCCAAATTAACCATCTAATATGAGAGAGTTCTTTACCCATCCTTAGGTCACGCAATGGGCTAGAATTTTAAGCTTTTCACCTCTGCACACGAAGAAATGGTGAAATGGTAACTTGAGTCAGCCATGACGTAAAGGCAACATCATGGTGCTATCACAAAGCACTTTGGAGAATTCTAAGCTACTCTATGTGTACTCTGATACGGTGATACCAAGTGCTTTTTATTAAATAAATATCATTTTATCTATGATATTTTAATATTATTGTTTTGATATAAAAGTTAGCTCTTGACTAAATTTCAAGTTAGGATTTCCCTACCTCTAAGGATATAGCGTAGTGTGACCCTACTATTGTCTTGAGAGAAGGCATCTACATCAACAAATGTTGAATGCCCACTAAAAAAACATTGATGAAAGCAATCACTAGACAATTGTGACAGACTTTTATTTATCTTCCATTCTTTCTTATCCTCGAGCTACAAGATTCTTTGTTTGATATTCTTTAATTATTATTTTGAGAAGAGAACAGCAATCTTGAGCTTTCGAGAAGGATTGAATTGATTGAGACTGGCCCAATTTTCGGAAATGCATGAATTCTCTAACTTCTAATCTCAATGTCTGATTTTAAATGCATATGTAAATCCTATTGTACCTCTAATCGTTAAGAATGAATCATTTTATGTTTCAGTTTTATATTGTTATATCATACAATGATAAATATAATATAATTATTGTATATAAGACAACATAAATTTCAATAAAACTTTGCTTATTTAAATTATTTATAGAGCTTAATTTATATGCACTGACAATATAAAATAATTTTATATTGTCACTCAGATAAAAATGCAGGAAAGTACCAAATCATGGTAGCCCCATCATAGTGATTAATTACTTAATATAATTTAATATTTTCTTACATTTTTTAGATAATAATATAAAATTATTTTACACTATTAATATATACAAATTAATTTCTTATTTATATCTATTTTTCTCTTCATCTGCATGTAATCATATAAAAACAAAACATAAGATGCATTTTCTTAATTACCACTAATGTAAAGATGCATAGTTGGGTTAAGGAAGAAAAGTCAACTCTCTATCCTAGAAAGGGGACATAAAAGAAGACCTTGACTAAATCTTAAGAGAGTTTTTTCCCCTTTGGGCTACATCTGAATCTTCAGTCTTTACTCTTCTTTATTTTTTTGTTGACAAAATGCAGAGGCACAAAAAAAATTCAACAGGCTAGAAAATTCTGGCAATTATTTGGGTACGAAGTTGAAAACATTGATGTTTGTTGATTAAAACCTTAGCCGAAACCCGGGCCAGGTGTGTACATTGGCCTGCGTACTCTCAAAAGTGAATTAGCCATTGATTTTTATGGTGTACAACGCCATTTGACTCACTGTTTTGAAAAGTAATCTTAATGTGACACTACACGTAATGAAATGGTGCAGGAGTAAATTATCAGTAAGTGTCAGATATAGTACACCATAACCCATAAACAAACACTCCTCCAATAAAGAGAAGGATGAGATCAAAATGGGTGGACTTACGGAAGCTTTCGACCAATAGAATAATTGAGCTATCCACAATTTATGTTAATATGCGTGCTATATATATATAAAATCAAATTTCACGATACATCAGAGGACCAAAAAGGAGATTCTGCTCGGTTATGTTTGTAAAATTTATTTTTATATAAAAACAAAGTTTTAGAGGACAAAAGTTTGTTAGTCCAATAAATGAGACTGAAAAGAACATACAATCTTCGAAACTGCTGTCCATGTTAACCCTCACTAAAATCTCTCGAAAGTTGAAACATAGTGACGTGTTTAGTTTATTATCTGTTTTCCTTTCTAATTAATATATCCTCATTATTAATTACAGAAACAATATCTTCTTTATTTTCAAAATTTATTAAAAAAATGAAAACAATAAAATCTTATTCTTGTCAAATTCTTCGCAAAAGCTGGAAAACAGAAAACAAGAAAGAAAATAAAAATAATGCAATGTTTTTATAATTATCAATAAACATCAACAGAAAATGAAAAAAATGAATAAAAGAGAAGCACGCTCTAACCTTTTTTTCCTAGACACCCTGAAGTATGTAATGCATTATTTAAGAAAAGTACCTCTCCTCCAGCTCAAATTGCTCTACATAGCAAGCTTTCGCCACTTCCCTAAAAGGAATCATATAAGTAAGCAAAATGGACGATTAAGTTTTGCCACCCCATCAGCAATTCAAATTGAGGTCTAACTTCAAGGATCTGATAGTAACTAACATATCTACACTGATTAGCCCTCTAACACAATGTCTGTTGGCTACAGAAATCATGGGAAACAATGATACAACAAAAAGAATTACATTACAGTCGCCAATGTTGATTAGGAGGCAGGATACTGTTTCAGGCCATTGGTAGTGCAACCTAAGAAATACATCTTAGCGGGTCAGTTCATCCATAATTCAAGTCTCTTAGCTCCATGCTCACTGTATCAACAGTTGCCGAAATTATCAAACTACTGCTTTCTCAATTAGAAACAAACCAACAAAACTCAGATTTAAATTTCAGGTGGGGAGCCTTAAGAACTTTTAAGACGTACAACCCTCGCAAGTTTCAAGACATATCCCTTCACATCAGTTCTCTCGCATAGCTGAGATCTTATAATTCTGAGGTTGCTGGGATGCAGCATCTGTTGGTTTCACGAAGCACCAGAAATCTTCCTCACCCTTCAAGAAGTAACATCCGATTCACGGCTGGGACTATCATAATGATCACTGCGATAGTCAGGTAGCATATGGTCAGAACTCTGGCCAGTCAGAACCGCCACTGAATGGCTTTGTACAGGAGTTGATTCTTTCTTGTGGACAGTTTCATAATCACGATGTTCTTCAGTTGGATGCACGTATAATATACCAAACTTGTGTCCATGATTTACTCCCGGGCAGACACCCTGCACAATTATAACAATATTCAAAGTGAAAGAATTGTTCCAATTGGAATTAAAAAATATAATAGTTTCTCAAAACCAGGTTCTACAAAATCATCGACTGTTTATTCTTGAATATATCAATAATTTCATTATCCACTGGCATTACTCATCAACTTATGTTTATATCACTTCAGACCTATAAAGAAAGCACATGTTTGTGAGATATTGACGTTAGAAACCTGGTAGCAAGCACAACATGAGCAGTTATATGATAAAGTCTAAAAAATGTTAGACCTATATTGAAAATTTTAACTTAAACTCCCTTTGGCATCAGGCTAGCTAGAGTATGGCATAGAGCATAATGGGTGGAATGCTAACACAGCAACCTAAGCATCTCATTTTGGGTGTGTTTGATTAACAGCTGGCAAACTATGGTTTGGTCCAACAGGAAAGCAACTTTTTTTTCATTTCTCCTCAAACCATGATTTGAAGCACAAAATCATGTTGAAATGTAACTCAATGTGATTTTTCCAAAGTTGAAACTCAGTTTGCATCCTTCAAACAATGGTTTAGACACTCCTGCCAAAAAGAACAAACACTTTTTCCGTGGAAATTTATCTCACGTGGTTACACTACCTAAGTCATTGCTTTCCTAGAAGGAAGGAAATGGTTCATATGTCAACTTTTTGAGAAGATCATTGGGTAGGAAACTCCTTTTAGTTTGCTTTCCCACGACTTTATCATCCATTCTCCTTACACAATTCTACTATCCACAATCTTTATAATTTTCAAGAATCCACTTTGTCATGAGATTTCCAACTCTTTTTTCGTAACTTAGATGCTGGGGAATCTTCCGAATTGAAGATTCCCTATGATCTTCTTGGTTCCATCCTCATCCTCTAGCTCAGATACAAGGTTTTGGTATCCTTATGTTGTTTTCATCCAAATCCTTAATTTCCTAGCTCATTCGATGAAGAGTATCAAGCCTTCTTGATAAATCTATTTGGAAGTCCAAAGCTCCCTCTTAAGGCTAAGTCTTAAGGCTAAGTCCACCATTTAGACAACAGTGCTCAAGAGAATTAATATCGATGACATGCAGCAGATTCATAGGCCATATAAGCTTTGCTTCACTAATGTTTTCTTTCTCCTATATAGTTTGTTATCTTTGTCCTCCTAAATCTTAGTAATCATCTCTGTATCTTAATGAATTTCTTCTTTAAACCCGGAAAAATGCAACAATTAACCTTCCCCTTTCTTCTCTTATTGATCATCTAAAAATTGCAAAAGTGACTCCTTTCCATTCTATCCCTTCACTTTCCATTTCATCCCATTTTCAACTCCATCTCATTCTCCCAAACTTCCAAGAGAAGACAAAGTTTCATCTATGAACCAAGCAATTTTTGTCTGATTCGGAAATGATGTCATAGACAAATAAACTACTATGTTTTATTTGACACACTGCTGAGCACCTAAACAGAGTCACAAGTTGTAGAAAAGTCCCGGCCCAATGCATGTCAGAGTTGTCATCAGATCACGCAGTAGCCATATTGATGTTTGAGACTTTAAACCACTTTTTATCTTCTCATTACTTGCACAATAAGAAATAGAAAATATGCAGTGGAACCCAAATCTTAACCAGATAACTTTTGATTTTGAAATGAAATTAGTGTGAACAAATTTATCTATTTCAAGTCCTACAGTTATGTCACATAAATACGGTGAAAGGTGAGAGATAGAGGGTCCAAGAGTAATATTCAGCAGGAGTAACACAAATACTGTGGAAGGAAGGAAAGACAGTGATGGGAGGAAAGAGTACAGTACCTTGATCAAACCTGTAATGGCAGTTGGCTCGAAAGTAGTGTAGTCTGATGAATGCCTAGCTTTAGTCCAGCTCCCATAAAATCTACTATCATTGGATTCTTGCTTATCATTGTCAGCCTCTGACACAAAATAGGTTTGTCTCAAGTCCCCACTTCTACAATAAGCCCCATGGTATAAACAATGTTCCCTCACTAGGGAGATTTGAGGAGTAGCAGGAAATAAATGGCCTTCAGTGCTGAATACGTACCTGTTTCTCACCAAAATGTAGAAACAAGAAATAACTCAATTTTATTGTAAAGTGTTTGGCCACTAAATTGTAGATGCATAAATTCACTCACTTGTATGGCCCATTTTCCACAAGGTTATCAGGACCCACGGCCAAATCAAATAGAAGCCACAGATACTTGACCTAATTGTAACAGGTTATTAGCTGCATTTCTCTCGTAAACAAATAATAGAAAATAGACAAAACATGAAAGGCAAAACAAATGTGAGGCACAGTTTATAAAGGGAGGAACAGAGAAAAACAAAATGACATTTTTATAGATAAAAAATATAGAACCTCTCCTTAGTATCAAAGCCTCACCTAAAATCTTAGGGCTTATTTGGTTTCAGAAAGTGTTCTGTTTTCATTGTCCGTTTTCAATATTTGTTGCAGAAATGCCACCTTATTTTCATTATATTTCTTGTTTTCAAGATTTTGTGAAGGAAATAGTAAAAATAAGAAAATCCTGTTTTCATTTTTTTCCTTCACAAAATCCAGAAAACAGAAAATAAAAAACAAGTTGACAGTTTTGTAATCAATATTAAAAACAGGAAATGAAAATATAAACCATTTCCTGAAACCAAAAAGGCCCTTAATCTACCATGTATTTCTCAGTTCCATCAGAAACACCAACTGGAGCCCTAAATAATGGTGGATCTACCAATGTTGACAATCATCTTCAATCAAACACAACTGAAAAGATAATCTTAATTTCCATTGTTTGGGTTAGAGAAAGTTTAGGAGGAGGTAATGTGCTCTCAAAATCAACTCATGTAGAATTTATTCTTACTGTCTCAGCTAGGAAGAAGCTCTCCATGTGATCTTCCTGCTTGTGTTGCTCAACATCTGAAATGTGACAATATCCACAAGGACATCGAGTCCCATACTGTAAACTAGCAACCACATCTCGCCCAGCATCAAGATATCTACAAAAGAAACACACATGAAAGAATTTTCACATCAATAAAAATTAATTAAGCAATCCCAAGACAGTGAAAAGCATCCATCTATCTACTTCAAGTTTCATGACAGAATGTTATCAACCAGATGTTTATAGAAGTGAATAAGAAAAAACAATCCCAATTTCCTATTTCTACCAAGGGAGAAAAAAAAAATCTTAAAAGTAAATCACTTGATGAATGATAATGATTCCTCTAAACCACCAACATATAGTGAAAAGCATCCATCTATTTACAAGGAGGGTTTTTGTCAACATTTAGTAGATTTTGCTTGACAGCAAAAACATATTTTTTTCGTTATCACTGTTAATCTACTCTCAGAGTTGATAATGATATTCTCTTGAAACACTGGAAGAAAACATGAAATCATTCCACTTGTTGCTGGCTTTGCCTTTCCAAAGAGAAAAAATAAAGAAAGGATACCCACAAGAAAACTAGGCAATTGACAGTCAAGATAAAGAGCTAGACTGACTCCTTAAATCTACTCTCAGAATTGACAATGATACTTTTGAAACAGTAGAAGAAAACATGAAGTATGTTAGAATATCTGCATTAATGTTCAGAATAGTATTAAGTCAATTGTATTTGATTGCCATAGTAATTAGCTCTTTGACTGATTGTAATTATCTCCTTGATCAGTGAGCCCACCCATACAGATGAAATAACTCTCATCTTTGTTTCTTGATAATCAGAAGCCACCCATTGTGGATAACATCCCTTTCAGGGCCTCCACTAACCAATGGCACATTCTTCACTCCCTGTTTCTTGATGGTGTCAGGACATTGGCTTGCAAGCTTTTCAAGGATCAACGCAATGTGAATGGAAGGGAAGGGTTGGATACAGTACCAGTAAGGGAACAAGATCAGACTATAGATTTTTGTTTTTTTTTTTTTTTTTTTTGCCCTTTTTCAGGGGAGGAGGGGGTGGGGAGCACAAAAAAAGTGAGATACTGTAACACAGAAAAATAATAAAAAAAATAACAAGAGGGACTGTGAAACAGAAGTGGCTTAATTTGCTGCTGAGAAAAAGAGTGTGACTCAGATAATATTAAACTGAATTGAAAAATAAAGAAGAGGCTGTGTTGAATCACCCAAACCATGCTAATGAAGTTGTTTCAATCCACAAAGAAAATTATGCACGCAACAAGCACATAAGTACTTAACATTGTACAAAGGTCTTATTTACATTAGTAATATACAGCCTGTAATAGCTAGTACAGACGTAGTGCTATAAGTAATATTAACTATTTATAGCTACCATGTCAATAAATGCATATATAAGCAGTTAAATTTTATAATGATAGAACAAACTATAAGCAAATATAAGCAGACCTAGGATGTCTGGTAGCTTTGTACAGCCAATAGGTGCTCTCTATTAACTCAGGCCGCAGAGGGTAACTCTTTTGCCCATGCTGAAATAAGGGGAGAAAAAGGTATAAACAGTTCATTAATATTATAAATCAAACAAAAGTTTTTCTTTAAAAGAAAAAAAATTGCAAGACACTTTTCTGTTTGCAATGAAATATATTAGACTTGGCAAAATGTAAATGATGATGAAAGGCCATCAACTTCTAGGACCCAGATTTAATGGCTGTTTATACCTTAAAATCTCCCACTGTCAATATGTCATTAACTGCTTAAATTGCTTGAAGATATAACACTGACAAGACAAACTTGTTAAATCCATCATAGATAAGACAAATACTCTACTTCTGAGTAGTTTTAGGGTCAAAACTTGTTGCAGAGTCCTATACCTCACACTGCTTTTTCTCTTGATATTATGTTTAGATTCAACTTCAAAATAATAGGCCACTTGTTCATGCATTATAAGGAAGCTAGCAACCAACATTCCTGTGGAAAAATCTATTTAGACTCCTGGTAATCATTGGATGTGTTTTTCTATAAAGAAGTTCTACACGGTTTGTCATAAATATGCTGAAAATGTGCATTAAGCAATTCAGTGCTGCATTTTCTCAGTGCAAAATGCTCTCATCTATGGCGGAGCCTCTTTGCCTTTGAACTTTCTATGGGATAGAATTTTGTTTATGACATCTCTTTACACTTCTGCTTGCACTGTTTCAAGAGTGTCATTATTTCTGATATAAACTGGGCCTCCTTGCTGCATTCGATTTTTCATGTTCCTTATTGCATCCCAATATTCCTGTTTGGAAGGTATCTTATTAACCCCCTAGCTATGCTTTCCCTATTTTCTATCTAATAAGAGTTTTTTTTCAATTTAAAAAATAAATAAATAAAAAAATATTTATTACATGAACAAAGATTTTGAACTAGAATTTTATTTAATAGGAGATTATTTAAATTCAGGTTTAGCAGATTACCAATTACCCAATAATACTACTAATAGAAAGAAGGCTCATGCTATAACTAAACACAAGCCACAATAAACATCAGCTGTTTGAACAAAACATACCTGAACACTGAGACTAGCAAGATTAAAACCCTCAGGGGTAAAACCATATCTTCTCCAGACACTCAAGAAGGCAGCATGAGTGCGAACTGCAGGATCAATATCTCCAGCTAAAACCTTGCAAAAGTACATTTTTCACTTAGCCCTAACCATAATATTATTACTTATCCAAATTCCATACTCCATAGTCAACTACAATTACTACATTATATTTAAAAAAGAAAAAGAAAAAGAAAAACCTGAAGACCAGGCCAAAATGCCTGCAGACTGTTAAATAACGGCCACACAATAGCAGCAGAATCCATATTCACTTCTACATACCTACAAAGATAAACATAAGTCCAAGTTTCATAATTGAAATACATTTCAAATAAACATACTGATGACTTTCAAAAAACTAGACAACAGGTCAAGTATATTTACAGGGTGGCACACATAGCCACAAGCTTTTACCAAGGATCATGGTAAAGATAATGCATGGCAGCAGCATAAGCTTCCTGGAATATATACAAGTACTCCTCATCTCCAAATAATAAATAAGCCTGAAATGTTATGTATGGAAAACAAAATCAGAGAACCCAAAGTAATATTAACTAACAAAGTAAAGCAAAAGAAAAATAATAATAAAATAAAATAAAAATATTTCAACAGGCTAATAGTCTAAAAAATTCAGTTAGTCGATGACCACTTAATGGCTTGATTAACCACTTAGGTAACATAATGTTCTTAAATTGGAAATAATTTAACCAATAATTCCAATTTTGCGATTTTCCCTAAAAAGGGACTTTAGGCAGCACGTCTTTTGTATGTAGTAAAATCATACATCATATCAGCAAAATATATAGAACCGAAAAGCACAAACATGTCGTGACTAACAAGCAGACTAATTATAGAATTTGTAAACAAAGTTGCGTCAATGCAAACTCCTTTTCCTATGTCAAAATATATTTTTGTTAAAAGAAGTCCTTAATGCATAAAATGAATTAGAGGGAAATCCTTAACAATGAATCCAAACAAGTGGAAGTGTGCTAACAAGAAGAATATCCTGCTGAGCTGTTTTATTTATTTGTTCACACACACACACACACACACACACACAGATTATTCTTCTATAAGTTTTTTATTAAAGAAGAATCAATCAATAGACAAAGAAAGCACAAAATCATAGTACAAGATATTTTTCCTCCTGAATCGGAAAAAATACAAGGAAGCAAAAGAGGAAAAATGTACTAATGGGAAGAATACCATGTTAGCAGTTTTAATTATTTATTTATGATAGAGACCACAGAATCAAATTACATGGTAAAGCAGAAGAAGCAAGTACAAAAAACATGTGTGTGCTCCCACACTAATGCACACACAGAAACACATTATCACATAAAAATGTAAACAAAACTCCTATGACATTAAGGGTACTTTGGTTTATTAAAGTGGATCAAGAATCAAGATAGTCATAAGGAGCAGTAGTTCTTTTGCACTGTCATGGAAACTAACAGTTCAGTACAAATTGCTTCAAGGAGACTTCACCATGTCAATTCCTGTTACTAACCTTCAACAGATACTCATAGAATGAGTCAATACTAGTTCCTATCCCGGCATCCTGCAAAACAGCATAGAGACAGCTGTAGTTGCTATTGATACACATAGGTCGGAAGAATGTAAATCCTAACAAGTTTGGCATATATTCAGGTAGAGAAAGAACACTGGGACAATTACAGATGAATGGCGATTAGAGAAACAACAATGGGACAATTCCTTATAAATCTTAACAGTGTAACTTATGACAAATGAAATGTATTATGTACCTTCTGTGTCCATTCACCTGTAAAAACATTAATATGAGCACCAACCAGATTAAGCTTGGAACGCCGTGCCCAAAGTCCACGCACTGCATTCTTGGTGACTTGTTCAAAAACTGCATGTCAAAAAATCACATGGAAAGGACTATAAGACTACCTCCCTCCATAAAAATTATTTGAGGTAAAATGGTAAACTCACTAGGATCATTCGTCAAACGGCTTAGAACTCCAAATTCAAGAGTCAAGGTTCCACCACCAGCTGTTGAAGTTATCTAAGCACAAAATTACTGATCTTTAACAGTGTGAAAACATGAAATAGCCACTCTAGGTGACTGGGAAAACAATTGAAGACCTACATATTCTAACATAAAAGGAGGAAGCATAGGTAAAGACATTACCTTGCTTTCATGTTTATCAACTCCATGTAACAAATTTACAGATCCAAAGGGAATTCCTGAAATACAAGATAGCATATAACAGTCAATATATGCTGTACTATTAAGAAGGTAAAACAACATTCTCTATCCAGCTACGCTGAAAATATGGGGAAATTTTCATCATTCTAGGCAAATAACTGCAACGTGATTTCCGGATGCCACTCCACCACTACTTTTTACAAGATTGTGAATGAAGAAACATAAGTCTTGCTTTCTTGTACGGGCAAGTTAGGTAAGGGGAAAATCTATTCAGATTCTTGTTCACTTTAGTGATGGATGATCTAAGTTGCATGTTTTGAAGGCTGTTGATAAGGATCTCATTAAGGGTATTAGAGACAGTCCAGATGAGATTACGAGCTTCCACCTTCAGTTTGCCAAAATACAATATTATCTTTTCAGAGAAGTATAGTGACACTTGGAATGTTCATTCTATCTTTAGTTTCTTAGGAGTTCATCTCTGGTCTGAAGATTTATGGGGGACTTTCTATGGTCTGGTGTGAGCGACCAAAACAAAGAAGAGATCTTCTTGTTACTTAGGATGTTGGTTGTAGTTGTATGTTTCAGCAAAAACAATAAAGACCAAAATTTTGACAGAGTGCATAGTTTATGCAATTCTTTGGTGCATTTCGTTGGAGCAGAATGCATGCATCTCTGAGAGTATATTTTGCACTTAAATTTGCTATGGGATATGATTATGTTCTAGCTTCTCTTTGACATTCTGCTCATGGCTATTTCAAGGGGATTGCGCTCTTTGTCTTTGATTTGCAGAGAGATTGGGCAGCCTAGTTGCATTACTAGTTTTCTTCTTTTTATATATGACAAATTTCAGCCCTCATGATTTAAGCACCCTATATGAAGCAACCAGAGTTTTGCCATAAACACACTCTACAATGTGCCAGTGTCTCTTAGTATGGTGGTATACAATGATATCCAAAAGATGATAATTTTCATTTGAAAAAAAAAAAAAAAAAAGAATGCAAATAATATAATCCGTTCTGGAAATAAGGCAGATTTATTATCAGAGTAAAGCCAAGCCACTAAAAGACAAGCACAGTTGAGTATGTACGGAGCAATACCTGTAGGAGTATCAAATGCAGGTAACAACCTCCTGGCAAGATCTTCGGCTAAGTTCAGTAACTGATTATCATACGAGGGAACTCTCATGCCCTGCACACAGTGAATGCAAAGAATTCAACAAAGACCTCAAAACTATATTCTTTTACAGATTTATAAGTGAAATGAGATACCAAATCAGTATGCTATCAATACATAAATAATCCCCCAAAAAATGAAAACCAAAATCATTCTCCAATAAACAGCTTTACATTATCCTCCTTGAAAAATACAAATAAACAACCATATGAAACCCGATGCTAAACAATCTAGAACCTCATATAAATCATTCTAATCATCAGAGTATTATTAGAAGACAAAAATTTATGTAGTTAATCATGTGTATAATGAATACCGTGGCATAATCACTGGCAATAAGATGAGCGGAAAGCAATCCTCCGAGGACCCTGATCGAAGTCTCAAACACAGAAACCGTTTTATTCTGCAACCAACCCAACAACAGTATGCAACATTGTGTCTTAACTCTAAATTAAGCATATAAATAATACACCAAAGATAAAACTAAAAGGAATTGGTGTTTAGCGGTTTAATTATGACTTCACTCACAATATCAAAGCGAAGATTTTTACCAATCCATTCGACAGACGTGGCGAAGCGCTCGCGATCGCCGAGCAGAGCCAAAGTGTCCAGCGAGTCAATCTGTTTTCAAATTACAACAATGGAATGGACGCATCACAGTTTACACATCCATCTTATCGTATAATTAATTAATTAATTAATTAATTAATAATAGTGATAATAATAATGATGATGATGTGAAAGTGTTCGTTAGATACCAAGGTTAAGGCGTAACCACCGAGAGTGTCTTCACCAGCGCAAGACATAGGCCTCAATTCATCAAGGGGAAAAGCGTGCTCCATGTATCCATTAAAAGCATGATAGAACATTTCACGAACCTAAAAATTTTAATTTAATTTTAATCGAGATTTTAAATTTTGAAATTAAGAAAAAGAAAAATTGAGAGTGAAGTTATTCATTGAGGTAGGGTAGGGTACCTCATCTCTGAGTTGCTTGGCTTCGTTGGGAGTAACGGAATCGGCGAGACTGCTATGCGGACAGGAAAGAGAGAGTAATAGTAACAGTAAGATCTGAATGCAGAGCCTCCCAGCTTCCATTTCCCCACTGAGAGGCCACTCGCTATCCCTATATTGGCATTCAGTATAATGGAAAATGAAATACGATACTCAACTCCACTTCTTCTCGCCTTTGCTTTTGCAGCTTGCTCATTGCAATCGCTGGCTTGTTGAGCTCTCCTCGTTTTTTTCGTTTTGCATTTCTTTGTATTGGGCCAACTCGCTCATCTTGTCAGCCCGCTCTACAATCTAGCCCACTCACCAGCCAGCCGTTTTAGTTTTTTTGGGTACAATCAGACCAAAAAAAATGAGTTTTTGGTGCATCAATAGCAGCGATGTTCCAAATCCCGATATGATACATACAATTCGAGCTCCTCAATATTAGACCACTCTTAGTGGCTTATCTGCTGATCTAGATAAAGCGCTCAGTTTGACTATTATTAATTAATAAATAAAAAGTTTATTGATTAAAAAAAGTTGTAGAGTTGATATATATTTTAATCCATGAAAAAATCAAAATTTAGTAGACCAATCTCTCAAAGAAAATTTAACATTTTTGTCTCTAAAATTAAATACATTGTTACAAATTAGTCTGCTAATTCCCATCCATTAACTTTTACTAGAAACGATTAATACATACAACAACATATTAAATATCCTTTTCTTTACCTATATCTTCAGCCCTTTCTCTTGTAATTTCTACAATAAAGAGATATGGTTGGGTATGATATAGATTGATCAAGACGTTTAGCTATGCTCCAATTAGGTCCAGAGTAAGTCTATAGACAATGTTGTTCCAGAGTAAGTCTATAGACAATGTTGTGAATAGAATAGCTTAAAGATTCCTAGACAAAAGTCCATAAAACATGAGTCTACACGAGTTACCGCTTGCCACATTGCTCGTTCGCCTCAGATTGAGTACTTAATGAAGTCTTCAATCGCTTACCTTTCTCATTATCCCTCATATTCGATCAAGTTTGTCATATTTGTATTATTATATGGCACATAGCAAGTTGCGAGGTCGTTGTTTATACGTTACATATTATGAATATGAATACTGTAGGCGATCACAAACTTAATTCACGTAAAGTCAGGTTAAACTACTCTTACATGCTCTGTCCATCGACTCATCACTTCAAAGTAATTCAAATATTACTTAGGGTGAGTTTAGTATAGAAGTAAAATTGGAAAAGAAAATTTACGTAAATGTAATCCATAAAATTTTCTCTCCTATGTCAAAATGGAGTGTAAAATTTCATCACATATTTGGTATGGAGGTAAACATAGAAAAAAAAATTCATGAAATAACTTTATCTATAATTTTACACAAGAAACTACTCCACGAAATTTCTCCCTTATTTTTCCTCACACACCTAACACACCCCAAGTGTTAAAGTATTCCGGTAAACTCACCGACAAATAGTAGAGTTAATGGCCAGACTATTGCACAGATGTCAATGTTCCGTTCAATCAAATAAGTAGATTACACAACCACATACCAACAGCACACAAGGCTTCATCTTAAGTACAACCAACCCAACATAGCACTTTTAGATTTAATTCAGATAAAGACTTGTGTGCAATTATATACAATACACAGGTGTTAAGTAGCATTATTCCAGAAACATTCTCTATTTCTTGTGAAATTAGAATATAGTGATCATTCTTCACACATTATACTTGCCAATGCGGTGGTAGTACTCCAAACGTCAGAACTCGTAAGGGCATAATACTATATCCCGGATAAACAAATCAGCATTTAACATGATTTACAGTAAGACACAGGTGACTATGTAAACCCCATTCAAAAGTTAATCTACAGTAACGAATTCTCAATCTAACCTAACAAGTCAGTACATATATGATCACAATGATGGCCAGCGAAACAGGCCCCCAGCTGGTCCACGGCAGAACATGACACATCCAGGCAAGACATAACTGTAAGAATCTCGAACGAATGTGAAGCAGCTAAATCCAATAGTTCAGCAATGCTCCTCAGTTTAACCATCATGCCTACAGTACGAGAACAAATATTCATTTCAATTAGACCAAAAAGTTAAAGTATATATTGGGATGTATTTGATGACAAGGAACCATCTTGCAAGTATTCTATTGTAAGCTATTTAAGAATTAGCCCACTGATGCACATAATAAGTATTGAGGTTGGGCCATAAGTTGTATGATGTAGATTTTATCATCTTCCTCTTGTTTCATACTTATTTTAGGAGTAGTCAACAGTAGAGCTAGAGCCCTAATCTCATGAATCCTGCTGCAACTCTCTGTTCAATCTTTAAGGCAGTGTTTGGTTAGTGAGACGGGACAGGAAATACAGGGATACTGAGACAATAGAGACAGAGACACAAAATTGGAAGAAAAGTTACTAAATATTTCTGTCTCCAATCTTCAAAATTCGTGTCCCCCTCTGTCTCTACTTTTTGGGTGGACACAAATTTGGCCCAAAATTGTCCCGAGACAGAGACAATTTTTCACTTTTTGTTCCTGTCTCTCCTTCCAAACATCTTTCTATCTCCATTGTCCCTGTATTTCCTGTCTTATCCCACTAACCAAACACTGCCTAATAAATCTCAAGACCCTCGTCGAAGAAAACCAGTAAGGGACTCACACACAAAAAGTGCAATGAAATGTCTCACCAAACAGAAGGAACAAGTGTTTAGAAAGGTATTTTATGACAAATAATCACAGTAATTGAAAATATTCAATAAATATTAGTATAATAGAAAATAAAAAAGAATGAACCTGCTTCTTTTTCTTCTTAGGTCTTCTCTTTCTACGAGGCTTGTGAGCATCAGAGTTGGAGCTTAGACTACTACCATGACCTGTCCCTGATCTTGAAGGTCCCCTTATTTTGAAGTCTGAGCTGCTTTTGCTATTTGAAGTGTTGCTGGATGTGGAAATCTCAGATCTCTGGATAGATGAATTTTGGCCTGAAGTCGACCCAAACCTTGACAACTTCTTGTTTGAAGGACGAGGAGGAGGCATCAAAGCTCTAGCAGAAATCTGCCTCTATAAAAAGGAGTGAAGATATTTTTAAAAAAATTCAAAAGCATTTTGTGACTATCTGTTTGATATTATGGAAACTAAAGCAATACCAACAATTACTGCTCATGCTACAGACCTGATTTTTTTCGTCACTGGACATGCCACCAGACACTGCTTTGCCAGATGCACTAGAAGCCTGCTCTCTGCAATAAATTGGAAACTTCATAATGCAGATTTGATCAAAATAAAACAGTTTACATGTTTAACATCTTAATGAGTAATGTAGTTCCAAAGAACAATGGTTATCTAATATTTCTTTACTCTTGCATACTAACAGACAAATGTCAATAGTTTTATAGATAAAAATGCAGCTTCACTTTCACTATTAGCAGCATCACAAACAAGGGATAGTTCAGTTGCTCTTCTTAACATTATAATTTCCCTTTACCTTGCCGCAGGGTATACGAATTTTCATTGAAATAATAATTGCTTAAGTTTTAAAACATCTCTGCCCACCTTGTGCTTTTGTCTGTCCATTCATCATCTGCATCTGCTTCATCACTAGAACTTCCAGCAAGGAAAAAATCATCTTCACTCAGATCCAAAAGGCCATCATCCTCACTGCCAGTCTCTGTTAAAGTAGCCAAAAAAGAAGAATCAAACATAGAAGCTTGCCAATATTTAAATGAACATGAATGCAGCATAAATACTAACAAAGGAACATTTATAACTCTGATGCAAAGGTTATTCTTGAATGACGTATGCCGCATGCTCATGTGGGTAGACCTAGTTTTCCAAATCCAATATGCGTAATGCTACGGAACACTTCAGGTGCTCAAATTTCAACCTTTTTTCATAAACCCCCACTAACTAATTTGGTTCAAACTAGGTCAGCCCACTATAAACATAAAGCTCTTCTGGTGCTAATTTTCTTCCTTCACAAAACTCAAATATAAAACCTTTTTTAAGCAGAACAGATACTGAATCACTTGAACCAATCAAGTGTCGGTCACGTGCTCGAATTTCTGTCTCACAGCATATTATACATTTTGAACATCAATGATTTTATTTGGATAAAAGAACATTTTAAACATTAATGATAATAAGACACATAGCTCAAGCATAGACAAAACCTTCTAAATCCTTGCCATTTGCAGCAGCGGCAATCAATCTGGCCTCAATCTGCTTGCGCAGCCCATTCCTCCTGTCAACTAACTCCGAATCATCACCTCCAGTAAATAAAGGAACATACTTTTCAGTCTTGGGAAAGTACTGCAGTTTCAAAAATCAAACCATAACAAATCCCTCAGTCATCACTCTCATTCATTCTCAATAAAGAAACAACACAATGCAATAACAACATCATCCACCTACTCATCAAAGCAAATACCGCACTTCGCATCCCCCCCCCCGCCCAAAAAAAAAAAAACCAAAAAATAGAGACACATCAAAATAGAAAAAAATTCAAATTAAAGAACAATTGAACCACAACAATTCCTAGTCATTATTCATTGTCAACAATGAACAATATAATGCAACAACATCCAGCTACTCATCAAAGCTAACAGAACACTATGCATTTCCAAAAAAAAAAAAAAAAAACTAATGACACATCAAAATAAACAAAAAAAATCACAAAAATTTAAAAAATTGAAGATAACATACCATGACGTATTGAAGATCTTGTTTAAGCTTTGAAACCTGTTCAGCGACCTCAGATGCTTGTGCCTGGTCAGAAGCGGTGCGGTGGCGCTTCTCGAGGCGCCTGATCCTGCGCTCGATCTTCCTGCGCTCGAAGAACTTGATCTTCCTGTCGCGGAGGAAGATCTTGCGCTCGGCGGCGAGGCGCGCGTGGATCTCCTGCTGCTTCTTGAGCGCCTCCAGCTTCTGCTGCTGCGCCTCCCTCACCTCCGCCGGCAGGTTCTGCTTCCGCAGCATGCGCTCCGCCGATCGAATCTGGTTCTTCAGGGACACCGGGGGTTTGGGTTTCAGGGCCTTGGAGGACGAGGAGGAGGAGGTGTTCGAGCGGCGGCTGGCGGGGTTGACCCTCACGCGCCGCTTGTTGTAGCCGCCGTGGGCCATCTACGATATCTGATTGTAACTAACTAGCGTTGGAAAGGGTTGCGATTGCAATGTCTATCTCAGTGGGAATGAGCATTGCAATTCATGGCTGTTTGGTTTGACTGACTGATTAGGGTTTTGTGATTGTTACGGTGGCCTGTTGTCGAAACGACCAGTATAACGTAAGGAAGGGGCGGGCACGGGCACTGTGGCGTGTAAGAAAAAAAAAATACATAATTAAATTTAGTTTATATATATATTTTTTTTTTTTGGGGTAGGATTTTTAGTTTATATAAAAGAGTTTAATTAGTATGTATTGATAATGTAAAATAGTTTTGCACTGTAAATTAATAAAAATAGGAAAAAATAAAAAATCATGGTGGATCCCTTATTATAATGGATAGTTATTTATATGAGTTAGTATTTTTCACTATTTTTATTGGCTGATAGTATAAAATTATTTTACATTGCCAGTAAAAGCCCGTTTAGATAAACTTTTAAAAAAATGACCTTTTTTCTTAAATTTTTTTAGTAGAGTTTTAATTTTTTAAAAAAATTATTTTGTATTTGGATAGACATATGAGAAGTACTTTCAAATATTAAAAGTATTTATAAATTTGTTTAGATATAAAATTTTTTTATGGCCAAATTACAAAAAAATATTCAAAAAGAGGAAAGAGAAGTGAGATTTGATAAGGGATAAAAAATAAAGGATATGTATTATAATTTTAATTAAAGATAAAGGATATTTTTAAAAAATATTTTATTAAAAATCACTTCTGCTTCTGCTTCTGCTTTTTTTAGAAGTTAGGTATTTCTAATTTTTAAAAAAAATAATAAATTAACTTTTTTTAATTAAAACACCTTTTTTAAAAATTACATCTAAATACATATAAAAAATTATAGAAGTATTTTTAAAAAAAATAAATGCTTTTTTCTTTAAAAAAAACCATTCCAAATGGGCTCTAAATTTTAATTAAATTCTATATAAAATTAGAAGGATCAAAATTAATCTAATTATTAGATTATTAGATTAATATAACATATATCGGATGCACTATTAAACAAGTTGCACTCTTAAAAAATGTTTGATAGTTTAAAAAATCAAATTAATATAGGAGAACGTAGAATCAGTCATGTTAATCTATATAAAAATAAGGGTTAATTATAATTTATTTCCTTATATTATAAGTTATGTGTACTTTATCCCTTATATTCTAAAAATATGCAACTCAACACTTTGCATTTTTATAATGTGCACTTTGGCTCCAAATAAGTGCACTATACTCTCCTGAATTTTTATATCATATACGAATTGACCCTCTGAACTTTCCAAAATACTAAACTCGAAAACCTACATTTTTGTTTATAATTGATAAAAAAATTAACAGAAGTGGCCAAAGTGCACATTATGAGGATATAGGGTTTCGAGTTGCACATTTTTAAAATATAGGAGGTAAAACGCAAATGACTTATAATGCAGAAGATAAACTGCAATTAACCCTAAAAATAAATTAATTATTTTATTAAATATTATTTGTTTCATTAACTTAAAAATTAGTTTTAACATATAAATTTTTCTTCTTTTTCTTTTTGTATATCACTTTCTTCTTTAATGGTGGCAAACATTGGCTGTCACGCGGCGATGGACAACAACAAATGGAGGCAAACGTGGGCAAATGATGGTGGAGCATGATGTAGAAGGGGGCGGACAATGGCGGCCACATACCATGGCGACAACAAAATAATGGCAGGTAAAGGTGGATGATGGCAAATAATGGTTGCAGTTGGCGAGGGCAAATGGGGGCAAATAGTGGCTTGGACAATGCAGATGAGGGCAGATGGTGGTTGGCAGTGGTTGTGGGTTGTGGCAAGTTATGATGATAAAGTTGATGGCAGTTGGCAATAGTTGGTATGGCAGCAGCAGACAATGGTGGATAATGCCAGTCGACAGTTAACAAAATTAATAGAAAAAGAAAAAAATTGGTGCGAAATTTAAAAAAAAAATTAGTGAAAGAAAAAAAATTGGGATAATATTTTAGAACAAGTTTTTGGCTTGGGATGAGAAACTGGCTTCCTCGAGGGCTTCTTTGTGAGAGCATCCCCTATGTAGATGTCCAAGATGTTAACTTGCGAGTCCGGGATGTGTTCTTTGACAATCGATGACAGCTTCATACTCTTACTACAATTCTCCATGAGGATATCAAGAATCTCATTCGTTCTATCTCCATCCCGGATCTTAGTGATGTTGATGATGTCGTAGTTTGGCATTCTGAGAGTCGTCTGGGAGGTATTTGGTGAGATTTGCTTATAACTGGCTCTTGAAGCTGGAATTTGAATCCTTACCTCCGTATGCATGCTCGGAATTGGGTCCGAAGACTCAAGGTTCCAGAAAAGTTCCGTTTTCTCCTTTGGTTGATCTCTCATAATTCTTCGCCCCCAAACAGTTTGCATTTCTCTCGGCATTTGGCTCATTCTCCGTTGTGCAATTTATGCATGGAGGAGGAGGAGGAGGAGGAGTCGATCCTTCATTGCCTTAGGGACTGTGTAAAAGCGAGGCAGATCTGGCAGTTGCTTAGTTTTCATCAATGCCCCAACTTCTTTGGTCTAGAAGTTTTCACCTAGTTACATGACCTTAGCCTTGGGGTTTGGTGGATTTGAAGGGCTCGGTATGCGGCTTCTATGAGAGGGGAGAGCTGGGAGTTATGGAGCATCATGGGGAAAATTTCTTCTTCATGTATGGACCATTCATTCAGTTCAGCGTATTAGCGAGCTACTTCTGCTTCTAAGGCCTCACGTCTGATTCGCTGAGAGTGCCCTCCTAGTGGTGTTGCTAAACTCAACGTGGATGGTAGCCTTCAGGGAGTTTTAACTCCTCAAGTTGCAGGCTTTGGTGGATTAATCCGAGATGAGAGTGGAAACTGGATCATTGGCTTCTCAGGAAATTTAGGGGATCAGTCCATTTTGTTTGCTGAGTTAATGGCTATTAGACATGGCCTCCTTTTAGTGCGCTCTCAGGGGTTTTCTAAGATCATTTCATGGTGAATGCTATGATACCATAGCAAAAGTGTACATTTTATGCATTTTTTGTGATAAACGGTGAGGATCGTGCCATAGATTGTGAGGTGCATCAATACACCAATCACCTATAATGTATTATAATAATATCTAATTTTAAGAAAATTTGAAAATATAATTAAATATATTTTAAAAATTAATTATCCTATATTGACAGTATAAAATAATTTTATATTGTTAGTATAATAAAAAAATTTTATCAGTGTAATTTTAATTATCATACATTGACAGTATAAAATTATATTGACAGTATAAAATAATTTTATACTGTCAGTGTAATCAAAAAATTTTATCAGTATAATTTTAATTATCATACACTGATAGTGTAAAATTATACTGGCAGTACTGTAAAATTACACTGATAAAATTTTTTTACACTGCCAGTATATGATAATTAAAATTACATTGATAAAATTTTTTTATTATATACTGATAAAATTTTTTGATTACACTGACAGTATAAAATCATTTTATACTGCCAGTATAATTTTACACTGTCAATATATGATAATTAAAATTACACTAATAAAATTTTTTTATTATACTGACAGTATAAAATTATTTTATACTGTCAATATAATTTTATACTGTCAGTGTATGATAATTAATTTTTAAAATATATTTAATTATATTTTTAAATTTTCTTAAAATTAGATATTATTATAATGTCTCATAGATGATTGGTACATTGATGCACCTCACAATCTATGACACGATCCTCACCGTTCATCACAAAAATGCACAAAATGCACATTTTTGCTATGATACCATAGCATTCACCTTCATTTCATTTGCCACTCTGATTCCAAGGCCACGGTAGACTCTTGGTTAAATCTGGAGTGGACTCCTTTCATTTGTATGCTAGTTTGGTGGGTAAACATCTTGAGCTCTAGTTGGGAGGGGTGTGTGTGTGAGTGTGTGTGTGTGTGTGTGTTGAGCATTCTCTACGTGAGGCTAATTTTAGTGTTGATTGGCTTGCCAAGGATGGAGTGCGGGACCCGGTTGCTTTCAAGACGTGGGAGTCTCCTCCTCCTCCTCCTAGTTTGTGTGCTGCTCTTCTCGTAACAACTCGGGCTCTTGTTCCGTAAAGGGTGCAGTTGTTCTTTGTTCTTGAGTTGTGTTATTTAACGTACAAAAATCGACATATTTGACGTATTATTATTATTTTTTTAGTTATCAATTTTTTAAATTAAATTTATTAATTTATTTAATTAAGTTACCAATAAGTTGTTATATAATATTATAAGATATTTTATATTCAAGTAGCTAATAATTCGATTAAATAAGTTGATAATTTTAGTTTAAAAAATTGATAACTAAGAAAAAAATTGGTATTTATATTCTATAATTAATCGATAACTCAATCAAAAAAGTTGATAACTTTAGTTTAAAAAGTTGATAATGCATGGGAAATACATCCCAAATACACATGCAAATAACATTATTGTTTGTTTTTTCTTTTCTTTTTAGCAGCATCCAAAAATAGAAAAATAAATTCAAATAAAAGCTAATTTTAAAATATTTAGATAATTAACAAATAATATTTATTAAAAATTAGATTCTATTATATCTAGTTATCTGATTTTTTTTTTATTTGTCAAATACTCCTAGGGATAGCGTATGGGTTCAAACCTTGGATCGAATAATTACTGGGAGGATCTCACAGTAATTAGAATTAATATTTGGCTAATTTAAATAATTTGGTGCCTATTCTTTTTAATTATGATATTAAATTCAAACTTTTGTAAATAAAAAATTAGAATTAATTTTTGTGTACTGATAGTATAAAATAATTTTATACAATTAATTAATAGAATTGTAAAATTTTTTCAAATAATGGTAAATAACTACTTACTATAATAATTACGCATTTGTTACTTTCTTACAATTCTATCAACTCACAATATAAAATTATTTATCTACTATAAATTAAGATTGAATTCATATTGTTTGTCTGCTATATATTTGTATTATATAATAAGAATTGGTCATTTTGTTGCTTATTTGGTCATAATTTCTTATTAAATTGGTCTATGTTATTTTACTTATTTATTTAATATTTACAAACACTATTTTAAATAACCACATCACACATTCGTATCTGTACTATCAAAAATTGAATAAACACCTATTTTTTTCATTTCACTTGACAAGCCACAAAGTATTTTATCATATAATTTATTCAATTCATTATTAAAAAAATTTAGATTAGTGTTAGCTAATTAATAATAAAGGATATTACCTTTTCTCATGAATCATTTTTTCAAGATGTCATTACAATAGTATTTATTATTATTATTATTATTATTATTAGATATTAATTTTAATGTACAGTCAATAAAAATATTTTATATTATCATTCAATCAGATATTTATATTTGTAAGACTTTTAAGATAATGAAATATTGTACTAGACATTTTTATTAATATAACAATATATGATTAGATATTTATATAAAATATTTTTACACTAACAGGATATCAAACTTACATTATTATTATTGTTATTGTTATTATTATTATTTTTAATTACTTATTTCAAAGTTAAAATGAAAAAGGAATGAAATAGTAAGAAGTAAATATGTGCAACCAGCATTTAGTTGATGACTTAATTGAAATAAAATTTTGAATTCAAATCTTATAAACCCCCAAAAAAAAAAATACCAAAAAAGTTTTACCTTGCAGTGGCTTCACTCAGCTCAAATTACATTAGTTAGAGTCTATGTAAATTTCAAATATTAGTAGTCTGAACCAAAACAAAAAAGAAGTAAATATGTGCAGCCTTCTCAATTGTGGAAGCTATTTCGGTTGCATATTTTGCAGTGCAAGAAGTTAAGCATCAATTTATCAAGTATGAACACGTGCCAAACAAGAGATTATTAGGGATCCACATTCTAATGCAATTATTTAAAGTGTACAAAGAACACGTGCCAAACAAGAGAAAGGAAGTAATACAATTCATTTTAAAGTCCCCTTGATTTTTGTGAGACTTCCAACATGTTCCTACACTCATGAGCGTGAGATTAATTAGCACTCAGTTATAGGCTTTGCTTTAGGCCACCAGGTACTTCAATTGGATTTTAAAGTTGAAACCCCTCAATCACAAGTCAAACTTTCGCCAACATGGAGCTAAGTGGTTAAGCACAATTTATTTTGAATGCTAAAAGAGTAACGCAAGAATGTTGGATCATAATCAATCACCTAGATGCAATCACGCAAATTAATGGCCTCTAATTTCAAGGGTCAGATTTTTCCTAAAGCCTCAGCATTACATTACAATGGGTTGTTCTCCTTCAAGCTCAGATATGACTATCAATGAGTCAGTCAATTCAAGAGAAAGAGGCTCAGACTTGGGAATTGGATTGAGTACCTGCAAATGGGAAAGCTATTAATAACATGCTCAAATGAATTATTCAAAATAAATTTGAGCTCTCATTGGCATACCTTCTTGTCGTTTTTCACATAACCTATGGCTACTTCTCTCCTTAAATAAGCTCTCTCAGAAAGCTCAGAGAATGATAGTTTCTCTCCTTCTTTCATATAAAGGCTAATATCCTGTAACAAGGAAACAAAAGGTGTGTCAGCTGCAATGCTCCTACAGCTACAATGCATGCATTATAATAGAAAGAACCTCACTGTTAGTCATTTGTTATGATTCATGCAATAATGACTTCATATATATTATTCTGACATTAATTTTAATATACTGCTAGTGTAAAATGTTTTATACAATCAACTAATCATATAGCATCATATGTTGACTTTTGAGATAGTTATTATAAAAGTCAAATATATTTTATGATATGATAATATATAATTGGATGTTTATAGTGCATCAAAATTAAATTCTATTATTATTATTGCCTTCTTGGGATGAATCTTTACCAGACAAGACAAAGTGTCACAAAAGGAGTAGATATTACCTTCATATATATTTCATCACCCTCTGCATTTAGGATGTCTTTCCAAACTTCGTTCAATTCACTGTTCTCGGCCACTGGTTGTCAAGTTTGAAAAATTACATTAACATTGACACAGCAAATAGAGCACAAGAAGTAAAGCTCATTTAATAAGAGAACAAAGAGTAACAACCTTGAGCTGTTACAAGGCTCATTACTTCCTCTGCAGCAATGTAGGCCATAGATGGCTTGATTCTATTAATCTGCAGCCATTGTATAGATAATTAACATCAACACAAAACGCTGCTATCGACAATTCAAAAAGTTAAACAAACCCAAAACAATAAGAGGATTACTTGCTTTCCCAATTTGGAATCAACAATTTCTGCAACTAGATTTTGCACCTACAAAAGAGATAAATTAATCCATGCACATTTATCCTTTCTACTACTAAAAATAATGAAATATCACCTTAACTCCAAGTTTGTTGCAGATAATTTCTGCAAGTAGGAGAGAATAAGCAGATTGCTTGTCTGCCTTTGATGGCTCTCCAAGAAGCCATTCTCTGTCAGATATGACAGCAATTGAAAAAGGAATATCTTTATTCTTCAAGGAATTTTGGATATGCAAAATGGTTTCCTTTAAGGTGTCATAGTCCATGGGATTCCCAATCTACAGAATTTGAAAGAAGTAAATGATTGTATCAAAAGTAGGACCACCTAAAAGAAATTTGAATACATTTTTGAAAGCATGAGACAATACCCTATGAGAAACTCGGACATTCTTGAGTTTGCTTTGACCGGAAATGTTATTTGTCTTAATAATCCTTTCATCTAATGGTGTGTCTGATAGTACTTCCTGCATGTTATTCATGGCTAGAAATGATAAATCTAGAACTTAAAGCAAATTCATGTATAATCTAGCCCAAGAATTGGCTAATAAGCAGCATCAAAAACACCCTCCAATTTCATGAATCTGCTGGTAGTTCAAGAAGATTAGTCCACACCATCAACAGAAGTATCTAGTTGGTAGGATAATGCATTTTAGATTAATGCCCAGATAGCAGAAAGTAAACAACTTTAATTCCTTGAAAATGCGATTTCACTTTACTGATAACATCAATATGCATTATAGACACGTGGAACCATACTGATGGCATAATGAAAATAAGTATTACGATCAAAAGCTCTTTGGTTGATTATGAAGCTGTCAGAATATATATTTTGCTTTTCCCCCACATAGACAAGCAACAAAGTTTTGAAGACGCGTTAACGGAGGAGGATCACAATGGTTATAGGTCACCAGTCTATAATTCCATTATACACACACAGTATGTGGGAGTAAGTACATTATATTTATTTCCAATAAATTATCAAATTTTTCATTTAATCCCTGAAACTTTCCATATTTGTTAATTAGTAATGATTATAAAACATGTTCTGTCAAGCGATGTCAACGGGGCGGGGGGAGGGGGGGCAGGGCCGGGGTGGGGGATAGGTCCTCGTCCCCCGCCTCGCAAGTAAATACCCGCCCCCGTCCTCAGCCCCATATCCGTGCGGGTACCCATTTTTTACTTATCCGCGGGTTTATGGGTACCCGTGGATACCTATGGATACCGATTAAAATATTAAAAATTTTAAAAATTTAAATTAAATAAAAAAGTTCCAATATTATAAAATACTTAAAATAACCATAAATAATAATCTAATTTAACAATTCAAATTCAAACAATTTAATATACTTAAAATAAAAATAGACACATAAAATAAACAAAAAATAAGTACAATAATCCAATTCTATAATATAAATTCTAACAACTAAAAATACTTAAAATAAAAATAAATACATAATAGTAATTCAATCATTAGTCTAATATATAATAAGTATAAATAAATTTAACTTATAAATTTAAACTTTAGTCTAATCAATTTAAATAACAATAATATTAATTTAACTAAGTTAATAATTTAAGAATAAAATAGTAATTTCATGGCGGGTACCCGCGGGTATGAGGATAGTGATCCCTGCCCCCGCCCCATTCAACTGCGGGTATTTAAAATTCCCATTCCCATTACCCATATGGGCAAAATCTTCCCCCCATACCCGCCCCGTTGCGGGTGTTACCCTCGGATATCCGCGGGTGCGGGGTTTTTTGACATAGTAGTTCTGTGTCTTCAAGTCAAGACTGATGCTTCGACACGATAACTTCAAGTAAAACTATGATGATTTTACCGTGCTGTTTAAAACTTTTCAACACCAGAATTGGATATTGCTTCAGGTTTTCTTCAAATCATATGCTCACAAAAGTACGTAGCCAATGAAGATTCAAATAAATATAAGAACATACCAAAACACTTCCAGGACCAAGATAATTATCATACTCTTGAATCATTTCCACAGCATCAGGTCGCCACCCAAGTAAAAGAATGCACTCTTTCGGTCCTAGATTCCAATCTGATGCCTACATGATTATCACAAATAAAAATTATCATTTCATATGATGCACATGGTATGACACTCATTCAAGAAATCTGTACAACATAGAAGTCATACCTTGGAACCTGATCTATTTGGACGTTTTACAACATTAGCAAGTCTTAATTTACTCAATTCCATGGCATGATCCACATCTTTTTCATGTACTTCCTCATTATGGATTCCATCTTTTCCTCGTTTCCCGTTTCGGGTTACACCATGTGGATTTTTAGTATCCTGAAGGGTTCCAATGAATAATACCTAGCAAGGAAAGCTGAGTGACATCAGAAAGTATGCTTGTAAGCCTTGAAAACTGACTAATTTATTATATATAGAATCTAAACGTGCATTTCAGCCAACAGGCCTTTGTCCTGTTGGCCAACTCGAAAACTGTGATGGCAATGACCAGGATTGGTCCAGCCATTGGCAAATTTCACCCCACAGAGCTTGTCCTCCCTACCCATCGTCAATATTTAACAAAAGCAAAAACGATTAAAATTAAATAGATTATAATTGCTTTACTAGCATTAGCAGCAAGCATCAATCTTGGCACAATGTTTATCAATAAGAATAAAAGATTTTTTTTTTGGGGGGGGGGGGGGAATGGAATCAGATTTAAAGTAGTTTAGAAGGCCAGATTAAATACATTACCAGTCCCCCCAGTTTTCAAAATTAATACAGCATAGTAGATAATAGATACCAGTTACATGCAACAAACACATGCCAACTTGCTTCTTTTACAAATATGTTATTACAGTTACAGGCTTCCACTAGTCCCTATTGTTCATCAGTCAAGCTCCCTTAGGAAAAAAGCGTCTCTAGAGTGAGTTTGTCTCTAAAGTGAGAAAGTAAAGGTGCATCCACCCTTAGATCATTTAGTAAGTTATGATTAAGATGCACTTTCTTGAACTAAGGGTAAACCTTATCCAGCTTCCTAATATGGTAAACCAACTTATTTAGAAAAGGGGAGCCTAGTGCACAAGACTCCCACCTGCTGGGATTTAGGAAGGGAAAATATATGCAACCTTACCCCCACCAACAAAGATGTTATTTCCAAGATTTGAACATATGACATCCAGATCACAAGGTAGCAACCTTATCATTGCACCAAGGTTCACCGTCTATAGTAAATCAAGTATTATCATCTCAATAGTTTTCATTTGGAAACAAGTAAAAATTGTCATGCATACATAGTAATTTATCCATAATTGCACTTTGGGTCCCTCTAGTTTCAAGAAAGTCACGCTTTCATCGCCAAATTTAATTTGAACAATGTTGCCCTCTTATTTTCCAATTGATGTTAGTAAGTTCCTCTGCCAGCATGCCACTGATGTGGTACTCTTTGTTGATGTGAAGTTCTGCCACACCCTCTTCACGTCCACAAATAGATAACGAGAGCCACATTTCAAAAAAATGTGCAACATCAGCTATAAAAGAGCCAAGTCAACAGAAAATAATCCCATAATGGAGGGACTTATTGAATCAATTTGAGTCTAGAAATGCAACCATGTCAAATTTGAAATTAGGGAAAACAAAATGCAACCTTTTCAAAACTTAGTAGACAAAAGGTACAATTAAGCCTATCGAGGACCAACTCTTCTAAAAGCTTAAGCTGATAGCCAAAAGATTGGTTTTATAGTTAGTCTACATACTTTGTCAGTTTGCTGCAGAATTTCATCATCATTTGGGTGGAAATATATTCTCCCACTCCGGTAAAGACCACAGACAACAGCCTGAAACAATATTAATGTAGAAAGCATTGATGCAAAGTATATAAATGGATCCTTTGGTCAAAAACTTAGATTTGAAGAAAGTACTTACCTCTTGAAATCCACGTCTTATTTGCCTGTATGTCATTCCTTCTAGATTAGGCAAGCTGCAAAGATTGAATACATTCTCTGCAAGTGGAAGTCTATAAGTTAGAATTCAGAGGTAATAACATGTAGGTCAAGAAGAAAATTCAGAGAAGTTCAACTGGTTTTCAGATATTAGGCAAAAAATCCTAGTCTACTTTAGTGCATCACCAACTAAACAGGGAAATGAAAACCAATACCAGAATTTAAAGCCAGACCAAAAAGGACTGAAGGGGATGCTTCGATTTGTTCATTTACATCACTAACAAATAATTTAAAGAAAACAGAAACCCACAAAATGAGTAATATGGTAATTATTAGGTCCAGTTCACAAATTATAAAAATGCATTTTGAACTTATCCGATTCTGAAATGTATTCTTATTTTGGTAGAGAATAAAGCATATATAAAATGTTATTGTAGAAAATCTAAGAAATAAGTAAACAAGAAATCCTTACAAACTTAACATGTATAACATGTACAGAGCATAAATGCAGTACTTCGATAATTTAGCAAGTGCCTGTAGATCTTTATAAGCCCTTTCTGCCGAGAGCACTGAACAAATAATTTGGATGCAACATTTTCTACTGGCTCTACTTTCAATCCTGAGATTGACTTCAACAACTCACATGTATTGGAACTTGAAACCTACATTCATTAATTGAGAAAATTCAAATAAAAGATTTATTCTCTGCGTCTTTTTGTCTTCAGTTTCACCTACAGATACTCATAAGCAGCATACCTCAACTATGGTGGGGACAGAATCCATCTTTGGAATTGGTTGAAGGGCTAAGACAGAAAGAAATGCATCTGTGTCAACTTCATACCTAACATATATAAGGATCTGAAATTAATAAACTTCATTAAAGTGAAATTCAGCACATGACAGAAGTCAAATTAAGCAAAAGCTAGTTGTGCTAATAAAGCAACTCAAATGAAAGTAATTACGCAGTGAAATCAAGTAATTTGAAGTGAAACTGAACTATAATCACATGTACCATAACAATTTAAGTAGATAAACTCTTACCTATCCCCTTTTGTTGGCAGTATGATTATTGCACGGGCCTTGTTGGCTGCTGCTCTTTCAAATGATTTTGTTAAACTAAGGCTACAACTGTAAGGCCAGAAAGTTCAAGTAAGCATGAAAGAAAGTAAGGTTAAAGGTAGCAGTAAACAGACAAACATTAGACACGCACGCAGCAAAATGTTTACTCAATAAAAAGAAATAAGCTAAGGGCTATGCTTTTTATCCTTATTTAAAAATATGTATCTATAGGCAGTGAAGGTAGACAATAAAAAATCCTTCATTGTATTTTTATTGGTGAATGTGATCACATCACCTGTTTATTTTACAAAAAGAACCCTTGCCAAAATAATCCAAGGAAATTAAGTAGTACAGAAAAAAAATCTCTGGGCAGTCCTAAGCAGAGAAATAAAGGAATTTTTGCTAAAGATGTTTCTATGATTAAAAGAAGGAAATTACCCAGCATTGATACCTCTTTGTAAGGACATCGATGTGACTTAAATCTTTTGCAATATTTTCAGCAATCCTATCAATATGTTTTCTTGGAAGATCAGACATAAGAAGGATTCTCTGCCTCCTGCATAGAAGTGAAAACAGCATATTACAGAAGCCAGCAGTCAGAGTACAAGATAAGGGAAATGGGCAGCTACCTTGTGTGAACCATTTACCTAGCTGTAGCTGTGCCTATGCGGACAGCAAATTCATGATACTTATTTAGCTGCTTTAATATGAAAGGCAGATGACTATTCATCCCACAAATAATGATATGATCAGTCTCCAGAACTTGCATTTGGGCCCCCTCCCTGAGTCTTTGCATGTTATTCTGTTGTGATGTCTGATAGTTAATGAAATGCACAGAAAAAATCGCTTACCAAATGCTTACTGCGTCAGATCTTACCCTAAATTGTTCAGTCATTGTACTTAGCAGGCGAGTGTAAAACAATATACCCCATATTGCAAGAAGAAATCCAATAACACGCTCAATGCGTGTTGATTGCTGAAGGCCAACAAAACGCATGTTACTTAGTCAAAGAGAAAATGCTTATAACATTGCGAAATTAGTCAACCAAAAGCTAGATTATGAACTACACAATAAGACCAACATACTTTTAAATGAGTAGATGATGAACAAAGACATGCCCAGGCTTCCCAGCAACAATCTTCCAGAGAATGTTTACTACCCCTGGACAATTTAGTATTAACCCAGATTAGCAAACACATATAAGCAAATTGCAGTGAACTAATTCACCGTAATTTTAAGCTGCCAGGATCTAGCTAGGTTGGCAGAAAAGGAGCTATAAAAATGGATCTCATAACTCAGTGGTAACAAACTGTAGCTGAAAATAACAAATATAAAAGAGAATAAGTACTGCTGAGACTGAGTTTTAAATAATAAGTAAAGAGTAGATATTTTTTCCTTTTTGATGAAGCCAGGGAGCGGATAATGCCATTATAGCATGGAAACCACAAGATTAAGGCCAGGTTAACACTCTTAAAAAAGTGCATTTATCTATGATTACCGGAACTTGAAGAACAGGAGACCACCAATGACAACAAATGAGAAGCATGCTACAAGGAGCACCACAAAGAACCTGAAAGAGCCACATGATTCATTCAGACAACACGCATGTACATCCTTAGTGATTTATACCTGGAAAGATTTTGTAAAATAAACAGGATCCATTGACTCAAATCATATCAACAGATTGACGCTATACTGATAAAATCATCCGATACCAATATAATCACACAAAAAGGATTAAAGTAACGAAACTTAAAAGGCTTTAGTCAAGTGAGCAGCTTAAATTTTATTGACTAACTAGTAGATAGAAAAGTTCACAGCCCAAAATGAAGTGATTAGAGACTTGACTTACGTGGCAACATTTCTTTCGAGTTGGATGTTAAATAAGTACAACAACCGTGCTAAGCTCCATCTAAGATCATGAAAAGAAGGCAAGGACACATCTAATTGAAGAGGCTGAGGTTTATTCAAGGAATTAGAAACACATGCAAGAGGCAAGCTTGTTGCACCAAGAGTCTGAAGCACATTTGGAAGTATTGCTTGGACAACTTTTGTTGTCAGATCAGAAAATTTCTTATGTGTCGATCTCAGTATGAAGTACAATGACATAGACTGTATCATACTTCTAGGCTGTGGACCCTGTAGCACAAACAATGTTTTGAAGGATTTAGCAAACAATAAATCCTGTGAAGTTTAATAAGACAAATCCTAATAATACATTCATAAATCCAGCAGATTTGAGCACAAAGCAACCATGTTCTTAACAGTCGAAGAATCTTGGGGCGAAAAAAAAAAAATATCCCCAAGGACCACAAGTTTACGACCGTTAACAAGCATATGCGTTTCTTACCTGATAACTAGTATTATTTTTCTCTGTGCAAATGAACTCAGTGCCCAAATTTTCTGGCACATGTTTAGAAGTGTTGGAATTTGACTTAACTTCTGACCTGTGAGAATCAACCTCCCATCTCCCTACAGGGATTTCATCAATTCGCCTTTTAGTCTTAGGAAAGAACAACCAATCAAATCAGTCCATATAAAGTATTTCAAATGGAAAAAGAAAGAACATACATCATGGGCAATAACTAGATGGACAGCAGAAAAACAAATATCATAAAGTTAAACAACACAACTAAATTTTTGCCAAATGAAAAGGACTAAATAATAGTCAAAGTTGATTAGAGATAAGATATTCAGTAAGACAATATAGAAGCTCTTGGAAAGAAACATATCCAGTTCAGCCAAAGCAATTTTGAGGGAAAAGAGAAAAAGAGGCAGAGACAGAGACAGAGTCAGACAGACAACAATCCAAATCCATCTTGCAAAAGACATATCCATTCAGGAAGTCACTAAAGTCTACACAATAAAATAAAATAAATTAAAAATAAAAGGTATGCTAGAAATGATGTTTCACAATTTTGACAGAATGAAGCATTAATCAGCTGTTCACATTCAGTGAAGTTTGTTGGTGTGTTATACAAGTATATCATTAAATCAATCAAGCAATCTTCTGCTTTCTTTCTTGCAAAGCTAAGATAGTTAACAGATAGTAGACTCAAAAGAAAATTTCAAGCTATATAGTAGAAAACCTCTCATTAGAAACAGGCAAATTGACATAACCAATAAAAGCTTAAAGAGAATCTGTACATTCCAAGGAAAACATAACTACAGATAAGGAAGAGATGGAACATTCTATTGAAAGAAAAAAGGAAATAAGAAATGAAAATACAATGACCGACACATATAAATAAATTTAAGACTTATGACTCCATTAGTGCCATTTAAAAACTGACAATCCTACATTAGTTGGATCAGAGGACAAGAAGAAGGGGAGAAGAGTTTATAACACATCAGAAATAATCAGCAAAAACCAATAAGTTACAAACTATATGCAATGGCCTTTTTCCAGATAATATTATGGAGGAATAATAAGAAGCATGTAAATGGAAAAGTAAGAGAAGAATTCTAACTCAGCATCCTATGGGATTTGATAGTTGACTGGCCTCTATCCCAAGTCATACACATCCTCACAAATAAGTAGCACTCTTATTTCTCCTCAAAACACTAAATGACGGTTCTAATCAATCTTGAATGTCTGCAATCACTTGGAAGTTAACGTAATGTCTCTTAATGAAATATGGATATCACAATAATCAGTCTGTCAAAACCTTTTTTTAATATTAAATGCAGGAACTCAATAATTGAGAAGTTTAAGATTTTATATGCTCAAACAAAGAAGCATTATTTGATCCATCGATAGAGACTGAACAGAGAAAAGCCATTACTGTTTTCACTTGACAAATGAAACTCACCTTCACGGTGTACTATAAGACCGTGCGCATTTAATGCTGAAGATTTGATCCATCTGAAGTGGCGGGGCACAAACCTCCTGTGAAGCATCACCGGCAATTAAACAGAGGATTTTCCGAATAACATTCTTAAAATCAAGAAAAACCAATGTATTATGTGGCAAGAATGGAATGCAAATCCATTCAATACAACATTAAACTATCATACAAAACAGAAATTGCTTTGTAAATGAACCATTTCCATGGAATTCCCATCACAGGCTTGCGTTAACAACTTCAACAAACCTATTAACATCGACATAAACTGAATTTCAACCCAAGGGGTTGGCCTAGTGGTTAAGGGAAAGTGTACTTCATTCTTCAACCACTCGAGTTTGAACCTTGAGCTAGCCTGAGGATATCCTTACTGTATAAACTTAAAAAATAAATTTCAAAAAAAAAATTTTAAAAATAGATTACCATTAAAACTATAAACTACTCAAACTAGAGTAAATTGCCCAAAAAAAAAGAAGGGAAAAAAAAAGCACATCTGGGCTTATGAAATCAAGTCATGAGGTAATTCTGATCCTCAATGCACGCAATGAATTAGACCCCCACAGTTTATGGCCATTGGCTATGCAAAACAACGAAGTCAACGATGTATTACTGAATCCCTTAAACTGATCCCAAATGTAATACGAATAACCCCCACAAGAAGGAAACAACAACGACAACGACAACGACAACAACATAAAAAGAGACAAGATGTGGAACATGAACATGAACATGAATACTTTGTACTCTTGGTGGTTGATGAGAAGTGGGAATGCCTTGGAACCCGGGGAGGAGACAGAATCCATGGCTGACAGCTCTGCAACTGAGTGAGAGGCATAGCTCCTTCTTTCTCTGAGAGAGAGATCAAAACCAGAGAAGGGTCTGACCATACAGGATAAAATGGTGCTGATGTTGGTGCATTAATGTTACCGTGGGATAAAAAAACCATAGGAACCAGCAGAGAAAACAGAAAAAGGACCACTGAGCCAAGTACGAAATCATGTGGCCAATAATGTAAACGTGGAAAGAAGCCAAAATTTGGAACCTTGGAGAGTCACGTTCTAGATTTGCACCAACTTTACATAGTCACAAAGTTTTGTGCTGGTGGACCATAGTACCACGACAGTTCTTTCAAAAGTGTTCAGGAGTGTATCAGAATTGAGTATATGTCTAGTACTAATCAAAATAATCAATTTTATTCTTTTTTATATTTGTTTTTCTGAAAAAAAATTTATATTTAATATATGAAAATAATTTTTAAGCGCTGATAATTTTATACTATCATGTAATAAAAATTTAAAGAAATATTATGTCATATTTTTCAGAATCAACTTTGTATAACTACCTAAAATAATGTCAACTTCTATGCTTTCATTACATAACAAATAACAAAAATATGAAATAAAATTGAAGATTAAAAAAAAACAAAAAGAAAAAGTTAGGGAGATAGATTTTTGCGTCAGAATGATGATGTCGAGGAGGAATCTTATACAGTGAATCAGGAAACATGATTATGAGTAATAAATAATATAAAGTGAGTTTCACTTCAGTGGAAAGGTCGGTCTACGGACATTTTCTGGCTCCACATTGTGACTGGGGCTAGTGCAACTGACAATGACATCATTTCAAACACTATCATCATATATAGCCTTTTCCATTTCTGTTCTTGCGGCTTGTAGGTCTGGTTTTTATTGTTTTGCTTTAATGGAGGGGGTTCACACTCCCACACTGTTAGATGAGATAATTGAGCACGTGCTGCGGGGCACTGCAAGCACTGTATCCAACCCTTCACCCCCCCTAGAAATTCTTTTCGAATATTTCACCACTTCAAATCTAAACCTAACATCTTATCTTATCTTATAACCGTGAAAACTATTAAATTAAAAATAAAATTATTATTAAATTTAATTTAATCAGTTATAAAATTGTTCGAAACAATACTAAACCTCCCTCATCTCACTTGGTGGTGTTGGTTCCTAAGGGCATAGATGGATTGATTTGACTTGAATTTGAGTAAAAAATGAATTTGAATCAATCAAATATAATCAAGTTAGTTTTGTTTGATTTTTAATTTTTTTTCAACAAATTTGAATTAAATTGATCTAATCAAGATTATATTAGTTTGGTCTAGTTCGATTATTAGATTAAACTAAAATAATAAAGAATTATATATATTTTTTAAAAATATTATTCTTATAATAACTAATAATAATGTAAAACTTAATTATGATATAGTTAATAATCATGTATATAGATAAATTTCTTAAATAAATATTAACAAAAAAATAAAAAATGACTCTATTACTAAAATTTTAACTACAAAATTTTGAAAGATTAAAAATAAATAAAAAAACAGTTGATCTGGTTATCAGATTAAGTACTCAGATGATCGAATTAAAAAATTATAAATTTGAAACTAAATTTAATTTGATTCCACCTTAAAATGGATCAATTGTCCAAACCAATTTGAACCAATTATATTGATTTGATTTAGATCTTTGATCGAGTTCATTGAATTAATTCAATCCATTTAAACCTGTAACATTCGTTCATAATAAAGCTAGTGACACAAATTTACACAAGAAGTTCTAGATTAATCATTAATATGCAGAAATACACTAAAAGGTCCATGACCAAAAGTAAAGTTGTATTGGTCATAGACTAAACATTTTTACTGAATATTTTTAAGCCAAATAAAAAAATTATAATTTATTTAAATATAACTTCATATGTTCCTAGCAATTCCTATAGAATGTTACTTAACTAATCTGAAGCTACTAGAAATAAAATAAAAATTGAAAATTCTTATTAGATAATTAGAAGTTTTAAAACATTTGAATTATGATGGTTTTATTATGTCTTAGCACAAAAATTTACACGATTACTGTATTATAATCATATCAAATTATCTCCAAGGAAAATAATATCTAATCATGATATTAGCAATAGATACTTAAAATATATGTGTCATGCAATTCATAATGCAACAAGCCTTATTACAATCTCTTTACTTTAGTTTTCACTTTCTTTTATCTACTTGTTCATACATATTTGAAAACCTTTTCTTAAAAAATTCCTATTCTTTAGTGTTATTTATAATATCATAATGGCGAAGCAAGACTTTTACATCATACTAACCAAGACAAGTAACATCAAAACATCTTACATCTCATCCCTTTGCTTATCCCTTTGCTTTTTTTATGATTAGCGGAAACATTTTAAATGTTTTATCTTCACAATTACATGCTTATCATTGTGCATAGTTCATAATAAATATGGAGATGCATAAACTTGAGTAATAAACAGAACTTCAATAAAACTCAAATAACATAAAATAAATAATAAACTTGAATGATATAAATAAATTTTTCACATAATAAGTTAAATAATAGGACACAAAATTAAGCAAAAGAATAAATTGAATAAAGAGCCAAAGATATAAATTAATTCATAATCTTAAAATAAATAAAGTAGTCAATTTCTAAAAGGACCAAATCGAAGATCATATTTATTTAATTTCTTTTAAATTTTCTTATCATAATCCACGAGTCTATTCTTGTCATCATAGCATATTTAATGCATATAGATCATATCCTTACAAAGATTACTATAAAGTTACAGTATTGCTCATAAAGTCAAGATATAAAATTTAAAGCAAAAATATAAAATATTTAATAGTTCATATTCGTATGTAATAAATTTCACTTATTTTAAGTAGTAGATATAATAATTTACTCTTAATATTAGTCCCTTAAAAAAATTACCATAAAAATTCATAACTTAAATTAATATATCATTATATAAACAATATCTTAATAATAATAATAATAATAATAGTAATAATAAGCAATAGTATAAATGAACATCAATAAATTAACTTGAAAAGATAGAATAAACTACAATAATAATGAGCAATAATATAAATTAATATTAAATAAAATAACTTGGAAAAGTAAATAAAATAAATTGCAATAATAAATAATAATGAGCAACAATATAATGGAACATTAAATGAATTGTTGTGATAAATTTTAAAGAGCAACTTTAATATAAAGGAAAAGTAAAGAAAATACTTATAATAAGTAAATATAATTATAATTTTATTTCACATATAATTTTATTATTTATCTCTAATTATTGTGAAAAACCAAAAATAGTATGCACACACTGATCTTCTTCCCTCTTCTATCTACAATCCTTGCTTCTTTTTCCTCTTCCCTTTTTTTCTTTCTTTCCTTCCTGATGGTCAGTTCTTTCTCTCTTTCTGTCTATTGTCTCTTACTATACTCACAATTTGTTTCCCGGGAACCAACACCCCCTATTTATAGAATTTGAAAGGTTGTTTGTAAGTTTAACAAAATGTCATCTATGATGTTTTTAGTCATAATTTTATTATTGTTACATTTATTCCTATCTACCTAAAGTCCTTGCCCAAGTTTCATGCCATTAACCTGGGTTCCTTTCTCTCTTTTTTTTTTTCCTTCAATTTTTTACAATTGTAGCTATATTATTATCCTTGCTATTACTATCACTATCACTGTTACTGTTATTTTATCTATCCTAATATTAATATTTGATATTGTTTCTTATGTTAATAAATAGAATAATATATTTTGAAGTTGTTTTTGTTAAGCATAGTCTTGTTCTAAAAGTTAATGTCTATGTTTTAATTATTTGGTTAATCAATTGTTGTCATAAAATTCATTCAAACACATCAATTAAAATATTTCAATCAAGTAGATTAACTATATTACTCTACACAAAATATTTTGTAAAAAAGGAGATGTTATAATTCTTTCCTCTTTTTAGGAATTTTGTCCCTAAAATTCATTGCCTTGCTTGATACAACTCTGGATATGATTTCTTGATTTTGTCTTCCATTTCCCATATTGCTTCCTCATATAAGAATTCCTTCCAAACCACTTTAACTAGAGAAATTTCTTTCTCTCTTAAGCGTTTGATAGATCTATTGATGATTTGTATTGATTTAGTCTCATGGGTCAAATTATTACTCACTTGCATCATTTTATATTCTATGATATGTAAATGGTCAAAACAATATTTTTTAAGCTGAGAGATATGAAAGACACTATAAAGATTTGGATTAGACCAATGAATTTAAGACTTAGCTTTTTGGATTTAAGGGCTCTACATAGAAGTGACTCTAAAGAACACATGGTCTCCTTCTTTAAATTCTAAAGGTCTCCTTTTATGATCAACATAATTTTTCTGTCTACTCTAAGCAGTGAATAGCTTTTCCTTAATGAACTTGATCTTTTCTATGGTCTGTTACACTAAATCAGGTCCTAGTAAATTCTTTTCTCCCACTTCAAACCAACACAAAGGTGACCTATATTTTTTACTATACAGAGCTTCAAGTGGTGTCATTCCTATGCTAGAATGATAACTATTATTATAGGCAAACTCTATTAATAATAGATGAGTATCCCAACTTCCTTAAAGTTTTCACACATAAGCTCTAAGCATGTCCTCCAAAATCTGAATAGTCCTTTCTATTTGGCCATCTATTTAAGGGTGATAAGCTATACTAAAATGAAGTTTAATACCTAAGGATTCTTACAACGCTATCAAAAACTTAGATGTAAACCTTGGGTCCCTATCGGAAATTATGTTTATTGGTACCCCATGCAATCTTACAATTTTCTAGACATAAACCTAAGCTAACTTATACAATGGCCATCTAATCTTTATTGGCAAGATATAGGTTGACTTAGTTAATTTGTTAACTATTACCTATGCTGCATCATATCCTGAGGATATCATAGGTAATTTTATCATAAAATCTTTGGATATACTATCCCATTTTTATTTAGGAATATTCAAAAGTTATAATAGTTCTACTATTTTTGTTGCTCTATTTTAACCTTTTGACAAAACATGTAGCAACAAAAATAGCTATGTCTCGTTTCATCTCATTCCACTAAAATAATTTCTTAAGATCTTTATATATTTTACTATAATATGCTTTAAATAAAATATTATTCCTTAGTTCTTCATCCTTGGGTACACATAGTCTTTCCGCATACAACACAACTCTCTTTTCATCAATGTGTAAATGTTCAAGTTGTTCTATTTGAAGCCTACCCTTTAAAGACTTTAGAAATTCATCATTTTCTTGAACTTATTTTATTTGGTCTATCAGATTGCACTCTATTATAAGTTCACTAGTATATGTATAATGAGGTTGTAGGGACATTGAAATATTCAAATCCTTGAATTCTTACAACATTTTATGCTCCTTCATTATCATTAGAGATATGTGAAGAGATTTCTTACTCAGCGCATTAGCCACTATATTAGCCTTGCTAGCATGATACTTTAATTCAAAATTATAGTCCTTCAAAAACTTTATCCATCTTTGTTGCCTCATATTTAATTCTTTTTAATTAAAGAGATATTTCAAACTCTTATAGTCACTATATACCTCAAAATTCATCCCATATAAATAATATCTCCAAAATTTTAAGACAAACACTAGAGCAACTAACTCTAGGTCATGAGTTGGGTAGCTTCTTTGTGAGACCTAAGTTGCCCAGAGACATAAGTCACAGCTCTCCCTTCTTGCATTAAAACACAATCCAATAATTTCATTATATATCACACTTAGCTTCTTTTTTCTCTTCTCCCTCTTTTTCTTTCTCTTTTATTTTTTCCCTTTTGCTCTCTTAGTTTTCGCTCTTTTATTTTACACACTCTCTTTCTACAATAGAATACTAGCTCTTTCTTGATTTTCACCATAACCCTGTTTTTCCCTTTATATAGAATGTTTGCAATGATGAAAATATCACTAATAACATCTTTGATTATTATTTTATTATATATATGTATATTTTTCTTTTATACGTTCATTGCTTTGAAATTATTTTTCAACCTAATGTCTTTTCCAAAATCTCATGCCAATGACGCGAGTTTCCCTCTCTTTTTTTTTTGTACTTTCAATTATTTTATAATTATAATTATATTATCATTTGTAATTATTATTATTACTATTGTTATTATTTTATCTCTTCTAATATTAATATTTGATACTATATTATTACTTATTATTATTTGTTATTGCAATTTTTTTATTATTTACCTCTAATTATTGTGGACAACCAAAAATGATATGTGCACATCAAACTTCTTCCCCCTTTCATCTACTATTCTCGCTTCTTTTTTCTCTTTTTCTCTTCTCTTTTTTTCTTCTTTCTCTCCTTCTTGGCAATGTATTCCCTCTCTCTCTCTTTTTTTTTTTTTCTATTTCTTCTTACTATACTTGCAATTTGTTTCCTTAATTTTTAACCGTGAACCAACTCCTCCCTATTTATAGAATTTGAAAGCTTGTTTGTAAGTTTAACAAAATGTCATTTGTGACGTTTTTTAGTCATCATTTTATTATTGTTACATTTATTTCTATCTACCTAAAGTCCTTGCCCAGGTTTCATGCCATTGACCTGGGTTCCTTTTTTTTTTCCTTCAATTATTTTACAATTGTAGTTATATTATTATCCTTGTTATCATTATCACTATCGCTATTATTGTTATTTTATCTATTCTAATATTAATATTTGATATTTTTTCTTATCTTAATAAATAGAGTAATATATTTTGAAGTTGTTGTTATTAAGTATAATTTTACTTTAAAAGTTAATGTCTATGTTTTAATTATTTGGTTAATGAATTATTATTATTACAAAATCAATTTAAACACATCAATTAAAATATTTCAATTAATTAGATTAACTAAATTACTCTATACAAAATATTTTATGAAAACGGCGATGTTATAACACACCTATTGGGTCCTACCTTCCCCTCCAACAACATGAACATCAAGACCTTGCCATTGCCCCAAAAAAAAAAATGGAAAACCATCAAGACCTTGCCCATTTCATGATATAAATTGTAGGAAAATTTGATTTTATAGTTAAGTTCATAGAAAACAATAAGAAAATTGTAAAAGCATCAAAGAACTTCTTTGATTACTCTGACCAGCTGTTGTCCTAATTCCTAAAGTTCAATTATTGAGTTGGTGTCCAATAGAACAGTCACTGGTCTGGTAGCCAAGTTCTGAAAAAAAAAACAAAATGATAGAAGTTATTGTTTAATTTGTTTCACGTTTTGGACGTAGTTACAGCTTTTACTAGCACTTGTAATTTTGAACCTAGTGGAATGACCTAAAGTATGTATACTTGATATTTCTTTAGCATTGAAAAACAAATGGGAAATAGAAGATAAAATAATGTTACTTGTAAAAGAATAATAACCTAAAAGTGATTAATTGCAGTAAAAGTAGATTGCGATCCTAATTGAATTTTATCTATAATATAAGAATTTTGAATTCATGAGCTGCTATTTTAGGAAGGGTTTTACTTTAACCACTACTTTGGTGTTGATACATTACTATATTGAAAATTAAATAAAATATTCTCATATAATTTTACATTTAATGGTATATACTAAAAGATTATCACAGAAAGGTCATATTTTAAAAATTGTTTACTTAACAAAAACCGTGATACATTTATATGATTTTTTAATTATATATTTTATTGCATAATTTATACAATATTATTTTTCCTTCATGGGTCGAAGCAAATTTAAAATATTTGTATATGTCTCTTTCGTTATATAACTTTTATATCTTATTATATCATATAATATTAGCTATGGATGATATATAGCACTCAAACGTCATGATGGATGACTATTCATATGAGTAGGTTAGTACCTTTTTATTTTTAATGAGTAGGTTATTATTTTGGTAGGATCTAAAACGTTCATTTTTCAATTAAAGGGGCTGAAATATCGCGATTATTTTGGCACATCGTATTATATATTGTTCTAGCACATTTTTTCTTTTGGAATATTTCTAGGACATTAGAATTTTGCATATATTCACTGTTAGGAATTATCTCTGTCAGACAACCGATTAGAGATAATGGGAATAGAGGAAAAAATGAAAAGCATTCATAAAGCTGTCAAAATAAATTTGAAAATTTGCCAATAAAAAAAAGAATAAATAAATAATTTCAAAATTTGCGTTTACCTTTTGGCATCTTTTACATAATGCAGCTAAAGGCAATTTCAGCTCTTCTTTTGTTCGTGAGTGCTAAAAGTAAAAATAGGTACTAGATTCGGAATTATCGAAAATTGCAAAATCCCGAGGACTAAGTAGAGAAGTTCAGCTAACACTTTTTTTTCCCCCAGAAGTATGACTGTAAAATTAATCTTTTATATATTATTATATTTAAAAATTCTCTCAACGACAGGTGTCTTGAGGATATTAAATTTAATTTTCTCTTAAAAATATAGTTCACTTAGTACTACATTAAATTTAAACCTTTATTAGTATCTATCACCTATAGACCTTTTTTTTTTTAAGGTCGTGCCTATACACCTATTATATATACTGTAAAATATTACTTTTCTCTCTTTCTGACTATCTTTCTTTCCTTTTTTCTTTTGGGTTTAAATCTGCGTCTCTTTCATCATGTGAGCGATTCTTTATTCTTTGTTTTGGCTGAAAACAAATCTGCATCAGGGTCCTTTTTTTTTTACATGGTATTTGAAAATAATTTATATCAAAGTATGAGATTTTGAGGTGAATTATGAAGATATAAAAATTTAAGAAAGCAATGCAACAGCTTTTTTAAATAGCAAAAATTGTCAATAACAAATTTTGAAAAACCAAAAAATAAACCACATATTTTCATATAGCATATTAAAAAAAAAAAACAAAAATCGTCATTGGCATTTTTCGAAAAACTAAAAACACTCACCGGCTGCTTTTTAATCTCATATCTATATACTTTGACTCATAAATTCATATTTTTATATATCTCACACTCATCTACCATATTAAAAATAAAAAACCTCAGCATCATGCAGTATTAAAAAAAAAAAAAAAAGGGCATCATGCAGTATTAAAAGTGTCTTTGCCACCAGAAAACGAATACATTGGATTCTCAGTGTGTTTCAAACCAAAAAGGCCAAGCCCATAACCTAGTTGGCTAGTTCATCCCATCATTAACCCGTGGGGCAGCTCAAGAGAAAAGAAAACGAGGGGATCCAAGCCCATTAAATGTAGTGTACTAGGAGTGATATGAGGCGGTTAATTCTCAGACCAACAAAAACATAGCGTGGTTAATTCACGACCCCAAAAAAAAAATAGTGTGGTTAATTTGATTAATGAAAGTTTATTCTTTTTGGTGAGTGTACGGGACAATAAGCCCAAAACATGTTTATTGAAAACGAAAAAAGGTCTGACTTGAATTAACCAGAAAATTACCAATGAATTCAATTTGACCCAACCTAACCCATAAATGTTGAGTCTGAGCCGAAAAAGAAAACATGTAAATGTTGAGTTAGATTAGATTTACGACTTGGGTTGAGTTAGAAAAAAAATGTTCAATAATCAGTTAGGTCACAAAGTCAACTAGTTCCTAGCAACATCCACACATATAACCACAGTTAAAATAAGATATGATTGACAGTAGTTTTCTGTTTGTTTATAAGTTATTAGATTTTGTTCCACACTTTGAAAACTATAAGGAATATTTTGGTCAGCCAAACTAAAAGCAAATCATACATACGTGTAATCCTTTTTTTGGGTCCGAATGTGTAATCCTATATGTTATTGGGTAGTGCATGGCCTGTTTTGACGTTGGGCATAGTATCCAGCAGAACTAAGATTCTCTGACCAAAAATATACAAAAGAAAGGGCTATAGTGAATAGTCTGACTCGTATTATTAGACGTACAGAGGGAGAGAGTGAAGCCAATTATTTTTCATTTATTCATCTACTTATCTTGTTTTCTTCTGAGCTTTCTTTCTCCTTTGTTATTTCCTTTGAGTTAGTTTCATTCAAATGGTACAAGTTCCTAATAATACAATGGATAAAACCTCATTTATGTCCCTTATAGCAAAGATTTTAATTGTCTCTAATTTTTTTTTTGTTCTATTTATGCCCTTAATATTTGAGTATTGCTATTCCTGTTGATACCGTGCAAAATGCTGATAGAAAATGATGACGTGTTTATAGGAATGACAACATTTGGAATGTTTGTTGAACGTTAGGGATATAAATAAAATATTAGAATCTTTTTTCCCATTAAGGACATAAATAAAATATTAGGATTTTCTTCTCCCAACTATCTTCTTTCCCAACTCACATCTTCTTCTTCCTATGTTCTCTTCTTTGCCGCTCTTCCACCACTTCTACCACCATACTTAAAGATGAGGAGACAAAACAACCCAACAAAACCACCATCAAATCAATTTTCAGCCTCAACTCACAAATTACTTCCTTACTTCACTACATTAAGCCACCAATAGACCCTCTTGCTCTACCCCTCCAATCACATCTCATAGCTACTGCAGTACCCACATTGTCCATCACCATCAGCACCACCACTCTGTGCAAACCACCACACAGCCACCACCGCTCCTCAATCGTGCACCATTAGCCATCGCCATTTCTACTTTGTCTCACAAGCTGCCATCACTTCTCTATCTTCGTCGTCGCTATGAATCACCAATACCTCGATTAGCCAAAGCTCTGTTGATCCATCCACATCGCTTAGCCACTACTCCATATCAACTGACAAGGAAGATAGGGAAGAAGATAGTTGAGGAAAGAAAATTTTAATCTTCTATTTACATTCGTAATGAAAGAAAATTTTAATGTTCTATTTATATTCATAATATTTTACAAATTGACACATTATCATTTTCCTTTAGCAATTTAGACAGCATCAATGGTAATAATAATATTAATGATTTTGAAATATTATGGATATAAATAGAATTAAAAAAACAAACTTTAGAAACAAAATTGAAATTTTCGTTAAGCATAAGGGACAAAATTGAGGTTTTGTCCTAATGCAACATTGTGATCTTTTCAATTTCAACACTATTTTAATTCCTTTTCTTGTGTTTTTTGTTTTTTGTGTTTTGGGGAGAGGGGAGGGGGTCTTGTTTAATTCCTAATTTTGTTTCCCAAAAATCTGTATCATCTGGAGAAAAACAACAAACCTTATCTGATTTTCTTCCAGCCTTTTCGACCCAGCGATTTCAGAGCCCATGAATAGGCCATTTGTCCATCATGTACATACTGTGCGTAAGGGTTGAGCTCTACAAGGCATCGCCAGAGTTCTCCACGCAATTTATACAACCTATTCTCGAACCCCAGTATGGATAATGTTCTTAAATTTCAAAATGGTATCAAATTTGTATTGTTTAAGTAATATAATAAAAAAATTAATTTCAATTATATTTATTTAAATATAGATAAAATTGTTTGTTTCTAGATGTAAAATTTTTATTTAAAATATATTTGTAAAATTAGAGTGAGTGCACTGAATTATCACGTGCTTATATTAAAAAACATAAATCATTTCAGTTTTACTAAATTTAGTAAAAACTACCTTATATTTTCTTTAGTTTTTCATAAATTTGATTAGTGGATATCATATTCATAAAATTTTTAAAAATAAATATTCAGAAAGCTTACAAATAAAAATAATGCAAGAACTACCACGAAGAGAGAAAAAAATCTAAAAAGAAAGGAGAAATATAAATATCCTACTAAAGGAATGAGAGTCTCATATTAATTATAACAATAGCTAAAAAATGTGTGATCGAAGATGTTAGGTACAAATACTAATAAGAAAAATGTTTTTTGTTAAAAAAATTGACAATTTTTTATTGCGATGTTGCACTGCTCTATAGATAATTATTCGAAAGGATATCGTCTAATCGTCAATATCAAGATCCGTCCTTGTGAATTAAAGCCTTAATTATCGTCCAAGTGAAGATATATAAGGAAAAAGAATGCTTCCATATCTAATCCTTCGGTAAGGATTTGACTGAAAAGATGAAAGAGGGAAACACGAACGTATTAAGCACTATTGCACTAGTGCTACTTGTAAGTATTTTATTGGTGGTGTCGTTGAAATCACTAACACAAAGGGACATTTTCTTCTTTTTATCTCTTAATCTTCAATCTCGTGCCTATCTTTTGAAGTAGGGACATTCTCACCTCGTCGCTTTCTGGGAAGCATTAACAAGATGATATTTTTCCTCTGATCAATGTCGGCACCGCTGCAAACTGAGTCATCCCTCGATGAGCATAATACATGATCGAAGCATTTAGAATGCTATACACCGAAAGAAAAATGTGACCCAAATAGATTTTTTTCAATTTATATCTATCTGCAACAAATATATAGTTATATCAAAATGAGAGCCTAAAAATATCTAAGAAAAATACCGAATTCTGGAGTACTCCTTTACGAGGATTGGTTACAACTCTTGCAAGTGTTCATATGGTTCAATGGTACATTTGTACTTCACTTTTACCTGTGATGTTACATGTGTATGAATGTTGCATGGCTCGCCTTGCATATCTAAATGAAATGCGTGATCACGTAGAAGATATAATTCAGATTATAATACGATGTATAGAACAAATATTTTTAAACTAAAAACATGTCATTAGAAGATATCCCCTTACAACTTATTTTGCATATGTCAACCATATATCTCCTATTAATTATATACTTCATGTGTGTGTGTTTGGGAATTTGGCAAAACAGTTTAAATTTTTAAAAAAAGCTTTTACCAAAAAATCAATTATATTTGGATAAAAAAGAGGAACATATTGCAATCAGATTCTTATAATTTTAAGCTAAAATTTAGCTTATAAGCATAAGATATCTCTTGAATATTTTGATTAAAAACAACGAAAAAGCTTGTACCCATAAAATTAGTTTCCCCATTTTACCCACACCCATAATGGTATTATTAAAATAGATATCAAATATCATTTAATATATTAAATTATTTCATATCCTTTTCGTATTTTATCATATAAAATTATTATTTTTAAATAATTTAAATAAAATAGATTATCTTAAAACCACTTTTTAATTAAAACATTCAAATATAAATTAATTTCACATAATCGATTATATAAATAAATAATTATATAAATAAATAATTATTAAAATAATTTTAATTTTACAACTTTTCCAAATATATACATAGTATTAGTGGGAAATAAGTTCATGCACTGATGCTTGCATTCGCAAAATATGATGAACTTTGCTCTGATATACTCCAACTAGTAAAGAAATAACTTGACTTTACAATTCAAAAGAAAAACTTCAATTGGAGAGAAAGTAACATCAACTATAATCACATGCAGTAATATCAGGAGAAAAATTCTTGGGTCTACGTAAAGTGAAAATTTTCTCTTGTTCAATACATTTGCTCTTTATTATGTCAATTTTGTGAAGAAAGTAGTGCGTTATTAAAAAAAACATAATTGCCTACAAAACTAATGTGATAAACAGTAAATGAATCAAAATAAGAAAAATCTCTTGCTGTAAAAATACCTAAAAATTTCTTGCAATATCAGTTATACAAGTTGAAGATGTATTTTCCGCATACAAAAAGTATATTGTGTGATGAAGGTTATCCAAGCAACTAATGATAAGAGTAACCCTGTAATTATCCATCTTTCTCAAGTCCCCAACACATGTCCCTAGAATTGGTAGTTCTCGAGCTTCTTGTTGCATCCAAGAGATCAGAGAGAGTGAGAGATCGTGACGTTCCTTTTTATGATTATGATTTTGAACAGTGATCGATTGATTAAAAAAAATTTTCATGCATGCATTGAAGCCGTTGAAGTTGGAAGACTTGCCCCTTGGTAGGACCTGGTCACCACTTTCCAGGTCCCAATAATGCTGTTGATGGAATCCACGTACTGCATCTGTTTTTTAATATGAAATTATGAATAAAAGTAACATAGGTGGCTCTCTCAGTTTTCCTGTAAGGAAACTCGTTAGTGTTATTAGGACAAACTGGACAAGAACACTTTTTAAGTCACCAAAATAAAGTGAAATGTTCAATAAACATACAAACTATCCATTAATATTGATGAAAAATAATGATTTTCACATTTATTCTGTATGATGAAAATGATACATTTATATGTTGAGATCAAACATATAAATTGTCAAAAAGCTTGATGTTTTCTACTCTGAAGATTAACTCTATCATCATACTCTTTTTCAATATTTAGAGAAACCCTTATTTTTAATCTTTTTATGTTTTTTCCTCTATGATTTATATTGCATGGGAGTTGCTATATAACTTTCTTAAGAAAAATATTGATACTTCATTAAATTGCATTTCATTTATATATACTTAGTTTTAATTAAAATAAATATTTACAATTCATCAAGTTTATAATTATCAAACAACAAATATTTATTTGCATTGGACTAATTCCTTTGTGCGCGTATGAAAGAAGGCAAACATTCAACATATACCAAAATAAGAAAGTATATAACTTTCATACTTTAGTAGGAACTGAAGAATAGTACAGAGTAGGATCTAATAAGATCTGACCGCTATTATCTAACAACAAACAAGACAAAAAATTTTGCTATGGACTCAACACAAGAGAAAGACATTAGCCACCATTAATTCTCATGTACATAACAAATGACTAAGAAAACGTTGTAACCAAAACATGATTAACATACCTATAAACTATAACTAGCTATGACACTTAAATCAACAGTGTTTCTCACAAAACAATCACAGTCATTCATCAGCTTCAGCCTGCATCTTCGTTCTCCATCATCAGGGCTGCAATTTTGTCATCATTTTGCAACTAATTGATCAATTAATGAATTAATTAATCCTTTCACACTCCACATGTAGATCCTTCAATTGAGAAGAACACCAGCATCGCAGGCCATATGGTATCCACAACCACCTGAATTGAACCATGATCGAACATGCAATTTTCGCCAATCACCACCACCACCATAATCCTTCACTCACTTGTATTATTTATTCACTATGGTGATGGTGCTGGCGATTCATTATGCCAAGATAGCACAACATCTTGCAAGCCAGTTTTCCAATCCCTCCAATGATGGTCCTCAAACTCCAACCCACCCTCAACCACCTTCACATCCACCATCAACAACTCACCCTCCACAATCTCGACCACCTCCATCACCAATGCAACCTTCCCTTTCCCCAACCCGATCGCGCCGTTCTTCCCGACCTCAACCCTAAACCCTAAGGCCCCGCCAACCTCCTTCACCTTCTCCTCTATCACTTCCACCTTAACATTCGAAGTGAATCTCTTTTCCCTCCTATCCCCAAACGACGTCGTTTCAAACAATCCCCTCAAGTCCAAACCCGAGGACATAGATATTATATCAAACGCATTAACAACCGTCCCCCTACAACAACCGTCATAGTAAGGATCCGACCCGAAAACACTCTCCTCGGGTTCGGGTTTTAAATATTTCTTAAACCATGAGTTCTCATACAGAGCCTCAACGCTCATCCGGGTTTCCGGATTCGGGTCGAGCAACCGGTGGATCACGAAACGGGCCGGTTTCGAGATCCACTCCGGGAACTTGTAATCTCGCCGGGAAATCTTCCGGCACATCTCCGGGATGTTCGAATCATCGAATGGGAGGCGTCCGGCGAGGAGCACGTAGAGGACGAGGCCGCATGACCAGGCGTCCGCCTTGGCGCCGTCGTATCCGGCTGAGGAGCCGCGGCGGCGGAGGATCTCCGGCGCGGTGTACGCCGGAGTTCCGCATGCGGTGTGGAGGAGGCCGTTTCGGAGCTGCTCAGGCAGGGCGGAGAGGCCGAAATCGGAGACCTTTAGGTTTCCGGCGCCATCAAGGAGGAGGTTCTGTGGCTTGAGGTCGCGGTGTGCGACGCCGTTGCGGTGGCAGAACCGGAGCGCGGAGGCAAGCTGCTGGAAGTACCGCCGCGCTGCCGGCTCCGGCAGCGGGCCGCGGCGGAGGATCTTGGAGAAGAGCTCGCCGCCGGCGGCGAACTCGACGACCAGGTGGATCTTCGTCTTGGTGGCCATGACCTCGTGGATCTTCAGTATGTTAGGGTGGTGGTGGAGGCGGCGCATGGCGGCAATCTCGCGAACGATGCGGGGCTCCATGGCGGCGTCGACTGTTTTGGATTTGTCGATGACTTTCACGGCGACGGTGGCACCGTCGGCGAGGGACTGCGCCTGGTAGACCTTGGCGAAGCTGCCGCGGCCCAGGAGGCGGGTGAGCTTGTACTTCCCGAGGATGGTGGCGGACCGCGGCAGAGGCTGCGGCGGCGATGTAGGCTGCTGCGGCTGCAACGGCGGTTCCATGGTTTTTTGAGAAAACGGTAGACACCCACGGGACAGAGAGTGTTGCGTATGAGGGATTGGGTTTATATAGAGAGAGAGTGTTGGTTTATGACAGAGAGGAAAGAAAGAAGGAGGAGTCGGCTTCCACTCGAAAATTCGAATTACCAAGTGATTTTTCTTTTTTAAGCATGTGCAAATATTATTGCTTTTTTTTTTTAAATAAAGAAATCGGAAAAAATAGTTTGAAAAATAATATAAATTTAATTTTTATATATTATAAATATAAAAAAATTTATATAAATATTTAATTATATATTTTTATATTAATAAGAATAATTAATTTTTATCCTATTACTTAAATAATTATATAAATAAAAAAATTTAATTAAGTAACAGTATAAAAATTTGGAATTTATATATATAATATAAAATAATTTTAGAGTGTCATTTAATCACATTCTCTCATTTATTTAATTTTTGAAGTGATGGGATTAGTGTCATATATATTTATTTATATAACAAAATATAAGGAGATGTAAATATACAAATTAAACCCTAAAAATTTTTCACTACCTATCTATCAGAATTAAACTAATATCATATTGTGAAAAAAATCATTTACAATTGTTAAATGAGAATCTAAACTTAGCATTTGGCGTTTATAATACACTAGTTGGCGGTTAGTCGAGTTAGAGGCCGTTGCCTGCAAGGCTATTTGTCAGCCGTAAATCAATAGTTTAACAAAGAGTTAATTAGGGGAAAGATGTATAAGACATGAAATGAAAGTCAACAAAATTAACAGAAAAAAAAAAAAGAAAAAAGATGTGTATTTCAATTCGTACAGTAGCATAAATACCCGTGGTTAAGTAAAGTTGTTAAGTAAAAGATTCTAAATTCAAGTCCGCAAGTTGTGTTACTTCTCAGCCGTCTCTAATAAAAGAAAAATGAAAAACACATATAGTGGAGGAATTAATTAATTTCTTATAATATTAGGACAAAAAATTTAAATAATTTTTATTTTATCAAATGTTTTACGGGGGGTAATTAATAATTCATATTTTTCTTTTGTTTAATTAACCTAGACATCGATACAGGTCAAGTTAGTTAGTAGGACGATTCAAAGTTTAACAAGTTAATTAGTAAACAAAATGAACTCAAGCACAATTCATCGTATTATGCCGCTAAAATACATTGAATTTCATAATGATTTTGAAGGTTGCACCTGTTACATCCTCATCTAAAATTAAAGAGTAGCATATATATTACTGTCCTCTCTGCTCCTGATTTTTTATCCTCCGACAATAATCCTAAGTCCCAAATTAATTCTCACAATAATTTTAGTTGTTTGGCTAAGATTTTCAGATTTAAATCATACTGTATAAATCAAGTACTAATATAAACTTGACTCTGAACATGTGTTTTCGGTGGGTTTGCCAGCTCAACCCTTAGGTTTTTTTTTTTTAAATTTTTTTTATTAGAGTGTAGAAGGTATATATAAGTTGAGTTTTCAGTTGAACTAATATATTTGTTAAAATTTCAATTTATATGTGTGGAAAAAAAATTTGGTCTCAAAATATAATTTAACTATAAATGACTAAAATTTATTTTTACATTGAATTGAAAATATTTTATGACCAAAATTATTACTTTATTGATAAAACTATTTAAACATAGATCGCTTTATTATAAATCTATGTTTAATCAAAAGGAAGATTTATTTTTTAAATTAAGTTGCCAAAATTCTTCTTATAGACTATTTTAGGAGTGTTCAGAAAAGAGTGATATACAAGCCATACTAAAAAATCAATTTTAATTTTAAAAAACGTGCTACTACAATTATAAAACAAATTTTCCAGTATTAATTTATTTTTACAATCTAATAATATAGTAAATGCACCCTAACTCAATAAGTACATAATACGATTTATTAACTGACAAAGGTTTCGTTCGAGGACCCAGGAGGAATTTCAGGCTCCCTACAATTCCTCATCATACCATGCAAGTTGGCCTGAAAATGAAAAGGGTTATTGTTCACTAATCGACAAAAAGAAAAAGAGGGACATCGAAAAGCAAAGCCACCAACACAAATTAACAAGATTACTTCATTATTATAGTACAATTAATATAATGACTAAGCTTACAAGTGTTGACAACACAAGCAATAAACAAAAATATCACGCCCCCACGCCTCTCTTCCAAGAAAAAGGTTAATTAAGACTGAGCCGTTCATTACCGTTCATTGAGTCGTCCACTCTATAGGAATTTGATATTCTTTTGACAATCTGGTGATAATCTGGAATCAGAATATGCTAAGCATATAGTTAACTGGCAATCATTATTATTTTCCTTTACTTTCTCTCAACGCATTAGCCAATCAAAACATTTTCCTCCAAATTGGAGCAGCATTGAAGACCACGTACCTAGCCAATTTTGTGTTCACTTTAATTTCTCGTAACATTCACGGATTCGCTGTCATTGGGTGAATGTGATGCATCTTAAGGTCTTTCATTTTTATTTAATTTGTCTATTTGCTTATAACGAGTTTTAATTTCTCAAAAAATATCTTTAAGAAATGAGACGGAATTGATCATGTTCTTGTCTCATATTTGAATCCTTGACGTAACAAAAACTTTTGTTTGCATAGCTGAAAACTTACTTACTAGCTTTTTACAAGCCACTTGTAGCTACTTCTTAATTATTGCTTTTCTATTTGTTCATAGTTTCCTTGTCAAACTCATGAGCTTGTGAGGCTTGGCGAGTCCTTCCAAAGATAGATCAAAGGTTTGTGGTAATTGACAAGAACCCTTTATTCTACTATGGTATTGAAGAAACCTTGATAATTGAGGTAGGGGAGGTTTGGTGGGGACAATATATTTCAAAAATATTATTTATCCTTATGATCGAAATTTATTTTATGAGAATCATTAAGGTGTTCCTTAATTATTGGTTAGGAAAAAAAAGGGGACCCACACCTTATTAATGGTCAAAAGATATTTTAATGAATCTCATAAAATAAGTGTCAATTATGAGTATAAATACCATAACTCCAGAATAATGACAAATAGGCCTCTTCTTGCTCTCTCTTTCTTGTTTGCACTAATATTATATATGCAAGTATAAAGTACGGAAGCGTTTCAAGTGTACCACTGTACACCTCAAATTGTAGTGTGCCAATTGTTGGCAGCCGTAGAGATGCAACAGGAAGTATTGTAACAGTGAAGATTGCATATGGGTATCCTGTGGTAAGCAACAGAAAATGAAGATCGTAGGTGGGGATTCAATAATCAAGTAAATGCAGTTAAAAGTAGATATGGCGTATTGAAGAATGACTATAATAACCAGCTAGTACGGGTGTGGGCGACCACGGTGCATAGCTTGAGTCGAAGCCGTATGCAAAAATTTTAATAAAATTTAAACATTTGCGTTGGCTGAAAAAAAAAAAAAGTAAACGAGTCCATTGTATAATTTGTAGTATATTTCATTATATTTTAATCATTCAGTAAATTTTTGAAGGAGTTGGGATTGGACTAGGCCTATTGGCCATACCGCACAAAAAAAATTGTAGATAATATACGCACTGCCAAAAATGAGGGGATATTGTAATAAAAAATAATTGGAGGTGTTTATGCGAAAAATTAGGTTCAAATATAATAGAAGACTGTAACATCCGTGATTTTTGCCGCATTTACAATAGTGTTACAAATTAAATAAATAATACTGTATAAATTCATTTAAGAATAAAACACATTAAAATTGAAATTAAACTATTTATAGACCATGAATTTTAAATAAAGGCTACTAGAAGAATTATTTACCAAAATGCAGTAAATAAACATCAAAACAGAGTAATAAATTAAGATAATAGTAGATTAAATTACATAATTAAAATCTGCCAGGGATAGAAATTTTATAAAGTTATATTTTTGATAAAATTATTCTAGAATATATTAGAATTGCTTTCGAAACCTCTTAAAATTTTCGGAACTATTTAATTTAAGGATTTCAGGTACAATAAAGTATCTGTGTCATGTTACAAAATACTCATGAATGACATGAAGTGATAACTATTTATCACTTCCAACATTTTTATTAAAAGCTTGGATCAACTCGTGTGTGTATATATATATATATGTGAATACTTAGTTATCTATATAAACTATGTTACCTCTTTATCTTAAATTATTATGTCGTAGATTAATTATAAACTCAAATAACGTATGCTATTACGATATTATCGATTGTATTTGCCATGAGGCTCAGTTTTAAAAATTAATATTTTCATAAAAGAAAAATTTATACACTAGTTTCATAAACCAACTACTTTGAAGCTAAAAATATTCCGTTAATTTAGCTGTAATGGCTAATAAATACCGCAATACAACTTAAGCATAGTGTGGTCTTATCAGGGCCTTACAAAGACTGCTAGAATTTTTAATTTAGGTTTTGTGATCTTAAAATTTCATATGTGCAAAGTTACAAAAATTATTAGCCTATTTAAATAATATAATTGTTAACTATGTGACAGTTTTAATGTCAAGACATAATTTATTCGATATCAATTATGTTTTAATTGTGTTGAGAGTTTTTTTTTTTTTAATTTACCATTTGTCTCTCTGATCATCTTTAACTATGTTAAAATACAATTAAAAAGGATTCAGTAATTAAGCTAATCTAATGTACAAGTATTTTATAAAAAAATTAAATACAAGTTACTTAATCTTTTTTAAAATTTACCTATAATAATAGTCGGTCACAATAGACCTAAAGTCATATTAAACTATCAAAATCCTATAAGACTGTGACTTGTGGTACCTTTTGGAGGAAGATTTGTTAATGCATAAATTTATGTTTGTATTGTTTAATGTATTGTTTTCGTTAATATGTCTGCAAGTTCCGATTTAATATTACCATATTTGTACAAAGCTAATGAAATTAGGGGTATAATGGTCTTTTGACATGTGTAAAGTACTTTTTTCCTTTTGGTCACCGGATAATAACTGATTAATGACTGACACACCACAATTTGAGGTGTACAGTGGTACACTTGAAACGCTTCCATAAAGTACTCTCTAAGGCCGTTGTTATGTAACCAAAAACAAAAAGAAATCATATAAAAGAATCAAACACGTGTTTTAATGTTCTATATATTCGACGGCTGATGAAAGGCCACGCGAGAAATTAACAATGTTGGTGAGCTAGTTAATTAGTTGTTGCGCGGAGTATGAATAATATTGGACCAGACGAACAATCAGTAATCAACAGAAATCACAAGCATTGGCAATGATGGCATGCTTAGATATACAATAAACTAATGAAATGATTGAGGAGAAATCTTAAAAAAAAAAAATATTTGAGTATCAAAAGTGGATATTACATAAATATAGTAAAAAGAGAGACACAAAAACTCTAGGTAGTAGTAAAAATTTTTGTATATATTTCTCTATAATATCTACTTTTTTATGTTTAAATAATATTTTTCATGAGAAATTAACTGGAAGAGGTAGATCTAACGTTTTGATATAATGTTAGTAGTTGTAAAATTACTTGACAATTGAAATTTAGACAATTGAATGATTACATGGCCTTTAGGAGAATAGGATTGACGGTTTATTATTAAATGAACAAAGTTTTATATATTATAATTATAAATTTAACTTTAATATCATCCAATCATATATTATCAGATTATTAAAAAAATAACCTCTTTAATAATTACTTAAAATGTTATATAAAGGATAAAATATAGTTTATTAAAATTTTAAAATACTTTATATATTATTAGTATATTAAAATTAATTTTTAATTATATTATATAGCCAATTAAAATAACAGTAATAATTTTATCCATGGTTGCCTACTTTTATTAATAATTTAAAAAAGAAGAAAAATGCAACATGCAATGGGCGTCGTGAACTACCAGTATGTTTAATTGGAAGGTCGTTAGGGAGAGTTGGAATTGATTATAATAAGCTAATTTTAATTTTAACTAATTTTTGTGTTATTTGGTTATATACTTTAAGAATTAATTCTTATTTTTAGAGTTGATTTTAGGAGGAGTGAAAATTGTTTACTTTATGTTAGAATTATTTTTAGATAAATTACCAAACATAAATCACTTTATCTCAAAATTAATTTTAATTAAATCAATTTCAACAAAATTAATTCTATTTAAAATCAATTATATACAAACAAAACCAAACTCACACATTGACATGCTATACACCTAAAAATTTGAGCCATTTATTCAAGCATAGAGTATTTGACCATTTTATTGTTTAATTCTCTGTCTATTGTAGTTGATTAACGCCTGCACGTATATGTCTTGGATTTTCAATAGAAAAAGCTCATTTAGAGGGCTTCAACATCATGACCATTCTTATTTTATGGAATCATATGCTTCAATTTGTTGAAGCCATATTATTTCATGAATGTAAGAATAAGTTAATTCAATTTGTTGAGAGGCCATTATCGAAGTGTTAATTAAAGCACTCTCCATTTCGTTGAATATATCAGACAAAAAATGTTCGCTGAAGTTCATCACATTTATATTTGATCGTTACCCAAAAGAAACAAATTATCATTGGATTTAATCTTTCATAATCTCACTGCGTAATATACAACAACAATTTTTTTTTTGGGTGCTCAACGAAAAGAAAACAAATTTTTTGGTAAGGACAAAAGTATTATTTAGAGAAGCGTTTAGCATTTTGACTTCAGACGTGGCTAATTTGATCTTTCATGTATTTACTTACATTATGATTAAAACATATCATTTAGAGAAATTAAAATCATAATACATTATAACTATATTAACATACAAAATCTCGATATAACTTAGTATTGAATAAATTACAAATATCTTCCTTACTTGGTTGGAAAAGTATCAAATATCTTCGCCATACCACAGATACTGAGTACCAGTGTGTGACCCACTACTACAGTACTGCGGGTACGTGGCATTCACTTTCTTATGATAGTTTGCCAAAAACGTAAAATTAGAAGGAAATAATTGATTGACATTTTGAGAAAAGAAACACTTGTCCACTGGAAGCTTGGCTTAGCAGAAGCAGCATGCAACACATCAGCATCATAATTTGACAATAGACAACCCATTTAGGAGCCTGTCACCATCCTATGTACAATGCTACTTAAACAATGTTCTCCTACAGTGCTACTAAAACAATGGTCTGCTCCTAATTCTACTTTTTATCAAAAAAAAAAAAAAAATCTAATTCTACTTTATTGGATTCTGTAATCTTAATTTGATCATAGTTGTTTGACCCTTGTCGATCACTCTTTTTCATTTTAATGTTCATTCACATAGAATCAATCACAAGTGGTTCCTTTGATACAAATGGCTAGAAATCAAAACACTAACGAGAAGATTCAGACCATAGATTGTTCAAATTCAAGTCACTGTCGTTTGCTTTTATAAAATAAGCTAGATATTTGTTAATATACAGTTCATGATTAATAAATTCCCAGCAAGGAGCCAAAACATGATTAGTACATCATGATTAAGACGCTTCCCTTCATTCCCACCGTCAGTATTCATATTAATTAATAAGAACATACTATGTCTTGTTTGTTTATGAAATAATGCTGCTCACATAGTTTGTTATAAAAATGTACAAAACTATTAAATGACTTAAGGTCAAATTAAAATCAATGAAATATAAAAAATCACAAATGACTCCAGAGTGATGTTGCATGTGGATTGTCAGCCGCTTATGGCCTCCCCCCGGGGCGGGGCGGTCTCTTCTTTTATTGAAATAATATTAATTAGCCATTTATTTTAGAAATTTTTCTCTTTCATTTAAAAAAAAAAAAACTCATCAATAATGTTTTCAAATTCTCTATAATTTTTACTAATAAAAGTTAGACGTAATGGTAAATAAACTAAACTCCAATAGATGGAACAAGATTTAAATCCTCAATAAAACAATTTTTGATAAAACCTTTTAATCGTAATAATATTCGAAAGATATTAATTTCACAATAATGTTCATAGGGATATTTTGGTTACGGACAAACAAATTCTGTATAATTTTTGTACAGAGTTTGCCTGTGCATCTCTTTATAAAATATATATTTTTACTTAGGAAAAAAAATAGGAACACTACCTACATTTTAGGATCACAGGATGATATATATTGAAAGTACTGTATGTCTTCACAAATCACAAAGCCCTAAATGTTTAGGAAATGTTTACATTGCTCTAGGCCAAAAATTAGATCATTGATGATCCAATTTGTTCCCAATCAGCTAGTAATTATTTTTTCTTGAGAATATGCAAAGACCTTTTAGTCCATGTATGATTAGAAATAAGAACTTTTTGCTTTAAAAATGACAACAAGAAATATAACTCACACGTGACAACAACTTTTGATGGGGTAAATTCAATTGCAACTTGAAACTCCAGCCTAGATGTTGCCTTATTATTATTATTATTATTATTATTGTTGTTGTTGTTGTTGTTGTTGTTTTAATCTTTTCATTTCTACTATATTAATTACTATTATTATATTAAATGTTAATAACAATACTTAATAATTTTTAAATAATACTTATCATTCTCCAACTTGTTGTTTTAATTATTATTATTAAACTAATACTTCGCTATTATTATTTTTTTATATTTATTATTGTTGAACTTATTACTATTTTTTGTATTATTAATATTGTTATTATAATTTACTTTATTTTATTATTATTTGTTATTATTTAATATTGTTACTTATTACACTCAAAACTACAGTTGCAAAATACAAGCACTTTTGTGGAATACTGACGTCAAATAGCCAATTTATAAAATTAGTTCTGACAAATATATTGGTCCACAAATAATAAAAATGAGTATTGAATTGTTGTTTTCACGAAGATTAAGACCAATTATTAATTCATTTGGACTAGTCATTATGAAGGCAAAAAATTAGGAAATTTAAAATATTACAAACTAGGAACAATTAAATAGTAAAGAATATGAAAGAACAATCAATTGAAGGCAGGTGCTAGGAAACAATTTCATTTGAGTTCTTAGATTTGTGTTACCCAATATTGATTTAATTTCTTTTTTAATTCAATTGCTATTCAAATTACATATAAGTATAATTCAATGTCTTGATATTGTAATTATTTTAAGATAAATTAAACAAATTAATATCATAATATTATTTAAATTTATTCTAAAGATGAAAAATAAGAATTCCTATGACCACATAAATGAGTACTTCTATTTCCAACTACTCTAATTCATAGCAATTTTGAGATTGACTTATTTTATAAAATAAATCTTCATTCAACAATACAAAATTATAAAACATTCAAAGGAGTGGCCAAATCAAAAAAAGTATTAAGAACACAAAAACTATGTAATTAATTGAAAAAGAAAATTAAGTCAATAAACATGAATATAAAATCCATTCCTTCAAACTACATTATCCTTAATACTTAAATGAAATTTTGCAAATTATAAAAAAAGAAAAGAAACAATAAATCTCAAAGTCATGTCAATCAACAAAGGCATGCATTATCTAAGAGATATGGAATCTCAATATCTCAAGTCTCCCTATCTCCTTACTCCCAATCCCCTATGAAGTACCAAGATCTTAGATTATGTTTCTCTCTAATAATGGATAATTGGCTCGTCAAATGATACAACTATTTATATCAAAATAGAAAACAACTTGTGGCTCGAAAATAGATGGTGCTACAGTGCCCATTTAATGCTATAGATTGGCTTATACATCCAAAATCCCACGATTTTCTCTCTTTTTCAAATCTTCAACCCAAATTTTTTATCTTGATATTCTATAAACTCAATCCAAATCTTTTCAAATCTTCGTTTTGGCTTTCGATTACTCCATTCTTCATCAAAATCTTCCTTAATCTTCCATTCACTAGTGCTTGTATTTTTTTTTTTTTTTTTTGCATTCAAACCAATTTAGTGAGAATATTTGTCAATTAGGCTCAAAATAAATAAATTCACACTAAAAGCAAAAATAATTAAAATTTATTAAAATAATCCATGAAAATAATCAAAATAAGAATAAATTTAGAAAAAATAATGCAAAAATTTGGGATAAAAAATATATTTTCTCAAGTTATTAGCATCTTTAGATGAGATACTTGGACCTGAAAATAAAGAGTATTAAATGTGTATACATCAAACATACCTTCTTCTTCTTCTTCTTTTAACAAATCATGTGATTCATACAATTAACTTAAATTAAACTTAAATTGACCCCTATGTTTCACCCAAAAAAAAAAAAACTTAAATTGAACACAATCTCAATTGAACTACTTAATTAATAAGTTAAATAATTTACTATTTCAAATATACTCTACTAACCCTTTAATCCTACACCCTAAAACAATTATTTCATTATTTTTTTAATATAACAGTTGAATTTACCCTTATTATACTCAAAATCATAGTTGAAAAATGCAAGCACTTATGTAGGATAATGGCATTGTTAATATACTTGGGTCAAAAAATATAAGGTATCAAATCTATATATATCAAACACACTTTTTTAATGTGTACATATCAAATGTGCACTTGAGATATTGGTCTAGTAGATAATATATCTGCCTCCAAAGAAGTGCACTTGGGTTCAAGCTAGCACTTGGCAATGGTTAGAAACCCTCCCCAGCCAAAAAAGAAACACCCATTTTTTTTTAATAAATCACGTGATTGATACAATTAACTTAAATTGAACTTAATCTCAACTTAGTTACTTAATTAATAAGTTAAATAATTTATTAATTCGAATATACTCTACTAACTATTTAATTCTATGCCAAAAAAATTTATTTCATTATTTTTTTAATATAATTGTTGAATTTACCCTTACAAGAAATACTTTTTATTTAATTATTTTTTTTGAATGGATTTAATTATTAATGTCAAATATATATATATATATATATATATATATATATATATATATATATATATATATATATATATATATATATATATCAATTAACCCATAAAACTTCACCAATGCCTACAAATAACATGTATAAAAATACTGAATACACTACACTCTTTTTCCACATTATGCGCTACACAAAACATACAGGTATGAAACAAATTTCTAGAGGTCAATTATTATTAATTAATTGATTAAATCATTTTTTAGTTTATAAAAGATTTTTATTTGGATTCACTGACAATATAAAATATTTTTATATAATCAATTAATTATATAATTTCATTTCCATAATCATTCATGTAGTGGATATGAAACTTAACCATATTTGCTGATATATCAAGATATGATTGGATAATAGTATAAAAAAAATTTATATTGTCAATGTATCCGAATTAAATTGTTAAAAAATTAATTAATCATTTTTATAATAATTATAATATCAAAATTATAATGACTAATAAGTGATTTGTTGTTATACTTCTACTTATTCACTATTTAATTGCTATAATAATTGAATAAACATTCACTTTAACTCTTGAAATTGTAGACATGTTTCACCTTAGTCTTTAAAATTGCAAATTATATATCACTTTAGTCTCCAAATTTTTCTTTTAGAGATTAAAGTGATACATAATTTATAATTTTAAGAACTAAATAGTTAATTTCTTAATTTTAGGAATTAAAGTGAAGTGCGCCTATAACTTTGAGGACTATAGTAAACCTTTACTCTACAATAATTATATTGATTACATTAATTATATTAACTATATTAATTACATTAATTTTGTTAATTATATGATATATCAAGCATCAGTTTTTTTTTTTTAAGAAAAACCTTTGCATGAAGAGCACATGCCCGAACTGATACCCTTGATTAGGGATTGCATATGTTGGACTATGCAATTCCAGAACTTGGCCGTCTGTTGTTTGCTTGTAGAATCAGCAAGCTTGTCCACTAATGCCATTTCACGGTGCAACAATTTTTATTTCTTAAATCCATTACCTAATGACCGAGTATCCTAATAGTGCATCAATAATCTATCTTTTACTATTTATTACGTAAGAATTGTCTGTCCAATCTAGACCATTGAAATATTTTAAGTTTTATCTAAATGGTTGTAACAGCTTGTATCATCAATGACTCAATTTTTGGCCTGGACCAACGTAAAAGCTTCCAAATGTTTAAAGATTCAGCAATAAGATAAACTGAACTATTTTGTTGTGCCTATAGCGCAACCCACTTGACCTAATGATTAGATTTTTCAAAAGCCTAGCATATTCTCTTAACAAATCAGTCACTAGAACCAGATGAAGAGCGTCCTCATTCAAATTCGAATACCTATATCTTAGGAACTGCACGAGTAGGGGCTGAAAGGAGGCTAAGTAGTTCATCGAAGGCTTTCAGCTTAATTTGGTCTAATTTTTTTAGTAAATAAATTAAATTTAAATTTTTTAAAACTTTTTTTAATTAAATAAATCAAATTATAAGTTATGAAAAAGGTTTATTAGATCTAATAAATTGGCCTATTATATTATATTATTATTATTATTATTTCATAAATTTTAATGATAATTTAATTCTTATTATCTATTTTGAGTAGAATTTTTGATTTATTTAGAAAATTTTTTAACCTATTTAAAAAAATATTTTTTAGTATATTTAGAAGTCTACTAATCTCTCTAAGAGTAGATTTTTTTTATTTATTTAAATTTTTTTGATCAAGTAGGTCTTTAAACAATTTTTAGGGTTAGGTCAAGTTTTCAAAAAGTCTAAATTAAAGCTCTAAAAGAAATCTATGCCAGATAAAATACTTAGACTTAGACTATATATTTGTAGAGCAAATCAAGTCTGTTTAATTTAAAACCTAACTTAGCTTAATCTAGTTCCGCCCCTTTACACGAGATAACCAGAGGAATGGATATGTAAATTCAAGGATGGTGTGGCTGAAGATTTTCTCATTAAGAACTTTTTTTTTTTCGGTCAAATCGCTAAGAATTTTGATATGTCATGTTTTGCTACATGCTATCATTGAGTTTTGACATGAAATTTCATGTCTTCTTTGTGTCTGCGATGCCTAGTATAAGACATTTTCTTAGTCCTTTTTTTTTAAAAAAATTTTTGAGCCTATTTTAGTAAATATCAAAAAAAGTTATTTAAAGTTCCCTCTCTGTTTTTAAATATAAATGATCCCTTGGATTTAGGGTAAGCTATCCATACATTTCGAGTAGAATACACACTAACTTAGCCATCGAAGTCCCCCATTGACATTGTACAAGCTTGACTCAACCAAAATTTGCCCTACCTCGAAAAAACAAGTCAAAACAAAGATATTGTTTTATAAAAAATGTGTGCACCAAAAAAAAATGTTACAATATGTGGTTCCTTTTAAAGTAATAAATTATTGAATAATATTATTTGTACATAATATTTGTCGGATATGGTGCCGACATACTTACATCTATCATTGGATAGATTATAGGACTCAAACTAATTAAAGTCCACATTCTTATTCAATGGTAGATAAAAATATATTGGTATAACATTCCATAAATATTACATACAAATAATATTCCTTTAAATTAATTATGTTAGTAGTGTTAGCACTTCGGTTGTAGTTATGATACATTATATTATTTTCGTTTAAATCTAAAATTCTTATTGATGCGCAATCTAGTGGTTTATCTTTGTTTTTTTCAAAATTACTAAAATGCCTAAAATGCTAGCTTATTTAATGGAAAAAGAGTTGATCTTTTTTATTTTTTCAAAATAAATGACGAAAGTTATTAATTACATCTTGAAGGTTAATCTGATGGAGTAAAAACTATGTATTTTTATATTTATAAAATAACTACGTGGCATTGCCCGTGTATATGACAAGTAACCATATATATTTAGTTGATTTTGTTAAATCCAAATGTAGAAACAATGAGGAAATTGTATTAATTGACAAAAGTCGTCCCATGAATTACCAATGTAAAAGTTATATTTTTTCAAATAAAAATCCTTTACAAAAATTGAGAATAAAAGAAGCACAAAGGAACATTTTTTAAAGCTGTCTTCAGATTTCGAGACTGGGCTAATTAATTAGCACGTCCAATTTTATAACATTGTTTTACCCAATCAACTGTATAATTGCTGATTTCCTATACATATCTTCTCCAGTAATGGCCAATTCTAGAGGTTAAATGAAAAATGAAAAATAAAATAAAAATTAAGCAATTATAGTTAATTAACCAATACTCTTTTTGCGAGTCAGTAAAAGTAGCCTAATAATAATGAATTTAAATAATTTAAATAAAATATTAAATTTAAATTTTATTATTATTAATATATTAAAAAATATTTATTTTAGTTCTTGATAAATATTTTAGAAAATAAATTAATTTATCAAAATTTAAAAATTTATAAATAATTTTTTATTATTTAAAAAAAAGACATATAAATTTATAACACTAAAATATCTTTAAAATTTTTATTAAAAAAATATATTTTTTTAATAAAAAATTGTTTTTAAAATTTTTAAATTTTAATAATTAATTTATCCACTAAAATTTTTATTAAGGACTAAAGTTAACAAACTACATACGCTAGAGACTCCTGTTGCTTTAACAAGGTGAAATGTCTCTTCATTGGAAGTTGTGAACTTGTAAACAATTACATCATAAAGGTCGAAATATCTTTGATTCCGTCTTAAATGCACTTCATCAAGTGATAGGTTCCGCAATGCTAGATTTAAAAAGAAGGCGTAATCATAAACAAATGAGGATTCTTTATAATTGTGATGTGATGTGTACCCAGCCTCCTGTTGGTTGGAATGATTTGATTTGACGTTCTATTAAAGTTGGACCACTAAGTTGTTATATCATGGCGATGTTCACTACTACGAGAGTATTAGACATGTTGTCCTGGTCACGTCATTTTTTAGCTTAATTGTGGACATGTAGACGAAAAATTCTTATATCATTCAGGAATATTATATAATTATATTCCTAATCAATTATATTACTAATATAAATTAATTATATAAATATATTTTTATAATATTATATATTAATAATAAATTTTATATAAAATATATTTATATAATTAATTTAAAAATACAATCACGTAATACTTTCAAAATATACAAATATTTCTCGATGTAGACGGGCAATTCATTGGCTAATAGGTAACAGTTGACGCAATCAAGGCACGGTGCTTTAATTGATGCTCACATCAGGTTGGCTTAAACCACAAAGACATATGTGGTTAGCTGCATTTTGCATTAGAAAATGCCATTCCTAATTTCCTACAGTAATTTTATTACACAATTTTTATATTCTTGTTTTTATCTAAATTAAAAGGTTTAAAAAATAATATTTAGTTTTGTGATAGAAATATTATTATCCTTTTGCATTAAAATAGAAAGAGCCGCATAACAACTACGGTACCTAATTATTTCCTAGAAGCATTTTTTTTTCGAAAAAATAATAACGGTGTTGTAACAAAAATTTGTAATTAAGAGGACTCATTACAGTGTTAGGTTATCGGGAATGCCTAGAAGCAAAGCGAGGATGGAAAAAGAGAGAGGAGTACATTGTGATTTTGTGAAAGTTTGAATCCACACATTATCATTATATGTTTTATAACTTAATAACTCAACTATCTTAAAGAAATTTATTTACACAATTAACAGAAAGCTTAATAAAGTTTTGAATGTTTATGGTTATTATTTATTGTCTCAATTCGGCTCTTGTCACCTCCCCCGATTTCTTTTGTTGTTTTGTTAAAGATATTTCCTTGATCAATCTCCTGTTCACCACGCCCTTCAGTTTATCTTAAAGATTGAATATTTTGAAGTTCTAAAATAATTTTATTATTGTTTTATTTATTCTTTATTTTGTTAAAAATAATCTCTCTTTTTATTTTTTTGGCGAAAGTATAAAGTAAAAAATCTGGATTGCGTGTCAATACTCAGGAGCCTAGTTGCAAAGGCACTAAGGCAGATTGGGCCGATGAAGCCCAAATGAGAAAATGGTAAATGGGCCTCTGAAAACCTATGTTCGGATTTGTTAAGATTGTCTAGTGAATAGGGTCAGCAGTGGGCTTGGGCTATTCTCTGTGGACTTCAAGTAAGATCAAAGAGCTAAAGTGTTCGACCAAAAAGTGACTCAAAGACGACTGATCCAAAACCATTTGTTGGTCTCCACTCTCCAGGCTTCAGGCCCTCCATTGAATTGAAGTGAATCGATTCTATTAGTTGTTTGGCAAATTCTCCGGTACATTGTAAATTTGTACATTTGGTGCCACTTTACGATTTGTTTAATATTTGGAAATGAAAAACTAAAATAAAATAAATATATTTCAAATATGCTTAATTACCAAAAAGCCACCATTCTTCTTTTTCCTCAAACACTCCCTTAACCCTCATTGATTAACATGCCTTTGCTGTTGCTAGCAGCTCCACTGCCCCCGACGACGACGGCATCAAGATCCTCCATATCTACTCCAAGGAGATCAGCAAGCAAATGCTCAATACCATCAAGGCTAGAACTTGCTACCCCTCATCCGCCACACGACCTTCAATTCTTCGTCACCTTTGCCATGGCTGCCACTCGCCACCACCATCGATCTGCTGTGAAGGGAGTCTCCTGACCACTGCATCAATGTCACGCCATTAACACCTTGGGTTCGTGCGACAACCGAAGGCAGAGAGGTGGTGGGATAGGCAAAGGTCAGAGAAGGAGTGGTGGAAGTCGAAGTTAGGCGCAGTGAGTGGCAGCCATGGTAGTAGATCAAGGCGTAACCAAGTATGTCGTAGTGGAAGTCGGTAAAGTGGTGGCGGCGCCACTTGAGTGATGGGAAAGTGTTGGTGTCGACGGTGTGGCAAGTAAGAGGAGATGGGGAAGTTGGAGAGTTGTGTGTAACCAGCAGAACTAGGGCAAAGAAGGAAATAATGGAGTTTACAGTGAATCAGGTTGTCTTTGGTGTACCTTACACCATCAATTTGCTACTGTTGGATTGTGCAGTGGTACAATTGCTCAGCTGGGAGGTTTCTAATATGCACTCACATAAAGACAGAAATCACTTCCTATTGGTTAGAAGATAAAAATGTACCAATATATATACACATACTACGAGAAGCCCACATATTATCCCCTATCCTTGCATTCCTATTTGTTACCTGAATACTACTATTTGATTAATGGAAAGTGGAAACCATCAAATATACGAGAAATCACGTGCGAATAATAGATGATTTTAATTGCTTTATGGTGAATTTGTCAATGAGAAAATATGAAAAATTATATGTATAGATACTACGAGAAGCCCACATATTGTCCCCTATCCTTGCATTCCTATTTGTTACCTGAATACTACTATTTGATTAATGGAAAGTGGAAACCATCAAATATACGAGAAATCGTGTGCAAATAATAGATGATTTTAATTGCTTTATGGTGAATTTGTCAATGAAAAAATATGAAAAATTATATGTTAATAAATATGAATTTTAATTATGTCATTGATAAATTTGGTAAAATAATTTTGCATTTATTATTAGTTTTTTTAATTATATCCACTATGTTTATTATGAGACGTCGTGGATATTTAGCATTAAATTTTGAGGATTAAATACCAAATTTTATAAGAGCAATACTACTTAGTTATTTTTTTTTTCAGAATTCTTAAAAAAAAAAATCATGACGGTGACTAAATGAGATAAAATAGTAGAATTCACTTATTCATTCAAAAGTTAACATGATTTGACTTTATTCTAGCAACTCAATTCTAGGTGGCAAAAATTTCTTGCTCTCTAAATTTTTCCAATTTCTAGTCAAGTCATTCATCTAATTTATTATAAATAAGTAACTTGACTTATTTTTCTATTTCTTCTTAATCCACCTACCATGTTCTTTTGAAAAATTAGTATTAAGTATTATTAATAAGAATTATTCAAGGAGAAAATCAATTATATTACAATTATTAAGAAAGACCTAATAAAAACATTTCAATGAAAAGGAGCAAATAATTTTAATAAATAAACAATAATACTCTTAAGGATATTTTCTAAATGTTAGAGCACTAACAATTTGAAAGCTCTCCATGATACTCTTAAAAGTCAATCATTGTCCCGCCATCATCTAGTCTCTATTTGCTATTTTTAAGCCATTGCTCACACTCATTTAGCCATTAATTATAACCGTTCACAACCGTTCAATCACTGCTCAGTACCGTCTAGCCATTACTTACCTTTTAACTTGTACTTTGTTTTCACTAGTTAACAATGTAGATGACACTCTATTTAAATATGACGTTAGTTAAGAATTTTTATGATTATTTGTTTTTGTTGAGAGGTAGTTTGTTACCACTCAATGACTGATAACATAAAGTTATTTTATACATGAAGTTAGGTAACAATATCTTTTGAGTGGTTTTTTTTTTTTTTTTATGGGGTGGTCACTTGTTAATATTGAGTAGCTAGCAAATGAATATAAAAAATTATAAAACACTTAAGTAAAAAAAAAAAAAGAAAAAAAAAAGAGCGTAACTCAAAACAGAAAAACCAGCTACTAAAATTAGGAAAAAGATTATTGTTGGCTATTGGTTTTTATAGGTAGCCATTTGTTAACTTTGAGTGGTTAACAATGTAAATAATATTATATTTCATACATGAATTTATTTAATAATTTTAACAGCTACTTCTTTTTGTTGAGAGGTGATCATTTGTTAATTATGAATAAGTATTAAATGAACACAAAAAAGTTATAAAACACTTAGTTTGAAAAAAAGAAGAAGATGAAAATTAGAGAAGAGTATAACAAAAAAATATGAAGAGTCATGCATCAATTAAGGATATTGTTATCTGCTTATCAAAATTATTTGGTCCTTCTATTTAAATAATTTCTATTAGGACTTTCTAATAATTTTAATGTAATTAGTCTCTCTCCTTAACTGTTGATAATATTAATATTATTTTTTCTAACCTTTTTCTCGTATGAAATTTCCATGCAAAGAAAAACAACAGAGATCAACTCAACCTTGACCAAATCAACTGTGCGCGAGTCCCGGACCAGACCACAGTAGTCAATTTTTTCATTATTTTATTTAATAAACTAAACTAATCATGATTAACCAATTTTCCAGGAAAAGAAAATCTACTTCTAGAGAAAATGTGTGTCACTCATTGGCTATAGCCTTAAATGCACTAATAAACTTTTAATCAAACCGCGTAAAAGCCTTTTGAAACATAGACTTCTTGCATATTGCAACTTTCCTGGTATTTGCTGGAAGTGGAAAACCATTGACTAGCTCAAGTCTTCTTTCCTCAGATACTGTTCATGGCCAAACAGCACTGCTTCTTAGTTCTGAGTTCTCCCCTCAGTTTGTAGCTTCTGTGAGGTAAGTCTACCACTCTTTCTTTTTCCTTCTTGTTGCTGTTGGGGTGATTGAAGACTTTGACTTGAATGATGCTAGTATTATATTGAAGATGTACGTGTTGTGATTGAAGACTTTGAATTGAATGAGACTAGTATTATGTTGAAGTTATTACGTGTTGAAGCATGGTTGCAAAGTGACTTGGAATCTACCCTTTTGGTTTGATTACATTATAAATGACATATGATGCCCAGTAGTAAATGTTAAGAATTTTGTTTATTGTTTATTTCTTGAGGGAGTGGAAAACTCATCTGAGACAAAACGAAAGAAAGACCTGTTTGCAGCTCATTGGTTATTCCTTCAAGAATTGGATTTTTACTTGAAAGGTTGTATGAATTTAATGTCTCCTTTTTGATTAAAATTGAATTATGTCTTGATTTTTACTGTCCTCTGGATGTTAGAATTATACTGTTGAGGCTTGAATTGCAGATTTCTTTTTGCTTTTTTTTCCCCCTAATAAGATGATTGATTAAGAGCAATTTGTTTGATCGCAGGGAAGAATAGATGCAATTGTCAGGTGCAGTAGTTTCAACTTGGCAATAGACACGGTTCAGTTTTACATGGTTTGAGTAGAGAATTCAGTATAGACATTTCACTATGGTAGGACTGGAGATCATACCCATAGGCACAATTTTGGCTGTGCTAACCAACCAGGTCTTGAAAACAGCTCATGCTGCAGCTGATGTTCTTATTGGCAAAGAAAGTTTCAAGGTCCTTTCAAAACACCTGTTCGATATCGAGCCAGTGCTGAAGGAATTACAGCTTCAGGAGCTTAATGAATCTCAAGCTGCAAGGGTTGCTCTGGAATCTCTTGAAGCAGATGTTAAGAGGGCAAATAACTTGGTTGAGAAGTACAGGAACCGCGGCCGTTTCTACTTGCTGTTTAATTGCAGATACATAGTTGCGGAGGTTGAACAAGTCACAAGGGATATTGGAAAGTCCTTGGCTGCACTGTCCCTTGCAAATACTGAAGTCCTATCAAGAATTTCTGATCAGGTTGATAGACTACAGAATGAGATGCAAAGGGTGGAGTTCGAGGCTTCACAATCTCAGCTTCAGATTGTTGCCAAATTGAACCAGGGACTTAGAGAACAGAAACTAGATCAGGCTTTTGCAAATGACATGCTTGAGGAGATAGCAAGGGCTGTTGGGGTGCCAGTGGAACCCTCAGAGATAAGCAAAGAGTTGGCCAGCATTAGGAGGGAAAAAGAAGAAGCTGCCAACAGAAAAGAAAGAGCTGAGTTCATTTTCTTGGAGCAGATTATTGAGTTACTCTCTAGAGCTGATGCAGCAAGGGATTATGAAGAAGTTAAGAAGCAATACTTTGAAAGGGTTCAGGTAATAGAGAGATATGATTCAAGGGAAAAGTATATCCAACCACTTAATCCTTTCCTTTGTTCATTAACTGGAGCTGTTATGGTAGATCCTGTCAGCCTTTGCACTGGTACTACATGCGAGAGGTCTGCCATTGAAGATTGGTTTTACAATGGGAACCGGACTGACCCAGAAACAAAAGAGGTTCTTGAAGATACTACCTTGAGGTCTAACATTCCCCTAAGGCAATCCATAGAAGAATGGAGAGAACTTAATTATTGCCTTGTAATAAGGTCTATCGGGGAAAACTTGTTATCAAATTCTGACCTGCAAGAGTCTTTGAGCCTAATGCAGGCTCTCATAAGAGAGAATTCTATTAACAAGGATTGGATTTCTATAGGGGGGATTACTGATATTGTTGTCTCTATCCTTGGGAACTCTAATAACAAAGAAGTGAAGATGAAGATTTTGATTTCCTTGAAGGATGTTGTAGAGGGACATGCAAGAAACAAGGTAAGCAAACTTTCTCTTTTTCTTGCATCAGTCAGACCACACACTCACTTCTAGAGAATTCGCAATTTATCATTTTGAGGAATGAATTGAAGCAACATAGGTACAACATACAAATATGAAAATATTTCCTTGATTTTGCTATTGGTTATATCTTCTTGAACACAATGTTTTCAATAGAGTCATATGTTGCCCATTGTGGCTAACTGCTTTCATGTTACATTTTTTATGCTGAGGTTGCTAGCATTCATAGGACCAGTTTTACCATTGACATATATACATCATTCCTGATTCATTATATTGTTGTATCTATACATATAATCTTGAAGACCAATTTAAATTCATCACGTGCACAAATTTTATAGGAGAAAGTGGCTGAGTCTCAAGGATGGGATCACATTATTTCCTGCTTAGGGAGTGACTCTAGCACTTCAAAGGCAGCGATTGATTTGCTATACGAGTTGCTTCAAGCCCGATCTGGTTGGAATGAATGTTTCTGCCAAAAACTCTCTGAGAATCACAATGCAATTCCTTTCCTCGTCACCCTTCTAAAGGGATCTGTCAACGATTCAGCTGAGGTAGCAGAAAAGATTTTGATGGAGCTTTTTGAAATAAATGAGGAAAGTATTACCACTGCTGCTAGTTTTGGCTGGTATAAACCGCTTGTTGATCGCATGATTCAAGGTAAGAAGATGGATTACTTTCTAGTTACACCATGCTTAATGTGATTGTACATATATCATATATTGAATATATAATTGACACTGAGATGTTAGAGAAAAGAGTCAAAAGACTAGGATGCCATCTCATCTAGCTACCTGAGGAAATAGAGAATCATTTCATATTGTTACCTTATAAGCTTTAATTTTTTCAGTTGGAAACATGAAACGGTTAATAAAAACCTCAATAGAAGTGTTTGTAAATATCATTGTTTCTTTGGAAACGATATGAGAATATGTTCTTGATGACATTTCCCATCTTTGGAGATATGTCCTTGTAATGCCATGGCAAAATCTTAATATAATACATGTATGATGTACCCTTTCTGAAAAAATTGACTTGCTTAAAATCACATGGTAGGTGTTCATATACGTTCTTCTTTTAATGGTGCAGAATAATTCATCCATTTTGTAGTGTGCGCCGTCAAATTGGAACATTGTTTTTCCTTTATAGTTTGTATATTATAATATAGATATTTGTTGCGCTGTGCACCAAATATAGCTGTTGTGCCTGATTGATTACAATCCGTTAGACAGAAAGATCACGAATATGGTAGTTCATGTTCATATAGAGTTATTTGACCCTTCTTTGTTTTCTCAGGACCGGATTCAAGAATATCAATGGCAAAAGCCATAGTTAACTTGGAGCTAAAGTTTCTGGACTTGAAACTCCTTGGAGAGGAAGGAGTTATACCTCCTTTGCTAGAAATGCTGTCTGGAAGTATTGAATCAAAAGACTTGTCACTATCAGCCCTGGTTAAACTAGCAGGATGTCATCCTAATAAGGGAATAATTGCTGCATCTGGAGGGGTTCCTCTTATTCTAGATTTAACGTTCTCTGCGCGGATGAGGACGTTCATCACCATCAAATGCTGTGAAATCCTTGAGAAGCTTTCTTCTGATGATGATGGAATTGACTTCTTTGTTGATAGAGAAGGGAAACAACTTGAGTTAGATTCCATCATCACCAATTTGCTAGCTTTGCAGCAGAGTTCCAACTCGGGCTACAACTTCCGCAAGCCTGCGCTGCGTGCTCTTCTCAGCATTTGCAAGTTTGAGACTGGTTTAGTTAAGAAGGCAATTCTTGCAGCCAATGGTGTATCCCTAATTCTTCCACTTCTTGATGACTCTGACTCAGAAATCCGCGAGACTGCCATAAACCTGCTCTTTCTTTTCTCTCAGCATGAGCCAGAAGGAGTAGTTGAATACCTCTTCAGGCCTAGAAGGCTGGAAGCTTTGATTGGATTTCTTGAGAATGATGAGAATGATAATGTGAGGATGGCTGCTGCTGGTTTACTAGCTAACCTTCCGAAATCAGAACGAGAACTCACTATGAAGCTGATTGAATTGGGTGGACTTGATGCAATAATAAGCATTTTGAAAACTGGCACAATGGAAGCCAAAGAAAATGCTCTCAGTGCACTCTTTAGATTCACTGATCCTACAAATATTGAGTCACAACGCGATTTGGTAAAACGTGGAATATACCCTTTACTTGTGAACTTTCTTAATACTGGTTCAATCACAGCAAAGGCAAGGGCAGCTGCATTCATTGGTGATCTATCTATGAGCACTCCGAAGCTGGCAGTTGTTTCCAAATCAACTGGTTGCTGGTTTTTCAAGCCATCGCGAGTTCCTCTATGTTCGGCTCATGGGAGTGTATGCAGTGTGACTACCACATTTTGTCTGGTGGAAGCAAATGCTTTGCCTGGCTTGATAAAGCTCTTGCATGGGGAGGTTCATGCAACTGCTTATGAAGCAATTCAGACACTTTCCACATTGGTTTTGGAGGACTATCCTCAAAGGGGTGCCCGTGTGTTGCATGAGTCCAGTGCAATAAGACCCCTATTGGACATTTTGAATTGGGGTACTGATTCTCTCAAGGCAGAAGGTCTAGGACTCTTGGAGAAGGTGTTTGTGTCAAAGGAAATGGTAGAGTACTATGGAACAACAGCTAGGTTGCGCCTAATTGGTCTTACTGGCATGAACATATATGGGGATGATGGCCACCTTAGGAGAAAGGCTGCCAAGGTGCTATCATTGCTTGAACGGTATTCAAAGTCATCATCATCTGCAATCTCTGGAGTTCTGGAGTGAAATTCTAGGCCCTAAAGGTTGGGATCAATTTGCTTCAACTCAACCGTGATTAGCTTTATTTTCTTAATTCATTTGATAATTGTCAATTAATCTATTTAGATTCATGTCACTCACTTTTTCTTGTATGTTGTTGGCCTTGGCCAAAATGGCTAAGTAACCTATGTAAAGTTTCTCTCGAAGTTCAAATCCATTCTGTGTATTTCACTATTTTGTTCTCTTTTGTATTCTCACAGCTTCTGTATTGTTCTTTGTTACTTAAAAATCCAAGGCACTTTCAAAGTAAATTAGGAGAGGGATTGCTAAACTTGCAAATTGTAATTAGATCTCCAAATCTCTTAAGTGTAAGTCATTGAATGCTGTATTTTTCCTGCCATATGGTTGAATTTTTCAGTATTTATCAACACGTGTTTGCCAACTGGCTGGTTTATCTTGTTGTTATCATTATTTGTAGTTAGCATGGGACCATGCCTTGGCCTACATATATAGTGTCATACAGACCCCTGAGGAAAAACAATTACTGAATAAACAAAAACTCACCACAGGGCAGAAGCAAGAGGCGTTGGATTCAATTCATGCATTAATCATATTGCCATTCACTTTCTTTTTCATTATTTGATATCTGAGTAATGGGCGGGAACACATTGACAGGAGAGTCTAGACCAAGGCAGTGAAAGGTGTAAGATGCTTTGAAGTAACTGTTGGGTGACCAATAGGCCAAACCCATAGCTGATAGTTAAGTACAACTCTTTCCGCATCAGCGACACAGTTTGATAATCCAGCTGGAACTGTTAAGACGGGAGCCTAAAGCCAACAGTAACAAGTCCCATTAGTACCTGCAGGTGCATTAGTGCAAATCACATGTGATGAAAATATATATGAAAAAATAAATTATAATTTTTCTCCTTTTTTTTTTTGGTAGTAGTTACTTTTTAAACCGTTACCAATTACCAACCATGAATGGTTGTTAAAAAAAAAAAAATCTGATTGCTCAAAAGGAATTCGTAATAATTCTTGGCAATAAAAAGCAATGTTCTTTTATAAAAGGTCTCTTTTGGAGTGGAGCCAAATGAGGCGCTAATACAGGGAGAAGTACTATATAGAGAAAGAGTGACTATAATTGTTAATTGAGGTAATGTGTTGCAGCATAAAAGTTAGATGAAACAGTAAGATGCGAAAGTCCCTACCATTCAAATAAAACAAAAACACTTCGCTCAATTCACAGTGAGAATCACTTTTATAGCCCCAGAATTCAAGATTGTCATGTTGTGGATGTGCAAGCTATGCATCAACTCAAGGCCCTTCATATATCTCACATCAATAATGGGGTGGAGCTCTATTAACGTGTAGTGTTTTATTTGTGGACATTTGATGAACTTATAGAACTGGTCATAACAAAAAATTTAACTTCTAGTCGTTTTTCGTTTTCTACTTTTGGAGCCTTTGACTTTTGGTCCCTTTTAGTTAGGAAGTGTTTGGAGTGACTAAATTTTATAATTGATTTGATTTATAAATTAAAATGTTTGGAATAATTATGTATAATAGAATTTGAGAATTTGAATTGATTTAAAAATCAATTTTTATATTTAAAATATATTAGATTGTGTTGGGAATGAATGGACATAGAATTAGTTTGATTTGATTTGTATTTGAACTTTAAAATTAAATCAATTCTCATCAAATCCTTTCAATTTTGATAGGATTTTAAATACAAAAAAATCAAATCCCATAAGAATTAGATACCAATTCATTTCTTATTTTTAAAACATCCAAACACAAAATTTGATTTCTAAATCAAATCATTTATTATTTTTACTATTTCTACTATTTCCTTAACAAATTTCTAGAAACGAAAAACATAGTTTAAAAATAGAAACTACTATTTTGGCAGCCCAGCTTATTTAAGACCAACTCGCGGTTTTAAACAGGCCAACCCGTTTATTTATTCATTTTTTTTTTACTTTTAAAAATGATTTTTGATTAATAAAAAATTATTTTGTTTAAAAAAAATAAAAATTCTTATTTCTTATTAAAAAAGTGAAAATATTTTAAATTAATTACTAAATCATGTTATTATATCCTAAATTAATGTCTGTTACCCAAAAAAAAAAAAGAAACTACGCAGGCTGACCTGTTTAACTTGCGAGTTAAACGGGTTAGCCCAAAAATGGATTGGTTTAAATAAATTGTTATTTTTTAAGTCCAGCTTACCTATTTTTAGCAAAAAACGGTTGGTCCTATGGGTTTTGCTAATTTTGACGACCCTATATGCTAACTCGTTAACATTTATTATAGGTTTGACTGACTCGTTTAATTAGCAAACCCAAATGAGCTGGGCTCAAATCGGCTGGGTTGGACATAATATTTTTATAAAAATAAAAATTTATTTTTTATAAATATGATTTCTTTAAATACTATTTTGAAAAATTAAATATTAATATAAACACAATTTACATATTATTATTATAAATCTACATAGATATTTTTTATTGGTCATGTATGTAAGAGTTTTGGAATCCAAAAATATGCAAGGGTTCCATAGAATTTCCTAATTTAAAAAGTGTGGATTTCAATTATATATTCAATCAATATATCATCTTCATTAACAGTCTAAATTTATTTTCAGTTAATATCGGTACTCTACACCATGTTAAAAAAAATTTTAAAAAAAGGAGCACTGAGACTTGCATGTAAAAAGCATATCCTCTTTCTGCCTTGCACATGGACTCATTTGGCCTTTTTTTTTTTTCTCGCTAAGAATTTTTAGTAATTCTTAGGTGGACATAGACACTCTATTCCAATTATTTGTTTTCACTCCATTAAAATTCTTAGTTCAATGCTTATTATGCTACCAGAGGTCATATGCACACTTCTTTGTTATTACTCAACTATCCATGATTCGTAGCAGGTGAAAACATGGGGACGCTCATATATTGAAGAAAAATGTTGCACTAACATTATTTTGACTGAAGGTTTCTTTTCGGAGATACTTAAGGTATCTTGTCGGTCAAGTCAGCAGCAACATCAACTTGGAGGCTGCTTCACTGTCTGCATCTTGTTCCAGAATGTATTTACTAAGATGCTGTCAGATATTCCTAGGTATTTTTGAGAGCTGAGAGGGCAATGAAGGTGATGAAATCAAAATAAAAAGGGTGAAATTCTGGTATCCAATGAGGAGAAAAAAATGCTTCTTTCTCGATAATAAATTATGGTCTTACAAAATTTTATGTGAAACTTATTTATTGTATTATATACAGAATGACAAAAAAAATTATAAAGAAATAATTTTATGTTTTATAATGGATGGTAGAATTTCTTATAAAAAAGAAGAGAAAGGGTGAATATATTGGGTAAAATTATTCAAGTCGGAAAAATATAAAATTGTAGAAAGAACCGGATAAGTGATTATATCGCATTTCCCTCCATTTCAAAAAAACTCACAGAACAACATTGAAGTTTACTTAAAAATTTTCATTAATTCTGCCCTTACCAGAAAATCGAAGAAAACAAAAAAAGTTTTCTACCCCTCATTTTGCCTTGCCAAATCTTAATGAAAAATGATATGGACCATTGAATGAGATGTAAACTCAAAATAAATAAAATTTATATCATATTTAATAATAAATAAATAATAAATCAACACAATATCTCAAAAAAAAACAAAAAAGTAAATTCCTCGTCATTTCTCAATCTTAATAGCCTCCATATTCAATTTCCATTAAGAGTGTTGGATCTCCTCCTTACTAATAAATGCCTCTACTGTGTGTACTCTTCCTAAAGCCAGTTGCGAAGGGTCTGTAATGTCAAAGGTGTCCATCTATGAACCAAACAATAAATGGCACATCGAATAGTCAAGTCTCCAAATAGGTGAGCAGTAAAATAGGTGAGCAGTAACGGATGTACATTGTCTTCGCTAATTATTGCCAAGTAGATAGTTCAATTTTATACAATCCCAAATATGTATAATCTATTATTCATTGTCGGGTCTACATCGGTGTCTTCTTTTTCTTCTTCTTTTTTTCTTTTAATTTGTATAATTTATTAATATAAAAAAATTTATATAGATACCTTATTATATATTATTATATTAATAAAAATATTTAATTCAATCACTTACTATCTTAAAAATTTCATAAATAAAATTATTTAACTAGATGACAGTATAAAATTCTTAAACTATCAATATATCAAAATTAATCTATTTTTTATTTAATTTGTTTTATAAAGCTGTATGAAAATTATATTTTGGAATTGAAATTAATTTTTATACAGTGATAATATAAAAAAAATTGTACAATATTAATCAATAAAATTATAAGAAAATTAAAAATTATGGTAAGTGATTATCATTGTTAGAGCATGTGGAGTTTGTTACAAGTTATTAATTGGGACTAGTTAGGAAGTCGTGTTAACAGATACATTCCTCCCACTGTATTAGTCATATTATAGAACTATTGTAATTACCTTTCTCATTTTTTATTCTAATAAGAAACCTTTAGCTTCTATCTGTTTTCTTTGCTCTGCTATATATTTCAACAATCATAATGGATATTTATTTGCCAAAATTTTCAATTTTTTTATAATTCTATTTACTAATAATATAATTTTTTATATACTATCAATACATAAAAATTAATCTCTAAATAAATACTATTGTGGTAGAGAAAATTATGAGATTAAAAATATTTGTTATATCCGAATATATTGTCATGTCACTATTTGTCACATCACATGAATAAAAAAGAAATAAAAACAAGTAGTTGGGGAAGTAATGAACAGACATAATACAATTCTAAATATCTTAACTTTTGATATTAGATATTAATTTTGATTAACTATTAATATAAAAAAATTATATTATTAGCTAATTATACACTTCTATTTATAATATTTTTGAGATAATAAATAATTTAATTTATCATTTTTGATATGCAGTAACACATGATTAAATATTTTTATAGAATTTTTTTATATCAATAATGTATTAAAATTAAATTTTTGATATTATAGTTATGACTCTTTTTTCAAAGTGTAACTTTTAAGTAAATGTACAACAAACCCCCTTGATTTGTTATATCTGTTGTCAATGACTTAAAGTGGCAAACAAATTTGAAATAAGTCACTAAAATTTTTTTATGGTATTATATATTTTGAGAAAAACATTATGAAATATCCATTTGGTTATACTTTTGGAGGGCTTATCAGGCCTTTTATTAGAATGAGAATAAAAGTGTTTAGTAATTAATATATTTAAATATTTAAAAGCCTTTTTTTAGGAAAAAGTATTCTTGTTGTTATTTATTATTATAAAAAAAAACCTTTTGAAAAGGAATCTTACTATTACTCTCACATCAATAACCAAAAATAATTTTATTTTATCTTATCCAAATAAAATTTATTCTTCTAAACTTACTTTTGATATATTCAAACCAAATAAAAATTATTCTTTTAAAAATAATTTCTCCAAAAAAATTTTTTTTAAAAAAATTTTCTTTCAAAAGATCTTCTTCTAAAAATTAAATTAAATAGTGGTAGACATATTTCAAGCAAGTCGTTAAAAAGTTTGTACGATATTAGTACATTTGAGAAATACATGTACGAAAAGAAACACCATAATACCTTAAATAAGAATGAAACTCATGGTCAATTAGTATTGATCCCACAAGACCAATAATAAAAAAAATAAAAATCTTTCCACCACTATGGATATCGACGACACCAACTGCGCTGCATTGAAAAATTGGTACATAACCTTATTTACTTCAAGTATTTACAAGCTCTTTTGAGAAAGACACCTCAAATTATAATAATTTGAATGATCCATGGAATTGTCAAGTTTTGTGAACCTAGAATTGTTTTAAGACTAAATGTATAAACAATAGGAAGCTTCTTGCATGGGAAACGCAAGTCAAGGACCATCATAGTCCTCGAATTGTAGCCATTGAATTAAGAATGAAGGGCTCAGAAAAAATGTGGATTATGCTATTAGCAATCCCTTTAATGAACATAAAATAAATCTGGAGATTCATACTTAAATTTTTTCATATTTTTACGGAGTTTTTATGCAATAAGAAGATGTGAAACAAAGATATCAGTTTAATAATTATGCCCTATTCCGTTTAAAATAGGCTATAATATTTTGAAAAATATTGATTGGAATCCTCTTATATTTGGGGTTAACACGACAGTGTCATGTTAGCAAATCTCAGCCACACATTTAACAAATTATCGCTTAAAACAAAACAAACCAGTTCATTTAATTCAAATAATCTCTCGTTCTCGTTTTTTGGGATTATATTTTCTATTTCTTCCTTTCTTTTTTTTCTTTTTTCCCTTTTTTTCTACGGGTACTTCTTCCTTTTTCTTGCCCGCGGTTGCCTAGAAAACGAAAAACCAAAATAGAGAAAGAAATAATGGTATTCCCTCACCATTTTTGTGGAATTAACTCCACACCCTTTATATTAATTAATTTCTCAATTTTTTCATTATTTTCTATTTCACTTCTCTCTTAGTTTTGCCATCAACCAAAAAAGGGTCTCTTCAGCCATACACTTTATATGTGCCTCTTAATTGTGTTCTAGATGCACAATTAGTGGTTAGATTAGGCCACTTAGGTGCAACTAGTGGTAGAGAATAGGGGTATTTACAGTTCAGTTTGGTTTAGTTTTAAGATAAAACTCAATTGGTTCAAACAATAAATTTTATTTTAATTTGATTTGATTTGATTAAATTATATTTGAAAAACCAAATCAAATTAAACTGATTTAAATAAATTTGAATTGGTTCAAATTTTTATTTTTTATTAAATATTTTATAAATATAAAAAAGTAACTTTAACGTCAGTAAATTAGATTAATCATTAGTTTTTTTTGGTTATAAAACCATACAAATATAAAATCTAAATTAATTATCAAAAGTTATACAAATGCTAAAAACAAGTTAAGCAAATAATAAAAGATTTGAACAAAAATAATGTGTATTTGTATAAATATGAATATGAATAAGTAATATGTAATATGCAATATATCTCATTAATATATATAACTATTAATGTGTAATATATTATCAGTTTGGTTTGGTTTAGTTTGATTTTAGAAACTAAAACCAAAAATCGAACCAAACTGGTCGACTTTCATAAATAAGAATCAATCCAAACCGATTTATTCCAGTTTTGGTTGATTTTCAATTTTTTTAAATCAATTTTTTATTTTAATTCAATTTGGATAAGTTTTGAGAACACCCCTAATGAAGAATGATGAGGGTGGGAAGATGAGCTTTAGAGTCAATATCCAAAGGTATGGAGTCAAGTTCCAAAGGTATAGAGTCAAATGAGGTTCTTATGGTGGAAAAGGAGCAAGATTTGAGTGGCATGGTTGTGGAGCAAAATGCTTAAGATGGCAGGGATCCTCCCTCCCCAAAAAAAAAAAGATGATTTTAACTTTTGAGTTATATGAAAGGAAAATAGTATTTAGTATAAAAGATTTTTGTAAGTTTTTAATGAATGATGTAAACAATGTAGGGTGCATTTGTTTGTGCTTCTGACATAAAAAATACTTTTTTTTTTCAAAATTTTCAAAAAATAGAATTTTTAAGCAGAAGCAGATATGAAACTACTTTTTTCAGAAGCAAAAACTGTAGAAGAGAGATCACCCCTTGAAATTAGCAACTACTTTCTTCCCATTTAATTATGATTTGATCCTTGAAAGTTTAGAGAAATACCACTCTTCCCACTGTGTGTGTATCGTTAATTGTAATTTTATAAAGTACTTTTATATTATTACATCTAAATAATTTAATAATTTTTAATTTTGATAAAAAAATGTACTTACACAATTATATCCAAATCCAAAATAATTTTTTGTTTTTGGTTCTACTTTTGTTTCTTAAAAAATACTTCTCCTAAAATTTTAATCAAATAGGCCTGTTATTTTTCTCTAAATTTTCTCAAATCCAACCATGGTTTCCATACAAAAGTTCATCCCATTGATCACTGTACTTTCTATATGAATTTGTAGCATTGCTATTTGTATTGAATATCATAACTAAAAATGAAATGATGAGTTTTGCATAGAGTGACGAAGTGTTATGATTGAAAAAAAAAAATTGATTTGATTATAATAACAATGTGGTCGAGTTTGACTAAACATGGCTAGGAGTGTCAATGGGGCAAGGGATAAGCCCCCTTCCCCTGCCCCGTGGATCGGTATCTGCCCCCATCTCCCGCCCTATACTGGTATGGATACTGGTATTTGGAGATCTCTATGAATAAGTAGATACCTATAGATATCTATGAATATTCATATATTGTTAAATTTTAAAAAAAATAGAAAAATAAAATAAATAAAAATACATCTAATACCATCATTTACAACTTAAAATACTCAAAATAAAAATTAACATATAACAGTAATCCAAAAAAGAAATGAATAGTAGCTACATTATTCACAACATGCAGCAAATATGCCACTACCACAACCACATATACCAGCATTCATCTGATCCAGCAGAATTCTAATTAAGCCAAATTCAAGGCCCTCTCATGTTCACTTCACTTCCACGAATAACACATCTAGTTGTTCCAGTGTCATTCCATAAGGAGCAAAAAGATAATACTATGATGCCTTATATCCATTAATCCATTAATGTTGTCTTCTTTACTTTCCTGTAGGTCCAAAGGAAGTGATCTACTCTTTAAATCTAATCTTGAAATGATTCACATGATATTATTTCAAAGACAACATAAAACCATAAAACATCATTTGACTTGTCAAAGTTACAAATTTACAAGTTACAACCATGCCAGAGTGGCAGAACTAGAAGGCAGGCAGAGACTAACTATTCAAAGTAGCAGCAAACCTGCTTAACAGTTAATCAAGAAATCTGAATTTTCAAATTCTCAATGAAGGAGCTCAAAAGAAACTCGGCTTTTAAGGGAATTCAAGGAAAGGAACCCTCAATTGTTCATCAGTCACTACTAGATTGGACTGAGATGGTTAGCAAACCTCCCTGTCATCAACAAAGGCAAACAAAAATGTCACATGCTAAAAAATCCCATAATTCTCAAGACACAAGCCTATGCATGGACTAGTATCCCTAGCCATTGAGCTTTAGTCTTCAATTAACTTCCTAGAACCCCATCAACAAGCTAATCTCCCACCCTTTAGTTCCCACAAAATTAAAGAGATTGAACTATTGCAATCTTGCATTCTCAAAACCTCTGCTTTTATTTTCTCAATAAACATTTAAGAAATTAGTTTTCATACAATGTCAAATTTTTTTATAGTGTATTACTATATATCAAAACTAATCTCTATCGTTTAATAAGTCCCTTTGGAAATTATTTAGGAAGCTTATGGAAAACAATATAATATGAAAATTGCAAACAACATCATCATCAATCAGTAATATTGTTATTGCAATTAAAAGTGTTCAACGGCAAAAGTGCCAATTTCAATCAACAATGTAAAAAAGAAAAATGAAAAGAAAGGGACCCAAAATACTTATCATTTTATATAATTCTACATTTCATTTATATAATTCTTATTTTACATAGTACAAGGCTTTGACTTATCATTTTGCTCTTGAAGATGAAATTGAAGAAATAGGAAAATTTGGGGACAAAAAAAGGGGTTAGAAAAATTGAAGACATACCAAAGCACTGGAGAGATGTCATAGGCTCCTTGTCAACCAGGAAGAGGATGAGCTTGAAGTGGCAGAAACAGCTGGCAGACGAGATGGACGGCAAAGCATAGTTGCGAGCTCGAAGCGAGGGATGGCAGACAAATGGATGGATAGCGGAGTAAGGTAGAGGCGGGTGCTGATGGCTGTGAAGTTGAAGGGAAGAGTCTCGATGGTTGTGGTGTTGAAGAGAAGAAGAGGGCCAAAGGGTGAGGGGCTGGAGGCAGCCGAAAAGATTGTGAGAAATTAGATAAGCTAGAAATTAGGGTTTGTACATTATATATTATATATAGGGTTAATTTAGTAATTTCATATTTAGGTACCCGCAGGTATGGGGTTCACAATCCTCGCCCCTGCCCCATTTAATAAATAGATGTCTGAATCCCTCATCTCCATTATCCACGGGGAAAAATTCTCCCGCGATACCCGCTCCGTCACAGGTATTACTCGCGGGTACCTGCCAGGGTGGGTAAAATTGATATCCCTAAACATGGCATTATCATGTTTGTGTGTGTATTTGTGTGTGTGTGTGTATAAGGCTAAAATAACCACTATTAAGAGAACCAAATCGGACCGGCCAATCGGACCAATCCAATCAGGAACCGGACCCCAGGTCGGTCTGGTCTTCACCATAAAATCGAATATGGTCAAAGCCGGGAAAAATCAGTGAACCGTTGTGAACCGAACTGGTCAAACCAGTTGACCTGTTTGGTTTTTTTTTAATTTTTGTAAAAATGCTATTGTTTCTTTTATATAAAAAAAAAAACTCAGCCAGAACAAAATTTTATTTCTTTTAGAACCTTGATTCTTTTAGTATGCTTATTTGCTATATATTTTTAAATTAGTTTAAAAATAAAAAGCTAAAAATGATTGTCATATTGTCTATAAGTACTTTAAAAAAAATGTAAGTGAAAATTAAAATAAATGAATTTTACATTTAAAATATTTGATAAAGTGCTTCATAATAAATATTATTTTATATTAGTTATGTTATTGTTAATTATTTAATATAATTTTTTATTTTTTAATTAATCATATGTATATATTTATTTATATAAAAAATAAATATATATATTTTATTATGTCCCGGTCGAACCCCCGGTTGAACTAGTTGAATCGTTGAACCTCTAAATCTTTACTTTGACTGGTTCGATGTCCGGTCCGATTTTCTTAACCTTAAAAATAACCACAAAGATTGAGTTGAGTTAGTAAGCAATCTTATTTTTTTTCAAAAGAAAAAGGGTCTAAAATAAGCAAGAAATGACTATTACTTAATAGGATGTCAAAAACAAAACATGTTAAATTAAATTATTTTAAGTTTATGTGAAATAAAATGAAATCATTGCATGAATGCTTCTTTCAATGTACATTTACTCCAATCTTTTAGTAAAGAAAAATGTTGTTTGCACAAAGTGAGTTAGACATTTAGTTAATATTTGATGATTACAATTTAAATAAGCTTAAATTTTAGTTAGATAAGTTTTGAATATAATATTAACTAAGCTCAAACATCCATCCACCATGTTTATAGGGAGGGAACCAGGCTGCAGATTTTTTGGATAAGCTTGGTGCACCTCCTTTGGTAGATGATTGTGTGTGAGACAAGCCTATTATGGGCCTGGAGCTCGATGTCCTTGCTAACTTTGCTGGGATTCTTCATTTGAGATAATTTTAGGTTTCTCCTTTTGTTGGTTTTTTAGGTCATGTACCCAAAAAAAAAAAAGATATACACTATTCACGCATGAAACTAATCAGTTGATTCGATATTTAAATAACTAAAATTGAATTGCAATTATTACATGTCTATTACTAAAGGTAAGATATCAATTCAATATTTATATAATTGAAATCTATATTTATTTGAACAATAATTATCAAATATTGATTGGAATATGTAACTCATTGTGTACACACAATATAACTGTACCATGCATATATAAAGAAAGAAAGTGAGAAGAAGAAATGGGCTTCACTCACTTTCACCGAAAAATACAACCGTTGACATTGTTTGGAAGATGTCAATCGACCAACAACATGAAACAAAGCATATATTATATTAAGCTGGTACTCATGGGAGGGATGGTAGGTTGTTTCGTGTGAAGCATAGTTCTCGTCTAACGCTTCTAACTCTCCCAATAGATGCACCGAATAATCTTATGCCCAAAATTGCCTCTTTACTTGCACATTTTTTTTAAAGCTTTGCCCCCAGAATTGTGAAATGTGGCTCGCACGGTGCAAGATGGCAAATTGGTAACGAAAGAAGGGTCTAAATTGGTGGGTGTTTGGTGGGAAGTTTGAGCATTCAAGAGAGGGAATAGTTATGGGTTTGTTGGATGAATGTGTCCCAAAAGCAAAGAAGAAGTGCCATTAAATTTAGAGATTTTTTATTTGTACATTAAAAAAGATGGATATTTCCAATACTTTCTTTTTATTTTTTTATCAATTATTTTATTTATATTATTTTCTTTTATAATTTTTTTCTTTCTTTTCTCTTTGAGTATTCCAGAGTATTTACCAACCCAGTCGGATAAACTTAAATTTAAACTTGGACACGCATTCCCACATATGCAAACAAACGAAGAAGAGAGCATAAGCGGTGACTTGTTTAAAGGTCAGATGTGGTTTAGACCTCACAGTTGTCACTACATTAATCCTATGTTCCACTGAGTCACTGCCGAACTCTCATTATGGGTTATTTAAAGAAAACATTTATTTCTGAAAGATTGTTTAGTCAATCTAATTACTAAAGATATCTTTTCTTATTAACTTCAGTTTTCCATAAGCTTTTATAAACTTATGTTCTTAATGCATTTATCAAGAAATTGGAAAAATTACATAAAAATAGTTTTAAGTTAGCAAGGGTTTTATTGAGAAAATATTTTTTTACATTGTTAATTGCAGCAACAAAGAAATAACTCAATTCTTCTGCAACAATAAGTTTAATTTAAATTCTATAATTTATTTTACAATTTTTTACATAACATATAGATATTTTTTTTAAGAAAAGTATCCTTAAAGTTTATATATAATGTATACAGTTTAGTTGTTCTATACTAACCAAATTTGTCACATTTCATAAGTTTGAAGACAATACACACACAAAAAAAAAAAAAAAAGGCTAAATTAAAATTTTCTAATCAAGGATTTTTTAGAAGACATATTCACATGACTTGATTATCATAATTTTCTTGATGTTTAAATAAAATTAGATGAGATGACTAAAATGCATATTTTAACAAATTTAAGGATTATATTGCATGTTTTTAACATTTAAAGATCAAAGTGTACATGATCTTAAGTTGAGGGAAATAATTTTTTTTTTTTGCATAAATAATTAAAAATCTATAAATATGGCTTTGATATGAAATAGTGCTTAATTTTTTTTATTTAAGAAAAGGTAAAAAATCAATAATTCTCTGTCTAGTTTGGCACTTGAATTTAGGATGCCAAAATAGCCAGCCAACGCGACCATAAACACAGTAGTGTCCCTCTCCTATGGTGTAACTAATAACTTGTTATCAGGTGTCTGGTGCACATTTGTACATGGATTCGCGTGTATAGAAGACAATGCACAACATATCATTTATTTCTTGACGGGGGTACAAGATATCATTTCTGACATATCACATAAAAAAAATTTTCTGATATATAACTTGACAGCTATGAACTTATATTTTTATATCTTCCTTAAATGATCATGAAATGTAGCCTTTGCTAGGCTAGCTAACAACTGTTTTCTTGGAGGGGATGATCACTTTATCTAGATGAGAGAGAATGTGCGTGTTTGCAATTATGCACCGATTCCTAACCATAGGGAAAGTCAATGAGACTAAAATAATTTGTCCCTCTTTTCTTAATAATTTGTTTTATTTTATATATCCTCTCAATAAATATTAATATATAACTAAGAAAGAAAAATCTCAATTTTAAATTTTATTTTTTTATTGGTTTAGGAAAATAAGAATAGCGATAGAGGATTTCCAGCCATTTTAGAGAGGTGTTTATATATGTCAAAGCTTGAAGAGTTGTGAGATAGAAGTGACGGAACTAAGCTTCAGAGATTAAGGAGAGCACAAGCAATTAGAAAAACTAATGATAAAATTTTATTAAGAATATTATAAGGACACTAAATATAGCAAGGACACTAAAATCTTTTACTATTTAAATACTTATTATTAATTTCCATTTTTTGGAAATGCCCATTGCTCTTCCTCAAATGAACGTCTCCCTCCCATTTACCACAAATAAAGTGTGTTTTGTCCGCGTTTGTCCATTCCAAACTCACATTTGTGAATTCAGATATAGTGATTTAAACATAAAAAGAACACTCATTTATAAGACTATAAATATTTTGTTGAACTTACAAGCATCTCACTTAAAGAAGCAACTGAGCATTTTAATTATGAGAAAGTTCTGTAAGACTCCAGAAGTTGATATTCGATCAGTGAAGCTCTTATTAAGTTGAGGGACTCGGATTAAAGAAGGCTACTAATAAGGCTACCAAAGATTTTTGGCTTTTGAGATTATTAAAAGTACAGATAAGAGATGAGGTAGCCATTGGCCATTGAATGATTTCAACTTTTAATTTGAAAGGCACAACCCGAAGCCTACTTTGTGTATATAGTAAATGGCAATAATCGTTGAAAGGTAATGGTTTCGGGCAAAAGCTAACATCTGGAGCGGTGGAGCAAGCCCCTGAGAGACCAACTCCAAATTTAGGCACTTTAAATGTAAAAGTGGATAATAATGCAACTCCTACATGGTAATACTGGCAGCAGTCTCCAAGCTGTCTCTTTAAATACTCAAATTTATTACTTCATTACAGCTTAGGTTTGTGCTATCAAATTTAGATAATCTTGCACGTTTCTACAACCGAGTAAGGTTAAACCATCATTGAATAATATATACTTTTTTCAATTAGAATGAGGTCATTGAGTAATATTCTTTAATGAAAGTTCATCTCTTTTCCCTAAAAAAAAAAAAACCAAAAAAGGGTATCAATTGCAACATTTATTCTTTTCAAAAATTATAACTAAATGTACACATTTTTGTGGGGAACTTTTTTTAAAGCGAAAAAATTGAGAACAAATTATACAAGCAAAAATAAAGAAAACATATTCACCAAAAGAAAAAAGAAACAATAAAGAAAACTTAAACCACAATACCGCAGTTAGGAGGGAGGATTGAATTGTTCAACTTTTATTATGGCATATAGGAGGGAGGCTTTCGTTTGTGAAACGTAAAAATAAAAGGAAAGAGGAAAAAATAATAAGCGGAAAGCAGATATGTATAAGCATCATTTATTTTTTGTAGTTCACCAATCACCAACGTGTGATTTTGACTCAAACGGTGTAGTGTTTACCGATCCAACATGCATGCACATGTGATGTGCCCCTGTTGTGCTTGTTGCCTACAAAAATACTACAGATAATTATGAACAAGAAATGAAAATACACACTATATGTATTTTTCGGGAACATATGTGGTGGCAAAGCAGCAATAACAAGCAAAGAACAAGGTTAAAACTCATGAAAAAAGAATACAAACAAAGAAAAATGCTAATTTTCCCAGTTGGCTTATTCAATGCCCCCGCATTTTAACAATTAAAAGTTCGTTGGGGTAGTTGTATCGACTATCCCCCTCTCATTTCTCTCTCTCTCTCTCTTTCATGGCACACAAACACCCTTTAAAACCCTGCCATCTTCCATTGTTTTGCAACCCCATTGATCTCCTTCCCTTTTTAATCTCATGCACATGTTTAGGCAAACACACATATCCTTCCAAAGTTGAGTTTTCTTTACCACAAACAATTTCCCATTTTGAGAAGGGAAAACCCAAAGCCACACTCTTGTTTTTCCATTTTGTTTTCCTTCTCTTTTTGGTATAGACCCTTCCTATATACAAACCCTATAAGCCTTACCTTGATTAATCTCCCAAGTCTCCAATATAGTTCCCCTCCCCCATGGCAGATCCTAAGAATCAAAACCATGATTCAGGAACTATTTCTGTTGAAACCCCACCACAAGAAAGAAGGAATAAACTTCCAAACTTTCTTCTATCTGTGAGGCTTAAGTATGTGAAGCTTGGTTACCACTACTTAATCTCCAATGCCATGTACCTTTTACTCATACCCCTTCTTGGTGTAGCCTCAGCTCATCTATCAACTATATCTCTCCAAGATGTTGTCCGATTATGGGAGAATCTCAAGTTCAACCTTGTCTCGGTGACACTATGTTCTAGCCTCATAGTGTTCCTTGCCACCCTTTACTTCATGAGCCGCCCAAGAGGTGTTTACTTGGTGGACTTTGCATGTTACAAGCCAGAGCCAGATTGCACATGCACAAGGGAGATCTTCATGGAGAGGTCTACTCTAACTGGCGTCTTCTCAGAGGAGAACTTGGCCTTTCAGAAGAAGATACTTGAGAGGTCTGGTTTGGGGCAAAAGACTTATTTGCCCCCAGCTATATTGAGGGTGCCACCAAATCCATGTATGGCTGAGGCAAGGAAAGAAGCTGAGGAAGTTATGTTTGGAGCAATTGACCAGCTTCTGGCAAAGACTCGGGTTAAGGCTAAGGATATTGGGATTTTGGTGGTGAATTGCAGCTTGTTCAATCCCACGCCATCTCTCTCTGCAATGATTGTGAACCACTACAAGTTGAGAGGGAATATCCAAAGCTATAATCTAGGTGGCATGGGTTGCAGTGCTGGCCTTATCTCGATAGACCTTGCCAAGCAGCTCCTTCAGGTTTGCACTTCCTAATCTTTTCAAAATTTTGAGTCACATACTATTGTGTTTCAAGTTCATGATCATTCATTATCATAGCTATCACTTCATCTAGTAAAACTAAGTGTCTAGCATGCATGTCTCTCTATTGAATTCGTGTGGCCAAATCAAAATTTCAAATGGGATCCATGTAATTGGATGCTGTAAACTTCTTGTGGGCCACAAAGTTGGCACTTCATCTATATATGTTTCTGGTGACAATTACAGCACCAGTTATCCACATGTCCGGCTGGTCCATATTTTTAGTCCATGTTGTTGGCAGTTTTGTTAGGTTAGCCACCCTATTTATTAGTACTGCCGAAATTAAGGGACAATAGTATCCCGAAGATATGGACCCTTTTAGCTGTGTTAATATGGCTCAACAATTTTTCACGTGTGCAATATGGGAAATGAAACCATCGAATTTAAAGACTTAGTAATAACTAATAACCAATGACTAATTAAGTCGGACCTTATGATATACCAACAAATCCTGTTACATATGCATAACAATAACTGGATCAAAAGACCTATTGGTAATTTTGTACACGTGATTCTTATGTACTTTATAATATATACTTTATGATTAATTGCTCTATTGCAAAATTTAGAGCTACCTATTCACCTTTCATGATTATGTGTATAGGTACATCCAAACTCTTATGCCTTAGTAGTGAGCATGGAGAACATCACTCTCAACTGGTATTTTGGCAACAACCGGTCAATGCTGGTCTCAAATTGCCTCTTCAGAATGGGTGGAGCCGCAATCCTACTTTCCAACAGGCCTTCTGACAGAAGCAAAGCTAAATACCAACTTGTTCACACAGTGCGCACTCACAAAGGTGCAGATGACAAGTCCTATGGCTGTGTCTTCCAAGAAGAGGATGAGAAGAAAACAATTGGTGTGGCACTCTCAAAGGACCTGATGGCTGTTGCTGGAGAAGCCCTGAAAACCAACATCACAACACTTGGCCCATTAGTCCTCCCCATGTCAGAACAACTATTGTTCTTTGCAACTTTGGTTGCTAGGAAAGTGTTCAAGATGAAGATTAAGCCATACATACCAGATTTCAAGCTTGCTTTTGACCACTTTTGCATCCATGCTGGAGGAAGAGCAGTGTTGGATGAGTTGGAGAAGAATCTTGAGCTCACTGATTGGCACATGGAGCCATCAAGAATGACACTTTATAGGTTTGGTAACACTTCCAGCAGTTCATTGTGGTATGAATTGGCATACACTGAATCTAAGGGGAGGATAAAGAAGGGTGATAGGACTTGGCAAATTGCATTTGGTTCTGGTTTCAAGTGCAACAGTGCTGTGTGGCGTGCATTGAGGACCATCAATCCAGCAAAGGAGAAGAATCCTTGGATGGATGAGATTCATGAGTTCCCTGTTCATGTGCCTAAAGTGGCGACAATAAATTAATTAAAACCTCCTCTTATTTTTTTAGGGGGTGTCGAAATGGAGAGAATTATTTGTTTTAAGGTTTTCATATATAGTTTACCTTTAGGAGGTGCGCATGAATAGAAGAGGTTACTCCTAGTTTCAGGTTTGAAAGTTCCTTTGTTCTTGTGTTTAGTGTGATGAAGTTGGAAAGAGTGTGCATACAACTGTTGCCCAATTGAACATTTATTACATGATTTTTCATAAAATGTATCAATAGATCTTTATATTGATTTGAAGTTTCTTCTCGAGCTAAGAGCAATTAGAGAAAGAAAAACGCAGCTGTTAGTTGATAAGGTTTGAGTCAAATTGTTTGTATAAACTGGTGATATTGTATGATGAAATTGATAGCTTGGATACATAAAATTTATGTTAACCCAAACTAAAATAATGCTTAATTAGGACACATAAATACTTAACAAAAAATGGTGACTAGAGCCACGAATTTTCATGCAATTGGTAATTAGTGTCTTTTTTTTTTTTTTACAACTAAAGTAATGAGTGTTGTTGGTCATTCTTAAAGATTTAAAATGGTAAGGATCAAATTAAGATAAAACATTTAATACATTAAATTTTCTTTTTTTTGTATGAACCATCAGTATTCGAAAACCTATTGGACTTCGATTAATCTGGTTCGAATCGGATTGGCCCACTATGAGGATAAAGCTCTTTCAACGCTAGGTTTTTCCTTATTCACAAGACTCGAATCCAAGACGTTGTTTAAGGGGAATAAGTGCCAATCCGCTTAAATCAATTAAGCATTGGTAATACATTAAAAACTTTAACAAACATATATTACACCTATTCAAGACACAAGAAATATGAACAAAACAAGTACTAACAAGAGAAAGATAAATAAATAAATAAATAAAAACTGATCTAGTATAGATCATCTATCCTCTCCAAGAAATGAACAAAACTAACTAACAAATAGCAACTACAACAAAGGTAACTAAAAATGAATAAACTCGGCGCAACAGCAAAATGAAATTAGAGATCCTTATTATCTTGAACAAATGTGCTTGGGTTGTCCGGAGTTGGAGATCCCTTCATATGCACTATGGGATTCAACTTTTTATATTAGAGTAGTCTTGGATCATTGGATATTTACCATGAATTTTTTGATATATTGTTTAAAGTATTTGACTTTAACCATCACTAACTCAAAAGTCATATAAAAGATAGCATATAATTGGCTCAGAGGCTAAAACACTCTACAAATTTATTATCATTTAATATTTACAAAATCATACTTTCATAACTTCCTCTAATTTCTTTCTTTCTTTTTTGGCACAACCTTCCTCCAATTTCTAAACTTTCATGGCAATCTAGCAACACTTAGAATTTAGTCACACTGTGTTTCCATAACTGCATTATTTTGTCTTATTTCACTTTAAATATTCGACTTCCAAACAAGGCAAAATAATTCTCTTCCTCCAGTTTACTTCGTTAAACATACAAACAAGTTCATCAGATCCCTTCCCTCGATCCCTTCCTCTTCACAAACAAGGTCTTAGAATTTTTTTTTTTCTTGGGTCGAAAAACCGAGGTGTTAGATTAGATGAGAGGTATGAGCCTGTCGAGAAAGACGAAGCAGAAGCCACAGAGGCCCAACAAATTTTGGGCTCAAAAACTGTGTCTACTGCGTCAGCCTTATCCATATTGCATGTGTCTAGTGTCAACCAGTTTTGGGCTCAAAAAACTCTTTGTTTAGCGTTGTAACCATCATGTGTAGTTGACCCAAAAAAAAAAAAGACTGTATAATCACCTTTGCTTTTGTTTATTGTTTGATCGAAGTATTATGTAGACCGAATAAATATTAAAATATTTCCATAAGTATTATTTTAGAATTAATCTCTTGATCACTATTATGATTAGGGTTTTTTATTTTCTCGAAAATTGTTTTGTTTTTTTCCAACTGTTTTCTTTATACGGATAAAAAAACCAAACTAGACTAATTTGCAAAGCCATAAAGATATAATTTCATATATCACCGTAATTGGAAGTGTTTTGGGAAGAAAGACGCGTGTTGAAAACTTGAAAAAAGTGTGAACTGATTATGTCTAGTTGAGTAGAAGCACCTAGATTTACGAAATTTTACATTCAAAATATATAAGGCTTTCTGAAAAGAAAAGTACCTTTTTAAATAAAAGGTCACTTCCAATTATTTGTAATATACGATTATGAGACACTTTATAATCAATCAAGGGCACTCTTATTCAATATTTATTATATCTTAATCAGACATGAGAAACTTCTAATCGATTACATTAGTCTTAGAAGAAAGATTGTCTTAATTTATTAATCGAGTAGGATGATAGCAATTTAACACCTTGTCTTTCACTTTGGTTACCATTTAGGTAATGTTTGACACATTACCTATTAAAATTACCAGTAATATAGATTATTATTTTGAAATATTACCATATTTTAAATTGTTGGTAATATTATAATGCAATATTTGATATATATAGATAATCTAAATGGTAATTCATATTACTTTATTTGGTATATCAATAATTATTAGTTATAATAATTAATATTATTTTAATAATAATAGAAGGATTGTCACATTAATAATAATCTACATAGTTATCTCTCATGGAAGTAATCCACATTACCATATTGATGATAATCCATATTATCTTGAAAATCTGAACTGCCAACAATATTACCTAACCAAGCAAGATAATATTATGGGATCAAATAATTTAATCAAATATTATTAGTGATCTACATAAATTATCTAACACCAAACACTATCTTAAAGAAATATTATTTGAACTCAAAATTTCTCGACCTCCATACTGACTCACTCTCATTCACTATTATATGGAATGTGAGACTCAGATCAAATAAAATTTACACTATATCCAATGATAGATGAGAGTTAATCGGCACAAAATCGAAAAATTTTGAGTTTAAATAACATAATTCTATAATTTAACACCTTCTCTTTGGTCTCAATATGGGGCAGTCCACCAAAAAAATGAGAAAATAAAATATTAAATATTAACAAAAATAATGATTAACGGATCTTGCAAGTTTAATTGTTTTAACCAGATTTTATATATTTTTTGTCTTTAACCAGAATTTTTTTTTTTTGGGGGTTCTTAACCAGATTATGTATTGACTTCAGCATTTCTATCGATGTGGGCTGCGTCGCAATCCGATCTGACCTTGGACATAGCACCCAATCTCTTTCGGTCGATTAAATGGGTTTGCCGATAACTCATTTGAGATTTGACTATGACAGAAAACGCGCCAGAGAAAATTCCAATAACCTACTTTTGTTTATCAAAGTTTCTATTGAATAAACACTTGGCACAAGAAAATCATCAGAATACAAAAAATAATATTATTTCACACAAAAACAAGTTTTAGGAAAAGTTATATATGATAAGGTATTGAGAAATATTTTTTATATTATTGGGATAGGTTTGGACACCTAAAGATAGAAAGGAAAAAAAATTGTAAAAGAAAGTGAAAAGAGTGAAATAATTGATTGAGAGAGAAAAAATTGAGAGAGGATGTTGAGGTGTTGAAATTTTTGATCTGTACAAATAAGATGTCTTTAAGTTATTAATTGTTTCTACTTTTCTTTTTTTGGTGCTTTATTTGTTTCTACTTTAAGGGACTCATAACAATTGTCTTAATCTCTTCAATAGACTCACAAAAATTATATTTTTATTTATTTATTTTACAAAAATAAAAGATAAAAATGAGGTCAAATATGAGATATTTTAAATTAAATAAAATATATAAGAGATAAATATTAGATTGTAGGTTCAATTACATATTTTTATTTAATTATTCCATGTCATTCGTAACAATTTTTTAACAAAAGAAGTCTTCGTGGCACGTCTAGTATTTTTCCAATTAAGAGATATATAACTGTATTGTTATTACTTTTGTTGCATTGTTTAACCAAATAAATGCTATTTAAAAACAATCAATATTTTTTTGATAAAAAAACAATTCTAATATTTTCCATCACTATAATTTTATCACAGAATATAATAATTACGGAATGGTCATGAAATCTCTCCTATTTAAAGAGGTCCTGTTATATGCGTCGATCTCAGGTGGGCCTCACAGGTGAGGTGCATCCTCCCGATAAAATTAATTTAAGAGCACGAGGATCGGATGTTTTCCAAACTAGATTCAACTGTAATACAGTGGAATAAACTTATACTATTATGTTATTTTTCTGAAGAGATTAACTTTTCCAAAAAATTACCAAAATTATATGATGTTATTTTAGAAAAAATTAGATAATAATAATTTGAATAAGATATACACTTTTATTAATGACATAAACTAGTAGTTCTCTTTACGAAAAACTCAGGTCAAGTTATCCATCAAAATCATAATAATAGGCATAAATATAAATCAACCTAATTCATAAGAAGGTCGTGTTTGTGTAACTTGTGTACTATGAGTGGGGCATGTTATTATCTGTGAACAACAAACTTTCCACTTACAGTGGACCTGAATTGGTTGGTTGGTTGGTCGGTTGATGGTTGTCTAGTGGAAGCTCTCTCCCATCATCTACAAGCATGACTCACTCAATCACAAAAAGGGCAAACCAATTTGCTCTGCTTCTTTGATCTTTCTACCCATTCCATCCAATCAAGTAATGTCAAAATCAAAAAGTAAACATGCCAAAACCTATAATCATGGAACAGAAACAAAGATAATTAATGTCATCATAACCATGTGCTTCTAAGTGGGGGTTGCTGTTTTTGGTAGCCTTTTCGCATTATTTGACTTCATGTTTGCATATGATCATTAAATGTTTTAGTTCAAAACTAGCTCCATGCACTAGATTTGGTTGGAAAAAGGTACAGACCAGGAAAATCTCTATATAATGACTAATTAAACATGATTTTGTTGGATAACTGTAGTGCATATTCAGTTTATAAACTAAACTAATAAGCGTTTAGTTCGACCTAAAATCAATTTATTAAAACCTAAATCTAAAAGTATCAAATTAACTATTAGCTTTAATTAATCTAATAGACAAATTACTTGATACATTGTATGTACCCAAATTTCTTTGAAGAGTATAAAAGCCTATTGTAACAACCATTGTCAAATGTCAAGCACTCAAGGTTTGATTAGCATAGAAACGGATCAGGTTAAAATATGCTTTTGCCTTAAACAAACCTAACATGTTTTCCCAATTCAAGTTCCATGCCTAGCATTTTACTTGATATACATTTGGATTGATTTTTTTTAAAAAGTATGACATGGCATAAAGTATATTTTTTATACTTACTTTATGGACTCGTCATAGGTACACAATAAGAGAAAAAAATACATGATGGTAAGTGTTGAAAAAGTAAAAAATAATTAATTCACCATTTTATATCTTTTTCTTTTATTGTATATTTATAATGAATCTTTAAAATGAGTACAAATAATTTTATTCTTATTTAAAAGTCTAATTCACATTAACACTTTTAAATATTTCAATGAACTTGTCTCTAAATAAATCAACGAATCAAAAAATGAGACATTCTAAATAATCCATTATAAGTAAATATTTGATTTTTTTTACGAATTTGAATATATTTTTGTTGGAAAATATTAAATTATTTATAATTAATTATATGAGTTTAATTTGTATGCATTAACAGTGTAAAGTTATTTTATACTGTCAATTAAAGAAGTGTCAAATCATGGTAAGTCATTTACCATAGTGAATAATTATCTAACATGATTTGATACTTTCTTATATTTTTATTAGTTAACATTATAAAATAATTTTACACTATCAGTGTATATAAATTAAATTCTAACTATATTATATAAGTATTAATAATATAAATAACTTAATATAACCGAACTCATCTAGCTTAAACAACTTTTCTAAGGGTAATACCCTCGATAAACCAAAAAAATTAGAGCAAGACATGTCTTAAATAGATAGACTGTTTGATCTATTTCCCACCACAATAGTCTAATATTAAAAAATAGTCACACTAATATAGACAATGAATTGATATATAATAGGATGGCTTAAAGCTGTACATAATTTCAGCATTTTCACCTATATGGGTTGGCTCACAAGATATCTTATCTCCAATTTGCCGATGATATGTTGACTTTGTAGAATGTTTGCAGGCTTTTGGATTGCTTTGCTTTGATATCTGGTCTCTCAATCAACTACTCGAAAACAACTTTAATCCCTTTGGTATGTGATGAAAAATGGGTAAATGAAGCAGCTGCTTGGCTGGAATGTAATGTCATGAAGCTCCTTATCACATACCTTGGCATTATGCTTGGTGCAAACCCTAAGAAAATTTCAACTTGGAAGCTAGTGGTGGAGAAGATTGAGAAAAAATTGGCAACGTGGAAGGCTAATATACTATCAAGAGCAGGGAGATTAGAACTCATCAAGGCAGTGCTGAATAACTTGCCATTGTACTATCTCAACATTTTTAAAATTCTAAAAGCAGTTGCAAAGAAAATAATTTAGGTGCAGAGGAATTTCTTTTGGGTTGGTGATGCACCAAAAAAAGGCATCCCATTGGTAGCTTGGGACATTAGAAGCCAAAACAGCTTGGAAGCCTTGGAGTTAGTGACATTATTATAAAGAATGTAGCATTGATCTTCAAATGGTGGTGGAGATATCTAGACGAGAATGACTCTTACTGGAAGTGAATAATTTCTTCAACCCATTACCAACAAGGAAACACAAGAGAACATATTGTTGAAGGAGGAGATAAGGATGATTTATGAGGTCAGATTATTAGCTCCAATTACTTCTAATTTGACCAGGGAAGTTTGTTTGAATGGAATTTGGAAGAAAGTGGGAAGAGGCAACTCAATATTATTTTGGGAACATAAATGGATCGGTGAAACTACTTTGAAAGAAATATTCCCAAGGCTTTTTAACATCTCCAACCAAAAAGAATGCCTCATTATAGACATGGGACATTGGGACGGATAGAATTGGTGTTGATTGTTCAACTGGGGGCAAAAATTTCTAGCATGGGAGAATGAGTTATTCAGCTAGTTGTTGCTTACTTTGAATCAGCATGGGATGACACAAGATGAAGATGATTCCTTAAAATGTAGTTTGATTCTTCAGGAGACTACTCAGTGAAGTCTTTCACAATGTAGGTTGCCAAATAGAATGCAAATAGCTTGTTGGGAACACCTACTGCCAACCTTGCGTGGAAAGGACTTGCTCCACCTTGAGCGGAAATCCTAGTGTGGTTCGTGTTATAAGGGAGATTAAATACAAAGGAACGACTTGCAAAACCGGGTATTATTTCATAAAGTGATGATCTTTGCCCTCTATGTTCTAATGCGGGTGAATATGTTGATTATTTATTTTTTGAATGTATGATATCTTGGAAACTTTGGATGGAGTGCATAACATGATGGGAACTAGATTGGTGCTATCCCAATCAACCTGTGCCTTTCTTAAGTGCATGGTGTGGTGTTAAATTGCCAGAGATTGAAAAGAAAATGTGGATAACCTTATTTTATGTTATTATATGGATAATTTGGAGTATTAGAAATAATATTGTATTTGAAAATGCAAATCCTGATTGGGAGTGCCAGAAGAGACAAATAAAGGTTGGATGGGCCTTCTGGTTAAAGAGTTGGCTGGGAAGCAAATACAAGGTTCTTGATGAATTATTTTCAAACCCATCAGCACTCAAAAAATGGAGATGAATCTTCAGAAGGAGGTGACTAAACATCCATGACAGCAAATGCAAGGAGTTATTGATGGTAGCTGCAGACTCGCAATAATATGGAAGGAGTTTTCATTTATGAGCTAATTTGCTAGTTGCCTCTTTGATGTTTTATTTTGGCCAATTTTGTTATCTTCGATCTATGTTTGTTTTGTATCTCTGTGCTCTCTTGTTAGCTCCTCTGCAGCTTTTGTTGGGTTGAGCAAGTTCAAACTATTAAAAAAAAATGGGTTATGGGTTCGTTGATTAACCGCAACCTAATGTACAATTTTAGATATTTGAAAGATAAATAATTTGTATATGACAAAAAATGCAATTATACATGTTATCTTTTTAATTTAATGTTGAAGATTTAAAGATTAATTTTTTTTGGTACACATTAATTTATATTGAGAAAAGGTTCACTCCTATGGAATCAAGATATATCTCCAGATTCATCAAGTACTAATAAATGTAGTTATAAATGACCAAATCAAATAAAAATTATGACAAAATATAAACAAAAGACAGCTCAATAAGCCGAATATATTGCAGGTTCGATTTTCCTGTAGTGGCTGACATGTTATCATTTTTGAAGTAAGAGAAGCTTTAAGATATACGAAGAAGAACTTTATTATATTTTCAGTGTAAATTTTTTTATATCTTCAATCAATAATATATATTATTATATAAATAATGTTTAAATTAATTGTTATAAAAATTAACTACTTTTAATAGTAATACATAAAATTAATGATATGATTTTTTATACTACCAGTAAATTAAAATTAAATCCACAATAAGTTTTTTCTTTTCAACTTAAGTGCTCTAAATTATTATATTTGATATGTTAAATACAAAAGTCATGGAAATGACTTATTTTAAGTAGACTATAATTTAAATACCAGACTAGATTAGATATGTTCCCATACACGGGTTTCTTTAGTTTAATTCATAAAAAAAATTAAAATTACTTTCGATAACTTTGTAGTAATATTATTTGAATATTATGGTTCAACATTATTTAAATATACAATATATTTATCTTATATTAATATATAGGCATCCTGATATTTACTTATATTTACATTACACAATATTTATGCAATATCTCTATAAGTTCAAAAAGCATTCCACAACTTTAAGCCCAACTTGCTGACAAGATTTCACGAGACCATGCATATTCTAAGAACAAAATCTCCGCTCTGTAATAAACAATTCTAATGTTGGCCTAGTGGCACGCCAAAGAATCTAATTTTGCACTGCAACATATAGTTAATATTTAACATTTAAAAAATAATACTAAATTATAAATAATTGTCGCAAAATACTTAGAACAACACTTTATCATACCTTTGATATTTAATAATTTATTTGTTTTGAACCTTTTATTCAGTATATAACACTTTACCACATGCTAATAACTAAATGTTGCAAAATCTAGCTACACCTTAAACCCTAAACAGCATAATCCGCCATCTAATGTTGGTACCAAGTATCGAACTAGAAGCAAATCTTGTTAACTATGAATTTGACTTAATTTTTTTCAAAATGAAAGAGCATATTTGGATATGAACAACGAACAAGTAGACGCTGAGATGAACCTAAAAAAATAAATAAATAAAATAAAGCTAAAATATATAATTATGAATGTCAATTATTTTACTACACCCAAGACAACAGAAAAGCAAAATGAGAGGCTGCCATTGAGAGAGGTCGATGTGAACTCTTCATGATAAACAAGCTCCAAAACAAGATCCAAACAATGCACAAAAGCTTTAGATAACATTAATGAATTTCCTCAAGCACAGGGAAACATAAAAATGAAAAATTAAATAGCATCGTTACATATGATACAAATGTAAGCAGCACTGTAATAAGCAATAACAATGCTAGACTAATATAACAATATATACTAAGTTCTCAATTCTTTTCAATGCTTCTACCAAAAACAAAAAACAGCCAAATAATAATAAACAAAACAAGATATTTTATGAACCCACCACTCCACCACAGGGGCAGTGACCCAAATCAAAAGGGGCACCCTGCCCTAAATGCACAAACCGCAAAACCCTAATCCATGGCATTAGGGCCAGCACAAGCCTTCAAAACAGGGCTCCAAATCCACTGCACTAGGAACTTTCTCCCATTCCTCCCATTCAAATTAAAGGTCTTGCCCTCCCTATCCTTCATCACCTGCCCGATGTACCCGCCGCCGCCGCCAGTGCCGTACAATCCCTCACACAAGTCCCCAATCTCCGTCGGCGCCGTCGGGTCCTCGCCGGCGTACCACGCGTTCACCAGCGGGTTTGACGACAGCTCCGCCAGCTCATGCCCTAATCAACAAAAACAGCAACAAAACAGAATTAGTTATAACTGAATAACAGAATTAGTTATAACTGAATAACAGAATTATAACAGAATTCAGTTGCGGCTTTTGTGAAATTCGTTGGGTTTGTTAACGTTACCTATCACGCTTATCATGCCGTCGATCCCGACGTCTCGGTTCGGCGGCGTCAGCTGGCCCGGGCCGCCGCCGCCCATGTATGCCGGCACTGCGAAGGGGTAGGCGCAGACCTCCGGGCACTGGTGGCCGGAGTTCCCGATCCAGGCGTAGGGGAGCGTGTATCCCACCATGGAGGGGAACGTGAAGTAGTGGAAGCCACAGACGGCACGGCAGAAATCCTCGACGGCGACGTCGCCGGCGGTGAGGACGAGGTAGATCCCCTTGCGGTGGTCCACTTGGAAGGGCTTGGACTTGACGGCGGTGGCGATGACCTGCTGGACGGAGAGGCGCGTGAGGGAGGTGCCGTGGGAGTAGCGCGTGTCGGAGTACTCGCCGGCGATGGAGACGGAGCGGGAGATGTTGGCGCCGGTCTGGTCGGTGTAGAGGGAGACGGTGCGCCACCAGTCGGCGACGGAGGGGGAGGCGGCACCAGAATCGGAGATCGAGAGTAAGAAATCCTTGATGGTGAGCTTGTTTTGTTGCGACCACTTGCCGTACCAGATGAGGTAGATGTTGATCGGAGAGGAAAGGACCGGACCCATGTGGTACTTGAGGTTCACGAGTTCCGATGAACCCTCGAACCGTTTTGAAGTAGAGAGTGGGACTCTTGGGTTGAATTTGGTTGTTGATGGGTTGGTTTTTAGGGTTTGCACTTGTGGTGAGTCTTGTTGTTGGTCATGGTTGATTGGGGAGGCTGTGCATTGGGCAGGGAGGGGGTGGAGGAGGGACAAAAGGGTAATTAAAAGGAGGGATCTTGGGAGCTGTGACATGCTGGTGGAGGGTGGTGTTTTGGGTGGGATTGTAATGGGGCGAATTTACATATATAATGGGGGTGTTGGTGTTTGAGGGGAGACGAGCGTAAGTGAGTGAGGTGAGGGAGTGAATGAAGGGGAAACGAGGCGAAGGTGGGGAGGGAGGGATGGGCTGGAGACAGCTGCCATGTGTGTGGGCGCACTTTACTCATCAAAAATCTACCTAATAGTAATAGTACCATCAAAATATCTTTCTTTCTTCTCTCTCTCCTTTTTTTAAAACTTTCTCTTACTTTCTTGGACTGGTTTGTTTTTTGAGAACCGAGAATCATGGACTTTTAAATCCTGTTGTTGACTTACCGTTTATTGCAGCGGAATTTACCATTTTACTTGCTGTCGTGGTGTGGCTCACGCTGTGGGGTGTGGTGCTTAACTTTTGTTTTGCTTGCTTTGCTGAGCTGGTTTACTTTTATTTACTGCTCTTTGTTGAAAGTGGGAATGTGAATTTCGTGGCAGTAGATGCCAATGGAGTTGAAAGTTGAATCCATGCCATGCTGGATGTTATCGAGTTATCATCATTGCTGCTAAGAGAAGATCGGAAATTGGTTGGTGTGGATAAGGTATGGAAAGGTATGAGAGCTCAGCATGTTGGGATGGTTGCAGGAGAGAGAGGAGTTCTTTGCCATGGAATTTATCAAGCCGGGCCACAAGGTTTGTCGTTTGAAGTTTTCCTGTTCGGGTTTTCCATTGTCTGTTTCGTGGGTTGGATGTGTTTGACAGTTATGCTAGTGTCTGGTTTTGGATGTGTTACAGTGAGATTCCAAATTTTTCTTTACTTCCCTTTTTTGGTTGTTGATGGGGAGTGTTGGATTCCATGCTTATGAAAATTGGGGCTTTTAAATTTAGAATAAATGCCGATCTGTTAGATGATGAACTTCAGCACTGTAGGGACGTTTTGTGTTGTGAGTGAAGTGTGCAATGCCGTAGGGCTCTTTCTGCTGGTCAAGCTTTTAATCGGGGAAGCTTTTTTGGACACCGATCTCTGAGGAGATCAGAAGCACTGGTTGTTGATACTATTAAAGCTTTTCCCGATTTCACACCAGCTTGGTCAGTATTCTTGTTTTCTGAAGCAAAAAATTTCGATTTCTGTATGAAGTGGTGATCTACACAATTTGTTTGAACAAAATGATTTACTGACTCTTCACAAATGTCGGTTTAAGCCAATTTTGTTTTCTAGTTGTTTCCTTCATAATGGTTTTTTAAATTATTTACCCCAATTATAGTGATTTGATTGCGATGTCCATGTGAGAGAAGACAATAATAAAGCAATAGTTAGAGTTAAAAACATGATAGGACCCTTTTTTATTATACTAGGGAGCCCCTAGAGGGGCTAGTAAGAAAGACGAAAGCGGATGAGCAGTAATCCTAATCTAAAAACCACATGATTCAACCCCCTAGTCACTAGAATGAGGAAAGGTAGCATTTGAGCTATAAGTCCTTTGCGTACCATTGTTTTAATCTCCATCTGAACTTCTCGGTGGACTAGACATTTGACGAGCAAGCTATCTGAATGTTCATCTATATGTTAGGATGAAATAATTACTGGCAAAAATCCAAAATATATGCCTCAAGAGAAAGTATGGTGTCGTGCGGTTGCCGACATAGCTAGGCATTTCTTTCGGTCATTTTCATATATTTAAGTTAACCAACTGATACCATGCATCTAGCTCACTACATAGTTACTTGGTTCTCTTCCAGCTTTTCTCTAATCTATTGCAACTTGCCTTTCGGTCAATGCATGCAAAGAGAGTTAACATATTCTTATTCCTTTGAGAGTCATTTAAAGTAAAAAGCTTGTCTTTTATAGTTTTTTCATATTTTCGAGTTCCTCTCTCTGCTGCAAAGAGTTCCTTCCGTGTGTAGTAATGCTCAGATTTGAGTGAAAAATGTAAAATTACTTGACAAAGTTATCTCAAATTTCCTTAACTTCAAATATCTTAATTGCAGGAAAATCTATTCAATCCATTCAATAGATTATAAAGAATTTTAATACGAGCTTTTAAAATTAGTTTGCTTAGGCATATAATTTGACCCAGCAACTAAGAAGTTTGTATCTGAGGAAGTTTGGGAAGATTTCATTAGGTAATTGACATTTTTCTTTATTACTTATTCATCTTGATGCAGTTTGAAGGGCAAACGATTGCTGTTACTTATGTGAGCAAATTATTTTTTATTGATAAACATTATGTAGCAAAGTCTAAAACATGCAAATTAGGCATTATGACACACCGACAGGACTTTGATGAAAGTGTCAAAGTCAAGCAGTCATTAACTTCGATGACTCCCTTGAAGCTGTCAGGATGCCTATCCCTTATTCAAATATGGGAAACGAGACTCCTTATTCTGGATGCACTCCAAAAACTACTTGTAGGAGACAAAGTGTAAGGCACAAATGGTTGATGTTGCTGAGGAATGTGTTAGAGTATGGCCTCAAAATTAATGGTTCAGCTGAAGCTGTAACCACAGATGAGAACTTTCTTTTAGATAGGTTCCACCATGCAGTGACTGAAAGCCTGAAAGACAAGTTGCAGTAACTAAGAGCTTAATAAGAGGTTTGAGATCTGGGGGGAGGACTATGTCTTAGATTTTTGTTTTCCTGAGACTAAAAGCTGCTGTTACCAATTGTTTTGCTGTGGCAATTTTGTAATTGCAAATTTTCACTTGTTCATTTATCATACTGGAAGTATATCCAATAGATATTTTCCGTTAATGCTCTTGAATACCTTTTCATTTTATGGTCCTCCTTTTCTTCAGCTGCATGATGTTGGCTTTTCATGTCACTCAACGGACATTGTATTGATGTTATTATTAAAACCTTTTAAATATGAAATGCTGACAGTAATAGTTTGTAATATGAATCTGACTAGTAAAAGGAATTTGGCATTATCTGCATATGAATTTAAAATGCACATTGAAGCCTTTTGTTGCAGCCATGCCATATTGATGTGAACTTTTCTTTAAATTACTTTGGGATGTTCTTTTGATTGAAATGAAGAAATGGTTCATACAATCTGTGATTCAGGAGTATGTGAATATTAGAAGTGATAAAGATGGTGAGTAACTAGGCATGAACGATGGCTGAGAGAGTTATTGGCTTTGAGAACCAAGAGCTTCCTATCCTTCATATTCCTTGCTAAGCTGTGTTTGGTTAAAACTCAGGTAAACTTTGATTAAGGAGCCCTGAGCCCCTTTCATGAAATTTAAGGTACAAATACGAACCTATTCAGCCTTTGTTTCTGAGTCATAATGAGTTAACTTAGTGAATATGTTTCCTTTGTCCATGCGGGGTGGATTGTTTGGATCAAAGAAAAGATTGAATTGAGGGTATTGATTTATCTTACGGTGTAAGAGGTAGTGGGAACACAGGCACATGAACAACTAGGCTTTCTGACTAAGAATGACACTTGCTTGTTCAGCCAAGAAATGATCCAAGTTGCTAGGATCTTAATTCTGCATTTGCAAAGAAGGTGCTATTGGTTTATATTAATTTGGATGAAACATTTTAGCAAATTGATCTCTAAGACCTTGCGTGTATCGAATATGTTTTTCTTGTTGAGAAGATATGGGCCAGTGGCATTTTGGCATTGCATTGCTACTAGTTATTAGGAGCTTCTTGATCGATTACTTTGTGTCAATGATTGACACGAAGCGCTTTCAATTCTAGTTTATTCTCATGGGGAAACGAGCTTCCCAATTTACCCGTAGTACAAGAAATTGGATTGACAGAATATTATTAACATCTCTCCAAGGAGTAATGTTAGTCATAAAAAAATTTGTCAATTTCTTTCACATAAAATAAGAGGTGTTATTAGATAGAATAAAATGATACGACTTGCTCGTCAATTTAAGAGCTAAAATCTATATCAACATTATCCTAGCAAATAAATTTGTACATTAATCTTGGTTCTCTGTTATTTTTTCTTCTCCAGGTATGGTTCTATTTTAAGGAATGTGAATGCGTTGGGAAGTTTCATTATTCTGGATTGTTGTCACTCTCCAGAATTATGAGGAGAAGTATTCGGTAGCTAGTGGTCCAGAGAGGCACCCATCATCTCTGGGCCAGTTGGCAGCTCCATGATCAATGCTGTTTAGTGGGCTTTACTCTCTTGTAAGGATTTTTTCTTAGGTCTAAACATTAAGCCCAAGAAAAAATATTTAACCACTTCTTCCCCATCCCCAGAGAAATCCGATGTAATGACCCAAAAAACAAAAAGAGAGAGAGAGAAATTCGATGTGATATACTAATGTGATGTGAACTCTCTAAAAAATCCCACTAGACAGACAACGAAGCAAGAGTGTTTAAGACTTGACCTGGCTTAACAGCCCAAAGTTTTTTTGGTCAGGTTTAAGTTATAAAATTTGACTCGGTGTATTTTTTAGTTCAAGTTTAAGTCATATTTTGAGTTGGTTTGATTGGGTTCAAAATTAAATATTTATTTAAAAATTACTTTTTTAAATAAATTGATGTTAAATTATAAGATTTTTATATTTTAATTAATATATTTTATATATCATGATATTATTTTTATATTAATATAATTTGTTTTAAAATATATATTATAAAATATTGCTTGAATTTTATTTTTTTACTTTCAAAATATCATAACTTTATTATATATAGTATTTAAATTTTTATATATTCTTTAAATGTCGGGTTGACTTGATTATCACTCAGGTTATTATTAAGTCGGATTTGGATTAGAAAAAATAACCTAATCAAAAATCGGGTTGGGTTCAAGTTTGTCTTAACCCGATCCAACCCGGCCCTAGAGGTGAAATCCAGCAAGTGGGTCTTCTGACCAAAAAAAAAAAAGGCAAGTGGGTCTTGAGACTTTTTCAATAGTGCGATCAAACCTTCTTCTTTTTTTTGTCGAATTGTGCGATCATACTTGGACTATAAGTTTAGGGCCCAAAAAAACGTGGTTGGATGAGTAATTAAAAAGTTCGAACTTAGAAGGTGAAACTAATCTCCGACCCAAAAATAAAAAGAAGATGGTTAAAGTAATCTGACCAAGAACAAAAAAGGAGGGTATAAGTGAAAATATATTTAAATAAAATAAAGGAAAGTTCTATAATCATTCCACATTGTCATTTTTATTTTAGATTTATGTCGTGTTTCAATTTCCAGCTGTTTAACCAAATGGTATACACTCTCAACTCGAATGATTTACGAAAGATTTTTTTTCCGTACAAAATTTATAAATTTTCCTCAATTAGGCTGTAATTGCGCAATATACACATACTGAAACTTCGCAAATTACGTGCAAATTGTAAGCCTGTGTGTCTATACGTACACCACTGGCCACCTTTAATTAAATTATATATTGCATGTGTCAGAAATAAATGTTATTCATGAATAGTTTTATTTATTAGGGGAAGATGATAGGCTTTTTATTTTAGCAAAGGTTTGAAAGTTAGACAAAGACATAAAGTACATGTCCATTATTGTAACCAAAAAAGTACGTGCCCATTATTTCGTAACTTGGAATTAAAATTATGCTTATGAGCCAATAAATAATAGTTTAAATGGCATCTCCCTTGATCTAAGTGATAAAAGCCTTGTTAATATTAGGTTAGAGGTTTTATCTTCACTTATCCATTTCATTCCCCATTTCCCCCTAGCTCTATTAAGAGCTTCTTAGAACTCCAAAAAAAAAAAAAAAAAGCGCCTATGAATACAATGGTGGTGGGAAGGATTTATATTTTGAATAATTTGTTCATGTTTCAATGGAGAGTGCACAATATAGTTCTCAAATAGTACAAATTTGATAATGTTGTCAGCTCTAATGAGCGATTTTGTTTATGTCTAGATAGAACAAAGCAAGAAATTGCCAATTGCTGTTTATGGTTACATGGACAACGGACAAACATGTGGTCAAAACTCAAAACCTAACGAGGACTTTCAAGTTGCTAAATTAAGGTTTTGCAAAGCTGGTTTTGCAAAGCTATCTGGTCATAGGACGGCTAGTTTTGGTCTTTGGTTCATTTCTTGGCTTAAAATTGCATCATGTACTATTTCGTTAGGAGTTGAGACCTATATAAAACGTTACAAAGGACCTATATGTAATAAGGGAACTTTGGGATCAGTAATATGGGTTTCGATTTAATACAATGGATATTACAAAATGAAGCTGCTGCTCGACCCTTTGGTTTAGGCACTAGTGGTTTCTTTTATTAAGTTATTCTGACAAACGTTGTTTAACGTGGTTCTTTATTCAAGTATCTATGATTCAAGGTTTGGTAATTTGATATCAGTAACTTTTGTTGTGTACTGTGTACTCTTTGACATTTTCTCAGGTATGCTTGAGCATAAAGCAGACACTGAGATTTGGCTGGTTTTGAAGTTTGAACACTTTGCCTTTAGATACTCATAAATGACATATGAAAGTGCACACTAATGTCAGTAATGCAGCAGAGCCTAAGCTATGCTTTTATGAACTGAAAATAATTATCTCACAGACTTCTGCGTATGGCTCTTATGTTAAGTTATTATTATGGTTTTTCTTCCAAAACTCATGAGGGAGAATATTAATGCTTTTTCTTTTTTTCTTTTTATTTTTTTTAACATTATCATCATGTTCAAATTCTAAGGCTTAGGTTGATGGCAGGTGAACTACGAACTTGTTGGCCGAATATTTCAACTTTGACAATGTTGAATTGTCAAAAGGATCTGAAACTGTACATAACATAATTATACCTTTTTCCAGCTTCTTTCCATCATTTTCTTTAGAGCTGTGTCCAGCCAGCACCAAACTGCGGGGTTGAATGCGGAAAATAATAGAAGGATAATCTTATCAGGATCACTTATTTGGTTTTAAATCATGACAGGGCTAAGTGTAATGCCATGCTTTATTGCTATCTTGTGCAATATTAATTATGCGAACCAAATTCCCCTCAATCAGCTCGTAGATGAGTCAATAATATGATATATGTGACTCGTGCTTTTCATACCATCTAATGCTGATTAATGTTTCTGCAAAAGGTGCTTTCGTTGACCCTCCCAGTCCTATAGCATTAGCTGTTCCAGGCCAGTATGCTCACTCAAAAGAGTAATAATATTTACAGAATCACACATTCACAAAACTTTTACATATTCATATGAAAAATTGTTAGATAGTATGTTAGTGTTGATTTAATTTTTTTACTCCAAAGAATTAATTAATCACGCAATTTTAGATCAAGAGTAATAATGAAATAAAACACGCGTATAAAAAAAATAATGAAATAAAGCACTACCTGAAATTACAATCCACTCTCATCGCAATCACTCCAAAAGTGTTTGTATAATTTTTTTAATAGTTCAAATCATACATATTACTCACATAGTTTGTGAATTTCCAGCTAACAACCATATACTTTATATCACATCAATATTTTAAGAGGAATTTCGCGTCCCACTTGCCCTTATCTTATCTATATCTGTTTTTATATGATGGGTGGGGTTCCATAGTAATTAGCTTTAACCATAAAACTTTATCAGTTAACATAAAGGTGAAGTGGTTTTCAAACCAGAGGCATTAGTTTGGAGAAGCATTATTTTAATCACTAGTTATAAAATGAAATTATTGATAAGAATCACAATTTTATATTTGAGATACCAAACACACCTATGGCTAATTTAAGAATTTTCAGCGAATGATTGAGGTAACTTTAAGACCTTTTATACATTGGATAACTCAATTGAGGTGTTGTTGATCTAAATTTGTATTCACCTAACCACTTGAACTCAGGGTGTGTTTGTTAGATATTTTTTTAGTAAAATATTTTTTTATTAATAAAATTAATTTTTATATGTTTGGATAATTTTTTAAAAATAATAAAATTCTTAAAAAAATTTATTTTCAATTTTTTTATAAAAGATGAAAAAAATAATTTCTGAAAAATCAATTTTCATTTTTTTAATTATATATAAAATTTAAATTTTAAAATTGTTTTCTTTTAAAATTGAAACAAATTCACCCTCGGTTGGCTGACACCAATTGCTTCTAAATATTATATCTATGCTAAAGACAATCAAGTATGAGATCCATCTTGCATTAGTAGATAAAAAAAAAGGAAGGAAAAATTAAAAGCAAAATGTAATCCTATTAATTCAGAATCTCATATTTTTCCATGAAACTATATGATGGATGTACTAGTACGTCTCATGATTCAAAATCCAGAGTTTGTTAAATCGCTTTCGATCAAAGAAATAAAATAATATTTTGCTATAAATAAATAAATAATGGTGTTGGTTTTCAATTGTCAAAGGGCATCTCCCTCAACAATTAATCTTTCTGGTGGAATCAACCCTGTCTAGAAACTTCGTTCAAGGTCAATTAATTCAATGTTGCATAATTGACATAACCACCCCACATGACATGGACTAATCAGATTATGCTAAGTGAACCAATTTCTCGCCAGTATCAGTTAAGTAGTGACTCTAGCTTTGTTTCCGGGGTCAAAATGCAGCATTCCATGTTCAACGTACCTGGTTTAAGTTCAGAAACCAGATTAATATATGGCCCCCAATAAACTTCCCTATTTCCTCTTCTTTTTTTTTTTAATTTCAAGGGTGACATAATGTTGATAGAAAAAATAAAGAATGCCCAGTAGATGTTGATGTCAACAATACAAATTAGAAGCTTAGCCAATAGAATTAGATAAATAATTCTATGTGCTGGACACTCCAAACTTTGCTATCTTATGAAATCTCAGTAGCGCTGCGAGTAGACGAAAAGGTAGCCACATAACATAACATAATGGTAGCTCCCGAGCAATTGTGGTCTGTGTCGATGTGACACGACCACTGCTGTGGTATATTCCCAGTAGAAGATAGATTCCCAGTGTGCCACAAAAGGAATTGGGAAAAAGGGCCATTGGCCTAAATTAAGAAAGTGATAATAAAAGAATTGACATTTCACTGTGCCAAACATGTTATGATGTTACTGGCATGCAAACAAAACAAGCACAATGGAAGCACTAGCACCATGCCACCACGGACTCGGGCTCTAGTGCAAAAATGTACAAAGCAATCAGTCAAATTGTGGATAAATCTTTATTTCCTTAAGACCCTTTCAGTTTCTCATTACATATATGTGAAAAAAAAAATATTATATAGATATAATTTATATTAAATATTATACTAATTTATATCTCACTTATTATTTGATGAAATATAAATTTTATTTAAATTAAATTTATATCTTATCAAATTATAAATAAGACGTGATTCGATATAATATTTAAAAAAAAATTATATCCTAATAACATTGCTAGCATGCAAATAACATTTATTGTATTAAAATCACAGCTCTAGCTTCTAGGATCCCTGTAAGCTAGAGCAGCAAAACTTAAAAGGCATGCATTACATGCAGAAGCTCATGATCCAAGTCAGCCTAAGGCTAATTTCATTCTTTCTTTTTTTTCTTTTAATGTTTCTGATTCCTGTGGCTGTGATATCCTTTCTGAAAACAGTGATGCAAGCTGTCCTCTACTCAGTAGGTTAATGAATCTTTTGCTATTTCCTTCTTGATGTTCATAATTACAGCTTCAGCACACTGACTACACATAAGAATGGTGTTGTATTTTCAGCTATGCTTAGCCAGACCCAAAGGAAGAGAAAGTTAAAAAAATATAACAATAATAATAGTAAATTAATAAATTAAACGCTGATGACCCAGTGGCAGAAAGATGACAAATAAGCATTTAATTTCCTCAGTGAGTAACAATAATATCTGAAAACTCAAGGAATCCACATAAAAAAAAAAAAGATAAACTCAAAGAGCCTACTTTCTTCAAGTAAATAATTACAAGAAAAATAACATCGCCCTTTTCTTTCCCTCATCCATAATCATTCCATACACTTGGAAAGAAAGCAACATTTTACCAAATGAAACTCTTTCATTGGTTAGAATTGGGGGTTTTACATATGAAAATGTTTTCTTTTTTGTGTTTGGAATGGTTATTTAGCTTGACAAATGTCTGAAGAACTGTCTCTTCAGTATAGAGAAAAAATATAAAGGAAACTAAAAGGAAAAGAAAAGAAAAAAGAAATATAAAAAAGAGATTTTATAAGGGTCTTTTTTTTTATATGGTTTTTAAAAATAATATATACCAAAATATGGAATTTTTGGGTGAATTACGGAAATATGGTAATTGAAGAAAAACCGCCAATGGCAGTTTTTCAGAATGCAAGAATTTTTTTTAAAAGCAAAAACCGCCATTGGCGATTTTTGAAAAACCAAAAAATAAATCATGTATCTCCATGCACCGTACCAGAAAAAAGCAAAAACCGCCACTGACATTTTTTGAAAAAGTAAAAACCGCCACTAGCGAATTTTGAGTCCCATATTCATGTATTTTCACCCATAAACCCATATTTTTGTATATATTACACTCATCCACCATATTAAAAATAAAAAACCATTTTATAACTTGGAATGGGGTCACTTTAATTTGATCGTCCTTGATGTTCAAAGAAGCAGAAGTCTCTTTCTCCAATTTGTCATCAATTTTGTCACATGTATGATTAAGTAGTCAGTCCTTGATTGCAAGTAACATTAATTTGTCAATAGGGTTGCATATTGAATGGGCTATGGCCCAAATGCCACCGAAATGCGACCAATAAATATATACCGACCTCCACAACAACCAAAATGTATACTACTAATAATTAATAATAACATCAATAAAATACAATGTGTGAGTTAAGTCATTCTTATTAGACATTTGATTAAACAATATGTCCCCGCGAGGTCATTGAATGTCAATTTATGAAGAGAATTGCTATTTGGTACGAAATGCAACCGTGCGAATTGGTAACGAATCAATGGGATTGGTGGAAGAAGCAAATTTAACGGAAATAACTATTGAAGTTTAATAGCACCATGATATCTTATATACAAGGAAACTCATTTGTACTGTTTTGACGAAAATATATTCGCACCACAAATCATTTTCCATTTATGAAACCACTGTACTTTTATTTTCTTTTGAAAGTTGAAAAACTTGGTGATGTTAAGTTATTTTGGAAGAATTTCTAGTGTTTTTAGAGTAAATTTTTTTTCTGTATGAAAAAAAAAGAGTAAAATGTTTCCGTACCATTAAATGCATATTAAAAAGGAATTTAATATTAATATTTTATTTAATTATTGATCATCATATTTAAAAAAATTAATTTTTAATTTTTATAATATTACTTTAAAGATTATACGCATTAAAATATATGATTAATTAATAATATAAAAATGTTATGCTACCATTTTATTAAAAATAAACTCGTATATAAGTTTTCTGAAGTACTATTATTTCTTACTTTAACTGTAGTTTTAATACAATAACTAATGCGATATATATTTAATGATGCATAACCTAAAAAATGTATTGTATAAATTATACCTAAGAATCTCTTACTGCTTTGGGAAATTCTAGGATTGAATTTTCTTCGTATAATTTGCATATCCTCGCAAGCAAGATAACATTATGTGTTTGGTTGTGTTGGAGTTATTTTCCTAAATGACAATAATTATCTATCTATTTCTTATTAATTGGGCTTTTCTTATTGTACCATTTGATTGAATTTGTTGAGATGGATTGATGTAAATCCTTATTTTAATGTATAATGTAGATGTTTATGTGGGTTTTTAACTTATCTTTCTATCTTTTTTTAAAATTTTTAAGAAGTTATTCTTTTATCTTACAAAAAAAAAAAATTTGAGTTTTAATTTGTTACAGTTTATTTAATTATTTTAAAGTTGATTAATGTATGTGTCTTTTAATTAAAAATGATTTTCTTTAAAAAAGCTAAACCAAAAATCTTATATATAGAATATTCATTGTTATTTATATTTTAATTTCAAATTTGAAAAAAAAATAGGAAATGCAGAACAAGTAGTACCCAGCAAATCAAATGCTATTATTAATTATAGAAGACATGTCAAACACAAAATTTTGAATTTATGGTCCAATCAAATTCCAACATGTTCAATTCTCAGCTCAATTTTATGTACCAAATGAAGCCTCGGGAAATTTGAGTAAAAAGTATATGAACATAAAATAGATATTAAAAAAAGTGAATTTATAGGCACCGATTTCTCATTAACGAGGAAAAAAGCTTGTAACTCAAGAAGTTCAATTATTTTTGACGGGGAAGAAGTTCAATTATTACCTATAAATTAAAACATGTGAGATTTTTAGTTTTTCATGCGACCTAGATCGATCAATCTCATTACTAGGCATGGACTGACGTTGTGAATGTGAGAGGCAGCGGTAGATCCCTAAATCAATATATTTCCAACAAAATTCTGTAGGCTAAATGTCATGAAAACTATTGAGCTTAACGGTTAAATTGGTGAGGTTTAATAATTATAAAAAAATCATTAACTGATGTAAATGTTGTAACACTTAAGATAATCCAAAGATATCGTACCTATGCACATCAAAAAAATATTTTTAATACCTATAACTTAAACATCATTTAGAACACTTGGGATGATATGTAAATAACTAAGAATTTAATCATATTTTTGTGTGAATGTGATGAATATAGTAACATAATTAATAATGGATTTGTGATAGAGTAGCTTAATTAATAATGGATTTGTGATAGAGTAGCTTTTGATTACTATATTCACCAGTAATAATATATAAAATTTTTAGTTATTAATATATGATTTTTCATATTTTTCTACAAATAAATTTACTGTTGACGCAATTGAAATCATCAATTATTTGTACGTCGTTCGTCAAGTGCTCTAATGATATCTACAAAACTAGTCTTCAAATAACTTTAATGTTACAAAAATAAAACAAAAATCTTGAAATGAAACATGCCTATCATTGGTGCCCGCACATAATGTAAAAACGTTGATGTCCGCAATGCATTTGTATATATTATCAATATAAAAGTATCTTACACCCAATTATAAAAAATTATATATATATTATTCCGAACTAGAATCTAGAAGGCCAAATCCATTCTGCTGAAGTCCAACTAAGCCTATGATCGAGTGGCCCAAATTGGAACCTCTACATTGTAGAGTTGAGGTTCAACTCGGAACCTATATTGAGAAGAGCCCCTCACGTAGCACTAAGATAGGAATGTTAAACGGCATCCACGATCATATAGGAATTGCCCACACCACACATGTCGACACATATTTCGGATCCATCAATAAGCATTAAGCCATTGAGGCTCCCGAGATTACTCCCTAGAATCGTGAAATTCTCCTTCTCATCCTCATTCATTGTTCACTAAGTGTCTAATCATTGAAATCAGATATACATAATACACCCTATGCCTAATATATCTTGCATTTCCTAATTTGAGCGTCAGAATCCTTACATATACACTCCATAGTGGAAATCTAGCCTCAAGCCCGCAACCTTCCAAGATCAATTTGGAAGCAGTCTTGGGGTCCCAGATTTATTTAGAACTCATTCAACTTTCGGATTCCGGTAACCCACTTCCAAATACACACTCACATTCGTACATAGTCATATCAATAAAAAAAAATGATTTTTATAGTAAAAAATTACATATATAATAACATATAATTAAACGACAATATATAAAAATCTTTATCTCAACAATGTGCTCATAAATATGCTTATAATATTCAAATTTTATAAGTAATTAATTGCATTATGCAAATAAAACATTTTTATTTATGAAAATCGTATGCACCGATTTCAACAAAATATTTGTTTTATCTGCAATAGATAACTATTTCGTTGGAGATGTTACTTGTTTGAAAAGGCAATATAACAATAATATATATGTCTCTTGTAAATAGTTTCAATTTTAAAAAGATGTAGATTTCAAGTGTGGCATGGCAGTATCGTGTTCATGAATCACACGCAAACGCGTTGAGAGGTGACTCTCAAATTATTTGACATGCAATCAAGGGATTGAAAATTTACAAAACCATGTGGCAACTTTATTTGTTTTAGTTTACCAAAAAAAAATTTTTACAAAAATAACAAAATTTTAATTGATGCAAGTGGGTTGACATTTTTTTTTTCTTTAAATAAGTTCTTAGATTTAAATTTTGTTGTATATGAAAAAAATTAAAATTAGGAGAACTTTATTTTTTTAGTATATTGACCCATTTAGAGTTAAATTAGTTGAAAGTCGGTAGATTTTGAATCTTGATAGTTTATTGAAAAAAAACGGCAAAAGCAATATCAATAGGCACATGAAGGGCACATCAATGGAGGAGCCACTCCTATATGACTATGATCTATACTTTGATGGAAAGGTATCACAGCAACAGGGCGAAGACGAATAATATCATGAAAACCAGCATCAGAGACAAACCATGCGAGATCCCTTTCAGGCCATGGCCATAATTTAGCACACTCAATTGCCCTCTCTTCCAGTAGTATATTATAAAGTTTGATCAATTGCCTGAACCAAATTAAAGCAGCACAAAGAGCGAGTAGCTAGCAGTAATACATCCATTGCTTTCACAGACTTCACAGTAGCAACTGAATCCCACTCTTTCACAAGCTTTGATTCTAATACCCCTGCCCCTGGCCACACTCAACCCCTATAGACCATAACTCTGCCTGCATGATGGCGCATGTCACCCTCATGCTAATATAATATTATTATATTTTTTTTGAGACAATAAGAGATATTTTTGCAAACAATCAGTCTATTTAAACCATTTAAAAGATTAATCTTTATTCGATTACATAAATATAAGAGTTATATGTAATCTCCCATGAGAATTGCTTTTTTCAATTTTTTTTATGAGAATATAAAATATTTTATTAGTAGGAAGAGAAGAAAATCACAAATAAATTATTTTCTTAAAATTTAAATACATCTATTAATTTTAAGAGGCTAAATTTAGTTATCATCCTAACCAATAATATAGCAACACAATTTTCTAATGAGTCCTACCATTTGGATATATATATTTTTTTTGGTGCCAATCGATTACTAAGATTTGTATATAAATAAGCAAAAAATTTATATGCATAATCGAAAAATTGAGTAGTTACCATGGTAAGTAATAATATTATAATATGATTTTTAGTAGTATATGTTGATTCTTACTTATTTTGCACATGGAACTCCAATGATCGGTTGACACCTAAAAACTATTTTAAAGTAACATTTCTAGTTTATAATTATTAAGAGAAATTAAAGTATGAAAGCTCTCGGCACAGACTCTCATGGTATTGGCAACGGATCCCGAAACCTTCGCTATATAAAATTATTTTTTAGCGATCAATTTTGTAAGTTTACATGAGTATGCGTGATGTGGAAGAACGATCGAAAATTCTTCTTGTTACAATTCTGTTTTTGGAACTTGTATTGCGTAGTTTGTTTGTGCAAGTGGGAAGATGAAAGATAACTGCGAAAGTAGGTTTTGGTTGAAGAAAGGCACATGTTAGATGCCTATGGAATACATGGAGTGAAAAATGGTCTTTTTTCTGTAAAAATAATTAAAAAAATCATGTTCAACTTTTCTTTCCATACTATAGTTTCCTTAAGAATACTTTAGATTATTCATTGGCTACACGAAACTTTAAGATAATCCCCAAAATCATCTTCATTGCCACGCTAACTCATTTTCTTCTATGCACGCACAACTACTTATAAGAATAAGTCCACTTAGCGGATAAAATGATGTAACTTAATTTTTAAATACCCCTCTTGAATTAGATTGATTTTGGCCAACGACGTACATAATTCCATTAGACGAAAGACTAAAACTTCTTCAAATGATCATTTGTTTATCACTTGGTCTAATACTTATCCAAAATTAGTTATTAGTTATAATGACTGGTAAACAATACGCCTGCTTAGTTATATATCGAGTGGTAGAAAGACAATAGTTTTATTATCAAACGTACGTAAATTTTCATTATTTTTTACTATAGGATTGCGTTTTGCATCTTTCTCTCTATTTTTCTCCTTTTATAGAGATATCCAGGTCAAAACAATTACTCAGATGATCGTAATAAATATATCTGCCATATCGTAGAAATCTCTGCATGCATGGTTGATTTTGCTATTTGATCGTGTGTATTGTGGTCTGCGTGTACTTAGTGCTTGGGGTATGTCATATCCATGCATGCAAGCTTAAGTGCTTGGAGCTAATTAATTATGAGGAATTGAAAGTATACTTCTTAGTTTTTGAATGTTTAATTCGTTGAGAACCTCGTGGTCTAAACAAAATGATTTGTTGAGTTTTCATGGTTAATAGTCAATTAATTCATTAATTTTGTATTGTCCCTTCAGATATGTACTTGGGCTGTATTAATATGTATTTTTTAATTCAATAATTGATTAATAATTTATCTGCGATATTGGAAATTAATATGATAAACTAGCGATTTGATTCCTAAAATTATATTCTATATCTGTAATTTAGTTTCTAAATTTAATTAGAGTACAAGATAGTTTCTCACTCTCGCATCCTCACAGAATAAAAGCTCAAAACAAGAAAAAGAGGATGACAATTAAGGTTTTTCATATAAATTTTTTAATCCAAAAAAATAGAGACATGGGTGAAAATAATATTAAAGCAGTCATTAATCGTCAGATAATGTCATTAGAATGATCCTTCAAGTTATCAAATTGTTGATATTAACTACTCCACTATTTAAAAATTAATTCGAAAGTGTCTTTATAGAACCATAAAGCCCCGGTAGTGGTTCACCATGCCCCGGTGATGTGCACATGCTGGTGTGGGTTACGGGTTAGGCAAAGCTCTCCCAAAATCAAATATGTTTAATGCACCTCCCAAGCAATCACTTCTAATGAATATTGGTTAGGAAAACAAAGATAAAATAAAAAAGAGAGGTAGATTATGTAATGGGTTGTTTTATGAAGGTATTATTATTAGCATATTACCAGTGAATTGACAGATGTTATACATCCATCAATTTGTCTTTTTATTTTTTATTAGGATAAAATTAAATAAAATAAATTATAGTTATAAAATAAAAAATTTAAAAATTAATATAATTAAATTATAAGATATATTTAAATAATTATTTTTAAAATTAACTAAGCAATTAGCAAGCAGTAATTATTTTATTATATTATTTTTTATTTTTCAAATTATTAAAAAGAAAAATTTTATTATTATTATCATCATTATTAGTAGAAAAATAAATTGTAATTTTTTTTATAACATAAGTTTAAGTAGTATAAGGAAATGTTGCCTTGCTATAAGGTTTAAATATATATAAAAAAACAAATTATTACAAGCTTATAATAATATATATAAAAAATTATTAAGAAAAAGTAATTGCAAAAAATAAAACTCTACACCATTGGTTTTAGTGTTAACTTTAATTAGCCTTTCAAATTAGAGAAATGTTTTTTGAACATACTATGTATAGACATAGTATGAGACATAGTATATTTATGTGAGTGTGAGTGAATATCGAGGTGCACATATATCGAGATAAGGTAGTAAATTGTATATTTATGTGAGAGGGTGTTGTATTTGGATGTCCCAAAGAGTGGGCCAAATAACAACTCTCTTCAAATTATATATTTTACTTAATTATTTACTTTTATATAAAGAAACCAGAAAAACAAAACAGAGTTGAGGGGGACCCAAAGTTTTGTTTGATTAATTTTCTGACAACTTTGTGATATGCCTTACTCACTTTTTAATTAAATAATGGCTTGGCAACTTTTTTTTGGGTCGTGTAACCTTTTTTTTCAAATTCTAGAATATTACCGTGTGGGGTACGTATAATATGTTTCCACCGCGCAACGCGTCCCATTTCCATTGGCCCAGGGCAATGATCGTGAGTAATTTTATTACTATGTATACATGTATAGAAGCAAAATAGAGCAATATATTCAGAAAAATGATATTTGTTCTTATAATATTGATATAGCATAAATATTGAAATATAAATGATGGTTGACTATCATTTTGTATCTTTTTTTTTTTTTTCTATATCTCTAATATATGAAAATTATAAGTATAAATAATATTTTTATATATTTATTTAATCCATTACATTTTTTGGAATGATATTTCTTAAGTTGCAAAATCCAATTTTGATATTAGTTTTAACATATTAGTAATATAAATAATTTAATATTATTATTATCTAATTATATGTTTTTATGAATTTAATTGGATGTATTAATAATATAAAAATATTATACTGTCATTTAATTATATTTTTTCATATTAATAAATATAGTTATATTTTACATCGACTATTTAAATAGTCATGCAGATGAAATGGTATAATTAATTAATTGTCTAAAAATTTTTTATATTGTCAATATATCTAAATTAAACTCTTTTTTATTTGTGTAATTTTTAAGTTAATAATTATATAAATTAAATATCATTATAAGTGATTCAATAATTATGTAAACTTTTTAATAATAGCATATTGAAAAAAAGTTATTTTGATGTACTAATATTATAAAGAGTTTTATATGCTTTTATTTATGAGTAGTTGAGGTAAATATTTTTATTGATATTATAATATATAATTAAATATTTATATAATTTTTTTGTATATTAATAATATATTAAAATTAAATTTATATTAAAATTAAATTTCTTAATTTATATAATTTGATGAAATAAAATTACACTTTTACACATATATGTAAACAGAGATGAGAACAAAAATTCAGCAAAAACCTATGAGCCTTTGCCAAAATGTAGCAAAGGAAGAAGGAGGAATTTATTGAATTTGTTGACGGTCTACAAAATACAAATTGGTGTCAGAATCAATCTTATTAAGAAGGTAATCATCTGACCTAAGTAATTCTCCAGCGGCATAATCAATTGACCATGACCCAAGAGAGAGTATAAATTTGAGAAGAGAAAAATAATAATAATAATCTATACTACTATATAAAGGTTTTGAAATATTTTAACAGTCTTTGAGTCACAATTTTATTTTCTATTTTATTTTTATTTATTTTTTAAAATCTCAAATAATAACTCTTATATTTTCTCATATTAATAATAACTCTTTCAATTTTTTTTATTGTTAATTTTTTTAAATAATTTTTTTCTTTTTAAATATTATATCTTTGTTTTGAAAAAATAATAAATGCAAATTGACAGGCACGCTAGTAATAATAATGATGATGATAGAGTCAGTGGTCAGAACTGAGAACTCAGAAGTGGAGGGTGGTGACTTGTGAAGAGTACCGGTCCGCCTGGGGCATAGAAAATTTGGAAAAGCACCAAATTGGTACGAAGTGAGCAGAGGGTTTGTTATGAAGCTAAGGCAGTTAGTACATATATATCCATAATGTATGGAAAAATTATTATATAAATATAATATTTTATATTTAGATGCGTTTGTAATAAAGTTAATAAAACGTAAACTCATAAAATTCACTTTTATTATAAATATATTTAAATATAAGATATTAAAATTATATCCGTATGAGAATCTCTTGAACGTATGAATTCACTGTTTCCAACCGTTCCAACCGCCACTAGCAATCTTATGAGAAATTTAATGCCTCGCATGTGTCATGTATTCGAAGGCAAACGCACCCTCCCTCGGGGTCAGATTCAGAGAGTAAAAATATGGCAACAGTGAAGGTTCAGATTACTAGTCTTTAAAATATATACGAAATATGAAGTAAGTTATTTTTTCTAAAAGAAAATTACATTGATTTAATTTTGTATAATACAAAATAGTTATTGGCTTAAGGACTAAATTAATACCTATGTTAAAGATAAAAAATGAAAATAATAATGTTTACTCAGTAAATATAAAACCTGCTATAAGTTACTCGTCAAGTACTACTCTAGTAACGCTGTCACGGTCAAATCAACTGCTCACGTTTCACTTCCCACTTTTACTCTGGCCTGGGGCTGTGAATTTCATGATCTACTGCTAGTCTGCCACCTGTTTTTTTCACCAGCTGTGTTAAAACTCACACACCATTTTATTATATATATATATATATATATATATATATATATATATATATATATATATATATTAAAAAAAATAATTTATTATGAGAGTGAGAGAAATAAATTTGAGTTATATAATTATATATAGATAATCAAAATTTAAAGTTATTTAAAGGTTATATAATCACTTAAAAAAATTATATAATTTTATGATTAAATCTTGATTATTCATGTATAATTATATGATCCAGATTTATTTTTTTTACTCTCATAATAAATAGTCTCTTTCATGTAATACGCTCTATATATATATATATATATATATATATTCCTTCACATTAAATTTATAATAAATATTTATTTTGATCTCTAATAAAAATTTTAAAAGAAAAATTAATTTTTCAATATTTAAAAACTTTTAAATGATTCCTCATTATTAAAAAAAAGAGATATATTAATCCCTATGTATCAAATTTTTTAATTGTATGAATTTGCATAAAAGAACTAATATGTCTCCTTTTTAGATACTAAGAGATTATTTATAGATTTTTAAACCCTGAAGGACTAATTTATCTTCTAAAATTTGGGTCAAAAATCAAAATAGGTATTTACTCTTTACTTTACATGCATTTTATTTTTTGAAAAACTTTAAAAGGTATAATTTATCTTTAGAATTTATTATTGAAGTTTAAAACTCTTTTATTTTAAGTTTGATCTAAATCATTTACTGTTATTTTTTATTCTCTTTCTAAAAACTCATTTAAATGTAGACATATTTTTCTAAAATTTAACATTTAGTGATTATTTTCAAACGATATAATTGCTAAGCCACTAAAATTGATCTAATAGTAAATGATTTAGATAGTTTGTATGGAATTTTAGATTCAAACTTTATTATCGTCAATATAAAAAAAATCGATATAATTGCTTGTAAAAGAAAAAAATATCTAATGGTAGTTATAGTTGTAACTAGGAATTAAGCTTTAGTCCAAGTCTATTTTTTTAAAAAGAAAAATAATAAGATTAATTTTGATACGTTAACAGTTGTAAAAAATTTTATATTGTTATTCAATTATATATTTTTATTTGTAAAATTTTTTAAGGTAGTGATTGAATTAAATATTTTTACTAACATGATAATATATAATTAAATATATATATTTTACATGAGTGTGTTAAAATTAAATTCAAAGACTAAATGATCATTTATCTTTTTTTTAAGAATATAAATGATCATTTATTACTAATTGACACAATTACACATTACACATAATACAATTAATTATTCCAGAAATATTTGAAGCAAAGTAATTTTAAACTCTACTAATAAATTTTAAAAACTAAATTATTTTTTTGATTTTAAAAATTAAAATAGAGGAAATAATCTATACAATAGCCAAAATAAAACATGTAATTCAAAATTGTTTTTTAAATTTTTGCAAGAGTGATACGGTTTACTAGCTTATTTAAAACATAACATTAATTGAATCTAATTTGGATGTACTAAATTGTTCTTTAAATTATCCAATCATACAAATAGAAAAATATAATTGACCGTTCAAAAAAATTTATTGCATTCAAATTAAACTTATTAATTTTCTTTTGCAAAAAGTTGAGTTTTTTAATTTTAAATAAAAATTAGAATTTAGGCGTCCTGGCAGTTTCAAAATGGTGGATCGGAGGTTTTCACCATGTTACTTCTGGAGCACTTTTTTTCATATTTTTATTTATACAAATAATTGTAATTTCTGACTTTTTCTGCTTTTTCTTTAGAGTTTTGTTAAATATTAATTTTTCCCCCTGTTATTCTTCACGGATTTCCTGCTTTTTGTTCATTTCGAGGTGCCACGGACCTTCCTTATGATGCCTCGTCTGCTGGCGTCACCAGCACCACCACCCTCCTCTTCTCTCATTCCCTGCCATCGATAATGAAATAAAATTCTCAAAGCTGTTAAATGCAAAATATAATTGAGAGTTTCATTTTAATCCTTTTATTTTAATCTGATTTCATGAAAAGATGCGAAAATTTATTAAAGAAAAAGTTTCATCCTCCTTTGTCTCCTTTCAAGGGACCAAAACGTTGTAAGTTGCAACTCCTCTGTAATGACATACCACATCACATTAAAATATATATATATATATATATATATATATATATATATATATAAATTTAGGCAGAAATAAATCTCAAAGAAAAGCGAAAGAAAATTTTTTATTTTTGAAAGCACCTCCATACATTAGGGTGATCATGGGAAAAAATTTGACGAACTTAAATATTTTTAATAAATATATATAAATGATAAGAAATTAATGCACACAAGCCCAGGTTCTTTGCAGTTTTTCCCACGACTATTTAAAAAAAAATTTGTAAATATTTACTCATTTTTTTTCAGCTCTTTTATTACAGAGTTGCTTCTTACAAGAGTCCCCTTTGCAAACAAAAACATAGAAGGGAAAAACAGAAAGAGTAAAAATTTGGAGGGAAAAAACTCTAGCTCTTATCCCTGTTTTTTTGTTATACTTTCTTTTAATTAACATTGAAAAAAAAAAAGTGCAAAATTTTCTCCTATGGTTTGTCCTTGAGAAGAGAGGCTAGTCCGGTGACCACCTTAGCTCCTCTCTCAACACTTTTCACTTTCACCGCCGGCGGCTGCCACGTCGGTGTCTCCACCTTCGACAGGCTATTCTCCCCGGAAACACCCTCCGGCTCCGGCGAAGATGTTTTCTCGCCAAAGATCAGCTCCAACTCACCGCAATCGCTCTCCGTCGCAGCACCGTCGCTCAGGTTCTCGGTCGAGCCTTCAACCGCGGAGGACGGCAGCGGCGTTGGCGGTGGCGGTGGCGGTGGATTTGCCCTGGTGCAGGAGCTAGAGAGCCACTTGGCGAGCATGTACTCTGCCTTCCTCCACGGCGGAACGTGCATGCCTTTCTTCTTCAAGCTCTGCTTCGCCGCCTCCGACACGGCGGCGACGATTTGACAGAGACGATCCGATTTCCCGACGAAAATGTACGGCAGTGACTGAAGGATCGCCTTGTAGGTCCCCGTCGACCGAGCAATCTCGAACTCCGATCGGAAATCGATATCGATTATCAACCTCTCACCTTCCACAATCACATCGATGTATTCATATTCACCTGAATCGAAACAAGAACATTCATTTTTTTTTCCGCGATCAGTTTCCGTTTTCAGTTGAAGATTTTCGGTGATTTTTTTTCAGCGTAAAGGCAAATTTTGGAAGAAAAATAGTACCAGCGGGATGTGATAGGGTTTTGTCCCATTTGGATTTGCATATGGAAGAATCGTAGCCGAGAGAAGCAAGGCTTTCGGAGACAATCTTTCTCAAATCGTCTTTTCGTTTGTATACTTTGCCGTTCTTCTCAACGATCTTCGATGTGTCAGCTAAGAGATTCCTCTCGGCAACACTCGCGCAAGGAATCAGACTCTGTAAGAAATAAAAAAGGAAAATACGGAATTGGAGTTTTAGGACGCTGAGAAAACGCGATAAAATCACGAGATGTAAAAATTTTAAACTAGCTAGCTACCTAAGCTTGAGTCGAGATTTTTGCAATCTCAATTAGTTAGTTACCTTGAGCGCATCGCTGGCGTCGCCGAATGAACCAGAGTTGATTGATTCACCAGAACCGCCACCACCGAAGACGTCGAGCTCTTCGTCGGAGCTGTCGTTGCTGTTGCCGTTGAAGCAGTTGCAGCGGTTGCGACCGCATTTCGCCGCCGCTGGCTTCTCGGTACTATCTTCGATGAAACTCTGAACCATTTTAGCCAAGCAAACGGAGCTCGGCTCGAACTCCGTCGCCGTTCCTCCGGCCGCTACGTCTCTGGTGGAAGGAGGAGTTTCACCGGCGGCGGTGACTGGTTTTTCCGACGAGGAGGAAGTCCTCAACACGCTCGAGAACTGCCGGTCGAACACGAACAGCCTCTTTAGCCGCGACTTCAAAACCGGCTTGATGGCGTCGTTTCGAGCCACCGCTTCCTTCAGCTTCTGAGAATCGATGTCAACAGGTTGGATCTTCATCGGAGGCATGGCTAATAAAATAAAATAAAAAAATCGCAAGAACAAAATTTCTCAGAAAACCTCTCTCTCTCTCTATACAACTATTCTATCGTCTTTGTTCCATTTTCAGAGAAGAAGCATGGAATAACTTCTAGACGAAGCGAGTAGAGAAGACGAAGGAGGAGTTAAAGAACGTTTGGAGGTCAAGGTTTTCGTGGAAAACGTGGCGGCGATGATCGGAGAAACGTGCATTGTTCATCGAGAGGGAAGAAAAGTTCGCTGGAATGTTCATTTCTCCGGCGAGGTCACCGTCGCCGGTTGAGGAAGAGAAACAGGTGAAACAGCTTTCTCTTTTTTTTTTTTTGTCTTTTTGTTATTGTGTTTATGGCTGTTTTGGACGCTTTGGGTTAGGTGAGGGGCCTTGAGGGATGGGTATTTATAGCGAAGAGTAGAGTTGCTGACTAGGACTGTGAATGCCACGTGGGATATTACGTGGCAACGATGACCTGATGACCGCGGAGCGTTTAGGTTGGTGACGCGTGTTGGCGAAGATTATCGTGCGCGATACGGATCAGGTATTTTTTGGGGGGATGAAATTACGTTGGTGGCCTCACCACTAGCATAGAATTTCGGGCAGATGCCCGTCGTATTCCGGGGATGTCGAAAACCACCCACGCTTGTGCACGGTGATCGTGGCGATTGTGCAGTACGTGCTTTCTTTTTTTAATTTTCCTTTGTGGGGTTTTAATATTTAATTGTTATTTTTGAAATTTTAAATTGAGAAGGGAGAACGGAGGGGAAGAAAAATTGAAAAGTGTGACGTGAGACAAGAGATGGAGATTTTGGTGGGGTGTATGCGAAGACCATGCGGTTAGGATGTACTAGCCTATGGCTATGGACACGTGGTGGTTGATCGTGTGCCCAAAAAATTAAAATAATTTTTTAACCGTAAACTTTTTTATTATTTTTAATTTAATTTTAATATATTATTAATATATAAAATTACATAAATATTTAATTATATATTATTCCTCATTATATTAAAAAATTTTTAAATAAAAATATATAATTAAATAATAATATAAAAAAACAATTTTAACATATTGACAGGAGATCAACATTAACCTTTTTTTTTTATATATAATGGATAATCTCTTGTTTTTCAATAATATGCTCGGACAAAATAAATAAAGGAACAATTTTGCTATGCAATATAGAGACAATCTCGATGTAACTTTCTCTGGACATCGGAATCTAATTTAAATTTTCTGCTTAATGTCCTTCAACCCTTATAACATTTTAGAGTAACATTGATATGTTATTAAATATAAATATTATACTTTAGAGACAATTTTAGAGTAACATTTTAGAGACAATTTTTATGTAACTTTCTTTGAAACATCAGAATCTAATTTAAAGTGTACTGCCTAACGTCCTTTAACTCATGTAACATTTTAGAGTAACATTTTTTTTTCTTTCTTTTGACGTGAACAATTTAGAGTAACATTGACTTGTTATTAAATAGAGACTAATTTTTATATATTAAAAGTGTGAAATAGTTTTATACTGCCAGTTAATAGAAATACAAGTAAGTACGAAATTGCAGTGTGTCTTTTATCATAGTGGAAGGTTATTTAATATAATTTGATATTTTTTATATTTCTATTAATTAATGATATAAAATTATTTTATATTATCGGTGTATAGAAATTAAACTCTATTAAATATAAATATTATATTCACAATAAATTTAATTTTAATATATTATCAATGTAAAATTTTTTACATAGTTATCAATTATGTAAAACAAATAGGATATGATTAGTTGATATAGTTAGATTATTAAAAATATTTGACTCTTATTATAATTATATCAAAAGTCATAAAAAAAAGATATAATTAGTTGTTTATGTAAAACACTTTATATTATCAATATACCAAAATTAATCTCATCCATAAAAATAAATCCCTAAATCAATCTCTGACAATATCCTCAATTGACACATTGGTTCTTGATAAAAAAGAATTAGTCATGTAGCCCCTAACAACTATAAAAAATTGGACACTGTAATCCCTGAAAATTGTAAAAAAATAGACATTTGTGATCTCTGGCTCACATGCAATAAGTAACGAGTTTGATATTGATAATTAGGACTTCCTTGACTTCATCTTATGTGACACTATCTTAATGCATAGTTTGCATAACCTTTTAAAACCTCCCAAACGTATCATTTTGAAAAGTTAGGGTTGGGTCTAATAGATTAAAATAGTGCATTTGGGATTTTTTTTCAAGTTATGCAAATTGTGTGTCTACAGGATGCCATATGGGATGAGATTAGAAAAGTCGTAATCATCAGTTTATTTCTATATTAGACTATTTATCAATTACAAGTAAGTCAATGACCATGTTGTCCGATTTTTGAAATTATTAGGGACCATAGGACTAATTAGTTTTTTGTTAGGAGTCAATATATCCATTAATGACATTGTCAAGGACTGATTTAGGGGCTTTATTCATTAATAATACATCAAATTTAAAATGTTATTATTTTTTCTAAGTAATTACTTATAAAATCCAAAAATAATGATTAGGTAAAATTTTCAAAATGGTGATTATAAGTTTCTGATTCGTGACATTGCATATAAAGTTATAATTATTAATATTAATTAAACTTATTAAAATATCTTAATATATTAGATAATATAAACATAAATTTTATATTTTCAGTGCATTAACACTACTCTTTTATAATTTATTTCAACATCAATTAAACATTAAGGTATCAATAACTCCATTTCTGTAAAATATCATCTGCTTGCACAGCTTATGTTAATTTTTCTATTTTACGTAAGTGCCAAAATATTTAGAGTTAATATTTATTTTTTAAATATATAATATCATATTAATCTTTTATTTATTAGCAACATGTAATTTATCTTTCAATAATAATTAATCCAATCTTTATAAAAGAATATTTTTAGGAATATAAAAAAAGAATAAATAAGATATTGAGCATATTTTAGAAGATAAAAATTTGCATTCACTCAAATATTAGTTATATAAACTAATACAAACTTATTACATCCTTCATTTTTCTTTCTAAAAAGGGATATATCATGATGTAAGATCCAAATAGACAGTATAACTTATAGATTTAGGGTTGGTTTGATATTACTATAATTTTTTTAGAACTATTGAGCTCTCTAAAATCTGCTCTCAGTTGCTCTCAAAAAGCTATAGTAGTACTATTTAGTAAGATAATATAAAAGTTGTTCTCAATAAGTAGAAGTTATAAAAGTAATATTTGGTAAAATTAGTTCTTAAAATTTAAAATGACTATAGTAGATATAAATATTAAAAAGAATAATTTTCACTTTTAATGTTATTAAAGAAAGTAAGGTTATATCAATTTTTTAAATTTTGAAAAACATAAACTAACTCTAAAAAGTACCATAAGAAGACTCCTGAGAGCCCCCTGACTTTCAAAAGTTAGAAGCAAAAATACTCCAAAGTTTTGATTTACCAAATAGAAAAAATGAGCTTATCATTTTCATAACTCAAAATATCTTTTCGGAGAGCATTATCAAATTAGGCCTTGATTTGGATGCCCTATTATTGTAAATAATTTTTACACAATCATCTAACTATATATTGTCATGACAATAAAAATATTTAGCTCTTATAATAATTATCTCAAAAATTACATATATAATGGTATCTAATTGATTGATAGTGTACAATATTTTATATTGATAACCTATCAAAATTAATCTCATAACTTATATAATAAATATTATAAAGAAATTGCTTTAAAGTTATATATAAAGGTAAAATAATTTTAGTATGACAATTAAACAATCTTACTGAAACAGTAAAATAGACACATGTTTTCATGTAGGTGCCATTTATTCTCGCTACATGTTATAATTTTCGTATTTGATTCTATATGTTATAATTTGTTCAAGCATCATTAATATACTAAAAAAGTATTAATATAATGTTCAAATAAATCTTATTGTTATTATAATAAGGAGGATTCAAGCTAAAAATTGAACCATTAATATTCTTCTAACACTTTTTATATCAAGTCAAGTCTCATACTTCTCCCTATCAAAATGAATATATAACAATTTATTTTTACTTTCAATTGTTGAATTCATAAGTAAGTTCAATGAGTAATTAACAATATCAACAACGCAAAAGAAAACAAAACAAGAAATGGATTCGTAAATGTTACAATAAGTTTATGGAAGAATTTGGTTTGCTTGTTGCAAAAGTGGAGAGCAGCATAAATGGACAAATCTTAGAGGCTCAAGACACTAACTTGGAATCACATCCGTTGAGTGTTCGGAGCAATTGCCATGGCGTGCAAAGCATACAAAGATGTGTCAAAGCATAAACATGCAAGTTGCACATTATCTATAATAAATGATAAGCATCAATCACTTTGGTTTTTTTTTTTCTAATTCTCCAATCGAAATCCTTTTATTCTCCTACTGCATGTAATCTTGTTCGAGTTATATAGGATCACTTGAATGATAAATCTCTTATTTTTGAATTTTAAAATAGCTTACATATTAAGGACTTGAACTTGAGATCTATAATTAAATTAGCACAGTCTTTCGCTAGCTAAGCTCCACTTTCGTTGGGTTTAGGCTAGTTTTAATTTTAACCTTGGATAATTTCTTTTCAATAGATAATAAGTGTTGATAATTAATTCTCACAAAAATTTAAGTTTTTAAGTAAATGCTGATGAATTTTTAACATATTCTCTCATGCAATAAGTAATATAAGAACTCACTTTATCCTGCACTAAAATTTAAATTTTACTTCAAAGATTGAAAGTGACAATAATCAAACTCTCTATACCACGTAATTATAGACGTTTGGATATATTTCATCAAAAATTAACTTTTTAAAAATTCAAACTATTAAATTTCTCAAAAAGACTATTAAGTAAAGATTAATAAATAAATTAATATCGAACAATAACACATTAACACATAAATATTGCCTTGGCTGAAATGGCCCGCAAATGCAAATGGAACAAGTAGCTTGGCTATAACGCTAAGCAAATTAATACAGATAAAGCAAAAGATATGAGAAAAACTATAACAAGGGATCCAAATGTGCCATCATAAGAAGATAACTCTATCTAGACTATTGGGATTACCAACCAGTGTGCATTCGTGATAAGGCTGGATCTAGCTCTGTGAAAGAAGCTAAACGTATGTGGGAAGTAGGCAAAAGTCTGGGGTTGTATGCAAGAAACGATGATGAGGTTGTTAATGCTTTGGGCGACGTTCATATGGAAATAGAGGTTGGAATGAAGTAGACTCGTGTCAGCGGCAAACAGGGAAAGAGTAGGAAAATTTAAACGTATGTGCTCTTGAAATTAAAAAATTTCCTTAGGTTTTAGCTTCGTTTTTATGTTTCTCTTGATCCTGATATGATGCATCATTTTGTGTGACGCAATCCTTTGAATTGCTCCACCTTTTATGGTGAGCCTTATATCCATTATGAAAAAAAACAAGCAACACATTGTTAAAATGTTTTGCCTCTCTCGAGTAGCTAATTTTCTTTTCAGGAAAAATAAATTCCTCTTTCTATAACAATACTTCAATCTAAATCTCAAGGAGTACTAAGTTAATTTCTTATATATATATATATATATATATATATATATATATAAGAAATTAATGATAATAATCATTATATATATTTTTAAGTTAAGCACTATTCCTATGTTTATTATTTTTTTTTCAAATTACTCTAATAGAAAGGTTGTAATTACAAGCGGTTCAGATATCAAGTCGAACATACCTTAGATGTATAAAAACAACCATAAATGCATTATACCGAACCAAAAATGCATATGGAGTGACTTCTAATCTTATTTGGCTGACAACCCAAAATGAAAATGGTTTGGGCAAAGAACTAAACTGAAAATGCATTACAGTTTGTATGTAAGTTATTGAAAAAAAACATTGTTTAAATAGAAATTATTGCTAAAAATTACTTTTGTGTTCATTTTTAGGCATAAACTTTACCTTTTGTAACGACTTGTACTTATTAATTATCTTCAAATTGATGACATTGACATGAAGGATCAAGCTACCATAGAGCTAGTGCGCTTATGGGAATTTTACCCAATTATTCAATCACAACCTACTTTGAGGGGGAAAATAGAAAACGACAAAGAAAATAATATAACAACTAGTTACAGTTCTTCACTTTGATTGGCAAATTATCTTTCAAAGTTTGTTCATATTCAAGCTTGAATTATTGTTTTTGGAGTCGTATAATGTAGTTATTTGACATCAGCAGTAAGGTTGATCAGTTGTACAACTAAAATGAAACCAACAAATATATACGAAATACGATACATATATAACTGTGACTGGAATTCGCCCTTTCTTTTTAATAAAAAAAATGGTAAACACAATGCGATTGATATAGCTATTAATTTTATGAGAAAAAAAGATATTATGTTTACCACTTGAACAACTTATAAGTTAGCATCAACATCTTCTATAGTATTTCATACATTCTAAAAAGTAAAATGTGAGTTTGATAATTATTAATTAGAAGAATAAAAATTTCATATTTTTGATAGACACAAGCGTATATATTGTATGGATATTAAAGCCCATTTTACCAACCGAAAAAGAAAATCCATTCTCTGAGATTTTTCAAAAACGATTATTACTGACAATTTATCTTTTAAATTACATACTGCACTTTTAAAATCCAAATCCTTTTGCCTCAAGTTGATCTGTTTTAATTAATAGCAGCAATTACATATCTTAATTTTCGTTTTTAATTTTTGATGCATGTGTTATCTTTCATATAAGTTTGTAAATATCGCAAAATACAAAAATCTGCAAAGAGCTGTTAAATGTTATAGATTTCTATCGCACAGTAAGTGTGTGATTGCACTTCCTTGTGGTAGTAACACCTATAATATTAGAGTCCTATATCGCTTAAGGATATGATCAAAATAATATTTATAAATACTTAGATAATTCTTCTTTTATAAGCTAACTTTTAGGATTGAATTAGATTTATTCAATTAAAAGACATAATAAATGTACATTTAACTTTATTATTATGTACATTCTATTTTTAAAAAGTGAAAAGCAATTTAGATTCTAATTTAACATGTGTAAGTGGTCCCTTACTTCTAACATGGTCTTCCTAAATTCGTGAATTAAAATCTCTACGCCCCACCCCTCTTTTTTTTTTTTTTTTTTTTTTATATCTATATAGTTTCCCTACACTTCCAATGTAATCGATAACCCACTGTAAAAGAAATTACTTGTACCAATGATGGCAAATATTTGATCATATAAACTCTAATATGGGAACTTCATTCATACTGTAATAATGATCATCTGGGGTATAGCTTGTGGGTCATTTTAGCAGTCAAATTAAACAATTCATGAACTTAGAAAGTTGGGTTGAAGACAATCAAAATGATGGAATGAATTGTCGTTTATGAGAGTGAAAATAGTAAAAACAAGATTTACAGTGTGGGAGAATTCTTCAATTGTACGCATGTCTGGTCAATTTTGTCATCAGATTTACAGTAAAGGCATATCACTTGTTATAATTTTGTGTACGAATCTTGTGTACACTTTTTCCAGCCACAAGAAGTTGTCTGATTTGGAGGATGCAAGACGCGAAGTTAAAATCAATGTGTGAAGCAAAATTGAATGTGAAATGCTGCTTTTTTTATCTTTTACGTTAATTGGAGTCACATGCATGCATTTTTCCATAATTTGATGATTTATATCAAAATCTACCGGATTATGAATACTATAAATGGCAAAGATGGTATAAGTAGAAGGGACTTGAATTGACGAAAAAGAATTGAATGGAAATTCTTGGCCCAAACAGGAAAAAAAAAAAGGGAAAACAGATGAAAGGGATCTTTCATTTCCTACTTACACCACACCGATATTGCAGTTGGAGGGGGAAAAGGAGACAACAGGAGAATAAATTCGAGGATACAGTACATCTTTGCAGCATATATATATATATATATATATATATATATATATATATATATATATATATATAGATGGGTTATGATTAAGTTATATTGGTATAATTTTAAGTATAGTTATACCACTTAATAATTCATTGTAAAATTTTTTTTATCAATTTAACTGTTAAATTATAATTATCTATCATAAAAGTCATTTGTGTTAAATTTTATAAAAATTAAATGTCAATAAGAATGTAATTAAATAATTCTTATATATATATATATATATATATATATATGTATATAAAATGTTGATTTTGATGTATAAAAAACTATATCAAACAATTTTAAATTAATATGAAACTTTATAAATATAATCTGAAGATATATTCTAATATAATAGTGGGTTTTGTAAAAAATTATGTCAATAAAAAGTTATTAAGTCATATAACACTTGCTTAAAGTTACATTGATATAACTTAATCATAATATTATATGTTTTCTAAAAGGGAAAAGTAAGAATCATTTTGGTGAAGGAAGTCCTACCAGCAAGATACCAATACGTTGTGACAAGCAACTAGAGGTTCAAATTTTGATTTTGGTATGCTATTACTTGTTTGTAAGATTGAGAAAGTCTTTAATCACATTTTTTTCTTTTTCTTCTCTTCAACAAGGTTTCGCGAGAAGTAAAGTTTCCCATTTCAAAATTAAAGCATATATACCATCAGAACATTCACAAAATTGATGTACATTTCATATGGAAAAAAAATTAACAACCTCATTCGAGTGCCTCCCCAAATCTTCTTGTGATCTCAAACATCAACCTTATAATAACTGTGTGTTTTCATTTGGATTCTTTATTATTTAAAAAGTATCTTTTCTGTTCTTTTATGATTAGGATGCCAAAAAGCCAAAGGGTTAGCAATTAGGGAAACATAATCATGCTTAATGGATTAGCTTATTGTCCTCATAAACACTATTTGAGTTTTATTTTTCAAAGTTCTAACTTTAATGTGGCTAGACTATTGATGCCGCTTTAGTGAACTTCTTTTGATGATGTCTTGAAATTATTGGAATTTATTTTGAAAAAAAAAAGCCCATCATTGTCTCTCTAAATCTTTTGGGAACACGGGATTGTCATTAGCTTTATAGATGCAAATGCTTTAATTATACTAGAGGTTTGCTTTTGTGTGACTTGAGGAAAAGTAGCACTCTTTTGTTAGGTGAGAAGTTCAAAGAATTTCATTAAGGAGGTCCTACCTTCATAATTTACAAAGATCAACACGAGTTTTTTTGTACTTGATTCTTATTCCCTAGAAAACATATCCTTAAGGACAATATATGTAGCTTACTTTTCATTAACTTACCAGATTTTCATCAGATTAAGGCTTAAAGGGAAGATAGGAAGCAGCTAATTAAGAGGGGAAAGTAGCCATGACAGATAGGTATGCTTGGTATCCAATTTATGTACATTCTCAAAATTACGAACAATGGAAGAGCTTATAGACAAGAATGGGATATATTACTAAAAGCTACTCTAAAAGTTTTGTCAGAGAAATATTTTCTTCATTTGATTCTCTTTTTTGGTACAAAACGCACTACAAACATTGTTTGAAATTTGATCTAACGTGCCCGACATTTTTGCGAGAAACAAAATTGCTTGTTGAGGATTTATTCCATACTTAGTGATAAAAAATTAAAGTCCTTGCTAAATGTAGACCCAAAAAATCAATATTTAATTAGTTAAGGGATTCAATATATATTCTCCTTAAGAAAATATAGAATTGAAATCTTGTGAATAAAAAAAAAAATACTAAGAGAACTTTATTTTTATATTAAATCGACTTAATTTGAGTTAAATTAATTGAAATTTAATAAATTTTAAATACTAGTAGATTAGGCCAAATATAAAGACCAAAAAAATTACTTTATAATCGTCAATGACTCAAATATTTATAACAAAAATATCAAAATTTAAATGCTTCACCTTTTATTCATATTTTATTTTTCTACATCCCTTTTATTGATAAGTTGACAATAAACAATTTCATTCTAAAAAGTGTATTTCTAATAACATGTCCAAATTAATTAAAGTGTTTTAAAAGATCTATTCTTAGGAACTCAATTGGTTTCTTAAATAGTGCTTTCACTAATAAAGATCTCACATTAACTTCAATTTCCGAAGGCACAATTTAGTTAGACTTAGTTTGATAGTGCTCTTGGAGAGGATGTTCTTTTTCATGAAATATAAATCAATTTTTTTTTTTTGCTTTTACTTCTAATTATTAAAAATTAGGAAGTGTTTTTGAGTGCTCTTATAGGATATTTTTAGAGTTAGCTTGTACTCTCTAAAATTTAAAAGACTAATATAATCTTACTTTCTTTAATGATAATTAAAGTAAAAATTATTCTTTTAATATTTACATCCATTATAATTATTTTAGATTTTAAAAATAATTTTACAAAATACTACTATTTTTTGTGGCTTTTACTTATTAAGAGTAACTTTTATATTATTTTATCAAATAATATTACTATGACTTTTTAATAGTAACTTTTAGAAAATTTAAAATGCTCAATAGCTCTAAAAAAGCTATAATAATACTACATTAAACCTTATTTACCTTCTTTCTATCCTAGCTTCCCTAAAAATAATACACATTTTAGAAGGGAAAATTATTTGGCTGAGACTAATTATTAAAATTTGCGCTCATATAACAAATCTTTCCCATTATTTCTCATTGCTGATCATCATGTATGCACGAAAATTGCTGATTTGAAAAGACAAGCCTTGTATTGGCCTAGAGGTAAAGGGAAAGGAAAAGGCGAAATAAAAGATGGAAGAGTGCGGGAAAGAGAATTGCAGCAGATGAGTGTCATTTTCCATATAGTCATTACAGCTGAAGCAGGCCTATAAATGAATGCTTGATATAGTGGGGCCTTTGAATTTGTATATTTTTGCAGATGAGGGGTCAAATCCTTGGACAAATCCCCCAAAATATTGCCATCGTGCTGAAATCAAAAAGTCTCGGAAAATTTTCTCTTTCGATATCTGAGTAGCAAGTTGAAAATTTTCATCCGTGGTCTTAGTCCTGTGCTACTATAAATTTGTCGTGACCATTTTCCTTTAAGCAAGTGTTACAGCATCTTTGGCTTAACAAATATGATTATGTGTTGTAAGAAAAGAAAGAAGTTCGATCAGATTGTTGTAGCTAATAGCTAGAAGATATTTGAAAAAATTAGTCATACAACACTTGGATGTTGATCATAATATATGCGTAACTTTATCGAGTTTAGGATTTTATTTAACCTTTTTTTATTTTTTATAAATATTAATTAGTATATACTATAAATATTATATACCGAGATTTTATGATGTGTTATTAATTATATTATTTAATAAATTTGATAACATATAAAATAAGGAACAATTTTCTCATGTAAAAAAATTTTACATAATCTAATCATATATAGACTTTTATCACTAATTAAAGAGTTGAGACTGGCTAGAAAAGTAGTACATAAAAGTCCAATCAATAATAAAAATTTACAAATAATTAGGTTATATGAAATTTTAACATAAGATAATTTCATTTCTTATAAAATGTCATATATATATACAGTAAATAAGGTAACAGTATATTTCATCAAATTCAAATAAAATCATATCCAAATATAAATATATATATATATATATATATTTGTAATTACATTATTGTATAATAATTAATGAGGTTAGTTCACTTTATTAATTTTTTATCATAATTTAAATTTTATTTTTAGATTTTTTTTTTTTATTGATAGATGATATATAAATATTTCTGTAAGCAATTGATGAGTCCATAGCCTCAACCTTCAGATCGGGATAAACTTTTCCTTTAATATAAGCTTTTTTTATAAAAAATTACTAACTTTACCAAAAAACAAATTGTTATATTTTTTTCATTCATGACCATGTATAGGGGCTTTTTTATGCTCTCTTTGACTCGTTCTTCTCGAGATCGAATGAATATTACTTTTTGGGCTTGTAATGAATAGGTCATCTGGCTCTAATTTAAGATTGCATTTAATGAAAACAATATGTGCTATTGAATATTGAATTATTGATCCGTTCAACATCCCGAATTCAGGTTTTACATCTGAAATTGAACATTTGAACAACAGTCAACAAAGGCAAGGGGAAAAAAATGTAAACAGAAAATACATGAAACCAGTGGTCCCTATCTAGCAGAACCAAATTGTCTGAAGCGGGGCATGCATTCTCAGATTTTAATTTTCTATAGTTATAGTATAAATGTTTAATATCTTCAAATTTTCAAGTTTTTCATTTTTTTTTTTGGCTTTAAATGTCTAGATTAGTTATTTTTTTTTTCCTAATATTCTAATTATGGTTCCGCCTTTGATCATACTATGGATTAATATTTATTGGATTAGAAAATGGTACAACTTTACTTAGTTTTAGTAACTATCAACGATTATTTATTTAAAATACAGAATCCTGGAGGACGAACATGGTTTACTAATTCAAAGTCTATGTACGATTAATTATAATGAAATATAAAAACTCTTTATAGTTTTTAATAGCTTCCATATAGTTATGGGGTACAATAAAATAAACACAAAATCCTGTACCCTCGAAAGCAACAAGATTATTTTCGTGTTGGAAATCAAATTTGCAAACGCTCTGCACACACATTTATATTGATGCATAAGAAAATATATATTGTGAGGTATGTATATAGATGAGGGTTTACTTTGTCATTCACGATTTTTTAGTCCAATTAAGAAAAACCTTACACATCTCAAAAATAATTAAAATGTGGGAGCGATAACATGCAAGCTAGAGAAATTAATTACATCATATTCTTTTATTTGTATCAATATTTACTGGCAGAAAAAGAATATAAGAAAAAACAGTTTGAAGGATATATAGTGAGAACGGCATGCTACTGGAAGTGATATAGTGATGAAGTGTTTAAATAATTTGTAAGAATTATCGATTCAAATCTCATTGCCACTTATGTGCCAAATTTTTTGTTTTTTCAAAAAAAGAGAAGTTAGAACGGTTATTTTCATGCATCAACTTCTTTTTGGGACTTCTTGTTTTTCATTTTTGAATTTACTTTATCATAAGTAGGTTTAAGTTAGCTTTCACTATTACTATTTTCATTTCTTTCAATTCTCTCTTTATTAACTTTCTCTTTAGCTTTTGGTGCAGGAAGATCATACGTCATATTTCCATGGAGGGTCCAGATCAATCAAAGTAAATTAGCTAGCCTGTTTTCGCTTGGTTTCCGATACAGTATGCTGAATAAACTTTTTTGGCGCTTTCGTGAATTTATTAATTTTCATAGAAAGGAAAATTTACATATTTTGGATTTCATCTATGTGAGTTTCATTGTCTCACAAAAATAAAAAAGACACCGTTAATACCAAAATAAGCATTGATGTCACAATTACTTGAAATCTTTCGTCCCCTTATGACTCTTTCTATGGCTAAGTTGAGTAGTTGACCTCCTCTTATATTTAAATCAGAAATTTTCTTTTCCAACTTTTAAAAGCAAAAAATTGCAAATATAAAAACTGCATAATTTGCCAAGTAAAGTTTATAACCAAAAAAAGAAAAAAAAGTAAAAAAAAAAAAAAAACATAAATGTGCCTTATCCTATTTTTATATAATCTCATCCTTGTACAACCCAACACAATTCTTACCCTCTTTGATATAGCTAACCAATCACAATACAAAGTCGAATTCAAAATACATGCATCATAAAATAAGTGCTGATTAAAAAGCATGGTCATGTAGAGAGTCAAAAATGTGGGTGACCACCCCACTGAAGCAACCGAAAACTAAAGAAAAAAACCATCCACTATTTAACCACTTAGCCGAATAGAGAGGCTATTGTCAGACATGGTTGTCCCTGTCCATATTCCCCCAAAGTACCTCAATAGTTGGCCTACCATGGCACCATTTAGTAGTTACCCATATACCTAGTGTACATCTTGCTCACCTAAGAGAACTATTTGCAATGTCATGTTCATATAATTTGATGCAATGCGCCACATGGATTGGACCCACTTTGGTTGATGAAAAATATTTGATTTTCCTATGATGTACCCAAAATAAAGTATGCTTTGTTTGACCTTGTTAATTTCACTATATGATAAGGAAATAGCAGCTAGTGTCCAAGGATAATGTTTATTAATTCAAACCCTCTTTCTTATCAGTATGTATAATGTTATTGTGATGCCTTGCAGATATAAATTTGTGAATAATGAATGAGGGTAAGTTATATAATAGTTCTAAAGCAATCATTGTAATTGTGCTGGCTCAATCTTCTTACTTAAACAACGTTTGAACCCTTCTTATGGGTTAGTTTACCATTTTCAATCAAATCTTAATTAAGGATAAGAGTTTAATTAGGATGCACTGACAGTGTAAAACTTTTTTACACTGTCATCCAATCAAAACCTTCCATTTGCATGACCATTCAAGTAGTGGGTGGTTATATCAAAGACTTTTGCTGATGTGGCAAGATATGATTGGATGTCTGTGTAAAAGTTTTTTACACTGACGGTGTATTCAAATTAAATCCTAAGGATAATTGTTTTTTTTTTTTTTTTTGGGTGAAATGTATTTGTTGTGAAGATGATCAGCACACAGCACATTCAACTGTGTGGGCTATGATCATGATAAATGGTCAAGAAGTTTATATTTGTTTGTGTCAATTGCAACAAAAGTTGGTGCCTCAATAATACTAAATTTTCTAGGTTGATATATAAAATAAAATTGGAGATGATGACTGATGAGGACATAAAGTGTTTGATAAGGAAGGCCACACAAGACATGATGCCCTCAGACCCCCCCAGTCCCTTCCCCTAGTCATCAAAACCATCTTTGGGATTCTTGTGGTGGCATTGATCCTGTTTTGGGATTTTCTGGTTTTACCATGTCAAAAGCCAAAAGCTAGGCTTCATATTAACGCTGTTGCCTTTATTTGGTTTGGGGTCTATATAGGTCATTGTGCTCAAATGATGGCACAATTTAACTGTTCTATGATGATGTTATGCACACATGGGTTGAAAGAGTCATGGCTGATGATTAATCTATGAGCCACTCAATGGTTTTTACTAACGGGGCCCCATTCATGAATATGCTAAGGATTTCACAAAAATTATATATTCCATCAAAAACCATTATTTTCTGTAGATGATTTAATTTAACCATCCGTTTGAATCAAGTAATAGATTTTAACCTCAGCAAGGAATATCTTCTCACGTGTGATGATCATATGTTCAGTTTTGTGTGATCTTTGTGTAGGTATTTACCAAACCAAACTTGGGATTAACTTGAAGGCTAGAAGAAGGACGTTATGTCATTTGTCAGTGACCATAATAATGGGTAGAGTAGCAGGTGTTATATGGTGCCTTTCAAGTTTTCAAGTCACCTTCACATATATCTTTTTCCACCCAACCTGCATTGGGTCCACTAAATTATGGAGTTGGAGTTTTGATAGTTTGAGCCCCAATCAATCTATTGGCGTTGTGTTGTAAGTTGAAAGCTACTTTACTCTGTGGCTTCAATTGTTTGTACTTGGATGCTTCTCACTCTCACACTAACACAGCATTGTATAGTTACTCTAGTATCAAAAAGGGACATATTTTTTGCACCACTTAATGCATATTAGGTGGTGTGCAGAATTAATTCAGTACAAGTAGCCTAGTTGAAGTCAGAAAGTTCAGTGAAACTCAAGCTATTATATATGTACCTTATGTAAATAATGTGACTTATATATGATATGATGTGAGAATAGCATTAGGCACCTCATATGTTTGTGTCTACTACTTGACTGACAGATGTTAATAAGTACATGGTTGCATTATCATACATGTCAATTTAATATACAGAAAAGCATCTTCATTTTTTGGTTATTTAAATGGTGGGGCTCTCTTCTATTTCTTTCTTTTCTTAATCAATATGGATTTTCTTTTCTTCTTTCGTTTATTCTAATGTGTATCTTTATGTTCTTTCCGGGTTCAAGTTAAAGAGAAAAGAACAAGAAAGAAGGAACAAAAAGAGCAGTTGTATGAATCCCCTATTAAAATTTTAATTGTGAAAGTTAAAGAGCCACATCTGGAGTTCTTGCTGTACTTTGCAGCAGCATAAAAGACTTATAAATACTGCACATAAGGCTTCTATCAATGTAGTGCCAAAAGACTCAAATCCCCTTTGGTTATCTAAGGTCACTTGCACATCCAATGTATCTTTTTCTCACTCTTCCTTTTCGCACCTTCCAGGAAGGCAAACAAGCCAAGGAAGGTACCTGTTCAAAGGACCATAAAAGAATTTAAAAACATGATCCAGTCAAAATTAGTTACTGACTGCAATTAAGTTCATTTACAAGTCAGATGACATTGTTGCATCTGTTCATACATTTATTTTATAGTACACATTGCTGTACACTGTTGAAAAAAATAGTACATTATACTACATGTATTAGAACTTTAATATTTTACCACTCTTTTTGGAAAGTATGTTATTTTTTTTTTTTCAGAAGAAAGTTACAGATTCTATGTAGAGATAAATTTTTCCACTTGCGGGTGAAATCGAAAATTTGTATTTTAACCAAAATATTTACGGAAGTTTAATATCAAAACACCAAAGTTTATAACTGTGATTGACAAATGTCATAAATCATACTTTATTACACTTTTTTCAATAATGTACCAATGATGCACCTAGGAAATCCTTGTATTTTGTAAGCAGGCCACAACTTACCATCAAATTTGAACAGCGGTTCGCCTTGGTTGCTTATATAAGGATACATTTTGCCTTTTTTTAAATTTCTTTATGTGAAGAAAGCCCAACAACATCTTGCGTGTCATTTAAGATTTCCACCTATGAATCTCACTGTTTTAAGAGGCAAGTTTTCGAAGTAAAGTAATGGCAGGTTGATTTGAATTTTTTTTTCCGTTTTATAGAATTGGCCCGTTTTATATCCCTGGTATTTATTATTTAGAGTTCAAGAATCTTTAACTAATTTAATTTGAACAAATCAACTATAACTAATTTTTTCATTCACAAAACTCAAATTTAATACTTAAACGAGTGCTAAGCCACTTGAATTTTATTCTGGGAATAATGACATTGTGGCCTCAGTTTTTATGGCATAATCTATCAAGTTTATGAAGTTTGTGATTTTTCTTTTGGCAATTATTTTGGGTAGGTACATGAGAAAGAAAAACACTGAAATAACACTATTTTTCTACTCTTATTATGCACTAGTCCAACTACTTAAATTCGACTACTACAGACTCTTTCAGAACAAGCATTACGTTGAGTATGGACCATTGTATCATACTCAAACTCTGATCAGGTTCATTGTGAACAAGATAATGGCTGAAGAACACAAATTTGAAATATCTGCTCAAGCTTCGATCATTGAATGACATTGTGTCGTGCATTCTACATGCTTTTGCCCACAAGGAAGCAAATAGAAAAAAAGAGAATATAGAAAAGCTGAACCATACGTTAGCTACTTCTCAAAACCAATCCTAGGCTACATGAACAACGAAGAATCTTGCTTTGGTAATACTCTTTATTTCCCTTCCTCAATCAGCAGCAGATGCTCACATTTGTCAATCACCATAGGAGTATCTTAAATTTGCCTAAATCCAATATTGTCCGGTGAAGCAACTAAAGCAATTGGCCATAAGGTTCATATAGAAATGTTGTATCATGCACACAATGAGCATATCTGACAAGGTCCCTTACTGGCTACCGTGGAATCTTTATTAATACTCAATATGAAAGTCTAAAGCTAATACAATGATACAATATAACAGAAAATGCAGAAGCTGCATGTGCCTGACAAGGGTAAAATATTGGACTATATTCCCTCACCCTTGGCTAAAAGATGTGTAGGGCTTGAAGGTGGCAATATGCACTACAATAGAACTCCAGTAACTGTTGCATCTTTTTGAAACACTAATCCAAGCGTAGAATTAAAATGACATAATGACAGAATTCATTTCATGTAGTCTCTGTTCCATATTAGCACTCTAGCAGCATCACAAGTTTTGAACCAACGGCAATATAGATAACATAATCAGGAACTCTTAGCAAACCGTGTGAAATGAAACACGTTCTCAAGGAACATTCATAACTTGGATTGACTGCAACATATCTGAGACAGCAATCACTAGGTCACCTGATTTGATGAGATTTCTGGCCTTAAGCAATGAAAAAGTTCTATTGAGATTGCTCTCCATATCATCTGAGAAGCTCAGCCGGAAAGGTATCAGGCCCCACTGGAGGTTCAGACGCCTACGCACAGATGGAGTGGTAGTAAAAGCAAATATTGGGCAGTCAGGACGGCAACGTGATAACAAAGATGCCATGTGCCCTGTCTTCGTGTAAACAAAAAGTGCATCCACCTCTAAATTATTGGCTGCCAAAATTAAAACCCAAATTAAGATACACCACTAAACAACTTAAGGCAAACAGAACAAAATGAGCTTCTGGGTTCTCTCCACCATGTAGGTAGTAGAATGAGTTATGCGTTAACCAGTCATTATCATTATAGTGTTTCAAATATGAAACTTTGGACTGAGAAATCCTCATCAAATAATGTCGAGAACACAGCAGGCCTCAACAATACTGAATTATTAAAAAGGACTATCAGCATATGAGTTACTTTAAACATCGATATTCTTAAAGCATCTATGATTTTAGGCTTATTACTATGATTAACAAACATACCAACTGGATAGTAGTACAGCAGCCTACAAATATTTTTTTCACCTTATTTCTTTGAGAGAGTATATGCTGATGCTACAAATCAAATCAAATATGCAATAGTGTAAAATCATAGAAAATGTATGAACAAGATAAGAAGAATTAAACACAGCAAAAAGAAAGTCAAGAGTTGAAGCCTGCTTACCCATCTTTGCAGCTGAATTGCAGATCTCTTCAGATATTTTTTCAGAAAAAGAAGTCCCAACTGACGGGAGTATCATAGCTTCATAGCGTTTCTCTTCCCTCCACCACTTCTCAATTCTCAAACTGACACTCCTTAAAACAGTTAATGCCTTCTCAGGGTACTGACCCATGGCTGACTCACCAGAAAGCATCAATGCATCAGCTCGTTGTCGGACTGCTTCAGAAACATCTGCTACTTCAGCTCTTGTAGGCGTAGGGTACTCAATCATGGATTCAAGTAGCTGAGAGGCAACAATGACCGGCTTATTCATCTGCCTGCAAATTTGAACAATCCTCTGTTGGGCAGACGGAACCTGTTCTAAGGGTATCTGGGCACCCAAGTCTCCTCGCGCCACCATTGCTCCATCTGATGCCTGAATTATCTCCTCCAAGTTCTTCAATGAATCAACACTTTCTATCTTTGAAATGACGGAAATATCACTGCATAGAAAATTGATAATGATGAGTTTAGCATATTCCACAAAGGTAATAAAGTCAACAACTCAACATTGGTGACAGCTGAGCACAAAAAATACACACCAAAAATAGGACAAGAAAAACAGTTCACAAAACAATGAAATGAAGATAAGATTAGCAGCTAATATTTGATACCAATATGTGAAAGGCTTAAAAAGTGCTTAAAGGTGTGCCTAAGGCAGCAAGAAGAGTCACAAGGGAAGGGTTTGGGGCCTCTCAGTCGTTTAAACTGAGGCCTTCAGTCAGGCGACATCCCTAGCACCATATTACCACTTATTGAGGTAAGGTACCAGCCTTTAGTGCCTTACTATAATTCTCATGGTATTCAAGCCAAAAGGGGAGCATAGTCAAAGGTGCCAAAAGGCATGCCTAAGGCACAGAGATGAAGCACCAGAAGGGCACAGAGCCTCATGGCGTTTGAGGCAAGGCTCCTTCAGTCAGGCGTATGTCTATAGCACCTTAAAGCATCTTTCTGGTTCAGAGCAAGTCGCTCGCCTTTAGTACCTTGCTGAAATTCTTGTTATTGTCAAGCCAAAAAGGCTAACTCAATAGCAAGGTCTGCAGCAAAAAGATCAAGCCTTAACCTCTTGGAATGATTGTTTACCCCATTAAATGACAACTAAACAATTTCAAGTTAACAAAAAGGATTAAGCCTTTATTCTATTCTTATAATTTACATCCCTTTGTCTCTTTGCCTACGTGCTGCTGTTAATTAGAAATGTGATATCTTATTCTAACAGTAACAAATCTCAGTTTCTGTCCAAGCTTCTCACAAGTTCTCTAAGCTCCCAAATAACCTACTCTCTTCTCTAGTTGGACAACCGTGCTATTCAATCCAAGTGTGGAGATAAAATAAAACCCCTACATGTTTGGTTCAGAAAATCCTAACAAATGGGGCAGTAAATAATCAATAGGATTGAGCTACAAGCAAGCAATCAAATCTACATTCATGGGTTTTCAAACCACTGATGTATCGAATGAGATCAATAATTCTGTTTTTTTTTTCCCTTGCTTAAACCTTTTTAGTCTCTTTGAGATGTAGTCCATAGCTGATTAAAAGGAAAAAAAAAAATTATAATCACTAAGTCACCTGGAGGCCATAGATTAAATGTAAAATGTGAGAAAGAAGTGAGATGCATAACCAAAGGGGTAAAAAGTAAATATCCTACTTGTCAATCGTGAAATAATAATAATAGTAACCAGAAATGATATGATAATAATACATTTAAATAACAGTTTTAAAAATATTCTCCATACATACCAATCTCTAGATCGTGCAGCAATATAGCTTTTAAGATGTTTAATAACTTCGGCAGACTTGACAAATGAAATAGCAATGAAATCAACACCCTCGGCAATACCAAAATCAATGTCTAACCAATCCTGGTAATAGAAAATCAGATTAAGGATCAGATAAATAAATATTTGCATAGCTTGGGATAGCTTTCTGACCCAAGGAAATTTAGCATCAACAAATCAATAATCTGAAATTCAATATGAACAGTTAAAAGCATAAAGCCTCAAAAACATGCATGATAATGGAAATTTAGAATTCGCCACAGATACACAATGCACCAGGGTAATTCATTTGCCATCACCACATGCATCACAAGGTTCAAAGTTTATCTGATCCTGGGCACCACTTTCTCATCAATTCGAACCAAGATCAATATAACCATAGTCAAGATGTTCCCCAAGGGCTATGTTGAATGGGGAATAGTAGTGCAATGTAGAATTAGGTAGTCAATTTGGTCTTATGGGGTGCTTGGATTTGATTAATTTTTGGGAAATCATCACTTTTTTACAAAAGCCCAATCAATAAGCATTTGATGAAGCTGTTTTGAACACAAATAAGCTATCCAAACACGAACTTTGTAATACAGTTTAGAATCATCACAACCAACAGGTACCTTCAAAGTTAGTTATTCCATTGGCCCTGCATGATAATATATTTTCCAATGCTTTAGTAAAATTTTTGCATTTGAAAAAAAAAAAAAAACGAAGAAGAAGAAGAAGAAGAAAAAAGTAGAGCAGAAGTTAACTTGCCTTGCTGATTCATAACTTCATATTTCAGTTGAAGATAAAAATACAAATTCTAGCTACTTAATTAAGAGTAATGCTGCTCACATATGCAAAACACAAACAAAACTAAAGTAAAGAATCATGATGGCACAAAGAAATTGTTCTAGGAGAAGGTTAAAATTAAAAGTGTACTTCAAGGTATAGCATTCTTGTAGAAGTGCTGAAAACTAGCAAAGTATCAAGTAGCTTAGAAAGACACTGATAAGGAAGTTATCCAGGCAAAAGCCAAAGCTTTTGCAGGGTGATAATGATATCCATCTTTAGGAATCAACAAAGGGGGAAAAAAATTGTGTCTCTCACGAGATCAGACTTAAACCCTTTAATAAATTACAGTGTTTAAAAAACACTAAATTTAATAAACAATTTGAAAATTTTCATTATTTGGGTCAGTTACCCAAAGAGAACTATATTATACACAATAACTAATAATATTTTGTATAATCTTCCTAAAGTCATAGTTGCAAGACTTAGACAGGCCTATATGCAGCTATTGCTTCCAACTGTGACTGTGGATAATACTATAGCATTAGCAAGCATTGGCCCTTTGCTTAAGGGTAAAGTCCATCAAAAAATTAGAGTTCACACTCCATCAATCATGTGTTTTTCCATCATTCACATTAAACTGATGTCAAATAAGTAAAACAAAATAGAAAAAGGCAAAAGAATTGAGAACCTTTGAAGAAATTGTGGGTAGCATGGCATTCCTTTCTCGTACTAGACTGCCATTCCTCCAGAATGTCAAATTGGCTCTTGGCAGCAACAACCCAGGATCGGTACAACGGCACTTGACATCTGGACCTATCTTTTCAATCACCTCAAACCTAACCATTCCTCCATCCACTAAAAGGTCATCCCCCACTCTGACATCTGGTAGATTATATTTCAGTATAAATGAACTAATCATCAATAGTTGACAAATAAAACCAGGAACATAATGGCTTTAAAGAAGCAACATGTTCCATCAGATTATTCAGAAAGATTAACCTTCAGCAAAACCATCATAATTCACATTGATGGTGCGTTCTGGAAGAGTTGAATCAAAGGCTCTAACACTGAAAGTCCATACCTCGCCGTCCTGCAAGAGAGTATTCAAAGCTCATAACAACGATTCATCATCTGAAGTAGATCTCTAACCAGCTATTAGTTTTATCTGAAACTATTAAAAGTTCGAATTACTTAAAGCTGAGCAAATTTCTAAATAGACCAATCATCCTTCAGCATCGTAACAATTGTTCATTCACTTTTCTGACCACTAGAGAAAACACACTGTAGCAATGGGGGAAAATAGTTACTAATTCTGCAACTTTACAAGTAAGACTAACAACTTATTATATGCCATATGTTTTGAGACTAAGTGATATTTTCATAAGTTCAACTTATTTAAATTTCCCATAAGACTAAACTTCATTCTTCATTTGATCACGAGCACAAGTGTTATGCACAAGTCTTATGCAGTCTCCCCACAACTTTTTCACTTGGATTTAACCTTGTATTCAAGGTCAAGGCTGTTTGCCACCTAGACCTACTGATTGTGGGTGTGTAATATGAATTTTTTAGTAATACCATAAAATAGCCAGAGAAAAGGTTCCAACAACTGTCTACGAACAACCAGCCAAAGAGATTAAACAATCAATCAACAAGATTATGTTGCAGAAGGGGTCTGTTTATGCTGGACCTGTATGAACAGGTCTAGTCATGGTCTTCCTCAATTTCATCATTGGATTGAAAAAATAATATAATCTGAAATTCTAGACATTTCTAATCCAATGGTCAAAACAAGAAAGACCATTACCGGCCTTTGGTGTACTGGACGAGCATAAAACGATCCTTACAAGCAGAAGAGAATAGAAATACTATCATCAATTCCTATAGAGGGAAACAAAGGAATCAAGCTATAACAACAAAAATAATAATAATAAATTGATGGATATATAAAAATATTCTTAAATAGGAACCTTGAACTTCCTAACATAATCATGCAAACATTTTTTATATGTGCCAAGTTTTGAGGGATATGTTTAAAATTTACACATATATAATATTATCTATTCACACAACTTTAGCAACATGTGCCAAAGGCTAATTTGCAAAAAATCAAAAGCAAGAATTTCCCCAGAATATATATATATATATATATATATATATATATATATATATATATATATATATATATATAATATACCTCAGCTTTGGCAGAGGAAGCACCACCAAGGTCACCCATGTGAATCTCACTGCCTTCGGTGTCCATCATAACAGCGACGGCGAAGCCTTTCTCCTGGTTGAGCCTTCGCACGCGCTCGATGACCGTCCTGTGCCACTCCCTCGTGCCGTGGCACATGTTGATCCTCGCCATGTTCATCCCTCCAACGGCCAGCGCCTCCAGGTCCTCGAAGCCGCACGTGGCGGGGCCAATGGTGCACACAATTTTGGTCCTCCGCGTGCTGCGGAAGCCGTTCTCCCTCAGCTCCGCCTCCGTCACCGCGTCCACCTCGATGGAGCTCAGATCGGTGGAGGAGGACACGGCGATGCCGGGGCCGGCTCCGTTGTTGTCGGAGACGATGACCTCGGAGGAGGAGGAAGAGCGGAGGTGGAGGGTGGGAGAGCGGCGGATGTGGAGGAAGGAGAGGTGGGGAGTGGGGAGGTGGGTGCGGAAGGGAGTGTGGCGAGTAAAGGAGAGTGGCGGTGCTGGTGGGGTGAAGAGTTGGAGGGAGTGTGACATGGTGGCTGTGGCGGTGGTGGAAACTAGTCCAGTGGCGGCGGAGACACAGAGAGAGAGCAATTGGATTTTTTGGGTGGGGGGTGTTTATTGCTGGTGGGTTGGGGGCGGAGTGAACGAAGTGGAGAGTTAGTATGCAGTATGTTTAGTTCGGAAGTTATCGCCGTCCTACCCAAGCTGCAGGAACAAGGTCACACGTGACATGTGCTACTGCCAAAAACAAGAATCTTGTTCACTACTGACTACTGCCAGTAATTAAAAACAGAGCGTGCATCGAGCCGACAAGATTTGCTTATATAATTATACATAAATTGCTAAAATTTAAAATTATTTAAAGATTATATAATTAATTAAAAAAATTATGTGATTTTATATTTTAATTTTTGATTATTTATATAAAATTTAATGATTAAGATTTATTTTTTTTATTTTTATAATAAATCACTCTTCTTATATAATATACTTAAATTATATATATATATATATATATATATATATATATATATATATTTGGATATCTAAATTAATATATGGTGAATAGTATAATACAATTTTCAATGATATAAATAAGTACCAAATCAACTTTAAATAATAATGGATGAGAAGTCAACGAGAGTTAGTATAGTTGGTAAATAATAAGATCAAATTTTATAAGGATCTGAGTTTAATTTGTACTGCTAATGTGAAGATTCTATTAGCATACGATTTTGGAAGTATCCTATAAGTGTTTTCTGAATTTGAGAGTCGCCTTGACCTTGATGAAATAATTGATACCGAATCTACCTAAACTTTTTTAAATAAAAAATAATAATCAATGAAAAAATTTATATTTATTTACACACAACTGGCCAATGGCATGTTTGGAAAGTATACAAAATATCTTTTTTTTTTTTTGCTAAAAAGATATTTATGAAAAATTAATCTTGTTTAGATAAATCACCAAAATAGATTATAATAAAAAATTTATAATTTTAAACTAAAAAATAACTTATAAATATAAGAAACTTTTTGAAGATAATAATTATAAATAGAAGTTAATTAATTTAAAATTATTATATTTTTATTAAATTAATCTTAAGTATCAAATATTATATAATATAAATAAAGATATTTAACACTTATCCTCTCCAAATTTAAAAAAATTGCAACCAACCTTATTTTTTTACCAAAATTGCATCCCGCCTCACAACCATATGAAACTTAATAGTGCTAAAGGAGTATACTCAGATAATATTATGCTTAACCCAAATAAACTTCAAAAAAGCAAAAAACAACAAACAAAATACGGCAGTTGCAAAGTAGCCGTTGGAAGTTGTATTATAAATTAGCCACGCTTTTTCTTACTTTCTTGCCAAATAGCAACCAGCCAGAAACAGAGCACCAAAATTTCATTCCCATTTTCTTCCCAAACCAACTAGCACCCACCATACACTATCTTAGTCTCATAACTTACAAATTTTGATATCCAAACTTTGATACCAGTTCAGAGTATAAGGGGAGAGTTTTAGTGGAATTAGAGAGTCTTAAAGGAGAGGTTAGGGGTCTAAAAGACACCATATACATTTTGGTGGCTGTAAATTGTATTTGAATAGGTGTATCTGCTCTTTAGCGTGCAACGATTATATCAATTGCAAAATAGCCAGATTTGGTTATGTTAAATGGAGATATGTATTGTAATGCAATAAACAATCAATGATAATAATGAGTATTTAAGCTAATCAAAATGGCCATAACAGTGCACAAATTATAATTTAAAAATAGTAACAATTGTTTAATCACAAATTTAATAACAAATCATATATATATTGGAGAACAAGTCCCAGAGCAAAACCATATGTGAGCCTATGAAGCACCGACACTGCAATCTCAAGTGTTTTTCCGGATCCAGACCGTGTCTGTGTCAAATACGGACACGATACGGTCTAATACGTCCTATTCCCCTTTTTTTTACTTTTTAAAATTTTTTTTACACTAAAAATTAAATACTGCAAGAATACTTTTTTTTTTTTTAACTCCTATACACCTTTTGGATACTGTCGCGACACGGGAAGCGAGTCTAGAAAGCTAGGGCTCCTAATTTTCTTTCAAAGCTAGCAAACCTTTTTATCTTTGAAATTTCACAGCCACTCTTACCTTCTTTAAAAGTTTTACTTCAACATACTGGGTTCTTCATTTTTCCTGGGCAAAGATGCTTCTTTCTCCATTAAGCTACTCTTGATACTGGTGGTAAGCATGGTTTTGTGTCATATTTTGGTGATGAAGGTGATCTGGAGGAGAAAACAAGAAGCTAACACAGCAGCTTACTGGTAACAAGAAAAACTGATACAACAAGCAAAACTGATACCTTTCACTCCATTTTGTATTCTTGTCGGTGAATGGAAGCTAGAGGCCCAGTTTTAGTAAAAATTATCTTTTCTCTTTTTGGGTTAATATTTTAAAAGTTTTTATTGTGGTCTTCCCCATTCCTTTTGGCAAAAAGAAAGCCAATAACTGATGGCCACCGTTTAATCAACTTTGCAACAATATATAAAATATAAATCATGAAACTAGGTGATTGTTGCTGTCAAAATTTTGTCTTTTTCTAATATTCTATCTTTGCATTTTCTTTTTCGGAATTTTCACTTTTATATATATATATATATATATATATATATATATATGCCGTATTTGTATCCTATATTTTTGAAATTTTATTGTATCATTGTATCAATATTGTATCATACCAATATCATATTTTGTCTATGAGCTTCATAGATGTGAGCACATATCTAAAATCTATATAGACGTGACATGAGCAGTTTGTAAAGTCCTAATCCCCTTACAAAATAGTGAGATGGGACCACCAAAATTCATCAAATTAGCATATTAAATCTTGTCTCACATGTATAAAATTGGACTTCACATAAACACAGGTCCATCAACATCAAAAGCATGTTTACTAAATAGATAGCAAAATAAACTAATCTTAAAATAGGTTCAATTCTACTAGGTGTTTTGGTTGTTGGGAGCAGCTTTTGTATTAGTGCCATATACTCCTCCAGGTATTGATGCATGAGCAACTCCTACAACAAATGCTTCACCATTATCCCCTGTTTTGATGGCCATGGGTTGTTGCTCTTAGTGCTAGAAAAATTAGACAATTCATGTGAAGTTAAGCTTTGATTTGCAGTGTTAACTTTGGGGTAGAGTGGTGAGTGAATAAGTATTTGGAATTTTAACTCCTTGAAATGATGGCGAGAATTATTTAAGTGCTTTAGCCACAAAAGGAGTTAATAGAAAAATAGTGTTAGTTACTAGACCTTCATATATGTAGATTTTAAATTCTTATGTTATATAGTTTGATATTTTATAAAGTTTTATTATGGTACATATGATAGTAGCTTTTGATTAAATTTTATTTGTAAGGTTGGATAAAAAGGGTGGAAATTAGATTCTAAACCAAATTTATGTTGAAAATGGAAATAATTGCTTATGAATAATTTCATATTCTCCAGGAGATCAACCCGCAAATTTAGTTGCCCCTAGAACGTATATTAGATGTTCGCTGATGTTTTGTGAGTGAACAATGCCTCTATAGTATATGCATTTAAACAAATAATATTTGGTTTGATATAAATTTTCTATCTAAATTGGAATGCCTGATTATTGTGTGTATTTGTTTTAAATTTCGAGAAAAATTGACTCGAATGATTTTGTTGGTCATTGGAAAGGATCTCTGAAAACAAACTACATATTTTATAAACGAAAGGACAAGTTCTGATCTTTTTTTCGCATTAGTAAACTGATTTGTTAAGTAAATTATATTTTGGATTTTCGAACATGATGAATACTTCTATTCTTCAGAAATTTGATTTGATATTTTTTCCTTTAGCTTTTTATTAATATCTATTACTTTAGTTTTCAATATACTTTGTGGGAGGATTCTCAATTAACCAGTAGCTAGCGGTTGCTAGTGCTAGCCTTTGTACACCTTAGTTTGAATCTAGTTAATAGGGGTGTTGCTAACTTAGTGTGCATGTGTGAGGCCTACACACACCATCGACATAGTCAGATCTGAAGGGGCTAACCCTTGTTTGGAAATTTCTTGGAATTGGAAACCTCCCCACTTTGGTAGTTATATTTGAGAAATATATTTTCTAGTTTATGAAATAATGTTAATTCTTTATACACATGCATAGCTGCTAATGTTGATTGTTTACGTATATATTATTTAAAATGATGATTTTTTCATTTATACTTAATTCATGATATTAATTCTTTATTTAAGCATAGTTTGCTATACTTTTAGAGCTTGTCCTCATATGTTATAGTTTCATTGCCCTTCACTGAGTTGGTTTGACTCACCCACTTTCTTTTCCTATTTCAAACTCTGACATTGCGCCTAATTTAGTTCCTCTAGCTTCGCAGGGTACAAACACTTTTGAATAGCCCCTCTACACGTGAGGGCCTTTTGTAAACCCTTACTTTGATAATTTGGACCTATCTGCCACTTTAGAGTTGCTCCATGATCTACAAATAGGATCCTGTTACCTTATGATTATTTTTGGATGGGATATTTTTATGTGCCCCTTTCTATTTTGGAACTCTGTTCTCCTAGTACATGTGGTGTGTAGAGGATGTGTATATATATTTAGATATATGGGAGTGAATGGATATGTGTGTATGCATTGCTATTATGAGAAAATAATACCTAATATGTATGCAAGTCTTGAGAGTGCTCTGAGAGCCTTGATTTTGAATATATGCTGGTGACGGGATGGTAAATGTCTTGTTATTATGGGGAAGCTAGGTAACAGAGAAAACTCTATCCATTTGTCATAAAAAAAATATAATGTCCTAGGCTTGCCGGAGGTTTGTATCCTCTAGGCACCGGTCATGACACCTTAAGGGCTTAAACAGTCAAGTATGGCAAAGGCCTCGATCCTAGGAAGGAGTTGGTGGCCTGCACTTCACATTCTGATACATGGAAGCACTTGTTAGTGTCTGGCCCAAAGTGAAGGACCAATTAATGTATAGCATAGGGGATGGTTTGCATACTAGGTTTTGGTGTGATCCATAGGTTGCATCTTGTTGATAAATCCTTAATGCTTGAATCAATGTATTTCTGATTTCACTATTGCGCTTGGGATTTGGAATTTTGATCTCTTGAGGACTTTTCTTCCAAATGATATTATCTTAAAGACTAGTGCTATTTTGCCCCTTATGCTCGCTAATGGTGATGACTGTTCAATGTGGAGGCAAGCTGCTGATGGTAGATTCACGATCAAAAGTGCTTATCATTTGATTGTATCTCTTGTGGCCAACCCTAGTAGAATCTGGGATCTTGTTTGGAGTTGGAAGGGGCCTTGGAAGCTCCGAGTCTTCATGTGGTTAGTGAATCATAATAGAATTCTCACATCTACTAGAAAGCTCATTGCTTTGGTACCAATCTTGACTGTAGTCATTGTCTTGGAACTCATGAAACCACCCTACATGCTTTGCGAGAATGCCTTAGAGCTTCCAGGACTTGGATTTTCTTTCTCAAGTCTACCTATCTCCATGAGTTATTCAATTGTAACCTTGAAGATTGGCTCCTTCTTAACCTATCCGTTTCCTTCAACTATGATCCTGATTTACATTGGCAAGACTTGTTTATTGTGACTTGTTGGTGTCTCTAGTTTTGGAGGAGTAAGGAGCTGATGGAAGACCATTACCAAAGACCCCTGAATGCCTCTAAGATAATCCACGATCGGGTTCAAGACATCAAGCTACCCTTTGGTACCTATCATTTGTTTGGTCGGACAAGTAGTAGGGTTGAAAAGCTCATTAATTGGGTGGTGCCTCCCTTAGGTTGGGCCAAGCTTAACAATAATGGAGCCTCTAAGGGAAATTCGGGGATAGCTGGCTGCAAGAGGCTTCTTAGAGACGATGTTGGTAGATGGATTGTTGGGTTCTCACCCAACATTGGTTTTTGCTTTGCTTTTAAAGCTTTTCATGCCTCCAATTGGCTTGGGATTGTGGTGTCTGCAAGCTTATCCTTGAGAGTGATTCCAAAGCCATTATTTCCATGTTCACTTCTAGCAAGTCTCTCAAGAACCATCCTAACTCCTTAGTCAGAAACATATAAAGCTTTTTACTTAAAGACTGGAGGGTTGATTTTGTGCACTCCTTTAGAGAAAGGAATTGTTGTGTTGACTGGCCCGCTAATGAAAGTCTCCATCCTGAGCTCGATCTTCGTCTTTGGGGTTCTCTTGCCGAATGGCTTCTTCAACTCCTCAGAAATGATGACATGGGGTCTTCTTGCCCTGTTTGATTGTAAATCATTAGTGTTTCTTTTTCTTGGGCTTTGGCCCTATCTATGTGCCCAAAAAAAAATTGTGTTTTAAGAATATTGGATTTGGACATATTTAGAAATATAGTTTTAGGTCTTCTTAAAAGTTTTATTATATAGCACAATTTTAAATAGACTTTCAAATTATACCAAACATTTACAAAAATCTAAGCTTAAAAAAAGGCTTTCATCATATAATGGGCTAGACTCAAGTTTAATATTTAAAAAACAGGCTAGACTTATTTAAACCAAAAGTTAATTTGATTTGACCTAATTTCTTTTTTGGTAATAACATTTTGATATGAGAATTTTTTAGATATTATTAAATTGAGAAAAATATTATTCTATATTATTTAGTATTATAATTTTATGTATCATTATTATTTTTACTTTAACTACATCTTTTTTTTTTGTAATATTTAAATTATTTAGTATTCTTAAATATATTTTTAGTTCTTATAAATATAGGTTATTTTGGTTTTAGGTCATCTAATTATTTTTTTAACTTTTAATCCTTCTTTTTTCAATATTATATTTTTAATTCTTATCGTTTGTTAGCACTATTAAATAATGATATTTATAAGGATTAAAAAAATATTATTAAAATATTTATAAAGATAAAATAAAATTTTCATTATTTATAAAGATTAAACATATGTTTTAAAACAATTTTTCAGATTAAAATTTAAAATGACAAGATTAAAAATATAATATGAAAAAAAAAGACAAAGATGAAGAAATTTTTTTTGTAGGGATTAAAACCAAAATAACTTATATTTATAAGAATGAAAAATATATTTAAATTTTTAATATTTTATAATAGAATTATTAATTTTTTATTCTAAGAGCATTTGAAAATTTATTTTAATATAAAATTTTCAATTAAAATATCGTTAAGGAAAAAAATCAGCCAAGAATAGAAATTTTAAAAAAAAAATCCATATTTTTGGTACATTGAAAAAATAATTTTAAAAAGTTAAAATTGTTTGCGGAAAAAAAAAAAAAACTTGGTAATGGCTGAGTTGGCTGGCGTCCGCCACGCTGTTACCGACTTCCTGGAAAGCGGAAACTTCGATTTATATTGGATTTCCTACCCTTTTTAGTTCTTTTGATATTCATGGAAGCAAAACACAATTGAACATTCCTTCACAAAATCTAAATTTGGCGTTCCTTCGATTCCTAGTCACCCCATCTCCAACCACAGCGAGCAATTCCGATTCTCTTTGCAATTTCCTCAGAACCGCTTCCAGGTTCGATTTGTTTTCGTTCTTCATGGCTTTTGCGCATTTTTATCGATCTGCAAACCCTTGACATTGAACCAACGCAAGTTGGATTCTTTTTTGGCTGAAAATCAGATTTTCGGATACCACTTTTGGCCAAAATTGATGGGTTTTTAATGGAATCGCTAATTGGTTTGGGTGATTGATTAGGTGAATAATCTGAAGTGAAGTAGATAGAGGAAGAGGAAGAGGATGGGGGCAATGGTATCGAGGTTCTGGTTCATGTTATTCCCTGCGAAGGAGTATAAGATTGTGGTTGTTGGGTTGGATAATGCTGGGAAGACAACCACCCTTTACAAGTTGCATCTGGGTGAGGTTGTCAGTACCAACCCTACTGTTGGTAGCAACGTCGAAGAGGTTGTCTACAAGAATATTCGATTCGAGGTGCCTTCACTTGCTTAACTTGTTTCTGCAATTGGGACTTTTTGTTTTGCTTTAATGTGTTGATCTTGCTTCAAGGGTTTAATGTCATCTTGCTGTGATTTAGCATTGGTAGTGTGTGTGTGTGTGTGTGTGTAATGTTGCTTATCGGTCTTTCATTGTTCTGCTGAATAATAGGCCACAATCAGATTTATCAGCAGTCAAATTTAGCTCTTTAGAGTTTAGAGTATCCATGTGGAGAAGGCTTGTAGAATCCCTGATGACCATAGTAGACCAGATGGCGAGTAGTCCAATAGCTAGAGGTAGAGAAAGACAGAAAAATCCATAGGTGAAACTCTTAAAAGACATAAAACACTATGACGTCTTGATCTATATAGTTGACCCCAGTTAGTAGGACAAGACTTAGTTGTTGTTGTATAGTTTAGAGTATCCAAACATCATAAAACACACAGCAAATAGCATTTGCTGCCAAATATCGCTTGGAGTTGGACGTGACTGTATACTTTTGTGTTACAATGTTACTCTTTTCTTTTCTTAATTTGAATTCATATGCAGGAGATGATACTATTGTAAGATGTAGCTTTGAACTTTTATCCAATTATTTTTTTTTTTTTTTTTTGATCTTTTTAAGAGGGTGGGGGGATGTGTTGGGGGTTAGGGGTTACATTATAGGCATAGAGGTAATGTTGTCTGTCAGGTTTCCAGAGAAGTTGTGCTTGGGAGATAATTGGACCACACCCAACTTTGTCGCAGACATTCTTTACTTTTCCTCTCATGTCTCTCTTCAAAGGAATGCTTGGCTACCCTTGATTCTCTGACTCCAACCACCATTGTTGTTCAATGCTACTTGTTTCTGTAGGAAAACAGGATGATCTAATCCATGTAACCTTTGCTTTGTCATAGGTTGGAGAGAGTGCAATTGCTTTAATTGATTCCTATAGCTGATCCCACCTTGAAAGATAAAACTTGTCTTGTCTTTGTTCTTTAGGTTTTGAAGATGGCAGACATTTTTTACCTTTCTCCTATTCATTTGCTTGCTAATTCTTTGTATTTTTTCTCCCTCGCAAAAGGGTGCAAGATGAGGTGTTACTCACTTCTATGTGTCATTCATTTCAGGTGTGGGATCTTGGTGGACAGGAAAGACTCCGGACATCATGGGCAACATATTATCGGGGAACTCATGCTGTAATTGCAGTGATAGACAGCAGTGATAGAGGCAGGATCTCTATCATGAAGGATGAACTTTTCAGGTTGTTGGGGCATGAAGAATTACAACATTCTGTCATTCTTGTCTTTGCTAATAAACAAGACATCAAGGATGCTATGACCCCTGCTGAGATCACTGATGCTCTATCTCTTCACAGCATCAAGGATCATGATTGGCATATACAAGCTTGTTGTGCCCTCTCAGGAGAAGGGTTGTATGATGGTCTTGGATGGATTGCCCAGAAAGTAACTGGCAAGGCACCAACGTGATGTTGGGCTGCTGGAGTCTCTAAGATGAGATTCATTTTTCATGTATTGAATTTATGTGATGAGTGACAAGAATCTGTGTATCATTTATACTTCAAAGAGTCGATACAAGCTAATTTGTAGATTGTTTCAGTTTCAGTTTGCATAATTAAGTATGTTGTTTAACAAAGGCATCATGAAATTGAAACCTCTACCATGGCTATCATTAACAAGGGATTGGTAATTATCATATGCCCAATTAAGCTGTGATCCGAAACATGTAAACTATGTTTATACAATAATTGTCATCTGCACAAGGAAGCATTCCATTGAAATTTGCTCATAACAATATTGTTTCAAAACTCTTAAATTTTCTGGCTAATCGGGGATGGAAACTGGTGGAAAAAAGGGGTAAAACTGTAGCAATGTATTGGCTGAAGCCTATGTCAACAAAATGGTAGCAAGTATCATTGATTATCAGAGTATCCAGCATCTGCAGCCTTTGGAGTCTTGCGGTCCTTCAAACCAACGATCCCATGAAGGATTTAAGGGACCAATTGTTCTGTCAAATCAGAAAAACAGATCCTTTGTTAGAAAAAGAAAAATTATCAAAGATAACATGTGGATGCAACTAAGATACAAGAAGTGATGGGGAGATTTTACGATGGTAGTAACGGATCAGGTCTTGTTTCCACATTACTGAGCGTTCTGGCAAAACAAATACCACATGGATATTAGAAGTTAGACTAGCACTGATTATACATTAGAGTCATTTTTGCAGTTAAGCTTACTCTTTGCATGCTGTAGATGCTTTATCCATCCTTTCAAGTTGTTCCAGTTCTTCCTGCATTCATTTTGTAGTGGATATTAAAACACTTGCAGCACAAATTAAAAAACTAGAATGAAATGTACGTCATTGAAAAGAGAGACTAAGAACCACAACCAGCCTCCCCATGAAAAGCTCACCAGATCAGATGGCTGCCTACATCTCGCATATTCTTTCCATTATTAAAGGCAGAGAGCTTGAAACTCACACAATAAGAAAGCCAATATATAATAGTAGCACAAGCAGTACAAAAGACTAAGGATTTAATCCCACAGAATATTCAAAATATGAGCATATATTTGTAATGGTGAAACTAAAAAGGAAATGTGGATGCCCAAGAGGCTTAGCTCAAGTAGCACTAAATCCCTTTAGGGACTGCTTGATTGCATGATGGAATCTCCACAAGGTGCTTTACCTGCACTTTAGCCTACTGTCTTCCTCCCTGTGCCAAGTTCTTTGTAACACAGCTTAAAAGAGAAGAAAAGAGGCAATGTGGACAAGTCCAACCGGAAGATGATTGGATTGTCCTTTCATCTAGAGCTACAATTACCTACTCTTCTTTATCTTTAAGCACATATAGGACTTGGTTGTCCTGACCAGAATACAAAGCTCAGTTCCGCATGATATTCTGAAACTTATTCCTTTTTAAAAGTGTGCAGCGAACCACGTGTTCAGAATTATAGAAGAATCCTAATAACAAGCTTCTGCCAAATGCTAGGGTATATACCCACTTCAAAAAAATTTAATTCCCCCGCAACCCACTTCAAAGTGATCACACAGTCAGCCAATGTTAAGGATGTACTGAAACCAATATGGATATTAGCCTGATATACCTGTGAAATTAATGCTTGCTTCAATTCTCAATGGATGAAATGGAACTATGATGGATATGGAATGATCTCAACTAGGCAAGGGCATGATAACATATTTCCAAACACATAACTGTTGTCAGACACAACGTTAATATGAGAATGCTGTTAACCAAAAGGTTCTTCCCCTATGAACTTTATTCATCGCTGGCAAATCCGTGAAGAAGCCCAAGGAGGGACCACTGAAATATCTTGGCAGCATTGTTTTGCTCCTCATGTCAATTGTTGATCAAGATGTATTGCACCATGGATTTTGTTAGTTCTCTGAAAATTCAGTGGTGATTGCTTGATTGCATATCCTTAAATGAACAGAACAGGAGCACAAAAAGGTGTTGGCAGTGATCTATTCAGGTTGACAAATCCCAAATCTGATGTTCCCAGATTTGCTTCACAACTAAATTTGGAGGTTTTAGGTTGTAAGGATTAATAAAGGCAAGAGGTTCTAATTTCAGTTTGATTTTGTCAGTATCTAAATCAAGTTCTTACAGGATTCTTGTCAATCCCCAATTCCATAGAGTGTATATGTGTACCTTCTTGTAAGTGACCTAAATTGTCCACATTTGGCTTCTAATTGGTCACAGAATTTTGAATTCATGATCTTAACCTTTGCCTGCTTTCCTTAAAAGAAGAGGTATCATAAGATTGTAAGGACTTTGGTAATAAATCATATTCCCTCTATCCCCATATATGTTGCTTGCTTCAGGATACAATTTAGAGATTGGGGGTTGAGAAATGAAATCTCAATTATTTCCAAGGATGTAGTTTAATCATTTTAGTTGTTGATGCTAATAATTGAATAAAAAGAATGAAAATGCTAAAGCAACAAATTGCCGATAGAAAAGAACTAGCGTGTGTTTGGATTAACTTATTTTGGGTTCAAAACGTTCTATGACCAAAAGCTTCCTAAGAGAGCTCCAGGAGGAAGGAAAAAAAAAAAAAAACCAATTATGTTCCCCAAAGTAATAAAATCGAAGCATGATTGTACATGTACATGCAAACTGTGAGATCTATATTGGAATGGATGTCATACCTATTTCAAGGAACTACAACCCCAAGTTCCAGTACACCCTCTTCAAAATATAACACAATGGAAGATGGTTTGTTCAGCATCTACATTAACGCAACTAAGTCAATTTTTGAGTCATCCCAAAGAGATTCTATGCCCTTTAATGCTAATAAATGGACTTTATGCAATTTCCGACAAAATGAAAATATGAGGTCGTGTAAACCACGTCTCTCAGCTCACTGTAATAAGTAAGAAACAAGAAAGAAGTTAGAATTAATGGAACATAAGAAAGAAGTTAGATTAACGGAACATACATTTAGTTGTATCGTTTAAATCATCAAGCTACTATTGTAGCTATGACAATTTGACAACACACCTAGACTGATTAATCTGCATATAATCAACCATTTAAAAAAAAAAATGAGCTTCCTATGCGAGACTCATGAACTGTACTGGGTGGATACTCAGCTGCAATGTTCATACCGCTTTCTCAAGACAAAGTTGCCCGCTAAAAACATAAGTTCACTAAACATAATTGATAGCCCAAATGCTATTACATAACTCTGTAAAAAAGTCAGGCTCCAAAATATTATGATTGCCAGAAAATATTAATAGTAAGAAAAAATTTACTACATAGCATGCATGAAATAAAACAACTACCCCTTTAGCTATCAGCAGGCCAGCCCATACTTGAGGTTCACGGACTACAACATCATGTAACTGTGGTGTCTTAACCTTAATTTCTCAAATTGTCTTTTGTTTACCAAATTCCATAAATCAAACTCATAAATCCAGCTGACAGAAGAATACCACATCAACCAACTGAACAAAAAAGCAAAATTTTTAACTTATTTCCCAACAACACAGGCAATGTTACTAATTTCACTGATGCCATTTGTCTCTAACAATACCGACACAACAATGAAGGAAAAGTTCAAAACTTTCCCATCCCATTCTACCATAACACACAGAAGAACAAAAACAACCCATCAAAATAAAAAAGTACAAGGGCTAATGAGTAAACGACACACACAGAGACAGAACAAACAAAAAGAAAAACAAAAAACAACAACAGCATCCATCCCCTACCAAATAACAAGGCTCCAAAATCATTATGATGATGAAGAAGAAGAATAAGTAGAAGTAAGTAGCTACCTCTAAGAACCTTGTTTCCTGTTCCAACCTTTTCAGTTCTGCATGTACCCTATGCTTCCCTCTTGTATCAGCAGAAGACAAGGACTGAACCCGGTTTGTGATGGGGCTTGCTGCTTCAGGCCCACCCGATTGCATCTTCTGAGGCTGAAAAAAATGGTGGCAATGGAACAAAAATGAAAAAAAAAAAAAAATCCCTAGCTTCCCCACACGCACACAGACACAGACACACACACACTCTTGATGATGACCCACAAAGCCTATGATGAAAGAGAAGAGGTAATTGAATACAAAGACTCCATGTTTGATAAGAACAAGGATGACCCAGAAATCTTCATGGACCCCATCATCCAGGGTTGGCCATTAAAAGCCTGCAAAAGACTAAGTGGATCTAAGGTTTGTACTGCGGAACACAGAGATTGAGACAGGTCAGAGGTGTGTTTGGTGAAGAGAGGAATATGAGGAGAGAAAAAGGGCTTCAGCTTTGTTTATGTGTTGGATGCTTCAAGTTTGAAGTGGTTTCACATTGGAGTGGGAATTTTGGGGGGTGAAAAAAGAGAACTTCGGTTTCAAGTGTGTTGTAAGTTGAAGTTGTCGTTGTTGTGCTGTGTTGGAGGAAAGCTGTTTTTCTTTTGTGTTTCTCATTTTTTGTGTTTTTTTTTTTTTTTTTTTTTTGTCTCTCTCTATGTTTTCTCTTTTTTATTTTCTCTCTCTTACTTTCCAACTTTGAGGCTTCTTTTTGAGCACTGACTGGCCTTATGTGGTGACGGTGTTTTTGATTCCATCTACTGTGCAGTGAAAAAAATTTAATAGTAACACAATTTACACAAACAGACAAAAAAGGTTACTGTTCTTTTCAAATTTCCTTGTTTGATCTTGGTCTTTGAATTTGCACATAAGTTGCTGTTGTTATTGTAGACCTAGTTTTTCAGTCTTTAAGAACAGAACTGCAGCATCAAAACGTCTTGGATAATTTCGGTAACATTATAAAAATACACAAACAAATCTTTTATTACGGACATCTTTATATAAAAGTTAGTCAAGATAAATCTACTTTACAGTTGATAAAGAATTTGAAAAGGGTAAAATCTTTGTCAATATAAAAATCACACTAATCTAGTAATTTAAGCTTAATAGTGACGTATTACCTATTTACCTTGTAAGATAAATCTTATGTCCCATAAATAGGATATATACATGTTGTTAAACTTAAATTTGTTAGCATTTAAATTCTCATAGTGCATATAATTTTAATTAGTTACTAAGTTTTGACAATAAATATGTTCAAATGTCTAAATTTGGCACTAAAAGTTAGTAGGATTTTAGGAAGGTAAAAGTAGTGTAACAAAAAACTTACTCTCTAGCAACTTAAATAAAAGAAGGCTTATAATTTTATTCTGCAAGGAGAGATGTTTGGATAAGTGTTTCCAACACTAAAATTCCGTTCAACCTTTTCGAACGTAGGAATAAGAAGTTTGGGTATTTTTAAGTTTGGTCACCTCCAATGCATTTCTTAGCTCTAATCTCAGTTAGTGATACCTTCTTGCTTCTGCGTTGAATTTTATCCGTTGGAAATTAAAGACAAAAGCAAAAATCTGGATTACCCCTTATCTTTCAATAGGAAATAAAAATAAGAATACTTGCTTTACTGAGAAACCTAATATACGAACAACTTGCTATGTTTGGAAATAATTTTTATAATAATATTAATATAATATTATTTATAATAATATTGATATATTATATTTAAATTTTTTAAAAATAAAAATAAATGCACAATAATAAAAATATAATATAAGATTCATGTCCCTTCTAATAATTTTATATTCAAAACTTATTTTTGTTATTATCATTTAAATAATATTTATTTTATCATAATCATTTTGACATAAAAATTTTCAAATACAAATCATATTAATATCAACTCAATTTTGGTGAAAATTAATTTTATAGAATCAAATTGGTCCAAACTTCAATTTACAAACTCTAATCCAAACGCCCACTAAATCCCCTGTTACTTTCCTGCCCTTTATGGCAATTCAAATCCCATTGCGCATGCTTGATTTTCTAACATGCCGTAGTATGGTAAAAGGCATTGTTTACCTAGTACCTACCCCTCTACCAAATCCCACCAATTGGATAATACCATATATACTTTAAGTAGTTAGTTATACAATTGTCATTTAGCTTTACATATGAAGCCATGTTAACCCACCCAACAATCTTCTGCCATCGTTTTGTTCCTTCTTTTTTTCAACGGGATCCTAACCCTCCTTTTCGTCCTCTTTCCCCTCTCTTTGTTTCTCCTTTGGCCTTTTTTTTTTTTCCAATCTATCATTGGTAGAGAAGTTACAAAAAAGTAAACAATCTAAGACTCTGAATGTTTCTACTCTGAATTTATAGTTTCTCATTTTATATTCTTAATCTCTTTCTTGGAAGGATGGTTCCTGATTTTCATTATATTTTCAGTCCTCTCCTTATAATTCCCACATCTTCTTTAAGGTATTTGTCTTATGAGCTCTGAGCTCTTCACTGTTTTAAATGAATTTTTTTTCTTCTGCTTAGATTTTATGTTCAATTGTTTTTAGTAATATTGGCTGACAAGGTGGTTTTAATAGTTCTTATACACCCTTTTGCTGATTATATTTCTTTTTTGCTTTAGTAATGAATTACACACATTTTATTTGAACAAATCTTCGTGGATGTGCGATTAGTTCATTATTGAACTAATTTACTCACTTAATTACCTATAGTCTACCGCTTAAAGACATTAGCAATATTTGTTTGTTATTATATTCTTTAGTGCTCCTTATGTGAACCAAGAGCCATACACCTGTTGAAAACTTTATTTATGTTGACCATTTCTGTGATCTTCTTGCAGGATAGTTCTTTTTCCTTATTGGTCAAGCTTTTTCCTGACTTGACAAAACTTGTCTTCATATCAAGAAGATTTGCAAATATGATGACAGCTCGGGCATTTATATTCTGGTGTCATTGAATGGTCAAGCTTTACTTTGTACTATTATGAAATACTGTAGATTGTGTTTCTCAATCTCTAGATTGTTTAATCCATGCAGGTTTTTCCTCTTACTATCCGCATAGTTATAATAAGGTAGTACAAAATCATTTCACTTCCATATATGTACATGATTATGAGTAGATTTTTGTGAACTTTTTGGTTTAATGTCAGCCAAGAAAGAGTTAGCCAAAAAACAATCAATAGCTACATACGCTACAGTTTCAAGTGCCAGCAGGCCAACAACACCAAGCCACAACAAAGGATCAAGAAAAGGAAGCCACTGCAATGGATCTAGTCATTACTAGATCTTCATGTGCGATCAAATCAAGACTAGTTAAATTAACCCCGTGTCATTTTTAGACTTAAACGTGCCTTCCTTGGATAAAGCATCTTCGGCTAGGTTGTGACTGCCAGCACTTCATTATGTATGAACTCTTAATTGGATTTGAATTTGGGGCAGCTTCTATAAACTGTTCTGGTAACTTCAAGTCAACATTCCTTGTCAAGATCTTTTCTTCAATTGCCTTAGCTTGTTGCTTCACACTCTTCCTTCTGTCTCAACTTTTCAGCATGTAGAACCAAACTTTCTTGAAAAATTTGCTGTTAATCTCGTTAAGGCCTCATAACATACTTGTATGGACTTTTCAAATGTGTATGACCTTAGATTTTCAGTAACTATGTCATCATCTTTAGATTTTCAGCAACTATCTCATCTTACTTTGTAGGAATAAAGATTTTACAGCTAGCTGTAGTTGATTGGTCTACTTGGAACAGCCTCATTAGCTAATTTGTTTAACCACTAATATGCTCTTTTATTGAATCCCAGCTTCTTTAATTTCTTGTCCTCATTCTAATTTTGTCGTCATGAACTTAGATCAAAGATGGTCCACACTTTTCACTTTGTTGTCAATTTTTTCCAGCAGTTCATTATCGCTGCTTTTGACTACCCAGTCCTGGCTCTTTTGAGGTTGCATATTCATTCATTTTTGCTTTTGTCACATTCTTCAAAGATATAAATTCCCATATAGAAAATTGTTAGAGTTCCCTCATCAATGCAGCTTATTTACTAGAGGTAAGGGTGCTTAAGTAAAATCATACTGATGAAGGTCTTTCAATATCAAATTGGGGTTAGTTTTCACCGAATTTGCAGGACAATTCTTAATCATCTTTTGCTGAAGATGATTAAACTTATTTTTTTATTTTTATTATTATTTTGCATATTGTTAAAAGTCACAAATAATGAGTTCAATTGTAGGTTGTTTGCCTCAATATTGTCCTCTAATATGTCAAAAGAATTTATCTACTAACTGAGATGTACTTTTGTGCAAGCAATGATTTTGTCTGCCTCTCATTTAACATATGATGCTCATGAAGAGAATCATACTAGGCAGCTCGATTACATTTTGACTTTGCACAAACTTTTTGTTTTACTTGTTGTTTTCATCGAGCATCAATTCATGATCTGGGGCTATTGCATATTGCTTCCACTACCTGAATAACCTGCTTGCAGGTTATGTTGCTCGAGTTTGACAAGGTCATTAATTGAGAGGGGAAAGAGGAGCAGGGGCAGAGTTTAATGGAAGAGGATGTGTAATAACTAATAAATAATAGTTATTGTTCTATTAATTGTTTTATTTATATCTTTTTGAAAAACCATCACCCCAGATTGAAAATATATGTGGAATATTGTATATAATGTTTTGATGAAATGACCAATGTTAGCATTACTCTCTTCAAACTTCCGTATTTTTCAGATTCATGTAGTTTCCTACAAGACCGGAGAGCTTTGTATTCAGAAAGGTCAATGACACGTTCATCCACAAAATTCAAAGTGGCCACAGTTAAAGAGAATAAAATAGTTTTTCCTCATTTTCACCCACATCTGTGTTGGGTCAGGGTATCAAAAAAATTATAAACAAATAATTATATATTTTCCTTCTACAAAACTTTTTATCCTACCTGGATTTTAGTTTAACTTTAATTTGATGCTAATATTAATAAGTTAGCAAATTGAGGATGCTTTATTTATTTATTTATTTATTTTGCATTATCATTTTATTCATTTGGGTGTATTATTCAAATTAAAAAAAGATTTCTTTTTTCTGGAGCTAAAAAGTTCACTAAAAATAGAAAATATATATTATCATCAAAAGACTTATAAACAAAAACAAGTTAAGGGACTACGAGGGGTATTATTATTATTATTATTATAGTAAATATTCTTTTTACTCCTAATATTTTAAAGTCGACATCAATTTAGTTTTAATATTTTAAATTTTGACATCAATTTAGTTTTATATTAATAATTTGATGAAAAATTTAATTTTATGAAGAATTTGTTAGATGTCAAAGCTCAAAATATTAGGAGCAAATTGATGTTAAAATTTAAAGTGTTAAGCTTAAATTAATATCAAAAAATTTTTCAATATCAAATTAATGTCAACTTCAAAGTGTTAAGATTAAATTGATATTAAAATTTTTTTAGGATCAAATTTACGTCAATTTTAAAATATTAGGACTAAAAAAATAATTAACTCTTATTATTATTATTATTACTTCCTATAAAATAGTTATAGCAATATGTTATTTGAATAATTCAAGATTGTTAAAAGCTTCCTTTAAAATGTAAATGCTTTTAACACCTAAACACGATTTAGTTATTACTTATAATCTAGTAAAAGTGAAACGCTTTAAAGCCGTAAAAGCTTGCTTTTAATCATAAAAGCTAGAATTTTGTATTTACATCTTCAGAAATGTTAAACACATGAATTTTGTGAAATTACACACGAAATCATTAAATACAGGGAATTATCTTGCATTTTAGAATTGATTAGATTTTCTCTATCCTTACTTAATTTTCTCACTCTCTCTTGATTGGTCATTGATGATTTTATGACAATTTGACAAAATTCGTATTGTGTAGTATTTCTGTTACATCTTTTGTCTTTGGTTGGTGTGTTTACATATTAAATAAGCTATAAAGATGTGGATTCAATCACTTTCTCTAACGGGCTTGCGGTTTGGCCCATTTTGGATCAAAAGTCAATTTAGACGTGAGATTTTGCTACCCTAATCTATAATCTATTGTTGCCCTAATATCTCTATGGTCTTCACTCCACCCCTCTGTTCGTCTCATCTAGAAGGCTTCATCTTGTATCAGGAATTAATATGATGCACATACAAGCTGCGTTGTGTCGAGACGAGCCGAAATGGAAGGGCTACACCACTTAAAAAGTGTTCCTTTTTCATTATTTTGTGAATTGTGATTATATTAAGTTATGAAATTTGTGTAATTTTATGAGACTTAAGACACTTATCAGTAAAAATAAGTATAAGTATTATTTTAAAATCCTGTTATTTACAATATGTAACATATGCCCTTTTACACTTTGCTTTCATGCTCCACTTTTACAAGACCCCAATTGCAAGTGCTTTTTAATGAACTCTCACTTTTGACAACCTTGGAATAATTATTGTTATGAGAAGAAATTTAATTTTTAAATTTAAATGGTTATATTAAATAAGTTAATTAGAAATAATTATAGTGTTTCATGACTGCATGAAAATAAAAAAAAATAGAAACTAAAGATTTTAGGAAAATTAAATTAATTATTAATAAAATTTTAAAAATATATTTAAACAAAATTACGAACGATAATAAATAATTAACATTAAATTGTTGTTTAACGTGTAATGTAGAAAAACTAAATAAAAGTTAGTTGGCAATACAGTGACAATAGACAAGCGCGCTGGAGTAGCAATAAACACTCCCCTAAGCATATTAAACGTGGTATTATCGCAAGCTTGGATGATATGTAAAATAAAGTAGGCTTAATTATGTTTTTGATCCTCTAAAATATCACATTTGCTCCTTTTGGTTCCCCTTTTTTCCAAAAAGCTTCTATTTAGTCCCTTAAAAATTGTTTTCATTTCCATTTGGGCCTTGGTTTGTGCTTGGTTAGTTTCTGCCCTTAAATCCCAACGAGGTCTTACATGAATGCTGATATTGACAAAAGGATAAAAAGGATGACCAAACGGAAAAATTGTGAAATATAGAAGGATTAAATGGAAATGTTATAATACAATATATGCAAAATATTTACATTTCTACACGTAATTAAAAAAATAATTAATCTAATTTACTTGTAATTATTGAGTAAATAATTTTTTTATCTTCAAATTTTATAATTGATATCAATTTATTCTTGATAAAAATTTTTACGTCAATTTTGTTTTAAAATTTTAAAATTTAACATCAGTCTGTGAATCAAATATCACTAACTCCGCTCAAATGTTAAGTTAGAAAAATTTTTAAAGAAAAAAGTTAGAAAGAAATTTATAAAAAATACAAAAACCCACTCCTAGAAATTCACACATCACATCCTCTTTCACTGTTCATCGTCATCATCAAACCCTAAGCGCAGTGGAAAATAACTGATGTTAACTCTTCGGATGGAAAATAAACACAATGATAAGGCTGGAGCATGGATTGCACCATAGGATAAATCTGTGGAGCATATCGAATAGTTGGTTGAAAGGTACAGGACCAATAGTGGCTCGTGCGGTGCTAGTCTTGGTCGCGGCTGGATGCTCGACGCCGGTCAATGTGTGGTGGATGGGTGGATTGGCGAAGGAACCTGCATGAGGGAGAAGATCGCTGCTACTCATAGGGGTTCGATGATGATGATGATGATGATGAATAGTGAAAGAGTATGTGAAGTGTGATATTCCTGAAGTGGGTTTCTGTATTTTTCTTCTTCTTTTTTTCCAACTTTTTCAATTTTTTTAACTTTACATTGTTAGTGAAGTTGGTGGAATTTGACTGCAAGATTAAATTGATGTCAAATTTTAAAATATTAAGATTAAATTAATATAAAAAATTTTATTAGAATTAAATTGTTGTTAATTATAAAATCTCAAGAAAAAAAGTTATTTACTTATAATTATTTCTATAAAATATCTATGTTAATCTCTAAAATTTAAAAATATTTACATTATATTTTATAAAAAATTTATAAAAATATAATTAAAATAAAATTTAATTAAAAACTTAATTAAACTAATAAAGCATTTTAACAAAAACCTCAACTGAATAATTTATTCACCAAGTAATTGACTAAAGCATGCATGCAATTCACTAAGCAAATGACTAAGTAATTAATACTAAAAAAATGCAATTAAGACTCAATAATAGTAAGTTAGTGCTTATGCTTGCTGTATAGTTGGGTTGTATCTCATCAATTATCTTAAATAACTGTGTCTGATGAATTCCTGACCTTGTCAATAATTTTTTAGTAATTGATGAACTTTTAACATTCTTGTTTTTGAAAACTCTATTAGATGTGTGTTTATTAGCTAACTGCAGTGTTCAAATCTAATCTAACCCAATTAAAATTGTTAACTGATCCATTAGATTTCAAATTTTTTATTTTCAAAACTGATTCAATCTAATTCAATAGAAAATAATATTATATAATATAAATTTTTATGTCAACTTTATATTTTTACTTATATAATTTTAATTTATTGCATGTTTTTAATTTATCTATCATTCTTAAATATCATTATATTCATCTTAAATAAGTTATTTTTATTTACTTATTTTATTAACTTAAGTTATATTTAGTTTATAATATTCCAAACTTCATTTTTTGATCAAAAATCGATTAAACCAATTCAATCTAAGTCGATAAAAATTGAATTGGATTCAAAATTTAAATTAAACGATCCAATTTAAAGTGCTATAAATTATATTATTTGGATCAATATAACCTTTTTACTCACAATGGATCTAAACAGGACTGCAAACACTCTATCAACCAATGTCTTCAATTTAAATGTGTTATTTTAATTATAGGTATATTAGTTTAATTAAAATTTATTGAGTTTTTTAAAAATTAACATATTTTTCTCACATTTCATGTATTTTCTTTTAATTATATTTTATGTAAATTTTTTCATTTCATTAGATGTAATATAAAAATTTTTAAATATTACATGTTAAATATTTTATAGTGGTAATCATTTAAAAATATTTATTGTAACGATTTATGCTCATAATAATAATTATAGGTAAATTAATTAATTATTTTTTAATTATAATTTTTATTTTATGTATATACATAAAAAAAATTCATATAAAATACTAAGATTTTTTTTTTCATTTAATTTCCCTAAATATAATGGTTTTCCCATTTGATCCTTCTTTGTCATTCTTTAGTCAAGTTAGCATCCCTAAATTAACGGAACACAAATAAGGAGATCAAACACGAATAAAAAAAGTTTCGAGGGACTAAACAAAAATCTTCTAAAAAAGAGGGACCAAATAGAGAAAAAAAAGTGATACAGGGGACTAAAAACATAATTAAACATATAAAGTATTTAATTTCATTAATAATACATATATTATCAATGTAAAGTTATTTATATAATTGAACTTATAGCCTAGTAATTATTTTCTATATGTCTCATTATATTCGAGATATTCCATATTCGATTCCTATTCTCCTTCCCCTGCCTTCACAAAAAAGAAGAATTGTAAAATTGTTTATACCATCAGCCGATCTTATATTAACATAAATATGACTTTTGTTGTAATTATTATAAAAATAAGAATTAAATATTTAATAAATGAAAATAAATGATTGAATAACAATATAAAAAACACAAAGTATCAAAATTAAATTCATATAACTATATTTGTGATTACATGGTGCATCTCAATAAAATGTGTCCGTCACTAAAATGCTATGTTTGTATTTGAAAGTAAAAATAAATCCCTATTTATAAGTAATGTTTGTAATGCATAAAATATAATAATGTGAGGCATTGTAAAAACATATATATCGTGAGGCAAATTGTTGTGCTGACAAACTTGCTAAACTAGGTCATTGGCTGCTTCTGCGATTTCCGTTTTTGATGTGTTCCCTCCTTGTGTATCTCTGGACTTCCTTCCGGATAGAACAGGGTATTGTACTACTAGATTCTGTTATGAATAATTCTTGCGCCTAGGCCCGGATGTTGATCAAAAAATGTAATAATTTGATCTCTTTTTGCGACAAATATAAATATTTGAAATTAAATCCTAAATATACAATCATTGTTATATTTTAAATGTACGGTCATTTTTATAGCAACAACAGAATAATTAATATATTTAATTTTAATAGTTTAATTATTTAATGATGTTATATATATTAATTAAACTATAGTTTTGTAATTCTAGCTGGATAGCTCGAGCTTACGTCCCTGAATTTTGTTTTATCAATTTAACGAGAGTCAGTAACAAGTTTCTTTATTTATTTATTTTACAATTTTTCCATCTATTTGGTTGAGAGTTGGCAATGGAGAACCTTTTCTTTTTTGGATTTTAATAACTGCATCTCGTATCTTCAATATTTTTGTTTGTATAAAAGTATGACATTTTTTAAATTAATTATATAAATTACAAAATCAGAACTACCTGTGAATAAATTAGGAAACTATGTATGATAAAATCTTTTAAAATCCAAACTAAATCTTTTTTTTTTAAATAAAAAATCTAAACTAAATCTTAAACTAAACTTGGGAGAAACTAAATCTTAAACCAAACTTGGGAGTGAAGTTTCATAATAAATCAAAAGTTTCTATATAAAACCACGAGGACACTTTCTAACTTGTTTGTCTTAAACCATTTACCGTATTCTTGAATCAGCCACAATGGAAAAGCAAGAAAGCTATGCCACCAATTGCACCAGCACCAAGACTTGTTTCCATTTAACATTGGGTGAATGCTCTTGTACAACAACAGAAATTCAAGTTTCTGGTTCTTTGATCAAGAGTCGCAATCATTTGTCATTGGGTGAATGTCCTTCTGCTTCAACTGAGACACATGCCTTTGGTTCTTGCACCAAGAAGAGAAAACTTTGCCACAAAGCTCCAACTACTTCAAGAAAGAGAGCCTGCAACCAAGAAGAGAGAAACAAAAGGTGGGGCTACTCAACTACATTGATGCTCTATGATGATCCATGGAAGATCAAGAAAGTCCTCCAAGAAAGTGATCTTGGCAACATGAGTAGACTCTTGCTGCCCAAAGATTTGGCAGAGAACTTGGTAGTGCCTGTGTTGGGCGATGATGCCCAAAGGAATGTTGAGAGTGAAGAAGGAGTTGAAGTTAGCATTTGGGACATGGACACCAACTCCATGCACAATCTGGTTTTCAAGAGATGGGGTTCTTCAAGAAGTTATGTTCTCATTGGCAATTGGGTCAAAGATTTCGTGAATAGAAGGAGCTTGAAGAAAGAAGATGAAATTGGCTTTCACTGGGATCCATACAAGAGCCACTTCAATTTCACTGTTCTTAAGGCTCTATAGGATAGCACAGTCAGAACTCAGACTGTTATGAAGGGTTTTAAACGTTCTTCCATTTATCAGAAGCCTTCGAAGTTTTCTGTTGATGTTCTTATGCCATAATAATTTTGCATTTTTTATAAGCTCTTTGATGGTATAATACATTTTCTTCTCTTTTTATGATAATATTCACGAACCATATTTGGATGTATCAGCTAAATATCTTTTGGTAGGCATCTGTCATCAACTTACAATTCTTGACATCACACTTTCGTTAAATTTGATCTTTCTCCACGAAACCGATATAATTTGCTTGTCTTCTGTTGACAATAGATTCCAGTTTCTAACAGCAGTTATTTAAATGAAACATTTCCGAGTTTTCTTAAAACAGTTCGTTGAAATAAGTGGACTTTAATTTCTCTTAGGAAAATATGCAGAACCGTGCAAAGTAGAGGCAGATTCTTTTTTCTGCTGAAAGAAGACATCAGTCCTACATTCATCAAGATTTCTCTTCTAACACTTATTTCCTTTTCTTTATAACGTAATCCTAGTTTTCATGGTAAATAATTATGAATCTTTATCTTGAACTAATTAGCTATATAAACTCATTACTCACTTGGGTTCTTTCCACTTCACTTCTGCAAATCTTAAGTCTTGCAAATTGCACTGTGGGAAGTTTGAAGCAATCTCTCATTCCATGAATAAAATTTTGATTAATAATATCTATCAGTTGTGGAAGTAAGGTGTAATTCCAAACCAACTTTATTTATAATAACAATGATTTGAATCTTAAATCATCGCTTTGAAGATGATTTAATTATATATCATTCCCAACTTAAAATTGAGTGAACTATTAGCAAGATAAAAGCAATCATCAAATAGACCAAATGTAGCATTTGCTTCCATCCAAGTAATCAGCCTAAGAATTAGTGATGGGGCACATGTTACTTATAGTTTAACTGATAATGACCAATGCTGTCAAGAAAATTTTCTCCTTCTATGTTCAAAGTCCTTTGCCAAGTGACAAGAATGGCAGGGTTGATGTTGTTGAATATTTCGAAGTCTTCATAACGTATTTCTTTGGAGTGAATTTTCCAGTAAGAATTTATTTCTTTAGTCCCCATGAACGTTGGCTTTGGTGACTTGATTGTCTCACACTTCAAGCTTACGAAGATAACTTTCTACCAAACAATTTCGGAAATTGATTTAAGATTATAGCCCAGAAGAACCTTCTGGCATTATTATCTAAAAGTTGAGGCACAATAGTCATGAACTCATGGCAGAACAATAGATGATTATTTGGATCAATATATATAGTCTTTTAAGTCGAAAACTCATCCAAACCAAATCGCGAACAACCTTATCAACAACGTCTTTGATTTAAATGTGTTTAGTTAATTACAGATATATTAGTTTAATTAAATTTTATTTAATTTTTTTCAAAACTTAACATATATTTTCTAACATTTCATGTATTGTATATTATATTTTATATATTTTTCTAATTTCATTAAATGAAAAATTTAATTGCATAATATAATTATAGGTAAACTGATTAATGACAAGTTTTATTTTATGTATGTAAATAAAAAAATTTTCATATAAAATATTATGAGTTTTTTTATTTAGTCTCCCTAAATATCATGGTTTTTCCATTTAACCCCTCTTTTTTATCCTTTAATTAGTGTTAGTATTCACATAAAATGTCACATTAGCACTTAACAACAGAAATTTATGGAACATGGATAAGGAGATTGAGTGACAATGACAATAATTTTCGAGGGGCTAAGTATATATTTTTTTTAAAAATAGGGACCAAACGGAAAAAAAATTTTAGAGGACTAGAAACATAATTAAGCATATAAAGTATTTAATTTCATTGATAATACATTTGAAATTCTTACAATGATAAAATAAAGTTTAATTATAATATATTATCATAGTAAAATTGTTTATACCATCAACCAATCATATATTAACATAAATGTGAATTTTGATGTAGTTATTACAAGAATTAGATATTTAATGAGATAAAAATAAATGATTGAATAATAATATAAAAACACTAAGAAAGTACTAAAATTAAGTTCATACAATTCTATATTTATGATTAAATAATTTATCTCAATAAAATATGTCTATTATTATAATGCTATGTTTGTACTTGAAAGAAAAAATAAATCCTTACTTATATGTAATGTTTGTAATGTATCAACAAATGTAGGCATTTGAAGTTAAACCCTAAACCATATCATGTGGAGATTAGCATGCTTTATATTTTGATTTGGACACAACACTTAACTCTTTTTATTTAAACTAGATTTATGTTATGGATAAATTTATAATTCTATCATATCCTAATTAATTGGTAAACTAACTTTTGTTGGCACACGCATTCTTCTTCTTCTTCTTTTCACTAAAGTATGTGGCAGATTTAATCATGTCTCCAACTGAAAATCTTTTACACTATTTATTAGAGCATCTGCCACTCTGAAAATAATATTTTATTTATTTGTTTACAAATTTTTTCAATAAATATATTTTTAAAATATATTTATTTTGCATAATATTATTTGAATTTTTAATTATTTATAGTATATTATTCAAATAAAGTAAAAATAAAAAAATAGAACATAATTCAAATATAGAGAGAGAATAAGAGAAGAGTAAATATTAATAAGGTCAAAGAGAAAGTTAATACAATAATTAATGTGGATAAAATAAAATTACAAACATACCCAAAATGTGAATTGATTTAGTGGGAATAGAGATGGGTTTTTGGTTCAAAATAAAATGTAGATTTTACTAACCTCTATATGAAGGTGCGAAGGTTTAGCAATCCCCATATATAATGCAGTGCCCAAACGTATTTGAATCTAATTCAAATCAAATAAAAAAAAAAGAAATTAATTAAACAAATAAAAACCTAATTAAAATCAAAATAGTCTAACAATAAGAAGAAGACCAACTTACCAAAAAAATAAGAAAGAAGACTAGAAAAATATAATATCTAACGAAAAGAGTTGAGCAAATATAACAAAAAAATGATCAAAAAAACAAATTTGATGAAAATCTCTCTGCATTAATATTTGGTGGACAATAAAAAAAGATCGCACAAACTGATAAACTCAAAATGGGACTTGTAACACAAACTAAATACCAAGCATAACAACACCTACACTATTTGCATGAAGATGGCAACGAGCAACTGCAGGAGTAAAGCCAAATTTTCAGCCAAAATCAAAGAACTTCTTTATTTCAACCAAAATTTCTTTGCTATAAAGTTGTGGTGCATACATTGACACTATCACATCTAGAGTGTGAGATTTGAAGGGTTTGGGATCAAATGTCTCCCTATCCAACGCCAACAACTCCTGCAAAACTTTATTGTCCCTCATGATGATAACAAGGAAATAGAGCATCAATTTTCTAAAAAGGAAAGCAAAATAACGAAGAGTTGAGTGTTGTGAAAAATGTGTGATATTGAAAGACCAAACTTCTTAATTTATAGATTTATGGTTTCTTGAAATCCAAGTACTACAAGTTGAACTTTTGATTTAAGTTTGGGAAAAAGATACCAAATTAAAACACTATAAATAATTGATAACTAGATAAATTGTTGGATTGTTTCTACTTTTTTTTTATATGGAAATACTTAATATATTAGATGACCAAATCACCAACCAACAAAAGTAACAAGTCCTCGGGAGCATCTTCTAACCAAATCTTTGTTTCCTCGCTAAGAGCCTTGTGAGCCAAAAAATCAACTACCTCATTACATGCTCTTAAAGTGAATGCTCTGGTGCATTGCCAAGGTTGTGCATTTAGTGCATTTTTGGTTTCTAACCCATGGGAATATGACATGTGTCTTTGTGAGGGGGTCATGGGGGTGCACATTAGAAAACACTTAATAAAGGGTGCATTGCTAGGTCATGTTTCTTGTTCCCACAAACTCGAGCTATGTTTTCCCCCCATCAACATATCAAAAGCCCCACTATTAGATTTGTTGTCATTAGCGGCCAGTTTCCTGGCAGCCGCATGAGCCACCCATTGGCGACCTAGTCATTTGCTAATCAAGCATCGGCGACCCTACATGCACCACTAACTTGCGCCCCTGCCACCATCGGTGAACCCACGTTCCTCTGGGGGAAAATCGACCCACCCCTAGGCCTCGAGAAGCCCAAGAAGAAGAATGAGTAAGAGCATGACTACTTCACCAAGCCAATGCCATGTTGTCAGAGTAAGCATCACCGCAGCCTACAAGGAGATCCTGGCTATGCTCAAGAATGTGGAAGCTCGAGATAGAGGGTAAGATCACGGCGGCAAAGGGTGAAGGGCGGAAGCTTGCAGCATTTTGATTTTTCTATTTTTATTTTATTTATTGTAGTATCTAGCTGGACATTGAACATATTAGTATTTTATTTATTTATTTATTTTACTTTGAACTTGATCTATATTCTTGATGGATTTTATCGTAAACTTCTAAATTTTGTTTGAGGACTTCTTTTGTTTTGTTAAAAATTTCTAGGATTTGGTGATTTGTTTGAGGATTTCTATTTTACAGTTGGTGTGTATTTCTATGTTGCTATTATTCTTTGATGCAATTGTTATGGTTGAAATTTTGTCGAGCATCTAGGAACAGGGGGAGAGGAATTTTTGGAGCTTAAGATGTGAGATGGGTTGATGCCACATTTTCAACGGTACTTGTCTCAAGTTGGAGAAGAAAGGTTTTAGTTTGGCATTTTTATTGTTCACCCCCATGCATGATAGAATCTTAGTCAAGTCAAGTTCAAAAACTCCCAAAAGAAAGACAGTACTCTCTAAATTTTATTGATTACTCAAAAAGATATTTACAATGAGTTGGGGGAGACTCTTTTATAGGTGCTGAGGAGTTTCTAATAATACATTTATCCTAATCTTCAACTACTCTATTCTTAAGCACCCTTAAAAGCACATTTCCACATTTATGCTATAACTACTCTTTAATAACTAATAATATTCCTTTCTGTTTCATTTTGATCCTAATCCTAATAATCTACTTATACAATGTTATGTACATAATCTTTTACCCAACTAGGGGCCTTTTTTACCCATGATGCCTTTGAATTCTGGTTTGGGGCTAACAATGCACCTCCTACAAAGACACGCATCGTATTCCCATTGGATAGAAACAAAAAATGCACAAACTTAACAATGCACTAGAGAATTCACCTTCTACCACTACAAAAACTACTAAACTAGGAGAGGTATATCACTATATCCCTTAGTATGGAACTATTATGAGACAAATCATCATCTGCGTAACCCCTATTAGAAATAAGATGAAATCAGTTTATATCACACACACATGAAAAAAAAAAGATGTGATCAACTTACATATATTCAAGAAACAACCTATTCTAAGCCATGAGGAGTGGTATAGTGGTAAGGAGTTTGGATAGTTTATATTAATAGCGGAGCTTGAAAAAAAATTTTAGAGGGGCAAAGAGTGTAATATATAAATTAGATAATGATAATAAATTAAAACTAATTACACATCACATATGTATAAACTTTAAAACAAATAATTAATACAACAAAATAATTTTAAAAATAATTGTTAGAGTATTTAGAGTTTGTTAATTTGTTACAAGTTGTTAATTAGGATTAGTTAAGAGGTTATAATAATTAGTTACTTGCCTTCCACTATATAAGTCATATTATAAATATATTGTACTCACGTTTTCCCATTTTTATTATACTAATCAAAACTTTCTCCTTCTATATATTACTTTTTCTCTTATCAATCATGAAATTCAACATTCAAAATGGTATTAAAACTATATCACCCATCTTAAATTTTTTTTTTTTTTTGCTGCTCTATTATGAGTTCTTAGAACTTTTTTTTTTCACTTTCTCACGTTTCCTCTCTTTCCAAATAGTTCCTCTTATATATATATATATATATATATATATATATATATATATATATATATGAAAAGGAATTCCACTCCCTTTTTTTCCAGAAAATCAATTGAAGATTGTCAAACTAACAAATTTTATATCCTCTAATAATAATATTTTTGGTTTTTAATTATGTTTAATTGAAAAAATAAACTAATAGACCTTTAAGTTATAGAAGCTCATTTGTGTAGAATAGTATTATTTTTGCAAAATAATATATTCAAACTTGAGCTTATTTATCATAGAAAACTTCTCTCTCTCTCTCTCTCTCTCTCTCTCTTTCTCTCTCTCTCTCTCTCCATATATATATATATATATATTTTTAAAAAATTTTGGGGGGGGGGGGGCATAGCCCCCATTGTCCATGCTATGCTTCGCCATTGGTTTATATGAGATCCTAAGTTCAAACCTTAATGTGGTCAATGTTTATAAAAAAAGAAGAAGAGAAAACAACCTATTCTGCAAGATCGAAAAAAAAGAAAAAAAAATTAACGTTGGCTTGATTTGTTATAAGATAAAGTCTTTCGTTAAATTTGCTCTTTCTCCATGAAACCAATATAATTTGCTTGTCTCCTGTTAACAGTTGATTCTAGTTTCTAACAGCAGTTACTCAAATGAAACACTTCCAATTTTTGTTAAAATAGTTCGTTGAATGAAGTGGAGCCGAACATTCCTTTTTCTGCTGAAAGAAGACATCAGTCCTACATTCATCAAGATTTCTCTTCTAATACTTATTTCCTTTTCTTTATAATATAAACCTAGTTTTCATGGTAAATAATTATGAATCCATATCATGAACTAACTAGCTATATAAACTCATTACTCACTTGGGTTCTTTCTACATCACTTCTGCAAATTTTAAATCTTGCAGATTGCAATGTGCTAAGTTTAAAGCAATCTCTCATTCCATGAATAAAATTTTGATTAATAATAATCTATCAGTTGTGGAAGTCGGGTGTAATTCCAAATGAACTTTATTTATAAGAATTTAATTTAAATATATTGACAGTATAAAACAGTTTTATATTATTAACCAATCGAAATAATAAAAAGTGCTAAATCATATAAATAATCACCCATTATAATTAGGAACCTACTATGATTTCTCACTTTCTAGTATCTTTATTGGTTGATAGTTAAACTCTATTTATAATTAATAACAATGATTTGAATCTTAAAATCATCGCTTTGAAGATGATTTAATTAATTATCATTCTCAACTTAAAATTAAGTGAACAATTAGCAAGATAAAGGCAATAATTAAATAGACCAAATGTAGCATTCGCTTCCATCCAAGTAATCAGCCTAAGAATTGGTGATGGGGCACATGCTACTTGTACTTTAACTGATAATGACAAAAGCTGTCAAGAAAATTTTTTCCTTCTATGTTCAAAGTCCTTTGCCAAGTGACAAGAATGGCATGGTTGATGCCGTTGAATATTTCCAAGTCTTCATAATCTATTTCTTTGGAGTGAATTTTCCAATAAGAATTTATTTTTCTCTCTCCTTTAGTCCCCATAAGAGCTGGCTTGGTGGCTCATTTGTCCCACACTTTAAGCTTATGAAGATAACTTTCTACCAAAGAATTTTGGAAATTGATTTAAGATTATAGCCCAGAAGAACCTTCTGGCGTTATTATCTAAAAGTAGAAGCACAATAATCAGAACAACAGCTGATTATTTGGATCAATATAGTTTTTTAACTCAAAAACTCATCCAAACCAAATCACAAACATTCCTATCAACAAACGTCTTCAATTTAAATGTGTTTAGTTAATTACATATATATTAGTTTAATTAAATTTTATTCAATTTTTTTCAAAATTTAACATATAATTTCTAACATTTCATGTATTTTATTTTTTATATATTGTTCTAATTTCATTAAATGTAAAAATTTAATTGCACAATATAATTATAGGTAAACTGATTAATTACATTTTTATTACAAATTTAATTTTATGTATGTAAACAAAAAAATTTCATATAAAATATTAAGATTTTTTTATTTAGTCTCCCTAAGTATCATGGTTTTCCCATTTAACCACTCTTTTTTATCCTTTAATTAGTGTTAGTATCCAGTAAAATGACACATTAGCACTTAATGGCAGAAATTAATGGAAAATTGATAAGGAGATCGAGTGAGAATGAAAATAATTTTTGAGGGCCTAAATATAATTTTTTAAAAAAAAGAAGGAAAAAATGGAAAAAAAATATTCTAGAGGATGAGAAGCTTAATTAAGCATTTAAAGTATTTAATTTCATTGATAATACATTTGAAATTATTTCAATAATAAAATAGTTTAATTCTAATATACTATTAATGTAAAATTGTTTATACTATCAACCAATTATATATTAATATAAATGTGATTTTTGATGTCGTCATTATAAGAATTAAGCATTTAATGAGATAAAAATAAATGATTGAATAATAATATAAAAACACTAAGAAAGTATTAAAATTAAATTCGTACACTTCTATATTTATGATTAAATGATTTATCTCAATAAAATATGTCTATTATTATAATGCTATGTTTGTACTTGAAAGGAAAAATAAATCCTTACTTATATGTAATGTTTGTAATGCATCAGCAAATGTAGATATTTGAAGTTAAAACCTAAACCATATCATGTGGAGGTTAGCATCCTTCACATTTTGATTTGGACACAAAACCTCACTCTACTAGATTTATGATATGAGTAAATTTATAATTCAATCATATCCTAATTAATCGCTGAACTATCTTTCGTTGGCACACCCTCTCTTCCCACTCACGTGCTGCACTCACGCCCTTTCTAATGTATCTCTCATGTGCAGTGCTTGTGTTTATGCTGCAATTGGTCTCATGCTTGTGGCTCGTTTATATATAAACAATCAAATTGATATTATATTGGTCTTTTTGTTTTTGTTTTGTTTTTTCCTATTCCTCTTCTTTTTTTTTAATTTTTTTCGAAACTGGGCCTAAATGATTGTACGTTGGCATCACACAAATTATACTGGCAATCATCTCACACAAATATATTTGTTACAAAATTCATGCCTTTATTATGCCTTTTGCTATTGTATGAATATTGTGTATATTATATTCCTTCAATTCAGTTTTTGAAATTATTATTTAGCACTTTTTAATTTAGCAGTTTTTGAAATTATTATCTAGCACTTTTGAATATAGCACTATTTAATATAAGGATTAGCTTCATTTTTACGTAACTGTAGTCAAGGAAAAATTGATATTGATTAGCCTTTAAAAGGTTAATATTGATTAGTATTTTGTCTATTTCGAGTCTATTCAAAATGTTCGATTATATTTTTTCATATCTTTATCTCGTAACAACTATACACTAGTACAATATTCCATTAAAGAGAAAAATAATATTTTATTTAAATTTTTACAATTTTTTTAATAAATATCTTGTTGAATTATTTTTAAAATATATTTATTTTGCATAATGTTATTTAAATTTTTAATTATTTATAGAATATTATTCAAATAAAGTAAAAATAGAACATAATTCAAATATAGAGAGAATTAGAGGAGAGTAAATATTAATAACGTAAGAGCAAAAGTAAATACAATAATTAATGTGAATAAAATAATATTACAAACATACCCAAAATGTGAATTGATTTAGTGGAGATAGAGATGGGCTTTTGGTTCAAAATAAAATGTGGATCTTAATAATCTCTATATGAAGAATGCAGTGTCCAAAAATATTTGAATCTAATTCAAATAAAATAAAAATAAAAAATTAATTAAACAAATAAAAAACTAATTAAAATCATAGTAGTCTAACAATAAGAAAGAAGACCAGAAAAATATAATATCTAATCAAAAAAGGTGAGCAAATATAACAGAAAAATGATCATAAAAACAAATTTGATGAAAATCTCTGCATTATTTTTTGGTAGACAACAAAAAAAAAATCCAAAATAGATCACACAGACTGATAGACTCAAAATGGGACTTGCAACACAAATTAAATACTAAGCATAACAACAGCTAGACTATTTGCATGAAGATGGCAAAGAGCGACTACAGGAGTGAAGCCAAATTTTCAGCCAAATTCAAAGAATTTCTTTTATTTCAGTCAAATTTTCTTTGTTATAAAGTTGTGGTGCATACATTGACACTATCACGTCTAGAGTGCGAGGTTTGAAGGGCATGGGATCAAGTGTCTCCCTATCTAACGCTAACAACTCCCTAAAACTTTATTGTCCCCCATGCTGATAAAATGGAAACTAGAGCTACCAATTTTCTGAAAAATAAAGTGAAAGAATAAAGAGTTGAGTGTTGTGAAAAGTGTATGATATTGAAAGAGTAAACCTCTTAATTTATAGATGTATGGTTTCTTGAAATCCAAATTTTACAAGTTGAACTTTTGATTTAAGTTTGGGATAAAGATAAAATTATATCCCGAATTAAAACACTATAGATAATTGATAGACTCGTTTGGCTAAAATTTTAGGAGAAGTACTTCTTAAAAAGTAAAAGTAGAAGCAAAAGTAGAAAATTATTTTATATTTGGATATAATTATATAAGTACTTTTTATCAAATTAGAAGTTATTAAATTATTTGGATGTGATAAATATAGAAGTACTTTTTTTTAATAAAATTACAATTAAAGATATGGAGAGAGAGAAGATGAGAGTGAGAAAAAAGTGATAGTTTTTGAAAGTTTTAAGAATAAAATCATAATTCAATGGGAAAAAAGTGACTAAGAATTTTAAGGAACAACGGACCTGTTTGGTTAAGATTTTAGGAGAAGTACTTCTTGAAAAGCAGAAGTAAAAGCGAAAATAGAAGCAAAAGCAAAAAATTATTTTACGTTTGGATATAATTGTACAAGTACTTTTTGTCAAAACTAGAAGTTATTAAATTGTTTGAATGTGATAACTATAGAAATACTTTATTTAATAAAATTATAATTAACAATATGGAGAGAGAGAATGAGAGTGAGAAGAGAGTGGTAATTTTTAAAAGTTTTAAGGATAAAATCATAATTGAGTAGAAAGAAGGTGATTGCGAATTTTATATTATATTTTATGAAAAAATTGTAAAATATAATTAAAATAAAACACATTAGATGTGAGAAAATATATCAATTTTCGCAAAATTAAATAAAATTCAATTACAAATTTAATCAAATTAATTTTTTTCTTGTAAGTCACAAAATCATAAATAAATTCACTAATGCATTTTAACAAAAGCGTCAACTGAATTATCTATTTACTAAGTAATTGACTAAAGCATGCATGCAATTCAATAAGCAAATAACTAAATAATTAAGACTCAACAAAAAAAAAAAACGGAAAAGTAATTAAGACTCAACAACAGTATAAGTTAGTGCTTACGCCTGCTGAGTACTTGGATTGTATGTTAGCAATTATCTTAAACAATTTTGTCTTTGACGAACTCCTGACCTTATCAACAATTTTTTTCGGCAATCCATGAACTTCTAAAAAACTGTGTTGGATGTATGCTTATCAACCAAATATTCAAATCTAATCTAATCTAATTCAATCAAAAATCGATTAAAATTGTAAAAGTTTGAATTTAATTGATTCTTGTTTTCTAAAAATCATTTTGATTGAATTGGATTAGATTTTGAATTTAATTTTTAAAATTGATTCAATCTAATTCAAACTAAATAATATAAAATATAATTTTAATTGTTAAACTTATACTTTTAATTTATTATATAATTTTTTATTTATATATCATTCTTACTTAAATATTATTTTATATGTAAGTTATTTTTTTCATTTATTCATTTTATTAACATAAGTGACTTTTAGTTTATAATATGAATTTAATTTAAATACACTGACAGTGTAAAATAGTTTTATACTGTCAACCAATAGAAATAGTGGAAAGTGTCAACTCATCCAAATAACCACCCATTATAATGAGGGACCCACTATGAATTCTCACTTTCTCCTATTTCTATTGGTTGACAGTGTAAAACTATTTTACACTGTCAGTGCATACCAATTAAACTCTTATAATATTCTAAACTTACTTTTTTATGTGAAAACTCAATCAAAGTGATTTAATCCAAACTGATAAAACTTGGATTGGCTATTGGACTTAAACTTTAAATTAAATCGATCCAATCCAAACTATTATAAATTGCATTATTTGGATCAGTATATTTTTGTTTTTACTGAAAACTAATTCAAATTGAACCGTAAACATCCCTATTTACCATTGTCTTCAATTTAAATGTGTTAGTTTAATTACAGGTATATTAGTTTAATTAAATTTTATTTAAAATTTAAAAAAATTAACATATTTTTCTCATATTTCATGTATTTTATTTTAATTATATATTATGTAAATTTTTTAATTTCATTAAATAACATAAAAGTTTTCAAATATTACAGATTAAAATAGATATTTTATAGTGATAATCAATTAAAAATATTTAATGTAATAATTTATTTTCATAATAATAATTATAGGTAAATAAATTTAATTAAAATTTCAATTACAAGTTTTATTTTATGTATATAAATCAAAAGTTTTCATATGAGTTTTTGGTTTAGTCGCCCTAAATATTATCTTTTCTATTTGATCCCCCTTTTTTTATCCTTTAATCAATGTCAACATCCATGTAACATATCAGATTGGCAGTTAACGATAGATATTAACGGAACACTAATAAAGAGGCCAAACAAGAATGAAAACAATTTTTAAGAAACTATACAGAAGTTTTTTTCAAAAAGAGGGACAAATGAGGAAAAAAAAAAGGGTGATATTTTAGGGGACTAAAAACATAATTAAACCTATAATATATTCAATTTCATTTATCATACATTAAAATGAAATTCTTACAATATAAAAATAAAGTTTAAGTCCAATATATTATCAATGTAAAGTAGTCTATACCATCAGTCAATCATATATTAATATAAATGTGACTTTTAATGTAGTTATTATAAGAATTAAATATTTAATGAGATGAAAATAAATGATAGAATAATAGTATAAAAAAATTAATTTTGATACACTATTAATATAAAAATATTTTATATTGTCATCCAATTATATGTTTCTATTTATATGATTTTTAAGGTAGTGCTTGTTTGGATTGCAGTTTGTATCCATCAGAAGACCTTCTAGGAGAAGGACAATGACTTTATACAGTGAATAGTAGTGTTTGATTTAACTTCTTCTAAAAGGCTCTCTTCCAAAAGGCCTTTTAAAAAAAATATCTTTGAGGTTACTTTTCATTTTAGAAAAAGATCTTTAAAAAAAAATCTTACTATTATTCTCACATCAACAACCAAAAATAATTTTACTTTATCCTATCCAAACAAAATTGATTCTCCTAAACTTACTTTTGACATATTCAAACTAAACAAAAATTATTCTTTTAAAAATAATTTCTCTAAAAGACTTTCTTTCAAAAGATCTTTTCTCAAAAGTTAAATCAAACAGACCCACAATAGGATGTTATGTCAAACATTATTGCTTATGTGATGATATAAAATTGGATGTCTGTACAAAAGTTCTTTATAGTAACAGTGAATCAAAATTAAATTCGAATAAAAAACAAAAGTATTAAAATTAAATTCATATAATTCTATGTTTATGATTGCATAGTGCATCTCAATAAAATATGTATATTACTATAATGCTATGGTTGTATTTGAGAGAAAAAATAAATCCTTATTTATAAGTTATGTTTGTAATGCATAAAATATAATAAAGTGATATCTTTTGCGACAAATATAAATATATATGGAACAGCTACGGAAAACTTAATATATTTAATTTTAATATTTTGATTATTCGACGATCTTATATATATTAATTAAACCATAGTTTTTTTATTCTAGTTGAATAGCTCGAGCTTTAGGTTCTTGAATTTTATTTCATCAATTTAATGAGGGTCAGTTATAAGTTTCTTCATTTATTTTTACAATTTTTTCCATCTATTTGGTTCAGATATGAAAATGGACAACCTTTTCGTTCTTGGATTTTAAAAACTGCGTCAATCCCGTTCCGTCATTTTTTTTTATTTGTATAAAGTTAGACATCTGTGGAATTAATTATGTAAATTACAAAATCAGAACTACCTGAAAAAATCAGGAAAGTATATGTAACAAAATCTTTTCAAATCCAAACTAAATCTTAAACTAAACTTGGGAGTGAAGTTTCATAACGAAACAAAAGTTTCTATATAAACCACAAGTACACTTTCTAACTTGTATGTCCTAAACCATTTGTCTTTGATAATGGAAAAGCCATCAGTTTTTAACCTTCATAACGAAAAGGTTTTTGCTACTGTGTTCCAAGAGCAAGATGGCTATGCCACCACTTGCACCAGCACCAAGACTTGTTTCCATTTAACATTGGGTGAATGCTCTTGTACAACAACAGAAATTCAAGTTTCTGGTTCTTTGATCAAGAGTCGCAATCATTTGTCGTTGGGTGCATGTCCTTCTATTTCAACTGAGACACATGCCTTTGGTTCTTGCACCAAGAAGAGAAAACTTTGCCACAAAGCTCCAACTGCTTCAAGAAAGAGAGCCTGCAACCAAGAAGAGAGAAACAAAAGGTGGGGCTACTCAACTACATTGATGCTCTATGATGATCCATGGAAGATCAAGAAAGTCCTCCAAGAAAGTGATCTTGGCAACATGAGTAGACTCTTGCTGCCCAAAGATTTGGCAGAGAACTTGGTAGTGCCTGTGTTGGGCGATGATGCCCAAAGGAATGTTGAGAGTGAAGAAGGAGTTGAAGTTAGCATTTGGGACATGGACACCAACTCCATGCACAATCTGGTTTTCAAGAGATGGGGTTCTTCAAGAAGTTATGTTCTCATTGGCAATTGGGTCAAAGATTTCGTGAATAGAAGGAGCTTGAAGAAAGAAGATGAAATTGGCTTTCACTGGGATCCATACAAGAACCACTTCAATTTCACTGTTCTTAAGGCTATATAGGATAGCACAGTCTGAACTCAATAGACTGCGATTGAGGGGTTTTATTCGTTCATTCATTTATTAGAAGCCTTCAAAGTTTTCCGTTGATGTTCTTATGCCATAACTAATACCTCTTGCAGAGTGTCCTCCCCCCCCTTCTCTTTCTTCCTCTTCTTTTCTCCTTCTATCTCTTTCTTATAAGCCAGTTGATGATAAAATACATTGTCTTTTCTTGTTATGAACTTATGATAGTATTCATGAACCATATTTGGATGTATCAGCTAACTATCTTTTGAGAGGTATCTGTCATGAACTAATCATTCTTGATTAGAAACTTTCGTTTATTGTGTTCTTTCTCCACGATACCAATATAATTTGAAGAGTTTTAAAAAAGAAAAGTTTATAGCCTGTTTAATCAAAGACAAAATATAATTTTTTCTCTACTACTTTACTTTTATACATAAAATTCTTGTTGCTTAATATGCTTCTTTCTTGTTAACAGTAGATTATAGTTTCTGACAGCAGTTTTGTATTTAAATCGGACACTTCCAAGTTTTCTTAAAATAGTTCGTTGTTTAACTGAAACCTTCTTGTAATAAATTGAGTGGTATGCAGAGCCTACCAAACTAGAGGCAGATTCCTTTTTCTGCTGAAAGAAGACATCAGTCCTTTATTCATCCAGATTTCTCTTCTAACAAATGCTTATAATAAATCCTAGTTTTCATAGTAAATAATTATGAATCCTTATCATAAACTTATTAGCTAACTTCATTAGTCACTTGTGTTCGTTCTACTTCAATACTGCAAATTTTGGATCTTGCAGATTACACTCTGGTAGGTTTAAACTTAAAGCAATTTCTCATTCCTTGAACAAAATATTGATTAATAATGTCTATTCAATGCAATCTTTTACGAATTTTAGCTACTATGACAAGTAGGAGTGGCAATGGGGTAGGTTAGGATGGATCTTAACTCAATCCGAGCTTATCTCTCACCTTGTTAAACGAGTCTTAACCCGTCCCTACCCTACCCGCGAGTTTTGTCATTCAAAAACTGAATTCTACCCGCAGACAATTCATCCTAACCCGTACCCTACCTACCCCTATCCATTACTTCTTTTACATACGTAAAAAATTATTTTAAACTTTTTGAGATGAACATTATTTTTAAATTTAATTTATATTTGGGGTGTGTATAATATAGGGGTTAAAAATAAAATAAAAATTTTCATAAATTAGTTTTATATGAAAATTTACATATTAAAAATTTCTTATATCTATTTTTATATCCAACCAAACACAATCCTAAAGTGATAGAAATATTTAGAAAAATAATCTTTTATATATATATATATATATATAAGGGATGCGGATAAGATAGGGGCAAGTTTGTCTTGAACTCAAATTTAACCCTATTCGCATCCAAATCTGCCCCGGTGTCTACCTGCTCCGTTGCAGCGTAGGTGAGTACCCGCAAATAGGATAGCAATTACAACCCTTGTGACGAGGCCCGAATTTTGAAGTCACCACTTTGAAAATGACTTTGCTTAATTATGATCCCAGTCTTAAATTGCTTGAGCAATTGGTAACGGGGAAAAAAATATAGCAATCATTAAACAGGCCTAATGTGGCATTTGCTCCCATCCAAGTCATCAGCCTAAGAATTGGTAATGGACCACATGCTAGTTGTACTTTAACTGACAATGACAAAGACTGTCAAAGAAATTTTCTCTGAAAAAAGGAATGGTTGTTGTTGTTGTTGTTGCTGTATTTTTGCAAGTTTTCTCGCTCATCTTTTTCTTTGGAATGGATTTTTCAGTAAAGAAATTATTTCTTTCTTTCCCTTTGTCCAGCTGACTTGGTGACTCTATGGCTTCACATGTTAAGCTCATGAAGATAACTTTCTATCAAACGTTTTTTGGAAATTGATTTGAGAGTGTATGTACCGAAGGACCTGCTGAACATTATTATCTAAATGTAGAAGCAAAGTAGTCATGATGGTCTATAAAAGTATAATGATTCTACTATTTATCTTAATAGAATCATAGAATCATGAACATATCAACTTAACATATATATGAGGGGGTTAACAAGCTTGAGAAAGATCAAACAAAAGCACTAATTTTTTTACGGCAATAGTTTGCTACTGAACAATAAAGAAACACAATAATTGCTGTATGATAGGCCAAAAGCAGATAGAAGCTACATATCCTTTCATGGAAAAAGAAAGAAGGTACGATTTATGAGAGTACATTGCATGGTGATAGGGCTAGATGTAAAATACCAAGTCTTTGAACCATTAAGGATAAGTTTAGCCGTAGAACTTGCATGTGTGATATTTTCCAAGTAAAAAATGGTCCAAAAGCACTTCAAAAATGGCAGGACAATAACTGATTCCATTCTCCTCTCTCCTAGCATTAACATTCTTTTGTTGCAGAAATATAGCCCTTGGTGGCACAAAAGAGAGACAAGTTCTTTTGAAGTTCTTAAGTAGATTCAAAGATTCATCATCACAATTCCGTGGACACAATTTTAAAGAGGAGTCACATCCCTTCCTTCTTGGACCCCTTACAAACTTGCAAATTCTTGATATCAATGTTGCCAGTGCCACAAAAAACATGTTGGCATTAGCAGTGTGGAGATCAACCAAACAAACAATTTGATGCAGCCTGCAGGTAATTTAAAAGCTTCCTTCTTTGGTAAGAGTGTACACTTAATGTCCTGCAGAATTACCTTCATGATTCTTCATAAACTTATGGATTCTTCTTTTCTTACCAAGCAAAAATTTTTCACTCTTAAAGACAATTACTTTCTGGTCCGCCTCTTAACGCTCCGCAAAACATGTCCATTAGAGTTCTTGGCACTTCTGATAACAATCTGGTTGCAGATTCATCATGATTAGCAGAATCATAGAAGCTTGACCTTCTCAATCTGGCATGGAATCAAGTTTTTGGATTATTCCCCTTTGTTCTCCATCACCACTTCCATTAAGTTGCTTGACATTTCTCTAACCATATTCCATCGAGTCCCACCATGGTTAATGCAGCGGGTTTTTGTTTTTTTTTTTTTTTGATAAGATAATATGGGAGCATTAAACATCAATAATTTGCACGACGATATTTCAAAAAGATTAATTTTGATAGTCAATATAAAATAATTTTATACTATTATTTAATTACATATTTTTTTTTATATGATTGGATGATTAAAATAATAAATAATTACGTCAAACACTTTTACTAATGCAATATATAATTAGATGTGTACATAAAATTTTTTTACACTAATATTGCATCAAAATTAAATCCTATTTTAAACCATTTTATACTTATTCCTGTAAGTTACTACATAAAAGTAATTCTTTTATACAGTTCAGATGCATATTAAAATCATATTTTAGTTAACATATCCAAGCAAAAAGTTAATTTTATCATAATCGATTTCAAAAGATCAAGTATACATATAATCAACTTTTGAATAATCTTTCACAACTAGTCCAAACAGACTGGCTTGACTTGACTCTTTGAAGTGTAAATGACACATATTTCTGTCACTGATCACATAAATTCAATACATGAAAAATGACCCTCATCCCAAGTGTCAAGGAACCCAACAACCAACATCATGTTGGTGATGCCTTGCCAGTTACTTTCTGCGCAATCCATCCAAGACCGTCATACAACCCTTCTCCTGAGAGGGCACAGCAAGCTTGTATATGCCAATCATGATCCTTGATGCTGTGAAGAGATAGTGCATCAGTGATCTCAGCAGGGGTCATAGCATCCTTGATATCTTGCTTATTAGCAAAGACAAGAACGACAGAATGCTGCAAATCTTCGTGCCCCAGCAACCTGAAAAGTTCATCCTTCATGATAGAGATCCTGGCTCTATCACTGCTGTCTATCACTGCAATTACAGCATGAGTTCCTCGGTAATATGTTGCCCATGATGTCCGGAGTCTTTCCTGTCCACCAAGATCCCACACCTGAAATGAATATGACACATGGAAGTGAGTAACACCTCATCTTGCACCGCTTTGCAATGAGGAAAAAATAGAAAAAATTAGCAAGCAAAGGACTAGTTGAAAGGTTAAAAATGTCTGCCCTCTTCAAAACCTAAAGAACAAACACAAAACAAGTCATATATTTCTAAGCGAGATCAGCTACAAGAATAAAGCTATTGCACTCTCTCCAAAACATTTATAACCTATGACCAAACAAAGGTTACATTGATGAGATCATCCTGTTTTCATATAGAGACTCATAGCATTGAACAACATTGGATGGCAAAATAGTGGTTGGAGTCACAGAGAATCAAAGGTAGCCAAGCATTCCGTAGGAGATAGGGATATGATAAGAGAAGTACAGAATGTCCAGGACAAAGTTGTGTCTGGTCCAACTATCTCCGAAACACAACTTCTCTCGAACCCTGACAGACATTACCTCAAGGCCTCTGATGTAACCCCTAACCCCCAACACATCCTCCCTCCCTCTGAAAAAAAGGCAAAATAAATAAATAAAAGTTCAAAGCTACATCTTTGATTGGTAGGCTTGTCAGTTTTAATCTAACTGCGGGAAACAATATTATCATCTCCTGCATATGAATACAAATTAAGAAAAGAAAACAGTGACATTGTAAGACAAATAGAGTATCCACTATACAGTCACATCGAACTCCAAGCAATATTTGGCTGCAAATGCTATGTACTGTGTGTTTTATGATGTTTGGTTACTCTAAACTCTACAACAACAACAACAATTAAGACCTGTTCCACTAAGTGGAATTAACTATACAGATTAGACGACATAATAGTGTCCTATCATAAATCATGTTTATGTTCAAACCATTCAAATCTAAATCTCTTTTAATATTTCTTTTTTTTTTTCTATCTCTCCCTCTACCTCTAGCTATTAGACTACTTTTCATCTGATCTACTATTGGTACTGGGGCTTCTACATACCTTCTCCACATGGATACTCTAAACTCTAAAGAACTAAATTTGACTGCTGATAAAACGGATTGTGGCCTATTATTCATCAGACCAATAAAAGACTGAGAAGCAGCAAAAAATATATAACACATACACACACACACACACACACACACACACACACACACACAGACCCTAACAATGCTAAATCACAGCAAGATGACATTAAACACTTGAAGCAAGATCAACATATTGAAGCAGCAAAACAAAGGTCTCATTTGATGAAACAAGTTGAGTAAATGAAGGCACCTCAAATCGAATATTCTTGTAGACAAGCTCTTCAACGTTGCTACCAACAGTAGGGTTGGTAGTGACAACCTCACCAAGATGCAACTTGTAAAGGGTGGTGGTCTTCCCAGCATTATCCAACCCAACAACCACAATTTTGTACTCCTTCGCAGGGAACAACATGAACCAGAACCTCGATATCATTGCCCCCATCTTCTTCTTCTTCCTTTTCCTCTACCGCTATCTACTTCACTTCAGATTATTCACCTAATCAATTACCGATTCCATGAAAACCCCATCAATTTTGAGCAAAAAGGGTATCCGAAAAATCATATTTTCCACCAAAAAAGCATCCAACTTGCGCTGGATCAAATCAATGTCAAGGGTTTGGATATCGATAAAACGCAGGAAAGCATGAACAATGAAATTGATCTAACCTGGAAACGTTTCTGAGGAGATTGCGAATAGAATCGGAGTTGGTCGATGTATGAATTGGAATCGTGAGGGAGAGGAACCCCAATTTCTGAATTTGTGTGAACTAATTTTCGATTCTGTTGTGTTTTACTTTTCCTTTTCCGTGGAAGGGGAAACAACGTAGGAATATTAAATTGTGGTGACAGCGTGGCCAGCCACGTCACCCACAATTTTAATATTTTAGAATTTTTGTTCATGTTCATATTAGATTTCAATTTTTTTTCTTCATTCCTTTTAAATTTTAATGGTTGGGTTTATACCATGTTTCGAATTTGTTTCAAGATATTTATATTATAAGGCAATGAGTAGGTATATAAGCTAAAATATTGTGCAAAGGATTGATCTTTTAGTCTTCAAAGTTATGTAAAGTAATGTAAAGTAAAATAAACTCTAAATTTAGCTTAGACAAAAATTTCGTGAAACAACTCAAAGAAAATTAGAAGGCAACTTGAACCCCTTTTAACATAAACTAAGTTTATTTAGAAGGTAGAGGTTAATGTGGTCTAACCCCTCTTCTGGACCACTTAGTAGTCTACCTCAAAAATTACCAAATTAATCATTTTCAATCTAAAATATTTGATTCCAACTATCTACCTTTCTTTCTTCCAACCATTCACCCCTTTTTCCCCTTTCACCCACCTTCTCCAATGACTTCAAGTGTGTTTGTTTTGGCATTTCAAACACCCAATGCACGTTCATAGTTCTCGAACGCAGGTCATGTTTGGGTGTTCTTCCATTTCCAATCTTTCATTGGGTTTTTGATCTCCAATCGTGGTTTGTGTTGAAGCAACTCTTTCTTGCTTCCATGTTCAATTTTTTCATGTTCAGAATTAATGCTAATGGTTAAAGTCTTAGACACCCCTTACCTTCTACCAACTTAAGATCAACAAAATATGCTGAAACAGAGACCATACCCAAGTTCACTATACTACCAAACTACACCATAGCAACCTGAAACCTTCACCAAAATGTCGCCACCTTGCACTAACAACCTCCTTGCTGCAGTCGTCAAGCTACTCGCTGCCATCAAGCTTCCTCTTCCACTGTATTGGTGCTCCCACTGCACCCCATTGACCATGTCCACCATCATTCCTTACAACCCCAGCCACTTTGACTACACACTACCATCAGTCCATCATCTTCTCCACGTGCGGCCGCCAACTCAAGTTGTCGTGGTCTCCACCGTACAACCTTGCAGCCCCACCATCCCCTTCATTCACGCCTCCATGGCACCCGTGTGCTGAGCTTCTAAACTGTTCCAATTTTTCCCCTTTCTTTTGTGTATGTTTTGTTATGTTAAACTTTTTTATTTAATTTTTTTAAAACTTAAACTGATTTCATTTAGGCCATTTATTATTGGTTTTGTGTGCTTTGTGGTCTGTTTTTGCTCGAAAATTTGTGTTTCTCAACCTGTTGGACTTGTCTCTGTTAGTTTGTAATTTTTTATAGCCCAAAATAAAAAATAAAATAAAATGACAGATAAGTAAGTCCAAAAAAAGGGTAAAAATGGGGTCTAAATAAATAAATAAAAATACAAAAATAAAAAATTGAGTTATTTTTAAAATTGAATATATAAGTTTAATTATGTATCTTTTAAATTATCACATGATTCTTATATTTTAATTTATTCATGTCAATTGCTAGTTATTAAGAGTTAATTTAGGTATCTTAAATAATATCTGTATAATTTTCTTTATAACAATTAATATATTTTATTCACATATCTTGAAAATAAAAATAAAATAAAAAGACAATATTAAAAGTATTGTATAAAATTTATGTCTTTTTTAAGTAATTATATATTTAAAAATAATTTTAATTTATATTATCTTAATAATATTCATTCTATTATAATCATTTTTTATATAAAAATTTCTAAACATAAATTACATTAATATCAATTCAATTTTGATCAAAATCAATTCTATAAAATCTGGTCGACACAAACTCTAATTCAAACACACACTTGATCACCCCCCAAACAAATACCCATTATTATCGCTATCATTTGTAGTTTTTGCTATTGGCGCCACTATCTCGTTGGAATATTCTCGCCAGAACAGGGCTTGCTCCATGAGCACTGAGAACCAAAGAAAAACAAAGGACTTTGTCCATTCAAAAATGCTGCACTACCCTCCCCCATTCGGCTCTCCCTCCCCTTTTTGCTTGATCACATTTGCCCTTTCTTTCCTCATATGGATGACCAGGTTTTCCTCTTTTTTCCATTCTATTTTGTCACTCTTGTAATTTGTTGTAATATCTCTAAATTACTGCAATGTGTTGACTTTTTTTTCTTTTTATCATTGAATTTGCAAGTCCTTGGGAGAGCGTTCCAATAATGTGGCAATGATCTAGCTGCTACCATCAAGAGATTGCATGCCTGTGGTGGCTAGTAACCATGGTGGCGGCAACGACATGGCAATCAGGGGAGGAAGAAGGTGGTGGTGGTAGTGGCAGCGATCTCCGCCATGGCTGCTAGGAGGAAGTAGAGCATGGTAGTGGTTGGGGCCACAAAGGGGAGAGAGAAAAGTTGTATAGGTAGTTTGGACAGTTAAAGATCATTATCTTTAATTTTAAAAATTATTATCTTATTTTATGATTTTATATAATTATTATATTTTTAAATCCAAACCGTCTAAACAATATCTAATGGTCATGAATGATGGACCACCGGGTGGTCTAGAGAGGGGCTAGACCACCTTATGCATCTCCCTATCCAAACACTTCTTTTATTTAAAAATTAGTAGGTTTGGTTAATGTTTTTTTCTCATGATCGTGATGACCTCTTGTCTTTTGAAGTTGAGTTTTTTTTAGAAAAGACTTGATTGATTAGAAGAGCATATCTCTGTATAGAAACCCACCAAGCCAACATTTTTATCAAGGTTCATTGCACAATATACATATAAGCTATCGTAGGTTTCACCGTATTCCTGAGCTTTACTGAAAAATGATGTCTTTAAATTACATGTGATATTTAAATGGTTATTGTAAAAGTCACAAGCTTTAAATTACATGTTCATATATGATTGAATAATAATATGAAAGTTATTCATAGTACATCTCAAAAAAAAAAAAAAATATTCACATTAATAATGCATCAAAATTAAATCTTAAAATGGAAATAATTAATTTAAAAAGATTCGAAAATTGTAATGAAAGGACTAAGAACATTATCTAAAAAATTAGGAATCTTCCTTCCCCAAAGATAAAGTTATACAACTAAAATGATAGTGTAGAGTAGAAACATTCTAAGTCTATACTGTTTACTTTCGCTGCTTCTCTTCCAATCATATATTTAATTAGAAAACCTAGAGGAAAAAACAAAGAGAAGGGAAACGTAATCAAAAGGAGAGTTAGGATTGCTTTGGGAAATATGAAAGGAGCAAAATGAAGGCAGAAGGTAGTGGGTAGGTTAGGAAGGTTTCATATATATTATTATATATACAAAGCTGAATGATAATGTACAAAACTAACTAGTTAAAGTATATATAGGATGATTCAATTGCTAGTTAAAGTATTTGTAGTATGATTCAATTGGTGGGGTTCGCTAGAAGGTTAGGTATTAGTAAACAATGCCCTTACTATACAACTTGCATGATAGGCAATCAAACATGTATAATAGGGTCTAAATGGTCTAAACATCCACAAAGGACATGAAGGGGGTTTACTGCTCGTTCAATAAAGTCAGAGTTTCTTCTTTTTATTTATTGCTAAATTGTGCGAGTTTTGTTGAATTCAATACTTTTACATTTCTAAAATCTCAGAGTTTTAAACATAGGTACAAAATTTACACTTTAAAAATTTATCTACTTGTCAAAACTTAGTAAAAATCTGTGCACTTAGGAAGTTACATGCACAAGAATTTAAGTTCATGCAACAACGGTTAAATCTCGTTTACGGGACATAAAATTCGTCCTTTATGGTAATTAGTCTATCACTTTTGTTACTAAATTTCTAAATTAGCTAGTGTGATTTTTGTCTTTGCTGAAATTTATCATTTTATACATTCTTCGTTAGTTTATGGGTCGATTCATCTTGACTGTTTTGGAAACTTTACAAAGTTTTAACTCTTAACTGTTATATGGAATTTTGTGAAGGATTCTTGTCTAAGTGCATTTTTCAGATCATTACCGAAATGGGGAGTCAAATCCAAAATGATTTGCTTCTGATATATTCTTAAAAGGTTTACCATATACAAGTATTATGCTGGTTTAAGCTACTAAAAATGATCTAGTGATGAAGAGCTTGGATAATATATATAAAGTCAAGAATTTAAATCTCATTGTCACTAACATACCAAAGAAAAAAGAAGGACTATTATTACAAAGGGGTGATATGCTACTCTCATTTGGTGACCAACCTCTGGGGAACCCAGACCCACTCCCCCAACCGAAAAGGGCCAAAAAGAAAAATCTGCAACTATTTGAAGGGATATAATTTCCCTTGCTGCGTACTTGTAAACTTTCAGGTGATTAGAGCGAGAATGTTGTCATCGTCTAGAATTTTGAAAAGTTGTGAGGAGGCAAAAAGATTACAATCCACTTGATTAGTAGTATAGACAATGCTTTCATGCGTGCGAATTTATCAAGCTCTACACTTCTAATAAGACAATGAACTTACATACTAACCGCTTTCTTTTTTAATGTTCCACTACAAAACCCTCTCCTTTCCAAGTTAAACTATCAACTGTATGGTACACAAATCCTTGTAAAGAATTCGTGGAATCACGGAATGGAACCAGTTGAAAGTTGGAACATTGGATTTGTGCTAATCAACCTTCCAAGTCAAGCACCTCCGGAGCATGCATTCTTGAATGAAAACAATATGCGCAATCGCAACTAACTTTGCTTTTAATAAAGCATTTAAGACCCAAAAAAAGAAAAAATAATGCGGTAAAAAAAAAAGGGGGAAAAAAAAAAGGAAGACTACAATAAATCAATTCAAACAGCTGTACCAAGAAAATATCCTTCTGCAGTGAATAATATTCCATTTCGAACCACCCCCATCCCTTCCCAGGCTCCTCTTCTTATGAGACATTAAAAAAATCCTGTGCATGTAATATCATAGTATGATTGTGCTAAGATTATGCAGATGTTTGAAGCATTACATACGTTATTATCCATAAAAGATGGCAGCGCATTTAGGTCCAATGATTATTTGTCACGTCACAGAACACATTAACTTCTATATTTTTTTCCCTCCCTAAGAGAGTCAGGTCACCTATACATGTGCAACTTATCTAAGCAACGTTTTTCTAAAATGGCCAGCAAAGTCAACTACAGATGCATATAAAATGCCAAATATAAATTGAAAATAAAATTATACCGGACCGAATTCCCTTGATCATACTTTACAAGCCACATGTTTCGCATAATCTCAATTCTATTGCAACTAAAATTGTCTTCTATTTACACAAAAAGGGAACAAAAAGACATATACATTTCCCCTTCCTTTTTCTGAAATCTCTTTTATCTTTCTAATTAACAGAACTTCCATAGAAACTATGTTAGATGTTACTTACATAAAAAGATATACCTGTAAGACTTTAGTATCAGCAAAAGGTGAGTCGCTACTGTTCCTTGTAGTCAACATGCTGTGATTGACTGCTTCCACCATCACTACTCTGTTCAATGATATACCAAAACCATCAGCAAAACAGAAGTGACCAATCATATTTGCTTTTAATCAACAAAAACTGATGATATCTCAGTGGCATAAATAATATGGCCCAGCGAAAGAAATAAATAGGACTACCTTAAAATTTTGAGATTTCATGACAAGCCTCATATACTGATCACGAGCATCTGGGTTACGAACCATGGACTTAACTCTATCCAGAGCTTTCTTTACATCATCTGATTTCTGTCTCCGCCCAATGCTAAGAAATTCATATTCATCACTTTTCTCAGCATTGCCAGCTGCAGCGCCAACAGACTGCACAACCTGGAATCCTCGCAGACCAACTCCTTTCCGTCTCCAACGCAGTATTGCTTTTTCCAAAATGCCAACAGACCAAACAATTTTTTTGTACTGCTTCCGAACTTGGTGACCTCTAATATGAGCCTATACAGAGAATCAAGTCCAATGAGGATGCAATATTACCTCCATTGCAAAAGCATATACAGCCAATAAAATAAGTGTTATTTGAATGCACAAAAATGGACACATTCGACTCATTACCAATATTTTTTTTCAGTTACCAACTTTTTAAACTAAAGTTACCAACTTATTCGACTAAGTAACCAACCAATTGCCACATAACATTACAAGATATTTTGCATTTAACCAGTTGGTAACTCGGTTGAATAAGTTGGTAACTTTAGCTTAAAAAGTTGATAAATAAGAAAAAAATTGGTATTTGTACGCTGCAACTAGTTGGAAACTGAGTCGAAAAAGTTGATAACCGAAAAAAAAGGTTAGTAACGCATCAGAAATGCGTCCCAAATACATGTACAAATAACATTATTGATAAAATAAATAGATAAATAGAATATCAATGCTAACAAAAACTGGCAAACTGACACCTAGGACAGAGAGGCAGTAAAAATTGACACTGCATGGGCATTCCAGAAAATGGCAGATACTAAATGAAATCACAATATGTTACATTTAGGGTGTGTTTGGACAGGAGAAAATTGTAAAACTTATCAAGAAAATCATCTAGAAGGCAAGCATGATAATGCTGCTAGTGGAATAAACTGTATGTGCACGAGTACCTGAATTTTTACAATACGGTTGCGTATTCTCCAAAAATCTTTTCTTCCCTTCCACCCACGATATCTCTTTTGAATCTTTAAAGCTGCAGAATGCAGATAATCCTCAAAGTGACCCATCTTCTGAACCTTGTTCAAAGAATCAGCAACTAGGTCAAGTGCTGCGTCAGAAATATCACTGCTACTTTTGGCTAATTGTCTTTGACAGAATGATCTTGCTCTAAAAGCTGCTTGGATTGAAGCAGCAGCATAGGCTGATTTTCGAAAAGCAGCAAGTGACTCTTTTAGATAGTGTTGCTCATCCATTGTCATATCAGATGAATCAGTATCAGCAGACTCAAAAGCACTGTCAGCTGCTATGGTTGTGGCAATGTTGTCCAACTCATTTTCATTGACAGTTAATGTAGAAAATTGACTTGTCAGATCTGCCTCACCCAGATATCCAGCAATACCTTTATGTCCTCTACTTGAAGCTAAATCAGCTGCTGTTTGTCCTCGAGGAAATGCTGATGTTGGATCGTCAACAACACCTGGGGCTGCACCTAATTTGACTAGTGCAATCACAGTTTCCTCTCTGAAGGGAAGGAACCAGAAAACATAGTAAAGATGCATATTCATTAAATTAATATAGCTACACCAGTAAATAAATGTTTAAAAAATAGAGAACATAAAAATGAGGTCTAAGTGTTCAAAAACAATATACAACTGGAATCATCCTCTAGATGAAATAGGGAATAGACTTCTCTAGTATAGATGAATGTGAAATTTAATTGTTGAATAGCGAAATTCATACAATACATCAAGAATAGAATTTCATTTATCCAAAGAACAAATAGAGAAGTGGTGATGAAGACATAAAACAAACCCTATATAATTCACATTGAAGTGAAAGACACAATCCTAACGTTACTAGATACAAATGCACAAGAAAGAGTTTCTGATAGAATCTGACCTCCCAAAATATGATGCCCAGTGAAGTCCTGTTCTACCATGAGCATCTCTGAAGTTGGGACTGATACCAGCTGCAGCTACTGGGCCCATAGCCCACACATAACCAAGCGCAGCAGCCAAATGTATTACTCCTTGGCCTTCACTATCCAACACATGTGGCCCTTTTCCTCCCTCATGAACCTTAAATACCAACCATTCAAAAAGTTTGTCTCTCACTAATCTTGGAAGTAACACATCCCTAGGGCTCGTGTGATTGCTTCCATCAATCTGGAAAGTTTCTTGAAGTACTCCACTATCATCTCTCATTAAATACATTTTCCCTTTAAGTTTACACTTTTCACATTTGGGAACAGAACATTTCCACCACTTCTTGTCAGGTCCCAAGTCCATGAGTTTAAGCAGTCGCACTTCAAGCCGTACTTCATCTTCTGGTGTGATTTTAATACCCACAGGACCTACAGATTTAGTTGGATTTTCAAGATATTCAAATTCTCTGATCTCACTGCAGGCTAGCCTATTGCTGCAGGTAACATAGAATGGAACACGGCCCGGTGAATGCAAAGGAGTTTGACATCGTATGATATTCTCTGCCAAAACTTCAGCAGAAACCTCAATTTCCCCAAACATACATCCCCATTTGGTCTCACTAGAAAGCTTTCTACTCCCCAGAAATGTGCCAACTATTAAAACCTTTCACAGAAGGAATAAAGATATCAAAAACCAGATTGTCTATTGTGAAGTAATGAGCACATGGATATACAACTGCATAAATAATTCAGGAATGTGTGTGAGAATTTGATGTAAGATTAAAAAAAAGGTACAGACCTTTGTTCTAACCCCAGCATATGCCCAATCTGGAGAAAAGTCAAGAATACTAAACAGTTGTTCTTGGGAAAGAGAGGGGCCTAATGAGTCCATATCTAACTGCATGTGGCGTAAACTAGACACCTCCTTATCCTCATTATCAGCATCAAGCGTACTCCAATAATTGCCAGAATCTGAAGCCATCAAGGAATTATCACAATCTCCACCAATCTCCTTATCCATCCACCTTCCAAAACTATCGAGCTTCTTCAATTCCCCAGATTCAACATTTTCTGGTTCATCACTGTCTGTACAATCTTGGAGTTTTTGTTCAACTAGGCTGGGAGTAGTTGCAACAACATGATGTTCAGTACGATCATGGAATTGGGTATGCAATGAAACTAAATCGTGCTCCTTTTGCACCTGTCACAATGTACAAAAAAAAGTCACATGGAGGAAGCCTATATATAGATATGTATGGAAAATCCAGAAGATCACAAAATGTCAGTACGAAAATCATGCACGACATATACCACAAGACTGTAAAATACATTATTATATTGTTAGCATACACTTGAGATGCAATGACTAATAATTTCATACCACTGTCTAACCTTTCTGCTTCACACTAGGACAGAAAGCACTACCCAAACTTTCAGGCTATAAGAATAACATTGGAATCATAAAGGAAAGTGGATATTGGGTGTCAAAGTTTACAATTTATTGATATTTGCCATTACTAGACCTGATTTACAGTCTGTGAAACTCCTGTATCTGGCTGGATGTACACGTCAGTGATGAGCCTATCTCTGAAAATTTGACCATCTTGATTTCTGCGATCTGCTTCTGACCTTGCATCACATAACTTATGAACAATGAAGTCAGCTTCAGAGGCTTTGCTGGAACCTTCAACATGAAGTTCTCTATCATGCATATTAACTGTGTTTCTGCTAGAGTTCTCAGTTAATGCGCATGAAGATAAGCCAGTGCCAGGATAAAAGCCAGGAAGAGAAGATGACCATGACATAAGGGGGTTCCTCAGTAACTCAGCAAATCCTGAATCGCAGAAAATATGAATTCATATATTTAAAAAATCCAAAGAAAACTGCAAGAATAGATAGGCACAGTAACCAAAAATTATCATTCCCTTGGACCAAACAAACAAATACAGTTAGGGCATGAAAGTGAGAGGAGGAACAAGGAAATAGGCATTGTCTTCCTTAACTTGCCACTAAAATCTCATCTGACTAACAACAAAACAAAATAAAACGATGATTACGTTTTATTGTTGAATTTACTTTAACAAGTTGAAGGAAGGGGTGAAGGGCAATACCCAAAAAAATTGAAAAAGCAACTTACCAAAAAAACAAAAGTTGAAATGGCACATGAAAATAATTCCAAAAATATTATGATGTATACAAATCTATAAAAAGAGCATTACAATTTACAAAATATCAAAAGCCTATAAAACCAAAAATTTGACAATCTGAATTTCTGATACTTTTTCTTAAAGGACAACAATCACTACCAGCAGCTTCATGTGCAAGCAGCTGTGAATTGTGATGTATTGAACTGCTGACAGGTTGAGCATGAGAAGACGCTCGAGGACCATTCTCTGAGTGCACATGCTCATACTCTAAAACTTGTCCATCTTGATCAACTTGATTTGCACTTGATGTAAAAGATGTTTGAATTACAAATATAGGTGACTTTATTTTCGCAGAGGAAGGCATTGCACTAGTTTGAGAACTACCAACTAAGGTCACTGGAGCTGCAGGCAAATGTGAGATGCCAGGCTTGTAGCCCTGTAAATTGTGAAGCATGGCATGATAGAACAACAGATCACTAAACATGTGCAAAACAAGCAAATTTGAATAGCAGCCACAATAAAGTCAGAAATTCACCATAGTTGTGTTTAACAGAAACCAGATTTACCTGGATTCTGGTTTCAACATAACAGCAACTTATCCAGATAATTTTAAACAATGTAAAAGCAAAAGGCCAAAAATGCTATAGAATATATCAATAGCATACCTCTTTAATTTCGCGATAATGCACGAGGACAATGTGCTCTAACAGCCTGCAAACCAAAACAATGTTCAAGATGACAGGAAAAAATTATCAATACTAACACTGTAAGATCGGCCCAGGCCATGGGCCAGCCTATAAGTTTATGCAGGCCTGGACCTTCAAATGATAAGCCCATTAAGGGCCTATACAGCATGGTCCATTTAGCCTGTGGATCAAAATGTGTCAGATGCAGGCTAGCCTGCTTTGGCCTACAATGTTATCAGTTTTCAATATTTATTTATAGTATTGTATTGTTTAAATCCTCAACTTACAAAATATCATGTTTTTGTTAAATTTTATTTTTCTATTTTTATTTTTAAATATTTTATCATAAAACCTAACCAACCATGTGGCTGCCCTGTTTGGCCCGCCAGTCTGCAAGATCCAGGCTTGGATTTGCTAGTCTTGGCCGATTAAGAACAAAATAAATCAGCATTCAGAACACTTTTACTCTTTTCAGTGTTTTCAAGAAATGTAAAATTAAGATTCAATCTATTACTGCTCAAATTATAGAGAGAGAAAGAGAGAGAGAGAAACTACAAAATTACTACAAGCACTAGCAAGTACTGATGTAAGCACCATACCGAATATTCTCTTGAAAAATCAAAGAGAGGAACTGCAAATCCTAAAATCAACAAAATGACAGAAACTTACTCATCAAGCATCCAATAACTTCTGCGTTGAAAGTTCTCATTATCCTCCCCATGAGCATAGTAACAATGCAAGACATCCACACTACCAGCCTACACTCAATAATGGTGGCAATTAATTAGGCAACTCATGGGACAAAAATAAAATAAAATAAAACTAATGAAAAAATTGTCATTATAGATATATACATTAAACCCAGAAACCTAGAAAAAGATAGCTTTGAGTTACATAGAGGTATTCATTTGATTACAGAAGCCAGAATGAGAACTTCATGCAAGATGCCAAAACCTTGGGGAAGCATTTCCAGATATGTTCTTTTATCTCAACATAAACAATCTTGCTTTCACAAATCTATTTTGTCAGTTATCTACTGTGACTTGTGTGGAAGTATGAAACATATTAGAATTTGAATGAAATATTACATGTCAAAGGAAAGGAAGAACCAAGCGCAATGAACAAATAAAGAGAGAATGGTATAACAAATTTATGATATTCTATTATTTTATCTACAATATCAAACTATATGAAATTATAATGTCATAGATTCATATTAAAGCCTAATAACACTTTTAAAAGGTCATCCTCCTTAGACATCTAGGTTACCAAACCATCATATGTTACATACCAATGTTTGCACTTTGCAGAAGATAAAACAGGCTATAAATCTCAGGACCATTCATGAAGCTACATGCTTATGCAACCAGATGCACTTCCTAATAATATTCCCATGGTCTTGTGCAGAAAATAACAAGATTCTAAATTGGATCAAGACAGGAGGCTATTCCAACACAACAGTTTGACAAATGACAGAGGTTCAATTAAAATAATAATTGATAAAAGTGAAACTTACAACTAATAAAATGAACAGCACACCTTCAACTTTTCATGAGCTTCTCTAACAGTCTTCCCATCTTTTTTCTTCCTCCACCTATGACCATCCTTGCGAAAATAACGAAGTGCTTTTCGATCAAACAAGAACAGCGATCCAGCTGGGAAAAAGGAATAGCAAATAATGGCTACAAAGTTAGTACTCTATCTTCATAATAAGCATATGTACTGTAGTTAAAGGAACATACAAATGCTAGGATTAATAGGTATGCACAGTCCGTGTAAACTATAAAGATCAGAACTACGCTAACATCCAATGATGTATTGCTACATCATTTGATGAGTTTAACTAAAGACTAATGCCTTTCCTTTGGGGGGCTGGCAGAGAAAAACCAAACCTTTCTAAATAAGGTCTATCATCACTTTTCCACATCTTACACTGAACTCAATGGGGTTAAAAAAAGGGTAATTTCCAAATTCTCAAGCATGCCTTCTTTAACATTTAATATTATCACAACAGCAACAATGAAACGCTCTCAGATAAAGGGATTGAAGGACCGTGCGGTGCGGACTTGTTACCCCAGTGGTCACCCACCAAGCCTCTAATGTCTGGGAATTCCCAAATCAATGACTCAAGCCCCTGAACCTGGCAAAATGTATTCCCTCCCCTTGAGTGTAGCAAAAACCCAAAATTAAGGGAAGTGAGATTCATGGAAGAAAATAAGTAATACCTGGAGGCCTAACAGGTGGATCTGGTGTTAACTCAAACTTCTGATAATTGCGAAGTATCTCGCATATTTCAGCAGGTCGAAGCCAACGATGCTCTGCTTCTCGTAGTATCTCTTCAAGCTCTGTTAGATTCCACGAAACAATCCAAGGGTATTATAGATTATAGAATATCAGAAATAACAAGAAAATAATCAAACTCAAATACGTTACTCTATTTGAACAATTAATTTTAGAAGAAGCTTTACATGTATTCACTGTAGGCAAAAGTTGATATTACCACTAAAGTCCAAACAAATATATGACACTGCATAGAAAAACAATGTAGCGATTCAATTGATACCATTCATCAGCTTGTGTTGTCTAATATATTACATCAGAGCTCTTATACAAACAATAGTGATCACTGATCCAATCCAAGTAAACCATTACAATAGCAATTGAAAACAAGTGAAAAACCAAATACAACAGAAAAATAAGATACCTATTTGGCCAGCAATACTGAAATTTAAAAAAAAAAAAAAAAAATTGAACCCAACGACCAGACACTAGTAACAAATGCATGTTACATAGACATGCATAAAGAGAGAATGCAAAATTTCCACTAGTAATCACAGCGCAAAAAACATGCACAAGTTTAACGATAAACAGCATTGAGGGAACATGATTAGCACAGAAAAGGAAGGGGGAATCTGACCAAATCGTTGGTTCCGAATGTATCTTTTGGTGTCAGCCATCATCCAGCAATAGAAGAATAACACATGGAAAGAAAAGGAAAAGCGATTGCAGAGAAGAAAATCGAACGGAGGTGACGAAAGAGAGAGAGAAAAAAACCTAACAGGGGAAAGGGTGGTGGCGAATGAAGGGGTTTTCAATCTCGGAGAAAGTAGAAAAGGAAACAATAGGTTGCTTGTGCGCTAAAAAAGAAGAAAGAGAGAAGAGAGGAAACGAAAGAAGAGGGAAAGAGGTGGCGCGTGAGAAGCACGTAAAAAGAGGAGAGAGTTGTGTTGAGGTCAACGTGTCCCAAGTTGTGTTCACACATGTCTGACGTGGCATTTGTTGCTTACCATTACGAAGAAAACCCGGCTCGTGCCTGCGTTAACGTGAGCTGTGGGGCGACACGCAGTTTTTCCCTTTAAAAAAAAAAATTAGATTAATTTCTTAATTTTTTTTCAATAAATTCCATTTTTTTAAGATTTAAATATATTTTTTTAATGAGTGCAACTCGCTCGCTAGTATGATACGTGAATCAAATATCAGGCATGTATAACAAATAGATTTAAATACAAATTTTATCTTTCTAGTATTTCTTTTTTTTATTAATCTAGTATTTTTTTTTTAATGTAACAACAGAATAATAGCAATAAAATTGGCAGTTTCTTAATCGTATATACCAATAAGAGCTGAGTATAGATAAAAATTGTAATTTTTTAAAAAGGATTTTTAAAATTGTAATTTTTTAAAAAGGATTTTTTTATACTTTTTTAGTGATTATGCTTTTATAAAATCTTCTACCCACACATACCTAAAAATATAAAAAGTAATTTTTTATTAAAAAAAGATATTTTTCATTAAAATAATTACACCCAAACAAGCACTTGATTAAAAAAACTTTCAAATAAATCTGAGTCAAACTGTCATGATATCAGCAATGAGTAGGTTTTATATACAACAGTGTTGTTTTAGATAAATTGCTATTTTAGAGAAAAGATATCTATAATAAACACTTTAAATCGGTCAAATTATTAAATCATTGATCCCGGTTTTAGATTCCGATGCAATTACACGTTACCAAGTACATAATATAGTGCAAAACCAATGAAAGAATTGGATTTCTTGATGATATGGTATGGGTATTATGGCGATTGTTAAAGGGCATAGCAATTGCAATCCAAGCATTAGGAGGAGTTCAGAGTAACAATTGTTGTGTTTAGCCCCACGACATAAATATTTTGTTTTGAATGGCTCCAATGTCGTGTTTAAATGCACTAGGCGGGTTTGGAAACTTGTGAAGGTAGTTGATCAATTCATATAAGCAGGTCAGAATTTAGAATGAAACAGGAAAATGCATTGTTGGCTGCTTCTAGGCTGAAAAGCAGACATACTATGATTCTACCCTCGCAAAGGGGACGAAAGATGGTCTTAAAAATGCTTGATTACATGAAAATAAAATGTCCTTTTAGCATAATGTAAAATCTCAAGTGCAGGACTGTTAAAATTGCGTGCCAAAGGTTAACAAACACATATTTGCATTTGGGCTGGAGTGAACTTCAACTCAGCTGTATTAAGTGGCTCCTATTTAAAGAGAAATAATACATCCGGTAAGAGTGTAAGACACTCGATTATCAAGATGTTAAGACAACATTTCAAGCACATAATTATCTCTTCTTTTTTCCACCCTTCCCAGATTTGTTGGAAGGTCCAGCAGTTGAAGTTGATGCAGCCTCCTGCTTCTTAGTCCTTCCGTGATGTCTAGGTACCATCTCTGCAACGCGAAGCATTAGCTGCTTTCCTGCAAAACAATAACAGAAAAAGAAAAAAGAAAAAAGACAACATGAGGCAAATTTTACACTTGTTATAATATAACTATGCAACTAACGGAGAATAACTGCAAGAAAATAATTTTCTTATCTTTTCCGTCTCTATATTGTTAAGAATAAAAAAGAAGACACCATCATTTAACCTCATTCAACGGCTTAAACATCTTCAAATCTAGAAAATTTTAAAAGCTCAGTTTAATCTTCCATGCTGGATGGTTCGTTAACATGGTGTCACAGTTTAATAAAATATTAACACAAACTTTAGGATTTCGTGCTTTTCAGCACTGCAGCCCCAGTGAGCCAGCCTCCTTCATATCAACAGAAAAGGGGCAACTAATAGCAATTCCCTACATAGCCTACCTCTGGTGCATATGAGTAGCCACAGAGTAGCATAAGAAACATCTACCACAAGGGCATGCCACAATTAATCTTATTTTTACTAAATTGCTATTAATATTTAACACCACGCAGCAGCAAATCTTGTTCAGCTTTGACCCTAATGCTAGCAATTATATCAACAATGTCCAAAATACTAGGATAATGCCAATGCTACAATGCATGATAAACGTAACTGCATGTTAGAATTAAGACTATTCAAACTTTCACCTCTAGCAAAGTAATGCATATGAACTGAAAAGATGTCATCCTCTTAGCAACATCAACACTTGACTAAAACTCACTAAACCAGGCTCACTCTGAACTACATATAGATGGGCTTATCACTGTGTTTCCTAATCAAACTTCCATGAATTTCGTATTGACTAAACCCATCTCTCTCCTTTAAGGGAGGGTTGAATCGAAGGAGGTTATCAACCCAATCCATCTCTATTTTCAGATAATAGAAGTTAAGGAACACTTCGAAGTAGATGGGTTGGACTGCCAACAGTTAACAACAATCTGTTTTGACTCCTTTGATTCTAGCCTAAACTGCTACTCTAGAAATTGGGAATAATTAAAAGCGGGCAACATATAGACATATAGTTCTTACATATGTAGATCTATATTCCAGTTCTACAGTATACATGCTGTCAGCTTAACCAATGTACCATTCAATTCTTCTACATAAATTCTGGGTGCAGACAATAATTCTTCTCACCGCTGGATTTCTTTCTTATAAAAAAATTAGATAAGAATGGAAACTGTACAAAACAAGAAGTCAAGAATCCTCCCAAGGCTGCAGAGAATTCAGGAATTAAAACAACAATCATATATGTATCCAAAAGTGGTAAACTATACCTACAATGTTAGAGCAACATTCTAAGATCATGAGATGGAAACAGGGTGGCCTCCTTAGGCCAATGATAATGTCTATCTACATTTTAGCATGGGACATTCTTATACACAGGAACATCTAAGACACATAATGTTGTACAGTTCGGCCATTGTGGTATTAGATGAAAATTATGAGAGTACTATAATGATTCAGATTCATAGAAATATAATACAAATGCGAAGCTAAAAAGGATTAGAAGATTATTAGCATAGCAATACAAGTATAGAAGTATATTGAGTATCTTACTGGATGAAATTGACGGATTAATTAGAGTGCCATCCTCCTTTTTCAACAAAACCCTGACTCGCCCTCTTTGCATGAAATCACGCGGATAAGCCTTGTCTATCTGTGGTTGTCATCAAAGATGCAAATACAATTTCCACTAATCAAGTCCACACGCAGCATTTGAAAGAATCATGCAATTGCGGAGACACAAAACCATCTGGTCTAGACAAATCCAAACTAAACAAACCTCAATTGCGAAAGGGAGTTTGAGATAGCTGCAGCAATCACCAATTTCAGCACAAGTAGGATTCTCGCATGCTTTGCTGAGGCCAATTCGTCTTCCTTCAGCCATTGTCTTCTTGGAATTTATGTAAACAGGGTACAGCACAATCCATTTCTTTATATTGGGCAATTCACCATCCATATTCCTGATTCACATGTATACCACAAAGACCACAAATTAAGCTCGCTAAGATGCTATTAGCACATTAATCCTACCAAATCCCACCTGTGGGCCTGAGCTAGCAACTCGTGTGTGTGTGTGTGTGTGTGTGTGTGCGTGTGTACATATATATATATATATATTAATTTTTTCAAAAAAATCCTATGCACTATTTCCATTTTCATGTCTTATGACTCTTGTCATGTTTCTCTCAGTGATATATCCGTGCTTGATTGTCCACTGTCCAAAATCACCCCAAACAACCACACATTTTCTTGATGGTTGATTCAGTTCGGTAAGACGAGAAAAGGAATCCTCAAACCACAACATCGTTATGCAATGTATTGCAATATGAAAGTCTAGTCTACCAATCAACATCTACAAGAAAACAAACAGGAGAACATCTAAAGCTAGATTTTTTTTTCACCACCTTTGACTATACCAAAGCAATGGAAAAACACAAAAAAGATAAAAATTTAAAAATGGAAGAGGCAAATTATTATTAAAAAAAAAAAAAGCACTCAAAGTCCACAAAAATCACCGCAAAATGCAATGAATTTTTTTGACACAACCAATGAGTAATGACCCTAGCTTCAGAATCACAAATCCAAATAATAGATCTGATTATTTATTTCACAAGGTTCAGCTCAAGCAATGACGCGGATCAATACACAACAACACTACCATCACACAAAAAATAATAATAATTAAAAAAAAAAAAAAGAATCATCTTGATTATCACGAGTCACGACATATCACAAAAAAAGGGAGCAATAACAATTACCCGGCGGCGGTGTGATGGAGGGCGGAGGGGAAAGCGGCTCTGTGGGCGGCGGGGCTGAGAGTCAGAGCGAGTAGAGCTGATCAAGAGAGGGAGGTGTGCGTCTCAATTAATGTTGTTGATTTTTTAGGGAGGGCTGTTTGCTGTTGCATGTTGAGATTTTGTTTCAATTGTTGCTTTGTTTTTTATTTTTAAATTTCAATTTAGTTTTGAGAAATTTTAAAGGATAATAGTAATGGATTAATAGGTTATGGGCAATTGGGTTGGTTTGGGCCTATTAGCATTAAAAAATATATATATATCCTCCTACAAACAATTTTACTTAGGAAAATACTAATTGGTACAAAGCTTTCGTCGTGAAACGATACACGAAGGTAAAATTACTGAGTTTTTGTTTTGCATTTTGAGGATAGTTATTTTTCTCTCTCAACCTTTTTAGTTTCAAACCTGCCTCTAATTGGTTGTCAGCGGTTCGTGCCACTTTTACGAAACTTTGTTTCGTACTAATAAGCAGCGCTCTTATACTTAAGCCGGGTAAGACCTCTATTCTATGGGTAGCTAAAGCCCCCCCTTCTCGTCCAAATCCTTGGATTAAACCTATATTAAGTAGTGATGGCAAATGGCTTCGACCCCAGCCCATCTTGTTATGGGTCAAGCTTTAAGCAAAGCTAGACAGGCCAATTCGCGTTAATAATTTTGGGTTGATTATGTTAACTCGTCCTGCCTCATCATGGATTAGAAGGTTGGTATGTCAAAATTTGAAAAATAAAGAAAAATATATTTTTTTATATAAATTAATTTATCTAAATTTTTTATAAAAAATAAAAAAAATTTTAACTAAATATAACAAAAGAACATTTATATATAGAAACTCATTTTATTTACTCATCAAGTATTAAATCATTTAATTAACTCTAAAATAATTAAAAATCACAATTCTCAAAAAGAATAAGATGAAATTTCCAACCAAAATAATCACAACAAAGAGACTTATAAGCCAATATTCAAACCCAAATACGTTAAAAAATTCACACTCTACAAATTAACCATGTTCATAATAAAATACAAATTCATAGTCAACAAGACAACAATATAGTCTATAAAAATATAAATATAATCAATAACATAGTCCAAAAGAAAAAAATTATAGAGTCTACAATATTATATAAATACCAACAAAAAACGTTTAATATTGTATGTATTGTGTGGGAAAAAAAAGAAGAAAATAAAAAAAAATTGACCCACAAGCCAAACCAAACTCGCTCCGCGAGTTAAGCGGGGTGAATTATGCAGGTTGAATTTTTTTTGCAAGTTGAAAATAGCAAGCCACCCTACCAAAAATTGCGGGTTATATAGGTCAGCCTAGCGGGTCCAACCCGTTTTGCTATATCTAACATTAAGCTTATCTTGACCTAGCTTATTTATTAAACAAGTTAAATCAAAATTTTTTAAAAAATCTTTTTAACAAACAGTGTTAGACTACATGCAATATAAAAAGCCTATTGGGTCTAATTGGCTAGCTTATTTATATTATAGTATTATTCAAAAACTTAATGATAATATAAGCTTTTTAGTCTATTTATAGATAGACAATTTGACATATTTAAAATTTTTTTGCTCTATTTAAAAATATATTTTTGGCCTATTTAAGAGAAAAAAATTTTTGTCTATTTAAAAATTTTATTATTAAATAAATTTTTAAATAGACTTTCAAGTTAGACTAGGTTTTTAAAAAGATCATGTTAGACTTTAAATAAAAAGCTCATGTCGAGTAATAGATCTAGACTTGAGTTACATATTTGAAATGCAAGTCGAACCAATTTAAATCAAATTTTAACTTAACCTAGCCTACTTCCATTTCTACCCGCTTTCGAGTTTTAATATAGTTGAATACTTGGGAGTCAAATCTAAAATTCTCTAGTTTGGGGTTATTAGCTTCGGCCTATATTCATGTTTTCTTTCTGAGCAAAAAAAATGAGGGTAAAAAGGATCCACCATGTTGGTCTGTGTAACTTGTGGGTCTATTTAATCTATAGGCAATAAGTCATAATGAAAATAAATTAATTTTTGACCAAACTAAAAAAATAAATTAATTTAAATTAGTCAAAAAATTTTAAACTCAACCCATCAAATTGTAACAAATAAATGAACTAATATGGTAAATTTGGCCCAGTATAACACTTCTATTCAATATCCTGTGCTTATACATACCTTCCACTCTTTCTTGTGGATGAATTTATGGGATGTGTGGTAACTTGAAAAACAAAGTTAATATGGTACAAAATAGAACCAATTATGTCAATCTATATAAAAATAAACTAGCTTTTTATTAAATACTATTTGGTTTGATAACTTAAATATTAATTTTATCATATACGTTGCTCTTCATTTTCTATACATCTTTCTCTTTGACCAAGTCATTAAAAAACCAATCTAATTCATTTTCTTGTCTAATAAGAAACAATATACTAACACATTCTTAACTTATGTTTCAATAGATGGACGATGGCAGATGGTGGTGGCTGGTGATAGGTGGACAGCAGGAGATAGTGGCGGCCAATGACAATTGGCGGTAGCTAGCAGTGGTAGTCAACAGTAGAGCGGAGGTGGATAACAACAATAGACAATTGACAAGGTCAACAAAAAAAGAAAAAATTGATGTGAAGTAAAAAGAAAGAAGTTGGAAAAGATAGAATAGAAAAAAAAAATTGGAATAAAATAAAGTTAATTTAAAATTAATTTTTTCTAAAACCGATTTTAAGCTTAAATTGGTTCAAATAAAATCTAGTTTTAAAATATTTAAGTAATTACTAAATAATGTTTATTAAAAACTAAATCCCATTATACCTAGTTATCCGATTTTTTAATTTGTCAAACACCATGTTAATGTTAGATTCTCACCTCGACAAAATGTTAGCCGATCCAACTAGTATGTCATGAATTCAATAGAGATGATAAACAAGTCAATACGCCCCCACCTACCTCATCCTATTGCAAGTTGGCTTGAAAACGAGCAAAATGAGTTTGCCCATTTCGAAAAATAGGTTAAAATTATCAACCCACTTTGTTTTGTGGTAGATTGGTGAGCCAACCTAAAAATAAATAAAATAATAAAATAATAAAAAATAAAATATGTGTTAAGCAAGTTAACCTATAAATTGACCTGCTAGCATACCTAATTTAACTTTAAAATGGTTAAAAAAATATGTATTAGGCTGGACAACTTGTAGATTAACTCACCTAACCTACCAATAAAAATAGGAAAAAAAACTTTTAAAAAAATTCAATGGTATGATGGGTCAACTTGCTAATTATGTGTGGTAGGTTAAAATTTTTTGGCAAATTCAAAATTGTAATCTAACTTGCCAAATTGATCAAAGGTGGTATTTGACATATTATCTAGCAAATTACTGATAGTCTAGATTATTATTAAGAAAAATTGACACTTTTTAAATTCCTAGTAATATTATAATGCGGTATTTAGTATTCATAGGCAATATAACTAGTAATTTATATTACCTTCTTTGGTGTATATAAAAATTACAAGGTAATACATAGCTTTTATTAATAATAATAATAAAAGGATTACCATATAGGTTGTAATCCATATAGACACCCTCATAGGGGTAATCTATATTGCCAATATGAAAGCAATGTGAATTGCCTTAAAAATCTGGATTGTCAATAACATAATTCAATCAAATAAGATAATATTGTAGATTCAAGTAATTTAATTCAACACTATTAGTAATCTAAATAGATTACCCTATATCAAATGCCCTCTAATGGATTAGATCTATTTTGTCATCTCTAAGTTTTAGTCATTCTAGCATCTCATTAGAGTAGACTTACAATTGAATGACCCTTCTTCCATGCCTGTACTACAAAATATGCTCCAATAGTTTATTTAAGTGGAAGGTGGGATGAGTAGGGGTCAAAGTGGAGACTTCTGCAATGTTCAGATTGCCTTTGTAAAATGAATGAATAATTTTTGCACTTATAAAAAGTAAGCATTTCGAAATTAGGCATGTTAATTGGTAAGTTATTAAAAAAAATAAATTTTCACCTATTTTTACTTAATTTGTATGAGTTTTGTCTCAAAGCCAATTTAATTTAAATGTTTTGAACCATTATGCGTTAGCTTATAAAAAGAGCACGATTTTGAAGTAATTGGTCAATAATTATTCTCATTTAAAGTATTTATTTGCAGTTATCAGACATGAAGGAAAAGAAATTCTTTTTTTTTTTTTTTACGGGAAGGAAAAGAAATTCTTGAAATAAATATACTAGCATCTAGGCAGTCCAAACCCATAGCGCTTAAGCACCAGTATCCTTATAAATACACTGGTAATTAGGTCTTAAGGAGGAGGAAATAAGATCAAAGAGACGAGAAATCCTACTTTTTGAGATAAACTATGTGCGGCTTAGTTAGGAGATTAGATACTTGATTAATCAAAATTTGTTCTCTGAAGCACCCACGTAATTTTGTCAATTAGTTATGGCTTTTCATTGTCTAGATAAACTTCTATAGATGTTAGGGGGTGGTGTAACTTGATTGAACAAGTCGGGCATACTATAGGGATAGAAGAATTCAATTTATTGTTCTTAATGTCTTTATGCATTCACAACCTATTTATTGATTTTTAGTTTTATGCAGTGGATTTGTAAATCTCTGTATAAAAATAGCATCTTTAATAATTACCATGAGTTTGATAGATTATAGGGATAGAAGTAATAGAGTTATGCGATCAAATGAATTCTTGAGCTAAAACCTTAATCTAAAGTGAATAAGACTCAAGGGTTGGTTTATCTAATTTTCTATAAAATAATCACTTTGTCAAAGAATTGGACTATAATTAATTTTGGATAATTTGATTGTTAATTTGAATGAATTAAGATATAGGTTGATATATGACTTGGGAAATTAAGTGAAATCAATGTCCTAACATTAGTTTTTCCATTGATAGTCTACTCTACTATTTATGTAATTTTTTTGGCATTGCTAGTTTATTTTCAATTTCAATCTATTGCTACCAAAATAATAACTGTTCTAAATTAATTAGCATGAATTAACATTTGGTAAAGTTGGGTATATGGCTTGTGGTATGTAGGCTGGTCTACATAACCTACAATTAGCGTGGGTTAGGATCACACAAATTATAGATCCATTTAAAGTTGGATTTTTAGCCTAGTTTGTTTAACCTGTGGATAAAATAGGTTGTGGTTCTTGACCTGTGGGCCAACCTATTAGCCCGTTGGCCCACTATATATTTATTTCTTTAAAATGTTATTGGGAGAACCACCAAATTGACCGTCGAAATATCAAAACGCTGATAAATTAACCCCAAAAGAAATTATATTATCCTATGATACCCCAAAGATTGTTTCCCTTTGCCAGATATTTCCAATCATCAGCTGACTCTGTTATTATTAACAAAATGTACATTAACCTCTTTCAAGCACTATCACAATACACCTGGCACGGACTAAATTAAATCCAAAATATAGAATAAATTAATTAAATATAAATGTCTAATTAAAATGATTAAATAAACGCTTAATCCCAAATTATAAAGCCCCAAATTTTATTAATAAAATAAATCCCCAAATTAAAACCCCAAATTCCCCATCACATTTGTTGTAGCTTCATCTATCTTCCTCCTTTATCCATTTCAAACTTGATTACTACAACCCAAAAATAGCTCCAATTGCCACCCCACTTGAGCTTGCTATACTTGCTCAACCACACCACCATGAAAACAACTCATTACTAAAACCATAGTTGTACCAAGCTTCCACCCCATAATTGGAGCTTCCACCCTTCACCACTTCCGTTAAACTAGCCACCAGTACCTCTCCAATCACAATGTCAAGTCTTGAGCTAGCTATCACAATATTAGGTCACCATCTCCACCACCCTTGCTCCCTTATGACCGAACCCAAACTACCCAACTTGCTTTTCCTCTTTTGCCACCTTAATTTGTTGAGCCCTATTTTGTTTAATGTGCATTGTTTATTTAGGTCATTTATCAATATATCTCTTTCATTTTTTTCTTCCTTCTTTTTGTGTGAAATTTTGTTTTGGGCTAGTTCTCTTGCTATAATTCTTCTTCAACTCTCTTTTTATTCACAAATTTTAACTTTGTCTATGAAGCAATCCCAAAATTGTACCTTTTGCTGTGGAACCAAACATCAATTTGCTTTAGCTTAATGTTCGAGAGGATTATGGGCATAGAGATTGAAAAATGGTGATGAGTGTGACTCAATCTATCTATTCTTTCTCCGTCTACTACAATTCTTTAACTCCCTTTCTATTCATAAATCTTAAATGAATCAAGGAAGAAACCCAAGCCACACTCATTAGGATTTGGTTCAATAATGGACTATAAAATTTTGGGGTAATCAACCCCAAGCTACAATTCATCTTTAACCCCAAGCTAAGTTACAATTCTTCTTCAACCTAGACTTAGTCAATGTTAGAGAGGATTGGATTTGGGGAAATCACAATTTTAGGTTCATTTCGCTATTTTAATTCAGGATTTATGTTTAATTAATTTATTGTATATTTTCGATATAATTATATAGTGCCAAATGTGTTGTAGCAATACCTTGTAAGAGCTTAACATGCATTCTATTAACAATAGCTGAGTCAATTGATGGTTGGATGTATTTGGCAAATGGAAGCAATCTTTGAGGTACCACGAGATAATATAGTATTTTTTAGGGCCTAATTTGTTAGCATTTTAATTTTTTAAGGGCCAAATTAGTGGCTTTCCCAAAGTTATTCTAATTTTTTTTCCTTTTCCTTTTTATTCTCTTACCCAATAATATATAAAAAAAAAGGTAAGTTCGATGGACTCTAATAGTCTAAATGTATAAATAGAGTTTAAAGTTAAATTTACAAAAAAAAAAAAAGAATTAAAAACTTATAAAAATAAAAAGTAAAAATAAATGGGTTAGTGGGGTAACCTATGAACCCATGGGCCCATGTGGGCAGACATGGACTAGCTTTACTCTAGTTCATTTAGATTGTAGACTAACTCAATTTGACCTATTAATCTTTGGTATGTTGCAGGTCGAGTTGACCCAGACACACAACTTTAGTATTTGTTACTCAATCCCTACGTGAACGATACTCACTCACTTTGTATTGCTTGTTAACATGGTATACTTGCCAAAATCTTTTCAAAAAAAGGTTAACATTGTTAATAAAGTTGGTCGCAGAAGTAAATAAGTATATTTTGAACTAAATTAGTAAAGTTCAATTTTATTGTAAGTGTAGCTAAATATAAAGTGTTAGATTATCACAATAATAATAATAATAATAATAATAATGAAATGTTAGATTTACGTCTAGACTAGACTAGTAACCCAAGCTTATAGCTCAACCCAAGAACCCTTTAAGTAGAACATTCTTGGATAACCCAAAGCAAACTATATCAAGGAGTTATCGTCCCCCTAAGATTAGAAGCGACAACCCTATCTTCTATCCTTGAATTTCCACCATTTCAAGAGAATCTTGGTCATCATGGGATAATCTCAAATTAGTTCAAACAAAACTCTATCCTCTTTACTTTAAATATGAGTATTATCCTTTTGTGATAGGTACAATATACTAAGCACAACAATACCATCTCTCATTTCCTCTACTAATTCGAGTGTTGAAATTGTTTTGTAGATTCCCATCGAAGTAAGAATTACCTTCGAGAGGGTTTGCCCAATCTCAGGATTTTAAGTAAGAACATTTGGCTTTCACTGTGGATCCAATAAACGGTCCCACTCCATAATGATCATAACTCAAAGCCAAAACATGAACTCAACCACACCAGATGCTGTGGAGATCACCCACACATTTCATCTTCATACTATAAAAAAGCCTAGTCCACATTATATAACAATTGGAAGTCCAAAACAAGAAGATAGCAACACAATTGGAGATGTTAGCCCAAGTATAAGAAGGGTCCAAGCACGAGCATGATATCAGTGACTCGCAAAAGGATGATCATATCTCTCAAACCTCTCAACCTAAGTAGGCTGAAATGAAGAGGACAACCATGATGGCCATCCCAACTGTGCTCTTGGGTTCCTTTCTTGGATTTCATCATGTTAGTACTTCTCCCAATTGAACCCTACAATAGCGCAAGTGACCTTCAAGAACATTCAACAATGTTTAATTCAAGAACATTCAACTCCATTCTATGCTGAGTTTTTTTCCTCTTTTTCTCCAGAAATTGGCTTTATTATGGTTTTCAATTCTACCCTAGGATCAATCAACAATTGCGCCAAGCTTTCTGAGAAATTTCTAAACTGTTTCTCATCATTCAACTAAGAGGCCTTACAAATTCAAGATCTAAACTCGGTTGTAGCCCTCCCCATTATCTTTGCTGGGCTTAGCTTGGGCTCATTTGTAGACTCATTAGCATTGAAGCCTCGAACTAATATGGAGGACCTCAAGGTGGGGGTATTTGCAATTTGGCTCGGCCTAATAACTCGTCCCTAATTGAAACTTACCAGGCTAGGTTTGAGTTGTAAAATTTGACTTAGTCCATTTTTTGAGTCTGATTCAGGAGTGTATATACATTTTTTAAATTGTGATAAATTATAAAATTTTTATATTTCAAGTAATATATTTTATATAATATGATATTATTTTTTTATTGATATAACTTATTTTAAAATATATATTGTAAAATACTTCTTCAATTATATTTTTTTACTTCTAAAATTTTACGACTTTATTGGGCATGATGTTCAAATTTTCATATGATGTCTAAATATCAGGTCTACTCGATTTGATCTGATTATTAATCAAGTCATTATTTAATTGGATTTGGATTAAAAAAAGAAGAAGAAGAAGCTCCAATCAAAAAGTTGAATTAGATTCCAGATCATCTTAATGAAGGAATTTTGAGTTAGAATCAAATAAAATGATAAATCAAAATTCCTAATATGCCAAAGATCAATTTAACTTCAAATATGACATGTACAAAATAATCACAATAACAATAATAAGATTGGTATTCCGATTTCCTAGAAGGTTGAATATGACAAATCCATAATCAAAAGTTACCTGATGACTTGATTCAGTAACAAGAGAGAAATCCAAATTAGGATTTTCGGAAAATGAACTCGTTCTATTCCATAATAGACATTATGTGTTGTGAACACCATATTTTGTCCGAGGCATACAAAAAAAAAAAGAAGAAAGAAAAAGAGGAAGAAAAAAGAAAAAATGAAGGGAGAAAGAAAAAGTTGGCCCATTTACTTTTTGGAATAAGAGAACAGCCCAATTATAAAATATTTTGACCCAAAAAAAGAAAAAAATCAAATTAGAATAAATAAAAATAAATTTGGTCAAATCTTTTAATTTTGGCATTTGTATCCAAATCAGATCAAATCCACCAATTACCATTAAGGCAAGATTCCAAATAGAATCAATCAGATTAATATCATTTGATCCCTTCAACACTTATAAATAGATCAAATATTGAGAGGGAAGGGGGTCTTTTTTTTTTAAGCAAAGCAGTAGAGAGTAGAGAGTAAAAAAAAAGTTGTGATTGTGTGAAAGGGGGAACAAAAAAAGGGACTCAGAAAAAAACCAGAATTGTTGCGAGATATAGAGAAAAGGAAAGGTGTTATCAGAGTAGAGTGTTGCTGTATTTTGGTATCACTTTTGTGCTTCATCTTATTCCTTTTTTTTTTTTTTCATTGTTGCATTAGCTCATTCCCTTCAATTTAACGTATTGTTACTCACTTTTATCACTTTGCATTAGTATTCTTTCAACATAACTTACATTGTCATTTCATTTTCACCATTTTGCATCAGTTTATTTTTTGTTCTTCACAAAACACTCTCATTCACTTACACAACATCATCATTTCACAAAAACAAAAATGCAAAGGAAAACAAAATTACGCAAGGCGTGGTGCTGCTCGTTACTTTTGGCAATGGTGTTGACTGTGGTGCATCGCCATTATTTTGGAGCACCTGTGTGCCTCTTTTTTTTTATTTCTTTTATCATTTTTGTTTTGTTTTATTTTTTATATTTTGTTGTTTCTTTTTAAAATGTTGGGCTTTTTCTTATTTTTGGGGGTTTATTTTTATTTTTTGTATTTCTTATTTTACTTTTGATTTTATTTCTTATCAATATACACAAAATAAGTCCTTTGTACTCAAATAATAAGAACAATTTCTTTTTAATTTTTAAAATCTATGCAATAATCTCTAACATTGATGTATGACTTAGCCATCCTCAAGGGTTATGAGAATTGTAAAGATTTATTGTATAGCTCATGCTATCCTAAATCTTGTGCAAAAGTAGATTAATTTTTTTTCTTTTCAAGAATCTTTTTCATAAATAAAATCAATCTAACACATAATTATTTTCTACAAGAACTACGTGATTTTGAATTCCTCATTACACCAAAGGATACGTAGGAGCAGATAATCTCTGTCAAATCAAAAATTAAATTTTCTTAAATTTGGTTCAATTTTCTTAAATAATTGTAACATTAATTTCACTCCCCTTTTTTTTCGTTTGTAAATAATTGTTATACGAATTTCTATTTTTTTTAAATAATATTAATTTTACTTTCCTTTTTTCTTGTAAATAATTGTATATTAATCTTGCTCTTTTTTCGGAATAATTATCATATCAATTTTTCTTTTCTTTCTTTTTATCAATAAATATCATATTAATTTTATTTTTCTTTTATTTTGTAAATAATTGTTGTACTAATCTAACTTTATTTTATTTTATTTGTAAATAATTATTATATCAATTTTACTTTTCTTTTCTTTTATAAATGATTATCATATTAATTTTATTTCTTTTGTAAATAATTGTTGCACTAATCAAATTTTATTTTATTTTATTATATCAATTTTGCTTTTCTTTCCTTTTATAAATAATTATCATATTAATTTTATTTTGTCTTCTTTTTTGTAAATAGTTGTGGTACTAATCTTATTTTATTTTATTTGTAAATAATTATTATGTTCTTAAGGGAAAAAATCAATATTATTAAAATTATTAATTTGCATGATAAGCTCTAGGGTAACCGTTGTAAAACGGATGTATTAGAGATACAGTGGGATTAAGTTTCCACCTTTTCCTATGCATAATTGGACTCCCGAATTCAATCTCTTTAAAAGACCAGTTTTGCAAAATTAAAGATTTTTTCGATTTTTTCCATAAATAAAAATTGGTGACGACTCCATTGAAATTATATTATTCAATATTTCTTGTTGCCTCTCGTCACGGCGCCCTCCAGACACGTTGTGACATGTGTTATGGTATTGATGGAGTAACCATGCACCCTATATATAGCAAAAAGCATGATCTTTTTCTATGTCAGTAAAATAATGGATCAAATTATCCATCACAATGGAACCCATATAATGGAACCCATATATAGGTATTCGCAACAAATCCACCAATCAACTGTACTTAAAAATAATAGACCCATAACAAGATTAATTACTAATTTCAGACTTAAAATAATAGATTTGAATGATTTTGATATCTAATTAATCTGGTCCCAATTAAAATATGATATTGAATTATGCTAGTGCAACCCGTCCTTTGTCGACAGCTAGCTCCGGCTATATTAACATGGAAGTAATGATGAAAGCTAAGATGGTGGAAGCTCCGCAAGGAGAACACTACAACCGGAAATGACTGTCACTCTTCTGGAACAAGGTTGGTTAGAAGAAATACCCGTATCCCTATGAGACTAGGGCTTGAAGGGCCCGAGGAGCGACGGAGAAAGAATACGACATTTTCAACATCCACACAGTCCAAGTTTGAATATTACAAACCCAAGGTTCTCTCTTTTTCACCCCTTGTTCCACTCCAACGTTAAACCACTTCAAACTTGAACTATCCTACACACAAAAGCTGAACCCTTTCCTCTTTCATTCCTCTCTGACCTGTGTCTCTGCGTTCTCACTATAACCTTATTAGATCCGCTTGGTCTTTCATGGCCAACACTTGATGATGGGGTCCATGAAGGTTTCTGGGTCGTCCTTCTTTTCCTCAAAGATGGAGTCTTTGCCTTCATTTACCTCTTGTTTTTCATCATAAGCTTTGTGGGTCATCATCAAGTGTGTGTGTGGAAGCTAGGGATTTTTTTTTTCTCTCCATTGCCACCATTTCAGCCTCAGAAGATGCAATCGTTTGTGCCTGAATCCGCAGGCCCTGTCAGCAACCAGGTTCAGCCGTTGTCTTCTGCAGATACAAGAGGGAAGCATAGGGTACATGCAGAACTGAAACGCTTGGAACAAGAAGCAATGTTCTTAGAGGTAGTTGCGTCTTATTCTTCTTCTTCATCATCATAATGTTTTGGAGCCCTGTTCATTGGTGGGGGATGGATGTCGTTGTTATTTGTTTCTCTTTTCGCTTGTTGTGTCTGTGTGTCGTTTAGTCATTAGCGTTGTACCCTTTTTTTTTTTCATGGGTTGCTTTTGTTCTTCTGTGTGTTAGCGAGATATGGTAAAATGGGATGGGAAATTTTTGAACTTTTCTTCATTGTTGTGTCGGTATTGTTAGAGACAAATACATCCGTGAAATTGGTAACATTGCCTAAGTTGGAAAATAAGTTAGCAATTTAGCATGTTTTTAGTTAGTTGATTGCTGGGGTATTCTTCTGTCAGCTGGATTTATGAGTTTGGTTGTTGGAATTTGGTAAACAAAAGACAATTTGAGAAATTAAAGATAACAGAGTTATATGCTATTGTAGTCCATGAACCTCAACCGCCCTCAAGTATGGGCTGGCCTTCTGATAGTTAAAGGTATGTGTTTTATTAAATGCATACTCTCTAGTAAATTTTTTTCCCCTATTAAGGTAATCTCAGTGTTTCTGTAGGTGAATCTCTACGCAGTTAAAATTGTTTGGGCTATGTACCCCCTAAAAAAAAAGTTTAGGCTATCAATTATGCTTATTGATACAAAATGTGTTTTTAGCTGGGAATTGTGTCTTGGGAAAGAGGTTTGAATATCAGCTGAGGATCCATATATGCAATTCACGAGTCCTCACTTAGGATGCTCAATTTTACAATGATTGATGATATGCAGATTATTAGTTTATATGTATTGTCAATTTTGTCATTACAGCTATAGGAAATTGCCAGAAAGTCCATTTTTTAACATTAAGATTTTTTAACATTAAGGGTTATCGAATCTCTTTGAGAGGGCATAGAATCTCTTTTACCTTTGAGCTTTGAATAATCATTCCTACAAAAGTATTATAAGTCATGATTATTTATAGTATAAAGCAAAATGATAGCATGGCAATAATTAATTAGTTGATCATAAAGTTGAAAAAAGACCAAAATCGTGTAGGGGACACTAGACTACCTTATTTTTAGCTTGTAAATGGAAATTGAATTTCAGCAATTAGATAAATTTCCAAATTCTGGGGCCCCGATACCTGTCTTTTTATTTCCTTGCATTCTGTTGACTGTGGGTTGACTCTCATTCTGGAAGTTGTTCATCCAGGTTTCCCCTTTCTTGCCCCAACTTTCAAAATGAAGATTATTCAGGAACCATCAAGAATGCTAAATTATGTGATCAAATAGAAACCAAATTTGGTCATTTTAGATCACTTACAAGAAGATAATCTCCATTGGATTGGGATGGATGAGGTGCTGAAAGAACTTGATTTAGATCTTTACTAAATTAAATGGATACTAGATACCCTTGTCTACATTGATCCTTATCAACCCAAAATATTCAAATTCAGATTAGGGATTTCTCAACCTGAATAGTTTGATGCAACAACATTTTAAGCTACTGCCCTGCTTAGTTAAGGATATGCAATTGAGCAATCACCATTGAATGTTTAGAGGACTTGCAAAATCTCTTGTTCAATAACTTCATCAACATTAATTGACATGAGTAGCAAAATAATGTTCCAAGATATTTTAATGGCTCCCTCCTTTGGTACATTTGCAGATTTTCCATCAATGAATAGAGTTGATTGGGCGCCAGTGCAAACCTTTTAGTTAATAGCAGTCCCAAATATAATATATCTTCTGACAACTGTTACAAGTTTGGAAATATACTATAAGGTGCTTAGTGCTTACCTAGTTGAGATTTTGCCATATCTGTAATGAGGTCCATTACGTCCATTGATGATAGAAGCAAGCATTAATTTCTCAATATATAGGCTGATTTTTGTATTGCTTTCATAACATACTTAATAAAAGTGGCTGACTGTGTAGATTACTTTAAAGTGGGCAGGATGATTTAAAAATATTTTGGACATGCTTGAGAGGCTGCTACCTTTCCATTATGTAACCTAGCATTTGCCTGAAGCTTGATTAACACATGGTTTGATAGTTTTCCCTTTTTTTCCTAAAATTTTAGGGAGACTTGATTTGAAAATTCTTAGAGCATGAAATCTCTTTACTGCACACTGTTAAAATGGAATGTTATAGAGTACCATGTGAAGCTGAGTTTTGAATACCATGTGGAACTGAGGTTTGAATTGTGGAACTTCAGCACTAAATGAGAGGATAGTTCGGTCCTCTTCCAGTTGGTCTTGTGCACATTGCCTTTTCCTATATTTTTTTTGGCATATGGGGTGGGGTTGGCGCAATGGTAAAATTGCTACTTTGTGACCTCCTCGAGTTCAAAACTTAAAAATAGTCTCTATGCATGCATGAGTAAGACAGCTTACGTCAACCCTTCTCAGACCCCACTAATTGGGAGCCTTGTGCATTGGTCTGCCCTTTTAGGCATGGGATGATAGGCTAAAGTGCAGGTAAAGCAGCCTGGCTTGGATTCCAACCCAAGATCAAGTTCGCATTGCCTTTTTAGTTTCACTATTCATATGCTTACATTTTCACTATTCTGTGGGGTCAAATTCCCTTTTTTTTTTCCCCCGGTTTCTTTTTTTTGGGGGGGGGGGTGGTATTGCTTGTGCTGGTGTTCTGTGTTTTTTATGGAGATTTTCATAATATCTCGCTTTTATCATGAAAAATTATGGGAGATCTAGGCAGCCATCTGGCGAGCTTTTCATGGGGAGGCTGATTGTGGTTCCTCTTTATTGAATGACTTATATTTTAATTATAGTTTTCAAACTTGTGCTAGAGGTGTTTTAATATTCACCATAAAATGAATGCAGGAAGAAGTGGAGCAGGTTCAAAAGATGGAGAAAGCATCTACACTTTGCAAAGAGTAAGCTTAAAAGAAGAGGGGGGGGGGGGGGAAGGATTCAATAATGTATAATCAACGTTAGTCCAACTTTTAATTTCCATTCGGTGCTTGTTTTCCAGGATGCTAAATAATGTGGAAACAAGATCTGATCCATTACTTCCATTGTAAAATCTCTTTCTCATAACTTTTTGTATCTTTCTTGCGTCCAGATGTTATCTTTGATGTTTTTTTTTTTCTCTTACAAAAGATCCATTCTTCTGGTTTGACAGAACAATTGGTCCCTTAAGTCCTTTATGGGATCGGTGGTTTGAAGGCCCCCAAGATTCCAATGGTTGCAGGTGCTGGATCCTCTGATGGTCAATGCTAACTGCTACCATTCTATTGAGATAGGCTTCAACCAGCAAATTGCCAGTTTTACCCTTTTTCTTCTTCTACTTCTTTTTTTAATCCCGGATTGGCCTGGAGAATGAGAGTTTTGAAACAACATTGTTATTGGAAATTTTTCATGGAATGCTTCCTTGTGCAGATGACAATTACAGCAAATACATAGTTTTTAAATACGTTTCAGATAACAGCTTAGTTGCACAGATGATAACTATCAACCCTTATCAATGATTGTTAATGACTATGTTTTTCCATTGTAGAGTGGGATAATAAAACATTGTGTTCCAACTTTAAACAAACTCCTGAGGAAGCATAGCCTTTCTCTACCTTGTGCGTAGCTTAACAAACCGTTGTTATTATAATCGCTGCTAATTTTTGGCTAAAAGAAAGTTTGAAGACCTGGTACAGAATCAAACCCTGGATCAAGTGTTTCTTATGACTATGCTAGGAGTTTGAAAGAAGAAGAAATAGAATGGAAGGAGACGGATGAGGAGTTAATTGTCAGATGTGTGGAAGTCGTACAAAAGAAATATTAGTAAAGGGTGGGTATATTAAAAATGTAAAAATTATAAATATGATATATTTACCATATAATCTTCATGTGGCTAACTATGATGCTACACAAAAAATAATATTTTACTCCATCCGAAGAAAGTTTGATTTCAGACGCCACTTATGACAAATGCAGTTATGCTTTCTCTTCAGCAAGGAAAAAGTTGTAATTTTTTTTTCTTTAAAATTGTGAGAAATATTGTTCTAGCAATTCTGGAGATAAAATATTTACAATTATTTTTCCTTTTAACAAATATATTTTTCGTGAATCAAACTTGTATTGTTATGCTTAAAGAAGCCCAAACTTGCGTTCTTATACTTAGCACTTGTTGGTTGTTAATTATAATAACTCTATCATGGTAAATTGCTAGAATTTATTGATAGTTAATTAACACATGATTGAAATGGATAGTAGACATGCTATCCATGCAATAAATTCATTGGCTTATTTTCAAAGGATCTGATCTCCGACTTTCTGGAAAGACTAATAATTTATATGTAACACAGCCTGTCCAGCGATTGCTACAACAAACATGCCAGTCATGTATACGTATACATGCTCATGCGAGTGTAACTTCTTAATTGTAATGGCCCTTACATTATTTTTGAATCTGAATCATATAGTTGCTTTCATTATCTTCAACTGTTAATATCGTACCTTCGTTGCCATAAACTATAGTTATTGCATCTGGGAAAATATAATTAAATTTCTATACATTGAATATGCCTAACTAGCTGTTCTATGAGCTAGTTTCATGAATGCAACGTGTTCTTTTGGCGATCAAAATACTGACAAGAAATTAAATTTCTATGGCATTTCTTCAAGTTTGTAAAATCTACTTGCATACGTAATCTTGAAAATTACTCTACTAGTGTTCCATACCTTTTTTTCTGGAACAGTTGGGAGATCCTATGGTAGATATGAGGGAAGAGGGGAAGGGATCAGCAAATAAGGATTCAAACTCCCAACCTAAAACAAATCAACCCCTTAATCACAAGAATTAAGAGAGCTGTCATTTGATCTACTAAGTAATTGACATACCCTTTTCAACTTGTAGAGAAATAAACACATTATAGGCTCATTTGTAAAAATACTTTTTCTCACATACTCACTAGTCCAAAGCCATCGTCAACACTAGTTTAGTTTCAAATGGTATCAGTGTAAGATAGAGTGCATATGCATTTTTTTTTTCTTTTTTTCAGTTACAGTTAGGGGGTGGTGTTTAGACTAATTTATATGCACTTTAACTAATTTACTTTTTCAGTTTGGTCAAAGGCTAGCTGTTCGTGTTGAGACTTGAAGAATCACAGCGATGTTCAGTTTAACCCTAAGTAATTGGCATAATTGATATTTTATACTTCTGGAAACCTCATAATATATCTATGTAGTTAAGAAATCGGCCAACTCTTTTTTTTCTTTCAACGATTATCTAATTATATTTATTCTAGATGATCCTGTTTTATAGACATGGACAAATTTCAGCTGTAACGTTTCTTTTTATTCTAAGAAATTGCTCACACAATTTTCATGTCAAGAGTGATGATTAGGTAAAGTTTTCCTCAAAATAATGACATTGGGATTTAAACTTCATATGTTGCAAATAAAATTTGCTTAGAAATGTACTCTATTTTCATTACAACTAACTATCTTTGGATGTTTCCTATAATTCTTTTTTTTTATGATAAAAAATTAAAATTAAAGAAAAGGCTTGTTTCAGTCTAGGATCAAAACATCTCCAAATTAATTGAATATTGTACTTCTAGATAATCTACTACTAATAGGAAAATTCAGAAATTGAATCTAAATTATGACAATGCGATGAATGAGACCAGCTAAGCCAACGTTAGTTGGCATGCTTTCAATAATTCTATCCTTGCTATTTGCTATAATACATCAATGGTCTCTATTTTCTTTATTTTATAGAATAAAAATAATTAAAATAGAAGAGACTGTTGCGTTGATACTACTGCAGATATTATACACGCATTTCATTAATATCTCCAACTTTGGGAATATGGAAAAAATGGGAACTGTACTTGTGTGGGATTTAAAATATTTTAAACAATTCTTCCAATTATTATTGTTAGTGTATGATTCTATATATTATTTCCATTACTCCAAAGTGCCAACTACCAGAAAAAATGGTGCAATGGATAGGCTTGTACGGTATGTGCACCTCCATTAGATGATTAGATCTTGCTCAAAAAATAATACATTTATTATCTATGTGTTAGATATGCCAATGATTTGCCAATCTTGTTTACGACTTAAGAGAGACAGCTGCTAATTAGGAAAAAAAAGAGGCAGCTCATGATAATGAGTATCATTTTTCCTATCTTGTAGTCTCAGCTTCTTGGATCTGATTTTCTTTCCATTTGGGTTGAATTTAGTTTAGTCCTTGTAGTAGGTTTTTTTTTTTAATTTTAATTTTAATTTTTTTTAGTTAGGTTAAGTATAACAGGCAGATATGGACCAATAAGTGGGCAAAGTTGGTTAAGGTTTGACTAATATCCTTTAAGGATGTGGGTTTAAATTTCGCTGGCTGGTATGAGGATCTCATTGATGGTGCGATATGTAATCCCTCTTGAAAATCCTTGAAGAAGTTAGGAGTCTTTCCTATTCCTGGTGGAATTCCGGTGTTTATCTTCACCTAAACTTTTCTTTAAAAAAAAAAAAAAAACTGGCAGGTATGGTTTTATAGTTTAGCTGTTTTGCGTAATTAATTCGCTTATTCTATATATCCATTAAGGCGGTTAGCTTTGTTAATTCAATAATTTACTGTGATTAATTTTGTTGGCACAATATATTTTGTTTCGGCTAATTTTGTTGGCAAAATATTTCAATCTGATCAGGCTTGTCGGTATAATGCTTCACTTTGCAGTGGCAGATCTGACTGGAAACAAGATTGTGGAACTATATGGAAGCACTAAAATATTGAACATACTTCTTCCTCATATATCATCAAAGTATTATATACAACCGTCCCAAAGTTATTGTGTGTTTATATTAGAGTTTGTAAACGGGAGTTTAGACTAACAAGATTCTATAAAATTGATTTTGATCAAAATTAAGTTGATATTTACATAATTTATATTTGAAAATTTTTATATCAAAAGTGATTATGACCGAATAAATATTATTTGGATGATAGTAATTAAAATTACCTTTGAATGTAAAATTTCTAAAAAAGACCTAAACTTTATATTATACTTTTATTATTATGCATTTATTTTTTATTTTTAAAATATTTAATAAAATATATTAATATTATTATAAATAAATTATATAAATATTATATTATATAAATATTATTTTAAAGAATATTATAAATATAATTATATTTACAAGTCCTATTACACTAAAAATATTGCGTGTTCTTCAATTATATTTTGAAGAAATAAAAAGATTGGGAGCATTTTATACTAAAAAAAAAGAAGAATTGAGAATATTCAAAAGGCACAACTTAATAAGAGGGTAGTTAATACTCTTACATTTATGTTTAATCTTCAACGGAAAAAAACAAACATAGAAGCGAGAAAATTGTGTTTTAGCATTAACTGGCGTTTTGGTTTAAAAATCCGTTGATGCTATAGCAACGCAAAAACACCCAAACACAATAGTGCTACGTTATAGGCTGTTGATATGAGGTTTGGCATCGAAAACGCTAAACCAAACACACGCTTACCTGTTGAGATCCGCAAAGCACAAAACCCCTCTCATGAATCATTTTGTCAAACCTAAATATGATAGCTGACACTTTGTTATGAAATTTTCGGATGATTTTAGTGGCAAGCTACTTGGATAATGAAAATGTAGTTTAGAGGTATACCCTATGCATAATAATGTAAAAATAATATTTTTTTTATGGGTATGTTTGGTATAAGGTAAATATGGGAGGGAGATTTTTTATAGATGAGTTTCTTATGTAATTTTATAAATAAAACTCATCCATAAAATTTCTTTCCTATTTTTACTTTTATACTAAATGCATTCTAAATATATAAAATATCTGTTGATTTTTTCACTCATGACTCCATTTCGGTTTTACTGTTGTCTTTTTTTTTTTTTTGGGTCGAAAGATTACTTATGTATTAGTAATTTGGTTAAAACCTTATTTAAATTGACACACTAAAATTTGAACTTTCGATATTATACATAAAAGTCACCCAAAATTATAATTCATTTACATTATGACTAACTACTTTAGTTAATTTTTTTAATTAAACTTCGATAAATTAAACTAAAGCCATATGCAATTATTACTTAAATATAATAAGAATGTCACTAATATTATTCCATCAACCTAAATGATTCTTTTTTAATAAATTCAATTTATCTTCCTAAGTTTAGTTTGGAATCTAAGTCCTTTGAACTTTTTTACTTTGGTCTCATGTGTTTACTTGCATTAGCATATATTATTACGCTAAATTCATAAGGTGGCTAGCACCATTTTTGTGAAATATTCAAATGCTTGCTTTTAATAGTGAAATGCTGGAAAAAAAAAAATACAGAGACGACTCCTAAAAAATTCTTATAACACAATTAGAAGAATAACGACGAGTCCAATCACTGTGATTCACTTGCTGATTAATATCTTAGACTTAGTCGAAGAGTCTCAAACAATGGAACATTTTCCAAATTCATGCCCGTCTTTGGAATTTAGAAATGACATGTTCAAAAACAGAGAATGTGGTAAGGGGCGGGCAAGGATGGGAATGAAATGAATACAACAAAAGCAAAAGCACAAGCACATAAAGCTTGATGAGTGTTGACGAGACCCCTTCAGCGTGAACACATTCTGAACGTAAATGGATTTTACTATACACTAGCGGCTTGACTGGTACCGGTACGACAACAATCGTGCCAGTTTAGCCACATTTTTTATTTTTTAGAAATTAATTTTTATATATTAGTAATATAAAATGATTTTGTATTTTTTACTTAATAAAAGATTATTTTAAAATATCATTAATATATAAAAATTATAAATAACAATTTTTTGAAATCAAACAAGTGCAAAACTTCATCTTATAGGTTAGTTATTTTCTTAAAAAAAAGTGCCACTTCCTCAAATGCAAGGTTAAGAAAATCGGACTAGCATCGAACTGATCAAGACAAGGATTCAAAGGTTCAAAAATTTAATTGGGGGTTCGATTGGGACATAATAAAATATATATATATATATATATATATATATATAATTATTTATATATATAAATATATACATATGATTAATTAACAAGCAAAAAATTATATTAAATTATTAATAATAATATAATTAATATAAAATAATATTAATTATGAGGCACCTTATCAGATATTTTAAATATAAAATTTATTTACTTTAATTTTCACTTACATTTTTTTGAAAAGTATTCACAAATAATATAATAATTATTTTTTATTTTCTATTTTTAAATTAATTTAAGAGTATATAGCAAATAAGCATACTAAAAGAATCAAAGTTTGAAAAAAATAAATTTTTGTTTTGATTAACCTTTTTATTAAATAAAAGAAATAATTGAATTTTTATCAAAATTAAAAAAAAAACAAAATCGGTCGATCAGTTTGAGCGATCCGGCTTACACCGGTTCACCGATTTTGACCGATTCTTAACTAGTTTTAACCACAAACAATTTTGTGATGAAGAATGGATCGACCTAGGATCCGATTCCCGGTTGGACTGGTCTGATCGGCCGATCCGATTTGGTTCTCTCTTCTTTGCTTAAATGTGATAAAAGACTAAAAAAAATGTGGGATAGACTTTATAAAGAAAACATGGGTTGGGTGTCGGATAATAGAGAGAACAGTTTTATCCTTTTTTTTATTTTATAAATATTTATTTGTTTTTTTAAATATATTTTTTTCTTTTATAAATACTATAATATATATGTTGATGGACTTAAAAAAAGATTTTAATAGATTGAGAAGACATTGAAAAATAGTTATTTTGATGAATACCTTTTATAATTAGATAATTAGATTACATCATAAGAAAGAGATGAAAATAAACACTCAAATCAAACTCTATTTTACAAATTTTCAGATGACTTTACCTATTCAAAGTCCTTTATTTTATGTCTCTTCTCACGTCGCATCTCCATATTAAAAAAAGAATACTATTATTTATATATAGTGATAATAGATATCTTTTTTTTTTTTCACATATGTAAAATTATGTATAAATAATAATAATTATATAAAAAATATCTAAAGAATTATCAATATTTATAAATTTTAGTTATATAATATATTATCAATTATCTTATCATATTTATTATATTTATAAAAAATATAATTAAAATCTCTAATTATTTAAACATCTATTTCCAAACATTTTAAAAAAATTGTTTCAACTCATGTATAAATAATAAAATTTAATTTATATATATTGATAATATAAAAAAATTTATATTATTATTTAATTATATATTATCATATAAATAAATATATATAATTCTCATTCTTATTATTTCAAAATTTATATAAATAAAAAAATATAATTAAAATAATTTTATACTATCACTATTGATATATATAAAAATTAAACCTTAAATAATATTCTAATGGTACAACTTTTCTTCCGAAAAAGTTCCACAGAAACGCGTATGTACTTTCCTTTCGTTTCCATTCCTGAACCGCGTTTGACAGTGAGGTGTACGACACATCAACCGAACGCGACATTACTCATTGCTTGTGGCGATGTCAACAGTGCGGTGGGGGACGGGGGGTGAAAATTCGCCCCCATCCCTGTCTCCTATCCGTGTGCATATTTTTAGATTTTGGATATCTATAAAAAAATTTAATTTAAATATATTAACAGTATAAAAATGATGGAAAATGAGAGGTGAAAATTTGCCCCCATCCCTGTCTCCTATCCGTGTGCATATTTTTAGATTTTGGATATCTATAAAGAATTTAATTTAAATATACTGACAGTGTAAAATAATTTTACACTATCAACCAATAAAAATGGTTAAAAGTGTCAACTTATCTAAATAACCACCCATTATAATGAGGGGCCCACCATGAATTCTCACTTTCTCCTATTTCTATTGGTTGACAGTATAAAATTATTTTACACTGTCAGTGCATATCAATTAAACTTGTCTATAAATACCTAATATATTATGAATTTAATTTAAACATACTGATAGTATAAAATAATTTTATACTATTAACTAATAAAATAAATAAAAAATACCAACTCACACAAATAATTATCCATTATAATGAGAAATCCACCATAATTTCTCATTTTCTCCTATTTCTATTGGCTGACAGTATAAAACTGTTTTACACTGTCAGTGCATACCAATTAAACTCATATATTATTATAAATTTTATAAAAAATTCAAAAAAATTAATGAAGAAAAATAATTTAATTTATATATATTATCAGTATAAAAATATTTTATATAGATATTCAATTATATATTATCATATTAGTAAAAATATTTGATTTAATTATCTACTACCTTAAAAATTTTACAAATATAAATATTTAATTAGATAATAGTGTAAAATTCTTTTATACTGTTAATTCATAGTAGTTAAACTCCAAGAAAAATTTCAATTTCATAAAATTTTGAAATATTGAAATTAATGATATGGTTCATGACAATTATAATTATCTTTCCATTCTCATTGATATTAATATCTTATGAGTAGTTGAATTTGCCAAAATATTGCTTATTTTTTCTACTTATTATGTGTGAAAAATCTTTTAAATTAAATTAATTTGTTAAGTATCATGATCAAAATATAATAAATTCAAAACAGTAATATGTACATATAAATTGAAACCAATAGTTTTCTAATTTTGAATAACTAATTAAAATATTAAAAAAAATTAATATATATATATATATATATAGAGAGAGAGAGAGAGAGAGAGAGAGAGAGAGAGGAGGGGATTAAATGAGAGAAGTGATTACTTGTGAGAGTGAGAGAAGTAAATCTTGATAATTAGATTTTATATGAATAATTAAGATTAAAACATAAAATTATGTGATTTTTTTAAATGATTATATGATTTTTAAATAACTTTAAATTTGGATAATTTATATATGGTTATATAGCCTAGATTTGTTCATCTCACTCTCATAATAAACTATTCCTCTTATATGATATGTTCATATATATATATATATATATATTTTATTTATTTATTTATTATTTTATATGATAATCCCCGTTCTCATTACCCGCAAGAGGAAAATTTGTCCACTACGTCTACCCAATTGCATGTATTATATGTGGGATAAGGATCCTTTAAAATGAAGTTGGTTATAAAATAAGAAAGTGAAATTTTATTCATTCGTAAATTAATTACTTCTATTATGTGTGTATTTTATCAAAATGGTTCAAAAATAAATAATTTTTTATTTTTTACTTTATGACCAATCATATTTTAGAGGATCCAAATCCTTGTATGTGGGTATCTATGGGTGTGCGTAAAATTGCCATCACCAATTGCAAAAGGAGCATACTGCATTCCACTCCACCCAAAAAAAAAAAAAAAAACAAAGGCATCTGCATTCCTAGTCTTCTCTAGGTCTCCTCTTATGCAAGCAAGCCAACCTCGTGGTCTTTGGGTCGTTAATGTGGAAATTGGAAATTGGTAAATACGCAGGAAAAAAACTACTATACCCTCATAAAATATATCTAATGCATTTTTAAATAAAAATGTTTATTACTAATTTCAAACATTAACTTAAAATTAATAGGAAATTTTTTCCCTATAACATAATATAATTTTTTGGCACATTATAACATAATATAATTTGAAAGCATGCAATAATTTCTAAAATAATAATAATAAAAAAATACATGAATCTACACACCTCCCCATAGTCCATACCCCCTTCTCTGTTACCCTTTGAAGTTTGAATTAATGGCTTTTGTTTTGTCCCCTAAACACGAAACCCTCCCAGCTGTCAAAATTTCCACCCCCATTATATTATTCAAATAAATATGAACAAAATACTAAAGAAACATGAAAACCATATAAATCAATAAATCGTCATGCCGCACCCCCCACACCCTATGCACTTAGAGATCAAGGGTATGCAATTTGATTATTTTTACCATAATAAAGCCACAACTATTCCACCAAAATCCAGTCATAAGCTTAATTTGACTCATATCATATTGAATTAATTCTTTTTTTTAAAGAAATCTTGCTAGACTAGCCTCATTGAAGTTCTACATATAGCCCCAGCTAACACTGAGCAATACTCAACTCAACACATTGCTGTCTCTCTCTTTCTCTTCCTCTCTATCTCTCTTCTTCTCCTTGTCTCTATCTTTTTTGTGGTTGAAGTTTGAAGGACAAATACACCATGGCAAATATCCTTAGTGAAGAACAGATTGTTGACTTCAAAGAAGCCTTTCGCTTGTTTGACAAAGATGGAGATGGTGAGTAAGCTAAGCTTTTTCTCCTTTTCGCAGTATCATGTGTATATATTGGTTGTTTTTAGTTGTGTGCGCATGTTCTTGAATCCTTAATAGGGTGCATCACTGTGGAGGAACTAGCCACTGTTATACGGTCATTGGATCAGAACCCCACTGAAGAAGAGCTACAAGATATGATAAGTGAGGTTGATGCAGATGGCAATGGAACCATTGAATTTGATGAGTTCTTGAACTTAATGGCCAAGAAAATGAAAGTCAGTTATGTTCTTTCTTTTCCATTCATTATTATTATGCACACCAATACCAAAGTTCTAATTAGTTAATGTTTGCATATGTTGCCAATGCTTCATAAGCCTTCCATTATACAATATTAACCAAAGTCTAAGTTCAGTTTTGTGTTGTTTTTTCATTTAGGACACTGATGCAGAGGAGGAGCTCAAAGAGGCTTTCAAGGTTTTTGACAAAGATCAAAATGGCTTTATATCAGCTAGTGAGGTCTAAGTTTTTTCCTCTCTATTTTTATTTTTGTTAGTAATTTTCTTTATGTGATGGCGATGTCATTTCAAATATTCATTAACGGATCCATATGAGACTTTCTGACAAATTTGACATAGTGAGAGTTTCTTCAGACATAAACAAAGCAAGTAGGGCCAACATGTTGCAGAAGTGGTTTGCAACTCTTACGGGATAGAGCTCTTGCCATTTTTTTTTTTTAACTTTAAATATTGATAGAGTTTTCATTTATTCCCGTTTTTTGTTTAGTATGTGATTTTGATTATTACTTACAAATGCAAAGTATTGCTAATTTTATATATATATATATTGTGAATTTGTTATCTTATATGCACATCTAGGATACTGCTCCGTACGTTTCCGCATCAGTGAATATTAGCTGTCTGATTATAAAATTCACTGGGGTTTGACATTGGAGTGCTGTAGGGAATCTTACATTTCGCTAGAGCCATGTTATTTTAATCCATTTTTAACGTAGATGTGAGATTTAAATAATATGTGACTGATCAAAATAATTTATGTTATGTCCAAATTGATTCTCCCATGTCCCATTTGATGACATATTTTTTATGTTAAAAAAAAAAATTCTCCATTTCTCTCGTATAACTCTATATGACAGACACAGACATGCATATTCATATATTATAGTGAAATATTTCTTTCTATACCGTGCAGTTTAGACATACACAAACACGTACACATCGCTATACTCATGTATTAGTATTAAAGTATTTTCTTTGTGTGCTGTGCAGTTGAGACACGTTATGATCAATCTAGGTGAAAAACTAACTGATGAGGAGGTGGAGCAGATGATCAAAGAAGCAGACTTAGATGGTGATGGTCAAGTTGACTATGATGAATTCGTCAAGATGATGATGGCCGTTCGATGAAACACTCTCACCCCATTGGATTGAAAATTTGTTATTCAAATTCATTCGGTTTCCAACCTCATTCCCTCACAAGAAATAAGTGTTCCTATATAATTGTTTGTTTACATTCTACTTTGTACTTGTAGCCCATGATGTGAATGACCAAGCTTTAGAGTAACTTTCCTGCTACAACATTTGATTTGTTGTCAAACTCCAACTCATAACTTTTCTTTTAATTCTAGTTCATTATTAATATATTATATTATAATGCGCTCTACCCGGAAAATGGGCCTGCACGTGTTAAATGTAATTTATGAAAAATCAATTCCTGGGTTTACATACTTTCACCTGGAGGAGACATGTTACTGTTGAATATGAAATATTTGCCACTCTTTTGGATTATATTCTTAGACTTTTGACCTAAAAATCAGTGATTGGACTACGGCATGACTTATGGTCAAAAATTTCATCTTGAGAGTTTGTCATTTTCTTGACTTTCAGCAATTGCCAATTCATTATATTCCATCTTTATGTAGTAGCAACCAAAACTCTCCTTCCCATGAGTTGTTGCACTAACTTTTAAGTTCACAATTTGTGTCCTAAGGAAGATAAGATAATACCAACAACTCAGAAAACTTCGTGTTGTATTTCAATGCCATTAAAGGAAACACAAACAGCTGGTCCGAACTGAATTACAGAAATCTTGTAAATAGCTGTCTCCTTGCCATGCAGCCGGTGGCACACATTGTTATTGTTCTGATTTGTCATAAACAGAGGCCAGTTAAAATGTGACACCATGCATAAAAAAAATCTGACACCCTGATACCCTGTAAGCCTTTTTTTTTTTCACATTTTTTTATAGCTGTTTTTTAAACGTTAACATTAGTCATTAATTAATTATAGATATAATTAAATAATATTATTAATTTAATTATTGTGGTATTCCAGTTGTATTGGTATAAAAATTTGTAAATAAAAGAAAAATTGTAAAGTGGAAGATGTGAGATTATCCAAGGCTGTATAAATTAAAGAGTATCCAATATCAATATGAAGACTATTTTGAGGTGTTAATATTTTCTTATGCACTCCAGTAACTAATATAAGATCTCTAAACCTTGGTGAATGAGATTGTTTCCAAGATTTAAACCTTTAATCTGGTCATAAGGCAACAAGTTTACCGCTATGCCGAGATTTACTCTTGTGATCGGTGAATTATTATCTTTTAAATTTGTTTTCACTAATTAACTCATGCATTATCTAGAAAAACGAACATAATTAACAAGGAGAATGTAGAATAACTAGAAGAATATGTTAAACTTCCATGCTTCGCTCTCTCCTTTTGCAAAATGAGTTTCACATATTGGTCAATGTTGCTCAATACAGAAGTTCCGTCTTGCCTTAAAATAAATTGAGCTGAGAAACTTTGAAACGAAGTACACCCTTGAAGCTCCTCCAAAATCATTGTAATGTTAACAAATGTTACAATCAGAGGCAGAATAGTTGCCTCTATTCTGTTCCAATTGCTTGCTCTCTCGGCTTTTATGAAGCCTATGAAATGAAGTAAATTTACACCAGAGAATAATCACATAAAATGAATCATCCATGATTAATCAGACCATGCCACCAACCATATCTCTATAGATCAAAGCTTCACATTGAGAAAAATCAATATGAAAGAAAACTCAACCTCACAAAAGAGAAAAATAAATAAGCAGAAGTGTAAGTATAGTTTTAAAGGCTTTAGTTTGCCACAGTTGCACAACACATGCAGTTGATGAAGAAGCAAGACATAGGCTTGCGCTTTTCTTTTGGTTTTGGTGAAGTAGATGTCACTTCCTTCACTGCCTTATATGTGCCAGCATGGTTGCCTTGTTCCTGTGAGGTGACTAGAAGATGAGCTTCATCATCTTCTTTTGAGTACCCCAACAATGGAGCCTTAGATTTCTCGGTGTAGCTTCTTTCCATAGTAACTATTTTCTCTTCCACTGGCATTTCAGTTGTACACTTATCCTGATAGAGCAATGGACTTTGATCTGATTCTTCTGAACTTGCTTCAATTTGGAGATTGAGATTGAAGCTTGGTGATTTTTGCATCTGAGAAGAGATATATAGATTATCAGAGTTTGATTCGGTGCTGAACCTTGTTGTACTTTCCCTTGTTTCATAACCACCATTTTCAAATGTAGAATTGTTTGGACATCGTTCACCGGACATATTGGCTGCTGAAGTTGAAGTTGCTTCTACATGTAGTGAATACTCTTCCCATTCTTTCTCAAGTGCTTTAGCATCAACTAAGTCCGGAGCCGGCACTGTTGAACTTGAAGAGTCTACCTTGTCAACTGCGGAGCAAAAGGACTTGGTGTCATTGGATTTCTTCCAATCTGATGTTTCCATGCTTGTGGCAGTAAGATTTTTGGTGTGATTCTCACTGCCCTCTTGGTAACTATAGATAGGCAACAAGGAAGCAGAATTCTGCAAGGTAGAAGATTCTACATGATCTATAGTTACCAAATGAGAGCTGCATTGTTCTAATATTTCTCTCGCTTCGAAGCCTTTTACAGTAGCATGTGAAGCCTCTGGACTTTTGTATATTTCTTCAATTTCCTTCTTATAGTCCTCTTCCTCTTCTTCTTTGCAATCTACAACTGTTGACACTGCAATAGGTGGAACCACTTCAGCTGCAGGAACCACAAGTTGTTTTTGTTCAGGGACAGTGCCGGTATCATCTGAAGCCTTGTTGGGGTTGTTATCACATGCATCAAAATGGTGTCCATTCTCAGCGGCTTTAGGCCTTCCAACTTCATCAAAGTTGGTAATCCCTGAGGCACTAGAAGTGAGTACTTCATTTCTTTCTCCATTACAGTCTCCATTAGACCCTATAGTCATACCATATGTGTTGACCATGCAAGCCTCAAATTCATTCAGTGGCTCTTGCAAGCATTCACCTGTGTAGTAATCATTTGAATTCTCTTTTGTTGATCCACTTGTGTTCATTTTTCTTTCTTCATGAAGTACCTTGTAATTTTCCTCAAAGTCATACATTAGTGACTTACCCACATTTACAGATTCAGACAGAGAATTTAGGGAATCATCACTGATATTATTGACCGTAGTCAATAAATTATCATTGCATTTGTTGCCACTTGGGGAGTCAGATTTTATTTCCGATGAATCTCCCAAACTACCCTCTAGCTCATCTCTATCTTTGCCTTCAGACATGTCAGAAGATGTATTTTTTTCCTTGGTTTCTGTTTCTCTTTCTATAACATCATCATTATCTTGTGGACAAAGAGGATTAGTATCCAGAAATTCACCTCTTGGCTGTGATTCAGTCCCTTGAAGTGATGATTCAGAGAGAACTTTGACCGGCTCGTTATGATTAGAATCCATAACTGGTGATTCTTGAAGTTCTGCTTCATTGGACATATCCAAAGCATCCAATGTTATAACTTTTGTGTCCTCTTCCTCTGTTAGAATTCAACACAAAGTAATCAATTAAGAACTCATAAATTTGATTCATCACGTTTAAATCTGAAATTTTAAAGTCTTGCACGTGAAATTAAAATATATATTGAGATTTCTGCAATTGAATGTACTCTGAAATTTAATCAAGATGGATTAAGATTATCAGAATAGCTACAGATGAAGTGTTCTAACCTTGTTTAGGCTTGCTATCAAGGTGATGATGATTCCCATAATCTTCAGTAACTTCCAATGAAGAACTTGACAAGATTTCACATTTTTCGCCACCATCAACTGATTCAGCATTTGGAGAATTCTCAAGTTGTCTATCTTCAAGTATTTCTTGCCCTATGGAACAAAATTACAGAAAAAAAATTATTATAATGCCACTGCCTTACTAAGTAACTATCCGTTATTTGAAAATATATCATTTTGAAATAACTTGGGAACCTGCACTACCATTAGAGTCTCTCAAATTAAGTTGATCATCAGAATCCAAGATGGTACTTTTCCCAGGAACACCTGCTCCGCTGCCAAAAGGAATCAATGCTCTTTCATCTTTATCATTGGCATGAGTATCTTCCTGAGATATATCATTTTTAAGATCACTTGCTTTAGCATCTAAAGCCAACCGAGCAGCTGTTTCTTGAACATCTGTCCCTTCAGCTGTTGGATGCTTATCTACATTCACATCTTCTTTGCAAGTATCTCCTTCCAGTGATTCACTTTCATGTTTACTTCTTGTATGGTCAGAAGCCAGTCCTGTAGCTCTCTCCTGATCATCTTCATGTTCAGCAGCTGGACGCTTTTGATTTTCTGTATGCGCATTGCCTACATGAATATTTCCTTTGAATGAATCATTTTCAGACACAGTTCTTATATGGTTTGAAGCTGGCCATGTAGTTTTCTCCAGAATATCTTTGCCTTCAGCTGTTGGAACTGTTTGAATTTTCCCTTTTAAATCATCTGTATGACTATCTTCAGGCAGCGTATCCTTTCCAAGTTCAATTGTTGTATCATCATAAGCCTTTGCTGCATTTTCCAGAACAACTTCTGCTTCAGATGTTGGAATATTCTGATTATCTTCCTTGACAACATCTTCATGAGTATCTTCTTGTGAAATCTCATTTGCATGTTCACTTGTGTCAACAGTCTCTGCTGCTTTTGAGTCAGCATGTTCACGTTTGGCCGTTGGATTTATTTGATTTTCTTCCTTCACACTATCTTCACGCCGATCGTCTAGATGAGTTTTCTTCTCAGCCTCGCTCTTGTTGTCTTCCTCTGCAACAATGAAAATGAAACTTCAAAATATTTTTTGTGGGAAAGAATAAACTCTACATCACCACTTTTTCTTCAACATTCCAATAACATGTCCTCCCTCATACCTTTGATAGCAGATGTGTTATTATTGCCCATTTTGTTGCCTATGCTTAGTTTGCCAAAGCCTGAAATACAAGCAATGTAAGGAGACTAGGATGCAATCAATATTCTTCTAAATTCTAATAAAGGAAGAGCTATTATTTATCAAAGGATTCCAAGTTCATACTCTGCAAGAACCAAACTACCAAAGTGCTTAAACTTGATCAGAACATTTCATGATGGAATGTACATGCTCCTAGCTTCTAACAGTTGAGGACATATCGATTTTTGTGAGATTGCCAGAGCGTTTATAATTGATTAGAACAGCCACTAAGATGGTATTGCTTGCTGCACAAGCCCCATTTTGTGTTTTCTGTCTGCCTATTAAGTATGATAAAGTAATTGATCATATACAACACATGTCATCATCTCTTTATCATCAATGTTTTCTTACCATCAATGTTCTATAATCTAAGAGGATAATATGGCCAAATAAAGTTCTCTGTCGGTGAGTCCATAATTGATAAGTTGCCTATCAAGCTTTTGAAATTTTCTTAACTATTCTTATTCCACTGGCATCTTTGGGAGAATTTAGGATGGTCTAACTTTACCCTTCTGACAATTATTGTAGACATATAAGAGAAACTGGGGAAGGTTACTAATACTTATCAAAACTTATTATTCCTATACTGCTCATTGTTAAGCTTTTGGGAATACATATTCAAACTTCAATTGGCTTTCCATGTGTTTTCCTTTTCCTAAAGTGAAGAGGTGAGTGTTCTTGGCTGTCTTAAAGTGACTAGCATGAACAAAAGACCCTTCGAACCATATTTTTGACAGATAGACACTGGGGACATGTCCATTAACATTTAGCAAGAATAAGGTTCACATAGCCGTCATCTACATATATTTTTATCTCTTTGTAAAGAGAATGCTATGATGGTGTTGATGAGGCTTAAGCAGCTAGGTGGGTCTTTTATTGGTCCTTAAGCTTAATTCTTTGGATGGAGGGTGGCTTAGGAAAGACCACAACTTTAGTGCTCGGTTCATCATTTGTGTGCATTACCTGGAACTCCCTACCTTTTTTATATCATAAGAGGTTGGCTAACTAATCAGGCCCTTCTCAATTCTTTTATATCTTTGAAAGGGACAGAAAAAAGAAGTTGGTGATGAATTTTACACAATGCTCTTTTGCTTTCTGAATAATAATTAACCTTAAAATGATTGAAGCACATTGTAAGTGTCTAGGCCAGTTTGTTTAGTCTGCTGAATGATGACCCTAATTACAGTTTGCAATTAGAGATTGGTGATTATAATTTGTTGCGCTTTGGGTATTTTATGGCACAATTTGTCCCGCTGGACTTAAAAGCACGTGGGAACTCATGATCAATTTGAACAGAGAAATTGGGCTTAAGAGAGTTAAGATCCATTTATATCAATTTGAGGCTTGAATGGGTACCGATTTGACATTCCTAAGACAAATTATTTCGTTCCAATCAAACATAATAATAGGCTATTATCATATCTGTAATTCTATTTTTTCTTTTTTTGAAAAAAAATTCTTTTGGCCTAGTTCTGAACAAATGCTCTAATATGTCAATCCATCGTAGCTTAATTTGTTTCATAGCCCTAATAAAGAAGCAGAAACGACGCAATCATTTGAGAGTAAAAACTCCCCTTCTCAATGCTATCCAGCTTCTATTCAAAATGGTGTACTACATACATTACATGGATGAGGGAAATAGGACTTTGTCTTACACAAAAATTATTGTTGTAAGGACGAAAATTAGTCACTCATAGAATAACATATTCATTTATAACTTTATGGATTTTAAATGTAATAAATAATAATATAAATTATTTTCGTGTTATTAGTTTCTTTTCAACATTCTAAGACATACCGATCGAATAGATCCAGATATTACAATGAACATCATAATTGATAACAATGTGGGCTAGAGGCCTCAAAAGGAATAGAATAATCATATATGGGCCAATTCCATTGACAATTGGGATTGCTGTCATGTAGGCTTTCCTCCTTGAATATGGTCTACTACTGTGCCCCATATGAGCACGTTACCTCCCTATTTGGTCCCATTAATAAGCCCAAACTTTCAATCACGTAACAGCTTGAGTCGTCCTCTTTTGTTAGAAATCTTCCAATCTTCCAAGAGATTTCAATAGCTCTCAAAGTACGAAAGACACTTTAGTTTTATGGGTGATGGTTATTTTTCACTTTCACTATTACTATGAACCTTTACTCAAATTGTCATAAAGATTTTCTCAAAGAAAATGTCACTAAATCAGCTGAAGGGTTGAAGGTGGAAGTGGAACCATATGCTTGTGAGAGCCCTGATGCTTCTGTCACTGCATCACTGCATCCATTTATTATTTATAAATTTCTATCTCTCATTATTAGTTCTTATTATTGTTCTGGCTATTATATCAGTGAGTTATCTCCCTTTTTTTTTATTACATGCATTATTGCATGTAGAATTTGATAATTGCTCAACATCTTCTTCTTCTATCTTTCTTCTCCTTAACTTTTTAGTGAAGATAGCATAGCATGATCGATACGCTAGTGAATAATTTTTGGGCTTTTGTGAAAAGGACAACTCAGTATAGTACTTGATCTCACCACCTGAATTGGTAATTAAACTTATTATTGAATGGTGGCTTCTTAGGTACAGTTTAGATTCATGGCTCGCTACTTAAAAATGATAAGTTCGTAGTTGTTTATCTACCATTCAATCATTAGTTCTTGTTGACCAACAAAAAGATCATTAATTCTTGAAAGTGTATGATGGGTTGTGCTCATTTCAGGGTACACTTTTAAACGGAGTAATCATATACTCATACTGTATTTTATAAGCCAACTACTATAGAAGTTTTAGAGCAAATTAAGGTTATGGTTTTGCTGCTGATATGCTAAACGCATAAAGATTCGGGATTTTAATTTACTGGTAAGCTAAAGAAACTACTTGAACAGACTCTTCCTTAGCAGAAAAGATATTCATGATTTCAATCCTTGTTCTTCTTGAACGAAGATTTTAAAACATGAAGGGCTCCAATTCGAGTATCACGTAAGGATGCTTTCTTTCTTTAAAAGGTTAAATAATCCTTCATTATTTTTAATCATTAGTTGTAAGCCATGATAAGTTCTTGTTGTGATTCAATATCTCAGAAGTCAGAACCAAATAGTTTCTTAGGTGACTAAATGTCACTTCAGCTTGCTAAGTGTTGTATTGGTTAAAAAATTGAGCTAGGCAAATGGGCATGACTTAATGTGAACCTAAATGCATCATTGCGTTTTCCATCTCAGTCTACCGGGAAAAAAAATGCATCTTTGCCATAGAGAGATTCAAATAAAATTTGGTGATACTAAACTTTTAATTTGCATTTTGTGTAGACACTCGACTATTAACTTTTCCTTTGAAAATGATTGTTGTAAATTTTCACAATTGGAAAATCAACTAATTTAGTTCATGCCTAATTGCTTGCATCTGACTCATTTAAGCCATTGATACTTATTAAAGGTACGTGGCGAAAAACTTGTATATATATCTCAATGGCATACTTGAGTTTCTTACCTCTCTAAAAGCAAAAATCGATTGTCATATCAGAATTTTTGATCATCTTTGAATGGGGCAGGTTTCTTTTTCAATAATATTTTCTTGACTTTATTTTATATCTTTCATACACCAATACGGCTTTAAATACTTTTTCAATCAATAGCAGATATATACTTGTATACTTGTCTTTTGGTTTGCTTTTTTGTCATATAAAACAGTAGTGGTAATGTTTTCACATAAATGATAGCTAACATTCCTTTCCAAAAATATTTTCTTCATGCAATTCATTCTAGATTTTGTAGGAGAATATATCATTAGTATACCCCAAAAACACCATTCCAAACTCATGTGGCAATTTCTCTTCTCGTTCTGAAATAAGGATCACCATATTCAGTTGATTACCATAACTCTAGTCCATAATATAAGTTCCATATAACGAAAAACTGTCAATATTTATCCTCATCTCGAAGAAAACCCTAAGAAAATACTTAAGCTAAACAAATCATACATCCATGCCAGTGATGGTGTGGTTATAGAAAAACTGAAAAAAGTTGCTTGAGAGAGAGCTCTTCTTCGTGCATACTCTCTAGGCTAGCTAAGTATAGATATGCTGCAGGTTTGGACAATGAGATTAGATTCTTGTGTCTTACTTCATGCAAAACCTTGCGATATTCTCCAATTTCTCTACATTTCATCATACAAAAGAATTGAAGGTGACCAAATCTACCATCAAATAATTATTTGCTCCCTTTTTGAGTATTTGGCTTTCCATCATTTTTATCACTCTTCTTTTTCTTTTTACCATTACTTAAAACAGTGTAAAAAGGAAAGGTAAATAATCAAAAAAATAGAATACTTTTTCGTACGAATGGCTTAGACACGAACCACGTACGAATGATTTGAATCCTCTTTTTCTTATCCCTTCCACTATGATTTCCGTCAATCTCGCATCAAACATTTAATACCAAATGAATACCTCATCTTCTTAATTACTACATTTGTCAATTTTTCAGTTGTGCCAAATAGCAATTCTGTTAATAAAAATATTTTAAAAACTCCACGTAGAGAACACATCTAATCTAAAATAAGAAAATTTTGTTGCTGCCAAATTTGTTATAGAGGATTAAACCTAATGTCAACTTATTAAGATGTGACTAAAATGTGTGATAGATAGGAGTACATTGGAACACGATGCCATATGGAATGCCGCTGGCGCTTGATCTCTTGGAGATATGAAAAGGGCCTTCCAAATTTGATTCCACAACTCTCTGGACATTAACTCGTAACTGGGGATCTTGGTGCATTTGCATTGCGTAGCTATCATGGGAGTTGCTAATCTTTTGGTCCACTTGCATCAAGCTGCCACCATCACATGGGGGCAACTGTAATCAATTTAGGTCAAATGCCTTGAGAAACTCTTCTCATAGATCTCAAGAGGTTTTCAAAATTTTCTTCTCTTTTTTCAACTTTTACTTAGATTTTTTTTTTCCCTTTAGGTACTCAAGGTTAAGGGGGTTCTTTCAGACAAAAGAGAAAAAAAATATTAAAACTTTAAATAAATTAAGCCATGTGCTGTCTTTTTATTTTTTAAATTATTTTTGATTAACTACTCAAGTGTGGCCAAACAGAAAGTGACTATGAAAATTGAATTAAAAAAAAAAAGAAGATAGAGAGAGAGATCATAAGGTTTCAAATCATTTATCTATTTATATATATAAATTATATGGGAGCGTATCATATAAAAGGACTGATTTATTATGAGAATAAGAGGAGCAAATTAAGGTCGTGTAATTATACATAGATGATCAAGATTTAAAATTATTTAAAAGTTACATAATCATTTAAAAAATTATGTGATTTTATATTTTAATCTTGATCATTCACGTAAGATCCAATGATCAAGATTTATCCCTCCCACTCTCACAATTAATCACTCATTTCATGTGATACACTCCCTAAATTACATTAATAAAGAAATACAGACAGTTGCTGGTCGATTCTATTCAGTAGGGCCCTAGAGTTATAAATATTGAAAAAGAAGGTGACATTTACTAGAAACTTGGACTAATTGAACCAGTTGTAATTTTCAAACCTGCAGTGAGCTGTGCCAACTGCTAAAAGGAAGAATTCAAGAAGATCCCACAATAAAAAGAAGAAAAAGGATAAAGGAAAGAGAGCAATAGAAACTAAAAAATCAAAAAAGACATCAACTAGTTGATTGATTGAAAAAAGAAAATGGTTTTGTCCTTGTTAACGCTCTTGGATAATTCAATCATACAATAATGTCTGGACAATATATATATTATTGTAAATCAGGATGATTATCCAAGTTATGCCTTCCTACTTTTACCTTTTTGATTGATTCATTTAGATAAATAAGTAAATACAACGCCTCAGATCGACACTTTGTTTTATTACGTCTGAACAACTTGCCCCCTATTTAGGAATACATAACCGTATTCTCTATGTAAAATTGTGACTTAGAGGTTAGTAACTGTATATCTTTTTTTTTTTTTTTTCTTTTCTAACAGAAGGTGCAATTTAATTTTAAGTCGTTAATCTCGCTACAAATTTGTTTTATTAATTAAGTCAGCATATACCTTTTGGAAATTGTTGTGGTAATGATAACTTATCAACAAAATAATCCTTAGTAATCCATTGAGAATAGTTAAGGAAGGTAGTAAATAAATACTTGAGTGCGAATTTTAAACAGATCTTATAAAGACATTGCATAAATTGTATGCTTCCTCATTTAAAGAAAATTAGTTTTATTTGTGATTTACATGATCTGAACATGTGGATGCTCTCAAAAAACAAAGAAAAATATTAAAGAGTAAAAAGATTTATTAGAAATTTAGTTGTTAGTAGTATGATGTAACATATATATTGAATCTTAGATAAATAAATAAATCATATCACTTTATTTTATCTAATAATTACTATAATATATAATCAAGAATTCTGATAATATATTTTCTTATTGTGTAATATTGGTAAAAAACTTAATAAATATTTTTTAATTGATAGCTAGCTCTCAAGTTTTTAACAAAAATACACCATATCTTAAAAATAAATTTTCTTATTGTTTTTCTCTTGCTCAAATTATAAATTTGAATTATCTACATCAGAATCAGTCTCCTTCATCAACGCATATAGTTCTCTAGTTATATATCCCCCTTTTTAAAGCGTCGGAACCAGAATTGAAAAAAAGCCCCCTTCAATAATTTCTCCCTTATATTCCACCCTGCGATGTAGAAATATTTAAGTCTAGCTATATATCCTAATCCAAATATAAAAGTATCGATAACAGCGGGGCCCACTCTGGTTAGTTTCTTTATTTATAGGAAAATTAATGCCATCAAGATATGGAAGGATTGAGAATAATTAGTAGTTTATTATTACTTACCACATGAACCACACAGAATTGAATCTGGAACTAGTGGTGCAGCCACAAACAAGACCATCAGCAATAAATTCCACTAATGTAAATATCAATAACAGAGTTTATTGAAAAATTATAAGTGAACAGTGGAAATATTTTTCTCATGATCGTGGGAACATGAATCATGAAAGCCAATGCATTTCTTGCAGACTTCACTATAAAATAAAATAATCATACATAATTTTTACATATACATCGATACTCCATTTACAGGACTTGGGTTAGACGCAAAACAAAACCCTGAAGGATCTCAACTTAGCTCGATTCATCTAAAATCAACCACCATAAAATTTCAAGAGACAAAATTAGAATCCCCACAAGGAAGCAAGAGTTGAGCACTCTAGTGCTTGAGACTCTCACTTGATAAGATTTAGAAAGGGTAAATATATGCATCCTTATTGCTACAAGGAGAGACTATATTTAATATTTGAACTCGTGACCTTTTCATCATAAGTCAGCAACTTTATGATTGCGCGAACACTCACCTTCTATCCCATCAAAGAAAAAAGAGTAAGCGGAGGAAAAAACAGAAAAAAGAAAAAATAAGTAAAAACACCCATCTTATTGACTGAGTTTCTGCAATTGTAACAGCCCATTGAAGTTGGCACATTCAAACAAAGCCTTTGCAGTCATTTCCCTCTCAAACCTCCAGATATAGTTCAAGCCCACAAGCAACTCAGTTATGGCAGCCTCAGTCTTCCCCTTGTCTGCAAAGAACAAGGTCTGAAGCAACAGCACATTGGTCTTCGGCACCAAGTTGTTGTGCTGCTCAAAGCTCCTCTCACTCTGCCACCTTATCATGTTATGTGCCAAAGGTGACAGCCACCCCAATATCCTCCCCAACGCATCCCTCCACTCACCAGCAAGCACTGGATCACTCGCACAAAACCCAACACCCTTCAACCTTGCCCTCAAAGCACACCTTATGCTATTAGGCAACATGTTATACAAATCATCCCTAGCATCAGCACCAACTAGCTGCGGTGACTTAATCATTTTTTCCATCACTATGATCAAGTTGGCATAGTGCAAGGCCAAAGCATGAGCACCCAAAGTGCTGGAGTGTGGCTTCAAGAGCTTGCAATGAGACTCAAAGAACCCACTTCCCAACAAATCCTCTTCTTTCTCCTCAAGTTTCGAACTTTCCAACGACCCAGAATCTGAATCGTCACAAGGAGTAGGGTTTTGGTGATCTGAAGGGTAAACAGTGGGTGAACCTGACAAACTACGAGACAAACATGGCACGGTATGACCAACTCCAAACACAACCTTAACCCTTGCCAAAACAATGAAACAAAACCTCACGAGCAACGTGACAACACTATCAAAGCTTCGGTTCCACAAGGATCTTTCCTTTAGATCCTTCACCTCTTGCTTCTGCCAGAAAATCTTCTGCTGAATCTCGTAAACTTTCTGCTGATCCTTCAAACCCAAAATAAAAGAACCTTCGTTGTTGTTGTTGTTGTTGTTGTTGTTTTCACTGTTATTGTTGTTGTTGTTGTGATGATGATTCAATAGGATTTTTTTCAACCCATTTTCCAAAACTGAGAGTTCTTCCATTTCGCGGTAAAGGTTTGCCGTGAGAGTCACGTAACGCTCCAATTTCTTGATCTTAGCTTCGGTCTCCTTTGGGCCTGATTGGGCCCACCCGTTTGGGTCGCTGCCCAAATCGGCGAACTCGTTAAAGGCCCGGCGGAAGTCCCGGAGCTCAGGGTCGGCGCACCGGGCGGTGAGTCGGGCCACCGAGTGGGCGGCGACTAGGAGCGACTCGGCGAACTCGGCGCGGGCGAGTCCGAGGAGGAACGACTCGTCGTCGGAGACGATTTTACGAACGCCGTCAAGAGCAACGACGGCATCGTTTCGAAGGCGTACAACGGCGGCGTCGGAGAGGGATTGCCAGAGGTGGAGGAGCTTCGAGATTGTTCCGGCGAACTCGAAGGCCAAAACGCCGACGTTTTGCTTCGACCTGAAGGATGGTTTTCTCTTCAGGAGCTTCGGTGGAATGGCGGTTTTGACCTTGACGAGGAGGGTCTCTAGGGCCATGGCAGGATTGGCTGAAATGGGTAGTCGTTGGTTTTTGGTGGGTCGGCGGGTTTGAGCTAGTGGCAAGTTGCGAGCACCATATGTTTGTGAAAATGCATGAGAGAGAAAGAAAGTGAAATAATTGGAGAATGGGAGAGGCTTTTGGTGTTGCAGAGAGATAAGGATAAAAGGTATGGGGATTGAAAATGGTGGGAGGGGGTCTCGTGGGGTGTTTGATGAAGAGTGATACCAGAATGTGTTTATTAAGAAAAGAAGAGAAATGACCAAAGAGAGAGAAAGAGAGAGAGGAGCAAGTGATGAGTGAGGTTGAAGTATTTAAAGCCACATGCAGTGGCAGGCCGTGGTAGATTGTGGCATCACAAGTTTGGCGTTGGGTCTGTTCTGGTTTAACATTCAGTCGCTCTAAAAGCGCGTAGAAGCTTCACTTCATGATGATGATGGTGCAGCTTAATGCGTAGCTCTCTTTGCCAGGGATGTCACCCGCGCGGGGCGGGGGCGCCTCGCCCCCGCCCCTCCGCCCCAAATACTCCCTGTCCCCGTCCCCGATCCCGCTGTGGGGAGGCTTTTTTCTCCCATCCCCGTTCCCCGCTATGCTCGGGGCCCGCAGTTTTTTTTTATTATAAGTACAACAAAAAATTAAAGAAGAAGAATAAGAATAGCTACAGCTTTCAGGCTAAGAACAATACAACAACAACATATCATTTGAGAAGAAGAACAACAACAACAATAAAACAACTACAATAACAATGGTTCAACCAACAACAACAACAACAGCAACAACACTGATCTGAGACAACAACAACAACAACAGCACTTCTATAGCAAAAAAAATAGCAACAACAAATCTACAACAACAGTAGAATAGATCTGAAGACGGTAAGCAGCGGAACAACAACAACAACAACAATAGGAGTTGTGACGGCTGGACTTAGAAGGAGGAGGTCTGTCATCCACTATTGGAAACGCGTCACGACGGCTAAGGGCTGAAAGGCGACAGTGTTGTGGTTGCAGAGTCACAGAGAAGAAGAAGAAATGCAATCTGCAACTGTGAAGAAGAAGAAGAAAAAACTAACGCCTGTTGTGAAATTTGAGGAGGCGGCTTTCTTTGGGGTGAGAGGCGACGACAGGCAGCCATTCTTCTTGGTGAGAGGGCTACAGCGGATGACGCTACTGCTAGGCTGAAGAAGAAGAAGAAGAAAAAGAAAAGGGGAAGTGGGGAATGGCTAAATGATTCGAGATTGGGAATGAGAGTTTTGAGTAAAATGAGCCAGAGCTAGGGTAGGGTTAATAATATTTTTAATTATTAAATTAAATAAATAGAGGTGAAATGATGTAAAAATATAAATATGTATAAATATAATATATATTTAATAAGGGTAATATGATCTTTACGTATATACTGGTCCATGAGCGAAAGTAATCCCGCCGTCCCGAATCTCTCACTGGGACTTCCATCCGTCCATCTCATGAGGGAAAAATACCGATGCGGGGCCGAATAGGCGATCCCATGGGGATCCCCGCAAAGTGGGGATTTTTGACATCCCTACTCTTTGCTTTTATTTTTCTGTGTTAAGGTGGGGGTTTTTTCTTGGTGTGAAGCTGGTTTTTGCTTTTTCTTTGTGTTAAGTCGTTGTGTTGGAGGTTGGGATTTTATGCTTTGGTCTTCTCTTAATTGTTTTGTTTTTCATTTTTCTTAGGTTTAGGAAAACTGTTGTTGGTGTTGTATTATTGATATCTTAGTCGGTAAAGAGAACTTTTTCTATTATGTTTGGATGCAAAGCAACACTATTACTTGGATAGTTGGATGTTGTTTGTTATATTCAATGAGAATTGAGGGCCATGGCATTATTGGCACCTTCTTTTTTCGAAATTTTTGTAAAAGCAACTTGGTTTTTGTTCGTATTGATTTGTTTGTTTATGTTTGTGAGATTAACTGCCCTAAAATTATGACTTTGATTCTCTCTCTTTTCACATGCACCAGACATCCCCAATTAAAATAAGGCTCCAAGGAAACAAATGAAACTTGAATGTGTAGCGATAATTAGCTGTAGAATGCTCAAGCCTATGGCTACATAAAAGTCGGTCTTTATTGGTCCAGATATTCATCAATTCCATTGACTGCTATTTCTTAAATCTTTGTAATTAGTGGTCCAAGGTCCACTTTATTACAGCAAATTCAATTATTTAAGATTGTGAAATCATAATTGAGAATAAAACACTGCGAAAACAAGTAGAGATCTATTGGGTTCTGCTGATAATTTCGTCGGCATCAAAAATCATATTAGTGATAGTAAATATATATAAAATATGGGAAATTTATTATTACGAAAATTAATATATAGCACCAGACAGCATAATCAGCTGTGTCTATAATTATTCTACATTTAATACGAACATAGAATATTCTGATAGCGATCATCCATATGCCTATATCTGAATTATACTTTCAAGGGTTACTTGCAAGAGCTACATTTTTTGGAATTCTCGTCAAATAAAAATACATCAAGATTAATTACCTTAATTTTAGTCTCTATAAATTGCTTAACTTGTTTAAATTTTCTGAAATGTTTTCTTTGCAACTGTCAAAACAACATATATATACTACTAGAATAATCTTACAACTATTACTTTTAAGATTTAATTATGTAGTAGGTATCAATACCGAAAAAAGAAAATCGCACTGACATTTAATAATATGTTGCTACAATATTTAATAAACATGATATATTATATCACTTTATTTTTTTTTTCAAAAAGAATAATATTCATTTTTATCCTTTTATTTGACATATATGCCGTGACAAAAATCTAGGTTGTCCGATATATGCAATATACCTGGCGCAGAAAGTTTAACATCTGAAGTGATCTACGTTAGCCGCGTTGGGAACACTATTTTGTATGTATCAAATAATTATTTGCGCCAAACAAGTGATGCCAATTGCTATAAACGAATCAGTGACCAGTTATGCGAATAACAGGCCAAATTTGACTTGTATAGTTATAACTTATAAGAGGACCAGAGAAGTAGATATAAAGGTGATAAAAGCATATAAATAGTGGCGTTTTATTGCCCAGAAGGATATGCATTCAGAATGGCATGCATAGGCATAGTGCAGAATGTTGATGGATACAAGATATATAACCCCCCCCCCCCCAAAAAAAAACCAAAAAACACAAGAAAAAAACAAACACACACACACACACACACACACAAAAAGTTCACTCATTAACGCCACACATGGTTACTGGGAAGAGTGTGTTTTGCTGGTTGATAGAAACTGGGGGGGTCATCAAATGCTCTGAAGATTTTCCTATTTAGATTAAATTAAATTGGAAGAAAAAATAAGTGATGATATTTTCTAAAAGGTAAAAATAGATGAATGAAGAAGTGAAGAAGGCGTATGTGCTAAAATCAAATTGAGTCTCCATAGGGTTATTTTTTATTCTAACCTTTGCCTTACCTTTAGCCAACCAATGGAAGAGTAGTGAAGAATTTCTTTGTTGAGTTGTCGGAAAATGAATAATCAGCCATGAGCCCATTCTACATTGATATTGGTGCCTTTAAAGAAAGAAAACTAACTCATGCATTCCTTCTCCCTTGCTCTCAGTTACTTATTTTAACTCAGTCATAATTTTTCTCTTCTGGTCCAAGAATGACAGGCTGCTAATTCAATTATTATAGGCATTCACTCTCCCTTTTGCACATGGGAAAAAATTTGGAACAAAAAGGTAATTAAAATTGAAAGGGCCTTACAGTTATTGGGATACCCAACAAGGATTTTTCTTTTGGAGACAATTGGTTTATCTTTTTTTTTTTTGATTAAATCTTAATTAGATTTATTTTCTCATAGTTGTTATCGTGAATTTCCCTCAATTCAATGTGCATCCAATTTGTCCATTTTCTCATAGTACATTTGCATGCAATTCTTATGTAAATTTTTTAAGGTTTTTTTAGGGTAGCCAGCCTGCAGCCTGAAGCATAGGGATATGCATTGAAGGAACAAGAAAAACTAACTTTGCTGAATCCCAGAGAAAACTGAGAAATATTAGAGCTGTTCAAGAGAATTTTGGGAAAATAAATAAACCTCCCATTATCTTGCATCCATTGGCTCCATGCTGGATGTGACACGTGTCATGTGCAAATGGCTAATTAAACCAAATCCTGTTTTGTGATCCTAAATTGATTTATTGTAACCAAGATAAATACTAGTCAATCAGTAACAATAATGAGGAAATAGAGGGATAGAGTTTTGATAGTGTTTGAAAGACAAAGAACATGGATTTTACTTTGTCGTCTTTTTGTATGTATGCAATGAACCAGCACCTCATTTGCACAATATCTAGGAAGATATTAGATTCTCTACCGATTATGCCTAGTACCCAAGTACATCTTTACCATATTACTAATTTAAAACAAACATTTGTGAAACATATCATTAATGGCCCATTAACAATGAGCATCATATCCCACAAAAAGTTAAAAGGAACCAAAAAAATCTTCTCAAATGAGAGGATTAACGAAGGAGCATTCGAGACCCACTTTTATCGTTTTTGCTTATATATTCCATAATCTATATATTAATTAATGTACAACTGAGGAAGCTTCCTCATTAGTTTCGGGAATCTTCCCGTTTTGAGGACAAAAAAGTCTTACGATCTTAATCACTTGCATGTTTGGCTAAAGAAAAATTGAAAATTTTTAGCCATATGCCCATATTTGAAATGACTACATTTACATGCAAGCCATGATAAGTTTTGTGACATCACTTTTCTTTTTCTTTTTTATTTACCAGGTTATGTATTTTCACTCTTTGCAGCTGTTGTTTATACAGCATTACACACATATATTGATATGTGATAAATAAAGCGATCATAATGTTCAAACTTCCAATAATATAGAAACAAATGTTACCATCCATTTATTTTTATACTGCAATGACCTTAACACAACAAATGGAGGTCTCTCTGTTTTCATTATGTTTAGCTTTTGTGGTTTGCAATTACGCACATAAAAGTCATCCAAACCAACATTTCAATTGCACCAGCATGAAATTTGAAAAGGGGAGAAGGGGCGTGTGTGTGCCGGGGGCACAAATTCATAATCACACAAAAGGGTGTATGTAACTTGCACCATGCGACCATCCTAATCTGATGATTCCATGCGTGGGGGCTATATAGCAAGCAAGCATGCATGCTGGCTTGTTCGCTTGCACGCTGCCGCAAAGACCCCCAGTTACTCAAACAAGAAAAGATGAGGCAAAGTGTGCCTTTCTTTTGAGGGGTCAAAACCACCTACTATGAGCGCATTAACATCCATATATGCAGTGGAAAGCATGTATAACTATAATGGTGAAGAACTGTGAATAAGTTTGCTATCATACTTGTAAGTGGGGTGATGATGCATGATGTCATCACTTTGGTATATGTATATATAGCCTTTTCTTGATTACTCTAATTTCCCAGAAGTTAAAAGAGCAATAGATGATGGAAGTGGGATAGGGACACCAGTGTTTGAGAAAGCGGCACACAATCAAAGCAAATATCAGTGTGAAAGGTGTGGAAACATAACATGAAGTAGGCTTTCTCCGGATGGATAAAGTCCTAGCTGGCTAGGACATGTTTTACAGCATTTCTTCGACACTTTCGGCTCTAGGAAATCTCATTGATGAGTGTCTACTCCATGCTGTAGAGATCAGAATTAGTTTATTCATCAACCACTATCATTATATAGTTGGTTGGGAGCTATATATATATAGTTGATTTATCACTATGTATAATATGGTGAGGCAGATGATTTCATGAAAGCTTTTCCGGTCAAAATCTCGGACAATTAACGTTTTATGCAATAATTGTTGAGTCCCACATCTGCTGGTTAGAAATTATTCCGCCGTTGAAGGTTTATTTTATATATTAATTGTATATGATGTCCTGATAATTATATAGATTAAATTAAGCATATCAATTTTGTTATAAGCCAGTAACATAAAAGAATAAAACGAATTTCAGACTCATATATTTGAAAATCTACTGTTAATTTGTAGCCCTAAATCGGTGAGCTCTTACATGTACACATCACATTTCCATGTGATTTTCCCCTTCTACATCTTTTATTTATGAAAGTATTGTTCCTGATTAACAAAGAAAAGATATTAAAGTTGACCTAAGAAATGTGTAGCTTATTATTTCCTTCTGCTTTAACCATATGTAGAAGTTTGTTAAAGAGTATATATACAACGTTATTCTTGAAGTTGTGAAAGAATTAGGAAGATAATTTTATTACTAGCTACTACAACACTCATGCTTTTATTGTGAAATCAATTAAAGAAATCCTAATGATACTCTCATTATTTTTTATCAGTATTAGAATCGAAAAGGAAATAGGGCTCAAACAATGAATATAATACAGAAATGAAAAGAACAGAAAAAAGAACGGAAAGAAAGAAAAGCTGTAGTGCTGATTTATTGGTCAAATTAAAACCTACCATATATTGAAGTGAAAATTGACTCCGCTGGTCACGATTGTTCTGGACTGGACCCATCACCTACATGAAAAGCATATCAAAGTCATTTTGAAGAAATGAAAGGCTCTCTTTTCATGTCAAACAAAACACTCATTTTGCCCTCTCCTTTCTCTTTCTCTTATCCCCTATTTGATGGACAACTAAGTGTGCCTTACTAAGATCCCACTAGAACGTGCTTTTGGAAATTAAGGCTCCAAATGACCAAATCAGTATGTTACGTTATGTCAAGTGAGAGCTATTATAATAAAAATAAAATAATGAAAATTGACTTGTCTTTACTAATTTATGGTTTATATTTTTTTGGTAGACTAATGGAGGGTGCATTGGCCTTGTTGAAAAGCCAGGGAAACACAGGTTGGGAATTAAATTAAGGCCTCACATTCATCTGAATTCAAGGAGTTCTGTTCCACTTTGGGTAGACATTCCTTTAAAAAAATGGTCCCCAAAAATAAAAATAAAGACCAATGAACAAAAGCTGAAAGAATGAAGAAACATGGCAAATGAGCTAGATGATTATCTATCTACCTTTGCTCTCCACATCTCTCTCTCTGTTTCTTCTTTTACTCTTTTGCCCCCCACTGATGAACTAATGTGCACGTGTGTCATCATCATTTTACTTACGTGGTAGACCAAATTATTCAATCTCACACCCACGTGCATGAACCGCAGCACACGCGGGACAATGCCAATTACTTAGCTACTATTGCTTCGCCGGTTGAAGATATTTATCTATTCTATTTGAAGGGAAAAACAACATTTTAGTCTTTAAAAATATCGGGTCTTAATATATTAGCTACTAATTTTTCTTTTTTTTAATTTTAGTACATCTGTCATAATTCAAATTTATAATTTCATATAAATTATTTAAATACCTCACTACTAATTCACTTTTTAGTGGCTTATTGGTCATTGAAACAACTCAGTTTTAACATACTACTAGTCCCTCTGGCTCAGGGACTAATGTGAGAGGAACTAATGTGTATGCGTTTGTTTTTTTAAGAATAATATTCTATTGAGACCCAATACTTTTAGAGATGAAAATCTAGTATTACTTTTATGTAAATTCAAGAGGGCCGGATAGGTTTTAGGGTCAGGATGTCCTCTTATTGCTTGGCTTGAGTGAAAGGAAAGGGAAAAAAAAGTTCAATATATGGGCCTCTTATATAATCTTGTATATAAAAAAGTTTTTATTAATAATAGAGGCTAATATACTATTGTGCATATATATATATATGTGTGTGTGTGTGTGTGTGTGTGTGTGTAAATGTGTTAGTGGAAAGTGTGTTGAGTTCCATTTGCATAAAAATGAGGTTTTAATTAAGAAACTGGGTAACCGTGGTTTGAGTAGTTCGGTCATATTAGGGCATTGCTTACAGAAAGAAAAGTGATTGTGAATTGTGATGGTGATCATCAAGAGCTTTGAAGCGATATGAAAACTTTCTCTTTGATTTTCTTTTTCCATTATAGTTAACCATGGTTCATTACAAGGTTATACATTTTTTAGTAATGCTATAAGATCATAATTATTTATTAGCGTTTGTCAAGATTTTAAAGATAATAATAATTAGATAGTTAAAGTATCGAAGACTATTTGTTCATCTAAAGTTTAAAAACAATATCAAATTATTATAATAAAAAATTCAAGCAAAAAATTTCTGCTTATTTAATATTTTTTTTCATAATTTTTAGTCGTGCTATTGGGAAAATTAGGGTTAACTTTCACATTAACTGAAAGTATATAAATTTATCTCAGCATGCAACCCCATTTGGCTTGGTACATTTAATTGAGTTATTATCTTCTAAATTGTTCGATGCCATCATGAATTGTGTCAATGTGATTAACAATGACAAAAATGATGAAACAAACATCAATTGATGGCATGTTAATTAGGCCAAATTTTAAGGTTTATTAGTTAATACAGGAAACACACTAATTACAGTCAGCCTTATTGACTTAAAGTTATATATTCATGTCAACAAGAATGTAATTCAAGTTAATGCAAAGGATTCTCTTCCTATCTACCAAAACAAAAAAAAAAGGATTCTCTTTCTCTATGCTTGTTATTACTTTAATTTTCAGATTTTTTTTTTTTAATGAAATGCTTGTTATTACTTGATTGTTAGAACCAAACCAAGATGATTTCATCTTAAACTTGATTCTATTTTCATTAATAACAATTTTTCTCTCTTGGAAAGATGAATATACAGACATCACGCTAGCTGTCTATAACACGAAATCGTTGCTATGAATTTCTTAGTGATATAAAGTCAAACCAACATGAATGGAAATCAGGAATCTCAAGGAACCAATTTAGGAAGCGAACAAAGGAACGGAAAGCCTGCCGCAAGTCATAAGGAGGGGAAAAAAGCGGCTGTTACGTCAAAGAGCATTGCAATTGTTCAAATATATTCAGATTGTAGAAACTCGCGTGTGCTAGACTAAAGAAAAAGGTGTTCGCTCTGTGGAGAGACAAATTTAACAACTCATAATTAGATATATTCACAATAAAAGTAGATTTTCTTTTTTCTTTATATGATGCACTCATTTATTTTTTAATTCTATTAACTCTATTGTAAGTGTGGTTACGAATAAGTTGTTAAACTTGTGTACACAAATTTTTTAGCTCTATGTTGCTGTGTAGTGTGTACTTCCTCTATTCTATTTTCTCTGTCACTTTGAAAAAAAAAATTGTTTTATATTATATATCATTTATTCGTACATATTAATGAAATATTTATGATTGACTTTTTAATTTTATCTTTCACGATATTCTAAACACACCAATAATTGAGAAATGTAGAAAGACATTAAATAGAATAAATTAATTAAATTTTGAAAATTGAGGAAAGAAGTAATATTTTAGTAAAATTGTTTCATAATTAAGTCTTAATTTTTGGTTCTTTAATTATTGTGCATATGGCTAAAGTGACAAATAAAATAAAATGGAAGGAATACTCTTTATAATTCAACAAGTTAACTAATATATTAAAAAAATAGTAAAAGTGAAAAACAACAATGACCAACAAAGTTAAATTGTTGAGTTGTGAATAATACCAAACATATTTTCACTTGCTCTAAGATCAATTAAAAATTTACCAATAGGAATTTGGTCTAATAGAAAGGGCTTATCCATCACAAATTATTTCAAATTTCAGTTAGGAAAGGTGGTATCATGCCATGGAATCATATGGAAGTTGACACAATTGTGAATATGCTTGGAAATATGCTTGAAATCACTTGAGTGGCAGATGCAGTTTTGATTGCAAAGATGCTTTACAACCAGACGAAAGGTGATGCACATGGTTTAATAAGAGAATGACTTATTAAAGATGAAGTAATATACTCTCTTTTGGGGAAGACGAAGTGTGCACCAGAATACTTGAAGATGCAGAACTTGTATAGATCCTATTTCTACATTCACATACAAAGCAAAGTGTATATAGCTCTACGAATGTTGTCTTAACTGAGTCAGATTGGGTTTGGTGTTTTACCTTTTATGGGGCTTTGTCTTGGTTGTTCAGTTGTTTTAGTGAACTATGTTGTTCTTTGCTATGTCCTTCACTTTTTTGTGAGTGACACTTTCAATAAATTTATCGAAGAAAAAGGTAAGGAGAGATGCCCACATTTAGCAATCAACTGTAACTTGGACAAGATCATCTCCAACGAAAAATATGTGTGGAAACCAAAAAAAAAAAAAATTTATGAATTAACGGGACATATAATCAAATTGTAATAATTCTTTATACTATCAAAAGAATGAAAAAAAAAAAAGTGTTGCTCTATGCTACTCCCTCCATCCACTTTTAATTAATTGTTTTTTTAGCAAAATATTTTTATCCAAATTATCTGTTATTTGAGAATATCTATGAAACATTAATTAATTTTTTCCATCTTTACCCTCATATTTATTATCTCAACTAAATTTGGTGATCACAAATAATGAGAAGAGAGAGAAAGGGCAATTTAGTCAAAGTAAACTAATTTTTCTCCAATTTGAGCTAATTTAATGATTTCTTAATCTTTATGCCAAAACCTTAAAAGGCACTTAACAGTGGACGGAGGAAGTATTCATACTTCAAACATGTTACATTAAAAATGTAATAAAAATGAAAAATGACAATGATGCACATAATTAAATTATTGAGTTATGAATAATACAGAACAACAAATTAAGTTGTGGGGCGAGTAAAGACAATTAAAAAAGAATTCCTCACCATGATAATGTATATCGAATGTTAAGATGAAATGAATCAGAAAGAATCATGCTTGCATTCAAAACATTAACAAAGACATTGTTATCGTGCTAAAATCACGGGAGAGATCGCTGATGGGTCAAGAAAGACAAGGATATATATACTTCTTAGATAGAAAGGTGTCTCATGCTCTTGAGAAATTGGAGAATAAAGCACAAACAAAAGAAAAGATAGCCGACTTTCAGGTTCCAGTTCCACTAGGAACGGTATTATCCAGCGCGGCATAAGGTCACAAACATGAAGAAAAATGGCACGCACACAAGCAACCTCAACAACTATGGTGCCCGAAGTAAGGCCTGCGATAGAAGAACGAAGGCTATGTTCTGACAAAGCAAAGATATTTGTTATGTTGTTGGCCCAGAGAGAAAAAAAAAAAAACAAAGATTCATGTTACTCGCTTCATTTTTCGATTCGTTACCCTCTACCATTTTGGTGTTGAACAGAAAAATCGTGTTATGCAAATAACCCGTTTAACCTGTTTGTATGAATCAATTATAACTTGCCAACATCCCTTGAGATTAGACATTTAGGGCTATTAGGATAATACCACTTATGAATTTTTAAGTTTTTTTCGAAAGTGCAGTTGGAGGCCAGCACAAATAGTAGAAGGCTCCGCCTCTAGTAAATCTATACCCCATCAATGTAGGGAGTTGTCTTTAGGGAGTCAATGGAGCAGGGATGAAAACCTGCCCCCATCCCCATCCTACATCCAAAGGGTATCCATCTTTAAATTTCCTGTAGATAAATGGGTCTATGTAAATATTCATGGCTATCCGATATATTATTACAAATTTTAAAAAATTCTTAAAAGTTACTGAAGACAAATTCATAAATTTGCGAAATATCGAAATGCTATGATTTATGAGAACTATAATTATCTTTGTATTTTCATTTATATTGATATCTTATGAGCATACAAATATAAGGAAAAAAAAATTGCTATATATATATGGCTATTTTTGATATTTTATATAACGGGTACCCATGGATGCGGATATAGTGATTCTTGTTCCCACCTTCTTTAGCAAATGGGTATAAAAAATACTTGACCCCATCACTGGTGAGAGAAAACTTGCCCCCCATGCCCACATCATCATGAATATTACCCACAAATACTCACAGATGCAGGTAAAATTGTCATCCCTAACCGTGTTTGACTCCTCGAGTCTAAGACCTTGCTATGCACCCCTAACATGACAAAAAGAAATTTAGAAATTAAAAAACACATTTTTAACTTCTTGTCTCATTTGATATACTATTACTTTTCAAAAAATTATTTTAATACTTTTTAAAAAATTAAAATATATGACTTCTCAAAAATCACTTTTTAAAATGCTCAAAATAAAAAATTTCTCTTATTATATATTCAAATACAAAATAACTTATTAATAAATTACATTTTAAAAGTTATTTTTACATAAAAAAATTTTTGGGTCGTGCCTTTTATATAAAGGGTTAAATAAATTATTTATTCAAAAGGGCCTTAATATGGGTTACACGGGATAGGTAAAGCAGCGTGAGAGTGAAATTCGACCCTCGCACACAGCTTAAAAATTGAGTTCCAAAGCACTTGTATACAAATGGAGGGGAATTGCACCACCACCAATAAGCAGTAAACGTATAAACTCTAAACAAGTAAAGAACATTACTGGAGGCACTTGTTGATAAACAGGCAACAAGAAAATGGGAATTTAATTTCCCTTGCTGGAACATGCAACACCAATAGTCAAAAGGTATCAATCAACCAGAAAATTCTCTAAGCTTGCTTCTTGAACCTAAAATCAAATCCCCATTAATCTGCAAGAAACAAAAGGCCTTAGTTACACTAATATTAAGGAGTCACAGTTTGCCAAAGGAACCCAAAGAAAAAAAAATTGAGACTTGCTGCTTTAACAAGTTCTTTGGCATTTTTTGTCATTGAAACCCAGAAAGCCAAGATCTTGTGACTTGATGATTGTAACGTCCGAAAAATCTTATTATTTTTAACTAAATTATTCGATTTTATTAAATAAGTGAAATTAATTAGAAATCAATTAAATAGTTATTTAGCATCAATTAAGTATCAATTAGAGAGATTAGGCTTATGAATAATTAGAATAGCAACATAAAAAACTTCGCAAAATTCTTCAAAAACTGTTTTACCGGTTCAAAGAAAACCGGTAGAGATTCAGTATTCTAAACTGTCGAAGTCGAATTAACCAAATTATGCATCAATGACTCTAAAATAAGTGACTAAAATTTAGCTAGTCTCACCATGATTTGGGTGTCCAACTGCTGCCCCAAAAGAGGTGAAGTTTGGCTTCATTTTAGCCACCCATTTCTCATCCAATCAAATACTAACTCAAGCTTTATGGAAAGAATAAAAAACTTCCCTTTTGGCTCTTTTTTGGACGTCCCCCATTCTGCCCCTTTTCTCCATTCAATCTTCTTTCAAAGCATTCCTTCTTCTCTTCATCTCAAGCTCCATAAACTCTTGAATCCCAAAACACAAATTAGCTAGGCTAACTACTTCAAAATCAAGGTAGGATCCTCATGATTTGGCTATTGTTCTTAAGTTGGTGGCTGTTGTTGATTTTTTTTCTCATGAAAGTGACATTGTATGGTGTTTGTTGGGTGGTTTAAGGATGATTTGGTATGGTTTTGCTTAGGTTAGCTTGAAGCTTGAATGATAATTACTAGAAAGAATGAAAACTGAACCATGTTTTCTTCAAAAACCCTACGGTGTCCATACATGCATTGTGTATGAACCAAAATCTATCCATCAAAGTTTGATAAATCTATTTTTATATGAAACTAGATATTTAGAGCTTTCCAACCATATAAATTATAAGGCCATTGGATTAGTATTGAGTGAGTTATGAATTTTTTAAGTTAAGTTGAAATTCTGGGTTCTATTTTGGATAGTATGAGTTGTGAGAAGTGTAACTCATCCTATAAAACTCTAAATTGAGTGAAACCAAGTTTGTTTGAAAGCCATCTCATAAAAATTTCAGAGTTAGATTTGGTCTCAATTGCTTCCAGTAACTCAATGAAATTGTACTAAGTCCAACCTGGGCTAGAACAGGGCAACCCAGAGTGGTCAATTTCAAGAGCTTATAACTCAAGCTATACTTATGCAAATAAAATAAAACTTCTTGAAAATAAAAACTTGTCCTGTTGGCTTTAATTTGGTATAAGTTTTGTATGATTTCATCTAGTTTCCTATTTTTAGTGGATTTTTACTTCTAAGGGTACAATTCTGGCTAGCTGTAGAATAGACTGAGGTAAATTTCAAATAATTTAAGCTACATAAACCAAAATAAGATGGGATCAAAACGGTTGAAAACTAGACAAATAGAACCATGACATATCCAAAATTTAGATCTAAATAAATTGACTAGAAATTATGGTGGAATTTACAAAATCTAGCAGAATTGAGTGAAGGTAGCAGAAAAGTCCAATTTATGTTGAAATGTCATATTGTTGATATAATGTTAAAGCTTGAGGCTTTATATTGATATTGTTATTTGATTGATCTTTCTGGTAGCCTGACACTATTTATAGGGAAGCGAACTCGATCTGTTATGCTGCCAAAATTTCGGCAGCGAATTCATATATTATGGGAAATATTTGTATGTATGTGTGATACTTAAGAAAAATAATATTAGTTGTGCATGTAATTTATGAGGATTATAATGATTCCATATTACTTGGGCCAGCCTCCGAATAAGTTAAGAGGAATAGATCAGTAGGAAAGTTAGAGAAAGTAAATCCGGCAATCCTGTACAGGAACGAGCTCGGTCCTGAGAAGCAGACTATTACTCAAGAGTTATATGGCCAAAGACTCCCAGGGGACCAAGTATGGATAAGGATAAAAACAAGCACCCTAAAGACGGTGATATGTAATGCTTAGGTGTGTTAAGAAAAGAAAGTTAAAAAGAAATGGAAGCATCTACATCAAAAATTCCTATTGCATTCATATTTACATATTATTCATTTATTCTTTAGATCGCTATACTTATGCTTCAATTCCTTTCTCTACTTGTCACGAGCCTAATTGCTTCCATACATATATATATATATATATATATATATATATATATATATATATATATATATATATATATATATATATATATATATATATATATATATATAGGTTATTTAGTCTGCTACACTTATGTCAACTTCTACTTTGTTTAATCAAGTGAATGAATAATTTCAATATACTGATATAATTCAAAACTTGTGCATCTGCGCACATCTCTACCTACTAGCTAGTTCTTATTATTATTGACTTTACCTATTACTGTTTCATAATTACTCCCGCTTTGTTTAATCAGTGTGTGAATAAAACAAACTCTACTTTAGATAATATGTTTTTAAACTGTTAAATTAGGTAAATTATATAGCATGTTCACCTTTTTCTTAATAAACCGAAGCAGCTGGAGATCATAACGATGACATGATATATGGTGAATAAGGAATCCTACTGAGAATTTTTAATTCTCACTCCTATTTCTGTGTTATCTCCAGATAGTTCAAGAAATATTAAAGATGGCCAGATGTAGCTAGCAAACAAAGTCCATCCAGATAACAGTAACTGCTTCCGAGTATAGTACTATAACTTAAGCATAGTACAGTATAGGAGAGGATATTACAATGATTCTTCTTGTCACCGAATCCAAAGTTATTTCCCCTCCGTCGCCTGCATTGAATGTGTTTATTTTAGTATATACAAAAATGGAAAAATTGAAAATATTAAAGTAACATGGCCTGCGGGAAGTGAGATAAAGATCAACATCAAATTTTACATAAGGTAGATTACATATCCATTAGACAATGGCTTAGGAACTGTGGACTTTGATACAGAGATGGTTAATTAATTGGGCTATAACTTAAGTAGAATTTGAGCTAACTAGGAAAATCATGTTAAAAATTCAAGCCATAAACCTACAAAAGCTGAATGTGTTTGAAGAGAGTTTCTTGTTCAATTTACTTCTCTTTAAAAGGTAAATGGCCTTTGCACGAGGCAAAAGATGTGATTTAGAATTTCATATTTCACAATACACACTTCAGAGCAAGACAATTGACAAGCTTCTTTCTATGCGACCTGATCAAACTCAAGAATAGATTCATATCATGCATCAAGTAGCTCAAGCAGTAGTACAACATGTTGAACAATGATCTCGGACCTGCTAGCTGATCAATTTAAAACTTTTTGGCACTAGTCTAATGACTTATACATAGACACATGCATGATCATAGAAAGTCCGTGCCAATTATGATTTTAACAATTTCTGCTCAAGTCAAAGTCATTTACATTTTAGGATTGCTGCATGAAACCATGGCTGAAAAGAACAATCATTACATTACTATCCAACGCGGCCAATAAACAGTATAGGATATCCAATAAAAATTTGAAACATTTGCCAGCTCAAGCCAGGAACCTAAACTATTACTTTTCTGTCCATCCAAAGAATGCTTGAGGAATATTAACTCCATCTCTTGTCATTATCCTGTGTTGCAACACGCCAGTGCCATTTAATGTGCAAGTTTTAAATCTAATGTAAGAAACACAAGTGACAAGATAAAATTTTGTCCAAACTCTGTCTAGAATCAACTTTAACTAGATTAGGAAGATATGAAGTACCAAACTTGAGCATCATAAATTTGAGTGGCAAACTACGCAGCTGCAACCTGCAAGAAAACATCACAGTATTCATCTTTTTACATCCAAGAAAATAGATTTTGAAATACACACATTTATATTGGAAATGGAGTCATTCAGTGTCATTCATTATATTCTCCCACAAAGAAAAGAAATTAAGCTAATGGAACAAATCAAACTGCATTCAATTGATGACAATTAGATAAATTCAGTGCTTGAAATGGTATTGAGCAAGCTATATATGACTGCAACATAAAAGAATTCCATTGTAGCAAACCTTCTTCTACCAATACTATTACTACTTAACAACAAAAATGAACTCGCTTTGGGAATTTCTCAGGTGCACCTTTTCTGGAATTTCCTGCAAAAATGGGGAAAAGACAGGAACTTTGAGGCGACCAGAAACAAATTTGAGAAACCCATCTCGGATTAAGGATTTAAAAAGCAGTTCGGAGAAACCCATTGTGGGCAGAAGCTGAGTAGTTGAGTGTATAAAATTTGAGCCTTTGATCATTAATGCCTTCGATCATAAACACCATCATCATCATAAATTGGAGACCAAGGTAACAATAACTTCAAAAAAAGTTCATTTCGGCTTAACATGTTCAAACAACATAGGCACTCTTTTGGATCACTGATGATCCTGCAAATTTAAACCATTGATGAAGGAAAAGAAATTATAAAACAATAATCTAATAACTGGAAATGGATGAGAAAGATTTAATATAATTATACATGAAATTGGAATACATATATTCCAATAAGTAAATCAGTAAACATTTTTAACAATAAGAAATTTATTGCTAGTAAATTACCTAAATGACATAGCACCAACACACCACCCCATGCCACCTCCATCCATCACACCGTTTACTTTTTCTCTTTTTTTCATGAATGTATTTTTAGTTGTGTTAAGTGATCACACTTATTTACTTCAAGTTAACATTTGCTACATTTCACTTTATTAAAATTTTTAAAATTTTGTTGATAAAAAAATTGTTGCAACTATTTGAAACCATCAGAAAATATATTGACTCAAAAACTACAATAGAATAATTGAACATCTTATTACAATGAATTTTTTTTATACCAAAACATGGTTTAGAAAAAAAAAATTTAAGTCATCACTGATGATCCCAGCTTCAATAACTCGAATTTTTTTATGGAAGTCATAGCATCATTTACGAAGCCACTAGGATTTGTCTAGTGGTGAAGGATTTGGATAGTTTATATAAGATTCTAGGTTCCAACCCCATTGTTGCTAGTAGATATCATTTACATGGCTTAATGAATGACTTTTCCCCCCTTTATGGAAGTCTCAGGTATTATTTGATTTTTTTTTTATGAAAGCCGTTTGTATCATCTACAACTTTGATACACTTTTATTTATTTTATTTTTGTCCTAGAAGTTGTGGATATCATTCAAGGCCCTGAGAAAATGAGATTTTCTTTTTAACTGATTGTGGGACACTTTATACTCTTTTTCTCTGAGAGATACTCTTATTACGCAGCCCACCCTTATATTTTTCAAAACATGCACTTTAATCTAAATACCTTATTATTAAATATAAATTTACTAAATTACCTATTACACAAATTATTTTTTTAATTAGTGTTAATATTTTACTAACCTTAGGGGAGGTAAGTAATTTGTCATTCATAATCACAAAAAATGTAATAAGATTAAAGGTCCATTTGGGTAAATAGCTTTATGTGAGAAAATAACCAAAAAATAGACTTTATGTGAAATGAATTTTTGAATGGTAATTTATTATCTTTTCTGTGAATAAAAGTTTAGGTGTATTGGCACTAGTCGGATTAGGGTCAGGGCAAAATCCCAAGGCTTAGAGAGCACTTAAGGGGACTTATAAGATCACCTACTAAAGAGGTCATTATATTAGTAGCGGGAATCAAATTCACGCCATTGTAAAATATGAGACCACTATTTACCAATTATGTCATCTCTCATTGGCTTTGAATAGTAATTTATGAATAAGTAATTCTATATTTAAATATACAATAATAGACATGTTTATTTTGAGTGTTTTAAAAAATACTTTTTGAGAAGCTCAAAATTTTAACCTCCTAAAAAGTACTAAAATTGATTTTTTTGGTAGTAGTAAGTTATATAGCCAAATAGAATAAAAAATTAAAAATATGATTTTTGACTTTTTTTAGTATTATTCAAACAGGCCTTAATTTATGTACCACAACTTTGAATTACTAAAATTTCTCAAAAGCAATTAAAAGATAAAACAACCAAATTGAACCACATTACCTAAATAATTAAGGGTCTCTAGAGGATTAAAATTATTCACTGTTCAATAATTATTTTAAATTAATCTAAACAACAAAACAAAAATAAATGAATCAACCAAATGCTCAAATAATATTCAATTTTTCACAAAATTATGAGCCAACATTGTCAGAAGAGATGAAGTCCAAGTAGCTTCTCAGTCGCCCTCCCCCATAGGTGGCCAAAGTCAACACTAATGCTACCATTTTTGAATAAGACAATGCAATAGGAGTTTGGGTTATCATCAGGGATCAGAGGGGCAATGTAATTGTGGCTAGGGCTAGGAAAATTAGGGGCAAAATTGGTGTTGTGTATTGAGATTTTGGCGAGTAGAGATGGGCTACTGGTTGCATAGGAGTTGGAGTTGAAGGCGATAATCCAGGAAGGAGACTCAAAATCAATGTTTGATGGTTTTGAAAGTAGTCATTGAGATCTACCCTACACTAGGGTGTTGTCGCATGAACTATGTAGAATGAGGCTTAGATTTGAAAGGTTTAAGGCCTAGTATATTCTTAGAGATTGCAATAAGGTTGCAAAATCTTTGGCCCATTTTGCCAAATTTGTTGAGTCTAGGCTTTGGATAGGTGAAACCCCTAATTGTATATCTAGCTTAGAAAGCTTCTTTTGAATAAAATTTCCTATTGCATCCAAAAAAAAAAAACATTGTCACAAGAGATGATGTGAGGAAGTAAGTAAAGGTGACCAAACAATAATTAAAAAAAAAAATCCAAAAATCCAAGCACATCACATACCAAATAATAGAAAACCACGGGATGATTGAGGTAATGTTTTTGGCAGTCTAAAGATTAAAAGATGCAAAAGCTCAAATTATATTTAACAAAAGTAGATAAAAAGGAAGCATCAGTGTCATAAAGAATGAGATGAGGAAACAAATAGAGGCAAGGAAGCAAGTTGAAGGGAGCAGTCAAGAGTGGGAAACTTCACTTCTTTAGGGGATGAACACCCAAATGGAACCAACTATATCAACAAAGGACAAAAGAACTATGTGTCTGTTTAGTTTCTATTTCTATTTTTTTGTTTTATTATTTTCTTTACAAAATCTTGAAAACAGGAAAATAATAACTAAAAATAGGAACCTAAATAGACCTTACCTTTTTTACTTTCCAAAGGGATGGACAACCAAATGGAGCTAAGAGTGTCAAATAGGGGAGAAAAAAATGTGTTTTTCCCTTGCCTCAATGTTGGGATGGAGGAAAGTGATCTTGTTTAGGTTGAACTTCCAAATTGCTTTTTCTCATTTTGATGGTGTTAGGAACCAAGTGAGTAAAGAGATGAAAGTAAGAGGAGCAAATTCTGTATTTGAAAATAAATAATTCAACATTAACATACAAAGATGATGGATTCTTAGTTGTTACCAGAGCAAAACATTTCATATGATTCATTTATCATGTGACACTTTAGATTAGTAGGCCACTTTTGTTTCTTGTCATAAAATATTTTAAAATACTGACCAAGAAACCATGGTTATCTAACGATGTGTAGTTCAAATATAATAAAATAAAAAAAATCCTATTCTAACTTTTAGATCCCATCTTCCCACCTATTATTGTTCTCTATGTCTTTATTATCTTCCTTCTCCTTTCTCTTATTGTTCTTCCAAATTACTTTTCACTAGATTAGATTCATATATTGTGTGGACATAGTACTGAATATGCATTTTGTTAGAAAAAAGAGATAAGTAATATTAATTGAACTAATATAGAAACAATTTAGTAGATTTTATCTTAATAATTTGAAGTCGAATAACTATGTAGTGGAAGGAAAATATTCTTTATTTAAGAGTAAAATAAAGATATTTATTTGTTATAGTTATTTTAAATACAATGAAACTAAATACATATATGATATTCAAACAAATTTTATCTTTTTGACGCTATCTTTGTCTTTACTTTTGATTTAAGATTAGATAATGTGTATTTTATTTCTATTGATACCTTTCTTATTCCTTTATAAATGCAATTTTTATACGAAAATATTGTGTCTTATTTTTGCTTGTGATACTTTTTCCTTGACATTTGTATAGATATAGACTCCTCATCTGATGATATTATTGTTGGTGAATTTGGTTCCTAAATTTTGTTAGAAATAAATATTAAGAGTTAAAAATTTGTTTACTTTATGTAAGAGCAATCATATACTTTCTATTTATTTTTCTTTGATTTTGTTATTTTGGAATAACAAATAGAGGTTAGAGTTCAAAGTGTTGTTTAGAACAAAAGTTTTTATGATAGTGTAGTTCTTTCAAATTGTGATTGTTCGTCTTTGTTTATGATATAAGTGTGCTATGATAAAGATTTTATAATATTGATGGTATGTCAGAGTTAATTTATGTGATATTTTTTATTTATTTAGGGTTATAATTTTATTGATTTGTGATGTTTTATAGACTTATTTTTATCTTGTTTGGTAGTGAGATCATTAAAAGGATACTAAAGTTAAAAGAAAAATGTTAAACAGTTGATTCACAGTTGGTAGGAGGTTGATATTTTTGTAAAATTATTTTTTAATATTTAAAATAAATATTTAATTGGAGTATTTTTTTATTTATTGAAGAATCATTAGAGATTAAAATTTGAAAAATATTAAATTTGAATAATTTTGAGTGAAGAGTTAATGGTATATAATTAATTTAAAGTACATATAATTAATTATGTTAGTATTGGTGGCTTAGTGTATCTTGCCATAATTAAGTAGCGGGACGCTAAAAGTTGGCATAGTCGAATGACCACTTGCATAATAAAGTGACATGACAATAGTATGAGATAGGAGATATATGAAGTATTAATGCTACAACTTGCGCTTTACTTATTCGTGATTTTATATAGACTATTTTTTTTGCATATTTGGTTGTGAAACCATTAAAAAGATAATAAGACTAAAAGGATAATATTAAATAATTGATTAACTATTGATAGTAGGTTGATATTTTTGTAAAATATTATTTTTTAATATTTAAAAAATAAATATTTAATTTTTTTGTTTATTAAAGAATCATTAGAAATTAGAAATTAGAAATTTGAAAATATTAACCTTGAATAATTTTGAGTAAGGAGTTAATAATATATAATTAACTTAAAGCATATATAATTAATTGTGTTAATATTGGTAGCTTAATACATCTTGTCATGATTAAGTAACTGAAATTGAAGATTAGTATGATTAAGTAACAACTTGTATAACAAGATGACATGACAACATTATAAGATGAGAGGTAAATGAAATATAATGCCACAACCTGCACTTCTTTAATTGGAGTATGAAACTTGATTTAAGAATTTAGATAATAAGGATGTAAAAAAAGAAGTCTAAGTTTTTTTTTTTTTTGTTGGTTTGATATGGTTTGGTATTGTTTGGTTCAGTTCGGTTTGGTCTAGAAGGTTCGGTCTGGTTTGATTCGATTCGGTCCGGTTTAATTTGGTTTGGTTTGGTCTAGTCTAGTCTGGGTTGGTTCGGTCTGGTTCAGTCCAGTCTGATTTGATTCGATTCGGTCTGTTTTGGTTTGGTCCAGTCCGATCTGGTCTAGTTTGGTCTGGTTTAGTCTAGTCTGGTTTGGTCTGGTCTGATTTGGTTCAATTCGGTTCAGTTTGGTTCGGTTTGATCCGGTCCGGTCTAATTTGATTTGGTCCTGTTTAATTCGGTTCGGTCTGGTCCGGTTTGATTCGGTTCAGTCAGGTCCAGTCCGATTTGGTCATGTTAGGTCTGATCCGGTCTGATTTGGTTTGATCCGGTTAAGTTTGTCTCAGTTTGGTTTGATTCGGTTTGGTTCGTTCTGATCTAGTCCAGTGGTTCAATCTAGTCTACTCTAGTTTAACTCAATCTTGTTTAGTTCGATATGGTCTAATATTCTATGAGAAGATGTGGCTTTATAAGATTAAAATGATTATATGAAAATATGACATTTTTAATAAGAAGCTGACATGACAATATTATAAGATATCTAAATGTCAACGTCTTAGTATGCTGCAATTTGAGTTTCAGAATTAATATATTACTGGAATGAGACCCATGTGTTGCATGGACAAATGAAGTATAGAAATTATTTAATAAATATAGAAATAGCAAACAAATAAAGTATAGAAATTATTTAATAAATATAGAAATAATTTGAAGTGACATGACTATACAAAGAAAGGGTAAATTCTACTGTCCTCCCTTAAGATTCAATGTAATTATAATTGGCACCCTTCTAATTCACTTTACTCAGTATATTATCTATAAACGGAGAGATGTCGAGTATAATTACACTGAACCTCAGGGAAGGTCAATGTAATTCACCCTAAAATTCAATTTTTATGATAGAGTGAAAGTTTGTTATATGTTATTTATATCCATTTGCAATGTATTGAAACTATATGGAAGTCTAATACTTAAATGTACTCCATCCTTTTGATGCCATCTTTGTTGCACTTGTATATCTTGTTGAACTTGCTTCAATTTTTTTTTATTAGTTATAGGTCATGTTTTTTTTTGAAGTTTTGAATTAAAATTGGCTCCTTGTATTAAGTTTGTATTCTTCAATTATTTCCAATGGCTATGTTGAGGATGAGTGCTCATGTAACAAATCATGAGTTCAAAGATGGGAATTACAGTGGTTTGGAAGCTATGTCACCATGCCAAGACATTCATGGGATCACATCAGTCAATGTGGTAGTCTTTAGTTGACACTATCCTTGGGCCGTGTTACATGTTCTCCTAGGCATCAGTGTGCATAGAGGCAAAGAAACGACTTTGTGAAAGATGGACTATGATGGAATCAAATAGTAACTGTGCTCAAAAAAGAAAATGCATGTGATGAGAAGCTGTACCTTGGGTGAAATGCTTTCTCTTTCCCACATAAAGAAATATGCAGCATCTGAGGTTGAGGGTATTAATGAAGACCAAGAACCAAGCAAATCTGTTTCTTGCCGTCATCTTCCAATGAAGAAATAAGCATTAATGGTTCTTCTAAAAACCATCCCATGACAAATTCTGTCCCTGCATGTTCTATATATGAAACTGGGCTCAAAGTTGGATTGATCATGATGCTGGCCAAGCACATGGCTCCAAGGTAGTGACAAAATCAAAGAGTATGAGATTTTCATTCAAAAGGAAAGTTTCTAGTTTCTTGTTCTCAACGAATAAGAAATCAACCAAGGAGAAATATAATGTATCTCAACCCGAAGATGAATCCCATTGTAGTGTTGCTAAAACATCAACATCTCTAGTAAATTCAACTGGAGCCCTTAAGGATGATGTGTCTTAAACCTTTGATGGTAGGACTTTGAAGATCCCTTTGAATCATTTCTTTGAGTAATGTGACAGCTTCCTTCATGTTCCCTTGTTCACATAGTCCACGAAGGAGAGCACTTGAGGTAACTATATTGGCTATAGGCCCTTTCTCTGCAAGGCTAGACCAAAGTTCAGTTGCCTCCTTTCCACATCTACGAAGTTCGCAGACCATGAGGTCCAATGGGTGGTGAGCAATCCGTATTGTAGAGCCGTGAGAGAATGGGTCCAGTGGGTATCATAGGAGAGAAAGGGAATAAAAGCTATCTGAAATAGGAAATGTATCATTAGAGAGAAAGAAGTGCCAGGAAAAAAGTAACGGAACAACTCTTAATATCATTCGAGGGAGCGTAACGTAAAGAGAAGAAGTAACGGAATGACTCTTAATATCATTTGAGGGAGTGTAGCATAAAGAGGAGAAATAATACAATGGGAAGGAAGGAGAGAAATAAAACTGATTGATGTGGGAATAAGTTAGCTTAGGGAGTGAAGTTGACGTGGCAAAGTTATAGATCATCTAAGGTGTCATTAGTTCATTATGCCGCAATTTTAGTCTCCGATTTAATATGTTATAAATAGAAGTTTGTTTCTCTAATTTAATTTCTTTTACTCAAATAAAACAAATAAGTTTTTCTCATTGTTATCTCATCTACTATCGAAAGCAACCCAGGCATAAAGTGTTGCATCTTCAAAGCTCTTTTTCGAGTCTAACATCAAGTTTGGTGTGTTGGCAGCCTAGAATTTTCTTCTCTATCTAGCTTGCTATTTTATTTCAGGTTCTATTTATTTTCATGTTTTTCAATTTTTCCTGTGTACTTTTGTTATGGATTTAAAGTGAGAAAAGACATTAAACACATACAAAATAAGGACCACAAGGCCACATTTTAGCATCATTTTTACGGCATCATGTGCAGGTATCTTTTTGTCATGTTAGGAGGAAAAATCCTTTTAATAATATTAGGGATATAAAAATGCCTAGACCCAAAATATGATTTGTGGAAGTGGATGCTCAAATCCAAAATAAGTTGGATGTGCATTCCAACTCAATTAAACTGTGACAACTTTAGAAGAGCTCACCGAGGATGACAACACAATACAAGTTAATGTGATTATAAAATCAATCTCAGTTTAAGACATTTAAGAAATTATTTACTTTTATATATATATATACAGAAGTTTAGATTAAAAGGAAGGCTTGGTCTAGTTCAAGGTAGGGGCATGCCTTCGGGCTCATTGAGCGCTGATAGAGATACTTATAGATCGCCCACCAATAAGAGAACCTAAGAATTAATCAAATCCAAATCATAGTGGCGCATATGAACAAAAGACCGATTAGATGAGCCAACACTCCTTGGCTTTTAAGAAATTATATGTATCCATAAAAAATTAATATGTCTAAATAATGACTTATATGTATTCACCATGTCATAAAATGCCAAATCAAGTATCTAGGTGCTAATTTCCAAACTGCAATTTAGAGTTTTTCTTATCATTATGAGCAAATGAGCTACCATAGCTAAAAAAATGTGTTAGTAGTTTGAAAACACGATGACATTTCAATAACAAAGATGTGCAATGCTTATAGTACTTACTTGCTAGAGAGATGAATAAGTCCAACATAAAATTTAGAAAGACAAACGGAAAGAGGTTATTTATAATTTAGGATATTTTTCTTTAGTTAGATCACAACTTTACCTTGATTTCAAACTATTTAATTATTTTTTATTATTGTTCTTCTTGTTTTGGGTATCAAATCATTTATGTTTTGCAAAAATTGCACTTTACCGCTCGCAATTATAGACTATATACACTTTAGCCTCTAAACTTTTAAAATGTGTAAATTGATATCTAAATTTTTGCAAATGTGCATTTTAACCAAAATAAGTATACTATACTCCTCTTAATTTTAGGTTATATGTAAATTGACCCCCCAAACTTTTCTAAATATGGAATTCAATATCGTAAACTTTCTTAAATATGTGATATTTTTGTTAACAATTGATGAAAAAATTAATAGAATGGTCAATTTGCATATTCAAAAAAGTTCAGGGAGTCGATTTATAAATTTTTTAAGTTTAGGAGTTAAAGTATACATGATCTATAGTTTAGCGTGATAAAATGCAATTTTTCCTTATATGACTCGGCAATTAAATTGTTTGTGGTCAAGATTGTGCATAGCATAGAGGAAGCATAAAACTTATATTGTAACTATGCACATATCTTGGGTTTTAGTGTAAGAAAATATAAATAATATATTTTAGAAAAGTCTCCAAAGTTGAAAAGAGAATAATTTTGTTGTTGGAAGATGGCAAAAACAACAAATTGTAATATGAAAAAACTTTAAAGAAGTGTGACACTAGAACTAGGCGGGAAACAACGATAGTCTTTGTGAACGATGACTAAGTTTATAGAAGAGCACAATCATGAATTTGCAACACTTGAAGAAAGACACTTTAAAATATGTTTGTTATATTTCAAGTGAGAAAGGCAAGACTTTGATTACAATGGTGAATATAGGAATTTTAACAATTAGGTCATTATATTTAGTTGATAAAATTAGTGGAATTGAGACTATGGGATTTTCAAATAAAGGTTTTATAACTATATTAATACCCAAAAAATTATATTAATTTAGGTAGATGACTCTCAAAGTTCATTAAATTACTTCAAGTGTAAAATGGATGATGAAGGTGAAATATTTTATTGGGATGTACAAGGTGATCAAGAGAGATAAATGACACATTTCTATGTATCATTTGTAGTAATAAATTAGCATTGGCAAAATATTTTGTGAAGCCCTACAAATAGACCTCTGGTTGAAAGAGGCAGTGTTCTTAGCTCGAGTAGAAAACAAATCTGGACAATGGAAGTATTTGTACATGGGATAAAAGTCCAAGCCACATTTTGTGTTTATGATGCAACGAACTCCACACAAGCTTTTCTAGCAAGGTTGTATCATAAGTTCACGATCTCAAGACTGTATTTGTGAATTGAGGTTTTTGAGAGGAAAGGAAGGAAGGGAAAAGAATGGCTTAAAAAGTAAAATGGACATGAGCAATACTACCCAACCACTTGACAATGTACACTCCTCTACTATGTGCACTATTCTCACAAACGAAATTCCTTAATGTAGCACCAATATTGTCACATACACTATGAGGAAGCCACAAATTCTACATGTACATTATAATAGCTTGAAGAACTAAAGATTCCAAAGTTAACCAGCCAACTTTATTCAAGAGCCTTCCCTTCCATCTGGATAGTCTCGTTTGCATTTTACCTATGATGAAATTGAAGCGCTCATTCTTCACACTCCCCATAATCAACGAAAAGCTAATATATCTTTTTACTAATGAATTAAATACCAGAGGTACCGGTAAATGCATGCATTGCATTTTGGCCTGGATATATTTCTTGTGCCAAGCACCTGAGATTTATACAAATTTTCTCTAAGCATGGCAGAATTGGTTGAATATCTGTAACTATACGAGAGAAAATTCAGTCTTCACAAATAGTAAGCAATGATTTGTAAAGAATAAATGAGATATGTCCGATCCTCGTCTCAAAATTTGATATAATAGAATTAAATTTGTATAAACGATTTTTACAATGCGTGATATTAATAAAAACTTGAGTTCAATACAAGCGCAATATATATATATATATATATATATATATATATATATATATATATATATATATATATATATATATATATATATATATTGCATCAATAATAATGATAAATCTGTCAGTACCATTAGATTTTTTTATGAATATTTTTTTTTTCTTTCTCGTAAAAAAATAAAAAAAAATAGACCAATTGGACAAGAATTAAGTTTGGCTTTATTTCTCTCTCTCTCTCTCTGGCTTAGGAATTAACAACTCAGAAGTTTGAATTCTCATAATGTATTTAAAATTCACAGAGACCACAATTTAGTTTCATTATATCCAATCATTTTTCAGTTTTCCTCTTAAACTTTATATGACTTGAAGATTAACCAAAATAAGAAAAGAAAGACGGCTTGAACACACAAGAATGAGTTTTGCCAATAACACACGTCATCTCATCTCATCTCATTATTTGTTAGTTTAATCAACCTTCTCAAATATACCTCTAATATCCAACCTTTAAATGTTTCATCCATTTTAAACAAGTATCAAATTCCATGGGCAAAAGTATAAACTCACTATAACAAGATAAACGGGGAGTTCCTTAGAAAAATCAATTAGAAGAAATATCACGCGTAAGTGAATTCTTACTTGACCAGGTTCATGAGAATCAAATGTTTCATAAATTTTCATTTAGTGTGAGAATGACATTTCTACATTTTTTTTTTTTTAGGTGATGAGACATTTCGACATTTTTATATAATATTCTTCAGCCACATCGTTTAAAAAATTAATTATAATAAGAAATCAAACTCTTTTATGCCATATGAAATTATGAATATTTTTCATAAAATTTATACAAGTAACAAAATACAGAAACACAAAATAAGTAATAACTAGCTACGATTTATTCTCAAATTGTTTTGCAGAGAAGTTTTTTTTATGAACTATCAATATTTAAAAATTTTATTGGATTGTAATTAATCTAATTTGAGCCATATTGATATTTTATAAGATAAAAGTTTTATGACATCAATTTTTTTTATCTACAAAATTTAAATCCAAAACTTTATTTAAAAAAAAGAAACATCAAACCACTTGATTTAACTAAACGTTATTTGATAAAAAATATGGGGATATAAAATGTAGCATTTCATAAAATTTTATACATATCAACATCAAGCTCAATCTACGTACTACCACTTTAATAATTACCCTTAATGAGATATTTGAGCTGGTCAAACCCTACTCCTTTTGTCCTTTGATTTGTGTGCATTATATCAAAATTTTGCACTCAAAGTTAACAAAGAAAATAAAAATAAATATCAATAAAAAAAATTACTTCGTTTGTACAAGTAACAAAGCTTGATGTGCTCATGAATTTGAGGTGAGGCTCTTATTGACAAATAGTATCTCTCTCTCAAATCTCGTTCACATTCCTTGCACAACCGGACAAGCATCACAAACAGAGGCACAACTCTTGTCAAATCATCCAAATTCCGCGTTCCCTTTGAAACACTATTTGCTGCTTCCAAATTTCAAAGACATTGAATCTCGTCACAATCATCAAGGTTTCTGCTTTTCACTCATCCGGTGATCAAAATTGCCTTTTGTGTTCATTTTCTGTTATGGGCATTCCAATTTCGTGAAAAAAATTCGATTTTTTCTGATGGGCATCTAAGGTTTGAAGTTCAATGCCCCTCTCCTATTTTTCAATGATTTGTGAATTTCAAGTTAATGGGTTACAAGAACAAGTGTTAAGTTTCATTATTTTTTATTTTTATTTATACATTTTCAATCAGAATTTGTGATATGATATTGACTGTTGTGTGCTTGTTGATATAACAGGGCTGCTCTTGGGAATTGATCTCATATCAGGCACCAGTTACCTGAATCTCCCGTGTGATTTTCATAACTGGAACCTTATGTTTCATGATTGACATTTAGATATTATCTATGATTTTTGAAAGCTTTCATGCTTCAGGGTTTAGTGTAGTAGTGCTTGGAGGCGTTTGATGAAAGACATGCCTTGGGGTACTACAATCAAGGGTTCTCCTAGAATGTCTTCAAATCCAAGGCCTCTTTCTTGGATTGTAGTTTCAGTAGGAATGCTGGCAGTTTTCTTGATTTATGCTTCCTGGGTTCTTGTATCATACCCAATTGGAGCCACTGTTCATGGATACTTTTATGGTGTAGATAGTACAGCAAAGCTAGATGTGTCAGTCACTCCAAAAAATGAAGATTCTGTGGATGCTTACTTGAATAAAAGTTCAGATCTTGTTGATAGTAAACCATCTTCAGATCCACAATATTCTACGGTTTCCTCTGGTCAGTCTAGTGATAGCAGGATAGAACAAACTGATACTATCTCAAATTCACAAGTAGACTTGAGTGAGCCTAGTTCAGCGAAATCTCCAATTACCAAGGAGGTAAATGCAATAGAAAGTTCTGATTCTAATTCACAAGAATCCATGAGTTCAATTGAAAACCGTGTGGATGCTGTCAATAGTAGCTCACCTGCTCAATCCAATTCCCAGATTGATTTGATATCAGCTGCAACTTTGCCAGTGGCTGGTAAAAATGCGTCTAATGTGACAAGTAATGTTAGAACCGAGGAACCCGCTTCTGTGGAATTGACCAATCAGTCCAATACTGTAATTGCAACATCAAATGATACCTCTATGTCTTCTGGTGATTCCACATCAACAGCAGTGCCACGATCAATAGAGAAGCCAGATAACACATCCTCTGCTGGTTCAGTTAATTCAGGTTGCAATTGTGGTATTTTCACCTGTACAAGCTTGTTATTAGCTTATCATTTTAGTTACCGCTCTTGGTTCATATAATCAATTATAACATAAAATTGTTTTGTTTTTCTTTACTTCACCCTCTTTTGGAAACATGTTGGAGTGATAATGTCAGAATTAGTTTCATTTTATTAAATTTGACTCATTAATATTGTCATATAACTTGCAATTATGATTTGGTTTATGTAATACTTGTTTACTATCTGTCCAGTTAACTTTTGACAAGAAAATGAGGGAGAGATAGATTTAGTCTTTAACACATGTATATATATATCCTTCCTCACAGATTGAAGGTATTTTATTATGGACTTGGGTAGAGAGAGAGAGAGAGAGAGAGAGAGAGAGAGAGAGAGAGAGAGAGAGAGAGAAATTGCTTTTTGGCCAGAAAAATATTTCTGCAGTGAACAATGAGATAGCTGTAGTGATGTTGTCATATATTTCTGTGAGTACAGGAATGAGGGCTTGAAATGAGATTCATTGCTTCTGCCAGTTTAGCTTGATTTTACTCTGATTGCCTAGTAACTTCTCTTTTAATTTCGGTCTTTGTTTGAATTTTAAATAGATTTAATTAAGAGATTTGTGAAAATTATTAGGTTTCCTTTTGCTTGGGATAGGGAGGATAAAATTGACCATGTTGTGAGTTGGAATGTATGCCATGAATGATTGAGTTTACCCTAGTTATGGCTTTATGGACTACTGAATAAAATTTTGAGATATATAATTCAATTATGTTTATGAATTTCAGAAACATACTACAATTTAAGCCTTCCATTGTCTGAATTTGGTTGGTAAATAAGACACAGACAAAATGCATGCACATGGACCGACAGATGCAATTGGGTTTTGAATTAGTGATCTTGCTCTCAACTATTGTTTTTTTAGGGGGAGGAGATTTCATTTGTGTTGCTACATATTTTTGAATATTATCAACATTGTAAATTATTAGTAGCAGTATCTTGTTACTTGAAAATTGTCGTAGTAAATAGGTATAACCATTTTTGGTTAACAATTTTGGTTGGAAATACTCTGTATATCTTTGGAGTTTTTTAATTTGTGTTTCCCATTTGGTTTTGTAGAGTGTGATCTGTACCATGGAAGCTGGATATATGATCCATTGGGACCATTATACACAAACAATTCATGCCCTGTATTGACACAGATGCAGAATTGCCAGGGTAATGGGAGGCCTGACAAGGATTATGAGAATTGGCGATGGAAGCCCTCTCAGTGTGACCTCCCACGATTTGATCCGAAGAAATTTTTGGAGATGATGAGAGGGAAGACCTTGGCATTCATTGGAGATTCAGTAGCCAGAAACCAGATGGAATCAATGCTGTGTATTCTCTGGCAGGTTATTTTCGTTATTACTTATTGATCTGATTTGAATGGAAAATAAAATGATTCACAGAAAATTTCACTGTTTTGATGACTTTTCATTGTTTATATCTTGTCATGGTTGCTGCATATTATTTTTTATTATGAATTTTCTGGAATAGTTTTGGTTGTTGTTGTTGTTGTTTTGAGGTATAATACTTAAGATTTATGAGATTATCCATAAGGTTGCCCAAGACACACATAATTGAACCCATATACTATTCACTTTGTTTGATAGCAAATTAGAGACGCAAAATCCAAAAGGTTAATGATAGGAACCGTGCCTTGTGATGGGGCCTTTGATTAGGGAGGAGTTAGTATAAATAGGAGGGAAAGGGCAGAGGAAAAATCGGCCTTGGAAAAGATTAAGAGAGTTGAGAGGTCTCTCAAGAATATCCTCTCTATCTTGTAGTTTCAGGTTCTTTGGTTACCTTGATCAAGAACCTTTAGTGAATAAACAATTGTTTTTTTATTTTTTTATTTTTTTATTTTTTTATTTTATAATTTAATGATCTGAATCAGTTCTATCAGATAACTGCTGAGCTGATGTTACTATCAGCCTGTGAACATAGTTTATAGATATTTATTTGATTTAGCATTGCCTGAAGAAATCAATTATCTTATTATTACGGGCGCTTAATTTGTTAAGTAACATTCTTGCCACAGTTACGTGCCATCCTAGCTTAGGTTTTAAAATGTTCAAGAAAATCCTCTTCACACTTATCAATTGCTAGACCTGCTTTCAATCACATCCTTTTGGCATCTTGAAGCGAAACCTTATTTCTTCATAGTTGATATACTCCCTCTAGCTCAAAATATTTGTCACTTTAGGTAAACATTTTGGTTCAAATTATTTGTCATTCTCACATGTCTATAAAGAATTTATTACAAAGTTTTCAATTATACCCTTTATATTAATAAAATAACACAATAGGATGTTAAACATTAAATAAGGATACTTTGGTAAAATTGTTCCAAAATCAACACTTTGGGCTCCTTAATACCGGCGCAAATGGCCAAAGTGACAAATATTTTGATCGGAGGGAGTATCATATATGTGGCACTTTTCCTTACTAAGTATGTTAAGGAGGTAAAATCAAGCTCCAAGTGAGATGAAATATATTTATCTTAGCATTTCTTTTCTTAAAAAATCGCAGGAGATGGTCTCCAGTTCTTTAGAGTCAGCCTAATTTTTGCCTACTGTGGCTTTTCCCAGTCAGATTGTATTAAATGATAAAAGAAAAACACCTTTTGGCACTAGCTTAAGAATTGTCTTCATGTGGCCTTTGGTGCTGCAGCTGCACCATGCTATGTTCATGATGATCAAATGGTTTGTTTGCCAGCCATTATAATGCATTTGACTTTAAATCTACGTACGTACATCATAGGGTTCTACATATGCGTGCTTGTTTTTGCAGGGAGCATGATAGTGTACATTATTTTGTCATAGTGAGAAGCTTAACTAAAAATATGATACTTTCAGGTTGAGGAACCAAAGAATCGGGGAAATCGTAATATGCAACGATATTATTTTAGGTCCACATCTGTAATGATTGTCCGGATCTGGTCCTCGTGGCTTGTCAAATTATTTTCTGAACGATTTGATTTTGCTCCAGCTGGTGTGGATAAGCTCCATCTTGATGCTCCTGACGAGAAGTTGATGGGACACATTCCAACATTTGATGTGGTTGTTCTTTCTTCTGGTCATTGGTTTGCCAAGCGGTCCGTGTACATCTTGAACAATGAGATTGTGGGAGGACAGTTGTGGTGGCCAGACAAGTCTCGGCAGATGAAGATTAACAGTGTTGAAGCATTTGGTATATCTGTTGAAACAATTCTGACTGCTATTGTTACACATCCAAATTACACTGGGCTTACAATTGTGCGCTCATATTCACCTGATCATTACGAGGGTGGGGCCTGGAACACGGGTGGATCATGCACTGGGAAGGTGAAGCCTCTTGCACCTGGTGAACTGGTGGAAAACGGGCACACGAATGAAATGCATGCGCAACAGGTTAATGGTTTCAACCGTGCCATAAAGAAGGCAACAAACAAATCAAAGTTGAGGTTAATGGACATAACTGAAGCCTTTCAGTATAGGCATGATGGTCATCCTGGTCCATACAGGAGCCCTGACCCAAACAAGGTCACGAAACGCGGCCCGGATGGAAGGCCGCCACCACAGGATTGCTTGCATTGGTGCATGCCAGGTCCTGTAGATACCTGGAATGAACTTGTGTTCGAGATCATTAGGAGAGACTATGAAGGATCAAGTGCATCGTGAATCTTGAGATTTATTTATTTACATTTTTGGCAACTGAGTTGCATGTTGTGCTCAATTTATTAGGAGGGTGACTTAAGTAGGAAATGAGACTTTGTGGGGAGCGGCAAGAATAGTTCAGTTGTATCTTTTCATAGAACAACATACTGATATTATAGAGGAATTAAATTTATTTTTAAGGGTTGGGATGATAAGCTGCTAGCTTATTCCTCAGCCATCAAAAACCATTAATACATCTTATGTGACTCAATATGTTCATGGGCAAGTTCTGATTTTAAATACCACATTACACTTTTGTACATTTGTTCGTCATATTTTAGCTGCTATTGTTGGTATTTAGTTTCAGTGGTTTGGTTACTAAGGCATTGGCGGCCATACATAGGAAGCCATATAAATTTATCTGTACATATTTAGGGCTAGCTTATTATCATCTAATGAATCAAACTTATAAACGCTCAATCTTGCTCATTCTACTAATAGTGTGTTTCGACTGTATTTTGTAAGTAGTGATCTTTGTTTAAATTTTTTTAGCGTAAATACCTATTTTGGTTCCTGACGAAAATTTTGGGGGACAAATTAGTCCCTCAAAATTTGAAAATTCATAATTAGTCCCTCACCATTTAAAAAAGGGGATATATTAGTCCTTTCATATAGAATTCATATAGGTTTTTTGATAGTACAAATCTATACGGATTATATATGGAGGGATTGATATATTTCCTTTTTTGAGCGGTGAAGGACTAATTGTGAATTTTCAAATCTTGAGAGATTAATTTGTCGCCTAAAATTTTTGTCAGGGATAAAAATGGGTATTTACTCGAATTTTTATCTGAAAAATGATTTTGGTAATATGTTAGACATTTTCACCAACGAATGCTTGGGACTTCAAGCATAATTCTAGTATCCAAATATTTTTCTAAACATAATATTAATGAGCTACAACTTTTAGTTGAATCATAGCTCACGAGCTTCCTTAAGTAGCTGGCAAGTGGTAAGCCAAGTTGGCTCATTGTCAACCTTAGAGCCATAGATTTATTAAATAGAAAACAGAACCAAAAAGAAAAAACAGACAAATGAAAATCAATTTATTGAAAGCAACCGAATTACCCAATTTACATCTTTCTTTTTTTGTCTTCCAAATCATTCTGTTCAGTTTTTACTTTCGCACAACATATTTTAAAGTTAATCCACTCCAAATCAAGCAAACTAGCAACTACAAATTATTGTGTAGGTTACCAAAAATAAAATTATTGTAATTAATTAATAAAAATTAATGTTTATTACTTTATATATTTGTTTATAATGTAATCATTTTCATTATTTGCTTCTCTTATGAATTGTCATTCAAATATAACGTAAATTTAAACTTATAACCCTCAAATCATCCAAGTTCCTTTTCATATGACCTTTGCCTTTCAACCTCTAATCAACTAATTGCAAGCGAAAAATTCCTCATTTCAAGATTCAATTAGTCATCAAAGAGAGACAAAAACCTCAAGTTGTTGGCCCAATTACTTAATTTTTTTCCCCCTCAGTTTTGTTTAATGAAAATGTGACACCCAACAAGTCTTCAATTCAGGCTTTTTTACTGAAATAAAATAAAAAAATAATTATATATATAAATATCCTGTTTTAAATTTATTTTCGAAAATATCCTATTTTGGTGGACTATTGGTAAATTGTGTGAATCTTGCACGATTTATGAGCGCACAAACACTCATAAATCGTGCCACTCTCACATGATTTATGGTTCAGTATTCAACGCTTATATAAATTGCATGAAGGTTACACGATTTATGTGCAATTAAATCACATAAAAATCGTGGGAGGGTGGCACGATTTCTATGTGTTTTAGTTGCATATAAATCGTGTGATCACACGATTTATGATATGTTTTACCTATAAATAAAAAATCGTGTGAGGCTATTGTTCCATTCAGAAATCGTGGAAGAAGAGTTTGGAAAAATCGTGTGAGGTGGAATTACGACAAAAAATGAAAATTTTGATGGAGAATGACCCAAAATAACTAACGCCGATTAGAGGAAGTTGGACATATTTCTGCACATTTTCATGAAAAGGTAATTTTTTACTATGTTTTAATTTTATTTTATTTAGAACATAAGATATTTAGTTTAGCTTAATTATTATAATTAGAAAAGAAAATATTTGTTTAGTTTTTAGATTAGTGTAAAAAAATTTGGTTAGTTTAGTTTAGTATAGTTTATTTTTTATTAGTATAAAAAATATTGGTTTAGATTAGTGGAGAAAATTTTGATTAGCTTAGTTCAGTTTAGATTAGTGAAATTTTTTTTTGTTAATTTAGTTTAGTTTATTTTTTATAGAAATAAAAAATATTAGTTTAGATTAGTGGAGAAAAAATTGGTTTAGATTAATTCGTTTAGTGGAGAAAAATTTGCTTAGCTTAGTTTAGTTTAGATTAGTGGAACTTTTTTTTTTGTTAATTTAGTTTAGTTTATTTTGTATAGGAATAAAAAATATTAGTTTAGATTAGTGGAGAAAAAATTGGTTTAGATTAGTATAAAAAATATTTAGTTAGTTTAGTTTTTTTTTTTTTATAAAAACTTTAGTTTATATATATATATATATTTTAATCATTTTTCATGTATTTAAATTTAGGGTTTAGCTTGATATAGTTAAGCTAATTTTATATAATTTAGTTTTTATTCTACTATAAAATTGAATTATAGTATTCATTTGGTGTATTATAGAGTATTATAAAGTTTAATTTAATTAGTATTTATTTGGTTTATTACATAGTTTTGTTTAAGTATTTTAATGTTAATGATATTACGTTTATGCTTTTCAGCCACGTCGAGTGCTGACCTCTAAGCGTCGCCACATATCTTCGCTGCATCCTCTTATGGAGCCATATTTGAGACATGCTGGATTATGGTATGTAGCCCAGATCCTATTTTATGAGCATGATAACACGCCGATCAGTGCGTTTGTGGAGCATTAGCGGCCGGAGATCCATATGTTCCATCTTCCCTATGGAGAGTGCACCATCACACTGGAAGATGTTGCATATCAGTTAGGGCTACGCGTCGATGGATAAACAGTTAGTGGATGCATGGGTTCATGGGGGATATATCATGGTCGGGATATATGGACCATGTGTTATGACCTATTTGGTACATTGCCAAGTTTAGATGAGCGAGATGAATACTCAATATTTCTGTCTTGGTTTAGGATCACATTTTGTGATTTGGAGGCAGATGCACCTGTAAAGACTGTTATACGTCACACTCGGGCTTATATTATGATCATGCTTGGGGGATTTTTGATAGCCGATGAGTTAGGATCCAAAGTTCATTTGAGATGGCTGCCTCTGTTGCATGACTTTGAGTACTTTGGGAGCTTCAGCTAGAGGTCTACAGTGCTTACGACTTTATATCGTAATCTTTGTCGTGTTGTCAATTTTAGAATGTGTGATATTTCTGGGTGCTTGACCCTTTTGCAGTCATGGGTTTGGTTCAAAATCCTAATGTTGAGACCTTCTCTTGCTGAGCTCAGCTTTCCACTTGCTATGAGATAGAGTTTTGAACAAAAAGAAAAAGAAATTATGTTTAAGTTTACCTTTCACATTTGAGAATCGTTAAGTTTTATTCTTTATTTTGTTCCAGGTGGGGGGATTATCGATGTACCTCAGACAGTCACAAGACACGATTGCTGGCGTTACGGAGATAGATTGATAATTTGCACATCACAGGAGTACGAAGCATTTACTTATCCTATATTTATGGTGTGAATTTGTTGGTTTCAGATTGACTTCATAAAAAAAAAAAATTTATTGTTAAACATTGCAATTTAGGTGGACTTAGTATTAGGACCTACATATTGCCCAGATCACATCGAACTTTATTTTTCGGGATTCCCTTCTTTGGCCATCAGTCACAGCCTTGATCTGTTTCACAGCGATTGAGTTCCAGCAAACTGATCATGTTATCTGGTAGTTTGGTGGACAACAACCTATACTGGTTGAGCCGTTGAACATTGATAGAGTTTATGGCAAGGATGCTCATAGGGGAGATCATTGGTGGCCTGATAATTATAGAGCATATTATGATTTTTGGGACACACGGACAGACCAGGTAGTTCAATTTCAGGCCTTTTCAGATGATCATCCATCAGCTGAGTACATGAGATGGTACTCGAATATTGCGTGAAGATTTTTGTGCTCAGATCGGGTCCTTTATGACCCTCGACGTGTGGAGATACCTAAAGATGTTTCTAAGCACGTTCCACTCAAGTCTGCAGTAGCCCTTCCAGCTCACGCCCCTAATCGGTGTCGTCGGGAGCGCCGTTTATGAGTGGGGACTCGTGCTAGCCATCACAGAGATGATGATGATGATGCAGATGATCCTTGCCAGTTTGATGATGATGATGATCAGCATCATAGCCACTCCTACTCTTCTGTCGGTAACCCAAGTTGGCAGCCCATGCCTGAGTATGGTACATCCAACCAGGGTGGTATGGCAGCCACCACTTCACAGACGATAGGTGTAATATCTGGTGTAAAATAAAATATTTGGCTAAATTAAAACATTGAAAAAAAAAAAAGAAGCTTGGACCACCTACACCTTAAGTGATGCAAACCATGCTAAGCCCCTCTCTTTTTCCTCATCTTCTTCTTTTTCTCGATGCTTCTTCACTGACTCTCACTCTCTGTTTGTTTCTTTCTCGTTCTTTTCCCTTTCAATTTCATGTCTCTTTATTTTGCTCCCTATCACACATTTCTTTCACGTCTCTCTCTCGGGTTCATCTCTCCCTCTCTCTTTCTCTTCACGGGTTCCTTCTCCACCGCGGACTCTTCTCTCTCCGCCGCACACCACCTACCGTGGTTGGGATGTGTTTTTGCTCCTTCTAAAACCAACCCATAGCTCTTTGGGTATGTTTCCTTTCCTTATATAGTGGTTTGCTTGATTTGTGCTGTGTTGTGGTTGTGTTTCTTATGGTGAGCATGCAGTTCAAATTGTTGTTGATCCATGTGTCTTTGTAACAATATTTTGGATGTGGTTTTGTAGTTTAAAAAAAATTAAAATTAATTTTCTTGATTAGTGTAAATAGATCTATTTATTATTTGCATTGCAATAACATTATATACTTGCTATCATAATTGTCTAAGTGCCTGGAATGATTACTTACTATGGTTATAGCTGCCCATACAATTTTGACTCCCATGACATCATATTTATATAATTATTGATTGTCCAAGCGCCTTATTAATTTCTGATTTTCTTTACTTGTGTGAGAACTTAGAAGCCATCCGGAAGTGGTTATGAATGTATAAGTTCTGGCAATCTTATTTAACTCATATTATATCTCTATTATTTGTGTACCAAGATGTTGGTTAGCCTTATGTGGTGAGTTTGTTGTAGTGAATGGAATTGGACATTGGAATTTTGATTAAATGAGAGGGATTAGAAGGTGTTGTGAGTTAACTGGTTTTATTTTATACTTGGTAATTTCGTTGTTTGTTTAATTACCAACTATAATCATGTGGCTATTAGAGATGAGGTAGATCACTGGTATTGGCCTGTCATAGCATCAAGGAATTACTCCATCAATTGGATACGTTGGGAAAGAATTGAATCATGATTGTGCTTGCAAAAGATTAATAACGAAAAAGTGAATTGGGGTTTGGATCCTAAACAATAGTTTGTGTTAGTTTCTAAATTCCAGGGGAGATCTACCTTCGAGTTCGGCAACCCCTAGAACGTGATTCGATGTTTTCAATTGTCTGTGAGTGGACAATGCTTTTATGGCATACGATCTTCTTATGTGAGTAGTATTGGTTTGATTTTAATATATATTGATAGCATATTTTTATATATCTCGTTAACTATGAATGTTTTGTTTGGTGATATAATTATCATACGGTTTGAAATATTTATCGATTCTTGGACGTCTGTTTTAGTTTTGAAGAATTTTTATTAGTATGCAATTATTGAAGGTTTAGAAAGCTTTTTGGAAGAGATTACGAATTTTATGAATGGAAGGACAAGCTTTGATATTTTGTTTTGATTACTAAACTGATTTGTTTAAGTAAATTATATTTTCGATTTTCGAACCATGTTGAATACATTTGTTCTTCAAAAATTTGACTTAGATACTTGTTACATAGCTTTTGTGAATATTTATTACTTTAGTTCCTACATACTTTGTGGGAGGATTTTCAGTTAATCGGTAGCTAACGGTCGCTGACGCTAGCCTTGGTGCATCTTGATTCGAACCCAGCTAGCAGGGTGTTGTTAGATCGGTGTGTGTGTGTGTGTGTGTGTGTGTGTGTGTGTGTAAGGCCTATGCACATCGCCGACTTAGATCTGATCTGAAGGGGATAACCCTTATTTGGAAGTTTATCAGAATTGGAAGCCTCCCAACTTTGGTATTTATATTTGAGAAATATACTTTCAAGTTTATGAGATATTGTTAATTCTATTTATATTTGAGAAATATATTTTCAAGTTATACAAATAATATGAATTATTTAAATATATATGCATGGTTTCTAATGTTGATTTTCTTTTACTTATATATTAATTAAAATGATGATTCCTTATTTATACTTAGTTCATAATATTGATTCTTTATTTATGCTAGTTTATTGCACAGCTAGAGTTTGTCCTCATATATTATAGTTTCATTGCCCCTTACTGAGTCGGTTGGACTCATTCCCCCTTTTCTTTCCTTTCATATTTCAGACTTGGGTGCAGCATTTGACACGGTTCCTCCAACTTTTTAGAGTGCTCCATTATCCACAGGCAGGATTTTGCAACCTGATGATTTATATTTTTATAGGATATTTATACATAGGCCTTATAATTTTTGGAATTTTCTTTCTTAGTGAATAGAATGTAAATGGGGAGTATAAATGGGGAATGTGTAATGGATGTTGTACATATAAATGTGAATTCCTGGATAGTGCTGTGAGAGCTTCAACTTGTATTTGCTGATTGGTGGTCTAGAATAGGTTCGACTAATATGGGGAAGCTAGAAAAATAGGGAAGATTCTGTCCGTTTGTCACGGAAAATTTAATGTTTAAGGCTTGCTGGAGGTTCGTCACCTCCAAGCGCTGGTCATGATTGAGGGTGGGTCGTGACAATAGGGGATCCTAGCCATCAGTACCATGCCATACCTAGCTCCCAGACGATGGGGGTCCTAGTCAGTAGTATATGATAGGGTCTAGCTCTTAATTTGTATCCAGTCCAGTCCAGCAGTTTATCCTTGGGGTGGGTGCAATGTGTGCTGAGCTTGAGGCTTTCCTCAATGCTCCTATTCTGGCTATTACACCTACTTAGGATGAGACAGTGCCATCAGACATATACAGGCCATCGTTGAATGGTATTGATTTAAATGTGAACCAATCTACATCAGTGCGTTCTTACTAGAGTTTGTATGGCTTTGATTTATCTGGTGATACTCTACCATCAACATTCACATTTGGCTAGATTGACCACAAGGCTCACAAGGAGCAACACGGATAGCCGAAGCAAGATCAGAAGCAGCAGAGAGAGCTAGAGCAGGAGTAGGATCATGGGAGGGGTCGACCTACAAGAGAGATTCGTCTTCGTCAGTGCCACATGGGTCGTCGTTTGCCGGCCCCTTGTCGAGATAGACGGGATTAGTTGTGTTTTTATCTTTTAGTTTAGATATTTTAGTTATGTTTTTAGTTGTGTTTGTATTTTTTTAACTTTTATTTAGTATTGAATGACATGTGTACAACGTTTACTTATCCATGGACATTTTCTGTTACAAACTCATGTACATGGTTGTTTTGTAGTTCTTTTATTACTAATATTTTGGTTATATTGGATGAGTAAACAACTTATGCATAGAATATGTGAATTTATAATAAAAAAACATACAATAGAAATTGTATTATCTGAATATTGTGAAAATTAACAACATCTAGTTAACAAGTCAGAATCAACAACAAGAAACTAACATAATAACACACCATAGCTAGAAGCTAACATAATAATATATAGTAGATGAAAACTAACACAATAATATGTCATAGATAGAAACTAATACATAAAACTAGGGCATCTTCGTCTAGTGTGATCCTTTTGTCTACACAAACTACGCCATTTTGATGGTCCAGGTTCGACAGCATCCATTTCATTGCAGATTCGAGTTGATATAGGACGACTCTCAGTGGCTCGTCTTAACTATGGATTTGGACGTATCCGAGGTCCATTGTATTCAGGCCAATAATTTGTATTTATAATAGCTGAGAACTCCATTTTGTAGACATTAAATACTGTGTACATGCGATAAATATCATCAACAAAAGAGCCCCAATCAAGACGTGCATATATGCATGCAGCAAGTACATAGTGGCAAGGGTAATGAAGCGCCTGAAAATATCCAGTCACACCAACGATTTGTCAGCCTCACCCTATAACTTCCTTGACTATAGTTCCCTATTCCTGCGAACTCTTCCAACATAAAAGACTCATTTGCTGCTTGTTGATGTCAATTGCTTGCAACAAGGCTTGCGAAAACACTTGTTCACTTGTAAGTTGAGCCTCCACCTCCTTCCCTTTCTTAACAAACAATGCAGCAAGACAAAAATAAATAGACTTAACCAAGGCTGTAATTAGAAGCGCATACCTTTAAGAACAACATTAATACACTCAGACAACATATGCTCAAATATCCGTTTTTCATCAGCATACTACGCCTACTTTTTAAGGGGGATTATGTCTATCGAAGTACACATGATTGGATTCTCATCTCTCAACAAACCATGGTAATAAACATACTCTCGGCGGGTCCTTGAATATGCTGTGCTCATTAGAGGTCGTTTTGTATCTTTGCTCAAGCAAAGTTTGAGACAATATGCCGTATACAATATTGATGATGGGTATGTAGAGGATGCCATCTGCTATCTTCGGCATTTAAAGTAGCTTTGATAGTACCATGCCTATCAGAAATAATGAGAATGCCCTTTTGGGGAGTCACATATTGCCAAAGATTAGTCAGAAAAAATGACCATGCCTCTCTTGTCTCCCCCTTAACCAAGGCAAATGCAATTGGCGGAATAATCAAGTTACCATCTTGAGCAATTGCCATTAATAGTGTTTCACCATATTCCCCATACAAGTGGATACCATCAACTGTAATCAGCAGTTTGCAATATTTAAAAGTTTCAATGCAAGGAGCAAATATCCAGAATAAATGGTGAAATATCACACAGCTATAATCAACAATATTTTCTACATAGCATGACTGAGTCATCAACTGCATAATTGTACCTGGATTAAATGCCTGCAGACCTCTTAGCTATTTCGGAAGTTCATTATAAGACTATTCCCAATCACCATAAATTTTACCAATGGCCTTCTGTTTAGTGAGCTAAACCTTCCTATACAAAGTCTTGAAGCCATCCTTTGCTTCTACTGATTATTGTAAAACTTTAATGGAAATTGTTAGAACAACTTGCACCATAGAGATTATGTTAGCATAGATAACATTAGTATCCAACTGAGGATGGTCCTGTGAAAGCAAAATAGACAAATACGTGTGTGGTTGGTTATACTTTCGAATTTCCTACACTCCCTTTTTCTACTGATAAGTCACACATATACTCTAATTACATCCATTCCCAAACTGCTTACATTTGCCATGGTAGTTTATATAATTAGACTCTAAGTCCTTGTACTCAACTGATCTTCGGATAATATAAGTTTTAATTGCAAATAATACAACATCCTTATCAAGAAACTGTTGCCCAACTTCCAGTTCATTTTCTCGTGCCAATCTCAAAATGTCACCACCATCTACAATACCTCCAATCCCTACATTTACCTCGTGCATGGCTTCCAAATTTAAAGAATCATAGTGAGATACATGCATCTATGATTGAGATTGAGATTGGATCGAAATTGAGACTGACTACTCCATGATTAGCTTTCAGTTGCAGACATTGCCTCACTACTATCATTGTCATCTGGTACTTCATCCAGCTCATCTTCAACATCTCCATTGTCAACAATAAAGTCATAACCCGCAATGGGACCATACTGCGAAAGTGGTGCCCCAATCTCCATCGCAAGCTGTGCAAAACTTGGCTCGCCTATCAAATTATCTGCATCTTCTATATGACCATTTTCATTCTGCACAAGACTCGCCATCGCAAAAGTAGGTGAACGCTTGACAAGTGATACTGCAATAGATGCTGGATCTGGAGTTGATCCTCCGAAGCTTACTACTGAGTCTTGTAAAATAATGAATAACTCCATAATGCGGAGCTCCGGAAACTAGGCACGACAATCAAACATCACACTGATATCCTCATCACAGCTGATCTCAAAACTGTTATAGCGAATCAGATCTTTTCCAACTCTTATAGGCAACCGGTACACCATTTGTGTGATGTGTTTGTTATTTTGTTGGCGTAACTTTTGCAATATTTTACTCTGCAGTTTTAACAAAGAAATAGAAAGATAAATATTCACACAAATAGGATTTGAACTGTAAATCCTTCATTTGTATTTGCGATTTTACCATTATGATGAACAGGAATATAAAATCTCTTAGCCATCTCACTCTAATTTTTGCAAAAATACGGATTTCACTCTTATATTTGACACTGGATGGTCGAAAATGAATTACTAGACGATGGAAAATGAGACATTGGACGATAAAATTGAGTATATGTAGAGAAAGTGATTCTTACAAAAATCGTGTCACCCTTATACGATTTGTAGTTGATTGCCAAGGTCACACAATTTATGTTTAACTAAATCACATAGAAATCATAGGAGGGTGACACGATTTCTGTGTGTTTTAGTTATACATAAATCGTGTGAACCTCACACAATTTATGTGAGTGTTGAACACTAAATCATAAATCGTATGAGGGTGGCACGATTTGTGGGCAGTGCACAAACACTCATAAATTATATCACCCTCACACGATTTACCAATAACCCGCTAAAATAGGATATTTTCAAAAATAAATTTGAAATAGAATATTTATGTATATAATTATTTTTTTAATTTTATTTCAGTAAAAAACCCCTTCAATTCACGACCCAAACAAGGGGGCCTTCAATTGGAGCTGTCTTGTGTTACTATCAAATCCAAAATATCATCTTATGTCCCCTTCCTTCTTTCCCTTATTGACTTTCTCTTTCTTCTGAATTTGAAATTCAAACTTTTTATTTTCGGTCATCTATCATCATCAAAACACAACTAATCTTTTTTCTTTTCTTAGAATCCAAGGCCCCACAGACAAATTCAACATTTTTAAATTTTTTTTTTAATTTGGAAAAAGCAGGTACAAGGTAAGAGACAGAGCATAAATAAATCAAAATGGAAGCGCTCTTCAACGGTCCTCTCGCTTCAAATTGAAACGGCTACATTCTCTCTCTCTCTCTCTCTCTCCCTCTCTTCCTCACTCTATCATCAATTCAAACTTCAAAACCCATTTTCCACGAAAAACTCATCATCGCTCTCATTTTCTCGCGAAAATCAGATCGTTCCCCTTCCTCAACTCTCTACCACTGACGAAACAAGATCCAATCACGAAGGAATTCACTGATCCCTCGTGCTGTTGTTCAGGTCAGTTGCACTCACACTAATTAAAACTTCTCGATTCGCTTACTCACATTCTGCTCCGTTTCGGAGGATAGTGGAAACAGCCAAAATCCCCACCTCTGCGGAATCGAAACGTTCGATTTGGTTTCTATATGGTTCTAGCGACTTTCCCTTTCCCTCTCGGTTGTGACATCTGTTGTTTTGAATAATGTAGCTAGTTCCATATTCTTCCCAGCTCAGATCGATACAGCATTTCTCCGAATCAGATTAATAGAGCGAAGCTGTGTACTCCCCCCCCCCTTTTTTTTTTAATTTTGAGTTCTTATTGAGTTCGGGGTTCAAGTAGTTTGTTTTATTTCTTGATTTAGTTTAGTTATGTTAGTTTTTCCATTTGAGACGATGGCATTGAGAAAATTTGTGTTCTACGAATGTTGCACTAGCTGTGATGTTACTAATGAAGTGTTTTCTGTGTACGTATTAAGTTGTTTTGCTGAGCCTTTGGCTGCATCATTGTGGTAAAGGTGTGGGTGTTAGGTTTCAGAAGTATTTGTTTCGTGAAGAGAACGGTAGAGGCTGTAAGTTTGGCAATTCGCTGCTTTTCGCAACTGTAACAACGTATTTAAGCCATGGATGGCATGATGGGGATGACGGCTGCCTTTTATGCATTGGCTGCAATCTTTGCTTTTGGACCTCAGTCAAAATTCAAAATCCTTTTTCCATATTGGGATCAATTAGATGGAGGACTCTTTTATTTTTATTTTTTTAATAATTGTTTTTCCGTTGCAATTGTTTTGTTAGTTTCCATATCTGTGACTGTGACCCATTAATTTCCGGTCAAATTTGATTGGCAGTTTCTTTCTTTAAGTTTTGCTTGCTTTGATCTTTTTGAATTTTTTTTAAGAGATTGTTTTTCTGCAGAGACGAGTGCTCCAAAATGTCTCAACCTCAAAACGATCCCCTTTTGCAAGCTGAAACAACTTGTGGATCACTTCTGTACGAACTTCAGGTAAACATTGAAACATTCTGCTATTATCTTTCTTACTATCCCCCTTGTTCCCCGCCAACAGATGAATTGAAAAATGTTCAGTAAAACTCTGAAGAAAATTCTCGTTGTTTTCCTCAATTTATTTGTCAGATAATATGGGATGAAGTTGGGGAATCTGAGACTGACAGAGATAGAATGCTGTTTGAGCTTGAACAAGAGTGCCTAGAAGTGTACAGAAGGAAGGTAGATCAGGCAAATCGTAATAGAGCTCAATTGAGGCAGGCAATTGCTGAATGTGAGGCAGAACTTGCAGCCATCTGTTCAGCAATGGGGGAGCGACCGGTACATACTAGGCAGGTTAGATATTTTACGAATTGCTAATTTGCTTATTGTTGTTTTAAGGCGTGTCTGCGTATTACCCGAATGGTAGTCTCAAGGAGCTTAAGTTGAATGAAACTGTGTTAAATGCCACAATTTCTGTGACAACAAGTTGGAGTTGTAAAATTTGCATTCGTAAGAAATTTGCATCCCTAAGTGAATCCCCGCCCAATGTATAGCTTAAAAAACTAATTATTTGCTATTTTCTTGAGTTTTTTCTGTCAAGATAATTTGTTATTCAGTCAGACTACTAATATCATTGGTATTCTCTGTCTCTTTGTCATTTTTCTAGTCTGATCAAAATTCTGGAAGCTTGAAGGAAGAGCATGCAAGAATTCTTCCACAGTTGGAGGAGATGCGAAAAAGGAAGTCAGAGCGTAGAAATCAATTTACAGAAATTCAAGAGCTGATTCAAATTATCTCAATTGAGATTTATGGTCCCAGAGAGTATATTCCAGCCGTTGTAGATGAAACTGATTTGTCCTTGAGAAAACTTGAAGATTTGCATAAACAGCTGCATGCGCTTCAAATTGAAAAGGTCAATAACTCGCTTTTACTTCATTTTTTTTCCCCTGTTCCATCAACTTACAGCATCTCCTTTTGATGCTATTACTATAATTCTAATGATTCTTGTATCTTTTTTCATGCAGAGTAGTCGCCTCAAGAAGGTCCAGGAGCACCTGTACACTTTAAATACTCTATGTTCAGTGCTTGGTTTGGACTTTAAGCAGACAGTCAATGCAATCCATCCCAGTTTAGGGGAATCAGAAGGATCTAATAGTGTAAGCAATGATACCATCCAGCGATTGGCTGTTGCTATACAAGAACTACGGGAAGTTAAATTGCAGAGAATGCAGAAGGTAAATACTGATTTAGAAATAAATTCTGTCACTTTGTGTTTAGAATTTTGTGTTCTTTCCTCTGGTTGATAGCCATAAGTTGATTTTGGTTTGGCAGCTCCAAGATCTTGCAACAACAATGTTGGAGCTCTGGAACTTGATGGATACACCTATTGAAGAGCAACAGATGTTTCAGAGTGTTACATGTAATATAGCTGCTTCAGAACATGAAATAACTGAACCAAACACCTTGTCTGTTGACTTCATCAATTGTGTGAGTTATAAGTTACTTGAGTAAAATATTAGTAAGTGCTATATTTCTTGGCTGTGTGTGGTTCAGAATTCATGATTAAATAATCATGTCATGCAGGTTGAAGCAGAAGTATCAAGACTAGAAGAGTTAAAATCAAGCAAAATGAAAGAGCTTGTATTGAAGAAGAGAATGGAGCTAGAGGAGATTTGTCGGAAGACTCATTTGGTTCCAGAAGTAGATAGTGCGGTGGAATATGCTGTTGAAGCTATAGAATCTGGTAATTTTATACTTTCTACTAAGGAATTTCTGGACATGAATGTAATTATTATTTCTTTTGCAAACTTAAAAGTCTGTCTATTCCTTTCTGATGCAGGAAATGTGGACCCTGCCTGTGTGCTTGAACAAATTGAAGTTCAGATTGCCCAAGTCAAAGAGGAAGCTTTAAGCAGAAAAGAAATACTTGAAAAGGTTGAGAAATGGCTGGGAGCTTGTGATGAAGAGTCTTGGCTTGAGGAATACAACAGGGTTAGTTATTTGTATCCGCTTTCAGCTTCTCTATTTTGACCCTTTTTTTTTTTTTAGATTTAAATCATACTCACAACTTAGTAATTTTAATGTTCATTTTGTTTATCTTCCAGGATGAAAATCGATACAATGCTGGGAGAGGTGCTCATCTTACTCTCAAGCGAGCTGAGAAAGCTCGTGCCTTGGTTAATAAAATTCCAGGTATTTATAGATCTTAATTGTTAGCCATATTCGTTCTTGTAACCTTTACCGTATTATGGCTCTATGATATGTGATAACAATTAAGCCTTATTTCACTAGATGGGGTCAGCAACAATTAGATGATGTCATAATGTTCTACATGAAAACAAAATTAAGCTTGAAAAAAGAACATGTACTAGATTTTGTGGATTACATTACATAATGCAGTGTGAGTCTGACTAGATTTTATAGGGAGCTTCAGCGCAGATGCCAATATGAAGTGATATTAATATTCTGACTTTGCTTGTAAAGTACCAAAAGCGATTATGGAGTAATGAACACTAGCTTAATTTTTGTGTTGATTGATATTATTTTTTCAAGTCTTATTCCACTAAATTCATTATTCAACTTCATTCCTCTGCCAAGCCATCTCATTCTGCTTCTTGCATAAAATTCTGCGTTTTTTATGTGCATCAATGTTTGTGTATAATTCTAGAATTTCTCTCTTTTTGCGAATAGCAATGGTGGATGCGCTGACTTCAAAAACTGTAGCATGGGAAAAGGAAAATGGCATTCAGTTCACATACGATGGTGTAAGTTCTGTTTCTACTGAGTTTTTGGATTACATTTCCATTTTTTGGGTACAAGAATTTTTGGGTGTCACGTAGTGTTTTTTACTTGGTTGCTCAAGTAAATCTTCTGCAAAATGATTCCTGCTGTGTGTGTGCTCTCTAGATCCGTCTGCTCTCAATGCTTGAAGAGTACACCATATTACGGCAAGAGAAAGAGCATGAACGTCGTAGGCAGCGGGTATGGGCCTCTTACTGCATTTAGTTATTTAAATATTAATCCCTGATAAATGTTCTTGCCATAAATCCCCTTAGTACTGTAAATTAGCTTGAGATCCGCGCAACATTTTACCGATCTGTATCATTCAATAAATAGATGCTTTGTTGTTGTTCCTCGAAAACATGTTAAAATATTGTTTTTCTGTTTTAGGACCTGAAGAAACTTCAGGGACAAATGATAGCGGAACAGGAGGCACTATATGGGTCAAAACCAAGCCCTTCAAAGCCCCAGAGTGTTAAAAAGGGACCTAGGATGTCAACTGGAGGGGCAGCTAGTAGAAGAGTCTCCCTTGGTGGAGCAATGATTCAAACTCCAAAACCTGATTCAAAAGCTAATTCACGTGCCATGAGAAAGACTGATAAAGCACACCAAATTGAGCAAACTTACTTGGATGATGGCATTTCGTGCTTATCATCAGGTAGTTTCTTTTCCCCTTCTTTCTTTGGTTAAAGCTAAGGGCTTGCAGATTTCTCGCTTAGAGAGAGTTTAATAAACGTTTGACGTGTGTTCGGTAAGGGGTTGCTTTGGTGGGGTATCTTGCGAAACAAAAGAAAAAAATGTTGTTAGTAAGTATAACCATATTTTCTTTTGTTCTCCTTTATTCTTTTTTTCTTTTTTTTCTTTTAGGAAGTAGATGATTCCAGTATCATAGTGTTTTTCTATCTGTAAATTTTCTTCTCATAATGGATGACACAAGAAGCCTTGATCAATGTAGTTGTGTCTAGCTTGCTTGGCATGAAAAACCAGCCTAAGATTGTTGGATACCCGTTTATATTTTCCTTTGTTTTGGTAATGCTGTATGTGGAACCAACGAACGGTTTATGCATTTTTTAATTGATATTGAAGTGAAGTCAAAGCCACATCTAAGCCGATAGATTTTCCTATAATTTTTTGCCGGCATATCTAGCATAGCTCTTTCCTTGATGTTTTGTGTTTGGCATAAGTTGAACAAAACAGCCTGTATGACGTATAACCCATACTTAAATATATGTATATATATGGATGCATTTAGAACTATTATTTTAATATTCTTGGTTTACCCTTTGTTTATGCAGCTAGAAGAGGGCTAGATATTGCTGGTGTTCCTGTAAAAAAGTACTCATTTGGTGCTGGGAGTGCTCGTGACATAGAACCTCCTCTGACTCGACAACCCTTTTCTCCCATCTCTTCTAATGTATCATCGAAAGCGAATGTGGCAAATGCCAAAGATGAACTGAATATACAGAGTGAGAAGTTGCAGAAAACAATATCACTTAACAATATGCCATTCACTACTCCCTCCAAGACACCTATTGTGGTTGATGAAGAGAATAGAACTCCAAAAGCAATGCCTCCTATTCCTGTCCCTGCTACACCTTCAATGCCTCCTATTCCTGTCCCTGCTACACCTTCAATGCCTATTCCTGTCCCAGCCACACCTTCAACAGTGTCAGTTCCGATGAATATGGTCATGACACCTGCTCCTCCTTCATCAGCTGCTTCTTTTGGAGGTGGTGACTTGGTTCAAGAGATTGAATATTCCTTTGAAGAAAGAAGACTCGGTTTTGTGTTATCATGATTCTTTTGTTTGTTTGGTTTTTCATTATTTGCTCTAGTTACCTGTGATGGATAAAATCATAAGTCAATTGTAATTGGCTTCCTGATTGTGTATACAAGATGTGGACGTAGACTAGGACATGGAACAAACTAATGCGAGATTTTGCAGTCTCATGCGATTTAATTTTCTTCATTACGTTCAGATTGTTTAACATGGAAATCCTCTTGGATTTTGCACTCTTGGGACTTTCATGAAAGCGAATTCATGCATGGCTTCTTGTTTTGACCATGTTTCGTGTATAAATTTTATCAAATCATGAGGTTAGAAGAAAAGTTTTTATATTGTGTACAATTTGGCTGTATCAGTATCATCACCCTATTCGGCCTAGGTCTTACCCCTTGATGCACGTCTTTGCTTGCTTGAAGTTACTTTCACAAATAGCACAGAATTTGGAGCAAGTAGCATATTTTGGTAAACTGGCTCAATATTGTAACAGGCCAACAATATCGGTAGTTTTACAGTTAAGTTGTGAAGGTATATTAAAAGAGAGCACAGATTGTTAGCATCCAAATAGATAGATTGAAAAATCGGCATCATGGCTTACCAAGTCTCAACAAATTTTCTGATAAACATGAATTGTCCTCTTTTTTCTTAATCTGATAAATTGGATAAAGTGGGTTTGGTCATTTTGGTCAACACAAGTTGTGAATGAGGAGGAGAAAGGGAAAAAAAGATGGAACAATTGGATCACGAAAATAAGGGGAAAAAGCAAAAGATAGAAGAGCATGCGTTTACAGTGGCAAATGGCAATCACAGTAGATTCACTGGACCAAGAGGTGTACTTCAAATTGCAATTTTTGGTCCTCGTAAATTCATCTATTTGAGTTTCTCGGTCAACTTTAATTTAACTGAAAAGACAAAGAACTTGTCAGTTGTTGAGCAAATGCAGTGGCTCCAACCCTAGCTTTACAGCTTTGAATATTTCCTTTAAAGAAAACCTTTAATTAAATAAATGCCAGTTTTATATAAAAAAGGCATTTTCTTTCCTTTTCAAAAATATTACATATTTTTTTAATGCATTCAAATTAAGCATCCGCATTCACAGCCATTTATTAAATCAACTTTATTAAATTTCCAAGACGGACGTGAACCAATTTCTTAACCAAACTCTATACTTTGAATTTAACAATTAAAATATTAATTAATAATTAAATTAGCCAATATTTAATTACTTTATTTTAAACATTTATTTAATTTTCCCCAATTTTTTCCCCTTTCTACTTTATTTATTTACTCCAACCTTTTCTTGCAAAACCCTAAAATTCGTGTATCAACTCTGGAGGATTTGTGCGCCAGAGTCTGTATTTTTCTCTGTAATTGGAGAAATTTTTTTCTTAATATTCTGTGTTAATTTCGAAGCTTTCTGTGTTCACTGCAATGGTGAAGATTTGAGCTCAAATAACTGCGATTTTCTCGGAGCCCCAAGCTCAAACTGCTCCAATTTCACTTCTGGGTCTTCATCTTTTTCCCTTTTTGAAGTTTCCGATGAGATTGTAAATTTTCTCTGCATTCAAATCTATTATCCTTCACCAGAGTTGACATTTTTTTCCCTTTCAAGAAATTTCAATTTTCTTTTTCTGATTTTTTCTGTGTGATTGAGTGTGAAAACGTTTGAATCTTCAATGGTGAGGGTTTAAACAAGTTTTTGAGGTTTTGGGGTGTCTTAGTTTTTTCTTTTGATTCACAAAAATGGAGGAAAAAGAGAATTTTGGTGCTGGGCATGCAGTGGTGGGTGGTGACGGTGCTTCAGAGAGCTTCCACGTGGTTCCCAGAATTGAGACCTTGGATTTTTCCGGTGCCAGTACGCCGGCGCCGGCGCCGGCGACCGACGGGAAGAAGAAGAGGGGCAGGCCTAGGAAGTATGGGCCAGACGGCAAGGCAGCGGCGGCAGCGGGGGCACTGTCGCCGATGCCGATATCGGCATCAATTCCGTTGACCGGAGAGTTCTCAGCTTGGAAAAGGGGTAGAGGGAGGCCTGTTGAGTCTATCAAGAAGTCATCATATAAGTATGAGTTTGAAAGTCCCGGACCAGGTAATTTATATATATAGCTCTTTGATCTTTGTTTTTGATTTTGACCATTGAATTGAAGGGTCCTTTTAGTTTAAAGATTAGTTACTGAATGTGTTTCTATGTTTTGTTTGGTTTTTACTGTTACATCTGTTGCTGGGATCTGGTTTTTGGTTTTACTGTTACATTTGCATTGTTTGAGAACTGGGAGTAAGAGAGTTTTAGAGTAATAAATGAGTGAACCTTTCTAACCTGGAGGCTCTTGTCATTTACCTCTTATTTTGGAGGAATATCATAAATGATTTTTTTTTTTTTCACCCTTTGGATTCTAATTGATTTGGAGAGTTAGTTGTTGCCTATGATCTATGTTCTTAGTGTGTAGTTGGTTTCTTAGATTTGATTTTTGGTTTTGTGATGGAGTTTATCTTGGGGGTAGGGTGGGTAGGGGTATGAGTGGACCCTTAGATTCTTTTTCAGATCTAGGAACACAAGTTGTGAGATGGATGAGGATATTTTGTGGTTGAGAGAGAGAGATTGGTTTTTGTTTCAGATAGCATGCGATACTTTTTATTTCCCTTTATTAAGGGAACAAAGATGGCATAATCTGACCTTGCAAACAATTAAAGGCTCCTGCATATTCATCTGATTGAGTTTAGTAGTTAGCGTAGGTGACCAGTCTTGAACTGGTCCAAACTAATAACTATTTTTAACAGCTTACTAACTGTCCTGTAGGATACAGGCTCGGTCCACGGAGTGTTGCAAAATAAGGACCCAAATTGAATAATCTGAGTAGGGATGATTCTTGAATTGAGAAGATTTGAAAAATGGATTGTGTTATTGGAATTTAGTTTTGGAAAATTTTCAATTAGTTAAATTTATCCATGCAGATATACGATGCTAAGTGTTGCTTTAGAATGATAGTTTTTTGAAGGAGCTTTGTTGACTCCTAAGGTTCGTTTTGGATGGAGGATAAGGTAATAAGGTTTTATGTGAACCTTCCTGTATGGGGGGTTTTATAAGAATGGAGCGTGAATATGAGGGATTTCCACGAGATCATTTAAAACTCTCCATTATTCATTATTTTGAACATTTTAAGGTTCTGCCAATTTTGGAGGATACTAAATATCAAAACAAAGGGAAGGAAAACCACTATTTAATCCCTCATTCTCTTCCTTTTTCCTTTGGTTTTTTCCCCTTCCCTTTCTCTCCCGACATACAAACATACCCCTTATGTGCAGGATATATTTTCAAATCATGACGATGATGCACGTGATCATAAATTTTGTTCAATAGGTTAGACATTCTTAGCTTGGCTGTGAACATGCTGACTTCTATATCTAAACTTAATAGTTAATCCTGGTTCATTAATTATGTTTATGAGGTTTTCTTCTCCGTCCTTGTAGCCTTGTAGGTTCTGAAGTTGGTTTATAATGCATTAAGTATAGAACAGTAGATTGTTTATGGAATGGATTAGTGAAAGCATGAGTAGATCGAGGGTATCTTCTGGATAGTTATGAACTTATGATCTCTACCATATTATTGCTAAGCATAGTTTTAGAATGCTATAGATACCATATAGAAGAGCAGATACTTTATTGACTTGATTAGTGAAATAAAGTAGATCCAGGTTAATGATGCATCTGAAATTAGGTTATAATAGGGTATGAGGTGGACTTGAGATTTATCATGTGAATCATTGAATGCAACTTCCTTTTACATTTTTGTGAATCAGATAAGAAGTTTCTCTCAGGACTTAACATTAATACATTCTTATATTCTCTCTCTCTTGCTTCCATTCTTCATCTATTCATCTTCCTATCTATGTCTTTTTTAGGTGAGGGAATCCAATACTCAGTTGGTGCCAATTTCACACCACATGTGCTTACAGTAAATGCTGGCGAGGTATTCTATTCAATTCCTTTGAGGTCTATATCCTGAAGTGTAGTTACTAGTTGGATTATAGTTTTAGTCTAATCAATTTGTGCAAGAATGCCATATACAGAAGAAATGTAAAGGTCATTCATTTTGCTTGCACTTCAAATGCCACATATTTGATGAAAACAATTTTTTTATTTTAAAAGTTATCTTATGTCTAAAATGTAAATAAATTTTAGAAAATCTCTTAAGAAAATATTTTAAGGCATGTAATATTTTGCTTTCTGCTAGTCCAAGCTCCACACATGTTCCTGTCTTTTATGCACATTCATTGTTTATATATTTACTAGTGTTTATTATGTCTTGTCTTTAACATGGGTTACCCTATAATACTTCATTTGATTAAATTATTTTTAGATAAATTTATTTAATTATAGAGATGATAATCACAGGATTGGCTGAATTCTTGAAAAAACACCAGGCTGTTTAAACTAAACATTGTCCCAAATCCCAAAGCTGGGATCATTAAATTCAAGGTTTGGTGGTTTTAGGGAAGTTGTATAAAAAATAAGTGAAATAAATTATTATATTTTCATTTTTAACGAAGTAAACTATCTGTGTAGTCAACCTCATTTAGTGGGATAAGGTTTGGTTGCTGTTGTTATTTTATAATTATTGATGTGTGGTGTGCTTAATTTTGTTTGTGATTTTCCTATGGCCTGTCTCAGGATGTTACTATGAAGATTATGTCCTTTTCTCAACAAGGATCACGTGGTATATGCGTTCTCTCTGCAAATGGCACAATTTCAAATGTTACACTTCGTCAACCCACTTCTTCTGGGGGTACTTTAACATATGAGGTCAGTGCAGTCCTATATCATCAGCATTAAAAGAAAATGAGTTCAGCCTTATGTTTCTCAATGAGATAATGTTTATATAACATCTAATCAATTACATAAAAGGTAACATTGATGCACATGGTTAATATGCAGCCCTGTCTGGCATTGTATGTATTATTTGTTAGATATCAATCGCTAAGTTTTCAAATGCGCTCTGAAAGTCAAAGCTTCATATATGTGCTGTGTTTTTCTTCTTTACAAAGAAGGGCACAGTTAGATGCCACTCATTGTTGGCATTTTAACAAAATAAATTTGGAATTGAGGCTTTTTTCTGGAGGAAACTTCTGTTAGATTTTATTTTGGCAATCTCATGTGGACAATAACCTTTGTTATGTGATTCGGCTTCTCTTGCAATATTCTATGTAGTGGCAGATGTAATCAGTTACATTTAGGTCATCAGCCAATTGGTTGCTATTATAATCTTGTATGAATGAATGTTAAGTGACAGAAATAGAAGGATTATGACTGTTCGAGCTTCTCATCCACAAATTCTAGATTGACATTTTTTTGATCTTTTCATATATTCATAATTTCCATCTGAATTGTTTTACTGAGAAGTACGTAGAGATCGGGATCTTTCCCACTCAGTCATCATCCTTCTTCACCATTAAGTCACTGAGTTCACACTGATTCGGATATCTTCCTATTTCATTTGAGTTATGGCATTAAGTGAATAGAGTAAATATGCTCACACTTATTTGATGCTTTTAAAGGGACGGTTTGAGATTCTTTCCTTGTCTGGTTCCTTTATGCCAAATGAGAATGGAATTACAAGAAGCAGATCTGGTGGGATGAGTGTCTCTTTGGCTGGTCCAGATGGTCGAGTAATGGGAGGAGGACTTGCTGGTTTGCTGATAGCTGCAGGTCCTGTTCAGGTAAACCTCATGCTATGAAAAGGTTGTTCAATAAAATATTCAAGAACCTCATGAACTTGCTAATCTGATGTTTCATAACCTTTTTTAGGAAATAAGATAATATATTATGCAAATGCTGGTGGTTCAAATTATTCCCATCACCATAAAGCAATAGTTTTAATTTGTTAGATTTGTAGGTTATCTCTATAATAGGAATTATAATGAACTATATCCGTGCTATATCAACTAAAAAGTGTAGCCTAATGCACAAGGCTCCCACCTTGTCGGGTCTGGCAATGATAGATGTACATAGCCTTACCCTCGCAAACGGAGAGGCTACTTTTAGGATTTGCGCTATATCAACTACCCCTGAAAAATCACATTAATGAGGAACATTATATTTAGCACTTCTCTCACTATCTTCTGCATCAGGTTGTCGTGGGCAGTTTTCTTCCCGGTCACCAGCTGGAGCATAAGACCAAGAAGCAGAGGGTGGAGCCTATATCAACTATTACCCCCACACATGTTAATCCTGTCATCTCTTCTAATGAGGGAATAAGAGTCAGTTTTGGTGGAGTAAAGCCTATTATGACACCTGCTGCTTTTCAAGAAGAGAACATTGTTTCTTTTAACAATGCTCAAGACTCTAGGAACTCATCCGCGGACAATAAAGAACCGTTACCCGAAAAGGAGTCTAACCCAAGCCAATCAAATGCCGAGGTTGCATGCTAAACATGTTCCGCGCGAAATTGTTTAGCATTCTGCAGAGTCAACCTCATTTTGGGCTCACTCATGCTTGACTGACGCTGACAAATTTAACTTATGAAGACAGAACTCTGATAAGTCAGATGAGTGTCACCATGGTTTTGACTCAAAAGTTGTACTCTTTGGTACTAGGTGTTTACTTAGGAAACTCTTTGTTAGGCTTTTCATGTGTCTGTTCTCCTGATGATGTATCTCTAATGTTGTTATACTTTACTCATTGTTGTAGCAATTAGATGTAGGATTAATATATGCTGTGACATTTTCCTTTATTTACATTATTCTATATGGATGTTATAAATGTGATTGGATGTGTGTTTCTGAACTGTAACTTAAAAATATTATTTGTTGTGAAAGAAGAAATTGCATACCAGCCTTTTAGGCTTGCCTTCTCTTATAACCATGGTTCTTTGCTCCATACTGTATTATTAGGGAACTAATAGATGATCTCCATTTAGCTGAATATAAAGCAATGTTGATGTCATGCTAATGCTTACTTGCGGACAAGTTTTGCCAACAGCTAAATTGTTATAGTAGACATTTTTACATGCATTCTTACAGGATGTCATCTATCATTCTAACCAACTAGAAATTATTTTATCCAAGATTATTGCACTATCTATCCAACAAATAAATATATTTTATTAAAGAAAATGCACGGATATAGGATTAACATGTGTGAGGGATAGGTAGTTGTTGTCAGCTAACTTTTCACGGATTATCTCTGGAAATTTCTGAATGATTTAAAACTTCACAGGAAATCTGTACCCAAAAGATAAAGAGCTGTGCAATTGGGCTCGAGTATATCTTGCATGAAGGGTTTACTGACCGACGTGGAGTAATGCAATTGGATTTAACTTACTCGTTAACAAAAAGCAAGGATAGGAAAAGTAGACAAAAATCAATGCACATTATTCGTACAAATTCGCGCACTATTCTTTTTTTTTTTTTTTTTTGTATTAAGAAGTGTTTCGCAAAATTAAATTCATTGGAAACTTGGTTAAAAAAAACATTACGTTCAGATTTTTTTGTTATATAAATTATGTTTTCTTTTCCAAACAATGAACGATTGCTGTAAAGCGAAAGCACAAGGCACAAATCATAATTTTGTTGATGAAAAAAATGCAAAAGGGATTGATGCAGACAAAACATGTCTTCACTCACCTACCAATCAACTCTATGATGTTGTAACCGCACCAAACATTACCTGATTGGGATGTGCTCAACGTTAATATTCCAACTGGAAGATGTATAAATCCTGAACTCTTTACTTATTTTAGCCGTGCAACAGTCAGCTGGGGTAGATTCCATCTTCTGTATCCATGTTATTATGTAATCAGGAATGATTTTTGAACAAGAGTTATGGATATTGTCTTGAACACTCCTATGATTGTAAAGAAAAGATACAATAAAAAATTTACAATAAAATGTTCAAAGTGCTTTTAATCGTAAATGTTAAAAGATGTTCAAGATCGATGTCTTAACTATTCAATAGAGGTGGAAACAGCCTGGCCTATTTCCATTTGTCACAGTGTCATAGTATTAATATTCGAAGATTTATTTATTTGTACCTCACACATTTTTTGGGCCTTAGCTAAGTTTAATGTAGATTAAAATATAACTTAACAGGTTTTAGTTAATTAGGTTGCTAAAATCATCTACCTACAAGCACATAAACTTTAGGACTAGTTAATTTATGATCATCTTTCTACAATCATATAAAACCTGAATTGGTTTTAAAGTGTCATTGTCTTGAATCTCGCTGTTAACTACTTTCAATGTATTTTAATATCCAGAAATGATTTCGATTAATTTAACAAAAAACGCATAGTGAGGCACAAATCTAAAAATATCAACTCAGTTTGTCTATTTTCGTTGGACCACCATACAAACATGATGTACTCAAGATTTCCAAATCATCTAGCCTGGACTGGCAAACTAAGAAACATTCCTAGTTAGAAAGACTGCAGCAAACCTTCCAATGCTTAGCGAGGTGGTAGATCCTTTATTTTTATTTTTTTTTCAAGAAAAAATCTAGCATGTTTAGTGAACAATTTGCATGCCAAAATACCTACCAGGACAAATGCCATGTAAATACTGCTACCTTTAGCTTAATAACATTGATTTTTCATTTTTCTTGATAAAAAATGTCCTACAGTTCAACACTTTTCTTCTATGTTAACGACCAATTTTCTGAAATTAACTTAGAGCACCCCTTCTTGGCTAGTGCACCAAGGATGAGGGAGAAGGTAAAACAATGTCTTGGAAATATTTCTTTATGAGAAAAGAAAACTAAGATGAAAATGGAATCTCCACATATGCTCTTTATACGCTTTACTTTTTTCCTTCTTATCCATGAGACTCTTAAAGTTCTTCCCAAAAGAATCTACTTATCTTTTTTCTCACAGGAATGCACTTCATTTTTTGGTTAGTCTCAGATTTACCAAGGCACTATGATTCTCATCTTTGAACATAGTTTACCTCCAAAACACAGAAGAAAGAGGAATTTTCTCTCAAAACCACTTACTAATATAATTAACAACTTGTTTCTAAGATCTTCTCTTCAATGATACAACAAAACTTATAAGCAGCCTAATTACAAATGTTTCAAGTATTGGGAAACAAAGTAATAAAGCTCAAATTTCTCACTTCAAGCTTAGGCATAAATTTCCTCATACTTATATATAGTAGTCCTACAACAAACTTGATGTGCTCAAATATTCAGCTTTCCATCCTTTGTTAACTTTCTCTATAAACTCTTCCACCCTTCTTCTCAGCTCATCATCCTTCCCTTCCTCTTCTTCTTCTTCCTCATTGCAGCAACTATCATCATTACCTTCAGTTTCAATTTTGTGTACTGCTACTTCTTCATGGACATGTGACACCTCTCCAGCTGGCTGAGTTGGTGTGCTTCTGTTGACAAGACACTTGGAACTTGTTCCTTGTTTACCTCTGTTTGTGGGGTGAGGGACTTCCCTTTCTTGATCAAAACTGAGGCTAGGCTTCAAGTCCACTAGGATAATGACTATGATCAAATTGCAGAAGCAGAAAATGAAAGCAGTGCTGGAAGCTGCTTGAGTGATGAACTCCACCACAGAATCTAACATGGTTGTGTGAACACTTAGTACTACTCAAATACACAGAAGGAAACTAATAGAGTAAAGAGTTAGAGGCAGTTTGAGTGAGTTGGACACATAAAGCTAGGGGCTATGCAGGTTGAGGATTTTAAGGCCTATTTAAAGTCCTGTTTGGATAGATGCAAACGTGGACAGAACCCCTTTTTTTGTGGAAATTTTTAAGAAGCTTATGGTGAGGTGTGGTGTGAAAGCTACCGGAACAGAAGAATACAATATACTTTTTCTGCAATATTTTGATGAATTAATGAACGGATGTCAGAAGTTTCATCCAACTATATGTGGGGCCTTTATTTAATTAAATTAATCAAAAAGTCTATTGTACCATAGGAGTAACTCACATGCAACTTTCTTAATTGGTCACTCACAGGGCACAGCTCTCTATGTAACCAACTTGACATCAACCACCAAAACTTTTTTGTGGATTTTCATTTTATATCTCTTCCCCTCGTTAATTTATCAATATTTATTTTCCTTTAATCATGGCCTATTTGAGGGTATAAAAAGGATCAACTAGAGATGGATTACGATCTCTAGGGTAGTTGGAGATTGTGAAAATTTGGAATATGACCCAAATGAAAACGACTAAGGACCTAACTAAGTAACCAAACGATTTTCCTGTTGGAAAATGTTGCTGTTATGTTTGCTTGAAAATGTCACAACTGATGTTCACAGCTTTTCGCTCATAGTTAATGTGTGTTCTCATACTGATCTTTCTGTGAATATGACACCGATCAAAGAGATAAAAAGAACGAGAGAGAACTATTTAGTGAATATAAATTATGTAATAAAATAAATAAATAAAAGGATGGTGAAGAACTGAAGTTAACAAAAACCACCCCTTTTAGGCTTTGATTGTTGATTGGACAATGCTAATGTACTTATCTGCAGACTACCCTTTTTTCTTCTTTCATTTTAAATTCCGTTTGGTATTACCCCATAAATAAGGATGAAAAATTTGTCTAAGTTTAGGAATGCTTTTTTTTTTTCACGGTCCATTTTAAAATGATACTAAATTGATTCTTAGGTTAAAATGAAATACAAATAACATTGTTTTAGCTTAGTCATTATCAATTAAAGTAAATTTCCATTAAAAAAATATAGTAATTAAAGACTAGATAAATGTTTGTCTAACTCAATTTTGTGCAGAATGTATCAGTATTTCCTCTCCGTGTAATTTCGACCATTTCAGACGTTATGTTCTTATTTTATTATTCTCTTTACCATCTTATATCTGAAATTTTTAATATTGAAGAAATATTTCAAGTTCCACGATTCAAGTTTTATTTATTAAATTGTTAACAATTTGAAGTATGTATTTGTACGAACCAGCAAAGAAACTTAGTGAATCATTCAAGTTATTGAAATTTCTTAAGCAATAAGCAAAGAAACAGTGAAGTTATGTCTGTTTTTGTCAATGTTGACAACTGAAGCTCACCCACCAGTTATTTGGTTGACTTTCAGTCGCACAAAATCTAGGAGGCACACATAACTGCTTCCCTTCTAACTCCGCCTATGATCTAATCTAATTTTGGCGTTTATAGATTCCCAAAAATGGATTCTATTATGCGTCTAGGAGTATTTTTGTCGATTATGTGCGTAGGAGTACAGAACTATGAACAATGTATCTGGACTCAACATGGCGCTTAGTCTTGTAAATTGACCATAAAAGCCGAAAAGTTTTTTGGCAAATCAGTCCAATACGTGTGGCCCAAAAAAGTCCAATAGGTTATAGGTGTAGGGAGAAAACTTCCAATAAGAATGTGTGGGGCAATAGTTGACGGGACAATGAATTGAACTATGACCAAGTCTGTGGTGCACTTGATAAATATTAAATATGATGTGCGGTATTTTTTTGATGAAGTTTTTGTCATAGAAAAATCTTAGATTAAATTTCTTGTATTTATTTTATTTAATTCTTAAATTAAGTAATAATATATGAATATTTTTCTTGATATGAGTATATATTTTTTAACTTTTAAATTATTCATTTCAGAAAAAAAAATTACATAACATTGTTTAATTTGAGAATTGGTTAATACAAGTCATAGCTTCCGCCAGAGTTGCTTGCTGAATTTGAAAACCTCAAATATGTTGCCAAAGAGTTATCGGGTGTGGATCAAACATGAGGACGAGTTCAGCTACTTGTGGCCGAGGATTTCTCAATGGGGTATGATCGGCCCTCGTCCCACATCCTCTGGATAAAAACCCCCACCCATCCCTGCCTCATATCCACATGGGTATCCCACCGGCCTTTCATTTTCCCCACAATTTCTACGATCATAATTTAACTTTTCCAATCAATTAAAATATTTCAACTACAAATTATACAATCTAAGTTCTAACAACTTAAAATAAAAATAATAATAAATTTAAATGGCGACAATCCTTAATCTAACCAATCTAAAGAAGAGAATAAATTTAGAGTTTCTAATATATATAATTTAGTAATTTTATATAAGGATACTTACTGATATAGGTATACTAATTCCTGCCTACACCCCATTTAATAAGCAAGTACTTGAAATATCCATCTCTTAAGCCATATGAGGCAATGTTGAGGATCATAGTTCAGAGATTCTTTTGGCCTATGGTTTAGAGCTTTCACTTTGGCTTAAAACTGCTCTCCACCCTGCTCATGAGAATTGAATCTTTTTTTTTTTTTTTATCAGGAAGAGGTGTAGTCTTATCATTTTTTTTTTTTTTTGGTCAGGGGAGGGGCATTTTAGGGAGGGGATCGGTTCTTCTACCTACTACCTACCTCTGGCAGGTTCGAATCCGAGTGCACATCTTTGCAAGGCCAAGATGTTGGCCATTGAGCTCGTGCCTTGCGTGCAGGTGTAGTCTTATCTCGAGTTGTTCATAACTCAAAACAAGGGGCCGAGGGCTCAATATAGTTTATTATCGGATTGGGCTTTGTCTGGCCTATTGAATACTAGGACAACGGTAACACTCTCCATCAAGCTCTAGCCATGCAATTTGACACAAAAAAAAAAAAGAAACAAAAACGACTATAACAAAGCAAGAAAAAAAGTCCAAGAGTAGGAATGAATGGAACTCCCAGTGGGGCTTTAACCTCTTAAGGTAGACCGGGGGGCTGGTTCCTGCTTCCTACTTTCTGGACGGATTATGCCATTGTTCCTAAGAAAATTAATATTTTCACACTAAATATATAGATTTGAATTATGTGAATTTAAAATGGTTAAGGGTGCGTTCAATCAAACTTTTAGAGTGTGTGTCTACATTTATATTATAGCGACAAAATATAGAGTAGTGTTTATCACTGTGAAAAATTAATCTCAGCAGTGTTTTTCTTTTTTACGATACCCTCTATCTTTTTCTTGTATAAAAATAAAGACTCCAAGTCTTCACTATGAACTCAAATAATTTATTGCTAAGAGCATGTTTGGTTATGCTTTAAACCCAAACGATTGTTGAAAAAGAAGCAAGTATTCACTTCCCGTGTAAAAACAGTGTTGGAATTTGAGATTTGGTATGGAAAATTGTGTTTTTATTTATGTACCAAAAAATTTGCGTTTTTCTTTTTGATGGTGCAATTCAAACATTTTTGTAAATATTTTAGAAGATTTGATCAAATTGGCTTTCCAATGGATTGTGCGCCAGAGGTCTCAAATAGTGGACAGCGCGTCGCTAGAAATCTTAAATTAATGTACACCATAAAAATGTGTCAATGTAATATTCCAGCACACTAAAAGGAAAAACAAAAAAATTGATTTAAAGCTTTCTCAACAAATCCAACCATATGAAGCACAAAGAGAGCTGAAGAATCCCAACAAACAAAACCACGAAAATCGAAACCTACTCAGGCACATATAATATAGCTTTTGTTGCCTAACGCAAATGAATATGATCCCTCACAACACATGAGCCCTTATCCATAGGCACACACTTCTTAGTCCCTAGCAGTATGATAAGGTCACCAGATAACGAGTTCATATCACTAGGGAAACCCATCATAGCGCCAACTCATCAGAGGCCTACATCATCAACCTTGGTTCCATCATGTTGCAGCAGTAGTTGGAATCCTCCTCCACCAATGTCTTTCCATTTTAATGCTTCTTCTCTTACCCTCCCAACCAAGGCCAAGTTCCTCTCCCAGCACGCTTCTCCTTGGAGCATTCATCAACCCACACAATCTAACGTCCACTCCAGAACAGTAGGTAACAACTAACAACACCATATATATATATATATATATATAGGTTAAACCATTAATATAGATAGCTAGACTCTTAGTGATACAGCTCTAGCCAATTTGACCTTATATAAGAGTAAAACTCTCGTAACATTGGTTTTCTCAACAGGTAACTTTATTTGTAATAAAAGTGGTGAATCACTTGAACCAATCATCTAAACGTTGTTCGTTTATTTTTTATTTTTTTTATGAATAAGACAGGTGAAAAGTGAGAATGTTATTGACATTATTGTTGAAGGAGAGTCTATTATTGTACTTGTTTGGGTGGTGTAGGCAAGGAAGCTAAGTGAGTGTGTGAGTACCTGGACATATAATAGTGTTCCTTTGCTTCTTATTCTATAAGTTGATCCTCATTTGCTGCATTTTGTTTTCGACTCTGATCAGTAATCACATTCACTGACTGACATATATCAGAAGAAGCAATGGAGAGCACATCAGAGCTGGTAGAGTTCCCTTTGTTGAATGCCAATTACACAGCTTGCACCATTCCTTGGAGGCTCCCTTCTGATGATCCACGCGTCCCCACTCCCACCGAGCTATCTTGGATTAATCTCCTCCTCAATACTATTCCCTCCTACAAGTATGCTTCTTCTTCTTCTTGTATCCCTTGCCTTTATCCTTTCTAATTCCCATAAAACAAAAAATAAAGTGTGGTTCAAGTTTCTTTATTCATAACTTATCTTTATCTTTTCAACCTCCGCAGGACTAAAATGGGCTGTGGTTCAAATTTCTGTATTCATGAAAGATAATCAGTTTAACCTTTTTTCCTTCTTAAAAACCATTTATAATATGTGGTTCATAATTTTCTTTAGTAATTCATATTTTGCAATGCTCTTTTAAGAGCAATGGCTTATTTGATTAGAACAAAAGCAGAAATTCTTAACTCTATTGGAACAATAGATTTCTCTTATTCTGTTCCGTTCATTAGTTGCCGCATCAGCTTTGTTGGCCACCCTTATCTTTTTAACCACCCATATCGCCTTCATAAATTTGATGTGGCAATTAGTGAATGGATCAAAGTGAAAAAAATGTCTTGTTCTAAGAGTACCTGAGAATTTCTCAAAGCAATTGTACTATTATCTTATTGCAGGCGGGATGCAGAACTTTTGAGTGCTTTTCAAACGTTTCTACATTAAAGAACAGCTGACTGTTTACTGTTTGGTAAACATTTACTAATGCTATCACTGTAATCAATACTGAAAAAGGGACATGCAAATAGTAAAATTTACAACAGATGAATGTTTCAATTTATGGTTTGAGAGTGTAGATTTTAAGTTTATCAATGTACTTTGCTTACATCCAGAAATAACAAAAAGCACCAACAGTGCTTGAGATTGTTTCTTAATGAAATTGTGAAAACACAGCGTAGTTTCTCGTTTAGATCAATGTTTGGATTTTATTTGGTGCAGGAAGCGAGCTGAGAGTGATGCTTCTGTTCCTGATGCTGCAAATAGAGCTGAAAAATTTGCTCAAAGGTGACCTTTTACTGCCTCTTCCTTCCTTTATTATCCACTCTGAGAGTTTTTGTTGCAAGACTGAGATTGTCCTTTTCAATCACAACATCAGCATACTTTGAAAACCAGAAAGGCATTATGTTTCTTATGGATCTTAGGCTTGTACTGTGTTTTATCCTCCACTTGTAGCTCAAATTCTTGTAAATACAAAAGTTCCTAAGCATTGCCTCTTTTGTTTATGCATTTCCTGCAATTAAGGTATGCTGAAATACTAGAAGATTTGAAGAAAGATCCCACAAGTCACGGAGGGCCTCTTGATATCCGTGTATGTTCTTTACCTGAAGTCATCTGAAAATTTGTCTCATAATCTGCCCCTACCCTGATACACCCACAAAAGAGAAAATAACATAACATAACATAAAGTGCAGTAGTTTGGTACTTGTCAAATTTCCTCCTAATGTGTCTTCCTTTTATATATTCATTTATCTTTTTCGGGTGGTGGTGGTCTAGCTTTTGTGCAGACTTCGTGAGCAAGTACTTAGAGGACTGGGATTCAGAGATATCTTCAAGAAAGTCAAGGTAAGTTTGCTAAATGCTGATGATACTATTCAGCTAAATTGTTGAAGAAAAATTTCTGTATAACTGATTATAGTTGTTAAGTAATGTAACATCCTGCATGAAGAACGCAAGGAAATTTTATGGCATTCTGTTCATTTGTTAAATATAGTTGGCTAGAAAGGTGTAAATATATTAGCCAAAGTTGAAGAAATTTAACATTTTTAATTTTCAATTTCAATAAGAGTAATCCATACCTCTCTGATTGACTGTAACAGAATGAAGAGAATGCAAAGGCCATCTCCCTATTTGAGAAAGTTGTTCATCTCAACGATGCGATTGAAGATGAAGGCAATCGACTTGAGAATCTAGTTCGAGGAATTTTTGCAGGGAACGTATTTGACCTTGGTGCTATTGAGGTCGGTTGATATGCTATATGTAATTGTCATGAACAATTTCTCTCAAAAATTTAATTATTGGGTGCAGGCAAATGAATGCTTTTATATATCTTAAGTCTTAACACATTTCCGTATGCAAGAGTACCTTTGATCATAGAGGCTTTAATACCATATTAGAATTAAGTGAGCTTAAAACAACCCTAGAAGCTAGCTCAAGGGAGTGTGCTGCCAAGCTATTATAAATACTTTCTTGGTCATACCACTAGACAATGTAGGATTTAACACCCCCCTTCATGTTCAAGACTGGACATGTAGAATGTGAAGTTTGTAGGATTAGACATTTTTGAGTGGCCTAACATAAAGCATACGATAGCTATAATATTATATCATGAACCATTTCTCCAAAAAACTTAAACTGCTAGGTAAAGGCAAGAAAATGATTTTATATCTTGGTAGTAATTTTGGATTTGGTCACTTCTGGCATAATGATAGCTAACAATTGATTAAAGAAATGAACTAAATCTTAGTAAAGTAACTTCTACGAACTATGAATGAGCTCGGTTAAAGACATTAACTGAACTCCCTGGTTGTTTGATTCGGTACTCAAGAAAACATGCTATCAATAACCAAAATTGAAAAAAGTTTCCAAGAGGGAATGAGTTCTCAGAATTTTAGTGCTTAGTTCTTTTGCCCTTCTGCCCATGCCTGAAACCCTTTCACTAGAACTATTCCTTCTGGTGCTTTCAGCTATAACAAGCTGATCTGAGTCAGCAACTCTGATTTGGCAAGCTGCAACTGAATTATCTCAATCAGCCTCCAAGTTCGCACTTGATTTGGCTTCATTTATTACATCTCGATGATTAACCAAGAGTCGTGGACCAAACTGGACTAGCGCTTCTGTCTGTGAATATTCTCTGTGTTCCATGTTGCTGTACTTACCCCTTTATTACTCTACTTTCCTATTGTCTGATCTGCATAAGTTCCTGAGCAAAATCGGAGCACATTGCGCAGCTATTATCTTTAGAATATGATGATCCTTCACTGCCCTCAATTGGCATTTGGTAGTACTCTTGGCTAGTTTTTAGTCGTATTTATCCATTCTCTGATCTGTCATCTATATACTCCCCGTAGGATGACAATTTGCATGGAAACCATATATGGTTCAAACCGTACCTCAACCTATATTTATTTGCCTACTTGAAGGCAATTGTTTTGTTATTTATTACAGTCATATGCCAGAATTTGGAGGATTATAACTACTTGCAGTTTATGTGCTAACTTTTCCTTCCCTCAATTTCTTGAAGCTTGCAGAGACATTCTCTAGGGATGGAGTGTCCTTTTCGTCTACTTGTGAAAATCTTGTGCCTCGACCTTGGATAATTGATGACCTTGACACTTTCAAAATAAAATGGAGCAAAAAGAAATGGGAGAAGGCAAGTTCATTATTTTTGGCATAATCTGTGCAGTGGTAGTGTCCTAACTAATCAATTCCTTTATCATGGCAGGTTATCATATTTGTTGACAACTCTGGTGCAGATATCATTTTGGGTATTTTGCCATTTGTAAGGGAGCTCCTTCGGCGTGGTAGTCAGGTTTGTAGACACTGTATTTCTCAGTATATGTGTTACGATTGTATTTTTTTTGGGGGAGATTGAAGGGCAGTGCTTGCCTTTTGTTATCCTTTTGTTATTGAGACCAATTGATCAATGTGTTGAAATACTTCATTTTGCATTATAAGGAATTTACAGAAAAGATTTTGTTAATCTATTTAAGTACCTTAGTAGATTCATTGAACTCTTTCTTTGAGAAAAAATGATTTGTTACACTGATTGTTTTAGGTCTAGTAGTGTCTGTCCATTTTAAAGTTTTCATTCGAAAATGGAGTTGCTTTTCATGTGCTGTTCTTATAGCTGCCTGCTTAAACATGTGAGATCCTGTTTAAAATGCAGGTTGTATTGGCTGCTAATGACTTACCTTCCATCAATGATGTGACATATTCTGAGCTAATTGAAATTATATCAAAGGTAACAAAAATAAGGTTTAGGAAATTTTCAGTAAGACCGTGTTTTTGCTAACTCTATCATGTTACTTGCCAGCTAAGGGATGAAGAAGGACGTCTCGTGGGTGTCAGTTCTTCAAATCTTTTAGTTGCCAACTCTGGCAATGATTTACCTGTAAGGAAATTAATAGCATTATTTTACATATTATGAAAATTCTGGTTATGATGTTTACATTTTTCATTCTTGTTTTTCTCAACGGATTGCAGGTTATTGATCTTACTAGGGTGTCACAGGAGGTTGCTTACCTTGCCAATGAAGCAGATCTTGTCATCTTAGAAGGGATGGTAAGTTCTTCCTAGAACATTGCATATTCCACCAATCTACTACTGTAGGTTTTTTTTTTTTTTTTTTCCAGTGCTTGCTCCAATGTGGTCTATATAAAATTTTTTAATCTTGCCCATTAATATATAGTTTAATTGTCACAACCTTCACAGCTGTGATTGGTGCATAGGGAATTCTTATTTCCTAGCAAGCATATCATACAAATTTGCAGGAAAAATAGACGAAGTTTCCCTTAAAATTAGGATATTTTCCATATATTCAAGACCTGCCAATTTTAGCCAAACATTACAGCATAGCTCAAGCTATGCGTGGTTTAAGTTCAAGGGCTATACATACGAAAAAAAAATACTTCATTAAAGGTTGCACTTCAAATACGAGTCCAACAACTTTATATGTTCACTCCATTATACCACTAACAAAAGATATAAATGCAACACATCCCAAAACCCAACATAGGGCCCTACCTGTATTTCACGGAACTCTATACAAACTTATGCCATCCATGGCTATACAAAGTACATCAAATTGAATAAATAAGGCCTTTTAAATGGGCTCACCAACAGAAGATCACAGGGGTTCTATTGGCCAAGAGGGGTAGGATTTGCCTCTACGATTGAATCTGAAATAGAAAAAGAAGCCACAGAGTGAGTTATATAACTTTGTGAGAAATAACATACTTGCAGTCGACATGAGACAAGCTTTCAAACTTAAATCATGCTTAAGATTATACATAAAAATACAAAACATCTTCTTATAACATAGAGAGTAAAATGGTTATTTCAATATCACTATAAGCTCAAGAAAGGATCCTATTTAGAACTACATTCCTAACTGGGCGGCTCAAATGACTTGACCTCAGCTTGTCTAAATCTTTTGGATATGTCGGCCAAACATGCTAGACTAGCAATCTCTCCGCTAGCTAGGCTATTCGAGGTGCGCCAAGACTAACGCTTACTACCGTTAGGGAGCAATTTTTGTCAAAGTTTCCTCTCCTTTGGAAACCTTTATTCCTTTCTAAATTATTTGGTAACATAAGTTTTCTTTATCTCAAGTTATATACATTGTTGCTCATAACCTTAGGCACATAATAAGGTTCAAAAGAATTTTCATATACTCCACAAGTAATAAAAAGTATATCTATCAATTCTTGTCTCATGCTCATAGTGCTTAATTTAAATATGATATAAATTACAAGCTAATAAGTAGGGGTTTTCAACATAATTTTGTAAAGGAAGGCCATGAAATCCTGAGAAAATCAATTTAAGCATCCTCTAAGGCAATTGGTAATATGAACATCTACATATATACTAATTCACTTAAAAATTAACCACAAGTATATCATTTACTCATTATCAAAGCTCCAAGACAAGGATTCAAGTGGGTGGTTCCTCCAAGCCAACGGGAAACTCCTTGGAAGAGTCCAAAGTTATAAAAGATGCCAATCTAACATAAATATACTTTTAGAATCCAAATCTAACTCAAACTACCCACAATAGCAAAAATCTCCAAATTGGAACCTTTGAATCACAATCTTTTCTCTAAGTTGTCCCAATTTCGAATCCATGGAAAGAAAATTTAGCTAATCGTCAACAAGAGAAGGTTATAAGCTCAAGAACTTCCCTTAGATTGTTGAGGAAAGGAGCAAAGCAAGTGGAGGGTGGTGATTCTCCTCCCACCCTCACTTTCTCTAACTAGAAGGGGAAAGAGAAATGAACATGAAAGTGAAGATGATGATGAAGGGGGTGAAAGAGAAGTATTTTGTGAAAAATCTAGAGGGAAAAAGGTGGTGGATTAATGAAATTTGCAAGGGTGTAACAACCCCACAGAGAGAGACCAAAATCAGGGAGACTAGGGCAAAATGAGAATGAAGATCGAAACCCCAAAGTTATAATCATGCAGTGCATGCTGAAGCGGCCATTTCTTGGCGCTCAAGCACCCAACAGCTTGAAACCCCCAAAATTTCACCTCGCAACAAGTGCTCGAGCAACCAACTACCCGAAGCTCATCTTGACAGCAAGCCGGTGCCTAAGCGCCCAAAGCGAGCACTCAAGTGCTGGCACCCCTTCTCTCTATTTTTTTTTTTAAAGCCTTTTACATATTTCTAACATATCTCCACTCCAAAACTTTCAAATACATGAAGATATTACTCCAAAAAAAAAAATCATTCTAGGGCTCATAATTCAAGAAATGTAAAACTTAGATTACACAAATCTCTAAGGCATTACATTAATCTTGGCCACTAAACCATGTGTATGTTAAACATGAACTATATTGCTTTTGATAGGGTCGCGGAATAGAAACAAATCTCTACGCCCAATTTAAATGCGATTCCCTCAAGATTGGAATGGTAATGCCCTTCATCATTTTTTTTCTGAGTTGCTTCTTGTCACATGAAAATTTTTAATTTTGATTATTCTATTCTTCTTTGTTATTTATTTTTTTCTTGCTGTATTTTTTGTATAGGTGAAACATCGTGAGGTTGGAGAATTTCTTGGGTCACGTATGTATGACTGTGTAATCAAATATAGTGAAGTTTAAAGCTTACAACTAAGGCTGATTCTTTGCTAATATTGCATGTGTAAGTTGTTTAGGGTTGTTCGTTCAACTGGATATCATTATATGCCTGCAACCATATGCCTTCTATAATAAAAATCTCAACTAGTAATAAAGGAGGCCTAAATTGAAGCATTTATTGCTTGTATATGTTTGGTTTAAGAGTGAGGGACCAAATTCCTTTGGAGTTAGAGCTTTATGTGTTCATCTAATTCAAGTCAAATTAGTTGAATTCTAATTGACTCAAAATTAGGGGTGTTCATTACCAAACCAAGCCGAATATTATCGCAAAATCCAAACGAAAAAATCGAAAATCGATTTAAAATCGATTTTTTTTTTCAAAAACATCGATCAGTTTGATTCAGTTTTCAATTCCAGAAATTGAAAATTGATCGAACTAAACCGAACCGCATAATACCCATGTATTTCCAAATATAACCCTACTGTTACTCTATATTCTCAAAAATACCCTGCACCTTAATACCTGAAAAGATAAAACCCTAATTTCTTTTCTCGTTCAGTTCACCTTCAAACATCTCTTAGCACCGCACACACCCACCCCAGTCCCCACAACCACAAACTTTCATCCACTTCTTGCAACCACTGCACATGGCCACACGTCGCCCTACCCGTTCACATTCTCTTCGTCTGGCGGCCTCACTAGTCACTCCTCATTGCACCTTTCCCCCCATCGCATTCGCCATTCGTGCCATCCAGGTGTGCTCATAATCCCAATCGCAAACACCCATCGTGCCATCCTCTACCTTAGTGCCTTTACTATTCTTGGAAACCACCGCGAGAACTCAACCTACACCGGTCACCCTATGCGACTATGCCTCCAACATCTTTGTTCAGTTTCCTCTCTATGCAATTGCAATGTTGAACATGTCTGAAGTATTTGTCTATTTGACTATTTCAATTTGCCTCGACTTCAACGGTGGTTTCAGGTTCGGATGTTTGGGTTGTGAGGGTTTGATTTTTTTTTTTTTTTTGCTTCAATGGTTATGGTGGTTTCTTTTGGTCTTTGGTAGTTTTTGTTTTGGTTTTGTTTTGTTACTTAAATTTTGAATATTGATTTGTATTTTTTTTTCATTTTTGGTTTTTTGATTTCAACTATAATGTTTTTGAGCTTTGATTTGAGTTGGTTGTTGATTTATGGTGTATTTCACTAATATATGATTGTGCTCATTTAAGATATTAAATTTGAGTGTTTGACAGATTCTATAAGGTTGCACATAAATGTGCCTTTTCAAAATAGGAAATAGGGTTCAATTATGATCAATTTTATGAGTTATTTTTGAATAGGAAAGAATGGTCAAAACAGGGCCATAAAAAAATCGAAAACCAACCGATCCAATTGGTTCAGTTTGGGTCATTGTTTGTCTAAACCGAATCGAAACCGACTGTGAATGCCCCTACTCTAGACAATATCTAGGAAGTGTGTAGGTGTTTGTCTAAGGGTGATATGCTAAAATATCCAAGTTCTTTTTTATTTTTGGTCACTAATATCCGAGTTCAAAGAGGATTGTGATTTGGAAGAGTGCATAATATTAAGTGGATGATAGGCCCATTTATACTTCAAACTGGAAGCTAGTTTAAGTCTCAAATGAAAAAAAGTAAAATAAAAATAAAAAGTGGGGGGTGGGGTACGCAGCTACTATATATATATATATATATATATTTACACACAAACACAGAGATAAGCCAGTAATAACACAAATACTCACAAAAGTTACAAGTGATGTGAGGTCACTGGTCTGACGTGTCACAATATTCTGTTTCTCTAATTTCAATTAAAATTTATCATAACACAAGTTGAATCTTTAACTCTTTCATTATCCTAGTACCTTTTCCTTTAATGAGATGACCACAGCATTTGGGTACCCAGTGAAATTAAACTTCTTATTTGACGTTTATATCTCAATAAACATTATTTCACTGATGATATTATCTTTGTCCATGATAATTATACACGTTTTTCTTACAAATTTACGCAGACGATATTTACCTGGGATTTCACATGTCTCACTAAATTTTAGTGGGGTCAGTTTGTCACTAGTTAGTTTGTGTGGAGCTTGAAAGAACATTACTCCTCCCATTCTCAAACTCGTACTAATTGGATCAATTGGTATTCATTGATGAAAACATGTGATTACGAACCTTTGTATTTATATATTATTTTCGTTTGACTCTCATGCTTCTATTTATTTCGCATAAGTGACACATACAAGAGATCTTATCTGCGGAAAACTAAGCAAACTGAAAAAGAAGACAAATGCTTTATAGTGCGTGTGCTTTAATTAACACAAGGAGACGTATTCCGTAAGAGAGTGGATTCGTATAAATTGTTATGATTAAAGCAAGATTCTGTTTCTGCTTTTCAACTATATGTCGCAATTTTCTTTACCCGATCGACCGTTGGTAATGGAAGTAGGATTTAAATGTGGGTCTAGTTGCTGCCATTTTCCAACCTCATGTATCATTTTTAAAGTACTAATATTAAAAAATTTTGAACGAGTTGAACTATGGAGAAGCTAATATTGAGGTCGGAATAAACCAAACAATTTGTCAAGAATTTGTAGTTTGGCTTATAATAAATTTGCTTTGGCCTAAAATGTTTATTAAATAAGTCAAACCAAATTTTTTAAAAAAATTATTTTAGCTAAAATAAAGGTAGACTTTAGATAATTTAAAAGGTCTTTTTAGACTTGATGAGCCAACCTATTTATATTTATATTTATATTTTATATATATTATTAAAATTATTATTCGTAATATTTTATTTAACAATTATAAGTTAATATATTATTATATAATATGTTATGTAATTCTTATTTATGATCTATTTAAAGGTTTATGTTTGTTAGCCTTTTTTTAGATTTAAGGATGTCAACTTATTCAGAGACTTATTTAGGATTAGGAATGAAATTATTGTCCTAGTTAAAGGCTTTAAATAGGCTTTTAATCAAGTTCAATAAATCAGCCAGGATTAGGCTTTCTGTTTGGTAAACAAATCAGACTTGTTTATGACAAAACATGACTTGGCTAGTACATCTTCACCTCTAATAAAAATTATTATGTGCTAATAATTATTAGTTTTTATAATACTGGTAAGAATATTTGAATAATAGCTTTTGCTATATGTACTTTGTTGGAAGAAATATTTATCCATCTAAATATACATACATCAATCCTGAAAAACATGCAAACGTGCGACCTACAAAATTACCTCCTTCTTTTCATATTAATTCATAATAAACGTATACTATGAATTATTTGACTGTAGCAGTCACTATGTTATGCAATATTATATTTTGTTTGCGATTTAGACATAAGCTTGAGTTGATGCCCCACATATTCATATTTATAAAGTGCTTGGTGTATATTTTTATCAATTTGTTGCAGATTCTTAATAATTTAATACCATCAAACCTTTGCAAAACCATAGCTTGAATATATAAGCACTTGATTGACTTAAGTTTTACTCAACTAAGTGATTAATAATTCGTAAAATAAAATAAAGAAGAAGGAGAATAAGAAGAAGTAGAAGTATAAAAGTAGTATACTCAACTGAAGAAAAGAATTTAAAAAAAAAAAACGTGAAATAGCTGGTTGCTTAAATATTGTGTCAGAACATAATTTGCAAAAGATAGCCCATTGTATGCCAAATAAATGCTGTCCATGGACGCAAAAGTGATCAATTACAATGTGTTGTTGCCAAATCCCAACCCCCAACCTCTTTTTCCTTTTCTTTCCAAAGGTGATTAAGACATTACAACTTACGATACCTGTGAAGTCTATGCTTAACAGCCATATGCTTTAGGTCAAATATTGTCATCAGCCCTTCCTCACCAAAACCGAGTATATTAGCTTTGACTTTTCATCCTAATAATCATATACCATTGTTTGTTCGTTACCTTCCCCCTTTCTGCTTTTTTAACTAGTCCATGGATCTTCTAATATATTATTAATTTATTATCATTCAATCATGATTTACAAGGGATTACATTTCAATATGTTTGGTTGTTTTCACTAATCCATCAAAGAAAGTCATATTGATCATAGATTAATTAATAATATAGAATGATTAATCTACTCTATCAAACAGAAAATTAGTTTACCTGTTTGGCTCAGCAACAAAAAGAACAGGGTTATAGTTTAGATGTATAGTAATCATCAACGGCAAGAGGGCTAGCTGTCTTTGCTCCTCATTATATTCCAACAAGGTACAATATGTCATACAGGTAATGATGAGAAAAGGTAGTGGCTACTGGTAGTTGTACTATACAGGCCTATGTTCTTATGGCTGAATAACAATTTCAGCATTCGTTTATCTAGCAAGATGAGGAGTGCTATTTCTCCTGATTTCTGAACAGGTTGAAGGGGCAAGCTGGAATAAGACTACAAACTGGGATGGTAATGCTGATATCAATATCTCACTTGATAATATAATGGTCTATGCATTGGCATCCAATTCAAATTGTTGGTGAGCATGCATTGAGAAATTAGTAGCATCGGGACCATCAATGAGTATATAAACGGTAAATATGAAACTCGAGATTGGTATTTTCTATTGTAACTACGGTTTTTTAGGAGGCGTCTAATTTGGTCCAAGCTATTTTCTGGACCATTACATGGTCCACCCTTTTAAACTGTTAGATCCGATTTAATAAAAATCTGATGGTAGGTGCATATATGAACTGTAATTGATGTAGAGCATGTAAATATTAATAGAGTGCCAAATCATCACTGCCACCGCCGCCATCATGATGAATCCTTCCCGTTTAGCGGCGGCGACCGTATATACCACCACGTGGAACCCCTTCTGGCAACTCTAGCACCGCAGGTTCCACTCTCGTAAACTTTTGGGTACTCATACAGAACATAACAGCAAGGGCACAAGGTTTAGAAACTCGACTTCGTCGCCGCTGCCTCGCATGATGCTGCCACCATGGCGGTTCGTGTTTGCTGAGTCGACTCGGTCGCCCTTCGATTCTGCCGATTCGGATCGCTCGCGGCACCGTTGCCATCGAATCCATCTCCTCCTTCACCCACCCTTCTATACCGAGAGCCATTGTCACCGTGTCTTTATCATTGCTAAACCAGTGTTTGGGAAGAGAGGTAGAAGGAAGTGAATTGCAAAGGTAGAAGGGGGTGTCACATCTTGCTTGTGTGGCCGGTGGCGAGGGTGGTAGACAGTTGTTGCTTGCTTGAATCTCGCCATCAACGCGTGTCCGTCACTGTTGCCAGAAAGAAGAGAATAGAGCCACCACATCTTATGGTCAGCAGCTATGCACTGAAAGTGTACAAGGATGTTGAAGAGTACTTTTTTGTGAGATAAATATTTTTTGAATATATTAGATATAGTATATTTATGTGAGTGTGAGTGAATATCGAAATATATATATATCGAGATAAGATAATAAATTATATATTTATATGAAAGGGTGTTGTATTTAGATGTCCTACTTTTATATACAAATAATATAACTCTTTTGATTAATACTTAAATGAGTTTAATTGGTATGCACTGACAAGTATAAAACTATTTTACACTGTCAACCAATAGAAATAGGGGAAAGTGAGAAATCATGGTGGGTCTCTCATTATAATGGGTAGTTATTTGTGTGAGTTGGCATTTTCCACTAGTTCTATTGGTTGACAGTGTAAAACTGTTTTACACTGTCAGTGCATTTAAATTAAATTCTACTTAAATACTCTATGTCAAGTAGGGTCATATATGCATCCATTTTATCTCATTGGTCAGATTTTCATTAAACTAAACTTGATGATTTAAAAGGGTGACCATATAATGGTTCAAAAAATAGCTTGAACCAAATTAGATGCCACATGGTTTTTTAATTGGTAACTTCCGAAGTGTACCAATAATAGTCACCTTCTTAGAAGACTTAATTTCTTTTTTAATAAAATTAATCTTTTAATATTTTATTTTTGCAATCTGATTCTTAAAGCCAATTAAAAGATTAATTGATAAATATAATTAAAAAAATTTATTAAAAAAGAAATTTTCTAAAAACAAAAATTAAATCAAATTTCATAGAAAATATTTTTTATTTTATTTTTAATTACAAAATGTTGTCTTATTTTTATTTTATGTTTGAGATTAAAACATAAAAATACAGAACTATTATTTTTCACTAGTTTTTCACAAAGAGATTAATTTTGATACATTGTTAATGTAAAAGAGTTTATATTATCATTCAATTATATGCTTTTATTTTTAAAGCTTTTAAAATAATGAGTGATTAAATTAAACAATTTTGCTGATATGATAATATATCATTGAAAATCTGCGTAAAATATTTTGAATTTATTTTGTATGTATTGTCAATGTAAAAAAATTTTATACAGACATCCAATCATGTATTGCTACATCAATAAAAGTGTTTGACTTAACCATCCACTAACTCAAAATTTTGCAAATATAAGTATTTAATTAGATGATAGTATAAAATACTTTTATACTGTCAGTACATAATAATTAAACTTAAATATTTTTATACCAATAATATATCAAAATTTAACTCTTTCACAAAATACTAAAAGTAAAAACTAAAAAATAAAGTAATATTTTTACCGTAACAAAGCATGGTTAAGAATCACACGCACATGGTATAATAGATCATGAATGGCTATCTCATAGTAGGGATTGAATTATAAAGTCATGAAAGTATAAGAATCTAATTAAAAATTTTTTGAGTATAGAAATCTATTTAAAAATATATTAAAATTGTGGGGACTAGCAGAATAATTTAACTTTACAATTAAAAATAAAAAATATTTTCAAGACTAAAATGAAAGTAATGCATGCATCAACTAGAGATGGTAAACGGGCTAATCTGCTCCACCCTATCACAGTAATATGAGTTGAATATGCTAATTTGTCCCGCTATTTTACTTGGGTCGGTGGATTGACTCACAAAAAAAATAAAAACTAAAGAAATTTTTTTATATAAATTAATTCATCTAATTTTTTTTTAAAAATAAACAAATTTTTAATTAAATACAACAAAATAACATTCATATAAATCTTTAAAAAAAATTTCTAATTACCTAATTCAATACAAAATTAAAACAATATGCCATTAAAAAACATAATTTAACAATTCAATATCAAATTATCCATAAATATAATACATATTTAGCTGTTGCAGTTATTCTTAATAAGAATTATATTTTCAAATCAAAATAACTATAAAAGAGAAATTTACTAACCAATATTCAAATTTAAATACATTAAAAAATTTACACTCTATAAATTAACTATGTCCATAATAAAGTATAAATTCATAATCAATAACATAGTTTACAAAGCATAAATATAATCAATAATATAGTTTAAAAATAAAAATCATGAAATCCACCAATATTACATAAACAGATAAACACCAATAAAATCAATAACTAATCAATAAATATCATTTTTATCAATGTCTTTCAAATTAATAATATTGAAAGCTTTTTTATATGTAAATGTGAAAAAAAAATAAAAATAAAAAAAAGTAACAAGCGGGTCAAATTTATCCTGCACCGCTTCAACATACAAATTATGCTGGGCGAGTTATATGAGTAAAATTTTTTTTACAAATTAAAAATATCAACTCCCTTACCAAAAAAATGTGAATTATAAGAATCGATCCAACAAATTCGACCAATTTTGCCCACTCTAGCATCAACCATCGAGCAAATACCCCTCCCTCTTGTTGGTTGGTGAGAAATACAAATTTGGTTGACTCATGAGTCATGACAATCATTTTCATCTTCTATATTTTCTTCCCCCAGCCTCATTCTCTGCCCTCTTGTCTCTACTACTCCACACAACACACACCCTCCTCCCTCCTTCCTTTCCATTCCGTATTCCATGCATCATTCGTTCATTCGCACTCTCAGCTAACCCACTCACCCATTCATTCTTGTCATTCATTCATTCACACAATTCTTCAAACATCTTCTTCCCATTCTCACGCCGCCGCTACCACCCTCTCCATGGACCTCCGGCGACGCACCTCACGGCGGCGCGACCCATTCCCACGTTAAACCTCAACAGCAACCACCGCAAAATACAAACACTTTACCTCAATGGCGTCCACCAACTCCACCTCCACCGAACCCGACCCACTCACCCCCACCGCCGCCGTCGCCGACGCCGACGACCCCGCCGCGAAGGCCGCCAACAAGCGCTACGAGGGCCTCCTTACGGTTCGCACGCGCGCCATCAAAGGCAAAGGCGCGTGGTACTGGGCTCACCTTGAACCCATCCTCATTCGCGCCGGCGCCACCGGTTCCGCCGCCGTGAAGCTCCGGTGCTCCTTATGCGACGCCGTTTTCTCGGCCTCCAATCCTTCGCGAACCGCCTCGGAGCACCTGAAGCGCGGAACATGCCCCAACTTCAACCACCACTCTGCTCTGCCTTCACCTTCCCCTGTTTCCTCTGTTTCCATCACGATGAACCCAAATTCAAATCCCAACAACAATAATCACTGTAATAGGAACAGGAAGAGAAGTTCCCCGCACCGTTCTCAAATGGTTTCTCATCAAATTCACAACTTGGCAATGGTTGAACTCGGTTACTCTCACTTGGCGAATAACCATAACGATAACCATAACCATAATCATAATCACAATCAAAATCTGAATCAGAATTTGAATCAGAATCAGAATTTGGTGTTGTCTGGTGGGAAGGAGGATTTGTGTGCCTTGGCTGTATTTGAAGAGAGTGTGAAGAAGCTCAAGAGTCCCAAGAGCAATGCTTTGTCATCATCGCCTTCTGGTGGTGGTGCTGTTGCTTTGAGCAAGGAACAGGTTGACTCTGCTGTGGAGTTGCTTGCTGATTGGTTCTATGAGTCATGTGGGTCCGTGTCTTTGTCCACCCTTGACCACCCAAAGTTCCAAGCTTTTCTTGCCCAGGTGGGTTTCCCTGCTGCGGCAGCAACAGCTTTGAGGCGTGAGATATCAGGGCCTAGGCTTGAGGGCAGGTTCAGTGTGGCCAGGGCTGAATCAGAGGCTAGAATAAGGGATGCAATGTTCTTCCAAGTGTGCAGTGATGGTTGGAAGAGCAACAAGGGTTGCTGTGGATTGTGTTGTGGCGGTGGTGGTGGTGGGGGAGGAGAGGGTTTGGTGAAGTTCACTGTGAATCTTCCAAATGGGACTATTGTGTTCCAGAAGGCTGTGTTAGTTGGGGGAGTAGGGATGGTGTCTTCCAAATATGCTGAGGAGGTTTTGTGGGAGACAGTGAAGGGTGTTGCTGGGAGTGTAGTGCAGAGGTGTGTGGGGATTGTGGCAGACAAGTTTAAGGCCAAGGCATTGAGCAACTTGGAGGTTCAGAACCAGTGGATGGTGAATATCTCTTGTCAGCTTCGAGGGTTCATTAGTTTGATTAAGGATTTCAGCAAGGAGCTCCCACTTTTCAGGGTTGTGACTGAGAATTGCCTGAAGGTTGCTAATTTTTTGAATGGCGAATCTCAGGTTAGGAGTAGTTTTCTTAGGTACAGGATGCAGGAGGTTGAGTATGCTGGGTTGGTTCGAGTTCCTTCACCGAAATGTGATCCTTTGAAGAACTTTGCATCCGTGTTTCCTGTGCTGGAGGACATCCTGAGCTGTGCTAGAGTGATCCAAATGGTGATGTTGGAGGACACGTTTAAGTTGGCATGCATGGAGGATCCACTAGCCAGAGAAGTTGCTGGAATCATTCAGAATGAGGGGTTTTGGAATGAACTGGAGGCAGTTTATTCATTGGTGAAGCTTATCAAAGAATTGGTTCAGGACATTGAGGCTGAGAGACCATTGGTAGGTAGATGTCTGCCACTTTGGGAGGAGCTGCGATCAAAAGTGAAGGAGTGGTGTGCCAAGTATAGTGTTGTGGAAGAACCTGTGGACAAGATCATTGAAAAACGGTTCAGAAAAAACTATCACCCTGCATGGTCTGCTGCTTTTATACTTGATCCACTCTACCTCATCAAAGAAGCAAGCGGAAAGTACCTTCCTCCATTCAAGTGTCTGACTCGTGAACAAGAGAAAGATGTAGATAGGTTATTGACTAGGCTGGCTTCCCGAGAAGAAGCTCATGTTGTGCTGATGGAACTCATGAAATGGAGGTCAGAAGGGCTTGACCCGCTTTATGCACAGGCTGTACAGATGAAACAACAAGACCCGGTTACAGGGAAGATGAAGCTAGCAAATCCACTGAGCAGTAGACTTGTTTGGGAAACTTGCCTGAGTGAGCTTAAATCCCTGGGGAAGATTGCAGTGAGGCTGATTTTTCTGCATGCAACCTCATGTGGATTTAAGAGCAATTGCTCTTTCATGAGGAAGATTTCTGCACATAAGCACTGGAGAATATCCTTGGGAAGAGCTCAGAAAATGTTGTATGTTGCAGCTCATGCCAAGCTTGAAAGACAAGACTTCTCAGATGAGGAAGAAAAGGATGCAGAACTTCTTGCCATAGTTGGCAGTGATGATGGCATGTTGGCTGAGGTCTTTGCTGATGCACCCCTAGCGTAATGTGCTTCTTTTCAGCTCCTGTAGAATTCTGTTATTGTAGGATTTATCAGATTCTTTCCAGAATTGTTCTATTATTCACTTATTTATAGTGAAAAAAATTTCGTAGCTTGTGATTGAAACAGAATGGTATTGGAAGGGACTTAAAAAGAATTTTAGTGACTGATATCATCTTTGATTCTAATGAATCAATTTTTTTTTTTTCCATCCATAATTCCATATTTGAATTTCTTAGGTTTGGAACCGTTGCTCTTTTGTTAGCATAAAAACAGTTCAGGAAGAGGACATAAGGAATGCCATAATAACTTAACAAAACGGAGCTGTCTTCATTAGATCTTGCGGAGTGAATATATTAAATTGGTTATTATGAACTACATTATGTTTATTCACCTAGTCGCCTCAAGAAAACAATCTGCGTCTTACAATCTGCATCTTTCTGTGTTGATTATTATCTATAAATTTCTATGGATCATTTTTACACCGTTGAAACTGATATGATGTTGATACCAAGCAGTGATGCAAGATATATGGAAATTGAAACCAAACTGAATTTATGGTCAGTGGAAAGTTATAAAATGCCATGAACTATCTCTCCCAAAAGCTTAAGCTGTTAGTTAAATGAACATGAATGGTTTTATATCTCAACACGCTCTCTCACATAAGAGCCTCTTTGAGCTTGAAATGTGGACAATGCACAGGCTCACTTTATATTATGCTGAAATTTGACTTTTATTTAGAAACAGAGGCAAACAAGGACTGAACTCTAGACTGCCTAGTCATAAAGACTCTGATACCATGTCATGAACCATCTCTTCCAAAAGTTTAAACTGTTAGATAGAGGAATATAAATGATTTTATATTTCAACATAAAGTTAATAGGAACTGTTATGGCTGAAGCAATTTCCTTTCTTTACGTGAACAGACATCAATTTTGGAGGGGGTGCATTCACTTTATTTCTTCACGTGAAAGTGAAAAAGCATCCTACAATAGTCTATGACTTTTTGTATATGCATTTCACTAATAGTTCATGTCTTGATATGCCATGACACAGTGTATTGTCTACGTTCTACTTGCCATGCTCACTTTTGTGAATAAAACAAGATGAAATATTTCCATCACATCCAAAGACCTTAGTGCTCTAGTTTAGTTCCAAACTCAGTTGAACAAAGAATGAAAGGTCTCACTTCTTTGACCAAACTGCTTCATAAAGAAGTTTGAGATACTCATAGGTTTTTTAGCTAAATGGAGTTTTTCTTCATGTTTCTTGAGTTCAAACCACTTGAACATTGACCATGCCCCTGTTTTGCTTGTCAAAGGAGGCCGCATATCGGCAATTATTCATATTTTTGCTTAATAATAAAGAATTAAGATAATTCTGATGTTTTACCATCAGATCAAACATTTTGCATTCAGTCAATCAGGTGTCTTTGGAAGTCATAAAGTTGCTGATAATTCCACATGTCAACAGATATTAAGGACGATCATGCTACTGCAAACCAGTGAGCCAGTAACTAAGCATAAATCACCTTCAAGAAAATTTCAACTTCCAAGTCTCAAGTACAAGAATTTGTGAACAATATTTGTTATTCCTTAGTCCCTTTTTTTGAGAAGGCTGTTCTATATGCATATGATTGACTTTCCTTTTATGAAGTGGAAATTTATTGAATGCCAGTTTTTGGCCTCACATTTTAAATTGTTTCAAGTTTTGGTTTCTTCTGTTTCCAACAGTACAACACTCACAATACCATCCGCTTCTAATTTCATTTTTACACCTTAAAGGAAAAACATAGCTGCAGACATATCTAAAAGAACAATTCTGTTATCCCAATTTGAACATTTTTTATTGAAATGCTCTAAAAACCATATCTATGACGAAATCTGTTGAAATTTATAAACATTTAGGTCGTTATGGAAAGAGACACATCTCAAAGAACATGGTTTACACATGCCACTATATGCTCTGATTAGATAAAGTTTTCATGTTGAAGGAAACTACAAAAATGACACAAAAGTAGCAGGCTCCCAAAATTTTGAATGTTGCTTTTTGGTGCAGAGTTGGAATTGCTTGAAGCAGTAGGGTTGGTGGCAAACCGGACATGGTCATGAAGTGGGTCAACCTTGGAAGAACATGAGAAAGAATCTTTGTAGCCTAAGAAGCACTTCTCATAGATAATGTGGCATATCTCCTGGTGTGTCTGTTTCTGACACATGGTTTAGGCCCCCACCACGGTTGGAGTGGCTGTCCATTTCACTGCTTTGGTTGTCATGGTCAAAGAAAAGTGAGGTATAAGTGGCCTTCCTTTGCATCAATCCACTCAGGTTCTCTATGTGTTTACTAATCCTGCTGCTTAGCTAATGACCCCCACAACCTTTGGTAACTTTCTTTTTAATCATTAATTTTTGTGATAATATGCTTGTTAGTGGAGCAAAAACAAACAAGGGCTGGATACAGTAGTAAGCAAGTTGCACTTCGAGAAACAGAATCAAGGTTCAAATCTTGGAAAGTCTGAGGATTAATTAATCTCACAGCAAACGCTTTAGAGATATCCCATAGACCAAAAAAGAATAACCTACCAGGTGCGAGCCTTGTACGCTGAGCTGCTCTTATATTTATTAGTGGGCCCTGATGTAAACTGTTTATCTTAACATTGAAAATCATAGGTTTGCAGAATTAACCGTTTTGCTTTCCATGATTGCTAAAAAGTCTGGGGGAAAGTCGAAAGCAAGGAGTGTAGAAAAAGAAAAACAAAGGGAAAGGAGGCCTGTCGGCATGAGGAGGTACATGATATTGCTGAGAGGATAATATAGTGCAATATGGAACATCACCGAGCTACCTTAGCACGTACGTTCAGGTGATAATTTTTAACCGTGAATAACTGGTTGCTAGTTCAGTAGTTCTTGTCATATCATTTTTCACTCTTGTCGTAGACTCAGTCACGTTTCATATGCACATCACTCCCATTTTTCGTGTCGTACTTCTAAAAGCTTCAGAAAATTGATGCAAGTGTAATATGACTCCATTTCGTATACACATAATCAACTTAATGCATGCATTTTCCACTTTACTTGTCCATAATTAATTAAACTCTTCACCATAATGTGCATGGAAGAAACTTTGCCTCTCTCGACGAGCATATAGGACTTTTGGAAATGTTGTGTGCAATGCAACATTTAAATCCATGAACTAAAGAAAGTGAGTATATATATATATACACTCTTTGAAATTAACTCTACTACTCCATGCTTATCTTACTGTCACATGTCACATTTTATATGGTATAGGTCAGAGCATATTGGAATTTCTCCTCATTATGAGTTTAGGCTTCACCACCCACCTCAAGGCCTGAAATGATGAAAGTTTCTCCACCTCATTAATAAATCACCGAAAAAGTCAAATAAGAGAGTGAATGAAAAAGTTATGGTGGCTGACTGAACTCATTATGAAGTAGAAGGCTAGAATTGCTGAGTTCATAATTGATTTATCTTTGTGTATTCAATTTGGTGCAGTGACAGTTGGATCATGTCGGCAAGGCAAGCAAATCTGACTTCCTACCAACTAAAAGGCATTTGTGTTTTTATTTTTATTTTTTTATTTTTCATTTAATTTTATGCTATAATTCCATTGTTCATTATTTCCAGTCTGGTTCTTGTGTAGGAGGGCAGAATGTGATGATTGACATAGGACAAGGGCATCTTTTCACAAGAATCTTCAAAAATTCAATGTTCCCCCATGATTAATCTTCTCTTGAATGTCTCTTCTTTCTCTTCCCACTGAACACAATTTCGGTTGTTTCAAGCTTGAAGATACATGTATGTATTAGATAACATCAGTATTGTGGTGTAGTATTTTCACACCTAAACACTTGATTATTTTCATTAATGAGGAAAGAAAGAGCTCTTTCCTTATTATGTATATGGTGAAAAATGACCATGAGTGCAGTTTACAATACCAACAAGAGATTAGGGACTTGGGGTATATTCAATGTTTCATATTGGATCATACCATGTAGCTGTTCTGGAGATGCTAAACTTTAATTTTGAAGTGTATATCTTAATCTTGAAGGAATTTTTTTTGGTGTTGATGTTCCCTAAATTTTTTGGTCCAATCGACTAACTAACCAAGTAAACTTTGAACCTATGGTAGAATTATGACAATGATTACATGTGAGTCAAATTCATCTATCTATCAAGATGTGGACAGTAGGTACTTGTCATATCAACCAGCCCTAGGCCTTCTTTCATGTGAAATGTGTTATACGACGTAGAGGTCAACGAACTGCTGTGAAACATTTGACCCCAGTCCATTTTGCAAAAGCCATTTATCTTTCTTTTGCAAGATTTTGAAATGTAATTTTCATGTACTTTTTATATAATTAGATATTTTTAGAAACTTCGTTGTACTACAGAGCCAATTGGAATGTTTCCTTCCATATTTATTACGCCTTAATCCATTGGCACTATACTACAAAACCAATTACATAGTGCTCAAATGCTTAGTTTTTTACACGTAATATGTCGGGCATTTGTATAGGTATATAAGGGAGGTTTTATATCTTTTATTTTGATCTTAACTATTCCACGTAAATGTGAGTTTTGTATAAAAGTAGGTTGGGTTTGTTTTATCATCTAAACATATTATTATTTGTTTCATACATTGCGAAATGAAAACTATACAAATTAGAAAAAAAAAATGTGAGTAAATGTAAAGGTAAGGGGATATTGTAAACAACTATACGATGAAATCATATGCTGGTGAGGGGTGAACAAACATTGATAAAAAGTTTTGAGTTCAATTCTTGTTAGTGGTCCATCATTAACAAGTCATCTGTGAATATTTGTATAATAATTATAATATAGAAGATATTTATCTTATTTTAATCTAATTATTGTTAAATTATATATTACCTTATCATTAAATGAGTTTTGATTATAATTACAACCACGAACAAGTGATCACATTAGAATCCCACCCCCACATTCTTGTGACTTAAAGAAAGGACAAAACTTGTATCAAGTTATTTACATTTATTTTAACCAATTCTCAAATTAAATGATAATATGTGGATATTTTTCTTGGAATGAGTAATTTTAAAGGAGAAGTTCTTAGATGTACTGAGAACAAAACATATTCTGCTCTATTCCAATTAGGGTTTAACATATCAATTTTTATAGGTCATCATTGTCTCTCACTTTCCTCATATTTCTAATGCAGTAGCTAATGTGTTTAGTGATTAATGGTACAAGGTAAACTTTTATCTTATTCTAAGAGTATTTTAAGAATTTTTCAACCTAAAAGTTAAAAATATACACTTTTTTTTAAAAAAATATACACTTATCATTATTTGATTTAAAAATTGGATGGAATAGATGTAAAGAACTTGATCTAAGTTTTTTCTTTAAAGAAATGATTTGATGTCTAAGTTTGCCAAATTCTTTAAAGGGAAAGGATGATTTTTTAATTATAATTACAACTGCTGACATGCGATGATCAGATCCCAATCTTAGTAAATCCTATAAGGTATTACTAGTATTATTCAAAACTTTAGTTATTATTAACTCAGATATTTAATTCCTCTTCTATGGCTTAGGCTGATGGTCCAGTTAAATGGACATTTCATAAAATAAAAAAAGAACTACTAGATTGTCAAATTAACGTTAGCTGCAATTGTTTGTCGTTTTACTGCAAGCACTTGTTAGACGACTTACTATTGACTTGCTTTAAGTACAAGTCATTATGTGCTATTTCTATAAGAGTGTGTTACTTGGCCAATACTCTAGTACCTTTTAAGAAGTGTACATTTTGTGCATTTTTGATAGTTATTCAATGTAAAATGGACACGTGTATTGGTGTGGGTTCATGGTAGACAACACCCAATCTTTCATTGTGAGAAATTGTCGTGTCTACCATGACATGTACAGTAACGAAAGAGCAGCCATGTACAGTGGCTTCACATGCTCAACGAAAAAAGGATTTAAAAAGGTAAAACTTGATTAAAGATTTTATATTATTAACTAATAGAAATAGTAAAATATGTCAATTCATATAAATAATTAATTATTATAATGAGGGACCTATTATGGTATTTTATTTTTTAATATTTTTATTAGTTAATAGTATAAGACTATTTTATACTATCAATATATACTAATTAAACTCTATTATTTTTTATATTTAACTGTAAAAATATATATAAAAAAATAAATATGTTCTTATTAAAAAAATAATAATACAATTATTATTCCATAAAAAAAGGGAGATAACACATTCATTAGATAAACACTAATGACAAGTACAATATTTATTAAACAATCAATACAACAATATAATGCATGTAGAATATCACAGAACAGGGGCTTTACACTCACAAGGACTAGAAGTAATATATGCACTAGTAACATAGAACATATGTAGGCTTTATGATGGTCACAAGCAAGAGGAGGGAGCGAAAAATCTCTCATATGCCGTTCCTATACTTAATAATTTTTTTGTCCACTTAATTATATTAGTTTTATTAATAAATAATTTATATTAGATTATTTTAAAAAATTAATGATAAAATAAATCTAAGTTATTTTATTGTATATAATTTATCTACGATTGTTTTAAATCTAAATTATTGTATAATTAATTTTTAAAAAATAATAACGTGAGAAATAGTATTATAAAATTATTTAGAAAAACCATTTATGAGAGGCTAATAATATTAACAAAGAAAACAGTTTATGTTGATTTAGATTCATTTATTTATTTGTCCTTTTAAAATGAGTAGTTATTTTTTTATTAAAACAAGAGTATTTATATGAGTTTTAAAATGTGTTTGGAGTAATTTTTTTGGGAAGAGTTCAGGGTTACAAAATAGTTATTTATTTTAGAAGTTAATAGTTCTTGAATAATTCTACAACAAGAAAAAAAAGTGATTTTTTAGTATTAATATTTCTATTATAAAGCGTCTCTTAAACATTATATCGAAACATAAAATAATATTTTTCTAAAATATTTGAAAATATTTTTTTATAAATACCTCCAAATGATTCATACTTAATTATTTACATTATCATTAAAGTCAATAAAAAAGGGACATGATAAAAACAACAAGAATAATGATAATAATAATAATAATATTATTATTATTATATTATTATTATTATTATTAACAAAACTTGCTTAATATATGATATTTGTGCATTGCATTTGAAAGGGAAAAAACAAAAAAGAAAAGAACAAAAGTACATTCATTTAGAAGCCTTTAACAACCGTAATCACTGCCTAACCCACCAAATTGAAAAGTGAAACGTGTCAACATTCTCATCATCCAAAACAAAAATGCACAAAATATACATTTATAACAAGGCACGAAAGTATTCATCGTATTATATTATTGTATTGATTGATTAATAAATTTTGTATTTATGATTAGTGTTTATCTAATGCATGTGTTATCTCCCTTTTTAATGGAATAATAATTGTGTTGTTATTTTTTTAATAAGAACATATTTGTTTTTTTATATATATTTTTATAGTTAAGTATAAAAAATAATAGAGTTTAATTAATATATACTAATAGTATAAAATAATTTTATATTATCAATTATTAAAAATATTAAAAAATAAAATATTATAATAAATTTTTTTATTATAATAATTAATTATTTATATAAATTGATATTTTTTATTATTTTTATAAATTGATAGTGTAAAATCTTTATTCAAGTTTTAACTTTTTAAATCCTTTTGTCACTAAGCATGTGAACCACTGTACATGTCGCGGTAGATACAACAATTTTTCACAATGAAAGATTGGGTATCGTCTACCATGAACCCACACCAATACACGTGTCCATTTTGCATTGAATAATTGTCAAAAATGCACAAAATGTACACTTCTTAAAAGGTACCAGAGTATTGGCAACAGGAGGCCAGGTTTTGCACTTCCCACAAATGCCTGACCCAACAAACATTGCCAAGACAAAAATTCTCTCTGCATGAATTTTCTTTCTTTTCTCATTCTGTCTTCTCTGTTTCACCCACCAATCTGTGGCATAATTGGCTCCCTGGAATAAGTGGCCCCAATTTATTAAATAAAAATATAGAAAAAATTCATGGTGGTACAATACCATTAGTTTATTACACATGTACCCTCACAAATTACTTTGATTAAAAGAGAGGATGGTTCCTAGCATTAGACAACAGACAGGCCAATGCATAATGGAGAGGGAGGAGGGGTCGAGGGCTAAAAATTGAACAGTGTCACATATCATATCACCAATCAGCAAGATTTTTAGTACTCAATTAGATGGCGCTACTTTGGGAAAGTGACCAACCAATAATCATTGGCACTTGAAAGGTTAATATACACTTTATCTGAAAGCAATGGATGGAATTCTTTTATGTTATAACAACATCTCATTACGAGATAATGCTGTGTTTCAAAAAAAGAAAAAAAAAAACTATTTCTTGCCTAGAAAATTCAACCACGTTCAAGCTCAAGATAATTCAGTTTAGCGCAAAAACAGAAAATAGAAAGATATAAAATGAGAAGGGAAATTCCATGTTAAAAATGAATTTTTGTCGTTTTAACTAGTTAGAACTTAACTCTCAGAAGAAAGAACAAATAGCTGCATTCATGAAATCTTCATTATACCTTACCTATAACAATGCTTGTCGTAAATGATCAGTACAAAGCTTAATACTTATCTTTATCATTTTTATTTTTTGTCGTAATGTGCTTCTGTTCTCATATTTACTGTTTTTCATACCAAACAATGCCTCAACTGGCCAACTAAGCACGTATCAATTAGATCACTTCAAACGTTCTAAAATTCACCTGATCATATTGTAAGATTCTTAGGTTTGCTCGGTTCATAATAATTTGACATCTTATCCGATATCCATGGTTCTCGTTTTTGTTAAGTGCACATTACTCTAACCTATTTTTATGTTCATGCACTTTCTGTTTTTTCTTTTTTTCTTTTTTTTTTTCAAAATGTATTCAATAAACTCCAAGCTCTCTTGGACTTTAGCAAAGTTGAGGATAATATGAATATGATGAATTTCAACAAAATTAAAGCATTTTTATTTTATGAAAATACACATTCTTAATTAAGAGTTTAAATACTACACTTAAAATTTCTTATTTTGTCATCAAAGATAGAATTTTATGGATTTAGCTCCTATAAACTGAGGAATATACTTTAGAAGATAAAATATATGATCTCAACCATTGATTAAAAATCAACGGTTCAAAATTTTATAAGATATAAATATCGGTATAATCCATTGTATATACCAAATAATTTATAATATTGGTCTTTCTATCAATGGTTGAGATCGCACACTTTACCATCTCAAATGCACCTCTCACTTCATAGGAACCAAATATAAATTTTATATACAAAGCCGAGAGATAGAGTCAACTTTTACAATTTTATAACTGCTACAATATTTAATGCTTAATTGTACACCAAGAAAATAAAACTTAATTTGATTGAAATTTAAACTTTCTAAATTTAGAAGTTGTTCTAATATGGAGTTACTCCTAATTTCATTTACACCTTAACGGAGATCACAATTATTTTCTATTTCAATTTTATCAATTTTTTTTCCGAAGAAAAAAGTTTTAGCCTTTTTTTTTTCATTAAGATATTGGAAACAAATCTTGCACTCTTTTCTGTAAGTCTCGTAGCTTCAACCACTAGTTGTCGAGAAGTTGAATGATTAAGACAAGAGGTAATTGCGGATCGTGTCTTTCATTAAAAAAAAAAAAGAATCACTTGTTGTTTAGGTATCGACCTAATGAGGGCCCCCTTTAAGCATGTAATTTAACTTTTGAATTGAAATAAAAAACTTTTGATATGGAAAATATGTTTATCGTATACAAAAAAATAATTGATTCTGTGATATCTAACAATTTCAAAAATTAGATATTTGTGATCTCTAACTCACTTATAACAAGTAAAAAGTTTAATGTAGAATTAAAATAATGATTAAGACTTTTTTAATCCCATCTTATGTGGCACCTTGTAACACAACAAACATAACTTGGAAAAAAAAAATGAAAACTCCAAATGCAAAAATTTATGCAAAGTGGGTGTTTATAAATTGTCGTGTGGGATGGAGTTAGGGAAGTACTAATTATTATTTTATTATACATTTTACCAATTATAAATGAATCAAGGACTACTAATGTTCAATTTTTATAATTGTTAGAGACCACGAGATTAATTATTTTTTGTGAAATGTATCCACCAAAAATATTATTAGAGGTTGATTTGAGATTTACTCTTTTTTTTCTTTTGTCACCATACTTAAAATAATTAAGGCTCAAGGTATAAAAATCAGCAGTTTAGAAAACGCTAAAAAGCATTCTTGAATGACGATAAATGGTCAATAGGATAAAAACATAGATAGTATTTATTCTTTTTTGGTTTCCAGAATATCTTCTCATCCTATGTGAGAGATTAATGAGTGAGGAAAAAATGCTGTTTAGAGAAATTTTTGCCTAAACTTTTGACCACACCTGGATATTAGTCTCTCACATATCATGTGAGAGAATATTCTAGGAAACCAAAATAGGATAATATTTATTCTATTCTAAAATAGATAGATAATATTTAAAACAGATAAATACTAAAAATATTAAAAGATAATCTTAAATTTTAAAAATAAAGAAATATAATAAAATTCTAAGCTAAATGTAACTAAAAATCCATATATGATGTGTATAACAACCATAAGAGAGACACGACAATAAGAAATACAAGCATAGAACCAATAATTAAAAAAACTATTAAAGAGGTAAGACTATATAACTTATACTAACACACAAAAAGGGAAACAGAAACTCAAGAAAATAATGATATGTTTCTCTAACTAAATAAAAAAGTTAGCATAAAAGATAGAAAATAAAAACAGACAAAAATGACAATATGTTAATAAAAAATATTTTTGTCGTTATAGTTAGAACATAGAAGCAAGAACAAATTAGTGTGGTCATCATATCTCCCGTTCATCTTTCCTTACCTAATGATCCTTATCGTGTATGATCATTACAAACCTTTATGGTTCTTCTCCTTTTTCTTTCTTTGTATTCTTCTAATTCCATGATTACTGTTGTACTCCCAAACGTGCTCACAACTGGCCACCAAAACATATTATTGTACTCGATTTCGTGGCAAAAAAACATATATCCCTTTGGACCACTTCAAACGGTTAGAAAGTCTAAAACCACACCTAATCATATGCTAATGTTCTTATGTTAACTGTGTTAATTCATTATAAAGTCTCATCTAATATCCATGCTTGTGATTGGTAAGTGTACATTGTCCTAACCTATTCTATAATCTATATTCATGACCGCACATGTGCATGAATTCTCTCTATTTTTTTCAATAATATGTTGCAACTCCAAGCTACGAGGGATATACAATCAAATGACGCCAAAGATGAGAAGTTTCAGTTTAAGCATTCGTATTTTATTTAAATCATTGCTTTTATCAGAAAGCTCCGTAATTAAATAATCTTTTGGGCTCATGTTTAAATAATCTTGTTGCGGCAATATTTAAAAGTTAAAACACTGTCTTTCACACATTTCATTTGTGATCATAGCTTCAATCTTTGTTTAAGTCTCGTAGCTTTAACTCCAAAACTCGCATTGTATTTTACTCCATGCTTCTATTCGTAGAAATGCTGTATGATTGAAAAAAGAGGCAATCACGGATCGTGTTTTTCAGTCAAAAATTATTTGTGTTGTTCAAGAACACAGGGCTAACCCTGAGGCCCACCTTATAAAGCCCAGATTTTAAAATCAATAAGTTAACTGAAAAATAATTTGAAGAACAAGAACTTTCATCATGAAAGTAAATTACGACAAAGTAATATATAATTTATGGGAAGAAAAATGTTAGTTATGTGAGACCAAAGATTTTTTCGTATTAATAAATTTGTCATCACAAACGTAAGTATAGGCTTTAGCTAAAGAGAAATATTTTTTGTACTATTTGGTAGATAGATACTCTTAAACACCTAGAAAGAGAAAAGAAAAAAAAATTGTAAAAAAAAAGTGAAATGAGTGAAATGATTAATAGAGAGAGCAAAAATAAAAAAAAAGATGTTGGAATATCCAAGATTTAGAAATGTACAAATAATATGTCTCTTAGCTAAGCTCTTGAACTAGGACGAGAAGGGATGAATCCAAACTAGGCAGCACAACACAGTCATCTACTGAGTGCTAACTGCTATTGCCTTATAAAATCTTCATGGAGTAGATTCACGAGACATCTGTTGGTGAGTAATACGTAGGTAAGCCTTTCTCAAAATTTAAAATTTTGTATTAAAAAAAAAAAAAAAACGAAACTTCACGTAGATACCTAAGCTTTATTTATATAGCAAAATTTATGGACATAGGATATTAGGTATCTTGCCTGACACCAACTCACAGAAAGTCATGGGATACGTCTTCGGGCAGTGTGTCATACCACCCCGGCTCTCTCTTCTTGATTTTTCAGGCAGTGTGGCGAGCAAGGATGGTATGTCAAAACAATATTTCTCAAATGATTAATTGCTATAATGGTGCACGTAATATGGTCAAGACTATCGATGATCTTGTCGAAATTTACATAGCTTATCCATCCCAAACAAGAGCTACAAGCTTAGCCGAGCTATACATAAGCAAAATGCGACGAAGCTGACATAAACAAACAAGAGAAATACAACCTATAAGGACAAAGAGATTAGAAATATTTAATAACAAAGAGCTATTACTATGAAAACACAACACTATGAGAAGAAACAAATAGAGAAGCCTCATGAGGAACATTTGCTCCTAGTTTTTGTTTTCAAGATTCTTTGTATAACTATACGTAAATAAATAAATAAACGACAATGAAAATTAATTAAGGAAGGAGAAGCTGATTGCTGAAAATATGGTCGTATCCTGTATTAATGTATTCATGAAGGAACAATTCTTGTATCTATTCGCTGCATTATTAATAGAAGCCAGCAAGTTCGGTAAGATAATGTGGCGAACAAAAAAGTTACAGTCGAATCCAGATATACAAATATCAACATCTCTCTGTCATCACCAAATGAGCATAACAAGTTCTATAGTTGATAGATCGGATGTCCAATCTGTTTGTTGATCCAAGATATATGTACCCATCTATACAACCAGATCTATCAAAACAAACCCGGCCCATCACCTTTTTTTTTTGTATGAAGCCTATTTATCCATGGACAAAAACACCAAACAAAAAGCAAAAACTCTTGTAAAGAATATTGCATATTACCTTTGAATTATTTCAACTGTAAAATGACATGGCTGTATAATATATACAGCAGTGCTTACCATCCTAATTTACAACCTCCAACTGTTGAAAAGTTTTCTCTTGTAAAATCCAATAGAAACATATTCGTATACCATAAATATATAGTGAAAAAAATAAACTTAGATAAAGGTAATCTTAAAAATGTACAAAATCATTCAGTATTTACTTGAGCACTGGCTGCTTCCATCATTCCAATGCGTATCTGCTCACCAATATCCCTAACATGGCCAGGTCCATGGGGTATAAATACTGTTGTGTTCTTTGATGAGTTACCAAGGTCTTTGATTGTGTCGAAGTACTGAGTGATCATGATAAGATCCATCACCTCCTTAGCAGAGGTGCCCTCCACCTTGTGAGAGAAGTTCAAGATGTTTTCTCTCAAGCCATCTGTGATAGCTTGCCGCTGCCTTGCCACACCAACCCCACCCAGATACTTGGATTCAGCTTCAGCTTCTGCTTTTTTAACTTGAAGCACCTTTTCGGCTTCTCCTTTGTATACACTGGCAAGTTGCATCCTTTGAGCTGCAAAGTAAAATCAATCCTTAATGAGTACGCTGCATGATACCCAGTCTCTGCTGTAACCTATTTCAAAATTCATGCAACCGAGTAATACAAAATCTTAAACAAACTAGCTCAGTACAACCAATTGCTTTGGTGATTTCAGATACAAGTTATCTTTACTTTTATATAAAACCTTGGACCACTTTAACTATCCTTTTTGGTCACAATTTTTTATTCATAATATACCCTTATTTAATTTACATATTAACCCTCTTCAATGAAGCAGTTTTCATGTTCAGTTAATTGGACTTCATCGTGTAACCCACCAACTTCACACGTCCGTGCATAGCATAGGCCCTTACTAGTATCATATAAATATTGAGGCTCAAAGCAATTCTTAAGAATGTATCCTTTCATTATACATTAGTGGAAATAAATCTAATAAAGCAGGCATTGGTTGCTTCACTAACATAGAAATTAGAAGGAAAAAAAGAATTATGGACAAAATGATTACCTAATCCTTACATTTTGTAACCCAGTTATTATGGATTGATATAATGGTAAAAGAGTTATATTATTTATATATAACTTTTTAACATCAAATGTAATATCTCTTTCACATAAATAGACACAATTTTTTTTACTTTGTTACTCACTTACACTCCCATTCATATACTATGTCTAATACATAATGTGTTCAAATAACATTTCCCGTGGTGAAATGATTGCTTGCCAGACTGCTCCTTGTATGGCCTTCTTTCCTCTTTAAATTTACAAAGACTTAAATCACTTGGGCATAGGATGGGAGTCCTTAGAACAAGAAAAGGGAAGGGTGCATCTATGTGATGCATAGATAGGCATATATATGTACACACTTGTTTATATTGTGATTTGTGAGAAAACTTGTAAGTTACTGCTTAGTATGTCCATAGTGAAAACAAAAGTCTAAAAAAGCATAAAGTACTATTACCTGCATTTATCTCATTCATTGCTTTACGAACAGAAGGATCGGGTATAATATCAACCATTAGGATGTGCTCTATGCTATATCCGTATGCTCCCATCACCTGATACATGAACTCCAGGAGATTTGATTAAGCTGAGAAACAATCCAGCAAAAGAAAACGGTAAAGGAAATAAATGAGTAGAGCCACTATTGTAGACAGATATCAGTAGTTTGTAACTCAACTTCTGTAAAACACTTTGTTTCAACAGCAGAGATCAAAATCTAAATTGCCTCACCCTAAGCATGATTGTGAAAACCCTGACAAGTGTGTACAATGATTAACAAAGACGTGGAGGCCTGATTTATGAGTCCACAAGAAGATTGTTTATTGTTTTCAAGTATGGACCATTGTTAATAGAGGTTACTTTTCTACTAAACTAGATAATTAGCCAGCAATATCCAGAAGAGCACCTTATCAACTGTTGAAAGCGTGCTCTTTGACACCTTCCATACAAGATCCTAAACTATTAATATCAATCCTCCATATACAACCAAACCCCAACCAAAACTGCCGCCAGCCTCCACCACCTCTAGTGCCAAAGGGACAAACAATTGAAATAATAACCAATATTTTTCTTCCCTTGATATACATGGATTTGTTATTTGTACATAACAAATTCAACACTTATGTGACACCCATTTAACCAGTAATTATATGTTTTTGCTTCTTTTCTCCTCTCAACGCATACTAATTTTTTTGTCCTTTTTCACCTATGTGCTTGTTTAAATGTCAAATATTAAATATACAAATAATATTTTTACTATTTATATATAGAGACGCACACATAATATAGAAATTTTTATTTGTACCCATTTGTCAGATATTAATTCGGAGATACCATGATTTATAATATAAACATTAATAAGTATAAATGAAACTCAATTCTTCTCTTACTTTTATCTCTTTTTTCAAGTGTCCCATCTTAATTTCCCCATTTGATGATTAAATAATGGAACTCCATATATTATCATATGAATGCACCATACCACATATACGAGTCCCCGGAAATTGCGTAATACATTTACACAGGCCCAATATTGTGTACATATATAAATCAAGGCATAGACAGATACAAATTTGTGTGTGTAAAATCAGCATGCAATCACGATAATCGACTCCATGAGCTCTCCTATTTTGATGAAGGGCCAAAATGATATCATGATTATATAATAAAAGCGGTACCAAGTTAGTAACCTTTTCAAGCTCCTCCAACACAGCTTTGGCAACCTCACCCTTTTGCTCAAAGAGTTCGTCCAAAGTCATTCTTGGAACAAGAGCACGGGTCACTAAAACATGAACCATAAAGAGTGAAAAGGGTATTATTAACTCATTAATTAAAAATTGTGCAAAAAATAAAAATTAATGAAAAAAACACACACACACACATCCATGGATGGTACATAATATATTGATCCATATTATTTGATACAGTTAGTATAGGTATACCATCAAAAACATAAGCCTGGATCTGTTCCTGGGGGTTTTGCAACTCATAGAAAGCATCGTCAGCATTCTCCTTGATGACTCGGTAATGAATGGAGCAAAGCAACTGCACAAACACGTTGTCCTGCACATGCAGATGCAGATGCAGTGCACCACCGCAACAATACAAATGAATAATTAATTAAGTTGTACGTTAATTCCTTTCATTTGATCCATATATGATATATGTATATATGCACATGCACTCATAGAATAATAGAATGAATATAATTAAAGAGAAGAAAGAAAAGAATAATAAAATGAATGGAGGAAGGAAGGACAAGCCATACCTTGGTTTTGGTTTCGATGCGGACGTCGAGGAAGGAGAGCCTGGTGGAGAGGAGGCCGGCGAGGAATTCGCCGGCGAAGGGGTTGAAGAAGTGGAAGCCAGGCTGAGCAACCCTCTCGAAGCGTCCCCACCGCTCCACCACCGCCACGTGTGACTGCCCTATGCAACGGCAGAACAAGCAGAACGTGTTCCCCATGATGTGATGAGATATGATAATGATTAATATTAATGATATCTCTCCCTGGGCGTGTCTGTGTTTTGTGTGTTTTGCAAATCACAAACACAAGTTGAACCGAATCCAACCAAATAATTTCCCCTTCGCTTCTGTTTCCTTTTCTTCAGTTCGTGGAACCTTGAGGCTTACACCTGGTCCAAAAGTAATGTCACCCCACGTGTCGTGGAAGAACCAGCACCCGGTTGACGTGGCAAATACTGCACAAATTTTTGAGAAAAGAATTTTTTTTGGGTCATTAAAAAAGAAGTTGTTTTTTTGGTTTTTTTGGGTCTTTTTGGCGAGGGTATCAAAGGGTCTCAGATCCTTGCGTGGGAGTCGAACAAGACTCTTTAAGATTGCCTGAATGCAGTTCTATAACAGGAAATACCATTTATTGATCTAGCTTCCAATTGTGAAAAGAAATTTCTTTTTATTTTTTGGTCAATACATGCACACTCCCACAAGAAAAGAAAAGGGTTTATAAACCACAAATTAGGTTCTACTAGATATCAAACTCAAGTATAATTAACGAGAGACGAAGAGATTTATCACTAAATTAACGCTTTAATTGTATGAAAAGAAATTCTTAAGTTGCACTGTTTACTATGAACAATTTGGGTAGCTTGAAGAATTGAGCTAAATTTCGGGAGGAAGAAATGAACGGAGTGTGGTCCAATAACATGAAAAATTGGGCCAAATGAGTGCGATGATCTAAGTGGCTTGAAAATTTCAAACTTAGAAATGCCTCTTTTTTTTGGTTTTGTGCTCTATTGGCCCAATTCTATATGCCTGGGAATTCTTCCTCTCGACCAAAAACACAAAACAATTTCCTTCTTTTAATTCACCAAGTCTATTTCGGTCTTTAATCTCGTTTTGCCAAATTGCGCTTGAGGAGACTCATCACCTGCACGGTCAACTCACAATATAAAGAGAAATGATATATCAACATAAAGATTTGACTCCTTCTCCCTGCTTTGGTTTAGGGCATTGTTATTTGAACGCAAATATGAGACGCATTGCATACGTATACTCTCATCCAATCATTTACTATATTTTTTTATTTTAAAATTTTTGTTTTGATTTTCCTTGCAAATCAAGCTTTGTGTCGGATGGGACACGTAAAAAAATCATTACCAATTTAAGTACATACAAAAAGAAAAGTAAAAAAAAAAAAGATGTGGGGTTGAAATCAAGTGATTGAACAGTTAGGTATTGTGCCTAAAAATTCTACATACATATATCATTTCTCCAATATAAAATGTTCTCTTATGGTGTTCATGTTGTTAACAGTTATATTATACTTATTAATAGTGACAAAGTTTATGCATTGCTTTCTTGAGTTATTATTTAAGAATTATAGTCTAGTATATAGGATCAGATAAAGAGAGTGTTAATCATCGTGAATCCAAGAGTAAACAACCATCAAAGAATTACCCTACAACCAAGATTTAGCTCTTGTAAAGTACAAAGTATACACTATAGAGAGTAAAGCACAAAATATCAACTGTTGATAGAATATTAATGGAAAATGACATTTGGATAAGAAATAGGATCTTGAGATAGGGATAAGTATCATATCAAAAATCCCATCAAATCACTTTTCGGGAAATACAAGACACCTACACTTCAAGAACTCATCTACAAGATGATCTTGGTATATTGGGCCACAAAAATTTCATTCCAATAATTGTCTAAGTAGCAAAGATTGTGAGAGAACTCTCTTGTGATGAATTTGGAGGTAGAAGATAATTAGAGGAGGGAGAAGAAAAGTCAATGGACAAGATAGATAAGATGTGTTATCTCGATTTTAATAGAAGGCAAACATTGCTTATTATTCATGTTGTCTCCAACTGATATAAGTAACTGAAAAAACATGCAACAATAAAGTATATTTTGGCAAAACACAAATTACGCGCAAAATAAAACACCAAGGTGAAGTCGTGTAACACCTACATATACATTAATAAGATGCAACAGGATTGACAATCCTATTTCAATACTATAAGATAAGAAACATGAAACATCTTTATATATAAAGGCTTCTTATGAACTCATCCTTCAGGTAATGTGGGACTTTATTCAATTCTAGTCAAAACATACACAAAGCACTTTAAGTTTTAAACTCTCTAGGCCTATAAGTCCAACATTTTACCTTCTAAAATATATCTCGCTCTTTAGAGGAGACAAATCCCGATAAACACATTGTCATATTCTGCAGTATTAGTGCCTCCATCCAATCCATGCATGGGGGTAACATCACACTTTCCTAAAACTCGTGGAAGAATACCAGTTCCGAGAATGTTGAATACTTTGGGCTGTGTTTGAAAGGATTGCAAAGAGGGAGACGCTGGCTTGTTGGACACTCTCAATGGCAAAAAACAAGCACACGCATGTTATTAGTAATTTGTAATTATGATATACTTCAACCTCGGCTTTAATTTATCCAAAACTTTATTCTCTTAAATTATTTGAACTAAGCTCGAGAGACTAAAATATATTGCTTTACCATGACTTCAATTATATATCTGGAATAGAATTAAAGTGAAAAACTAACCCTAATACCATGATCTATACTCCCTAAAAATTATCAGAATCGAAATTAATCTTAATACCATGACAGTATTAATCCTTGCTAAAATCAAACAATAAGATAATACAATAAGATGATAGATGACCACTTTTATATTAGAGTTATGTTGTTTGGACGCATTCAAATGAACGCATTTGGCGTATTAGCAACTTTTTTTTTTCAATTATCAATTTTTAAAATTAAAGTCAACAATTTATTCGATTGAATTACTAACCAGTTGCAGCATAACAATATAAGAAATTTTACATGCAGTTAGTTGATAATTCAGTCAAATAAGTTGATAATTTTAGTTTAAAAAGTTGGTAATTGAGTAAAAATTGTTAATATTTGTACGCTGCAATTGATTAGTAACTCAATCGAAAAAAATTTTACCTTTACTTAAAAAGGTTGGTAATTAAACGAAAAAAAATTGGTAACGTATTGGAAATGCACCCAAATATATGTTCAAATAACATTATTCTTTACATTATTTTAAGTGGTAAGGAAGATGCAGAATTGAAGCTAAGCTGTCCTAATTAATCTTTTAAACCAAAATGCATATATAGAAATATTCAATCTCATGGCAGTACATCGAAATATGTTGATTGAAAAGTGTTGTTTGTTTGTTTTCAATTTTTTTCTTCTTAATTTGTCATTTCTTGTCTCAAAACGACGATCCTAGGGATACATGCATGCATAAAGTCAAAGAGGTCCGGTACAGGATAGTGGTACCCGATAAGGTACCATACTTAGCTTATGAATGAGGTATGGTGACCCATAAGAACGTGTCCTTTCCATGTATACACCCAAAAACCCTTGAATCGGAATCTATAGGTCCACAACTTGTACATACTTTATATAATTGTATATATGTGTGTTGAATTCGCCTTCATTTCTCGTCACCTTCTCAGTACCTCACGTTAATCTCATATTCAATATTTTTTATATCTCCCTACATTCTCGGAATCCAATTGGAGCAAGCCAAAAAATGGAAAATCATTTTTTGGAAATTATGTAGAGAAAAACCATAGAAATTTTGATTGGTCACTTCACATAAGGTCCACCAATTATTTGCACCATCTTCTTCACGAGCAGAATCAGACAAATGAGAGGCATCTTATAATACAAAGAAATCGTAGACCAGTAGACAGAAAATTTACTCACGGAGTTTCCCTCTTGTTAACAATGTTCTTGGTAGTGGTAGCAACCTGATGTGATCTAGATCTCTGTTTGCTTTTCCCAGTGCAGAAAGAATCAAACAGCACTTCTTAATGTACCATAGCCAGCTAATTCTATATTCTAAATTATGCAAGCTTTGAAAGAAGGTGTTTGGTGTTGGCATGTCTCTAGGGTCTACCAATTCCATAAGTTGTTTACTTGTGTATGTTTCTTTTCCTTTAATTAATATAAACCTAAAGATATTCTGGCCAAAAAGTTGGTCTTTGGATGTAAAAACGAGGGTGGTTTCATTATGTGTTCATGTGTTTTTGTACAGATTTTTTGTTTAATATAATATAGATACCGCAATTTACATAACGGAAATCGTGTATAACTAGGTGTAGCTTTTCATTCTATTTTCCAAGTCCTCTTCATTTATGACATCGCTTGTAGTATGCATACTATGCTGCAGGTTGAGGGTAATTAGATATTAATATTTTTCGTATTGGTTGCCTGCGTCTATATAATAATTTTTGCATTGCATTATTATGGACATAACCTTGCTGCTTGACAGTATATATATTTATGTGTATATATGGTGCATACTTGAGAATTGTTTCTCTAACTTTTTTAAGGACATGTAGGACATCACAGCTGATGGATCAATATTTGGGGAGTGATGTAGTAATGGAGCTTGCATTTGGCCAGCTAAAAATATAGAATTAGCTCCAATAATTGTTTTGTTAGAAACCAAGAGCTCCGGCTTAAAGATTATTTTGAGTCAAAAGTAAGACTAATCAGGTGGACGCGCAGGCTAATTGGTAGACAAGTGAACAATTAAAATTTTGGATGAACACATAAAGAATTATTGGTTTGGGAAAATTACTACCAAAATACCGAAGAAATCATAATTAACACGGTCTCAAATTGAATAAATTTAAATATTTCCAAAATTTTATTATAAGAACGATTTAGTCTCAGCCTTTATTGTGTTAGTTACATTTCAAGAATCTCACAAACACCTTACCAACTATATCCTTACATTTTGATAAACCTTATATTGGTCTATAACAACTATTAGAAATTCTTAGTGGCATTCTTTGATATTCTCATATAAAGCCATCAAAATCTTAAACTTAACTCTGAAGAAAATGCAATTAATTAGCTACTTAATCACAAAGAAAAACTGAATGGGAAATAACTTAAGTATTTCCTAATTAAATAGGAATTTGGAGTACCTAAAAGACATTGTATTTAATTTCTTCCCATTATAAATTCGTCTAATACAAAGAAAATTACCAAAGAAGGGATGAAATTATGGTAGTGTTTATCATCAATAATTAAATAATGAATATTTTCAACAATCCTACGGAAAGTTGGCATATATTTTACACGTAAAAGAAGCTTTGTTTTTTGATTTATACATATCATTTTGCATTATATATTATTTGTCCATGCCCTGAGCCAGTTGGAATCACACATGGCCCACCATATGTCCACCAGGATCCCTTGGTTGCTCCTATATATAAGCGCCAGAACCAAAGCCAAGCCATTCATCATTTGCATATCAAATCTCTTGAGATTCTCTTCCATCTCAAAAAGCCTTAGAGGAGTCATAAACTGAACTATGGCTTGCTGGTCTGCAGAAAATGCCACAAAGGCCTATCTCAGCACTTTGAAAATGGTGAGTATCACTCTCTAACATGTCTCAAAAAAAAATTTTCTTGACACCATCTTAGATGAATCTCAATCTATCATCATAACTTTTAGTCTCTTTTACATATAAGAATATTTTTCTGATCTGATTTTGGGTTCATTTTTTCCTCAGGGTCAAAAGGCCAAAGAGCCAGATGTTGCTGAGTTTATATCAGCACTAGCTGCTGGAAACAATGCACAAATGATGGTTGTGGCTTGTGCTAGTGCAGCAGGCTCAACCACAATGGCCTTAGTGGCTGCTGCTCACCAAACTGGTGGCCAAGTCATTTGCATTGTCAGTGGCCATGAAGAGCTAATTGCCTCCAAAAGTGCATTGGGACTTGCTGCTCACAAAGTCCAATTCATGGTTGGAGAAGCTCAGGAACTGCTTCTATTAGGCCAATTTGAGGCAGCAGATTTTTTGCTCATAGACTGTAACCTTGACAATCATGAACAAATCCTTAAGGCAGTGCAAGAGGGTAGGAAGCAAAATGGCACGGTGGTTGTTGGCTACAATGCATTTAGCTGCAAAGGGTCTTGGTTGTCATGTGGATCAAAAACTCAGTTGCTGCCTATAGGAGGAGGGCTATTGGTGACTAGATTTGGAGCAAGTGACACCAGTCCAAAATATGGCAGCAGAATGGGGAAGAGCAGAAGCCGTTGGGTTGTCAAGGTAGATAAATACACAGGGGAGGAACATGTGTTCAGGGTCGGATTTCCACAAGGGAAAGTGGTTCATGCTTAGTCATGGGGTTAATTTGGATTGTGGAGACAAATTTGACCAGGATTTAGCCCCCCACCGACTACTACTCCATTTTATTCTTAGGCAAAATGGAGTGCTAATTTTTGCTTCTGTTGAGAAGCACTAGGAGCTAGTCCTATTTCAAGATGTATATAGCAAATTATATGATATATATTTGAACAAATTTGTGATGCTGTGCACATGCTTCATGACTAAAGGCTAAATACAACAATCATAGACTCTTGGTCACATTTAATTTTCCTTCTCCACTTTGTAATCCATGGAATTGGCCATAACACCCTTGCCCAAAGTTTGCTTTTGAAGTCACGAAGGCATATGAGTAGAAAAGAAATATTTTTTCACAAAGGTAAAAAAGGAAAAGAAAATCACAAAGAAAGTGGAAAGGCAGATTAAAGAAAGAGTTTTTTTCCCCCCAAAAATGTGTATATATTATTTTTAATAGAATATTTAAATAAGAAATACTATTCAACCAAAAAATTCTTATCATAATCTTTTATAGAAATTATGAAAATATAAGAATCACTGGTCCATTTAAGAGTCAATAATATATTATATCATTCGGGCAACTCAATTTTGGATAAAAAATTTCTGACTATTTTAGTATTTTTCTATTTAATTTAGATCTATCAAATTAACAAAAGCGGTAAACATCTTTAAAAAAAATTACATAATGATAAAATTACCATACTTCCAATTCTTCCTCAGCGCTTGAGCTATGCCTTTGTATAGCACAACGCTTTGTACTTTCAGGGGGAAAATAAAAATCATCAAAGAAAGATCATATCATTAAACAAGCAGTGCAAAGTCATCCTAATAATTTACTGAATTGATCTTATCCAGATTGTCTTGGCATTTCATGCTGAGCCAGCTTCTTATCATGGTTTTCACGCCCAGCCAAAATTTGGTTGATCACTTGATCTTATTCTATAAAATTACTGCAAGAATAGCATTTTTGTTTACTGATAAAAGATCTTCCAAACCAAAATCTACAATCACAATTATCTTCTTTCCCACCCCCTTACAGTTTCACCAGTATGACAAATGTTTGGCCCATTAAATGAGTCCCACTTGATGGTTACAGCCAAAGGCACTGAGCACTCACGTGAAAGAAACACAACAAAACAGTCCCTGGCAACATGGTACAGACAACAGGCTGTAAACACAATACTAAGAGTACCTTAAACTCATTGTTTTGCTCAACTCTAATTATAATTTAAACCACCTTCTGAGGCTGCTACCTGCTCTAACGTGGGGCTCTGTGGTTTTGTCCCTCTGCATCACAGCAAAAACCTTGATGCAGTGCTGGTTCCATAGTTGTATTATAGCATCAGGCAAAAGTGTAATTATTCATTAACAAACAATTTAATTAGCACTCAACAACAGCTAACCAATGCCTAGATCATAGATGTTTAGGGTATCACTTCCAGCATTAACATGTGAGATTGAGAGATCTTGTCTTTAGATAATAGAACATTTTGTTGTTCATATAATACCCTGCTCTATAAAATGTTAAGGTGATGCTATTTGCTAGATACTTCATGCACATTTGTATCTTGTAGTAATGCAATGCTGTGAATATGTGCTCGTGTGTGACACGCTTTCGCGCCAGTTTATGCAAACTAGCACATGCGTGTCATTTATATAGTGCGTAATATTTTTCAGTAACTGAAAATTCATATATATATATATATATATATATATGGTTATTGTATATACTGTACAGTACTTTAAATCACTGCGTTATGTCATGAAATCAGTAAGACTTATTAGCTCTTCCAATATTAATTCTATAAAATCTAAACCGAATAGAGGCTAATAATTTGCAAAAGATAAAATTAAACATTGTTGGCGTTACTTAGAATGTTATCCAAAAGTAGTAGTTTTGCAATCTACATAAAGAGAGAAAAAATATATTTTAAAAGACAACTATGAGATGAACTCTTTATAGTTCAAAAAATGTACACTTTGCATAGTTTTATTTTATTTTCAATTTTATTTTTTCAATTGAATTTTTTTCTTTTTGGTCAGCCTAACTAATCCTCTAGGTGAAGTGGAGGACATGTAATAGGCCTGCTGGGGGGTTGGCTAACCAGTGTGGTATATGGACCCAATAGACAAGTGGCTAAAATCCTTCAACCACTGGACATTGAGCCCAAGGAGCCAGTACATGTGGGAACAGCCAACCCAAGCATCCCCTCCCTGGTCCACTGTCCACACAAATGTGGGTCTCCTGTACCTGCATGTTCTTTGAGGATGTTGGAGTCTGGCCCCCATCTCATGGTGCTGCGTGATCTCATATTCCGTCCTAGTTCCTACTTTGGCTTATCATTGATAATGATAATGTGGCCAAATAAAGAAGACATTGAGGGAGTAAAGAAGAGCTCATGAGGAAAAGTCACTGACAGAATTTTGTAATTTTTTTTATAAACTACAGAATTATGTAATTGTATGATATAATTAATAATAGGAAAAAGATTTGTGTTAATATTATTTGGAGTGAAAAAAAAAAAAAGAGAGTGAAAGAACCGAAAAAAAGATGTATTAGTGCTTAGGGAAGACATGATGAGCTGAGGGAAGAGGGCAATTGAGGTGTGAAATTAAAAAAATTATTGTAACGGGAAGAATAGTTAATAAAAATTCTTCATGGTTAAAATAACTTTTTTTGTGAAGATACGTTTTTTGGGGCAGTGGGAAGATACGTTTAGGAGATGCACATGATGATGGAATGTGTATGGGTTATTGCCGAAATATTTACGGCCCATTACTGAAAATTCAACGTCAGGATTCTAAACACAATTAAGGGTTATGTTATTTGTATATACTTAAAATTCTAACACCCCAATACCTTCTCTCAGTTTTTTCTCTCTCCATCAATCACTTCACTCTTTTTACTTTCTTTTACAATTTTTTTCTCCTTTCTATCTCTGGGTGTCCAAGATGTCTACCTACCCTAGTGATTCAAAAACTATTTCTCCACAATTAATGGGTCAAGTCTGTCTTTTTGTTAAAAAAAAAAAATTCTCGATGACCGACCAAAAGTGGATCACCATTGTTAAAAGTGACCAATAAAGAGCCTTCTAAAGGAGATAATGCAGCATTTAAAAAACAAGGATAATAGTTAATCACTAGACTTTCAAGTTTTATGACAAGTGAAAACCAGCACTAGTTAGTCTAGACACGTCTACGAATATCAAGATTGAAATAGAGCACCGACATTTTTAAAGGCAGTGGTAGAGTATTCTAGGATAGGAATATTTGGGAAAATAGAAGAAACATCTAGAGTTGAAAGACCTGGACTTCCCCCGGCTAGTGTGTGTCACCAACATGTGAAGCCTATAAATAGGCTTGAGTGCAGTTGCGTAGTGTGCGTGTGCAGAGAGTGATAGAACCAAGTGAGTGACTCTAGTGCGGGCGGTGCAAGTGAGGTGCATAAGTGAGTCTTGTCATCTTGTGCGAATTAGTGAGAAGCAAGTGAATTAAGTGGTGTGTGCGCTGTGTGTACAGCGTGAGAATCAAGTGAGAGATTGCCTAGTACGTGCATCAAGTGAGTGAGGGCGTGGTGAGGAATGAGGAATTAAGTGTGTGTGTTTTGTGTCACATCAAGTTGTAGTCTCGAGTATTTGCAAATAAACAATGCATTGTGGGTATTATTTTTTTTCTATAATTTGGTATTGAGTACGTATTTTTTTCTTGCTTCTTCTTCCATTTCTTATTTTTCTTGTTGAAATTTTTGTTAACAAATGGCTTTCCTATTTCCTTTCTTTTATTAGTGGAGAGGGTTTTTTTATTCGCTTTTCACTGATACTCTACTTATTTTTTTGGTCAATATTTTTTGATTAGCTAACAATTTTCTAATTGGAGAAGGGAAGATTAGGTAGACCAATTTTGGATTATAGCAATGAATTCTTTATATTCCAGTCTTTGATCATAAATAATTATTATTTTCATACGTTAATTAGATATTATGTTATTTAGATCTAATTTAGAAATTTTATGCAGAGTCTTTATTTTGGTAAAATAATGGTTGATTGTCAAATTTTTTGTGTTGCCAATAAGAGCTTGTTCTCTAAGGATCACTTTAGTGGTGATTAAGGATCATTGTATTTGGGATTATGGTGCTATTGGTTTGGGACCAAGATAATGGTGAGAAAATTCCATTAAGCTTGACGGCAGATATCTAAGTGATTGGTAAAATTAGGAAAATGAGCTCTTGTCAACAACATAGGGGTACCTAACAATAAATTGGTATTTCACCAAGGTAAAAACTATTTGTCATGCAATTTTTGAATTAGATCTTAATGGCAAAATATCTGATTAACATATAAAGAGAATAATTACTCATGGTATTAGATTGGAGTATAAAGGATTTATTGCTGCTATTTAAGATTGGCCTATTCAAACTTCCCTTTTATAATTAGATAATTTGTTGGCCAATCAAGAAACATTGGCTAAATAAATGATAGGAGTATCGATGGAGAGTGAAGAAGAAGCACTTTTCACCGGTAAAAGGAAAGGAAGAGGGAAGTCACTTGTTAACAAAAATTTCGATAAGAAGAATAAGAAGTGAAAGAAGGAGCAAAAAGAAAATACATGCTCTGAAAAATCTCAAGTTAATACAAAAAAAATGTGGAGATGCTTGCTTCAATTGTGGAAAGCAAGGAATTTCGCATGAAATTGTTGGTACAAGAAGCCGACAAAGAGCAACTATCTCAAGTTGTCAGACAAAAATAAGAATGTTTGTGAAGAAGAATTGGATGGTTTTGCTTCACTAGCAATCGAAGAATACAATAGTTTGGAAGAAAACTTAAGTTTTGATGATGAAGATGCTAATGAGCTTGTGGAGTCACCAAAGATAGAAATGGCACTTACAGCAATACATTAATTAGCTGTTGACTATAATAAGGATTGGATTATTGATTCATGTTACTCCAATTATATGATGGGTGGCATAGAGAAGTTGATCAAGAGATATACATGGAGCAACCAAGAGGATTTGAAAGCAAAGCTAATCTGAATTATGTTTCCAAGATAAGAAAAGCACTATATGGGTTAAAACAAGCATCTAGAGTATAGTATGAAAAGATAGTAGAATTTCTATTTTAAAGTAGGTATTGTCTAACACCATTTCATTTGAGCTTGTTTGTCAAGTGAGTGTGTTTTGTGTTCCATCAAGTTATAGTTTTAAGTACTTGCGACGTCTTCTATGCGCTTCATAGTCAAAGGTACATAGTGCACCTTGTGATTGTAGCATATATGATGGTTTAGATTTATGAGGTGTATTGATGTACCAATCACTTATAATATATTGTAATAATATACTAATTTAAAAAAAATTAAAATATGATTAAATATATTTTAGAAATTAATATTTATACACTGATAGTATAAAATTATATTGATAATATAAAATAATTTTATACTAGTATAAAATTACACTGACATAATTTTTTTAATTACACTGACAGTATAAAATTATTTTATAACGTCAATATGTGACAATTAATTTCTAAAATATATTTAATCATCTTTTTAATTTTTTTTTAAAATTAATATATTGCTACAGTACATCATAAGTGATTGATGTATCGATGCATATCACAATCTCACCATCAGATTGCAAGGTGTACGATACTCTTTGATCGGTGAGGAGCACCGTAGATGGCGCCTTAAGTATTTATAGATAATCAAAGTATTGTTATTCATGGAGCCTATTTACTTGCTCTACAATAAATATATATCTTTCTTAAATGTATTCGTTGCTGCCCAATGATCAAAGGAAGATGTTTCTTTGACCAAAATACAAAATCGCATATTTTACTCAACGAGTTTGATACTCGAGGAGTTAAGTTGTAAGCAAGCCTACTATTTAACCTTTTTTTTTTTTTCTTGGTCATGAGCCTACTATTTAAACTGTTATGTGCACATTTTCAATTGAGTGATTCTGAAGTTTCTGTTGCGTTTTACTTTAGCCCACTGCGGTTGTGCTGTTGCTTTGCCATTCACCATTGTTGTTTTTAGAATTCATTTCTTTAGTATTTTGATTTTACGCTACACAAGAAGTTGGATGCAGTATGTGTACAAAAAATTTATATAGTCAAGAAAAAAATATTAATCAATAACTTCACAGAAGGATTTTTTTTTTGAAAAAAAAGGGGAGACTCTAAGTAACTTCTACCTTCCAATTATGAGTCCAAAAGACTAGTTCCCAAGTTTTGAAGTATACCTGTCGAAATATTCATTTTAATAATCCGTCGAAGAAAGTAAAATATATTATTTAAAATTCACAAAATTTTACAAAACCAGCCCATTACAAAGAAGTTCTACAATAGATCGCGTACGCTTTAAAAATGATATAAAATAACAAAAAAAATTTCTACTATTTCTATAACACAGCTGAGAGTCAAGCCTTGTGAGTTGTGAGTTGTAACAAGAGAACTTTAACCTGGTCAATCGTCTGACTAGTCTTGCTTTCTACCGGCACGGGGTCAACAGATACCATTGGTCATACACTTAACAGAGTATAGAAGTACCAAACAGAATGAGCATCAAACGTTCACTGTAAAGTTTGTGAGTTAGTTTCATCGGCTATGATATGAATGGCCCTTCATGTTTGCGGGTCAGCTGGTAGCCACCGTCCCCAGGTAAATATCTACGGTGACTTCTATGGTGAAGATGACAAAAACACCTTCACACAAAGATTATTTTTATTTTTTGTGTATGGATTCCACACATTTATATGGGATTCACATATAAAATAATAGAGTCTACATATAAAAAATAGAGACAATCTTTATATGAGATATTTTTACCATATTCACCATAGAATCTATCAATACCTATAGCAAAAATCAAAATATTGAATATACCAAAAAAATAATAATAATAAAGTAATAATGTTACACAGCTAGTAATAATAAAAAAAAAAAAACAGTCTAAAACTCTTGTTTATTTATTAGTCAACAACAATTCCACCCTTATTTTATTCTGACAATTTTGTTTGGGAAAAAAAAAAAAAAAACCCTTATTACCAAAAATTTTCCTAAAAGAAGTGCATAAATCTAGCTTCTTTGCACTTTTGAATTTCTGTTTGGCCACAGCTGGTAGGGGTGTTCCTGATTCAGGAATCCTGATTGAAAATTAAATATGCATTCACCTTCTACAGAAAATACATTCAATAAATTTGAGGTGATTTGAGGAAAGAAATGCTTCAATAACATCCCTTTACTAGGTTGCAACATAATGTCCAAGACATTCACATACGAGCTAGTTCTTAGTTAAGGACACAGAATATTGTTAACCCCTAAGAGGTCACAAACATGAGCAGTTAGTACTAACACCTCACCAGCCAGCCAACAAACAACAGGCAACTGCTGAGATGATGGTTAAAGTAGTTAGAGTCATGGAACTCAGAGACAGCTACTACAATTTCCCAGTTCTTGAACAATGGCTTCCATAGATGGCCTCTCAAAAGGAGACTCATGGCAGCAAAGCAAAGCAATTTTCGCCAGTTTAGCTGCTTCATATTCAAAGAACCTTCCATGAACATTAGGATCAATAAATTCTTGGAATCTTGAGGCTTCTGCAGCAAGCCGAATTGCGCTAGTGATCTGCTGCTTCCCTGAGAGGATCTGGAAAAGCAGCACCCCAAAAGCATAAACATCGCTTGTCTCGGTGAAGCGGCCAGTGGTGGCGTACTCAGGAGCCAGGTAACCCTTTGCTGCACTATCCTTGAGTGCAGAGAAGACAATGTCATTAGTAAGAAGCTTGTGCAGGCCAGAATCTGCCAGCAATGGATTGTATCGCTGGTCGATGAGCACTTTCTCAGTCGAGATGTTTTGGTGAACAAGAACTGGTTTGTTTGCCTTGTGTGCATGTAAATATGCTATACCTGATTAAAGAAGAAAACAAGGCTCAGTATAGCCCACTTCAAGATTGGAAAGCACAAGAATGTATCCATGCTAACTAGAATTATCACTATCCTGTCAAAATGAATATAAATTCAAATGGAAGTAGATCAATGTTTTTTGTCTTTGACCAAGGTATCCCCACAGACATTGTTATGAGACTAACCCCTCAGGCACTGCAAAACAAAGAAACCAACTAAGTGCATGATAAATATGTAATGGAGTAGAATTCCTTACATCTATGAGTAGTAGTGAGCAAAGAAAGAAGATGCTCTCATTTATTTAGTACTCACTTTTTCTTAACATGCTACTATAGTGCTGGTTTATACCTGAGAATATCACATAATATGCCTAATGTGTCAAAAGTTATAGGCAAATCATTTAATAAAGGGTCGGAAAGAAATGTAACCTTTAGCAATCCCTTTCACAATAGAAACTCTAGTTGACCATTCAAGGACTTCTCCATCACCTTCCTTCACATCAAGGAAGCGCGACAGATTTCCATTAGAAACAAAGTCATAAATCAGGAAGCATTCGCCTCGTCCCCTTGAATAGCAACATCCCCTCAACCTCACTAAATTGTCATTCCTCAGCGAGGTCAAAATGTTCAATCCCTTCAAAAACTCAGCTTCATCTGACTTGCAGCTAGTTTTGCTGATGCTTTTCACAGCAACAACGGATCCATCTCTTAAAACTCCTTTATATGTTGCACTAAAGTTACTCTTACCCAAAAAATTCAACTCTGAGAAGTATTGAGTAGCTGATTCCACTTCTTCCAAGTTGAACCTGAAACTCTGGAACACATCTTGGCTACCCCCATTGAAGTTCCTACTATCAGCCAAAGGGTCCCATCCAGTAGAGTACTCAAGACTGACCAAAGGAGATCCATTTTTCCTGTATATGCTCTTGGCTTCATCAGTACTTGGACGGCCATCAGAGATATGAAAAGAATTTCCTAGCTTTTGTTTTCGCCTACGATATATTGTTACGGTCAAAATACCAATTGCTGAGATTGCAATTACAACCACAACTATGCCAATAGTAATGGATGTTGCTTGATTCGATTTTGAAGATTTTAGGCACCGATTTCCATTGCAAGGTAACTTTACATTTGCAGTTTCTGGTATATCTCTTGTTGATGCTCCATAAGGTTCAGGTCTGCCGGGACTGTCCGAAGCACTGCAAGTCTTCAGGGATGGAAACCCAACTCCACATAGCCCGAGATTGTAATCATACAAAAATCCATCATCTAGTCTCTTCAGAGCTTCATCAAACCAAGGAAAAGCAAAGTTAACATATTCTAGATTGATCATTTTGGACGAAGCAAAATATTCACTAAATAAATTGAAAGAACCAACAACAACAACTAAGCCTTGCCCCACTAGATAGGGTCGGCTATATGGATTGGATGATACTATATAAAATTAAATCTATGCAGTAACATCATTATTACCAGGAGGTACATTCCCAGAAAGAGTATTGTTGTGAACATCCAGAACTTTCAGTGAAGGAGCATCAGCTAGGCTAGTAGGAATGGAACCAAAGAGATGGTTAGTGCTCAAATCTAGCCTCACCAGCATACCCAAATCACCTAGACTAGCAGGGATAGCACCAGTTAACTGGTTTGACTGAAAAGCAACAACACTGAGCTTTTTCAAAGCACCCAGCTGGGTAGGTATGCTTCCTGTCAACTGATTATAACAAAGCTGCAAAACTGCAATTCAAGTGAAAGGGCAAAATAAGCACACCCTCAAGTTTGAACTACCAATAAAACATTATTTGTCAGGAAGGCTGAATAAATCAATAGAAAAAAGTCAAAATCTTGATAACAACTTCAGTTTTAATAAATACGGAATATAGAGAGAAGGCTTGTAACAGTCAATAAAGCTAAAACGGACTGTTTTCTGCTATACAATGTTAAGAGTTTTAGCACACAGTTTTTTTGTAAAATACAGGATTCAAAAGGAAGATTTCAACATTAAACAACTATATTGGAACAACTACAGCAAGAGAGATCACCATTTAAGGTGATAAAGCAATAGAAATGGTACGGTACAACAAATAAGCAAAACCAAGCTCAAATCTTCCAGTGAAACCCATTATTAAACAGCACTTAAATGCACACAAAGAAACAGGCTTTTAATACACCCAACATTTGAAAAAAAAAAAAAAAGTCAAGACAAAAAACAACAAAAAGTTTCAATCTTTTTATCAACAAAATTACAGTTACTAACCTTGCAAGTTCTCCATGTTGCCTATCTCAGGAGGGATTATCCCAGACAGATGATTCACATTCAAGTACAAATCACCAAGCTCAGTCAAGTTTGCAATTTCCCTTGGTATCTCTCCATACAAAGAATTATAGTGCAAGTAGAGTCCTGTCAAGTGCTTGAGGCCAGCAATGGCTGGTGAAAGCCTCCCTGAGAGGCCTTTTCCCTGCAAAGAAATGTTTGCCACCTGACCCTTGTCATTGCAAGCTACCCCTTCAAAAGAACCATCACAAGGGTTGCCACTGATGGTCCATGAAGTTAGATAAAGGCCTTCTGGGTCCAAACTGGCTTTCATGTCCATAAGTGCTATTAGCTCTTCATTCCCACATACCCATGTTGGGTTTAAGAGGAAAACCATGAGAGACAATACAAATAGTAGCAATGCTGAAAAACTCATTTTCAGTTATGAGTGCAAAAAAATGTTTAGGATTCAAGATAGATTGGCTTTTCACACTTCTCACTTAACGGCAACAAGAACTGGATTTTAGACTCAGGATTCTCCCTGTGGAGACTTTTGTACCAGCTTTGTAACGCTCTAAGTTGTGATCTCCTTATTAAGCAAAGACAGTTGGAGAGGGAAGTGGTAAAAGTTGCAGGTGAATACTAAAGTGAAGAGGGAAAATTAACCATATATCAAAGGTAGTAAAAAGTGGTGCTCATGCAACTCCTGATATTGGCCATAAACACTGCAATTTCCTCGCATCATGTCTTCAATTAAAACAAGGAGTGCCCTTTTCTTTGTTTTTGGATTAACAAAACAAGGAGTGCTTTTATACTTCATTTTTGTAGATAATATAATTTTTTGAAATTTGAATATTATTAGAGATTAATTTTAATGTTTTGAATTTTATATTACCATTTAATCAAATATTTTTATTTGCAAGTAATTAAATTAAATATTAATATAAAATTTCTTTATATATATATATATATATATATATATATATACATTACTTTTATGGATTCTATTTAGATATCCAAAAAATGTTTGTGGTAATAATGAGTAATTTAAGTTACATTATTAGTAATTAAGAGGAGCTGAGTTTAGCAGAAAAAAGCCAGTTTCGCATGCTCATACAATTCCGCGAACATGCTATTTCACTTATATATTGGTGTAAATTAAGCTATTTTATTCTTATGTTCAAGGAATTATCAAGCATACCTAAAGCCCGCGTATTTTTAAAACTAGGATACCTGGGGTTAGAGTGAACCAGGATTGACGCACTGGATAAGTAAAATAGTTTAATTCCTATTTGCCGCAGACTAGAGCTTTTAAAACTTACGTGTACTGTTAATATAACTAACCAATCCTTTAAGTGCTTTTATTTAAAGATTTTTACTCTTTTAATTTCTTAACTAATGTCTTTAACAAAAACCTAGAGACCAAAATACATATTTTTCAGAAAAATAAAAAGAAATAATCAAAAAATATATATATATATATATATATATATATATATATATATATATATATATATATATATTCAGTTTCTTTTAGATTCCTTTTTCTTTGGAATTTATGAACGGAAGATGTACCATTGGGTATGGAAATCAATTTGCGTGGTTTACAGGTCCCACAATTGGTTACAACAGCGCTGCGCCTGCCACGTGGATAGTTGAAGCAGGTACTACACGCGCCTAGCGAGTGGCATTCAACACTTTTTCAAATTCAAATCCCCTGTTATCCGGTCCACAGATAAACATTTCTTCCGCATTGTTACTGGTGCAAAATTTAGTTGTACCATGTTTATCATAACATAGGTTATTGGACTTGCATTGAATCAATCCGTACGAAAAGATTGAAGTGCTGAAAAAAAAAAGTAAAAATAAAAAAAAAAGTTAGAGACAAATAGGGAAATTTTTATGAAAAATAATTTTTATACATATTGACAATAAAGAAAAATTTTGCACAATTCATCCAATAAAATACGAAAAAAAATGATAAATCATTAGTATTATAATAAATAATTATTTATCATAATTTAATATTTTTTAAAAATTTCTATTAACTTATATTGTCAATACTTAAAAATTAAATAATAATAAAAAAAGTTACCGTTGATCAATAAGTATGAGTTGTACGATAGTTTCACAGTGAATGCCCAACTAGAACCTGAAATTAATTGTCAATATTTTACCATACAGTTATGACCCCATCCTCATATGTAGAATGGTTGGCTTTGCAGCTGCAGCAGTGTACTTTTTTTTCTGCTTTTGTTGGTCTCCCTTGTGCTGTGCTGTTCCACTGGTTCTCACTTCTGTGTTCTGACACCCCTCCACTCTTCGCTGTCATTGCCCTGCCCAACACTTCTTATTCATTTGTTTTATTGCAATTCAAAATTTTACTCGTTTAGTTATTCTTTTCTATAGTTAGCAACATATAATCTTAAAAAATAAAGAATAACAATAAGGAAGTTTCATTAATTTGAATCATTTGCACAGCCTCATTGCCATATTCCCCAAAAGGAAGTTATTACAATTTAAAATATTCTCATGATCTTAAAATAGTTGAACATAATCCTTAATTTGAATAGTTTGCACAGCCTCATCACCATCCAAATGTTAGTACAATTTAGAATATTCGCGATCTTAAAATAGCTGAACAAATCAGATACGGTGTTATTGTTATTTCAGAACTTTGAGCCATTACCATTTTTGAATAGAATATGCAAAATAAATATATATAATAAGACAAAAATGAAGATGAAGGTTATGTTGCATCTTAGTTGACAGAGTGTATCACACATCTGTAGAGGGTGACGCACAATATTATTCCCTCAAACATTTCCCTCTCCAAGCCGCGGAGGACTTACTATTAGAGTTATTAAACTCAGACTCGTGATCGATCCTATTAGGAAATTGGGCCGCTAGTTGAACCGGTTAAACTGAATTTAATTAAATAAATATATAAAAATATAATATAATTCAGATAAATATATAATATATATTATTATTGACATATTATAATACAATAGGTTGTATGACTTGATAGTAGTAGAGCATGTTCTACATAGTCCTTGTACAAGATTCAAATCCCATTTACTCCAATTTTTGAACTCAAATGATTTTTATCCCAAAATCGGTTCAAGTTGGTCCAGTCCGATTTTAACAACTCTGCTTACTATTGCGGTGAAGTTGGAGAGCTCGCCAACTTGTGATGCCACCACCACCTTGCTGTTCTCCCAACACCAGCAATGTCTCCAGCCCCGTTAATCTCCACTACCCCTAACTGCATCAAAGCCTAAAAAAAAGGCCCTCATCCTTTGTTAATCTCTCATTCAATCAACACAAAAATTATATTTTGCCTTTATGCTCATTCTTTTCTTAAAACAAACCAAAAGGGTCTTTGGAGAGTAAGTCCAAGTCATGTCATTTGAAGAAAAAGAAGAAGAAGAAAAGAAAGATGGTATGGTGAGCTTGTTAGTGGCCACGAGGGAGTGAAGGTCTTTCTTCTATAAAGTGGACACCAGTTTCTTTTTCTTTTTTTTTTTTTGGTTTTTTCAATTACTTTTTTTCTCATGTTAGTTTGTTGTGATTGATTGTAGAGAAAGGAAGTCAAAGATGATGATTGAGTTTCGATTTGATATGTGAGAGAGAGTGAGAGACAAACGCAAACAAAGAAAGGGCTATTATCTTCAACTTCATTTTGATGTTTCGCCGCTGCAGTAGGGCGATTCCAAAGCATGACGACCATGGGCGCAAAGATTTCAGGACATGTTGCAACAAGAGCAATGGAGGAGCTTAGGGGGGAGTTGGAGAGGAGAGGGTCGAGCAGGGAATGGTGGTGAAGTTGGGTAGTTAGTGGCATAGTCGTTCCAAGGAGACGGTAACAATTATAGAGGAAACAAGGAGAAGCAATATAGTGGACTACATTATTCGTTCCATGAGTAGTTTAATAATCTTAACTATAAATCTTCAAGATGTATCATACACCTTTTAACTATGGGTGTACTAAAGTCTTTACCAAAAATGAAATACAATTTGTTTGAGCAAGTAACTGTCAAATTGGTGGAACCAATTAATTTTCCAGTGAGAGAATTGGACCACAAAAGCAACCACATTTTATTGAGTGTCGACAATAGACGTTATTCAAGAAATGGGGTCTCAAACGATCCACGGGATGAGGGAATTCTGCATTGCCTTTTCCATTCTTATCAGCTCATGAACCTGCATATGTTTCACTTGACTACAGTAAAATGACGGCAGGTAACTTCAGTAACTTTGCTTTTTAATTTTCTGAAAACAACAAAACAATTAACTTTTTTTTGTCCCCTCTTTTTGGACGTGGAACATGATCAAATAGATTAAGAGACTGATGGAGTACAATTAACTTGGTAAACAAGAAAGAGAGATTTTAATATCGATACAAAATTTGACATTTTATATTTAAATATATTTATAATAAATTTGGACTATATTAATTTTGTTTAAGATATATTAATTTATTTTTAAGTTTCACTAAATTTGTTATAAGTGTATTTAAAGAAATATTAAATTTATATATATATGACAAATTTTGAACAATAACTCACTGCAACAGTACATTTGATTAAGACCCGGGAAGAACATAAAAAGAATTTACACAAAAGCAACGCTAATAAAGTTCTTGTATGTCATTATCAATAATACTTGATGAGCAAATTACATCGGAAATCTCAACTGGCCAGCCCCCTGCTTCTTTGTATTTATGTAGGACAGATTCCTCTCTAAGACAATCAATATTAGATTATTCTTTTGGAGATTGGAGTATAATTCTTTTTGAGATTGGAGTCCAATGTCTGGCTAGTTATAAACTATGAGAAACATTGTCTATATTCAAGGCTTGGTTAAAATTAGCTTCAAATTTGGGTAATTAAGGTGGTTATCACACTTACCCAAAAAGGACGTTGGGCACAGAATTTATATATATTGCACAGTCCTATTTTCTAGGCCTTGGACATGTCGCTATAACTTGGCGTTCTAGATTGGTCCCATTCAAATTAGACCTACTGTGGGGTTTTGGGGTTGTGCATGAAGCCTTTGGAGATAGCCAGTAGCCAGGAGGCAAGCAAGAAAATGTTGTGCTTTACAGTGACACGAAACCTCTTCCTTTCAGGAATAAAATGCCATGTAATGTATCCTTTTTTTATACACTTTGCATTATAAGGTAGGAGAAATGCTTTGGCCCATATGCTTTCATTTTGAGAGAAGTGTTCTTTTTTTTTTTTTTTCTTTCGTTTTTCATTTAGTGGTAGAAGGGCAAAAATGAGGGAATTTTTTTTTATAAATAAAATCTATATGTAAATTTATACATCAAACTCATCTATAAAAAAATTTTCCCCATATTTATTTTCGGACCAAACTCACTTTCAAAATGAAAGATTATATTACTTCATTAAGATAAGAGCTATTGATTTAAAATTATTAACACTACTCTAGACTTCTCTTTTGAGTGTCTCAATATCATCATCTGTTAGAAAAGTTATAATTTATTTTGAGATCACGAGGCTAATAGCTATTCCTCGCCCCGTGATTATGTTATCTCTATTCGGCAGTATTCTAGCAACCCACCAACATATGAGAGAAGAAACAAACGGGAAAAATAAAACAAAACTAATTATGATAGGTACCACGAATTAACGCTCTAGTAGTTGGTACTAGGTTCTTTGTTGCAAGCATTTGCTATGCTATTTTATTTCCACCGCTGGTATGAATTATCATTGTGTGTTTGGGTGGGATTAAAAATAGAGTAAAAATTTTTATGAATATGCTTAATGTGTATTTTTACATATAAAATTCATCTATAAAATTTTTTTATCGTACTTTCACTCTTAAATCAAACACACCCTTAAAGGTAACTCTCTACAACAATAGACGATCTATTTGAACAATGATAGCCACCTCTGAATTAATTCACTACTTTGCTTGATTAAACGGTTATCTTTATTTTTCTTGAAGCACAAACCACATAACCAAACGAAGTTCTTTACTAGAGACAGTATTTTCACTGTTTTGGAAATTTTCTTTCGTTTCTTATTAACGCCTTTGCATGTGTAGGTGGTGGCTCTATCCGAAATCAAGGATGGCATTACTTGGGGTCAACATCAACATGAAAAGCATCTCCTTTTGATAGAATAATGTGCAGAAAATTCGGACGGTCCAACCTTTGATCTATTATGGCCCAGAGGACAAGTGTGAAAAAGTATTAAAAAGAATGAGAGTAAAAACAACCAAGATGCCAACCATACAGTTTGTAATGGCAGCGTGATGGGCCCAGGTATCAAACTATGTAACTAACTACCCAGAGCTTAGCCCACTCCTCAAAATGTTTAACCAAACAACATGCTAATGTACATCGGAGGCCTTAGTTTGGCTTGTCATGATGATGGCCTTAAAAGTAAGTATATTGAAGGGGCACGACCTCGAGTTGTAGGAACAGAGCTCCGTAGCCCCCAAAACCCCCCTCCCCCCAATGATAAAAAAAAAACAAACATGCTAATATTAGTTGAGGCGTTGATTTAATCATGGATTTGTATGCCTCTTATTAATTGTATTCAGGTTTAATATCAAGCAGAGCCTGATTTTTGGTATAAAAATCCTCCCCCTCCCCCTTGAAAATATGTGTGTTGACTAGAAAAAAGAAAACCATGCTAAAAAATCAATTCTCTTAGATGTTAATCGGAAATTAGATATGTTTTTATATTAGTTTTGAAATTAAGCTTACAATGATTAAGTTTTAAAAGTGATCTCTCTCCAAAGCTCAGAAGTTGGCTCGATTGGTTTACCTGAACCTTCATGCTACTTCAGCTCGACCCTTCTCCGACTTTCAACTCCTTGCCTAGCTAGCTTGGGGGTCACGAGCTGGTGGCTCGCCCGCCCGGCCCTAATGACCTTCAAATAGAGATTACATAAGGGTATGGGCGGGAGCTTAATCTCCCATGTGTTCCATAACTGGGGCATGATTTCCTCACTTGGATCTCAAGATTTCCACTGAGAGTTGCCCATTATCCCCTTAATTCATGCCTAAATGGGATTTTCTGCCTTCACAGAGCACAATCCTTATATATCACCCTCCACCTAAGAAAGAGGCAAGATATTCTTAACTTAAATACTAGCCTACAATATCTCAGAACTCAAAAAGAACAAAAGTTGAATTTCTTGTACTTTTATTTCATCTATGTGGAATTTGAGTTAGCTTCAAGCTGAGAAAGAAATTAGCTAATTCAAACTGCCCAATTACTTATATTTTCATCTCACCAATTTCATCAAGTTATTTGTTTTTTAAACATTCTGAGCCAGCCGTTTCATATATCTTATATTGCTAGTCTTACTAGTTACTCCTATAGAATGTTGTGAGCAATCATGGATCATGGTGGTTACCTCTAACCCAATGAGGAGTCTGATTCATGTGCAATTAAAAAGTTAGGGAAATTAGAAGAAAAAAAAAGTGGAAACAATACAAAAATACAGTGGCCTCAGAATTGTGTTAATCCATTTCTTCCCCAATAACCCAAGAAGCTAGCTTTTGATATGATTTTCTTGCATCATGGAGATGGTAAAGGAGAAAAATAATTGGAATGCCTGCATTATTAATTTATTATAGAAAGGATTAAAAGTTTATTCTTATATAAGGTGCTATATATCCGAAATGTTGAAAGGCTAAACAAAATGTCATAAAAGGTCTCTAGAGATTGGGATAAGTTATATCAATTATTACTGAATAGTTGGGGGCGTTACAAATGCGGCGGTCTTTCACATGGTCACACAAGATTTTTCAGCACCCATACTTACAAATTTTTCGTTCATACACCTATTATTAGGAATCATGTGTTAAATTTTAAGAATTCTAGTTAAATTATTGGAGAATTTAAATGGAGTTTTCAATATCCCACTATAGAGATTAGTTGAGGAAATCGTGAATCCTTACCCAATATACAAGGATTCGAAACGTTCAATTAGAGATTCGCCTATTGCCTAGAATTATGAATTGTGGAATGACATCTAGGTTCTTCGGTGACCTAATTAGATCCCCGAATTTTCATACATGATTCTCCAATAATAAATGTATGGACAAAATATAATTATAAGCATAGAATACTCAAAAAAAGAAATAGATTTCGTAAGCTTCTAAATGTCTCCACATGCATGTAGAAGGCTCGGTGGTTGAGTTAAAAACAAATTACTTTGTTGAGGAAAATGATAAAAGTTAGACATTTTAGTGTTTCACCTTTTATCTTGGACCAAATGGCCCTTATCTTAAACTTTCAAACCATGCATTGAAGAGTATTCGACTTCATCTTTCGAATTGAAAGCACCCACATGTTTGGCAATTATTCCTTACAAACTTTTGATTGCTACAACAAAATACAGAAATAGAAAGTCGCTATCCATTACATTTTGAATGTTTCTTGACTAGCGTTAGACTTCATGTCATTCAACAACGTTTGTGTTTGCCATCAGTTTCAACAACAAATTCAAGAACCCCTTGCTAAAATAAAATTCGGTTAGTAAAGGTACTCCTGTCCAAATTAAATTCACATAAAGGTATACACTTGGTTCGGTTAAGAAGTTTAGCTTGATTGTTAATAACAAACGTTTGTTATACCACACGTTTTTCCTTGCATCTCTTTTTTTCATTTTTTATTTCTCAAGCATGGGACCGGTGCAACTCCCATGGTGTATATCTCTTCATTATGGGTATTATTTAGGCTAACATTCTGTGGTAATCCGCGGCTGTACTCAGTACCTACACAAGCTCGAAATGCACTTTCATTTTCACCTCATGATTTTTTGGCATTGAATCATTGATTTAAGACAAAGAATTTTAGTTGTCTGTTGAAATCTTAATATATTTGAGGTGTATTATACTCATATTATGTAAAATGTAACAAGTAAAATGATATTAAATATGAACAGATAGACTATCTTTTCGAAGAATTTTTAAACAATTGGATACAATGCATTTAAAATTTAAAGTTTGTTAGAATTTCTTCTTTGTTCTTGGCTGGTTTCATCCTTAAAATTAAGCTTATAAGAAAGAGGACCAGAAGATTGCTCAAATAAAGATTATACCTGGAATATACTTTTACCATCCGTAACTCTTAATTCTTCTTCTTCTTCTTCCCTTTTTTTTTTTTTGACGAGATCCGTGACTCAATTCTTACAGAAGCTAATACTGTTAATTACAGACCGTAATTAGCGACCAACAAAAAAGATCATAATTATATTCACGCTTTGCAGGGGTTACGACCCATAAAAGAAGAAAAGTACATGATCTTTGTGTGTAGCATAAAGAAAATTAATGAGCATAGTGACGAGGATTTCACTTTTTCAAGCAAAAATTAAGGGGAAAAAAACTTAACTAATTTGTCATCATGAAAGATCCCTTGAGGATTAAAAATCGATATTATACATTCAAAATTTGTATATTTCCTCCTTACTAAGAAAAATTGGTTTTTTTTTTTTTTTTCTCACATGCAAAAATTGTACCCAAAACCCTATTTTCGAACATGTTTTATCTTATTTGAGCAAATCGTTATTTGCGATTATGCTTCGGTTTGTTTTGGGTACATTATTAATTTATTATACATGCTTTATGATGTAAAGATCAAAGGAAAACTTTTATTATGGATATATCATTGTGGCAATAACATTTTGGCAAAAATCCTGATTATCTAGCATTTTTCTATAATTAATAAAGCAATGCTACACTACCCAAAAAATATAACCAGAATCTTTGCATCAGATTGTTCAGTCATCAGCTAGTTGAAACCTGCATTTGTGTTTGCTACCACCTACCGGTAATTGGCACCAAGCCTTGACTTTATGTTGGAATTAATGATTTTGGCTAAATCATTTCCATGTAACAAATAATTTGCTTTTATTTTCTATCTATATATATATATATATATATATAGAGTTTAATTGGTATGCACTGACAGTGTAAAATAGTTTTACACTGTCAACCAATAGAAATAGGGGAAAGTGAGAATTCATGGTGGGTCCCTCATTATAATGGGTGGTTATTTGGATGAATTGGCACTTTTCACCATTTCTATTGGTTGACAGTGTAAAATTATTTTACACTGTCAGTGTATTTAAATTAAATTCATATATATATATATATATCATGACCATGTTTGGACACAGAATTTGGAAGAAATTCAACATGAGGTCAAATTATAGGCGATGGTACTTAGGCTCTATAAATCGATAGTAAGATGGCTTCCAAGGAACAAAGTAAAATGCCTTAATAATGCCTCAGTGAGATATGTATTGTACATTCAACACTGGAGAAGAGCATGAATATGGTTATTGATTCACAGAGTTGGAGCCCTCTCAGCAGACCCAGCAATGACAGTGAGCAAGTTGTTACCAAAAGGGTCACTGAGATGCTTTGCAAAGTTCTCAACAGGACCTTCTCCAGTGACATAAGGTTGGAAGTAGAAACCAAGCATGGCAAACATAGCAAGCCGATCATTCTTAATTTCCTTCACCTTTAGCAGTGCAGCTTGGTCTGGATCCTTTGCCAGCCCCAAAGGATCAAATGGACCACCTGGATGAAGCTTGTCTTCCAAATTCTGTATGTAACACTTCACAATTAGTGAATCTACTGACTAATTTATGTTAAAAGTACTTTGAAATTAACCTTCCTTCAGAAATAATAGTTATGGGTCAGAGAAGTTTAGGTAAACATATTAACCATGACTATAAACAAAAAACAAAGTTAAAATGTTATGTACCAAGCCATTAATAATTCTGTAGTACTCTGCACCACCCAGAAAAACAATCTCAGCAATGACAGCAACAATAAGATTGATGGGGATAGGTTTCCCGAAGTAGTTCAACGTACCCCCATCAAGAAGCAAAGCTCCAGTCTGCATGGATTCCATACAGAAAATCATTCCAATGTAAACTATAAATCCATAATTATAAATTTTCAATCAAGCGCATTTTAATCAGGATTAATTTAAGACACAGTCAATGACAATGAAGGCAGAAAATGGAAGATGATATGGGTAAAATATATGGAAATGATAAGTTATATTCAGTCTTAGGTCACTAGAATGGTCACTTACACGAAAAATAATTTCACGTTTGCATTGCTGTTTCAAAAAATTAGGCATGAAATCTAATCAATTGGAATTGTCTTGCTCATGGCAGAGAGAATAAGAGTCTTGTCTTGCCAAGTGATTACAGAAGTGCTTCTAGCAGCTTAGCATCAGAACCTGCACACTTCCAACTTTTTCCAATTTTATAATTTCTACAAGCCAGACGAAGACTGGAGAGAAAGTATAAGGCCCAAACAAAGCCGTATACAACATTTGGCATCCTGGTGAACTAAGTGCAGCGACTAATTGGTCTGATATCAAGGGTTATATAAACCAGCAAATACTTCTCTCAATTCCGATAAACTTCACTTTAATTAGCTCCAACTCAAAAGGAAAAAAGGAAGCAATAAATCAATTATGATTAAAAGATAATAAACAAATTTTTGGGTGAATTATTGAAATTCTCCTGAGGAAATATAAACAAGATAATGTAAATACTAAATATAGGTATTTAGTATTTTAGTATTCCTTTCCCTGACCACAAAGAGTCTTTCAACTGCATTCCAGCAGACAACGTGTGTAAGAATTAGAGCCACCAGATACATATATAATGGCAAGTTGTTCAACTTCAACCAAACCTTAGCTTAGTACAGTGACCACTGACCAGTGTTACTAGGTATATCCATATAGTAAAGTTTGAGAGTCATAAAACCAATGCATTAATGAAGTTGACAAAGTGACAGTTCACAAAGTATGCAAACCTTGAACCAAACAGCCTCAGGACCACAGTTAGCTCCAAATTTGTTAAATGCCTCGGGAATGATGAATCCTGCAGCACCGAGCATTGCCCATCTAGCATGAATCAACTCATATGCCTGATGTCTGCATCATAACATCAAGCACCCCACCACATTACCACACACATAATCTTAACATAAGCATATGTTGAAAAAATTCAGCATTCCAGCGTATATATCGATATCGAGTTTTGTGAGTGTTCCACATACTTGGCGAAGTCCTCTGGCTTCTTGCTAGACTAAACGGGTCATATCCATAACTGCAGGCACATAGATCAACAAATTAAGAAAACAAGAACTAAACACTCAAAAAGGTTCTGTAAATTCAATATTTGGCATGTCAATGTGAATTGCAACATGAAAGAAAAGGAGGCTAGAAAGAAGAAGATACATAGACACCAGGGACTTCTCAAGTACTCCGGGATCTCTGATCGGTCCAAGAGACCCTCTGGCAAGAAGATCCTTCTGTCAGGACCAGTCACCAGATGAAAGCCAGAAGAATTAGCAACAACCTTCTACCTTCAACTCCATTGGATCAAGCGCTTATCAATATACCAAAAGCTATAGCGAATGGCAAAAATGCAATCTTATTTACTTAAAGTTTCCCAAACCAATAATATAAGAGGGTTGCATCCGATATAGATGCTATAGACAAAGATGTTAAGCTCATCAAATCTGAAGAGTGATGCTAACAAGTAAAGCCAACTTACTCCATTGTTAAGAGAAATGTGGATGAACAAACACATCGAACTTGGAGACTTACCATACCACTTGGCGAGCTCCTCATTGGCAGGAGATACAGCAGCAGGCTTTGCCTTTGAAGGTGGTGGCGCTGCCTTCTTTCTGGAGAAAAGAGCAACGGTCTTGAAGGTGGCAGGGCTTGAGGGTGGTGGAGCTGACCTGGTGGCACCACTGAAGTTCCCAGGGTTCCCAAGCATTTCAGACATGCCAAGGGATGCAGCCGCGGTGGAAGCTGCCAGGGAAGGCATGTTTTTGAAGCCTCAAGAGCTCAGGTGAAAGGCGGTGCAGATTGGTACTAAGCAGTGTAGTTGATTGATGAACTATGGAAGGGTGAGAAGAGTAAAGATATAGAGGACATGCCACGTCGGATTCATGATCATGGGGCGTGATTGGTTTGCATGAAAAATGAGTAATCCAATGCCGGTATTTGATTGGATTAGCTCTGATACGTGGAAGATGAAGGAGCTCACGTGGGGTTCTCCGGGGCTGGTATATTGCTTTGGTTTGGATAACGTGTTTTATCCTACCTTATGGTCAAGGACGTTTATCTATCTATTCATCTATCATCCGTCATCACTCCCCTTTTCCTATAAAGCAACATAGATGCATTTGAGTATTCCGATAAAACAACGTCTGCTACATCACAGTAATAAGACTCGCATGACTTGCGTATATATACATGCATAGAACAATTTTATTTTGGTTGTGGGACCATTTCGTCGAAAAACTTTTAGTTGTGAAACAAGAATTTCGACAAGTATGCTAGTATACCATACCACAACACTCAACTCTGATGTAGATTCTTATTTTGGTGAATTATGATGAAAATTTTAAAATGACACAAGTAGAAGTTTAACAGGCACTAGTTAAGGCGCCGACTGCGATGCGCTTCACAGTCAAAGGTACACTATGCATATTGTGATTGTAGCACATCTAATGGATTAGATTTGTGAGGTGTATCAATAGATCAATCACTTATAATTCATTGTAGTAATATATTAATTTTAAAAAAATTTAAAAAATATGATTAAATATATTTTAGAAATTAATTTTCATACATTAATAGTATAAAATTATATTAATAATATAAAATAATTTTACACTATCAATATAAAATTACACTGATAGTATAAAATGCCCTAAAATTATACTAACAGAATAAAATTATACTAATAAAATTTTTCTGATTTTTAGAAATTAATTTTTATACACTGATAGTGTAAAATTATACTACTAATATAAAATAATTTTATACTATCAGTGTAAAATTATACTGACATAGTAAAATTATGAAAAATTACAAAATAAAATTATGAGTAAAATTACACAGATAAAATTTTTCTGATTATACTAAGTATAAAATTATTTTATACTGTCAATATAATTTTATACTTAGTATATAACAATTAATTTTTAAAATATTTTTAATTATATTTTTTAATTTTTTTAAAATTAGAGATTACTACAGTACATCATAGGTGATTAGTGCAGCGATAAACTTCACAATCTCACTATCAGATTGCAAGATGCACCACGTTCCTTGACCAGCAAAGTACATCGTAGAATGCGCCACTAATTAAATCACCCAGAAACTAATTTCTCAAATGGTGTTTTGTAATTTCAATCATGGTGGGAAATCCACTAGAAATTGCTAAATCTCAGTATAACAAGCAACCATTCACTACTACATTGCTCTGGTTGTCACACAAGATTTGGGTACATGTCAGACAAATCAGAGAATTCGTTCCTCCACTTGACAATGGTGGAGCTCACTTTTAATGAAATCCAACTAACACTGCAGTTGAATATTTGTTAGAGATCAATTCCATGAGGGGATAAAAGTGTATAAACGCAAGAAATACAGGGAATTATGGGTAATGATAAGTCAGAGAATGTGAGAGAATCATGTGGGCCTCCAAAAGCCTAACTAATTTGTTGATGTAGCAGTATGAGTGCAGATGTTATGCGGCTGGGGCAGGCATGTGTGATTTGGTTAGGAAAAGGTGCTATTTGTACTAGAGTGGGGAAGAGAATAGGGTAACCAGAATATTGGGTTTTGGGTAGGAGAAGCTGAGCTGCTGCCATGCTCCGAACCTTCTCTCATTTTCTACATTTTTCATACTGTATTTCTTTTTCTTCCTTGATTGATAACACCTTGTTATTAGGTCAGGGAGTGTGAATAATACACTAATTCGTCATTTTTTCTATTCTTCCTAGTTAGTTTCTATCATGTAGCATCAAAGCCTCGTTCTTAAGGCTGTGGGGCCCTTTGCTGAAGCTGCCATGGAGGATCGGATGGATGACTTGGAGAGAAGACTTGATGAAGTGATGCGGTTCTTGAGGGATCAAAGACGTGTTTGGCCTAGGGGACGATCTCCACCTCGAAGAGAGACCTGTTGGGTGGAGATGGAAAACCAATAAGGTGCGGGTTCAAGAAGGGAATGAGGATTGCAACACTCTTTTCCCCTTCGCAAAGAGAATCTTAACTCTCGATCTCACCACCATACTCCTCTTACTCCCATGGGGATTTTTCTCACCATCGTGAATGGCTCTTCATGGGGAAGCCAACCACTGAACTTGTCCCATGGGAGCCCACACATGCGGTGTCATGAACACGATAAAAAGATGGAGCTTCCCCTGTTTGCTATTGACAATGCCCTTGGGTGGCTCGTCAAGATTGAGCAGTATTTCCTAGTGAACGAGATCAAGGGGGATGAACAGATGGAGCTAGTGTTGTTGGCTTTAGAGGGCAAACAATTGAATTAATTCCAAGCGTGGGAGGACTAGACCGTACCTGTCTTGGAGGTAGTTTCGAGAAGTGATGCTAAGGCAGTTCTAATCTGGTGTAGTGAAGGATCCGTATGAGCCCTAGTTGAAAATGAAGCAAACGAGGTCTGTGATGGATTACATAGAACAATTTGAGAGAATATCAGGACCTATGAAGTACATGGACAAGGAGATTATGAAAGGGATTTCGTCAATGGGTTGAAATTGGAGTTGCAAGCTGAGGTGAAGAGCTTGAAACTAGACACCTTAGCTGAAATTAAGGATAGGGTCTTAATATTAGAGGAAAGGAATAAGGAATGGAAAAGTGGTGAGTGAAAACAATGGAAAAGGGGTTGGGCAACAACAAAGGCCCAATTCTTTCCAAGGTGGGGCCCACAACAAGTAAGGGTTGGGTCAACAGGGAAATGGGGAACTCGAGACCCACAAGGGGGAATGTAGTAGAGAAAGGCAGTGTTGCGGGGAAGAAACTTTCTCAGGATGAGTTACAGTAAAGAAATAGAAAATGATTGTACTTCGAATGTGAGAAGAGGTGGGGCCAAGAGCATATTTGTAAGCTAAAGCACTATCGATTAGTGTTGATTAAAGATTCAGATTAGGAATTTCCAACTGAGGGAGGAGAAAACAACTTCTGAGGACCAAATTTTGGAGATGAGATCCCTTTACATTTCTTTAAATACCTTAAGGGATTCACTTCCAATAAGTCCCGTAAGGTATTAGGGAAATTAGGAGGAGTAGATGTGGTCATTCTAATTGACACATGGGCCACCAGTAACTTCACTTCTAAATCCTTGGCTCAAGAATTAAAGTTACAGATATCGAACACCCCAAGCTATATGGTGGAGGTAGGAATAGGATAGCAAATCATTGGCTATGGGGTTTGTCAAGGGGTGTTCATTAAGGTGTAGAGGGTTAAAATTATGCAATCATTCTTCTTACTAGATGTAGGAGGTGTAGATGTGGTGTTAGAACTAGATTGGCTTTCTAGTTTGGGGAACATCTTTGCCAACTTTTAGAAGTTGACTATTAGATGGATGGAAAATGGCATGGTGAAAATGATACAAAGGGTCCCCACTCTTTGTAGGTCCAAGGCTCTATCGAAAGATGCTCTCAAGGCACTAAAACATGATGGTGAGGGCCATTTCATCACTACCTCCAAAAAGGTTAATGCAAAGGAGGAAGAGCAAGAGCTACCAAAGGCAATTCAGCAAATTCTAGAGGAATCTGGGGACATTTGCAAGCTTCCAATAGAGTTGCCACCATCTAGGGAGCATGACAATGCCATCAATTTGAAAGAGGGAGCAGCCATACCTCATATGATACCCTATAGGTATGTTCATTTCCAAAAGAATGAAATAGAAAAGATTATAAATGACATGCTTAATGCTAGAATAATTAGGCCTATTGCTAGTCCTTATTCATGTCTTGTGATTTTAGTGAAAAAGAAATATGGAGGATACAGGTTTTGTGTAGATTACAGGGCATTGAATAAGGTGACTATTTTGGATAAATTTTTTATTCTAGTGATTCATGAATTGCTTAATGAGTTGGGGGTAGCTAAGATATTTTCTAAACTAGATTTGAAATCCAGGTGCCATCAAATTAGAATGAAGTAGATGGATACAAAGAAGACAATATTTAGAACTCATGAAGTGCATTACAAATTTCTTGTAGCATGCTTTGGTTTGATAAATGCCCCATCAACCTTTTGAGCCTTCATGAATCAAGTTTTAAGGCCGTATTTAAGGAAGCTTATGTTAGTATTCTTCGATGACATTCTGATTGTCAGTAAATCAGTGGAAGAACACTCAAATCATCTAAGGAAAGTGCTGGAACTATTGAGGAAGCATAGTTTGTTTATCAACATTAAGAAATATAGTTTTACCTAACTGTAGTTGGAGTACCTTGGACGCATAATTTCAGGAGATAGTGTGACAATAGATCCAAAGAAAATTGAAGCTATGCTCTCTTGGCCACCCCTATCAAACTTGAAAGGATTGAGAGGGATTTTAGGGTTAACTGGCTATTATAGAAGGTTTGGCCAAGGTTATCATAAAGTTGCTTGGCTTCTAACTTAACTCTTAAAGAAGGATAAATTTCAGTGGGGAATGTAAGCACAACCAGCATTTGAGAAGCTTAAGCAAGCTATGACATCACTTCCTATCTTGGCTATCCCTAGCTTTGACAAAGAATTTGTAATTGAACCTGATGCTTCCGAAAAGGGTCTTGGTGCCGTTTTAATGTAAGAAGGAAGATTGGTTACATATATAGGCTAGACACCGTTAGATAAAGCCCAGCAGAAATTAGTATAGGAGAGGGAATTAATGGCAATTATCCTAACCACCCAAAAACGGAGACATTACTTGTTGGAATGAAAATTTGTGGTGCACATGGACTAAAGGAGTTTGAAGTTCTTGATTGACCAGTGGATGATGGGAGAAGAATAATAGAAATGGGTGGCCAAGCTCTTGGGTTTTGACTTTGAAATTAGATATAAGGTAGGCAAGGAGAATCATGTTGCTAATGCCCTCTCACGCAAGCTCGATTATAGTGCAATCTCTAATGTTTCCTTCCAAGATTAGTAGGGTTTAGAAGATGATGTTCGAGTTGATGACAAGTTGAAGAACATTTTACAAGGTTTGATTTATGGGAGCAACACACAACAAGGTTTTGAATATAAGGGTGGCCACTTGTATTATAACGGCTTGTAATCCTAAGGAACTCCCCCTGAACTCCCTTAATCTTGTTAGAATTTCATAATACTGCATTAAGGGGCATTTTGGATTTTTTAGGACCTATAAACACATTTCTAGTTTGCTGTGGTGGGAAAGAATTAAGATATCGATTCATCAACACATTCGGAGCTGTGATACTTGCAATGGAAATGAATACCAGTCCTTGACCCCTGCAGATTTACTGCAACCCCTACTTATTCCCTCTCAGCTTTGGGAGGAACTCTCTATGGACTTTATTAGGGGACTTCCTAAGGCCCAAGGAATGGATACTATTCTAATGGTAGTTGATCGGCTCACTAAATACTCTCATTTCATTGGCCTCTCACATCCTTACTCTACCAAGAATATTGCTGCCCTCTTTGTGAAGGAGATTATGAGGCTACATGGGTTACCATCAACTATCAAAATAGATTGTGATCGGGTTTTCATAAGCTCTTCCTATTTTGAATTGTTTAAGCATGTTGGAACCAAGTTAAAATATAGCTCTGCTTACTACCCCTAGATAGAGTTGGTGAATAGGTGTTTAGAAACCTATTTAAGGAGTTTCATAAGAGCCAAACCCAAACAATGGCCAAGATGGTTGTGCTAGGCAGAGCTTTGGTTCAATACCACCTATAGTGCTTCTACACAAACAACTCCTTTCAAGGCTCTTTATGGGAAGGACCTTTCAACCTTTTTCAAGGGTGATGTTATGGCTTCTGCCATTAAGGAAGTCAATCATTTAATGGCTGAAAGAAATGCTATTCTTAAGGAACTTAAATGGGACTTTACTAAAACTCAAAGCCGAATGAAAAGCCAAATGGACAAGAAAAAGAGAGGTATTGAATATGCAGTGGGTGACATGGTCTATCTTAAGATTCAACCCTATAGATTGAAGTCTTTAACCACAAGGGTTAATCAAAAACTTAGCCTGAGGTACTATGGGCCATTTGAGGTGGTGGAAACAATTAGTCAGATTGCCTACAAGATGCAGCTGCCATCGGAATCCAAGGAGCACCCTTTATTCCATGTCTCATTGCTCAAGAAATGCATTGCTAAGAATGTAGTGAGCCAACCACTACTACTGCTCTTATTGATGAATGGTAGCTATGAGTTCATCTATTTGAGGTGCTAGCTATCAGGAAGAACCCCTAAAGACAAATGGAAGTGCTGATTAAGTGGTTGGAAATGCCAAAATTCAAGAGTTCCTGGAGCTTGTAGAGGACATCAAGCTCAATTTTCTAGATTTCCACCTTGAGTACAAGGTGGTAGTACAAGAAAGGGGTATTGTTAGAAAATGATTCCTTGAGAGGATAAAAGTGTATAAATGTATGAAATACAAGGGTATTATGGGTTATGATATGTTAGAGAATGTGGGAGAATCATGTGGGCCTCCCGGAGGCTAACTAATTTGCTGATGTAGCAGCGTAAGTGCGGCTGTCATGTGGCTGGTGCATGCATGTGTGATTCTATTAGGGAAAGGTGCTATCTGTATTGGAGTGACAGAGAGTATAGGGTAACCAGAATATTGGTTTTGTGTAGGAGAGGTTGAGTTGCTAGAGTGCTTAGAACCTTATCTCATGTTCAACATTTTTCATATTGTATTTCCTTTTCTTACTTAATTGATAACACTGTGTTATCAGCTCAGGGAGTGTGAATAATACACTACTTCCTCATTTTTTTTTTCTATTCTTCCTGGTTAGTTTCTATCAGTATGAAATTTAGCATCTAATATATTGCTACGAGCCTATACATGCTAAGTTGTGATGAATTATCCTTTAATAGGTAACCAAAAAATACCGAGAGGCAAGTCTTGATTTGGACAAATCCAAAACTTCCATTCATCATTTCATTTTCTCCACTTGGCAATTTCTCTTGACATCTCCACAATAAGCTCTTTGGCATTCATGACAAGCTCATCCAAAAGTGTAGTAATATCATCCTTAACATCATTAGCACACGAAATACTCAAAACAATATAAAAAGACATAAGATAAAATCACATGACAATTTCAGATAGAGAAAACTTCCATAGTATAAGATCTTTGTAGGTATAATTTATCTGAAAGGTTAGTTACCAAAACCCATCATATATACAGTATACACATTGTGGTGTTATATTATCTTTTATTTTTATTCTTCTCATTAATGTGGTGGACTTCACTCTTGTATAAAACATTATGCAATAGCAAATTAAAAGAATGCAATATTATAAAAAAAGTAATGATATTTTGACATCATTTAGCTTTTTACACCTTACTATGGTAGAATAGCTTAGGCTTATGTTATAAATAACTTACTATTCTATTTTTTTTTTTTTTTTGTAAATCATTGTTTAAAAGTTAGATTAAGAGTGGTTTCAGAAAATCATTATTCAGTTTTCCTTGCCAAAATTTTTCATAAAAACTAGTCGTTCAAAGTCCTAATCAAAAGGAAAAGGGGAAAGTAGACCAAAATGAGGATATCTATTAACAAAGGCATAGTAATATAAGGACAATTAAGTAATGTACTTACTAGAAAGGAATTTTGCTAGAACCACAAACAGGAAAAGGATTGTCGATATTAAAGTACCTCCCATTCTCATCTTGTGCTATTCCCTTCCCTACACCAAAGCCAAATCCTAAACCAACACCACATTCAGTAGCAAATACAAACCTAACTTGTAAGCCTTGAATTCCAGGGCCAATACCCATTCCTGGAGTCAAAAAGGTATTTCGAATGAAATTAGATCAGCAAAATCACATAAAACTAATAAAAGATGTGTTCTAAATCCTAACTTATAACCATGACCTAGATTGGCCACATATGCAATATTCCCTAATTGTTATAAAGCTTTGGATAATGCAAATTAAAAATAGAAGCAGAAAAAGGTCTTGATGAACTAAGAGCAAGGTGAACACAAGAATCTGAAAGGAGCACAAAGACAACACATCCCAACTTTTAGCTATTATACATTTTTTATATTTTCACCTTATATGTGAAACAATCAAACGTTCATTTGTTTAGATTTTACAAACAGTTGTAGAAAAACATAAATCAGACTAATAGATCCATTAAATTCCTTCAATTAACGAAATTCCTTGTCATGCTTGTGAAAGTTAGATTTAGAGTAGAAGTTCAAGCTACATACCTCAGTGGTCCCATATGACAAAAGCACGATCGAAGTTTAGCTAAAGCTAGCAAAATATTCTCAGCAATTTACAAACGAATACCATGACTATATGATTTTGCGAACTGGTTTGCAAATCATTTGCATGGCCATAAAATTTATCATTCAATTACCTTTGCCTAAAGTGGTTCAACATAAATCAAATAAAGAGCAACATCATTAACCAACTCCGATTATTTGAACATCAAATAAGACATTAAAATAACATACTTGAAAGAAATGTACACCTACTAATGCTTATTTTATAGAGGTGTCCCCATAGTGATGTTCAACAAATGAGTACAAAAAAACATTTCTATTGAGAAATATCTTTTGAACGTCAAGCTAGACATCAAGTGAATATCTAGTGTAAGTGTCCCCTAAATGTGTGTTCAAATAACACTCATATCTAGGAAATGACATCATTTGATAGTTTCCCCCCATTTCTCTCTCTCTCTCTCTCTCTCTCTCTCTCATGCAGTCCCATTGTCTCCTAACTCCTCATTTTTCAACATCAAAATTAGTCAACACAATAGCATAAAAGATAAAAACACTTGATCCAACACATAACCGAGCAATCGCAACTTTAGGAATTTTGAAATTCCTATTTCTTCAATTCAATGCCTAAACAATAGTAACTGTGAAACTTCGAGTGATACATAAATGGTTCATAATAATCTTCCTTGAAAAACCATTATTAATCGAAGCAAGGAGTAACATTCAAAGAAGACTAGATTGAACTAACAAATTCAACATCACACTACAAATCCAATGGTCATGTTAATGAACTTAAGATTCTAGTACATAATTGCTATATCCATTCATAGTTCAATACTATTAGGGGACAACCACCAATTTGGCTCCACAAAAGATCAAAATACTAACAATTTAAATCCTAAAAGATATTATTTTCTCCTATTTCATCCTAACGACAAATGTGCTAGCAAATTAATCACTAAATGATTAATATACTCACAAATTAGTCTCTAAAAAATCAATTTACTAAATAGTTAATCCCTAAAATGTCTTTTGTTAGCACTAATAAAATTCAATAACAATAATAGAATTTGTCATTCGGGTATTATAAACTAATAAAACATCTTTTAAGGACTAAATTGTCAGCATTTTGATGTTTAACAGCCAAATTGGTGGTTTTCCTTACTATTACTTAACTGTTAGTGTGGTGAGAACATCGCAAATGCAATGGGAGAAAAACATAGTGTGGTGCGATGTGTACATCTAAGAAGACCAATGCTAAAGCCAAGGTTGCATCCGGCGTTAAGGCTGACGGCGGGTATGATCTTTCCGAGACGGTTGGATTTAAGCTCTAGAAGGTTCCAAAAGAGCAGAGCATTGTTCTTTGCTATAATGCTAGTGCGGTGTGAATGACTACCACTCATCTTCTTATCACTAGTGCTTGACTTTGCCATTTGCCTCAGGAATAATGAGGAGAGCATGTATTTTTATGTTTGAAAAAAAAGAAGAACTACAAGTAATGGATGTTCCAACTTCATGTTTTAAATCGACAAATCAACCAAACATCATGCACAAAATGTGTATGTACACAAGGATACACATTTATAGCACTTCATGGTCACTTGTATTACTGTACAGACACAAAGCACTCTCATTAATTTTGTTAAAAATATACTCATTTAATTTTTTTAGTTTTGCCAACTTTATTGTATGTTTAATATGAGGTGTTAAGGTATATATTTATAGAAGAATTTATTTAAATTATATTAATGCCATCCTTTTTACCTGAAAAAAAATTGTATTTTAGTTCTAAGTGCCATTATATTGTTCTCTAGGGGCATTTAATAGGCAGAATGAATTTTCATTGTTGAAAATGCTATTTCTGGGAATAGTTTTCCCCAATATGATGTTTAGGTGCATTTGGAGTGTAAATTGAACTCTTTGGAATCTTATATTTTTTATGTTTGGTTGACATTGACATTTTCAGGAGTATTGTATATATTTCCAAAAATACTCTTGAACATGACCGTTAGGTGGTGATGGATAGTGGTTGGAAGGTGGCCAGCGGCCATAGTCAGTGGCGAAGGATAACGGTCGTTGGCAATGGGAGTTGCTGGCTATAGGGGTATTTTGGTCTTTTTATCTAGGGATAACATTCCCTTCTCATGGGATTGTTAGATTATCATCGATGGGAGGAAGTGAGAACAATTTTAGTCCAATTTTCCTCCTCGAGAATGCAATTTTCTCGAGAAATTTTTTTCAAACCCGATAACAAATATCACATTCCCAGGCATGCTTTTATGTGCCCCAATACCAAATGCCCCCTAATGTTATGTTTGAGAGTTTTATAAATAATGAAAGAGAGAGAGAGAGAGACTTGTAATAAAATAGAAAGGAAAAGGAAGAAGTAGAGTAAAATAAATCATGTCATCTTGATATTTGGATGTTATGTTCTCATCCCTTCCTTGATCACCTAATTTAGAGAGTTAAAAAATAGAGAGTTTGAGTAGTAAGGAATGTACAAGATGTCCCTCCATTGCCATTCCATTCTGTCTTTTAAAATCACTTCTAAACACACTTTTACCAATATAAGTTACTCTTTTCCTCGTCATTCCCTCTACTATCCTCCATCCAAGTATATCATAAAGTTCTCATTATATTGGTCCTCTAAAATTTATTTTTACCGATATGCCATCTTATTCATTTTTTATAGAAGATTAAAGTAGAGATATAAAATGTCAAAATTTAGTAATAATCCAATAAGATGAGTGGTGACTAAAATAAAATGTTAACCTTATAGAAAGCTAGCATCAATACTATTCATAGCTAATTGCCATAAATGTGTGGTTTTGAAGCTTGAATTTATTTGATTTCTTTTTTTAGTATGTTGATGGTAATGAGGTTTAAATCTATGACTTCATGCAAACTACTTAAATCTCTCACTATTACCCACTTCTAATGGCTTGAATTTATTTAATTTCTAATTGATAATTGATTGTAAATTCAAGAATTACCATAATACCAAGTAAAAAAAAAACATAATATATATCACATCATATTATCCATCATACACAACACCTAAATCTAAAAATTTATTATTTGGAAGGATGGCAAAGGAGGAAATGACATACAATAGGATGGCTAAACTTGAGAAAATTGTGTTCGGAAATAATTTTAAAGAAGGGAAGGGAATGGAATGACAAACTAAGGACAGGGTTTCCATTTCTTATCACCCGAAATCCCCATATTTTGACCTTCTAATTTTGTTTTTTTTTTTTTTGCGGGGGAGGGTATGGCATAAGTGATCAAGGAAGGAATGATACATATTTCCCTTCCCCTCTTAACTTCTCTCATTAAAATTGTCGACTAACCAAACAAGAGAATAATTATACTCTGCTCTTCCATTCTATTATGAACCATTTCTTTTCATCATTCATAAAACTGTCAAACATAAGCTAAATTTTTAAGGCAAAGCCATTGACATTAAGTACACTCAAATTTGCGTGTTCTAATAAGATGCAAACTTACAATGTTAAAGCATGTTGTGACGTCTTTTCACCACACTTTTCTTCTATTATCCACTTCCATGATCTTAGTGCTCTCTTACACGTCAACTAACCCACCTACCTCTTCCCTTTATTCCCTTACGTTATTGATATCAAATACATCATCACACTTATAAAATATATACAATATGTCCATTTTTTCTACACTCACAGTATATGATGTCCCATACAATATTTATGTATTGGATGTTTAGAAAACATTACTCATTTTAAAATGACATAAAGGCTTGCCACTTAAGGTGTGTTTCTGAGTTTGGTTATAGAGAGAAAGGGATTTGAAGAGGACTTATGAGTTTATTTCACTTTTCAAACCTTTTCTCTTTCCTTCTTTCTTCTTTAAAATCAAAACTCATAAACGCACCTCTACGGTTTCCATTGCGGCTTATAATTCAATTTTGTACCACCACACATTGTGCCAGCAGCGATGAAAGAGATAGAGTCCAAGTAGACGTTAACAAGTATTAGTTATATCACCCAGAATATCATTTCTCAGACACTGTTTACGAATTTCAATCATGAGCGAAAATTTGCTAGATATTGACACAACCTTGTATAACGAGCAACAATCCATTATTCTATTTGCTATGGTTACCTCAACATACTCGGGTACACATTAGAAAAATCAGAGAATCCGTTCCACGATTAGACAATGGCGAAACTCACTTTCAAAAAAAGTCCAATTAATGCTTTAGCTAAATATTAGTATGAAATTTAGCATCTAATGTATTGTTAGCAGTCTATACATGCTGAGTTGTGATGAATTATTGTGTAGTAAGTAACTAGAAAATATTATAGGTAGATCCTAATTTGTACAAGTTTACAATTCCATTCATTGTATCCTTTTTCTTCTCCGCTTGTCAATAATTTCTCTTAATGTTGCCGAACAAGCTTTTTGGGTATTCATGACCAGCTCATCTAAACGTGCAGCAATATCATCATTGCTAAAACAACATAAAAAAAAACATATGAATATATGATGAAATCACAGAACAATTTCAGACATAGAAAATTTCCATGGTATAAGCTCATCGCAGCTATAATTTAAGTGAGAAAACTTCCATGCAAGAATTTTATTTGAGTAAGAAAAAGATTGTTATATAAGATTAAGTGTATTTCAATTTTGGGTTTGTTGGCACTGTAATTAATGTTATCAGGTGAGGGTTAAGATAAGTGAAGAGTAATTAATTATAGGCTAACAAATAGAAGTAAGGGGTGTGGATTGGGCTCGATTCAATAGCAAAGGCGGGCCAAGGCAGGTGTTCTAGGCTTGTGATATGAATTGGCCTGAGAATGGAGAAATTAGGTGAGAAAAGTATAATGAAGCTGAAGAAGTGAAAAATTGAAAAAGAGTTGGGGGGCCGCAGCTAAGTCAAACAAGTGTTAAAAAGCAGTTACCACTAGAGAGAACGTGGATGAAGTAGCTAGATTTGAGCATGATCGTGCAAGGGAATTCAGCTAAGGGCCACTAATTATGCGCAACTAAAGAGTGGCAAGCATTTTCGAGGATATAAAAAGCTTAAACATGCAAGATCTAGACATACTACTATTATGCCAATTTAGTTTCATTTCTAGCTTTTATTATTGATTTTGTCTTCTAGTTGAATTATATTAGAGTTTGCCAATTCTTCTGTTTCTATTCCATTGTATATGACTTTTTAATTGTAATACCAATCTTATTTCTATTTAATCTCTCATTGATCGACCTTGCTCAAAAAATTTGTTTGCATGAGTTATTTGATGAACTTATTTCCTAAGGAACAGAATTCTTTCCTTAGCATCAATCGTTTGTATAGTGATAATATTTGGAATTTTGTTTTCAAGTAGATTTCTTAGAGAGCTTCCTTGACTACACCCCCTAGGGTGACTTTAGAGCAGCTGTGATCAATTACAAGGACTTCTCCACTTAGGACTATAGCGATAGATTCTAATATGTCTAGTTCAACATTAATCGAACATGAAGAAAGGCAGCCATTTGTTATGTCCACTTCATTCATTAGGCAACAAATTGACTCAAGGCCGAACAATTTGATGCATGAACTCTCCAAATAGTTAGCCGAGATAGTCAAGCCCATGATTTGTAATGAAATATAGTCAATGCAGCAGCAAAAAGAGCTTTCATATAAAAAAGGGCCCTAAACTGAAACATGGTTAAGTGATAGCTCAGAGGTTGCCAATGAGACGATGTCTTACAATGGAAGGCATCAAAATCTCTAGCATGGACAAATGCATATGATCAAGAGACTTCCTAATGTACTAGGGAATTTGGGATTGCCGATGGGAGATGCTTACTCTTCGACAACCTCTAATATAACTAGGGATCAGCTTAGCTATAGAGGTTCTATGCCACTAAATGAGCCGGTGGTTCAAGTTACTTGGTCCAAAGGGGACTCCTCATGGGTTATACCTAATCCAAGGGCTATCACTCAACCAATTGGAAAGTATTCGGCTCAGCTACCAAGTCCATAATCGATTACTTACACTCCACAACTCACCTACGCTCCATGTCAACCCACTCATATACTACCTCCTTTTCACAACTTCGTGACCATGAGCTAATGGCGTGGAAATGATGCCACGTTGTTGATTCATACATCAAATAGCCTACCTCCTTGATTGTCATTATCGAATGGTAATTATGGAGACCACAGTCACCTATTCCTTTTATCGGAAAAGGATAACAAAAAGGAGAGGGTGATTTTCATTTTATTTTTAGATGATGTATTTTTATTAATAGTTATAAAAATATTGTTTTTTTATTTAAGGATAGGTAATACTACATATTTTATATTTATAATTATAATACTATTTATTTTATTTATTTATACTTTTATTTTATGAGCAATGTTATATAATCAAAAAGATATTAATCAAAATCTTTAACATAAATTATGATAATTAATAAATAATATTTATTTAATAATTAATAATTAATAATTATATCATATATTTTAATAATTAAATTCTAAACTTTTTTTAAAAAGCATTTTTCTAATTTTTTCACAAAAAATTTGAAAGACTAGCATTTTTTTTCTTTTTTTGTTTTTTTTAGAGCATGTTCTCATTCAATAAATAAGAAACTAATTTTCTAAATTATGGTTAGACATTTAAGTAAGACCTCCCCCAACTATATATATATATATATATATATATATATATATATATATATATATATATATATATATATATATATATATATATATATCCTAATATAAAATTATATATTTAAAGAATTTGAGTCCTTTTCACTCATACCAATACAAAACTCTATCCCAATAAAAGATAAAGACAAAAATAGTAGGTTTCATTTTCTACCCATGAAGATAATTAGGTCAATTCATCTGTATAGAAGACTCTGAGATTAAAAGATACACGTCATTCTCATTTTCAAATGCTAAATAGAAGATAATGGTAATTGTTAAGACTTTTCTATGATGTCAAATTGTCAAGGGTGAGCCTCACTTCTTGTTGTATTTTTTATCATTATTTTATTTTAAAGTTAATTTGTTATTTGAATAAATCATGGTATCTTAGCCAAATCTTTATTGCTAAGGGCCTTTTTGATATGTAAGATAGAATAAGATTTATTAAATTCTAATACGATATTTGATATGAGATTATATAAGAAATTATATTATATATTATTATGTCAAAAAAATTATATAATATAATATTATTTTTCTATATTTTAAAAAATAAGAAAATTTTAACAAAAAATTAAATTATAATTAAATAATATTTTTGTTAATTATTTAATTATAAATTCAAAATAAATATTAGGCTTAAATATATTTTTAATTTCTATAAATATTGATTATTTTGATTTTAATCCCTTTAATTTTTTTTTTTGGCTTTTGATCCCTATTTTTTCTAGTATTATGTTTTTGATCCTTGTCGTTAGCTAACATTGTTAATTGCTAATACTTACAATAATCAAAAGATTCTTAAAATATTTATAAGGACCAAAAATAAATTGTCAGTATTTATAAGAACCAAATGTATGTTTTAAAATACTTATGGAGACCAAAATTTAGAATAATAGGGATCAAAAACATAATATTGAAAAAAGGAGGGACCAAAACTAAGAAATTTTTTTAAAGGGACTAAAATCAAAATAACTTATATTTATAGGGACTAAAAATATATTTAAACCTAAATATTATTATTAGATATTTATTGTTTGCTAATTATAATTATTATAAATATTTGATAATCTTGTTATATTAGATCATAATTTTTATTAGATGTTACTCGTTATTAAATTTAATATTTTCAAATATGACTTTTGTTTAGATAGAATATAAAAAATTAAAAAATATAATACTTCCTTTGTCTTATATATTTTAATAGTTTTCACTTATATTTTTCATCATAATATGTAAAAAGAAAAAAGAAAATATGTTAAAGTAATAATTTTATTTACTGTTTACATACAAATTTTAAAATAAATACAATATTCATATTTATATTTATTTTTTGATTTTATTATATGTAATTATATTTTATATTAAAGATTATGTCTTTTTTAATATTATTTATTCTTATTAATGAATTATTATTTATTTTTATATTTTTATATTAGTCTAAATAATTATATATGTTATATGTTATTTTATTTAAAATAGTTATCATTAAATTTGTTAATTAAAAATAGTTTTTATTTATTATTTATATAAATATTTATTTATTTAATAGCCATTTTTATTTTAATAATACGTAAAATTCAAATTATGAAAAGGTCTTATATATTAAAAGTTAATCAGGTATAATTTGACCTCCTAAATTTGATTAATTATTGATTATTTTGACATATAAGAGAATCTTGATATATAAATTTATAAAATCTATTACATGTACCAAACAATTAATAAAAAACGTAACATCTAATATTAGCTTATTGTCTAATACGATATGCGAAACAAGTGATGGGATTTGATATTTGCTGCACGCCAAAGGAGTGGTAGGATCTGATAGATAGTATTAAACTGTATTTATTGGGTCATGGGGTTGATTTTATAATGTTATGGGTGGCATATGTAATAATAAATTAATAATGTTTCTTTGCTTGTTATTTGCTCCCCCCCAGGGGGGGTCCTGCGATGGAGCCTTTATTTCTTGGAATTATCACACACAAGAAAATTATCAAATACACCTTAAATGTTTGCCGCACGTTGGCTGTATAATCCAACGATGAGCCCTCGAACAACGATTATCTCAAGTTTTATGATTGACAGTGGGGTGGATTCCGTGATAGGTCTCAATGAGTTTGGGACCAACTTGATCCCTAGAAATAATTGAGAGAACAAAACATTTAGTGGGGTAAATTTTGAATTTTAAAAGTTGTAAATAATAGTGAATTGGCCGATGATTAACACAAAGTCCAAGAAGTAGCTAGACCACACTAACGTTCAAATCTAAAGAGAAAAAAATTTAGCTACACACATTCGTTCCTTCATTAGGCGTATGATAGAATATTTCATTGCAAAATAAGAACAAGGCTGAAACTTACTGCAAGCACGGAAGTCGACCTAATCTCCACGGTGATTAACAGAGTCGAGAGGACATCCTCGATTAATAATTCTAATGCCTTTCTATAATGTACTGCAAAAAATAATTAAAAAAAAGGAAAATATTCACCAAACAACTTTGTAAAAATATATCAGACAGCCACAACCATGGATGCCCCAGCTTCAAAACAAGATTTTAACAAGCCAATCACACCAAAATGGAGGCTCGAGCAACCCCTAAAAAGAAAAAAAAAAAAAAAATCAAATCCCATTTTGAAATAACCTTAACATCATATATCCACATGCACACCGAACTTCTTCTCGTACAACTGGGAGAAATCACCAATGACGATGCTGATGGTCCCAATCAAGAGCCTGAAGCTACTCAACCTCATGTCTTCCACCTAACCATTGACTTTCCACCACCACTCAACCTCCTCTTCTAAATATAAGGAACATATTCTTCTCTTTGTTTTGGTTCCTTGACATTCTCGTCGTTCTCCCCCGTCACCATCTCACCGACGACCCCCCATTTCCTTGTCCTTCTCGTCATCCAACTTAGGGTTTTTCTTTCTAAGCCACGTCAGAAAAAATTTGAGGTAATGGTCCTCCTAAGCAATTTTGGATTATAACAAATGAAGTATTTATGATTGATCCAACTTACTTAAAGTAAAAAATAGGTCATTGTACAATTCAAAATTTTTAAATATAAAACTTCCATGGGTCTAAAATAGGAATAAAATTCAAAGTGATATTAGTCACAGGATCTCAAGGGTTGAGATTCAATACTCACCAAGGACCAATTTGGACCCAGATTTGTCTTGGCCGTGTGGTATGCTTTGGCCTAAGAATGGAGAAATTGGGTTAGGAAAATATAATGAAGCTCAAGAAGTGAAAATCTGAAGAAGAGTTCGGGGGCCCGGCTAAGTGAAACAAGTGTTAGAAGTAGCTACCACTAGTGGTTTCAAGGATGGGATAGTTATAGCATGATCCGCATTCAAATTCGGCTGAGGACCACTAGTTAGGGTTAGGGTGGCGAGCATTTTGGAGGATATAAAAAACTTATACATGCAAGATCTAGAAGACGGTTGAACATAATGCTATTATGCCAATTTAGTTTCGTTTCTAGCTTTTATTGTTCATTTTAACTTCTAGTTGAATTATGTTGGAGTTCACCACTTCTTTTGTTTTTACTCCATTGTATATGACTTTTTAATGACAATACCGATCTGATTTCCATTTATTCTCTTATTCATCTGCCTTGTTCAGAGATTTATTTATGTGAGTTGTTTGAGGAACTTATTTATTAAGGGACAGAATATCCTTCTTGGCATAAATCACATGCATAGTACTAATATTTGAGATTTTGTTTTTGAATATATTTCTTAAAAAGATTTAACCGATTGCATTTTTATTTAACAGGGTTTGAGAGAAATTTTTTTTAAATTGGTTATTATATTTTTAATAGAATTTAGTAAATTGATTGGTGAAATAATGGATACAAGTAATAGAGACTAAAGAATTGTTTAATTGTTTGATTTGCATCGTTGGGAGAATTTTTCTTTTTTCTTTTTTTTAGACATGGAAACACTTACTTACATTGTATTTAATACTTAATTAAAATATACACTTGTGAGATCACATATGTTCAGTTGAGTTTCTATACACAATATTGAAACAAAAAAAACCTCGTCTAAAATGTATGCAATGACCATTGCTCCGTGACCATGAGCTAATGGGGTGAAAATGATGCCACGTTGTTGATTCATCCAGCATATAGCTTACCTCCTTGATTGTCATTATCGAATGGTAATTACGGAGACAACAGTCATCTATTCTTTTTATCGAAGGACAAAAGAGATACGAGGGTGGTTTTCATTTTATTTTTAGATGATATGTTTTTATTAATAGTTATAAAAATATTGTTTTTTTATTTCAGGATAGGTAATACTACATATTATATATTTATAATTTTAATACTATTTTATTTTATTTATTTATATATTTATGCTTTGATTTTATGAGGAATGTTACATACTCAAAAAGATATTAGTCAAACTCTTTAACATAAATTATGATAATTATTAAATAATGTTTATTTAATGATTAATAATTATGTCATATATTTTAATAATTAAATTCTGGTAAACATTTTTAAAAAATTTTTTCTATTTTTGTCACAAAAAATTTGAAAGACTAGCATTTTTCTCTTTTTTGTTTTTCGAAGTATATCCTCACCAAACAATGAAAAATTAATTTTCTAAAATATGATTTGACATCTAAGTAAGATCTCTCCCAACTATATATATATATATATATATATATATATATATATATAGAGAGAGAGAGAGAGAGAGAGAGAGAGAGAGAGAGAAAGAGAGAGAGATTAACTATAAAATCATATATTTAAAAAATTTGAATCCCTTTCATTGGTAGCAATGCAAACTCTATCTCGATAAAGGATGAAGATAAAAATAATAGGTTCCACAGGATTCCATTTTTTACTCATGAATAGAAGACTCTAAAATTAAAAGATACACGTCATCTTCAATTTTAAATGCTAGACGAAATATAATGGTAATTGTCAAGAATTTTCTGTGATGTCAAATTGTCAATGGTTAGGCTCACTTCAAAGACTTGGCTACTGTGAAGTTAAGTCACCTTGTTATTGTATTTTTTATTATAATTATATTTCAAAGTTAATTTATTATGTGATTAAATCAATATCTATTGGATAATACTTCATAATATCTTAGTCATATCTTTATTGCTAATATTTTTATTTTTATTATTATTTTATTTCAAAGTTAATTTGTTATTTGATTAAGTCAATATCTGTTAGATAATATCTTAATCAAATCATTATTGCTAAGGGCCCGTTTATATGAAAGATAGAATAAGACTTATTAAAATTATAATATAGTATTTGATATGAAATTATATAAGATATTATATTATATATTATTAACATTTTTCTTTTTTTTTTAATTTTTTAGAGTATGTTTACATTTGATAATAAAAAATTAATTTTTTAAAATATGATCAGATATTTAAATAAAATCTCTCTCAATTATATATATATATATATATATATATATATATATATTTGAAAATGGAATATAAAATTACATATTTAAAAAATTTGAGCCTTCCACTTATCAATATAAAATTCTGTCTCTATAAAGGATGAAGACAAAAATAATAGGTTCCACAGGTTTCATTTTCAACTCATGAACAGAAGACTTTAAGATTAGAAGATACACGTCATCTTCAATTTTAAATGCTAAACGAAATATGATGGTAATTGTCAAGAATTTTCTGTGATGTCAAATTGTCATCAATGGTTAGCCTCACTTCAAGGACTTGGTTATTGTGAAGTTAAGTCAACTTCTTGTTTTTTTTTTATTATTTTATTTCAAAGTTAATTTATTATTTGATTAAGTCAATATATATTGGATAATACTTCATAGTATCTTGGTCATATCTTCATTGCTAATATTTTTATTTTTTTTATTATTATTATTATTATTATTATTATTTTATTCCAAAGTTAATTTGTTGTTTGATTAAGTCAATATCTGTTAAATAATATCTCAACCAAATCATTATTGCTAAGGGCCCTTTTATATGCAGGATAGAATAAGACTTATTAAAATTCTAATATAGTATTTGATATGAAATTATATAAGATATTATATTATATATTATTAATATTTTTAATTTTTAGAATATGTTTTCACTTGATAATAAAAAATTAATTTTTTAAAATATAATTAGACATTTAAGTAAAATCTCTCTCAATTATATATATATATATATATATATATATATATATATATATATATATATTCCAAAATCGAACATAAAATCACATATTTAAAAAATTTGAGCCTTCCACTCATATTAATACAAAATTCTATCTCCGTAAAGGATGAAGACAAAAATAATAGATTCCACAGGTTCCATTTTCTACTCATGAACAGAAGACTCTCAAATTAAAAATACACATCATCTTCAATTTTAAATGCTAAATGAAATATAATGGCAATTGTCAAGAATTTTGTGTGATGTCTAATTGTCATCAATGTTTAGCCTCATTTCAAAGACTTGGCTACTGTGAAGTTAAGTCACCTTCTTGTTGTATTTTTATTATTATTTTATTTCAAAGTTGATTTATTATTTGATTAAGTCAATATCTTTTGGATAATATCTTAGTTAAATCATTATTGCTAAGGGCCCTTTTATATGCATGATAGAATAAGACCTATTGAAATTCTAATATAGCATTTGATATAAAATTATATAAGATATTATATTATATATTATTAGCATTTTTCTCTTTTTTGATTTTTAAGAGTATGTCTTCACTTGATAATGAAAAATTAATTTTCTAAAATATGATCAGACATTCAAATAAGATCTCTTCTAGCTATATATATATATATATGAATTCTAAAATTAAATATAAAATTATATATTTAAAAAATTTGAGCTCCTTTCACTTATACCAATATAAAATTCTGTATTTATAAAGAATGAAGACAAAAATAATAGGTTCCACAATTTTCATTCTCTACTCATGAGAACAATTAGCTCAATTCATCATGTAGAGAAGACTCTAAAACTGAAAAATACATGTCATCGTCAATTTTAAATGCCAAACGGAATATAATGGTAATTGTCAAGAATTTTTTGTGATGTCAAATTGTCAATGGTTAGGCTCACTTCAAAGCCTTGGCTATTGTGAAGTTAACAATCACCTTCTTGTTGTATTTTTTATTATTATTATTTTATTTCAAAGTTAATTTGTTATTTGATTAAGTCAATAACGGTTGGATAATACTTCATGATATCTTAGCCAAATCTTCATTGCTAATATTTTATTATTATTATTATTATTTTATTTCAAAGTTAATTTGTTATTTGATTAAGCCAATATCTATTGAATAATACTTTATGGTATCTTAGCCAAATCTTCATTGCTAAGGGCTTTTGATATGTAGGATAGAATAAGACTTATTAAAATTCTAATACAGTATTTGACAAGATATCATATAAAATATTATATTATATATTATTATTATACTTTCAAAAATAAAAAAATTTAACAAAAATTAAAATTATGATAAAACAATATTTTGGTTAATTATTCAACTATAAATTCAAAATAAATATTATTATTAGATATTTATTATTTAATAATTTCAATTATTATAAATATTTGATAATCTTGTTATATAAGATCATAATTTTTGTTAAGTGTTATTCATTATTAAATTTAATATTTTTCAGTTATTACTTTTATTTTCATAGATTATAAAAAAATTTAAAAATATAATACTTCCTTTTTCTTATATATTCTAATAGTTTTTACTTATAATTTTCATCATAAAATGTAAAAAGAAAAAAGAAAATATATTAAGCAATAATTTTTATTAACTGTTTAAATATAAATTTTAAATTAAATACTATATTTATATTTTTTAATTTTTTAATTTTTATTATATATAATTATATTTATGTTAAATATTATGTATCACTTAATATTATTTATCATGTATTATTTATTTTTAATATTGAATTATTATTTAATTATATATTTCTATATTAGTCTAAATAATTATATGTATTATAGATTATTTTATTTAAAATAGTTATTATTAAATTTATAAATTAAAAACATAGTTATTATTAAATTTGTTAATTAAAAATAATAATTATTTATTATTTATATAACTATTTATTTATTTAACAGCCATTTTTATTTTAATAATATGTAAAATTAAATTATGAAAATACCTTATATATTAAAAGCTAATCAGGCATAATTTGAACTCCCTAAATTTGATTAAATGATTGATTTTTTTGACATATTAGAAGATTTTGATAGATAAATTTATAAAATCTATTACATGTGCCAAACAATTAATAAAAACATAATGTCTAACATTAGCTTATTGTCTAATACAATAAGCCAAATGAGTGATGGGATCTGATATTAGCTGCGCACCAAAGGAGTCGTGGGATCTGATGGACAGTATTGGACAGTGTTTACTGGGTTCTGGGATGATTTTATAATGTCATGGGTGATATATATAATAATAAGTTAATAATGTTGGGCTTATGAGGGTGGAGCCTTTATCTCTTGAATTATCACAAAAAAAAAAAAAAAATTACCAAATATGTTTGCCGCACGTTGGCTATATCCTCCAACAGCGAGCCCTCGAACAACTATTATCCCAAGTTTTATGATTGAAAGTGGTTGCTTGATATTTGCTTGTGACGGTCCCTTCTTTATTGGCAAAATAGCTTATGGTTGTCTTGCACGTTCCAAATTTTACCAAGTCTTCAAAGTGGGGTTGTTTTTTTTTTTTTTTTTTTTTTCCCCTCAATGTTGGGCGAACAGGAAAACTACTGGTTTTCTATTCTTCTATTATAAAAAATTAGTAACGAGAAGAACATCAGATATAAAAAAATCAGAAACTGCACATTTCATCAGAAAAAGTTAAAAATTTTACTTCTACTCTTTCTCTAGATTCTTTAGCAATCCAATAAAGCAGTTTTTATAGCCCACTAATTTAGGTATAGAGTCAATGGAAAGTGGGCATTGTATTCTTGGGAGTATTAGCTATAAAAATCATACACACCTAGTAATTTGGTCGAGATGACAAAATACTCTTAAATTAGATACTTAATATGCCTCAATCATAAAATATGGTAAGTTTCTTTCTTTTGTATTATTATTTAGGTTTAAATATATTTTAGATTCCTATAGGTCGTTTTGATTTAGGTCTCGCTAAAATTTTTTCTTTAATTTTGGTTCCTCTTTTATCTCTTTTTTTGTTTTTAATCCTCATCATTTCAAATTTTTGTCTTTATAAGTATTTTAGAGTATATGTTTATCCTTACAAATGTTAGAAATTTTATTTTTGGTTATTATAAATATTTTCTAAATTTTCTTTTGATTTTTATAAATATCATCACTTAACATTGGATCTAGGACTAAAAATCTAATAATAGAAACAAGAGGGACTAAAATCAAAGCAAAAATTTTAAAAAAACCAAAACTAAAATTACCCATATTTATAGGAATTGAAAATATATTTAAACCTATTATTTGTTTTAATCATTTAATTTTGTACTCTTGTATTAATAATTTTTATTATTTGGACTTGAATTTTTAATTTTTATTTTTATTATTGATAATTTCTCCAACAATTCCGTCACCAACGGTGCCCGAGTTCGATGTTCCACTTTCCACCCTTTGCCATTCAAGATTGATTACTAAATCATTGTATCATCAACATAAACTATATACAGTCTGGTGTACCATCCTTTCTCCATAGTCAACACGTATGATTTTTTAATTTGGATTTTATTAACTTGTGCCATTAAATAACGCTGAATAAGATAATTAATATATTATGAATTTAATTTTGATATATTGATAGTGTAATTTTTTATGTTATATTTTTACAATAATTATTTTAAAATTCATATATATAATAATCTATTTTTAAGTAATAGTATACAAATTTTGAGCAGTTAAACTTACAGTTTAGTAGTTGTCTTCTACATGTCATATTGAGCCTGGGATGTCATGCGTTAGACTCCTATTCCCTCTCCCCATCCCTTCATAAAAAAACAATAAAATAAAATAGTACACAAATTTTGAGACTAATAATACCTTAAAATCAATCTCATATGTAATTATGAGTAACACCTAATATGGACCCGGTAGCTGTGATCCAACTATATACTTTGATAAGATAAGTGATATTTCCCACACCAAACATCCACACTTGCTCCAACCTTATAAATTCTTCTAGTGGATCGTAGCACCTTCCCATCACCAAAACAATCTTCTTGTGCAACCAATATGGATGCCTCTCCCTACCATATTGAAATCATTTTGCTTTGGTTACTTTGTACAATTATGTTCAACTCAGTCATGTGCAGTTCGAAGGTTCATTGCAACCAGAAGGACATGAGCACACTGCTAAACTTTAAACAAGGAGTTACAGATCCTTCAGGCTTACTCTCCTCATGGTTCACAAAAAAAGATTGCTGCCAGTGGGCAGGAGTTCAATGTGATAACATCACAGGCAGAGTCATAAAGCTCAATCTCCCTTGTCATACAATTCCCTCTGTTTTTAGTGACAAAGATGACAAATCACACTGCCTAACAGGTGAACTCAACCTAGCTTTGTTGGATCTTGAATTTTTAAGCTACTTGAGTTTGCGCAACAATGACTTCAAGGCCATCCAATATAATAATTATTCTATGCATAACCAAACATGTAATGACTTGTCAAGTGGTATGCCTCCCCATCAATGTGGAAGCTTTTCCAACCTCCATTATCTTGATTTATCATATAATTATGATCTTCTCATTGATAATCTCAATTGGATTTCTGGTCTTTTCTCCTTGCAATATCTTGACCTCAGTGGTATTGATCTTCATAAGGAAACTGATTGGCTTCGGCCAGTGACCTTGCTTCCTTTACTTTCAGAGTTACACTTGGAGAGTTGTCAACTTCATAACATCTATCCATCTCTTCAGTATGCTAATTTTACTTCACTTGAGGTTTTAGATATTTCTGACAATGATTTTAAATCTAATTTGCCTGCTTGGATATTCAATCTTAGTAGTAATATCTCCCATATTGACCTCAGCCAAAGCTATATACATGGCCAATTACCTAAAATATTGCCAAATCTTCGAAGCCTTAACTCCCTGGCTTTGTTAACAAATAATCTCGATGGGCCCCTTCCAGATTGGTTAGGCCAACTTGAACAGCTGCAAGAACTTCATCTTTCTTATAATGCATTTTCTGGCCCAATTCCCGCAAGTTTGGCAAATCTATCATCCTTGACAGCATTGCAACTCACTGAGAATAATTTGAATGGAAATCTTCCTGAAAGTCTAGGGAAACTCTTCAACTTGGAGGTCCTTAACGTTCGTGGTAATTTCTTGACAGGAAATATCTCTGAAAGAAATTTTCACTTGCTTTCAAATTTAAAGCAATTATCCTTTGGCTCACCAGCCTTGATACATGACTTTGATCCTGAATGGATCCCTCCTTTTCAACTTCAATGTATTCAGTTGCGATATGTGGCTCCCAAACTTCCTTCATGGCTATATACACAAAGCTCTCTCAAAACTCTAGCCATTGGACACTCATGGGTTTCATTTGAACCTCTTGACAAGTTTTGGAAGTTTGCTGCTCAACTTGAATTTTTCTCTGTAACAAACAACTCGATCAATGCGGACATGTCAAATGTTTTGCTAAACTCCAAAATTATATGGCTGAATGGAAATAATTTGAGAGGTGGTGTGCCTCGAATATCATCAAATGTGACTCTTTTGGTTTTATATGATAATTTTTTGTCTGGATCCATTTCTCCTTTCTTATGTCACAAGATGGAGGGAAAAAGCAATTTAGAGTATTTGGACATCACTAATAATAGTCTGTCTGGAGAAATTCCGGATTGTTGGATGAACTGGAAATCATTGCTTCATGTTGACTTGGGGAACAACAACCTCACAGGCAAAATTCCCCACTCAATTGGCTCTTTATCTAATCTAATTTCATTGAGTCTTGATAATAATAAGTTATCTGGAGAAGTAACTCTCTCATTGAAAAATTGCAAAAATCTGTGGATCCTTAATCTAGGTGAAAATAAGTTTTCTGGAGCTATACCAGGATGGATAGGGCAGAGTGTAAAAGCTCTTCAATTGAGATCCAACCAGTTCAATGGTATTATCCCCACTGAAATATGCCAACTTCATTCGCTCGAGATGCTGGATTTTGCAAATAACAGCTTGTCAGGACCAATACCCAATTGCTTGCACAGCATGACAAGCATGATTTCTGAATACGATTCATTTGAACGATTCTTCATTCACATTCAGACTTGGAAGGGATCAATGACATTTGGTTTTGGTCTTACCTTGCTTATAAAAGGCTTGAATTTATATTATTCAAATTCAATTTATGTTATAGACCTTTCAAGTAATAGCCTGTCAGGAATAATACCATTAGAGTTATTTATGCTCATTAGATTACAGTCTTTGAATTTGTCCCATAATCAAGTAATGGGAATGCTACCACAAGAGATTGACAACTTGAAACAGTTGGAATCCCTCGATCTCTCAAGCAACCAACTTTCAGGACAAATTCCTTAGTCCTTGTCTAGTTTGACATTTCTTGGAGCCTTGAACCTTTCATTCAACAATTTCATGGGCAAAGTCCCATCAGGGACCCAACTCCAAGGTTTTTCAAACCTTAGCTATATGGGCAATCCTAAACTCTGTGGATCTCCACTTACAAAGAATTGCCCAGAGGATGAACAAACACACAATACAAAACAGATGGTAGATGATGACGATGACGATGAATCCGCAGTACATTCATGGTTCTATATGGGTTTGGGAAGTGGATTTGCCATAGGGTTTTGGGGAGTATTGGGTGCCATTTTCTTCAACAAGAGATGCAGGCATATTTATTTCAAATTTCTTGACCAACTACATGAAATGGTGATCCTGAAAATGAATTCCATTAATTGGAATCTCAAAAACTGCTACAATGATAACTAGTAAGTGTAGAAACATTTTTTTGTTGAGCTTTTAGTTAGGTATTTCTGTGATATATTTCTCATACTCTTAACATGCCAGAAATTTGTTTGTGTCTCCTGAACATAATTAGATGGTATAAACTTCAACGGTTTAGGGTTTATAAGTTGGTAACATGCTTTAATCGTGCATATTGAATAAATTAAAATTAAAATATATTTTTAAAAATCTTTAAAATATTCATATTTTATTATTTAAATAAGAGAAAAAAGATACTTTATCCCTTAAGATATATATCATATACACTTTACCTTTAATATTTTGAAAAAGTGCAATTAATCCCTGAGTTTTTTTGAACATGTAAATTGACTTTTTTGTTAACTTTTTCATCTAGGGTGGAATTAGACTCATTTTGTGGAAGGGGCCAACACCTAATAATGAACTTTATGTAGAGAATAATATATATTTTTTAATTTTTACTGTTACATAAAAATTTAAATAAAAGTCACAATATATACAAAAAATGAACATTTTATAATTAAAACTCAAGAGGTGCACACATATGCACAATATATTGTTTATTTGTAATATTTAATTATCTAATTAAATAAAGACTTAATAATAGCTAACCTAGTAAAAAATTCTAGAAGGGGCCATATATATATATATATATACAAATAAATTAATATTCATGGCCCCCTTGATAATAAGAAGGGACAACCTCTATTAGGGGTATAGTGCACTTATTTATTAACATGGATGAAAATTTAACAAAAAGAGTAAAGCACACATTCAAAAAAATTCAAAGCCGATTTATATCTTTTCAATGTGCAAAGGAAAAAATGCACATAATCTATACAGTTTGGGAGGTAAAATACTTTTTTTTCCTTTTAAATGATTAAAAGTAACAATAAATATTATTTTTATTTCTTAATATTTGCTCTTAAAACAGATCTTAACCAAATCATAATGTAAAATTTGGGACCTATTGCCTGGCCTATGGATGGACACACGATTTACATAACTTGCTGTATCTATTTCTGCGACCTCGCCAACAACCCTTAACCCACTTTATATGATCAATTTTGCATGTTGGATGCTTGGCTGACTTATGATATCAAAACAATTATTAAGCAATAATATTTTGAACTTCCAAATAAAAATCAGATGGAAGAATGTACGCTCAAAAAAATTAGTAGGAAGAAAACGGATTCTGCTTTCTGCAAGAAGAAACCGAACCACTAACAACATCTCTTTTCTCATGCGCTCATTCTTGAAATCCAAGGCTGTAAAGAGCTTTTAGATGCTAATATTTTAATAATATTCAAACTTGAAAACTGTCTTTACTAACCTTTGTAAGTTTGCAACCTCTATGTACAAACTTTGCAGGTCCCTGGTGTGCATGCTTGGACCAGGTGTTTCACCATAAGTTGCATGTGTATTACTTCTACTAGTTATATATATGGGCTATAAATAAAAGCAAACCTGACATATGTAAGTTCAGGTTTTCATTTTTAAGTTATTTAGCCATTGCAAACATTTCTGTTTCCTCTGTTGTGTCTGTGCGGTTGTAAAATTGTACTGTTTCCTTACACTGGATTTGTAAAGTATATTTGAATATGCTTTTGTGCTAGATCTATTTCAGAATATTAACAAAAACATATAAGTAGGAATGTCTTCTCTATCAAGTATCTCTTCCTTTCTGGTTTTTACTTGTAATACGCAACATGACAGATACAACTTCAATCTTCCATTAACCATAAGACATTCATTACATCATTACAATTATTATTCAACCAATTACATCAACGACTATCTTTTTTAATGTTTCTGAATGATGACGGTTTGCAAATTTAAAAACGAAAAAGGGTGGAAAGAAATCACAAGTTCAGAGACTCATAAAATGCAGTTGCATTTTTCAAAGCAAAAGAATGTAATGTATACAATATAGTCTGAAGTACATTGCAGTGTGTTTTTCTAACATTTTGAGCTACAACTTATAATGTTAGAAAACATCACTCATTTTAAAATGACACAAGGCTTGCCACTTACAGTTTCCATTGCAGCTTATAGTTTAATTTGGTACCACCACACGTGGTGGATAGATTCCAAGTAGACGCTCAACAATTACTAGTAATATCACACAGAAATTCATTTCTCATACAATGTATTCTAATTTCAATCATGGGGGAAAATTTGCTAGAAATCGCTAAAATCCAGTATAACAAGCAACAATCCATTGTTATGATGGCAACTAATGTATTGCTACGAACCTATACGTACTGAGTTGTGATGAATTATCGTTAGTAAGTAACTAGAAAGTACTATAGGCAGGTCTTAATTTGTAGAGGTATATATGCAACTTCCATTCGTCATTTCTTTCTTCTTCTCCACTTGTCAATTTCTCTTCATGTTACCGAACAAGCTTTTCGGTATTCATGACAAGCTCATCCAAAAGTGCAGCAATATCATCATCGCCGACTGTAGCACACTCAATATTCAAGACAAACATGAGAAACAAATGATGAAATCACAGGACAATTTGAAAACTTCCATGGTGTAAGCTCTTTGGTGGTACAATTCATTTGAAAGATTAGTTACCGGAACCCATTATATCTACACATTGTGGTGGTGTATTGTCTATTATTTTTATTTTTCTCATAAAAGTGGTGGAGTTCGCTCTTATATAAAACATGATTTTCTGAGAGACACACAGACACATAATCCATAATCATATGCAGTAGCAAAAATCGAAAAGTCAATGCTATCAAAAGGGTAATGATATTCTGACACTATTTTTAGTTTTATACACCTTTCGATGGTAGAGTAATTACGTTTATGTTACTAATAATTTACTATTCTGTTTTGACCATTTCTTTTAATTACTGTTTTTAAAAGTGGCTTGAGAATATCATTATCTAGTTATCCTTGCCAAAATTATTTATAAAATGTACTCGCTCGAATTCCTGATTAAAAGGACAAAAACACATGCAAAAAGGAGTAGACTAAAATCAGAATATCTGCATCAACAAATGGATAATAAAATAAGGACAATTAAGCAATTTACTTACAGGAAAGGAATTTTCACAGAACTGCGAATAGGAGTGCCGGTGTTAGAGTACCAATTATTCTCATATTGTGCTATTCCCCTCCCCACGCCATAGCCAAATCCTAAACCAATACCACATCCAGCAGCAAATCCGAAGCCAGGAATTCCATGTCCAAAACCCTCTCCTGGAGTCAGAAAAGTGTTTTGCATAAAATCTGACTAGCGAAATCACATAAAAACAATCGATCCTACACACGACAATAACAAGGCAATTCACAACTCTAGGAATTTCGAGATTCCTGTTTCTTCAGTTCAATGTCTAAATAGTGCTAGCAAATATGAAGCTTCGAGTGATACATACATAAATATTTTATAATAATCTTCCTTGAAAAACCCATAATTAATTGAAGCAAGGAGTAACATTATAAGAAGACCATATCGAACTAACGAATACAGCATCGCAAAGTTATGTAACATCCGAATCCAGTGTTAATTATGAAGCCAAGGTTCTAACTCTCAAGCCATAACAGTTAGCATGGCGTGTGTTGCAAGAAATCCATTGCACTGGTAGTGTGGCGCGAGTGAGTGCGATGCATACGATGTGTATGTTATGTTCGGAAGAACAAGTAGCGGATGTTCCAACTTCCTGTTTCAAATCGACAAATCAACCAAACGTCACCCACAAAATGTGTGTGCACAAAAGTATACACATTTATAGCAATTTACTATCACTTGACTCTTATTGTATAGACGCAAATCACACTCGCAAGTCACAATTAAATTGGGTTTCCTTTATTTTGGCTGAAGATATACTTATTTATTTTTTAGTCTTGCCACTTTATTGCATAGTTAATTATGAGGTTTTTTTGTTTGAGAGAGAATTATGAGGTGTTAAATATATATTTATAGAATAATTTATCTGAAAATGTTTTAAAAATAAAAATCGTACTTTGGTTCTAGGTGTCACTTTATTGGTTCTCCAAAGTTCACAATATCCTGGTCCTCTAAAATTTATTATTACCGATAGATGTCTCTGAAAATATAAAATATCATCCTATTCACGATTGATCTTGATAAAGATTAAAACATCAAAAACAAAAAAGAAAAAGAAAATAAGTGTTCGGAGGTGGGTTACTTGGGAGGACTCCGAACCGAGATTGGGATCTTAAGCTGCTTTTGATGTGATCGGCGTGTTGATGAAGTGGAGGTCCACGACAAAGGGGGGTACTTGCAAGGACTCCGACGCTCAAGTCAGTAAGTGCAGGAAGTATATGAGAAGTCGGTAGAAGAAGTACTTGAAGTCCGTAATAGGACTCATATATATGAATAGGTGGTTGAGAGAAGATGGGGATATAGTTTCGTCATCGTAAGAAGTAACTCGAGAAGTCCATTAGCTTGGGGTTAATGGATGAGTCTGAGTTTACTGGCGATATGCAAGGTGAGTATGTTCCGCAGTGTTAGGGAACTATTGCATTTAATTCGAGTTTAGGCCTTAGTTTAGATTTGGGCTCGAGATGAATGTTGGGTAGTAACAAGTCCAACCTCTATTTGGGCTTAGCCAGTGGGCCGAGTTGGGCTCCTATACTCCAGTTTGGAATAGTGCCCCCAACTCGGTGACCGAGGTAACTCTTTCGGGTGCTGAGCTCCCTATGATTCTCCGACTTAATGTCCCGCGTACCGAGAATAGATTGCCATTTTTCAAATGATTTGACGTTTGCTTTTGGCAACCTCTTGAATCTTCGGGAAACGGTGACGTCCTTTTGCCTCGTAAGTTACATCTTGTCGTCCCAAGACGACATGTGTCATTTTGGCACCTCGTTTCAAGTGCCTCATCATTTGAATTAGGGTTCTTTTTCCACTTTTGCGCTCAACCCCTTTATGCAAAAAGTCATACCAAGTCCTTAATGACATTTGGCTTCCCTGGTAAAGGGGTGTCTTCACGCCTAGAAATGTTGCTTTGCGCATTCCTTCTCCCATTTCTTCGCTTGCCAAAGCTTCTGTAGTGAAGGAGAAGTGGTTGTTTTAGCATCAACACTATCTTTAGCATTTGCTTACTAATAATAGGTGTGCCTTTCCTTTCATTTTTTGCTTCTACAACTTGTGGTGCATGTCTCGTAGGATGAAATGGGATATTAGTGGTGGTTTGGTTTCCTTTCACCATTAATCCACATTTCTTCTACAATTTGGGGGTGGTTTCAACCCTTACTCTGCTTAATTTTTCACTTTCGCCGCCCACTGGTGGCTTTTCGTATAAAGGGAAACCATCGTAAAGAGCCTGCCTTTTCAGTTTCCATTTTACTTCCAAGAATTTCTGACTTAAACTTTTTCCAAGTTTGTAATGTAGGGGTGGTTTCCTTTGTAAGTTATCCGAGATCATGAAAATGGTCAAAAACAAAAGACTCTAACATTTCCTCCCGAGATCAACTTCCTCTATCGGTGGATCGATCCAGAGATCCTTGGGACTCACTAGATTGTAATTCTGGAGTTCTTAACTCATTTTAAAGAGGAGAACCTCATCTCGCCAGAGGGCTAGTACAAGGAGGGATACTATTTGGAGGCTCTTGGTCCAAGCGAGAGAGTGAGCGCCAGAAGGGGCCTCGGTGGATGTGGTGTTAGGACGTCATTATCTCCAAGCTAGGAGTTCGAATTCCGTTTACCCACTTTCAATTGGAGATTCTGCGCTGGACTGAGGGCACTCCTTCTCAACTACATTCGAATAACTGGGTGATGATTCGAGGGTTCAAGATCATCTACAAACATCTCGGAGTAATGCCATCCTTGGACGCTTTCTTTCTCTTCTTCACTCTGACCCAACCTAGCGATGGTGGATTAACCTCAGGATGGTTGTCGTTCCGAGCTCATGTCAATCGGAAGGTATTTCTTCTATACGAGGAATCCTTCTATAATTTCAAGCCTGTCTACTTTAAGGTCTTCAGGTGCCCGAACTCGATCCGTTTTTGGGAGACTTTGGAAGGAGAACTTCGGTTTAACATCTTTTGGTGTAAGCACTTTAGCACTCCCCGGATAGAGGAGAGTTCCCTTAAGCACGAGGAGAAGGCTGTTGTTGACTTCATTCTTGAATACTTTGGGAAGAATCATTTAAACCTAAAGAACATAGTTGATGTAGAGCCCGAGGAGGCCAAACGATATTTAGGTTATTATCTTTTCCTATTATTACTGTGTCTTCTTCCTTTTTTTTTATTATATACTTATTGTTGATGTTTGTTTTGTAGACGAGATGGCTCCAAAGTCCGCCTTTGCCGAGTTCCGACGAAGGATATTGAAGAGGCCACACGAGAGGGATGGGAGTGATAACCCAAAATTGGTGGGGTCTGGAGAACCAGTATTCACTCCTGTCCCTGATAAGGCAGCCCCGGAGGCCCAGCCTTCGAAGAAACAAAAATCAAAGAAGGCGCCCAAAGAGAAGTCTGTGCCTACCGACCCCGAGGGTCTTCCCTCGTCGAAGGAGAGGTCCAAAATCCATGTAATAGATAAGGATTTTCCTTATCCTGACTTCATGGATAAGGAGTTAATGGTCCCTGCCCCCTTTGAGCGTCTAGAAGGTGACGACGAGAACTTGGCTACAAAATTCCAATGGCCTTACTCCAATACTCGGAGCCTGTTATTACTTCCAGTGTCCGAGCTATGGAGGGGGTCAAGGTCTTGAAATGGAAGCTCTCCCTTCTTCAAGATGAGAAGTCAACTTTAAAGAAGGTTAAGCAAGATGACATCAACAAGCTGAAGGAGATGCTTGAGTTGAGGGACAAGCAATTAGAGGATTCTCACTCTCAAGTGTTGGAACTCCAGTAGGCTTGCACCAACTCTTCGGAGACTACTGCCAGAGCGAGGGACGAGGTGGCTCAAGTGGAGCAGCTGTGGCGGAAGTCGACTGAAAAGATTAAGGATTCTCTTCTGGAGTAGTGCCAGATTATTTGTCCTGACGCTAATTTTGGTGAGGTCGGGTTGGACAAAATCGTCGTTGATAGCCGTATCGTGGTAGCTCCATAAGATATCGAAGGCATCGAAAACCCTGAAGCTGATCCGATGAATCCAGCTTTCTGACCCTTGATGTGTTTGTACTTTTTATTTGGTAATGAAGCTTTTCGACATTTTATGGTTTTATTTATTGCCAACTTGTTAATTGATGCACCTGTTTTTCGCCTAAGTTATACCTTGAAAATAATATTGGCAGCACCTTATTGTTTTACCAGATTGGATGTTACTGAGTTGGGTTTCCTTATAGGATAGAATTTAAGGGTTTCTTTTATTCGCTTAAGTTAGCACAAAGGCATGACTAGCCCGAGGTATAAAATCAGATTTTCTCGCGCATCCGAGTTTAGTTACTTCGGGACTTTGCGATCGCCTGTTCGAGTTGTTATATTGGAATCCATTATTCTCGACTAAGGGGTGCCCAATCCCTTAGGAGAACTAAAGTGGGTTGAGAACGTTAAATAACAACCGAAATGAGTGTAATGAGAAATAAAAGGCTGAAGATGATGATAAATAATCAAAATAATGAATGTAAGATGGGATAAAATTGCAGCAAAGATAATGTATAAAAGTAGAAACAAAGATAAAATGTAATAGCAAGAGACCAAGAAGAATTTACTAGATATTGCTCGGCCCATGGAGTTCCGCCTCGTTAAAACTTCCCCAGGAAAACCCAGTGGGATAAAACTCGAGGTAGGAAAAAGAATACGGCTACTTTGTGTGGTATACACTTAGATGAAATATTTCCGGAGGTTGGAGGAGTTCCATGACCTCGAAATTTTTGTTCTTAATAGTGTAGAGAGTTTGTATGCCCCCTTTCCTAGGACATTAATAACTCTATATGGGCCTTCATAGTTTGCTGCTAATTTTTCATGGCCCACAGCAGACTTTTTGATATCAGCACATTGGAGAATCAATTCATCTTCGTTGAACATCCTAGGTATCACCTTGGCGTTATCTTTAGGAGATTTGATGTTTTAGCACCTTTTCCTTTAAATGAGCCATTTCCCTCGCATCGTTAGACAGGTCGAACTCTTCCCGAAGTGCTTGATGACATGTAGGTCGGAACATGACGCGTAGGCTTAACTTCTCTACTTCGATCGGTATCTTGGTGTCCACCCCATAAGTCAACTTGAAAGGAGTTTATCCCATTGTTGAATGCGGGGTAGTTCAGTAAGACCATAGAATGCTCCCGAGCTCGTCGGCCCATGCCCCTTTTACCTCATCGAGTCTCTTCTTCAACCCTCATAAGATAACTTTGTTGGCAGTTTCGGCTTGACCGTTCGCTTGGGGGTGCTCAACCAAAGTAAAGTGGTGTTTGACCTTGTGGCTTGAGAGAAATCCTCGAAACTTTTGATCTATAAACTGGGTTCCGTTATCAATAACGATGGAGTAGGGTATTTCCAAGCGAGTGAAAATGTTCCTCCATACGAATTTCTGAACTTGGGTGGCAGTATTGGTGGAAAGCGACTCTGCCTCTATCCACTTTGAAAAATAGTCTATTGCCATAATTAGGTACTTCACTTATCCCGAGGCGAGTGGAAAAGGACCTAGGAGATCGATTCCCCACTTGTTGAAAGGCCAGGGGGACATGATGGAGGTCAGTTCGTCAAAAGGGGCAAGGTGAAAGATGGCGTGTTTTTGGCAGCTGGAGCACTTCCGTGCATATTTGACTGAGTTATTGATCATTGACGGCCAATAGAATCCGGTTCGCAATACTTCCAATGCGAGTGACTTTCCTCGGAGATGATGGCCACAAAATCCTTCGTGGACTTTCTCAAGAATAGCAGGAACCCGATCAGGCCCCATACACTTTAGCCGTAGATGGGATAGTCCCCTTCTGAATAATTGTTCATCGATAATGGTATAGTAAGAGGCTTATTTGGCTAGCCTCCTGGCATCGACGGGATCTTCTGGTCTGATTCTATTCCGCAAGTATTGAACAATCGAAGTCATCCAGTTCGGAACTCCGTCATGGATAAGGTCGGAAGAGGATCCGTTATTGAGGGGAACTTCAAGGTCTCTTGGATCAAACTCTGGTTGTTTCCTCCAGGCTTAGTGCTTGCCAGCTTAGAGAGAATGTCAACTTTGACGTTCTTTTCTCACGGAACATGTCGGAACTCTACACCCAAAAACTCATTTACCAGTTCCCTGACTTTCAGAAGGTATTTTTGCAGCAGAACATCTTTAGCTTGGTATGTCTCGATAACTTGGGAAGTCACGACCTGAGAGCCGCTACATACCGAAAGTCGGGATACACCGACGTCTTTGGCTAACTTCAAGCCAGCAATAAGGGTCTCGTGTTCGTCTTGATTATTGGAAACTGAGAAGTCAAAGTTAATGGAGAGCTCGACGATTATTTCACTTTCTTTTTCGAGAATCGCCCTGGCTCCGCTTCCTTTCGAGTTGGAGGCTCCATCTACATGCAGCATCCATCTCGGTTCAGGGGTATCCACATCATCCACCATTTCGGTTAAGAAACCTGCCAGTTCTTGAGCTTTAATGATCGTCCTTGGTTCATACTGGATGTCGAACTTAGAAAGTTTCACAGACCATGATACCATCCTACCCGCCAAGTCCGATTTTTGGAAGATTTTCCGAATTGGCTGGTCGGTTCGGACAGTGATTGTATGGTTTTGAAAATATTGGCAGAGCCTTCGTGCTACAATAACTAGGCCTAGGGCAACTTTCTCAATTTTTCGATATCTTATTTCGGGGTCTTTTAGTGCTTTGCTGATAAAACATACGGGGTGTTGTTATTGGGAATCTTCCCAGACTAGCGCCTCGACAATGGTAGCGTTGCTAACTAACAAGTACAAGAACAATGGTTTCCCGACTTCCGGCTTACTCAGGATAAGAGGCCGAGAAAGATAGTCTTTAAAGTCGGAGAAAGCGGCTTCACATTTCGGCATCCATTCAAAGGTATTCCCCTTTTTTAAGAGAAAAAAGAGGGGAATAGCTTTTTGGGTGGGCACAGCCATGAATCTTGAGAAGGAGGCGATTCTTCTTGTAAGACATTGTATTTCCTTTACTATTGTTGGACTTTTTATTTCAAGAATTATTCGGCATTTGTCAAGATTTGCTTCAATTCCCCGATGTGTGAGCATGAATCCCAGGAATTTTTCGGCTTCCACAGTAAACGCACACTTGTGTGGTTTTAGTCTCATGTTGTGCTGTCAAAGGCGATTGAACATGACCTCAAGGTTGGACAGGAGACTTCCTTCCTCTCCTATCTTGATCATCATGTCATCGATATAAACTTCAATCTAGTCTCCGATCAACTCTGTAAATACCTTGTTCATAAGCCTCTGGTATGTGGCTACCGCGTTCTTCAAACTAAACGACATGACCTTGTAGCAATAGTTGGCCGTTGAGGTTATAAACACTATTTTTTCTTTGTCAAGGTTACACATTGGGATTTGGTTGTATCTCGAGTAGGCGTCCATGAAGGTGAGCAATCAGAAACCGGAGACAGCATCTACCAACCCATCAATGTTTAGTAAGGGATATGGGTCCTTTGGGCAAGCTTTGTTCAAATCAGTATAATTGACACACATTTGCCATTTCTCATTGGACTTTTTGACCATCATGACATTAGATAACCATATCGAGTATATGACCTCGCATATGAACCTGGCTTCCAGGAGGCTTTGGACTTGCTCTTGGACTGCGAAGGCTCCATCTGAGCTCATTTTCCTTCTCTTTTGAGCTGGGGAAAATGGAGAGTCGGTGGAACATGAACTTCGGGCAGATTTTGGGCATATCGGATGCAGTCCAAGCAAACAAATCTGCGTTGCACCTGAGGAAGGTGACTAGGTCTTATTTCAATGTGGTCGGAAGGTTTTTGTTGATCCAAGTTGTCTGCCCGTTTTCTTTTTCGATTTGGATCTCTTTTAATCCGCCATTTGGATCTGGTCTTCCTCCTTTAACTTTCCTTTTATCCAGGTCTACCATCATGATTTTCAAAACATTGGGGAGTTGGGCATTGCCCTAGGACACCTCCTTTTGCTGCCTTTGAATTTCAAGGCTGGCGTTGTAGCATCGCCAAGCCATGACCTGGTCCACTTTTATCGTGGTGATTTCTTCTTTATTAGTAAAGAACTTTATTGTCAGGAATACCGTTGAGATAACAGTGCCTATCTTGTTCAACGTTGGTCTTCCAAGTATCACGTTGTAGGCCGAGTGGCAGTCGACAACTAGGAAATTGACTTAAATTGTCCGGGTCTTGGGTCGAGACTCCAAGGTTAGGTGGAGGGTGACAAACCCCTGGAGGTGGACTTTCTCCCCAGAAAAGCCGATCAACTCCTCCTTGTGTGTTTGGAGGTTGGAGTTATTTAATCCGAGCTTATCAAATGCATCTCGGAATAAAATGTCCGCTGAGCTCCCTTGATCGACGAATACCTTTTTTACTTCGACATTGACTATCGCTGCTATGATCACCATAGGATCATCATGTTCGGAAATCAACCCTCAAAGTCGGAGCTTGAGAAGACGATATCCGGTATTGGCCATGATGTCGACGCTTGCTTTTTTATCTTCTCTGAAGATACATTGAGGACTTCTTGCAAATGCTTTTTCTAGAACGACTATGTCGTTCCACCACTCGCAAAACCTCCGTGATGACGTTGATAGTCCTTGTAATCTATTCTTCGTCGTTGCCTTGATTTCCTTCTAGTTCTGAGGTTCTTTAACTCCTTGGATTCCACCTTTCCTCATCCCCATGATCAGGAGCTCATCTTCTTTGTGGACTTTTTTGGGAAGTCACATATTTTGCCAATCTGCCTTCCCTTATCAATTGTTCTACAACATCTCGGAGGTCGTTGCAATTCTCGGTTCTATGCCTAAAGCCATTGTGATATTCGCAAAATAAGGACTTATTCGTGTTGGCCCTCATTTTGAGAACCTTTGGCTTGCGAAACCTTTCGACCTGATCGACTTCTTTGAACAGATTGGATAGGGATATGTTAAGGGGGTTATACTCATTGTATTTACCGGCCCTTGAGCGTATGTCCTTCCTTGGGTGTTCGTCTTGGCCGCCGGCCTTCTTATTGGATTAGTGTCTTCCTGGGTTGGCTATGGCTTTCTCTGTTTCCTCAAGAAAGATATATTTTTCAGCCATTATTTGTATTTCTTCAGGGGATTACGGTGGCCTTTTGGACAACGAAGTTTTAATTGTTTTGAGCTGTAGTCCGTTTAATAGCGTCAGAATTGCCGCTTAAGTCTGTACCTCATCAACAAGCAAAGTTTCAGCGTTATATCGCTCGAGGAATTCTCGGAGCGACTCATTTTGTCGTTGATGTATGCCGAGGAGGCTGGAGATCGGCTTAGGTTTGAACCTCTTGGTAGTGAAATAGCCCAAGAATAGTGAAACAAAGTTGAAAAATCGATTGATTGATCTGGGTGGGAGAGAGTTGAACCATTTGAGTGCAGCTTTTTTCAAATTGATCAGGAATGCTTGGTATCTAACAGGATCCGAGACTGCAGCCAACGCCATCCTTGATTTGAAAGTATCCATATGCTCCTGGGGATCAATACTCCTGTCATAAGACTCCATGTCGGAGGGCGGCTTGAAATCTTTGGGCAGCTGAGTTCCCATAATGAAGTTGGAGAATGGCGTGTCATCGCCATCCTTGGGATCCTTGTAACGTTCCAAGCTGCACCTTGCATGGCTATCATCATACCGAAGGTGACGTCGGAATTTGGAGCATTCTAGGTGACGATGAACACTTTCCACCCGACGCTCTTTATGGCTGTTGGCTACACTCCCACGTAGTGAGTTTCCGTGATGACGGTGTTCCATGCTGCAACTACGTTCTCTCATGCTTCGGTCTCTATAATGGTTTGTACTCCTATCATTGTGGCATTGGTGCTTCTCCTGGCGTTGTTTTCGGTCGGCTTCCTTCATGCGATCCAAATTTTGCTCCAGCTTTGGATGCGGGCGGCTTGCTCCCGCATCAAAGTTAGCATCTCGGCGAGCGGGTCGATATTGGCCTGAGGGTGGATTTCCACCCTGGAGGTAACCATGTTCCCCGCAGCTCGAATGAGAAAGTGGTGAGCCGTTGAGTTTTGATCGTGGTGGTGGTCTCCGACGTCCGAAGCCAATTCGGAAGCTGTGTGACCGTCCACCAGCGGTTGGTGGTTACTGTGGGGCCATGTGCCGCTGTGCATTCCTGCCTAGGGTGCAAGGACATTAGTGTGAATTCCACCGTGGTATGGTGGTGAGCAACATTTGAGTTCCCACAAACGATACCAATGTTTAGAGGTGGGTTATCTGGGAGGACTTCGAATCGAGATTGGGATCTCAAGCTGCTCTTGATGTGATTGGCGTGTTGATGAAGTGGAGGTCCACAATGGAGGGGAGGTATTTGCAAGGACTCCGATGCTCAAGTCAGTAACTGTAGGAAGTGTATGAGAAGTCGGTAGAAGAAGTACTTGAAGTTCGTAATAGGACTCATATATATGAATAGGTGGTTGAGAGAAGATGGGAATATGGTTCTGCTATCGTATGGGGTAACTCGAGACATCTATTAGCTTAGGGGTTAATGGATGAGTTCGAGTTTACTGGCAACATGTAAGGTGAGTATATTCCGCGATGTTAGAGATCCGTTGCATTTAATTTAGGTTTGGGCCCTAGTTCGGATTTGGGCCCAAGATGAATGTTAGGTAGTAATAAGTCCGACCTCTATTTGGGCTTAGCCAATGGGCCGAGTTGGGCTCCTATACTCCAGTCCGGAACAATAAGATTAAAGTAGTGATATAAAATGAAAAAAAATTAGTAATAACCTAATGAGATGAGTGACGACTTAAAGTAAAATTTCTCTTATAAAAAGCATCAATACTATTCAAGCCAATTGCCATAAATATGAGGTTTTGAAGTCTGAATTTATTTATTTATTTTGGATAGTAAGCCTCAATTTATTTAATTTCTAATTGATTTTGAATTCAACAATTACCATATTCCCACATCAAAAAAAAAAAAAAGTTACCATAATATATATCACATCATATCACATATAGAAAAAGCCTAACACTTACATAAAATTAGGTTCTATTAACTATGTTCAAGATATATTCACTTATTTTTATATCCCATTAATTATAAGTGTTCTATATATGAGGTATTAGATTTATATACAATAATTTGGAGTAAATACTCAAATTGATTCTCAAAGATACATGGAATAAATACTCAAATTGGTTTTCAAAAATATACGGAATAGTAAATTATTCATTTGAAAAAAAATTAACATCAATTTGATATAAAAATATTCATTAATTTAAAAACTAAATTGATGTTGATTATAAACATCGAGAGAATAAGTTGATGTTCAAAATCTTTGATGCAGTAAAATGATGTAGCATATATCTTTCAAGACTAATTTAGGTGTTCCCTCAAAAAATTGTTCATTCCATTCTCTCCCATGCAATTCCTTTACCTCCTTGTGACTTTTTTTTAAAAAAATATAGATAAATAGAAGGGGAATAAATAAATAATGGAGGGAATAGAGATAAGGGAGGGGGTGAAGCAGGGGAGGCAACGAAAAAATGGGAGTTCGGACATCATTGGTGGCACACCTACACCTGCTACTACTATCCACTCCTCTGAACCCCAGGATTCTGAATCTGAAGGCAAAGCCACTGACACTGAGCACACTCAAATTGAAATTCGCGTGTTCTAATAGCAGATGTCTTCAGATGCAAAGTTATAACGTTAAAGCATGTTGTCACGCCTCGTCACCGCACCCTTCTTCTTCTCTTCTCCATAATGACGATCTCCAAGCTCTCTTACAGGTGACTCTGATTATTATTATTATTACACTTTGTGCTTAACCATAGCTTTCTTAATGAATATTGAATTACCTTGTGTTGGATGCAGATCCTGCCATCTGATTTGCATGACAATCTCCTCAATGAACCTAACAGAGCTCAACTTTTAGAGGTCACCTCAGTTTTCATCGCTATTTAGCGTTTTCTCTTTGTGAAACCCCTTATTATATATATATGCCATCACTATGTTGTGTTCTCTTATGCATGTTATACATTATAGTAAATAGCCAAGTGAAATTTTTTTGCCTTTTTTCTTTTTTTGGGTTTGCTTTTTCCTGAATGTATTTAACTAACATGATATGGGCCATGTGGCTGCAATCTGATATTCTTATGCTGAGCCTTCAGTGTTTATAATCATTAGGTTATATTGGATTTGGGTCGTTTCCCAGAAGCACGTTATCTAGGCAAAGAAGGAGGGCAATACATAAGACAGACTGAGGTAAGCATGCACTTTTAATAACTGAAGGTTAAACTTCCTAGTTTTAAATGCATAATCTCTTTTTCATGTATTGGTATAACTTCTTTAAGAACATCCACTGTTGACCTGATATAATATATTTTCTTGCGGAAAATACGGAAGAAATGAATTTCTGAAGTTTTCTTATTTATAATGAGAATTAAATTTGAAAACAAGAAATTTGCCTTGAAGGGTTATGTGATCTCTTGAGAAATGTATAGCTAGGTAACGGTGAAAGAGTTGGAATATGCTCAACAAGCTGTTGGAGAATTTGGAAGGGACAATAGAGCTGGCATTGAGGGTACATTGCACAGAATATCTGCAATAAGGAGCAGGAAAGGTGGCATAGTTGGTTTGACATGTCGAGTTGGGAGGGCAGTCAGTGGCCAGATTGACATGGTTTATGATCTGCTTCAATATTGGAAGAGTATTTTATTTGTTGGAAGGTATAGCACATTACCCATATCTTGTAGTAAGTGATTCTAACTGATATTCTGAGATATGGTAGAAGTTGTTCATAACTGAGGTGCAAATGGGCCCCCCATGAAATGTAGTCTGATTCATTAGATAAGAAATAATTCTGATATGATCTTTAAACTTTTGTTTGGTCTAAATATTGTACTTGTGCTTCATCGGATTGACATTTGGTATTAAATGGAACATACTTGATGGATTCCATGTTTGTCACTGTTAATTGGAATATATAATAGAATTCCTTCAGTTGGAGGATTTTTAAATTTTGTTACTAAAACATCTACGAAGTGGTAAAAAGTCACCTGTCATGGTTTGTTTACTTGTTAATCCAACAGTGTAATAAAGTGTCTATCTCAAAGATTCACTGTGCACAATTTCTTTGTAAAAATTTGATAATGTATTCTTTCTTTTTTTCCTCGGATCTTCTATAATGTGGAATGTGGATTCTCTCAGGCCTGGGGTTGGTAAGACTACTGTTATGCGAGAGATTGCTCGTGTACTGTCGGATGAATTTCACAAAAGAGTGGTACATTGATTTTTCAGCATCGCATGGCATTCTTTCTTCCTCAAAGTACTTTTGCAGATCAGCTGATGATAGAATAAATTCTTGCAAATGTCATAGGTGATTGTTGATACCAGCAATGAAATTGGAGGCGATGGCAATATTCCACATGCAGCAATAGGGAGTGCACGAAGGATGCAGGTACCTGAGCCATCAATGCAACATAGAGTGATGATTGAGGCAGTAGAAAATCACATGCCTGAGGTGATTATAGTAGATGAGATTGGCACAGAAGCTGAAGCTCATGCTTGCCGGTCGATTGCTGAGAGAGGCATCATGCTTATTGGGACTGCTCATGGACAGCAGCTTGAGAATATCATGAAGAATCCAACACTCTCTGATCTGGTTAGTTTTGATCCTTATATGACAATATGATTGTGGCAATAACATCTAAGATTTAGTTTTTGCTCTCTTTTAAGAAGTTGACCACTCTAGCTTCATTGAGTTGTTTATCTGACATTCACTGTGGACTTCCTATTACTTTCTTGGATGTAAGCTTGAGCTATATTGGATTCTGTGTGGCTATAAAATTAATTTGTTGCTTTCTTGAATGTCAAAATGCCTTCAATGAAAAAATTTCATGACAACACACTAACTTGTTCTGATTTGGGTTGGCTATTTCATTGATGATTCAATTTTAAATTTTCTGTGATCATCATTATGATGACTTGCAAGTTTTAAGTGGCGAAAACATGTAGTTTGTTAGATTATTGTGCATGATATGATAATATCTATGGGTTTAATGTGGCTCTTAAATATTTTAAGACAACATTTATAACTGCCTCTTCTGAGCCTGCTTTATCTTCTTTGCTTCTATGTGTTGTTCTGCAAGTGGCCTTTTCAGAGGTGTTTTTTGGTTAGATATGCAGAGAGATTGGTATGCCTTATTACATGGCTCAAGCTGTTAGGACTCATGTGTTTTCTTTCGCTTTCTTCTTGTGAGAATACCTTATCCTCTCTCCTTTTACCCTCTTTTTTAAATTTTTTTCTCTCATTAATAATTTCCTTTTTCTATAAAATAAAATGTTGTTTAGAAGAGGCTTGAAACTGCATCTCATTTTCATGTTGCAGTAGAGATTTCATCAGCATTTCAAAAGTATCCTAATAAATTATACCACTCATTCAGTTGACATACACGTTGAGTAGATGGATGTTTTATGTTAAAGAGATGCTTGATTTGTTGAATTGTGTGCCATTATGCAACCCAACCAATTGTAACATCAAGGTTCATCTCCTTTTGCTTTTCCAGGTTGGTGGTATAGAAACTGTTACTCTGGGAGATGTGGAAGCTAGAGCAAGAAATTGTCAGAAGACAATTCTTGAAAGGAAAGCTCCTCCAACATTTGATTTCTTGATTGAGATGAGAGACAGACACTACTGGCTTACACATCAGGTATGTTTAATTGTGTATTGGTTACTGTTAATAGTCATGAGAAATTCCCATCTTGGAGATGGCTAAATTCCTGTCATGGACACTGGAATCTGATCTAACATAACTGAAGTAAAAATGCAGGCACATTATTCATTTTAACTACTACTCACAATAATACAAGTCGTATGGTCCTACAAGTTTAATGTGAATGTCTTATAACACAATAATTGTACAAGAAGTCAGGAAAGAAAAGGTTTTATTGATAGTTGGGTTTCAGTGTTGAAAAATTACTCGAGAGCCAGAATGTTTGGGTTGAAATCATAAGGCTTGGGAGGGGTACTTTATGTTATTTTTTAGAGATGTTGTTAAATGTGAGTCGGGTATAAACTTGTTCATGTTTTCCATTTGCAGACTGACAAAAGTGTTGATATGTTGCTTCGAGGCAAAATTCCTCAGGTTGAGGTAATTCTTTAGTGTTATATGTTTAGTTTATTTGATCAGAAGTCCTTAGTTTGCGCATAGAAGATGTGCTTTTCTATCATTAGATTTTTTTATTTCTGTCTACAATACTTTTCATTTATGTCAGCTGTGGTTATAAAGTGACTATTAACTTTTTGGTTTGGCCAGATGAACATGCATTATAATTTATTATTCAGTTTCTTCATTGTTTTCTGAAACTATGTAAAAAGGGAACAAAACAGTACTAGCCTTTTGAGACTGGATAAACTTAAGTACCTATCACCACAACAGTATAGGTTAGCACCTGGTTTGATTTTATTTTTTCTCTTTGGTTATTCCCCACCAGTTCTCCTCCTTCTCAACTGGGTTTGGATTATTAATAAGTGTGTGGCACAATCACTGTCCCTCCATGATCCATCCAGAGGACCAAATTTGCTTTAACTATATATCATTGTTCTTCGGACATGGATTTATCCTTAAACTTGTCTCACTGACTTAAGGGACGTTACGGAAACATCACATTTTTTTTCTAGACCAAAATATATGCAGCATATTCTGAGATGCCTTCTTCAACTTCGATGTGGGTTCCAAGTGTTTGGAGTAACTTTCTATAGTTTTAAGATTTCCGTTCAAAAGTTTAGAATTGGTGTATGTTTTATCTTTATATGGATCCTGGTTCTCTTTTATATTTGTTTCTTATAATAGGCGCACGTTATGTTCCCTATCATATTATACTTGAAAAAGCCCTTACTAACAGGTCACTTCTTACTAATGTATAAACTTCTTATAGACCTTCCATTCGGGATCATGATATCATATTTATGGGATGTGTTATATAATGACTGATGATATCACTAATTTTTTTTTTAATTTTCTATTTTGCAGGTAAGAAAAAGAGATGAAAAATTCAAGGCTGTGATAGAAAAATCCAAAGCATATGATAAATGTCAATTTTAATTTTTCCTTTGCCAATAATATGTTTCAGTTTCAGGAAAGTTTTAAGCATATTGTCTATGATTGCTTGCGAGAAGAATTCAGATTTTAAAGCTATAATATGTTCAACATGTTGTAAATTGTTTGTATTTCATTTAGGGATGACAATGAAGCTAACAAACCGCTTGGCCTGCAGTTCATCAGCCTAATTTTTTTTTTTTTTTTGGGGGCGAGGGTTGGTCGAAAATGAATTTATTAAGTTAACTCACCCTGTTTTGTTTAGATTGCCGGTCTGACAAGTCAACTTGACTAAGTTTTTCCTTTAAAAATTGTTGTAGGTCAATCAGTCATTTCCTTAGACAAAATAGGGGAAATTTTATTTATACATAGTAAGTTAGATACACAATAGAAAATTGGTGAAGATAGCTTAAATAAGTGTAGGTTTTAATTATACAAGTGTTGAATTGACAAATTGTTTTAAGTAACAAACATGTGGTGATTGCAATTCAAGGAAGTATAAATTTTAGTCATATAACTGTTAAATCGATATATTGGTTTCATGAATAATGTACATTATGTTATCAGTTAACATTTATATGATTAAAATTTACACTTATTTAAATTGTGATTTTTGGTGGTTGATTGTGGTGTTTAACTTATTGTATATAATTAATATGATGGTATAATTATTTTATTGGTCATTATAGTTTTACTCAATTTTCGATTAGGTCTCAATAATTTAAAAATTTGTAATAAACTCTCTATATTATTTAAAATTTTTCAATTAATTCTCTGCAGTTAACCGCTATTATAAAAACATTCCTTGCAATGCTATGTATATATAATAAAATTAGGTATATCACATACCTTATTGATCCAAATCATTCAATGTGTATAAAATAGAAATTTACGACTAAAACTAGTATAGATTATTAATACACCCATTTATTATAGTCTACTCTAAACTAACATCATCATCTTTGTCGTCTATCGTAAACCACTACCACCATCATTGAACTCGACCTCCCATTGCACATAACCCCCATCGTAAATCGCTGCACCCAACCACCATTGCACACAACCACCATCTTCATTGCAAATCCTCCTCCGATCGAAACCTTGCCACTGCCAACTATCATCATCATCATTCCTTTCACCATTGGAACAACTTCTCTTAAACACCGAACTCGTGGCCATCGTTTGAACTACCATACACCATACACTGAGAACCACCACTCATGGCTACACACACATCCACAACCCAAGTTTGGAGCGGCTATGGTGTTTGTGGTGAAAGGGATGTGTTTCACTGTTGGTGGTTGATGGTTGGTTGTTTAGTGGTTGAAGTGTTGGGTAGGGTGGGGGGGGAGGGTGGAGGGTGAAAATGGAGATAGAGACAAAATATTCCATGAATATTTCATTTTCTATAATAGTAGGGGCCTGATTGAAAAAGTTTATATATTATGGGAATTTATTTGAAAATTGAGTGAAATTATAAGGACTTACAAAATAATTAAACTTAACATGACTCAAAAAATGGTGAGTTATGAAGGATAAACTAACACTTAACTTATCTATTTGATCTTAAATTTAAATAAAAATATGGGTTAAAAGAGTTATAGGTTGACTTACATCATAATTCTCTACCCTCGAATACATCTTTAAACCTAACAAAAGAGAAAGAAGGAAAAAAAAAAAAAAAAACTTATCTCTTAACAAGTTAACCGGCCTGGACCAACGGATTGAATTTTAAAATGGAACCTAATTCCTTATTTGTAGTAGTTTAAACAGTTTGATTAGATGGGTTTAATTCATGTTAATATCTTTAGTTTCACAGATGCTTTGAATGTGCATATCTTCAACTTTGAAACTACATCCTTGTGCCCTTCTTTCTCAGCACTTTATGTTCCTAATATAGAAAATTAATAACACGGCATATGATAAGAGTATATCATGAGGACTCTAGTATTGTTGGAGCTAAATCTTGCCTTCTCTGGTATTGTTATTGTGGAATAGCATCTCATGACCATTCAGAAAAGAGAAAAAGGAAAAGTATTGATGAGCAATTTTAGAGGACGTAATAATTTCAACTGCTGCCCTGTAGTTGCATCATCTTTTAGCTATGACCCTGAGGCCACGAAGTTTTATAGATTGGTTTAGGATTATGAAAGTAATGTAGCTCGGTTGTGTTCTTTTTGCCTACATTTACCTATCTTCTTGTCTTGCTGATGCGTAATAGCTTTGTCTAGTTCTTAGTGGCCGTTGCTGATGTTGTGACCCTTGGTTTAGCATTATTGTCCTTCCGATGCCTTTTTTTATGTACTGATTCTTCTCTGCTCTATCTAGGCTCTATCTCTATTTTATGAGTTCAAATTCTATCTTTTTTCTCTTTATCAATTTGAAAAAGATATGCAAGTATTTACATACCCTTCTTTTTTCTGGGGGCATTATATGGTCTTATGGATGAATGGATTCGGTGGGTGTTTCTAGAAAGATGCCAATGATACGGAAGTATATACCAATAGCATTGTGGATAGTATCAGCATCCAAGTTGCGTGGCTTTTAGTCTCACCTATGCATATTGACAACTAGATATTTATTTATTGTCAAAATCACGGCACTGTAAATAGAAGTTTTGGGATTAGGATCACCTCATGAAAGTAATGATATTTACTTATTTTTTTATGAGAAATATTATTTAGATATAAAAAAGTAAATATTTTATAGATATAATAAAGAAAAATAGACACAAAATTTTAGGTGATGATCGCTATTAAAAGAGAAAAAAAAAAAAAGAATAAAGGATTTTATATTTTTTCTCTCTAATATTAACATGTTTTTACAATTAGAGTAGGAAAATACCATTTTCAAAGCACGTTTGATGAAAGAGGAGTAAAGCTTATTTCACAAAAGTTCATTGAAAAGCCAATTTGTACTGTTTACATTGAGAAAAGTCTCAACCAAGTATACCATATATCCATCGAATGTTTACTTTTGATGCCCAAATAGTATTTTATGTATATATATTGCTTCTATTCCATTCTTGCAAATGGTTCAAGTTGATGTACCTCCTGTTTTCTATTGCTCTATGAAAAGTGAAAGATTGAACATAAACATCTCTTCATTGTCACTCCTTTTTTATTAAAAAAATAAAAATCGGAGCTACCTATGATGTTTGTTAAGTACATTACGATTCTTTTCATAGTTTGCAAATAAAGTTTTTTTGGTACATATTTGCAAATAAATTTAATTACCTTTTTATGAAAACTATTGGACTTTTTCTTGTTTCGTAAAAGGATAAACCAAAAAAACTTACATATTAAAAGTAATTTGTATATTTAAGCAACAGCCAAAGTTATTTCTTTAAAATATTATGAAAATTCGCATCATCATAGTAACCTTTTATCCCAAAAAAAAAAAGAAGATAAAATTGCAACCTTTATATGAATGTCGTGTTTGCACATATACCACTTTTCTATTTGCATATAATATAAAAAGCCTTCATAATGTATAAATGAAGACAAATAAACATAGACTTTTTGCATGTTTTTAACGAATAGCATAGTTTATGGATATAACTTATAGATGTAATTTAAAATTGAATGCGTAGATAATCAGAAGCAGTACCTAAGAGCCAAAAATAACACAAACTTGAGTTGACATCAACACTATTAAAGATCAATTGGATACGAAGCAAACATTGCAGGCCGTGGCAATTTTGTGCTCGTAGCCGGCGAACTTTTATGTCTTCTAGTTATACATCCTCATATGTTTGCCACACGTTGGCTGTATCGTCCAACGGGGAGCTGTTGAACAACTATTATCTCAAGTTTGATGATTGAAAGTAGGGTGGATTCTATGATGGGCCACGATGAGTTTGAGACCAAGTTGGTCCATGGTAATAATTGAGAGAACAAAACACTTGGCGTAAAATTAGAAACTTAAAAGTTGTAAATAATACTGAATTGGCATATGATTAACACAAAATTGGAGAAGCAGCTGGACCACACTATAGTACAAATCTAAAGAGAAAAAATTTAGCTGCGCATATTCATTCCTTCGTTAAGCCTATAATAGAATATTTCACTGCAAAATAAGAACAAGGCTGAAACTTCTTGCAAGCAGGGAGGTTGAGCTAAGTTCCGTGGTGATTAACAGAGTCGACAGCACATCCTCGATTAATAATTCTAATGCCTTTCTACAATGTATTGCAGAAAATAATAAAAAAAAGGAAAATATTCACCGACCACTGACTTTCCACCACCGCTCAACCTCCTCTTTTGAATACAGGGAACATATTGTTCTCTTTGTTTTGGTTTCTCGACATTCTCGTTGTTCTCGTCCTCCCCATTCTCATCCGTCACCACCTCGCTGACACCCCCATCTCCTTGTCCTTCTAGTCATCTAACTTCGGGTTTTTGTTTCTAAACCACGTCAGAAAAAATTTGAGGTAATGGTTCTCCTAAGCAATTTTAGACTATAATAGATGAAGTGTTTATTATTGATCCAACTTACTTAAAGTAAAAAATGGGTCATTGTACAGTTCAAAATTCTTAAATATAAAACTTCCATGGGTCTAAAATAGGAATAAAATTCAAAGTGACATTAGTCACAGGATCAAAACTCAAGGGCTAAGACTCAATACTCATCAAGGACCACCTTGAACCCAAACTTGTTTGGGCCATGTAGTATGCATTGGCCTGATAATGGAGAAATTGGGTCAACAAAATATAATGAAGCCCAAGAAGTGAAACTTTGAAGAAGAGCTTTTTTTTTTTGGGGGGGGGGGGGGTGGGGCATGGCTAAGTGGAACAAGTGTTAGTAGCAGTTACCACTAGTGAAGAACGTGGATGAGGTAGTTAGAGCATGATCTGCATGGGAATTTAGTCGAGGGACACTAATTATGTGCAACTAAAGAGTGGCGGGCATTTTGGAGGATATAAAATGCTTATACATGCAAGACCTAGAGGACGGTTGGACATACTGCAATTATGCCAATTTAGTTTCGTTTCTAGCTTTTATTGTTCATTTAAAGTTCTAGTTGAATTATGTTAGTTCACAAATTCTTTTGTTTCCATTTTGTTGTATATGACTTTTTAAACTTAATACCAATCCAATTTCTATTTAATCTCTCGTTGATCGACCTTGCTCAAAGATCTGCTTGCGTGAGCTATTTGACGAACTCATTCACTAAGGGATAAAATATCGTACTTGGCACGAATCGCTTGCATAGTGCTAATCTTTGGGATTTTGTTTTGGGATATATTTCTTAGAAAGATTTAGTTGATTACATTTTTATCCTATAGGGTTTTAGAGAGATTTTTTTAAATTGGTTATTAATGGAATTCAGTAAATTGATTGGTGAATTAATGGATCCAATCAATAGAGACTAGAGATTTGTTTAATTGTTTGATCTAAATATTTGGGAGAATTTTTTCATACACTTACTAGTATCTTTGTCATAATTTTTGACATGGAAACACTTACTTGCATTGTGTTTAGTACATACATGACTAAAATAAGCACTTGTGAGATCGCATATGTTCAGTTGAGTTTCTATACATAATAAACTTTTTTTAAAAAAAATCTCGTCTAAAATATATGCAATGACCATTGCTCTGTGCCCACGAGCTAATGGCGTGGAAATGATGCCACGTTGTTGATTCATAAAACAAATAGCTTTACCTCCTTGATTGTCATTATCGAATGGTAATTATGGAGACAACAGTCACCTATTCCTTTTATCGAAAAACGATAGCAAAAAAGAAGAAAGAGATAAGTGAAGACGTTTTTAATTAAAGACTGGTTGAACTTAAGTATGAGTCATTTCAGGAAGCTTATTATATAGATAAAGTGATTATAATGATAATAATAAGATATGAGACAAAATCAATAGATAATAGAAAGATAAGGATAAGACCTAAAACTAAGGATAAGATACAATAAATAAAGTCAAAATCCTAATAAACTAAGTATTTAAATTTTAACTAAGATAGAATGTCATCCTTCCTTTATCACCCCTTTTAAATTGGACGTTGCCTTACATAGGCCATGTTTGGATAATGACGGCAGCGAAAACGAGTGGTGAGTACAGATCACGGTAAAGGTGAATAAGTTGATCTTGATTAGAAGGCAACTGGCCAACAACTATAAGATCATCACAATTGGTCTTGAAATCCCAGATGTAGACATGAAACATAAACTAGAGTACCAACCAAACCTTTTGAAAAAATCTTACGTCCATAGACAGAGAGTAGGGGGTGTTCAATAAAATGTCTTATGGGTCATGCTCGAATAAGATAAAAAGAGATACGCTAGTGATAAAAGCCAACGATGAGATGATCAAACCTCTTGCTTGGTTACATGCATGTCCAAGGGGAGGGATCATTGGGAGGGGCCCGGAGTTTCTCCGATAAAGCCACCAAGGTTGAGGGGCATTGGAGTTTCTCCATTAAAAAAGACATCAAGTATTTTGGTGTTTAATTTGGTGTTAACCATAAAAAAGCTTTGTACCATGAAAACGTTTTGAATGAAAGACTGATTGAACTCAAGTATGAGTCATACCAAAAAGCTTATTATATAAATAAAGTGGTTACAAAGATAACAATAAGATATGAGATAAAATCAACAGATAATAGAAATATAAGGATAAGATCTAAAACTAAGGATAAAATACAGTAAACAGAATCAAAATCCTAACAAACTAAATATTTAAATTGTAACTAAGATAAGGTGTCATCCTTGCTTTATCAATAAGAGGGTGATTTTCATTTTATATTTAGATGATATACTTTTATTAATAGTTATAAAAATATTTTTTTTATTTCAGGATAGGTAATACTACATATTATATATTTATAATTATAATACTATATATATATATATATATATATATATATATATATATATATATATATATATATATATATATATACTTTGATTTTATGAGCAATGTGCATAATCAAAAAGATATTAGTCAAAATCTTTAACATAAATTATGATAATTATTAAATAAAATTTATTTAATGATTAATAATTATGTCATATATTTTAATAATTAAGTTCTGGTAAAATTCTTTTAAAAAACATTTTTCTAATTTTGTCACAAAAAAATTTGAAAGACTAGCACTGCTTTCTTTTTTGGTGTTTTGGAGTGCAAAACTGTGTCTCTATAAAGGATAAAGACGAAAATAAATAATTTCCATTTTCTACCCATAAAGACAATTAGATCAATTTATCATGTACAAAAGACTCTGAAATTAAAAGATACATGTCATCCTTAACTTTAAATGTTAAATGGAAGACGGATAATGATTTTTGTACGTGCCCCATCTAACATACTGCTTGATTTGCAAGGAAAATCGAAACAAAAATTTTAAAGTTAAAAAAAAAGAGTTTAATTGGTATGCACTGACAGTGTAAAATAGTTTTACACTGTCAACCAATAGAAATAGGGGAAAGTGAGAATTCATGGTGGGTCCCTCATTATAATGGGTGGTTATTTTGATATGTTGACTTTCATGAATTTAGATGGTTGACAGTGTAAAACTATTTTACACTGTCAGTGTATTTAAATTAAATTCTAAAAAAAAATGCAATGAGTGGTTGGATAAGGGTGTGCGTTTGCAATACGTCTCATATTTGCGTTCAAATAACAATGGCCATGAAAGATGATGGTAACTGTCAAGACTTTTCTGTTATGTCAAATTGTCAATGGGGAGCCCCATTTTAAAGATTTCGCTATTGTGAAGTCAACAATCACCTTCTTGTTTATTTTTTATTTTATTTCAAAGTTAATTTGTTATGTGAAATGTCACCTTCTTGAAATGTTATTCTAATATAGTATTTGATATGATTATATAAGATATTATATTATACCTTTCTTTTGTTTTTACAACCCAAAATCAGTTTTTTCAATTTTAAAAACAATGTGAAAAGAATTGCTATTCAAACAAGTCTTTTGGTTTTTTTTTTTTTTTTTACTTTTAAAAATCAAAAACAGTTTTTAAAAACTCCCATCAAACTAGCCCATAGGTTCTATAATTTCCATTTTTTGCCCGCAAAGACAATTAGCTTAATTTATCATGTATAGAATACTCTAAAATTAAAAGATACATGTTATCCTTAACTTTAAATGCTAAATGGAAGAGGATAATGATTTTTGTACGTGCCCCATTCGACACACCCATCCGACGCACTGTTTGATTTGCAAGGAAAATCAAAACAAAAATTTTAAAGTAAAAAAAAAAAATGCAATGAGTGGTTGGATGAGGATATGCGTCTGCAATGCGTCTCATATTTGTGTTCAAATAACAATGGCCATGGAAGATGATGCGAACTGTCAAGAATTTTCTGTTACATCAAATTATCAATGGTGAGCCCCATTTTAAAGACTTCGCTATTGTGAAGTCCACAGTCACTTTCTTGTTGGAGGTATGTTATTTGTACATATCAAAATCTCCAATACCCCAACACCTTCTCTCAACTTTTTTTCTTTCCATCAATCATTTCACTTTTTTCATTTTCTTTTACAATTTTTTTTTCTTCTTTCTATCTTTGGATGTTCAAGATGTCTACCTACCCCAGTAATACAAAAAAACATTTCTCTTCTTGTTGTATTTTTTATTTATTTCAAAGTTAATTTGTTACGTGAAATGTTATTTGAACATACGCCAACCAATGTACACGCTGATGCATTAGTGCATTTTTCGCAAGTCCACCATATACTTAAGTATTGTGGTACACCTTAAATATCTCCTTTACTCATATCTTATTTGTTATTTGAATAAGTCAATACCCGTTGAATAATACGGCATGGTATCTTAGCCAAACCTTTAATACCAAGGGCTCTTTTGGCATGTGGGATAGGATAAGACTTGTTAAAATTTTAATATAATATTTGACATGATATTATATTGTATATTATTAAAAATAAATATTATTATTATGTATTTATTATTTAAGAATTATAATTATTATAAATATTTGATAATCTTGTTATATAAGATCATAATTTTTATTCAATGTTATTCATCATTAAATTTAATATTTTTCAATTATTAATTTTATTTTCATGGAATATAAAAAATTTAAAAAATATAATACTTCCTTTTTCTTATATATTTTAATAGTTATTGCTTATACTTTTCATCATAATATATAAAAAGAAAAACAAAATATATTAAAGTAATAATTTTCATTAACTGTTTACATATAAATCTTAAAATAAATACTATATTTATTTTTATTTTTTTATTATATATAATTATATTTTATGTTTAATATTATGTATTACTTAATTTTATTTATCATGCATTATTTATTTTTTACTTTTATGTTTTTATATTAGTCTAAATATTATTATATGTTATTTAGTTTAAAATAGTTATTATGAAAATTTTAATTAAAAATAATTATTATTTATTATTTATATAACTATTTATCTATTCAATAGCCATTTTTATTTTAATAATATATAAAAATTAAGATCTTATATATTTAAAAACTAATCAGATATAATTTAACCACCCTAAATTTGATTAAATTATTTATTATTTTAACATATAAGAAGATTTTGATAGATAAATTTATAAAATCTATTGTATGTACCAAACAATTAATAAAAACACAATGTCTAATATTAGCTTATTGTTTAATACAATATGCAAACGAGTGATGGGATCCGATGGATTGTATTGGACGGTATTTATTGGGTTCTGGGGTTGGTTTTATAATGTCATGGATGATATATGTAATAATCAATTAATAATATTTCTTTGCTTATTGTTTCTGATGATGGAGCCTTTATCACTACAATTATCGCACAAAAAAAAAAAAAATTGCCAATACACCCTAAATGTTTGCCGCATTAGCTATATCCTCCAGCAGCGAGCCCTCGAACAACTATTATCTCAAAGTTTTATGATTGAAAGTGGCTGCTTGACATTTGCTTGTGACGGTCCCTTCTTTATTGGCAAAATAACGTCTGGTTGTCTTGCACGTTGCAAATTTTTCCAAGTCTTTAAAATGGGTTTTTTTTTTCAAAAAAAATGTTCGGCCAACAGGAAAACTTCTTGTTTTCTATTCTTTTATTATAAAATAGTAGTAATGAGAAGAACATCAGATGTAAAAATTTCAGAGACTGCACATTTCATCATAAAAAAAATAAAAATTTTACTTCTACTCTTTCTCTAGATTCTTTAGCAATCCAATAAAGCATTTTTATAGCCCAATAATTTAAGTATAGAGTCAATGGAAAGTGGTGATTGTATTCTTAAGAATATTAGCTATAAAAACCATACACACCGAATAATTTGGTCGAGGTGACAAAATATTCTTAAACTAAATACTTAACATGTCTCAATCATAAAACACGGTAAGCTTCTTTCTTATTGTATTATTATTTATTTCAATCGTTTAATTTTGTATTCTTGTATTAATAATTTTTATTATTTGGACTTAATTTAATTTTCATTTCCATTATTGATAGTTTTTCCAACACTTCCGTCATCAACGGTGGCCCGAGTTCCACGTTCCACTATCCCCTCTTTGCCATTCATGATTGATTACTAAAATCATTTTATCATCAACATAAAGTATATACAGGCTGGTGTACACCTTTTTCCATAGTCAACATATATGATTTTTTAATTTGGATTTTATTAACAAAACAATCTTCTTATGCAACCAATATGGATGCCTCTCCCTGCCATATTGAAGTCGTTTTGCTTTGGTTATTTTGTACAATTATGCTCAACTCAGTCATGTGCAGTTCGAAGGTTCACTGCAACCAGAAGGACATGAGCACACTATTAAACTTTAAACAAGGAATTACAGATCCTTCAGGATTACTCTCCTCATGGTTCACCAACAAAGATTGCTGTTAATGGGCAGGAGTTCAATGTGACAACATCATAGGCAGAGTCATAGAGCTCAGTCTCCCTTGTCATACAATTCCCTTTGATTTTACTAGCAAAGATGACAAATCACACTGCCTAACAGATGAACTTGACCTATCTTTGTTGGATCTTGAATTTTTAAGCTACTTGAATTTGAGCAACCATGACTTCAAGGCCATCCAATATAATAATTATTCTATGCGCAACCAGACGTGTAATGACTTGTCAGGTGGCATGCCTCCCAATCAATGTGGAAGCTTTTCTAACCTCCATTATCTTGATTTATCATATAATTATGATCTTCTTATTGATAATCTCAAGTGGATTTCCAGTCTTTCCTCCTTGCAATATCTTGACCTTAGTGGTATTGATCTTCACAAGGAAACTGATTGGCTTGCATCAGTGACCTTGCTTCCTTCACTTTCAGAGTTACACTTGGAGAGTTGTCAACTTCATAATATCTATCCATCTCTTAAGTATGCTAATTTTACTTCACTTGAGGTTTTAGATATTTCTCACAATGATTTTAAATTTGAGTTGCCTGCTTGGATATTCAATCTTAGTAGTGATATCTCCTGTATTGGCCTCAGCCAAAGTTATATACATGGCCAACTAACTAAGACATTGCCAAATCTTCGAAGCCTTAGCTCCTTGGATTTGTCTGGAAATAATTTTGATGGGCCCCTTCCAAATTAGTTAGGCTAATCCAATTCCCACAAGTTTGACAAATCTATCATCCTTGACTACATTGGAACTCTTTTCAAATAAATTGAATGGAAATCTTCCTGAAAGTCTAGGGAAACTCTTCAACTTGGAGGCCCTTGTTGTTTATTATAATTTCTTGACGGGAAATATCTTTGAAAGAAATTTTCACTCTCTTTCAAATTTAAAGGAATTATCCTTGGGCTCACCAGCCTTGATGTATGACTTTGATCCTAAATGGATCCCTCCTTTTCAACTCGAAGTTCTTCAGTTGCTATATGTGGTTCCCAAAATTCCTTCATGGCTATATACACAAAGCTCTGTCAAAGTTCTAACCATAGCATACTCAAGGGTTGACAAATTTTGGAAGTTTGTTGCTCACCTTCAATTTGTGTCTTTAGGAAACAAGTCAATCAATGCAGACATGTCAAATGTGGTGCTAAACTCCAAAATTGTATGGCTGGAAGGAAATAATTTAAGAGGTAGTTTGCCTCTAATATCATCAAATGTGACCCTTTTGGTTTTAAATAATAATTCTTTGTCTGGGTCCATTTCTCCTTTCTTATGTCACAAGATGAAGGGAAAAAGCAACTCGGAGTATTTGAACATCAATGGTAATAGTCTATCTGAAGAAATTTCGAATTGTTGGATGAACTGGAAATCATTGTGTCTTGTTTACTTGGGAAACAACAACCTCACAGGCAAAATTCCCCACTCAATTGGCTTTTTGTCTAATTTAATTTTATTGAGTCTTGAAAATAATAAGTTATCTGGAGAAGTAACTTTTTCATTGAAAAGTTGCAAAAATCTATGGATTCTTAATCTAGGTGAAAATAAATTTTCTGGAGCCATACCAAGAGGGATAGGGCAGAGTGTAAAAGCTCTCCGATTGAGATCCAACCAATTCAATGGTAATATCCCCACCGAAATATGCCAACTTCATTCGCTCAAGATATTGGATTTTGCAAATAATAGATTGTCGAGACAAATGCCCTATTGCTTGCACAACATGCCAAGCATGATTTCTGAAGATGATTCAATTGATAAGTTCTTCATTCGCATTCAGACCTGGAAGAAAACAAAGTCATTTACTTTTGGTCTTACCTTACATATAAAAGGCTTGAATTTACTACATTCAAATTCGATATATGTTATAGACCTTTCAAGTAATAGCCTCTCAGGAATAATGCCATCAGAGTTATTTATGCTCACTAGATTACAGTCTTTGAATTTGTCCCACAATCAGTTAATGGGATTGCTACCACAAGAGATTGGCAACTTGAAATAGCTGGAATCCCTCGATCTCTCAAGCAACCAACTTTTGGGCCAAATTCCTCAATCCATGTCTAGTTTGACGTTTCTTGGAGTCTTGAACCTCTCATTCAACAATTTCGTGGGCAAAGTCCCATCAGGGACCCAACTTCAAGGTTTTACAAACTTTAGCTATATGGGTAATCCTGAACTTTGTGGACCTTCACTTTCAAAGAACTACACACAAGATGAAAAACCACACAATACAAAATAGACGGGAGATGATGATGATGAAGAATCCGAAGTACATTCATGGTTCTATATGGGCTTGGGAATAGGATTTGCCGTAGGGTTTTGGGGAGTATTGGATGCCATTTTCTTGAATAGGAGATGCAGGCATGCTTATTTCAAATTTCTTGGCCAACTGCATGACATGATGATCCTAAAGATGAATTCTATCAACTAGAATCTCAAAAACTGCTATGGTGATGACTAGTAAGTATAGAAATAATTTTTGTTGAGCTTTCAGTTGGGTATTTCTGCAATATATTTCTTATGCTCTTTGCATGCCAAAACTTTGCCTGTGTTTCTTGACTAGATTTGTAACCATGTTTTTACCATGCATATTGAAAAAATAAAAATAAAAATATATGTATTGTTTTTAAAACTCTTTAAAATATTCATATTTTATTATTTAAATAAGAAAAAAAACACCTTATTCCTTGAACTATAGGCTACTCCTAATATTTTGAAAAGGTATAAATTAATCTTGAACTTTTTCTAAATGTCCAAATCGACTTTTCTATTAACTTTTTGTTTATTGTTAACGGAAATAGTACATATATATTCAAGAAAATTTAAGTCATCGGGTTACATATTGTTTCCTTAGTTTAGAGATTAAAGTGTACACGACTCAAATTTCAAAGGACGGTAGCAGGGCTAGACTCATTTTGTGAGAAGGGCCAACACATAATAATTAACTTTATGTAGAGAATAATATATTTTTTTTAGTTTTTACCCTTACATAAAAATTTAAACAAAAGTCACAATATATAAAAGAAAATGAGCATTTTAAAATTGAAACTCAAGAGACACAGGTATATTCACAATATATTATTTATTTGCATTATTTAAATATATCATTACATAAAGGGTTTATAATAAATAACTTAATAAAAAATTTTAGAAGGGGCCAAATAAAAATATATAGACATATTTACAAATTTTTTTTTTTTTTGGGGAGGCCATGGCCTCCCTTGATAATAAGGAGGAGCCACCCCTGTCAAGGGTATAATATACTTGTTTTTTATTAACACGGACAGAAATTTAATAAAAAGACTTGAAGTACATGTTTAGGAAAGTTTAAGTATCGATTTACATCTTTTCAAAATATAGGGATAAAGTGCATATAATCTATAGAATGCAGGGGGTAAAATATGTTTTCTCTTTTATATAATTAAAAAAAAGATAATAAATATTTTCTTTTTTTAACATTTGCTCTTATAACAGATCTTAACCAAATCGTAATATATAACACATTTCAAAATTTGGGACCTATTGCCTGGCCATTAGATCGACTATGAATGGACGCATGATTTACATAACTTGCTATATCTATTTCTATGACCTCGCCAGCAACCCTTAACCAATTTTGTATCATCAATTTAGCGTGTTGGATGCTTGGTTTAGTTATGATAATAACAAAACAATTATTAAGCAATAATATTTTGAACTTCCAAATAAAAATCAGACGGAACAATGCACCTAAAAAAAAAAAAAAAATAGGAAGAAACGTATTCTGCAAGAGGAAACCGAAGCACTAACAACATCTTTTTTCTCATGCGCTCATTCTTGAAATCCAAGGCTGTAAAGAGCTTTTAGATGGTAATATTTTAATAATATTCAAACTTGAAAACAATCCTTGCTAACACTTGCAGGTTGCAACCTCTATGTACATACTTTGCAGGTCCCTGGTGTGCATGCTTGGACCAGGTACTTCACCGAGAGATTACCATAAGTTGCAAGTGCATTACTTCTACTAGTTATATATATGGACTATAAATAAAAGCAAACCTGATATACGTAAGTTCAGGTTTTCATTTTTAAGTTATTTGGCCATTGCAAACAGGTCTGTTTCCTCTCTTGTACTTGTGCGGTCGTAAAATTGTACTGTTTCTTCACACTAGATTTTATGCTAACAAAAATATATAAGTAGGAATGTATTCTCTATCAAGTACCTCTTGCTTTCCGGTTTTTACTTGTAATACGGAATATGACAGATTCAACTTCAACCTTTCGTTATCATAAGACATTCCTTACATGATTACGATTATTATTCAGCCAATTACACCAACGATGAACGATGACGGTTTGCAAATTTAAAAAGGAAAAAGGGTGGGAAGAAATCACAAGTTCACAGACTCATAAAATGCAGTTGTATTTTTTTAAAGCAAAAGAATGTAATGTGTACAATAAGTCAAGCCGTCTAATATATTAAGCTACAGCTTAGAATGTAGACAGTTCGACAAAAAGAATAAAGCAAACGACAGCCAAAGGGGGAAAAAAAAAGAAAGGAAAAAAAAAATAGGAGTAGCTAAAGACAGCGGATTGAATGAAATATAATTTGTTTTTTTTTTTGGGTCGGGGAGGGGGGATTTTTTTGTGAGGGAGGGAGGGTAATGGGGCTCTATCCTGCGATTCGAAGTCACGCATTCAATGTGCACCTACTTTTAAGGCCAACTGCATGACCATTAACCAAGGCCACGGGTGCGAATGAAATATAATTATATGAATAATAGATGGCACAATTATATTATCCGGGCTTTTATGATGTCCAAGTTCATCTAGGATCCGTTGCTTGCAGCTCTGCTTGAATGCCATCAAGTTCCCTCTTGAATCTGTCCTTGGAGCTGGCCTACACCATTTTGTCCCAACTTTGATGTATGTGACCTAAAAGTGAGAAACAAGTGAACAAAATTAAATGCAAGCGAGGAATCAGTTGTTCTCCTCTAAGATTTGACTTGTCCAAAGAAAGAAAAACACAAGCAACTTGTTCCTGACATGTGGACATGGTGGCTTCTTATATTTATATGGTCTTTGTGAGTTAGTGAGCAATATGATAACTGATAATATTTGACTCGGGGGTAGGGTTCCTCAAACACAATGAGACATATATAAGACAGCAAGTTTTGAATGGATTAAAAGAAGTAAAATTAGGAACCATCTCAAAAGCACTCAATAATAATGAATGAGTATTCCTTTTCTTTTCACTATTGTTTTTAGTGTCAAGATTTCTGTATCATTAGGTTACTCATTTTTCTCCCAAAAGAGATCCCCTTCTGTATTCCTAAGATTGCTATTTATAAACTTTCCTAAAAGGGAAACGACAAAAACCTCTTTCTTCTTTTCTTGGATATTTTCGTCACACACTTACACGTGGCGTCATACCACTAGCTCATATGGTGGCCACATGGAAAGTCTTGATGCACCAATAGCAAGCTGAGAAGTGAGAACAAGAATATGAAAAGAGCACAATACATCTCACTTTTTAGTTATTTTAAATTTTATATATTTTCACCAGTGCAGGATTGAGTCGATCGCTCTTTTGTCAAGATTTTATAAAGAGTTATAGAAAAACAAAAAACAGACTAACAAAGTCAGGAACTCAGGATTTCAGTAAAGTCCATTAAATTCCTTCAACTAAAATGTTCCTTGGCATGCTTGTGCAGATCTGATTGAAAGCAGAAGTTCAAACTACATGCCCCGGTGGTCCCCACATGACAAGAACCGGATCAAAGTTTACCTAAAGCCAGCAAAATACTCTCAGCAATTTACAAACGAATAAAATGACTCTCTGATCTTTTTTTTTTTTTTTACCAAAGATAGGAACTGCTTCATTAAACAACAAAAGCATACAGGATGAGGTCACAAGGACACAAAGTATAATTAGAGCCAGAAAAAGGGGGGCTCCTAGTTCACTACTTACAGAAGTAGGATAGAAACAGAAATAACAATCTAATATCTTAAGAAGAGTGTCTTGATGGGTGGTTGATAGCTTTCAATTCTTCCATGAGTTTGTTTGTTGAGCTTGCAATCTCATTGGGCCTTGAGTCTTTCCCTTCAAAGATTTTGCTATTGCGTGCCTTCCATATATCCAAAAAGCAGTTGCAGACGTATTTAAAATCTCTTTCCAGTTTGGGATTACCTTCACAATCTCTATGTAGTGAGCCCACCAATCAGCAAAGTGGTTGCAATTTTGGATTGCACTCATGAAATAGAGTTAAAGCAGCGCAAATACTTCCTTAGAGTGAGGGCAATATATTATGCAATGCATCACAGACTCTTGGGCTGAGCTACATCTAGGACATAGATCATTTATCAAGGTGAATCTTCTACTAAGGTTTGTTCTTGTAGGCATACCTTCATGCACCAGTTTCCAGACGAAAATCTTCAGTTTATGAGGCACTTTAAGGGACCAAATTGAATTCCAAAGTTTCTTACTTCGAATGATAGCTGGCATAGCCTCAACAGAAGGGTGGAAAAAGGAGAATGCTACCATATATCCCGAAGCTGCAGAGTAATTACCTCCTTTGTTGAACTTCCATATCACTTGATCTGATGCATTGGAAAGAGCAATGGATTTGATTCTGTCTACTATCTCTGAAGGGAATATTGCATGGAGAAGATCTTCATTCCATGATCCTATGGCCTATTTCAGTTGGCTTAGCAAGAAAACACTTGGATCTTGTGGCACCTCCCCTGGCACTTTGAAAGGATATTCTCCTGGAATCCAAGGGTCTTCAAAAATTCTAACATTCATCCCGTTTCCAATCTTCTAGATTAACCCTTTCCCTATGATTTTTGTTCCTTCTAATAAACTTCGCCATGCCCATGATGGGTTGTTGCCTAAATCTGCCTTCATAATATCCCCTTACCTGAAGTATTTGCCTCTAAAAACTTTATAAAATAGGGAGTTTTGGTTCTTCACTAACCTCCAACATTGCTTGGCAAGAAGGGATAAATTCATAGCTCTTAAGTCTTTGAATCCAAGCCCTCCTTCTGATTTATTTCTGCGCATTGTGCTCCACTTGACCCGTGCCATTTTCCTCTCTAAACCTTTCTGCCCCCACCACAAGCTTGATATCATACTGTGCAGTTCTTCCAGGAAGGTTTCTGGTATTTTGAAACATGCCAGGGAGTAGATTGGGATGGTCTTGCCACTGCTTTTATCACAACATCACGTCCTCCTGCAGATAAGAGACTCCGTTTCCAACTTTGTAGTTTCTTACTCACTCTATCTTTGATGTATGCAAATGTAGCTTTTTTGGACCTTTGAACTACTGAGGGAAAACCTAAGTATTTGTCTTGTGTGCCAACATGAGTTACTTTCATCTGCTTTGCTCGTTGGGTTCTGAGCCGCACGGGTGTGATCCTGTTGAAAAAAATTGCTGATTTATGGAGGTTGATCTTCTGTCCACTTAGTTTCTCATGCATGTTCAGTAATTCTAGCACATTTCCACAGTGACGATGAGAGGCTTTGCAGAATAATAAAGAGTCAGCAGTAAATAAAAGATGATTAATAGCCGGGCTACAGTTGCAGATTTTAATTCCTTGAATTTTCCTATCTTGTTATGCTTTGTGGAGCAGAAAGGATAGACCTTCTGCACATAGGAGAAAAAGGTATGGGGATAAGGGGTCTCCTTGACGAAGCCCCCTAGTTGGTTTAAAAAAACCAAGAGATTTTCCTTCCACAATTATAGAGTAGGACGCTGTAGTCACACATTCATGCACCCAGTTAATCAATCTATTATCAAAACCCAACTTTCTCATTATAAACCAAATAAAACTCCACTCTATCATATGCCTTACTTATGTCAAGTTTTAAAGCCATTTCAAATGAGCTCCCCTTTCTCTTGTTCTTTAAATAATGCATGCATTCATGAGCCACAAGGACACTGTCAGAGATCAACCTCCCCTTCATAAAAGCACTTTGGTTCTCACTAATGATGATATTCATAAATTTTTGGAGTCTATGTACCAGTGTCTTCGATATGATTTTATAAACAATCATGCAAAGGCTGATCGGCCTTACCTGTGACATGTCCCGGGCATCAGAAATCTTGGGGATTAGGCAAATCTCTGTGTGGTTGAAACTTCTAAGTAATCTACCTCCAACAAAGAAACTTCTAACTGCTACGTAGACGTCTCCTTCTACCACTTCCCAAAAGGATTGAAAGAACTTTGCAGTGAAACCATCATCTCCAGGGGCACTCTTTGCATTTATGGAAAAAGTAACTCTTTTAACTTTTGACATAGACACTGGCCTAGTTAAAATTCTATTCATAGAATTTGACACTTTACTTCTGAAGTTATCGAAGTGATGAGTAGGTTCCAGAGGTGAGCAGGTAGAGAACAATTCTCAGAAATAACTTTCAGCTACTGCTGCAATTTGTTCTGGGCTCTTAGCGTTATTTCCAGAAGCATCAATCAAACCCCATAATTTATTTTTCCGATTCCTGGTTGGGAACTTTGAGTGGAAGAACTTTGTATTTTGGTCACCCCATTTAAGCCATTTGATTCTAGATTTTTCTTTTCAATACCTCTCTTCCATCTGATAAGCTGTCAAAAGCTCTTTTTCTAGAGTTATGACTTCCTCTCTGTTTCCAGTCTCTCCTCTGTTTCGACTTTCAGCCAGGGCATGATTCAACTCCTCAACCTTCTTCTTTGAATTTGAGCAGCCACTTCTTTGCCAATTCACCAGGTTGTGTCTGCACTATTTTAATTTTTGAAACAGTTTGAACATCGCTGAACCTGCTACATTTGTTTTCCAGCTTTCCAGGATTATAGTCTTTGCCTCTTCGTTAGATCACCATCGTTTTTGGAATTTAACTCTTCGGGTTTTCTTAGAACTTGGGGCAAATCACTTGCATTGCCATAAAGTTTAACATTAAATAATCTTTTGATAAAGTAAGGATGACACCCTATTTTAGTTATAATTTAAATATTTAGTTTGTTAGGATTTTATTTTCTATCTTATTATTATCCTTGTAACCATATTATCTATATAATAAATTTTCTGGTATAACTCATACCTGAGTTCAACCAATCTTTCATTCAAAACATCTTCATGGTATCAAAGCCTTTTTAAGGTTAACACCAAATTAAACATCAAAATACTTGATGTCTTTTTTAATGGAGAAACTCTAATGCCCCTCGATCTTGGTGGCTTTATCGGAGAAGCTCTGGCACCCCTTCCAATGATCCCTCCCCTTAGACATGCATACAACAAGGCAAGAGATTTGATCATCTCATCGTTGGCTTTTGCCACTAGCGCATCTCTTTTTATCATGTTCAAGCATGACTCACAAGACGTCTTATTGAAGGCCCTCCGCTCTCTATCTATGAACGTAAGATTTTTTCAAAAGGTTTGGTTGATACTCTAATATGTCTCATGTCCACATCTGGTATTTCAAGACCAATTGTGATGATCTTATGATTGTTGGCAAGTTATTTTCTAATCAAGATCAATTTATTTACCTTCATTATGATCTGGACTCACCACTCGTTTTCGCTGCCATCATTATCCAAACATGGCCTTTGCAAGGCGACGTCCAGTTTGAAGGGGGTGATAAAGCAAAGATGACACCCTATTTTAGTTATAATTTAAATATTTAGTTTGTTAAGATTTTGATTCTATTTATTGTATTTTATTCTTAGTTTTAGGTCTTATCCTTATCTTTCTATTATCTGTTGATTTTATCTTATATTTTATTATTATCCTTGTAACCACTTTATCTACATAATAAATTTTCTGATATGATTCATACTTAAATTCAACTAGTCTTTCGTTCAAAACATCTTCACCTTTTACCCAAGTAGCCCAACTGGCCCAACATAAATCAAATGAAAAGCAACAAACATCATTAATTGAGTCCTATTATTTGTACAACAAAATAGGAACATTAAAAATGAGATAGTTTAAAAAAGAGATATACACTTACTAGTAAATGTGTTATAAATTATAGTGTCTCTAACAAATGAGTATAAAAAAAAACATTCCTCAAGTTGAGGTATTTCTTTAGTGTTATATGTTTAGTTTATTAGATCAGAAGTCCTTAGCTTGGGCATAGAAGATGTGCTTTTCTATGATTAGCTTTTTTTTTTTTTTATTTCTGTCTACAATACTCTTCATTTATGTCAGCTGTAGTTATAAAGTGACTATTAACTTTTTGGTTTGGCCAGATGAATATGCATTATAATTTATTATTCAGTTTCTTCATTGTTTTCTGAAACTATGTAACAAAGCGCCCGAGACAGTACTAGCCTTTTGAGACTCTGAATAAACTTAAGCACCTATCACCACAAAAGTATGGGCTAGCACCTGGCTTGAATTTATTTTTCTTCTTTGGTTTTTCCCCACCATTTCTCCTCCTTCCCAACTGGGCTTGGATTGTTAATAAGTGTGTGGCACAATCGATGTCCATCCATGATCCATCCAGAAGCCCAAATTTGCTTTAACTATGTGTCATTTTTCTTCAGACATGGTTTTATCCTTAAACTTGTCTCACTGACTTAAGAGACGTTCCAGAAGCATCACATTTTTCCCTAGACCAAAATATATGCAGCATATTATAAAATGCCTTCTTCATCTTCACTGTAGGTTCCAAATATTTGAACCAACTTCTGTGGTTTTAAGATTTCTGTTCAAACGCTTAGAATCGGTGTGTGTTTTGTCTTCATATGGATGCTATTTCTCTTATAAATTTCTTTCTTTTGCTCTAGACCACATTATGTTTCCAGCCATAATATACTGAAAAGCAAGCCCTTACTAAGATATCATTTCTGACCAATATATAAACGAGGTTCTCATAGACCTTCAATTCAGGATCATGATATCATCTTTATAGGATGTTTCATATAATGACTGATGATATCACTAAACCCCCCCCCCCTTTCTTTGTTTTGCAGGTCAGAAAAAGTGATGAAAAATGCAAAGTTGTGATAGAAAAATCTAAAGCATATGATAAATGTCAATTTTAATTATTCCTTTGCCAATAATAATATGTTTCAGTTACAGGAAAGTTTTAAGCATATTGTCTAGGATTGCTTACGAGAAGAATTCATAGTTTAAAGCTATAAACATGTTCAACATGTTGTAAATTTTTTGTGTTTCATTTAGCGATGACAGTGAAGCTAACAAACCGCTTGACTTGTGGCGGATTAGCCTAAAAATGGGCCAGGATGGTCGAAAATGAATTTATAAAGCTAACTCAACCTGTTTTGTGTAGATTGCCGGTCTGACAAGCCAACTTGACTAAATTTTTTTCTTTAAAAAAAGTTGTGGTCAATCTGTCATTTCCTTAGACAAAATAGAGGAAATTTATTTTTACAAATGTGTTAGACACACAATAGACAACTAATGATAATAGTTTAAATAAGTATAGATTTTAATTATATACATGTTGAATTGATAAATTGTCTTGAGTAATAGATATATGATCATCACAATTCAAAAAAGTATAAATTTCAGTTATATAAATATTAAATTGATATATTGGTTTAATGAATAATATACATCATATTATTAGTTAATATCTATATGATTGAAATTTGTACATTTTTAAATTGTGATCACTTGTGTGATTGATTGTGGTGTTTAACTTATTATGTCTAAGTAACATGACTCAAAAATATGGTGAGTTATGAGGGATAAACCAACACTTAACTTATCTAATTTATCCTAAATTTAAATAAAAATACGAGTTAAAAGAGTTAGAGGTTGACTTACATAATTCTGTAATGCCAAATACATATTTTAAACTAACAAAAGAAAAAAAAATTATCTTAACAGGTTAAACGGCCCTATCCAGCAGATTGAATTTAAAAATGGAACCTAGTTCCTTATTTGTAGCAGTTTAAACAGTTTGATTAGATGGGGTTTAATTCATATTAATATCTTTAGTTTCATAGATGCTTTGAATGTGTATATCTTCAACTTTTAAACTACATCCTTGTGCCCTTCTTTCTCAGCACTTTATGTTCGTAATATAAAAAATCAATAACATGGAATATGATAAGAGTATATCATGAGGACTCCTAGGGTTGTTGGAACTAAATCTTGCCTTCTCTGGTATTGTTATTGTGGAATAGCATCCTATGGCCATTCAGGAAAGAGAAAAAGAAAAATTATTGATGAGCAATTTTAGAGGATGTAATAATTTCAACTTCAGCCCTGTAGGTGCATCATCTCTTAGCTCTGTGAGACCACGAAGTTTTATATATTGGTTTAGGATTATGAAAGTAATGTAGCTCGGTTGTTTTCTTTTTGCCTACATTTACCTATCTTCTTGTCTAATCTAATGGCTCTGTTTGTGACCCTTGGTTTAGCATTATTGTCCGTCCGATACCTTTTTTATGTACTTATTCTTCTCTGCTCTATCTAGGCTCTATCTCTATTTTGAGTTCAAATTCTGTCTTATCTCTCTTAATCAATTTGAAAAAGATATGCAACTATTTACATGCCCTTCCTTTTTTTTGGGGGTAATTATAAGGTCTTAGGGATATATGGATTGGGCGGGTGTTTCTAGAAAGAAAGATGCCGATGATGTAAGTATATACCAACAGCATTAGTGGGTGGATAGTATTAGTATCTAAAGCCACGCAATTTTCTGTGGCTTTTAGTCCCGCCTATGAATATTGACAACTAGATATTTATTTATTGTCAAAATCGTGACACTGTAAAATACAAGTTTTGGGATTAGGATCACTTTATCCATGGCATGAAAGTAATGACATTTACTCATTTTTTTATATATATTTTGCTTCTATTCCATCTTGCAAATGATTCAAGTTGATGTACCTCTTGTTCTAATTATCTATTGCTCTATGAAGAGTGAAGGAGTGAAAACAAAAATCTGTTCATTTTTACCTTTTTTTTTTTGTTAAAAAAAAATCGAAGTTACCTATATGCTTTAAGTACATTACATTTCTTTTTATAGTTTGCAGATAAATTTTATTACCTTTTTATGATAACTGCTGAAATTTTTCTTGTTTCATAAAAGAATAAACTAAACACCTTATGTGATAAAATTTGTATATTTAAGCAACAGTCAAAGTTATTTATTTAAAAAATTATGAGAATTCGTATCACCATAATATAATAATTTGTAACCTTTTTATGAATGTTGTGCTTACATATATGCCGCTTTTCTATTTGCATATAATATAAAAAGCCTTCATTATGTATAAATGAAGACAAATATACATAGACTTTTTGCATATCTTTTTAACGAATAGCATAGTTTATTGATATAACTTATAGATGAAATTTAAAACTGAATGCGTAGTAATCAGAGGCACTACTTAACAAGAGCCAAAAATAACACAAATTTGAGTTGACATTAACACTATTAAAGATCAATTGGATAAGAAGCAAACATTGCAGGCCGTGGCAATTTTGTGTTCTTAGCCGGCGAACTTTATGTCTTCTAGTTATACATCCTCATATGCAGGCTCTCTCGCACCCAAATACGTAATTTCAATTTTGTTTGGCAAGCGTTCCAATTATTGGCGTTATCTTGTTACTTCCCTGTTCCTGAATAAGTTTTGTTTTAGAATATTTTTGATATTACATGCTATTTTAAAATTTCAATAAAGAATTAATTATTTTATATTAACTTTATCTTTATTTTCTGTATTATTATCTTTTTTGTTTTAGCTCTAAACCAATATTGTCTGACTTCTATTAGACTCCAATTAATTTGATTTAGCTCATTATAGAATAAAGCTTTTCTGATAATAATTTAAGAAGAGTTTGTCAAATCACTTAAACCAATTAAATGTTGATTTTTTATTGTCTGCTTTATTGGTCTATCATAATCTTTTCTTTTCAATAAATCAAAAGACAATTCTGTCTCTCATAGTTATTTTTCTAGACATGAAGTTTATTAATTTGCTTTCTTAATCACAACATTATTTTCTTAGAGAAAACTTGAAGAGAAATGGAGAGTATTATTTTGTCTGTTTTCCATGGTAGATTGATTCCATGGCAGTGTTCAAGTTCACTAGCCAACTTTCCAACTTGCAGAAATTAAACTATGGCCGGCCACAATATGTGCATGGTTGATACGTTTTCTCCATCCTTTTTTTACTTTCGTATTAAACGATTGAAATCATTCTCCGATGGCCATAAACTTAAACTTGTCCTTCACCAATTACAGACCAGCTTGCTCCTCACACTTCAAGCTTAAGCCATGTTCAACTTCAGCAAAAGCTTATGCCTCCTATGTTTCCTTTTCCTATCCTTTGATGTGCCTCTTGGTATATCTGCTTCACTAAGGGGCCTCACTTCTTGCTTGGCTAATCACAACATCAACAACTTCACCACTTTCCCTCACAAAGAACATGATCAATCCTCTGCTTATAATTACTTCAAGATTCTCAACTTCTCCATTCAAAACCTTCGGTTTGCGGATCCCGCGATTCCTAAGCCAATAGCCATAGTACTGCCAGAGAGTTTGGAGCAGCTACAGCAAAGTGTAGCATGCTGTAGAGAAGGCTCCTTGGAAATCAGAGTGAGATGCGGTGGTCATAGCTATGAAGGGACTTCCTCAGTTGCCGATGATGGTGCCCTTTTTGTTATTATTGACATGATGAATCTAAACCATGTTTGGGTGGATGTGGAGACTGAAACAGCAATGGTTGAAGGTGGTGCAACATTGGGAGAGACCTACTATGCAATCTCTCAAGCAAGCCATGCACATGGGTTCTCAGCAGGGTCATGTCCAACTGTAGGAGTTGGAGGGCACATTGGTGGTGGCGGATTTGGTTTGTTGTCTAGGAAATATGGTCTTGCAGCAGACAATGTTGTGGATGCTATTCTTGTTGATGCCAATGGACAATTGTTAGACCGCGAAACCATGGGAGAAGATGTGTTTTGGGCTATTAGAGGAGGTGGGGGTGGCCTTTGGGGGATTGTCTATGCCTGGAAAATCAAGTTGTTGAAAGTGCCACAAATTGTAACTGGTTTCATTGTATCTAGAAATGGCACAAAAAGTCATGTTGCCAAGCTTGTGCACAAATGGCAACATGTAGCACCCAACTTGGAGGATGACTTCTACTTGTCATGCTTTGTTGGTGCTGGTTTGCCTGAAGCTAAAACCATAGGCTTATCAGGAACATTCAAAGGATTTTATCTAGGCCCTAGGGCCAATGCCATGTCTATCATAAACAAGGCTTTCCCTGAGTTGGGAATAGTAGAAGAAGAATGTAGAGAAATGAGTTGGATTGATTCAATTGTTTTCTTCTCTGGCCTAGGTGATGGAGCCTCAGTCCCTGACTTGAAGAACAGGTATCTGCAAGATAAAGAATTCTTCAAGGCCAAATCAGATTTTGTGAAGATGCCTATTCCTCTTGAGGGCATTGAGTCTGCACTTGACATCCTTGGAAAGGAGCCCAAAGGGTATGTCATTCTTGACCCTTCTGGTGGCATGATGCATAATATAAGCAGTGAATCCATTGCCTTTCCCCACAGAAAAGGAAACCTTTTCACAATTCAGTATCTGATCTATTGGAAAGCAGCAGACAATGACAAAAGCAGTGATTACATAGATTGGATAAGAGGATTCTATGCTTCTATGACTCCCTTTGTTTCATGGGGTCCAAGGGCTGCATATATTAATTACATGGACTTTGACCTTGGAGTAATGGACCGGATTAGCAATGTCGCTGATGTGAAAGATGCTGTGGATAATCCCAGGGTTTGGGGTGAAAAGTACTTCTTGAGTAACTATGACAGACTAGTGATGGCCAAGACCCTGATTGATCCCAGCAATGTTTTCACCAATGAGCAAGGCATTCCTCCCATATCCTTTGCCAGTCCCAATGCCAAAGCACTGAGTACATGAAGGATGCCAAATTTGTAAAAGGAAACCATGGTCATTAGAAATATGTAGACAAGTGGAAGTCTGAAATCTTCTTTGTGATTGTGTGCATCTATAGGGCAAATGCATTTCATTTAAGATTGAGCTTCAAGCTTTAACCACTGCTAGTAAATACATACATTTCATTGTGTGCATGTATGAGGCAAATGCATTTCATTTTAGATTGATCTTCAATCTTTAACCACTGCTAGTAAATGCTTGCGTCCGGATAGAAGTTACCATGTGCTAAGTACGTAAACTGCTCTAGATTCAAATTCCAACCAAATTGTTAAAGGCAGTTGAAACATGAAGATGAAATAGATCTCAAAAGGAAATAGATATCTTCTGTGAAAATTGTATGCAAACTGATTGTGTAATTTTTACTATTAAATAGGCCTCTCATGAACTCCTTTTTGGAACTCATTTTATTAAATAATGATAAAAATTTATATATGATAAGATTATATAAAATTTTCATATGTGAGAATCCTTTCTACTTTTTTTTTTAAGAAAAAAAGGAAATCAATATTTTAAGATATGTCTAAAGAATAATATTATTTGTACATAAAAAATAAATATTAAAAGTAGACATCTAAAATTGAGAGACATACAAAGCATTTGTGATTGTAAATAGAGGTGAAAGTAAGAATTTGTTAAAACTTAGGCTTAGCTCAAATTTGAGCTTCATAGGAATTGAGTCTAATTTCTAAATCTGAGTTTAGGTCACTAGAAATTTACTAAACTTGAGCTAATTTATGAGTTCCTCAAACTAAATAAGATAACTTGAGTTACATACAAATTAAGTTTATTAGGCCTAATAAAATAAGATATTTACTCATAAAAATTATAGTCTCAATAATAATAATAATAATAATAAAATATTATTTTATATATATAAATAACAAAATAATAACAAAATCCTTTATTTAACCTCTCAGACAAAATTACTGGCTGTTAATATTTTGTAAAAAGTAGGAGCGAAAAAATGGAGCAGAGAAATGAAAAGACAGTAATATTAATTATATATGATTTCCATACAAAAGCTGTTTGTATACTTCACGGCACCTTGACCTCTTAGGAAATCTAATACTTCTCAAACTCAATTATTATCTCAAGAACAAATCACCATTCTTTATATTTTACAACTCATTCCCAAAGTAAAGGCCCAAAAAAACAATGATTGAAATTTTATTTATATGAAAAAAGGTTCTTGCATTTGGGATTAATATGTACATGAAAAAAAAAATGGTATCCATAAAATATTTCTTTCCCTCAAAACAAAACACTTGTACTTCTTTAATTTGTTTTTGGTTTGTCTAGAGAACTGCAGAAGATGAGAAATGAGTGAACCAAAACAAAACATAAATTTTATAATTGCACCTCTGCCAGGACTTTTGACTAAGAAGCAGGAATCTTACTCTAAAACCAAAAGGTCACAAGATTCTTTACTTTGCTGCAAATTGCAATGATGGCATCATCATGTGTGGGAATTTTATTATCACCCAACCACTCTCTACTTTTCTCACAAACCAAACACACTGCAGCTGCTAACTGGGTTCCTTTACCTTCAACAAGGAGGAGGCATTTGCAGTTAGCAGTAAGGGCAGAGACTGAAAGCATGACTACTGTCACAGAGAAACTTGGCATCAAGATTGAGAGGAACCCTCCTGAGTCCAAGCTCACTCAACTTGGTGTCAAGCAATGGCCCAAGTAAAGTTCATCATCTCTCTTTGTTATCTTGCTTTGTGTGTTCTGCTTAAGCCATTTGGATTTGGTTTTATGTTCATTTCTATTTTTGCATATCTACATACTTATATGTTTTACAATAGTATACAATATTAATATATAATATGGTTTGATTCATGTAATCGATCCTGGTTTGTGAGGGAAGACTTTGTTATTGTTATTGTTGTTTGGCGAATGAATCATGCTATGTGCCTTGGTTTCCATGTCCCTTGCTCTGAGTTTATCTTATGCCATGAGATTGAGGTTGTTTTTGTCGCTTTGTATGTACCATGAAACTATGACTGTGCAGTTTAATCATGGGAAAGGCAATTTTGTGAGGTTCTAACTTCTAACCTTACTCGTTTAACAAATTAGGTAGACATGGAAGAATCTATATTTATAAGGAACCAAACTGGAGTTTAGATTCCATGGATCAGGTGGATGTATGGGTTTAGTGATTATTAGTCTTCAATTTGACAAAGATACACTACAGTCATTGATTTATGTCATGGTTAAGTCTGATGCAGTGATGGAATTGACAGTGACAATTTTAATTTAGTCTTGCAATTTTTACCCAAAAGTGATAGGTTTTGCCATTTGCTAGTAAGTTTTCTATGGCATCATTAACTGTGGCTCTTGGGGCAATTTTGACTTAACGATAATGATGGTTGGTTAAGTAGCTCTGATTTAAAAGAAGTATCAAACATGGTGTTTAGAATAGTTCCTACTTCCTGCACAAAATATTTTCCTGTGCTAGTAAACTGAATCAGGAGTACTGTCTATTTGGCGATGTCATGTCAAATACCATGTTCATAGGTACATCGTGTGCTTTGCTTTTGTAGTTCAGCATCTCAAAATTTCCTTGGTGAACGATATAGATTCAATACGATAATATATTGCAGAGCTGAGGTTCAGTGAATGTTTCCCAGCTCAAATTCATGACATATCTGAGTTCCATGGACACTATGAAGCATGACAATTTAAATTTGAGAATTGAGATTGATAATCAAGAGTGGTGAATAAACTCGTGAACAATTCCGTTTTAAATTTTATTCTATCAATTTACTCAATATTCTTTGCTTTGCATACAAATATAGTTAGAATGTAGGTATCTATTCAATTGGCTTTATACTTGCAAGTTGCAATATAAAAGCTTTCATTCTTAAGTTTAGATACTTCAATTGATTCTTTTTCCTTCTTACAAATGCATCTCTCTGACTATGTGACTCACATTTTGATGTAAAACAGATGGGGATGCCCTCCAAGCAAATTTCCGTGGACATATGAAGCCAAAGAGACTTGCTATCTTTTGCAAGGAAAAGTGAAGGTTACACCTAGTGGGGCAAATGAGTCAGTTGAAATTGGTGCTGGTGACTTGGTTGTGTTTCCAAAAGGGATGAGTTGTACCTGGGATGTGTCTGTTGGTGTTGACAAGCACTATAAATTTGAATAAATCCTACATGGGGGTGCCTGATGAATAAAGATGGTGGACCTTCATGAACTAATATGGCATAATAATATTCTGTAAAGTTGGACATAACAGAGGACTTTGAAGTGGTGATTAGCTTTTGTAGCTGAAGGTGTCATTCATTTTCCTTCTCTTTCTCCCTAGCGCCTCTTGCTCCATTTCCCTTGTAGTTTCATGATCAATGCTTTAAAATTTGGACGGGTTATTGAGCTGGAAAGATTATTAGTCCACATTGCTGTAGAACAAGATCATATTAAAATTGCAAACAATTATTTTTAAAGAAATTTAATTGCTCTTACAATTTCATGTAAGACGCTATAACCTAAAATATAAACTCATCATGTCGTTCAATCCCATCGATTTCAAATCGATAATGTCGTGATTAAATTATTGAGTTTCTACAACAATAAACTTATAATAGCATAAGATATTCACCACTTGTATAATTGAATTCCTCACTTATCTAAGCATAAATCACATATGTCAAGAAGGGTATCCACCATGACTATGTAAAAATAGTAGTACTCTTGGTGAATCATGTCTCCAGGATTCCAAGGCTCTAAATCATATTCCAGGAAACTGAATTTCTGACCCCAAAATCAAAATGCAAACCTGTTTGATGTATGCTTTAATTTTAGAGCTTATCAACTCTGAACACCTCTGATTGTTCAAATCACAATCAGTAGGAATCCACATTTAACAATTGGTTGGTTTCTAGTCTGTTTAGGCTCCGACTGTAATAAGTTTCAGATTTTCGTCAATATTGTAGATCATACAAGTTCAACTTGATAAGACTCTCCTTGTATTGAAGTTTCAAGTAGTAAGCTATATTCTCACACAACATAGATATTCTAGGTAAAAGTATGGGTGTTTTATGACCTCAAAAATAGCATTTCCTACAGAAACGGGTCGAGTGTGAACCCAAATTTAAGCTACCATTGTTACATGTTTTTGTGGTGATTTCTATTGTCCCTTTTCAAAAGCATTCATTCTCGGATCAAATTTGGGTTGTTTTTTTACGTGTTGGCTCTGCTTTCCTTATTGATTAGACCAAGCAAGCGATGTGTTCACGTCAGGCGCCATGCATTTTCCTTGGTTTGTTACTTTGTAATAACGTAATGTTCTCTGATAGCTCCTAAAAAAATGCCAAAAATTCACATACTGACATTGTCAAACTTTCCCTTTTATTTTTTCTTTTCATATAAATCAAATAGCAGTTATTATTTTAACTTAAATTTAATCTGATAATCAAACCTACTCGATAACTAATTAATTCTTTGTACCTGAGTCCTCACATCAAAATAAATTTTGGGGTATTAGAAGAAAAAAAAGGTTTAATTTCTTAGTTAGCAATTCAGGTAAAACTTACACCACCACCCTTAAATTCTTAGCCATTTAATTGTGGGATGTTTAGGAGCTTACAATCTCATTTGTTTAGAAGTGAAACCTTATTCAAACTATGAATAATAAATATATTGGATATTGTCCAAACTTTCTTTTGAATAATAACAATCCTTAATTGGATTAGAACTATGAATGAAACGTAGATAAAATACCATAAGAACTAATAAGAAATAGTTACACTCCTACTTTAACGTTTTACATATATCAATAACTTCCATAGGTTGCATCGTTGAGGTTTCACCCTCAAGTTATTTTGTGAGACACAGAGAAAACACCAGCAACAAAAACAATACCAGAAAAGAAGAGAAAGAAGGAGAAGATGACAGGCTCAAAAGATGGCTTAGTCATATCATTCGGTGAGATGCTCATCGATTTCGTTCCTGACACAGCCGGAGTCTCCTTGGCTGAGTCTCGTGGCTTCATCAAAGCCCCTGGAGGTGCCCCTGCCAATGTTGCTTGTGCCATATCCAAACTTGGTGGTAACGCTGCCTTCATTGGCAAGGTACTTAATCTCTAAAACAGCATTCCCTATGTTATTATTAGGATCTTCGATTATTTTACATTGGATCAGACATTTCCCATTAGGCCAATAACTATAGCTGATGACAAAAATGCAACTTTATTTTTTTAAAAGTTTCTTAAACTTGCATCTAGCATATAGTGCTACATCCATTATGTGTCACGGGTCAAGATGTTAAGCCTACTGAATTTTAATATTGATGTAGCCCAAATAAAACCAACGTTTTCTTTACCGTGTAGACGTAAACAGTAATTATTATAATGTGACAGGTGGGAGATGATGAGTTTGGAAGGATGCTAGTTGACATCTTGAGGCAAAACGGGGTCAATACAGATGGTGTATGTTTTGATATGGAGGCAAGAACTGCTTTGGCTTTTGTGACATTGAGGAAGGATGGTGAGAGGGAGTTCATGTTTTATAGAAACCCCAGTGCTGATATGCTGCTAAAGGAGTCTGAACTGAATGTGGGTTTGATTAAGCAGGCCAAGATATTCCATTATGGATCTATTAGCCTCATATCAGAGCCATGCAGATCAGCTCACTTGGCAGCCATGAAAGCTGCAAGAGAAGGTGGTGCATTGCTGTCCTATGATCCGAACGTGAGGCTGCCCTTGTGGCCTTCTGATGAGGCTGCTAGGTCAGGGATCAAGAGCATTTGGTTTGATGCTGATTTCATCAAGGTACAAATTCTTGAAATTTATTTCTAGAAGTCTAGAACTTTATGGAGGACGTGACAGGATATGGCAATGTAAATGTTGAAACTTGTACTATTATTCTTTAGTTGAGTGATAGAACATTTGTTGTTCATAGAAACTCAAAGTGTGGGAGCATCACACTGAGTCCTAGATTTGTTATTCTAAAAATAAAATTAGATAAAAAATAATTATCAACGGTTCAGATTTAATATCTCTCTCCTCTCTCATGGTCTTTAATTAGGAGCAAGTTAGCATCTGCCATAATTACTTCCTTATAGTTAATTTTTCTAACATGCACCCGATTCAAAGTGGGGTTCTAAACACAAAGAGACATGAGAGAGCTTAATCATGGAGAAGAGAAGGAAGATGGAGAAGGAGGAGAAGACCGAGAGACCACATCAATATTCTTTCATTGTATTATTATTGGGTTGGGTATTTTATATACCCATAATTCTACTACAACCTCTTCTTTTACGGCTGTAGTAAATCTTTTTGGTACATGTACCATGCAAAAATGCATAAGACAACAAAGGTGTACACATACTCTTTAGACCCTTAGCCATAAAACAACAAATATTCTCTCTCTTTTTTTTTTTTTCTCTCTCTCAATATATGTTATTCCAAATATATTTTACTACATTTCACTCCAAAACACACCCAAGAACTTAGTGAGAGTGAGAAACATACATTTGAGTTGTTGAATAATATTTAGTGGATTAAATTTGATTTTTATAACCATGTATAAAGGGTTAAAAGTTAAAAGTGTGAGAGCATCAGTATCTTAGCCAAGCCCTGCTTTTTGTTTCAGTATCTCGAAATTGATTGTATAAACTAATTAATCATTGTGTATCTAGGTGAGTGATGATGAAGTTCACTTTCTTACACAAGGGGATCCTGAGCAGGAAGATGTTGTTTTGTCCCTGTGGCATGACAAGTTGAAGATGCTTCTTGTCACTGATGGAGAGAAGGGTTGCAGATATTTCACTAAGGTACTATCCATCCTTGTTTGGAAAACAGTCTGAATTAATTCAAAAAGCATTTTCTAGGGGAAACTGAGATACTAATTTTGATCAAAACTACAAATCTTTGGACGTATCTTGTTTGACTGCAGAAATTCAAAGGAAGGGTAACCGGGTTTTCAGTGAATACAGTTGACACAACTGGTGCTGGTGATTCTTTTGTTGGTGCCTTTATCTCAGCTGTGGCGAAGGACACCTCCATATTTGATGTACTCTCTCTCTCTCTCTCTCTCTCTCACACACACACACACACACACATTAATTTTCTAAACTATGCTTTATTAACTTGGCTCATTGGTTGACATCTTTTGCTTTATTGGATACACTATAAAGAACGAGCCAAAATTGACAGAGGCTTTGACGTTTGCAAATGCTTGTGGAGCAATCTGCACAACACAGAAGGGAGCAATTCCAGCACTTCCAACCGCCTCAGAGGCTCAGAAATTTATTTCCAGCTACAAGGCCAAATAGACTGCACTTTAAAATTTGGTAGTCCAATGGTTTCACCATTCATTCTCATTTGATATTTCCTTTTTATAAGCCTTTTATAGCACATACTATATCCTCTAAATAACTTTTAATTTTAATCATTCATATATAATTTAATAACCAAAATTTACTATTCAACGCCCGTATAAAAACAATCCTCTAGCATAATAGACTCCAAAAGTCTGTTCATGGATGATAAATAAGCAACTTATTTTTTGATTCTTAGCATTTTTGATATTGTAACCTCCAAAAACGAGAAGATTATCTACTCTTAGTAATACACTAATTTAATCAAAACTTATATAATGCCAAAAAAAAAGAATCTATACCATCAAATTAATTAAATAATACTTTATAATAAAAGTTTAGGCCAACATGCAGTATTACTGAGTGTAATAAGAATTTCTCAAAGAAACATAACACGAATTTATCAAAAACACAGCACGTAGACCGCTCGACATTGTTAAACTCTAATGTTAAGGACCAGATGTGAAGCTACCTCCTTCAGAGATTCAATACTACTCCTATGAAATATTGGACCTCACCACATAATCGGGCTAGGGCTAACCTTTTCATAACCCATTTAGATAAATTTGTATTAAGACATCAACCTTTTACGTGAACCATTAGTTGAACTTAATCAATTAATGCTTTAAAACATTGGCCCTTCATCTAGGTGGGTCAGAAGAACAAGAGAAAATTGTCTAAAATTAGACCTTCCTCAAAACCAATTGAAATTTTGTATGATGTGCTGCCTAAATTAGCGATGCCACATCTTTCATCTATCTATTTCCTTCCTATCCAATGTACTCGAACCAGTAGCTATGCTGTTATACAAGGGATAATTACAGCAACTTAAGAATGTGATTTTTACAAATAACAACAATGACAATGATGAATTATACATCTTGATTATTATGGTTTAAATATAAATATTACATGCTCATGGCTCTTGATGAGATCTCCTGTTCCCCATCTTGTAAGTCAGATTCAGCTATATCACCGTTAACCTACAATACATGAAGCAGTGTGTCAAAACACCCAATCTCATCGAAATTAGCAAATAGCAAGGGCTTCACAAGGTAACCTAGACAAGTTAGACAAGTGCCAGCACTTGATAAATCTAAGGCATTAACCAGCATGCATTAAGATATAATATCATACCACTGAATCCCCAGTCTTAGCTAGGTACCGCTCCAAGGCACCTTCTCCCCGAAGAATTTTTCCTCCACAGCCAGGGGCATTTACTGATCCTACTGACTCCTCATCAACAACTACGGCATCAATCTGTTCATTTCCTGTCTTGACATCTGGAATCTGGTGCATACAAGCATTCAATTATCAGTAGAAAATCATAGAGACTGATGACAGTCTTAGATGTTCGAAGATGGCCACATATTTTAAAAATAGACTAGACTTTTTCATACCTCAAACATGGCTTCAGTTAAAATGCTTTCCAGTAGGGCTCTTAAACCCCTGGCACCAGTATTTTTGGCCATTGCTTTCTTTGCGATCAGTCTCAGAGCTTTCTCTGTGAAGTGTAGCTTTACCTGAAGAGTAGAAGTAGGGGCATATAGTATCAGACAAATAGACCTCTTACTGCTCACACTCCCCACCACTCACTTGTACCCATAATTAACATATTAAACACAATCATAACTGAGATTGGAGGAAGGGTAGAAGGGGATAGCACAGGACATTTGGAACATTTTTCACAAGAAGCTGAAACAACCTGATCAGTTTTGACCTAGCAATGGCCAACACCAAATGGTGACAAAGGCCATAAAAAACTAAATCACCCACCATTGGTCTGCATAAGACTTAAAAGTCGTGTTCCAATGAAGAATGGTAAAAAGTATCAGGCAGGTGATGAATCCAAAAAGCTAAGTCGTCATCAGCAAATCAAAGGAAGAGAAAAAAAATGAAAAAAATAAAGGAAGCGAGTAATTACTTTGGTTGGTAGGTGTAATGGAAAATAGGATGAGGGAAACTAAATAACTAATTATATAAGAATTTGAAAGAAAATATAATTATAAGTCTGAGTAATTATTAGACAATCCATAGTCTAGCATAGAAAACCAGTCAATCGATCACTTCAACCAATTTAAAGTTTGATTTGCATCTCAAATGCCGACATTTAGTTGCTCGAGGATGATCAGGAGATAGTGAGTTAGTGATAACATGGGTTTTGGTTTTCACACCACATACACAAAGAGACACAAGTAGATATGTGTGTGTGTCAGAGAGAGAGAGAGAGAGAGAGAGAGAGTAAAGAAAACTGCTTACATTATTCATGCTAAATAATTTCTTGTACTGCTTTGCGAGAGCATTTTTTGGTTCGGTGAGGACCTGTAAAACCACCAACATTTCAACAGCCATATGACCAGATATATGGGCAAAATCTAGAACAGTATTCTTTCCTAAGGTAGGCTTACACACTTTCATTTCAGCATTCCGCATGACGTAAAGTCAGAACTCAGAACTCTAAACTATAATATTCCCAATGCCAATCACACTTCTTTCTGATTCGATTAAAAAGAATAGATGGCTAAAAAATTATAATCATAAAAATATCATAATCAAGTCAATATCCTTAAGTTACAAAATCCATTGTAGGACCCCTGTATCATTATCCAAATTTCTTTCCTTGTTTTCGATAAACTATATATGAACCATGCGCTGGAACATGCCAGACAACCATGTTGTCATTCTTTATTATAATTATTAAATCCAAAAGACGACAACCAAATTAGCATATAATATGACATATAATATATAAAAATATATGTATCTTAGATGCAATAGAAGATATTCCTAGAGATTTGATTTAATGTTTTTAGAAGGCCAAAACACAATAAGGCTTCTTGACTATATATATTATAGGTAAGTGTCAATGGTGTCAAAACAGAATGATCATCATTCACCATAGCAACAAGACAAGCAGAATTAGTACTTGGAGTACTAAACTGTCAGGAAAAGCTACAATAAAATCAAACAAGATATAATCAATGAAAGAATACCTGCATAAGTTGGTCTTCAGTTAAAGCTGACAAGCTAATTAAGATTGGAAATCGTCCAATGAACTCTGGTATGAGACCATATGCAATAAGATCAGCACTTTCCACCTGAAATTACGAATGCAACTTTTAGATGCCTTTGGAAGGTTATCAGCTACAATAATTTCATTCTCTAACATGTTTTTCTGATTCACAACTACTGAGAAGTGCAGGAAATACACGGAATCATAATAGCTTAAGCGCATGATCTATTAGCTTTAACTGCATGCAGTATCTATCTATGTAGCTAGTTTTATAGGAAGGGAAACAAAGTTTTCCAGTCAGATAATTATTGCAAATTCTCACCGACTCAAGTAAAGATGATGCTATGGCTGCATTTGTTACTCGACCAGTTCGCATATTCGCACGAACTGGTGCTCCAAAACCAATGGAAGAATCGTGTCGTCTGGTTTATTTTACAAATGATTGAAATTTAATTAAAACTCTGAAAGAAACCAAGACATATGAAAAACATCTTAACAGGTATTCTTGCAAGACAGGCAAAAAATATTTACCTCTCCGAAATGGTTTTTTCAAGATCAATAAATGCACCCCCACATATAAAAAGAATGTTCTTTGTGTCAATCTGCATATCATAAAAATGAATGGAAGGTTATAAAAACTAAATGACTAAGTGCTTCTAGAATTATACTCATACTGCACTAGTTTAATAGAAGCTCACCCACATTGGAAAAATATTGACAACTACTTGCTAACGGGATAACAGAAACAATCCGTCTTACATTTTCTCCTTCATAGTTATCCTTCAACCATTAATAGCCCCTGCGTGTCTATTCCTTAGTGTTCATCATCCAATTAGGTGATTGTACTGTGTTCACGCTTTTCATTCTTTTTGCATGAGTGAAAAAGATCAATCCATCTATTTATAATATATAAAAGCTAAGACCCACCCTATCGTATTGACAACTCAAGCACTATGATGTTGCCACATCAGCATATCATTGAAGTTGTCATTCTCTCATTTAGTCCTTATTTCTTATGTAGCCATATACTCACTCCACTACCATAATTGCTTATTTATGTACAAATTCACCCCACTATCATAAATATTCTTTCCAATTACTATAGTCTTAACTCATCTTTAAAATCATATTATTTCACTCTTGCAACATTTTAGTACAACAAATTATAACTCAATATTCAAATATCATTTAAAAAAAAAACATCTACTTAAACCAAAAATTAGTAACAATAAGATTAAATAAATTGTCTCAATAAAATTAATAACAATTTTCTCACTTTACTCATACTTTGTCCATTCTCTGATATAATTACATAGGGAACTCTTTTACAAGTAATAGTGAAGAAAAACATTACACCATAAAAAATTTGAAAATAACTATTACAAGTGACAGATATAGATTGGTGAAAGGAATAAATAAAGGATATAGAAATAACTACTACAAGTGACAAATATAGAGAAAGGATATAGAAATAGCTCTACAAGCAACTATCAAAATTACAAAACCTCTGCAATCACACACTTATTTTTAAAATAAAGATGACTAATCACAAATTAAGAACGATTCCAAAACTATGCTGTCATGAAGACTTTTTACCAAACAATATCTTAGGATCTCAATTGTTCTTGAAACAAGTTAATCAAGTAACATGCCTTCAAATACAATTGACACCTTTGTTGTTCCAAAATTACACAATCAAAGAATAACACATGGCAAATATAATTGCTTCACGAGCTCTAACATTTTCCTTAAAATAATTCTAGAACCACATTTACCAACAATAATATCATCATATGAGAGCTCATGTCCATATAAAACTCAAACAAAAAGCATCACAAACAAAAAAAATATACAACATTATTGAATGAAGGGATCATTTATGAAAGAAAAAGAAATGCATCAATGTAAACAACACACATCAATATCAAATGAAAAGTCAATCTTGATTCGAAGTTTCAAGAGAAATACATATAAAAAATACAAACTACAAACAACCCAAATAAAAAATGGAAACATGAAAAAAAAAGTATAACACCAAACAGGAGTAAATGCAAAAATGATATAAAAATGATGAAAAAATTTGACTATTAAATATCTATATAGTTTCAATACATTTTGTATGACCATAAAAGTCTCACACACACACACACACACACACACACACACACACACATATATATATATATTGCTAGACTTTCACTTTATCAAATAAATAATTTTCATTTCATTACATAGTCATTTTATTTCTAATTATTTTTTGTCATATTTACTAACTTATTCCTATACTTTATAAGTTGTGCATTGCGCGAGTCTCAATCCAGTAACATATTAATTCTGACACTCAAATTATGGCACACTAAGAAATTGACACTTAGATGCCCTATAATATTGCCATGTCAGCTTCTTATTAAAAATGTCATATTCTCATGTAATCTCTTTAATCTTATAAAGCCACATCTTCTCATGGAAAATTAGACCAGACCGGATTAAATAGGATCGAACCGAACCTAAGCAGACCGGTTGAACCACCAAACCAGAACAAAAAGAACCAAATCAATTAGACCGAATCAAACTAGACCGGACTAGACCGAAACAAATTAGACAGGACAAAACCAAACCAAATCAGACCGGACCGAACCGAACCAAACCAAACCAAACCGAAGTGAACCAAACTGAACCAGACCAAACCAAACCGGACTGGACTGTATTAAACCGGATCAAACCAATCCAAACCGGACCAGACCAAATCAATCCGAACCGGACCAAAACCAGAGCAAACCAGACTGAACTGTATTGAACTAAACCAAACTGAACCAGACCAGACCGGACCGAACCAAACCAAACCAATCCGAACCGGACCAGACTAGACCAAACCAAACTGAACCAAACAAGACCAAACCATATCAAACCAACAAACAAAAATTAGACTTATTTTTTTACATCCTTATTATCTGATTCTTTAATCAAGTTTCATACTCTAATAAAAAAAGTGCAAGCTATGGTATTGACATTTTATTTATCTCCCATCTTATAATGCTATCACATCATCTTATTATATAAGTTGTTGCTTAGTCATGCTAATATTCAATCCTGTTACTTTAACCACGACAAGATGTACTAAACTACCAATATTACACAATTAATTATATATACTTTAAGCTAATTATATACCATTAATTCCTTACTCAAAATCATTCAAGGTTAATATTTTTAAAATTCTAATTTCTAATGATTCTTCAATAAATAAAATAAATAAATATTTATTTTTTAAATATTAGAAAAATAATATTTTACAAAAATATCAACCTCTCATCAACAGTTAATCAAGTGTTTAATATTATCCTTTTAACCTTATTATCCTTTTAATGGTCTCACAACCAAATATGAAAAAAAAATGAATCTATATAAAATCACAAATAAGTAAAGCGCAAATTGTAGCATTAACACTTAACTTATCTCCCATATCATAATATTGTCATGTCATTTTATTATGCAAGTTGTCATTCAACTATGCCAACATTTAGTGCCCCGCTACTTAATTATGGCAAAATGCACTAACCCACTAATATTAACACAATTATATATATTTTAAATTAATTATATACCATTAACTCTTTACTCAAAATTATTCAAAGTTAATATTTTTCAAATTTTAATCTCTAATGATTCTTTAATTAAAAAAAAAAAGAAGCTCCAATTAAATATTTATTTTAAATATTAAAAAATAATTTTACAAAAATATCAACCTCCTACGAACCATGAATTAACGATTTAACATTTTCTTTTTAACCTTATTATCCTTTTAATGATCTCATTACAAAACAAGACAAAAATAAGTCTATAGAATATTCCAAATCAATAAAATTACAACCCTAAATAAATAAGAAATATCACATGAATTAACTCTGACATACCATCAATATTATAAAATCTTTGTCATCGTACACTTATATTTCAAATAAAGATAAACAATCACAATTTAAAAGAACTATAATATCACAAAAACTTTTGTTTTAAACAACACTTCAAACCTTAACCTCTCTTTGTTATTTTAAAACAACAAAAATCAAAGAAAAACAAATGGCAAGCATATGATTGCTTTCATATAGAGTAAATAGATATTTAGCTCTTAACATTTATTTCTGACATAATTCAGGAACCAAATTCACCAACAGTAATATTATCAGATGAAAAGTGCATATCTATATAAATGTCAAGGAAAAAATATCACAAGTAAATAAGACACAATATTTTCGTATGAAAATGGCATTTATAAAGGAACAAGGAAGGTATCAATGGAAATAAAACACACATCATCTAATCTGAAATCAAGAGCAAAGATAAAGATGGCGTGAAAAAGATGAAATTCGTTTGAATATCATGCATATAAATAGTTTCATTGCATTCAAAATAACCATAACAAATAGATACCTTTGTTTTACTTATATTACCAAACTATCACTTAATCCTAAATAAAGAATATTTTTCTTCCATTACATAGTTATTCGACTTCAAATCATTAAAACAAAATCTACTAAATTATTTCCATATTAATCCAATTAATATTATTTATCTCTTTTTTCTAACAAGAAGCATATTCATTTCTATGGCTGCACAACGCACGGGTCTAAATCTAGTTAATCAAAATAACAAAAGCATTTTTCGAAAACAATTCAGGATTCAAGACAACAAAAACATACTAAGTGAGAAAATCCTCAGTCAAATCAAAGTGCTACATCAATACGAACGATAAAAGATGTTACACTTTTCAATACAACGTACCTGTATGTTATCACCCCGCGGATGTTTCCTTGCTCCTTTCTCAGGAACGTTTACTATCTAGACAATATCATTTCAAGTTCAGCATACCGTAAGAATGGCACTGACCATCTTCCAACAAATTATATTTTCATAAACATTTAGCGCAACTAATTGATGAATTTGTGAAAACTGACAATGTTCCAAAAAATAGATAGGTAATGTCACAATTGTTGGTAAACCAATTATCAACAATAGCAATCAGGGATTACTTTACTAGTTTACTTACAGTTCCCTCCAGCATTTTTAATAATGCCTGCTGAACACCCTCGCCAGAAACATCTCGGCTAATATTTAAGCTCTCAGCCTGTAATATATAACTGTTAAAAAAGCTATAATGGTTGTGCAACTTTGAACTCGGCCAATTAAATTAGCTAAAAACCTTCTTTGTTATCTTGTCCACTTCATCAATGTAAACAATCCCTTGTTGAGCTGCTTGAACATTGAACTCCGCTGCCTTTATGGAAAAAATAAAAAGCATAACAATGAGATGCAAACATCAGAGAACAGGAGTTTGCAGGGCTTTTGAATCTGCCATAGATCATAGTATTGATCTGATTATTTACCACAGCCCTAACAAAAGCTGCAACCAGCATATCATCGGGACCTTAGATTCTAAACAACTTTAAAAAACTTATGTAAGGGAAGTGGACATTGTCAACTCTTCTAAAAGCTTCAGCTGTTAAGTGAAGCCCTCTTAATGCATGAACCCTTTGGTAACTCAAAAAAAGGCTCATTCCTAGAAAACAAAGAATTGATAATTTGTTTAAACAACATCATAGTTCTACAGAATAATTCACATACCGCAAGTAGTTTATACAATATTGATTCAACATCTTCTCCAACATAACCAGCCTGCAAGAACATTTCCTCTTTTAGATAAATGACAACAAAACTTTAGGCCAAGGAAATGAAACCTTGAGCCAGCAATGGAACCAAATCAGAAATAGGTTAATACTATGCAACTACCCAGATTCTTCATTTGAGGAGGGGGGAGCGGGCTAGAATTGCTTCCAATTAACATACTATATTATCACTCAATAACTTGAAAATTCAAACTTTCACACAGGAAAACGGATAGATCATTGTCACTTTCAATTAACTTGGTCATACTCAACTCTTACTCTACCAAATTCTAAAACTACTACATCAATGAATACATACTTGCCTGTGTTAAGGTTGTTGCATCAGCGATGACAAATGGGACATTCACAAATCGTGCTAGGGTTTTTGCAAGTAATGTCTTCCCTATTTGATGGAAGTTAGATCAGCATAGCAGTAATTTCAAATAGTGATATGAAAAGAGCAAACAACATGGACACAATGAATCCTCACTTTAAAACTAAGAAGGAAAAAAAAAAACGGTGGTTGTTGTGAACATCATACCTGACCCTGTTGGACCCATCAAGAGAACATTACTCTTATCCAGCTCAACATGATCATCATCATCTAATCCTTCTGAAATTACTGAATCTGCCCCTGACCTAGTATTAAAATCCGCCAATTCAGTCATAGAAAATAATTATGATAAAAGAATACACTATGAAATTGACATTATATAAATGATATGGAGACACCTGGATGGGTGCAGACAAAAAGAAATTATAGAGGAGGCAAGGGCTGGAGCTCAGCAGCATCGATAATTGTTTGACTAAGGAACAGAATTAAGAAAATGGAAGGGATGGTGAAAGAACTAACCCTTTCTGTAAAGAGGCGTGGTATATTCTTTTGTAGTGATTATAAACAGCTACAGATAGAACCTTCAACACCAAAAACGTACAATTAATGAGATTCACAATTAATGAGATTACAGTCAATGAGTCAAAGGCCACAACTTGGTAAAATGCATTCGCAGTGGCTTATAAGATAACTTTGAGGAATCATACGAATGAGTGAAAATAATTGAGAGCAATGAAAAATAAGAACGAATATGGACATGATGCATAATATTTTTATACATAAATCATTCTCGTTCCTATCCGCATTCTCAATACATCATTGCATCTTCCCACAATATCATGTAAGGTAAATTTACAGACAAAAATATCATTACCACACTGAACAAAGCATGAACACAATACTGAAATAGCATAATTCAACCATAAAGAAACTCAGGCACACATGGCAATACCTTTTTGGCCCTGTCCTGGCCAATAACAAACTTATCAAGTCCCTTGCAAATATCCTTTGGAGTTGGCAAATCCTTCCCCAAATTTGAACCTCCCCATGAACTCTTCTCACTACCACCTCCCCCGCTGCTGCCACCGGAAGCAGCTTCGCGGGGCCCGGAAGCCCGAATAACATTAATCCCAGGAGCAAAAGGTGGACCTGGAGGAGTATGCACAGCAACACCACCATTCCCATCACCTGAACCAGGTGCACTATTAGGCCAATCCACTGGCGGCTCCCCATCACCACCACCACCACCACTATTACTATATGACACTCTACTATAACCATTGATTCTCCTTGGAGTCTTATCATTATCATCATCAACATCATTATTCTCAGTGATCCTATCTACCCCAATCTCCAAAAAGCTACCTTGGAGGGGTGCAACGCTATAAGGGCTGAAGTAATAAGCAGAGTTGCAATTGGGGCAAAGGTTCACACCATGGTACCCTCCATGAAGGGGATCACTCGGGAAATTGCGGCCTAAGAGCTTGAGGTTTTCGATTACCACCATGTCCCTGGCGCAACGCGGGCAATTCGGGTCGGGCCGGATCTTCCGGGTTCGTGTGTTCGGGTAGTCGGAGCGGCCCCACTTGTGGCGGTGGTGGAGGAGCCTGTGGTAGAAGGAGAAAGTGGTGGTGGTGGTGGGGCTGTGATGATGATTATGATGATGGGGTGAAAGCGTGAAGTGGGTGTGTGTTGAAGAAGAAAGTGGGGATGGTATTGTTGGGTTGAGGTGAAGCTTGTTCCTGTGCTTGTTCCATGTGGAGAAGAGGATTCGAGACATTTAGAGAGAGGAATTGGGTGTGGCGAAATTGGGAGCTTCTGGGACTGGGATTGGAGAAGAGGACTTTAGTTTAGAGGTGAAAGACTCGAGCTTTGGGATCTGTTTATGTTAATTTATGCATTTTGTTCCTTGTTCTTCTTCCGTGTTGTGCGGGGTTGGGTTTGTTGGACGAGATGAATACTTTAGTAAGCTGAACACACAAAGGCACAGAAAGAGAGAGAGAGAGAGAGAGAGAGAGAGAGAGAGAGAGGATAAAGTAAGGAGTGTTTGGTCATTGGCGTGTTTGTTTGTAGAGAATAAAGAAGGAAAATGAATTTTGAGCAAATATCCTTTTTCATCGTAATATTTTATAGTTATTGCTAAAAAGATTATTTATTCATAAATTTTTATTGTATACTAACTATCAAGGTGAGAGAGTATAAATAAATATCAATATATAACAATATTATTAAGAAGAACTAAATATAATATATATAATAAGAATACAAGTTCAATTTTTATTACCAATTTGAGGACTCCGTAATAAATAATCTCATAAATCTCTTAAAAATATTTTCTAAATCTGAGAATTATGTTGATAAAATGATTAATACCTAATTCACCTAAACTTTCGTTTACCTATTTAGAACCAAATATAATGTTATGTAAGAAGCATGGTATGTAATAAATATGCTTAAGTGAGCCACTTTAAAAAAAAATTTCAAAATAATTTTTTTACAGGATTTTTTAAAAAAATGATTTTATTTTATGTTTAAATATAAAATTAATTTATATTTAAATGTAATATTAAATTTCTTGAGTTAGTTTTCTATATTATAAAAAGATTTTAAAATTATTTTTTCTAATAATTAATTTTTTATATAAACAATTTTACCCAAACTAGCTGAATATTCCTAAGAAGGAAAAGTGACAAGCAGAGATCCACACGTACACGTCAATGCTCTGTGCTGCAGTCGTGGCTGGTTCATGCTTGATGCTGCCCATTTTTGTGCTCCGAGGCCGATGCCTTCAATATTAATTGTAGTTTTCACCCCAAAAAAAAAAAAAAAAAAGAAGGCATATTTAACAATAATTGATTTTGATAACAATTAGTATAAAACATTTCGTACTATTAACTAATCATATATCAGTAAATAGGTAACTTTTGAGATTTGTTAAAATGTCAAATATTTTTTTAATAATGTAATAATATATAATTAAATAATTGCATAAAAAATTTTGCATTAATAATATATTAGATCTACTTTCACTAATTTAATATTTTGATATGATATAAAAAAAAAAAAACCTTTTCACATGAGATTAAAGTAATCATAAAGATAATCCTTGTGATTTAATGGTAATGTATACAGTGAGGATTATTTGTTAATTGTTGCCAGAATTTATCTAAATTTAAGAAGGATAATTAAATATGTCAAAAAAGTGAAACCACTCATCCATCCATAAGTTACAAATGGTGTTATGTTCCATAGAGACCAAAAAGAATGAAATAGTATTATATCATTTTGAAAAAAAAAATTAGTAACAAAATTCTATTTATCTAGTATTTTCTATGATTTAATTCTAAGTAATTGTTATAGTTAACATTTGAACTTATAACCATGTTAGCCTAATTTCACACGCTTGTCTAGAGTTAAGCCAACCTCTTTATAATTTCATCTTTTTCATACATCAAGCTTAAATGTTTGCTTATTTTAACTTTTAAAAAAAATAATTTTTAAATTTAAATTTTATATATAGTTAAAAAAATTAAAAATTAATTTTTTTATAAGTTACTCTTCTCAACTTCTATAAAAATACTAAAAATAGATTATTTTTAGAGTCTAATTATTTTTAAAAAATTATCCAAACATACGAAAATTTATTTTTTTATTAAAAAAATAATTTTTTATCAAACTAATCTCCAACAAAAACACCCTAAACCACATGGATAAAAAAACACTTTTCTATTTCTTCTGTAAAGAAATGCTAAAGTCTCCTAAAACATCAATATAGTTAGTACTGCTATTCATTAGTTTGGGTCAAACCAACAAATTAAAAAAATAGAATCAAATTAATTACATTGGCTTGGATAATCAAGTATAAATAAGTAAACCGCAACCAACCAAAATTGATCACTAATGCTTCAGGTATCGAATTTTATGTTTTTTAGCCCGATGCTCGTAGATATGAGTATGACCATACATTTTTTTTTTTTAATTATTACAACCCTAGGCCTTGTGCCCAAACCTTGTCCCCTTTTCGGTCCTATCAATCACATTTTGCCACTAACACACAATTGTTATACCAATCTAGGGTCTTCCAGTTTATTGAGAAAATGTACAAGGGTGTTTGCAACTGAATATTGAAGGCAATACTTTAAATTGAAAGCTTGTTGGCAGGCTATAAGGAAATTATTTATAAATTGGCGGTGTTGAAATTTAGAAGTGTCTTCATTCTGATTTCGGTGGTTAATAGGACACTTATTTATGATAGTCAGTTATATTAATTACTGAGCTAGCTCACCGGTGTTAATTAGTTAACTTGCCACTAATGTGGTTGGATACTGTATTTAGATACGAATGTACATAAGGGCAGAATAGGCATGTATATTAGCAACTTTACTAATTTAATTCCATTCATTCTATGATCTCAACACCTTCTCCTTCTCTTAGCCAAGGACCATAATGTGTGTATTTGGGAAAGCTATCAAATTAAAATTATTTTAATAATTATTTATTTATATAATCGATTATATGAAAATCAATTTATGTTTGGATATTTTAGCTAAAAAGAGGTTTTAAGATAATATATTTTATTTAGATTATATAAAAAAATTACTTTTATATGGTAAAATTATTAAAAAGAATCTAGAACAATTATTTATATTATATAATATTTGATACTTAGAGTCAATTTGGTAAAAATATAACAATTCTAAACTAATCAACTTCTGTTTATAATCATAAACTTCAAAATATTACTTATGCTTATAAGCTATTTTTCAGCTTAAAATTATCAATTTTACATTATAATCTATTTCTAAAATTTAACCAAACACAATTAATTTTTATAAAAAAAAAACTGTTTTATGCAATTCCCAAACATGCACAATATCTATTATGGTATCAGAGCTCTCTATGTAAGGGGAGCTCTACTATGCCAACTCTAATCCCTTTTTTGGTCTACTTGGGGAAAGGAAGTTCATGCTTCCTTGCACCCAAAGTTCCTCTATTTTCCTTTGTTCTTCAAGGCTTCTTGATTTCATTCTTTTGGCATTACTCTTCAAGACCTCTCTCTGTCAGAGCTTTGATCGACTTTCAGCATTTCTTTGGTGGTTCTTGATCATGATTTGGATCGAGAATCAAAGTTAGATTGTGATTTAGATTTTCCTTGGTTTTCTTTTAATCGAGTTCCTCTTTCTTGAGATTTTCGCGGGCAAGGTTCTTGTGCTCCCTAGATCAGAGAATGGACAACAATGGTCAATTGTTGAATGAAGGACTAGCTGCTGCTGTAATGGAGAATGTTCAGGTACCGATTACACCTAATGTTAATCCTACTACTGCATATACTATCAATATTGTTAATGTTGCTACAAATTCCCTTGCCAATCCTCTTGCTGGTATTCTTGTTGATCCCATGAACCCTTATTTTTTGCACCCTAGTGAAAGTCCTGGTTTGGTGTTGGTTTCTACTCCTCTTTATGAATCCAATTATCACTTTTGGTTACAAGTGATGCTAATGGCTTTAGAATCAAGAATAAGGTTGGCTTTTCTAGATGGTAACATTCAAGAACCTACCATAGGGGGTGTGATGAGGCTAATTTGGGAGAGGAACAAAACAATTGTAAGGACATGGATCATTCAAAGCCTAGGTATTGAAATTGCCCAAAGTGTGATCTCCATAAGAAATGTGAGAATTCTTCAGACAGAACTCAAGCAAAGGTTTTACCAAAGAAACCATATTAGATTGGTTAATTTGCAGAATTATATTCCCTCAAATAAGGCACACTTACAGTCACTAGTTTCTTCACTTAATTAAAGAAACTATGGAATGAAATTGAGGACTTTAAGCTAATTAATTCCTATGTGTGTGGAAAGCAATGTGTGCACAAGTTTTACAGAGAACAAAACTGCATTATGCAACTTTTGAAGGGGTCGAATGATAGATTCTCTAGTGTGAAGTCATAGATTTTGTTGATGAACCCCTTACCTCTTATCAATCGGGCATTTTCACTAGTTGTTCAACAAGAGAGGCAACTGTTAAGTAAGAATATTGAGGAGCCTAAGGTGCTAGCCATGGGCAATCCAAGCAATATGGTAAACACATGAAACAACATTGGTTTGACCAAGAAATGTCCAATAGGAAAATCCAACAAGGGGCAACAAGGAAGAAAAGTGTGTAGTTTTTATGGCAAGAGTGGCCACTATAACATCTCCAATTTTTGTCTAAGCTAATTAGCTCTGTGTCTCTGGCTAATTAGAGGGGTTAGCGATTAATTAAGAACTAATCGGCTAATCTCGAGAGCAAGGGCTTAGTAAATTAAAGGCAAGCCAACAATTGAAACATAATGCATTAAAAGTTACAATTGAAAGCCTAGTTACCCAATCCTTATTAATTCATGATTTAGAGTATAAAAATTAAGGTGGTCTAACCTAATTAACTGAGAGCATATAAGTATCACATCTTAATCATATTAACCCTCACATCTTCTTTACATAATTAATGAGGAAAATCCTTTTCATTGAAAATGTGCTAATGTGTAATTAAGCTAATTGAATTAATTAGCATTTAGATAATTGTAACAATGGTAAAATTTTAGAAACTTCCCTTTAATTATTGTTTGAAAGCTAGGTCAAAGCAAGAGCCATATCCAACTATTCAATTGCCTTTTCATCATACACCACTAGATCAAGAGTCCATGTTAGTAGATTCCTTGAGTCAAGACAAAAGATCTACTCTCCTCCATCAAGATTGTGACACTTGGAGTGATCACAATCATCCAATGCCAATCCTAAGATAGGTCATGCTTTTAACCACTTGAAAACACTACATGGTCCTTACCCAAGTGCCAAGACTCAAAGGAAACACAACCCACTCTTTTACCCCAAAGTTCCTAGCTTTCTTGCTTGAAAAAGGAGTAAACCTCACCTACTCACTCTTGCTTGTTGGAGAAGCAAAAGCCATCAGCCCCCTCACCCATTTTTGCGCCCCAAACTAGCCCTCCCACTCTCTCATTTGTGATTTTCATCCTCTCACTACAATCCCAAACTCCCACCTCTCTCTAAACTTCATTCTAGCTTTTTTGTTCTTTCAACTTTTCTTGTTCTTCTTCTCTCTTTCTTTCCCCCATCCAACACTCTTTCCTTTCACCACCCTTACAAACCCTTCAAGGACCACCCTCTTTGGTTCTTGAGGAAGCAAAACAAACAGTCACTTAGCCCCTTTATCAAGCTCAAGGAGCAGGAAGGTCATCTCCAACTCATCAACTCTTTCTACTCCTCAAGACACCCATTTGGTAGTGACTCAACCTTCTTCTTTTATGTGTTCTTCAAGCTCTTTAACTCCTAAGCTCTCCATAGCTAGGTGGTTCTAGGACTTGTTCCCAAGGCCTCATGGCTATGCTTGTTGATATGATGAGTTTTTATGTGTTGTATCCTTCTCTTTGGCATGAGATTTTTGGTTGGTATGTCTATTGCTATTGAACCAAATTTTTAGAAGTTAAAACATTGAGTTAATACCAAGATCTCAAAGTATAAAAGTGATTTGGAAGAGAAAAGTGGTCACTTGAGGAAAAGACTTAATGTTTTTACAAGAAAACTCATTGAAACCAAAACCGTGGAAGCTGAAAAATTCTGGCAGCCTATAATTCATACTATATAACTCGTTCTACAAAACTCAAAATGCAATAAAACTAATTTTCTGTAAAAGTAGACTCAAAGAGCTTTTCATACATATAAAATATGCGAGATTTGGCCTTAAAACGAGAGAGATATGAATTTTCAAAGTTTGCTATTCCTGGATGGGTTTCTGTCCGGGCAGTAGGTAGTAAAATGTGCATAACTCAAGCTATATAGAACATTTTTGAGTGGGACCAAGTTTGTTAGAAAGGTAAGACATAGAGGAACATCTCCATAAAACAGTTTTGGCAAATTCCTTGTGAGGAGTTCACAGTTATGTTTAAAAGTCACTGACCTGAGATGAACTTTCAATTCTGAATAGTCAGAATAAAATATGCATAACTCAAGCTACAAAATGAATTTTTGAGTGGGGTTTATTTTGTTTAAAAATAGACTCAGAGAAGTATAAGTATACCAAAATTCGAAATAAAAGAGTAAAAGATGAAATTATGGTGAATTTTTGAAGTTACTGCCCCACTGTAAAAGTAAAACTGGTTAGAGTAAAAGTTAAAGGTTAATAAAGAATAAGTTTTACGACATTAATACCCCCACATTAAGTATTGGATAACCTTCATAATTCAACTTAAAAGTTTCTAAAGGACAATGGATGAAATTGGCCTTATGGCTAGTAAAAGAGTTTACACAAGAGACAACCTCAAGTAAAAGCTTGCACCAAATTTACTAAGCTAAGCTCATAAGACTTTGTGTGATATGTATGCCTCTATGTGTCCATATGATGACACTGATACGATGATGATGATGATGATGATGATGATGATGATATGATATGATGATGGTGATTATGATAGTGGTATGATGATGATGATGATGATGATGATTATGATAATATGATGATAATGATTATGATGATGGTATGATGACGATATGAAAATGAATGACGATGATATTAATATGATATGTTGATATGATGCTTAATAATATACATTAAGGGAATCACATTTGGGGACGGCGATACGTAACGCCCAAATGTGGAAAAGAATCAAAATGATTTTGCATCATAAGCTTTAATAAGAAGAGAAAATAAACTAAGGGTATGATCTTTCAAAAGGGAAGGTGACTCAAAGTAAGTTCCCCTCACCCACGACTCACATGAGGCATGGCATGACCCAGCTAGTATGAGTATAAGGGATAGAGCTTACATGAGGCATGGCATGACCCAGCTAGTGTAAGTACCGAAATTCTATGGTGGCGACGGCCATGGTATGAGCTCATTACCACTTATGTTTAGTGGCTGAAAAGAAAAGGACTTACGATAAGTCAAGTTAAAGAAAAAAAAGGATTTAAGAAAAAGTCAAGTTAAGAAAAGAAAGGGATTTCGGTCCGACCCAAGTAAAGAATGAAACTCTCAACATGTTCATGCATATTATGAATTGTCATATAAGTTTTTATGTAGTTTTTATGTATACCATGATGTTGTTATCATAACAAGAATATGTACTTAAAATTGAATCCACTTCGGATAGCTATGTCTTCGAAAATCTAAGAATTGGACCTTATGCATGCTCACTGTTTTCATTATAAAACCGAAGTGGCTGGGACGATAACGATGACACCTCCGTGTCGAGTTCGAGTCCTACTAAGAAATCTTATTTCTCACTCTAGTTACTTTTCCACATCATCACCAGATTTTGTTGGCACATCCAATGGAGTGGAGCCTGGAGGCACTGCACTACGAGCGGACGTAAGACGTGGGATGCCAAACGAAGCTATTTTGGGACTCATAGCAACCGTCACTTTACATCTTCGCATATTCTTTTTAAGAGGAGCTTTGTCATTGAAGTTTGTAGTTAGTACCTAGTACTTGGGTCATGGTACGACCATGAGCTTCCTTCGATGTAATATTGTTATATATATGTATGTATGTATGTATAAATATTATGAACCTATATGGATGTAATGATTAGTTATGCAATGCAATGTATTTGTAAATTACTATTTATTTATCTTTCTCTTGTTTTATGAGATTGGGTTATGTGTCTTATGCGACACGCTCTTTCTTTATCTGACTTCTCGCTCAAGGCTTTACCTTTCAAAACGCTGCAAAGCGACGACGTATTTCAAAAAAAAAAAATCCTACCGTATTTTCCGCGTAATTTAATTTCAAGTGAAGTTTAGTTTTCCACGAGCATAAGTAATAACTAATAAAATGTCGTAATACGACTTAAACGTAGTATGGATTTATTAGGGTGTTACAGCCACACTGTAGACACATGCTTCAAAAAGCATGGATTTCCCCACACTTCAAGAAAGGGTAAGGCGCAGCAATAAATAATTTGTCCTTCAAAACAAATGAGGTTGAGGACCAATCTGCTAAGAAAGTTCAGTCAGTTTCCAATCTTGGTTTGACCAAAGAGCAGTACTAACTGTTGTTAGCTTGGCTTCAAAAATCTTAGGTTCAACAAGCTTAGCTTAATGCCCCACACAATCTCATTCCATTAGCCAAATCTCATCAGATCATGCTCATACAACATCCAATTCAGGTATTAATGCTCATTTTGCCTTAAATATCACCTCTTCCATTTCATCTTGGATTTTAGATTTCAGTGCCAGTAACCATAATTGTAGTTCCATGTCTCATTTCATCTTTCACAGGTCAATCGCCCCACTCTAATATCCATTAAACTTCCAAATGGTTCTAAGGTCATTGCTACAGTAGTAGGGGCTGTTATTGTTTCTACTTCTTTATACCTTGATGATGTTCTCTTCATACTTGGTTTCAAATTCAGTATTATCTCCATTACAAAACTAACCTTTTCTCTAAATTATTGTTTAAACTTTACTAATAGCACTTGTGAAATATAGGAGTTATGCACTTTAAAGATGATTGGATTTGCTAAAGTGAGAGGTGGCTTATATGTTCTTCAAAGTCCTATTACTCAAAGCACTGTCAATCTCACAGATATAGCTCCTATCTCCACTATAACACACACTTGGTAATCTAGATTAGGCTATCTATCCCTTTACAAGTTGCATCTTTTGCATAAGCATTACCTGTACATTTTCTTTTCCTTATGTAATAATGATTGCACAATATGCCCTTTAGCTAAACAAAGAAGATTACCCTTCCCAGATAGTCATTCTAGGACCAATGGTGCGTTTGAATTACTACATACAGACATCTGGGGGCCTAATTTTGTTACGTCCATTAATGGATATAAGTACTTTGTTATACTTGTTGATGATTACACATGTCACACTTGGATTTTCTTTATGAAACACAAACCTGAAACTGGTGCTTGCTTAATGTCTTTTGTTGTTATGGTTGAAAATCAATTTAATTGTAAAGTTAAGTCCAATAGATCTGACAATGATCATGAGTTCAACTTGGTATCTTTCTATTAATCCAAAGGCATCCTTCATCAAAATTGTTAGGGTGAAGACACCCTAACAAAATCGGGTGGTGGAAAGGAAACATCAACAAATTCTTAATATTACTCGTGTGTTGATGTTCCAATTTGGTTTGCCCAAATCCCTTTGGCATTGTGCAGCTACTCATGCAGTATTTTTTATAAATCAATTACCTAGCAAAGGCGTTAACAACCAAATCTCATTTGAGCTGCTATATGGCAAGAAACTTGATCTACATTTCCTGAGGACATTTGCTTGTCAATGCTTTGCCTCTAAATTGAGTTATAATTTTAAAAAAAAAAATCGGACCCCCGTGCTAGAAAAGGTGTTTACCTAGGACATCGATCAGGAGTTAAAGGTTCTTTAGTCTATGATCTTGCCACTAGAGAAATTCTAGTGTCTAGGAATGTTATATTCCATGAATCTTGTTTTTATTTTAAAAATATTGACACTCTCATAGATTATTCTTTATGTGTCACCCCTAATTTTCCCTCATCTTCAAGTTAATTTAGGGTATATTTGTAAGTTGGAGTTTTGAAGGGAAGGGGAGGGCTTGAAGAGTAAAATGGAGTACTGATGCATATCTTCTACACCATCTTAGTCCCATTGCACCTGGCACGCAATTTATCACACAATACACCAACACACTCTCACACCCTTACATTTACACATTTCTTACACCTTTTTCCTACATTTGACCCTCCCCATGTTGCTAAGCATGACACTGATGCCAATCTTCTAGTGAGGTGCTCTCAGCAATAGAGGAAGCCACCTACATATCTTCAGGACTTTCATTATGCATTAAGCTTCTCCACCGATGCAGATCATGCTTCTTCAAAGTCAATCTTTTATCCTATTTCTCAGCATCTTTCATATTCACGCCTTTCTTCCAGTCACAAAAGTTTTGTCCTAGCTTTAGCTTCCTTTTGAAACCAAAAACCTTCAAACAAGCTGTTAAATTTGAGGAATAGAGAAAGACCATGGAGGTTGAAATTTCTACTCTTATTCAAACCAGGACTCGAGAACTTGTTGATCTCCCTGCAGATAAGCAAACTATTGGATGTCAATGGCTGTACAAAATCAAATCCAAGGCTTATGGAAGCATCAAGAGATACAAGGATAGACTCATTGCCAAGGGTTTCACTTAAACCAAAGGCATCGACTTTTTAGATACTTTCTCTCCCATTGTGAAGTTGACCACTATTTGGATGCTACTTGCCTTGGCTACCAAACACAATTGGTTCCTTGAGCAACTCAATGTCAATAAAGCATTTCTTCACAGGAATCTCCATGAGGAAGTTCACATGAATCTTCCCCAAGGAGTAGTCCCTCCTCAGCTTGGTCAGATTTGCAGGCTAAGAAAGTCTCTCAATGGCTTACATTAGGCTAGTTGCTAATGGTATGAAAAGCTGTCTAATGTTCTTCTTGCTTTCAACTATTCTCAGTCTCAAGCTGACCATTCCTTATTGATTAAGGCCTCTGATTCTTCCTCCACTACCTTATTGATCTAAGTTTATTACATGATATTATCTAGCAATGATTCTAATAAGATTAGTTCGGTGAAGCATCATCTTGACAATCTCTTCAGAATCGAAGACCTAGGCCCTCTAAAGTTTTTCTTAGGATTAGAAGCGGTATTTCTCTTTGCCAACAAAAATACTCCCTTCAGCTATTGGAATCTGCTAATTTGTTAGCCTGTAAACCAGTATTAACTCCTATGGCTCACTCTTAGAAACTAGTCTGAGATGATGATTATCCTTTTCAGGATGTTGCTGCCTATAGACGTCTAATAGGATAGTTACTCTATCTCACTAATTCTCGCCCTGATATATGCTTTGCCGTTATTCATCTTGGTCAGTTCCTTTCCAATCTAATGTAATCCCACTATCATGCTGCACTTTGGGAACTCAAATATCTCAAAGGGTCCCCAGCAAAGGCTTGTTTTTCCCCTCTAACACTGATCTTCAGCTTAAAGCATTTAGTGATTCCAATCGGGTAGCTTGCCAAGACAATCGACGCTCTATTACAAAATATTTTGTTTTTCTTGGCAGCTTACTCGCCTCATGGAAATCTAAGAAATAACCAACTATTTCTAGATCTTCCACAAAAGCCAACTGTTGTGCTTTGCTGCCACCACATCTAAGATTCAATTGCTTACGATTCTCCACAATTTTCAAGTTGCTTTCACTTCTCTAGCAATGTGGTATAGTGACAACAAATCTGCCTTTGACTTGGCTGTCAACCTGATATTTCACGAGAGAACTAAACACATTGAATTGGATTGCCACCTTGTGCAAGAAAAAGTACGAACTGATCTAAGCCATCTACCGCTTATTCGGTCTTGGTCCCAACTTGCTGACTTGTGCACAAAGGCCTTATCGCCTAAAACTTTTCTTCACTTGGATCCTAAGCTGGGCATGATTGACATACATGCTTTAGCTTGAGGGGGCTAATAGGAGACTTATTTATGATAATCAGTTATATTAGTTACTGAGTTAGTTCACTAGTGTTAATTAGTTAACTTGCCGCTGATGTAGTTAGACACTAACGTATATAAGGGTAGAATAGGCATGTATAGTAACAACTTTACCAATTCAATTCCATTCATTCTATGATCTCAACACTTTCTCATTCTCTTAGCATTCTCTTAGCCTTGGACCATAATTATGGATTGATGATTTTCCATTATCTATATGTAGAGCAACAAGGATTGTGGAGGTTTGAAGAAGGTGTCTAAAAATTTATTATGCATGATTTTGATATTGATCAATAGTAGTATGTTCCACAGGAGTTAGAGACAATTTTCATATATTCTTAGTTTTAGTTGTGTAATATATTTCACTATGTTGCTCCTTGCTCAGATGAGAAAAATGGGTTCTATTTTATAAATAAAAAAATATTAAATACTTTGCAATAAAACATGAAATATTTTTATCACAAAAAAAAATGAAATATTTTGATAACTTAAACTTTAAAGATGCATAGTGATAAAATAAGGTTTAATAGGAGTTTTATGAATATGATTTATAGAGAGGAAGAAAAAAGGCATAAGACGTAAATTTTAACAAACGTAGAGGTTATTTTTATCCAAAAAAGTAAAAATTATTTCTATTTTTGTTTATTTTTATATTTTTTTTAGTCTAGGGGGAGGATCGAGGATGAGATAAAATTAGAGATGGTAAAATGGATTCAACTTGTCGAATTGACTTATCAAACCCACAAAAAATAGTAGGTTGATTTGAATATTGAATTTGGCAGAAAATTTTAGCCTGCCTACCCCACTTTGCCCGCGGGCTAAGGCAAAGCAGAGCGAGTTAAACTCACGAGTTGTTTTTTTTTTTTTTTTGGTAGCTTACACATGCTATACATTGTCATTTGATTAATATTTATTATCTTATGGACTTATAGTTAATTATTATTTATGGATTTCTTATTCATATAACTTAATTAATTTATTATATTTCTATTTGAATTAAATTTGGATATAAATTATGTAGTTTAATAGTTTTTTTAAGTTTATGTGAATATTATTCTATTATATTTAAGTAAATTTTTTATTAAATATATTTTTCAAGTAAAATACATAAATATATTTTAAAAACTTTTTAAGACAATTTAATTAACTAACAATATTAAAATAAATTTATTTATATGTTTTTTAAAAATTTTTTGGATGGCCAACATACCAATCCGCCTATAAACGAGACAGGTTAACATATTCAACACCTTCTCATAAGACTACCTATCCCGTCCCGCCCTATTTTATGTGGATTTTTAGCAAGTTTGGTGCTATTTTTAAATAAAACCTAAATTGCATTAAGCCCACTTTGCTTGCTTTGACAAGTGAGTTTACAAGACAGCATTTTATCATTGTACTAAGACCTTAGCTGCACTTTCGCTTATTTCATATACCGAAAATCATTAGCTTAAAAAATAAGTGGTAAATGGGCCATTTCTTTAACTTTTCTATTTTTTAAAGTTTGTATACAAACATAACTTAGAAAAATGCTTATAAACATTTATTTTTCAAATAAACAGGCGCTTATCTTAAAAGAAAAATTGTATTCAAACAGGCTCTAGATATATAATAAACAACTGCTAAATATTTTGTAACTTTTTTTTTTCAAAAAAAAAATTTGAACATCTAAACATTTTGTAACTTATTAATAGTTTATTAATGGAAATAATTTTTATACATTATGGGTGTGTTTGGTATGGAATAAAAATAGGAGAGAAAATTTTATGGATTAACCTTATATGTAAAATTGTATATAATATTAATCCATAAAATTTTTTCTACTATTTTTTACCTTAATACCAAACACACTCTACTTTACATTATTGACTAATGAAATTTTAAAAAATTGTCATACTCGTCATAATCGAGCTATTTCTTAAATTTCTACCGATAGTATAAATTTAATGCATAAAAGTTATTCTCATGCAATTTTTTTTTTTTTCGGTATTGCGGTTAAATGATGACCTCAGTTACGACTAATTAGGTGCCCTTTAACTAATTCAAGTCTTCAGTCTACACAAAATCACCTCATTTACGTTGAGATTTAAAAATTCATTAAAATATTTATTGTGGTCATTCAAGTGATTGTCATATAACATTCGAGCTTACAACGTCTATACTATGCGCTAATTTGACATGTTTATTGACATCTTTTAAGCCCATATAGCTTAAATAGTATGCGTCACATTCTTCTTTAATTTTCTATAAAGAAGTGCTGATTTATGCATCAGTGTAGTTGGCCTCTTAATAACCCAAGGAAGAATTTATGCACCCAAAAAAAAAAAAAATGGCAAGGAAGAAAGGGAGGGACAAAAAAGACATGTGCATTTAATAATTTTAATAATATCATCTGTCCTTTTTAATGTTTTGTAAGACAATTTTTTTTTTTTTTTTTATGGAATATGAAATTTTATTCAAAAGAAGCTTATGAGCCACAAGGCCATACGTACAATTGAGGTTTCACGTATCCAAAGTTTAGACCCAACAAATTTAGTAAAATGGGTCAAAGAGCCTGTAATCTTGTTACACTTTACGAGTATATTGAGTCTTAAATGTTTTAAACCTGAGCCCCCTTCTACGTAGTTCATGTAATAACACCCTATTGTAAGATAGATCCCAATGACTGCTTTCAAAATCAGCAAACACTAATTTCGAATCTCCTTTCAGGATTATTGCCTTCAGCCCCAAATCCTCTACAACCATTAGCCCTTCTCTAGATGCCAAAATATCAACATCGGTGTTGATTTTGGCGTGAGATTTTGGCCACTGATGGGGAGGGCGACACCATCTATGGATATTTTGTAAGATAATTAAAATTTTTGTTAAATTGACATTTTTATGAAGATTGATTTCCTTTTCAATTTTTCAAATATATTTATAATTATAATAAGAAACAACAAAGGAAAAAATTGGTTCTTGATTTTTTTTATTGATTTAGTAATTTTAATTGGATTAAATTAAATTTAAACATCTCTAATAATAGATAATTTAAGTAAAACTTTATCTATTTATTCCATGATATAACCAGATTCAAGAAATATAATCTTTATTTAATTATTTCTTTAAAAAATATAGTTATTAAGAGGTAAGATTTCATAACTGTTAAAGGACTCAAAATCCCCTAAAGGATTTATTTACTTCCATTTAGCTCTATGTTTCTTCCTTTTATTTTATTTTATTTTCATGAATTAAAGTTATTTAGACTAAAAAATTGGGTGCCGGCAAGAATAACCCTCAAAGATTTGGTCTTTTTTTTTTTTTCCAATAGGAAACTAAAATCCTCATCTAGATTCAGATATTTTTTGTAACCAATTTTATCTTTTATCAATCTGTACTTCATCTAGATTTTTGTTAGCACCCAATTTTTTAGTAACGGGTCAATCTATTGATGAAAAAAAATTGGGAATCGAACCTAATTTATGATAATATATAAATAAAAAATCAATTAGCTACATTAACCCATTTTAGCCTATTTCTTTTTTTGTATTGTTTTTGTTATTTTATAAAATCATATTCATAATATATTTAATTAATTAATTTTTGTAAACTAAAATTGAATGCCATCTAGAATTTTGTCATCACCCAATTTTTATGTCACGGATCAAACTACCAACAAAAAAAAAAATTGGAAATCGAACCTAAGTTATGATATATATAAATAGAAGGTTAATTAGGTGAACTAATTCCTTTGACCTATTTTTCTTTTTGCATTATTTTTATTATTTTATAAAATCATATTCGTAATGTATTTAATTAATTAATTTTTGTAAACTAAAATATTGACTGCTGACAAGAATTGGTCCCTCCCCTAAAAAAAAAAAAAGTAACTAGAATCAGTTATTTTCTGCAGAGATTTTTGTAACCAATTTTATCTTTTGCCAATTTGAATTGGTTTTGAAAGTTGGCAAAGGGATTCAAACAACATGCCTCTGAAAAGTGAACCATCTACGCCATAGCTTCGATAAAAGCAATTTTTATTTTTGACAGATAAGGATCTTGTCATCAACCAAAGGGTTTTACCTCCAACCTTAGAGCGCTAAAACCTGAACCATAATCAAATTCTGAGGAACACTCACTCTTTCTTTCTTCTCTCATCCGAGGATATTCCTGTTGTCTTCTTGCTAAACTAGCTGTGCAACATTGGGATCATCTCTTCAAGAATAGGTAATTTCAAATTCCGTCTAAAGCTTTTGACTTTTGTTTATGATGTGAGGTCCTCCGCACCTTGTGAATGGTGAGTGCAGATGGTAGGAAAAAAAAAAAAAAAAACTCCTTTATAGTGAGCTTGTTTCTAAATGGGAAAGTGAGGGGTATTTGATCATTTAGTGGTTCATGATTATAATGCACCTTATTGATCAGGAGGAAGAACGGATGCTTTCATGTGAAAATTGTATATAATCTGATCATGTATAAATTTTCACTACTGATCAGGAAGGCGGGCTCCAACCTGGTTCCTACAAGACAATCTAATCAATAGTGAGGATTTAACCACACCAGATTATGTAAAATTTTCACATGTGTTCCAGTGAATATTCCCGCTCTTTCTTACTTTAGAGACAATGCCATCTAGAGGAGATCTATCCAAATTTGTAGTAATGAGTTTATATATTTTTTGTTATGATACAAAATTGCAGTAATGAGTTCATATTATTTTTGTTGCCCCATGAGTTGTCATACGTGCCCAACATGGGAATTCAGTGGAATGAACTGGAAATATGGAATTGCTATCCAATTCTTGTGCCAAACACTGAAATAGGCCAATTTCTTCCCTACGGTTTTTCCATTCTAATTCTGCAAAAATAATAATATTATTGGCCTTACATTTTTCTCACTTGACTTCAAGTTGCTTCTTTGATTGATGATGTTGTAGTGTTCTGTTGTTTAGCCATGGGAACTCAAACTATGTAGAACTGTTTCAGGTATCAGAATAATTTTGAATACAGAAGTGTTGATGGTATGGTATATTTATATTACCACCAAGTATTGAGGAAGTAGGGGGGAATAAAAAGAAGGGCTACACAAATGGAGGAGTGCAAGAAGGATAAGGCCACCAGAGCTAAAGAAGTTGCTGAGAACATGTTTACTGCAAGGGATATTTTTGGTGCAATGAGGTTTGCTTTGAAGGCCCAAAGATTATTTCCTTGTCTTGAGGGTATTACTCAAATGATAACAACATTTGGTGTGTACATAGCTGCTATGAATACAATAAATGGTGAAGCAGATTGGTATGGTATACTTGGTGTGGATCCCCTGGCTGACGATGACACTGTGAGAGAAAAATATAGGAATCTAGCCTTCACACTTCACCCTGATAAGAACAAGTCCACTGGTGCAGATGGGGCTTTCAAACTTGTTTCACATGCTTGGAGTTTACTATCAGATAAGGCTAAGAGGGTAGCATATGATGAGAAGATAAATGCTATAGTTTGTAAACTTGCCACTGAGTGTGCAGATCCACCAGTGGGGGCTAATTGTGACGACAGTTTTACTAAGCCTGCCACTTCAAGTGCGAAGATTCAGAAGAAAACTGCACATATACCAAAATCAAATACATTTTGGACTGTTTGCCACGGATGCAAGAGAAAATTTCAGTACCTCAGAGCTTATGTTAATCACAGACTCCTGTGTCACATCTGCTATGAAGTATTTTTGGCTGTAGAAATAGATCGACCTGTAAGAGGTATTTATAGATGCTTAGCAGCAAGGAGGTTTTTAAAGAATCGGCAAACAAGAACAACTTCTGATGTTTCCTCTGCAGCTCAAGCTGCAAATGTGGCACAGCAGGCACATGAGAAAATGAAGCGAAAACGTGAGGAGGCAGAAGCTACAAAAAGGGGAGAGGCCTTACAAGGAGATGTCCATGTTGCCAAAAAAGGTTACTTCAATCCTGATAAGATAAGAAGTGCCTTGGAGGATATAAGCTTGAGCAGCCATGGTGAGGCGCGTGTATATCACCTGGGGGTGGGGAATGTAGTAGCAGGAGCATCAAACACTTGCAAATCTAAACAAAGTGATTTTGAATATTGTGGGATAAGTGGCGTCTCTGAGACCAGCATTGCAAAAGGTGCCTACCGGGTTGAACTTCAGAATCATCTTATGGAGATGGCTATAAAAGAAATTAGCATGAAACTAGAGGGACTTAAGCCAGATAGTGATGACAGCCAAAAAGTAAATGAGATAGGGGAAACATATTTAAGAAGCTCGGATGCTGGTGATCAAAACAACATTCGGAAGTCAGAACACAGAATGAGTGGATTCCAAGCCACCAAGCCATTTGGAGGCACTACTCTGGCTGACATGGTAACAGTAACTCTGGGGAAGATGTCAATAGATGTCCGAGATACTATTGTTAACGAAGCAGCAAATGATGACATGAAAGAAGCTAATGTTGAGGACCTGATCAATGATACGGGAAAACTTGGAGAAGAAAAGAAGGGAAGTGATAAGATGTCCAGGGAATAGAAGCTATGGAAGAGGGTAAAGATATGTGGGAGCTTGTGGCAGCAAGAGTGTTTAGCATGCTAAATACATTCAAATTTAGGACTATTCATTTTGCTTAATGAATTGGGGGTATATGTCATTTCAGTTCTAACAATGCAGTTGATTACTTTGTCTCCAAAGGCTGAATATAAATGGTTCAGCTTCATGTCATGCAACAAAGCTGTTGTATTGCAATGAAGGTAGTGACTTCTGCAAATTATTTGTTAAGGCTTCAAAAAAAACTTCTGTACAGAAAGGGTCTGGCTCCGAGCCACCATCCCTTTTTCATTTCTTAGGTTCTTAATCAATTTTCACTTTTATGCATCTGACATTTAGAAATTGGCATGTTCTTCAATCTCTGGTCCATGAGGTTTAAAGAATTTTCAGTTCTCATTATTGATTAGTAAACTTTTGGTATAAGTTTATTCCATTTTCTCAGATAATGTTTGCTTTACTCAATTTTATGGGATTAATATTGGATCATTCTGATTTTTGTTATTTGTTTCTTCAAGTCCGGTTTCTTTTTTGCTAGGGAGTGGACATAGAAATGTTCAGTTTTTTTTCCCCCCCGGTAAGACATATTCGGATTCAAATATCATAACGTCTGTGTGTGTTAACAGTGGCCATTGCTTTTAAAAGAGAAATAATTTAGTCACAAAGCTTTGTATGCTAGATGGCTTCGCTGTGCAACTGCTAGAGAGAGTTATTTGAAATAATAATAATAATAATAATAATGGTTTTGTAAAACTCAAGATCAAAAAACTCGGAGGGTTAAAAAGAAAATTACAGAAAAAATATTTTTCTCTCTCTTTTTTTTTTTTAATTTAATTTACATAAACATTTTAAAGACCTGGTGAAAAGTTTCAGTTGCCTCATCAAAAAACGTTTATCTTATGTTGAAAAATAATGTGAATAACTCAGAAAGAGAGAAGGTCTTAAATCTTCATACTTTCGACATCATCACATCTTGCCAGAATTTGAAATAACATAAGCATTTGTAGTTTTAAAAATAATAACAACATCTCTTGTCCAGGTGAGGTAATTTACTTATTACTCACTCTATCCCATCTTAGATGCAGATAATAGAAAGATCTATGTAAAAAAAGGAAAAATTGCAAGAAGACATCACATACATTAGGAAAACTCCTCTTCATTCATTAGGAGACTAGTAGAGCTTGTACAGCACTGGAAAGTAGACACTCACTATCAAACAAAGATCAACACGAGTAGCACACTGTGAAACCCTTTTATTCATAAAATTAAACAACCTTCTTTCTTTCTCATCACTGATCATACATGATACTCAGCAGAACTATATATGATGATCATTCACCACTAAATCAAAGCTCCTGCTTGGCCCCACTATCCTTGAGCTTGGCTGGTCCCTCATCCTCCCCAGCAATGCTCACCACCCTGGGACCCTTGATCTTATCCGGTGACAACTTGTCCAGTGTCAAAGTAAGCACCCCATTCTCCAGCTTAGCCTTCACAGAATCCAAGTCCACATTCTCTGGCAACCTGAACTGCCTCCAGAATTTTCCATAAGACCTCTCCACCCTGTGCCAGTGATGCCCTTCCTTCTTCTCCTCCTTCTTCCTTTCACCACTCACTCTCAGCACCCTATTCTCCTCAACTTCTATCTTCACCTCATCTTTTCTCAGCCCTGGCACATCCAGCATGATGACATGCCCCTCTGGCGTCTCCTTCCAGTCCACTCTAGCAGGTGAGAGAGCCATCATCGTTTGTTCATCTTTGCCAACCCCAAATGGGACTTGCTCCAGCACACGAAATGGGTCTGGGAAGCGATCAGACCATATATCAGAGAAGAGGCTGCTTGGAGAATCTATGAATGGAAGTAGAGTCCCTTTTGTTTTTGAAGCAAGACCAGCAAGAACAAGCAAGAGAAATGGCACCAGTAACAAGTTGAGTGTTTGTGGCCTCATTTTTCTGTGTTAGGAACCGTGCGTGATCCTTTTGTTTTGGTGTACCAAGGAAAGAAGTGTTTGGATATCAAAAAATAGTGGAAACTCTATTGGACTAAGGTACTGCAGTTTGTGTTTACAAGCAAATGATGACTTAAGCACAAGTCTGGTGTGTGTATATATAGACAAATATTGGTTCTTGAAAATTCTATGCCATATGGATGCTACAGAGTGAAATGAAGTGCTACAGTGTAGAGATATGGAGAATGTTCCAGCTGAGGATTATGATTTGGTATAAATGTGGGTTCTAAGATAAAAGCAGGTGCAAGAGTTTTCCTACATGTTCCAGAGGCTTCATGTGTTACATAGTAATTCTTTTGAGTATATAACAATCTACTGTTTCCGCGCGATGCAATAATCCTTTGGTCTTTCATCTTTTCCTTAAATTTTTTTTTTTTTGGGTCTCGAATGATACTTTGTCGGACTAGTGTGTTTTGCAATTTTTGGCAGTTTGACAATATGTCGGGCCTTGGTCCAATGTCAATAGTAATGCCATACCAACTTGTGAGGGCTTTTTGTGGTCTCTCTGGCTCTTTTTTCATAGATGGGTAATTTCTCGTTACAGGCTATGGGTTCGTCCTCCCAAACGAAATGGGGGTTATATACTCCCAATAGTTTTTAACTTGATTTTGCCTTATTTTGCGTGAAATTCCCTTAAGGGAGTTGATGAAGAATTTGTAGAAAATTTACAGTTATATAAGATAAAAAAATACATTCTCTCTTGAAAGTTATTAGGAGTATGCAATCCTCCATTTTGTTTGGGAGGCCTGTAGCCTCTTCCGTAAACTATATAAAAATAATGATGTTAATTCTCATAAACTCATTTTAGTGCTTAGTTATTAGTCATTGAATCTTGGACAATATGATTTGTGCAACTGATTCAACTATCTTTCACATAAAGGCATTAGTTTTCATTGCGAATATATAGTTATATCAATAATATCTTCAAAATCATATAATATATGAACATGTTTATTTTTTTAAGACTAAATTTTTATCGTTTAAAATCTGGTGAATTCTAACTAATCTAGTTGAGTTGGGTCAACTTATTATGTTAATTGAGTTTTTCTAGAGCTAATTTTCTCAATTTATAAGATTTAAATATGAGATATTATCTGAAAAAAATAAGTGCCTAAGTTACTTAATCAACCAAATGTGAATTATAATATGTGAACAAATTTAAAGTAAATGACCAGGACACTTGAGCTTAAAGAAAATTGGTTAGTAGTGAATGCTGCTTTTGTTTTCCAAAGGGCTTATGGGGGGTTCCGAGTTAAGAAAACAAGCATTTGTATGGGAAGCCCGCTCTTCAGGGATATTCTTCTTGAGTAGCCAGAGATAATGCATTAATTTGCTAGCCAAGTTGAAAATCAAATTATCAGAAAGAGTACATTCTTTTGAGATTCATTTCCGGCAATAACTATACAGAGATACCAACGGTAATTTCCGTGCTATGTGGGAAACAAGACACATCAGAGTTATGTCACATTCAAGGAGGTTCATCCTTAATAATTTGAATTTACTTTAAACTTGAAAACTCATGTGTTTAGTACAAGTTGTAGGTCCTATGCAGAAACCAATACTATACAACTGATTTGATGTCAAAAAATTTCTCTTTAAGTAAAAATAGGACTGGAAGCAACTAAATCCAAAAAAATGAATAGAAAAAAATATGAGAAAAAACAAAATTTATTGAATAAGTGAAACATATTACAGAAATTAAATCTAAACACAAATTTAAACAATGTGCCATCTCCATCTTCCTGCTGGTTGAATAGGATGGAAAGAGATTAAACAATAATAATCACAAAACAATTCTCTAAACTCAATCAGCAGTGCAAAAGCTGCCGCCTACCTACTATGAAATGAAAAAAAAAAAAATTGTAAAATACTAAAAATGATCGATTATTTCTACCAGTGCAGTGTAAGTACCAAATATTCCTATCACTACACCTAGCAATATTATTGTCAATATAGCTATTGTCTCGCAACCAAGTTCCTTGTTAAGTGCCTGAAATCTTCAAGTAGCAAGCACATGGCAGTATAATTGAACCTTTCATACTTAGGAAAGCTCCAACCAGCGATGTGATGGACCCAAAGAAAGGAACAGCCAGGGCAATAATAACAGTGCTGATTACTAAGGTAGTGCTGATTAAGACACCGGTGAGCCTGTTCTTGTGTTGTTCTGGAAGCAAGCCTTGTAAAGCATTCATAATTGGTGTCACCATCAAAGCATACTTGGATATAGGATTCACCAAGGTAGTATATATTGCTATTTGTGAACTTATTTTGTTTAGGGGCGGGTCTAAAGTTATCTGTGATTTAACCTCTGCGCCAAACATTAGATAACCGATAATAGCCATGGATGCATAAACTGCAGTGCTCAGCACAAAGCATATAAGTGGGACCTGCAATGTAATGCAGCAAAAATTATGTGTCATATTAAGGGGTAGAGAAGAGAATATGAATTTAACTAATAATTTTCTTCCCTTTTGCTTGAAATGTTTTAAATCCTCAAAACATGGAAAACTTTGAAATATTCATTAAAAAAATAGTTTCATTGTATAAAGATTTAGATATTCAAATCGACATTAGATAACCATAATTCAAATAAATATGTATTTTAATTATATAAGTATTGAATCATTACATTGTCTTTACTTACAATATAGATCAATTCTTAGTTGATAGAGATCGACACAATAAAATTGAAATATGCACTTATTCATTAACTGTTGCAGTCCACAAAATAGGGCATATGACGATAGTAGATACAAGTACCCCGCTGCCAGAGACATAAGAGGATACTCAAGTCATCTACCCACACTGTAGGCATAACTAGAAGGCCAACCAACATCACAAAGAGCTTCTTCCCACCAATTGATAAACCCCCCATTTCAAGCACCGTAATGGGGAACAAATTATCCAAGTTATCACCCTCTAGAATCAAGAACGCTGTTGCAACCAAGTAGAGTTCAGTGTACATGGTCACTAATACTATTACTCTACCTATCTTTCCAAATGCAATGTCACCAACATCAGGATAGGTTCTAATGTTGCAATCCATATCTATACATCTTTTAATCAATAGCCCTGTGTAAAAGGCTGCCATGGAAACAACAAAGAGAAGAATTAAGCTTAGCCATCCTCCAGATGCAAGAGCATATATATGGAATGGAGAGTATCCCAACTCCTGCAAACCAATTAAAGTAGATTAAGGAATAATAATATCAAATAAACACACCCCAAAATATGCAATGTCTAAAAACTTGTTAAAAAATACATATATTAATACATAAGATTAATTCCATGAGTCCATGACCAATAGAAGGTGTAAACACTACAAATAAAATGAACCTGCTAATGCGTTGAGTCCATTAAGACAGGTCAGAAAGATAGACACGGTCTTGGTGCTAGATTGATTAGCAACTAGCTCATTTTCTTCATGTAAAGCTTGCGTTAGTTCATGTTGTTTCCACTTAGAAAGAAAAGGCACAGTCATGGTTGAACCATCACACGATGGTTTGCCATCATTTGATGAACAAAGAGAGGTCTCAAATGAATAGTAAGTAAGATGGAAAACTTGAAGTATATGTGTAGATAACATATCAAAAGTGGACAGAAAACTATGCAAATATGAGACAAAGAAATGGTATATATGTCGTGTTTTACGTGAAAAGCTCAGCGGTGGAAACACTGAGACACTCCTATGCATACATGATGAGGCTGGCGGCAGCTATTAGAATTCCTCCCCCGCCTCCCCCCCCCCTTTTCTCTCTCTCTTTTTATTTTACTATTTCCTTTCTCTCTCTTTTTGCATGCTACTCAAATCTTATATTACCTTACTTCTATTGACTGAAATGCCATTAATTAGGTTAACTAAGTTTCTTAAATTACTCAAATAATAAATAGTATATTTTAAGGATCAATTTAAAGATTCTCTGGAACTTTCATTTTTTAAAAATTGTTTTAATTACTTAATCAAAAAAATAAATATAACAGATATGTAATAGTTTTAAAAGTCATAAAAATAGTCATTTTCAGTTTTTACTTTTAGAAGAATTAACCGTTATGTAATATTTCCAGAGATGTTTTTGGATAACATTTAGACGCATATGAAAAATAATGATATATTCTAGATCTTTACATCAATTATGCATTTGTTTTCATTATTAATCATTATCAAGTTACTTTGCTTTCACGTAAGTTTTGTTTAGTAGTATCCTTTGGGAAAGTTCTTTTAGTTATAAAAGTATAAGTTAAATTTTTTATTTGATAAATAAAAAAATTAGGACATATTTATTCCTAATTTTTAAAAGTTAAGGGTTCGCTTGAAAGCATATCATACAATATTTTTTAGAATTAAATTATATTTTCTAAAATTTAATAAATTAATATAATATTAATTTTAATAAAAATTTAATTTTATTATGATAATAAAAATAAAAATTATATTTTTTAATATTTATATCTATTATAATAATTTTATATTTTAAGAATAATTTTATAATATATGTATTAAATATTATTTTTATAATTTTTTATTAAAAATAATTTTTATATTATTTTATTAAATACTATTATTATAATTTTTAAGAGTAACTTTTAAAAAAAAAATAAAGAATTTAGCAATTCGAAAAAGTCATGCATTACCAAACTAAGAGTTAATCCTACCATCACTTTCCGTGCATTTTAAGTATTGAATCTCCTCTACGACGAAAGTATAATCAGAATGTATATTTCGCTTAACATAGAGTGAATTTAAGTTCAACGAATATTAAAAACTTTCTTCTTACACCAAGCGAAGTTTGTTCTCTTTCAAATAAATTATTGTTTAGAAAGATTTTATTATATCAATTATATAGCATGTTATTTTTTACAAAATATTTTGTATGGAATAATTTTAATTTAAATATTTTAATTGATTTATTTTAGTTAATGATTACAATAATCTTTTTTTTTTATGGGGATTTTAATTCATTTAAAAATAGCCTTATGGGCCAAAATATCCATTATAAAACTAGAGGCTCATTGGCCTATATTTAGTTGTCCCTAATACTAACTAATTTTGTTAACTTATCAGTAATTAAATTACAACATTTAAAAACAAATTGGGCCTTAAAGAAACAAAATTTAGAGATTAAACTATAAGCTTCCGATAATAATAGTTAACTAAAAATTAATTACACAGTTAAATTTTAGATACTAACCTTTCAGATTTTTGTTAGGATCAGAAATAATAATAAAATTATTGAATTTAAAAGTTATATGCGTTTTATATAAAATAACAACGATGATGATAATAAAATCAATTTGAAACAAAAAAAAAAAAAGGATGAAGTTAAAAACAAAAAAGGAATCACGTGACGGGACAAGACTTCACCATGAAGTCTTGTAAAGTGTACATAAAAGGGGGACCGGATAATGAAACCGCAGGGGAGATAGAGCAGTGTGGGTGAGCGGTTGTATTGTTTGGGAATTTGACTCCTGATGTTGTAAATGTAGGGAGGATTATATCTGACTATTATTTTAATACGAAATTACGAGTAATTTTCAAAATTAAAAATTAAATTAGAAGACAATTGTGACTATAAAATAAAAATATGAAATATAAATAATATGCCATAATAAATTTTTCATAATCAGTAAGCATGTATAAATTTCTCTTATGCTATATATGATTGATAAAAGTTAATGGAATTGAATGAATACAAATGGAATGGCATTAAGTTCCATTATTTAAATGTTTTAAAATATGATGAATATACAATGATATTGAATGCATTTCACTCTATTACATTCCATTCTTTTTATTTTTCTTGCCCTCCAATTTGAATAGAATGAAATGAATTGAATATATATATATATATATATATATATATATATATATATATATATATATATATATATATATATAACTGAAAAACCTCACCTTTTTTTATCAGTTTTAATTCTAGTTCAAAAAACAAAGGAATGAAAACTTCTCTTTATTTCGTTATTTGTTATCCGAGTAATAGAGAAGAATATTTGTTCCTTTCTATTTGATGCCACTTCATTACATTTCATTCCATTTTACCCGCCATAAAATATCCAAACATAACCAATGATAAATGACACCGGGTACTTCAATATAAAAAGTCACATTACTTTTTTTATGTCCTGAAGCTATGCAATTTGTTCCCATATTCTTCTTTGCTCTCCTTCATACAAACACTTGAATAAAAATAAGAAGCAATTTTTGCGAAAAGTAATACTATTTGGTCATAAAAATAGATATAAGAGTGGACAGAAGAAAAGATATAAGACGTGATCTGCTGCTAATTTCCAGTAGAAGACGAACATTCTATTACCAAGAAAAGGCACAAAAAAAAAGTTAGTTGCAGCGGGAAATTCCACTACTAATGGTAATATTCTTTAAATTTTTTTCCTAAAGAATAATTTGCGGCAACATTCTAAACTTGGAAAGCAATCGCAGTGGCAAAGGTGCCGCTAAATTGTTGAAGTTAATAATTGGGGAAGACTTTGTGCCGACCAAATGTCATCGCTAAATACAATTTCTATTTCAACCAAAAAAAACTGTTCATGCGATTTGCAATGCCATTGGTGTCGCTAATTATTACTTCGATTTCCAAAAAAAAAAAAAGAGAAGCAAAGCAAATTGCGACCACTAATTATTACACGTACTAAAAAAAAAATGTGAAACAATTTGTGGCGGCAATTGCTGCCGCTAAATGACGAAAGTTTTGCAGCAGCAATTGCCGCCACTAGTTATTACTTCGATTTCAAAAGAAAAAAAGACATGTGAAGCATTGTGCAGCAACATCAAAAGTTTTGCTTGCCGCTAATTATTACATGTACTTTAAAAAAAGAGAAAAAGATTTGTTAACTACTTTGCAGCAACAATTGTCACCACTAAATGATCAATTGCTACTGCTAATTATTATACAAATTTTAAAAAAAAAGTTTGTCAGTTTTTGGTAGCAGTTGCTACTGTTAATTATTACATATAATTTAAAAAAAAAAAAGATATGTGAAATAATTTATAGCAACAATTGCCATCATTAATTATTACATGAACTTAAAAAAAAAAAGAAGATATGTTAACTAGTTTATGGTGGCAATTGCTGCAGCTAATGACATAAATGATTTTAAAGAAATGCTATAATTGAGAAACCCATTTGCAGTGGCCAAAGCTGCTGCTAATCATATAAACAATTTTTTTAAAAAAAATAGTTATAGCTTTGGTGGTAGCATAGGCTGCGATAATCACATAAATAATTATAAAAAAAAAAGTCATAGTGTTTGTCATCTAAAAAGCTAGTAACTTTAGTTTAATAAGTTAGTAACTTTTTTAAAAAGTTGGTAACATTTTAGGTATTGAGTTTTGGTTCTATTACCTTTGGAGAATGGATGGATACATCCAAATAAGTTAAGACCACACCCCTTCAAGCTATTTTGGTGAGGGAAGCTTCATTCCCATGTGGGGAGTGAGTTGATATACCTAGGTAAGAACCTGTAGTTGGTTGGCAACTACACCTTAAAAGCTAGTAACTTTAGTTTAATAAGATAATAACTTTTCTAAAATGCTGGTAACTTTTCAAGTACTCAGTTTTGGTTCTATTGCCGTTATGGAATGGATGGGTAATGTATGACCATACTCTTTCAAGCTATTTTGGTGAGGGGAGCTTCATTCCCACGTGGGGAGTGACTTGATATACCTAAGTAAGAACCTGCACTTGGTTAGTAACTACACCTTAAAAGCTAGTAACCTTAGTTTGAGAAGCTAGTTACTTTTTTAAAAAGCTGGTAACTTTTCAAGTACTAAGTTTTCATTCTATTGCCATTGGAGAATGGATGGATGCATCCAAACAAGTTAAGACTACACCCCTTCATGCTAGGTCGGTGAGGGGAGCTTCACTCCCACGTGGGGAGGGACTTGATATATCGAAGTAAGAACCTGCACTTGGTTGGTAACTATACCTAAAAAGTAAATAACTTTAATTTGATAAGCTAGTAACTTTCTTAAAAAACTGGTAACTTTTCACGTACTGAGTTTTGGTTCTATTCCCAATTTGTCATTTTCCACCAAAATCACAAAGTATATATAAGCTAGATCACATATTTTCAATTATTCATACTTTGGTCTCTTTACACACATTCACAAGTAGCTTACCAATATACAAAGGTCCAAAATTATTGCCTTCACTACATGTTATATGTCTCATTTTCACGCATTCACAATCTTTGCTAGTACTTCTATAGATTACAGAAAGGCATGCTAAGTAACTACCAAATTTGACTCTCATTGCGACTCATTATGTTACCCAGAATTATTGTTGGGAAGAAATATAGCTATCACTTTGAAAATCCCTAATACTGAGGACTCTTTCTAACAATCATAACAACAAGGACATTATGCAACTGCAACACATAGTGAACCTTAACCATAACTGTAGACTAAAATGTATCAGAACTATTTCATATCACTTGATCACCGTAGCTTCTACTTTGAGAAGCAGGAAACAAAAGTCGTAAGATCTTAAAATAATAGATTGCTTTGGACTTCCAGCCCATGGAATTCTTGATTCTTTTACCATTTAAATAAATTATTAGAGTTATGTTTTTCTATGGTTAAAATCCTTATAACAATTCAAGATATCATTGCCTTTCATTTTGTTTTATATGGATTTTATCTTCTCTTTGAACACAGTCATGCAGGCTGGACCCCTTGGTACCTTCGACTGAAACAAATCTATGCACATAATATGTACCATAACAATCACTTGCCGTTGGTTCTATATAATTATTTGTATGGATAATCACAATATAACATGGTTTCTTCAAACACTGTGCAAACATATGCAAAATGTAACTTTAACTTCCAATATGTGATGGTCATGATGCAAGAATTCTTTTCGGGTGCAGGCTTATTGATAGAAATCAAAGAAATTAGTGACAAGAATCGAAAAGATGGCATTCTTGCTATTGCTGGAGGAAATTAATGACAACAATCGACAAGACTCGTAAGTTACCTTTCAACAGGATCGAATGAGTGAGAGTCCGAGGGAGTTATTGAATGATAGAGAAGAGTTAACTTTTTGAAATCAAATTAGGGCTCTATTAAGGGAGGGTTGACGCTACAGAAAGGGTGACCGGAGAAGGAGCACACCACAATGAAGATGACATTGTTCAGGATTCAACGCAAAAAGGTGTGTGATAGCAACATCACTTGGTCAGCATCGATTTTGGTGCGGCGTGTTTGCGGTTCTGGTGCGAGGTGTTTGCGGTTTTGATGTGGCATGCTCTTGTGTACCTACAGCGTCACCTGGTCATAGTGAAAACGGAGAAAGAGGTCAAGAGTAGTGGTGGTTTGCGGTGTTGCAGGCGCACTACAGAGGGTTAGGGTGGAGAGGAGATTGAGAGATTGGTAATAGAGAGGGTTAGGGTCGAGTACAATTGAGTGCGATATTCCTCCATGGAGAACAATGGTAGCAAGGGATGTGAATGGCTGAAGAAGATCGAGAGAGTTTGTGACTGTAGCAGGGGATGAGAATGAGTGAAGAAGAGCGGGAGAGTTTGTGAGTGAAGAACAGCATATTTTTTCTCAAGAAATTTCACCGTAGGCCACCTTCCCTCCCTACTTTCCTTTTGTCGTTTTGCTACTTTTTATACGGTCGACACCGAATATGTCGTCTTTGAGGATGAACAAATACCATTTCTCGTAGATAATATATCAAAAGTAAACAGAAAATAATGCAAATATGAGACAAAGAAATGGTATATATGTCGTGCTTTACGGGAAAAGCTCAGCAGTGGAATCACTGAGACACTTCTATACATACATGATGAGGCTCGCGGCAACTATTAGAATCCTCCCCTCTCTTCTCTCTCTCCCTCTCTCTCTCTCTCTCTCTCTATTTTATTTTATTTCCTTTCTCTCTCTTCTTGCATGCTACTCAAATCTTATATTGCCTTACTTCTATTGACTGAAATGCCATTAATTAGGTTAACTAAGTTTCTTAAATTACTTAAATAATAAATAGTATATTTTAAGTATCAATTTAAAGATTCTTTAGAACTTTCATTTTTTTAAAATTGTTTTAATTACTTAATCAAAAAAATAAATATAACGGATATGTAATAGTTTTAAAAGTCATAAAAATAGTCATTTTCAGTTTTACTTTTAGAAGAATTAACCATTATATAATATTTCCAGAGATGTTGTTGGATAACATTTAGACGCATATGAAAAATAATGATAAATTCTAGATCTTTACCTCAATTATGCATTTCTTTTCCATTATTAATCATTATCAAGTTACTGTGCTTTCACTTAAGTTGTGTTTAGTAGTATTCTTTGAGGAGTGCTTTTAGTTATAAAAGCATAAGTCAAATTTTTTTCTATTTGATAAATAAAAAAATTATGGTATATTTGCTCTTATTTTTTAAAAGTTAAGGGGTTACATCATATGATATATTTTAGAGTTGATTTATATTTTTTAAAATTTAAAAAATTAATATAATATTAAATTTTAATAAAAATTCAATTTTATTATGATAGTAAAAGTAAAAATTATTTTCTTTAATATTTGTATCTATTATAATAATTTTATATTTTAAAAGTAATTTTATAATATATTTATCAAATATTACTCTTATAATTTTTTTATTAAAAATAATTTTTATATTATTTTACTAAATAATATTATTATAATTTTTAAGAGTAAGTTTTTAAAAAAATAAAAAATCCAGCAATTCGAAAAAGTCATGCATTACCAAACTAAGTTAATCCTACCATCACTTTCCGTGCATTTTAAGTATTGAATCTCCTCTACGACAAAAGTATAATCGGAATGTACACTTCGCTTAACATATAGTGAATTTAAGTTTAACTAATATTAAAAACTTTCTTCTTACACCAAGCGAAGTTAGTTCTCTTTCAAATAAATTATTGTTTAGAAAGATTTTATTATATCAATTATATAGCATGTTATTTTTTACAAAATATTTTGTATGGAATAATTTTAATTTAATTTAATTGATTTATTTTAGTTAATGATTACAATAATCTTTTTTTAAATGGGGGATGTTAATTCATTCAAAAATAGCTTCGTGGGTCAAAATATCCATTATACAACTAGGAGCTCATTGGCCTATATTTGGTTGTCCTTAATACTGACTAATTTTGTTAACTTATCAGCAATTAAATTACAATATTTAAAGACAAATTGGACCTTAAAGAAACAAAATTTAGAGGCTAAACGATAAGTTTCCGATAATAATAGTTAACTAAAAATTAATTACACGGTTAAATTTTAGATACTAACCTTTCAGATTTTTGTTACGATCAGAAATAATAATAAAATTATTGAATTTAAAAGTTATATGCGTTTTATATAAAATAACAACGATGATGATAATAAAATCAATTTAAAAAAAAAAGGATGAAGTTAAAAACAAAAAAGAATCAAGTGACGTGACAAGACTTCACCATGAAGTCTTCTAAAGTGTACATAAGAGGGGGACCGGGCAATGAAACCGCAGGGGAGACAGAGCAGTGTGGGTGAGGGGTTGTATTGTTTGGGAATTTGACTCCTGATGTTGTAAATGTAGGGAGGATTATATCTAACTATTATTTTAATGCGAAATTGCGAGTAATTTTCAAAATAAAAAATTAAATTAGAAGACAATTGTGACTATAAAATAAAAATATGAAATATACATAATATGGCATAATAAATTTTTCATAATCAGTAAGCATGTATAAATTTCTCTTATGCTATATATGATTGATAAAAGTTAAAGGAATTGAATGAATACAAATGGAATGGCATTAAGTTCCATTATTTAAAGGTTTTAAAATATGATGTATATACAATGATACTGAATGCATTTCACTCTATTACATTCCATTCTTTTCATTTTTCTTGCCCTCCAATTTGAATAGAATGAAATGAATTGAAATATATATATATATATATATATATATATATATATATATATATATATATATATATATAACTGAAAAACCTTACCTTTTTACCAGTTTTAATTGTAGTTTAAAAAACAAAGGAATGAAAACTTCTCTTTATTTCGTTATTTGTTATCCGAGTAATAGAGAAGAATATTTGTTCCTTTCTATTTGATGCCACTTCATTACATTTCATTCCATTTTACCCACTATAAAATATCCAAACATAAACAATGATAAATGACACCGGGTACTTCAATATAAAAAGTCACGTTACTATTTTTATGTCCTGAAGCTATGCAATTTGTTCCCAGATTCTTCTTTGCTCTCCTTCATACAAACACTTGAATAAAAATAAGAAGCAATTTTTGAGTAATACTATTTGGTCATAAAAATAGATATAAGAGTGGACAGAGGAAAAGATATAAGACGTGATCTGCTGCTAATTTCCAGTAGAAGACGAACATTCTATTACCAAGAAAAGGCACAAAAAAGTTAGTTGCAGCGGGAAATTCCACTACTAATGGTAATATTCTTTAAATTTTTTTCCTAAAGAATAATTTGCGGCAACATTCTAAACTTGGAAAGCAATCGCAGTGGCAAAGGTGCCGCTAAATTGTTGAAGTTAATAATTGGGGAAGACTTTGTGCCGACCAAAGGCGCTGCTACTTGATAAACAATTTGCAGCATCAAATGTCATCGCTAAATGCAATTTCTATTTCAACCAAAAAAAACTGTTCATGCGATTTGCAATGCCATTGTTGTCGCTAATTATTACTTTGATTTCCACAAAAAAAAAAAAAGGCAAGTGAAGCAAATTATCGACCACTAATTATTACATGTACTTAAAAAAAAATGTGAAACAATTTGTGGCGGCAATTGCTGTCGCTAAGTGACGAAAGTTTTGTAGCAGTAATTGCTGCCACTAGTTATTACTTCGATTTCAAAAGAAAAAAAAGACATGTGAAGCACTGTGCAGCGACATCAAAAGTTTTGCTTGCTGCTAATTATTACATGTACTCTTAAAAAAAAAAAAAAAAAGATATGTTAACTACTTTGCAGCAACATTTGTCACCACTAAATGATCAATTGCTGCCGCTGATTATTATGTGAACTTAAAAAAAAAAAGTTTGTCAATTTTTTGTAGTAGTTGCTACCGCTAATTATTACATATATTTAAAAAACAAGATGTGTGACATAGTTTGCAGCAATAATTGCATCCTTAATTATTACGTAAACTTAAAAAAAAAAAAAAAGATATGTTAACCAATTTGTGGTGGTAATTACTGTAGCTAATGATATAAATGATTTTAAAAAAATGTTATAACTAATCATATAAACAATTTTTTTAAAAAAAATAGTTATAACTTTGGTGGTAGCATAGGCCGCTGTAATCACATAAGTAATTATAAAAAAAAATTATAGTGTTTGTTGTAGCTTAGGCTGCCGCTAATTGAGAAAACCATTTGCGATTACTTTTCTCATTGTCAATTATATCAGATAATTTTAAAATACAAAAATTAGAAAAATAAAAAAAGGATCAAAGTTGTCGCGAAAATTGAAAAATTCAGTGCAAAAAAATTTATATTAGGTTTGAATCACAAAATAATTTATATGTATCTTTTCTTCTCCTCTCTTTTCTCCTTCTCCTTCTTCTCTTTCCTTTTCCTACTCCTCTCACACCCTATCTCATCCTCCTCCATCCACCACCTCCTCCTCCTTTTCCTCTCTCTCTCTCTCTCTCTCTCTCTCTCTCTCTCTCTCTCTCTCTCTCTCTCTCTCTCTCTCTCTCTCTCTCTCTCTCTCTCTCTCTGCACCTTGTCTCTTCTTTACACACTTTCCTAACCATCTCTAGTCACTACCACCGCGGCCTGCAAGTTTATTTTTTAAAATATTAATTTACTAATTTTAATTTTTTTCATAATATATATTACTGATTTTATTATTGTTGATATTATTAGTAATTGTTGGGTATTTCTTTATTAAAGATTTAATATACAGATTTGAAGAAATAGAGATAGTAAAAGACTCACTAGAGGGGGTAGATAAATATGTTGAAGGCTTAGTAAAAATTGTTGAAGATTCAATAAAAGATCTTGAAGAGTCTAAGAAAATTGTTTAAGACTTACTAGAGAAAGTTGAAGACTCAATGGAAATTGTTGAAGACTCGATGGAAGTTGTTAAAGACTTAATAGAAGTTGCTCAAAATTTAATGGAGAAAATGAATCTCAATGGCTACGAGATAAACCAAATGTAGTTAGAACTATGATGAAAATATTGCTTTCAAAATTTTATTAAGATTCTATCTTATTTATTTGTATGAACTTGAAATATTTGGATTGGATTTACTTTATTATATAATATTTATATGAATATGAAGATTTATTTTTTTTTTTGTTCTCAAATTAGTCATTTGTGGTGGCCATTTTGGCCACTAATTAATCTAGTTGCTACTAATTAAAGGGGTAACAGAAGTTGCTACAAATTTTTTTTTGGGGGGGGGGAGGGAAGGCCGTTGCAAAATAGAAGGTGAAATGCTTGCCGCAAATAAGGAGGGAAAGACAGCCGCTAAAATTAGAGGGGGAGTGGGCTGCCATAACTTGTTAATAGCCCATGAATATGTAGTGGCCTAATGTCCACCACAAATCTGCTGCAAATAGTCGTCTTTGGCTGATTTTAGCTTATACTTATAATGTTGCATAATTCAAAGCATATTATTAGTCGAAAAATATAACGTGAGATTAATAAAATAAATTAATTATATATTACAAATTAAATAAGGCCATTTTAATAAATATGTTTCATAATTAAGTTTTTGTTTTGAATGACTTAATTCTTATGCAAACCAACACGGCAGAGAAAGTGGACCGGATGTAGCATCCAAATAACATTATTCTTCAGTGAAAGACATACTCTTTTGAACTTTTTGCTGCACAAAAATGCTGCCTCTCCACAAAATGAGGCACCGTTAATCTATTACAAATGCTCGATTATTTCTACGAGTGAAGTGTAGGTACCAAATATTCCGATCACTATACCTAGCAATATTATTGTCACTATAGCTACTGTCTCATACCTAAGTTCCTTGTAAGTGCCTGAAATCTTCAAGTAGCAAGCACATGGCAGTATAATTGAACCTGTCACACTTAGGAAGGCTCCAACCAGCGATGTGAGATAACCAAAAAATGGAACAGCCACAGCAACAATTATAGTGCTGAATACCAAGGTAGTGCTGATTAAGACATTGGTGAACCTATTCTTGTGTTGTTGTGGAAGCAAGCTTTTTAAAGCATTGGTAATTGGTGTCACCATCAAAGCATATTTGGATATGGGATTCACCAAGGTAGTGTATATTGCTATTTGTGAGCTTAATTTGTTCTTGGGAAGGTTTAGAGTTATCTGTGATTCAACCTCCGCACCAAACAGTAGATAACCTATGATAGCCATGAAAGCATACCCTGCAGTGCTCAACACAAAGCATACAAGTAGGACCTGGAATGTAATACATAAAAAATAATGAGAGTTGATTTTTTTTTAAAAAAAAAAAAGTGATAGAAAAGCAGCACATTAAGTGAACGTTTGCATGTTGGGAAGGGAAAAAGGTAGGAAGAAATCAAAGGGAAAAGGAAAGGAAGGGAAAGGTAGATAATTTATATGGGGCTTAGTGATCATTTTCCTTGCTTTTATTTGAACTTCTAAAATCTTCTTAATTAACTCCTAGAAAAGCAGAACATTTATCTCGGTCACTTAAGAGAATCAATGATTGCATGTTGGAAAGGAAAAACGAAGGAGGAAATCAAAGGATAAAAAGGAAGAGAAAGGAAGGGAAGAAAATTTATATGGGGCTAAATTAACGAACTTCCTTCCTTTGATTTGAACATTTAAAATCTTCAAAAATCCTTTAAATTTAGTTGAATTTAATTTTGAAGTTTTGCAAAAAATACATAAGTGAGAGTTTTGGAAGATCACCTAAAACTATCTCATTTTCAATTCACCCCATCTTCAATAAAAAGTCAACAAAAAATGAAAGGTACTTTTTCCTTCCTTTCATTACTCTTCAAACCCTTTTCTTTTTTTTCCTTTTCCTCCAAAATTTCAACTCCTAAACACACTCTTAAAGTAAAGGACAAAGGACAAAGCATTACTTACATTAGAGAAATGTTGCTTGTTTCTCATGGAATTGTAGAGGCTGGGGAAGACAGGATGTGCACAGTAACAAAAGGCATACAAGCTAACAGCTGTAGGGATCCCATGCCAATCGAGAAGAGTTCCCTTTCCATGAAATCCAAGTGATCCATCAAATTTTCCTGTATAGAATACTGAGCAGATGATGATAGCAGAAGCAAGTACCCCACTGGCAGAGATATATGAAAGGAGACTCAAGTCATCCAACCATACAGTAGGCATAATAAGAAGGCCAACCAATACCACAAAGAGTTGTTTTCCGCCAAGTCCTAAGCCAGCTATTTCAATCTCAGTGTCGGGGAATAAATTGTCTAAATTATCACCCGCTAGAATCAAGAACCCTGTGGCAACCAAGTAGAGCTCAGTGTACATGGAAAGGGATACCACTAGTCTCCCTATTTTTCCAAATGCAAGGCCACCTATGTCAGGATAGGTTCTGATGTTAGAATTCATGTCCATACATCTTTTAATCAACAGGCCTGAGTAAAGGGCTGTCATGGCAATAGCAAAGAGAAGAATTAAGCTTAGCCATCCTCCTGATGCAAGAGCATATGGAATGGAGAGGATCCCAACTCCTGCAAAACATTAAAGTGGATTGAGGACTAGGAATATCAAATAATTATACAACGTCAATAACTAATTAAGCCTTATTTTGCTAAGTGGGATTAGTTAGATAGATTAGATAATAGATCAGATAACGTCAATATTATCGTGTCCTGTCATAAATCATAATCATTTATGCTCAAATGATTGAAATCAAAATGATACCATGTTTTAAAAACTTTGTCCAAAAAAAAAAACGTATATAAGATTGCATGAAACATCTAAACATAATGAGGTCAAAGCAAATGGTATGAGCAGAATACTACAATGAGATGAACCATATCTATAGATGTAGTTCTAGAACCTGATAATGCGTTGAGTCCATTAAGACAGGTCCTAAAGAAAGTGACGGTCTTTGTGGTAGATGGATCACCGCTTGTTGACCCTTTCTCCTCATCTGTTGCATGCCTTATGTGCCTACATTCCTGCAGAAAAGGTACACTTATGGATGAACTTTCATGATTCTTCCCCATCACTGGTATAGAGAGACGTCAAATGAATGGAAAATGGAAATTTTGGAATTATATTTTTGGTGTTCCAGAAGAAAACTTTGCAAATTTAAATAGGCCTCATGCTCAGCCATGCTGAGGCGCATGGAAGTACATGTTGGATACTATATTGTACAGGTACTGGTATGGTACCTATGCCCAGTACGGATATGGTTATAGGATACAAAAATTTTGTAAAAATTAGGGCACGGTTATGTTAATACACACATCTCGTTCAACTTACATAACCTCTATTACTCTATTAATTAAAAAAAGTGTTATTTGTATCATTCTCTTTTTGCTTTGTTTCGATATCTGGCTTTTAAAGGACACCCTTACATGTCCCCTAACCATTGGTCTCTCTCTGTCACTAAGATTTGAGTCACCGATAGAAATAAATCAATAAGGCACGACTTTGTTCTTTCTTTCTGCAATCTTCTCTTATTTATTGAATGGGCCAAGTTAGACGAGCCTTGGACAAACTCCACGCGATTCAAATTGATGATGATTGGACAGACTCAATCCTTGGGCCATTAACCCGTTTTGGAAGCACGTACTTGATATTTCATTGGCTAAACATTCAATATCGGCCAGATTTAAATATTTATATGCAGCCAAGCATATGCCCTGCAAGCATTCCAATAATTTAATAATATATAAGCAATAATCTTAAACAAAATCATAATATGTACCTTTCTGATTGTTGTTCCCTCAATATCATCTCGTGAGGTATTAAATTTTGAATTCTTACGCGGAGGTAGGCAACTTCTTCAAATGTGAATCACGTGCATGTAATGTAATTGTTTTGAATTCCTGCAGGCCACAGAAATTTCTACAGGGATTCATATATTGTACCCAAAAAAGAAAATATGTAGTATATGCTACGGGGATTCGGATCTTGATGTAGTATTTGCAGTATATATAAAGTAAAAAGGGAAAAGATGTCGGTCCTATTCTCTTAAAGCCAAAGGAGATATACTTCTACGTATTGTGTGAAGTTTGTGACTCTGTGTATATACATAATTTGAGATTTAGGATGTTTATCCAAAATGCATGGACATGGCTTGTATAAGATTATGTCAAAATTGTGTTTATAATTTTGTGCAGGTAGTCTACATCAAGTATAACATGACGGCTAGTGCACTTTCCTTAAAAGGATGTTCCTGCTTAGGCTGTGGAGTAGTATTTGGTAAGGTATAGTCTAGGTATACGGGAAGGTTAGAATGAACATGCTCTACGTAATTCAGGCCTAAGGAAAAAGGCTCTGTAGATCTTGCAATTATTGTACGTAAGTTTCAATCATTAAGATTGAACAACTAATTATTTTGAGCTGAAGAATGGTCCCTTAGTAATTAAAGAAAGTAGTCCAATTGGGTGTAGGAAGGGCGTAAAACCTTAATTTTGTGAGATCTATTGAGGCCTGTTTGGATTAATCTTTAATAGAATTACTTTTTACATAATTAAGCTGAAAGAATTACTTTTAGGCGAATTGAAGTTGAGAAAATTGATTTATATTTAGGAAATGATATTTCAAAATTAGTAAGCTTAAAAGAAGGCTTAAATATATTTTTGTTCCTATAAATATAGCAAATTCTGATTTTGATTCCTTTAATTTTTTTTAATTTTGATCCAAATATTTTTAAAATTTTGATTTTAATCCCTACTATTAGTTTGCCTCGGTTAATTAATGATATGGATAACGGAGGGCCATATTACTCTTCTTTTGCTGTAGATTAAATAAGTTTTTAATCTCTATAATTTTAAATTATTTTGTTTTTATTCCTTCTATTTTTTTATTTAAAAAAAGCTAACACATCTTTTCGCCATAATCCTCCTCTAACGCCTATCATGTCCCCCTTTCCCTTCCCTCCCCCACCCCACCCCCTTTTTCCCTCTAGCCCCCACCATCTACCCCTTTTTTCCATAAAGAGACTGCAAGTATGACATAATCACATTCTTTACCTAGCTATTGCTGTTGTCATAGTATCACCACCGAAGCCTTTATCATGTAGCTAGTGTTCACTACCCAACTGCGCCATCAATAGCCACTGTCTAGTAAAAAATCGCCTCACTGTAGTAAATTGTTCCTTCGCCATGTTGCCTCTACTCCTTACTGACCATATCACTATCACTCAACCACTAAGCGCCCCTTGCGCAAGCTCTGCCATGAACCACCTTGTCGTCATGCATACCTCCACTGCTATAGAATTACTGTCTCACTATCACCTTTCCACCGCGGCACCACCAGCTTTGTCTTCTCCATCGACAGTCATGCTTTCAATGTGAAATCTTAACCATAGCTTTATATCCCTATTTCCCTCCTCCCTACATTATTGTGCCCTAGATTTTGGTTTTGTTATGTCATGTTATTTTTTGGTTCTATTAGTGCTGAAATTAAGTGTGGATTAGGCTTGAGTTGTTTGGGAGTTATCTGTTTTTGTTTTTTATTGGGTGAAGTTTAGATGACAACTCTTTTGTCGGTGGGGGCAGAAAGGTAGTGGGAGGCACTAATAGAAACTTGTCAAAAATCGATGGAAAATTCGTCAGTAAAATAAAATAAAATATTGACACATAAATTTATTGACGAGAAAACTATCCGTTGGTAAACATGTCAATAAACCTTCCTTCCATTTGTGCCAAACTTACCAACGGAACAATCGTCAATAAATAACAATAATTATTTATGAACGAATTAAAAATAATGTTATAAAAAGAAATAAAAATAACTTTTTTATTTTTTAATAAAAAATTTGTATTTTTATTTTATCGACAGATTATCCATTGGCATCTAAAAATCTGGATTGACCATATAGTGGCTTTTCATGTTCCATTTTACCAACGGATTTTTCATCGGTAATATTTGATTAATGAAACGATTTGTTTCGGTTTATTATTACCGACGAATTTGATGTTAGTAAAATGGAATAAATGAAACGAATCATTTCATTAATTTTTTACTGACAAAATATCAGTCAGTAAAATCAAAACTGATCATTAAAATGCGAACCCTCCTTCTTTTTCCTCATTTCTTGTTTTCTTCTTCTCTCTCTCTCTCTCCTTTCCATTCTTTGCATTCTCTCTCTCTCTCTCCCTGCTATTTCACCACCACTGGGGCCGCCATTTCACGATCCGAGACCGCTATTGTGGTTCTGGTATATTTTTTAATATTTCAATCGATTTAGTTTTTTAGTTTAGCCTTTTTTATCCGTTCCATTTCTTTACTCGAAGTTTTATATTTGTTAGTTAGTTAACTGAGTTATTTTCTTAGTTAGAAATTAAAATTTTCTAGGATAGAATTATAGGATTGGATTGCATGACTAGGGAAAGGCTTAGAGTTCCTTCCCATTATTTGAATTGTGTGCTGTGATATTATGCACTTTAGAACAATTATTAGGATTAACTTTAGAATGCTATGATTATTGTGTTTTATTTTGGTTATGTTGTAGTGTTAAAATACTGAATTAATTTTTGTGAAGGTTCCAAATTTAAAGGCAGACTCTACCCAAATTTTGTTTAATCATTTTAAATATTATTAAAATTAAATAATTATTAATATGATAAATATGTTATACCTTTATTTAGTTAATATATGTCTTATATTTTTTATTTTTTTATATGTTATACAGAGTAGTTAATGTAGGACAGACACCAAGTTTTGGACAAGGTACAGGTACACCGAGGAAGCATGGTCTATCCTCTCACATCCATACCCCATCCATCACTTCCACTGAGCCTGCATCCACCACTCCTGCGGGTGGATCCTCCGTCCCTCCTAGTACACATACTCAGGAGTTTGTTATGATACCCAACCCTAGGTATCATAACTCGAAGTCTTAGCCATTATTCTCGCAGTAGGCTTCTCTATCTCCACCTCCACCTCCACCTCGAAGAGATGAGGCCCGCAGTTAGTCTGGTTCACAGGGTGCTCAGGCTTCCTCATCCACCCCTTCACAATGCTCCACGAACTAGCAAGTGGAGCTTACATATAATGGTAAATCTTGGTAAGTAATTTAAATTTTAAATTTATTATAAATTTTTAACTATGATAGAGAATTTAATTAACAGATATCTGACAAAATCTATTATTTTATGACACAATTGAATTCCACCTCAGTTGGGGTTGTGCAGGATTATCGAGGTATTTGAGAAAAATTTCCATGCCCCGCATTACAGTTTTCTGTAAGCCCTTAATAACATATAGGAGTTGTAGTGGAAAGTAAAATAATTAGTATTTTTTTTATTATTAGTTTTGATTTTACTTCACTTGCTGACTATTGTGTTATATGTATGCAGCATGTGTCCATTATTGATCCATATGATAAGGCTGCCATTTACAAGGCATGGAGCACCAAAGCCAAGAAGTGCCTTCGCAATATGTTTCACGACATTCGCGTGAAGAACGCGAGCACCTATTGGCTGACAGATGAGATTCTCCAGGCCTTGAGCGTCCACTAGGACTCACTTGCATTTAAGGAGAGGTAGTTGAAGGCTCAGACGAGCAAAGGATTAGCCCATGGTAACTCTCTACACATTGAAAGCTCCACCACTATTGAGGGCACTCAACTTAAAATGGTAAATATCGTCCTTTTTTTGTTTAGTTTTTCTATTTTTGTATTAAATGTTATATATATAATTACGCGAAAATTCTTTGAAATGTAAGAGAAGACAATGAGCAAGCCATCAACCTATCGGGAGCTATTCCAGGAGACCCATAAAGGGTAGTCAGAGACCACATACGTAAGTAATTATAATTTAGGGTTTTAAGTATTTTTAATTAATTATGGTTATTAAAATTTAAATCTAATTTATTTTATTTCTTCTAATTATAGCATGAGTTCACCCAGCGGCTAACTAAGCCCAGATCACAACAGTCGCAGTAGGGGTATGGGAGTACTCCTACCAGCCCACCTGTTAGCAACAACGAGATATAGATCCAGACGATTACTGGCCGCTACAAAGGGCGGATTAACAGGATGGGGACCTCTTATAGCAAGTCATATTCTCCAAGTTCTGTGTCTGGAGCTAGGCTTGCTAGGACCGATCTGGAGTCCATCTTTGATCAAGTTCATGCACTGAATGAGTTAGTGCAAAGGCAGCTTGAGGAGGTCGACAGGAGGTACATGGAGTTGTATCAGTGCCACGAGAGAAACACGCAGCAATGGAGGCAATAACTGCAAACCATGGAGCACAGGATAATAGTTATGTACAACTTCTACGAGCAAATGCGGAGTGGTAGTTCGTCATCCGTTGCACCACCTCCGCCTCCACCTTCACCGCCTCAGCCTTCTCCACATGACCATCCATCTAGAGTCACACACAACAACGACGACGATGACCATGATGAGGACGACATCTCGAATACTGACAATGATCAATATTCGTAGACTTTAGGATTATTTTTTTTTAGAATTGAATTGTAAATATTTTTTAAATGACATTGTATATATTTTTTATTTAATTAATTATTTTTTTAATTTCTTTGGCAACTAATACTAAAAAAAATACATAATTATTAATAATTCCAAATAAATAATAATTGATAGAAAATATTTAATATTTTTTTACCGATGGATTTTACTTCAGTAAATATATAATATAAAATATTAGATTTTAATATTACTAGCGGATTATCTATTGGTAATAATTTTTATTTCATTGGCAGAATATGGGCAATTGATGTTTCTTTACTCTTTTACTACCGACGTATATATTTTTTTTATTGGTGTTTATATTCAACCAAAAAAATTAAAAATATACCGACAGATAATTTTTTCATAGGTAGTATTAATATTTTTTTATTACTGACACACCATTACCGATGGATTTTTTATGTCGGTTAATCCATCGATAATGAGCGCATTTCTAGTAGTGGGAGAAGGGAAGCAGGTGGAGTTGGAAAAAAGGGGAGAAGAGTGAAAAGAAGGAGTAATTATTTGGGAATAGAAAGAGTAATTAACATTTCTGTTATACATAACCAACATTTTATACTCTTTAAATGTATGCGTACTCTTAAATATATGGTTTTGTGATCATAGCATGTTAAATATTAAAATGCTAGAGTAAATTTGGTGAGAGAAGCATGTGGGATATCAGATTTTCAATGCAAGGGAAACTTGTGCAATAGGGTTTGACCTAAATAGGTCACAAGGAGAGAAGCCATATGGCTAAATGTCTATCTACATTTAAAAGCGAAGTGATATGTGAACGTGCGACAAACGACGCACACATGATGCAGCGGCTAAAAAATAATAAGAGAGGAACTTAAGGTGTACTATAATACAAATGATTTATGGTGGACTGGCATATTTATGCTAGTGCATCGTGTTTTCGTCACTCTCCATACATTCATGTAACATATCTCTATTTAAATATCTCATTGCACAGTGCTGTTTGTTCGAGAGCGATACAAAATATTCGGCTTACAACACTTGTAAGTTTCACGTGGTTCCGTTTCCTTTATTATTTGCCCCTACTAGAAGCATGCTAAAGTATTAAAATTTCAATTTAGCTTTTAAATAGAGTAACTATGGTTGTACCTCTTGCGTGTATCGATACATTGATGAAGGTGATGAATGACCATTTAAAATAAATTAAAAATAATTTTTAACGGGGGTATTGGTAAATGTCTAGCCAATTATGTGCAATAGGGTTTGACCTGAATAGCTCATAAGGACAGAAGCCACATGGCTAAATCTCTATCTATACTTAAAAATGTCTCATTGCACAGTGCTGTTTACTGTAGGGCGATACAAAATATTAGGCACAGTGCTGTTTGTTGGAGGGCGATACAAAATATTAGGCTTACCAAACTTGTAAATTTCACGTGGTTCCGTTTCCTTTTTTTATATGCTCCTACGAGAAGCTTGCTAAAGTATTAAAATTTGAATTTAACTTTTAAATAGAGTAACTATGGTGGTACCTCTTATTTGTATCGATACACTGACGAAGGTGATGAATGACCATTTAAAAAAAAATTAAAAATAACTAAAAATAATTTTTAACGGTGGTATTGATAAATGTCTAGACAATTATGTCGATTTGTTGTGTTTATATGTAACGTAACTCTTCAGAACACTAGGCCTACCAAAATGTGTGATTATTATTATTATTATTATTATTATTATTGAGTCTTTTATTAACACTACTTGTTGGTAAATATAATGTTGAGTCTTATATACCATTTGTCAATACTGATAGGTTTAATAAATTTTAGTACTAACGAGAAGCAGACGCACCAATTTGGCAATTTCTAATTAGTTTACTGCATGCAGATCCCATTGACATTGACAACATATTAAATTACTGTAAGATATGAATAATTTTTAGAGGTGAGAGCTCGTATACACAAAAGATGAATACTTTTGAATTCAAAACAAATAGTTTGAATGAAAAGACTGATTAAACCAGTGCCCATGATCATTTGGGAAATGAGAATGATTCAGTTTTGATTGAGTCTGCCTCTGCCTTACATTGCACATGGAGAAGCAAAACACTAGCCACCTTAGAAGCTCCCAGTCTTTGACCACTCTAGCTTGTCCTTACCAAGGTTCAAGGCATGTGCAGCTATAGCTAGTTTTTTCATGTTGGAGATTCTCGCGGGGACTACCTCATTTGGAACAGATTTTTTATTTCATTTTATTTTATTTTACGGGAATGGGGATTAAATTCTCCTCAAATTAGATTCAGAGAATGGCAATCACACACCCATCACGCTGCCGGAATAAATGAAATTATGAAATTACTTTTATTATCGTTAACATTATATATAAATATTCCACTCTAGCAATAATAAACCAAAATGTTTCATCTAGGCCAGAATTTCAATCAGAATCAAAATCAGATAAAAATATCCCAAGTAAATAAATAAAGAGAAATAAATTGATGCCATGCCATTTCGGGCAAGCAAAGTGGCCAGTCGATGGCATAGGAGAAAGCTGGCATTGTGGCTATTGCTAAAATATTGCCAAAGTGGATGTAATAAAATTGACAGTGTTTTGCTTGGTTGAATAGGTGAGGAAGTTAGAAGATAGAAATTTAGTTAAATCACGTTCGTATGAAGTTATGGTGCAAAATAAAAGGTGACATTTTTTCTACATCTTAATAAGCCATTATTATTATTATTATTATTTTTCACCTTTTACTTGCATGCTGTTGTAAGTATTGGCTACTAATGCTCATGTCTATTTCCAAGTTGGTGCGCAGCTGAAGTAATTTAAAATAGCATATGAATTTCGTGAAATCAATATCAAAGCTAACAAAGTCCTAATGAACAAAGTGAATGGTATAACACCCCGACTCAGTTGCTATTGGCAAACAACTAACAAGGCTCAAATAAATGTGTCTTGTAGAAGAATGTGAACAACCGTTGACTCAAGTATTTCTCATTGACAAAGAGAGGTCAAAGAAGCATATAAGATAAGCCAGAATCACCAGAAATTGAAGAAAGAAAGGATTTTAATGATTCTTTTTGAGACTATGAGGTATTCACATTCGTTTAGTATATTCGAAAGGCTTATGTACAGAGAGGAATTGCTTTCCTAGAATTTGAGTTGGCATTCTCATCTTAGGTGGTCGAGACTGCTTATCGTCTTTTCTGAGTGGGATTTCAACAGATTACTACTATATGTACCGCATCAATTTTAATGCTATTATATGGTGTCGAACCCAATATGAGAAAACAACCATCAGCCACTGCTTCTGTAGTTTATAACCACAAGTTGGGAATTTAATCTAAGATAATGAGCAAGAAAGAGCCAAGAGAATCAAATTTAGAGCATAACCCTCATCTACGTCTAATAGAACAGGGTTAGTAGCAAGATCTAAGCATCACTACATCCAATGACAAGATCAACTAAGAGTTAACTGGTACGGAGAGTTGCTTATGTATTCACATACATCTATACAAAAGTAAATTTAATGGTGCATAAATGATATATGAGTTCTTTTCTGTTCCTAAGTATGTATGTCCTAAGATCAAAACTGAAGATAAAAACGCATATCAAAGTAACCACAACATTATAACCATAGGAAAGCCTTAACCCCATGCATTTTGGTCGATTATGTGGTCTATCTTTCAAGACAGTCGGTGATGTACAAATAAGATTATGAACATAGTCTACACACATGGAATATACTATACATGGCAATTTTAGAGGACAAAGTCACCGATTCAACAAAGAAAGGTTTCAACAACTGATTGGAGCTTGTGACTTATGCACACTCTGCTATGAACTTGAAACATTGGCCAACCAGGGAAGCAATTTTTCATGTACCAAGTCAGGCCGGTCATCATGGGGACAATGTCCAACCCCTTCAAGTACAAAGAGTACTACATTTTCTTTTTGAGCAGGCAATGAAGAAAAGTACTTGCCAACAGGTCCATCAAGTGGAGTAAAGGGGTCATGATCTCCCCACAAAAGTAAAACAGGCAAGGAGATTTTTGGCATCAACTGCACCGGATTAGGACCCGGTGGCCCCGTTACAATGGATACAAATGCATCTAAAGCTCCTGGATCATTAGCTGGTTCCATAATGATCTGTCAAAATGCCAATTCTAAGTAAATATTGTCGAACAAAGGGAGATTTAAAGCAAAACAAGTAAACAACAAGTTATTACCTCCACCAGTTCTTCATCCACAGACTCCTTATTTCCATACACTGAACTCAAAATCTTCTTCAGATTCTCTCTGGATTCAAGCAATGCAATTTTAGATTGCCTCTTCAAAAATTAAGGGAAATTGTGGCCTAACTTGGAGAGAATACCTTTGTTTAACACGCTCGAAAATTGCTGAGGCAATTCCTTTTTGCTTCAATAAAAAATCAACCAGCCAAAGCAAGGGTAATAGTAGCTTGATCCTCCAGTCATCAACAATTGCTTTGTTGTTCATGCCACCAGCACAGTTTAACAGCACAATTCCTCTAACAAGAGTTTGACTTGAATCTGGTTGAAGACTATAATACACAGATAAGGCAAAACAGAAGTTTCTGATGCAAACTCCATATGTTTAACTGTTTGATAGAAACTCGTGATTGGTTTCTGTTTTCATTTGCTGTTTTTATTTCTGTATTTTTTGTTTTCAGGATTTTGTGATGGAAATTGTGAAAACAGGAAACAGGATTTTTTTTGTTTTAGCTGTTTTTACTATTTTCTTCACAAAATCTTGAAAATATGAAACACAGAAAATGAAAATAGAAAATGGAAACAGAAATCAAACAGTCCTCGAGCTTACATCTCCAGCCACTGGGAGATGTATCAAACATACCTGAGGCAGCAATGACACAAGCAAGACTTCCAACAGAGTTTCCTATTAATACAGTTGGCTTCTGAATCACTTCCTCCAAGAAATCAAGGATCAGCTGTTCATAGCGAATCCGAGGAACAAGGTAAGTTTGCAAAAATGGACAGTTGAAGTCCAACTAAAAAAGCTCAACAAACAAATACCTGAGCCCATGTTTCCATGGTATATGAAAAGCCTGGGGGCTTATCTGAAGCCCCAAAACCAAGAAGATCAATAGCATAGACAGTATAATTCTGGGACAGTGTCTTGATGTTCCTGAAAAAAACCCCAAATTTGTGGGGGCAGAAATACTTAGTTCAATTAAATGGCTACCTTTTTACTGTGTAAATGAAAAATGAGTCACTTCTAAGGTAGTTATTGTGAGATTCAAGCTTTTTCAATGATTTAGTGATAGTGTTTTTCCTTTTTTTCTTTTTTTAGTCTATTTTGAATTTATATCATATTAGCAAAAGCTTGATTAGAATCTCATATCAACCAAGTAAGAAAATTAATTAAAATGGAATTGAATTCGCTTAAGGACCTACACCAAAGTTCAATACATTGTCAGGTCACTACAAGGCTTCCATCAGCGCTCTTTCCATTAATTCAGTTTAACTGAGCATAGTGGAGAGATTAGAACAATTGAAGAACAATTTCTTAAACGCATTTGCTTCTTCCAATCAGACACATCATTCTAACATCTGAATTCTAATGAACCTTGATAGTATTAAGTTAAACTTCTGGAATCTAAATATCATGGATGGCCTCCTAATTGATCCAGAACTTATAATTAACATATTAACACTAAAGCTTCTTCTTTTCTTTTCTCAACCCTTTCTGCCCAGGCCTAGCAGATGCCGGGAGTTGGTGATTTTCAGTAGAATTGGAAAAAGGAGGAACCTGAAATACTGCACATGTAGATAAGATTCTGCAAATTGCTGGGAAAAGGGTGATTGATAAAATCCTAGTTAAAACCTTAAAATTTAGGCACCAATTCATTCTCTAATATTATTAGCTTCTAAATTTGAAGAAAATTCCAATTTGGGCAATATTATCATCATCTTCTTGACACAGTTGCCCATCGCCTACCCCCTTACACGTAAAAATATTATTTTATGCTACATATATATGTGGCTAGCAATTAATGTACCATTAATAAAAGTGATAAACAAGGATAATATGAATATCTTAAAACAAAAAACGGGTGGACGAGAAAACAACAATATCAGAAGAGATAGTACTTGAACATATCAACAGTAACAGTGCCAAATTACCTGCGCCAGTGAGGAATAGAGGCACCAAAGCCATGGACAAGGAGCAAAGGAGGGTGCTGCTGAGACGAATCAGCATCAGAAGAAACAAAGTAGTTGATGGAATATTGACCCTTCCATTGCCATTTAACACGCTTAAGCTTTATCTTTTCTACCTCGGAGAGGGCCCCAGCAGCACTAGAAGGTTCTGTGGTAGTGGCAGAAGTGGAGTTGACAACGAAACTAGTGGTAACACCCCTGCCACCATTGCTGAAGTGGTAATTTGGATGATGATAACATGGGACACGAGCCCTCCTACTTCGTCCTGTGATTTTTGCTGAGGTGAAGAAGTGGCTACTCTTGAGCCTTTCAACATGTGAAGACTGTGTTTGCAAATTCAGAAACCCAACTGACGAACGAACAGCACTTGTCACTTCCATTATTACTTTCCTATGTCAACACTCCTTCGTTTGTGTTAAACAGTTAATGTACCTCTATTTTTTGGTTTTAATATATTTCTTTTTTTTTTTAATGAAGGTTTAGTTTACTTTCAATATTTTTTAGTATACGAATATAGCATTTTTTTTATTTTTACTCTTTAAAATAATTTTATTTAATGTAAGTCCTTTTTTTTTATAAAGGGATTATAAATATTAGCTCTTAGTTACTTCAAGTGGATCCATACTTATATCTCTAACTAGTGCTTAACTATCTAATTAGTGCTTTGTCGTCCCCTCAAGTCTCAATTATGAGATCTCAATAGGCTTTTCATATCATTAAGGATATTTTGCTTTAGTCCAAATTGAGGCATTATGTGGTCGATTGAGTGCCACTCAATGATCTTAAAGCAAATGGTGGACTAAAAGTTGACCATAGTGTCTGCTCATTTGCCAAGATATGCGGAATTATCTCATCAATGGCTAGCTAATGATATGATCACCACCATGGAAGAGAAAACTAGACCGGATGAGCCGGTCGAATCGATTGGACTGGGAACCGGATACTAGGTTAGTCACGTCATCCTCCATGAACCGCCAACCTCAAAAACCGATGACAAATCGGCTAGAACCGGTGCGAATCGAACCAGTTAAACCGGTTGACCTGCTCAATTAGTTTTTTTTAAAAAAAATTTTTGATCAAAATGTTGTTGTTGCTTTTAAAAAAAAAAAAAGCTCAATCAGAACAAAATCTCGTTTCTTTTAAAATCTTGATTCTTTTAGTATGCTGATTTGCTATATTCTTCAATTAATTTAAAAGTGAAAAACAAAAAATGGTTGTTATACTATCTTTGAGTACTTTTCAAAAGAAATATAGGTGAAGATTAAAGTAAATAATTTTTCATTTGAGATGTTTGATAAAGTGTTCCATAGTATATATATACTCGATCAAATCCTCAGTTGAACCGATTGAACCTCTGAACCTTTGAACCAATGCCTTGACCACTTCAATGTCCGGTCCGATTTTTTTTAACCTTGGTCGCCACTAAAACTGCATTATTAAAAAAATTACATAAAATAAGCTAACTAAATTGATTGTTACATTAATCTCTACAATTTTTTGATCGCTACCTTATTAGGTGTCGTTAGATCTATATGCAAGTTTATACTGCCCAAGCTCTTAAGGGAAATTCTAGCTAGAATGATGTGTTCAGCTACTTGTGGAATATTATATTAATTAGATATACATTCAGCAATAAAAAAACTACAAAAAATTATTAAATGAAGACAATTCCACCGAGAGGCTAGAGGAAAACGTGGCATGAGATTGGCTAGAATGAGAGCCAGTACCATGCCCATGACTGTAGTATCTACATGCAGCCACCAATATCGCTAACAGAATGGCATAATGCACAACATAAATTTCGATAAAGTATGGCGATAAATTATCAAATCCCAACTATACTTGCCAATCTCATACAAATTTTCAAGCAACGTAAGAAATTTTCACCACCTTAGGTCTTAGGCTTCTTTTTGCCGATTTTGAGGTTGAATGCCTCAACTTTATAAATGTAGCCCCTTACTAGCTCCATCTAAATAGTTGGGCATTCATTTGATCTTTTGAAATTCTTATGCAACTTTTAGGTTCTCTACTAACCATTGGGGTACTCTTTTCCTTATTCCAAGTCAAAGACGGTGGGAAGGGAAAATGGATTTCCCTTAGTAGTCAACCCAGGAAGAAAGTTTTCGAGCTCTTCACCTCCAACTTTAGATCAATTTTTCAAAGTTTTGGTCTCTAAGCATGATTTATCCTTTTTCTTGGACCACAAAGGTCATGCGAAATTTCCCCCATACTAGAATACGTTTCTAAAATGGGTCCTTAGTGTCGACTACCACAAATTCCCTGCCTATGACCAAGTTGAGTTCGAAGAGCACTTGACCAGCAAGAAGAAGGCTCCATCTTGCATCGACTTGTTAAAGTGGGATACTAAAAGGGCCAAGGTGCTCAAACACCATAGTAATTTCCTTGTAATTTTCCTTTCTTGCAATTGTGATTATTTTCTTTAACACTATTTCCATGGTTCTTTATTTTGTAGGAGAAATGGCCCCTAAGTTGTCAAAGGATTTTGCCTAGGTCACCCTCACCCACCGTTGAGTTCAAGTCGCTCAAGAGAATACCCTGGGGGCCGGCTCTAAGCCTACAGAGGATAACTTAGGGATAGCTTCAGACTCTCATCCCTCTATCATAAAGAAAGGCAAAAAAAAGGCCCCTAATGATATAATCGACCTAGAGGGCACATCCCAAAAATGATCCACCCCTCCTCCTGCTAAAAACACACCCTCCCAGCTAAAGAGGGTTTGCTTTGAGACCTCCGCGAACTCCCATCTTCTCAACAACTTCTTGTCCAACGCACCTCCCTTATCTCTTTGGTGCCTTGGCTTCTCAATTCACCAAAAAGGAAATGATATCCTTAAATCTAATTTTGATTTCAACATGTTCGGGGTTGTGGGAGTAATAGGCATGTATAAATGGATTCAAATGGCGAGCTTGCGCTCTTGCATAATAGCTCAGCATTTGGAATTAAGGGAGCATTCTAATGGGAAGGCCATTGCGAAGTTGAAAAAGGAGCTTGTCAGGCTAAAGGAGGCTCATTCTGAGGAGGTTTGTTCCTTAAAAGCTAATGTCAATAAGGCCGAGGAGCCAAAGAAAAGGAGTGGATCATTAAAGAAAAATCCTTCTAAGACAAGGTCACCCTTCTAGAGGCGAAGGCTTAGGAGCAGAGAAAATCTCATGCTACTAAGGTGGCTAAGCTTAGGGAGGCTCTTGCAACCAAGATGAGAGAGGCTGAGAACCTCAAGGGTGATGCAATCGAGTAGTATGCAGAGGGATTTGATGAGGCAATAAACCAAGTCAAATTCCTCTATTTTGATTTGGATGTCTCCCCTTGTGACTACTTCAAGGAGATCCGTGACTAGCAGTTGCTGGACACCCTTCCTAGGTGCTAATCCAATCGAGGTTAATGTTGGAGATCAAACGAGGACTCCTGATGATGTTGTTGTCCTAACCACCCAAGGTGAGGACCAAGTGGATGACTCCTCTGCTGTCAATTAGTTTCTCTTTTTATTATATTTGAACAATATTTTCCTTTCCATTTATATTTTGGATGTTTGCTCTAAACATTTATTTTCCTTCTTTTAATTTTTATTCCATAGTTCTTCCATGTTGCGCTTTTATTTTCGAATTGTTTTCCACGCTTGATTTCCAATGTATTTCCTTTCCAATGCTTAATACTTCTTTAATCTAACTTTCCAAATTATTACTCCAAGAAAACAATCCCTACACTTAACTTGATAGCTTCAAATTCCATTTCATATGTGTAAAGCTTTCATGTTTGTTTTGAAGTAAAATTATTTCCTTTCCTTTCCTCGAATTATATGACGCTATTAATTTTCCAAGAGATCCTTGCCTATAGGTGAGTTATTTCATTTGAAGTCCCTCTCTTAACTTATTTTTATTCCATTCAATTTTTCAAAAGGTCCTCGCCTACAAATGAGGAGTTCCTTTTTAAGTCTTTATCTAGACTTATTTTTATTCTATTTAATTTTCCAAGAGCTCTTTCATCATATAAGGGCACGGAATTCAAGTAATTCGAATCAATTGTATTGAATGAAGGGGTTTATAATGGTGAGTTTCTGTAAAATGTTCACTTTTATTTCTACTACTGAGACTATGCAAATGTTCGGCCTATGTAGGTCATGCCTCATTAACACTTTTTATGTATAAAAAATCTTGTGAGAAAAAAATACATAAGAGAAAAAAGAGTATACCTACCTATATAGTTTAAGGATGTCCATTTTAACTAAAATATCTTCGGAAGGAGGAGATATTGCACGTCCTCAATAGTTCTCTACCTCTTAACTTGGCTATTTTGTAGGGCTTTTTCCCTATCTTCTAGATAACTCAATAGGGTCCTTTCTAGTTCAGTGCTTGCTTTTATTCTCCTTGGGACTTCCTTTGAAACTTCATTTTCCTTAGGACCTCCTTTCTTGAACTTTTGTGGAATGACATTCTTGTTGTACTTTCTTGCCATTTGATGTTTAATGGCTTCCTTCTTCACTTTGGCTCCGTGTCTTCCTTAATCAAGTCCAACTCGGCTCTCTAAGAAAGTGTAATATCCCCTATAGTCATTAACTAAATATTTGTGATTAATTGTGTTTAGATATCAATTAAATAGTGATTTATTATTAATATAAAGAATAAAAAATTCAAGATAATTATAGAAAATTCATATTAATAGTTTTGCTTGCTAATTTAACCCTAAATAAGGTTAATAGATGCTAAAAATTTTATTGGAATTTTTCTGTATAATTAGGGAATTATTATTTAAATTATTAGTGCCCAAAACTAAATAAAAATTTAGAAATAATAGAAATAATATTTAAAAAATTATAAAAAATATTTTGGAGGTTAATTAGGGCTAACATAGATTTTAGAATAAAAATTAGAATTTTTAGAGCTTGTTTTAATTTTCTTTAATTTTTGGGTAGTAATTAGTAAATTGTAGGATTGAGAAAAATAATTTTAAAATAGGTAAATGATTAAAAAAATTATAAAAATTTATAGGAATACTTAGAATAATTAGTAGGACCAAAAATAATTTTTTAAGCAATTATAAGTTAGGGCGAGTTAATTAACTAAATCTAGCTTAATTGCCATAACCTAAATCCCCAAATTTGCAAGAAAATGGCTAAATAAAATATCACTTACTTAAATTCTAGAAATTACCATAGCCATTGATCTTGGACACTTGTCCAAGCAAGAGCTAGCCTTGGTGACCAAGTATAGCAAAGAAATATTAAAAAACGTACATGAATAATAAATTAGGTGATGTGTGTTAAAACAAATCAAAAACACTCTTCTTCCTTCAAAGAGAGGCAACCATGGTAGGAGTAGAAAAAAGGTAAAAAAGAAATGAGTTTGTGAGTGAACGTGATCACTTATTCTTCTTCTTCCTTTTCAAGAAGGAGAACTCTTGAAAGAAAACACTTGTGAGACTTGTTTCAATCTTCTTGTTATTTCTTCCAAGCTTTGTGACCAGCATCATCATCATCATCATCCCACACTTTCTTCAAGTTCCTTTCTTCTTCATCAAAGGTAGGGGTTTTTCTTTTTTTAACTCTCTCATGTGTCCTGTATTTTTTTGTTGATCCTAATATCTTGTTCTTGTTGATGTTGGTGCTTGAAAAATCTTGGCTCAATCCTCCTTCTTGGTCGCGACTGGAACCTACTTTGTGGGAGGAATTTTCTTTTTTCTTTTTTTTTTTTGTAACATGGTTGAGAGTGTAATATTATGTAAATTTGGTGAGAAAATTTGTTGTAAGGAGGAGTGATGGTTTGCAATGTAATATGCCGTTATTTTGGGGTAGCTTCATGGGTGAAGCTAAATTATACTTGCTAAGGGTAGATTGTAAGTTATTATTTCTCTTGTTCATGCTTGCATGATATCTCTATAATTCTACGTCTAGTATGATTTTGCATGGATATGCTAGTGTTCTGTGTGATTGGTGATGTTTACATGCTTATCTTTTGATTTATTGATTTATTGTGTTGTTGGAAACTACCCTAAGTTACTAGGCTTCTATGTTGTACGATTTTTCTACCATAGTAAATTTTGTTATTTTGATATGTAAATTGTATACGTTAAAGCTAACATGTTGATATTTCTGCCTGTAAATTTTCATTATTTTTTGTGAAGGTTTGTTATTTTTAAAAACTTAGGATAGAATTACCCTATTTTGAAACCTATGATGAAGGTTTGTCAATATATTGATCTTACGAATTTTGACTTGATATTTTTATAACATGTTAATAACAATTGAAAATATGATTGAGAATTTTTCTGGGCATTTTAGAAATGTTTAACTATATTAAAAAAAAAATTTGAAACTGAAATTGTCTAACTGAAAAAGGAACCCTAAACCACCTGTGTTATGAGATTTTATTACCCTAGCTATCTTTCAAATTTTGACTCGAAATATTTATAAATTACCCTTGACATCCCAAAGGACTAAATGACAAATTTTCATAAATTTTTTTGGGTGATTTACTCTTTTATTTGTAGCTATCTTTTAGGCTGCCCTATTGTTTGCACTTGCTATCTCCTTACCCAAAACATGAAATAGATGCCTTTTTTCAAGGTTTGGCCCATATAGTATTCAAAAGCCCAAGGAATATAATTCTCAAGCTATAATAATACATAATGAATGTAGTAATAACGGCCTAATTGGTAATGAATGGAAAAAACCTAAATAAGCTATAAGACTTGGCCTGATTTGCTTATAAAAGTAAACTAATATGCTATTCCTCAATGCCTTGTTCTATTCTATTTTGGGCTTGTATGTGCAATATGGACCTATGTGAATATTCATGCATGATCATATGCATGTATCAAGAATGTTTGTGAACCAACTTTCATATGATGTGTGTGACATGAATTATCGATGCATGAGCATATCTATAAAATTGCATTACATGTAATAAAGATCTAAATGCATGGCATAGTGAATGTGTGAATATGTGTGCATCAGAAAATGAGAAATTATGAAAAAAAAAAAATGTACTCTAGTTGAGGATGACCGTGTGATATCAAGGCAAGGGCCCTACGGTTATGATGTTGAGGATGATTATAGATACCGAGGCAAAGGTCCATGGGCTATAGTGGTACCAAGGCAAAGGCCCTATAGTGATGATATTATATCTGAGTTAGGGAATGTCCTGAAAGGAGAGCTCTCATTAGATCATGATTTTCCCTCTAATTTCCTTCCTGCGGAGTTAAGGAAAGTGGAAAGACCCGTAAAGTACAAAGGAAAAAGTGCACCAGGCATCATTCTTTCATGGCATATTTAGTGCGCATTTTATCTATGCATTTGCTTATTATACCTCGTTTATTATGATTATTTAGCATGTAATTTATCTACTTATTACCTGTCTTATTAATTGTTAATTTTATTTGTATGTGCTATAATGTTATAATATATGTTATTTTTATTTTAAATCTGCTTGTACAAGCCTGGGAGCTTTTGGGTGCCTAGCAAACCCCTAGAAGCACCACCCCCTATTGAGATTCAATTCTCATAATGATTTTTCTTTGGTGCTTTCAGATGACATGCATCATGATCCTTTTAAAGGTGGAGGTGACCTTCCTCATTGACCTTTTTATGGATCAGGCATTCCTAGTGCTGCAGGACATCCATCCACACTTTTATCTTGTGAAGTACTTAGGACCTTTCCTTATTGCATCCGCTTGATGGATAAATAGATCCTTCTATTATCCATTGATCTGTGTATGGATCAAGCGAAGTTGTTTTTATTTTGATGGATGACTGTATATTGTCTGACATCCTAGGTCATAGACTTTACTTTTATTTTTGGATGACTGTATATTTGACCCTTCGAGGAATAGTTTGTAGATTGCTAGACTTGATGATATGCTATGTTTGATAATGTTATTCAGTATATTGTGCCTTGCTTCCAAATAGTATGCGTCCTTAAAAGCTGGTTTAAATAGTAATAATTAGTTAGTTTACAAGATCAATAACAAAAGTAAATAGCCAAAAAAAGAAATTTCATAGTTAAGATATGTATCAGTTGCTAGGTTAATTATTAATAACAATTAAAGAGGATAAGATTAATAATTAACTAGTCGAGTGTTATAAAAGGCTCATTAGATACCTCGGTCATGGTTACTGTCCTCAGACTTGGTTTAGATAGTTCAATGGGGATCATAGCATCCGATCCGTACACCAATCTATATGGTGTTTCCTGGGTCAACGAATGGGGCGTAGCACGGTAAGCCCACAGCACAACATACAACTTGTCGGGCTAAACACCCTTAGCCCGCTCCAATTTTTTCTTTAATCTAGTTAAAATGACCTTTTTGGCAGCTTTTGCCAACCCATTGGTTTGTGGATGTTTCATTGATGAAAATAGCTAAGTGATTCTGAGTTCTCTATAGAAGTCTTCAAATCTCCAATCCGTAAACTACTTTCCATTGTGTTGACCAATTGACCAAGTACTCCATATATGTAGATTATTCTTTTCCATGCAAACTTCCTCACCTTCTCTATGGTGATTGTAGGCAACGGCTCGACCTCAATCCATTTGGTGAAGTATTCAATGGCTACCACCTAATACTTAAACATACCGAGAGCAAGTGGGAAAGGTCTGAGAATGTCTATACCCACTTATGAAAAGGCCAGCTAGTTTCCGAGTAATGCATTTCCTTAGAGGGTGTATGTTTCATCTTTCTAAATCTTTGACACTTATTACATTTTTTTTCACAAATCTCAAAAGTAACCAACCCAAAGTATCTTGGTTGTCAAAGCCCCGCTTACAGCATGATTTCTATATATACCCTTATGCATTTCTTCTATAATCATCTGAGAATGCCTTCCATCCACATATTTTAATAATGGCTGAGAATATCCTTAGCAATAAAGTTCCCTTGCCACTATAGTGTAGAACCTTGCCATTCGCCTCACTTTCTTGGCTTCTTTTTCTCTTCCGAGTAGCTTTTTAGCAGTTAAGCCAACCCTGCTCCTACTCTGTAGAGCATACATCAAGGGAGTTTGCCACCTGATATGCTCGGTTCATCAATTACTTCCTGAATGACTGACCTACTATTTGCTATTGTTTTGGTGCTGGGAAGTTTTGACAGTAAGTCGGCTGGAGAATTTTGTTCCTCAAGAACATACTCCATGGAGCATGCTTCAAACTCTCCTACAATTTCCTCTACTGGGCAAGGTATTGTTGTAATTAAGATTCTTTAGCTTGAAATTTGCCTCTGACTTGGCCGATTACTAGTTGAGAGTATCATTTGATAACTAGCCCTTGAACTCCTAATTCCTTGGCCAATTTTAAACCAGCTAACAAAGCTTCATATTCGTCTTGTTGTTACTGGTTTTGAACATGAATTGGAGGGATTGTTCAATAGACATTCTATTTATGTCTTCCATAATCACTCCAGCTCCACTTCCCTTGTTATTAGACGAGTCATCAACATATAGCATCCATTTCCATTCCTTATCATCATCGATCATAAGTAGTGATAGTTCCACAATAAAGTCGGTGAGCAATTGGGCCTTGATCAGCTCTCGAGGCCTATACTCTAAGTTGAATCCAGATAGTATCGCAAACCAAGCTATTATTCTTCTTGCTAGATTAGGCTTCCTTAGTACTTACCTAATGGGTTGCTCGGTCATAACAATAATGTGATGGCTTTGGAAGTAGGGTTGCAATCTTCGAGCACTTATGACCAATGTAAATGCTAACTTCTCAATTTTTTGGTATCTGACCTCGGCTTCTTGTAGTGCTTTGCTCACATAGTATCCTAGTTTCTCTAGTTTATGTTCCTCTCTTACCAATACCAAGCTTATAACCTTCTCGATTATTGGTAGGTATACATAAATTATTTCCCTATCTCTGGGCTTGTTTAACACTAGAGGTCCCACCAAAAATCTTTTCAAGCCCTGGAAAGCTCTTTCACATTCCTCTGTTCATTCAAAGTTTACCTACTTTTTCAAAAGGTAGAAAAACGGGTGTGCTCTTTCAACCGATCTTAATAAGAATCTAGAGAGGGCGGCTATGCACCCGGTCAACTATTGCACTTCCTTGAGGGTGCTCAGATTCCTCATTTCCAATATTGCTTGACATTTCTCTGGGTTTGCCTTAATTATTCAGCTACTAAGCAAAAATCTGAGGAATTTTCCTCCTTAAACTTCAAACGTGTACTTCTCAGGGTTCAAGCATATGTTGAACTTTCTAATTTGGGAAAAGATTTCTCCTAGATCATTACAATGGTCTCCATCTCCCATGGTCTTGGCGACCATGTCATCCATGTAGACTTCCATGATTCTTCCGACCTGGTCAGCAAAGACCTTGCTCATCAGTCTTTGGTAAGTGGATCTAGAATTCTTTAATCCAAAAGGGATGACCTTATAATAGTAATTTACATTTTTTTGTTATAAAGGCAGTGTTCTGCTCATCTAGGGTGTGCATCTTAATCTGGTTGTAGCCAGAATAAGCATCCATGAAGCTAAGGAATTATGCTTCTGAGGCTCCATCCACTAACTTATTTATGCTTGCCAGTGGGTAGGCTGGGCATACTTTGTTCAAATCCGTGAAGTCTACATACATTCTCTACTTTATCGAGGATTTGGGAACCATAACTACGTTAGTTAGCCAGGTGGTGAAGTGTATTTCCCTAATAAATCTTGCTTTCAACAATTGCTCTATTTCCTTCATTGCAGCCTTTTATTTTTTCGATTTGAGTATCCTCTTTTTTTTTGTGCCATAGGTCGAACCTTTGGATCTATTGCCAATTTGTGGAAAATGACCTTGGGTCAATTCTGAGCATATCCTTGTGTGCCTATGCAAAAAGTCTGAATTCTTTCTCAATAGATTCGTCAGCTTGACCTTCATGGCCTTTGGTGGTCCTCATCCAGTAAATGTAAACTTTTCAACAACTGCTCTAATTTAGATCTTTTGGAACTCATCATTGGGCTCAGGTCTCACCCTTCCTTCCTTTCTTGGATCCAGGTACCTCGTGCTCATATTCTTGTTTTTAATCAATTTCCACCATGTGTACTTCTTATGTTCCTTTAATTCATGCTTCCTTCCTTTCTTCCTTAGATATTCATGATAGCATCGCCGAGCTTCCTTTTGATTAGTGTGTATGACACAAACCTTAGTAGTCAAGATTGGAAACTTTAGTGCCAAATAGGGGTTTGACATTACAGCTCCAAGGATGTTTAGAGATGGTTTTCGAAGTATCATATCATACAAGGCTCAAGAATCAGTTACCAAATACCGAACATCAATTATTTTAATGTTTGGCTTAATTCCAAAGTTATCCCTAGCTTAATGACTCCTAACATTGTAACATGTTCCTCAAAGAAGCCCACCAGGTCTCCATATATAGGCTAAGGTTGGTTTCGAGTATCTATATTTTCCGTAGGGTGGAAGCATAAAGGACATCGGCCGAACTTCCCCAGTTGACTAATACCTTTCAGATGATGTAATTTCTTGCAACCACAGAAATAACCACAAGATCATATAGATTCTGATTAGTTCCCTTAAAGTCAAGATTAGAGAATGAAATTATTGGGTTTGATGTTTTCGGTGATCGAAGAAGAGTGGATTCCACCATCATGACAGCTCAGAGGTGTCTTTTCCTTGCTGAGCTTATTTCTCCTCCTCTAGCAAATCCTCTAGCAATCTTGGATCTCCTGTGGTTGCCAATTTTCGAGTTCCTCCTCATTGCTTGTTTTAGGTGTTTTCCTTCTTTGGTTTTGGCTTTTCCGCTACCTTGTCCTTGTGCCTTTATCTTTACTTTGGCTTATTCTTCGTCGAGCTATGTACTTGTCCAACAAACCTTGTCTTATCAACCATTCAATCTAATCTCTCAAGATAGTGCAATCCTCCATGGTGTGACCATAATTCCTATGCAACTCACACCACTTGCTCTTATTTGCTCTAAGGGGAACCTATTGTTTTTCCATATTAGGTGGTAATTAGATTAGCCAAGCATTGTATACCTCCTTGACTACAGTCTCCTTCGTAGCAGTAAGAGGTGTATACTCGTCGTAATGAGGTTGAGGAAAGTAAAATTGTGACGTCCCTTATCTAGGCCTTTCTTTCTTGAGGTGGGCTCAAGTCTCCTCTGGCTCCTATTCTCCTGTCTCCGGCTTTGCTTCGAATCCTTGGCTCTTCCAATCTCTGTTTAAGCTTCCATTTTGCTTGTTTCTCGAATTTCTTCCATATTGATACGCCCCATTACTCATTTCCTAAACTCAGCTAGAGACCTCGACAAAATTAATTGCTAGTGAGTCAGCAAAAAGGCCTGCCCGTAAGCCTCTCTTAATGGAGTGTAATTCCACGTCAGGGTTAAAGTCTTGTATATGTATAGCCATGGTATTAAACTGATCTAGGTACGCTCTTGATGGTTCCTGTGGTCCTTACCATATAGCATTCAAAGAGTCCGAGGTTTTCTTATAAACTCAGCTCGAGGAGAAGTAATTCATAAAAGCTTGTGAAAACTTGGCAAAGTCATGGATCGACCTTGTAGGTAGTGAAGAAAACCACAAAAGAGCTGCCTTTTCTAGGAAGGTGGGGAATGTCGGGCAAAGAAATGTGTCACTCACTCCATTGACCAGCATCATTGATTTGAACATGGTCGCATGGACCTAAGAGTCTCCAATTCCATCAAACGACTTCAATGTCATCAGCAATTTGAAATTCTCCAAGAAAGGCCACAAACATGATGAATTCCCAAAATGGCCTCAAGTATATTGACAGGCCTTAGGTAGTGGTTGTCTAATAAGTTTCCTTTCTCCTATGACTGTTGCGAGTGTTGTTCTCTTCCTCATCTCCAATAGGGTCATCATTATTCTGATGGCTGCTAGTTTTGTTCTTTCTTCTATTATTTTCTTGATTCATTGCTGTCATTTAAGCTTACAGCTTCCTATTCTGGTCCTAAAGTTGTCGCATTATTCGATATAATCCTTCCACAATAAGTAGTTGCGGGATATTGTTTGCCTTGTTCCCATTATGCAAACTGTGTTGGTTGTATTGATTATGTTGCTTATCCAATTGCTCAGCCACATTCACACTCTGAATCTTTGTGGTGACCATTCACCTTTAGTGGAGTCAACTTGGGCCCCACGGTGGGTGCCAATATTCTAACCTGTTCCTGACATCATCTAGTGTTATCCTCTGCAAGTCCAAGCTCTCGTTCACTTGTCCGATAGAGGACCTGCAAGGGACTCCAACACTCAAGTCAAAATTCCGTTCCACTTAGGTGCAAGTGAAAAAGGATCAATTACTTACCTTTGGCTCTTACGTGCCCCTTTTTTATATCTATGTTCAAATTCATATTCTCACATTCCTTGGTGATTCCATATCTCCCTATTTTCATGGGATTCCTCATGCCCGATAACTTCCTTTAACGAGTTAGTTACTTCCGGATGTTGACTTAGTTTGAATTCATTCAAGGAGGAATCTTTTCTAGAGGGCCTTAACCGAGCATCTATTGGGCCGAGCTCTAAAACCCAATAAATTTGTTTAATCCAAAACAATTAGGAGGTATAAACAAAAAAAAACTAGTAATACATAAATAAAAGAAAACACACATATTATTAGAAATAATAATATTATTATAACAATAATAAAATTTTATTGTTACTCCAACTACTATAGCTACTTTTTAAGTTCTATGTAAGAACTAATTTAATAAATAGAAATAACATTATGGACTAATTTTATTAACAAATATATAATATGAGAAATTAACTTGACTTTAAAATAAAATATCATAATCAATAAATAAATTTACTAAAATTAAATACTATTATGAACGAATGAAGTTCATAATATCAAATAAACAAAAGTAAAAAACTTTCAGTTGTTTTTTTAGTTATCATAAATTGCAACTAAATTTATATTTATTCATAATGTAAAAGTTCCTTAATAAATACATATTAGATAACACTACAAGAAAATAGCATTTTACCGACAAATTATGCATCGGCAAACTACCAATGAATATTCCATCGACAAAAAATAATAATCCATCAATACTTTTTTAGAAAATTTGTCCCCTTTTTCATCTTGAAATAATATATTGTTGATGGATTTAAAAAATTGGGGGTGGAATATTCAGTCAGGATTATTGTATTTTAAAATTATTATTATATTATTACCGACTGAATATTCTATTGGTAAGGTTAGTGTAATTTTTTTACTTGATGATACTTTTTAAATTAATTTTATTTATTGTTTCTTTTTTATTTTTTTATAATTAATTTTTTATTCTATTTAAAAAATTATATAATTTAAAATAATATTTACACACACAAATTAATTGCACATCAAATACATAAATTAATTAACTGAACTTAATACATAAAATGTTCAAATATAAAATGTAAGGCAAAAAAAGAAGCTATATTAAGAGTAGGCCTCAGTGTCAAAAGAATTGGATGAAAAAGCATTGGCTGGTGCTAAATCACTTACCTACATCTATCATAAGAAGTCCATCATCTCCCTCCACTATCTCTTCTTGTCTTGCTTTTGCTCCTTTTTCAAGGTCTTGAATTGGTCAGTGAATTGCTTCACCAACTCAAATTTATCCTAGAGGAGGTGTTGCCCTTGCTCCTTGATCTACTAAGCTTGTGCCTAAAGTTCTGCATTGAGCTTGACCCCCCAACCAAGGCTCCATTCACAAAGCTAAGGGACATGCTACCAGTGTAGTAGGTCCCCATGCCGTAGACATGGTTCTTGTAAGAACCACCAATTCTATTTGCCCACACCATGTTCTTGTCAATAGGTGGGCAATCCTCGACACCATCCACGGCTTGATGGGTCGCTCCTATAGTCGCTGTGTGCACTCGATGTACAATTACAATTAAGTAAGACAAATTAGACTTTGAAAAGGAAATCTATTAGGAATAATTGAAAAAAAGGGCCTGAGTTTATAAGCTACATAGGTTTGCTCAAAGCTTTGGTAGTCCCACTATGCCTTGTCCTCTGTCCAAGTGTGGATCTCCCAAAATAACTCTCCCTAAGTAGGCTATCTGTTCCAGAGCTTTGCCTACATTTCAAAGTCATTTTAACATCATAATATGTAAATAAAAATACAAATAATTGTTAAATTAATTAAATACAAAAGTAATTTAACTTACCAGCCGTGCTGTAGTGGACTCTGTGGTGGCTGAGTCAGCTCTATTGACCTTAGCCTTTGCCGACTTTTGCAAGAACTTGTCAAACTTCTAGTAATCCCACAAGGCCCTTAGGTTAGCCTTAATTATCCACTATGGATTAGGATAACGACCCTTGTGAGTGTCAAGATACATGTCCTGCATTTGCTTCTCCGCACAAGTCTTGAATGCTTTGAAGAAATATGCATCATCTTGTGGGTTAACGATGTAATGTGTCTTCATATACAAATATTACACAATATTATTTAAGATTATATGTAAAGGAGAAAATATTGAGATTACCTTCCACTGCTTTTCATCATTCAATAGCTTGCTGAAACTCTCGTACAGCCAATTGTGTAGCTTCTGGATGGTGTTTATGATCTTATGGAGACCTTTAGATGTAGGGAATCAATTATATAAGACATATAACAAATTAAAATTGATATAGCAATTAATAATAACCAACTATGACGGATATTAAATTTGAAATTCGAAATTACTTACCAAGTTGTTTTGTCCGAAACCAAGTGAATATGCAACTTCGTAGATGACCCTTGTGGTACATGGGCATGAGAGCTAATTGGACATTTCAACACCAAAGATGAAGACCAGAGTGCAAGTGATAGAGACTATAGCACAAGAGATCAAGTTTATTGGGCTCCAACAATCCAAATTAGAGATATGGGCTAATTTAGAATGCTCTCATAATATTTATAACCAAACCCCATCACTATGCCACGTCGCACATGGGCTAAAAGCCACGCCCGCAGTAGTGCCCATCAGAACCTCCAAAGAAATCTAATCCCCACCAGTTCCTTCCCATTGAATCAAACTCCGCTAAAGCCACCCTCCAGTAAAGATGAGATAACAATCTAAACATAAAAAGCCTCATATGAAATAGCCAATCCTCTAAGTTGAGCCCAGACACGGAGATTTACTCGCAACCATAATATTCGCCCCTTATTGAAAACTTGATTAAAGACATTGTCCCCCTTAATGCTAGTGGAAATTAAAAATTCTGTATTGATTTAAAAATCAAATTTTAGAGGGCGGTGCCGTGTAACATTATATAAAGCAAAACAAATACTGACAATGGGATACTGCACAAATGAGTTCAAACAAAACTTGATTGAAGACATTGTCCCCCTTAATGCTAGTGGAAATTGAAAATTCTTTATTGATTTAAAAATAAAATTTTAGAGGGCGGTGCCGTGTAACATTATATAAAGCAAAACAAATACTGACGATGGGATACAGCACAATTGAGTTCTAACAAAACTTGATTTGAAGAAATTGTCCCCCTTAATGCTAGTGGAAATTGAAAATTCTGTATTGATTTAAAAGTCAATTTTAAGAGGGCGGTACAGTGTAACATTATATAAAGCAAAGCAAATTCTGATAATGGGATACAGCACAAATGAGTTCAAGCACGAACCAAAATTCACAAGAAATCATGACTTCAATTAAAGAGCATGAGCTCTTTGAAGGTCAAGCTCTCTTGTACAGACACATGCTTAGCTTCTTGACCCCTATGTGTCTTAGGTGGGCCATTCAGCTAGGCATACCAAGCATAATCCACAAGCACGGCAAACCCATTACTCTTCCTGAGTTGTTGTCAACTTTGCAAGTTCCCCCAGCTAAAGCTTGTTATGTGCCACGGTTCATGCGTTTTCTAGCACACAATGGACTGTTTGCTATAGTAAGAATTCATGACAGTGAAGAACAAGAAGAAGAAGAAAAGGAAGCTTATGTTCTGACTCCTGCATCAGAATTACTTGTTGAAGGTACTGATCATTGCTTATCCCCTATGATTGAGAGTATTCTTCAACCCGCAGTGTTTGAAGCAGACCTCAAAATGGGGGACTGGATGTATGGGGAAGAGCACACAGTATATGAGACTGCCTTCGGAGTTAGCTTTTGGGATTTGGTTCATAACAAACCTGAAGATATGAATGGCTTCAATGAGGCCATGGCAAGTGATTCTAAGATGCTAAACTTGGCATTGAGTGACTGCAATTCAGTCTTTGAGGGGCTAGAATCTGTTGTGGATGTTGGTGGTGGAAATGGAGCCACAGGAAAAATTATCTGTAAGGCATTTCCTAAGTTGCAATACATCGTGTTGGACCTTCCACAGGTTGTAGCAAATTATTCAGCAAGTGGTAATTTAAGCTATGTTGGTGGGGACATGTTTGATTCTATCCCTCAAGCTGATGCAATTCTATTGAAGGTATGCATGTGTGAATGCTAATCAATTTGTTAAGTTATTGAAAAGTTATTGTGTCCTTGGATTCCTAATTTAAATTTGTATGGTGAATAGCAAACAGGCATATTATGCTTAGTTATTGAAGAGAATTTCTAGTTAATCTTTATTAGTTATTGAAGAGAATTTCTAGTTAATCTTTATTAATTATTGTCAATATTAATGCTTTTATTTTTATTTTACAGTGGATTTTACACAATTGGAGTGATGATGATTGCAAAAAGATTCTGAAAAATTGCAAAAATGCTATTTCAAAAATAGGAAAAGGAGGAAAAGTGATCATCATAGATATAGTGATAAACGAAAAGCAAGACAAAGATGAAATTACTCAAACAAAACTCCTATTTGACATAAACATGATGACGGTGAGTGGAAAAGAAAGAAATGAAAAAGAATGGAAGCAACTCCTTATTGACTCAGGCTTCCAACAATATAAAATATTTCCTTTATTTGGTCTTAGGTCTCTTATTGAGGTCTATTTTTAGATATTTATGTGAATTGTGAACTTATTACACATGTGGGGACGTGAATAAATTTGTGATGTTTTTATATGGTTTTAGAGGTTAAGAAGTGAATTAAGTTGTAATCTATTTAACAGTTTTAGATATTATGCAATGAATAAGGATTTAATTTTGAAATACTTCTATAAGTTTTACTTCCATTTGAACTATGTATAAAAATGGTTGCATAGCAATAATGACAGTTTCAGCATTAGGCAGGAGAGTATGTTGTCGCTAAGGAGGATTTTACGATTCTCGTCATTGGTGTCGGACTATTGAATACTGACAAGTGTTGTAAATTTTTTCTTTTTGCGGAAGATTACTGAGGAGTCATGTAGAAAAGTGAGTATTCAGTTTAATAGTAGGAAAGGAAAAACTATCTCTCTACATTTTTATTTTCCTATCATGACATTAACCGGATCTACGTGTTATTTTTTGGGAATTTCAATGTTTTAGTGGGGATTTAAACCACCTTTCTCCACCCTTTTTCAACTTGTTTTATCTTTTTTCATATGTTTTTACATTTATGAAACTCTCACTGATACACTAAAATTTCCAGAAATAACACTCAGATCCCTAATAATATTATGGCAAGAAAAAACGTTAAAATAGACAATATGGTTCCCTAGTTAAATATCTTCAATTAGAAAAATAATTGCAACTGTTGAGTATTGAAAGTCCCTGTAGTAGTTGTGAGGATTATAGACAAACCCTGTCATTAATTAACGACGAAAGTTTTCAAGAATTGCAGTTTGGGATGTGCGAAAAAAGCATTTCAACCGAACTAAAATTGTAATTAAACCAAACTTTATTTAAAAAAAGATTAATGATTGTAAAATATTCCAAAAGATCTAAATCTCCCATTATTTGGAGAAAAGAATTTGGAAGTGTTAAATTTTTTTTTTTTTGGGTCAAAAAGTTGATTTTAAGAATTATAAAAGCATTTTGAGAATGAGGCTCATGCACAATATGGCTTGGTATAGTGAATTGGGCCTAGTGCAAATGTTCAATTATCCTAAGTTGATTCCTTCTACATACGTATAAAGAAGTGATAGGAAAACTCACTTCTTATGAAACACAATATCGACTCACCAGATTGAGTTCACACTCCATTCAATGATAGATGAGTGATGAGTAGATATAATATCCTACAAAAAATGAGTTCCCTCAATATTTCTCATATGTATATCATTTGCACCACTAGGGAAATTATTCCGCTCTTGGTTGAGAAGATTCCTTTGTAAAATATATAAAATAAAACTTAACTCTCTGTCGCTTTGTAATAGCTAATTAATCACCTCGTCTTTTAGTCATTAGCCGCCGTAGTGCATTGACCGGTCTTTTGGTGGGTTGTGAAGTAAATTATGACTTAGTATATATTTATATATCACAAACATTATTAATTAAATAATATCAATTACAGAAAGTTTAATTATAAAACTTTAAACAAAATTGCCAGTCGATTAAATTTGAATTTGATTAATCGCAGCCATCGTAAGAGATGAAACAGTTGAAAAATTCTTAGGTGCATTGAAATTAAGAAATAGAAGTTATTTTAAAAATATTCAATTACGCAATAAAATTTAGCTCTATAGACACTGCTGTTTCTTGGACATGGTCATCGAGAGGGAGTGATAACCTTCAGGTGATTTAATTCTTTTAGAAAGAAGAATCAACCTATCACTTAAACTTAGTTTGGTCAGATTATTATTGAGGATTGCATTCAGCTTACCAAGTGCTTTTAGATCTGTCTCTGTCTTACATGGTACGAGGAATATAAATAGTTTATCCCATTAACAAACTAAATCCATCAATTTAATCCGAATGAATCGCTGACTGAAAAAAAAAAAAATGCTGCGTGAATGGAAGAGGTTCATGATGCTATATGTAACGTGGCTTTATCCGACCTTTCGTCATTGTGTGTCCTGAACTCCAAAAAAGAAGACAATGCATTTGCACCCTTTTTTTTTAAGACAAAAGTTTTAGGTTGAAAGAAACGTTTTAGTCTAGGGTTAGAGAATATTTTTGGACTTATCAAATATTTATAGATATATTTATAGATTATCTATCAATAGAAGAATCTAAAAATTAAATTTAAATCATACATATAATGGAAGATTAATTAAGTAAGCCAATTTCTTGACTATATACATGTGAATTTTACCAATAAAAGAAGTCCACCATTGTAATTCTCTTTTTTTTTTTTTTATTTGGTCCAACTATGTATTTCTTTTACTATTAGATAATTTTGATTTTCCCCATCTGTTTTTTATTAGAGATAATTCTATTTAAAATATAATCAAATATTAAACATAGACACTTTTCCTAATTGGGATTCGATCCGTGCGTCACTTTACGAGAGACTAACCCTTTTGACTTCCAATCCCTGATGGTCTTTTTAGCTAATAGTGATATTCATACACTTATTATGCATCGTTTTATAATGTATAGAATATTAATTAAACATGCTAGTAAAGATTATAATAATTAGAGATAAAATAAGTCAGAACATTTATCAAAAGCTTAGGACCTAAGTTGTTCTTAATTTACTTCGACATAACTTCTTTATCATTTTTTTTTTTTGACATGTTATAGCAAACAAGTTATATGCTTAGGCCTTTTGAAATGTTTATTTAGCTACGTTAAGAGCGACCTTTTAAAAGAGCTTATTTAATCCATTAGGCTGGTAAATTTATTTCTTATTTAAATATATAATTAAAAATTTATAGTAATTATATAAATTATTAACATAATACAGCACTTTTCGAAATATAAAATATTTCTAAAAATATAATATAATATGCTTACTTTATCTATACTACGACTCTTATAGAAACCAGGGATGGTCGGGAGTTTGGCGGCAGAGGAACCAGGCAAGGTTGGGCAAATCTGTGGATGCTACATTCCAACTATACCTACAGATAATAACAAATCTAGACGTTTCAGAAGAGCTCAAGTCGCCAATGTTGAGATTGCTCCAAGAGAAGTTACCTAGTGCAAAGTGAACACAGATGCGGCACTTCTCGCAGACAGGGAAGCGTTTTTTCCTTATAGTTTAAAACAAAAACTCGACTCATTACCATAAACTGAGGAACAACGGCAATATGACAATGAGAATCCGTAAATGAAGATATCCGCGTATGAGGAGTTAAATATGATTTTTTATCTGTGAATATGGTAATCAAGATAAAAGTCTCCTTATAGTGACTTTGAAGATAGACATAGAGATTATGTCCTTCACCCTATTGAGATATCTATCGTAAGAATGTATTGATAAATTTATATATAAAATTAATATTTATTATTTTTTAATATAAAAATAAAAAAATATAATCCTAATTTATTTAATCTCTCACAGTTTTACATATTTATTATTGCTTATTATGATATTTTTATAATAGATTGATAATTATGACTTAATTTAAAATTTGAAAATTTGGTAGTAATAATATAAGATTATAAGTCTAAGACTTAGATCAAATTTATATTATTATTTTTAATATTTTTTCAAAATTTTCAAGTTAATTGAATTGTTTAAACACATTTTTTTATTTTTTAGGAATATCTGTGAATCCCATGAAAAGGTGGAAATCCATGAAAAATGAAGATAGGGAGGAATTTTCTCCTGCCTTGAAAAATGGAAATAGAGATAGGGATAGAAAAAACTATGAAATCGTGGGGCAAAGAATTAATGTTAAGAAAATCGCACTGCAGCTAATTGACCAATCAAACCTAACCCAGGCTGATTCGATCTCCACTACAAAATCGGGAAAAACCGATGAACTGGTGTGAAATAAACCAATCAAACCGGTTGACGAGTTTTTTTTTTTAATTTTAATAAAAATACTATTATTTCTTTTATTAAAGAAAAAAAGCTCAATCAAAATAAAAATTTATTTCTTTTAGGATCTTGATTCTTTTAATATTTTTATTTATTATATATTCTTAAATTAATTTAACAAAATAAAAAAAATTATTAGACTATCTGTGAGTATTTTTTAAAAAAAATTAAAATTAAAATTAAAATAAATAAATTTTATATTTAAGATATTTAATAAAGTATTTTATAATAAATATTATTTTATATTAATTATATTATTATTAATAATTGAATATAATTTTTTTAATTAATTATATGTATATATTTATATATATAAATAATTAAATATATATATTTTATTATATTTCAGTCGAACCCCCAATTAAAAATCTGAACCTTTGAATTCCTGCCTTAACCGAATCGAAACGCGACTCGATTTTTTTAACGAAAAGAGAACTTCACTCCGCCCCGGCCCTGACCCTGGCCCCATTGCCATCCCCGGCAATAACAGTGGAAAACAGATCGTAACTCGCAAGGATTCACAAACCGGTCATAAGACACAAGAAACATATAAACTATTCCCATAAAGACTAGCCGACCTCACCTAGCTACCATGTTACAGTTTGGATTATATTCAAGAAGCCGAAGGTAGTAGCATCTAGTGTAACACCTGGATTCCCGATTTAAATAGATATATCCTGTAACGACAAAAACACATAAGCCCAGCAGCAGAAGCAAACCCCTTATAAGCAGAGAGGGAAGCGTTAGGAGTTGGAATCGCAATCAGGGACCGCAGGGGACGTGTTAGTAGCTCCTGCATCGAAGAGATACCCCGGGCTAGTGCAGGTGCACTTTGCCGAGGCATGTGCAGCAAAAGAGGCTTTGGGCTTGGCTTGGGAATTAGGGACTAGATCCATCATTTTAGAGAGGATGCCAAAAATAGTTTTGAGGCATTTAACAATAGTGAGGAGGACTACTCCTCTGCTAGGTCCATCTTATCTTATGCTTTTAGTTTAGCCTCAAAGTTTTATTTTTTTAATTTTTTTAAAAGCACAATTTGTTCCTAAAAGTTGCAACTAGATAAATTAAGGGCACATTTAGCAAAGTTGATAAAATAATGTCTTATAAGATAAGATTTGATAATATAAGATTTATTATATAATATTTAGTATATCATTAAAAAAAATATTGCATTATATAAGATAATATTATTTTTTTATTATTACAAATAATTCTAATCTAAAGTAAAAATATAATAAAAATAAATTGTAATAAAAAATTGATTTTTATTCATTATAAATTTAAAGAAAATATTAATATAATTATTTTAGCACTTCGCTCCATAGTAGCATCCGAGATCCAACCAGAAAGATCAAAAAATATATATAATTATTTTAAAATTTCTTTTTTATTATTTATCGTTATTGTGTATATTAAATAATGTTTATATTTTATTTATTTATTATTTTAAATGTAATTATTTTAAATATTTTTAACAAAATATATCAAAAACAAAAAAGTGAAATAGCCCCTATGCATCAAAGCTAATCAAGCATAATCTAGCATCTATAAATTTAATTAAATTATCTATCATTTTAATGTATAAAAAGATTATGATGGATATGCTTATATAATAGGTTGTTTACACCAAATAATCAATAAAATCATAACATAAAGTATTAACTTATCCTATGATATTTAATAATATTGCTTGCCAAACATACCCTAAGTGAATTTGTATAACAACATTGCCTTGAATGTTAATAATCCCCTCATAATAACACACAAGAATAAGTTCAACCAGAACCAAGTGAATTCATGTAATTAAGCACTTAATTAATGAATTTGTATAGCACCATTATGATAAGACCAAGCGCAGCCGCATTTACACAAGGGAGGGGGAAAAAATTGGATAGACATCTTTTGCGCGCTTCAGTAACATGGTGGGTGTTAACACGGTCCACCATTCTGATGGTACTTTAAGATAATTACAAATTTAACCACGCCTCTTTTTATTTAAAATTACATTTAAAGTCCTTTTGTATTTTATTTGCAAAGAGAGTCACACACCTCGCCGCTTTCCTCTCTGACATTGGCCACCACACATCTCAATGAGTACTCTCTGTTCAAGATTTCAATATGCTTCTCAAGGTATGCATTTGTGATATGTTACAATTTTCTTTTTGTTATTTTGATCTTCATCTTCTACGGAAGAAACTTGTAAAGTGAGAAAGTGAAAGGTTAACAATTTTTGGATTATTTAGTAGGTCCCTACTATAATAAAAATTATCGATCTAAGGATTGTTAATCTCTCACTTTATTACTTTACAAGTTTTTTCACTTTAAATGATCTAAATTCATTATTTAAACTATGGTGTCAGTGCAATCAATGCTGATTGAAGTGAAAATCAAACTCCTTTTGTCCATAACTACACAAACATTGTTTAAGGACCTCTAATTCTTGCTCATTGTGTTTGTATTAAAAAATATTTTGCTTTCCTTTAACCCATTCTGTTAACAATTTGGTTGCAGTTAGTGAGCATATTTCTGAAGAAGTTCACAATGGAAGAACAAATACTGTGGAGTTCAGCTATCACCTTGGTGCACGATGGGAACTAATGTCAAACTTTTTGGATTAAGTTTTGCCGAAGGTTGTGATCAATCACCAACTCTTCTAACATGCTAATTTTCAATTCAATTTATGCTATCAATACTAATAAATAACAATATTTAAGGAAATGGGAACAAATAATATATTAGAACAAACACAACAAGGCGAGGAGACTCCACTGTGACATGGCGGCGGTGTAGTCTTTGCAGCAGTGGATGGCTCACGAGCTCTATTGGCTGGAAGCGGCATAGTGGTGATTGAGTGTGAAGACAAGGATGGAGCGGTGGAAATGTCGGCATTGAGGCGGTGCCGCGAAGGAACAACCAAAGCCCAGTAGCTTGCGACCCCCCTACTTGTTAAGGAACATCCCAAAATTCAGTGTGGGCAAGGATAGTGGCAATCGAAGAGTGCGAAGGCAATGATAGATCCAATCGAGGTGGGGATGAAGATGAAGATGTATGCCGCCGATGAGTATGAGCGCCGAAGAGTATGAGCCCCCTCTGGTTTCAAAAACTCCAGGATTAATCTGCAATATTAAAAAACATAATACTGGTACAATCTCTACCGTGAGATTTTAATGAGTTAGATCTAACGATTTGAATGGTCGAACCCTCACTTGGTCCCAAACATGTGCAGGACTAAATATCCGCCACCCAGTAACATACAATAGTCAATAAGACGAGCCATAAAAAATGTAGTAGTGGTTCATCTTAAGATGGATCATAAAAATGAAAAGAGAAAAAAAATTAAAAAAAAAGGATTTTTAGATATTTAAATTGACAATTAGTGAATTATATATAAATAAATATGCATTTCAATTATGTAAGTATTGAGTATGATATTAATTAATAATCGATGATATGTTACTAATTAGGACACAGTTTTTGATGAATCACAAAAACAAAGCTAAGCTGTTCCAAGGACAAGCTCTCCTGTACATGCAGATACTTGGGCTACCTAAGACCTATGTGTCTTAAGTGGGCTGTCCTGTCCAACTAGGCATATATAGTTGACGTAACACACGACAACGGCAAAACCATCGTACCCTTCCCGAGTTGTTGTCAAATCTTCATGTTCCACCAGCTAGAACTAGTTTTGTGCAACGACTCATGCGCTTTCTGGCTCAAAATGGAATCTTTGCAATCCATGAGAGCCAAGAAGAGCATGAAGCATATGCGCTAACAACTGCATCAAAGCTTCTTGTCAAAAGCAGTGATCATTGTTTGTCTCCAATGGTTATGTTGTTCACTGATCCACTTCAGCGGAACAAGTTTCATCATCTAGGGGAGTGTATTCGTGGGGAAGGCCCCACATTATATGAGACAGCCTTAGGAGCAAGCGTCTGGGGGTTCTTTGATAAAAAAACCTGAATACACGAGACTCTTCAATAAGGCCACGGCTAGTGATTCTCAAATGGTCAACTTGGCACTGAAAATTGTTCTGTCTTTGAGGTGCTAGATCCCATTGTGGACGTAGGTGATGAAATTGGAACCACAACCAAAATTATTTGTAAGGCATTCCCTATTGTAAAAATAATTTTGAACACTAGAATTTTAACTTTAAATAATAAAAATAAAATGACAGCATCAATAAGAAGTAGTAGAATAAGGTTATCACGAATCGTGCAAAGCCTTGTCCTTAAGGGTTTAATTCCGCCCTACCCAAGGTATACTTGGTGGCATGACGTTGACAGTTAACCCTGCAGGATTAGACGTAGATCTCCACAGGAACTCGTCCACACAATGGTCCCGATACGTTGAGCAGCAAATCTTGCAAGAAGCAAAAAATGCAGCAGAAGTAGTGGGGCAGCTTCTATTGCACAGAAGAGTGAGAATGAGGGGATGATTGTTTGTTATGTGTCTTGTATTGTGGCATGTAGCAGGGTATATAAGCTATTGTAAAAGAGCCGTTGCAAACTAACCGTTGGATAACGGTCAACAAAAAGAGCCATTGAAGCATCACAGAGCTGTAACAGTAAAAAGGAAATTTGGCTAAAAATTAAAAATAAAATTTGTATGGGTAGTAAAAGTTTGGCAAGCCCAGACACGGACGAGACGCGACGGGGCGGGGCAGGGCGCACACACGTGTATTTAACCAAGGTTCAAGTCCACAATGCTACTTCAATACCATAAGGTATTTACCGATTAAGTATCATCATATATAAATGCTTATTAAAACATTTTCATGAGTAATGTGGGACTTCTTCCGTAGCTAAATACATATAGACAAACTAAGTTTGAAACACACTAAGACCCATATATATACAACATTCCCTAAGTTGAAACGCGTAGGATTCGAGGCTTTTTCATTGAAATAAAATAAAAAATATAATTATTTACGTAAATGTCTTGTTTCAAATTTATTTTTGAAAATGTCCTTTTTTTGGGTCTATTGTTAAATCGTGTGAGGCTGGCATGACTTATGAGTAGCCCACAAATCGTGTTAGCCTCACACGATTTATGGTTCAGTGCCCAACCCTCATGTAAATCGTGTCAACCTCACACGATTTACATGCAACTTAAACACACATAAATCATGGGAGAGTGACACGATTTCTCTGAGTTTAATTTGTACGTAAATCGTGTGATCCTTACACGATTTCTGGTGTGTTTTGCCTATAAAAAGAAATCGTGTGAGGCTAATATTTCATTCAGAAATCGTGGGAGAGGGCGATTGGGAAAATCATGTGAGGTGGAATTGCGAGAAAAGAGGAAAATTTTGGTAGAGAATGGCTCAAAATAACTTACGTCGATTAGATGAAGTTGGACATATTTCTGCACATCTCCAGGAAAAGGTAAATTTTTATTATATTTTTTAATTTTATTTTATTTAAAAAATAAGATATTTAGTTTAGCTTATTTGGTTGGTTAACTTAGAAAAGAAAATATTTGTTTAGGGTTTAGAATAGTGTAAAAAAATTTGGTTAGTTTAGCTTTTTTTATTAGTATAAAAAATATTCATTTAGATTAGTGGAGAAAAATTTGGTTAGCTTAGTTTAGTTTTAGATTAGTGAAAAAATTCTTTTGTTAACTTAGTGGAGAAAAATTTGATTAGCTTAATTTAGTTTAGTTTAGTTATTTTTTTTTTTATGAAAACTTTAGTTTATATATATGTTTTAATCATTTTTCATGTATTTAAATTTAGGATTTAGCTTGATATAGTCAGCTAATTTTATGTAATTTAGTTGTTATTCTACTATATTCTACTATGTATTCTACTATAAAATTGAATTATAGTATTTATTTGCTTTATTACATAGTATTATAAAGTTTAATTTAATTAGTATTTATTTGGTTTGTTATAGAGTTTTGTTTATTTTAATGTTAATGATATTAAGTTTATACTTTTCAGCCATGTCGAGTGTTGACCACTAGGCATCGCCACTTACCTCCGCCGCATCCTCTCATGGAGCCATATTTGAGACAGGCTGGATTATGCAGCCCAGATCCTATTTTATGAGCATGATAACGCGCTGATTAGTGCGTTTGTGAAGCGTTGGCGGCCAGACCCATACGTTCCATCTTCCCTATGGAGAGTGCACCATCAGGCTAGAGGATGTTGCATATCAGTTAGGGTTGCACATCGATGGATAGGCAGTTAGTGGATGCATGGGTTCATGGGGGAGATATCATGGTCGGCATATATGGACCATGTGTTATGACCTATTTGGCACAGTGCCAAGTCTAGATGAGCGAGATGGATACTCTGTATTTCTATCTTGGTTCAGGACTACATTTCATGATTGGGAGGCAAATGCATCTGCAGAGACTATTATACGCCACACTCGGACTTATATTATGACCATGCTTGGGGGGTTTTTGATGGCGGATAAGTCAGAGTCCAGGGTTCATTTGAGATGGCTATTTCTGTTGCATGACTTTGAGTACTTTGGGAGTTTTAATTGGGGGTCTGCAGTGCTTGCGACTTTATATCACAATCTTTGTCATGCTATTAATTTTAGAGTGTGTGATATTTCTGGGTGCTTGACCCTTTTGCAGTCGTGGATTTGATTCAGAATCCCAGTGTTGAGACCTCCTCCTGCTGAGCTCAGCTTTCCACTTGCTATGAGGTAAATTTTTGAGCAGAAAAAAGAAATTATTTTTAAGTTTACCTTTCATATTTGAGTATCGTTAAGTTTTGTTCTTTATTTTGTTTCAGGTGGAGGGATTATTGATGTACCTCTGACAGTCACAAGACACGGTTGCTAGCGTTACGGAGATAGATTGATGATTTTTGCATCACAGAGGTAAGAAGCATTCACTTATCCTATATTGATGGTGTGAATTTGTTGATTTTTGATTGACCTCGTAAAAAAAATTAATGATTTGCTGTTAAACATTGCAGTTTAGATGGACTCCATACTAAGACCTACATATTGCCCAGATCATACTGGACTTCATTTTCTGGAATTCCCCTCTTTGGCCATCTATCACAGCCTTGTTCTGTTTCATGATGATTGAGTTCCAATAGGCTAATCATGTTATTCGGCAGTTCGGTGGACAACAACCCATACCGGTTGAGCCACTGAACATTGATAGAGTTTATGGCAAGGATGCTCGTGGGGGAGATCATTGGCGGCCAGATAAATATAGGGCATATCACGATTTTTGGGATGCACAGACAGACCAAAAAGTTCGATTTCAGGCCTCTTCCGATGATCTTCGATCAGCTGAGTACATGAGATGGTACTCGAATGTTGCGCGAAGATTTTTATGCTCAGATCGGGTCCTTCATGACCCTCGACGTGCCGAGATGCCTAGAGATGTTCCTGAGCACGTTCCACCCGTGCTTGCAGTGGCCCTTCCAGCTCACGCTCCTGATTGGCGTCGTCGAGAATGCCGCTTATGAGTGGGGACTCATGCTAGCTGTCACAGAGACGATGATGATGATGATGATGATGATGATGATGATGATGATGATGATGATGATGATGATGATGCAGCTGATCCTTGCCAGTTTGGTGATGATGATGATGATCAGCATCACAATCACTCCCACTCTCCTGCCGACATCCCAAGTTGGCAGCCTATGCCTGAGTATGGTACAGCCAGCCAGGGTGGTATGGCAGCCACCACTTCACAGATGATGGGCGATCCCAGTCAGCAGTATACGACAAGTTCTAACTCTCAGTTTGTATCCAGTCCAGTCGAGCAGTTTAGTCCCAGGGTGGGTGAGATGTGTGCTGAGCTTGAGGCTTTCCTCAATGCTGCTATTCCGGCTATTACACCTACTCGGAATGAAACAGTGCCTCAGATGTGTACAAGCCATCATTGGATGGTATTGATTTAAATGTGAATCTGTCTACACCAATGCCTTCGTACCAGAGCTTGTATGACTTTGACTTATCTGGCGATACTCCACCATTAGCGTTTACATTTGGCCAGATTGACCATGAGGCTCACGAGGAGCAACACAGACCGCCAGAGCAAGATCAGGAGCAGGAGCAGGATAAAGATCGTAGGAGAGGTCGACCTACGAGAGAGATTCGTCCCCGTCAATGTCACACGGGTTGTCATTTACCTGCCACTCGTCAAGATAGACGGGACTAGTTGTGTTTTTATCTTTTAGTTTATATCTTTTAGTTGTATTTTTAGTTGTGTTTGTAGTGTTTTTAACTTTTATATAGTATTGACTAACATGTGTATAATGTTTACTTACCCATGGACATTTTCTATTATAAACTCATGTACATGGTTGTTTTATAGCTCTTTTATTACTAATATTTTTGTTATTATAGATGAATAAAAACCTATAATTAGAATATGCAAATTTATAGTAAAAAACACATAACAGAAATTGTATTATTTGAACATTGTGAAAATTAACAATATCTAGTTAATAAATTAAAATCAACAACAAGAAACTAACATAATAATACACCATAGTTGGAAACTAACACAATAATACATAATAGATGGAAACTAACACAACAATACATCATAGATGGAAAGTAACTCATTAGTGAACATATAAAACTAATTGCCTTCACTTGGTTGGTTGAAGAATGAAGAAGGCTAAGTAGGGCATCTTCGTCTAGTGTGACCCTCTTATCTGCACAAGCCACACCGTTTTGATGGTCCAGGTTCGATAGCATCTATTTCATTGCAGATTCGAGTTGAAACAGGACGACCCTCAGTGGCTCGTCTTAACTGTGGATTTGGAGGTATCCGAGACCTATTGTACTTAGGCCAATAATCTTTATTTGCCATAGCTGAGAACTCCATTCTGTAGATACTAAATACAGTGAGCATGCGATAAACATCGTCAACAAAAGAGCCCCAATCAAGACGTGCATATGCGCATACAGCAACGATCTGTCAGCCTCACCCTATAACTTCATTGACTATATTTCCCTATTCGTGCGAACTCTTCTAGCACAAAAGACTCGTTTGCCCTAGAGAATGCGGAAATGATCATAATGCTTATTTGCTGCCTATTGATGTCAATTGCTCTCAACAAGGCTTGCGAAAACACTTGTCCACTCGCAAGTTAAGCCTCTGATGCCTTCCCTTTGTTAACAAACAATGCAACAAGACGAAAATGGGTAGACTTAACCAAGGCTGTAATTGGAAGATTGTGTGTACCTTTAAGAACAGTATTAATGCACTCAGACAAATTCGTCGTCATATGCCCAAACCTCCGTCCTTCATCAGCATGCTGCGCCCACTTTTCAATGGGGATTCTGTCTATCCAATCACACATGGCTAGATTCTCATCTCTTAACAAATCACGATAATAAACATACTCTCAGCAAGTCTTTGAATATGCTGCATTCATCAAAGCTCGTTTTGCATCTTTGCTCTTGAAAGCTAAAGCAAAGTTTGAGACAATATGTCGTATGCAATATGCATGATGGGCATACGGAGGATGCCCTCTACTATCTTCGGCATTTAAAGCAGTTTTGATAGCACCATGCCTATCAGAAATAATGAGAATGCCCTCTTGGAGAGTCACATGTTGCCGAAGATTAGTCAGAAAGAATGACTATACCTCTCTTGTCTCCCCCTCAACCAAGGCAAATGCAATTGGCAGAATATTCGAGTTACCATCTTGAGCAATTGCCATTAATAGTGTTCCACCATACTTACCATACAAGTGGGTACCATCAACTGTAACCATCAATTGCCATTAAACGCTTTAATGCAAGGAGCAAATGTCCAGAATAAACGGTGAAATATCAGACTGCTATGATCAACAATATTTTCTACATAGTATGGCTGAGTCACTAACTGAATAATTGTACCTAGATTAAATGTCTGCAACCCTCTTAGCCATTTTGGAAGTTCATTATAGGACTCTTCCCAATCACCATAAATTTTACTAATGGCCTTCTGTTTGGCGAGCCAAACCTTCCTATACGAAGTCTTGAAGCCATACTTTGCTTCTACTGATCCTTGCAAAACTTTAATGGAAATTGTTGGATCAGCTTGCATCATGGGGAATATGTTGGCACAGATAACATTAGTATCCAATTGAGGGTGGTCCTGTGAAAGCGAAGTAGACAAATACGTGTGTGGTTCGTTATACTTTCGAATTTCCCACACTCCCTTTTTCTGCCGATAAGTCACACGTATGCTCCAATTACATCCATTCCCAAACTGCTTACATGTGCCATGGTATTTTATATAATCAGACTCTAGGACCTTGTATTCAACTGATCTTCGGATACAGTAAGTTTTAACTGCAAATAATACAACATTCTTATCAGGAAACTGTTGCCTAATTTCTAGCTCATTTTCTCCTGCCAATCCCAAAATGTCACCGTCTACAATACCTCCAATCCCTACAAAAGTGCTCTCGTGCATGGCTTCCAAATTTAAAGAATCATAGTGAGATACATGCACCTGTGATTAAGATTGAGATTGGGATCAAAATTGAGATTGATTACTCCATGGTTGGCTTTCAGTTGCAGGCACTGCCCCACCGCTATCGTTGTCATCTGGTACTTCATCTGGCTCATCTTCATCATCTCCATTATCAACAAACTCGCAATGGGACCATACTACAAAAGTGGTGCCGCTATCTCCATCGCAAGCTGTGCAAAATTTGGCTCGGCCATCAAATCATCGCATCTTATATATGAGCATTTTCATTTTCAATCTGCACATGACTCGCCGTCGCAGAAGTAGGCAAACGTTCGGTGAGTGATACTGCAATAGATGCTGGATCTGGAGCAGATCCTCCAGAGTTTGCTACCAAGTTTTGTAAAACAATGAATAAATCCATAATACGGATCTTCGGAAACTGGACACGACAATCGACCATCACATTGATATCCTCATCACAGCTGATCTCAAGACTATTATAATGAATTAGATCTTTTTCAATTGCTATAGGCAACATGTTATGTGCTTATTATTTTGTTGGTGTAACTCCTACAATATTTTACTTTGCAGCTCTAACAAAGAAATAGAAGGAAGAATGTTCACACAAACTGGATTTGAACTGTAAATTGTAACTCCTTCATTTGTATTTGTGATTTCACCATTATGATGAACAAGAATGTAAAATCTCTCAGCCATCTCACTCTAATTTTTGCAGAAATACAGATTTCACTCTCTGGATTATGGAAACTGAATTACTCAACGGTGAGAAATGAGGCAATGGACAGTGAAATTGAGTATATGTAGAGAAAGTGATTTCTATAAAAATCATGCCACCCTTATACTATTTATAGTTGATAACATAAAATCATGTGAGGGGTTACACGATTCACATGCAAATTATCCACAAAGAAATCGTGTCAGTCTACCACGATTTCTGTGTTTTTATTTTGCATGTAAATCGTGTGAGGCTGGCACGATTTACATAATGGTTGGGCAATGATCCATAAATCGTGTGAGGCTGGCACGATTTGTCGGCAGTGCACTACTACTCATAAATCATGCTAGTCTCACACGATTTAATAATAGACCCCAAAAATAGGACATTTTCAAAAATAAATTTAAAATAGAATATTTATGTAAATAATTATTTTTTTTTGTTTTATTTCAGAGAAAAAGCCTAGGATTCGACCTTCCAAAGGTTGTGGCAAACTTGTTATGAGGCAGCAATAGTTTGAGTTATGTTGGTGGGGACATGTTTGTATCTATCCCACCAGTTGATGCAGTTCTGCTAAAGGAACACACGTACATGATGAGGTAGTCTATTTTTGTTGAGTTATTGCAAACGAAATATATAGTTAGAATTTTATTGTCAGAATTTTTGCTTGGATAATGAATGGATAGCTTTTACTCTTTTAACTTATTCAACTATCACTTCTTTAAATTTTGATAAATTCTAACAACTAATTCCGACTATAAAGCATCACTTATTGCAATTTGGTATGTTTCATTCTAATATTTTATTTCTAATGTTCATTTGCTAATTTGATTTACGGAGTTATGGAAAGAATATGACATTAAAATACAAAGAGAATTTATAGCCTTCAATTATTATTTTTTAACTTTGTTTTATATAGCAGTGGGCTTTAGATGATTGGACTGAGGAGAATTGCATAAAAATTCTGAGGAAGTGTAAAGATGTTATTTTAAGCAAAGGCAAAAGAGGAATGATGATTATTATAGATATTGTAATAAATGAAAAGTAAGGTCATGATTCTGATATGACTCAAACAAAGCGCAATATAAATATAATCAAGTTGACTACTTTTTATTGATGCTGGCTTCAAACACCACAAAATATTTCCCATATTTGATTTTAGATCTCTCATTGAAGCCTATCTTTAGTGTTTGGAATCAGGGTCTGTTTGATGGGTTACAAAATCCTCAAACATTGTTGTGATGTATTTGACAGTTTATATGTCATGAATAAAATTGTCGCGATATTTTGAACTTCCGGTGGAGTTACCTTTATGGTCCGCTGTAGCTATGTGGTTATATATACGCATTGTACACAATTTTTTTTTGCAAGAATAGATTGAATAAAGTTCATAATGGATCTAATAATTTCAAATGTTATGAAGAAATTTCCAACGTTTTGGTGTGGCTATACACCTTCACGTGGCTCAGTTTTCTCATGTGATTCTGTACATTGGAGGTGCTTTTTCCACATTGGAGGGACGGATCTACATCAGCATTGTCGATCCTTCTTCTTATTATATGGGAAAAAAAATTCAAAAAAGTGAGTGTGCATCGGTTCTGTCAACAATTGCACTATTTTCGGAACAATTGTACACAATGATATTTTTTAATAAAAAAGGCAGCGGAAGCATTTGAGTTAACCTATGAAAATATATTATTTTTACCTCATATTTTTGTATCAATTATTCTAAATTTATTTTTAACGAGATAGTTTCCCTAATCTATATTTAATTCTGATGCTATTTGTCAGGATAAAATTATTTTGAACTTAATTGACAAAGATTCTCACCAAATAAAATTTGATTGTGGAATAAAACTTAGCACTGGTGGTTGGAAGGGGAAATATTTTGATGAAACTTTGAAGAGTTGAAGAGGAGATTTTAAGATTTTAAAAAATTTAAATCGAGTTTGAACAGGATCAAGATAAAATATTGATTGGAAGATTTGAATGGAGAAGAAAATTTGGGGATTTTGGTTCTGCAAGCCAAGGCTATAGCGCTAGCATGTTTAGGCCTAGCGGGTTTTATTTCTTGTATATAATAGTTGTAAATTGGAGAGAGAGTTTTATCCATTGTTTTTGTGGTTTTCTGAGAGTATTGCGAGTGTCAAGAAGAGGACAACGTGAGGAATCAAGGTTCCACCTCTAAGTAATTATTATATTATAAAAAGTTTAAAAGCAAATTTAATAGTTATATCTGAATAATTATATTAAGTAAATTAATTATAAATCCTTATAATATTTACTGCTCACATAAAAATAAAAATATAATTAATATTAAACATTTTAAAAATTCAATTAATTATCATTTAAAATACTAATAATAATAATTTCACATAACATTATTAATAATAAAGCACTAATAATATCTATTATTGTTATTATTAAAGAGTAGGGAGGATATTTTAGAGAAACTAGATTTAAACTAACAGAGTAGGAACAGTAATAGACACAATAACATGAATCATAATTAAGTTATATATTATTGAAAATATTGGTACAGAATTTTTAAAATTATTCTTAGTCAATTCAATTTATGTACATAGATCTATTTAGTCTTAATTATACATTAATATTATATTCTTATTATTCTTTTCATATACTGCTTAAATTCTCTAGGCATCTTAAATAGCTTGGACCCCCTTTTTTTTCGAAATCATAAATATTTTCTTACCGGAGCCAAGCATATTCAAGTATTTGAGAACCCATGGGGCATGAAAAGAACACAATTTTTATTTTGAAAAAATAATCATTACAAAATATTGCTACTATTAATGATTTATTCTCTTAATATAGTAGTAATTTAAAAATGAAATTAAATATATGTATATAAAAACATATCAATAGTTTTATATTATTACAAGCTATATATATTTTATTTTGTAAAAAAAATAATATATACAACTATTAATAAACGGTATTTTAATAAAAAAATAAAATAATAAATATTAGATAATGGAGAATTAATGAAACACTTGAAAATTCATAAAAGTGTAGCTTATCTTAATTTTTTAAAGATGAAAATATTGCTTTAAAAATAGAGAGAATGAAAGTATCATAAAGTTATATCTCAAGACAAGGGATTATATTTTACTTCCAAAAAAATACTTTGGCCAAAGTCTAGATCTATTTGGTCGTATACAGTAATATTATATTCTGATCCCTTTAATATACGGCTTAAATTCCCCAGGCATCTTCAATAGCTTTGACCCATTTAATTAGTTTGTTGTTTCTATTTTTCAGATGTAAAATAATAATAATAATAAAGAAGACTTTGACCAAAGTGTTTTCCATCAATCATATATAAGAAAGCTTGAGAATCATTGTCAAAAAGTTAAAAAACAAAAACAAAAACAAAAAACAAAAGAAAAAAGTAAGTGAACAGAAGGTTACCTTCGCATAATGGCCAGCAGCATCAGTCTAAACTGTTTTGTGGGGATTCTGTGCACTGTTTTGTTTTTGGCTTCAGGTAATTACTATTACTATTTCGCAGCTTAATTAGTTTTATTTTCATCAAAAAGTAACAGTACTAATATCTCTCAAATAGGAACGTAACTAGCAAAGCATAACTATCTTCATCTTCTTGTTATCCAAAATGATAGTATGTCATTTCTCTTCAAAACTATGATGTGCACACAATTTTCAATAACATATATTCTAATGATTGTGGAACCAGTGACTGGCTCAACTTTTCTGGGGAGTACTGGGGAGCTGGATTGCATGGCCGTGGGACCTTGTCAAGATGAGGACGCTTGTTATCGTCACTGTAGCGAAGCGGGCTGTAAGGATGGCCGGTGTATTCCTCCCTATAACCATTGTTGCTGCGAAAATTAGCTACTTTGTCCTTGTGTTTGGGCAAATGTATCTCAATTCTCAGACTGAGAGTGTCTTTTTTGTTTTTCCATATTAAATAAGTGGAAAAATGAATAAATTTCAATCGTCAGATTTTTCGAAGTTTAACCCTTTGATTGACTAACCTTTGGCGTACTTAAATTAATTAATCAATTAATTTAAATTACCATATAAGAGTGTCCTCCTCAGTTTTGGCTAGCTTGCACTTGTAATGAGCTGAACCAGCTCAAGGGTTTGTCAATCGCTTGGTTCGTTAACAATTCAAGGAGGCAAAAGTTTTGGCTCGTGTGCTAAGGGAACTAATATAGCTAATTTGTTAATCTGAGCGGAAGGGCTCAAGTTCCTTAAGTATATGATCATAGATTTGATTTTGAGATTCATATATATAGAAAAAAATACCATTAGAAGAAGTCCTTACTTTCGCATTAGCTATATCTAGGAGATTAGTTTCTTATTTTTCAAGCAAGAGAATGCTATGGAAAACCAAAAATTATGAAGTTGGTTAATCAACTTATTTGTTACTATGTTGGATACTCATGGTAAGTCAAACAATGCAAGAGAAACCGTAGATATACAATTATATTAAAATTTAGAAGGGAAAACTTCGGCTGCTCCTAGAGGTCTTACCCAACTCAAGCACTCTTTTTTTTTAAGTTTCACATGTTTGACTTTCTAATTCATGAGTCAGGCCAATATGAATAAGTTTAATTTTTGCCTCAAAAAATATTGCAATTTTTTTAGTCTTCTTCTTACAAAACGTTTTCATTTAGTCTCTTTTCTTCTTTTTTTTTTTTTATTTCCCTTTGATCTCTCTATTAATTTATGGTTAATTTTCTCCTTTAAGTACCAACTTAACATTGTACGTGGAGGTTAACGTGGACTGGTGGATGAAAAAGAGAAATCAAACGGGAAAATAGTGATACTGTATATGAAAAAATTATATTTATATAAACAAAGTGAAAATTATAATTAAAAAAATAATAAATTGATTTACAAGTAATTCCTATTATTATTAATAAAATTTTTAGTTATCAATACATGACCTCTTGTGTCAAAATAATATCTACAAAACTTATGTACAAAAAAATTATTCTTATTACAATAATTTTGATATATATAAAAACATATTCAGAAATTTTGATTAATGCAAAACTTTATCTCTCTCTCTCTCTCTCTCTCTCACACGCACACACACACACACGCACACTCACACAAACACACACACACACACACACACACACAAACACGCACATATTCTAAAGGAATGTCTCCACTTTAGTAGCTAATTTTCACTCCTCTTAACATATCATTCTTAATTATTCATTTAAAGATATAAAGAAAATTTAAAAATTAAAGATTTAATAATAAATGCAATACCTTAAATATTTTTATTCACAGAATATAAGTATATTCATGATCTCATTAATTATTTATTATACAATTATAATTTATTTTGAAATATGTCTACTTTTATTATTTTATCTTTATAATAAAAATAAATAAACAAACACATAATTAAGAACTATTCGTTCGTTAGAATATATATAATTTTACTCCAATTTTTTTATTTGCATTAAAAAGTATTATTTGAATTAATTATTTCATTTTGTTTTTATTGTTGTATTTCTGTTTTCCCTTTATATATACATACTTAATTATCTAATTGATTGATTTATATAAATTACAACAATATTATTAATTCCCTTATATGTTAAAATAATATTCACAAGTATAAATACAGGGAGGGGCAATTACCTGACCACTTATTGTTGTCTATTGTCTTCACTCAATTAACTTTATTGAATTTCCCTAAAATGTTCTTATTTCCCTTTCATAAATAAACTAATAATCTATTGTTATTTCTTGTTTTATTCAAAATCATCATTTTGAATATTTTAAAAAATATATTTCTCTCATATTTCATTATTTTTTCTTTTGAATTTTTTTTGAAAATTTTTAATTTTTGGGTTTTTTCATAAACAAAATAAATCTAATTTTTCACATAATAATGAAAATCATTATTATGTCACATATAAATTCTCTTAATATTAGAGACAGTTTATAAGTTGAATTGAGTTTTTTTCTTCACATGAATCTCTTTAAGCACAATAGTATTTTATACTTTTCTATTTTAATATTCCATAAATATCACATGAAATGAAAATAAGTTAACTAAGTTTTATCAACATAATAAAATTTAGACCGAATAAAATAATTATTGATTACAATTAAAGTGTAAAAGAAAATTATACTATCATCCAATAATGATCTATCACATTATTAATGAGTTTGATATATATCTCATGTTGTTGAAATACCTTAATTGATATGACACTACATCATTAAATGTTAGCGTAAAAATTATTGTTCTAATTGTATATAATAATTGGTTAAATGACTAATTTAATATATTATGTTACCATAATTTTGAAGAATAAAAATGTAAAATTTTAAAAAATATAATAAAGATTAAGAGATCGATACCACAAATGTTAATATGATATATTCATTTAATACTAGGTTAAACTATATATACAATAGGTGTTTAAATATTGGATATGTATGTTATATATTACAATATTCACTTTCTTTATTCATTATATTTTATCTAAGATACTGACTATTATATATCATTTATATAATTACTATATTCTAAAAATTCTAAAAACTGATTTAATATTTATATTTAAATAATTATACTAAATAAAAATTAATTATAATATATTTATAATATTTACTAGTCACATAACAATAAAAATACAATCAATATCAAACATTTTAAAAATTGAAGTAATTATCATTTAAAATAATAATTATAAATTTATATAAAATTATTATTGATAATAAAGCATTAATAATAAACTATTATTATTAATAATTATGAGGATGAAGGATATTTTAGAGAAACCAGATTTAAACTAATAGAGTAGGAATAGTGATATATAGACATACTAACATCACTACTAGAATTTGATGGAAATGCGACTAATTTTACGACCAATTTTTTTTGTCATAAAAAAATTGGATTTACGACTGATATTGCGACCAATTTGAGTAAAATGGAACTAAATTGATGCTTTTTCTGACCGATATGAAAAAGGAAAGAAAAAGATAATGAGAGTATATTTCAATTGCAAAATCGATTTCAAATTCTAGATTTGTGACTAATTTTGGTACCGATTTATACAAGTCAACACAACAACGTGTTGAGGAAATTGCCACTGAAAAATTGATCGCAAATCTTGAAATTTTCCACTAAAAAATTGTTGCAAATTTAAAACCGTGATGTTAAAAAAAATCATGAGATTTGTGACTGGAAAATTCAGTCGCAAACTTTTGTGACTGAAAATCGGTTGCAAATCTAGAAATCTGCGATTGAAAAATCGGCCATAAATTTAAAAACTTTACATTTAATAAAAATTTAGAAATTTGTGATCGAATCTTGAAATTTGTGACTGATTTTTCAGTCGCAAATGTAAAAATGTGACATTAAAAAAATCTTGAGATTTGCAAATGAAAATTTACATTTAAAAAAATCTTAAAATTTGCGATCGAAAAATCAGTCGCAAACATGAATAAAAAAACTTGAAATTTGCGATCGAAAAATCAGTTTCAAATCTCGAAATTTACGACTGAAAAATCAGTCTCAAATTTAAAACCTTGATATTGAAAAAATTTTGAAATTTGCGACCGATTTTTCGGCCACAAACGAGAATTAAAAAAATTTGAAATTTATGATCAAAAAATCAGTCACAAATCTAGAAGTTTGGGCTTGAAAAATTGGTTGCAAATTTAAAAACTTTACATTTAAAAAAATCTTGAAATTTGCAACCAACAAAACATGAATAAAAAAAACTTGAAATTTGTGACCGAAAAATTGATCGCAAATCTTGAAATTTGTGACTGAAAAATCGGTCACAAATTTAAAATCTTGATATTAAAATTTTTTTAAATTTGCTACCAAAAAATTGGTCGCAAATTCAAACACTTAACAAAAAAAAAAGCTCCAACATAAAAATTTGTGACTGAAAAATCGGTCACAAATTTAAGAACTTTAACAGAAAAAAGGAAGCAGAACCCATTCCTCCACTATTCTGATTCTTCTTCTTCCCCATTTTCTCTCAACCCCCAACCCAACCCCAAACCGCCACCACACACGTTGGAGAGGACGCCGTTGTAGGAGGGAGATGACGTCGTGAAATCCACTGCACGCCACAAAATGCAGCCTCTACAAGCTTCAATGCCACTGCTGCTATCTCGCCTCTGCTACTGTGCCAGATTGGCCCCTCCACCTCCTCCATTGAGGTGCTCTCATTAACCTTTTTTGTTTTTCCTTTTTTTTGGCAAAAAATTCTATTTTTTTTTTTCAAATTATGAGGAGGTGTTTAGATGTTGTTAACTTGTTCGTTTTATTTAGTTTTTTAAGTAACATTACTTGGTTGTTTGTGTTATTAAATTAGTTGAGATTTTTGTGATTGATTTTTTCTTTTATTGGTTGCTTGATACAGTTTATTGTTGTTAATGGGTAGTTATTTTAATTGAAATTGGGTTTAATTATATTGTCAGTTGAAAGTGAGAGCATGTGGTTGTTCTAATTTGTTTAATCTTTAGTTGGATGTGTTGGTTTGTTTCTATTCTTAAAGTTGCTGATGTTATTGTAATTATTTTTTATATTATTGATTAATTGAGAGAGTTTATTATTGCTAAGATTCTTAAATAGGGTTTAATTTATTGGATGATGTTGGTTAGATTATTTTTTGATATTACTGGTTGATCAAGACAAGATATTGTTGTTAAGTTAGTTAATGGTTTAGAAAAATATTTTAATTTTGTTAAATTGTTATATTCGGTTGGTATGTTTTTATTGATTTGTTTTAATTGTTTTTACTTTTTAAAGTTGTTTATCCCTTAATGCAATGGATGAATTTCCAACCAATTGGCTTGCAACCCACCATTGCACACCAACTTGAGGATGAGGAATCAAGTGATGAAGGAGAAGAGTTTGAGTGAACTTTTTACTTCTATGCTACTTGTTCATTGTAGTTTGGATCATATATTACTTAGTTATATCTTTGTTTATATGTTACAAACTTTATATATTGCATTTTTATGTTTTGGGATGTTGTAGTATTAGGTAATAATACCCAATTATATGGAATATTGATTTCTTAGTTTTATGGATTGCTAGCTGTTGTTAAATCTAGATGTATGAAATATGGAATTCATTAGATTATTTTTTTTCTCTTTTTTTGTTATTTAAAATTTGCGACCGATTATTTTCGTAAATGGCTAATTAGATTCATAATTTGCTATCAAAAAATCGGTCACAAAAAGTCAACATGCTACCAATATGCAAGGTCCCCAAAATTGATTGCAAATTTATTTGCAACCAATCTAAATGCAACTAATAAAATCGGTCACAAAATCGCAAATAGACTTTGCGACCGATTTTCCCAATTTTGCAATAAAAAAATCGGTCACAATCAGCCAATTTACTAGTAGTTGCTAGGAGTATAAAAATTAAGTCACAAAATATTGGTTTAGAATTTTTAAAATTATTCTTAGTCAATCCAATTGAATTACATAGATCTATTTGATTTATAGTAATTGGCTCAACTTTTTCGGGACTGGATTGCATGGACGTTGGACTTGGGAATGATTATCTCAATTTAGTTTTTTATTTGACAAAATTATGTGTAATTTCTTACCATTAATTTGAAAAATGAAACCAAGACAAAATATGTGACATAAAAAAAATTAATGGTGAGAGATTATAAACTAAATTAAGAGGATCCATTCCGTGTTGCACCTTGTCCAAAGAACAGCACTTGTTATGAAGGTTGTCAACGAATGCGCTCTATTAATGGGGGCCTATGTATTCCTCAGGTTAACCAATGTTGCTGTAGAGGATAGCTACTTTGTCATTCTGTTTTGGTTAAATGTACCTCAGACTAACAGTGTCTTTATGTTTTCCATATTAAATAAGTAGAAAAATTAATAAAAATCAATAAAAACTCTTGTTGTTATTAAATAATAAAGAATTGTGTTATTATAGTACTTAAGATTTTAGTCAGATTTTGCGAAATTTAACCGTTTTGATATTAACTAACTTTTGGCGTATTTGAAGTTTAAATTCGAATGAAGAGGAAAAACTCCTACTTAGTATCAGGTTGGTCAACTAACTTGTTTGATACTATTGAACCCGTTGTCATCGTCATGGTAAGGCAAACAAAGCAAGAGTTTTATGCTTCTAATTTAATGTTGAATTAAGATCTCGGCTAGCTAGCACTTGCAATCAGCTGAACCAGCTCACGGGTTTGTCAATAGCTTTGGTTTGTTGAAAATCCAATGAGCTGAAAGTGTTGGTTCATTTGTTAAGGGAACCTATATAGCTTGAGTTTCGCATGTTTGACTTACTAATTCCTGAGTTAGGTCCATAAAAATAAGTTTAATTATTATCTTTTTGATCTCTAGAAATATCACGATATATTTGTTTGGTTCTCCTATTTATAAAATGTTTTTGTTTATCCTTTATTTTATTTTATTTTATTTTCATTTCCATGTGGTCTTCCGCCTATCAACTTATTGTTAGTTTTCTCCATTGATTAAACACTAACTTGACGTTCTACATGGAGATTAACACGGGCTGATTAATAAAAAGAGAAATCAGATTAAAAAATAGTGACATTTTATATGAAAAATATTATATCTATTTAAACAAAATAAAAAGTTTAATAAATAATTTATAAAATTAATTTACATGTAATGATTACTATTATTATTATTATAAACGTAAAATATTATATTAAATATTTTTAAATAATTATTTATTTTAACTATAATATTTAAAATCTTTTATATTATTGTATAAAATTAACAAATTTACATAATACAATTAAAATAAAATATACAAGAAGTAAGAAAATTAAACTAAATCTATTCTATTTTGGGAAGAGTTTAAATCTGTAGTATAAAAATTATTACTTCCTTTATGGACATGAAAAAAGGTTAGTTAATTATTAAATTTTAATTTTGGGTTTGACAATAAGTCTATCATCACTCCTACTCTATTAGTTTTTCTTTTTTTTTTTATCTAATATCTCTAAAATACCCTTAGTTCACTTTATTGACAAGAATAATAGATTAATGTTATTAATAATTTTACATAATTTAATGTTATTATTTTAACTAATAATTTATTTAAATTTAAAATGTTTACACTATATTTTTATTTTTATGCGATTATTAAATATTAAAAATATTTAATTATTTTTAAAAAATTTTATAATATAATAAATATATAAATATTATAAATATCTTAGATAAAAAAATAATAAATAAACAAGTAAATTGTAATATAAACATGCATACCCAATATTTTACCATATAGTATTTATATATTTTAATCTAGTATTAAATAAATATGTTGCACTTGCATTTGCATTATTGGATTCTTAATTTTTATTATAGTTTTCTTTAGTTTTTGTATTTTTATTCTTAAAGATTAAGGCAACATAATACATTAAATAAGTTTTTTATTTAATTATTATATACTATTAGAATAAAAAAATTATATTAACATTTATTGATGTATTATCACATCACTTAAAGTATTTCAAAAATATATTATTTTATTTAATTCAAAAACTATTATGTGAATAATCATTTACTTAATTATTTTCATTTCACATAATTTTTATAGAATATTAAAATAGAAAGTATAAAAGTACTATTATATATGTTTAAAGAAAATAATGTGAAATTAAAAAAAATTGATTCAACTTATAAACTACTTTTAAGATAAAGAGAATCAATTTATGACACTATTATATTTTTTATTTTTATATAAAAATCTAAATTTTATGCTTTGTGAAAGTTTGAGCCAAAAATAAAACATGTTTTAAAAAATTACAGAAGCACAAATAATAAAAATTAACAGAAGATTTTTCTTGAAATAATAATAATAATAATAATAATAATAATAATAAGTTTAAGTAGAACTAGAAGTAACAATAATTATTAATTTAACTAAAGAAAGAAAAAATTTTAAAAAAATTTAAGAAAAAAAGGTTGAATGAGCGGGGTGACAATAAATAATGGATTAATTTTGATACACTAATAGTATAAATCTATCTTATACTTTCATCCAATTAAATCATTTCATATGCATGATTTTAAAGTAGTGGATGTGAGAAAATTGAACACATTTACTAATGTGACAATACATAATTGAATAATAATATAATTTTTTTTTATATTGTCATTGTATCAAAACTAAACTTATAAATAATAAGGAATAACAATAGTTACTCCCATCATGTAAAAAAAAAAATAGTTGCTCCCACAAAAATAATATAAATAATTTTATGACAATATTTAGAAAATAAAAATTTACGGCACATTACTACCTATATTAATTTTTCAGTATATACAAGTTCAAAAAGAAAATTTCAGTATATACAAGATCGTTGTGGACTTGTGGATTTTTCAACTGTTTCATTTCTTACTATGGCTGGGATTATTCAAATTCAAATTTAATGGACTGCCAATTTTGTTTAAAGTTTTATAATAAAACTTTCCGTAATTAACATTATTAGTAACATTATTTAACTAATAAGCTTAGTGTGTGTATATATATATATATATATATAAAAGTCAATTCACTATGGCGGCTAATGACTCAAAGACGAAGCTACTAATTAACTATTATACAGTGATAGCGGCAAAAGTGTTTTAAGTTTCGTTTTATACTAGTCAGTAGCCCGTGTTCTGCACGGGCATGACTTAGCTTATTATTATTTTTTTCCCCATCCTATTGAGTAAAATAATTCCATTAACTCATGTATATAATTTAGAAATTAGTTGTATTAATTTAAACATTTTTATCTAATCACATGCTTTTAATATTAGAAAACTTTAATATATTTTATATAAAAGAATCTACATAATGCATAGAAAATTAATTAACAAAATTCTGAAAATATATGTTATAGCACGGTAGTCTATAATAATGGCCTTTTTTGTTATGAAATAATGCCAAGCAAGAATAAAATATCTATTAAAATTATTTAAAATAATTTAATCAGTTTTGTTATCAAAATTTAATCAATTTTATTAATTTTTATAATTTAAAATCTCAAATCTATTAATTTTGTTTGTATTTCTGATAATATTCATCTGTAAAAAAAAAATCTCTACAAATAAAAAAAATTAATCAATTTTGTTTGTATATATAGTTTAAAATATCAAATATATCAATTTATTAACATTTACTATAAAATAATCTTCGCATATTACCTAAGCAATATCTCCAAAATATCTATAAATATAATATAATATTATAAAAGAGAAAGTCTATTTATAAAATTCTAAAAGAACATATGTAATATTTTAAAAGTTTGTGAAAGTTCATTGAGAATATTTTATTTTAAAAGTATTTTTTGGTTAGTTTTAATCATAATAATAATAATAATTTAAATATAATAATATACGTTCAATTTTAATATTTCAAATATCAAAATATTATATAAATATAATAACTTGTTGATAAGCATAAAAAATAATTCTATAGTTTGTAATGATATATTGTAATGTGATAAGATAAAATGTTAATATGTATAAAATTTTAAATTAAAAAATCTAACAATAAAATATCACAATGGCATATTACTATGCAATGAGTCACAACACTAACATGTGTAATTTTGTATTAATTATTTTTATAATCGTTTAAAGAAAAAAGCTAATTATCTTTTGAGTTTAATTAATAATTTATTAGTATAAAGTTATTAACCTGCTCATCTAATTATATATTATTAGATTTTATATAACTTTTGAGATTGTTAGTATAAGTGTCAAACATTTTCAATAACATCATAGTACATGATTATATAATAGTATAAAAAAAAATATTACATTGATAGTGAATCAACAATAATTATTATCTTTTGTATTTGATTTATAACATGTCAAAATTGCAGATTTCATAAAAAGAATTATTGTTTTATATTTTTATCATAAGTCACGTTATGAATATATATGTAGGAGGAAATATTTAAATTAATATAATAAAAAATAAATTACTAATATTATTATATATTTTCTAAATTATTTCATACATCACATGGATAGTTAATTATTAATACTAACAAATAGAAATATTTATAATATTAAAGATCCAAAATTATGTGTAATAATTTCAACTTTTAATTATAATACTGTTGAATAGATTAATTTCATAACGGTGTTTATAAAAATATCTTAATATTTATAAAAATAATCCCAAATTTTAATTAGGAGTTTAATAATTAAAATATCAAAATATACACAACAACATATGGTTTTTGACCAATATTTTGAAAAAAATACATACTGTAGATCACAAGTTATTATCATAGACAATATCATATAGCAGTATTCTTTCCAATTTTTGGTTTTACAACACAAATAAAATAAAATAAAAATAAGATAAAAAATTAAATAAAAAATACATACAGTAGATCACAAGTTATTATCATAGATAATATCATATAGCATAATTCTTTCCAATCTTTGGTTTTACACCACAAAAAAAATAAAATTAAATAAAATTAAAATTAAATAAAAAATATTGTACAATATCCCTCCCACTGAGCATGGGAAATCGAGACAAGTTGAGATAGTACGTGAGAAAAATAAACTGAAAAATTACTATAAAACTTAAAGAAATGTTTAAAAATATAAAAGTAAAACAAAGTTAATAAAATGATACGTGTCTCATAACAGAGGAGATGTGTATCGATTCAAAATAGCGAGTAGCTTTAAAAAGTTTTTCACTCACAGCAAAAAGACTTCAATTTAATGGAGAGATAGGATTTTACAGAAGAAAAACTTAGTCAACCAAGAGCGGAATAATACGCAGGAGAATTTCTCAAGTGGTACAAATGGTATGTACATGTTGAAAATAATGCCTGCAAAGAAATAAAAACGGAGAAATAATATAAATAATAATATTAAATAAATATATTTTTTATGAAATATTATATTAATTTATATTTTATTTATTATTAAATAGAATATAAATTTCACTTAAATCAAGTTTATCAACTATTTAATAATAAATGAAGTATAAGTTGGCATAATATTATATAAAATATATATTTATCTATCGTTATTCTAATATAAAACCTGAGGCGTGCAAACTTATATCACCCTGTAAGAATTATTTTGTTACTGTCACTGTGCAAAAATCTCTCAAGATACAATACACTGTTTTGGTTTGACTAGAAACAGTAAGTTATTTTCGTATAAACCCAAGAAAAAGAAGAAAACAAAAATTGCAAAACATAGCATAGGGTGTATTCACGAGCGAAAAAAACAAAAAGGGTCGTATACATGATTATAAAACTCAATCCAATTATCTCCTCGGTCAAAATATTAAATAATTAGTTGAATAAAGTATAATTAAATAAATATATAAAATATATTAAATTAAAATATATATATATATATATATATATATATATATATATATATATATATAAGAGTTAATTGATATATATTGATAATTATCTAATTACATATTAATATTTATAAAATTTTTAAGATAATAAATAATTATATCAAATATTTTTATTAATATAATAATATATTCTTAGATATTTATATAAAATATTTTTATATTGGTAATATATATCAATTAAATTTATTTATTAATTAATATATTTAAATTATAAAAAATATACTTTTAAAATAAATTAAATTTTATTTTGATTTTGTTTAAATCCCACTTAAAATCCAACACAACGTAAGCCCATGTTAATGCGAGTGAAAGCAGAGTTATTAAAACGATGAATCGGCCACTTGTCTAATTCAGTTTGTTATTTGTACTGCATATGTATTTAAATCGATCAAATTCAATATGCGTAATGTGTGAACAATAATATATATTATATATTTATTTTAATTATATTATATTTTTACATTTTTTTAATTAAATCTAGTTCAACTAATAATCCATTCGTTGAAACTAGTGATCTGATGGCTTGGCCGAGTGAATGCCTGTGCGAATTTAATAACTATTTTTTCTCCTTCTTTTATTTATTTATTTATTTTTCATTACAATTAAATTCAAATTAATTTCAAACCCTTCCCTGTAACTTGGCTCCTTCCTTCCTCGATTCCCTATTTTCCACACTAAGTTACCGCACCGAACACATTCATTCATTCGGGATCAGTTACTCTTCCTCTTCGGCCACCGTCGTTGCCACTCTCGAACTTGCAGGTTCTTTACCTCACTCTCTCTCTCTCTCTCTCTCTCTCTCTCTCTCTCTGCATAGATTCCATATTCTGCTTCAAAATTCCTCTTTTGGGTTCTGCCTAATATGGCAAGTTTGTCCCCTTTTTTCTGTTCTTTTGAAGTTTATTGACTTGTAGTCAGTAGCATTCAGGAAAAACTTTCATGGGGTTTCGCCAAAATATGTTTTTTATGAACATGGTACGGGTACTTTCTATAATATAAGTTTCTGGGACTGGTTTTCCCACACTCTGTTTGAATTGAGTTAGAAAGAGAACAAGGGGAAGCGAAAGTTTTGATTTTTGGTTGGAGGGCTTTGGTTTTTATATGTCATCAATGTTATAAATGTTAAATTGAGTTGTGAAGAGAAGCTTTGGAATCAAATGAAAATGGTTTTCGGTTAAGCAGAAGGTAGAGGTAGTATACGGAATGCAAAATCAGCAAGATACAAGTTAATATTTAGGAGGTGAAAATAGAGTATTGCATTATGTCACAAGTTGCACGGTTTAGATATCTTGGATGTATTTTAGAAAATGATGGTGAGATTGTGGAAATGGAACGCACAGGATTCAAGCTTGGTGATTGAAACGGGCAAATACTGTAGGCATCTATTTTGATTGGAAATGTAACACATAGGATTCAAACATGGTGAGTGAAATGGTTTTACCAAGAGGAGAGTTCACTTTACAGTACTTAACTATCATGATGTCTGTTTGTCTTTACATTTACTGATTTACATGCTTTAGGTGTAAGGAAAAATCAACTTGTGCACATGTGTGACTGAAGATGAAGGTTCAATTTGTTGATTTTGGAACCTCAACATTGAGATAAAATTTCCACTTCACACTGACTGACAAATTGTTCTTCGTGTTGTTGCCAGTGTATGTTTTTGAATGAATGAAGTAAGTCTTGTCTCTGGATTTTGAGAAATTGAGGCATTGATTTTCGATATCAAATTTATGGTTTCAGCTTCTATTGAGAAACTGAGATCCAAGCTGATCAAATAGAATTGCTTATCCAGTACTCTGTCAAAGGCCATGCCTACCATGAAGAAGGTTGTTCGGTATTGTAATACTTTTGATTGGTTATTGTCTTCAGTTCTTTAGGATCTAGTTATGTTATCATTGTGGGATGGCTTTAGGCTCTTTATGACATAGTTAATGACTTGTGAGAGTTTGTTTAAATTACTCTTCCCCTGGCAAAATGGTTAGAAGTTCATTATACATGAATTTCCATCACTTGTTTCATGCATATATGTTTCTGTCTGAAGAGTTGATTGTGAGCAAAAGAGCACAAATTTTTCCCTTGTACTGTTTCTTTTCTTTTTGTTTTAAATTAAGTAATTTATTCTGAAGTTGCTGAGACATTTCCTTTCTCCTTAAGAACTGGCATCTGGGTAGGAAATCCTTTGCTCTGACTTTGTATGTCACACAAAGGAAAAATAGTTTTGTTTAGAGAACTGTAGCATTGTTTGCTAGTGGGAACTGTTTGTAGCTGAAGTTTCTAGAGGGGCTTCTACTTGATTTTCTTTAAGTTGGTCTTTGCTTTTTATATGTTTAGATGGCTTTTTAAAATTTTTTTGGATAAAATAGATGGCCTTTTTAATTAACAATTTTATATTGGATTTTGATAGGTCTCTTCTCACATGTTTTACCCTTATAAGAATAAGTCATAGTAGTCTTTTGTTACTATGTTTGTGAAGATTCCAATCAGTTTGTGCCTTTGTGGCCATTGAGGATGATTGGAACCCCGAGCCCATCGAGCAACCCAAGCAGCCCAAGTTTATTGTATACAACTATACACTAGAAAGAAGGGTGCTAGAATTGCACCAAGAGTGAGGGATGAGAGTGGGACAAAATAATTGTTGGTTAGGATGAGTTTGTTACAATAGGCAATCATAGACTCAGGCTTAGGAAGGTGAAGGGACCCTTACCAATCCCAGGCTATCTTTCCTATCTGTTCTTATTTTCTCAGCAGTTTCTGCTTGTTTTACATACATTTTCATACGTCAGGAACTATATTCCACCCTGGAATACTAGTTCACTATCAATATACAGTGTTTCTTCTTCATTTCCATCTTATTAGATACTGATTGTTATCAGAGGATTTCTTTTTTCAATGAGTTTGGGCTGTTAAGTGAGTTCCTTGCTTTTTTTCTGTCTGTGTTACAGAATTCTGAACAAACACATCTGGGATTTGTATTTAACAAATTAGTGAAGGAGATTGGGGAACCTGTCGACTTTGAACTTCCAGATTGGTTTAACAAGTGGAAGCCAATGCCGTACACCTCTATAAAGCGCAGTATCCTTCGTGTTTTGTTCAGCAATTTGTAGTTGTGTATAGCATATCTTCTACGTAGTTCAGTTACAGTATAGTCTTTGTTTTCCATTTTCTTATTAATATTTTCATTTCTTGAATTTTTTTCTTTAATTCTTATGAATGTCATTGTGTATGAGAACCCAGATAATTGCAATCTTCAGTTGTGCACAGTTTCATTATATATTCTGAAGTATTTGATCCTTTAGTTTCAAATATAATTTTGTTGATTCTTATAAATTTAAGATATATATCTGATAAAAAAGGTCAAAAGAAGGCTTGATGATGATGGCATATTTTGTTCTTGTACTCCATCACCTGGATCTTCTACTGTCTGCGGTAAAGATTGCCACTGTGGGTAAGCATTGTCATTTGAACTATAGAATTATAGTTTTCCATGCCTTGATAATCTTAAAAAATCTAAACATATCTATATCAAATAATTGCTGGCAGATGGTGATGTATACTATCCCTTGGATATGGTATTCTTTGGATTTTATATGATGTTTTTGGCTTGTTAGTTAGGAAAGTCTCACTGTTTGATTTCTTATTCTATTTTAAGGTCTATTAGATAGGTAGATAATGTTCCGTGCATATGTGCTTTGTTGTTCTCCTGTGTTTTTGCCCGGTTCTTATGCATGCCTTCTCCATTGTAAGTGATCTTACTGAATACAATGCATGAAAGTTGCAGGTTGATGATATGGTATCTCTCTCTGAAGCATTGACTTGATTATTTTCATTTTTAGTTATACACAATATATATAAACTTGAAAGGTGTACATGATATTTTGGGAGAAGCATAAAATGAATATTTAAATGGAAGTTTATCTGAGCAATTTAAGAAAAAGGCCGATACTAGAGAGCAGAAAGATGTCATTTGGCTACCTAAAATGACGTTGGAGACAGGATTTGAAGCTCAACTGATGGCATTGGACTCCTTCCAAGATGTGATTATGTGCTTTCCTTCAGGGCCAGAGCAAGAACTTGTTTGGATTGGCCAAATAACTGAAAAAGAAAAACACTTTGATGGGTAGTCAATGTGAAGTGGGATCTGCCTCTGTTCTACTGTCAAATTTTGATATTTGTGTGTTTATGTTTCTGTGGGTTGGCTGGTGGTCAATTTTGGGATTGCTTAAGCACATGCTAATTCTAATATTAGGCATAATGTCTTTATTTTAATCATTGGTTTTTTTATTGTTATTATTCTTATTGTTGAACTGGGAGCCTTGAGAATGGGAAAATTTTCCCTAGGCTTATCATTACCTAAAAGCTATGTTGCATGGGCACAAGTATGAGTATCGGATATGGTACAATATGATACGCAAATGCAATAATTTTATAGAAAATAAAATATGGGTAGGACAATTTGATTTTGATATACTGGTAGTTTAAAAGATTTTTATACAGTCATCCAATCATATATTGTTATATAATTAAAAATGATTGACTCTTAATAACTATCTTAAAGCCTATGTATGCTGATATCTGATTGGTTGACAGTATAAAATATTTCACATTGTTAGTGTATCATAATTAATCTCATAATATATTTACCAAAAATGATAATATGATTTGAGAAAAGTAATTGGTAAGAACAAAACTTAAATTTCTATCTTAAATTTTTCAAACAACAAAAATTTAAAGATGGTAGACATATACTAAAAGAGAAAATTTTGAGGTATGCCAAAATTTTAAATGCAGAAGTAGTGTATGAGTATTGATTTGGGATATGAGTATTATCCAAGTAGATCATCTATTTTAAGGCATTTCTGCACCATAGCCTAAAAGTGCAGTACATCCGCCAAACCCGGCCATACTAGCTAGAAATGGGGTGGTGTAACTTGTTCAATGGGTTCCATTTGATTTATAAAATACCTGGCAAAAACTTGTTCCTTGGTTGAAAGCTATTACTATTCTCCTTGGCTTCCAAAAAAGATCTATATTCATGTATTGGTTGTAGAGAATATGTTAAGTGAGATTAATGATAAGCAGCACACCCCAAGTGTGGATTTCTTCTTGGCTAATAATCAGATATATGGCTATCTGGTGGTTAGTCCTGATGAAATGAATGTGTCATGTTCAAAATGAAAATTTCTTGTTGCTAGATTCTGTTGGTGCACTTAGTATAGACAGTCTATCAATTGCAAAAAGTTTTGGCTTTTCCTATGTGAATTACAAGTGCAAGTAAATTAATATATATTGGCAGTCATATTATTCATTCACTATGTTGATTGGCCCTATAGGATGCTTCTGTCTAGCTGCTCTTCAGGCTGTAAATGTGGGAGTTCCTGTCTTAACAAACCATTCCAGCATCGACCCATTAAAAAGATGAAATTGGTTCAGGTATATGCCTCTGGCTCGGATTTTATTTTGTTCATTTTATAATTTATGTTTCTCAGTATTTTCTGTACTTGAATTTTGCTGTAATATTTTGCATCCTGCCAACACTATGAAAGATTAAATATAATTTCCTTGTCCCAATGTATCATTTGTTCCATGCAAAATCAGGTTTCATTCCTCACACTATATTGAATAGGGTCATCCATTTTTTTTACTCTTCATGTGCATACATCTCTATTTTAAATTTGTATCCCCATTGCAATTTGCAATCCATGTAAAAGTTATTCTTGAGAGATCCTTAGAAGTCCATATTCTATCACACTGTTGTTAACTATACTAATAAAAAATATTGGGTCTGTGGGTCATAAAGTTTAATTGCAATTAAGAAAAACCATAATTATATTCTCTTATTCCACTTTTCTTTTTTTCCACTGCCTCTTGTCTCCACTCTCCACCACTTCTCCTCTGTCGAGCCACCACCTCCTTCTGTTTAAGCACACATGTTTCTGCTCTTTTTCTTGCTGTGTTGTTTGAAGTCATGCTCACTTGCCTTTCTCTCATATTGTTTACATTTATCATTACTGACTTTTAAGATATTTTATGTAGACTGAGAAATGTGGTTCTGGAATTGTGGCGGATGAAGATATCAAGCAAGGGGAATTTGTGATAGAATATGTCGGAGAAGGTTTATAATCAATTTTGCCTATTGACATTTGAAAAAATAAATATTATTTTAAACATTTTAATTCCTTAAGGCCTAGTAATAGATGCTACCTATTTCTACCAGTCATTGATGACAAAACGTGTGAAGAAAGACTGTGGAACATGAAACTTCGCGGGGAGACAAACTTCTACTTATGTGAAATCAATCGAGATATGGTGATTGATGCAACATATAAAGGAAACAAATCAAGATATATCAATCATAGTTGCTGTCCTAATACTGAGATGCAGAAATGGTTGACTTCTTTTTATTCAACATTCTGTTGCAAAATTGGGTCATTTATCTAACGTGTGTATTTCTTTTGTTCCCCCTCTTAAGGATAATTGATGGTGAAACAAGAATTGGCATATTTGCGACTCGTGACATAAGGAAGGGCGAGCATCTGACTTATGATTATCAGTATGAGTACTTGCCTATTCCGTCGATTGCACGCTTCTATATATTCTTTTTGAAATTAACCACCATCCCTATGTAACAAGGCTCTGGTGGAAGTGGTTTATAGTGGGTAATTATTTTAATATTTTTTTATGATGTGCCAAGATGCTAGTATAACAAATTGACTATGTGGCAACCATGCTGGATTCTAACTATATGGCAATTAGCAGGTTTGTTCAATTTGGTGCAGATCAAGATTGCCACTGTGGTGCTAGTGGTTGCAGGCGTAAGCTTGGCGTCAAACCTACCAAGCCTAAAACGTCTTCAGATGCTGCATTAAAATTATTTGCATGTCAGGTGGCTTATCTCCTCACAAATAGCATTTCTATCCAGAATAAATATTTGTCTATGTGAATATTCATTTGTATCAAAGTATTAGACTAAACTGAGTAGTATTTTTATTATAGCAAACCTTTGTTGTCAGCTAATGCTTTTGAACTCGGTAATAAATATACTTACTAAGATTGTAGTTAATGTGCGAGTTCTTTTCCTCATCTACTTTGTAGTTTTGTAATTGTAATTATTTTTATCATAATTTTACATGATTTTGGCAAGGGATGAATCACACTGTATCTTCTTCACATATCTGCTGAATGACTGAGTATAATTGACATTTGTAAATATGTTGATGATTTCTAATTTAGACTACATTACCGTAAAATGATATTACTTAGAAATAGCCTTTTATGCTTAATATTCAGTGTCCTGTTTGATACATGCAGCAGACCCTACCTAAAGGAGAAGACTTTTGTTGTTGTCAAAAAGACTTTTTTGGAACTCAGAATCTTAAATTAGATTGTCACAGTGTAAATATGTCAGTTTGATTATTTATATTAATTTTTTGGTTTAAGAATATGTCAGTTTTGATTATTTAGACGAATTTTTTGGTTTGAGAATATATTAAAGGATAATGATGATTAGAACAATTTACCAGGGAGTGGAATGGGGATACCATACCTTTCTAGAGGTAATAACCATCTATTTGTTTGATGGAATGGCCATTCCCACTCTAAAGATGCTACTGGATATTCTATGCCCCATTTACTTTCACATTGCCTTCCTTCTAGTCCATATTACATTCAAATAAATGGGGCTTAAGTAGTTAACTCAATGACTTCTATTGATTTTGTTATTTCCAATATCTACAACATAAATTATAAAGATCTTCCTTGTTGACTAATTGTGGGCATTTTGTCTGGAAAGGTTTATCAGAATGGAGGTTTGCATATAGGTAAGCTTGTTTCTTTGTTCTGCTTTTAATATGCTATTCTTTTTATTTATTTTTTTCCCGTTTTCCTTCTGAAAGAATACATGTTTTGAAATTTAAATCTGTGATCACATTGTCTCTTTTTTTTTTAGTGTTTAAAACACTATTTTTTTTTTCTGTTGTGCTTGACTCTTCAGGAAATTCTGATATTGTTGGCCAATCAAAGTGCTTACGCAATTGCATTGGTGAAGTTATTAGGATAAAACACCTTGATAACGTGAGGTATATTTAAATTTTCTGTTTTTGAATTGTAATAGTGTGTTTCTATGTCGATTATGCACTTATTTAAATTCCTGTTTCTTCAACATGTTCACTTCATAAGTTAAGTTGAACCATAATCTTTTTAACTCTTGAAACGTCCAGGTTTGGGATTATTAAACGGTTCGACGAATACTCCAAAAAACATTCGGTAAGAAATTCTTCGGTTGGATTCTTATAATTTAGGCAAGCAATACTGATCAAATATGAATATGCGTTTACGTTTGCAGATCATGTTCGAGGATGGATGTGTTGAATTTTATGACATGTCCAAGGAAGACTGGGAACTGGTGAGATTGTAAAGCAGCCAATAGGTAGGAATAATTTCGTTGTGAATACTGCTTATGCATCCATGTCCGTGACCTTGTTGAATATTTTGTCTCTCTAATATCCACCCAACCTCTTGCACTACCATTTCTCTTCCATAACTCTTCGGCTTCGCATTTGGAAATCCTCATATTATAGTTTGGGCTAAAGCCTGTTTCTTTGTAGCTTTTATCAAACCATGGTTTTGGGGCTCCAAAAGCTAAACCAAACATGTTAAAACACCTTGTTCAATATGTTTGAGGTTATTTCTATATCATGGTGTATAATGAGTTTTTTTTCTCTCTCCTCTCCAGCTGCTTTTTGGAAGGGTACTTCTGACTTTGAATGCGAGGTTGATGAAAGCATTATGCGACAATGTGGATTGGTTGACCAACAGAATAAACTGTTCACTTTTGTTGCCTGGGTCATGTTGGTTCAATTTATCTATGTTGGGCGTGAGAAATAAGTTTTTCATTTATCACATGCATTTCTTTAATTTTATTTTTAATAAGGAATGTCATAAAGGGATTTTAACTTAATTTGTGTCACGGCTGGCTGGTGTATGTGTCACTTGTGGTGGCAGATGCTAGCCGCTTAGCTCGCTAGTTTTTGCTTCAGGTGTATAATAGATTGACGCATCGATTGTCTTGAGCATCAAAGTTTAGTTGTATGGTATGCTAACTATATTTTTAATTTTAATGTATGATAATCCCACAAACTAAAGGTTATGAACATCATCATATTTTTGAAATGGTTGTAATTTTCTTTCTGGGGGAACCTTTTTTTTCTTTTTTCCGTTGCCTAACGGAAAACTGTTAATTAAGATTGTACTGTTGGTCCGTGGGACTAACTTTTAGGTGCTGTGGCAAGCGAGATGTATTTTTAAAGAGGATAGAGATTCAAACTTTTAAAAAAATAATTGTTAAGAGGAATTTTCAGTTGCAATAGCATATGAGTAGCCTCTCTAGTACAGGTACAGATATTTTGGTTAAAACCAAAAAAAAAAAAAAAAAAACCAGAGAGTGTAAGAGGGCCTTAGCTCGGGTGTTGGCACTTCGTGGGAGATGGTTCCAAGTTTTTGTGCTTTAAAAAAATTTGCTTATAAAAATAAAAAAAGCCCAGCATTTCTTTTAATAACAAAAACTGGCGAGCCAATTTTTTGTTAGTATAGCAAAGACGGGAAATATGTAGTTCAGTAAAAAAATAATAATAATAATAAAGAGGGAAATTAGCATGCTCCTAGAGCATAGTTAAGCACATTCGCTGTATTCGAGCTTTTTTCTTTTATAAAAAAGAAATACAATGCGTCCTTTAAAAAGGAACTTTATGATTAATTTTAAGTTAGTAGTATAAATTTATTTGAAGTTAAATCATTGGTAGAGATATTTAGTGAAAAATAGATTAAATGCACTGTGGATAGATGTTATAATTTTTCGTCACAGGGAGATCTGAATAAGGATCTATCAGAGGAAAGTAGTTAGGTCACAAATCATAAATTGCTAGATGGAGAGGTACAAGGGCCAATCGTGGAAGGCAATGACTATGAACAATCATGTGAGGTAGCGGGAAGACACCGAAAACTTAAAGAATGAGGTAGGGATAAAAGCTTTTGAAGACTTAATGCTATATATTCTACAATATTTTTTTTCATATTTTACAATATTCTACAATGACATATTTTAATATTTGCTAAAGCTTAAAAAAAAAAGTAAATCCATTTAATATTTAAAGAATATAAATATTTATACCTAATTACTTTTTATTTTATAAATTTAGGAGATCAATAAGAAATTTGATTGCTGTTGAGTTTGATTTGGGCACAAAGATGGAGATAAAAAATTTATGGATTAGTTTTCTATACAATTTTATTCATAAATTTAATCCATAAAATTTCTTTTCCATTCTTAACACTATACCAAATTCATCTTACGAGGATATAATTATTCAAAAAATATACGGGACTAAAATATTTTTGCTTTTTTTTTTTTCCCTTCCCGACAGGAGGACTAAACTTGTGCATAATACAAATATAGATCATGCACTTGACGGATTAGTGGATTACTGCTGGATAAGGTATTAAGTTATTATTAGTAAATGTGAGAAGTCATTTAACCAAAACGTTGAAGAGTGAATGTAGAAAAAGAAAAAAGAAAAAAAATGCTATGGATGTTTTGTTTTTCGTACGGAGGCTGAAGCCCAGAATTTGGCAAGTCCGGCTGGGCATGTTTTTTTGGTTATTTGTGAGGTAATGGATCCGACAATAAAGCCTAAATACTCATTTGGTTATGCTCAACATTAACCGAGTAATGCTTGATCTTAGTAATAAATCTTCTTTACTTCTTAATTGAAATATTTAGTAAATATCGTACATATTTAATATCTTTAGAATGGAAGAAAGTATTTAATAATTAAAAAAATAATAATACGTATGATGAAAATCCTTTTCACTAACTTTAAGCAAAACCATGAGTTTAATTTTAATATGTTATTTAAAATAAATTGTATGAAATTATTGTAATTTATGGATTTGGATTTTTTAAAGTGAGAATAGTTATAAAGTAAGAAAGTGAAAAGTCATTTACTCTTAGATCATTTTTTATAGGAACCACATAATGGAAGTTATTGATTCAAAGGTAAATAACTCCTCAAATTCTTACTGTACAACCATTCTCACTTTAAAGGATCTTATTCCTTAATTTACAGCTTTCTTGAGTTTTCAATTTACCATCATATCCTACAAATCTTAAAATTCATTATTCTCACAAAAAGAATAGGAATCCAAGAACTTGCCTTGATCTATAATCAAGACAATAATAGTAAAGGATTGAGAAGAGCATAAATCCTTCAAAAATAGTTTTTGTACCTAAGCCTTTGGTTAGTGATGGGTGAAATAAGAAGAGACACAATAGGTAAGAATAAGATATGTTTCCTAATATATAAAAGCAACTTTCAGATATTATTTCCATCAAGATAGTAAGTGTCGGTAACTTTCCATCCGTGACTAATCAGATTTTAATTTATTTCATTATTTATTTATTAACCCATAAGAGATAAAAGATACATCATATAACCACATAAGACATATTTTATTTTACATTCTTCACTTGGCTGATGCGTCACTACCTCACTTCATGGTTAATAAATATAACCATCTAGATGTCCATTAAGCAATTACATTAGTTGCATCATTCATCATGAACAAGAATAAAACTAAAAGCTTCTATGGTGGATGTGATAATGACTTATTGCTTCATACTTTTCTATGATATCACTCCTCCTGCTAAAAGATACAAATAACTAAAAGTAGACTATTTTTATATCACACATTCGACTCATTTTGAATATAAATATTAGATGATTTTTTCATCTCTTGTAAATATCTTAACACACGCATAGATTTCCAATGATCCAATCCTAAGTTACTATGATATCTTCCCCGCATACCAATTGCAAAGCTAGTAGCTAGTTTAGTACATGTTTGAGCGTATATCAAACTACCAACATCGGATGCATAAGCAATTCCTTTGATTTGTTTTTATTCCAAATCATTTCTTGGACCTTGCATGAGACTAAATTTCTCTCTTTTTGGAATTGGAACAAATGATGCTGAATATTTGTTTACTTTGGATTTCTCTAAAACTTTGTTGATATATGCTTTCTAGGGTAAATCCAATAGACCTTATGATCTATACCAAATCTATTCCAGATACATAGCTTGTTTCACCAGTATCTTTCATCTCAAAGTTACTAGAGAGAAGTTTTTTAGTCTCATTTAATAGACCAAGATTATTAGTTGCATCCAATATGTCATCAACATACAGAATTAGGAAAATAAATTTACTTCCACTAGCCTCTACACACACACACACACACCGATTAAAGTACACACACACCGATCAAAATGTTTTCTTTGAACCCGAAGGACATAATGATATCATTGAAAACTTGCTTAAGTTATATATTGACTATTAAATTCACATATTATGTGATCTTTTCTCTCAACTAAAAACCCTATTGATTGATCTATCTAAACATTTTTGTCTACATTCCCATTGAAAAGGACAATTCTAACATCCATTTGATGCAACTTTAAATATAAAGAGCTACCAATGTCATGATAATACTGAATGAATCTTTATTGGAAGGTGATAAAGTCTCTTTATAGTCAATGTCATCTTTTTTAGTAGAACATTTGGCAACAAGATGGTCTTATAACATTCAAGATTATTACGTGAGTCACCTAATCTTAAAGACACGTTTACACCCAATTCTTTTCTACCTTTCAAGGAAGGATGAAATTTATATCAATTTCATTTAATTATCAAATGAATTTAATTTTAATGCATTGTTCAGTGTAAAAGTATTATATATATATATATTTAATCATGTATTGCTACGTCAATAAAAGTATTTGATTTTTACATTCACTATTTCAAAAGTTACACATATTCTAACATATGATTCAATAATAATGTAAAACTCTTTCACATTGATGGTGCATCAAAATTATTCTTTTATCAAATAAAGTAAGAACATTTGGATAATTTTTCTTAAAATAAGTAACCTAAAAGTTAAAAGTGTATATTCATCTTAATAAAAGTATTTATATATTATCATTTAATTTAAGAATTGTATGAAATAAATATAAAGATTATACATACATACATATATATATATAATTGACAAACTAACAAAGTGATAAAAAAGAGAAAAAATTATAATTAAGATAATAAATATAAAATATTTCGTATTAAAAAAATTGTGGGAGACATTACTTTCGCAATTCTGAGGGATAAGGTATTTATAGTTATTCTCCTTCCGAATAAGTGCGTTTCTCAGAATTTGAATTTGTGTGTTTATCCGTATAGGGAATTAAATTGTTTACCAATCATTCAATAGCTTGTTGGTATAAATATAAAATAATTAATATTTTATTAAAATTGCAAGAAAACAAATAATATAAAATAAAAATCTAAAACAATTATTATTATAAGAATTTAATTTTGATATATTATAAATATAAAAAAATTTTATATATATATTTAATTATATTATCATATTAATAAAAATACTTGATTTAGTTATATATTATTTTAAAAATCTTATAAATAAAAATATGTGATTGAATAATAATATAAATTTTTTTCTTTAACAATATATTAAAATTAATCTCAACAAAATGAAAATAATAAATTGCCACCAATCTTCATTTTTCATCCTTCTTTTCTTCGTCAAACTAAACATTCATCTTCAAAATAATAATAATTAAAAAAATTTAATTTAAATATATTTATAATATAAAATAATTTTATATTATTAATTAATAAAAATAATAAAAAATATCAACTCATATAAATAACTATTCATTATAATAAGAGATTTATAATAAAAAATATTAATTCATACAAATAATCATCCATTATAATAAGAGATCTATCATAATTTTTTATTTTTCTCTATTTCTATTAATTAATAATATAAAATAATTTTACACTATCAATATATACCAATTAAACGCAATAAAAAAAGGACAACAGAATAGACAACCAAACACAGCCAAAAAAAGCTTGGTCTAATTCGCATCACCTCCCGAGGCGGTAAACTCGCTTAATGCCTAAGATTTCGATTCCACTTTCCCCCTCTATCGTCCCTTTTCCCAAACACACACTATTTTCTCGCGAATTCCCAGAAAAAGAACGGAAAATTCCCATTTCCCCTTCTCTCTCCGTCTCTCCCTATCTCTCTCTCCCATTCCAACATTAAAACAATATTTTATTCCACATTTTTTTTTAACATATATATATTTCTAAAAAAATTGATCCTAGCTTAATCCAACGACGACTATCAAATCTCAGCTTCCCAAGCGAGAAAAACACACACACACACCAGACCAAACCCTAACCAAAACGATCGTTCCCTTTCTCGCTCTTCTTTCTCTCTCCTCCGTGGTTTCCATTTCCACCTCCAAATCTCCGCCGTCCATTTACTCACCTCCACCGCCCGATCCCGAATCTTCCGACCTCTCTCCGGCGAGATCTTTCCTCACGCGCCTCCCACACTGGACCACGCGCCCGCCACCGCTTCCTTCTCCTCCTCTTCAATCATGGTCGTGAGCGGAGGGAAGCCTCTGAAGCGCATGAAGAGGAGAGTCACAGCCGACTTCTACGACTTCCTCTCGTTCCCGTCACCATCCCTCGCCTCGTCGGAGGGATTCGCCGGCGCTCCCTTCCGGTCCGCCGTCCGATCCTTCCTGACTAAGCACGCGCTGCTCCCGCCGCCTTCGGCTCTCTTCCCCCACCTGCTGACGTGGCAGATCCTCTTCCGCGTCGGCGACATCGCCGCCGACGGCGGCGGTGGAGCCGATTCCGGTGCGGCGGCGGTGTGCCTCGACGTCGTGGAGGAGGACGTGGCCAGATCCAGATCCGTGTACTGCGATCAGTGCCGAGTTTTCGGTGAGTTAACTCGCCAGTAGCCGACTCGGTTCGGTTACTGTGTTGCATCGCTTTGGTTTCATCGCTTTTTTTTAACCGGTTTTTCTCCGGTTGCCGGTTTCCGATACTGTATAACCTTATACTTACTATAGTTAACTCTGGTAGCTTGTAGGAGAAAACATGCAAATTAAAAAGAAAAAGAGGGAAAAAAAAAAATAAAGGAATGTGATTCGTTGAGTACCCTTAAATTATCGTGTTGATTTCGCGGCATGACCTTTGTTGTTAATTTACAATCATAATCATCATAAATGTAATAATGATATATGTATATAACTAGATAGTTAAGTGAGAGCCGGGGAATAATATTCGGTTATTGGATTATTAGAGTGAGAATGACTGATAATTATTGCTGTAAGTGGAGATTGTAACTTATCGCCGATACAGTGACGAGAAGATGCAGATATATTCGATATGCACTAGAAAAGACTTGTTGTAATTGTAAGTACTGAAGTTTGGTGAGGGTGGGGCCCATAATAGGCTGGACAGGTGGGAGGATTCACAGATGCCACGTGTTGCCTAAGTTTTGATGGGACTTTTTTTTTCTTTTTTTTTTCGGTGCTGTCGTTGTTGCGTGACAGCTATTATTATGTCGTGCTCCAAGTCCAACTGTGTTTTTCTGCCCTTTTTGCTCAGAGGAATATTGCGCTTCGCTAATGGTTAGTAACGTGTATAACCAGTTCATGCGCCACGCATGCCCGTTTGGAAGTATCTTGTTCTTTTATCATGATGTCTTTGTGATTATTTATATTATATATATTATATATTTATTTATTTATTAGTTTAATTTTTGTATACTTTTGCTAATATTAAAATATTTTTAATAATGTAAATATATTAAAAATATTAAATAAAATATACATTTTTTATTGATAATATATAAAAATTGAATTCAGTTATTTATTGATAAGAATTGAACAATTTTGATATGGGATTTATTTGTCTTTCTTTGTGATTTGATGTGATTCTCCCCTTTGAAATTTAAAACATATAATAATAATTATATATGTTTGATGTTTAGGTTGGAGCGGTCACCCTGTGTGCGAGAAACGTTACCATTTTATAATCAAAGCTGATGGGAGCTCCATTGGTGGGTACCACAAGCCATGTATGTGCTGTGGAGATATCCTGCACTTGTCAGAATCCAAGTGAGTAACTTTCTTCCACCTAATGGGCTTTTTTTTAACTTTTTTTTTTCTCCCCTGTTTCACGGAATGTCTTGTCATCTTTTGGAATTTTTCCTTTGTTTAATTGACGGTCGGAGTGATGGATACCCCGCATGAGTGGGTGGAATGAAACATTGCTATGTGGTATGAAGTGTGAATGTTTTGGTTTAACCATGATGAGAACGTACCAACCATAGTTTACTTGCTGTATCGGTGTATCCTAAAATATAGTACAGTGAGAATGTTAGATACATTATACAAACAAGTTCAGGAGAGAAAACCCTCCAAATTCTTTTATCATGGGCTTTGGCGCATCAAGCCGCCAATGCTTTTGGATCAGCATCATGGTGCAGTCTGTAACATTTTGGTTAATGTTTTCTAATTGTTCTTCAGGTGCAAGTCATGCAACCATGTGACTACCACTGATGATGTTGAAGACTGGGTGTACCACCAGTTAGAGAACACGACGCATCTCTTACATGGTGTAGTCCATGCCAATGGTTATGGGCACCTTCTTCGGGTTAATGGCAGAGAAGGGGGATCCAGATTTCTTTCTGGCCGCCATATTATGGATTTCTGGGATCGCCTGTGCAAGACACTTGGAGTTAGGTTAGGATTCTTGATTCCGATTAGTATTTAGTACTTCTGGTTTTATGTGACTAATACTTCTATTTGGTCTTTGTATATTTTCAATTTCTGTTTTCTACTTGTCTCATTCGTGAAACTCTTGTCATTATTCTGGCAGTGAGGTGGGGAAGAATGATAAAGGAGGTTTTTTTTTTTTTTTTTTAATGAAAAAAAATAAAGTAATTATTATTAAACTTGATGTCACATAAGAATATACCTATTTTAAGATAATATGTAATATACTAAGCTTATCTTGCTAAGTTTTTGGGCATCTAGAAATACCTTAACCTTCTTGAAATGGGAGAATAGAGTACCTTTGTTTTGCATATTAGTGTTCATAGGGATATAGCTTTGAGAGTTAAATTCTTAAGTTTGTTTACTTTTGTACATGAGCAGAAAAGTAAGTGTGATGGATGTTTCAAAGAAATATGGGCTGGAGTACCGCCTACTCCATACAATCGTGAAGGGACATCCGTGGTATGGTGACTGGGGTTATCATTTTGGCTCTGGTAGCTATTGTCTCACACAGGAGGCATATAAGTCTGCTGTTGACAACCTATGCAGTCTACCCTTGTCCATCTGCCTCTCCCAGGGACAAAATTCTTCCCACTCTCGTGTGCAGGGCATGATCTCATATTTCCAGTCTTTGTCGGACCATGAGCTTGTAAATATAAGGGACCTCTTTTGTTTTCTAATGGGTTTGATTCATGATGCTCGCAAGACTGCATCAAATGTTGATGACATGACCTGCAAGAAGCGCCGTTTTAATGCTTCTGGACTTTCAAGTTCCTGGGAGAAGAGTGATATTGAACGTGTGGAGCAAGCCATGCTCAAAGTGCTGCGTGCAGTGTCTGGGTCAAATTGGGTGAGCTGGCGTGCTCTTAGGGGTGCTGTCTGCAAGGTGGCCTCTCCAGAGCTTCTTGATTATTGCCTTGGAGAACTGGGAGGAAAAGTGGTCTATGGTGGAATGGTTGTTAATACCCGTTGCAACCCTCAAAATGGAGCTTTTGAGTACAGGTTAGGCTTGAATCTGATTCTTGTGGGGTGTCACGCTTCTGCCTTTTACATTTTTGCTTCTTAAAAGGTCATATCCGCTGGCTTAGAAAAAGTTGTGTTTTGATAAATACAATGCTTCAGATTTTATGAATTTAAAAACAAGCTACTTCACTGCTTCGTTTTGCACTCTTCAAGTCAATGCTTAAGCCGAGCTGATGCTTGATCTTGGTATTATCACGCATGAGGGTAGACCAAATAATAATATCGAGTGAAGTAGATTTTCCCTTGCTTGTTTCTCATGTGCCTACGGTAGGTTCTCATTTGGATTATTACTGAAATTGTTGCATAAAGAGTCCAATAACATTCCTTTAGTAATGATGCTGAGCCTTGAAATATTGATGTTCTTCTCAAAGCATAGATGCTATTGATTAGTATTATTTGGAAGCTTCTCTTCTGGTTGCTTTTAATCCTTTGCATTGTAGATTTTTTATCTGATGCGAATTGGTACTGATATGTATGTATCATTGTGCTTCTGTATGCCGTAGACTTGAGGCTGCAAATGGCTCTTGCTATGGAATTATGGCAAACAATAACTCTCCAGGCTCAAAATATCCATCTGAAGAGAATCTCCTACAATGCTTGAGATATTTATATGAGTCTTTGCTTCACCCTCAGATGATGCTAAACTATGATGCAGAAGGGACAAGGACTCTTGCAATAAGCTCAGCTCAGAAACTTCTTGACTGCAAGCAGTTTGTAAAAGATTATGGTCCCGAAATGTCGCTGAAGTCAGATTTGCATAAAATACGAATCTCATGTCAGGTTGAACTGGCAGACGAATCTGAAGATTCTACAGCCAAAACTCCACCAGAACTAATTGTGCTGCCTGCGAATGCCACGGTGTCTGACCTTAAGATTGAAGCAGCAAATGCTTTTCAAGATGTATATTTGATGTTTAGAAGATTTCAAGTTGATGAGCTACTTGGCTATAGCGGTGTAGAAGATTCCACCCAGGTCAAGCTCTTGTTAGGATCGGAACAAGCGGTGTGTGTCCGAGGAAGATGCATTGGGAAGAATGGGTTGAGCAAGTTCCGAATGGAGCGGGGACTTGACAGGTGGACTGTAGATTGCAACTGCGGGGCTAAGGATGATGATGGGGAGAGAATGTTGGCTTGTGATATATGTGGAGTGTGGAGGCACACTAGGTGTTCTAACATTCGTGATATTGATCCTGTTCCAGCACGTTTTGTTTGCCCAAGATGCCAAAACTCTGACCCAAAGCCCAAGTCTAGTGGGCACTGCAAAGATGAGACTGTGATTAACGTTAGTGATAGTAGGAGTTGCTTTGGAAACGGCTTGCCAGTGCCTTCTGATGTTCGTTGGGGCAATGACTAGATGTGCATAAAATGCTCTTGGTTTCTGTTTTTCGGCTTGGGCCTGAAAGAACTTGTACATAACAGATAGGCGTTAGAGATGGCATCAGGGACAGGGCATGTCTTGTTCGTATTTCAGGTTCTACCTTTGTTTTTCGTGTATATATAATGACTGACGGAAACTTGTGGAGAGAAAAAAAAAAGAAGTGAAAATCTAACTGCAATGTTTAAAGGCCTCGGATGGTAACTAACTTGCATCTCTGGTTCTGTGTCTGAAATAGGTTCGTATAGCAACCACAGCCTGATTGAAAATATTGGTGGGAAAATGAGATACGAATTCCAATGTCTTTCATAGTACATTTTGAAAAGATTTTTCGAGATATTAAGCTGGATTGTTTGTGCTTCTTCAAGGCAAAAAAAAAAATATTATTTTTTCAAAATTTTTGAAATAAAATGTTTTTAGTGTTATTTGTTTATATTTCTTTAAAAAAGTAGGAGTAGAAAATAATAAATTTTTTAAATTTAGGGTTATTTTTTCCAAAAACAAAAGCAGTAAGAAAAAAAAAAGTGGCTTTCAGATTTTGATCACATTATTCTTTTATATTTTCACTATTCTATTTTTAACTCTTTTTCTTGAAAATATTTTTTCTACTTATGAATATTGTAATCTTATAAAAAAATATTTTTATTTTATCATATTTGAGTAGTTTAATAATTTTTAATTACTATAAACAGTATTTTTATAATTATATTTAAATATAAAATAATTTTTTATTTATACTTTTGCTTTTATTTTTAAAAAAGTACTTATATCAAAATTTTAATTAGGCGGCTCATTTACTGTCTTAAATTTTATAAGGTAATGTAATTGTGTTACCTAGGTTGATGCGGTTGTCACAACGTGATTGGGATTGCCATAAAGATTGAGCATTTGAGCTTGAATTTCAGAGGGCTTCCGACTCCGATACTAAAATCACCAAGTAGGAACGGTAGCAGTGCCAGTACCTGCAGGGGGAAGACGGAATTGGAAGGGATGGGGTTTTAGGGAGTGTGTGTGAGGGATACGGAGGATGGCGGACTGAGAGCGTGAAATGAAAAAAAGAGCTTAATAGTATGAACAAAACAACGTACGAATTCGTCCCTCCCTCTTCGCAGTTTTGCGTTTTCGTATCTATCATCCAATGTTGTCTCTCTCTCTCTCTCTCTCTCTCTCTCTCTCATATTTAAGCCTTCTGTGGTAGGTTATAAAATCAATTCATAGGCCTTGCACGAAAGTCACTTTGTACACAAGGCGCCATCTTCTGTGCGCTTCACGGTGCAAGGTGCTTAGTGCACCTTGTGACTGTGGCGCATCGGATGGTAAAGATTTATGAAGTGTATCAATATATCAATTATCTATGGTATATTATAGTAATATATTAATTTAAAAAAAATTAAAAAATATAATTAAATATATTTTAGAAATTAATTTTTATACATTGATAATATAAAATTATATTAATAATATAAAATAATTTTATGCTATCAATATAATATTATATTGATAGGTAGTATAAAATTATATTGATAGGCTAAAATTATACTGATAAAATTTTTATAATTTTTAAAAATTAATTTTTATATATTAATAATGTAAAATTACACTGACAGTATAAAATAATTTTATACTACAGTGTAAAATTACACGACAGAGTAAAATTACATTGATAAAATTTTTTGATTACATTGATCGTGTAAAATTATTTTATACTGTCAGTATAATTTTACATTGTCAGTATATAATAATTATTTTTTAAAATATATTTAATTATATTTTTAAATTTTCTTAAAATTAGATATTACTACAATTCATCATAAATGATTAGTGCATTGATACACCTCACAATCTCACCATCAGATTATAAGGTGCACCATGCTCCTTGACCAGCGAAGAGCACTATAGATGTGGGCGCCATCTTCTGTGCGCTTAATATTTTAAAATATATTTAATTATATTTTTAAATTTTTTTAAAATTAAATATTACTACAATGCATCATAAATGATTGATGCATCGATACACCTCACAATCTCACCATCAGATTGTAAGATGCACTATGCTCCTTGACCAGCGAAGAGCACTGTAGATGACGCCTGTACACAATAAATAGAATTGTTGATTTAGAATTCTTGCAGGAATGTAGAAATTGAAACCTACTGGTATTTAGAAAATATATTATAGAAAGATTTAAAGAGTGGTCCGATTAGCTCTAAGAAGCGGTTCTTGTAAGAGTTGTCAGATGACAGTTTCTGTTAGCTCATTAAAGTGCATGTTTGGGAACATAATAAAACAGCTTTTCTTTAGGAAAAAAAAGTTGTTTTTAAACAATCTTTTATGTTTGATAACAAGTTGAAAATAAATTATAATAAAAATTAATAATTTTAACCTAAAAAATAATTTATAATCATAAGTAATTTTTTAAAATTTTTTATTATAAATAGAAATGAATTATTTCAAAATTATTATATTTTTACCATATTGATCATAAATATAAAATATTATATAATATAAATAATTATTTTATACTATTTTTAGTAATGTTATCAAACAAAATAAATTTTTTATACAATCTAAATAAAATAAATTATCTGAAAATCATTTTTCATCTAAAATATTTAAATATATTAATTCTCACATAATTAATTATATAAAAAAGTAATTATATTATTAAAATAACTTTAATCTTATATCTTTTCCAAACATACAGTAAGATTATGTGGCATAACGAAAGATGACTCATTATAGATTTTTTTTTTTTTGTTTTTTGGTCGAAATTATAGATGTTTAATGGGGTAATTCAAATATCTCTTGTAATTATGGCTCGTTAATTGTTTTTGGACCCCCTGAGCCATAGTGGGGATCGATCAATTTGGATCCTGTGAGTCTAATCGTCTAGGCCTGAAAATTGGTCTGATTTATACATATTGTCTACATGAACATATTGTTTGAGAAGAAAATAGATGAAAAAAAAAATAGAAGCAGAGAAAAGGAAAAGAAGTTTTCTGTCATTTGGATCAAAAGAAATTGATCAAAAGAAAATGTTATAAATGGGGCTTACAAGAAAACTTTCTTCGTTCGTATGCGAAAAAAACTGTTAAGCAAGAGAAAAATGTCACAAATTTTCAGTTTTGCTTTCAAATGCTTTTGTCATTTAACACAAAAAGACAAAAATCAAAGGTGATTGATATGCAGTATAGGGGCGACAGTTTTAATTAATAATTATTATAAAATATATTTATTTATATTATAAAATTTATAAAAAATATGTTCAATTATAAAATAAATAAAATAAAAATAATATGCTTTTATTCATTATATATTATATATAATTTTATTTAAAACATATTTGCATTTATTAAGAATATGTGTCATTTTATATAATATATAACTTTTTTTTTCCTCTCATTTTCTCTACATCCAAACAAACATACTTTTGTCTTCATTTTTTTTTACTTTCTTCTTCTTTCTCTTCATTTTTTTCCTCTAATTTTCTTTTCTTATTCAAACAAAGAGAAAGTGTTTTACATTAACAACTAATTATATCTGATCATATGAGCAATTTTTAGGGTGATTATGCTAAAAGTTAAACACTTTTAATAATATAGTAATCTAATTGAATGATTATATAAAAATATTTTTATATTAATAATATATCAAAATTCAATCTATTTCAATATTCAAACAAAATATTTTATTTTAAATTACTTTAAATCTCTCGACAAATATATTAGCCTATTGAAATTCTTTATCCAAAGACACTTAGAGCATATTTGGCATGTTATATTGGAAAAAAAGGCATCTAACTCCCTTTAACTTTCACTCACTTGCAAATACCACCATTAACTATTAAATCTTTCAATTGAACCCTTAAATTTTCACTCACTTCAAATAACAGTAGATATTTTGACATGTGACGCTCATAGATCTTCTTACATCATTCACTAATATTGCTTCGTTAGTGAGCTCAATAAAATTGATTATAAGTCTTAATTGTGAGAATTATTATGGTTTAAGAAAGTGGCTATTGCCACTTTTTATTGTCTATTGTCACTCTCTATTTAATGAACTTTTGTTTGATTGTTCTAAAATACCCTTCTTTTTCTTTCATAATCAAACTAGTAATCTATTATTACTTTAATATTATTCAAACTCATTATTATTGATAATTTTAAATAAAACTTCTTTTGATATTTCATGATTTGTGCTGCTATATTTTTTTTGTGAAAAAAAGTTCGTAATAATTTTATAAAGATTTTATTAAATGGTAGTTTAAAATTTTTACGGTGTAATAATTATCTACATATCAAAGTAGTATGTAAGATAAAAAATAATAAAAGAAAGTGAACAAGTAAATTATAATATACTACATACATGCCCAATATCATCTTGTGTTTATATAATTTAATAATTTAGTATTGAATAAACATATTATACTAGCATTTGCATTGTTGATCTTGCAATTTTTATTACAGTTTTCATTTTTTATTCTTAAAAATGAAAGTAACATAATACATTAAATTAGTTATTTATTTCATAATTAAAATCTATACTAACATTTGATGATATATTTTCATGTCATTTAAGGTATTTCGACAATATATGAGATATCAAACTCATTAAATAAAATGGCAAATTATTATTGAATTGTAGTATAATTTTTTTACATTGATTATGAATGTTAATTAAATTTTAAAATTATTATTAATAATTATTTTATTTGATTCAAAATTTATCATGTTAACAATAATTTACTTAACTTTTTTTTTTCATTTCATATCATATTTATAGAATATTAAAACAAAAAATATAAAATTCTATTATGCTTAAAAAAGGTTATTTGAAGCAAAAATTCAATTTATTCTAGAAACTATATTTAAGATTAAGAGAATTAATTTGTTACACAATTATTTCTTTTTTGTTTTTATATGTAAATATAAATTTAATATGTTTCATGAGAAAAATAGTCAACAATGAAAAGATTTTTATGAAGTAAAATATTATAGAATTACAAATAATAAAATATTAAAAATGAATTTTCAAAGAAAAATATTAATAATATTAAGTATGAATAAAACTAGAAATAAAAATAATAAGTTATTAGTTTAATTATAAAAGACAAATTAGAAGGGTATTTTAGAACAATCAAACAATTTTATTAAATTAGGAGTAACAATAGATAATAAAGAGTAACAATAGTCATTTCCATGGTTTAAGGATTTGAATGAAAGATTTAATAATTGATGGTGGTTATTTACAAGTGAATGAAAGTTTAAAGACTCAACCCAAAGATTTAATAGCTGGAGGTGCCTATTTAAAAATGAGGGAAATTTTAAGGATTCAATTTGAAGATTTAATAGTTGGTGGTGGTTATTTGCAAGTGAAAATTTAAGGTGGTATAAGTTTTTTTTTTTTTTTCACTTATGATTTTCTTAGTCCAAGAAAAATCCCGTCCCCTCTTTGTTTTGTTTTGTTTTTTTTTTTTGTTGGCCTGTATGTGGCAATATGGGGCCAAAAAAAGTAGCTCCTATCAACTTTTTCTATCAAGGATAATAAGCTCATGAGTTGTTAATATAAATAATATATTATATAAGTTTATTCATAAAAACACTCATATGCATTAAAATAGTAAATAATTTAATCAAGCTAAAAGTGATAGGATTAGACTAATTAACTTTTAATATATAAGACCTCCTTTACTCTTTTTTTTAAACTAAAATTAAATTATTATAAAAATAAATAATAATAGATACAAAGTCAAATTATAAAATAAATAATAAAAATAATTATTTTTATCAATTTTTAATAATAAATGAATATTTTATAATAAATAATATTGAACATAAACTATAATTGATAGATAAATATTGTGATGATAATATTTTTTAAAATTTAAATTCAAATAATTAAAAAATATTTTTTAATATAATTTCCTTTTTTATTTTTAATACTTCTGATGAAAAGTTCATATATATATATATATATGAAAGAGAAAGATAATATTGTATATGTTAATTTTTAATATTTTATTAAAATTAAAAATAATTATTAAAAGACATTGCAATAAATAATAAATAACTTTTATTATAAATTATATTTCTGTATATTAAAAACTAATAGATATTTATTAGAATTATAATAAAAAATTATTATTTTATTTTTATTTTAACTTATGACTTGATTTATTTGTGATAGCAACAGAATAATATTATGTTCTGTAATAAAAAATTTTATACAATGTCATCCTAAACAATTTATAATTCTGGGAAGTATTATACCATATATCAGGATTCAGGTGTTATTATCATGCATACCCAACGACCTTACCGAAATGAATGTGTATGAATCATTTCTAGCACTTGATGAATAATTATAGCAGAATAAAACGCTAACTCATTTGCTAAGTAATATTTGACTTGTTCCCCTTATCATTTGGCAAACACAAAATTGATAACAATGTAACTAAAACATTACTACTGATTTAAGCTAGTAAAATTAATAATTGTATTTGATACAATTAAATAACTGAGTAATTAATTATTTAAAATAGTTTAACTAAAACCTTATCTTTTCATGAACAAAAAATTTATCTATTATGTATCAATTTTTATGATAATAATTCTGTTAGCTAGGGGGTAGCTATAAATGATTTATAGATTCACTATTTTCTAGTTTAATTAGATATAAAACTAATTTTTTATTTTTAATGAATTTAATTTTTAAAATTTAATTCATTTATTAACTGAATAATGAATCATTCATAATCCATCAAGATTTATTACTCTAAAAAAAGGTAAAATTTCAAAATATAATATCAATTTAAATAACAAAGTTGGATATGTATGCATAAAAATAAGATTAACAGTTATTTAATAAATAAATATTAGATTTCAATACTTTAATTATTTATCAAATCATAACTAAATGAATAGTTTGTTTTTATTCATCTAATTTAATCTGATTTAAAAAAATATATTCAACTCATTCATTTTTCCGTCCCCAGGCATATACAATTGACACGAAGATGAAATTGGTCAAGATGATAAATGTATTGATCCCTTAATTAGATGTTTCGAGTTCTAGTCCTAGGAATAAAAAAAAAAAAATCCTTATTGAAAGACCCCTATTCTCTTCAGGAATCTCCGTCGGATCAGTCGGATTAGTTAGATTTCTGATAATAGAGTTTTGGTACATGTAATTCCATCGAGATAAAAAATTAAAAAAAAATGATATACACAATTGAACGTGACATTACTACCGTCGCCGCCTAGCACTTGGCTTTGCACGTAAGCAAATGCTTTCCAAGTTAGATCGGAGTGAGACCACTACCTATATATAAGAATGATTAGTGCATATTAACGTCAAATATATTACTCTCCCTGTATGAAAAATGATAAAACTAGAAGTGTAGTATGTCAAAAATAAAATGTGACATTAATTATATTCTAATAAAATAACAAGAGGCCACTGGTTCGACTCTTGGAGATTTGAAGGAAAAAACACAAGTCACAGAAAAGTGATATGGTTTAGTTGTTAGCAGATATACTGGTTGTTGTCCAAACCATTTTGATGGGGTGGATTCTTAGGTGATAAGCTATGTGCTGTGTCGTTTATGTTCTCAGGGGATACCCTTTGTGTTGTTTTTTGTTGTCTGAACCTTTCATCTTGTTGACTCTTTACTCGATGGTGAGTCGAGTGTTATGTTCAATTATCTAAAAAAAATAAAATAACAACAGCTTATATAATTAAATATAAAGTGATGTGTGAGTAAATATACTTGAGATATTATTACTGGGTGTTTGGGATAGATTAATTATTTGTAAAATCAGTTTCTTTTAGTAAAATCTGCTTTAGGTTAATTATGTTTTGTTTGGCAAAAATATTGATGAAAATACTTGTAATGAAAAGATTACACTATAAAATCGCTATTTTACAAAAGTAACTTTTCAGCATATTGCTTATAATCCACTTATTATTTTGTACTGTGAAATTACTTTTTCCAATTTATCCATCATATTTTACTAAACCAAATATAAAGTATTATATTTATTTTATATCCTTTTTAATAATTTATTATGAAAAATAATTTTTTATTAAATTCAAACAAAATTCATTAACTTAATTACATTTTTAGTTAATATGTTCAAATGTTATATTACTTTTATCATAATTAATTATAAAAAAATTAATTATACATATAATTAACTATTGAAATTTTTTTTTTCATAGCTAATTAAAACCTACCCTTATTTTGATATAAACGCGTCTACAGCACTTGCAAAGACAAGGGTGTAAAGAACTTTTATGCTTTACGCTAGATTCCTAACTTTTTCATCATGAAGTTTCTTCCCACTTTCGCATAAAGACGGGATGGCACTCGAACCTTGTACTTTCCTCTCTGAATATTAAATGGCAACCAGCTAGCTACATGAACCTGCGCAACGACTCCACTTAATTAGTCGATATTTGACTTCCAATAGACCCGATTCCAGCTAAGTTATCACATAGTGGGCGAATAATTAGAGGACCATGCATGAGTTGAACTTACACCATACAATTTGGATTTTAGGTTATGAAAGTTCGATGTATAAGCTCCTCTGTTGACACTCATGTCAAAGCAATTCCTATTCCTGGAATTTATTAAATTATAAGAGTCTGTTTTATGAGTTTAATTTAAATTCACCTGGAATGTAATTTTTCTTTGCATATTAATCATGTTCGTCAAGTTATTATAGAAACGAAAAAAAAAACAAAAAACTGAGTTGCTCTCATATATTTTGGTTGTCTTAACTATTTATGTTCGAAATCGATAGGATTATACTTAAAAGATTACTTCTTTATTTAAAGGCATCATGTTGATTTTTTTTTTTGGAGGGGGGTGCATAGTCGTTAGATTCTTGGGGAAATAACTTAATTGTGAAAGTTGGTGCAAAAATATCATTATCGGATGTGATTAAATGATAGAAAAAATTACACTTAAGTAGTAAATAAGTTTGAGTTCAGCGGTTCAAGGATTTATGCACTATCAAAAGTTTGAAGGAAAGCAATGAAAGGTCTATAATACTTCAATTAATCATTAATCTCACACTTAAAAATAAAGAGTACTGCTGGACAATGCATCAAACAGAATTACTTTCAGTGAAGGGTAGATGCATTTGAGACCCAAAAAAGAGAAACTTTGTAAAAAAATAAAATAGATAATGATATTTTTTGAGATATGTAACTAGTGGGCACGCTAGTGCTTTGATTCCATTAACTATAGCATTCAGACATTTCAACACATGCAATTCTATTTAATTACTTAAAATTAATCTGACTAGTGCTTCGCATGTCAAAATCTTAGTTGACTTTTAATTTTAGTATTTAAGTTTTGAATTGCTCACCCCTTCAGCTGTCATTATGCACGGTTCTAAACAAGTCACTTTTCGCAATCAATATAAACTTCGAGTAAAATTCATTTATACTTTTAAAAAGATATACTAATTATCAGTTTAGTTCTTTAAAATTATTTATTAATTTATTTAGTTTGACAAAGTTTAAATCAAATTCTTAATAATTCCGTCCTTTTATTCATTTTAGTAAATCTTCATTACCTAAAAGTTAATATGAGCATGATATTCAAATAGAGTATGTTGATAAAAAAAACTTTTAATATTTGGATATTAAGTCCCTATATCTAAATATTGACATGACTTGTACCAAAAAAATATTAACTTGACTTTTGTGTTCAGAAGCGTGTGTGTTTTTTTTAATAAATCGGTTGCACTAATATTTAAACTTATAATATCACGCAATAAAAAAAACTTTTAATATTTGGATATTAAGTCTCTATATCTAAACAGAGTATGTCGATAAAAAAAACTTTTAATATTTGGATATTAAGTCCCTATATCTAAATATTGACATGACTTGTACCAAAAAAATATTGACTTGACTTTTGTGTTCAGAAGCGTGTGTGTTTTTTTTAATAAATCGGTTGCACTAATATTTAAATTTATAATATTATGCAATTCAAAAAAATTAGGGTATATTCGATTTTTATTTTTATCTTCTATTTTTATTTCTTATATTTTCTATATTCAAAATTTTATGAAAAAAATGAAAATAGGAAATGAAAATCGTAAATAAAAATAGAAAACCAGATTTTATTATTTTTATTTTTCCTCCACAAAGTTTTAAAAATAGAAAATAGAGGAAATATAAACAAAAATCAAACAGCCCTTTGCTATCTAAATACAATGGACTTGGATTTTGAATGAAATTTGTTTGATAACCAAATAAATATTTAAAATCTAATTTTGACCCAAAATCAATTTTAAAAAAAATTTAAATTTATTTTATCGCATCCCAAATTTTTTTCTTTCTATATTATCATATTTTCTTCTCACTTCCCACAAATTCTCTTCTTCATTGGTTTGTGTCCTCTCTTCTCTCTACCATTTTTATCTTCTCAATATATATTTTTTTATCTCTTCTTTCCTTTTTTTTTTTCTCCTTTCGCCTTTATCTCTATCATCCATTTTTTGGCCACTTTATTTTATTTACTGTTGAACTTAATTAACCTATATTCTTTCATCATTCACTTAATTTTTAAGCCATATCTACATTATATGGTAATAGAAAGTTGTTATATACCCAAGAATCTTACAATATTAAAAAATAATCACTCAATTAAACTCCTAAGACTGCATGGAGTATCTCAAGCAATAAGACTACTGTGTGAGTTTATTGATTGTGTGTTGGTAAAAAGAAAAAAGTTTGAGAGGACCAATATAAATAATACCTTTTTTAATGACAATCTAGGTGCAAAGGTGGTTATAGTGTGAAACAATGTCTTCTAGATCTTGGTCAAATAAATTTGTTCAATAATATTAGGAGTAATAAAAGAAAATTTTATTATTTATTTTACTTGATAAAAGTAATTTTATTTATTTTAGTGATAGGTATTTATTTATTCATAATCAAAATTTTATTTGTAATAATTTTATATTAGATGATATATACATTAAAATTAATGTTTAAATTAGTTTCAAACCAAACAATATATAATAAAAAATTCATTCATTTTTAGATAGCTTAATATAAATAATCCTATTTTATACTGTATTAACTTGATTTTTTAAGTTGTTAAACACCCCCTAAATATTACTCTTCAATATATTGGAATATTTTGATGTTATATTAGCTATTTGTTAGTTGACAGTGTTTGACTAAAATAAAGAAAAATGTAGAGAACAATTTTTTTTTTGAGAACTGAGTTTTCTTTGTTTTTTTTTTAAAATAATATGATATTTTATTAACTTTTAGATGAATGAGTGGATTTTACCACTTTATCTCATCCAACTACATTCTTGTTTTTATCAAAGAATTCGGATATCCTAAAATAAATGGAGAGGCTAAGTCATTGAAAACTTGAGCTTTCGGTGGTTAAATTGATAACATTAACGTTTAAGACATTATATAACATGGATATCTTTCAAAGACTAAAAAAAAAGTTTTCTCTAAAATTGATGCTTAATATTTTTTATGTGACATAAACCAAATGCTTTTAATACTTGAGAGGATTATTCATCTGATTAGCTTAAGCTGTTGACCTTGAAAGTGTTAAATATCAAATCCTATCCCTTTGCCCAATAGATTAAGTTTATAGATATACTTGATGATTAACACAGAATAAATATATCAAAATATCTGATAGCAAGTGCTCCTAAGTCCAGATGAAACAGATTTTTATCCCACTCTCTTTATCTCTTTTTCTCATTTGGGGTTAGAAACTCGTGAGTCGTGACTTTTTTTCCTCCTTATCTTATATTGTCTCTTAGTTTCAACATCTTTCAAAGGTTTTCATCATTTTACAATATTCTACGTTCATTGGTGCAACTATACATGAGTGTTGGATCTTGATAACCTGGCTAATACACATTCGATTTTCACTGAATGTGAAATTCCTTACGTGTCAACTCACATGCAGCCAACATTCATTTAGTTTTATTAATAAACATCGACCAATGTGATTAGGTAGGATTCTATTAGCTAAGGGTGCAGGGCTAAACGATATAGTACATGCCACAATCTTCAACATTCTTTTTTCCTTTGAAATTTTCCTATCCCTTTTTTTTTGGCCAATTTCCTTTTCAATCATATGCAAATTTATGCATAATATATACACTATTGCTGTTTCCCCACTTTGTAGTCTGCCAACTTTTGCCCCCTATATAAGGTTCTTTAATTTAGGGCCTCATATATCACAAACCAACTTCACTCCTCTCACTACCTAGAGCATATATATATTTAACTAAGTTTCATCAAGATGCTGCATAGATCATATTTGAAGCCTTTGAAGATGGTAATGGCAAATTTGGTGACACTGCTTTTGCTAATCAAGGTGATGGCAAGTGGATTCAGAATAGGACCAAGTGGCTTAGACATGAACTACTACGTGATAAGTTGCCCTTTTGTTGAACCTGTTGTCAAGGAGAAAGTCAACAGCGCTTTGCAGGATGATCCCACCCTTGCAGCTGGTCTTCTTAGAATGCACTTCCACGACTGCTTCATAGAGGTTCGTTCTCTGATCTTTCTCCCTCTCAATCTCTATCTCTTTGTGTGTGTGTGTGTGTGTGTGGGTGCGCGCACTCACTCACACACATGGCCACTAGCTAGGCAGTGCTTTTGCCTTGCATGAGTTTTGAAGGGAAATGTGATTTTATCTTTTTTAATTGTAGTTCCAAATTTGTTATAAGATATATGCCTATATAAAAGACCACTTTTTTTTTTTTAATAAAAAGAAGGCCATATATTGTTTCAAAGATAACATTTAGACTCATACTGTTCACTCCTGTATTTTTAAACACAGTAATGATATCAGCATAGCTAGATTTTATTATCACAAATTTTCACAAACGTCAATGCAAGCCATTATATCAGTCTATTTTAAAATTTGTGAAAGATAAAATATGGCAAAATTATCTTTACCCTTTCACCTATGTATATATTCTACTTAAAGTAATGTTATTTGAGTTTAGGGTAATGGCATTTAGGTTTAGAACGAATACTAAGAGCGGATATCATAGAAAAAAAAATATTTAATAGTAATGAATGAAATCAAAATTTCATGCCTTCTTTTCTATAATATCTATTCGTGATTTTTATTTTTTATGAATATTAAAAGTGGACATCATAGATAGACACAAAGTATTTAATATTAGTAAATGAAATCAAAATTTTATGTCTCTTCTTTTATAATATCTATTTTTGATATTTATTTTTGATGCACAAATATATAAGATTATTCTTATAATTATTCTTATTTCTTAGAACGTGAGTCGCCAATACCTGAAAGTGGTGACCCAACTATTTCTTGTCGCTAAAATGTCCACCACTGGTAGATGTCGTGCTTGTCTTTCAACACTCGATCGATCACTTAATTGGCTGCATCCATTTTCTACATTATAGACTTAATACTATCTGGTGCACACAAAAATAAAATCATTTAATTTTGTCTACACTATAGGGATGTGATGGGTCAATTCTGATCGACTCCACTAAGGATAACACAGCAGAAAAGGATTCACCAGCAAATTTGAGTCTGAGAGGCTTCGAAGTCATAGATGACATCAAAGAAGAGCTTGAAAGTCAATGCCCTGGCGTGGTTTCATGCGCTGATATTCTTGCTATGGCTGCTAGAGATGCAGTTTTCTTTGTAAGATGAAGCTATTTTGTTTTCTTTGTATAACTTTATTGTTTTTTGTTCTTTTGAAATTTGATTGTGTAATGGGAGTGATTGATCTACTAAGTTGGGTTCACATTAATATTTAATAATTAATTTATATTATCATGGATTGAACAGGCTGGAGGTCCAGTGTATGACATACCTAAAGGAAGAAAGGATGGAAGAAGGTCCAAAATTGAGGATACTATCAATCTTCCATTCCCTACCTTCAATGCCTCTCAGCTCATCAAGTTGTTTGGGCAGCATGGTTTCTCTGCACAAGAGATGGTGGCTCTCTCCGGTAAGCACACGCTTAATGTATAAGTGTTGCCATCTTTTATTATTGAATACTTTCATGGTAAACATATGCCTAAATTAATTAGTACCCGACTTACTTGGTTAGTTCAAGGTTTAATAATTTTCCTAACCAAATATGTTTGATAAAATTCCTCAATAATTGCTTTGAAAAGTACATTTTAAGGAGATTTGAATCGTAATTTAGTGAAGATTATAGTTACCTCATAATCAAATTAAGATAGTCATATAAACTGTGTTGACTAATCTAAAACATGTAGCTAGGGTTGAAAATAATTGTACACCATACAAAAAATTATAGAAACCACAATCGTCATATATGTTCAACTCTAAAATATGTCTATATCTTAAATTATATATATACTAATGTATCTTGTACCCATATCCAAGATGCATGAAAAACAACCCATGTGTTGCACTTTCTTAATTCGTTAGAAGTAGGTACTGATTTTGTCACAAAGTTTAAAAATAAACTAAAAATCAACGAGCATTTTCATAAACTTTTCTAACTTAATAAAAGGTTTTAAGTTTGAATTCTGAGTATGTAATTATATTAAAATTTGAAAGAAAGAGTTTTAAATATTTACAGAAATTCTACCTGACTCAAACAGAATTGCTTGAGAGAATAGTTACGGATTCAAACAAAAATAAACTAAAAGCATGCAAATATGATGTTGGACATTATATATATGCAGGGGCTCATACACTAGGAGTGGCAAGATGTGCTTCTTTCAAGAACCGATTGAACCAAGCGGATCCAACTTTGGACCCACAATTTGCCAGGACACTGTCCAGAACATGCAGCTCTGGCGACAAGGCAGAGCGGCCATTCGATGCTACCAGGAATTACTTCGATAACTTGTACTACAACGCTTTGTTGAGGAAGAATGGGGTTCTCACATCGGACCAAACACTCTACACTAGCCCCGCAACTAGAAACATTGTGAATGCGTATGCACTGAACCAGGCCATGTTCTTCTTTGATTTCCAACAAGCAATGGTCAAGATGGGCCTGCTTGATGTCAAAGATTTCTCCAAGGGTGAAGTCCGAGAATATTGCCGTAAAATAAACTGAATGATTGTTGAGAGTTTGTAAAAGTGTTTTAGCTTTTAGGATAACTCTGAAAGCATGCCATGGTTGAAACTTAAAAAGTACAATATATATATGTGCATGCATGTTATCTAAATGTGTATGGTTTGCTGTAAATTGATTTTGGAATAAAACGGTCTAATTATCTAATATTTTCCTTGTTTTTATTAGTTGTATTTACATTTATAATAGTAATATTTAGTCATTGCTACCAATATTTTGTTAGTTTAAGTGGTTTTGGCATTTATTTCTTTTTAAGAAAGGTATTGTATTCAAGTCATATGGATATAAAAGACTAATATTAAAAAAATTTATTCCTATAATAGATTGACTTGATTTGAATAAAACTAATCAAAGTTTAATGGAATCCGGATATTGGTAATTTATTTACTTTTTTTTTTAAAAAAAAAAAACTAGTCATAACTACGTATATCTACTGTTGTAGATTGCGTGAAAGCAAATCATATAGAAGAATTTAATAGGCTTTAAGGACCGGTTGATTTTCAAAAATTTTCGTAAACCATCTTAAGTTTCATAAATTGAAGACACTGAAGCTGGCTAAGATAAGGAGATAGGGAAACATGCATGTAGTAAAATAAGACATTTGTATATTGAACTGTAAGGGAATGGTATAAGTGATAGTGAGTGTTGTCTTTTTGTTTTTTGTTGTATGTGTTTTGTTTTTTTTTTTTTTTGTTTGGGGGGGGGGGGGGGGAAGACCGAAGTTCAATTTCTGGAATTAAAATTTTATGAGGAGGACTTTACCTATTACACTCCCGGTCCAAAGGATATGGGGTTTCAAAACAGGCTATCTTCACCCAAAGCATGTGTCTCTGTGGTTGCCTCAAACTCTTTCATTAAAAGAAAATGCACACAAAAAAGATCCATTGAGTGCAAATTTTGAAAGATGCATGACATATCCAAGTTTATTATCCCTACAAACATAAATTTCACAAACTCTTGCCATCATGAGTGAGCTTTTTTTCCGGTCAATCTCGCTATCATAAGTTGAAAAGGTTTCGGTCTCTTCAATTAAGTGCTGAGCTATGAAAATATGGGCTTCTAATTTTGTAAGAATGATGGTTTTATTCAGTCAGCATCTTCTTTAAAATTGATGGGATTAATATCCCAATCTATGGCATCTGAAACAGTATAATTCTTTATATTAGATGCGATTTTGAAGGTTTTTTTAAATTGAAAAGTTTTTGCCTCTGCCATTAACTATAACTTTTGATCTTGTTATAAACACTTGATCTAACATGAGGTATTAAAATAGAGTAATGTTATTTATATACAGAAAATGGACAGTAATAGTAGACATTTAAGAGAGGGATACAACATTTGGTGATGATAAGTGGGACCAAAGGCTTTATGGTGTTTCTCTCTTATAAGCATCAACTCTGATGTCAATTTTTATGTGTAAATTAATAAGATTACTTGTCACAGTAAGGTTATAGTTTAGAATAACTAACACTGGGTGAGATTGTTGGCTTTACCTTGGCTGATGTATATTTCTATGTTAGAGACTCGGCGTAATTGCTACATGATAGTCAGTACTAACTAATTTTTCAGAAATTTACTTCTATGCTTCTATCTGTACCCATGCAAATTCTGCATGTCTACCTCTGGCTGTTACTGAGAGCCCTTCTATGGTTCAACCATGCAAAGAGCTTCGGGAATAGACAAATGACATTCAAACAGCTACATATCTTACTGTTAAAGCATCTCTTTCGAAATTTTATATAGACATCATTTATCATAAGCTCTGCCAATCTCCCAACGAACATTTCATAGTCCTTCTGATATATGGTTGTTAAGCTTTCTTATTCTTATGTTCAGACTGACAAACTTGTACATTGATGTTGGGCTGTCAATAAAGATACATGCAATTGCAGGCATATGGCATAACAGACTAGAATTTTCTCTAATCTTACACCACCATATGTAACGATATTTTATTCAGTAGATGAAGTAGCTAAACCTGTTCTGTGCCAATAGTTAAGAGCATGGAAAAATGTACAAATTGTTGTGATTTGTGCTTAAAATGGCTTGGGTCACAAAAATTTTGGCATTTCCACTTCAAGTATGCAATATGATTATTCAATGAGAAAAGTAATTTGTACATACCTATTATGGACATACTTTAACACTTTCTCTCTCTCCTCTCCCCTCTTGCTTTTTCATTTTTTCTTTTTCTTTTATAATTTTTTTTAAAACGTTGTGAGTGAATGTCTAATTAGACATACCTTTAAGTATGTACAAATAACACCCCTCTTATTCGATTGTAACCGCATGCTTGTCTCCTGGGTAATGTGTTTCAATTTTCCTCCCTTTTCTGACGTGGTGATTGACAGCTAAATAGCTTGACCTAAATCTCTTTTGCAAGATCCATGGTTTTAAAATCATGAATTTTTATATGAAGCATGCATGGGTAACTCTTAAAGAGCTATCATATCGGGTGTATACACTGATATCGATAGTTTTTATTAGATATTCATGAATATATATCTAATATTTTATATTTAATATTTTGCTATCAAATATTTTTGGTACATTTTAGTTAAGTATTACAACAAGTAGATGTCACCTATACACAAAATATAATCCTTACAAGACATTAATATTTGTTGCTAAACTATTTGATTTGTTTTTAAATCAAATAAATTTCTCTTTCATTCCTTCCTATCTTATACTTCTTTATATATTTTTGCTTGCTTGATGATATATATTTTATGTAGTGCTTTAATGAAAATCTTGAATTAGAACATTATAAAAAATTATATTTATCTTAAGATTTAATTACTTTATTATTTACAATTTTATATAATATATATCTTTCTGTATCAATACCTTAGTTTTTGTAAAATATTCATACCCCATAACATATCCATATTCAATACTGATCGATACTATACCCATACCTATGTAACGTAGGTCCTACTCAGAAAAGGACACTAGCATTAATGGTCCTATGATAACCATTTCCCCTGAGTATCCTTGCAATCCCTGCAGAATTAGGCAGGAATGAAGCAGAATCAAACTAAAAAGAGAGCAAAAATGTAATTGGACCAAACATATGCATTAATATGCTCTCCCTTGTCTTTCTCTCTCCGCCTTTTCTTACATTATAAGCTTAATTACTATAATGGCCTTGATAAGATTAATCCTATTCTAAACCATGTTTTAATAATCAGCATGTAATTGGTCTTAACATCAATCATATCATCGTGTGGCGAAAATAAAGGAAAGCAGATCAAGATTAGCAGCAAAAAAATCCACCAGCCACCCTTTTATAATAAAGAACTTACTAGTTATCAATTGCTCTGTGCTTTCCTACACCATACAAGGATCATGGAAACATCAATTAGTGCCTATGATTATCATAATTCAAACCTAAGTGTACTTTAACCCCCACTTTTTATAATTGGCATCCTAAGCTCTAAGCTTAACGTTAATCTTACCGGTGGATCAACAACTCCATTCCATTATAGGGCTCAAATTACAAAAGTTAATTTCTTTCTGCGCATGCGCCCCACATCACAGTACTATTATCAACACTATTGCTTCGTTCAGCAAGATTCAGCAATTTTTTCCATCACGGCTTGAACTACTAGTCAAAGAAATGTAGCTAAATCTCAAGCTTTCCATGATGTTAATTATGAATGCGTAGTTTCATAAATAATAACACTTTTATAGCTATCTATTGGCTATGGAACTATTTAATATTTATTGTTAGTGATAATTAGAGTCTGTTACATATTGGTTAGGAAATATTAGAATCTGTTACACATTGGTTAGAAAGTTAGATAATTAGTTATATTACCTCTAGTATATAAGTCAGTTTGTACTCAAAATTATAACTAAGCTTTCATTTGTATCAATACACAATTTTTTATTTGCCTTTCAATTTTCTATTTTCTCTGCTCTGCCATATTTCTCAACAGTTATAAACACTCTCTCTCTCTCTCTCTCTCTCTCTCTCTCTCTAAGTTATTAGGTGAAGAATTATAAATAGCTGTGTACATAACATGCCTCCCTACACAAGAGTTTATTGGACTTTTAAGTGTAAAAAATGCACATGAATACTTTACTTTGTGTTGAATTTAAACTTTATGTAAGAAAAAAGAAGAGATAATAAAGATCAAATTTTATACCAATGATGTCATAAAGTCAGCTCTAATATTATGTAATGAATATTTTTTAGAAAATAAATTATTTAGTAAAGGATCATCCACAACTTTGTATCTAACACAAGGAAAATAAATTTCATCTTCTAGAATTGCTTTTATGCTATATTTTTTTTTTAAAAAAAGAAAAAAGAAAAAGATTGTGTTTTGAATGGTCTGATAAAATAGTGCTTGCTTATCGAGAAGAGAATTATTCACGCAGTTTATTCAAATAGAATGATCAATTATCATAATTTGTGTTTGATTATGAAATTTCTTTATTAATAGATATATTTTTATAAGCATTCATTGACTATGAAAATATATTTTAACCTTGTGAATTGAGACAAGTATATTTTCCTCAACTAAAATTTTTATATACCAAAAAAGATTAAAAAGATCAACGAGGGTGATAGCAACTAATAAGAAGAGCATGTGACCAAAAACAAAGTCACATCAAAATATGCAGGAAGTAATAAGATACCACCCTGGCACAAATTCAGTGGTTATTCGGGGCTGCCTGCTTGACTTAAGTGTAGGAGTCTTTCCTATGTTTATACTTAGCGATGCTATTTTACATTCCATCGAGTTTTTCTTTGAAATAAGGTGCTTCTTCTCATTATTGCTTGTTCTTAAGGTATATTACTCATGTTGAGAGGAAATATTACTTTCATACCAGTTATGTAAGTATCAATGAATTGAAAAACAAAAAGTAAAGCTATTGTGGTTCATTTAAAATTTAGATATGCTTAACAATAAAACAATGTTGACATTGTATATCTGCATATATTACGTGTGGATTTAAGTGCTTAAATATTACTAATTCACTATGTGGTTCATTGGATCAATAACTATACACCACCATGCAGTTCTTTCTGAAGTGTAGAGGATCCTAATCAGAGATATCACTTGTTATCAACGTTAGAAAATTCAGTGTACAATATTCAAATTTACACTTCCGATTCAGGAATGAATTAACAGAAAATAATGCTCCCCTCTAGTTTCCCTGTAGTATATATGTCACATTAATACACATAGATAAGTGGTAGATGAGCGTAAATGCCTGAGTGCATATCACTTATCGACGGCGTTATATGTATTATTGTAATCAGTTTTAGTTTAACGCTCATAATCCAAATTTAAACTTCATAATTAGTTTTATATTTGTTTTGTTTTGTATTATAAAAAATGCTAGAAAGCCAGTATTTTCTGACAGAATTCAACTACTAACATACTATAATATATTATTAATTCTTAGATAAATAAGTAAGTTTTATCACTTTATTTCATCCAATAACTTTCATGTAATATTTTATCATACTCACTAAAACAAAAGGATCAATGACATAGGATCCACAAATTCGAATATATAAATCCTCTTAAAAAAAAGAAAAAGAATGAAACAAAATATGAAACATAGTTTGGTAACATAGGGAAAATAAATCCTAAACAAATGGCAATGAAAACGTAAAGAAAAATGATAATTATGGAAGAAATTGGCATCATGCTAGTAAGCTAGTAGAAAGATTCCTCTTGGCAAAAGTGTTCTTGTTATTGTGCATCCACACTTTGAGGACCCTTCTCTTGATCCCAACCTCTTGGCAAAACTTCTGCACCACAGATTCCTCCAGCTTCTGTATCCTCCACCCTGCCTTCTCTGCAAAACCCAGCATCTTCTCCTTCTGCTCCTGTGTGAACTTGGTTCTGAACCTCTTCTTCACCTTCCCAGTTGGATTTTCCACCCCCTTAATCCCATCTTCACAATCCTTCTGATCACAAGAATTATCAGAAAGGCTAATTGACCCACTTTTGTTGGGAGAAAAGCGAGCAAAAATGGGCTTCATTTGATGAGTACTATCAGGAATCACTGAAAGAATATAATGCTGAGAAGGGTTATTAGAATCATGTTCCATCTCTTTTCTGTGGAAGTTTCTGTGGCAATTGCATGCTGAGCACTTGAGAGCCTCAAGGGTGCCCTCTTCTCCATCAGGCATGAACTCACCACACCCATCAGTTGCATTGCCACCAAGTGCAGCTGCATGGTTCTTAAGACATTCCCTATATCTTATATTTTTCTCTGCCTTTTTGTCAACATGAGAATTGGTAGGTTCCATGCCTCTGGAAGCTTCTACAAATGAATGAAGGGAATGAATGAACCAAAAGAAAACTTCCTATGATGAGGAAGATGGATGGAAGTTGATGAGATGGAACAGGTGAATATATGGTCTTCTGCCTGTGCCAAGAAAGAATGGGAAGGAAAAAGGAAATGAAATCAGTAGATGGAACAAGTGTTAAGGTATTGATTGTGAATTTTGCAAGTGAAGCAACAAACTGCATTGCATAATATATATAATAGAGAAATCTTTCCTTTTGGTTTTTTTGGGCGCTACTATTGGGGCAAGAAATTAGTCTTATTATATTCTGTATATAATTTGATATATACTTAATTTTGTGGGTCATGGATTTTCTACTTTCAGTGCATTTTTAATGAAATAACATAATTGTTAAATTATGAATAGAATAGTGCAAGACTTTTTCTTAGTTTGTGAGCACTTAAGAGTTTTTTTTTTCATTATATAATATTAAGGAATGAGAGAGAATATTTAAGAAGGGAAAGGTTGTAATGGAGCTTTGGGATATCCAAACTCCTATTTTATTAATAGTATTATTATTTATATACAGTGATAATGGATACTGTTTATATATATATATATATATATATATATATATATATATATATATATATATATATATAAATTTATTAATAAAAAATATAAAGAACTATATATTAATAATTGTGGATTTTTGTCTTTTGATCTTTAATATCTTTATCTTTGGGTACTATCGCAACTAAAAAATATCCCTACAATTGTTTTCTTTAAAGTTTGAATATTAGTTCTCTGTCTAAAAGTACAACTAATTTGACATTATATTCAACTCTTATTGATTTAATAATTATAAATTTTAATTATGTAAGTGGTAAATTTAATAAAAAAAATTATCATATATTATCAATTATTTATTATATTCACAAAAAATGTAACTAAAATCTACAGGTCTTTACTATCAATTCCTAAATATTTAAAAAGGCGACTAACTAAATGTTATATACAAATCACATTTTCCATTTTTTTTAATCACTTCAGCAAACTCAGAAGTTTACGGTTTGGACATTTGTTGTGTCTATGTGTACAAGTATGAGAAAGTGTGTGGCTAGCTGAGGCCTTAATTACAATTAAATAAAGAAACTAGGGTTGTCATCAAAGAGATAATAGACAATTAAAAAGATGGGAGTGCATGCTTTGCTTTGCTTTGCATACACTATTAGACACCAAGCTTACGCTATGAAAAGGAGGTGTCTTTTTAAAAGTGATTAGATTAAATTAGTAAAAGGATTACCAAACAAGATAAGAAAAGAACAAAAATAAATCAGGCAGCCGAAGGAGAATATTTGTGGAGGACACTGTCCACTTAGAAGAAAAGATTGTCCATTGCTTTTCAACAATCAATGTGCATTACCTTAAAAGAGGGTTTGGACTATCCTAGATTTGGTTGGTCGTCCCCACTCCCCAATCTCCATTAGTATAGCAACGTTCTATAGAAGTATATATAATCTATAGCACAAAAGGTAGAGATTATTTTCAATTTCAAAGTCCAGAAAGATTAATAGAAAAGTCTTGATATTTTTGTACTATGTAGCCATTATTTTTTAACATCTTTCTTTTCTACATTATTCTTATGCTACTTCAAATTTCTTTAAAGACTGATCCAAATTAATTTGTAAAAGAAAAAACTGATGGTGTGCCATGTGTGAGTTTGCAAGGATTTTAATGTAAAAAACAATTCCATAAAAGCAAATGATGTGGAGGAAAAAAAAAGTCCTAATAGAAATTATTTAGAATAGAAAATCCAAATTTCGTTTACATTGAATAGATACAGAGAATTTTTTGTTGTATCACAACTTCAAATGATGGGATGGGAGAGGTCCTAGTAAGCAATGTTAAAACATCTCTTTATGGGCAACAATCAAATTTTTGTTGTTTTGTCTATTTTTATTTTTTCCATCTGATCAAAATCTTGTTTTGTTTTACCAAAAATGGGTTGAGGTTATGATTTATCCTCAAAAACTGCTGTAAGAAAATAATATTCTTAAGTTTCTGCTGCTAAGGATGATCTTCGCATTAAGACCATAAAAAAACTAATCAAGAAAAGAAAAATCAAGGAAAAGATTTGGAGGAAGTTAAGGTTACAAATATAGTACAATATGAGAAATATAGGAAAATATTAAAGTTTATTATATGCTCTAAAAACAAGTTTATTATATGCTTGTCATATCAATTATACACAGCACAAAACTTTCTTTTATTGCTATAAGAACATTTAAGAATTAAGATTAATTTTGATATTATAAAAGAATTTTAGATTATTATTCAATTACATACTCTTATTCATAAGAATTTTAAGATAATGGATAGTTGAGACAACTTCTCTTATTAATGTGACAATATACCATAATTGAATGCCTTTATAATTTTTTTATACTAAAAATAATATATCAAAATTAAATTCTTAAGAATTTCTGGCACAATGTTAAGTATAGTATACATTGATCCTTACACCTTGTAAGTGTATTGATGATTCATAACCGTAAAAAGTGCATATCGTTCAAGCGTTGTCTTTACTCTTTATCATTTGAAAAAGTACCAAACAAGTAATAATATAGTTATAAATATCATAATATCAACTCCTGCATATTTACTATTAATAAGAATATAGTTTTTGTATAACGATAATCACTATGAGCAAACAAGAAACTGCTAATTGTCGTCCGCCATATTATTGCAATCTCAATGATTAAGCCCTATGCGCAAATGGCAACTATATATAGGTTCCTGATAATAAGACCTCTACACCGCCGCTTAATCCAATACCTCCGATAATCATAGCCGATGTTTATGATAAATTCATCACTAACTTGTTTAATTATAAGCCACTATGTCAAGTTTTGACTCTCAAGAAAATTAAAATATAATGGAAGAATGAAAAGACAAGGGCGCTCAAGAAAGGAGGGTTTGGGAACTCTAGCTGCTTGCAACTCTACTTGATCATAGTCTTTTGCACGGTTTTCGGCTTGATCCTCCTTTTATGGGCTCAGGAGGAGAAGGATAGAAGCTATACATGTTAATTAGCTAATGGCATAGGATCATATATGAGGCAATTAATTCTAGAGGACATAGGAGGTTCTACCATAGGAGAGTTTTTTCCCCCCGGGTCGTGAGGGATGTTTTTGTGTGGTTCCAAGTTAACCGGTGATTGGGTCACATAGTGGTGTCGAGGGCTCCAAGTGATTAAAGGCTGTTGATTTGTTAAGGCCCTGAGTGGTCCAACATGTATAATTGGGAGAAACGCCACTCAACAATAGCTTAGTTTTTCTTTCAGTATTATCAATGATTCAAAGTTAACACCCTACTATAGGGTTCATAATATGTGCATATGCCTTGCCACACTAATGGATTCGAGAAGAAGTCAATGCAGATTATTAAAATATATATCGTAAATGATGCATGAAAAATGAATTCTTTTATATTTTGTTTTGTTTTCAAGTATAATGTTATGAGCTTTAATTACAGCAATGTCTTGCTGTTTAATTAATTTACTCAGTAACTTCTATCTCCTAGTTACTGAAAATCACATCAGCAATGTTGGAGTTTGATTTTTGTAAATGAAAAATAATTAGCACTGGAAAAATTTTATTTTTATAATAGGCCAACCCAATTAGAGTTAAATTAGTTAAAATTCGAAAAATTTTGAATACTAGCTATAGTGAATTAGAAGAAAAAATTTTTTGTTGAATGGCAAGGCTCTGAATACCCTTATGTTTTTCCCTCGTTGAGTACTGCAGGTTATCCTCCAAAAACTTTTAACCATCAATAAAAGAAGAGATTCTTAAGTATTCCTATTTATTGCGTTAATCATATTAAAAATATAAGTATATCTAAACAGTCATGTTATTCCCACTAAAAGAAAAAATTTAAAGAAAAACATAAAAATAAGTAAAAAAAAAAATTAAATTCCTATAGTGATATGCACTTACCACTACGTATCTATAAAATCATGATATTCCCATAGTGATCTCTAAAAATTAGGTAAAATAAATATTTCTGATATATAAATATGCCTTTACTCATATTCAGGCGTGGTGTTAAAGCCTGTTTATTTTAGATTTTCTCTAAAGCATGAGGGCATTTGAAAGCAATAAGAGCATACGTTCTCTTGGCAAAAGCATCTTCAACAATGTGTCCAAAACATCACAACCACACATTTTGCATATAATCTAAACTAAATAAGCCATTAAGTGATTATAGCAGACAATATCTACGTAAGAACTTTTTTCGAAATAAAGGATTCCTATTATAAAAGCCCTAAATAAGCCGGATCCACATCGAACACAATTATCCCACAATTATTCAAACTCTATTATTATTGCCTTGACAAAAGGGGTGGAACTAATCCCTTTTGATTGGAGGAGTTGATATTTAGTAGTTAATTTTATATAAAGAATAGTATATATTTTTGAACTTTTATTCTTAAAAATTTAAACTAGTCACAATGCATAAAAAGAAAATTGAATATTTCACAAGTAAAATTCAAAAAATAGATATATATACAAAATATATTATCTATATTTAACTATCTAATTATCTAATTATGTAAAAAATTATAAAAACTAATCGAGTAAAAAATTATAGAGGAGGCCAAATAAAAAAAATATACTTACATTTAAAAAAAGTTTAAAGTTTTTGGGGGAAGCCTCCACTCCTCTTGTCATCGAGGAGGAGCCGTCCCTCAACTGAAATTGAAATTAGATCATTAATACTTCCAATGGAGTTGTGACACTGATAAACAAATTATTTTTTGGGGTCAACGGGATTAACAATTCTTTTTCTTTTTTCGGTTTATGGGATCAACAATTCCTTTTATTTTTTTGGTCAATGGGATCAACAATTCTTGCCTTTTTTTTTCTGGTCAACAACAAATCTTGTCTTAATTAGCCCAGATTCGTTGTTTATGCTATGTGTTAGGCCTGACTTAATAAGGTTAAAGATTCTTTCACAGATAATGGGCTAACAGGCTTTTTTTTTTGGATTACATGTTCTTCACATGAATATGAGCGGTAAACGAGGGTTTTATTTTATTTATTTTTTCTTTTTTCAATATGTGATGTAATATGATTATTGAATTTCTTTTAACCATATTTAAAGAATGTGTAGCATTTGTGTGAAAAATTTATGTGAAGGATTCATAAATAATGGGTTGAGGTAGTAAGTAATCTCAATGTCTTAAAATAAGTATATGAGTTCAATTTTCAAAACAATAACTTTTGCAAGTAATCACATAATTTTTATATTGTTTGTGATTTTTTTATACAAAAAGTTATTTTTTATTAAAAAAATTAATTTTTATATATTTAGATATTTAAAAAATAATCAAAATCTTAAAAAAATCTGTTTTCAACTTTTTTGTAAAAATTAAAAAAATTATTTCTGAAAATTTTTTTTTTCAATTTTTCAATTGTATATAGAATTTAAATTTCAAAATTAATTTTTTGGTCGATATAATCACCTTTTTGAAAAAATTGATACAAACACACCCAAATCTCATTTCTCATTCGTTATGCTTTTGGGCTCGAAGTTGCATCACTTTAATGCTTTAATATTTATTCAGTATCATCATCTTTTTGTCGTAACAGTTTACTGTTTATGTTTCAGATTCAAGTTTTAATAATTAAAGACCACTTGTTTACTCGGTTAGTGTTAAAAATAGCGTATTATTCTCTTTTTGTACATTTCTTGAATTTCTAACTTCTATTTGAATCTTAAAAAAAAAAAAAAAATCATGAGACAAACGTTAATTTCTAAAGACAACCACAAACTCTTGGTTCTCTTTTAATAATAATATTAAAAGATGTTCCTTGAAAAGGAGGATATAAAATAAATTAAGCCCTTTTGATAGTTCCTCTTCCTCCCTTTTCTTAATCATTCTAATCTAAGTTGCAATTTTATTAGGGGAATGCCTTTTGTACCCTGATTACGTCGACGTCCTCTTCGACCACCCTTTGAATTTGTGGGAAATGATGAAATAAAAAATGAAAACCAAGTGTTTTTCATAGTTAATTTGAGAGGCTGTCAAAAGTTGTGTTGTACCAGGAAATACGAATAACAAAGCTCATTTCATAATAGGCTAGTAGGGTCAATTTGGGTCCACAATTAATACCAACTATGAATCTCAAGAGACAACATCTACAAGAAATCTATAACAAATGCTCTGGCACAGTACATGTCCTTATAGATCATAATAACAACATCACTGTGATTTTATTTGAATACATGAAGACATCAGAACAAAGAAGCTATATGACTTATCAACTGGAAGCTGCTGTAAAACCAAAAGAGGCATAAGAAATAGAACCACCATCCCAACTATCATGGACAACTTTGGCCTTTGAGTTTTCACCAGCAGCCCCCATAGCCACATGCAATGGGTAGAAGTGATCGGGCCAAGGATGAGCCAGTTTTGCATATGGGGCCTTCTCATCAAAATTATTTACTTCTTCATATCTACAAAGAGGCATAGATTGAACATTAGCATCAGAAGATGTATCACATATGAATAGTGCTTTTTTTTGGAGCAAAAGTTAATACGATGAAGTCATAGTACTAACTAGTCACTGTACTAAAAAAGATCATCAAATTCACCACACATTCTGAAAGGAAAGAAAATGTTTCGCAACAAGAATTCTTCTACCTATCTCTAACTGTCTGAATTAAGTAGCATATTAGTGGAATGGCATCTTATATTTTTTTTTCACTCCTAATTTCTGTATTTTCACTCTACTATCCGGTAATCTTGACACAACATTCTGGCACATTATGTTCCGGCAAACATTCTGGCTATATAGCATTGTTATTCTAAGAGTTATCTTAGAAATAATTAAGACCAAGCAAAGATGGATAATAGTTCCAATTCTGTTCCTGGCTTAGCATGGTTATGCTTATGCACATGAGAATGTATGAATGTGGAAAACAAAGCAAATTAACATCCACATACCTTCCTTCAACAAGAGAGTTCTTTAGCCAGGAATCAAATGCCACAGCCCAGGGAGCAGCAGGGCTATTGCGAGGTCCAATTGCTCTCAAGTTATGTATTGCACTGCCAGAACCAATGATCAGGACACCTTCATCCTTAAGAGGAGCCAATGCCTTTCCCAAGTTATAGTGGTAAGTGCCATCTCTGTGTGATGAAACAGAAAGTTGACACACTGGGATGTCTGCTTCCGGGTACATCAACATAAGAGGCACCCAAGCACCATGGTCAAGGCCACGCCTTCGATCTTCATCCACTCTACTGAACCCTGATGCTTGGAGCAGTTCCTTCACCCTCTTTGCCACGTGTGGAGCCCCTGGTGCTGGATACTTGAGCTGGCAATAAAAAGAACATGTTAAAGAGATGGCTACCTAGACCTGTGCACTTTTTTTTGCTACATTTAGTGTTCGTTTGAATTACATTAGAATTATTAGCATTTGAATTGCTACATTAGTCATAGCTTGAGTATTAACAAGGACGGCATTACCCAAATTAGAATACAAATTGATGATTGTGTTAAAGTTAAATGGCATAAGCTTGGACTGAGTAATTTAGCAGAAAACAAAACAAAATCTAACTGCAAGTCAATATCAAATTAAATGCGAGGAATTTCTAAACTTTATTTCCAGCCAAACACGTAACAAAATCTGAAAAATACTGCTTTCTTATTCATTTGATGCAAACCCACTTCTCAGCAAATTTCAAATTTTCAAAAGACACACCAAATCAAGTTTACAAAATCTAATCCCAACACACAAATCATATTTATTGATTCCACATCACATTTGCATGATCCATGATAGGGCATGAAGAGTTGCATAAAATTTTTTGTGCGCATATGATTGTAATTTGCAATTGTATCGCTTGTAATGAACAAAACTGGCATCTACAACAAATCGGGCACACACTACACAAGATGACATCCATGAGAAAAGACAAAGTGCAATGAGTACAAACCGTGTACATGACCCTGGGGAAGCCATAGAAGTCATAGATGGTCTCATTGTGATCAACAACGTTGACTGTGGGAACAGCTGTGTCCCAGTGACCAGATATGACAAGAATGGCAGAAGGTCTCTGAGGAAACACCTCCTTCCAAGACTTCAAGAACTTCCATGCTGGAATTGAATCGTCTATGGCCAGTTCTGGTGACCCATGTGATATGTAGAACGTGTCCTTCAATGCCATCTTCCCTTTCTCTACTATTTTCTTTGCTATAGAATTCGCAGTTTCTCTTCTGTCTAGGTTCCTTAGTGTAGAATAATGAACCGTGCTATGGCAAAATCTGAGTATGGTATTCATTTATATATATGTTCATATGGATAGAGAGAGGTGAGAGATAATGGCAAAGAATGGAGAGGGAAAATGAAATGAAAAAGGTGACAGAGTGGACTTAGCATTATCTCATTACTCATAGCTTACGCGTATAGATCTTTGACATCTGACCATTTGGTTTTCTTATTCATTTCTTTTTTCTTTATTGGCTATTCCCATTCTCATTGTACAATATTCAAAGGACTAGCATGTCCATGGGATCTATTGAATAATGAAACTTTCAAAATCTTTTGACTCACAAAACTCGTTGAATTTCTTTGGTGGATTTAAATTTAATGCTTAATAAATGTAAAATTTTTTTATAGTATAAATGAATCATATATTATTACATTATTAAATAATATTATCTATTATAATAATTATTTCAAAAATGATGTAAAATAATGTGTCATTAATTAATTACGTAAAGAAATTTTATAATAAAAATATATTTAAATTAAATTCTTCTTTTATTTAAAGTAATTTATTACAAATTGTGTAAATTTATGAGTTATAAATTTTGAATATATTATTACACAAAGCAAGGAATGAATGTAATGATTATAAGCAAACTATACTCTTAAAAATAGGATTAAGATTCAAATAAAAATAATAATAATAATAATTATTATGAGGGCCTCTTAATTTCACTTTCTCATTTTCTTAGAAGAAGAATGATTGTTTTTTGGGTAATATTTCTTATTTTTATCTAAAAGAAGATGCTATTCTAATTTAGAATTGGCTCCCTCTTGTGTCTACACCCTGTCACTATGATCAATCCGCGGCTGCTCACACACCTTGACAATGTAATAGTTTGTATCAGTCAAGAAACTTCGTTTAAGCAATTTGGAAAGGTGGAAAATAAGTATGCTTCATAATACAAATTACTGTTCCTAGTCGTAGGTGTTGCTTTGAAGATAATCAAGAAACCGAAAGGAGGTGGTTAAAAGTAAGCTTTCATGTAGCAAAAAATTAAAAAAAAGGAAGCTGTCAATTTTTTAATAAAAAAATTATTTATTTTGTTCCCCTCCCAATTTATGCCCTCCATATGCCGTTAATAATGGTATCCATATGGGATGCCTTTAGTTAAGCTTATTTTAATAGAAAAAATAATTTTTATTAAAAAATAATTTTTTAGAAGTTAATTATTTTAGTTTTCATTAAAAATTAAGAAAAAATATTTTAATTTTTAAGTAGAAGATGAAATAAATAATTTTTGTAAAAAATTTTTTAATAATTTAAAAATTACTTTTTATTTTAAAAAAATTGAACTAAACGCACCCATGATCTGGGTCAAAATGTTCAATCAAATAGCATAGCTGCTTCCTCAAAGAGAAATTATGTAATTGAATTCATACGCCTAGACCAAAAAGAGGGGGAAAAAAATGCATTCTTACGTATACACTTACGTATGCCTAGGCGACTAGGCCCTCTTCATTGTGGTTCTTCCGAATCAAGAGAGGTTTCGGGCTGCCAATTTTGCGTTCAAAACTGGCATCATTCTCATTAATTAATAAATATTAAAGAAATATATGCGGAAGTCAGAAAAAGGAGACAAGTTTCCGACTTTATACATACAGCCACACCGCTCATTTCTCAATTAATTTGTTATTATGAGTAGTTTTATAATTTTATTTTATTCATATTAATTATTATTTTAATTTTTTCTCTTAATTAATATTTATTCTCTATTATTTATCTCTATATAAATAATATTATTCGTTTTTCATTTTTCATTTATCTAAATAATATATAGTGATTAAAATTCAAGTGATACTATATATTGGGTAAGTATATTTAATACTATTTGAATAAAATATTTTTATAAAAATTGTAAAATATTAAAATAATATTTAAATTCAAATAAAATTAAACAATTCATGTAATATAATTAATTCTAATTTACACGTTTTAAGATTATCTAAATTATAAAGAAACATTTCATGCTTTTCTTTTTACGTCTTTTTAACTAGTTTTTATCTAATTGTCTACTAACTTTAAAATTTTTTTATTGAATTAGTAAAATATATTTACGTAAATTATAATAATATTACTTATATAATATTCAAGTAAGGAAAAAAAGAAGAAGAAAGAAAGTAGTATTCATGTAGAGATAAATAATGGAGGAAATATTAATTAGGAGACAAAAATGTTAGACTATAATTAATATGAATAAAATAAGATTACAAAGTTACCCATAATAACAAGTTACTTGAGAAGGGAGTAATGTGAATTTTTTTGTCTAAAATAAAATATGGATATCATTAACATCTGCATGAAGATGCAAAGGTTCCAATATTTAAATCTCATTAGACTCCGACTAATCTCACTTGAGTTGAGTCAATCTATTATAAAGTAAAGCTCTTTCAAAGCCTTTTTATTTTTACTTTTTTCAATTTATTGGACTCAAATCCAAAACTTTGATTATAGAGAATAAGTATCAAACCACTTAAACTAAACAACCATGATATTTTTATAATCTTTTATATACTTTAACTGAATTTAATTCCTTTTGATGAAAATTAAAAAGTTAATGGTAGTCTACAGTTAGATTTTGAGCCGATGCAGCATATCAAGAAGCAATTTTTAATTATCAGGGACATGATCTGATCAATGTTATCAAATATAAACTTCTAATAAAATCATCTAAAATAAACCTTTGCTGATGGTTCTCTAAAATATCTTTTAGATTTTCTACTACATTTTAGAATTATTTTTCACTTATCAACTTTTTTCACCAGAGACTGTCAGACATTCTCATCTCTACTATAATTTTGTTTTTAATTTTCATTGGCACTTCACTATCCAACATTAACTACCACATAAACATCTATCACACCTCCTATAGTTGATTTTAGATACATCGTTAATAACTTTTAATATATAAGCAAAATCAACCACGAATTAGACACTTCTTTTCTCTTGAAATTTTTGGTAATGGTAGGATGTCGTCTCTCTACTCTAGTAGTCTCTGCTAGACACACTTGAACGGAGACAAATAAATAAAAAAAACTGATTGATTTGAATGGTAATTTGGTTGATCAATACAGCAAAATTTAAGAAACACGTTACACCATCTCATGGGAAAAAAATTAACACTAAAAAATCAACTTTTTCTCTTTGATGTCCTTTTGAACTTCTTCCTCGCAGAACTATGATCATTGGTTTTAAATGGCTGAGAAGCATAATTTCTGAACCTCTGAAGGATCTTCCTTTCACTGATCCGCAGCATCAAAGAATGATATTGCTTTTTCTCTCTAACTGAACTACACTTTCCCAATGCCTCAATATCATCTTCTATTGATTCCAAACCATAAAGACTTTCCCTCATATCAGCAAGTGACAACAAAGCATCACAAACTTTTTTGGTCAGCAAGGAATTCTGGCTCATATTACATGATCTAATTGCTAATATGTTATCATCCAAAAGAGTGGTTTCACTTGATTCATGACAATTTCCAGCAATTGATACTGAAAGGTCCAACTTATGGTAGGTGTTATCCGGCAATAACATGATGTACAACAGAATGAGGAGTTCAATCTGTGGTTCTCCATCAAATGAGATCTCAAAATATTCAGAGTGTTGGATGCCACATGCAGAATAGCCTAACCTTCTCCAAAGGGAGACCCTTGCCCTGCCGTGCCGTTCAGAAAACAAAGATGAGCACCATTGAAGTACCAGTTCCAAATCAATGTTCACAATATCATAGGGATTATCTTGCTCAGTAAATCCATATCTATGAAGCAAAGCAGCATTACCCGTCAACCCATAAGTATTAAATACCTGAGAGGCATGAGGAACATGTAGCTATTAAAGTACCTTAAAATGAAGAATAAGCGGTCTCTAATTCAAATAAGACTATATCTAATATCTTGAATCAAGTCTAGCATAGTGACAATATATATATGTATATGTATAAGAAACATATTTCCAAAACCATCAAAAGGATATAAATAAATATATACCACTGGTTCATTTCTATGAAATTCCGTAAAAGTGATCACTAACCCAATGTAGTTAAGAAAAACCGCATAACCAAAAGGACAATTCTTACCTCAGCTCCACTGCTGACATCTTTTACCACAATCATCTCCAGCATTGAAGGATCACGCCCCATATCTGAAGAACACTCCAAGTCACTAACAATGTTGTTGTCAACATGAGCAGAATTCAAATCAGTCATATCTATGGGGGATTTTTGAGCCAATGCTTCTTCATCAGTGATGCCCTCGTCATTGTTACTACCATCATCGTCACTGTCAGATACATAATTAGAGGAGGCGGTGAAATGGACATCCTCAGCGCCTGTTTTATGATTGAATCTGGAGCACAGAGGACAGTATAGACATCATTAAAATTGGAAAGTCTTCAGATCAGGATCATACTCGTAAGTCACTATATGAAGAATTGAAGATTACACACACTCCAAGTCTCTAATTGTAGCATCATTAATCTCAAAAGTTTAAATTAGAAACATCACAAGAGGCCCATGATACACCATTGCGGTTCTAAAGTACTATACAAACAAACAGGCATTACTTTCTAGATGGAATCAATTTCTTGGCATGCGGTAAACCTGCAAAGGCTTTAATGCTAAACCTCATTTGGCCTAATATAACTATGATATAGACTGGACAGCATATATGTTATTTATCCAATAGTGCTTTCTTCTAACTAAAAGGGGAATCAAAATGGTATTATGTCATGAAATTGATATACCAACTAGACTGAAGAGTCTTTATGCATCTTTGAGGTCTTTGAGTGAAATTGATATAAATGAGCATGTTAAAACTTCAACTCATCTATGGATTTGAGTTTTTACTGGGGCAATGCAAAGCTGAAGGAGTAATCTGAGACTAGAAAAGAAAACCACCATAATCACCAGAGGCTTTACTTACAGATCAGCCAGGGGAACCATGCCAAGACCATGGTAATCATCTATGTCAAAGGATCGTGAAAAAATAAGACTTTTCGCAGCAAAGTATTGTTCTACACCAAAAAATAACGGGTTGAGCTTTGAAGGTGCTAAATCCAACAGGGGCAAAATATTCTCTTTCCAGTCCTCATAGATAAGAGCTTTGTCTTCTTGCACTGCCTGCCTACAATTATATGAGATCAGAATATTTCCATGAAAGGAAAAGCAACATAGTTTTGCATTTCAAAGCACTAGTTTGATGCCAATGACTAAGAGAAGTGCCATAGAAATCAACTCTATGCCGTCCTTAATTTCTCAGATATTCTTCCAATTTATTTCCTTTATAAGTTCAGTGTAGACTCAGCATTACATACTAATTAACATGTATCCCATTCTCCTCTCAAATATTTAAACTCCCTTTCAATGGATATACCTATGAAAGCCAATCAAATATCAAATATCAAATATAATGTACATTTTAGTGATTCCCTGCCAAAGCAAACATAAAGCAACAAGTAAACAAGAAAATTGTTTGACTCCATTAAAAAGACAAAGGTTCCAATGCAATTCTAGTGTGCATAAGTCAGAAGAAAAATCAAGCCATTCATAAAGCCCCCAGTTAACTACACTTTAAAGACAAACTAATTAGTAAAAATCAATCAAGAAACACACAGCATCCTTTTACCACAACAACAGCAGCAACAAATCCTTGTCCCACTATATGGGGTCAGCTATATGAATTAGATGATGCCATAGTATCCTGTAATAAATCATGTTTAGACAGTATCCTTTTACCATTTTTACAAAATTATTTTGGAACAAGGAATTAGTAATAGTACTCAACAAACACAACTAGTAATAGCACTCGACAGGCACAACCACATACCCTCATAGTTCATTAGTTCTACATGGTCAATTTTTAATTCATCCCTCATGAATAACTCAGTCCTATAATATAAGTTATACCTGGTGAAGCTCAGTGCCACACAAAAGATCATCAACTTCATTGAGGGTCCAAACCAATGGCAAGCACTCTTGGTCAGGCAAGAGCTGAAGGTACCCTGCCCAGGGAGATTCCTCACCCAAGCTCCTCTCATACATGATGGCAACTGCAAGGCCCAAATGGCCATCAAAACCAGCAGCTTCAATGATCTCATGCGCCCCACTAGTCCTTTTGGTGAGGCATGCCTCCTTTGGCATCTTGGCCACAACATCACCTTCCTTCAATTGGCACAAAGCTCTCACAGATATTCCCTCTTCTGGGGTGTCCACAAACTCCAGCGCATCGCTCCATTCGAATCCACAGGACTTCATCCATCGCTTGAATGCCCTCAAACGCCTATGCACACAAAGAGAGAGGTACTATTGAGTGAGTGAAAAGTGAATGGATGAATGTGCATTAATGAACTTAATTTACAGTTCATATACAAGTAGAGTTCCACCATTATACAGCTCATCTACATAACAACCTACATACCAGAAGTATCAAACTAACTAAATCCTCTTAACCCTTCAATAAGAGGAAGAGAGATTTCAGAAAAAGAGATAAAAACACATGCAATGTTTGGCAGCAAAGAAAGTCATTTTATTTTATTTCATTTTATTTGGCATTGGTATTGGTAAGAAATGACAGAAAGTTTGCAACTTAGATGGGTGGGGGGTGTGAAAGCATCGATTTTTGGCACACCATTGGTGCAGTTTTGTTCAGTTTTGCAGGAAAATGAGTGATAAAAGGAGACATGAAGTAGATAGTACCTGGTGGCCATGAATGAAGAAATAAAGAGTGGGTGCGTGTGAAACTGGGGGAAACTGAGATTTTGGGCAGTGGCCACCGTGATTTGCGTCAAGGGATTTAGGGCGGAAGTAGCCGGTGGCCACCACAATGATGCAGGTTTAGCCTTTGTGGATTGTGGGTTTAGGTATTTGGGACCAAAAAAATGGGCCTTTATTGGGTTGTTTAGCATTTTCATTGCACAAAATAAGGGCGCGTTTGGTTTGTGAAAATATTTTCTATTTTCATTGTCTGTTTTCATTTTCTGAAAACAATTTTCATTTTTAAATTTTCTGAATTTAGGAAATGCGTTTGGTTTGTCTATTTTTAAAAAGAGAAAATAATGAAAATATGTTTGATTTGTCTATTTTCAAAATATATTTTCAAAATCAAATTTGAGATAATAAAATTATATTTATTATTAAATAATAAAAATAATATATATTTGATTTGTATATTTTATTTATTTACTAAAAGTATTTATTAAAATAATTAATAACTCCATAAAATATTAAGATTAAGAATAAAATAAATTATTTATTTTTAAGTTATTTTATTATTATTATCAATTATTATATTTTGATTGATATATAGATAAATATTTAAATCCTATAGTTAGTATTATTTTATTATATACATTATCAATGTAAAAATATTTTATACAGATATTCAATTATATATTATTATATTAATAAAAGTGTTTGACTTAACCACCTACTATTTTAAGAATCTTATAAATAAATTAAATTAAATAATTGACAAAAATAAAAAATTGAAATGGGAGGATTCGAACCCCCAACGGCACATTCGCATACAGCACATTAGCCAATTGTGCTGCTATATTTTCTATTTTCATTTTTTATTTTCATTTTTTGAAAAGGATTTTCATTTTCAGATTTTCTGAATTTAGGAAATGCGTTTGGTTTATAAAAGTAAATTCTATTTTCAAAAAGTGAAAACAATAAAAATATGTTTAGTTTGTCAAATTTTAAAATATAATTTTTAAAATCAAATTTGAGATAATAAAATTATATTTATTACTAAATAATAAAAATGATATATATTTAATTTGTATATTTTATTCATCTACTAAAAATATTTATTAAAATAATAAATAACTTTATAAAATATTAAGATTAAGAATAAAATAAATTGTTCATAAATGAATTGTGTCAATTTAAAGAACTTTAATTCATTTGGAGTTTTCTCTCGTTGACTCAAAGGAAAGAGATTTTAGGTCCTAACAATGGCACTCTTGTTAAGAGGTTCTACAATGGCAAAAACAACTGCATGAGAGGCTCTATGGAGGATTTCTTTGTTTGATGGGAAGGGAGTGGAAGAGTGGATTGCTAAAGTAACACCATAAACACTACTCATTGAATTGAAGCACACCCATCCCTTGTCAACCAATCCACTATGGCTGCATGCACTTAATACACCTATAAAAGTAACATATTTGGTTTAATTCCTTTTGATATCATCTTGAAGAAATGTTCTAGAGCCTGATCACTAAATCCATGATTTGCAAGACCCATTATCATGACGCTCCATGTAAAGACATCCTTCTTATCCAAAAGCTCAAACATCCTCGGTGCATTATCTATGTCCCCACACTTGGCATATATGTGTAAAAGACTAGTCCTCAACTTCATGTCCATTTCAATTCCATTCCTCCCAATGTACTCATGAATCATCTTGCCCATTCCAAAGGCACCCACATTCCCACACACAGATAAGACTCTGATCGTGGTGATCCTATTAGGGACCACATTAGCTAATTGCATTTCATGAATCAGCCTTAATGCCTCATTAGATCAAATCTACAATCCAAAACAACAACAGTAGAAATTCAACACCAAATCAATCAACAAATGAAGAACAGCAACAACAACATTGGATTCTTGCACAATGTAAGAGATCAATGATGGCAAATCGATCAAGAAGAAGTCACAGATCTCGGCCACAAGGCTCCCTGTTATGGTGGAGAAGGCGGAGCTTGCTCAACCACCAGCATCAGATTCACAAGAACCAGATCTTGGTGTGACGACTCGCAGCGGAAGCGATTCGCGAGCAGTGGAAGGCGGAGCAAGTAGCAACTTCAAAGATCGGAATAGAGAGGACAGAGATCCAAGCGGAACGACTTTCACTGTCTTAGGCGTCGTGGAGGAAGTGGCCGCCAAGCTTCCGGTCATGGTGATAAGGCGACCTCGGGCACAGAAAAAGCGACATCCGCGAGGCTCCTGACGGCAGTGGTGGAGACGGCATCCACAACAGCAACTGCGACGTTTCCAAGCATGGTGAAGGTAGCAACCCGCGGTGGCGGCGGTCATCGAGCGACGATTGTTAGTGCTTCCATAGGGGAGATCACCGGCGATGCTAGCAGGTGGAAGGAGACTCTGCAGTGGGCTAAAACACAAGGGAGAAGGAGCATAAGTGAACGTGAAGGGAAAAAAAAAAAAAGAAAATGAATTTCGTTATTATTACAAGTTTGCCACCGTGCATTTTGGATGAAAACATTTTCAACATTTGAAAACATGAAAATGACGTTTTCAGATTTCCATTGATTTCTGAAAATGTTTCTTTAAAATATTTTCAAAAGAATTAAACCAAACATATTTTTACTAGTGTTTCCTATTTTCAGTAAAAATGAAAACAAGAAACACCCAAACCAAACGCCACCTAAATTTTTCATATTACAAAGAAAAAAGCCATATCCATCCATATCCAATATAAATAAATAAAGAGACATTGTAAACCGAAATAAATAAAGAGACATAAAACTTGGAACGGAGAGTTTTATTGTTCAAATAATCTTACTTAACTTAAATAAGAGTGCATCCAATAAAAAAAATATACGTGAGTTCAACCAAAAAAAAATTCTAATTAAGATTTGTTGTAGGACACTGATAGCTTTGAAAACTTGAAACAACACATTATCGACTTTACTGTAAATTTAGGAAATCCAAAGTCATCAAGTGTTGTATGAGGAAGTCTCGGTTTGCTCTATTAGAAGCTTTCTTAAGCTCTTTCTTAAACGTTATTACCCCCTTCTTAATTTTAGTATTTCACGTTTTAAATAATTTATTTATAATTATTACTATGGTCTTCTCCATATCTATCTTATTTCTATCCCACTTTTAACTTAAAGATACATTAGCAAATGTAAAATGAAAATACAAAAGAGCAATTCGTCTGAGAAGTATAAATTCAAAAAGAATAATCTAAGCCTATGAAAGTGAGAAAAGAAGAAGGGAAATGACCAATTCATTGTTGAGAAGTGCAAAATTGAAGTAGGAATTTCGAGACAATTCTAATCCAAATAAGATTAATTGGTTAAGGTCCGAGAAATACTTACATGGTCTGGAAGTACCATGTGATTATACTCCCAAATTAATTATGTAAGTGTATTTTATATAAGACCCATCACTAACATATAATTTCATGAAAATACACTTATATAATTGGTAGAAAGATACTATATAGTCCGAATCATATAAGAATTTCTCTTAAGATCCTATTATAGTTTTAAATATGACTATATCATGTTAAAAGAGAGATAAACAATAACATATGACATAATTATGTTGAAAACCATTGAATTATGCAGCCACTAACAACTTGGTGAGGGGGGCATGGTCACAAAACGTGGGCTGCAGCTAAACAAACGCACACAACGCGGTCAGAGCACAGTTGTGTTCTTGTACCTAGTTAGGTGCCTTGGCATCTGAAGCCGATGTGTGTTAACACTTGACACGTCAGGGGCACCACCACAGCTATAGCCCAAAAGAGACTCTAACTCATAAACGACACTTGAGGACTGAACCCACGGAAACAGGCGCACACACACACTCGCATAAATATAAATAAAACATAAAACATAACATTAGTGCATAACCTCAAAGCATCAAACGGAGACAGACACATATCAAAGAGGGGTCTCACACTCGCCGATGACAAAGGTACCACACACTACAAAGTAATTAAGAAACAAACAGCCGAACAAAGAAACCTTAATTTCACACAATTTCTAGGTTTTTTTTTCTCTCTACTCTCTCTCTCTTTCTCTCTAATGCATGAAACAGCAAAATGTATGTTTGTTTTTGTCTTCTTTTCATTCAATTCGTGTTGTTGTTATTTGTTATGCCTGTTATAACGTTCCTTACTGCAACTGTTTAATCTTTGAACTCTGAATTCCATGATTGAAAATGAAACCAAAAAAAAAAAAACTGTAATTTTTGTCTAGCTTTGTCAGTGTTGTTGTGATCATGCTTTGATTTGTTGGATTTTAACTCCGTGTCCTGATTTACATTGAATGCTGTTCTTTGAGTTGTCTCTAACTGTGTTTTTTCTTTTCGTTCCTGTCATTCTGTATGCTCTTGATTCGCCATTTCTGAGCTTGTTCTGGTGTTAGATTGGATTTGTTTAATGTATTCGTGTTTATTTTATGCCTTAATAGAATGAGGTTGGATTGCGTTTCTTATTCTTATCGGTGGGGGAAAAATGTTGCTTCCTTGCTTCAACTTGTTTCTTAGGTTGGGTATGTTTCTAATTATGCTTCACTTAAGTTTTGGGTTGGAAATAGGTCATTTGGTTTTGAGATCTATTACTGTTACTAGTGGATATCAATTTGAATTTTTTTTTTTTTAAAAAAAAGATCTTTATTTATTGTTAATAGAGGAGTTAATTAGGGGTTAAGCAAGATGTGAGCGTGAATATTGGGTTATTCAAAATGTTAGTCGAGGAGTTATAAAATTAGTGGAGCGATAAAGTGGGAATTAAAATGTGACAAAGTGAGGAATTTAAAATGAGGCAGCAGCTTTATATAATATAATAGCGTAGTATATAATGGTATAGATAGTAAAGATTATTTTACTTTTGAATTTTGACTCATGGCCAATTGTTATTCTATACACTTTTTTTTAATCTCTTTTTTGAAAGCTTCAACACATATTATGGTGCTGTTATCGTACATGCACTGCAATTAAGTGCAGTGTCTGGGGAATAATTAAAATTTTGAAAATATTAGATTTTGCTTTTACTTTTATACACTGTCAATTTGATGCTACTTATATTGAGCACGTTGTTTCATCGGTTACAGTCTGTGTCTCCTTGACCTCTTTATCTTCGCTACTTTTTGTTTTTGCTTATACTTTGCATTTTGTTGTTATAATATTTACTATGTTTAAATGCTGGTAATGTATTTATTATACAATGATTTTGAACAATCAACAAAATTGTTGTGGCCTTATATAGTTTCCAAACTTTTCTTGTTGGCTTGCAGTTACCGACTTTCATATAGCGAACACACAGCCGAGATAGGAATTATTTTTGCTGTCAGATTACTTCCTTTGGACTTTTATGACTGTATCGAGTTTTCGCTATGAGCAGTGTACCTAAAAGATCTCATGAAGACACTCTTCATCTGTCTTCAAAGCATCCCCATGAAGATTCGGGTACATATTCCAAGTTGGTTTCATCAGCTTCAAATGAGTACCATATGCCATATGATATAGGTCAGGATTCCCCTGCTGCGAAAGCACCCCGAACTGAATTTCGTGATGGAGATAGAAGATCTCCTCTTCACTCGGTGTATCGGATTCCGTCATCTTCAAATGATTCTCGTGCCGATCACCCTGCTGGTATTGAGAACAAGATAGAATCAAGGGATTCCAAGGACAACAGAGATCTTCGGTTTGAGAATCGTGATTCAAAGACAGAGAAGAAGGATTCACATGTTGAGGCTAGAAGGGATGCTCAGAGTGCTAAGAGCGAAAAGGATTTGCGTGTTGAGGGTAGAGATGACAACAAGGATGTCAGATATGATCGAGATAGTCATAATGATTCAAAAGGTGACAAGACGGAAAAGGATGGCTATGGTGTTATTAGCAGCCACTTGAATTGGAAAGAATCAAAAGAGTACCATAGGGGAAAAAGATATTCTGATTCCCCTAGTGGGAGTTTGGACACCTGGCATATGCTACGTGGCAATACACAAGGCCCACTTGAGGCTCGGAAGGAGAGTTCAACAACAGAAGAAAGGGATTATGTGGAAGCTCATGAGGCTGTTGGGGAGAACAAAGTAGATTCTAAAGGTGATGATAGATCTAAAGAAAAAGATAGAAAAAGAAAGGATGTGAAGCATCGGGACTGGGGAGAGAGGGAAAAAGAAAGAAATGATTGTAGAAACACTGCACAAGTTAGCAATACTAGTGGTGACTGCAAAGAATCTGCAAAGGAAGAGAGGGATGTAGAAAGGTCGGAGAGGGAGAAAAAAGATCATCCAAAAGAGAAAGAAAATTTAAAAGAGAGGGAAAAGGATCAGATCAAGAAAGACTCATTGAATGGAATGGATAAAGAGGTTCCAAATAATGAGAAGGAACTTGGTGATGGATCAGTTAAACTGCCAGAACAAGAAATTGTGTTACCAGAGCAGAAGAAACAAAAAGATGCTGACAGCTGGAAATATGTTGATCGTGAAGCGACAGAGAAGAGAAAAGAAAGGGATGCTGATTTAGAAGGAGATAGGCCTGATAAGCGCAATAGAGGCTTTGACAAGGAATCAGATGATGGATGTGCTGATGGAGAAGGGGCAATAGAGAAGGAAAAGGAGAAGGATAAGGAGAAGGAGAGGGAGCCCTATAATTGTAGTGGTCAGTGCAGAAGGATACAACGATCAAGGGGGAGCCCTCAGGTGCCTAATCGAGAGCCTCGCTTCAAATCCCATGCCCAAGACAATGATGGGTATTTTCTGCCTCTACCTCTCCTGGTTATCATAGCTTGAAAAATTAGTTATCCCATAAGTTTATTTTCATTCAAATATCTTGTGAAATTGTTTATAAATTTTCTTTTTTTAATATCTATGACATGTTTCAGTTAGAAAAGTTGAAGCTTCCAAATTGGCGAATTGCATTCAATAGAAGTTTCTTTGTCTTAATTGTTTGAGTCCTACTTTTATGATGTTTGTAATTCAGGTCCTTCATACTATATTTTTCTGTTAGTAATTATATCTGGCTAATTATTTTGCAGGTCTCAAGGTATGCTGTCATTTTGTTTCACTGGCTTGATGTAATGTAAGACTACTGAATTTTTGCCTTCATGAAATAATGCGGGGTTCAGCAGAAATTGCTTTGATTAACCCATTGCTGTACATTTTATGATGTATTCTCTTCTTTCATATTTGCACTTATTGTTTATACTGTTCTCACGTGCTAATTGTTGATACCACTTTTTGCTGGAATAGAGAAGATTAGAGGTTGATATCTCTTGCTAACCCTGCCTTGCATGTCCATTATATCTAAGTTTCTGGTATTTCAGGTAAAGTAGAAGTTTCTTCTGTTGTTTATAAAGTTGGTGAAAGCATGCAAGAACTGATCAAATTGTGGAAGGAATATGAATCATCCCAGTCTCAAATGGAGAAAAATGGTGAAAGTTCTAATAATGGCCCTACTGTGGAAATTCGGATACCGTCTGAGTGTGTTACTGCTACAAACCGCCAAGTGAGATATTGTTTTTTGTTATTGTAAAATTGATGAATGAGTGCCATCATTCCTTTTTTCAGGGTTGGTGGGTGGGTGGGTTGGTGTTTTTTATTGCATTGAAGACTTTCCTCCTGTTTATCATTGCTAATGGAGTTTGTGTTTCTTGTTTCGTTTTTGCTTGAGTTTTCTGATGCTCGTTACTCGTACTTGCATGTTGCACCATGCAAGATATCATATTTTGGTTATTTGTCAATGAAAAGTTCGGATTTTGATTCATATTTGCTGATAATCATGTTCTTTAAATGATTTTTGCTCTTATTATTCTTATAAAATTATTTTGTGCGGTTATTCCCTCTACTTTCTTTGAGTTTTATGCTTATTGTTGATGCAGTGAATAAAATGTTTCCAGTCCATCTATAAGTTGTTAAGTGACTTTCATCGATAGTTTTTTGTAGATTCCTCCTTGCTATTAGCATAAATTTTGAGATACTTAAATTAAGTGACTTTCATTGATAGTTCCTGTAATTATGGCTTGGAATGTATTGGTCTTTTTTCATAATCTCATGCATATTCTGGAAACTATTGGAGGCCCATTATAAAGAGCTGGCTTGTCAAGAATTTATAAATGCTCATATCTTCTTTTTGATATGGTTTCAATGTTGAAAGGTCTTTGCCCTTTTACTGAACATTCATTGTTGGTTTTGTCTGATAACCCTTTAATCTTTCTGTTTGGTTTCTGAGTTTTTTGAAAGGATATTCTTGCCTTTGTTCTTGAAGGGCCGTAATAATAATGCCAAATCATGTAGGATAAAATTTATTTTCCAATGCCGGTATTTATTTAGTGGTTAAAGAAAGAATGAATTGAGTGCTTTGCAATCAAGGTGGTCAAACTGGATTTCTTTCAAAACTGTATGAATGCATTGCAACTTGCAAGTATCAGAAACATATTTCTGTTCGATTAATACAAACCTTAACCAACAAGAACAAGATGACGGTCAGCAATCAATTACGGTGCACTTTTGGTATTAGGCTTTATTGTTATCTTGTATATCTTTTAAAGTAATTGCTTTGCTAGGTAATTCAATTAAATAATTTGAAAAGTGTCAAGGGCATCATCTTCCTCCTCTTTAAATGAAATAATGCATTTTTCACTGTTTGTAAGTTGTTTAAAGTTATGGGGGTAATTTTCAGTTTTTCTAGACTTAATCAAGCTTGATATCCCCCCTTTCTATTTGAGCCATTGCCCATTATTATGGTGTTTAGAAGCCTTGGTTTAAATTTAGTTGTACAATGTAGCTTCTGAGTCCTCTTGGAACCGTAAGGTTGGAATATATTATTAGTTCTGCTTCTTCCACAAATTTCATTGTCAAATCCTTTAAATAACATTGATTCTAATTCTTTCATGATCTTCTGATCTAGCCTCTATTAACCTTTAGAGTTGAATATTTTTAAAATGTTGTTTGTCTATTCATCCAGGATGCTCTGAGACATCAATATCCATATTCTGCCAATTATCTGGTACCTTTTGATTCATCTGAATCTTCTTCTGCTTCTTCCATCTGTATGTGAAACTGCATGATTTTTTCTTTTTTTGTCAAGAAGCTATGCCCTATATTCTAGACGTCCTTAGAAGATGAGTACTTTTGCAACCAAAAAGCTATAGGTATGAATTTTTCAATTGGTCTTGAATTGTTCTCAATATGTACGCCATCATCCACATCATTTCGCTGCATGCTTTTTACATTGAACAGGTGAAATTCACTAAGTTGGTAATGATTAGTATGTATGATTGGTCAAGTCTACTGCTTTATTCCATGGCATTGGGATAAAAATTGGGCTTCCATGTTGGAGAAAGAAATTTTTGATGCACTGAAAGTCATAGTAGACTGGCTGGTTTGTCCGAAATAACCAGGACCTGCTCTGAAGTCCAGTCTGGCCTGGTCGTCTATGAGTAACTAGTGTTAGTCAAACCTTGTTGAAATTCCTTTGAGCTTGCTGATAATGTGGAGTTAGTCCACGGAGCTGAACTGGGTAAAAAATATACCTTTCATTTTTATGTCGTTATTGAAATCTAAGGCTAGGCGACTTATGGTGCTGTTACTGAAAAGTGATATATGCATTGTAGTTTGGATTAAAGGTTATTTAGTGAAAAATTTTAAGCATCTTACTATAAGTCTTATAAATGAAGCTTTTTATTTGATAATACCAAGTTAAAATGTTAGTTAATTTACCATTTTGCACAATCACATCTTTGATCTATGTCATGAAGATTTGACAAAGTCTTACGTTAGCTGTCGATTGCCTAGCACTACTTCTTCTTTTTTCTGTGCTTGTTATTTAGTTTGCTATTTTAATAAAATAAAGTTATCCATTGCTGACATGTGTTTTAGAAGTGGAAGAAATTCCTTGTCTTGAGTTATAATTTATAAACTAAAGAAAGCGGATAGTAGGAGCATTTTTTATTCTTTCTGCCTTCTTGTCATCCCTTTTTCTTTTCCATCTGTTGTTTTGGGGGGCAGGGTGTTTTATTTGATGTCATGTTAATGATTTGATGAGATAAAAGTCTTTTATTTGCTTCTTTGCCTTTTTCTATCCATCACTTTAAGGTTTAAGCATAGGATGCTCTTTAAATTTGCTTTTCTGATTGATGCTATAGCATATCTTGAGAGTTACATTATTACACTCAGGTCAGAGGTGGCCAGCTTTGGGGGACTGATGTGTACACATATGACTCAGATCTTGTTGCTGGTATATGTCTTTTCAAAAAGGATGCAGATATCTTTTTCCTTACAAATGACAGGAAGTGACATGTTTGACATTAGTATTGATGTTGCAATTTTGTTGCGTAGTTCTCATGCATACAGGTTACTGTCGTCCAACAGCTTCTCCACCTCCTGCAGCCATACAAGAGTTGCGTGCAACTATCCGGGTGCTACCTCCGCAAGATTGTATGTCCATACAGCTTAGCTTGCTTGTTATAAATCAGAAAGATGACAATCATCCCTTGGCTCTGTTGTCTTTAATAACGTCTAATTGCCTTTAAGTGGTCTGTGAAGCAAGATCTGAGAATAAATTTATGATTTATTGTTAAGTTTTTGCTTATATGATACAGGAACAACAACAAAAGCCTTTTCCCACTTGGTGCAAAACCAAGTTTTCAAAAAGACCATTTATTCTAGGCATCCTCTTGACACGCTTTTGCTTATATGAAGAATATATAAAAGCACCCACTTGAACTCTAGTTTGTCATTAAGTGTATCATTGGATTGTTTGGTACGGAGGGAGTACAAATAGATATCAGTAGCTTCTATGCTTGCAAAAGTGATAGTATTTAATGTCTACAATTTTGCTTGAGAAAGCATATAATAATTTGACACCAGAAAAATAGGAAAAAACCATCTACCATAGGGGGGAAAAGAAAGAGAGAAGCATACATGTCATTGCATGTTCAATTATGATTCAAACACTTTCTTGAACTTAGGCACTTCTAAATCTTGCAATGAGGTGCAGAGCCTTGTTCTTGGGATTTTATACAAGGGTGTGTCTACGTCTGAAGTGAAATCTACTTCATGTACCAAAAGAAGATAGCAGTACTTCTTGCATCACATATTAATGCCTAACGCACATCCACAACAAGACCCCGCTTGAAACTTAGTTAATTGTGTGTGCATGATTATTGTCTTGGAGTTCTATATATTTATTTATCTTCTTATAGTGGGCAACTTAGCCAATTTTGTTGGTTTTCCTTCTGCTTTTGCAGTTACTGATATTCTTTTATTTTGAAGCTTTATTGGGATAATCTAAAGATGGTAATATGTATGTAATATCAGGCTATACTTCTACGCTGAGAAACAATGTACGTTCCCGTGCATGGGGTGCTGCAATTGGCTGTAGTTATCGAGTTGAGCAGTGTTGCATTGTGAAGGTGGTATCAGAAGCCCTGCAAAATCTCCTATTGTCCTTTGCAATTATTCCCCATGATGTTTGTCTGATCTCTTCATCACAGCCTCATATGCTTTAGATGGCATATTAACTACATTTTTTCCAGTAATGAATATAATGTCCTTTTTCTTTGTAATCTCTTGTCTTTTCAGAAAGTTGCTGAGTATTGCATGTATACTAGTTACTGTTTCTATAACGCTAAATTTTCTATTGAAGACATTGTCCTTGGAAAGGAAAAATTGCTTGTGCTTGGAATGGACACATGTACAAATTGACATCTGCTTCTGTCATCTGCCCATGACATTTACATGGACATGAATAAATTTATATTCGTTGTACCTATCAATATTAAGAACTTAATATCTAAATGTTAATTTTTGTTGGTCTTCAGAAAGGAGGTGGAACTATTGATCTTGAACCTTGCCTTACACATACATCAACTGTTGAGCCCACCCTTGCTCCGGTGGCTGTTGAGCGGACAATGACTACCAGGGCCGCAGCTTCGGTTTGTCCAGCATCTTATAATAAGCAAACCTTTTGCATGCAAAATTTAGTCAATAATTATTTGATATTTTAGATTGTTATCCATACCTGCTGTATGTATGTTAGTTAATTTGATTATAAATTCTTGTGTTTACTTAACTTTTTATTTTGTGCTGTTTCATATATGGGACTTGTTGAAGCCTACATTTCAGTTCTCAGTAGTTCAAGTATATATTGGGTTAATTCCTTTTTTGAAAAAAAGTTTTGATTAATTGACGTTGTATTTGGGCTGTTCAGTTGATTAAATTTTATCTTCTGGCTTTATATATTGTGCATTTTTCTGCCTTTGAAGATTGATCTATTGTTATTTTATCTTCCTCTGAGCTGGGATAAGGTGAGGGGGGAGCTGGTGCAAAGTTTCTTTGTTTCTTTTTTGGATCTGTTTTGCACTTTCAGGAGTTAGCTTTTTAGGTTTCCTGACATACTGATTGTTCTTCATTTTTACTAAAAATGTGTCATTCGTAAAAACAATTGTATTTCAAAAGAATTTTATGTTTGACTTGTTAAAGTCTAGGATTTGTGTTGTAAACCTACCTTGAAAGACCTAGTTGCTATCATCTTACAAGGTGATCACTATTTTTCAGAATGCATTGCGGCAGCAACGATTTGTTCGAGAAGTCACAATACAGTACAACCTGTGCAATGAGCCTTGGTATGCTAGCTAGTGACTAGTGTAATATTGTGTTTTGTGGTAGTACAAAAATAGTAGAAGCCAATTTGTGTTATTTTGGTGTATTTCAAGAATATCTCAGCTTTAAGCAATGCAATGTTGATTGGGTTGCAGAATTTCTTACTGTAAATTGAATACCAGATGCAACACTTATATCTTGCAGCTTATTTCATTTTAGTTTTCATATTTATCCATACTTAAGATTTAATATTTGTAATCTTCAGGATCAAATATAGTATAAGCGTTGTTGCTGACAAGGGTCTAAAAAAGCCACTTTACACATCTGCTCGTTTGAAGAAGGGAGAAGTTTTGTATTTGGAGACACATTTTTACAGGTATGTTTGACATGGTAGTTCTTCTGCAAAATGAGCGATCTGTTTCTCAACTGCTGTAGGCTTCATATTTGATTTCCCTTTTAAAAAAAAAAAAAAAGTCATTGCATTAATTGGTAAATGTCACATGCAACATGAATGTGCATATAAATGCGAAACCATATTGATCAAAATTTCATTGTTATCAGTGTTATTTTCATTCATAGTTCAACAAAGAATCCATGATCTTGAAAAGTATTAGTCTGTTTCCATGATCTTCGTGAAAGTCTGAGGTCTTATTGAAGTCGTGAAGAAACTTCTTGCTGGTGTTCTTTAATTATGAGTCAACTTTTTTGTAGATACGAGCTTTGTTTTGCTGGAGAGAAAATGGTCAAGGTTACACCAGCAACTCAGTTGCATGACACAGGTACAGAAAAGTCTCAGAATCACCACCACCATTCTGCAAATGGCGAAAAAAATGATTGCGATAATGTATTCCGTTGGTCTCGTTGTAAGAAGCCTTTGCCCCAGAAAGTGATGCGTATGGTTGGCATCCCTCTGCCTCTTGAACATGTTGAGGTATTTTCAGTTCTCTCTTCATTTATTTTACACTTGCATGTGAATAAGGTCTGTAGAATTTTGTCCTCTCAATTGTGTAAATGCAAGGTTTATGTAACTTGTGGCCCATGTTTGGCTTGGTTCAACATCATATGCAGAATCACTCAATTTGTTACTTACAATTATGATATTACTCAATCAATTGCAGAATGCATATGTAAGCTATTTTAATTGTAACATAATTGGAAATTTGCATTGTCTGATTAGGTACTAGAGAGAAACTTGGACTGGGAAGATGTGCAGTGGTCGCAAAGTGGTGTATGGATTGCAGGAAAGGAATATACCCTTGCACGGGTGCATTTCTTGTCAATGAATTAGTTTTCTTTTAGGCCATGAATGAATTAGTTCATTACTCCTTTTATTTTACTTTTTTCGAAAAAAAAAATTATTTTATGGATAGGGTATTGGGATGATATAATGCCTTTATTTTTATACTTCTTTTAGGTATTGTCTTTTCATGTAACTAAAGCTGTTGTAGTTTATGATATACTATTATACATTCACTATTATACATTCTATTTCTAGTAGAAAGAATCTCTAAATTTCTATTAATATTAGATAGAATAATAAGTAATATTAGTAGTTTAGTATACTAGTAAAAAAATTATTTTTTTAATCATTAAATTAAAATTACTATATATATATATATATGGGGCATGGCTGTTGGTCTCAAATATAAAGTACTTATACGTTGTATACTATTTCTATTAATCCTTGCCGGCCATTGCTGCTCTTGTTCTGTCTTAAAATTCAAGGGCTGGATATGGAAATAACACAAATTGGGTGCATGGCTTCACTAAATGGAGAACAAAAGAACGTATAGTGTCTTGGCCGATTGAATTGTGTATGCTGAAATGTTGTTTTGGGTGCAAAGTTATGCTGAATTTAAATCAAAAGAAAATGTTACTTTCGTAGATGCAAAAGGCATGAACCTCACTGATTACACATTGAAAAATCAGACCTAATTATAGCGACGAGTTGATCCCCAAGAAATTTTCAGGATGAATTGTCTAAAGAATCAGAAAGATTAAATAATGTCAGTCTCAGGCTTCCGATATGGGGTTTTATTTTTTTTCTCCCATTTTGACCAAAACATAATTGAATGGTGTAGTCTTATATTAGCTTGGAGTCTTAGACCATGCTCCGGTTGCTAGCTTAACAGCCCCCCCCCCCTTTTTTTTTTTGTGTTTGGTTGGCTACAATGTGTGCCCAATGCTCTCAGAGAAGTTGGACATGTAGAGTCACTATAAATGAAACCCTACAAAAGCTTCACTAGGCCACTGTGCTTCCCGAGATAACCAGTTGATTTTGCCAGGCACCATTGAAAGGTGACACTCACAAAACGACATCCACAACAATATCTGTCAGTGATCATCTAGTCTATTACAAATTTAACCTAAACATCCTTCCTAATTATATTTCAACAAGAGATGATTTGATACAATATACGCAGGTCATATACAAATTTTCCTGCTTGCAACTCTCAAAAATATTGAGTATTGACCTAAACTTTAAATAGCAATATGTTCACGAGGTTATCAATCCTAGTTTTTTGGTCTTCAGAAACAAACCAATATATCAAGTCACCAGCCATTACATTTCTCTAGCCAGGAGTCACCAGTCATTCCATTATTTAATATTATCCCACATAGCCAAGAAGGCAACTAAACATAAGGAAGTTCATCCACATCTGAAAGTTCACTCTCTGACCTTGGTCATCAAGGACTGCCTAAACAAACATAAGTCTGATGCTGATGCATTGCCTTCCCAACCAAGATACATGACTACAAAAGCTATAGTTACAATAACCAGCGGCAGCTGAAAAGAATTCCATCTCATCCAATTCCTGGTCAATGTTCTGTAAAGATAAAATGCGTATGAATGGTGCAAGATAGTGCATCATTCTGATTTCATAGCTTTAGAAAGCATTCAAAATTTCCAGCCATACATAAAACAGAAATCCCACCAATAACTTTGAAATCTTGGGGGAAAAAGGTGCTGTTAGAATTCAAAATTCCAAATCTATATACATAATCCCCTTCAATCTACTTGACTGTACAAAAAAAGTATAGGATCCTATTCAACAAAATCCAACCATCTTCACAAACAAAGTCAAGATCAAGTAGAGGAAACACCACACTTGCCCTGCAACCATGGCAATCTCTTCTCGCCCTTGAGAGAGATGAAGATCTCGCGGGCACTGGAGTTATTCTCAAACAAGTCCAAGGCAAGGAAGTAGACCCGATCATCAACACCCTGCAACTCATCCAACACCTTGATGCACTTGCTTATGGAGAACCTGTCCTCATTCTTCAGAATTGCAGTTGCCCTCATCTTTGAAGCAGCTGCTATCTCGAGCATGGCGTCGACGATGGCGTCCCCAGTAGCCTTTCTGCTTCGCTTACGGCCACCAGAACCAGACGGCACAACAGCAGGGTGACGCTTGTGCCCATCCAACATGTTCACATCATCTCCAGAGCCAGAAGAACCATCCTCATCCACATAAGTCATTACCACTGTAAATAACACTAACTGTTGAAAAACATGGCCAGGGCCAAGAAAGTTAAGATAGTATTTAGAATGGGAAAAAATAGGAATTGATTTGATTTATAAATCAAATCTTGTGTTTAGACATTTTAAAAATAAGAAATGATTTCATTTGTCTCCAAGATTTTATTACTTTGGTTTTACAAATCCTATCAGATTTGATAGGATTTAATATAAATTGATTCGATTTTAAAGCTTAAATACAAATCAAATTAAATCAAATAAATTCCTATTTTTAATCATTTCAAACACTATCTAATATATTCTAAATATAAGAATTGATTTCTAAATCAATTCAAATCATATTTTACATATAATCATTCCAAATATAAAATTTAATTTATAAATCAAATCAATCCATAATTTTTAATCATTCGAAACACTACCTAGCTACCTAGAGAATTGGAGAGAATTTGACGAATGTAGATCAACGTCGTGAAACTCGAGAGTTTAAGTAAACTCGTGGAGCCTCCGCAAACTCAACTCATAAACTCGTAAGAGTTTACTTATTATTAAAAATCATTTTTTTAAAAAAATATTACGCTATAAAAATATAATCTAAATATAACCTCAAATGCAAAATTAAGCATTTCAACTTCATAGCACACACATTGACAACAAAATGAACATAGCATAGCAGATTCTAGAACATCAGAAAATCACGAAATGAACATAGCATAAACCCACAAATACAAATATTTTGCAGCATGAAAGTTGAATTGAAACATAGCACAACCCACAAGAACAGATATCAGCGTAGTTGAAAACCATTGAAGGAGGACCAAATTTCACAATATCTATGCATCAACAATTGATTTGATATCAGATTGAAGGAGGACCAAATTTCACAATATCTATGAATAAACAATTTGAGACAAAAATGCAAATTAACATAGTTGAAGGAGGACCACAAATAAAAGAACTGCCCAGTAGAACGAGGAGGAACAGAGGCGGCTGGGCAGCACTAGCGATGAGGAACAGGGGTGAACGAGGGGCTAGGCTCGAAAAGGAACGTGCAGCACTAGCGATGTGACTCCTATGGTAGATTGTGGCGGCGCTGAGCTCGAAAATGGAGTAGGATGCGAGGCCAAGGTGAGAAGGTGGTGGTGGTGGTGGTGGGACTGAGACAGCACTAGCGATGACGGAGGCTAGGGCTCAATGTTGGAGAAGAGAAGAGACAAACGATTGGGGCTGAAAGTGAGGCTGCGCGCACGTGGCTTAGTGGGTTGACCAAAACGGCACCGTTTTGCACCGCATTTCGGAAATTTACAGGAAACATATCTAACTCATAAAATCGGTAACGAACTCGCGACGCTAATTGATTTTGCTTGACTTTACCCAAAAACCAGTTTGTAAGCGAGTTAACCTAATTTTATTATCTGGACTCGTAAACTCGGATGATTCCACAAGTTAACTCATGATTTTGACAACAATGGTAGCATTTATATAATGTTATGCAGATAAGGTTGACAAACTTAAGAATTTAAATAAACTCATAAAATCTCATTAAAATTGAATTGTAAAGTCAATTTATAAATTTGTAAGAGCTTAAATATTAAAAAAATAATTTAAAAAATATATTTTGGTAATTAAATATAATTAGATTAATATTTAAAAATTTATGTAAATATATGTGTAAAATTAATTATAATTTATAATTATTATATTATTATACTTTTCTTAAAATTTAAATGATAAAAAAATATAATAATTTATGAAGCAGTAATATTTTAATTACAATTTACAAAAAAAAAAAAAGGTATTGAAAAATTTTCTATCACTTAAATTTCTATTGAATCATCAGACAATTCATTAAATAATAATATGTAATAGTAATGATTGTAAATTTTAATATTTTGCCCTTTTTTGTATATTTTACCTTTATTTTTAAAAATAAATCACTCAATTTATCTATTTATATATTCAAAATATACAATCAACTCTTTTTATTTTTTTTATAAATTTATCTGATAATTAAAGTTATTGAACCAATATCCCTCTTTCAGTGATATAGATTTATATCAATTTCAAAATAAAATCAATTAAATATGTAACTATTTTATTTTTAATAAGTATACTCTATTATTATTTATAAAATTTATTTGAAGTTGCATTCATCTTAATCTTTTGAAAGAACAATATTGATCAATGATAATTAGTATATATTTATCAGTAGTTTGTCCCCATGCATAGATAAATGAAACATAAAAATGTGAGTATCATTAGTCAACTTCCTATAAAAAAATAATTTAAAGAAGTATATCAAAAGGAACTTTTTTATTCTTATTTCATTTAAAATATAAAATCTATTAAAAAATATTAAAACTATATAATTTATCTAATTTTTTCTTTTATTTTTTTCTCTTTCACATTTTCATTTTCAATAAATATATTATGCTATGTAATAAACTATAAATGAAAATAACTATATGCGAGTTTTAAAATTATCAATCATAAAATGTGAAAAGGAAATAATTTGTATATGACATTTTGAATAGAGTAATTTTTAATAGTGAATTTATGATATTAGTCTTAAAATTTTGAATGGATGATAAGTTAATTTTATATATGAGTGAAAAACAAATTTTACATGAAATCTTGATAACGTCTAATTATATAATGTGAATGAAAAACAAACTTTACATGAAAATTCTAGAGGTAATAGTATTTAAAATCATATATATGATTGTTGTTTAAGAATTTTTATTAATTTTTTTTAAGATCAATTGCTTGCGATTTAATTCAAAATTAAATAAATTTAAACTCATAAACTAGCTAATAAAATAAAAAGTTTACCAATTTTATTAGAGTTTATTAAAACTCGTACGAATTTATCAAAAAGAGAGTTTACATATTAATTAACTCATTTTTGTATGGTATATTCATAAACTCGTAAGAATTTAAGTGTTAAATCGAAAGTTCAACAATCATGATGTAGATATTATTGAAAGGTGAAAGTGTTTGATACAAGTGTAATGCAAGCTTATATAGACTAGTGAGTGTAACTAACTAGCTAGCCTTTAATTAACTCAACAAACTCTTAACTAATTTCTAATTACAGTTTATACTATAACACTAACAGCGTTCAATGAACATGCCCAATTGCCTTAATAACCAATAATGGAACAAAACAACACAAGAAAAATTCAAATTACAAGAAAATAAATAACCCTAAAACTAAAACTCACGAAGCATGAAAAGATAAACATGCCCAGAATGAAAGATAGTGTTTCTAATGTTGTGTTGGTTTGAAATGCGATTTTGTGGAATGGAAAGGAACATCGTAACATGTCACAAGGTTCTGTTGGATTTCGTAACTTAGGGTAATGAAAAATTGGGAGAATTAAGGTACTAATCGAAACTCGGTTGTTGAAAGCGTGTTATTGGAAACTCATTAGGTGGATGAATGCCAATGATGGTAGAAATAAAGGGAAATCTGCAAACTCTGAAAACCTTAATGTGAGCACAATGGAGGAAGAAGACAGTAGCTGAATGAAGTGTCTTAAACACACCGTGCCTGTGTTCTTTTTTTTTTTTTCAACTAGAAAAATTAAACCAAATTTATCTTTGTTTTCAATCACCAATTTTATTTTTTTATAAAGTTAATAGCCAGCGTTAGTTATTATGAAAAAATCGGTTAAACCCTTGAAAAACCCAAAAAAAAATAAAAATCGGTTAAACTATTCTTCTCTTAACTCTTTTAGTATTTTGTGTTTATTATAGGATTTTTTTATTAGTACCATAACTTAGACAAAATTTAATTATTTATAAATGTTATTAATAATTTCACAATATAATATTTTCAATAATTTAAATACTTTTTTGATTAATCAATAATTGAAATATTTTTATCATAATATATTTCATATGGAATAGGAACTTCATAAATTTTGTGTGATCAAACTTTTATTTTTTTATTTTTTACATTTATTATTACATTATGAGAATTGTTTCCTTTTTGTTTAAATATAAATATGCCTTTTAAAAAAATTACATTATAAGTTGATGATACAAGTGACAAAAATTAATCTTAAAAAAATTAATTAATCTATATATTCCTATGATCCCGTCTAAGATATCTCTATAATTTAAAATTTTTTAATCAAATCTAATATTGAATAAATTTTAAGTTAGTTGAGAAAAGTGGTAATAAATAAAAACATTAATAAATATTTCTTAATATATATATATATATATATATATATATTTACGTATAAAAATCGAGTTAGAGGTATAAAAAAATATAATAAGTAATTTCTAATTTTATTCCATTAAATTATAATAAAAATATAAATATTATTTAATATAATTATATTTTCTTTCCTCTTACTTTTATACTCAACCAAATTAGAGAAAGTAATATCTATTACTTTCTCTTTGTTGAATGTTTTATTTACACACTCCTAAAAACAGTGAATAATATGACATTTTTGTTATTAGTTTTTTAAACAGTAAACAAAAATAGAAAGTATTTTATGAAATCAAAGTAGCCCTAATTATTATCTTTATTTTATTTTCATCGGTTCTCTTTTTCTCCCATTTATTCTCCATATCCAAAGCATAAGGTAACAGCAAAGCCAGCAAGAAAAGTCTAATCAATGTCGAGCACACGCTAAAACCTTTGCTAGAAAGCACAAATGGATTTCTAGGACTCTTGCCTCGGCCTCAGTTACCAATAAACATTGTGAATGGAATCACCTACTTCTTTCTTCCTTTCCTCTGCACTAGAGTTTTGAATAAGGCTCATACCTAATATAAAGATCTTACCGCAACACGGTTACCAAGTGGCCTATTAGCTCAGTGGGTTAGAGCGTCGTGCTAATAACGCGAAGGTCGCAGGTTCGAGACCTGCATGGGCCACCTCTTTTTTCTCCCTTTATTTTGAATCCATTTAAGTGATGGATTCAGGGGTCTTTTCAAAGTCTACTAGTATGCCAACGGCATGCTGAGGCTGAAATTGACAGAACAAGACAAGTAAAGCATAAAGCACAATTAGCATGTCCCAAAGTGCACAACAATTCAATCTCAAATTCTCCTTGTGCAACAAAGCGTATTACAATTTGCAATGCACTTGGTGCTTACCAGTCTACGAGCCCTGATTCCAGCATGTGCTTAAAGTTCATTCCATTTTTCCCTCTAGCTGGAGTACTATGGCACGATTGATTCTCCACCCTTTAGCAACCATGTTAACTCGGAATATGAGGGCATGTGAACTGCATATGGAACGAAAAGTCATTCTCAGGGGATATATGCTTCAGAACTTTACTGTGAATAAAGAACCATAAATGTTCTTTATCTTGTCTCATTCATTACTTCTTTTATTGGATGGAATAAACTTCAATTTCTCTTCTCAAGCAACATTCAAAGGGTTCCAATTTTAATATTTAGTTTCATGTATTCACTGTCATTTTTCCCCAACATAGTCTCCACTCTCTCTAAAGTACATATGTAGCCTTACTTTATATATGATCATTCACTTATGGTAATATGAGTTCTTGATTATGGGATGGGTGAAGAGTTCAACAACCGGATGTTACTGATTAATCAAGCATATTAAAAGCTACATGGCTTTAAACCTCTAAATTTGGCAAAAATATAGGCATATGGCATTAGCGAACATCATCACCAAATAACTCAGATAATAAGTAACTCTATATTAGTTAAGGAGATCATCTTAAAAGGTAAAAATAACTAGAAATAAGAAGTAAGTAATAACAATAAATAATGGGGATCAATTATATTGTCAATATATCTCAGATAAAATCTATACATCAGTTAATTGTCAGTAAAGTGCGTAATTCCTGTGGTAAGAGCCAATCCTCCTAGCTATTCTAATATGGTCTAAGAATTTTAGGCGTGGGATAGAATTCCCAACAAAGCCATCCTAACATCAATCAAACTTTTATACAAATCCTTCACTCTTTCCTCAATGATCACAAGCCCATCCTCCAATTTCTTGCAGCTTATCTTTAGTCTCTCAACGGCAGATTTCATCTCCTTTTCCCTTTTACCCTTCATCTGCTCCTTCAATTCCCTGCCTGCAATCTCTGTCTGATGCAACTCAGTCATCAACAAAGATCTCCTTTTCTGCATCTTCTTCTCAGCACTTCCTTGATTTGCCAACTCAAGCAACAATCTCAACCACAGAGAACTAGTAGGCTGAGACTGCTTCATTGAGGGCAATCCAAGTTTTGAATCAAATGAAAGACCAAGCTCAAGGAACCTACAACACACCAAGGCCATGGCCTTGGAACCACACATGATTTCACTGAACTCAGTCTCATGACATAGCTTTTGCCTCAACATTTTTCTCAAACAAGAGCCACGGTTCCCCGATGACTTGCATCTCTTTTCTACACTTTGACATGACTCCAAAAGGTCCAATGCACGTGTTGTTGCATTGGGCTTGGCACTTCCGCTGTCAGCCAAACGGGCAACCACTCTCAGTGAGTCCCCATACTTCTTGATGTGATCTATTTTGTCCGCAAAGTAATTGCATGCATCAAGAACCTCAACATTGGTTTCTAGGTACTCATCAACAACCCCACGTTCAGATTGATCTCTACAAGAGATTTTCACTAGGGAATCCAAGGCAATTTTTTGGATGGTGATGGCAGCATCAAGCAATTGAGCCAACCCAATTTCACCACTGGTGCTGCCTCGTGACAAAAGGGTGTATAGCACCGCGCTGAGTTTGCCGCCAAATCGGGTTTCTTCCAGCAAAGGGGTCACGGCCGCCGCCCCCCTTGGCTGAAGCTGCCGCAAGGGGAGGCTCCTTAGGATGGCTGATGGTGCTCTCATGGTGTATGTACAAAGCTTGAATTTTGCTCTTGATATAAAAAGTTAATTGAGGCCACATATGTTACATGATACCAATTTCCAATGTGGTGCAATATATATATAGTGATAAAAAGGGCACATTAAGGACATGTGTCAATATTACATTGAACTTGAACTACATAAAGTGAGGTATCACATATCGCAATCACAATTAAGGTGGCTTCTAGCTGCAATTGATAGTCCCCGAAAGGGGTCGGTGTGGGACCCAGGGACCCCTTTTAAATTGAAATTCATGGCTTTTGGTACCGTCAAGAGGGGGCTCAGGGGGGCCCCACTTCCTCTTTTAATTTGCGGTGAAGCAAATTATTGGGTAACGAAGGTGGCTGATTTGCTGAAAGTCAGCTGTATTGAGAGTGCGTGGTGACGCAGGACATTGCCACTTCGTAAAAAGCTACCCAGTGTGAAGGACCCACCTGGCTAACTGGCTTCAAGCGTATGGTATTGCTTCCGATTATTGCGACGTCCTTTTGCAAACTAGAATTTTTTTTTACCAAATTTTTTTAGACATTATTTGACTATTTAGGAAATTATTTACTTGAATTTGTCTGTGAAAAAATACGAAAAATCATATGTTTATAATAAAAATTGTCAATTATCTTACTAATGAATTCGATGAAAGTATTTTAGATCTATTATTGATATCTCACTATATCTACTAAATTTATCACATCTACTAATAATACAATTAAAGTATCAATTAATCAATAAATGATTTTTTAAGTATCTAAATGATGTCTATAAAACTTGTGTTTAAATTAACACTACTATTTTTTTTTTTTTGGTGTACAAATAAAAACTATTATTTGCATAATATCATTAAATATTTGATGATATAAAATCAGTGACAATAAATTAACAATTACAAAAATAACTAAATTTCATGTAGAGATAAATGTTTTTATGAGAGCATAAGACATTTATAAAATTGGTCATCATAAATTGAGAGTATTTATAGTATCTTGTATTTACTTACCAGATATAAAATTTCACTCAAATATCTAAAATCACTTAACATCAGTCACGAAAGATTTTCAACTATAAACATATTTCGACATATGTAGCGACTGCATTATCCAAAAAATTAGAAACTTGGATCTACTAGAATCGGTGCGTTATTGAATTCAATAGGAGCTACATGGAATATGCCGTAGAACGGTAGGCGCATAACAAACGTTTCACATATGAATATTAAATAGCTGAAGGGTCCTATTTTGCAGAATTTGGTTAGGATAACATGCGTGGACCCAATCTTTGAGAAAATGATGTAGCTGTGTGGAAGACGGTGAATAAGGCTGCTTTGGAAGTGTAAAGAACTGGAAGCATCTTTACGAAGATAAGTGGTTAGAGATTGTCAAACACAGAAGCAGCTTGTCTCTCAGACGTTGTCACCATGAAACCCTCCACATGGCATGCACCACAAATCCAACATTTGCTTACGTTGTCCCTCTGTTGGCCACGTTTGAGATGGACCTAGCTATATTTTAATCTTATGACTATGATTTTGATTTGCTTCTTTTTTTAATACATATTTTGAATGTTACATGTTGGCTGGCCATGATTCAATGCATTCAAGGTTCAAAGTCTCCCTTAAACCACGTTGGCTGTGATCCACAAAGGGGTCAAACTTGTTCAGTTTTTCATTTTATAATATACTCCGCGCGATTATTTAACAAAAACTGTATTTGTACTTAACTCCTAACAGACATTTCTAAGTACTTTTTTTAATCTATATATTTAAAGGTGTCGTGATGGATATAGTAGACCTCATAATTCAGAGTAAATTATGCTAACATTATCGCCACACTATTTAAAGATTTAATTTTACAATAATATATAGAGATATTTTAAAAACTAAAAAAATTATGCTGACATTATAATAATAGACTTATTTTTGATATATTATGAATATAAATTATTTTATATAATTATCTAATTATGTATAATTAAGTCATAAAAATGTTTAATTTTTATTATAATTACCTCAAAAATCATATAAAAATATAAGAAATAACTAGTTGATAGTATAAAATATTTTGTATTGATAATATATTAAAATTAATCTTATTACTTTTTAAAAATAGTTTATACTGATAGAATATCAAATTAAAAACATCGCAAAAGATAGTATCTAAATTAAATATTCGATTTTATCAAAAACATGTTTGGTTCCTCCACTATATATCATTAACTGAATTTGATTTTTCTAAAATGAGGGAAGGACTTTAGAAAATAAAGTACGTGATTTCAACTGTTAATTAAAAAATGGGTACATATTTTCTCATATGTACAATAAATCATGCTAATAAATCTTATCAAATGTTAAGCCATTGATTTTTTTTATTATTAGTTGAGATCGCACATTTCATCTTCTAAAAGCACCTCTTTTAAAGGAGCCAAATTAATCCACTGTTAACTAGTCATTTTTGCATATTCCTTGCAACTTCTCAATTAGTTGCTCAAAAAAAAAGATTGGTGAACAAAAAAAAATTCTTTGTTAGATGCACATAGGTGCTATGAACACCATTTACAATCCACAGTTCTCAGAGCATCTATTGGGATATATTAAAATCATCAGGAAATGTACAATAAAGGTCGGTGCACCTTTTTTCTCCTTTTCTTAAAAAAGTAAACCAAAATAAATAATTATCGAAAGTTGTTGAAGGAAATCCATTTGCATATATATAATGAAAAGAGGACGAATAGGATTAAGAAGATAATAATCCATTCCATATCAGTATCATAATTGAAGCTATGGCGTATTCGAAGTACAACAACTAGTACGACAGCCTCTACAAGGGACTAATGAATGCATGTATGAATTTTAAAAAAAAAAAGTTTCACGAACATTTTGGATTTAAATTAGGATCTCAAATCTGCCTGCCAGATATAGAGCCAATGGCAAATCTTCTCAGCATCTAGGTTGTGACCTTTTGGTTCAACTTTTTGTTTTCTGCCTTGGACATGGAGAACAACACACCTGCAGTATCTCTTAAAATTGAGTGAGCCTAACTCAACCCAAAAGATAGCTTATGGGAGAAGATTACCCAAATATTTATAAAGGTTATCTATATTATATCCTTAAGGGATGTAGAACTCTAACATTAACAAGTGCAAGAGTCCACACTAATTTAATATAATCTAGCCTTGCTTGATCAAGATATTTATCTTAGAAACAGTTTAAGAGGAAGAAGCCATTATGCAAAATATAATTACATGTTTAGGTTTTAACAAGTATAGTCACAGCGAGAATCACACTTAAACATTGTATAATAAGTGCTTCGATATTTATTAGCTGAAACAAAGCAACTTTCATTAGCAATCAAGATTCTTTATTCTACATTTTACATGAATTTCGGCACTTGTATCGAGAATTTTCAACTCTAACTAACTTTTAATTAAGGGAGACAAAAATATTGTCCCTTTTTTTTTTTTTGGTCTTCTAGTGGAACCCAATTTAACATCATATGGAATTTCTTATATGAGATTGCCACAATGAAGTTCACTATAATGAGAAGAATCAATAATTTAGAAGGGAAAAGCAATCTGCTATAAAAATCCTTGACAATCTTTTTAAGGTAGGCCATGATTAGAGCTTAGAATATTATAATCGACTATATGCATGCTAATCCAATTATTATGGTAAACGATTCAATGGACCTATCGTACAAGTAAGAGTACAGAACCCTAGAGCATTATTACTATAAAGGGATGATGCATGTATGTGAAACTTTAAAATAAGCTTATTGATGATAAACTGATAATTAATAATTAAGCAGATCGTTTATCTGATTTGTGCTCTCGAAGGTTACTTGTAAAGTTCAAGATAGTGACACATTTGAATTTTGAAGTCAGTTTTTATAGTTTATCTGATAAAGTGACTACTTCGGGTCGGAAGAGTCATGACCCCCTCACAGATTTTTCAGTCTTTTTAGCATCACTAATGCTACAACATTTGACTTACAACAGCAAAAATAATAATAAATGAACAAATAAAATTAAAAAAAAATTTGACACACTGCTTGTTTAAATTATTTTATACTATCAATCATCATATAACAATATTTATATAAGTTTTTAAGTATTTATTAAAAGCGTCAAACACTTTTAATAATTAATGCAGTAATACATGATTAATATATGTGATGTGACGATACGTCGAAATTAATCTCTAAAATAAAACTCACAAAGCTACATTTGGTTCAGATGGAGCAATCAACTGACAGTGTGTGTGTGGTTTTTATCTTAAGTTGACAAGATTTCCTTCACTTTACAAAATGTGAAAGAGTTGTATTATTTGAACGTACAAAAATGGATATATTCAATACATTAATAACTTTTTTTTTCTAGTTATCAGTTTTTTAAACTAAAATTACTAATTTATTCGACTAAATTACCAATTAATTGCAGCATGACATTACAAGATATTTTGCATTCAACTAGTTGGTAACTCAATCGAATAAGTTGGTAACTTTAGTTTAAAAAGTTGATAACTGAGAAAAAAAATTGGTATATGTACGCTGCAACTAGTTAGTAATTCAGTCGAAAAAATTGGTAACTTTAATTCAAAAAATTGGTAATTGAAAAAAAAGATTGGTAATACGTCAAAAATGCGTCCCACATACATGTACAAATAACATTATTGGATGTGAAAACGTATAAAGTACGCATTGACTAAAAAGCCTTTCTGGACAACTTTTTGTTCTTTTTGAGAAATTATGTTTGTTAACATTAAACTATTTTCCAAATTAACGTAGTTGTTCAGCATGGTCCTTACGGAGGCGTATTATTTGTTTGCTCTGCGGCGAACCTCCTTTGTAACAATAATAAAAATCCAATAGGGCAACATGAGTATAAAATTCATGCAAATAAACTTCTTAGGGTAGCACCCAAAAATAGTTAGTTGCAATGAGAATGAGCTGAGATAACGAGTGAACTTTATCTGCACTACAGTGTTAAGAGTTTGAAATTTGGAGTCGTAACTTCAGGGAGAATTTTACCTAATTACCTTCCTCATTTCTGAACTTGAAATTGCACAAAAATTCCTAAGACAACTGGGTTAAAAAGAAGAAGTAGAAGAAGAAGTAGAAGAAGAAGATAGAGAACTTCTCAAGTAGCGAGATGAATATTTTATTTCTTGATATAACTTCTTACAAAAATTCTTATCAGATATCACTTTAACATATTACTTTGATAAGCTATAATTATCGTTTAGGATTTTGGTGTCAAATATCAATTGTCTATTTAAAGTTTAACATACCTTCATGCGGGAGATATATTCAAAGAAAATTTCTTTCAGAAAGTGACAGTCAAAATATCATCTAACTAAGAACATCCAAGTTGGTGAAAAATGAGCTTTCAAACATTATGTATTCAATATTTTGGGTAAGGATATTTATACATGGAACCAACCTAAAGCAAAGGATACAGGGATATCACCATCTCTATACAATGATTAGATGTTTTGAACCCTGACTGAGACAATTTACAATGCTTTGAAAAGTTGATTCCATCCTCTAATGCATGCTTTCACAAGCCGTATGTCCAACCTTCTAAGTGGAGCTCTTGCCATCCACTGCTTCCTTGAGCTTTCTACCCAATGCAAATGCAAGAGGAGGAGGAACAGCATTACCAATCTGCCGGTGCTTGTGTATGATGTTACCGGCAAATTGGTAGCTATCCGGGAAGCCCTGCATTTATAAAAGCAGTAGCATGTTAAGCAAAGGTGACAGCAATTCAAATGATATATCTATCAATTTCTAAGGTAAGCAAGCCACTGCTTTGTAGTTAAGGACTATTGCAGAGTTAGATTCATAACGTCATCAGAATCCTCCTTGATAATTCAAAATAACAGAAATTAACCCTCACAGTAGTTATTTTTCCATTTGTTGCAAATCTGATTTTTATGATGGCATTTGAGGGTGATAGCTAAATCAGGTTAAAAACTTACTTGAGATCGAGCGCACTCACGGACAGTAAGAATCCTATCTTGGTCGGGATGAAAGCACATTCCAACCTTCCCCATTGGTTGAGGGTCTGTAATGGAAGTTGCAAAGTTCCCCTCCCAATCCAACCTACCAAACAGTCCCTTCCACTGATTATGCCGCTTAGCTGTGTTTGGCAGGCACCATGGTATCAAATCAACTACTTGTCCCGTGGACAATTTGATCTGCATGTTGTTGCATGCCATGAATAGACTAAATCACAAACACAAAAAGATGTTAAGATCAAAACTCACACAAGAATTAAATTTTACCTTTTCATCTGGAAGATCACGCCAATCAGCGCCTGGTCTCTTGGGAATTCTCTGACATCGAATCAAATTCAACTCGTTCATCTCCTTTGATATGTGGTCAGTCAAGACAACCGTATCCCCTCGAATCTTCTTTTGAAACCATGAGACAGGATCATTTTTATACTGTGCAACACAAAATCAGATACCACCTTAATTGATAGGCAAATCAAGTTAGCGAAGGCTATGTTTAGATGGATGGAGTGCACTGGTAAAAGGAGTTCAATCCATTGTGCAGGAGATTTTTAAATAATGTAGTGGAATAACTAAGGAGGGGAACCAAAGTGCAGAAACAAAGGGATACATAATGCACAATTTCCCTATTTTACATACCTCCATGTTTGTTCTAGAGGCTCCATTTCCCACAGCAGGGAGATCACCGATGGTATCATGAACAGTTATTGCACGGAATGGGGCACCACTTGCAGTGCTGTGAGCAGCGGCATACTGGACATTTTCTGATAATGTGATTTTCAACTCAGAAGCAGCAAAGACATGCATTGGCTCTGGCCACTCAGGAAGAACATCCTCCGGAGAGGCTGCCCATATAAATGCTCGTTTTCTTGACTGGGAAACCCCATAAGCTCCAGCCTCTAGTATACCAAACCTCACCTTTGAATAATGCAAACCAGCATTCATTACTCCCTCAACCACCTATTCATCAACTCAACTTTATAGTGCAATTACTTGGGAAAAATAAGTTGTGCAAATTTTACCTGATAACCAATCTCAAGAAGCGAAGCCAAGGTTAAACGGAATGTCTGTCCTTTATTAAAAGACACAAAGTTCCTCACATTCTCTAATAGGAAATACCTCGGCCGGAAGTAATCAGCAAAGGATAAAAATGCTAATATCATCTCACACTGGACCTTACTCCAAGTGCTCCGGCTGAACCTATTCATCCCAGAGAAACCCTGGAACAAGACAGTGATTCAATTATTGATCTAGAGTACTAACTAGTATCAGCAGAATGCCAACAGAGGCAACAGGTAGACAGACCTGGCATGGAGGGCCTCCATTGATGAAATCTACTTCCCCTGGCATTGGTAAACTATTTATTTCCTTCTCATCCAGTGAAGCAGCCAATTCTGCAGCCTCAGATGTTGAGATACAGTCATCTTTGTCCCCACACTTCTCCATCACAGCCCTACAATGCAATGCATTTACATGTCACTCACAAAAGGGTTCCACTCTTTCCAAGTTTGGGGACCCAAATTTTATCAATGTGAACTTTTACCTAAGAATAACATTGCAGTTGTTAATAAACACCAGTGCTTCAGGATGATTAGCTTTAAATGCATTCCCTGCTGGTTCTTCATACTCAATAGCCCATTTAGTTAATGAAACGCCTGAAGCATTCAGCAGCAACTCACAGATTATGTCATGCATTCATGGTAGAAATTATTATGTTTCTTGCTATAACAATGTATTTGTTATTACCTGACTGCTGCAATCCCTCTGATAAACCACCACAACCTGCAAAAATATCCAAGGTGGCTAAGCGTTTCTTATCTGATGCCTCTCTTTCCTGATCAGGATCGGTAATGCTTTCTCCTTCTTTGAACTTCCCTTTTCTTGTTCTAGCTGCTGCATCACCTGTATGCCCACTTGAGTATCTTACTTTGATATGAGCCGGTAACTGTCAAGCAAATGGGGGAAAAAGATCAGTAATCATTGGAACTCATTCAATAGTTGTACCAAAATGTTGAATTAATGTCACGAATAATAATATTAATAATAGTAATATAATAAATTAATCAATACTAAATTTAAAAACTTAAAAGCTTATTTGAGTAAAATAAGTAACAATATCTTTCTAGAATATGAGCAATAATTAAAATGGAGTTTAATTCTAATTTTACTGACATCGCAAAGAGGTTTACACTGACGATGAACTATATGGTGCCACCATTTCAAAAACCAGTTAAAGGCTGCAAGCGAAAAACCCTGGTGACTACAATGATGTGACACTTTATTGTTTATTGATAGTGTAATACGTTTGGCATAGACAGTGAATCAAATTTACAAGGAAACAAAAGAGCTTGAGCCGGACTTTGCATCATGCTATAACACTCCAGATCGTAATAATTGATATGCATTACTGAAGATTGGTTGTGGGCAGCAATTAAATCACAGAGATTTAAATAGAAAACAGCTTACAGGATTATGACCAACTAGATACAGATCAGTTCAATGACACAAGCCCGGACAGGACATACTCAAGTCTGAAATAGCAATGTCATACAAATTTTACATATTATAAAAATGCTCTGATGCATTCACAGATTTACCTTATGCTTATGGATTAACAAGCAAATTATACGCTTAATTGAAGAGGCTAAGTATAGAATACCTTATTGAGTGACCCAGTGGCTGGATCATACAAATACTCACAGAAAAATACATGTTCATGTTGGAAGATTCCAGGGGCACTGCATGTGCGAATGTCATTCTTCTTCCTGACTTCGCATTTCCCTTCTATGGATTCTACAGCGATTATGTGTGTTTCTCCGCTGTAATATACCTAAAAAATTTAAATCATGGAAACAATTCAATGTAAAAGCTTAAGAAACATTAGACACACAAACAGGACACAATCGTCGAATAAATGCTCAAAAATGATAAAAGAAATGCATGCTCAAACTTGAAACACATGCATATGAAGAAGCTCACTTAACATAGTCCATTGAATCAAGCATAGATGACATTGTACAAAAAGAAGAAATTGAAAACACATCATCAGTTGCAAAGTCATTTTGATTATTATGCAAATCAAATCATCTTTGCTTGATTGAATGACTGTGGTCAGTTTGGCTTGCTCTTTCAACAAGCCAATGATTTCATTCGATATTTTCTATATGTGTGTGGGCGCATGCATTCTTTATTAAGCCCAGACTTCTAGGTAGCTTTTACCTCTTGAATATCAGAGCAGTAAGCCTTCTCATTTGAAATATCTTCTGGTCGGAAAAACCTTCTGACCTTGACCTTGGTGGATTTCATTTCAGCCTGTTTTGTTTCCATTTTGACAATTACTTCCAGAACTTGGCACACAACAAAAGCTTTCAGCCCCACGTTTCTCCCACTCTTGAAAGTTCCCTTCTCTATCCTTTCCTCAAATTCAAAAGGACTTACATAAACATAATCATGAAGAGAATATTCAGTTCCCCTGAGTAGGAAACCGGTATTGGATGAATTTACTTTAAACATATCCTTCTCCTTGTGGTCTTCCTTTAATTTGCAAGCATGACAAAGGCCAGAGCCTAGACCCAAATTATCAAATGAAAGGCTAAAGAAAGCCCCTCTTTCAGGCCAGTACAAGCTTTTACAGTAATATTCAGTAGGTAGTCCTTTCTCCTTCCTCTCTTCTGCTCTGGCCCTATCAATTTTATCTTCAGCAATATTATCCTTTCGATGCTGATGTCCCCAACGCATTTTTCGAATATCCACAACAGCTGTCTGCTTTACAACTTCCAGTCTCAAATCCTTGCATTCATTTGTCAAGAACACCTCCCTCTCATTAGCAGTGTTCCCAAGAACAGTTTGGCATCCACGCTGCATCAGTCTACCATGAAGCATTTTGCTTCCATCCAGTGACTCATACATATACTCAATATAATAGATGTCAGAATATTCATCCATTTCATCAAATTCCACTAACACAGATCTCCCCACAGAAATCACATTTCCATGAATAATTGCTCTTTTATATAGAACATATCCAGAATTTGTTTGCCCTTCAGGGTCCCCATCCCATCTTATTTCCTTGTCTGCAGAGAATATTTTGGTTTGTTTTGAAACTGAATGTGATTTTGGGGTTCCCTCCAAAAGTGATTTCTCCTCCTCAGCATCATCATCTTCTTGTTCCTCCTGCTCCTCAACTTCATCCTCCTCCTTTAATTCACCAGCATTTTCCTGTTTTGAATCCTCTGGCAAGTGGCTTGAGTAATACTCTCCCCATATTCTGTTGATCAGCTTGGTTGTCGTAGCTTGCATAGCTTTCCTCTTGGACACTGGAGGAGCCATTGCTGCCCTAGGATTCAAATTTGGTTCGCTCTTTGGTACAACTTTATTCTTCTTCACTAACCATTTAGTGTGGTGTCGCTCCTCCATGTTCTTTGCAAGACCAGTCACAAATGCACACTTTCTAATATTTTCATCAGGAAATTCTGCAAACAGCTGTAGAATTATCTGTCCATGGACAACAACATATCTCTCAACAACTGATGGATCAGATGAAATGTACAAGCAATGGTTTTGACTATACTGAGATAGTTTCTTGATGACATCTCCAAAAGAAAGTTTTGACACTCTGCTCTGCTCCTTTAACATGGTGATAATGCTAATAGCAACCCTTGCAGTTTTCAATATTGTTTCGTACCAAGGAGCATACTGCTTTGATGGCTTGCCGAGTCTATACCTGAAAGGAATGAGAGATTGGTTGGAGCCACCAATTATTGACATATAGACTAGTGAGATATTCATGAATGCTTCACTAATGTGGCTTTCCAATTCATCTCAGAAAGATAACCCAATTTACTTGCAATAGTTCTGTTAGGAAATTACTTATATTTATAGTTTGATGCACACGTTCAAAAACAAATTGTTAGCTAGACTCCACTTATTATGGTGTACATTGGAAAGGTGAGTAAAAGGACGTAGAGGATCAGTTTTCAGTGGCTCAAGTAAGCATGGAAAGCAATGCAACATAAATAACTGCCTGCACATGCGGAAAGGGGCATGGAATGGAGAGAATCAATCAGTTGGGATCAGGGGAGAAATCAAGGAGTGGAGGAGAGAAGGCAAGAAAGAAGTGAGTGGAATGATAAACCAATCTCCCGAATTTTCAAAGCTATCAGGTATTTTTTTTTCTTTCTTTCTTTATTTGAGTGATCTTGTGCTAGTTTCTGCATAAATCTACATTGATACTGATATCATATTGATACCCATATCAGAAGAGAAGATTCTGTGAGTTAATTCATTGTTTTCCTTAGTAATATGTTCCTGTTTCTATCACAAACGAAATTTGTTGTTTTATTTCACTTCAAATAATGTTTTTATAAGCACAACAGGCTACATCCATATTATGCAATAAAATGAAGAAGTTAGCATCTCATTCGAAATCATTCAACTATAATAAATACCAAAAAGCATTTATTTCATACAAGAGGCTCCATACCAAGCCATGTCGGTTCGGATGGATACGAAAATAATAGATGATCCAAATTCAATCATCCATTCCTTTATTGCACTCAGATAAATTGGAATTCCATCAGCATGCTGTGCATCTGAAACAGTGGAAGAAGTTTGACTACCATCAGTATCCAAATGGAACCCGCTTCCATCATCTGAAGTCATCCTTCCAGATCCAAAGATGGTAACATCAATCTCTGAACAAGGTTTCATAGGAAGAAGTTCCAAGGAAATCAATCTAGCATCTGAATTATATAAAGACCAATTATGCAGCATGCTTCTAGGAAGATCGTCAGTGTTATACACATCATAGTCATTATCAAAGACTATATATTCATCTATTTCTTCTAAGGAGGTATTGTAATAAGCGGGAAGAGGGTAATCATTGGCAATCTCATCTTCATTAATTTTGATATAGTATTTGTTTGGTGCAGCAGCTGATCTGTGGCTTTTCTTCTGCTTCATGGATTTCCAATACTCTTCTTCCTGCAACAGCCTTGCCAACTTTGCATCCTTGCCTTCCTCAGCTGAAGTCACAGACCTCAATTGATTATCGTTCTGCTCTTCTTCAGTTCCCTCATCAATCCTTAAACTCTCATTTGAAGGCATTACCTGTGCATTTACATAGTTTCTATGTCTCTTACTCTCATCTCTAAGAGCAGCAAGAACAGGAACATCAGCAAACATCCTGTCATTTTTCCAGGATGTCGAATCTAAACCTATCAGCTGCTTATGTATAAACTCACCCTGAAAGATGACAAAATCCTTGACAGATGCAGTTCCAGAAAAACACTTGCTATCACTCATAGACCGTGCCATGCCAGCAAGTAACTCGTCAAGACTTATATCAGGATCCCCACCGGAAGATTTAACAAGTCTTCTGTATACTTCTACACATGCAAGGGCCTTTTCAAAGAAATGATCATAAAACCTTTTGTAGTTAGCAGCCGGTTTCAAGCATTCATAATCAGCAATATCAGTAGAAAGCCATATCACAGGAGAGCCATCTTCATAACCTAATATGCTCCATGATTCAATGCGTCCAAAGCCTGCACATCTAACCCCTTTCTCTTTTTTCTTGTCAGTACTTCCTTCAAGGGGCAATATAACTCCAGAAATAAACAATTCATTGACTTCCAGCATCTCAAGAGGCTGTCCTGCACGACTTTCGTCATGAAGAATAAAGTCTGTAAGTCTTCTATTTGGACGACCATCATCCTCTCCAGAAGTCAAGCGGACAGCCAGAATTTCTTCACCTACAACCTGATCCTCCTTCATTTCGATACGAGAAGACTTCTCAGATATGAAAATGGATCTCTCCTTCAAATCTTTACATGCTGCAGCTCGCTTTGGCATTTTGCGAGTATTGGTGGGGGGCTCACTACTCTCTGACAACTTCCGCTTCTTTTGCTTATCTCCTGCCATAACTACCTCTTCAATCAAAGAATCTGCAGATTTTTGTTTGTTCTTGCTGCTCTTAAAGCCTGTTCTGATGGTTAATGGAAAAAAAAATGCGTAAAGTTATATAAATAGTATAATGGTCACAAGGCAACTGAGAAGGTTGTGAGACAAAAATAACGGAGATTTATGAACATCATATGGCCTGTTTGTTTTTTAATTTTTCCTGATGCCAGTGCGCATATGCAAGAACTCCAAGATGCACTTTCATTGAGAAGAATGTAAAACAAACAAGTGACTAATCATCGACTATCCAAGTGGGATAGAATGCAAAAATGGAAAAGATGATAGGCACATTACACATGTTGAACAAATTATTAGAACACATAAGTATAGGGAGCAAGCAAATGAAAAAAGAATGAACTAGTGTAAGTTATAGCTAAGAAGGAGAACTAGCCTACACACACTGAGAGTAAGAAACTTACCTTAGATTTTTCTTTCTTTCACAGGTCAAACGAAAAAAAAAAATACTTGCATGAGAGTAATATATAAATAGAATCAAAGGTTAAAAAGAACAGAAACTGAGTAACAGAAGGACATAGGTAGCAGAGAAAAATACGACACATGCCGTTAAAAAATTAAAAAATGAGGCCAATTATCTTAGTAAGCATAATAGTTAATTGAGAAACATCCATCCATGATGGCTCAGTTAATTAGAATCAAATCTTACCTGCATTAGATGCTAAATCCAATGCTTATTCTATTTATGGTATGCTTGCATCCAAACAAATTTCCAAAAGATTTCCATTGTTTCCATATTATTTTTTCTTTTAAAATTATAAACATAGAATCTACTTGTTATTATTATTCATCATAACATGCATTTCTGTGAACAAATCCATCATTGCAGATATAAAATTCTATATGATGCCTGGCAACTTCTACCATTGCTGCAAGCCATAACACTTGAATATTTTGTACACACCAAAGGATGTGGTGTTTGAGCTTTCAAAGACATTAAACCAGATGAATGAACTATATTTTAGTTATTCGCTTGCCGTTTGATAAGGCTAACCTAACCCTAATCCAATGCCAACAAGTGCAGCAATTACAAGTGAAACAGTGGCATTCCCCCACAAAGATAATATCAATAAACACTAGAAGTAGCAACTGATCCAAGTCCAATCCAAGGGGACAAAAAATCATGCAAGATTAACGATTTCATGAAGATCACAAAGCACATGCTTCAATAAACAAGAGCAAGCAAAAAAAAAAAAAAAAAAACTACAAATCTAACTACCAATTACCAAAAAGTGACTAAAAAGCTATTCCATGGTTGAAACTTTGCCTTCAAATCCTAAGATAGCACAGCGAGACGATAAAGCAAACCCCTAAAAATCGAACTTTTAGCACAAAACACACGAGAAAACCAAAAGGGTAACCAAAAAAATAAATAAAAAGAGATTAAAAAAAATAACAGAGATTTCTTGAATTCATGCATGTGTATGCTGATGCACCTGATAAGGAAGAAGAGTAAACAACATTAGAAGAAAAGGAGAGTGAAGCATTATGGCACTGAGGGTGAGGGAGAAGCAAAGAAGAGTAAAATGGTATTTAATAGAAGCGGTTTTTGAAGGAGAAGCATTTACAGTGGGCATAGAAGAATCCAAAAAGAGAAGCGGCGAGAACAGAACAGCAACAACCCATGCAATAAATTTCCTTTTTCCTTTTTTTGTTGCGTGAAAGAAGGGAAAGGAAATGAATGAAGTGTGGTTTGGTTTGGTGAATCGCTCTCAAGGTCAAGGTCGGGTTGCGCGGCTTCTTCAACACTCAGCACACGCTTTCGAAGATGGTTGGTTTTTTTTGGCGCGCATGCATGCACTCTTAAGCTCTCTCTCTCTCTCTCTCTCTCTCTCCCCCTAACTGAAACCGGAAACTGAAAGGTTTCTTTGCTTTGCATGTGAAAAGTCAACTGTTTTGTTTTATTTTATTCTGTCCTTTCTAACTTCTGTTCTGACCTACTTGCTTAAGTGGATTCATTTTATTTTATTTTATTTTATTTTATTTTACTTTTTCCGTGCCTGCTCTCCTTTAACATCATGATTTGGACAGAAGTTGTGAGAAATAAGTTTTTATCCAAACTATGGTTTGGAATTGTCCAACAACAAAAAGTGATTTATCACCTACGAGAGGCCAACTCATTTCACTAGATTTAATCTCTATTGATAAAGTAGATTCAATTTTGTGAACTTGATTAATTTGTCCACTTAACAAAAGCGGTTCCCCTTTTTTTTGTTTTGCTCATTTTGATATATTATAAATGTAAAATATTTTATATTATAATTACTTATATTTTATTTTTTATATGACCTTTAAGATACATTTAGAAATTTTTAATAATATAATTATATATAATTAAACGACTATATAAAAACAAATTATGTTAATTTTAAATTTTTTAATAAATAGTTACCTATCAGAACATATAAAAGGTGAATCATTTTATTAAATAGGCTTTTTTCATAAAATTACAATAAATGATTTATAATTTTTTATTTATGACTTAATTTTGATATATTACTAATATAAAATTTTTTCATACAATTATTTAAATATGCATTATCAACTCCATATTAAAAAAATATGTATTACCATCTTGTTAAAAGTGTCGGATTTTTATAATAACAACTCAAAATCATTTATAATATGTTTCCATATTGTCAATTAGTTGACAGAATTTAAATGAAGCCCACTTTTCATCATCTGAAATCATTATTCGTGATCCAAAGATAGTAACATCAATCTCTTAACAAGGTTTCATAGGAAGAAGTTCCACGGAAATCAATCTAGCATCTGAGGCGTACAAAGACCAATTATGCCGCATGCTTCTGGGAAGATCTTCAGTTGATGATATATACACCTATTTCTTGTACGGAGCTTTTATGATAAACAAGTATGTTTTATCTTCTTAAATTTTGGTTCATGTTTTAAATAAAAAATAGGTACAACTTTTTTTTTTATTCCAAAAAATTAATAAGTACCATTTTATTCTTTAAATTTTATTGAACATGTATTAGTTTTGTTAATAATAGATAGAAACTTAACAAAAGACTAAAGCACATATTTAGAAAATTTTGAGTACCATATTACACATATTTGGATTAAAATCCTCTTATATTTTTTTTAAATATAATAATATTATATTGAAAAAGAAATAAATACAAATACTTTAAATACGTGAAATCCTCTTAAAATTTGTAGAGCTAAATTTGAATATTTACATCTATCTTTCTTAACACAACATAATCATATTTAAAATAAATATAAGAGGACCCTTATCTCACATTTTTCTAGTTCTAAACCCCTATTTAGTTTCTGTTTTCATCTTTTGTATTTTTTTTTTTTAGGATTTCGTGAAAGAAACAGTAAAAATAATGAAAATCTTGTTTTGTATTTTCAATTCCTTCCTTCACAATTTTCTTTTCTTGCAAAATAATGGAAATACGAAATACAGAAAATAGAAATAGAAAATATAAACAAAGAACAAATAGGAAGTGCACATGACCTACATATATATCCGAGTGTAAGTCTAAAAGACTTACTCTAAGACCTCGCCGCTCCATTTATTAAAATCTCATTGCTCAAAATGATGCAATTTAATGAAGAAAGATAATAATATATTATAATTTTAATAAAGAGAGAAATAATAAATCTATTAACTAATTAAGAAAGACAGAGGATTGGATCATATAAATTAAATATCATGAAATAATATAAAAAAAGAAGATTTAGTGAAAATATTGTAAGTAAGTGACATAGAAACGTAAATCAAATAAAAAAAAAACGTAAATCTTTATTCATAATCTCTGGGTTAAAAATTTTTTTAAAAAATTATAAAAAAGTAAATCACAGAAAAATTAAAAATAATAATAATGTGAAAATATTGATGTAAATATTATTAAAACCATAAATATTTTCACATAAAAGATTGTAATAAATATTTATAAAAATGTAAATAAAATAAAAATAAAAATATTAATTGAAATAAAAATAGAAAGTTTATTAAAAACATTTTCGTTTTCAATAAATAATTGAAAAAACATAAACGGTTTTTGTTGAAAATTTTCACTAATTATATAAAATTATGCTGTTTTTATAATATTTTTAAATAATGAATAAACATTTACGTAAAAATATTTCACATCAAGATATTTAATAAATAGCTACAAAAATTCAATGAAATAAAATTAAAAATATTAATAAAAATAACCGAATGTTTTAGTGAAATTTTTTGAAATATTAATAAAATATCTTTCTATTCTTAATTAATAATTAAAAATGCAATATTTTCTATTCAATTTTTTTATAATTATAAACAGACCTATTATTTTATTGTTATTTTATTTTTGTAGAAAATTTTTTTTATTTCACTAATTTTTCTGTTTTTTTATAATTTTACCTTATATAATTAAATTGGATTTATTGCCTTTCTTACCCCAAAAAAAATCTCTTTTTCTTAATTAATAATTAGATTTATTGCTTCTCTCTCTTCATTAAAACTATAATCCATTATTATATTTCTTTATTAAATTGTATTATTTTGATCCTTTAGATTTTAATAAATTGAACAGTGATTAATAAGAGTAAGTCTTTAGACTTAGAGTAAATAGATCCTCACTCATACATATATATACATATATATATATATATATATATATATATATATATATATGTATGTATGTATGTTGGTACATTAGCAGTAATGAAATTTGAACATGAGATCTCATGTAAATTATCCAAGCTCTTCATCATTAAATCACTCCTAATGACTTACATGACCTATAGTTGAAAGAAGTAAAGTGGAGTTTTTTTTTAAAAAAAAAATCAATTATCTTTAAATTAATGTAAGAAATACTTTAGTAAATGTTTGTTAGAAACATAGTTATTAAACTCTCGAGTTAACTCTAAAACTCTTACAAATTTATGATTCTACCTTATAAAAATGGATTAACTCATGTATAAACTTTTTTTTTTGGTCAAGAGTTTAATTAAACTCTAAAAAAATTGATGAACTATTGAGATTACAAACGAGTTTATGAATCTAAAATTATACTTGATTTTACTCTCCAAATATTAAATATTGGTTAATTTTGTTGTGTATTTGATTTACTTGTTTATTTCATGCAATATTTATTGATTTTATTCAATTAATTTTTTCTATTTGTTATTATTTAATTATGTTTTGCCGAATTATAAAATAATATATATATATATATATATAGAATAATGTATAGCATAAAAATAAAGTCATATATTGGGCTATATTTTATGATTTTTTTCATTTATATTGTTATAAAGTTACAATTGTTCAATATTAATTATAAAAATATCATTTAATTATATTTAATTGCTAAAATGTATTTTTTAAGTAATATTTTTTTAAATATTTAAACTCTTACGAGTCTATAAGTTGAGTTTATGATTCAAGTTTCCTAAAATTTCACAAGTTTACCTAAATTCTCGAATTTAATAACCTTATATAGAAAAATAGAATTTTAGTTAAGCTAATTTCTTTTGGCTATTACTTAACCAAACTAGGCTAGTAGTGAACAACGTGTAATTTAAGGATCTATTTGAGTTTTTTTAGAAAAACAATTTTTATTTAAAAAATATGTCTATATATTTAAAATATTTTAGATCAATTGTTCTAAAAATTTAAAATAAAAAAGTCATTTTAATAAATTCTTGAGAAACAAAAATAGTAAAATTTTAAAATATTATATTATAAAACATTTTTTAAACTTAAATTAACACATTTAAATGAAAGTATTTATTTTAAGAAAAAAATTTGTTTTTAACATAATTTAGTTATTTTACACAAATCAAGATAGAATAATTAACAGCACTATCAATAATGTTTAAAATTTCATTCTTATGTTTGATATCTAGAATTGAGCAAGAAATTAAAACTTTGAATTAGAGTTGAACTTCTTAATTCTAATTTTTATGTTTGATTTAATATTAGAATTGAAATTATAATTTCGGAAACCAAATTCATGAAATTAAAAAATAACTTAAACCCTTTCTAAAACTTATTAAAATGTCCTTTTTCCCCATTAAAAAGTATATGATTCTCTCTTTTTCATTTGTTTACTAGCAATTACATTTATTGAAATTTAACACTTTTATAAACAACTAATATATTGGAGTTTCAAGAGGGGAGTTTTGCCATCATAAAGGGGTACCGCCACCAAGAAGGACTTTAAAAAAAAGAAAAGAGAAAAAAGTCAATTGATTTTGGGGCCTACAGGCACAGCCTCCTTGCTGAACAAGGAAAAAATAAATTATATTATATAAAATTTTCATCACATGCATTTTTCATATTATCTTAACAATTATATAGCCCGCCGCTACCATTGATGGTGTCTATAAATATCAATCACATTGATAATTGAAAAAAAATCAAAACATAGCATATCGGTGCCCTACCTTCTCTTTTGTTACTCCGCCGCCTAGCTCCGGTCACCTCTTCCTCCGTGCAGGTAACCAAACCAATACACCCCATGTTCTGTTTTTGGCTCATTTCGGAGTTTTCAGTGTAAAGTTGTTACCTTTTTTATGGTTTTATAGATACCCATAGCCTTCTTCTTCCCTGTGTTGTGAATTGAGGAAATTTTGAACCTTGTGTATGTGTATAATGCTTGGTGCTTAGTGTTAGATAAAGCGACGGTTATAGTTTTAACTTGTAAGTGGGTATTCCAAGCTACTATTCTATACAAGCTTGCTGAGCTTGTTGGATTGGTCACTAGCTCTAAGTTGCTGAAATGACATTACATAACATTCTAATTCTTACAAAGTCAAAAGGCCCTTTCGCAGCTTAGTAGGACAGGAGACCAACACTAGCTCGTGTAATGTATGAAAATCTGATACTCCTTCAAGGATCATATCGAATATTTTTTCCCCTTTTTTTCATTGGTGGTAGAGGGAGATCTAGAAAAACCATGGATGAAACCATTAAATTTAAAAGAGATTTAGATTAGAATGGTTTGAATGTAAATATAATTTATGATGCAACACACGTCCTCTGATTCGCGTAACCAACTCTATCTAGTGTGACAAGGCTTAGTTGTTGTTGTTGTTGTATTGTAAGTGAAACCCTTCATTATCAGGATTTCTGATCATCAACATTAACATGGCTAGGACTTGCTGGATGTTTCAAATATTGAAATTGCAAAAAAGAATAAAAAAATTCTTGTCATATGACTGTTCACATTACATTTGGGTGCTTATTGTTATCATTGCTAGATTTCCATATGAACCATGTTTCTTTTCTTTTCCTAATTAGATATCTATTGCTGCAGATATTAAGTTGGTTATTTGGGTAGAAGATTTCTGTCATCTCTGTCATGGCAACTAGTAAGTGATGAGACATGTATATTTTCCCTAGTGTTTAGTCTGCATTTTCTAAGTAATTTGGTCATATCAGCTATTGTTTAATTATCAACATGTATTACTCTAGGGTCTTCTTTTGTCGAATTTTTTTTTTCTCTTTTAAATATGCCATTATAGTTACGGGTTTCCTGCAGGACTTCAGTTTGAGAATTCTTGTGAAGTTGGAGTGTTTTCAAAACTTACCAATGCCTACTGTTTGGTTGCCATTGGTGGTTCTGAAAACTTCTACAGGTTTGTATTCTTTTTGGACTAGTAAATTTATATTCCCCAATGGATTCAAGTTATCTGTACTTGGATTCAAATGGGTTGAAATTACCATACCAGATCTCTTGATGAATAAATCAATGTGTCGTTTCATGCAGTGTGTTTGAGGCTGAGTTAGCAGATGTTATTCCTGTGGTCAAAACCTCTATTGGTGGAACTCGTATTATTGGTCGCCTTTGTGTTGGTAAAGTTTTTCTCTTGGCTTCTTAAATCTTATTGAGTATCAGTCATAGCAAGGCTGTTAAGAGATGGCTATAGCATCTCTTTCTTCGGCAGTAAAAAATTTTTCTTCTTTTAGTAAAACAGGAAAGAGTGGTTACATTAGTTTCTTCTATTTATTGATTATTGTTTATTAGACCTATCACCTTGTTAACTCGCTTTCTATTGGTTTGCAGGAAACAAGAATGGGCTTCTTTTGCCCCATACCACCACAGACCAAGGTTATTCTGATTATTGTGTTATATTTAAATTTTATTCTTGGTACTAGTTTGATGCTATTTTAATCTCATGTATTATACTCTGTCAAAACATCTTTGTACTGTACCCTCGGCCAGGAAGAGATTATCCCTTTTTTTAAGTCACTAAAGTACTTGATCTGTTCTTTTTAGATAGTTGTCAAACTAATGTAGGCTCTATTTTCCAGAATTGTAGATGGTTAAATACCTGCATAAAAGATTTATGTTTCTTTTTAATTGATAAACAAAAAGCAACCAGTTAGTACTAGTTTCTGTTGGTTACTGATTGTTGACTCATCTGCCATATTAAATATCTTCATGTTTTGTAATGGGAGTGAGAGTTGATTAAAAGTTGTAGTCCTTGATTTTGGTATGTTCTAGTGTCATAGATCCATGATTTTCAAAGTTGATTTTAGCAAATGAAGACTTTTATTTGGTTAACAGGACTTTATTGTAGTAGTTTATTTTTAAGTGGATAAGCCCTCATGTGATACTGTTAAGTGCCTCCTTCACTCCAATAATATGAAGAGAAGTTAAGTGATGAAGAATCAGTAGCTAAGTGGCCTCTCAAATATATAGTTCTCATTTCTATATTAAATTTCATGTATCCAAAGGAACTCCTAGAACATTGCTTGGCATTTGAGCGATGATGTTGAGTGCTGTCAGCACTGATGAGACGTTCAACAATTAGATATATGATAAGAACTATTTCTATGGCTTCTTTATAATTGTAAGTGAAAAACTAAAGAAAAATACCAAATTGGTCTGCAAATTGTAAACAGGGTACCCTGTTTTGATGATTGTCTAGGCTCCAAAAACTTATTCAATTATCTAGTGTCCAAAAGATTCTGAAAATTTTTGTTTGCCTCTGAGCATCTAGGAGCTTTATCAACACTCTAGGCCTTTCAAAATGTATTTTTCATTTTGTGCCGGAGTTTCATCAGTTTTATTTGTTTCCTTTAGTACAAAAATACTGTAAGATGGGACTTCTTGGATTATTACTTAGTGTTATTTCCCTCTTATATGGCATATGTATTGTTTCATCTGTTATAGAACTCTGCACCAATTGTGATGTTATACTGACTTATGGTACTTGATCTTTTTGCTGTGGCTATTACTGAAGAACTTCAACATTTGAGGAATAGTTTACCTGATCAAGTTGTTGTTCAGCGCATAGAAGAAAGATTGTCTGCTCTGGGAAATTGTATAGCATGTAATGACCATGTGGCCCTCACGCACACTGATCTTGACAGGGTATTGTCTTATAGTAGATTTTAGCATTTTTTTTCTGTGCTAATCTCTGATGCTTATTTAGGATTGAAATTGATTTGGATAGACACATATTTTCATGACATGGAGGCTGATTAAAGAAGTGATCAAATTGTCATATGAGTCATTATTAACACACTGCCCTTTGTCCAAAAGGGAACAAAAATCAACATTTATGTTCTGGTGTTTTTCATATGATTCTTGGCTTGCTCTAGTATTCAATGTGAAATTTTTGTTCAGGAAACTGAGGAGATGATTGCAGATGTTCTTGGAGTAGAAGTTTTCAGGCAAACTATCGCTGGTAATATTCTTGTTGGCAGTTTCTGTGCCTTCTCCAACAGAGGCGGTTTGGTAAGTGCGAGACATATTCCCTTGAAACTTGTAATTTAGATGTGTGCTATCTTATGACCGTACATTTTGGTGCAGGTCCACCCTCATACTTCCATTGAAGACTTGGATGAGCTTTCAACACTTCTCCAGGTTCCTTTGGTGGCCGGGACCGTCAACCGTGGTAGTGAAGTAATAGCTGCTGGCATGACAGTAAATGATTGGACAGCATTTTGTGGTTCAGATACCACAGCAACAGAACTCTCTGTGATTGAGAGTGTTTTCAAGCTGAGGGAAGCTCAGCCTAATGCCATTGTGGATGAGATGAGGAAATCCCTCATTGATAGCTATGTCTGAGTATTGAGTTGTAGCCGCTTTACATACGGTAGTGTTCTGCTTATTGCCAAGACCTTAAAGTTTTGGTGATAGGTTTTTTTATTTTTCCCCCACTTTGTGGTGAACAGTTTTGGTGATAGTTTGTCTTCTAAAATGTGAACACGTATTTCAATCAGGAATTGTTGTTTTCATTAATTGTATGTGGTAGGTTTTATTTCAATTTGTGGTTATCCATAAATCAAAGGCGAAGTGTGGGTGCTCCAACGTTACATAGACTCTCATGGGGCTATAAAGAAAGCCTCGGGTTAATTGGAAGCATTTTTATAATTATTAAACAGCTAAATTAGCACCAAGGGAGCTGTGTATATTTTCGAGTTTTTTTTTTTTCCGCCTGAAAGATAAACTAACATAAATTAAGTGATTTTCGTTAAAATATGAGATCGACATTTGTTTGCTTTGAAATTCCTTCGTCAAAATTGATAGAATGCCTGTTTAATTGATGTTTGTCAACTAATGCATTTGATGATCAAACGTCCAACTGGAGAACTACCTCAACCTAAGCATTGCATTCAACCTAAATATGCTATGCTAGTACACTTTACAGTTTTTTCAAAAAATATTTTAGATTTTTGATACATTTAATATTTGTAATGGTCACTTTGTTGGGAAAAGTCTGGCTTGCTAACGTCATATTTCTTGTGAATACTTAGCAGATAATACTTGCCCAAAAATTAAAAACGGTCCATCAGAGCTGATAAGTCCTTTCTATACAACTTCCCGGATGTATCTATCCTTCATTTTTTCATTATCGGGAAAGAAAAAAAAAAAAGATTCAACCCTCCCTTGTTGGTGTAAAAATGCAATTTACAAAGTTACACATACATCCTTTCGTTTATGCTTCCCGATAAACTTTAATTTTTACTCGTCATCCTCAGATCAAAATAACACAACTACCTTTCGCTGATGACAACTTTCGTAGTTGGTTTTCCAAAAGGTCAATTGACATATTTAGTAAAATTTTCCAATTAGCACAAATTACGTAACCAAACGAGAAAAATCAACGATAAAGTTGTCTGAGTACTTAGATATTACGATGGTTAATTGTCTGTGTGCCCCGTTCAGGGAAAGAAGTCATGGTATTCCTGCCCCGCTTAGCTTCTGACCCAAGTCAACCAACGAAGAATAACGCTACACTTAACTGTTGAACTTAAAGAGAGAAACTGAATTCACACACAAAATACCAGAAACAACTAAATCTTCCAAGTGGTGGAACTGAAATTTTACCGTGGCATTTGAACAGAATCTCAACAATGAACAGATGACCAGTCAGTAGAGCAAATACTGTCAGGACGACAAATGGTTTAAATTACTGTAGCAAAACAGTAAAGGTACAAACAACAGCCAGACCAAGGACCGAAAACTTAAAGAATAGAGACTAGATTTAAAAGCTTGCCAAGACCTAACACATCTTCAAAACTAGATATGTCAAAAAGCAATGTCAGCTGATCTATGTTCTCAGTCAGGTAGAATTTGCTCACCATCAGCATCTGCCTCAGTCTCAACCTTAGGCTTTGAAGAAGCCTGGCCTGCTCCCGGGGCCTGCCTCTTCTTGATCCCACTCACTACATCATCAATCCGAAGAAGCATGCAAGCAGCTTCGATTGCAGTCTTAAATGTTTGTGCCTTCACATTGTATGCATCCCAGATCTGACATCATATTAAAACAAAACACTTTTAGAGCTCCTTCACTGCCATATGCTTATCAGGCTAACCAAGTATCTGTACATCACTTGAAATGACATTTACATAATGTGAATCTAATAGATGCGAGGAGAGGAGCAATGAGAAATAAACGAGGATTTTTTAACTGTGTCATCTATTCAGGAGTCGAATAACTGAAATGTGCTGGATCTAATTCTAGTGTGATGCGACTAACTTTGGTTGGCAAAATGGTGATTGGTAGTTTTGGGAATCATTTACAAGCTTAATAGAATAAAAGAAAATTAAAGCACCTTGCATTCTTTCATGTCGGCAATGGCACCAGTATTTCCGTCTATGCCAGTCCATGCGTTCTCTCCATTTGCATGCTATAATTCCAGAAGACAATGTTAAACATAATCAAAGAAAGAATCATCTGCAAATGTAATAGTGAAAATTCTTACTTTTCCTTGCAGTGCAGTCATAGTCCTGATGACATTTACTCCACAATTTTGTGCCAAAGTACGGGGTATAGCCTCAAAAGCAATGGCAGCTGCTTCATAGGGCCACTGATTATCAACAAGAATATGTAAGTCAGAACCAGAGTAAACTACTGCTATGAGACAAAAAAAATAGAACTGAAGTCCACCATAGAACTGAAGGCTAATGGCAATATTACACTCACCTTCTCTATGCCTTGGACAGATGAACTCTTCTGCTTCAAAGTTGCTGATACGGTCAACTCTGCAGCACCACCTCCAGGAACAAGTTTTGGATTTTTTATTATATTCCTTGCAACAGACATGGCATCCTGTCATGGAAACAAGCTTTAGAAAGCATTGACCAAATCCACAAGCTCTCAGTAAAAATCAACAGCTCACCTGCAGGTTTCTTTCAACTTCATTTAAGAGATCTTTACTAGGCCCCCTCAGTAGTACAGTACAAGCCTTGGGGTCTTTGCATTCAACAATAAATGCAAAGAACTCGTCTCCAATTTTCTTAACTTCAAATAACCCAGCACCAGTACCAACATCGGACTCCTGTAATTCATCTGGTCTGTTCACAATAACAGCACCACATGCCTTTGCAATTCTATTATTATCAGTTTTCCTCAACCTTCTGATTGCACTAACTCCATGCTTACTAAGATAATGGCATGCCAAATCACTGAGGCCCTTCTCTGTAATCACTAGATCTGGTTTAAACTTCAATATCTGCATGCAAAGCTCCTCAATGTACTCCTCTTCCATCTTCAACAAAAGACTCCAGTCTTCTTCTTTGAGGAGTTCAGCATTTGTTTGGTTCTCACCCTTTTTATACTCAAGGGGACTATCAAGAAGAATGATGCGTGGGTTAACAATCTTTCTCCTCATTTTGCCAGGGGCAACCACATCTTTGTTTATCATAACTCCTTTAAGAACTCTTGAATCCTCCAGCTGCCCACCAGGTACCTTCTCGACCTTAATATAATTTTTAATATCTACATCTCTCAAACCTTGGCCAATATCAACGCCTACTGCGGTAGTAGCATCAATAGCTAAATCCTGGAAGTTAACCAAAGCAAAATGAGTGGTATAAACAGATATAGAATTGTTATCCTGCCGCATAAAAACTAGAATAACAATTTGGACTCACAGTAGCATAAGGCTTTAATCATTTTAACTCATAGCAAATGAGAAATCTGAAGACAAAAGCAGAAATAAGGGAAACATTTTGATACGCTTTTGTTTGCTACATTTTGCATGCGCCTGAATAAATTTTATACTCGAAGAAAGTATACTATAGCTACAAATGCATAGATGAGCCACCTAAATTACTCCATTTTGCCACCTAATTTTACTAAGAGAACTCAACCTCTTGCTTATATGATGAAAGTATAACTTGAACAATAAACAAACAAGCTGTATTTATCAAAATAACAAATAAAAAAAATTTTATAGACAATCTTCATTTATGATTGAAGAAACTGTTTGGTTGACAACTTATTTCCTTTCAAGTAACACTAAAAGGATTATGCCTATTTATTGATGGTTTTAAAAAATATCCACAAGCAAGAATAAAATCCAGACCAACACACAAGAAATAAGAAAATCTAGCTGAAGTGTGGAGGATACTCACAGCAATTAAATCCCCAAATTGACTAGTGAATTTGGTACCTATGCAGCTTTTAACTAGCCCCAGCATTGTAGCTCCTGCAGTTTTCACATTAAGATTCTGTATCAAATAAGAGACTGAATGGAGGCAATTATGTATATAACATAGATCAATTTCACTAGAGGAAATAACTCCAAAAAATAAAAGACATCTATCACACATGAAGCCAAGAAGCTCATTCTAGCAACTCCCCGCCAGTGGCTAATAGGGGCTGCACTGATGTTTGTCTGCCTCTAAGCCACCTCAACTAAGCCATTCTGTTGAGCTTGTATCATCTTCAAATTGCAATGAGCAACTAACTCATCAAATCCACAGGCATAGACAATGCTAATTTGTCAATAGTGTAATTATATTGTTGACTCATAGCCTTCTCAATTTATCATTATGTTCATTATGACAAGATACTATAGCGTCATCTGATCCACGTAGAAAACCTCACCTATGAAACAAGGCTTAGTTGTTGTTGTTGTTCATTATGTTACTAAACATTGCTAGTAATTCCTGCAAATCCAATTCCATAATGGCATTGGCAATATCCTTAAAATTAAGTCCCAACGCCTACAAACTACTTAGATACTACTTCTAAAAATCACCGGAGTATCAGATCACCGTAAACTATTGCAAATTACTGGGAAGAATAACTCCATAACTCCCCCTCCCCCCAACAACAAAAGAATAACTAGGGGAAAAAAGCAATAAACCAATAGCAGCAAAACTTACGATCCTTAGCATCAATGGCTATTGCAATCTTGTCAAGAACAGCAACAGCATCCTCCAGAGCTTTGTTATAAGCTGCACATCACAAAGTTATAGCAGTCACCACATACAATCTGATATCTTTTAGGAAAGAACCAGCACTAAGTATAAATTACCTCGGCAAATAACCGTAGGGTGATAATTCTTCTCAATGAAGGCTTCAGCAACATGAAGCATCTCACCAGCTGTAAATATATACAACATATTAAAGAGTGGGGGGAAAGAAGACAGCGCATTGCCCAATAAACCAAATAAGGTGCACAACAAAATCTAAAATTCATCAATCATGACTTGTCACTAAACCATACAGAGATGCAGCAAAGCAGGCTGTGGAACAATTGTCCTCCCAGTTTCAATTTCATAATCACATTATTAACCATTACAAAAGAAGACTTCCCAGAATGGGTCCACATGAAGTAGAGCACCAGGTAACAAGTTATTACAACAACAACAAAGCTTTTCCCACTAGGTAAAAATTCAATATTTTTTTAAAAAAAAAAAGGTCAACATAAGCTCAAAACATACCAAGAATGATGACAGATGTTGTTCCATCTCCCACTTCTTCATCTTGGGTGCGACTCAATTCAATCATAGACTGCAGCCGTGCCAATAAGAGAGCAGTATTAGAAAATTTCAAACCAGGCTGTAACTAAACCTTAAATTTTTTTGCAAACACAGAAAGTAGTGCTTTTAGAAAGGACATGGTCAGGACAGCAATACATTGCAGCATGTATGCAAGGCAACAAATATAAATTAAGTGGAGAGAGACAGATAAATCATACCTTTGCAGCTGGGTGAGCAACATCTAATTCACGCAAGATAGCATTTCCATCATTTGTCACCACAATTCCTATTAATTACAAGGAAAAAGAATGGGCATCAGATAAACACTTAGAAACAAAATCCATGCATGCAAGTGAGCTGTTATGGTAAACACCAATTTAAAAACAATTTCTAAACCAGAATGGCAGAATCTATTCTTAACAATGCTCCCACACCATCAAGAAATAATATTTATTAAAAGAGACAACAAATTTTTCAGGTTGCAATAAGCAACAAATGTACACTTTCTCAGGTGTTGAAGGCATAGGTCAAGAACTATTTTGCTCTTCACAAGTTAACAATATTGGAGAACAGAATCACTTAGAAGAATCTCCAATTACACTAAGTTAAAAATAATTTTCAAAGATGGAAACACTAACCTCCCCCCGTATCAAGTAGCATTTTTAACATGGATCTCGGTCCCAAGGTTGTACGAATTATATCAGCAACAGCCTGGCAGCACCAACCATACATTAGAAACACTAAAAAATGTGAACCAGACCGTGGACTACATGATAAACGACATGGCACCTCGGTCAGTGTATGATATGATAGAATGTACCTTTCCGAGAAAGATGAGAATTCAATCTGTTTATGTGTCTATGCAACTACTTCCCCTTAAGGATAACAAACTTAAATCAAATCAATGTAGAAAGCCTCTGTTATGCCTCTATGATATAGAACTTAAGTTTTCACTGAAGGAGGAATATTTACAACCTAAAATTTCAAGCAGAGAATCACGCAAGAATCTAAACCAGAAGTATAATAATAGACAGTAACATATAACATGCTATACCTTTGATGCACTAATATTAGCATGCTGCACCTTGCTTCCCGACTCGCGCTTCAGAGAGTCCTCTGCCCAATTTCAACAAGCATTTGATTATATCGAACCAACATTTTTGTTTTTTAAAAAAAAGCTCAAAATGCATAACAGAAAACATATCTTAATTTAATGAACAAAATCATGAAACTTCAGTGGAATACACGAAAAAAATAATAAAAACGAATAAAAAAAGAAAAATAATCAAATAGAAACGATATATTTACTGATTTCAAACTGAAGAAACTTAATTTTTTTAAAAAAGAAAATACTTCAGATGAATTAAAAAAAAAAAAAAAACTAAAATCGGTGGTATTGCTTCGAAGTAATAGTTTCAATCAGATCAAGTAAAGTCGACTTATACACGAATTTAAATCAATTACTATTTCTTACTCTATATTACAGCAATTTTGGAATATATATAGAATGCGGTGTTAATGTTATTATGCAAAATGAGATGATGCAAATCCGTTTACAAACAACGAGTACAATAGAAAGAAAGGAAGAAACTCACTGAGAACTAGAACCGGTGCCTGCATGATTCGAAAGTTGAAGGTCCTGTTGCCGCACGGAAAGCAAGTTAGAATAAAAGCTCAAAGCATTGAAACGACACCGTTTGCTCGAAGTTGGATTAGAAAGTAGCAGATTCATTCAAGCGTTAGCGTTAGGGGAATATATATATATATATATATATATATATATATATATATATATAAGTGCATGTAATAATGGAGAAAATGGAGGAAAGGAAAGGAATGGAGCTACGAATCCGCCGCAAGGGGTTCGCGGATCAGAAAGAAGAAATGTAGAGTTAGTTAGTTACCTGGTGGTAGTGGTGGCGGAAGAAGAAGCGCTAGGGCACGAAGAAGAAAAGAAGTGAAGGGTTTGCAGTTGCAGCTGACAGCGCAAGTAGCAGGTTGGTGTGTGTGTGTGTGTGTGTATGTATGTATGGAACAGAGTGAGATTCAGCGCCTTCCGCCAAAACCCTCCTCACCTTTGCCTTTGTCTTCTATTCTTGTTTTATTTTTTTTAGTTTTTTGTCTCTTCCTTTCTTAAAAAAAAAATGGCTAAATTTAATTTAGTTAATAAAAATAATTAGAGGGTTGTTAACTTTACCCGAGTCTAAAACCACTAAAAGCAGTGCAACAATAAGAGGTTGGAATTATAAATTTGAGATTGGGATTCAAATCTTATTATCGTTGATATACTAAAAAAAAGAATTTGAATTCATGACATGTTTGTTTTTATTTTTATTTCTTATTTCTATTTTGTATTTTTTTATTTTTAAAACTTTTGTAAAATAATACAAAAGAGTTTTATGAAAATAATAATGAAAACAAAAAATAAAGTAAAAATAAAAGGGGTATATTATATTTTCATTTTCTGTCTATTCTATTTTTAAGATTTTGTTAAAAAAATAAAAATAGAAGGCAGTATTTTAGGGTGCATTTTGCTTACAAAAATATTTTCTATTTTTATTTTCTAAAAATAATTTCCATTTTCATTTTTTTGATAAGATCTTCATATTTCCAAAACTTTAGGAAATGCATTTAGTTAATAAAAATATATTCTATTTTCAAATAGATAAAACAACAAAATATGTTTAGTTTGTTTATTTTTAAAATTAAATTTAAAATAATAAAATTATATTTGTTATTAAACAATAAAAATTATATATATTTGGTTTGCACATTTAATTTATCTACCAATAATGTTTATTAAAATAATAAATAATTCTATAAAATAAGATAGTTCTAATGGCAAAATTTGTTTGAGAATATACTTAATTTTGAGTAAATTGCCATCATAATAAAAAGAGACATATATATATATATATATATATATATATATATATATATATATATATATATATATATATATATATATATATATATGTCTACTCTAGATATGATCATGGTTTATCCTTAAATTTTGTTCATTTATAATTATTTCTTCTCTTGATAAGATATGCAGCAAAAATAATCATATAAAATATGCAAAAATTCATTTAATAAAAAAAATTGAAGCATTTAAATGCTAATGCAATAATTATCAAGCAACCGATTTTGTGGCATAATGGTAACATATTTGGGCGCATGCGAGTGACTTGGGTTCGAATTTGGTAGCACACAATTTGGACCTTGTTTATTAGGTGCATGTTATGTTTAACTTAGTCCCTTTAAAAATGTTATAAAGTATCAAAAGGCAATATTGCTAAAAGGGTGTCAAATATTTTTCTTTACACACACACACACACACACACACCCTGAAAGTGATCTCCCAGGGTGGAAGGCATTATCCTTGTAGGCGTTAAGATTGCATAGGCTCTGAAACTCCTCGTCCCATTGAGCGACGGTTGCAGCAGCGCCACCATTGTCTATGGCAGCGAGGATGTTGGCCTCCTTAAACTATGTTAAATAGCTTTCCAACATAGTAATCAATGTTACTCACTGATCAGTTTGACTCTTCCATTTCTTCTACAGTGGCTTCTTCCATTAAGCTTTTCAGACCCCTTTTCTTCTTCAGCAGCATTATAACTTTTCATAGCCTTCTCATGTTATACTTTAAGTTCAGCAACTTTATCCAAACAAGGCTTCTTCCCTCAAACCATACATTAAGACACTTGATCAACATCACGCTATTAAGCAATTTATAATACACCTCTCAAAGAAAAAGATAACTTTTTTTGTACTTACTTCATTAGTCATGGACTTCCACTTCTCACTAGCCTCTTTACCAACTAATAATTTTTTTTTTTAAGCAAAAATCCTAATCAATGAAATCCCCAACAATAACTCACTTAACAAAACCAAGATCATATACCGAATTAACAAGTTTCATTTACCCTTTTAACACGCTTTGAATTAGGGTTTGCTTCCTCTATGTGAAATAAGTTACATTGAGTGAACATTACACTATACTTGATGCATACCAGTGGCTCCACGGGATCAAAATAGCAACGAGGTGGTCAAAGCACTTGATCTAAACCAAGATCTATTCAAAACAAAATTTTTCGAAGAACATATTACTTATTGCAAGGACAAGGCTCTATTTGCAAAGAAAAAGTATTTGATACTCCTTTAGCAATATTGCCTTGAGATACTTTAAAAGCGACTAAGGGCTCGTTTGGACGAGCTTCTCTAAAAAAATCTTTTTTAAAGTTATCATTTTTTTAAAAATCTTTTAAAAATGTAAAAGTTATTTTATATTTGAATATAAAATTAATTTATATTTGGATGTAATATTAAAATATCTTCTTTATTCTTAAACATATTTTTTATGTTATAAAAAGACATTTTTCTAAAAGATGAAAATTACTGCTTCTTAAAAAAGATCTTTTTGCACTTTTTTTAGTTATTCTACATTTACTAAAAAAATTTACCCAAGCATATTAAAAAACACCAAAAATACTTTTTTTGTTGAAAAAGATTTTTTTTAATCAAAATAATGGCACCCAAACAAGCACTAAGTTACTCCCAAAGTTAAATGGAAATAACAAAACATGCACATGTTTATTAACTTGGGCAAGCTTCTAACAAGTGAAGTCATGAAGCATTAAAACAAAAAGGATGGGTTTTGGGTTGAGCAGGTAAGAACACAGATCACTGAAGTATATTTCCTTATATTTACCATCAAGTGCATTGTATGTAGTCTCGTGAGATTTTCTAATGGTGAATAATTTTCATTTTCTCACTCTAGAGAAAAGGTCACTTTTTCTTTTTGATACATTGGTGACAATAAGGTTTAAATCTAGAATTTCATGTTAATTACCCAAACCCTTTGCCACTAGGAAAAACTCACTTTAGAAGAGCTTTTTCTATTCTTTATATCCATTGATCAATATAGTTAAGAAATTGTTTTTTAAATGGCTTTGTTGATAATTATATCCTAATCTAACATCATTTGAAACTATAAAGAGAGCAATTTTAGAATAAGAAGTCCATCTAAAAGTACCTTATTGTAACAAATCAACACGAGTTTGCAATGTGGTCATATCATTGTGTTATATTTTAGATGATGTTATATGATTATTTTTTTTATGATTATTTTTTTTTTTTTGTGAAGGCAGTGAAATTAAGAATTATTCTTAAGGGATGCTTTTGGTGGGAGTTGAACATGGGATATTATAGGTTTAAATGAGATATGTAAGAGACAATTACTAGACTATGGATTCAATTGTGCATTTTATGATTAATTATGGATACATATATATAAACATTTTATTAATCTATTTTGTTTTTTCTTCTTTTTTTTCAATTTTTGACTAGTATCTCCACGTGCAAAATTGTTGTGACACTAATCTCTAATGTATAATTATAAGCGAGAGGTCCTTTAAACAATTTTTTTAAGGTTTGGATTTTTGTCATTTGAAAGTATAATTCGCTTGTTACTACACCTTTATATTTGTTGATATGTATTTTATATTTTAAACCATTTAAAATTAAATAAGAGAGGACATTTAATAAAAAGCATTTTCTTTTAAAAAAATCAAAACAAAAAAATTCGATTAGACATGTTATTTACATGAATTTGCCATGCCACATTCAAGTGTGATTTGATTAAATTGCCTCTAAATCCATGGAAGCACACCAGTTTGTCCATTCAATGAACTGCTCACATTTTCTCACGTGTAAAGGTGCTCTACTTTTATTCTTCCATATATCTTCAAGATTTAATTGAAATCTCCAGCTAAGAGTTAGGCGAAGTGAACATTTATATCACAATCCTAAGGTAATATCAAATCATCTATCCTTGCCTCTTTATGAGAGTTTGTATTGATTGATGTAAGGAGATAGACATTTCCAACTTTAACACTATAAATGATTATTTAATTTTTGCCTTTGTGATAGAGATATCTTTTTGGTATTCCACAAGTATTATCTACTGGTAATTTTGTTTATGGTTTGACACTAAAAATGAACGCCTCTCCAAATTGAAATTTAAACTATGATTCATCATATATAGAGTACTCCTCTTTACTATAACCAACCCTTGTTTGTCTATGATGAATATATCTTTATTATACCAAAGGAGCTCAAATGTCACTTCTTAAACGGTTAATAAATGCATGTAGTGTTTGAAGCGTTCTTATGTTTACTCTTGCATTATTTCCAACATTATCTAATGATATTATCCAAAAGTAATTAATTACATTATGAATATATTGCAACTTTAGTCTAATTCTAGTTATATAATCACGAGTAAGAATTGGGTGTAGTGCTAAATAAGTTGCACTTTCAAGTCGAAGACCAATATTCAAATCTAGCATTAGAAAATCCCAAATTAGCAATGGAAATTTTTTTGCGGATGTGATCGATTAGAAATTTTCGACAAATATTTTGGTGGACCAATTTTAGGTGAAATTTTTACACCATATTCATGGGAATTTTTTTTTTAAAGAATTTGCTGCTTTATGACAGATTCAATCCACCAAAATTTTAACAAAAAAAATAATGAGAAGAAAACACAATTAGGCACATTTCCAGTGCCATAATCGCAGAAAATTGTTTCATTTTTTCTAAAAAAAATTGCTACAACATAACGAGAAAAAAAATATATTTTTAGATGCTTTTTCAATGGATCCATTTGCCAAAAATTGAAGTAATATTTTTTTTATTTTTCTGGTGATATTTGTTGACGGAAAAATCAACAAAAAATAGGTGCAAAATATACTTTTTTTTTTCAACCGCCACATAAAATTTTTAACCCCCTCCCTTCTTATTTCTTTTTGTTATCCCTTCTCCAACATACACTCTACCACCCCCTTCTTCGCTAACCAACAACATCATCACTATCACCTTTCACCACCAATACCTCCTTCAGCCTTCTTCCATCATAACAACCACTACCATCATCTTTCAACACTGCCACCTCTTCCACTCCAAGTTCGCCACCATCATTGGTGACGCTGTGAGCCATTGCCAACCACTATTCTTGTAAGTGCTCTTCTTCCTTTTTTATTTTTATGTTATTTTTTATCTTTCTACATAATTATTTTTTTAATTCCTATTATGTTCAACTTAAAAGTAGATTTAAACATAAATGTCATTGTTGTTTGATTGCTAAATTTATTATTGTTGGATTTTCTATACAAGAACTTTTGAGTAATAATATAGTTGATGAGTATGATGTTGTATTGTGGGTAGCCATTGTGTTGATAAATTCATGAGTTTTTGTTTATGTTGAAAAGGAATTGTGATCTTGTGATTGGGTATTACATTGAAAATTTGTGATTTTGGAGGATTATTATGTTCTTGAATTTATGTAATGTTGGTTTGTACTGAATGAATGTGAAGTTGATGATTTATTTATTTTTTCAACAAACAAATTATGACAAAATTTTCCTTTGAATAATCCAACAATCTGTGCCAAAATTTTGATTTCATTGAGCCATTTTCCCACAACCTCGAATCTTATAAGTTCCTCGAAAATCAATATTTTCATACGAATATTAATAAATTGCTTATAGATTGATCTGCGAAAAATTGCAAATTTTCTTATAGTGCGATTAGTGAAGAAAACAATTGTTGAGGGGACTTTTTAGTTGTGATAATATCCTCAGAGTAAATATATCATAAAGACTAAAAAAAAAATTATGCAACCATCATTTTGAGAAAAATTTTTATTTAATGAATAGTTTGCACTTGAAATTGCGTTTGCAATTGTTACAATGAAAATCAATTTTAAATAGCATTAGGTTAACAAATATTATTGAAAAATGGAATAAAGTTTAATTTATGTTGAAGTTTAGCATTTATGTTATGTTTTTTTTGGTTTAAATAAGCAATATTCGAAAAGTCATTGGACTCAAACTAATCTAACTAGAATTAGGTCACTCCATTATAGCGTAAAACTTTACTAGCACTATTTATTTTTTTAATAAGACTCAAATTCAAAAACTTGTTTAAGGAAAATAAGTATTAAACTCTTTGAACCAACCAAATATCAATGGATTTATATGTTATTTTGACAAACCTTAAAACAATTGAGTATTAATTTTCTCATGAAAACAATAAAGATAATTATTTATATAAATACAAGTTTTCTGAAAAAAAATTCAATTAAATGAATATTTATAAGTTTATCTTATTTTATATTTGTGCTCAATTGTATTATAAGGATATTTAAAGAAAATAAAATTGCAACCAAAATATAAAATTCATAATAATATGTATATATATATATATATATGTATATATATATATATATACATATAAAATTTAAGATAAAAATAATAATGAATTTAATATAATTGTAGAGTTTTATAATGTTACCAAATTTATACGTTTTCTTTTTGACATTTACTAATAAGTGTCCTCAATATATTAATTAAAAAAAGGATTAATTATTAAATAAATATTTAATACATTATTTTTTATAAAAATTAATAATTACTTCTTTAAGGAATTAAAATAATTTAATAGTTAATATTAAATACTCTTTAATTAGTACTTTTAAAACAGTTATTAATTCATTAACAATATTCTTTATTAAAGTTCTTAAATAACTGTAAGTAATTAATAATATTTATTAAAAAAATAGACAATAAATTAAGAAGTCTTTTATTGTAAAACATAGGTGTAGATTCTATTGTAAATGAACGGAAATTTGCCTATTCACAATTCAATTCAATTCTACATATATATAATATACAAAATCAGAACTTGCACCTAAACCTACCACCGATCTAAAGGTGAAACATTAAAAAATACAAAACATTCAAGGGCAAAGTAAACAAGAAGACATACAATAAAACAAAAGAAAGACACATATAAAAAAATGCAAAATTTGAATCTCAAAACATAATATTCCATTATTATAGCTTTCGAACAAATTTAACTCCCCAAAACACCAATACTTACATCAGGAATAATTGCAACAACAAATGAACATTGGTTTGTCCATCAAACCACACATGCAGAAACATTTATTTATCAAATCGAAACAAAAAGTAACAATATAATGAAAAAAGGTAAGCACTAGAGAAAGAAGAGAGGATAAAACTTGGAGCCGTGGATTGTACTTCACTCCAAGGAAAGTATGATGATAATTTCCATATATTAATTTGTGGAAAAAATCATTGAAGTGGAATTGAAATAATCACGAGAGAGGGAGAGAAAAAGTGGGGAAAGAAGTCGACGATCGGGTAAAGCCAAAATTTGTTTATTAATCAAGCATATAAGAGTGCGTTTATTTCAATTTTTTTAAAAAATAATTTTGAAAATTAAATATTAGTATATTTATTTTAATTTTTGTAAAAAATAATTTTAAAAATTAAAATTTATATATAATTCAAAAAGTTAAAAATTAATTTTTTTTAGAAATTATTTTTTTAGTTTTTTTAAAGATGTTAAAAGTAATTTTTTTTAAAAAATTTGATTATTTTTTAAAAAATTATTTAAATATACGAAAATTATTTTTTTATAAAAAAGTAATTTTTTGTTTAAAAAATTTCTAACAAACAAACTTATAAAGAAGATGAAGAAGAAAGAAAGGGTCTAACTCTAATAAAAGATGCAAATATTTATTATTTTGAGAGACTCAATTTAAATAATGTTCAATACATTTTTCTTTAAATAAATAATCAATATTATTTTTTATTTGAAGTTCTAATAATTAGGGTAAATTGAAATTTCATTAATTTGATTTGAATTGAATTAATTAATTATAAAAATAAATTTATTATTAAATAATTTTTTTATTTATAAAAGTCGAATTTAAAAATTCGTTTTAGAGAAGTAACTTGAACTAATTAGCTTTTAAAATATTATTTTTGAATTTTAATTGCTTAATATAATCATACTATACGAGGAAATTATTTTTAATTAATTTAAAGTTTCTAAGCCAATTCTAGGAATGAATCCTAAGGCATAATCTTATGACCAAGGACAAACGCGCACTTGACCACATCACAGTGCGACCACGCACACGCTCACACCTTCATTCATATTCATCACACCACTCTTCTCTCTTCCATTCCCCTCATCCCCTTTTGTTTTTTCTGCGCTATTTTGTTCGGTTTTTTTCATCTGTTCTTTTTTGCTTGTTCTAGGGTTTCAAAACTTTCAAAGTCTTCCCATTGCCAAATTCGAGAGCAATTGATTCCCAAGCTTCCTCCTTGATTCCCAATTCGATTCTCTCTCACCCTTTTCTCCCTCGATTCCCAGCTCCCATTTTCGCTCGGAATTTCGTGTTCCGCGAATTGAATTTTTTTTTTTGTTGGGTTGATGCTGCAATTTCAAATTTCGTTTGGTGGGAATCGGTTGTGGGTATCTAAAAAGAACGGATTTTGATGCAGTTGTGGAAGTGTTGGAAGGTTCAATAGTGAGCTGGAAATTATGGGGTGCTTGTGAAGATTAGAAATTTTTGTTTCTTGGAACCCTAGCTAGCTGTTGCAGACACATGAAGTAATTGGTGATTGATTTGGGGTGGTGTGTGGTTTTTGGTGGGGTTTTGTTTGTTGGGGGTGTGATTTGGATTGGAGAAGGAGGGTATGGAGAATGGTTATGATGGGAAATTGGCTGAGAAATTCTCAGCCTTGGGGATTAATAACCAGCATGGTCGACAACAACAGCATGTGCATGCCTTGGGGATTAATAACCAGCTTGATCAACAACAACAGCATGTGCATGATCAATCTAACTTTTCTGCTAACAACAACGATAACTTGTATCAGGTCATGAAGGCTGTTGAAGCTGCTGAGGCTACCATTAGGCAGCAGGTAAGTTGGTTTCAACAACACTGGAGCCTTTTTTAAGTATGATTGATGGGGTGGTGTATGCATGTTCTTCATTATTAGCACAAGAAGTTGTATGATTAAGGTGTGTTGCCTCGTGGTTGAAGTTTTTGGAAATTTTGATTCTAGCTTGTTTGATCGTTTTATTATACGCTGTAGTAATGCCCTTAGCAAATGAAAAGAGAAAGAGAATATATTTTTGTGCTCGGATTTTGGTCCATGGGATGAGACATTTGGAAGCTTTATTAGTAGGTATAGTATAGCCTTGATTGGTATGATAATATGATATATAGCCTTTATTTATAGTGCCCCCTTTTCTTTTTCTATTCCTTTCGTCTGGCAGGACTGCTGTGTTCCACCAAAGGGGTTTTTAATTCTTGTTCTTACAGGAAAAAATAACTGTCGCATGCAGTTGTTGTTGTAGTTTACTTTGGTGCAATGAAATGATGACATTTTTCATGTCATATCATTTTAGATAGGATACTGAGGATGCAACGTGTTGCTTTGGACAGGTGGAGGAGAATAATCGGCTCAGGTCTGAACTTCTGAGTAAAATTCAGGAGCTGGAAAAATATGTAAGCTCTGAAATGGTATATGTTTGACTTATTGTGTATTGGTTATGTGAAAATATGAACTTTTTTTGTTGGTTTCTTGGGTACCATTGTTTTTTTAAAGGGTACCGGTTGTCCAGTACCTTGGAGTAATTAGTATTTAGTGGTTTTTTTTTTTTTTTTTTTGGTCACATGTACCACTAGCTTAAAATATGAATTTAAAAAAAAAATTAAATTCTTATTTAAGATATATGGGATATGTGGTTAAATTGTAACGACAAACTAGTCAAAGGTACTGGTACTCTCTTAAAAATAGGGGTACCAAAGGAATTCCCACTTTTTTTACTTGATTCCTTAGTTGTTTGCACAATTCTTCTGTGATTCTCTGTCCATTGAATCACACTTATGTTTTGTTATGGTAATAGTGGCTAGTTGGAGCTTTTTAGAGAGGTGACAACATTATTTGGATTTCTAGCTGTCCATTACACTGGAGAATCTTAGACTACTGCAATATGGAAATGATGATGGGAACCGGAACCTGAGAATAGAGCCAAGATTTTGTGTGTGTGTGTGTGTGTGTGTGTGTGGAGAAGAAATTCCTTAGCTTGAAGAGAAGAAAAAGATTTTGGAGGATACGTGATCCTCCTTAACATAAAAAGAAAACGTAAACAACAAAGAAACAAGAAATCATCAATGGAGCAAATGGCTGCGATAGCAGCGGAGCAGCATGAAGCGGCTGAAGGACGCAGTGGTGCAGGCGTCGTGTCATGCTTCAGCATTGCGGGCGTCACAGCCATGAATTGAGGTGGATTGTGAGTGCTTTAGCATCGTCGCAGCTGCAACTTGGGGGATGATGCAGAAACACAGTTGGGAGTTTCCTAGTTTACATTGAAGCCCTACTTTTTCATCTTTTAAAGCTAAATTCCTTGTTCCCCCTCACTTTTACCGCTAAAGTTTCTACTTTACCCTCACTAAATCTTCTGAAGTTTCTATTTTACCTTCACTTATACTGGTGAAATCTCTCTTTTGCTCTTACATAAAGTGATGAAGTTTCTGTTTTGCCCTTACTTAAAGTCACATTCTTCAACCTATCGACCCATCTTTTCAGTTTCCAGAAACTCCTTCATGCTTGCACATCACACTGACAGAGCGAAGAAGATATCTCAGGATTCTTTCCTTACAAATGCTATTTTGTTCTGCACATGTTAGACAGCTCTCTGTCCTCCCAAAGACTCCTATATTTCTCCCACTTTCTTGCTCTGTCTCAAGCTTTTACAGCTAACCCATCTACATTTTGTAGCTTCTCCATCCTCCAGGAGCCATGTTATCAACTTATCATCACTATTTTTGAATTATTATTATTAGTTATGTCTTATCAATGATGATTGTGCCTTTTATGCTACTGATAAGTATTAATGGTGAATATATTTCAAGTTTTGAATAGTTTTTTGAGTTTTGAACATTTATTATGTGTATTAGAAATTATTTATGTTGTTCATGCTGTCTTTGACATGGTGGCCATCTTGCTACCCACTATACTGCTATAGTGGTTTAGGGGTTGGCTGCTCCACACTGCTATCTGGAATTGACTATTATGTTATTAATAATATTCTTCTTTTATCAAAGAAAAAAAAATCCCCATCACTTTGTAAGATGGACCCAAAATAGGCAGTAGTTGATTCTGGACTTGAAATGGTTACTGTTGAGGACCAAAAAGGCAACAATGTCTATTTGTCAATAGCAACAACTGTCTCGGGCAAGGACAGAAATTGATACTATGTGGGAATAGTTCTTGTGTTTGAAGAAATGCTAGTACCAGGCATATGCAGTAATGGCACTATACTGATGAAAGAATTCAATTATGTGCTTCATCTGCAAAATCAAGATGTCTGCTCGATAAAATGTTATTTTTCCATGAACTTATATTTTTAAAACTTTATTCCATATATTTTGATGAAGATTTTATCCTCTTCCCATGATTATGAGTTGTGACACGGAGAAAATGTACCTTCCCCCCCCCCCCTTCTCTAAATGGAAGAAGAAATATGATTTGAGGGAGGAAAGACAAGGTACAAGTAAAAGGAGGGATGAGAGATTGTCTTTAAAAACAATAATTGAAAAGAAAACGGCCAAAATCTCATCAGTGTAATTTACCCTTTTGACAGAAGCAAGGTGAATCAGTGGATCAAAAATCTCGTTTGGTTGCTTCATGGCCAGATCAGGGACATGGATCTTATGAAGCTCGTCAATCAGTTCCATCATCAAGTAATCTAGAAAACATGCTGAATGGTACAGGACATCTTTTTTAGCTTACTTAACTGGTAAACTAGTCACCCGCCAATAACAAACTTTAAAATGATGCAGCCAGAAGCGATGTAGTTAATCATTCTGAGAACAGTCAAATAAATGGGACATTGAGAGTACAACCAAATGATCAGCGGCCTGTGGATAATGCTGGCCCTTCTCAGTTGTCTTCACCATCTACGAGGTCAATCTCTCCAAACCGGTATGTGGTATCAAATATCAAATATAAATTATAATGCCTGAGCTACAATGTAATGTTTTATTTATTCTTTGTATAAGTAACATCAAAGAAGGACTTCTGTAATTTTAGAAACCTGTCTGTGTCATAGGCATATGCCAGAAGGAGACTATGATCCCCGATTCAGTTCACCTGGGCAAGGCTTGTTGCCAGTGGCTGAAATGAATAATTCTAATAACCTATTGAAACAGGTACTTTCTAAAATAAAATTTCATGTTTTATCGGTGCTTGATTTATGGAGTCATGTGCATATCTATGCATATCTATTTAGGATATGACCATTAAGGTGCGGGAACGTGAAGAAGAGATCATGCAATTAAGGAAACATCTTGCAGATTATTCTGTAAAGGTAAACGGTGTAAAATATTTTCTGTGTTTTGATAACCATGGTGCCTTGTTGTCCATTAAGGTGACCGGAGATTTTTCCGTGACAGGAAGCACAGATACGCAATGAAAAATATGTCTTGGAAAAGCGCATTGCTTATATGCGTCTGGTATGCATGAAATTTGTTGAAGTCCTTATGAAATTCCTTAAAAATCTTTACCTTTGCCCTTCCCTTATATTTGATTGGGATAAAGATCATATAATTTATTTGTAATACTGCTGCTAGGCCTTTGATCAGCAGCAGCAAGACCTTGTAGATGCAGCATCGAAAGCTTTATCGTATCGACAAGACATAATTGAAGAAAATATACGTCTTACATATGAATTGCAGGTTATTTTTCCTACTTGTTATTGTGCATGTTTGAATTGTGCATGATAATTTGGTTGCACTGAATATTTTTGAATGAATCTGCGTGGGTTGTAACTTGTTCTGTTGGGTTGTTCAGAATGGATTTTTAAGTTTTCACTTTTTCTTTTCTTGCCAGGATGCTCAGCAGGAAAGAACAACATTTGTTTCATCTTTGATGCCTCTTCTTGCAGAATACTCCCTGCAGCCACCTGTTGTTGATGCCCATTCAATTGTTAGCAATGTCAAGGTCAGCTTTGATCTGTTTCCTTTTTGAAATAAGTAATGCTGCTACCCTTTGGTAAGCAATTTCGAGTATAGCTTACGAATATGACACCTGGATGTATTTCAACACTCTCTCCTTCCTCTTGTGGGGGTGCTGCACAGAGGAAAAAACTTTGAAACTAAAATATGGTGATATAGGATTTTCGAAGGGTAATCAATGATATGTGATGAATCTCAGGGTACTGGGCGACCTAAAGGTATCAATGGATATGGGCAGTCTTTGGGATTAGTAACTCTTAGCTTTTGCCCTTAATGTTGTGTTTATAATTTTTTAAAACTTTCTGAATGGGAAAAGCTAAGAATCGATATTTGATTTTAGAACTTATTTATCAAGGCTTGTGACTAGGTTTCTTTTGCTCATTCTTACTCATCATGCATTATAGCATCCCTTTATGGCTTGTTTGGTATGCATAATATGATAAAGCTTGATAGGAGAAGACGTTATAATACAAGGCCTGTTAAAATTTTAATATTATATTATGTAATATAATATTGTCCTATCGATATCATAAATAATTTTAATCATAAGTGCAAATTTAAAAAATAAAATTGTAATAAAGTATTTTCAATTATTTTTTAATTTTTATTATATAAAATTGCAAATTATATTAAATGTTATCTATCCTTTATTTCAATATCTTTTAATGATTATTTCTATTTTAATAAAATATAAAAATTAAGAAATATATAATATTCTCTTTCTCTTATGTATTTTAATATCTTTTGCTAGTACATTTCATAATAATGGATAAAAACAAAAGGGAATTTATATTAAAATAATAATTTTTAGTAATTATTCAAACCCTAAATATTATAATTAAAAAAATATATTTATTAATTTTAATTACTAGTTATTTTATTTTTATTATACGTAATTATAATTTATAGTAAAAAATATTTGTGATTAAATTTATATACTATTTTTTAAAAAAACTTATTTATTATTAAATATTTTTATTAAAAGTAGTTATTATTTTTATTTATTTATAAAAGTTTTCATGAATTTTTATGAATTATTATTTTTTGTATAATAAAATATAAAAAATATCAAAAAGTTGAAGAGAACTTATACTTTAAAAACTGATTGGACTTAATTCTATCTCCTCAGATTTGATTAAGTTATTCATTATTTTAATGTACAAGGGGAGTTTTAATGGATAAACATATACAATACATGTCTGCATCAAACAATTAACAAAGTTATCATGTATTGTATTACCTTATCTTATCATGCTTAATACAGCATGCTAAATATTCTCTTATACTTTCTCTTCTCTGCTATTTTACAGCCATAAGGAACACCAAGCCCTATATTTACTCGGGCTCTATCCTTGTAAAAGCCTCCAGAATGTTTAGTTTCACTACTGTGGACATTTCAGAACAATAATACTGAAATTCATGTGTTGTGTTTGTTTGGAACTGTGGATTACCTTTTGTTTTTGGAAAAACTTATAATCAAAATGCTCAAGAGAGAGATTTTGGCAGAAAAGCTTTTTTTGATTGCAACTGCAAACTGCGAAACAAGATAATCCAAACATGCACATCCTTTTGACTTCCAAAACTGAATTTTACTGCTCATACGTCATAAGTCAAGGTAACTTAACTGCCATGGAACCTGGTTTCTTTACCCTTGCTCTCCTTCTTTTAATATCATGGCATACCATCTTAAATTGGCTTCATACATGGGGTATACGGGTATTTTTAAGTTGGCTTTTTGGTTTCTATCTACTCTATTGATGTGGGAAATCTTGATGGAATGAATAAAATTTTACAATAATATTTGCTTTCACTTCGATCCCTTGTGGTGGGGTGTAAAAAATTTTAAACAGTGCCGCACTGTTCTCCAGCTGCTTCACATGCTTGCTATCTTACATCTATATGTCTATTGAAACTCTGTGTAAAAGGTCATGCTGGTGATACTGAAAGCTGTCCTTTGTTTATATCTGAATTCTTGGACCTCATGTATCTTTAATTCACAGTGAGTTCTGCTTTTTGGCAGGTTTTATTTAAACATTTGCAGGAGAAACTTGTTCGGACTGAGGTATGTTTGCAGATACTTGGGTGCTCTAAAAATTACTGTATACACTAGAATGGTTTGATATGTGGAATTCAATACAGTTGGTACGAAAGCTTATGTAGACTAGATACTAGGTTTTGTCAAAATTTTGGTTCCCTTTTTGCTAGAGGACTATGGTTTATTGGTTATATTTGTTCTTTGTTACAGTCGAAGTTAAAGGAGTCACAATATCAATTGACACCTTGGCATTCAGATGTGAACCATACTAATGTTGCTACACAATCACCATTTCACTCAATTGGTGCACCTTTGGCAACTTCAGTATGCTCATTTTTGTGATTTTGTCCGTTTTCCTTGTTATACTTAAACAAACTTCTAAATTGTTGTCATTTTTTTTATCAGAATAAAAATGGCCTTGAACTGGTACCTCAGGACATGTACTCCCAAGCAAAGACTCAGGTCTCTGTTGATGCTCAGACAGGCACTGATTGGGATATGTTTGGCCGCAAGCAGATTGGCTTGGGTGGTGGGTTGGCAACGAATATTGATGGTGATGAATTGGGGAGATATTCACCTTATGCAAGCAGGTGAGCCTGATCAAATGGAGACTGCTACTCTGAACTGAATGTATTGGTGGGTTCTGTTTTCATGTAATCTTTGTTAAAGTGGTCCTGATGCATGCAATGTTGTCCTCTTCAATTTCATTCAAGTGGATAAACTATTCATATTAGGCAACCTATTTGGCATTAATCTTAACAGACGGCTGATCTTATAAATCAAATGCAGAGCGCCAGAGCCCCTTTCTTTCTAATTTGTTCCGTCGTTTGACATGCTCTTTTTTCTTGGCACTATCATTATCTGAACCAATGATATTGCTGTATTCCCATCAGCGATTATTTTAGGTTGACTAATTTTCCTGTTTTTGTCCCTGAAATAACTGTTGTAGAAACAGAAAATCATGGTTTGCAGATGCTCAGTTCTTGGGGTTCTCAAATGAAGCTTTTGATGCGAGATAAGTCTTACCATCCATGGGATGATGATTAGTATACATATCCACCCTGCTAGTTGTAGACTCTAGAGTAGGAGATTTAAGTCTCGTGTTACTTCTGTAATGTTGGCAAGTGCCAACAATAGATCTGCTTTGTATAACCGGCCCAGTATCTAAACTCCTAGTTGGCTTAGAATATCAACTTGTATGAAGTTTTCTATGTAGAGTTTGGTAGCTCACTTCCTAATTATTAGGTAAAGGGTGAGTATCTTTGCTGTCTGTTGGTGAAAATCTACTCTGGAACATGTTGCTTAGTTGATACTGATTTTCAGTAGCGATAGTTGATCAGGAAGGCATATAGTTCTGATTGCTTGGTTGTTCAAATAAATCCCTGTTTGATTGAGAGAAGCATATTTAGTGGTCTCTTGCAGCTTATTGTAGAAGATTGTTACTCAAAATAGACATTTTTTCTTGGTTTCCGTCTTTTACAATTTGGGAAGGGCAATAACCTCATATTGGATTTTTTTTTTCTTTTTTTCGAGTGTTCATGGGATTAAGCATAAAAGAACATAGTGCTAATTGATATGACCCCATTTATCTCTTTCCATATATTTGCTATTTCATCATTTCTTTAATTTGAACTAAAAATCGATACCAGGAGGCTGGAAAGATGAATTTTTCAGTTTTGTGATACTTAAATCAGTATTGGTTAAAAAAAGGAGTGAAATTTGACATTTTTTTGACTGTTATGAAAGGTGGTATCCTTGCTCAAATGTGCCGGCTATTTTACAGGAATTCTTCAGCCCATGATGTACCCCCCCACCTGGGTGATGCTCATCCTGCACATTATGGAGAGGAGATGACTAACAAACAGGTGACATTTCGTGATCCTGTGAGCAACAGTGATGTGGATGATCCTGATGGAGATGGAAACCATAGTGAGAGAGAAACACCAGCTAACTGGAGTTCTGGCAATGCTCCTTATACAACCAGCATTGATGATCCAGGTTCCTCATATTCTCCTTATTTACCACCAGTTCTTGAAGAACCTTCTTCGTCATTTTCTGAGGGTAAGAATTAATCAACTTTTGAGCTTCACTAAATGTTCAGAGCTTTGCCGTTCAAGTTGAATAAATCATGCTACAGCTGCAGATGATGATCCATTACCAGCTATAGAGGGCCTTCAAATTTCAGGGGAAGCCTTTCCAGGAAAGGAACTTCAGGCATGCGGATACTCCATCAATGGCACCACTAGTTGTAATTTTGAGGTTAATTTTATTTGCCTATAATTTGAACTTGTTTATTGTTGCTTTATTGCCTTAAAGGAGTTTTCATTATATTGTATTTATGTTAGATATCTGTTCTAACCATTTGATGTTGGCTTTTGTGTCCCTTCTTATTGGACTGCCAGTGGATTCGACATTTGGAAGATGGTTCCTTTCATTATATTGAAGGTATTGTTTTATTTCTCTTTGAGATTATGTTCTCCTTTTCTTCCATCCTAATGCGATGACCTCAACCATAATCATTGTCCAAAAATACAGGGGCGAAGCAACCCAACTATCTTGTCACTGCTGATGATGTTGATACATTACTTGCCATTGAAGTCCAACCTTTGGATAACAGGAAGCGCAAGGTACTCTTATTACTTATAATAGTGGCAGTCTTGTATGAAAAAGATGATTGAATTGTTATAAAGTGGCTTCTATTTAATTGTGGTCTTGGCCTGATATGCAACCCGATCTGAAAAGCCATCAGTGCGATCTAAGGATTTAGGAATTTCAATGTGATTTGTGGTCAAAGCGAGCAACTACTTGTAATCTTATATGATCATACTGAGGATTTGGGTGTATTGGGATTAGAGTTTAAGCATTGAGTGGCTACTCCTTTTGATCTTCATTGATCATAAATATTCCCTCAATATTGCCTGTGGATGTTGGCATATGTAGTTCACTGTAGGTCGAACCACATTAAATTGCATGTCTGTTTGTTCTCCTTGTCCTGTGTGCCTGGATACGGCATAATAGTTATCAAACCTTTATTTCTTTCCAAGATCATATGCAGTAGAACCACATTGGTGGGGTAATAATGAGAATATGGAATGAAGAGAAATCAAAGACTGGAGTGGGTTATATTGTCATAGGTTTAATCATTTAAACTTTTCTATGTAGCTGAGCATTAGAAGTCCCTGAAAGTAACATGAACATCAACTTGTATTATATTTTTGTGGTTAGAGCATGCGAGTTACTTTATTCCTCTGCTGTGACATAAGTAAATCTATTACCATGGATGGCATCAATAGCCTCTTGTACCTGAGTAGACTGAAAATGCTGTTGCGGACAATCACACCTCTCTGATAGATCATCTTATTAATGAGAGAGCAAAAAAAGAATAAGCAGAGGATAAGCTATGCCATAGTTGTCAGTTGTGTAACTGCCATTGCAATGGGCGATGGGCCACTGTGCAATAAGTCCCTCCTTTGTTGTGCCTTTCATCATGCCCTGGTATTGTGCATGCAATTTTTGCCATTTTGGCCAATGTCTGGGTTGACGTTGAAAAAAGCTTGAAAAAAGTTTGAGTCTTTTTTTTTTTTTTTTTTTAAAATATAGAAATTTAGGAAAAAATCAACCTATTCCTCCATCCGACACTTATGAGAACAGTATACTGGCAGGTTCTGGCCAAAATTTGCTCTCACTCTTCAGCAGCCTGTGAAACTTCTGACGGGTACCCTGTCTTTTCTTTTGTTTTCTTTGATCATTCTTCTTCTACTTCTTCATCATCATTATCATCGTCATCATCTTCTTCTCCGTCTATTGTTATGTATTTTTGTTCTTCTCTTTGCAAAATTTTGGGTAATTGCATCCCAACTCATTCATTATGAGAAATCCAATAGTCAGGCTCTTGTTCTTATCCTATGATTCCTGTTGCCCTTGTGAGGCTAGTGGCATCCTTCCATTCTGTTGTTCGTGTTGTCTTTGCCAAGAACCTCTGCGTTTCCCTGTGCAAGCCCAATGTTTTTTAAAACAGGAAGTTTCTGATATGCGTGACTCTGGACCCATGGAGGAATTGACGCAAGACTAAAGGCTCAGCCTCTCTTTGGTTTTTACAATACATATTCTGGATTCGGGTTTCAATTGGCATTTCTTCTTAAACGACAACGACGTGTACTTTTGATGAAGGCCCCACCACCCCTTTTTTTACTTTTTCCCTTTTCCCTTTTGCTGAAATAAATGAAAATATGATCCATGAAGCTGACCCCACCTAGTGGGAAATGGCTTAGTTGTTGTTGCTGAAATAAATGAAAATATGTATTAGAATTGCTGGATTTTGCAGTAGATATAGTTATATTTTGGTTGCAAGTTAAGTTTCCAGATTTATGAATTTTTTAGTTGTTTTATTTTGAATTCTATTTAACTATTTTTGATATAATCTGAGCTGTATTTCAAATTTTAATATATTCCTACAAGGCAATGGCTCAATGAACCCTTTGTACAATAGTGCACTATGCTTAATAAGTAATTCCAGACATATAAAGAGGGATGTTAGAACACTTTTCATAAATTTGTACTTTGTGAAATGATTCTCACTGAGGTGTTTCTTTTTTTTTTTTTTTTTTTTGGGGGGGGGGTGTTTTATGGTTATTTTGTATTTATTTTTTACAAATCTCATGCATTCTATGATGTAGGGAGATCCTGTCAGGGTTTTTGCTAATGATAACAGAAAGATTACTTGTGGTAAGTGCCTTTATTGCAGTTAATTGTTTTTGAAGTTCAGTTGATGGTGCCATCTAAGTACCTTGTATGATTGCACATTTGCAGTGAATTTTTGGGTAATTTTTGAGTGTCGCACATAAGAGTAATTTTCAGCAATATTTTTGGGATTAAAATCTTAAGATTGTGGGCCTAATTTCTCCCCAAAAACTAGCTTGAGAGGAAAGAGATGCCCAAGTGTTTATAATGACTTTCTTGCCCATATCCTTAAATAATGCGTGGGACTTAACACAACTCCGTCACACCTAAGGTTGGACATCAAGAGCATGAAGTTTGCAGGACTAGAGATCTGCGTGGGTGGCCAAATATTGTAAGATTGGCTCTAATACCATCTTAAGATTGTCTGTTTAACTCTATCTCAAAAGCTAGCTCGGGGGGGAGTAGTGCCCGAGTGTTTATAAAGGATTTTGGCTATATCCTTAAGCAATGTGGGACTTAATATCTATTGTTAGGGTCCCAAGAGCAACCCTCCCCCCATGAGCTAGTTTTTGGGGTGGAGTTAGGCCCACTCAATTCTAATATGGTATTAGAGCCTATCATGTGATTGTTATTGGGCCACCTGCATATTCCACTCTGCAAACTTCATGCTCCAAATATCTAGTCCTGGGCATGAGGGGGGGGGGGGGATGTGTCCTACATAGCTTGAAGAAATAACATAGATAGCCTTTATAATTACTTGAGCAACCCTTCACCCATGAGCTAGCTTTTGGGGTTGAGTTAGGTCTACTCAATTCTAAGATCTATCATTTGTCACATTTTTGTTGTATAAAGGGAAAAATAACCATCATGATGGTGGTTGTGAGTCACTGTCTTGTTTATTTGGTTTGTACTTGAGGCAAATTTGTGTAATATAGAGGGATATAGTTTCAAACTTTAGGCATTAATTGTGCTTAAGATATTTAAAGTACATAATATGATAAAAGATAGTTTTATTATTAGAAAGAAAGGAGATATTACAATTAACAAACAAGGAGGATGTTATTATCCTGAGAAAAGAGATTCAAGTGAAAAGTAATTTGATCTAAATCAACATATCTGCCTTGGATGTGTTATGCTGGTTGTCTTGAATTTAGTTATGTGCTATGGCTTTTCTCTGGTTTCTCTTTCTTCTTTCCATCATTTTTAGGGCTGCAAATGTTTGTGAATTCCTAAAATAGCTGAGTTATTCTCTGTTATTTGTTCTCAGATCCTGAAATGCAGGGCCACATAGAGAAGGCTTTTTACGCCGGACATGCTTCATATAAAGTTTCTCTTTCGGTAATTCAATGAAAATAGTTTTCTATATTTTTATGAGTTTCCTTTGTGTATCATAGTGTGAAATCGTATTTTAATTATCAGCCTTCTTTATGAAGAAACAGTTTCGTAAATATTTTTGGTTTTGTATTACAGACTGGATATCTTGATATATGGGAACCAGCCACATTGGCCATTAAGAAGGAAGGTTACAGTATCAAATGCACTGGAGCAAATGGAGTAGTAATCACAGAAAAGTTTTCACCATCCCCCACTGTATGATGTTTGATTCTTTGATATTTTGTCTGAAAGTTTCAGCTAATTGGAGATGTGGTAAAGTTATTGATTGGTCTGAGAAAACAAAGTAAAACAGATTCTGGGGTCATTCAGTGAAGTATCCCACTCAGCTTTCAAGTGCAAATTTCTCTGATATTTCTTCTCAGAGATCCCTTGTTAGCTAAATCTTGGAAGAAACAGTCTTCTTGAGACAGATCAGTAGCATTGTGGCCTGTGGGATGTGCAAGGATAGTGTGCAATGCACCCCATCCCCTCCCTGCTCTGGCCCTCCCCATTGGGCCCCGTGTGCTTCCCCCAGGTCCTACTCCCATGATGGGCCCACTTCTGGACCAAAAGAAAATCTTGGGAGAAATAAGTATTGTCTAGCATCTGGCTGGAGGGTTTGAGAATACTTTGAAAATTGTCACAATGTGTTTGTGTTGAACTCTAAAAAATAGTCTGAGTGTTTGGCTAATTTTTTGATCTCCCTTCTGCTTTTCCTTTTGTAGGTTGGGATTCCATATGGACAGGTTTCAGAATTTGTTATCATGGGTTCCAGTGGCGCTGACCATCTGTTAAGGGCAGAAAACATCCCAACAGATGTTGGTGGGTAAGTATTCCTGCACTGTCTTGTTGCACAAACTGACAAATGGAATTGAGTGGCACATGTGAATATGTGATAATGTTTCATGTGCAAATATTCTGGCATTGAATAGAGTGATGATTTTTCATGAGGTTCCACCATCTAGTTGTGCTATGTGCTATATGTTATTATCTGCTAGATGAAAAATGGTCATTTAAATGGATAACTTTTTTATTTGAAAGTCTTGAGAATGAACGTTTATTTATGGATAAGGAATCATTTTCGAGATGAATTCTTGGATGCTGCTGGTTTTTACTGTGATTGAGCCATAATACTTAAGTTCTGTTGTCTTGACATGGGAGAATGACCTAGTTTTCGATCCTCAAGTCTATCTCAGACTTATAAAGATTTTTGAACACTTTGAAACATTAAAGAATCAAAGCTTTGTTCTCCCTCTTATCACTCTGTAGTTTGCTCATATCTTAGAATGGGGAGAGCCTCCCCTTACCCTGAACTTTAAGGTCTACCAGGAGAAAAAAGGAAATGCACACACACACACACACACACACACACACACACACACACATTTCAGGTCCCTACTCCCTGGTGTCAGACCCTATGTGGAACCTCAAGCAGTAAAGATTAATACACTCATAAGCGTTCAAAGCTTTCAGAATTTATTTATTTATTTAAAAAATAAACTTTAGTTTGAAAGAGAATTACCATTTTAATCAAGAGAAGTACCCCATATCATATTTTCTAATGGTTGTAGTGTAACAGGAATCTTTCTGATGGTTGTGTATTTTCAAATGTTTTTTCTTTTCTGGTCTCTACTTCTGATAATATTATTTATTTTCCTTTTGCAGTGCTAGAGACACTATTGTGCTCACTATGAGATTATTCATCCTAAGGGTATACAAAATTTTCCCCTTAATTTATGTACTACTGATTAATATGAATGTCATAGTTTATATGCTGGATATTTTCTTTTTTGTATTTCTGTTTCCTTCGAATTTTATTACAAATGATTCTCAGACTGCTTCTTTCTAGCCTAACTAATGACTATGACCTTGACTTGTTGCGCCAATTGTTATGATGTATCGGAAACCTATGATATAGCTACTTGATAAGGAGTTCTATGTTGGCTTGAAAATGCTGATTGGGATTATGGGATTGTGAACCTCTTATCTAAGTGAACAAGACTGAATATTTATTATCACTAATATAGCTTTAAAAGAAGTCTCAAAAAGTAAATACATGCTTGAACATGCATTCTTTGCTTTTTCTCTCTGTTCTTTCCTATTTGTTTCTAGCATAAAATATTTTATACTAAGCAGTGAGCCTGTGGCTGAGTAGCATACTCAAGGTTTCTTTTGATTTTTCGGCTTCTGCAGGCTGCGGAGAAAAAGCGAAAGAAAAAGGGATTATTCTTTAACAAGTAAAGGGAAGTCAGCTAGCTGCTTGGCAGAAAATCTCTGCTTTAAATGGAAGGTTCGGGCTGTTGATCAAGTTGGGGATTGGGAGATGTGTGTTGTGTGCTACCTAAATTTTGCTCCTTTCATATTCTATACTATAGTATAGTAGGGCAGAATTAGCTTGAGCTGTAATTGTGAATTTATGCATTCATTTTAATATACAGTAATTATATTTTTTTTCTTCTTTTTCTTGCCTGGTAAGTCAATTGTTGTGCTGCTGGCTGTAGTTGTCATTTTGTGCATATATTGTTGCATGAACGTGCCTGCATACACATGCTATTTTGCTCGCTTCCATCAAGTAAAACGATAGAGAGGAAAATTTAATATTTGCGTACACATGCCTGTGCCTATGTTTGGTTTTGTTTGTAATGAAAAAACAACAATCCTTCAAATCTTCTTCTCTTGTTTCGAGTTTCTAAGCGAACGACTTGCTGAAATAATTTCCAACAAGTTTGTGAACTATTCCATTGTGTAGGGCAATCATCTGGAAGTTACTTTGGGAAGTGTCCTGTGGGCAATCCTGCCCGTCACCTTGTTGCTTGGCATTGTGATGCAAGTTATTGATGATCTTAGTGTGTGTTCATATTAGTTTATTTTAGGTTCAAATAATTTGTAGTATAAAATTTCTGGAGGCATTTCTGTTAATTGTGATTATTGCCCTAAAAAACTAATCAAACGTGCCTAAACCTTCTGAAATTATTTTAATTAAAACTACTAGGATTCTGATTGCTTAGGAAGCCTTTGAATTATTTGAATTTACTCCAGACAATTTTCAAGTAAACCAATTGTATCAATATTTACGTAGGAATGTATAAATTATCAATAATTTCAAATATAAAGTATTTATATAAGCAATAAAAAAATATGGGGACAAAAGTGCATGTGGTAAATTGCACATGGTTACGGGATTGTTTCACTTTACATGTCATGTATGCAGTCACATGTAATATGCAGCAATAAGATAATCGCTAGTTATGGTGAAGAGTTATGCTTTTGCATTTAAGTATCGAGAGATAGATATGAAATGGTTGAAAAGGTTTTTAAGATCAAATTGATAGCTATCTCCCTAAGTTTTTGAAATAATCTGAAATAACTTTTTGGCAAGAATCAAGACGTTGGATATTGAGTCCCTTTGAATAATGTCATTTAAGTTTTTTTTTTTAAAAACTTTTTGAAATTAAAGATCATATTTTTAACTTTCTCCTCCTTGGATATATAGTTTATTATTTTACTAAAACTAGAAGTTAAAATATCTAATTTTTTATGAAATATTTTTTAAAACATTAAAATAAATATATTTAAACGCAAAATAACTTTTTTATAAGTTTTTTGAATTTTCTTTTTCACGTAAGAGTTTAAATAAGTTATATACTTAAAGAGACTCATTGCCCAATAAAAGTTAAGTATAGTAATAAATAAGTTGTATTTATATTTGGAGAACTAAAATTGACATTAGAGAATACAACTATTAGGAAGGCATTTTACTTGCAATAGTGACCAAAGAGTTAATTTCACAATAATGTATATGGAGATATCTTTTTCATAGGCAAAAAAAAAAAAAAAAACTTTCGGGATGAAATCTTCTCTGCTTTTAGAATTCTTTGTCCCACACACCTTTGCCCTCTTTCACCGAGTCCCCTTCTTCTGTCCACGCTTTGCTTGTTTGAAGTTCTAGAAACAACAATCGTGATTCATGACTTATTTTCCTAAATAATCTAAAAAAGGGCTGTGAGATTTGACATTTTCATAGACATAAGAATTAGATGGTATACACGGTTCTTTCGGTACGAAAAGATCCTATTGTTCTTTATACAATTTCTTTGTTGAGGGAAAAATGGTTTAATTTAATCTACCAAGACCACAACACCTAGTGTAAATTTCTCACGGCTTTGAGAAATATGATGTGGAGGATGCAATAATGCTTATTGCCACCTGATAAACTTTTTTATTATTGCATGCAATTGCATATGAAAATACTTAACATAAAGATCTGAAAAACAAAGAGGAAGACAAACAAGGGTGGGAGGAAAAATGGTTCTATTAGTCAAGATGAGCAGGTTGCAAACATACAATTGTAAATTGCAGGTTGGAGTTAGCTCATGGATCAAGATAACTAATAGACCTAGATTAGCATGCATCATATGCAATTGATCAACTAGGAAAAAAGCAACAAAAAAAAAAAAAAAAAAACCGGTTTAGAATATCCACCAATAACACACTTTCATGGTTCTATTAGTCAGCATGAGCATATTACAATTGTAAATTGCAGGTAGCTCATGGGATCAAGACAACTAATAGACCATGATCAACATGCATCACATGCAATTGATCAACTGGGAAAAAGCTGGTGTAGAACATCCACCAATAACACACCTTCATCTTGGCTTTGGCCTTGCTCCCAAATCTTGAAACCTGGATTTAAGAAGTTAGCATCACTCCAAAACTTTAGACAAGCCAGGGAAAAAGGTCCTTGTACATTTCCCAGGGAATCTCTGTAATGCCATATCATTGACTCAAACTGCTCACCAGGAACCTGTTTTGCAGTGTTTGGTTCTTCATTTCTGCCTTCGTTGCTTAACTCTATGACCTGTAGGACGGAGTCAGAAATTTAATAGTAGAGGGGTCATACCATATAAGGATATACTATATGAAATAATATAAATTATATATACCTATAACTTTTAATTTTTTAATTTTTTTGGGAGGCCATAAAGTAATATATGTATAGATTTCAAAACAAGTCCTGAGATGGCCATACCTGCTTGTTCAAGGACGGTAGTCCTTGAGAGAACTTATCTTGATTTGATTCAGCTTCCTTGGACACACCATCAGTCTTGTATACAATGCCTATTTGTTTATCTGGCTGCTGTTGCTGTTGAACAGGAAGAATATCATAACACTGGGGGTCTGCAAAACAAATTCCAAGTACATGAATGACATTAGGATGTGGTCTAGATGTGAAAGTTGGTATCTAAGAGATACATTAGCTTCAAAGCTAATTTGATTGGACCAGATTATACGGGAAAAGCAGAATATAAAGAATTATAAACATCAAATTTCCATGGTGAATAATGCTTATATTGGGAACCATGTGGTTTAAGGCATTCCAATAAAAGGCTTAGTGTCTGAAACCAATATCATATATATGAAATGATGGAGAATATAGCTTTGCTTGTATTGCTGTATTGCCATGAGGCTGATTCACATATTAAAAAATGGCAGACACTAACAAAGAATCATGGCAAATGATGAATGTTTATAGCACACCTGTAGAAAAAGTGATGTGAGACATGCTATTTAACATGGATCCATCCACTGCCACATTCAAAACAGGATCTTCTGATGCACCACCGAGACTGAGACCTGACTCTGGTGAATTCGTTTCTTGTTTTAGATGATTTGGTATTATCAAGTGTTGCCGCCTTGCATACAGAATCATCTGCAACTGCCTTTGAAACCTCAGAATTTTTGTTTTCTGCTTTTTTATCTGGAACATCCAGTGTCTTAGTCTTAGATTCTGATTCCAGAACATCTGAAATGACTTGTGGAATTTCATGCAATAGCCGTGCCTGCACCACTGGTTTCTGAAGCTTTTCCTTCTTTCTAAGGTACTCATCCAGCGTACATCCCATCGATTAAGGAATCCAACTTTCGGAGACAGGATATTTTCCAGCTTTTGACCAAAAATGATATCTCTAAACCAAGCATTTAGCAAAACTTCAGATACCATTTATAGTTCTAGTGAAAAATCTTCACTGTAATAGACTGCTTTCTTTTTGTGCCATCTTAAATTTATAGAAGACAGATATTAGTAGGAAATCTCTAAGTTTATGAAATCCTAACACAAAAAAGGATAGGGAGACCTTACGATTACCACAACACAAAATACATTCACTTAATAATATTAATAAAATGAGTAAAGGATATTCTCTTCGCCAACCCTTTTCATTAGCTCGATCAATTTGATTTTGTAACACAACCAATTCTCTTGCAATCCACTGGAACAAATTCATCACAAAACGAAACAAGGACCAGGGTTAGTGATAGAAACTGATATCCTTTATATAAAAAAATATAGAAAACGTCTAGAGCAAACTCTAATCACATAGTAGCAGTCTAGAAAACAAAAACTAGTGTAAGAGGAAAATAGGAAAAGAAAAGAAAACAATTAGAGACAAGTTAGGTCTTTGCCCTTCAAGTGGCCTAAGCCGTCCCTTCTACCAAAATGACACTTGATGATCCTCCCCACCTCAACCATCTTCTCCTTATGCCTTCCATGATGTCTTTCCCTCCCAAAAAATTCTTAGATGCTTTTAGAACAAGTGAAAAGTTTTACTCTAATTGTGTCATTTATAACACATCAGCTATTGTATTAAAAATATAAAAAAAGGGGTAGACAATAATAATCGACAAAAACAATGCATTGATTCATTATATAACAAAACTTTTTTCTTGTCCTAAGAGTATCTAATCTCTCCTTTCTTACCAATTCACTTGCCGATAGCTATCCCAATTTGTTATAACCTTCTCTTCATTCTTCCTTCTCTCATAAACTATAATGAGTTCCCTGCTTTTGACCCCTACGGCCCCACTAGACATGTGGCCCAATCTTTTTCCCGCTCGCCTTCCTAGCAAGAGTATGACGGAATTTTTTTCTAAGGTTTTTTATGTCCACCTAGAGGAAGAGTGATTCTTCTTCCTTGTGGATCTTACACAATAAAAAAAAATAATTTTGGGAGATGTGAAAGTGGTGGAACCTAATGAAAATGGATGGAAGAGATGATGCGGAGAAATTTTTAGATGTTTATGAAATATTATATTGATATGTTCATAGCCAATAATAGAATGATATCATAAGATAGGATCCACCACTAACTTATACTCTTATTTAAAATTAGAGGCAGATCTTCTTTAAAACAATGGGCACCCCAAAATTTTTCAAATGTATATATATGTGTGTGTGTTTTGTATGATAAATAGTATTAAGCCTTATCATGCTATTCTACATAAAAAAGCTTCTCCAACTTAAAAGCCTATTAGTTTTTTTTTTAATTGAAAATAACTAAACTAAAAAAATCACATCACAATTAGTATCATTTTACAGTGGAAATACATTGTTATAATATATAAGCAATTACAAGAGTTGAGTAGCAGGTTCAATGATCAAGTAATAAATTTATTAACTCTAAAATTTACTTTAATTCCTAAGGGTACTTATAAAATTTTGACATTGTTAGGTGTGTGGATGGAAATGTAAGAAAACAACTTTTTCTAATAAAAGCTGTTTTGAAATAATTTTATATGTTTGGGTAAAAAATTTAAATGGATTATAAACAAAAAAGTTCTAATTTTAAATGTAACATCTACTCATAAGTAAAAGTAAATTTGTAAAGTTTTTTATTATAAGCAAAAATTAATTATTTTTCAAATATAATATTTTTACCAAAATAATTCTAAGTATAAAATATAAATAAATTATTTCATATTTTTTAGTAATTTATCATAAAAATAATTATTTTCATATAAGTCAAATAAAATATATTTTAAAATTACTTTTAATTTAATACATCAAACACTATAAGATATTAATTTTTTAGTCCTTTTCTATAAAAATATTTTGTCATGTTAGTTAATTATTTTAAAATTTATAATCTAATTTATATCTCAATTTTTTTGGCCTCCCTACGAATTTTTTTGAAGCTTTGCCATTGCCTAAAATATCATTATATTATGGCTCAGAACACAATTCACATATCGTCCTAGGAGCATCCAAGAGTTTCTCAATGATATGTAGAGGAAGAAAAAGGCAATGATAAATTCTTATTTGACACAAGCACTTAGAGCACATCATGAATAAAGTAGGTTTTTTTTTTTTTGGTTGGAAGTGATGAATAAAGTAGTTGAACATAAATCGCCGAATTGAAACATGGAAGAGTAGTGTTGAGCATAATAACGTAAGAAAAGCTATCTAGATTAAAACACAAGGCTCGATGATAGTTCGTTATGTACGTGCTTTGTCATATCCTCGTGCAATGCTCTTGCTTTCGTCTCTAGATCCACCTGCCACGTATAAAACACGACAATTATTATTGAAAATATTAGGATCCGATACATCTTTAGAATAAGAGAAATGATTTTTGGGTTTTGTCTTAAATGCACTTGATAAAGTATGGTGTATGACGTATCTATTGGCGTATTGTGTGCCTGCTTTTAGCCACATTAAACAAATTTGACTAAGTGAATATTAGAATGTGGTTGGATGAATCGGAGGATATGGCTAAAAGAAATTACGAATATGGTTAAACTTACTCTCCTTCTCTCTCCCCCAACTTTAGATGCACCCCACCCGCGTATTGCAATGATCCTTCCTTCAGGCATTCCATGAGGGTCTTCCAGTCGGTGACTGCATGGTCCCTTCCTTCAACCATGACTAGAAGAACATGACTCTGTTGAAGGCTTCGATCTTGAGTACCGGCTAGGCCTTGCTGAGCAATGTGGCGGTGCAGTCCAAGAATCCTTGTTGCGGTGGTGATGCCTCCTCCCAGTGCTCCTTTTTTGTGGCCTATGGCTTCCGTTCAATGCTGGCGAAGGCTACGCAGAGCAAATGTGAGAAGCGACGTGGATGGTGCACGTGTGGAAGGGTGGTTGCTCTTGGTGGTAGGAGGAGGAGGAGGAGCAGTGGTGGCACGGGAGAGGCATTGATGATGTGGTTGTAGGGATTGGGTTCCTGTGATGGCGAGGAACGAGGTTGCAGAGATGGGGGTTGCAGTTTAGTGGTTGCACAAATGATGGTGGTGGTTACGGAGGCCATCAGTGGCCGGAAGCGGAGTGGAAACCATGAGAGTGAATCGATGGAGGGAGAGAAAGGAGGTAAAGGGGAGGTTGTCTAGCCACACTCATGAGTTCATTTAACTGCATTTATTAGTTTATTTAACCACACTTGTATTTCATTTATCCACATTTTTTGAACATGGATAAAAAAATGTGCAGCTACACCAATAGATGCATCACTCACCTTACTTTACAAAATACATTGTAGAACAATCCCGATTTTTATATCTCTTAAAATAATAGATATTTATAGGCATCTTCTATTTTTAGAGTTAAAAGAGTTAAAAAAAATGATATAATAATGATAAAATTATAAAAATCTATCATTTTGTATGTAAGTATTTATAAGTATCTATAAAATTGGATGGATAAATAATACTAACTATCAGAATAATTCGAATATCTAAAAAGAACCTACAATCATAGGCCTCTTGACCATGCTGTCTTTTACTCTCTGACGCAAATCATCACACTCTTCCTGAAACCAAAGCAGCACTCTAATTAAAATCCCAAAACTTAAAGGCAGAGTATACACGCACAATTTAAAGCTGAAAGCTCTTGAAAAAGGATAACCTCATTGAAAAGATGGTATAAAGCAACCACACGAAAAGTTTGACTTTTATGCAAGAATAGCCTTAATAGCATTCATAAAATACAGCAGATGGAATTGAAAATTTATTAGATTATTGATGGACATCATAGCAATTAGCATCGATTTTCAAAATAAAGCATAGGGTTGGGATATGAAATATATTTTGCATGCGGCGTTTCCAAATATAGTTTGTGACAAGTAAGATGTTTCAGCTGAACGTACCGCAGAGAAGTCATTATCTGAAAGCATGCTGATTCGAATGTCTTTAACGAAACCAGAACCTTTCAGAAGAATTTCCTCATTCAAACAGTTCATTCCCGAGTTCTTCTTTATACCTAGAAAATATAGCACAGAAAGAACTGTAAGTTAACTAGTTAGCAGTAATTAAGGAATTCCATTGTCTTTTTTTTTTTTTTTTAATTCTTTTATGTAATCTTCAGCTGTCGATTAGCAAGCCAAATCCATAAAAAAGGTAGCACGTAAAACAAAAATAAATGAAAATATCAATTACAGAGCGCATACAGAAAATTAATTTCAAACAGATTAATTCTAGCTTGATCACTTTATTTTTTCTTGGAATAGTCAACATTGTTCAGTTAGGATTAACTAGACTGTTTGACCAGGTCATTAAATATATGTGATCGATACTAATTATGTCAAAGAAAAGAGATCGTTGCAAATATAATGCACATACATGCCTATGATTGAGATCAAGATTGCTTTTTGTTAGTGGCTTGAGGCTTCTACTTCTCACAAGCACGAGTATATATTAAGAACCTGGATTAATATTCTCTCTTATTTGTTTTGAATGTGATCATATGATATTAAGAGAGACAAACACAAACAGTCGTTGAGCTCTATAAAATTTAAAAATGTTCCACCTATTTAAAATACTTGTGTCTATTTCTCTCTTAATATGGCATAGTCATATTCAAAACAAATATGAGAGGATCTTAACCGTGAAAAGACTTATACATCAAAAGAAGCATTTTATCATAGAGCAATGCCATAATCGACCTACAACAATCCAATAAAATTACCTGTGACTTGCAACAGCTGGTGAGAGTTTTTCTGAAGGTAGTCATACGGGTCACACCTGATCCTTATAAAACATCCAACCACTTTAGTCTCGAAATTTTCAGGGTCCTTCAGAAGTAGCTCCTCAACAAAGCTCCTCCTCAAGTAAACAAGTCCAATATTGGAAGGAACAATGGCAGCAAAACAACTCTTTGGTTCTTCAATAGCCACCTCCTTGGATGATTGAGTCTTCTTCTCTGAAGCCACCACTGCCTTCTGCTTTTTACACTTTGCCAATGACATGGCACCACCCTCTTCACCTTCAGATTTGGAAGGCAACACGTCGTCGTCATCATCATCATCAGAAGAAGAATCTTCGCGGTTCCCAGTAAAATGTGGCTCCAGAAGTTCGTAGATCCTCATCCTCACAATGCTTTTCTTTCTAAACAGAGAATGAAGCTTGTCATCACAAACGACCCTTCTCTTTTTCTTAGGATCAAAGAGGTTGTTATCCCTAACATACCGGTTCACAATCTCACACACTTCATACTGAGTCATCTCCTTGCTTGTGTCCTTCCCAATGGATTGAAGAAACCAAATGAGAGATATTGATCCCCACCCAACATACTGTCTTTTCTTTGACCTCCTAACCTTCGTTTTTGGTCTCATTCTGGAGTTTTGCACCTGCACATTAATAACCTCTCCCCCCTTAGCTTCAAATCCGTTCCTTGCATGCTATATATATATATATATATATATATACAATTGAATCTAAAATCTTTCAAATTTTTGCTTTTCTTTGTTGTCAACCTCTAATAGCTTTAGTATGATTTTAAATTGCGGTCCAGTCACAATTGTGGCAACAATTGCAGCCATGTTGAATGCATTTTCCTATAATTATTCGCATCGCATTGTAACTGTAACCGCAATTTACAATCATGAACCTTAGGAAAATGATATGAATTAATTTGATGTGCTAAATAATCTCTTCAATGTGCGGCTTTGCCAGTGGAGCTATTAATTAATAACTTATCATAATTAGTGTGTTTTAAGATTAGCTTGTTTATAATTTAAAATAATTTATAATCCAAGATTTTTTGTGACATGATAAAAAAAGGGTTATCTTTCTAAAATAAGATGTTACCTAACATATTTTTAAGAGTTCTTAATTCTGTGTGTAAGAAAATATGAAATAATGAATATAGCAAAAAAAAAAAAAATCATATATTATCAATTATCTTGCCATATTCAATACATTTACTAGAAAGGCATAACTTAAATCTTCAGTTATTTATATTTCAATCCCCAAATAATTTGAGAGGGAGGGAGAGAGAGATGCATTGCCATTGGAAGAAGATACATAAAACTTAGGACGCTGAGTGAAGCAGCAGAGTGATGAGTGAGTGAGTTGATATTTGACAGCGAACATGTATTAGTTGTTACCTGACGGAGCGGCGGGGGCATGTCTGAATGGAGAGAGACAAAAAGAAAAAAAAAAAGAAAAGAAAAGAAAAAAGAAAGGACTAGATTACAAGCGAACCTTCTTGTTCGAGAGTTTTCTAAAATAGGAATAGGAGTAGAGAGACTATCATTTATTTATTTTTAAAAATACTAGATAGTCATACTTTTATTTTATAAAATAATATTAAGAATTAGTTGTTCACTTTAAAATAAATAATATTAATATTTTTTTACTTTAAAATAAATAATATTACTATTTTTTCATTTATTTTTGAAATTAATTATTTGCTGTTCACTTTATTTCATTTCTCACCCCTTAAGAATATCCAACCTAAATAAAAAAATTATTATTACAAAATAATACATATTGGATATGTTTCAACAAAATCTTACTATGAAGATAATTAGATAAATATTAGTAAGCCTGCCTTTAGATATATCATAGCGGATAGAAGACAAATGTGAGAAAATTTAGTAAGCATAGTGTTTTAGCTTAGAATAAAGAAAGAGAGATGACAGACATAGCAATGTAAATTCATACAACATATAAAAGCAAACAAAAATGAAGAGATTTTCTGATATCCCACGGTAATTGAAGCTTAGCCCACAAAATCCATCCTTTCAAATTCATTACCTTTTTCTAAAGACTTGTTCGACTTTCATTTAGGTCCAACATAACCATGTTTCAAGAATTTGAAACCCAACAGAAGAATTGTCAAATGAAGTTGGAAAGAAACCAAAAAATGAAAGATAAGATAACCCCAACTTTTTTAAAAAATAAAAAAATAAAAAACCTTAATGGGAATATGTAGTTAGACTAAAACTAATGCAATCAACCACATAGATGCAACATAGGAAAAAAGGGAATTTAACATACCACTTGTTGTGAATGACCAAACACATCAAGGATGATGAAAATTTCTCCAAGCGTCGCTAAGATAAGAAGCATACACTGAAGACAAATTTTAGAGACAAAAAGTTGTAGTAACGATGGAGATAACGAAATAAAGTGTATATATCTAATGAAAAGAAGAGAGACCGCTTAATCATGTCGGAGAGAATAAGAGCCAAGAGGAATGACCTATAAAGTAGTGGAGAGATGAGCGAAGAGATTAGCTAGAATGGAAGTTAATAAAAATATATATTGTGATTTATTAGGTTAGCGGTATGAAAATTGTAAAATATTAAAGATAATGTCATTTATTTTTTATATTAATTACAATAGAATTCAAATTTATTATTAAATTAGACTACGTCCAACCACATAAGTAATAGAGTTTAATTGGTATGTACAGTGTAAAATTGTTTTACACTGTCAACCAATAGAAATAGGGGAAAGTGAGAATTCATGATAGGTCCCTCATTATAATGGGTGGTTATTTGAATGAGTTGGCACTTTCCACCATTTCTATTGGTTGACAGTGTAAAACTATTTTACACTGTCAGTGTATTTAAATTAAATTCTAAGTAATAATACCCATAAATTCTTAATTTTAAAAAAGGTGACACAAAATTAAAAACATAAATATAAAATACAGTATGCACATAATTAAGAAGTAGACCATCAAAACGGTCGAGCATTAACAAGGCCATTTACTATTTTAGAAAAATAAATGATGCGGCAGAATATTGGTAGCCATTAGATTTAAAATATATAAATTCCAGCCATTAATTCTAACCAAGAAACAAGTTCAAGAAGTCAAATTTACAGTTTTGTTTTGAAAATTTGTTCCTATCCTTTCGAAGAAAAACAAAAGTCACACACGTGATGGGTATGTCAGTTTTAAAGTTTTGTTTTGAAAATAGTGAACTTCCATTTTACTGCTTAAAAAATTCGTGTCATGTCAATCTAATTTTTAAAAGATTTTTAACACTAAATAGATTATTAAAACATCAAATATTATATCATGTCACTTTTTAAAAGTTTTTCACATTAAAACAAGATCGTGGAAGTTTAAATGTGACATTATTTAATTAATTATTTTAAAAAATTATTTGATCCTTTTTTATGATAAAATATGAGTTTTTAATAATTTATTTGATGTCAAATAACTTTATGAATAACTAAAAAATTATTTGATCTTCTCTTTTCAATAAAACATGCATTTTTAAGCACTTATTTGATGTCAAATGATTTTTAAAATGACTAATATGATATCAAATTTTAATTTTTAGGGATTTATTTAATATTAAATAACTTTTAAATATTAATGTGATATCACATTTTAATATTCAAGAACCTTTTTTGTGTCAAAAATCTTTTAAAAACTAAATTAATATTACATAAATTTTTCAATAATTAAAATGCATGTTTACTCCTTTTGAAAATTGACTCTTTTTCTTTCGAAAAAATAAAAAATCTAGAAAATACAAGTCAGGTGTGTGTGCAGGTGTTAATTTTATAGTTTTATCTTAAAAATTGGTTCTTTCCTTTCGATAAAAAGTTTAATTGGTATGCACTAACAGTATAAAATAGTTTTATACTATCAATAAATAGAAATATTAAAAAGTGAAAAATTATAGTGGACCTCTCATTATAATGGATGATTATTTGTATGAATTAATATTTTTTATTATTTCTATTAACTGACAGTATAAAACTATTTTATATTATCAGTGTATTTAAATTAAATTCTTCGATAAAATATGGAATCCATATATGTGTGTATATATGTGTGAATCTTAGCTTGTAAAATCAAAACTTTCAAATTCATAATCTTTCTCTCAAAACATATTCGTCTTTTCTTTAAATCCAACATAATCATGTTTGATGAATTTAAGATCCCGGCTGAAGAATTCCATAATGAAGCAAGAAAGAAATGAAAGAATGAAAGGCAAAATAATCCCAAGTTTTAAACAAAACTTTAGTAGGAATAATCAGACTAAAATTGATGTAACAAACCACATAGATGCAATTAAAGAAAAGGAGTTTAAATTACCACTGGTTATGAATCAAGGGACCCAACACGCCAAGGATGAAAAAAAATTTCTCCAGATATCGCTGAGATAAGAAGCATACGATTGAGGCAAATTTCAGAGACAAAAGTCTTAATAATGATGGAAATTATGAAACAAAATGTATGTATCTAATGAAAGGAAGAGAAAGCGTTCATGTCAGAGAAAATGACAAAACGGCCTCGTAAAATAATGGAGAGATGAGCAGAAAAGAGAATAGCGAGAGTTAGATTGAATAAAAAATATATATTGTGATTCACTAGGTTAGTGGTACAAGATTGTAAAATATTAATGATTATGTCATTTATTTATATTAATTATAATAGGATTCAAATTTATTATTAAGTTAGACTATGCCCGACCCACATGCAGTTATATCCGTAAATTCTTAATTTTGTTTTCTTATTCAAATTTAAAAACATAAATATAAAATACAATATGCACATAATTAAAAAGCCGACCATGATAACGGTTTAGCATTAAAAAATCTATTTATTGTTTTAGCAAAAAGAAAATGTAAACACGCTCAATAAGTCAATTTTACAATTTTGTTTTGAAAATTGGTTCCTTTCCTTTCGAAAAAATACGAAACCCACACACACACACACATTTTTTTATTTGAATCTTCTAAAGTGAGAGAAGTTGTAAAATGAGCAAATAAAGGACTATTCACTATTGGATCAATAACTTTCATTTTATGCGAGTTTAACTAAAATGATCTAATGATGAATAGATCCTCATTTTTTTACTTTACAACTTCCCTCACTTTAGAGGATCTAAATTCCACATTTTCATGTGTATGTCAGCTTTAAAGTTCAATTTTGAAAATTCGAGGTGATTTTATTATATATGGTATTTTGAGTGGTTTATTGGAAATATATGAGATTTTTGGTAAAATTTAAAAAATATGGAATTTTGGAAGGAATTCGATTTATTGTTAGACGAATCTCATTATTTTTAATAAAAAATTAAAATTCGGCATATTTTCAACTGGATCCTATTATTTTAATATAAATGAGGAGAGAGAAAAAAAGAGATTTGATTTATTATTAGTCGGATTTCATTATTTTAATAGAAAGGAGAAAAGAGAAAAAGAAGATTCGGTATGTTATCAGTCGAATATTATTATTTTAATAAAAAATAGGAGAGAGAAAAAAGAGATTCAACTTGCTGTCAGTCAGATCTCATTATTTTAATAAAAAAATTAAAATTCAGTGTAGTTTCAACTAAATTTCTTTTTTTTTTTTGTGTTGTACATATGTGTGTGTGTGTGTGTGTTTGAGAGAGAGAAAGAGAGGGCGCAAGACAAGAGAGAAGAAGAAGAAGATAGAAGAGAGAGGGGGAAGAAAGAGATAGGAGAGAGAAGAAAAAGAAAAAAGGATGAGAGAAGAAAAAAAGAGAGAGAAGAGAAAAAAATTATAAAAAATAAAAATACTATACCTTTTTAATTTCACCAAAAATATCATATTTATCAAATTTTTTCACAAAATCTCATATAAAAAATAATTATCCAAAAATTGGTCCATTCCCTTTTGAAAAAATAAAAAATAAAGAAAAGTACATGTCATGTGTGTGTGTGTGTGTGTATGTTCAAGTTTATAGTTGTTTTAAAAATTGGTTCCTTTCTTTTCAATAAGATACAAAAGTCGTGAGTGACTATGTGTGTACGGGCGTGTGAATCTTAGCCTGCGAAACCAAAACTTCCACATTCATTATCTTTCTCCTAAAACATGTCTTTCTTTTCTTTAAATCCAAAACATCCATATTTGATGAATTGAAGAACACAACAGAAGAATTTCATAATGAAGTAAGAAAGAAACCAAAGAATGAAAGGTAAAATAATCACAAGTTTTAAACATAACTTTTGTAGGGATAATTTGATTGAAATTAGTGTAACAAACCAAACAGATACAATCGAAGAAAAGAAGTTCAACAAACTACTGCTCGTGAAGGAAGGCATCAAACACGAAAAGGATGAAAAAAAATTCTTCCAGATGAGCGAAGAGATTAGCGAGAATGGGAGTTAATTAAAATATATATTGTGATTCATGAGGTCAATGGTATGAAAATTATAAAAAAATTAATGATAATGCCATTTATTTATTTATATTAATTATAATAGAATTCAAATTTATTATTAAATTAGACTACGCCCCAACTCCACCTGCAATTATACCCATAAATTCTTGATTTTGTTTTCTTAAAAATGGTGATACAAATTTAAAAAACATAAATATAAAATACAACATGCACATAATTAAAAAGTCGATCATCAAAATAGTCGAGCATTAATAAGTCCATTTATTATTTTAGTAAAATAAATGATGTGGCGGAGTATTGGTAGCCATTAGATTCAAAACAAGGTCTACCGTGCTCCAGACCTCCCACCACCACAACTACCGTGATAGTCCCCCCAACTGTAGCTCCCTCACTCCACCTAATCTCTTTGTTTCACCAAGAGAGAAAAAAAAAGGTAGTAACATCCAAATTGCTAGAAAGGGAAAGAGATTCGTATGCCCTGTGATTGATTGATTGATTGATTTCAGTTCTGAAGCTTCGAAAAATTCAAATCTATAACCAAAATCAAATCTGATCGATGTATGTGTGGAGTGGATCTTGGATGCCACCCTCCCGTCCCCAACAACGACCAATCCCTTGATACCTCCAACGACAACTCATGTAAACAAGGACATTAATTAATTCACCCCCGCTCGCCAAGCTGGTCAGCATCGACATAATCAACACCGCCTTCTCTGCCGCCTCATATATACGACAACTTTGAGGCCGTCAAGAAGGAGGTTGGCAACGCCGTCGAAGCCAACAGCTACGACGTCCCTATCACCTGTCAAGGTGAAACAAGAGGCGAAGGATCCACACCTTCATCGCCGCCACCTGATATCAACGCGCAACAAGGTGGCAGCGGCAGATGAGGGGCTGGATGTGGAGCACGGCGATGGACGCAGTGGTGACCCGATCCGCGGTCGTGTGGCGGATGTGGTTGCGTCTGGTGGTTCGAGACGTCGAGGGAGAAAGGATACAATCGTACAGATCTGCAAGATTGGTGCGGGTGAACTGTTGCGCCCATTTGCATTTAACTACAGCCTCTTATGCGATTACCCACATTCGTAAATGTGGCTAAAACCTGGTGCATCATGCACCATGGTTAATCTGGTGTGTCACAGAATTAGCCTCTACTTCTAACCAAGAAACAAATTTACGAAGTCTATTTTACAATTTTGTTTTCAAAGTTGGTTCCTTTCCTTTCTAAAAAACTAAAAAAGTCAAACACACGTGTTTGTATATCAATTTTAAAGATTTGTTTTGAATATAAAAGGATAAAAATAGTGGTGGAACATTATGTATGTTGGCTAGGGATTCGTTGGTTAGTCCATCCATTTATTGCCATTAGATTCATTTTTGATGATGTAGATTTTTAACAAATAAATTATTAAAAATATTTTTATATAATATAATATCTTTTAAATTATAAATTTATACTTCATCAACATCAATTATTTTCTCTCACATCACTGCACCAAGGCCCTTCCTTGTCTCTTTCTTGCAAACTCATCATCCTCTTTCTCTCGTTTAGCAGCATTAACAAAAAAATTTTCATAGCAAAAAATTCCATAAAATCAAAAGAAAAAACATTAACTTAAGCCCAGATTTTTTAAACTTGTTAGAGTACAACAAAATTTTGAAAACGAATATAACAATTTTTGAAAGCCCAGGTTTTTATTTATTTTTGAATTTTAGTGTAACATGATTATTGCAAAAATAAAAAATAAAAAAAAGAAAGGGGCCAAAACAGATTAATGCAATTATCGGCAGGAATATAAGGTTGGACACAATTGTGTTGATCTAAGAAAAGGAGGGAGTTCTTGACTTGCTTGGCGATGAGTTCCATGTGGTGAATGAACTGTCCCAGAGGGAGGGGTCCTTTTTGAAGCACCTTCTTCATGTGTGTGTGTGTGTGTGTGTGAGAGAGAGAGAGAGAGAGAGAGAGAGAGAGTGGCATGAAAGGAAAGGAGAGAGAAAGGAGGAAGCCACAAGAATGGAAGCAGTGGCTAACAACACCAAACACCTTGTCGTTCCTTGCGCAACACCCGTGAAACTAGCTTGACGCGGTAGCAAGGCAGCGCGAGGCGGTAGAGGACGCATTATTGAACTGTGAGGGATGGTTGGTGATTGATGGCAAATGGTGTGGTTATTTGGCAGTGACATGATGTGTGGTGAAAATTGGTTTTGCAATGTGCGTGCATTTAACGACATTTTGGTAAATTTAAGAGTAGACTAATGTTGGTACCAGACTAAAGCGGACCAATGAATCCTTAGCCATGTATGTTAATTCATGAAAAAAGTCAAACACACGTGTTCCTTTCCTTTCCTTTTAGAAAATAAAACAAAATCAAGAAAATACAAGCCGTAAGTATTTTAATTCATGAAAATTTTTTAGATGGTCACAAGTTTACTATTTCATAGTTATACATATTCATAACAAAATTGGTGAAATCTATAAATAATTGAGTATATCTTAAATAAAGTAGTGGAACCCACTCTTATTATGAGTGCATATAAATATGAGGTATTAAATTTGTCTCTCTCTAATTTTATAGTTTTGTCTTAAAAATTGGTTCCTTTCCTTTCAATAGAATACGAAACTCATGTATGTGTGAATCTTAGCTTGCATAACCAAAACTTTAAAATTTTATTATCCTTTTCCCAATACATGTTCGTCTTTCCCTTAAATCCAACATGGCCATGTGTTTGATGAATTTAAGAACCCAACAGAAGAATTCTATAATGAAGTAAGAAAGAAACTAAAGAATTGCAGGTAAAACATTCCCAAGTTTAACATATTAGTGGTTTTGAATGGAGAGACTAGATGCAACAAGGATAATTAAAATTCCTCTGGATGCAATTGAGATGAGAAGCAAACAATGGAGATAAATTTTAGTGAGAAAAAGTCTTAGTAACAATGGAGATAATGGAATAAAATGTATATTTATAATGAACGATAGACAGACTGTTCGATTACTTTGGAGATGATGAGAGTCAAGAAGAATGACCTAATAACATAATGTAGAGATGAGAAAGAATGAGAGTCAATTAAAATAAATATTATGGTTAGGTTATAGTGGTGCAAATGTTGTAAAAAATTAATGACAATGCTGCTCATATTTTTGTTTATATTAATTTTAATTGAATTCGAATTCATTATTAGATTAGACTATGCTCGACCGCACATGTATATATTATGTATAGCCAAAAATTATTAATTTTATTTTATTTAAAAGGTGAAAAGAAATTAAAAAATACATATAAAATATAATTAATTATATAATTTGACGATCAAAATGGTCCAGTGTTAACAAGATCATTTATCATTTTAGCAAAATAAATGATGTAGTAGAGTATTGATAGTCACTAGCCATATTTGCTTGATTCAAATAGTTGAGTACTTGCTTCTTTTAAGAAAAATTTCAAATTTAAATCTTTTAAAAAGGTAAAAACTAGCTGATTAATTGGGGTACAATGGAATCTTGATACTTAATGTTTATAACAAAAAAAGAAAAAAAAAAGAGTATTGGTAGGCTTTAGATTGAAAAAAAAAAAACATTTTTAAATCATTAATTCTACAAATGAAACTAGTTCAAGAGTTCAATTTTACAATTATGTTTTGAAAATTGGCACCTTTCCTTCCTTTCGAGAAAATACAAAAGTCGCAAAGTACAAAAATCATTCATGTATGTTTGTGTGTGTGTGTGTGTGTGTGTGTGTGTGTGTGTGTGTTGATTTTATAGTTTTGTTTTGATAATTGGTCCCTTTCATTTCAAGAAAATAAGTAAGTCATATGTGTGTGTGTGAGAGAGAGAGAGAAAGAACTTTACAAATTTGTTAATAATATGACAAAAAGGACATTAAGAGCTTAATATTTTGTCATAAAAATGGATAGAAGTGGAGTTTAATTTTACTTAATATAATAAAAATTAATCTCATCAAGTATTAGTTCGTGAAGTCTGATAAGTTTATCCTACAATTACGAGATAAAAATGAATAAAAATAGATTATATAATATAAATTTAGGGGGAGGATCAAGTGAGAGTAAGAGAAATGATTAATCATAATAGTGAGAGGAACAAATTTTGACTATTGCATCTTATATAAATAATCAAAATTAAAATATAAAGTTACGTGACTTTTTAAGTGATTATGTGATTTTTAAATAATTTTAAATTTTAACCATTTATATATAGTTATATAACCTAAATTTACTCTTCTCATTCTCGTAATAAACCACTCCTTTCGTGGTATATATCATAGCAAACAAAACCTTTCGTTGTAATGATGCTTTGCAAAACTCTAATGTTGTGGAGTTGGAAAGAATGCTAGAGGTGGTTGCTAATAGGTGATACTCGAGAGGTTTACTTGATTGTTTAGAGAAGAAAAAGGGAAGCCTCCTAACATTTACCAAATTAAAGTTGGAGGGTCACGCACAAGCTTTTTGCCATATTCACGAAATGCGGCTAAATGCATATGCGAATGTGGCTACATGCCGCTGAAATCTTGTGAGAACAACCGTTCTTCGCTCCACCGCCAGTCTGCATTGAGGGTGGCATTCATTACCGCCATCAACTGTGGTCGCCATCGGCCACGACAATTGAGCGCCATTGAAAGGGGTCAAGTCGTTGGGAATCAAGGGAGGAGGATGTGAAGGAAAAGATATGCAGCATCCATAGCAGCTGTCAGAAGGTGCAAAGCTCGCCCCCGTCGTCTTGTTCCACTCACCACCAATTGTGAGAGGTTGTTTGCTTTGTTGCTCTGCTCAGTCTTTGCACTGCTCAGTCTTCGCGTTTGCCAACATTGCTTCCTAGTGCATTGCCCACTGCTGCTCTGGTGCAACCCACCACTGGACCTTCGCCCCACCACCGCATAGCAAGAGGAAGGGTGCTGATGGAGAGCAAGGGGGAGGAAGAAGATGGATAGGAGGGGAGCACATTTAGAGACATTCTTTAATGCATTTAGCTGCATTTGTCGAATGTGGATAAAAGCTCATGTGTGAGACGCCAGCTTTAACTTGGTGTATGTTGGAACGCTCGTCTTTGGAGCGAATGCCATCCTCAATGCATACCGGCGGTGGTGGGAAGAACTGCTCTTCTCGCAAGGTTTCAGCAACATTTAATCACATTAGCAAATGCATTCAGCCGTATTTGCAGAATGTGGCTAAAAATTGGTGTGTGACACACCAACTTTAAATAAGTATACGTTGGAGCGCTCCCAGAAAAGGAGAGAAAAGGAGGGACAATACCTTCAAATAAAACTTTTTTCTTTGTAAATTGTAAAACACTCAAAATTACACCGTTGGTGTGACAAAACACTCACATGTCAACTCACTCGTCTGTCAAGACACTTGCACCTCACTTTACTTTATCTTTGCGCACACACACGCTCACCTCGTCACTTTACACTTGCTTCTTCACACGCACACAAGTGAGGACTACACGTTCTAAATATAGGTGCTAAGGTCCCGACTTACAGGGGCTGCTAGCGCATTCTAGCAGTAGATAAATTCCAGATCTTTTTTTGCCATTATTATTATTATTATTATTATTATTAATACATTTCTAGAATATTCTTTTTCAAACTAGTGCAAGAAACTTTCATCATGTCGGTGGTTAATTCTAGGAAAATTTCCAGAACTTGTGCTGATGCTACAGGTTGGATGTTCTGATAATCGAGAAAAACATGACTGGAATTTGTGTTCCATGCATTGTGTTGGAGAATTAAGAATAAATCTGGAATTGAATCACTGTAAACTTTTAATTTCATGTTCCAAATGTGTTGTTCATGGAGCACTATAATTAATTAACCTTATTGTTATCAACCCTCAACCCTTCAAAAGCTTTGATTTATGCCATTCAATTCAACCATCCCACCAAGCAAGGCTTCTCCAAAATCATGATATGTCTCTATCCCAACATCAAGATCAACCATGTGGGGCTTCCTCGCGCAGGTCCACATGGTGATTGGTAGAGAATCTAGTGATATGAAGCTAAATCCTGAATCTTCATGACATCGTGATGGAGAATTGATTAACCATCACTTTGCTGCTGATGAGTAAAGTGCTAGTTGATTTTTCTCGAATTAAGACCACTTGCAAATAGAGAGCTCAATTAATCTTGGCAGCAACAACATGATTGGCTTTAGTGGAAGCAGTGCAAAGCGAATCATGAATCACAATTTGGTGAATGCAATGTAAAAGAGGCATAAAGATGCTCCTCAAACATAGCTCCTACAATGCTGGTTGAATGATTTTTCCCATCTTATTCAGGATGGTGGGTAAGTTCCACCAATCACTTGTAGCCATTAATGTGCTAATGTTTTCCTGTTCTTTCACCTTGTGACTTGTTTTTGCTTCTTTTTCAATATCAACCTGTCACACTTATATGCCTACATCATCAAAAGTTAATCATTTAGTCTTTTTACTCAAGGATAAGATTGAAACACACTATTCAACAACTTTTTCTTTTTTCATACTACAGCTATATCAACGAGACTAATCCAATTCGAGCAAGTGTAGGGCTCATACATAAAGCTCTTGTGGCGATATTAACCTATACAAAGGCTCTTGTAGCTCTTGTGATGATGGATGTTAGCTCGCCATATACAGGGGAGGACTCATTTGCAAAATTTAAATAATTGTTACATTAAATGTTAAATTTTAAAGAAAATGGAGTGGCTCAAATTTCAACCATTCAATTTTAGTGCAACTTGGTCCAATAGTCAAAATTGTCGGATGATGTGATGGTCCAAAATATGTGCCAAAATCTTTTATCCTCTACCTTAAGGAAATGGAATCCCTTCCCTTCAAACTAAAACATGTTAGGACACCCTTGAATACTTAATGACATTAAAATTTGCAATTCAAGATATTGTATTGATCAAATTTTAATTTGCAAGAATTGAATCTTAAAGTTTTTCATCAAAAATTTATCTAAAATCAACTACGTATAACATATTTTATGTTTTATTTATGAATATATATTGTAAATTTTTTGAACAAATTAAGCAATTATGTAGAAAAAAAATATAGCCAACTTTTAACTAAAAGGAAAATAGTTCTATAGCGCGAGAACTGAGCCCCTAGTTCACTGTTCACCACACAATTATTTTGAAACAAAATTGTCAAATGACGTATGGCATATAAATGAAAGACAACCCAATTATGCGGACTCTAGAAGTAGTTTTCAAATATAAAGGCCTAAAATTGCCTTTTTAAGCACTGAGGTTTTTCGTCATTTGATGGAAGCAGTCAAACAAAAGTAAACTATAATTTCTCTCTTTTTTTGTTTTTTTTCTTCTTTAGTTATGAACAACAGTTTGCTCGCCATCACTGCAAGTTGACAACGACCAGACTTTTGCTGTATCAACAAGACCGTGGCCAACAACCTTTTCATGTGTCATAATTAATTTGTGAATTGAACCAAGACTAATCTATATCTACTTCGGATTCTTTTAACCCCGTTCCTTCTGGTTATGGACATAGTCTCCTTCATATATTATTGTCTTGCAAACAACGCACGTTTATAACAACATATAATATATTACTCTCATGGAATGTTTAGGTTTTGTTTAGTTTCTGTTTCATTATTTTGTATTTCTTATTTTAAGGATTTAGTGAAGATGAATAGTAAAAATAGTTAAAATAATAACACTATTAGAAATGCGTCAATTGCCGAAGAATTTACTGACAAAAAACCCAAAAAAAATCCGTCAGTAAAAGACGCATTGGTAATAAAAATTATTAATATTAAATTATTACCGATGGAAAAACGTATCTATCAGTAAAAGCAAAAATAGTTGATAATTATAGTGTAAAAAAGTGTCACTAATAGTATTATACCGATGAATTGTTAATAAATACCGAGGATAGTCCGTTAGTAAGTTTAAAATTAATATTTTATATTATAAATTTACCACGTAAAATTTGTCGGTAAAATAAAATTATTTATTTATTTTTGTTAATGATTATTTATTTTTTTAATTGTTAATAAAAATTATTGTAAATTAATTATTTTTTGTTATTTAAATAAAGAATTTTATTTTTTTGGTGTTAATTACAGAAGAAATTTTAAAAAATATTAATTAAATAAAAATATATACAATATCATTCAAAAAATATTTACAATATGATTTAAACAAAAAAACCTAAAATCTACGAATACTGATCATCGTTAGTATCCGAGATGCCGCTGTCGTTGTCTCCAACTCCAAATGGGTGGCTGTGTGGAGAAGGTTGAGGCGGTGGAGGTGGAAGCGGAGGTGGTGTAAAGGATGAAGAACTGCTATTCTGTATATGCTCATATAAGATATGTGTTAATTAAATAAAGGCATAACACACTTAGCATAATAATAATTATTTAATTCTAAAAATATTTTAAATGACTAAAAAATTTTGGACAAAGTCTGTCCTTAAATTAGGAGCCTCCACAAAAATTAATTCAGCATTTCAACACCACAGCACAATAAAAATTAATTGCATAATTATAACGTTCTAAAATTAATCCTAAAAACCGTTCTAGAGTGCATAATATCATAACACACAATTACAATAATGGAAAAGAACTCTAAGCTCTTAGTCATGCAATTCTATCCTAGAAAATTTATATCTTTAATACTTAAAAAAATATAAAGTTAAAAGATAAAGTATATTGTACATATCTAAACAATCACGGAGCTCAAATAACATGAAAGCACCAAAATGGAAGCGATCCAAGCACTACAAACAAGAGCGATCCAAGTGCTACAAATGAGATCTTTAACAATTCAAAATAACAAAATAAATTATTTAATAAACTAAAAAATATAAAACTTTGAATAAAGAAATAGAATTGTACAAAAAGGCTAAACTAAAAAACTAAATTGATTAAAATGTTCAAAAATATACCAAGGGCATAATGATAGTCTCCGATCACGAAATAGAGGCTTTGGTGGTGGTGAAATGGCAAAAGAAGCTATGGCAGATGAGAGGGAGCAAGAGAGCGAAGAGAGAGAGAGAGAGAGAGAGAGAGAGAGAGAGAGAGAGGGAAGAAGGAAATACAGAAGAAGTAGCAAGCGCGTATTTTAACGATCTATATTTTGTTTTACCAACAGATTTTATATCGGTACAAAGTTAATAAAACGATTCATTTCATTAATCTAATTTTATCGACGAAATTTCCGTCGGTAATATTATAATGAAATGAATCATTTTATTAAATGAATATTACCGACACTAATTCTGTCAGTAATAAGGAACATGAACAGTCAATGGCGAACTAACCAAATTTTTAAATACTAACAGGTAATCCATCATATAAAAATATAAATTTTTTATGATAAAAATTAAAAAAATGTTAATTTATTCGTAATTTACTGACGAAATTTCTGTCGGTAATATGTATACATATTTTTAATTAAATTAAAAATAATAATTATAATTTACCAACTAGTTTTCCGCCAGTAAATTCACATGTAATGATATATTTAATTTTATCGATCGATATTAGCCATCGATAATATCCATCGACTTTTGGCAAATTTCTAGTAGTATAAACTTTTGTTCCTTGTTTTTAGTTTTTATTTTCACTATTTTATGTTTTGATTTTTTTGTTTTGCTTCTCTGTCTTGCTCTTCTTCTATTTGGAGTTTAATATTCAAGAAAGTTTAAAGAGCTAATTTGCATATTTTTTAAAGTTTAGGGATTAAAGTACACATAACCTATGATTCAGGGGGTATATTGTAATTTTTTCTAAAATATTTATAAGGACTAAAAGCAAAATTATCAATACTTGCAAGTACTAAAAGCTTGTTTTTAAATATATATAGGGACCATGAACAAGAGAGTTGGCATAATGGTGGAGATATACTATGATTTTACGGAGACCTCTGTTCAATTGTTAAAGAGAATACTAGTTAAAAGGACAAGCTTGACTATATCCGAAGGAGATTAATCACTTTTCTAGTAATAGAATTAGTCTCCTTCATGATAATAAGGAGGGCAATACCGTATCATTGGGTAACAAAAAAATACATATAGGGACTAAAATTTAGAATCACAAGGACTAAAACCGAACATTTTAATAAACTTGGATCAAAACCAAATTAAAAATTTTATAGGAACCAAAACTGAAATTCAGTATACTTTTAGGAATATTAAATAGTTAAAATACTGCTGTTAGATTTTTTTTAAAAATAATTTGATATTATTTCTAACTTTTAGATGAATGAGACATCTTTAATACTTTAACTTGTATAACACTATTTTAATTAAATGGATTTCAATAAATTTTTGTTAAATATTTTAACTATGTAACTGTTATAATTCAAAACCATGAAAAGAATTAAATTTAAGATATTATTCTACTAAATGAAAAAAAAATGATTTAAACACCATATTAAGCTTACTTATTTAAGTGAAGTTGGACTAGTAATATATATATATATATATAAGTTATTAGCTCAGGAAAAAGAGGGAGAGAGAGACTTGGATACGATTCATATATGTCGGTAATAGGATGGAATCGAAGAAAGAGGTGGGAGGAAGGAGAGAATCTTCAAAGGTTAAGGAGTGGTGCAGCAGCGAGGCATGGTGGCTGGTCCCATCCTTTCCCTTCCGCTCATTGTGGGATCCGGAATAGAAGCCCGTACATTAAAAAGAATGTTTATTGATCTCACTAAATTAAAATAGTGAATTCAATGCATACTCATCACATGTCTCATCCTAGGCTCCGGAATTATATTGGGGAAACAAAAAGGAACCACTGAATGCATGTTTATTATATGTATATATAGAGTAACACTTGTGGATTCCACGAGCATATGATATAATATGAAGATTGCAGGGAGAAAAGAAATCAATTCTTCAAAGAGAACATGATTATATTAATGGGGGCAATTTAGCATTAAGCTTTGGAACTCTTCTAGAAAAATTGAGGCAGGCCACTTTCCACCCACTATTAGTGTATTTAGTTTTACTTTTATAAAATTGATTCTAGATATAATTGATTTTATTGGAATTGATTTGATTAGAATTGATTTTGAGATAAAATAATTTATATTTGATAGTTCCTCTAAAAGTGATTATGACTCAAAGTAAAAAAAAAATCTATTTCTCCCAAAATCAATTCTAAAGATCAAAATTGATTCTGAGAATGGATAATCAAACATCATAAAAAACCCTCATAATCGAATCAATTCTAGGAAATCCAAACGAACTCCTAAACATATCCATAAACTTCTTAGACTAGTTACTAAATCATGTATGATAGGCCTTTTTTTCTTCGGTACAGGTATGATACACCTTTTGATACATATATAGTAAAACGCTTTCTTATTTTAAAATCGGTTTAAAAGTTAAAAAATTAGTAAGTAAATTACAAATGCAAAAATGCAGCTTAATTCATTAGTTTTGCAGAGGCAAAGTATCACATTCACCATACCTAATTAATGAATATTTTTCTCCCACTCCAGCTACATACCATGGATACGAAGGGAAAAAAACGTTATTCTCCATAAGATACTGACTAGTGTTAGATATTAAAAAGTTTCGATTGTTAGGCAAGAGTCAATTAATATCAATTCTTCTCTGGAAAGAAGAAGAAAATGATTTGTCTGATATCCTTCTCATGTGATGGCCATTAATTATCATGTGTAGCTCATACTTTTCTATGCTGATTCTAATGTTAAGAACGTTTTTTTATCGGCTAATTTTAAGAACATGATGGAAAACTTTTATTGAATTTTATTATATTTGTTAAACCTATCAAAATTTCAAAGTTTCTAATCAATAATATTATAAGATTATTTCTCACTTTAGTCATCAATTTTACTTTATCAAAATTATTGTAATTATTATTAAATATTCATTTAAATATTTCTAAAATATAAAAATAAATTTTAATATATTTAATTAATTATTTAAAATTTTTATAAAGTATAAAAATATAATAAAATTAGATATAATTATTAATTTCTAATTATACTTGTATTTAAATACTTCATAATTTTTTTTATGTGAAATGTTATTATATTCAAAGACAATAGTCAGGTGTTAGTACATCTAGAATATAGGAGCCTCATTTGTCCGCTCTTGGTTATCTCAATCCTTTGCTAACTCAGCTGCCTTATCGGACAGTGAATTACAACATCGAGGAATAATTTGGGCTTTAAAAAGGTCGAACATAGAGGCGAGCCCATATGCTTGTGCTAGAATTACCCCAGTGTGGGATAAATCTTCTACACTTTGATCAAAACTATAAAAATTTAGCTGGGCATCCAATACTTCATAATTTTTTCATTTTATAATTATAATTTACTTTAAATACTTTTCTTCATTATCCATTTTACTAAGCCAATGAAGGTTGGTGGAGTTGATAAGGAACGAACTCATATCTTACAACAGTATAAATTTGATTCTTGCTATCAATGTGAGAATCTCATTGATAAATGATTTTGTAAATTTTCTATAAGTATTTCTTAAGCTCTGAAGTTGTGTCCTGATCTTGAACCGATACCGAACCAATCTAAACTTCTACCAATCATTAAAAAAAAAATCTATTTTACTATCTTAATGAGAAAAGTACAAATTGAAAGATGTATAGCACCCGTCAAAACACTATTTTTTACAAATATTAATGGTAATGAGAGTGTTGACATATTTGTTTGGACTTTCTTCTCATCACAACTAAGTTTGAAATAAGGAAAGTTCCTTTAATCTAAAGTTATACTCACAAGAGAGAGAGAAAAAAAAGAGTTTGACTTTTTCAATTAAAACGAAAATGTGAAAATTACATTTATTTAATAAATCAATAAAAAAGTCTTAAACTTGGATAAGTCGAAACTTTTATTTTTTAAAATTTTTTTTCATTCTTAACTAAGATTTAAGATTTTGCATAAGAATAAATTGTCATACGATGTATCATGCTGATGCGTCATTCGCCACCAAAGAGAAACGTGCCTTCCGCGAAGTTGATTAATGGAAATCAATATAAACTAATGCGCATCTCAGTCACATGATCTCAAGTGGCTAGTACCTAATAAAGTTTTAATTGATTCTCATTAACTAAAATATTAATTTAAAAATAACAAAGCAGCAAAATGGAATTCCCGTGCCAATATTTTTCCACTTCTTTAGTCCTTTTTAATTTTTGATTTTTTTTTTTTGCGCGAAAAAAGTGCCAATGATTTAAATGAGTCAAGTACGTTTAGCATGCGCATAAACTTGGTTTATTTGCCAATCGCAAATTTATTGAGTTTAAAAGTAATGTATCGCAAATTTATTGAGTTTAAAAGTAATGTTGCAACAAATTGGCATTTTAGTTTTGATATCTTTATTTAGTTAAACAAGTTTAAAGGGATGAGATGTTGTTCCCTTTTAAAATCAACATAAGTAAGCCTCATTGATAATTTTCAGTACGCAGTACTTTTAGATAATGCATAAATACAGAAATTATCAGCATAAAACGAACATAAGATTTTAAGTTGGCGTAGTTTGATGCTACAAATTGAGCCTTTGTTTTTCCAGAAATTTTAATTAAGTATATGCAAAGCAACTTACTTATTAATCAGAATTAAATGATACACAACAAAATGCATAAATTAAAATAAGTACTGTGATAGTTTGGCCCTTCTAAAACAAATTGACCTGCGAACAAATGTGAAGGTCCACATGGAAGTGATTATTATATACACATGCATGGTATTAGATTCGAAGTTTATAATGTAATTTTTTTAATACTATTAACGAATTATATATTATTACATATATTATTTTTAAAATAATTATTATAAGTTAAATATTTTAATGATATGTTAATGTATAATTAAATGATAGTATAAAATAAAATAAAAATAAATGATAATATATATATTTTTACTATTAATACATTAAAATAAATCATCAGCTTTAGCGGTTATTATAAACGTATACATAGGAAGACTAGAAAGTGCAAACATAACGGCCGGAAGTGAGAAGCGCTTATTCCATTCCGTGCGAATACACTCTGCACTTTGCAGATTCCCACACACACACTGGCTGCTTACGTCTGTATCTCTTTTCGCTTCTTTCACCTACAAGCCAGACCAATGAACCTAGCTATGGTAATTGTAAATATACAAGAAAACTATATATATATATATATATATATATACGAATTGAGCATTCCAACATTAATAGAGCATAAATTCTGATCAGAACTAAGTGCCCTGATAATTTTTTGAGAGAAGAAATTTCATTATGTCAAACCTAAGGTGTACATTTTAATTTCTTGTTAAATAATGTTTCGGGTGGGGTTCTAAAACACAATGAGACACAAGAAAGCAAGCTTTAAAAGACCAAAAAAAGTAGAGAATGAAAAATAGCTCAAGAACACTCAAGAACAATAGATGAATATCCCTTCCTTCTCACTATGAATTCACTATTCAACACAAGATGGTTATCAAAATGTTTGCAGCATAACATTACATGCCTCCTTTTTCCAAAATAATAATAATAATAATTCGCCCTTTTGCTTTCTTTTGGATTGCTATTTACAGGCCTCAAAAGGGCAAAAAATTCTTTCTAATTTCCTTAGATATTTTCATTATACACCAATATGTGGCAGTACACTACTTGCTCATACACATAGTGGAGTAGAGGATGTCCTTGGTGTGGGTAGCATTGGCTCGTGAGGTTGGTGCACGTTGGCTAAGCGAACATGTTGGCTAAGCAGGTGTACTGGCTCGCGAGGGCGTGAGTAGGCGCATTGGCTATTGAGGGCACCTTAGCTGAGGGCGCACGTTGGCTGAGCGAACATGTTGGCTAAGCAGGTGCATTGGCTCGCGAGAGCGTGAGCAGGCGCATAGGCTCTTGAGGGCATCTTAGCTGAGGTTATACGTTGGCTGAGCGAGTGCATTAGCTTCGCTGAGTGGGTGCACTGGCTTGTGAGGGCATGACTAGGCACATTGGCCTGTTAAGGCTCCTTGGCTGAGCTAGTACATTAGCTTTGCTGAGCGGGTGAGTTAGCTGTGGAGATACATTTTCACTGGGTAGCTTAACCTTCATGCTGGGTGAATATCTAGTGAGTACCTTGTATGAGTGCTCTCCCAAAACACACAACAAACTACAACAACTTGATTTTAAAATTTGAGATAAATTTTCTCAAAAGTTTACTGTATTCGAACTTTAAGTGGTTGATTTATCGGTTAAGATGAACATGTAATCTATTACATATATGTCACCTTACGTCTAGTTTTATCAGTTTTTGCAGTCAAAGTGCAAGAAGTATTCAAGTCTCCAAGTAAATCCCATGAATTTGTTTTTAGATGGGAAAGGTAAATTAATTGATATATACATAAACTCAAAGCTAATATGAAAACTACTTAAATGCAATACAAAAAAGAACGGGAAAAAAAGGAGAAAGGGACACAAAGCTGAAAAAAGATAAGTAACAAAATGTGCAATGAATCGTTCATTTGATCTAGAGGAAAGTAAAGATCATGAAGCTTTATTAGTGGAGTAAATATGATTCATATTGTAGCCTTTCTGAAAATAGCTAGATTCCCTGCGAAATGGTAGTATCAGTGATAATCTTGGTGGCAATGATTGTAAATGTGAGCTATTTACTTAAATTACACTTGATCTATTGATAATAAATTATAAAGTTTTTTTTTTTTGGTAGACATAGTTTTATATGCTAAACAGGTCCACGGATAAAGTTTTTCCTCACACACACGCTTACCAAATAAATAAATAAATAAATAAATCTTTCATTTATAGAAAAGTACTAAATAGTCAGAATTTGTGTTATGGACATAAGCCTACAAAGAAAACCTAATCCAAAAAAAATAATTGGATTATTGGGTGGAAAAGCTCGATAAACATTATCGCCTCTTTGAGAGGACATTCACCGTAGGCTTTCTTTATTGACATTGACTTGGTGATAGCTCTTTGCTTTTTTGGGAAGCTTATTGTTGATAAGAAGGTATCATTAATGAGTTTAGATGAAACAAAACATTCCTCTTTGTTAATGGGAAAAATCAGAAATTGGTTGCTTTTTTGGGAAGCTTATTGTTGATAAGAAGGTATCATTAATGTTAGACGAAACAAAACATTCCTCTTTGTCAATAGGAAAAATCATAAATTGGTGGGGTTTAAAAGATGTAGAGAGTGGTCTAATGTTGGCATAGTGAGTGGCAAAGGTGGTCTCATTTGTATGTGGGAGAAGGTCTATTTTCTGATTTTGTTGTGAGGAAGGGGGAAAGGTGGATATATATGTGTTGAACGTGCTATAAAATCAAGTAAATTTAACTATGCAATTGTTATAGTCTATAGCTTACATGCTCGTTCAAAGAGAAAGGTATTGTGGAATGAATTATTGTGCTTGAAGAATTCTATTGTGAATCCTTTGCTTATTATGGGAGATTTTAATGAAGTTTTAGCTCTAAAAGAAAGAAAGGGGTCGTGTTTGTGTTAGCAGTGTGGAGGATTTTAGTGAGTGGGTTTAGAAGATGAACACGATTGATTTGCCTCTAATTGGGAGAAAGTATAACTGGGTTAGAGGTAATTCCTGCAATAGATTGGACAGAGTGTTTGTGGGTGATGAATGGCTTTCCCACTTTCCTGATTTGAAATTAGGGGCACTTGATCATTCTAAATCTGATCATTGTCCATTACTTGTGGAGATTAAAAAGACAGAATGGGGTTCAAAACCATTTAGAATAATTGATGCATGGTTTACACACCCTAGTTTATCTAAAGTGGTACAAAATGAATGGTCTAGATTGGGGAATGTATCTGTTGCTAGAAAACTAAAGATGTTGAAGGATCCCCTAAGAGATTGGAACAAAGGAACTTCTGGTAATTTTGAGACGTCTATCAAAAAGTTTGAGATGGAGTTAGAAGTGCTAGATAGGAAATGTCAGGATTCAGATCTTAACAAAGCTTAGATAGCAAGGAAGGTGGCTGTGCAAAGTCAATTGGAGAAATGGTACATTAGAGAATAGATGTATTGGTGGCAGCTTTCAAGGGATAGGCATATAAAGAATCATGATTGGAATACTAAATACTTCCACACCATGGCAGCATGTAAAAAAAAAAAAAAGAAATCTTATTCTCAAGTTGAAGGTGGGGCCGCGTATGGTGCAAGATCCAAGGTTAATTAAAAAGATAGCTAGGTGCTTCTATAAGGAGTTGTACAATAAAGAAAAACTGCCTATTTTCAAATTTCTTGAAGGTCTGCTACATAATACTGTCTAGGAGAATCAGCAAGGTTATGGAGAATTTAGCAGGAGAATCTCAATAAGCTTTTGTGAGAGGTAGACAGATAATAGATGGTGCTTTAGTGGCTAATAGTATATTGGGTCAAAAAAGCTAAGACATGAGCTATCTTGTTGAAGTTAGATTTTCAAAAAGCTTACGACATGGTTGATTGGAATTTTTCTGAATCAAGTGCTTGAGCTTATGGGCTTTGGTTCTACGTGGTGTCGGTGGATTAATCAATGCATATCTACTACTTTGATGTCTTTTATCATTAGTGGGTCTCCATCGAGTCCTCTTAGAATACATAAAGGGTTAAGACAAAGGGATCCTTTTTCCTTATTTCTATTTGTTTTGATTACAGAAGTGTTTAATAGGATGTTATGTAAAGTTAGGGAAGTGGGGTTGATTGAAGGATTGAAAATTAGGGTTGATAAAATTGAGATGTCTCATGTACAATTTGTCGATGACACCTTACTGTTCTGTTCGGCTAAGAAGCAGATTTTAACTAACTACAGGAGAATTCTGGATTGTTTTAGTGTTATGTTTGGTTTGGTGATTAATTTTTCTAAATTAGCAGTTATCTCTATTATTTATGATGCTAGATGGGAGGAGGAAGTTAGTCAAAAGCTTGGGTGTGTGAACATGAAGCTACCTATTATGTATCTAGGTATTCCTTTGGGCGCAAATCTAAGGAAGAATGTGGTTTGGGAGCTAATTGTCCAGAAGATATCTAGCAGGTTAAAGTTATGGAAAGCGAAACTATCGTCTAGAGTAAGAAGAATTAATTTGATAAAATCTATTTTAAATAACCTGCTAATGTATTATATGAGCCTTTTCAAAATGGCCATTGATAAGATTATAAGGTTGCAATGTAATTTCTTTTGGGCTTTTGATGACAGAAGGAAGGGAATCCCACTTGTTAAACGGGAAATCATTCAAAAGCCTAAGAACTTTGGAGGGCTTGGTGTGGGGGACCTTGTCATTAAGAACAATGCTCTCCTATTGAAAAGGTGGTGGAAATTTTCTAATAAGTCCTCTCCATTATGGAAAAGAATCGTGTGTTCCAACCAAGGGGCGATGAAGAGAGGTGGTCTTTGGAAGCAAATTTGTCCTATCTCATATCAGAATAAAGCTATTGCTGATGTTATTGCAAAAGGAATGGTTAAAAAGATGGGTAACAGTGCTTCAACAATGTTCTGGAAGGACATGGAAGGACACTTGGCTGGGGAACTCTCTTCTAGATTGTTGATTCCCGCGTCTTTGTAGTATCTCAATTCAAAAATTCAATAAAGTTGCTAATATGGGTTGTTGGGATGGTGGCAATTGGTGTTGGAATTTTTAATGGAGAAGACAACTTTTCTCATGGGAAAAAGCTTAGTTGCAAGATCTGTTAAATCTTTTGCAAAACATTTCTCTTGACCAATAGGCCAAAGACTCTTTTGTTTGGTCCTTTAATGATAAAGGATTCTTGGTTAAATCTTTTTCTATGTAGGTGTATTGCTTGAAGCATAAAAACATACAATAGCTATCTTCTTGTTCAAAACTTAGGAAAGGTTTTGCTCCACCAATAGTTGAGATTCTGATGTAGCTAGTTCATCTTGGCAGATTGAATACTAGGGACAGATTGTGTTTGTTAAAAATCGTTTGTCCTATCCAAGCTATTTGTCCTTTCGGTCACACTGAAGTTGAGTTTGTCAACCATTTATTTTTTACTTGTTCATGTTCTTGGAGATTATGGAGCGCTTGCACAAATTGATGGGGTATTACTTGGTGTTTCCCGAATTCTTCTATTAGTTTTTTAGGCTCTTGGAGTGGAGTTCCTTGTTCTAGTCTTGAGAAGAAGTTATGGTTTGTTTGTTTGTTTTTTTTTTTTTTTTTTTTTTTTATATTATGCTATCGTTTGGTCGATATAGAAGCTAAGAAACAAGGTAATCTTTAATAATCATACCCTAGATTGAAATTTTGAAGTGATGATGCTCAAGATCAATATTGGCTATTGGCTGAAGGGATGGTGTCTGTGTTCTCCTTTCTCCCCTCACTCAACGATATCAGGTTTGGGAGAAGTATAATGGTGGCTGAGGCATAATAAAAGATAGGCTTTGCTTTTGTGGTGAATTAGTGCTATGGCGTCTTTCAGCCTTTAGTGTTATGTCTTTTCTTCTCCTAGCTTTTTTCTTTTGATGTTTTAAGGTTCTGTTCCTTTGCTTTGGAGTAGCTTCCTCTGTTTATTGTAGCTACTTGTTCATATTTATATTAAAAGAAAAGCTCTGTTCACTTATCTACCAGTTTGGGATACAATGCTCTCAATAATAGAGCTTAATCCAACTTGTGGGGTGACCATTTTCCAAAGTTAAACTCTTTACAGAAATGCTAGTTATTATAATTTAAGCTCATGAGAAGAACCTAACGTAAAAGATTAATTTATTAGATAGAAGATCTTTATGACTTAAGTACCAAGTTAGACTTATTTACTTAATATGAGATTAATAACAATTTATTTACTAGAATGGTATAACAAGCTTATTAATTCTTAAATGAATAAGTAAGGCAAACTATTTTATTTTATTCAATGACCATCTTTTTTGATCAATTATTTTTATAGTTTTTTCTAACTGGATAAGATTATTGTATATATTCATAAACAAATAATAATAATAATAATAATAATAGCAACTTTGAGTTCCAATACTGATGCTACTACTTAGTAACCATGAGTACTAGATAAGTGCATTTGCCGTCATGTTTTACATGTTAATTGTTCCAATCGTGTAATATTACGTTAAAGTGAAAGGAAGTATAGGAAGAGACACATAGTAAAAAAAATATTTTATTCCTTTCTTTTGGCTCACCGCTCACCACACCCTAAATTATGTAGAATACTTATAGAGAACTGTTATTTTGACATAAAAATTATCCACACATACATGGCATTATCAGATAAAGAGAGTAAAAATTGTAAAATTAAAAAAGCACACGTACAGTTGGTCCACGAAATCATTCACTTATTTCATAGGTGTCCACCAATATATCGAGAATATTATCTTCAAATAACATTTTCATACTTATATGAATTTTTTGAGAACTTGTATATTTTATAGAATTCACAATTAATAGGCATATATTATGGTTTCCCTTAACTTCTAACATAATTCACACTAACTCTTGTCTCTAATAGCGAGTAACTTATATAATTCTCCACAACTCACTCTAACCAATGTCCAATAACCCAAAAGTATCAAACCTCCATTAACTTCACATTTACTTTTATTTTTTTTTTATTCACCATATTTTCCTTTATAAATGACGAAACTTATATTCTTGTGGGAGAGAGAATCTGCAAGGATCACTACAAAGAGAAGCAGTACTCTGAAGCTCACACAAAGCATAAGTCCCTCAAAACCTCTTAAGGGAGAGAGAGAGAGAGAGAGAGAGAGAGAGAGAGAGCAGAAAATTAGCATGGAGTGGAGGAAATATTATTTGGATGTGATATTGGTGCCATTAGGATTTATGATAACCATTGGTTATCATGTTTGGTTATGGCATAAGGTTCGCACACAGCCTTCTTCCACCATAATTGGAATCAATGCTTATGGAAGACGTTCCTGGGTCCCGGCCATGATGAAGGTAATTCTCTTAGCTTGCCTATGAAGACCTTAACAAAAAATATATTATGAATTGATTGTTTCCTTTCTCTATAAGAATTTTTCTTATTGAGGGCATGGATATGGTAGAGCTAAATATGTATTCCTGAGTAGTAGATAATATCTAGATTTTCAATTCCTTGCCCATTTATGAGTTTTCATATACATATTCTACTTAATTAATATCCTTCTCTTTGAATATTTCGAGTATTTGCAGTAACAAAATAAGTAGGAACTTTCTCATTTGAACTGCTGTATTGTTATTTCGGTGAAGAGCTTTTGTTTCTGATACCTGCGCTGGAGCCAAAGATTGAAAACATGATCTTATTAAGCAAGGCTTGTATACAAACGTATATACTTGGTTCATGACAGAACGATTTTGACTTATGATGATCTAACTCTTGATGTCATCCCCTTGCTTAAGCAAATCAGCAATTTTTACTGGTTATGTTGTAAATGAGGAACTGTGAAAAAAAGCATCTTTTACAAATTAAAGGTAACTTTGTCATTGGAATCTTTAGGTCTAGAAGTGATCGAAACCACAATTTATACTCAAAACCACCCCCCCCCCCAACAAAAAACAAAAAAAAGAAAAACACCTTCACTCTTAGCTTCTTTGGATGAGTTCATTTTTAGTTGTCCTGGACTTCTCTGATACAGTAAGCACTTAGAAATTATTTTATGACATGGACAAAAACTATTTGGATGATATTATTAAAATAACTTTTTAAATTTCTATAAGCTATTTTGGGCTTATTTTCTTAATTTGAAATTACCTTTCACCAAGTTCAACTGGTATATAACTGGATTAATGACATTAATACGAGCTCTTAGATTGGCTTTTTGATGATCTTTCATTCTAAGGTCATATGGGGATCAATGGTCCGTTCTCCTAATTTTCTTCTAAAGAAAAGAAATTGCAGAGTTTTTTTTTTTTTCCATTTTATTGCTAAAGTTTTCTGAAGTAGGCAATTACGAGCCTGTAGTTGTAATATTTTCTAGCTATGTTAATTTTCATGAATTATTGAATTTTCAGGCACTCATATTTTCTGTTTGGACACTTCTCAAAATATTTACTTAAACGCTAATTAAGCTATTTTTGATCTTAAGTTCTACTGGAAAAAGTATTTGTAAAGTTTTTTTTATCTGAACATGACCTAAATTCACGTGGCTTGTGCTTGATTTAAATATTTTTAGATAAAAGAATTGATTTGATTTACTCAGTTTTTAAATCACTTTATTTCTAAATTCTTTTTTGTTTTTCCGCGGGTCTTTTTTTCAGATATGATGTTTCTAAACGGCACTTGAATATAAAATTACTGCTTTAGCTAAATGGATTTTCAGGTCATGTCTTTGATGTGATGTTTATCAGTGTAGAATCTTGCAATGACAAACCTACAAATATGAATATTCGACAGAATCCACAAACAATTGGCCGACCTTGGTTTTGGAATATTTTACTACGAGACTGTAGGGCCTTTAGCATATTTGGCTCAACGCTTCCATATAAAAGTGGATTAGAACTATATGGAATACTGTGCTTAATGACTTCACTTTGTTTTCGTGGTCTGGTCTTGATCGTTGATTTTGATAAATTGAGTCTGAGCTAAAGAAAAGAATATGTCATTCACGTTTCTGGCGGCAGTCCACAACGGGAATTAAAATCATTTTTGGCCTTAATGCAAAGTGGGTCACTCTTCTTGTACAGTTCATTGTTCATTTAATTTATGTGAGCCATATTAGCTAGTGCTTAGGATAAGAGTGGTTACTTTAATTATGAGTGCGTATTTGATTTAGGGATAAAAATTGGAGTAATATTTTATGAATGAGTTTTATATATTTTTTCAGTGCATGTTAATTGAGTTTCATTATCGACCATTATATTAAAATACTAAAATACAACCTTCTTTTACATGAATAAATTGGTTATTACTTATTTCAATATACATCAATATACATGTGCTTTAATGCTTCCCGCACTCAAATAATTAAATATATTATGTCTTTGCACTGTATCTGAACATATCATGTTAAAAAAGCATTTCCCATATTGATTTACTAAAAACCATCATGTATTTGGCACATGCATGGATACTCATAATCAGCATATACTACATCAAAATTGGGTAAAAAAAATCGTTTTATAAAGTTGTACAAATTAAATAATTAAGATGATGCATAAATAAATATAAAAGTATAGTGTCTTTTTATTTTGTTTTACTTTGTCATCATGCTTCAAATAGGGATATAAATCGTGTCATGTATATGGCCTACTATAAAACCTCAAAATTGCAGGGACATATTGTAATAGATGTAACTTAATTTCTATTCTTATAAACCATGTAAAGGTTAATTATTTCACAATATCAACATTTTGTAACATGACAGGACATTGAAAAGAAGAACATCCTAGCAGTCCAAACTCTTCGTAACCTGATAATGGGATCAACTCTTATGGCCACCACCTCCATTCTCCTCTCAGCTGGCTTGGCTGCTGTCATAAGCAGCACATACAGCATAAAGAAGCCTCTCAGTGATGCTGTCTATGGAGCTCACAGCGAATTCATGGTAGCACTCAAATATGTGACACTCCTCACCATATTCTTATTCTCATTCTTCTGTCACACACTTTCAATTAGGTTTCTCAACCAAGTGAGCATCCTCATTTGCACACCACAAGATGTCATGTCCATGGTGACCCCGGAATATTTGACTGAGCTTTTGGAGAAGGGAACTATTTTGAACACTGTTGGAAACAGGCTTTTCTACTCAGCACTCCCTCTTTTGCTTTGGATCTTTGGCCCTGTGCTTGTTTTCTTGAGCTCTGTTGCTATGTTACCGGTGCTTTACAACCTTGATTTTGTGTGTGGGAATGGGAAAGGAAAAGTGGTGGCGAAGAGTACTAGTGACAAAGGGGATGGCTATGTTTGATGCATTAATAAGCTAAGATTAGGAATATGACATAGACGGGAAAACATGTGTGTACACGTCACTAGGTGCATCATTTACAACTTTACGTTGTTAAGGTGTTTGTATTTTACTCGCAAGCCACATCTTTGAAGCGCTTTACCCAAAATAATTCAAATGGCTTTTCTCCTATGTGGCCTTTGATTGTGATTACCATTATTAACCTTTTTAGCTGTTTCCCTAATCAAAGCTTTTTCTCTAGCGGCACGAAACGTGCTATTCATTGCTTTTGTAGAATAGGCATTAACAATAGTACTGTTCGACACCAGCCATCCGCTGCATGCACCTGTTCTTATGTTCGAAGTTTTCATGTACAGTGAATGAGGCCTAATTTACAAGTTTTGATTACTAAACATTCATTATTTATTATAAAAAACTTATAAGTAAATTTATATCCTAATTTATACTAAAAATTTATAGCTCAATTGTAACTGATTCAAGTCTTTTAAGTAAATGTTGATATCGGATATTTGATCTTGCATCTCGTAATAATCTTTGTTTTTCTCTTAACAAAGTTCTCACCGATCCAATATAATAAAAATTAATAATAACAAGAATAATTTATATTATTTAATAAAAAAATGTCTCATTTAATTTAATAGCTATTTAATCATTTTTTTCCCATTTCATTCATACAATTTTATTTATGCTTATGACTTACAAGTAAAATAATTACCCAACATGTAAAAAAAAATAAAAAATAAAAATTACCCAACATACGTAACTACATTAATTTTATTTAATTAAAATATTTTTCCCTTTTTAATTTAGTACTACTTTTATCTTGAAATAATTGTCCATTTTTTAAATTTTACTGGTCCACAAATAATTATCTATTTAAAAAATTTAGATAATACTAATTATTTGTTTCAATATGCCCCTATTAAATATAGAAGAAGGAAAGTAAGTAGAAATAGATAATTAAGGAAGAGAAAAAATTAAGTATAAATAATTATATAAAATATACTAAAATTTATCTAATATTGAAACTATTCCAATTATTTTCTTAATTTCTATACACATTTAAAATTGAGCAGTTATTTACAAATAGAAATAATAATAAAGTGGCTGAGGTGGGCTATACGGATTGGCTGATCAAGTATTTGGATTAAAGGCCACTTGATGACATTCCAAGAAGCGAGGGAATGGGATATTGACAGATCGCATCACTTACTATATGTTTAGCTAACAATTACTTTCCGATAAAAGTGATTGCTATTTTACATAAATTATTATTTATCTTTTTAGTTTTAAATACGTTTAGAGCTTCAATGAATATATTATTATTCATTGATGTCACTTTTATTATTTTTTTATTTCATACTTTTTTATTTTTGATGAGGAAGAAAATTTTATTCATAATCAAGTCTAATAGCATTTATAAATTAAAAAAGATATATTAAATTCAAATTTAATAAAAAAATAAATATAATTTACATTCTGAATTAATCAATGATCTATAACCTTGCTCCTTACCTAATGATTATCGATGATTAAGCATATTTCACACAGGAGACCAATATGAATAGTGCTGCAACTTGAAGAATGTATTATGCCTCTTTTCAAAAAAAATCCAAACAAGTTTTTCTTATATAATAGCATAAAAATAAATTAAAAAAATCTACAAGAAGAAATGAAAATACCCATAAAGAAAATAACAAAAGTATTCACAGAAGGATAATGAAAACTTTACAAATGAGGAAGGGCTGCTACCAAAAGAAGAGCGATAAGAGCCCCTCTCAACAACACTAAGATAAGGGAAGATTAGAGAAAAAGAGGAGAAAAAATAAGGATTATTATATTTATTATGTATTGATGAGTAAATGATATGTTAATTACTTTTCATTTCTTTCTTTTAGCACAATATTTTTTTTGGTCAATCCACAATAAATATCTAGATAAATTGCTCTTGTGACTTTTTGTTTTTCCTCAATAATTGCCTTTTTTTCGTTTTTGCCAACATCAAGAATTATTTATTTGTTTACTTATTTATTTTATCTGGAGGAGGGGGAGGGGTTGCATTGACCGCATTCCAGGGATCGAACCTTGGTCCTGCAGTTGCACGAGGTGCAGATATATCACTGACCCGGGTCTGAACTGAGGCCGAGCTTTCTTCGTATCAAGTACTGCTGTTGTAACTGTTGTCCCTTTTTTTTGGTCAGGGTAACTGTTGTCTTAAGTTAATGGTTTTTTTGGGTCGTGGTCTTAAGTTATTGTTAACAGCCGACAATATATGGCAAGGCCTAAATGCTCCTAACCCTGACAATGAGATGGAAAAAGGCCACATGGATTTCAACCAAAAAAAGGCCATGTGAACTAAGGAATAAGGCCCAATGTGTCCAGTAACTTACAGGTAAAGGATTGATGTTTTGACAAAAAAAAATAAAAAATAAAAAATAGGATTGATGTTACAAATATTACGAATTCATTTTTTTAATTAAAAAAAGTTTAGTTAGATTCGGTACCAACTATTATAATAAGGCCAGGACACGGCCCCCGGGCTCAAAGAGTATTTACATTACGAGATCGCCAGCTAACGGGAGCCTCATATCAATAGTAAGAATTAAACTCATGTCTTTGTGGGATATGAGTTTGTTCTTTATCAATTGTGTCAACCCTTGTTAGCCAAATATTACCAATTCATTTAAATCATGTACTCTACGCCACGTTCGAATTAAAGCATTTTGAAGGCTTAACTGTTTGCTATCCGATTTTATCGTATTAGTTTTACTGTTGTAAATAAGTTACTATCTTGATTATTAATTAATACACATTTATTAAAAAAACATTTTGGAGGGAAAAAGCCGTTAAGAAAGAAATTGCGGTCACTATATAGCGGGATTGTAAAGTAAGAAGTGCCTCTAAAAATTTAGAGGCATGGACATTGCAGCATTGAACCCGATGACATTAGTTTTTTATTATTATTATTATTGACAAGATTAAAATTTTAAATGTTAATTAAGAAAAATAAGTGTTAAATTACTATAGTAAAAAAAACATGACCGGGGAGTTCTCTAGTTCAGATAAAAAAAATCTGCACATGAAGTTGTAGTAAATTGTGTATTAAATGAACAAGTGAAATGGTGTATCATACAATTGATCGCATATGGTATAATAAATAATGACCCAATCACATTAGACATTTCCTTTCTCTCTCCATCTTCCCCCAATCTCCTTCTACCTCTGCGGCCTCGATGGCGAGCCTCCAATGGTAGCATAACTTCCATCCGCCATGACGGTCAAGTGAAATGCCTCCGGCGAACCGTCGACCTCAAGCGCAACGTGGCACTATTCTCCATGTGCATCATCAAGTGCATCGAGTGCGACCCCAACTACTCCTCGAGCATTGCCCTCCTCCATTCGCTCCATGGCATTCACTGCTGTTGCGCTGCGATCGACGAAGCTCCTCATCATGACAGCAATGCTCATAGATCTTTCTCTCACTTTCAAAAACTTTTTTTTTTTTTTTTTTATTTGTTGTAATTGTAAAGTTTGTGTTTTTCGGTTATGAGATCTACATATGGGCTCTTTTCTATGTGTTTCTGTATCTAGTGTCGAAATATGATTTAGGTAAGGGAAATCATTTGTCGGATGTGGATTTGAATTGTTTGGGTAGATATACATGTGTATCTATTGTGGCTATGCATGCCTTGTTTGGATTTTGATTGTGAAAGGTCTTGAATAACCCTTCCTCAACTTTTGGTTGTGCAAGTGACGTTTTAGGTTGTGGTGGCGGAAAGTGGCAGGGAAAGATAGGTGGAGTTTGGTGGAAGCTTAGTGTGGAGGGAAATTGGACGGAGAATGAAGTCAGATTGGGGCAGTTGGGAAGGGAAAGAAAAAAGTTTATTATATATCTTGTATGATACAGCATTCCATATGTCACTTATTCATTTAATACAATTTACATCTTTATGTGCAGATTGTCTTTTTTAATCTGCATCTAAGCAAGCACCTTGATAATTTACCAGCTTTATTTTTGGTCAAAGTTTTCCTCCACAAGCTATTTCTTGCTTTCAGCCCATGCATGTTTTTCAGTTTACTTTGTGTTAAGTTCCCAAGTTGATGTACTACATTTTTCCTTGCTTCACCAATTAAAGTTCTAGCTTATACTATTATTTACGAGCGTACTTTTCTTAGCTTTTGATCGAAGCTTTGCTTGAGAGCCTTCAAGCTAGACTCACGGCAAAGAGCTGGTTATTTCTCCATGTAGAGCTTCACGGACATTAACATATCCATAAAATTTTAGAGATAGAAGGAGACAAAGAAAGCCATTAATGCCATTCTAGCTGCATGTTGTCTCCGTTGCCATGTTGTATAATTAGTCATAATAATCATGTTAGCAAATTAATTAACTTCTCAAACTTTGAACAGAAGTGAGTGCCGGATTGTTGCATGGATACTTTGTAAAACTGATGTCTTGATTAGTTGTTAAATAACTATTAATTGTTAATGATATACTTATTGGACTTTAAATATTTATCGCAATGTGATAAATAATACTAGTAATAATTATTAAATATTTTATAAACCCGCCAAAAATATGGATACTATAAAAAAATAGACTAACTCTTTTTTTTTTTGCACCAGTTTGATTTTAATCCTCTATTGATGATAATTTTATCCAAGATATCATCAAGTACCATTAAATGTGGATATTGTTCCAATAGAGATTTGAATTATGCTTTGTCATATATAGAGGACTAATTAATCTCCTCCACTCAAACTAGCTTTGTTGAAAAAAAAAAAAAAAAAACAAAAGAGTAAACATCAAAAACACCTCTTAAGGTATCCAAATATAACAAAGAACCCCAAATTTCACCAAAATATGCAACCCACCCCACCCCATCAAACCATCATCAAGTGGTATCTGACACTTAACCTTGGTTATCTCTTACTTTTTTTAAAAATTAAAAAAAAAAATGTTGTATTTTTATTCTATTGGAAGCTCCGTCATTCTCACTTCCTCCCATTGCAGAGCACTCCATCGTTCGCGAAGCAAAGCATAATCAGAGTGAGGACCGCACATCGGTCGTTCTCATTGCACACACCCGCTACCATCTTATTCGTTGATTTCGGTGACGGCTTCATGAAGGACCTTCAATTAAGACTCCACATTTGATTACATGAAACACGTCACGCTGGGAAGAATTGTGCCGTGTCAAATCAATTAGGAAGAAACTAACGAAGCTATTATGTTATAATGCTACATAATAAACAAGGAAGGGGCACATTCTTAGTGTGGTTAATTATCTTAATGTTGTGTCAGGTTGCTCATCATCATGTCATTTTCTCTTTGGTTCGGACCTCCAATCCAAGTGTACTATACTAGTGATAATAAATTAATGAGTAGCGTGACTAAGTTGTCTAGTCTGTATCAGTTTGCAGCAATCAAAGAGAAACGAACATTGGGGGAACATTTGCCTTGTACTTATCACGCCAGATTTGTCTTGTACCACGGGGAGACGATGGATGCAGGGGAAAGACTGTTACCCTCTCCTACGTAAACACGTAGTAACCTGAGTAGATGAGATAGGTTAAGAGATGGTTAACTTTGTGAGTGTAAAATTCACACCGAGGTTAAGTGTTTTGACAATGGTTTGCAGCGGTGTTCAAGGCCTGTCCTAACCTGGTTACCTATTCTGGCTTGAAACATATTGGACTGAGTTCAAGCTCTAAAATTTGGCCTAGTGTATATTTCGGGATAATTTCGGGTCAAATTTTGAGTTGGCTCAATTCGGCCTAAAGTCAAAATAATTTTTAGAAATTATATTTTTTAAAGTAACAATTATAAATAATAAGATTTTATACTTCAATTAATATAATTTACATAACTTGATATTATTTTTATATTGATATAGTTTATTTAGAAATATATATTGCAAAATATTTTCTAAATTTTGTTTCTTACTTTTTGAATTTTATAATTTATAGTGTTACTATGTATAATGTTCAAATCTTTATACATTATCTAAAATTCAAGTTGATTCGGTATGACCTAGTTACTAATCGGGTCAGGTTCAAATTTAAAGAAATGACTCGATCAAAAAATTGTACTAAGTTTGGGTTTGATCCAACCTGGCCAACTTGGTCTTTGAACACCCCTAGTGGTTTGATAGGGTGGGTTGGATTGTATATTTTGGTGAAGTTTGGGATTATTGATGGTACTTGGATACTTCAGGAGATGTTTTGATGCTCACCCAAAATAAAAATAGCTACTCTAATAATACCAAAAGGGAGATTGTTCATAATATCTATTTCACATTCAATTTGGGTCGTTTAAAGGATTAAGTAGTTAGATGGGGATACAAATCTCGTTGGTCCAGTGCTAGGAAATTGTCTTACCCATGTAAGACAAGCACATAAATTAATGGAGTAGATATCAATTATATAGGATAGATTTTCAAATCGCAATCTTGTCGTTAAGGTTGGAACTGAGTCAAGTCAGATTATGGGATATTTTTAACTTGGTTCTTCAATATTTCAATAAGTTGAATTCATAAGACAAGTTTGAACTAATAGTTTGAACTCATTTATTAAATGAGTCAGACTTAAGATTTGCTATATTAAACTCCTCTTAATTTATGAGCTAGCTTGGTAAGCATATATATATATATATATATAAAGGCCCTTGCTCTAGTGCAGATGCAAAAAAATCTATGCTATGAAGATGTGAGCTATAATAATAGAGAACATGACATGTGGTTGGTGTACCATGTGATTCATCACATATGGTGTATAAAGAGAACCCCTTTCTTCTCATGTTCCCCCCTTTCCATCCTGATGTTCCCCTTCTGTTGCATGCTTCATGCTGCCACTTTCCCCTCTTCATGTTTGATTGCAGGAACTGGCTCAGAACATAGTAAAAGAACATTTGGCCTTTTCAAACCAGAACAATAGCAACACATTAAGCAAAACCAAAAATCATGAAATCAACATGAAACAAAATTTATATAACAAAAAAAAAAATCAGGCCTTGGGGATGAATAATACCACAAAATTACAACAAAAATCAAATCTTTAAATAATCCAAAACATATTTCTAACATTACTATCTAATATTCAACTCAAAATTAAAACCTAATCAAACACAATAAATATTAAAAAATCCTTCTTCAAGCACAACTATAAACCCCAGCGGAGCAGCACCATCGTGGTTCAGCTTGAACCAAAATGAGCCACTGTCCTTTGTCATCATCTTTCTCGAATCCGCAAGCCTCAACTGCCATCGTTGTCCTCCACACCCTAACCATACCGTTTTCATCCTTGCAGTTACTTGAGTCAGCCCTTAGCAACAAAATCGTGACCCACCGCCATGCAATCTTCAGCCAGCAAAGTTAATGAGCTGATGCCACTGCAACCATCTCACCAAGTTGTGTTCAATCACTCTCAGTCATGCACTTACTATTATTACTGATAGAGATCCCCTTTTCATTGCCAACAAAATGCAGTTGAGTAGATCTGAGTTTAAAGAAGGGTATGTGACAATAGCCAACAATGATAGGTGACTAGTGGTGGTGATTTCGCAAAGGATTGAGAATAATTGGAAGATCTAGTGGCGGTAAAAGGCGGCAGTGGATTTGGAATTATGGTTGAGTTGGGGTAGCCATATGGAAGAGTGAGTGAGATTAAGGAATAGATTGGCAATGATGGGAAAGGGGAACACGAGAAGAAAGGAGTTCTCTGATACACCATATGTGATGAGTTATATGGTACACCAAACCATATGTCATCTTCTCATTGATTACAGCTCATATTTTCGTAGGGCAATTTTTTTTTTTCATCTGCACTAGAGCAAGGCCCATATAAAAGAACCCTAATATATCTAATAACAAAACAATATTGACAGTTCGTACTATGGCATTTTTGTGATAATAAAATAAAAAAATTATTATTTACAAAAATATCTCTTTTCAACTTTAATTTTTAAAATATCCTATTTTTAATATCATAGAAATTACAGTTGAAATAAGATATTAACGTAAATAATTTTCTTATTTTATCATTGTAAAAAAGCCTTCGTTCTAGCCATCCCTGTCCCGTCATTTATCAATATCAAATGCTATTGAAGTTTAAAAATTTCTAACAGAGTCCTAAGGACAATTATAGAGTCTGTTCGGACTGAAATTTCATCTATTATTTTAGGAAACATTAATTACTTTCGGAAAGCAACGTCTCACATACTCTATTTAGCCCATCTTGCTTTATCTTTTCGGTTGGCTTTCAAAGAATATATGGAAGACTTTGGTCACAAATCAATCTCTATAGAGAAAGTCGATTTCATGATGAATTTTCAGCGTCCATTAATGTCATTATTAGTAATTGTGAAAATTGTCTTAAATTATTACTTGAATAATATAGATTTTACCTAATTTACATTAGATACAACTTACCATTGTTGTATAACTTTTGTATTAATCTTGCCATCGCAGTCGAATAACGTTTGCTCCTTCGTGGCAATTGGCAAATGTTTGTGGCTTCTGTCAAATTTCCATCTTGGATTATCTCCCTCATGCCGTATGCCGTATGGTCGGCGTTACAGATTAGCCTTCTTATGATTTTAGTAAGGAAACTTCGTTAGCCTTATGATTTTAGAAAGGAAACTGAGTTTGAACTACATTATGAATGAGAATTTCTTAAAAAATTAAAAAATATTTTTAGGTGCATAAGCAGTTTTTTTTTTTTTAAATCTCAATACTAAATATGCTACATAAAAAATATAAATTAATTCAACATTAATATGTATCTAATTATTTATTTAACGTGTCATATCTTGTATGTAATGGCGGGGATAAATGTCAAATGACAAATATATATAAAACAATCATATTATTATTATTATTATTATTATTATTATTATTGACTATGCTTTTACAACTAAATATCCTATTTTATAAAGCTTAAAAGAATTAATTTATGTTGAAAAGATCATGAGATAAATCAAGCTCAATAAATTATTGATGAGTTGAGCTCAAGTCTAAAAATTAGGCTCACTTCTTATTAAGAGATTGAGCTCAAGCCTAATATTATCTAGTTAAACCTGAGCTTTAACAACTTTCACCCCTATTCATCATAAAAGCAACTCTTAGAAATCCATTAAGGATCACATAATATTTTTTAATAATAGAGGGAAAAAAAGAGAATAAAGTACCCATCAATAATAAACTTCAAACATCTTTCAATAAAGTAGCCCTCTTATAATTGCTCGACTCTTCAACCTCAAAAAATCACAGATATATCACATAGAGAGGATTGGAGAGATAGAGTTCAATAGCATGGTGCCGGCGAGAAGTGGTTCTATCCTGCCTTTGTTCACTCTTTAGTAGGTAGAAGTTTAATAATTAAGAAAGGATAAATTAATTACTTTTTTTTTCAGTTGTGTAAATATTTCAAAGAAAAGAAGTTGTCCCATTTTAATTTTAGAAGATGGTACAAGATTCAGCGAGATTTTACAATTATACTTACAAATGATTGATATGAATGAAATCTCACCGATAGGAACTGAAATATATTGTTTATGCTGATGCCTATTCTCCGTGGACAAGACTACCATACTCTAAAGCCAAATGATATCTCGTGTGTTAGTGAAGGATTACAAAAATACTTACATATATATTTTTTTTCGTGAAATTGACTGCTAATAGAAACGAGGTTTTTTTTTTCATAATTAAAATAAACAAAATCTAATTTCAAAAATACTATAATTTGACAAAATATATGAAAGTGCAAGGGAAAATTTTGGTGAGAAAAATTGGCTTAGTCAGGTTGATTTTACAAACACACATAAATCGGCTTACCTCTGCCAGTTTATGTACTAATTTTTTTGTATATAAATCGGCCTAGATGGGCTAATTTATATGTTTTTGCGAAATCAACCTAGCTATGCCGATTTCCATGCATTCTTTTGCCTATATATATCGGCTTGGGTAGGTTGATTTCATTGCAACATTGTTCGAGAGAGAACGAGACATGCGGTGTTAGTGCTAGAGAGAGGGGGAGAGAGAGAGAGAGAGACAGAGAGAGTGCAGTGAGAGGAAAGGAAAGAAAAAGAAAAAGAGAAAGGTAAAATTTGTAATTAAAAAATTATATATTTTTATTTATGAATTATTATAGTTACTAATTCTTGTTATTATATTTGTGTTGTAGATCTAGAAATATAGAGAATGATTTACACCGTCTGGATGCTACAGTGCATATTGTTGGAAGATTTCATATACAGGTAATTTATTTTTATCAGGGTGCATTGATAATTAGATTAGATTAAATTAGTTAGATATAATATGAATTTGTATTTGAATCTGAATCTGAATCCGATTTAGAATTAGAATTTGAATTTGAATTTTGAATTCGAATATGAATCTGAAGTTGAATTTAAATTTGAGTTTGAGTGTGAATTGCGAATTTGAAATTTGAATTTGAGTCTAAATGTGGATTTGAATTTGTATTTATAATTTGAATCTTAATCTAAATCTGAATTTGAATATGAAATTGATTTGAAATTTGAATTTCAAATTCAAATTTGAATTTGAAGCTGAATTTGAATTTGAATTTGAATTTAATTCTGAATTTGAATGTCGATTTTAATCTAAATCTAAATTTGAATCTGAATGTGAATCCGAAATTGATTTTAAATCTGAATTTCGAATTCAAATATAAATTAGAATTGGAATTTCAATTAGAATTTTGAATCTGAATTTGCATCTGAACTTGAATTTAAGTCTTAATTTGAATTTGAGTTTGAATGTAAATTTGACTTTGTATGGTACAGTTTGATTGAGTGCTATGGGATAAGCGTCAGTGCTTGCAAGTACTGACACCACATCCACTGATGCAAAATTACTTGGAGTAGGCAGATTTGTGGTATGCTACGAACATACCATATTTCGATTATGATAGCGCATTAATTAGTGCGCTTGTCGAGATGGGGATTGCTCAAAATATCTATTTCACATTCAATTTGGGTAGTTTAAAAGATTAAGTCATTAGATGGGGATACAAACCTCGTTGGTCCAGTTCTAGGAAATTATCTTATGCATGTGAGACTAGAGCATAAATTAATGTCGCGGATATGACTTATACAAGAAAAATTTTCAAATTGCAATCTCATCATTAAGGTTGGAAGTGAGTCAAGTCAGATTACAGGATAATTTTAACTCAGTTCTTTAATGTTTCAATAAGTTAGACTTATGAACTTGTAAGTCAAGTTTGAGCTAATAGTTTGAACTCATCTATTAAATGAGTCAAACTTAAGATTTACTATACTCAGCTCCTATTAATTTATGAACTAGCTTGGCAAGTATATATGTATATATAAATAAATATATAAAAAAGGACATTTGCTCTAGTGCAAATGAAAAAAATCTGCACCATGAAGATATGAGCTATAATAAGAGAGAACATGATGTGTGGTGTAGTATACCATTTGAGTCATCACATATGGTGCATTAGAGATCACCCTTCCTCTCATGTTCCCCACTTCTGTTCTATTGCATACTTTATGTTGCCCCTATCCTTTCTTCATGTTTGATTCAAGGAAGTGGCTCAGAATAGATTAGAAGAATGTTTGAACATTCTTCAAACCAAAACCATAGCAACACATTAAATTAAACCAAAAATCATAAAATCAACATGAAACAAATTAAAAAAGAAAAAATAAAAATCGGGCCTTTGAGATTAATAATACCACAAAATTACAACAAAAATCAACTCTTTGAATAATCCAGCACATATTTCTAACATTAATATCTAATATTCAGCTCAAAATTATAACCTAATCAAACACAAAACAAATATTAAAAAAAAAAAGAGAAAAATCCTTGTTCAAGCACAACTATAAATGCCAATGGAGTAACACCATCGTGGTTCAACTTGAACCAAAATAAGCCACTATCCTTTGTTATCATCTGTCCCGGATCTGCAAGCCTCAACTGCCATCATCCTCCTCGACACCGTAACCAATCCATTTTCTTCCTCGTAATAACTTGAGCCCTCATTGACAAAATCACGATCCACTGACATGCCGCCATGCATTCTTCAGCCAGCAAAGTCAAGTGAGCCAAATGCCACTGCAGTCACCTCACCTAGTTACGTCCAATCACTCTCAATCATGCACTTACAACTGCTATCGATAGAGATCTGCCTTTCACTGCCGCCAGAGCACAGTTGAGCAGATTTGAGTTTGAAGAAGGGTAAGTGACAGTAGCCAACAAGGATGGTTGATTGGCAGTGGTGATTTTGGGAAGGACTAAGAATAATTGGAAGACTAAGAGTGGGTGGGTGGCTCACTGTCATGAGAAAAAGGGAAGCGTACACAAGAAGAGTAGATTAAGGAAAAAAGAAAAAACACTACTAGAAAATTGTTCGGTTGCGACCGATTTTTCGATCACAAAATGAAGAAAATCTGTTGCTAATACCATTTGCGACTAATTTTATCGGTCACATATAGGTAGGCTGCAAATCTATTTGCGATCGATTTTTTCAGTAGCAAAATTTTTGCCAGAGCTTCTAACATTGAGATTTGGTTGTGTTGTTGACTAAAATTGGTCGTAAATTTGTAAATCGGTTGTAAAGTTTGGAATTTGCGATCGATTTGAAATTAAATTGCGACTAAAAAATTAGTCACAAATTGGACCTATTAAATTTGCGACTGAAAAATCAGTTGCAAATTTTGCGACTGATTTTTTGGTCGTAAATTTCCAAATTTGCGTCTAATTAATTTGCGACCGATTTTTCGATTGCAAATATCCAGAATAATGTTTGAAGTTTGCGACCGATTAGTCGGTCACAAAATATAGTATGCAGATTACTTTAGTTTAGATAATCGGTCGCAAAAAATTTGTCGCAAAATCAGTTGCAAATTTTGAAATATAAAAAAAAAAAAAGAGAAACAAAATCTTTTAAAATCCAAACTTGGTACACTTGCATTAAGCAACAGCCTAGAAAACAAAAACCAATAACCCAAAGGCTAACAAGTCAATATTGCATATCATTAAGTGTTACTAGCTAATTGTACAACATCCCAAAACATAAAAGTCAAGTACCTAAAGTTTAAGACATATAAATTTACATAAAAGTAAGTAGTGTATAATATAAACTACATCCAATATGAAATATAAGCACTAAGTTCATTCAGACCCTTCTTCATCATCAGTTGATCCATCATCCTTAGCTTGGTTTGTAGTGGTGGGTTGGAAATTAGCCGGTTGGAAATTCATCCTTTGCATCATCTATTTCACAAGTTGATTGGTGGTCTAAAGCTATTTCTCATTTGTCTCTAATCTAGTTAGAAGCACCCTATTCGTTCTACCATTTTCTTTATTAGCTCCTCATGCTTTGTTCTTTGTACCCATGCATTGGACTCCAAACTAGAACCACAATAAAACAAATCCATAACCAAAACCCATCAATCAAATATAACAATTTAACAAATTTACCATATTTTCATAAACCATGAACTAGTTTAATATGTTTACTGATAGAAGCAACAACCCAATAACATGTAGTGAAAAAGATCATATACATGAGGTATGAATTTGGTGAACACAAAATTTGTAAGATCCTATCCCGCAAGAAAAGTCTTTATATTTTATAACAACTAAGTACATATACCCACAACTCTCTACATTCTAATTATGTTGAAGCAATTTTAATTCAAGATTGACAATTTTAACTCAAACTAATAATTTAAATTGAAAAATTAACACTTGTAACTCAAATATTATTACTTTTAACTCAAACATTAAGAACTCTGATCGAAATTAATAATTCTAACTCAAAAGTTAACACTTTTAACCCAAAGATTAATAATTTTAACTCAAATTAATAATTTTAACTGGGAATTTAATACTTTTAACCCAAATATTATTACTTTTAACTCCAAAATTAACAATTCTAACTAAATAATTAACACTTTTTTCCAAAAAATAAACACTTGTAAAGCAAAAATTAAACATTTTAACTGAAATTAATAATTCTAACTCAAAACATTAACACTTTTAACTCACAAATTAATGCTTTGAACCCAAACATTGCTTCAACATAATTAAGAACTAATATTTTAATTAAGTAATAACTATTCAACATAATTAAGAACCCAAAAATCAATCTAACCTAGCTCTCTTTATCAACATCCTCAACCAATTAACCAATACAAACAAACCAACACAATCAACTAAATATACCAAAACTCTCATTACATTAGAAAAAATAACATATATCAAAAATAAAAAATACAACCCTTAACACCAGTAAAGTCTCTCTATTAACCAATAAAATAAAAAATCAAACCCAAAAATCTCAACTACTTTAGCAACACAAATATATACATAATGTAATTGAAAAAACTAAACTAAACCAAAAACTAACAACCAAACCCTCATGATTTGAAAAAAAAAAAAATAGATTAGCAAAAAAAAAAATAGAGCAGAAAAAAAAAACTAGAAACAACTAAAGTGGCAAGGGAGAACCAGAATAGCAGCGACTTGGGGACAACAGCTTGGTGGGGGGCTGCTCATGGTGGAGGAGATTTGTGCGGCGGTGGAGAAGCTCATAGCGGTGGAGATCTGCCATGTCTGTAGCGCATTGGGCTCACTGGTTCTGCAGCTCCTAGAGGTGGCGGTGGCAAGATCTTGTGTAAAATCCCCATATAACGTAATAGGAAATAATAAAAACGTCCTTGGGCAAACTTTTATTATTCACAACCTTGCCCCTGAACTTTTTAAAAGATGATATTTAGGTCCCTAGATCCATAGAATTAGTAGAATAGCGCAATCTGGAATAAAATATAAATAACTTGAGTCAATATTGGAACTCAGAACTTAGCCAACAGAGAACTAGATCAGCTGTACTTAATGTTGAACTCGGAACTTAGTGAATAGAAGACTAGATTGGGTATAGTTAAATTCGAAACTTGGAGCTTAGGGAACATAATCATAAAAGTCTTGGAAGACCAATTAGGGATAAATGTCAGAAATTGGAATCACATAGCACATAAAACATTTTGAAATCGGAAGTCAAGGACAAGGAGATAAAACCTTAAATACTTAAATCCGTAAGTCGAGGATTTTCAACATAAACTCGGAAGTCGGTACCAGAATATGAAACCTCATACCTGAATCTTGGAAGTCGAGAAAACTAAGATGCTTTAAAACTCTTATACACATAATACCAAAACTCGATCCAAAATCAATCTCGGAGATCGATTCTAAACATAGCCTCAGAAGTCGGGAATCAAAACATTAACCTTATATACATAACTCCGGAAGTTGGAACTTATATAATCTCAGAACTTGGAACCAGTGTAATCTCAGAAGTCGGTCCTAAACTCAAACTCGGGAACATTAATAAAAGTTTAAAACTTGCAAGATAGATTAAGACTTAAGATTTTAAACTTGCACAACATTTAAGTTACCCCGTTAATCGATTTATTTGATTTTATTGAGTTTGTAAAGTTAATAAAACAAAGGTTAACTAGGAGTTGATTAGAAGTTAATTAGAGAGATTAGGATTAAGAAGAAGAATTCAAATAACCATATAGAAAACTTCACAAAATTCTTCAAAACAGTTTTGTCGATTTGCAAGAAATCGGCTGAGATTCGGTATTTTAAACCACTAGAACTGGACCAATAGAATTCTACACTAGAAACCCTAGAAAGAGTGGCTAAAATTCAACTGCTATTCCCCCACAAAGTGGTGCCACTGCTGTCACACGTGAGCAGAAAACTTGGATGAATCATAGCCATCCAAAGAACAACCAATAAGAAGCCAAGAATCCAACTACCTAGAGTTATATAAATGCAACAAACTCCTCCTCAATCCTTTTTCAATTTTCGGCCTCAATATTGCAGGCCACTCTCTCCCTCATTTTCTTCTTTATCTCCCTCTTTTCATTCTTATTTCTTCACCCTTCCTTCATGCCTTTACCCAAGACTTGTTTCCTCACTAGCTTAATGTTTAATTTTGAGGTAGAATTCAATTCCTATTCTTAATTTCTTTGAACTGTGGCTACATGAAATTTCACTCTTCGCCGTTTCTTTGATGATATATTGGATGTATTTGATGGTTTATGATTGGATTAACATGAAACCTTGAGTTGGAATTAAAGTTAGAAGGAGAAAACTAGAATAAGTGGAGAATTAGGATGCTATCTAGGTGAGAAACCCTTCGGTGGTCTGTACAGCGGAGTGTACGGCTCCGCCTACAACCATTTAAAATCGATAAAACTATTTTTAAATGAAAGTAGACATTCAGGGCTTTCCATACATATATTATATAAGGTTATTGAATTAGTATTGAGAGAGATATGAATTTTGAAAGTTTGACCTAGGTTTTTGAGTTTGATTCTAGGTAAACTAGATTGTTCAGGGCAAAACTTGCCCTATATGTCTTGGAATTGAATGCAACCAATTTTGTTAGAAAGCTTACACATAGAAGAATATCCTATAAAAATTTTAGAGTTAGATATGATTTCGTTTGCTCCCAGTGGCAACCCAGTTGCTCGAGAAAGTTGCCCTATGTCCAAACCAGGCCAAACAAGGCAGTTCATGAAGGTCAAATTTCGGGGCTTATAACTCAAGCTCTACTAAAGCAAATGAAATGGAGTTTGTTGCAAATGCAAGCTTGTCCCGTTAGCTTTAATATGATATCAATTTCTTATGATTTGAACATGTTTTCGATTTTTAGTAGATTTTTACTTTTAAGTGTGTAATTCTGGCTAGCTACAGGGCAGGCCAGGATAAAATTTAAATAACTTGAGCTATATTTATCAAAATCAGATGGGACTAAAGAGGTTAGAAAATAGACACATAACACTCTAACATATCCAAAATTGAGGCCCAAATGAGTTAAATAGAAATTGTGGCTTGATTTACAAAAATCGGGTTGATTGTAAGTGTTGAGACAGCAACTATGTTTTAAATATAATAATTGTACCCATGAATTTGATGATTGAATTGTGAATAAAGTGTTATGATTTTTCTATGCAATTGGTTTTCTAAGTACTGGCACTATTCATGGGGAAGCGAACTCGATCCGTTATGCTGCTAAATTTCTGGCAGAAAGTGCAAAATTAATGGATTGATAGTTTTTACCAGTCAAGTTGATTATTTATGAATTTAAAATTATGAGTAAGTATATGTGGTGACTATGATAATCATGCATGCAAATATGATTAAAGTATAATGCTAGTCATGTACAAGAATATAGAGCATTCACGGGCATGATCAAAGGTGAACAGCTATACAATTATGAATGATATGATCATGAATTATTCTTATGAGAACGTGCATATTTGCATATGAATGAAGAAAGAATATATGAGATCCCTTCATTTGGAGGTAGTTATTTAGGTCCCTCCAGGTGAAGGCAGTTAAAAAATAAAGATGTAGGTCCCTTCACTCAGAGGTAGTTGCACATTGGGTCTCTCCCTGTGAAGGCAACTAAAACTTTTGGGTCCCTCTATGTTGGAGGCAGATGGCCAACTGAGTCCCTCCAACCTAGAGGCACATGAGTCCCCTTGTAGGTCAATACTATGTGACAATGGTCACGAGTTGAGCTCACTCCTAGATCAGACTACCCAAGACATTAAAGATTAAAGATTCAAACATATGCAAGCACCCTAAGGATAGCGATACGTAATGCCTAGGTGTGCCAAGGAAAGAAAGTTAAAGAAAGTTAAAGAAATACAAGTGCATTTTGTATAGATTCAAGTGAACATATTTGCATATGCTTGATTTTATGATGAACAGTACACACACACAAATAATGTTTGTTGTTAGCATTATTATGACATTGCAAGTAGGCTCTTGTTATCAATATTATTATTATTATTATGAAATGTTATTATACTCATGTTTGAACCCTTACTCTATTTAACAAGTGCTTGAATAAAATTAACTCTACTTCGGACCATATGTTTTCAAACTATAAAATGGAACCGTTCGTATAATATGTTCAATTTTTTTCCTAGTAAATCAAAGCAGCTGGAGATAATAACGATGACATGGCATGAAATTCCTTAATGAATCCTACTGAGAATTTAAAATTCTCACCCCTATTTCCGTGTTGTCTCCAAATAGCTCGAGATATTTTGAAGATGGCTGAAGTTGCTGTCAGAAAAGGTCCACTCAGGTATTAGTAACAACTCCTAAGTATGATACTATGACTTAAGCATAGTACTACATTTCAGGAGGATGTTACATCCTGGCCGACGGTGGCTTGCGGTTGTGAGTAGGGGTGGCTTGGGGGTGGGGGTGGGGGTGGCTTGGGGGTGGAGAGGGTTAGGGTGGGAGCAGGGGAAAGAAATGATTTAGGAAAGAATAAAGAGAAATGACATTGCAGACATCAGTTTTATTTTTGGCTAAGTTTTGAATTTTACGACCGATTTTTCAGTCGTAAAATTGGCCTCAAAATCGGTCGCAAAATTGATTGCAAGTTATAAATTTTGTGACCGATTTATATTTAAACGTAATAAATATATAATTCCAAATCGGTCGCAAAATCAGTCGCAAAATTAAAAATTTGCGATCGATTTTGCAACTGATATATAATTATATATCAATTATGTGTGATTGGAAAATCGGTCGGAAAATTAAAAATTTGCGACCGATTTTGCGGCCGATTTATAAAAACATATTAATTATCGTTACTTTGAAAATTGGTCGCAAGATCGGTCGCAAATTTTTAATTTTGCGATTAATTTTGCAATCGAAATTTTTTATCGTTGACGTTATGAAATCATGCGCAAAATTTGAGACTGATTTTTTTTTTTCTAGTTTTTCGTTTCATATTTATAAAATCAGTCGCAAAATCGGTCGTAAATTTAAAATTTACGATCGATTTTGCAGCTGATTTTTGAAGGATGACTTAAGAGAAACATAACTCAAATAGGTCATAAAATCAGTCACAAATTGATTATTTTTGCAACCAAAAAAATCGGTTGAAATTCGATCGCGAATCAAACAATTTCTAGTAGTGAAAGAATAAAAAAACATATATGTGGCAGGGAAAGGTGGTGGTGGATCTGGAATTACGGTTGAGTTGGGGTAGCCATCTAGAAGAATGAGCGAGATTGAGGAGCAGATTGGCAACAACGGGAAGGGGGACCATGAGAAGAAAGGGGTTATCTAGTACACCATATGTGATGAGTCCCATGATACACCATACCACATGTTATCTTTTCATTGATTACAGTTCACATTTTCATATTGTAGATTTTTTTTCATCTATATCAGCAAAGACATATAAAAGAATCCTAATATATCTCATAACAAAACAATTTTCACAGTTTGTACTATGGCACTTTTATGATAATAAAATAAAAAATTGTTATTTACAAAAATATCTCTTTTCAACTTTAATTTTTAAAATATCCTATTTTTAATATCTTAGAAATTACAGTTGATACGGGATATTTACGTAAATAATTTTCTTATTTTATTATATTAAAAAAGCCTTCGTTCTATCTGTCGCTGTCTCGTCATTTATCGATATTAACTGCTATTGAAGTTTGAAAGATAAGCATTTTGGTAATTTTCTATCAGAGTCCTGAGGACAATTATAGAGACTCTTGGGAGTGACTTTTCATCTGTTGTTTTAGTAAACATTAATTACTTCCGGAAAGTAACGTCTCGCATACTCTATTTAATCCATTTTGCTTTATCTTTTAGATCGGCTTTCCAAGACTATACGGAAGACTTTGGTGACATATCAAATCTCTACAGAGAAAGTTGATTTCATGATGAATTTACAAAGTCCATTAATGTCATTATTAGTAATTGTGAAAATTGTCTTAAATTATCACTTGAATAGTATAGATTTTACCTAATTGACATTAGATATTGTGTAACTTTTGTATTAATCTTGCCATCGCTGTCTAATAACGCTGGCGCCTTCATGGCAATTGGCATATGTTTGTGGCTTCTGTCAATTTTCCACCTTGGATTATCTTCTTATGATTTTAGTAACGAAACTGAGTTTAACTACAATATGAATGAGAGTTTCTTAAAAAATTAAAAAATATTTTTAGGTGCATAACCAGTTTTTTTTTTTTTAATCTCAATACTAAATATGCTACATAAAAAATATAAATTAATTCAACATTAATATGTATCTAAGTATTTATTTAACGCGTAATAGTTTGTATGTAATGGTGGAGATAAATGTCAAATGACAAATATATATAAAATAATCATATATTATTATTATTGACTATGCTTTTATAATTAAATATCCTAGTTTATTAAGCTTAAAAGAATTAATTCATGTTGAGAAGATTGTGAGTTAAATCAAGCTCAATGAATTATTGATGAGTTAAGCTCAAATCTAAAAATTAGGCTCTCTTCTTATTGAGATATTGAATTCAAGCCTTATATTGTCTAGTTGAATATGAGTTTTAACAACTTTCACCCCTACTCGTCATAGAAGCAACCCTTAGAAATCCATTAAGGACCACATAATATTTTTTAATAAGAAAGGGGAAAAAAGAAAATAAAGTAGCCCTTTGTTATTGTTCAACTCTCCAACCTCAAAAAATCACAGATATATCACATAGAGAGGCTTGGAGAGATAGAGTTCAATAGCATGGTGCCGGTGAGAAGTGGTTCTATCCTGCCTTTATTCTCTCTTTTGTTGGTAGAAGTTTAATAATTAAGAAAGGAGAAATTAATTACTTTTTTTATCAGGTGTGTAAATATTTCAAAGAAAAGAAGTTGTCCCATTTTAATTTTAGAAGATGGTACAAGCTTCAGTGAGATTTGACAATTATACTTTCAAATGATTGATATGAATGAAATCTCACCGATTGGAATTGAAATTAATTGTTTATGCTGATATAATTAAATCCTGTTACTTGAGCCTCTTCTCCGTGGACAAGACTACCATATTCTAAAGCGAAATGTTATCTCATGTATTAGTGAAGGATTACAAAAATATTTACATATTATTCTTTTTTCGTGAAATTGACTGCTAAAAGAAAACCATCTTAAGCATTTTCCTTTTAAATAAAACTCAATTTCCGATTCTTACTAACTTAATTAACCGTCATTCACTTTTATTTTTCCTTCACCCCCAAGTCAAATTATATATATCGAATTAATTCTACTCCTTTCGTATTACTTTAATATAATATTATAATAATTGTACCAAAAAATAGTATTATCATAATTGTAAAATATATCTATCTCTGCAAACAACACGATATAGTTATCATAATAGGTTTCACATCTGAAGTTAATTTTAGTATTGTTAGATTCTAATACAATTAACTGGATAGTAGGAATAATGAAATAATTACATGGCATCACCGTAACCTATTGGAAAATATAACTCTGGAACATTAAACGAACATATACAACTTTCTCACAATCAATGAAAGTGTATCGGCGGCAATTTCTCTCTGTATCTCTAATTCTTTACGGTGATTTCTTCTAAATTTGGACCCTGAATCTATATATCACATATAAAATTTAAATTTTGTAATATAACTTGCCCCAAAAACTTAACAAACCACAATAATACACTCGTAAGATATATATAGCAATCATATCCCATGAGAGGAGTGGTTTATTGTGAGAGTAAGAGGAGTAAATCTTGACTATTGGATTTTATGTGAATGATCAACATTAAAATAAAATGTTACATGACTTTTTTAAGTGATCATATAACCATTAAACAACTTTAAATCTTAAGTATCCATATATGATTATACGGGTCAGATTTGCTTCTCTCACTCTCATATATGATTATCGGGAGCTGCACTTTGTTTAGTAGCTCCGGTTTTGCTATTATCAATGATTTTGCTGATGTCTTGTCTTTAATCTCTTGGGCCTATGCTGCAATTGGGGTCTGCCGTTTTGCTTTATTGGAGATTTGCAGCTAGTGAGATTCTCATTGCTTGTCAATTTGAGTCTTAGGCTGGTGTTGTATTAGTTTTATTTTTGCTTGTTTCTGATTGTTTTTGCCTTTATTTGCTTTGCTTGTTTTGCTCGTTATCTTGGTTTGGGCAAGTAGAGGTATGGGAACTAACTATCGAAAAAAAAAAGAAACTTATTGTCCAAAAGCATTTGCCTTTGCCTTTCTATTGTTCCCCTGAAATCAATAGAATGTTAAATTAAGAGTTGAGAAATAAAGTTTTTTGGAATAACTAAAAATAATCCCTTTTCCTTTTATTTTAACTCCCAATGAACAACATGAAATCAAGTAGAGTTTTCCTATTTTTTGTATTCTTACTTAAACACACAAAACAATAACTAACAAGTCACGAGTGTTGAGTGCAATAACCACCATTTTTTCATAGAGTTTTTTTTCCTCTTTATAATTAACATTAAAATACAATATATGAATAGCCATTAGATGCAAAATCATCAAACATTAAAATAGAATATTTTTAATTTTATATCTCATTTATTCACTATAAAAATTTACCTAAATCCAATCACTACTAGGATTGGTAACTGATAATAAAAACGAGCGAGTGGGTATAAGAAAATAATTCTTTTTCATAAAAACTTGGAGTATTATTTTTTTAATAGAAAATGTATTCTAATCTAATATAAATTCGAATATCTAAATAAGATATTCATGGTAAGCAAGTTACACTACTAGAAAAAGGATCCATGTTCAATCTCTGAAAAAAAAAAAATTGTCAATAACACTTCCCAATTTGAATACTACCAGAAGGATTATTCTCACAATACTTGATTCTCTCATTTTAGGGTCTCATAATTGAAGGCACATAAGATCCTCAGTCTCAATGATAAATTGTAAAAATATATTAGCTTTCCCTCATATTTGTATATTAATTATTCCAAATTTGTTCTCAATTTGATATTTTCCTAGATCTATTTTAATTAATTTTATTTATGAGTGCTGTTAGCAAGAATATATGTATTTTCAGATAAATTGACAAATATTCTCATCATATTTGATTGCAGAATAAATATAGCACTAGCGGATGAAAGATCAAAAAGAAATATTTTGTTGAAGATTTATAAAGTTGAAGAAGAGATTAATGATTTGAAAAGATTTGGATCGAAATTAAAGGGAATCAAGATAAGAGATTTGACCTGAAAATTTGAAAAAGAGAGAAAATCAAGAGATTTAGATAAGTAGGCTAGCTATAGTGCCAACGCTTTTTGGGCCCACAAGTGTTTTTGGCTTTTATTTAAAACCTTGTTATCTTAGAGAGGGGGATTATCTATTGTGAGAGAGAGAGGGAAAAAAAAACATAGGCTAAGGTCTAGACATTTTGGAAAGGTATCTCATACCTCTTCTAGTTGACATGACTATGGGATTTATCATTTTCTTTTCTTTTTTAATGGTTTACTAAATTTCTTCTAGGTGTTAGAGGGATATAATCTTAGATGACTAAATTTGTATTCTGTTTTGTTATTTTAATTATCATTTCAATAAACTATATATATATATATATATATATATATATATATATATATATATATATATATATATATATATATATATATATATATATATATATATATATTGATCACCCAATTGATGTATGATTTTGTGATGTCAAAATAGACCTCACTTCATAAAATAAGCCAAATTAAAAATTAATATAGGTTAGAGTAGCTAGAAATAGAAGTATTCATTTGTGTGACAAATTGAAATCTTGTTCTTTGTCTTTAGAATAAGTTTAGAATAGTCTAAGGAATTAAATTATTTAACTTGTCCTAAGAAGATCCCAGTATCAAGGGATCCCAGTATCAAGGGATTGAGCTTTGACTATAATTATGAGTAATTCGACTAATAATAATATTGTTGAGAAATTAATTTAATAATTGGATAATACAAAATCAAGGAACTATAATGAAATCAACTCTTAACACCTGCCTTCTATCTATTGCTTATTCTTATTTTCCATTGCTTGTTTGTTTACTATCTTGCCTAAATTTATTTTCGAAAATTGTCTTAATTGCATTTGCCCGTATAGTGAGGTGCTCAAATTAACTGCTACTTAGTTTTTGTCACCATGGAAATGACAATTCTATACACATTTGTTATTACTTGAGACCTAGTATACTTGTCGGAGCTGGTTTCATAAATTGGCTAACAGTCAATGCAGACAATTTGTTGTTTTCAGCTGCACTAATTTTGTTGTCTAAATCCTTCGTTATCTTGTGAGCAATATTACATAGCAAGAAAAATATAGACAAAAATTTTAATAGAAATTATAACAATTATTTAGTAAAATAAAGTGATAAGACTTCCTTATTTATTTAAGAGTCAGTGAACCTATAATATCATTCTAATAACTAAATTTCTAACCTAACATTTTTGTAATTTGTGCCTGTGATATTGACGAATAAACAGAAAGAAAAAGTCGCTATCCATGAGCTAAGAGTTAAGAGTTACTAATGCTCTTGTAATATTACTAACAAATATTACTATCCTGTAATATTACTAACAAATATTCATATTTGTTAAGAGTTAAGACTAAAAAGAATCACATAAAAAATAAAATTTTTTAATGCTCGACTGTTCACAATAAATCTCTATTTCTTTTAACTTCTTAATAAATATCTTTAAGACACTTGTTAGTAAAATCTTAACTTAATTAATCATATTGAATATCATAAATAAAATAGTTTTGAATTTTAATTCCTTCATTAATAAAGAGTAATATCCTTTTTAATCCCAACATTTTGAAATTAACACTGGTCTGGTCCTAATTTTTTTTTTTCATATCAATCTCATCCTAACATTTGAGTTTTGACGTCAACTTCATCGTTTTTGCAAATCATTAGTAACTTCTTTTATAATTCGTTCTAGTTGACACATTAATGCATTGCTATATTGCTTATTTGTCTTTCTTAATTGATAAAGGTGACATTTACATACATGATGTTGAATATGGGAAGTTACTATTTGTTTGATAAAATGATGAAATTAATGTCAAAATTTAAAGTGTTAGGACTAAATTAATGTCAAAAAATTTTTAAAACTAAACTGATGCAAATTTTAAAATATTAGGATTAAAAAAGTTATTCACTAATTTTACTAACAAATGTCTTCAAGCATTTCTTACGGATTAAAAAAAAACGTACCATATAAAAAATAAAGCTATTTAATTATCAATGTATTAAATATTTTAAAAACAATATTTTTATGCAATTCCTTTACTTTTTAATCCTTAAAAAATGTCTAAGCAAAACTCTTAATAAATTATCTCTAAATGTTATTATAAATCATGGGTGTGGCACGAGCTTCTCCTTTTGTCTATTGTTCCTCTAAACAAATTTATTTATTAATTTTATTAAAACGACTTTCCTTCTTTTACACAATTAAATTAAAAATATATCCAAATTCACAATTTTTATAAAATAAATTAGATTAAATTTTTGAGTAAAAAATAAATAAAATAATTTGGTTTCAACCTATGTTTATTATCATAATAATAAAAATATTTTAGAGGACTGAATTTATTCTTTACTTCACATATTTTTATAAGATATAATATCTTTTATAGTTTTAACAAAAATTTATTGTCACTTCTTTTATACGCTTGTTGTCACTCTTATTAATCAAATTTTATTTAATTTATCTAAAATACACTTATTCCTTCCTTAATCAAACTAATTCTTTAAAATTATTTTTATTATAACTCTTGAATTCTATTTAAATTCTTAAAAAAGTTGTTTAATTTTTTTATTACCATTCTTGATTTTCAATTTTTTTGTGGCAACTAAGTATTTTATGAATTTACAAGTTTACTATAAATTTAAACCTTAAGTATCAAATTAATATGATTTTAAGTCTTTTGAAAAAATCCTTAAAAAATGATATATTAATGTAAGGTAACTAAAACCTAATATTTTGAATTCAAAATTTGTCATGTTAATAAAACTTGATCAATTTTTTCTCATATAATATTTTGAGTAAAATTAAAAAATAAAAGTATGAAAAATATTATATCTTAAAAAATGTGAAATAAAGATAGAATTATACTCTAAACTATTTTTATCATCATGATAATAAATATATGCCACACCTAAAGTATTTTATTTAGTTTCTTTTTGTTACTTAAAAGTTTTTATCTAATGAATTTTATAAAAAATTGTGAAGCTGAATATTTTTGTTAATTTAAATATGGAAAATAAAGAAGCGTATTTTAGTAAAATTAGTAAATAAGTTTGTTAAGTGGGAGTGGCAACAGATAAAAAAAATTAAAGACAATATATTTAAGTAATTAACAAGATATTAAAAATTTTATTTAAAAGATATAGCATTTTTTGTGTTTGAAAGCCTTTTTTTTTTTTGTTTTTGTTTTAAGCATGAGAGTTTTAGAGGAGGAAAGATCATCTCATTCAGAAATCAGAACATTTGAACATGTCACAAATTTTAATGAGAACATACAATTGTATTTACTAATAACCTATCAAAAAATATTTACTAACAAGAGTCCAATATTTATCAACAATGGTAATTGATTTTCCATAGTAATAATAATAATAATAAACAGAGAAAAATTTATAATTTTGTCCTTGGAAATTGAAATCTTTGAATTGTAATAAATTTGTCCTTCAAATAGAAAACATATGCAATTTGATCCCTGAATTTAATTAATCACGCTACAGCAAGTTAATTTATGTGGAGCAACAATTTTGTTAAATTTATAACCATCAAATTATATGTGCTTTGTTATAATGTGATTGAATTTAAAGGCTATATAATTTTAAAGATAAATTTGTTGCACTCCAAAGTTATCAGAAATGAAACTGTAGTTTTCATCATAAAAATGCTAATCGATCTTACAGGTTAACCAAACCTTGAAAGAGCAATTTACAGGTTAGCTGCAAGGAAGAATGCACGAACCTTACCGTTGCCCCACCAAAGCTAGACTGCTAGCTGTATAATTAATTGACAAATTCAATGGCTTTTTTGCTGTTTTAAAATAAAAAAAATATTATTTACGTATTTATGCCTTTTCAAGATTTTTTTTTAAAATGTCTTTTTTTTTTGGATTATAGTAAATTCGATTCAAATTAGATCGAAATTATTATGGGGCAAATTTAATAACAGAGGCATGGAATTCAATTTAACTTAGATTGAATTCAATACTATTTACATAAATAGTGTTGAATTCAATCTAACATAGGTCATATTCAACACCATTGGGTCCATATTAGGATGAAGTTTAGGGTGGACTCCAAAATTTTGGATCTATGATAGATCTATTGTGATTAAATGACCAAGTGTGGTTACCATATAAGTGTGGCTAATTGCCATACTTTGTGTGGTAGATCACCAAGTCCACGATGGATCAAGGTCTATCTTAAAGCATGATAACTATTAGACCTTACTCTCTATCAAGGCTGTAACTAAATGTAATTAATTAGAGACTTAAGAGCCATAATATTTAATATTTAAAAAATTTATACTTATTGTTCCTATATATATGAGTGTAAGTATATATATATATTCTCTTGCTATATTTAAAGATAATTTTTTTTATATTTATATTGTACCGGTGATGAATTCAATCTATGATGAATTCGATCTAAGTTAGATTGAATTCATCACTATACACTTGAAAGAAAAAAAATATAAATCTGTGATATTTCTTAATTAATTGTCATTACAATATATAAACCAAACTAAGTTACTTCTTAGATATATTAGTTAAGTTAACATTCCCTAAACCAATTTAACAGCAACTCAAATATCTAAACTTATTTGACTACAGAATAAAGTAGACACTAAAATAATAAAATTAACTAATAGCTAAATTAAATTAATAAAGATAAATATCTATAATTGTTCTTAATTCAAGTTAATAAAGATAATTATAGGCATTTATCTTTATTAATTTAATTTAGCTATTAGTTAATTTTATTATTTTAGTGTCTAATTTATTTCTATAGTAAAATATGTGTAGATATTTGAGTTGCCATTAAATTAGTTTAGGATATGTTAACTTAGTTAATATACTTAAGCAATAACTTAGTTTGGTTAATTTATTGGAATGGTAATTAATTATGAAGTATCACAAGTTTATATTTTTTTTGGATGAATAGTGATGAATTTGATCTAATTTAAATCGAATTCATTACTGGTGCAATATAAATTTAAAAAAATATTGACTTTAGATATAGCAAGAGAATATATATACACTCACAATGGCATATATAAGATTAATAAGTATGCATTTTTTAAATATTAAATATTATGGTTCTTAAGTCTCTAACGACTGATTTATATATCATCATCGTCTATTTGGTTTTAGCTTTAATAAGGAGTAAGATCTAATAGTTGTCATATTTTGGTATGGATCCCGATCTATCATAGACCCAGCTGTGGCAATTAGTCACACTTGTGTGATAATTAACCATATTTTTTGGTTATTTAACTACACTAAATCCACTATTAACCCAAAATTTTGGAGTCCACACTAAACTCCACCCCAATATGGGCCCAATAGTGTTGAATACGACCTATATTAGATTGAATTATAGTGTTGAATTTGATATTGATCTAACTTGAATTGAATTCATTATAATCTTTAAAAAAAATATTTTAAAAAATAATCTTAAAAAGGCGTATATATGTAAATAATATCTTTTTTATTTTAAAATGACCCACATGGTGATCAATATAGTGCAGACACTTGGTAGATATTTAAAGATAATAATAATAATAATAATAATAATAGCAAAACAATAAATATAATAAAAAACTCTCAAAGTGGTCCTTATCGATTTTTCAATAGGATAAATTAGTCCCTAATAAAAATAAATTGATAAACTAGTTCCTAATTTTTTAAAATATCGGATAAATTAGTCCTTAAAAAAAATAAATTGACAAATTGGACCATAACCTTTTCAAATGTCAGATAATTTAGTCCATCCGTCAAGTTTTTTCCGTTAAATATTATGATGTGGCCTATTAAGCAATTGATTTGTTTATTTCTTATTATATCATCCTAGTCACTTCTATTTATTAAAATGACTTTGTTTTGACAAAATTTATCTTACTTGCAGATTATTTCAGAGCATAAAATTCAGTATATTGGCTTGGGTATCCATCAAAAATAACTTCAATTTTAATAAATGCATGAGTGACTAAGATGATAGGATAAGAGTTAATAGCATTGTGTCGACTATTTAATGAATTACGTCAGAGTATTTAATTAAGAGACTTAATTGAGGGTCTAAATTGTCTCATATTTTAAAAGGTTGGGAGCCACTTTATCAATTTATTTTTATTATGAACTAATTTATTGGGTATTTTAAAAAAATTAGGAATCAATTTGTCTATTTATTTTTATGAAAGACTAATTTGTTTAATGTAAAAATCGGTGGGTACCCTTTGAGAGTTTACCCTTTGAAAGACTAAATGTAATTTCAACTCCATTATTTCCGTCCGTACCTTATCCTCAAGTCTCTCGTTTCAGGGACTTATTACTGAAACCTCGCCAAAGCCTCCCCCCCCCCCCCCCAAACAAAAACAACAAAAAATAAAATAAAATTACCAAAAATGAAAAGATGAAACTACGCAAGATTCTCAATCTCAACATAGACAATTCGTTGGTTTTTGCTATACTAATCATGTGGTCCAAATCCTTCAATATTCTGTGAGCAAAAACATCACGCAGCTAGAAGATATAGACAAAATTTTAGACAGAAAATTTAATACTTGTTTAAAGAAATAAAGTTAATATAACTCATTTATTTAATCATAAAGTCATTAAACCTGTATCCTATCAATGAATCTTCAGAAGACAATTCCTGATGGCAAGAAACTCCTGGGATTGTCTGCGATTGCATGTTGGAATATTTGGAAGGCAAGGAACTCGAAAATATTTGAAGGAATAGATACAAGGTCACAGGACATTGCAGATGCAACAATGAGGCTCTGGGGGAAAATGTCTGCTATCAACCTCCCTCAAATCTCTTCTTCTTAAGTCAGTTTTATGATAGTTTCTTCCCTGCAATAATCTTAGCGAGTTTGGGTACCCCGCTTTTCCTTTTTTTGCTGAGTTGTCCTGAGGCCCGATGTATGCATTTTCCATCAATATAATGCAGTATCTATATTTGTCCAAAAAAAAAGAATATTTACTAACAAGAATCAAATTCTTATTAACAATGCTAATCAATTTTCAATAATAATAATAATAATAATAAATGCTAATTGATCTTATCAATTAACCTAACCTTGATAGACCAATTTACTAACTAGATAGAAGGAAGACTGCATGAATCCCACCGTTGGCCCGCAAAAGCTAGACCGCTAACTGAATAAGTGACTAACTCAATACCCAGGCGAAGCCGGTGATGATCTATACGGGTAGATTTCTGAAAGACCCATAAAAATAGACTCACATAATGCTATTTTTTTAATTACATAATTTGGTTTAAAATATATTGTAAAATTTTCTTAAAATTTTATGTTTTTAACTTTTAAAATTTTGTTACGTAATTCGATCTGAACTGATCATTAACTAGATTGTTATTGAATCAAATCTAAATTTAAAAAATAGTCCAATAAAAAAGGTTGGATCGAATGCATCAGGTCCAGTTAAACTAGACTGATTTTATCCTTTATATTCCTAGTCTCTAGTTTCTCATCAAATTATAGAGAATAAGCAGGGAAAAATAGTTTCTTATAGATATTAAATAAAAGGATGCTTAATAATTTTTTTTTTCAAAATATCATGAATTTTGTATTTGGTCCCTCTTTTTAAGAATATTCCTTTTAATTCCTCAAAATTTTTATTTATTCCAGTTTGCTTAATTAATTTACTGTCAGATTTTTTTTAAAAAAATACCGACTTTACATCCCACGTAAAAGTTGATGTGGACTAATGAATAAAAAGAAGAACTAACCTAAAAATCGTAATATTTCAGAAGACAAAAAAATCGTAATATTTTACATGAAAAAATGTTTACATGCATAAAGTATAAATTTTAATTAATTTACATGTAATGGTTCTTAATATATGTTAATATATTAAATAATAATATTAATATTTTTGGTGCATATATTAAAATTAATATATAATTAAGCCATAAATTTACTTTCCCCTTTTTCACTTTTAAATTAAGAAGATTTTTAAATTAATTATTAGGGGAATATAGCAACACTCTACTTTATTTATAATAATGTTATATAAAATTATATTTATTCTAATTATAATTTAATAAGTTAATTTTAATTAATAAAATTTTATTACTGTCCATTATTTTAATTTGATTTTTAATATTTTGAAATAAAAAATAAATACATAAATTAATAATAAAATTAGTGATTAATTAAAAAATATATAAAATAAATACAATCGTACATAATGTTTTGTCCAGATGTAATAATTTCTTGTCAATAAATATATAAATTAATAATAAAATTAGTGATTAATTACAATATAAATAAAATAAATACAATCGTACATAATGTTTTGTCCAGATGTAATAATTTCTTGTCAATAAATATATAAATTAATAATAAAATTAGTGATTAATTAAAATATAAATAAAATAAATACAATCGTACATAATGTTTTGTCCAGATGTAATAATTTCTTGGCAATGAATATATAAATTAATAATAAAATTAGTGATTAATTAAAACATAAATAAAATAAGTACGATCGTACATAATGTTTTGTCCAGATGTAATAATTTCTTGTCCAAATCCTTCGTTACATTGTGCATGTAATATTAATCAATCAATAAAGACAAAACTTATCGATGACAAGAGAGCAAAACTTCATCCTCATAAAACCATTTTGACTTCAACGTCCACATAATATATTTCTTCAAAAAGAATAAAGAAAATCAAGACCCTATCTGTGGCGAGCGGCACCCTTGAAATCTGCCTATAAATAGAGCTCCGGAGTTGATTGCTCTCTTCACAAAACAAAGAATAACAACAAAGATATTATATAGCAAGAGAGAGAGAGAGAGAGAGAGAGAGAGAGATGGAGTTGAACAAGAAGATGATGGTGAAGGTAGCTTTCCTGCTCTTCCTCATGGGGTTTTCTGCAACTGTTGAAGCTGGTCGCCAGCCCGATCCAAACTTCATCATCACTCAGGTGCTCAACAAGGGTGGTGCAAGTCACCTTCGCAGTTCATCAGCCGAGGAATGCTGTGAAGTATGCATTTGCACACTGCCATTACCAACTGGTTTGTGCACGTGTGTGGATATTGCTGAATCTTGCCCTGAAGCTTGCCAAGCCTGCGCTTGTACCAGGTCTATTCCTCCACAGTGTCGCTGCTTAGATTCCACTCCCGACCAGTGCTACATACCATTATGTGAGGGCAAGTTCTAAGGACTATGTATGGTGTGAGACAAAGTCACTCAGGCTTTGTTTTCATGTATGAAATGTTAAATAATAAATAAAGACGAAATAAAAAGCTACTTGGTTTGCAGTTTGCTTTATGCAAGCTGCTATCCAGGTGTGTTCTATTATTGTGTTGTTTCCACTTAGCTTTACCTTTAATCTCTTCATAACGAAATTCTCGTAACAATACTTTAGTTCTGTTATTTGATTCGCAACAAAACTTTGTGAATTCAATACATAACTAATTAGTAATTACTGATGAAGGAGGACAGCGTCGTAGGAGTAAAACATACACCTAACCAACGGAGCACAAAATAATCGATAAATTTCAATATTATAGACATGTGAAATTAGTGGCGGAACTTAGAGAAAATTCTTAGGGGCCAAAAAATTTAACATATAAATTAGATTATGACAACTAAAATTGAGAGCTATTTTTATGAATTTAATTTTGATATATTGTCTGTAAAAATTTTTTATATTATTATTGAATTATATATTGCTATGTTAATAAAAATATTTGATTTAACCACCCACTACTTTAAACATTACAACATTTTAGGTCTACAAGTGTTGCCTAAAAGTACAAAAAGCATCGCCTTTGATCAAAGGCCACATTAAGCATTGCCTAAAAGTATGAAAAGCGTTGCCTTTGATCAAAGGCCACACTTTCACACCTAAGGAAATGCTTTATGGGATAGTCTAAAGAATCATTACCTTTTCTCTAAGACAATGCTTTTAGGAGGAAAAGACAATGTTATTCATCGTAACACTTGTCAAGTGTTGCCTATTCATGACAAAGGGCGATGCTTGTTGCCAACTTCTATGACAATGGTATCCAAGCATTTTCTATTCTCTTAATATAGGTAACAACAATCAAGCGTTGCCTTTTTCTGATGATAAAAATAACATGCGATAAGCGTTGCCTATTCTCTTAATACATATGACATTAATCAAGCGTTGCCTTTTCTCCTAATAAAACCAACATATAATAAGCGTTGCCTTTTCTTTCAATAAGTATGGTCTTATTAAAATTGTCACCTTTTATAAACTATAAAATACACTTTCTAAGAGTAAATCAACCTTATTTATATTCAAATTTAAATTTTTTATTTTTATTTTTAATTTTATATTTAATCAACTTAACTTCATAAATAAAATAAAATAATTACTATTAATCAATTAAGTAAAAAGGTCATCTGAAGTATATAATGATAATATGCTTAGTTCCAAATACATATTATCAAGCATTAATTGAAGCCAAAATGTACACAAGTAAACAAAATACATCTAGTATGAACTTAAACAAAATACATGTGGTCATGAAGTTAAACAAAATAATCTAATTATATCCATTGCAAGTTTTGTCCTGCATAGAGTTGCACTTGCAATATCAGCTCAATCTGTGACATATAATATACAGTTATGAGATAAATATGAACATAGTTAAAGTAAGCAAATTATGTATATACTTTTATGAATTTTCATGATTGTTAAAAATGAATATACAATAACATATTAAAATTTCCTTTTTTTTTGGGTAGATTTATTGATGATAAGGCTTGGGACTTTCAAAGGAGTAGCTAGCTTACAAAGTTTCAACGCAGAGGTAATACAAAAAAATACTAGCATTGATGATAAAAATAATGTTGCAAATTTAAATAGATATGCTAAAGAGAATTTAAAATTAATTCTTGGGACTTGTTATAAAATTAGGTACAATTTCTAGACTAGCAAACAAATATTTAATTATTTTATTTAGGGCACAATATTATAAACAATACTGAAGTAGACAAACTCTTTATTTTTTAATAAAATGAGGAACATTGATTAACTTTATATTACTCTTTACATATCAATTTTTCGTAAGAGTTAAACTTGAAATAATGCCATAATTAAATTTTACATGAAAACATTCTCGTATATATCATATGCACTTTTACATATGATAGCATATAGTCCCTGGACAAAGAAACCAAACACACCGAATGCAAATTAATCAGTTGAAGTTACTTTTCCTTTTATGTTGGCTGAAGCAAGTAGAATAATTTTGGTATTCTCAACTTTGCCTAGATGTTTCAAATGCAATTTAGGTAAAATCCATTAGAGATTTCTGGTTTAAGTTTCTGGTGCCAACTTTGAATAATTTAGGTTTCCAGTTTAAGTTTCTGGTGCTAATTTGTTAGTAAGATTCTAAATAGAAGAATTCATGAAATCTAATAGATGTTTTGACTATAACGTAAACTTAGAGAAAAGCATAAAGCTCACATATTTCCTACCAAACTTGACATAAGGCTATGCATAATGACAACTTGAAAGGCATCATGTATGGATAATGAACTAAACTAACTTAACCACGCAGATAATGAACAAAATAAAAGTGTAGCGGTAGAAATATTACCCAGAAAGTGTGCTTGTACAAAAACAAGAGGTCCTCCCTTCTCTCCTCCATAATTTGCATAGAAGCTGACTATAAAAGATTAACAAACATAGTAGCTTTTGTTAGGGGAGATGCAATAGCTCAAAAAATGAAACGAGTACCAAAAATGTTAGGGGAAGTTGCTTCCTTACTTTAAGCACAGTATGCAGCTTCTGGTAAGTTATAAAGCTATGAAGTAATGATGTAGTGTTCACTTTCACCGCACCATATCTGTATTTTGCAACTCTTTCTCCTTCTCAAAACTCTTTATATCTAGCATGGATTCACTACCCATGTCATAGCAAATGCAAACATTTTTTTATGAATACTTGGCTTGTTTCATGCGTGATTTATTTAAACTAATGACATATGTGCTAGCAATATATGCACAGACAAATTATAGAACGTAATATAGGCATTAGCTTCAAGTTGATTGGAATAATTCACAATAATAATTGCCAAAGGAATAAGAAATATCTAAAACATTCATCCCGCGTAAGTCTACAAGCATTAGCTGGCTCCAAAGACAATGAAGACCTAGTGACTTATTTTGATCATTGAAAAGAACTGCAAAATATTTTCCAGTTTTCTATTGATGATTTTGTATTAAAGATTCTAAAAGCTAATAGCATGAAGACAAGAAGTTTCTTGCTTTGGTATTTGCAATATGCACAAGCCAAATACAAAACTTAATTAGCTTGACAATCATGCCCATTATTCTCAACCAAAAAAATTCATAAAGTTAGGAGAAACTAAATGCAAATTGAAGGATTTGATCCTTTAGCAAATGCATGGAAAACTAAAATATCATTGAGAGCTATTCCAAATACCCCAACAGAATATCCTCCAAAAAAAATAGAAGACGAAGAAGAGACCTCAATCGAAAATTCCAATAAATAAATACACGATGAAAGGAACTATGTACCTTCCCATTTTGATGATCCACTAGCAAACCATCTAGGTGATCTCCAACAACAGTCATAAGCTTACGGTCTGGACTGATTGATGTGTATTGCATCAAAAGCAAATTGTTAGGAATCAAGGAAGTGTCTTTGAAATTAAAATCACCAATATGTTTAAAAAGGTCAATAAAGAAACTCAATCAAAACTGCACTTTCCTGGATCTAATTAGACATAATAAAGATAATAAGATATAGCTAAAATAGTGCAAGTTCATATAAACTGTGAATGCAAATGATCATGTGAGAAGCAAGAAAACTATTATGAGAAAATCCAATACTATAAAAGAATAAAAATAGAAATGAATTGAATGGAAGAGTAATTGGACAATGAGCTGAGTAGTAATTAAAAACAAGAGATGAAAAGAAAACATAAACTACATCACTGAGATTACTTGAAGAGTGCTCACATTCACTGCATCACTGAAAGCTTTCTGCATCATATTCCCTCACACCGCAATCATTATTGGAAGCTACAAAGTGAGTCGCACCATTGCAAAAATTTCCATGTCAAGCAATGCTCCAGAGTGAAAGACAAATAATTCAGTACAATAACTACTCAAGACATGGAATAAGAAATACCTCAAGCTGTCATCTATTTCAATTGCATTTGTTATAGCATTATCATCATGTGTGACACTTGTACAAAAGGTTACTCCCTTTTTATCCAAAAACTGTGTTCAATATAGATATTATAAGCTCCATTCAATATAATTCTAATAGCATAAATTGGAAAAATAGAGTACGCTAGAAGGATCAGGCTTGTGTAGCAGACTACATTTTCAATAAAATAAATAAATTATTTCATTTGCTAAGTATACACTGCCAATCCAATTGGCAGCGATGACCCAAAAGAAGAGAAAAAGAAAAACAACAACAACAATATCAAGAGAAACAGAATGGAGGAAAAATCCTTGGTGACCAAGTAAAGCCACAATGTAAGAGTATTGTCTTACCCAACATGTACCTGAGAATCTAAGTATAAATAAATAAGTAGGCCAAAGGAAATTTGTGCTTCATTCAATTTGGATTATCTCCATTTTCTTTTGTCTATTTCTCTTTATCTAACTCCACCCTCTCTCTCTCTCTAACTATTGAAGAGATTGCAGTGTGGGTAATCTTCTACAAATACATAAAGTAATGGCCAGAAGCCAAAAGAACTATAAATTTGCAGTAGTAGTGACTAGTGAGAAATCCATTCAGCCACTAAGTTCGATGAGTCAATAAATCATGGCTCTAAAAATAGCAATTGATTTCCAACCTTTTCAAGCATACACCAAATTTCACATAGCTCAGCAACAAAAAGTGTATTGAAGATATCATTTGCATCATTTTCAGATAGTTGATTTGCTTCTCAATAGAATATGGAATCCGCCGAAGCACAGAGGAACGTGCAGAGCAAAAGGAAGAAAGAAGTGGGAAAGAGTTTGTGAAAATGAATCTCTGTTATCATTCACTATGGGCGATACACGTTATATATGTATAAGATGCACAAGTGTGCAGACTACTGGAGGCTATGCATCAATAAACTATCTAACTAAATAACACGTATTTACAAATAACTACAGATGTCAATAAGGTAAAATAACTAACTAATTTATGTCCTATAACTCCAAGACTTCTTCAGCAGAACATATATATATCCTTTCTCAGAAATTTGACCATACCAAAGATACGGGTCACAAAAGGTAATTTTATATTATAGGCAAAGAAATAATAAATATCATACTAATAATAATTATGCTAAATTACCAGCAACTTCCTTGACCGCCCGTTGAACGTACATTAATTCAGGATATGATATACTAGACATGCTAAAACAAGGTCCTGCATAGGAAACATATATGAAAAACATATAACTCCAAATACAATTTAAAAAACATTTACATTGACTCACCACATCAATCCACAAGCTACCCAGGAACTTGGCACAATGTGGCTAAATAATTTAACTAGACTACCTAATTAGAGTACCTGCTCGATTCATTGATTTCATTCTTGGCCCACCAGGATGACTTATAGCACCAATCTTCATTCTATGCCACTTAGTGATTATCTCAAGTAAATGAACGTACAATGCCAAGTCTTCCAAGTCAATGAGCGAAACTCCTAAGCAAGTTCACTGTATCTATATCCTTTGACATATGTCATCTTTCACACTTGGTCTAAATCCTGACACTTTTACATTTCGTGTGGACTAGTTACTACCCCTCCCACATGCATGATTTTCTTTGCCTATTTTCAAACGTAGCACACTTTCATAATCGGCTTTGAAGGATAGAGATAAACTTTGCATTTATTCCAAGATCAAGCAATATACTATTTAATGCTATCTTGCTTAACAAATTAAGTTCATAAGCTCTTTAGTGCCCACTAGACCATAGTCAAAAGGAAAACTCCCTCTACAATAACAACCATCGGTCACTATTTGTCAAAACAAAACTCATGACAAACTAACACTAGTAACCCTTAGTATCATCAATAACAACATGGTTATGCTTAGTGAGCCAATAAACCACAAAATCAACATTTTAGATTGATCTACTCCTAGGACAAGAACTAGATTAAACTAACTAACCCATCATCACTTTTAGTTCCCCCATTTTAAAATCAAGATTCAAAGCCCAAATTCAGCATGAGGTTATTTAGATTTTTCCAACAACAAAGAAACAAGGCAAAACATTTAAATTTCCAGAAGAAACTAAACCAAGACAGGGGAAAGGGCACTCACCCAAGGGTTGGCTGCCTTGGGCGGTAGAAACCGCCTAGCCACCAGGAAGATGCAATATGATGGACGGCAGAGAGCACGCGATAGACGGCGATAGTGGCAGCATATATATCACATATAAAATTTTAATTTTATAATATAATTTGCCCGAAAAACTTAACAAACCACAAGAATACTCTCGTAGGATAAGAAGTAAATAAAAGGAAGAGAAATAAATAATATATATATAGAACTTATTGTTCAAAAGCATTCAAAAGAGAGATATCGAACGAAAAATGAGGGGATTGCATTTGCCTTTGTATTGTTCCCCAAAAATCAATAAAATGTTAAATTATACGTTGAGAAATACAGTTTTTCGGAGTAACTAAAAATAATCCCTTTCCCTTTTACTTTAACTCCCAATGAACAACATGAAATCAAGTAGAGTTTTCGTACTTTTTGTGTTCTTACTTAAACACACAAAACAATAACTAACAAGTCACAAGTGTTACGTGCAATAACCACCATTTTTTCATAGTTTTTTTTGTTTTTGGTCTTTATAATTGAATTTAAAATACAATATATGAATAGTCATTAGATGCAAAATCATTAAACATTAAAATAAAATATTTTGAATGTTATATCTCATTTATTTACTATAAAAATTTATCTAAATCCAATCACTAGGATTGGCAACTGATAATAAAAACGAGCAAGTGGGTATAAGAAAATAATTCTTTTTTCCTAAAAACCTAGAATATTATTTCACTATATATGTGCTGACATTCTTTTCCCATTTGATTATTTTTCCATTTTTTTTTTATAGAAAACGTATTCTAATCTAATATAAATTTGAATATCTAAATAAGATATTGATAGTAAGCAAGTTGCACTACTTGAAAAAGGATCCATGTTCAAACTCTGGAAAAAAAAATAGTTGTTGAGCAGACTTCTTAATCTCAATAGTGCCAGAAGGATTATCGCAATACTTGATTCTCTCATTTTAGGGTCTCATGATTGAAGCAACATAATATCCTCGGTCTCAATGATAACTTGTAAAAATACACTAGATGTCCCTCTTATTTGTGTATTAATTATTCCAATTCGTTCTCAATTTGATATTTTCCTCAATCTATTTTAATTAATTTTATTTATGGGTGCTTTTAACGAGAATATATGTATTTTTCATATGAATTGACAAATATTCTCACTATATTTGATTTGATTGTAGAATAAATATAGCACTAGTGGATTAAAGATCAAAAGGAAATATTTTGTCAAAGATTCAGAAAGTTGCAAAAGAGATTAAAGATTTGAAAAGATTTTGATTGAAATCAAAGGGAATCAAGATAAACAATTTGACCTAAAAATTTGAAAAAGAGAGAAACTCAAGGGATTTAGATAAGTAGGCTAGCTATAGTGCCAACACTTTTTGGGCCCACGAGTGTTTTCGGCTTTTATTTAAAATCTTGTTATCTTAGAGAGGGGGGATCAGCTATTGTGAGAGAGAGAGAGAAAAAAATATAGACTAAGGTCTAGACACTTTAAAGAGCTATTACGTAGCTCTTCTAGTTGACATAACTATGAGGTTTATCATTTTCTTTTCTTTTTTCATGACTTAATAAATTTCTTCTTGATGTTAGAGAAATGTGTAATACCCAAGTCATGGATTACATAAATTGTGGTAATTTGTTCTGTTGGACCCAGCAAAAGTCCTATGTTTGGATCCTATGCCTCCTTAAAAGGCTATATGATTAAGATATTTCCATATGATCAAAAGTTCCAATAATTGTTCCCTAGATATCCAAGAATCGAAAAGTGATCTTTAATGAATTTTAGGAGATCATTGACCCTTTCGGTTTTTGTCCAGAAGTTTAAGGAAATTCGAGTTTCTATAAATTTGTACTAGAATTCAAAAGTTGGATTTTGATTATTAAGGAGTTTAATTTTTCTAATATTTTTATTGGATTCAAATGAGGAGTATTTTTCTTATTTAAATTTATGTTTTAAAGTTAATGGAGAGTAAAGTTAAAGGGGATATTAACTTTCGTAAATGTAAATAAGTGTAAGATCATGACTTGAGGAGCATTAAGGATCAGAAAAGGAAGAAAAAAACCAATTTTGGGAAGTCTGGCAGCCACGCTTGAGAGCGCACCACTGTGCCCCAGTGCGCTCCCAGGATAGTGAGAGGAAGAATCTAGAACCCGACCACACTGGAGCTCCCGCTGCGCACCAACGTGCCCAGCTCGGCGAGAAAAATAAAAAACGGCTTCCTCGAGCTCTCTCTCTTTCTTTCTCCAAAAATTTATCGCATAAGGTATTTTTATCATCTATTACCATCATTTGTCCCTACCCACTTCTTAACTATTCTATTCTTATCTTATCTACCGATCCTTTTTCTCCTTTGAGCAAGTAAGGGAAGCCACGGTGAGTCTTGGGAGGAGATCCAAACTCTCCATCACCTTCCATTCTGTTCTTTGGAACTCAAAGGTAAGTTCTAAGCTCAAACCTTTTCCATGTCATGATTTGGGAAAATTTTTCCCAAAGGATTTGCTCTTGGACTTGGATCTAAAGTCCAAAAGTCGTAAATCCTAGGGTTTTTTTATGTTTAAAAAGAAGTTTAAGTTAATTTCTTATCTTTATAGGTGAGGTTTAGTTATATTCTCCTATTATGGTGTCGGATCTGCCCCTAGAGCAACATGTTGGCTCGGTGGTTTCACCAGGGAGCTTCCACCCTTTCTAGTGAGAGTACTCTAAATAGATAGTTTATTTATTATAGATTTTGAAATGAATATGATGACAAGATTTATGTATACTATGAATATATCTTTTGTATATTATACGAATTTATCAGGAAGTTAGACAGTAAAACAAAGGTTTAAGAATTAGTTTTCCTATAAATTAAAAGTAGCCATATGCTATAGATTTTTTTTTTTTTATGTAAAGAGCATGGGACTAACTGACCTATGTATAGTTTCCAATTGGATTTGAAATGGCTACAAATTCCAAATTATTTTCTATTTATATAAGGAAAGAAAGAAGTAATTAAGTTTAGCTATACCATGTTAGAAAAGTTTATGTACGTGAAGAAAAAGAGTTTAGTTGTGTTATGTTTCAAACCAACCTTAAAATTAGATATGTTTTTATGAAAGGAAATGAGTTTTGTGAGGTGAGTATTTCATAGAACCGTAGCTAACGGCGGTAAACATTAGCCTTAGTGTACCTTGTATGACCTACATTTATTGGATTTGGTGAACCTTTTATAAAATACATTAGATTAAATCTTTTAAGTAAAAAGTGAATAAAATAATTTTGATGCAACCTATATTTATTATCATAATAATAAAAATATTTTCGCGTTCTGAATTTATTCTTTACGTCACATAATTTTTAAGATATAATATCTTTTATACTTTTAACAAAGATCTATTGTCACTTTTTTTATGTGCTTGTTGTCACTCTTATTAATTAAATTTTATTTAATTTATTTAAAAACACTTATTCCTTTCTTAGTCAGACTAATTCTTTAAAATTATTTTTATTATAACTCTTGAATTCTATTTAAATTTTTAAAAATTGTTTAATTTTTTTATTACCATTCTTGATTTTTAATTTTTTGTGGCAACTAAGTATTTTATGACTTTATAAGTTTACTATAAATTTAAACCTTAAGTATCAAATTTATATGATTTTAAGTCTTTTAAAAAATTCCTTAAAAAATGAAAAATTTATGTAAGGTTACTAAAAACTAATATTTTGAATTCAAAATTTGGCATGTTAATAAAAGTTTATCAATTTTTTTCTCATATATTTTTTTGAGTAAATTAAAAAATAAAAGAATGAAAATATTATATCATAAAAAATATGGGAAATAAAGATAGAATTCATACTCTAAACTACTTTTATTATCATGATAATAAATATAAGCCACATCAAAATTTGTTTTTTTAGTTTTTCTGTTTCTTAAAAATTTTAATCTAATTATATAAAAAATTGTGAAGATGAATATTTTTGTTTATTTAACTATGGAAAATAAAAAAGCATATTTTAGCAAAATTAGTAAATAAATTTGTTAAGTGGGAGTGACAACAGATAAAAAAATTTGAAGGCATTATATTTAAGTAATTAATTTATTTAAAAGATATAGCATTTTTTTAATTTTTGAAAGCTATATTTTTTTTTTATGCATGAGAGTTTTAGAGGAAGAAAGATCATCTCATTCAGACATCAGAACATGTCACAAATTTTAATGAGAACTTACAATTGTATTTACTAATAACCTATCAAAAAATATTTACTAACAAGAGTCCAATTCTTATCAACAATGGCAATTGATTTTGCATAATAATAATAATAATAATAATAATAATAATAATAAATAGAGAAAAATTATAATTTTGTTCTTGAAAACTGAAATGTTTGAATTGTAATAAATTTTTCCTTCAAATAGAAAGCATATACAATTTGATCCCTGAATTTAATTAATCACGCAAGAGCAAGTTAATTTGTGTGGAGCACCAATTTTGTTAAATTTGAGGATCAAATTATATGTGCTTTGTTATAATGTGATTGAATCTAAAGGCTAAATTCTTAAATTATATATAATTTTAAAGATAAATTTGTTGCACTCCAAAATTATCAGAAATGAAACTGTAGTTTTCATCATAAAAATGCTAATCGATCTTATCGATTAACCAAACCTTGAAAGAGCAATTTACAGGTTAGCTGTAAGGAAGAATGCATGAACCTTACCATTGCCCCACCAAAGCTAGACTGCTAGCTGAATAATTGACAAATCTAACGGCTTTTTTATTGTTTTAAAATAAAAAAAATTATTTACGTATATATATCTTTTCAAGAGTATTTTCTAAAATGTCCTTTTTTTTGGATTATAGTAAATTTGATTTAAGGTAGATCGAATTTATTAGGGGCAAATTTAACACCAGAGATATGAAATTTGATCTAACTTAAATCGAATTCAACACTATTGGTATAAATAGTAGTTAATACTATTCATATAAATAGTATTGAATTTGATCTAAGTTAAATATTTGGATGGAGTTTAGAGTGGACTCTAAAATTTTAGGTCCATGGTGGACCTAATATGGTTAATTACCATATAAGTGTGGCGCAAATCACTGAGTCTATGATGAACTGGTATCCATCTTAAAGCATGACAACTCTATCAAGATTGTGATTAGATAGATGAAAACGATATCCAGATCAGTCGTTTGTGACTGAAGAGTCATAATATTTAATATTCAAAAAATCCATATTTATTGTTTTATATATGTGACTATAAGTGTATATATATTTTTTTGCTATATTTAAAGTTAATTTTTTTTATATTTATATTGGACCTGTATTGAATTCGATCTAAATTAAATTGAATTCATCGCTATTCACCCAAAAGAAAATAAAAATATAAGCATGTGATATTTCTTAATTAATTACCATTATAATAAATTGATCAAACTAAGTTACTAATTAAATATATTAACTAAGTTAACATACCTTAAACTAATTTAACAGCGACTCAAATATATAAATTTATTTGACTATAGAAATAAAGTAGACACTAAAATAATAAAATTAACTAATAGCTAAATTAAATTAATAAAGATAAATACCTATAATGGTTCTTAATTTAAGTTAATAAAGATAATTATAGGTATTTATCTTTATTAATTTAATTTAGCTATTAGTTAATTTTATTATTTTAGTATCTAATTTATTTATGTAACCAAATAAGTTTAGATATTTGAGTTGCCATTAAATTAGTTTAGTGTATGTTAACTTAGTTAATATACTTAAGCAATAATTTAGTTTGGTTAATTTATTGTAATGACAATTAATTAAGAAATATCACACATTTATATTTTTTTCTTTTAGGTGAATAGTGATGAATTCGATCCAACTTAGATCAAACTTGATCGAATTCATCACTAGTGCAATATAAATATATAAAAAAATTAACTTTAAATATAGCAAGAGAATATATATACATTCACAGTCACATATATAAGAGTAATAAATATGAATTTTTAAAAATTAAATATTATGACTGTTAAGTCTCTAATGACCGATTTGGATGTTGTAACATCCCCGATTTTTGTCGCATTTACAACTCTGAGTTACAAATTAAATAAATAATACTGTGTAAATTTATTCAGGGATAAAACACATTAAAATTGAAATTAAACTATTTATAGACCATGAATTTTAAATAAAGGCTAGCAGAAGAATTATTTACAAAAACGCAGCAAATAAACATCAAAATGGAGTAATAAATTAAGATAATAATAGATTAAATTACATAGTTAAAACCTACTAGGGATAGAAATTTTATAAAATTATATTCTTGGTAAAAATATTTCAGAACATATTAGAATTTATTTCAGAACCTCTTAAAGTTTCCAAAACTATTTAATTTAAGAATTTCGGGTATAATAAAGTATCCGTGTCATATCACAAAGTACCCGTGAGTGACATGAAGTGATAACTATCACTTCCAACATTTTTATTAAAGGCTTGGATCAAGTTACAAGTCTTGTCTTTAATCTAAAGATTAGATTTCAAACACCCACTACCATTTAAAACACCCAAACACCCATTAAAGCACAATTCTTTCCCTCGCTCATTCCCTCAAACTCACGGTTTCTTTCTCGTCTCAAACCCTCTCCATTCCTTCTTCCTCCAACCCAACAAATTTCTCCAAAACTCCCTCAAGACCCCAAGCTTTCTCTTCTTCTTCTCATTTCTTCTTTCCCTCATCATTTTGGAAGCAAAAACTCCTCTCCCTCTCTCTCTCTAAAACATCCAAAAGTGGAGGGAAGAGATTTTCTCTTGGATTGGTGAAGTTTTGAAGAAATAGCTCAAGATCTTGGAGGAGTCTTCGAGCTAGGAGGTTGAGGTAGGGATTTCTACTCTTTTCTTGTCACAATTCTTGAGAAAGAGTGTGGTTTATGCTCGAGTCACTATTCTAGGGTTCAAAAACTTACAGATATGTTTGCAGTTTAGATTTAGTTTAGGTTAGCCTAGATGAGTGTTCTAATATAGTTTTTGTGAGTTAAAACCCTTAGGAAGGCTATTAATCAAACTATGACAAGAAGTAGCTAAAATAGGCATATTGGGGTTAAGGCTTGAACCCCCATGACTAAGTATGATATAAAGATTCTTATAAGTTTAAATGACTTAGTTGTACCTAAAAATAAGTGTGATTATAGATACAAACTTGTTAAAATGCTTATCTTGGAATTTGTCACAAAAGAGGTAGTTAAAATTTAACACTAGCAACTTAGAAAAGTGGGAATTTGATTATCTCACCAATAGAATCATGCCAAACTGATTTTACCACTTGGAATACATGATATATGGATGCCAAAATTATCCTATTGTAATTGGTTTGGTGTTAGAATAAGTAGGAACAATTTTAGACGTAAACTAGTATCCATAAACCATTAGAAGGGTAAATTTCGGTTTCTATTCCTCAATGGATAGTAAAACTATTTTTAGTTTTGAATATTTAAGTTATATAGACCTTAGAACATCTTTGAATGGTTAAAATTGGTTGGAGGTGAATTATGGAAGGTTTGGGAATCAACTAGTCAAGATCTCTAGCTTAATGAGTTATTTTCGGCCATGTGTTTGGGGGTCAACAAAACCCATGTTTTAGTGGAGTATTCTAAGTCATTATGATGAATTTAAGTGCCTTGAATCATATATAATTAAGTGAGGTAAGTTTGATAAGGTTTAGAGTTGGTTTGGAGGAGTGAATGATGAGAAAATAGCATATTACCAAGATTAGGCCAATAAGGGTAGTAGACAACGCTCTTGCATGAGCTAAAAGACTTGATATCTAAATTTTTTAAGTGTGACTAAAGTATTAGCAAGTTTGGAATAGGCTCCTTTAAACAAAAACTTAAATCTTGAAGCTAAGAGCTCTTGAGAAAAGTGTTATCTTATATATATATATGTGTGTGTGTGTGTGTGTGTGTGTGTAAATGATTATGATGGTGGTAAGCTATTTAGGATGGAAATTATTGAATGATTGTTAGGGCCAATGAGGCCAAAGAATGAAAGCCAAGGTATGCCTTTCTATTTTTGACTCTTGGAATTTTGATGATTCTTGCCTTGAGTACATCACTTATGCCTTATGATGATGATTGTTATATTTATGATGATGGATTTAGTTCACAAAAAGAGTATATTGGAATTGTGAAATGGCAAATATTTATTGATTGATGCTATGATTGGAATTGCTAGCTATTTATTAGTATTTTTAAATTTTTGGATTGCTCTTGATTTAGCCGTTATGTTGTCGGATTGTTATCAGACTTCTTGATTTCCATAAATTAATTTTCTCATAATATGAACATACTATGAGATTGTGCAATGTTGAAAAGCATGAGTTAGTAGCTCTTATAAGCTTGTATGAATGCATTATGTAATTGTATAAGACCTGTGAATTAATAATGATATTTGGAACTAATCCAAAACTATAAGACTTCTAGTAATTAATCAGAGAATTTATATCTAGTTAATTACTTTATTTAAGGTCAAGGAATTTATACCTGACAATATTGTTTGAATCAAGGAATTTATACCTGATAAGACTTATGGTAATTAATCAGAGAATTTATATCTGGTTAATTACTTTTTTTAAGGTCAACAAATTTATACCTGACATAAGACAAGATAATCAAGCATGATTCTTCAGTAGGGAAAGGTGATCCACCAAGATGAGATCTCTTTACTTTGGAGGCACATGGCCCAAGGAAATCCCTTCAATTTAGAGGCAAGTAACTAAGATGAGATCCCTCTACTTTGGAGGCACGTAGCCCAAGGAAATCCTTTCAATTTAGAGGCACGTAACCAAAAGGAGATTCCCCTAAGTGTAAGAGGTAGATCCCCTTATCAGCTATAGATTGATTTATATAGAACTGTGTGATTATGGTCATGGAGTGAGCTCACATCTTAGGACAGTCTATCTTAGGGCAGTAATGAGTAAGAGCACAGGTTAAAGATAGCCCAAGGCTAAAGAAATACAGATGACCACAAGGGCCAAAGAAATAAAGAGTAGTCACAAGGAGTAAATGAGTAATGAGCATAAGCATGTATCACAAGTCTTGCATGGCATCCTCTGCATGTTAGCATTTGAGTTATGTTTCCATGTGCTAGTGATATTATTATGTTTTAGAGTCTTGGCTTACGTAACTGAATAAAATGAACCCACTTCAGAGTTATGTTTTCAAAGATTATTAAAAAGAACCTTTACCCTATTCATGCCTGTTTACCGTTTTATTAAAATAAACCGAAGTGGCTGAGGCAATGACGACGTTAGTTGTATGCTTGGTTAGGAGTCTCTACCGGGAAATACTTTATTTCTCATCCCTGTGTATTCCCATGTCGTCCTCAGACGCAGCAGGTGAAGACCGCGATAACCTTTCTAGAGGCACCTGTGTGGACCCAGCATTGTGATCATGTCTTGGATTCACAGGTGTTAGTAGCCCACAGCAGCTTCAAACTTCATATTTTCCCAGTGGTTGATTTAGTTTATTGTATGAACTCATAATAGGTTGAATTACTCTTGGGATGACTGTACGTGTATTTTGTTTAACTTGGCCTAGAGCCTTGCTAATTGGACTCACTTGGGTACTCTTAATATACTGTCATGTATGTACGAATGGCCAGTACTTATGTGTGTGTATGTGTATATATATATATATATGTGTGTGTGTGTGTGTGTGTGTGTGTGTGTGTGTGAATGCTTAGGTACCCATGGAAACTATGTTGCCTCTTTATCTTAAATTATTATGTCGTAAGTTAATTATGAACTCAAATACCGTACGCTATAACGATATTACCAATTATATTCGCTGGAAAGCTCAGTTTTAGAAATTAATATTTTCATAAAAGAAAAATTTATATGCTAGTTTCATAAACCAACTACTTTGAAGCTAAAAATGTTCCGCTAGTTTAGCTGTAGCGACTAATAAATACCGAAATATGACTTAAGTATAATTTGGTCTTATTAGGGCATTACAAATGTTGTACTCCTCCATTTAGTTTCAACCTTAATAGAAAGTAAGATCTAATAATTATCATGTTTTATGATGGATCGCAATCCATTATGGATCCGGCGTTTTGCCATACTTGTATGGTAATTAACCATATCGTTTGGTCATTCAACCACACTAGGTCTACCCTGGACCCAAAATTTTGGTGTCCAACCTAATATGGACCCAATGGTGTTGAATTCGATCTAACTTAGATCAAATTTTGATTTTGATATAACTTAAATTGAATTCATTATAATCCAAAAGTAAGAATATTTTGAAAAATAATCTTAAAAAAAAGTGTATATACGCATATAGCATTTTTTTTAATTTTGAAATAGTCAAATAGCCCAAATTCAATACCCATGCGACCCACGTCGTGATCAATATAGTGTAGATACCTGGTCGATATTTAAAGGCAATAATAATAATAATAATAATAATAATAATAATAATAATAACAAAACAATAAATGTAAGAATAAACTTCCAAAGTGACCCCTATTAATTTCCACATTGGACTAATTAATTCTAATAAAAATAAATTGATAAACTTGCCCCCTGATCTTTTAAAATATCAAATAAATTAGTCTCTAATAAAAATAAATTGACAAATTGGCCTATAACTTTTTATAATGTCAGATAATTTAGTTCATTTGTCAAGATTTTTCTATTAAATATTATGATATGGCCATTAAGCAATTGTCTTAGCATCATTATTTGCCACCTTATTATCCTAGTCACTTCTGATTATTAAAATGACTTTCTTTGATAAAATTTCTCGTATTTGCTTATTATACCAGAGCATAAAATTCTGTATATTGGTTTGGGAATTCATAAAAAATAACTTCAATTTTAATAAAGATAAGTGACTAAGATGATAGGATAAGAGTTAATAGTATCATGTCAACTATTTAATAAATTATACCATAGTATTTAATAAAAAGACTCAATGAAGGGACTAAATTATCTAATATTTTAAAATGTCAGAAATCAATTTATTAGTTTATTTTTATTAGGGACTAATTTATCTTATATTTTAAAAAATTAAAGATTAATTTATCTATTTATTTTTATTAGAGACTAATTTATTTGATGTAAAAATCGGTAGGTGCCCTTTGAGAGTTTATTAATGAAATTTCAACTCCTTGAATTCTGTCCGTACCTTATCCTCAAGTCTCTCGTTTTAGGGACCCATTACTGAAACCACGCCAAGACCCCCCTTGCCAAAAAATATACCCAAAAAAAAAAAAAAATGAAGCCATGCAGGATTCTAAATCTCAACATAGACAATTCGCTGGTTTTTGCTACACTAATCATGTGGTCCAAATCCTTCAATATTCTGTGAGCGAAAACATCACGTAGCTAGAGAATATAGACAAAATTTTAGACGGAAATTTTAATACTTAAGAAATAAAGTTAATATAACTCATTTATTTAATCATAAAGTCATTAAACCTGTAACCTATCAATGAATCTTCAGAAGACAATTCCTGATGGCAAGAAACTCCTGGGATTGTCTGCGATTGCATGTTGGAATATTTGGAAGGCAAGGAACTCGAAAATATTTGAAGGAATAGATACAAGGTCACAGGACATTGCAGATGCAACAATGAGGCTCTGGGGGAAAATGTCTGCTATCAACCTCCCTCAAATCTCTTCTTCTTAAGTCAGTTTTATGATATTTTCTTTCCTACAATAATTGTAGCGAGTTTGGGTATCCCCCTTTTCTTTTTTTGGCTGAGTTGTCCTAAGGACCGATGTCTGCATTTTTCATCAATATAATGCAGTATCTATCTTTGTCAAAAAAAGAAAAGAAAAGAATATTTACTAACAAGAATCAAATTCTTATCAACAATGCTAATCGATTTTCCATAATAATAATTATAATAATCGTAATCATAATAATAAAATGCTAATTGATCTTATCAATTAACCTAACCTTGATAGACCAATTTACTAACTAGAGACAAGGAAGATTGCATGAATGATGAATCCCACCGTTGGCCCCCAAAAGCTAGACTGCTACCTGAGTAAGTGACTAACTCTAGCCATGCGAAGCCCGTGATGATCTACATGGGTAGATTTCTGAAAGACCCAAAAAAATAGATTCATATGATGTTATTTTTTTAAGGACATAATTTGTTTTAAAATACATTTTATAAAATTTTCTTACTTTTTTTTTACTTTTGAAATTTTATTGCATAATTCGATCTGATCATTAGGTAGATTGTTATCGAATCAAATCTAAATTTAAAAATACTCTAATAAAAAAATTGGATGGAATGCATCAAGTCCAGTTAAACTAGACTGACTTTGTCCTTTATATTCCTACTCTCTAGTTTCTCCTCAAATTATAGAGAATAAGCAGGGAAAAATAGTTTCTTATTAATAATTTTTTTTTCAAAATATCATGATTTTTCTTTTGGTCCCTTTTTTTAAGAATATTCCTTTTAATTCCTCAAAATTTTTAGTTATTCCCGTTTGCCTAATTAATTTACTGTTAGTTTTTTTTTTTTGAAAAAAAAAATACCAACTTTACATCCCACGTAAAAGAGGATGTGGACTAATGAATAAAAAGAAGAACCTAACAAAAAAATCGTAATATTTCAGAAGACAAAAAGTCGTAATATTTTACATGAAAAAATGTTGACATGCATAAAATATAAATTTTAATTAATTTACATGTAATTGTTCTTAACATATTAAATATTAATATTTTTGGTGCATATATTAAAATTAATATATAATTAAGCCATAAATTTACTTCCCCCTTTTTCACTTTTAAATTAAGAAGATTTTAAATTAATTATTAGGAAAATATAGCAACACTCTACTTTATTTTATAATAGTGTTATATAAAATTATATTTATTCTATTTATAATTTAATAAGTTAATTTTAATTAATAAAATTCTACTACTAATTTATGTGTCCATTATTTTAATTTGATTTTTAATATTTTGAAATAAAAAATAAATATCTGAATTAATAATAAAATTAGTGATTAATTAAAATAAATAAAATATATACAATCGTACATAATGTTTTGTCCACATGTAATTTTCTTGTCCAAATCCTTCGTTATATTGTGCATGTGATATTAATCAATCAATAAAAACAAAACTCATCGATGCCAAGAGGGCAAAACTTCATCCTCATAAAACCATTTTGACTGCAACGTCCACATAATATATTTCTTCAAAAAGAATAAAGAAAACCAAGACCCTATCTGTGGCGAGCCGCACCCTTGAAATCTGCCTATAAATAGAGCTCCAGAGTTGCTTCCTCTCTTCACAACACAAAGAGTAACAAGAAAGATATTATATAGTAAGAGAGAGAGAGAGAGAGAGAGAGAGAGAGAGAGAGAGATGGAGTTGAACAAGAAGATGATGGTGAAGGTAGCTTTCCTGCTCTTCCTCATGGGGTTTTCAGCAACTGTTGAAGATATTATAAATGATTATTTTTATATATTAAATTATTAAAAAAGGAAATGAAATGATTTATTTATATTTTACAATATTTATTTTTATTAGATACTTAGAAATATTTTTGTAAAATTATTATAATTAAAACAATAATTAGCTTTTCCTTTTAATCAAAACTTTTAAAAATCTGTTTTTACTTATAAGTTGACTTTACACTTAAATTAGAATTTTTGCTTATCATCTATTCAAATTTTTAAACAACATTTATTTTTTAAAAAAGAAATATTTGTTTCCATGCATTCCTAAATACACACCTAATAATGTCAAAAGTTTTGTAAGCAGTCTTAAGAATCAAAGTAGAGTTTAAAGCAAACAAATCCATTGTAACAAAAATATATTTCTACTCTAAGATGTTGCATTTTGATGTGATCTTTTTTTTTTTTAGCTTTTAGTTAATTTGAAAAAAAAGAAACTAATAGGTTTTTAAGTTGGAGAAGCTTATTTCTGTAGAGTAGCATATTCAAATTTAAGCCTATTTATTAGACAAAACACTCTTCACATATGTACATAAGTATATATTTTTTTTTTTTGGCATAACTTCATTGATATATGCTCAACTCACTAAAACTAATGAAAAGCATAAATATATCAACACAAAAAGATAAGCAAAAGTCCATACATAGATTAGCATGCATTCACTACTCCTAGCAAACAAAAACACTGCAGCGTACAGTAAAATATGTAACTGCAAGGGAGTAATATAATTGCAATACATGTGCTATCAGCTTATGCTAATCTTATTATTTGCCATTGACTTTTATATACAAAAGTTATTTTTTTTGAAAATTTTGTTGGGGCGTGGGCCATGGCCCCCATTGGCCCATGAAGCTCCACCTCTGTGTGAAATTATCTTAAGAACAATTAACAGTACAAGTTTATGGCCAAAAAAAAAAAAAATAGAAGCACCAAAAGAAAAAAAAATGCAAGTGCCTATAAATAAAATCTCCATGACGTAAAAGAAGTAATTAACCTCGTGCACCCCTGTTCATTTTTTCTTTTTAACTCTAGACATTTACATAACTTATGTCTAACAAAATATATAAGATGTTGGTATGAGTAGAAGAAGCTTAAGCTTCCGTATGTGATTTTGGGTTCAATCTCATGATTCACATGTATAGAAAAATATCATCAAGCTTAGTTACCTAACCATATCCTGATAAGTCTTTGTGAGGGATACTCTTAATTAGTTATATGTCACTTTAAAAATATTATAATTGTAACAGTCAAATATTTTTATGAATTTAATTTCGATACATTGTTAATGTAAACAAATTTTATATTGTTATTGAATTATATATTGTCATGTCAATAAAAATATTTAACTTAACCACCCACTACTTTAAAAATATATAAGCACGTGATTGAATAACAGTATAAAATTATTTTATATTAACAATATATCAATATTAATCTCTATTTTTATTATGTGATAATACATAATAAAATATAATAAAAGAAGCTCAACGCCAACTATGTTGTTTTTTTTTTTTGGGGATAGATATCCATTGGCTTCCCTGCATAAGAAGGGGCCAAAAGACCAACAACTACAAAAGATCCAATCCTTAAAAGAAACCAAAACAAATCGGGATCATATCAGGCTAAAGATTCCTAAGCTAGAAACAAAACAAAACAAGCTGGAAGCTGGTTGACAAAATAATGGAAACAAGATCAACAAAACATAACCATCTCTATCAATATATATCACCAATTCTTATTAAGGTTTAGGTTTTTGGATTCAAAATTCTTATTAAGGATTTAAAATTTTAGTCGAGACTCATGTATTGAAGGACAAATTTGAGACTTGTTCAAGCTATGATGGCTTATAGTTGCATAGTAAAGTGGGAAACATTATGCAAGGACTATAGGAGAAGTTAGAACTATGTTGAGAGGAATTGGTATTTGATTGGATGACCCTTGTTCCATGGTAGGTGAGATAGATGGAAGTGATAAAATAGTGACTGAGGAGCATCTCAAGGAATCCTTAGCTAATGAAGGTACTTCAAGAGGAATAACCTCTAGTTGGAAGTTCATCTTTGCATTGGAGTCGGAATAAGATAAGATTCACATCTTGCAATCCAATAAAGATATGCCCTAGGAAGGAAGTGTTATGGCATCTGCTTTAAAATACCTTTTTGAAATTTGGGGGCCAAATTTTTTTTAAGGGAGGGAGAATGTAATACCCAAGTCAAGAACTACCCGAATAGTGATACTCTATCCTGTCGGACCTCGTAGAAGTTCTATGTTTGAATCTTATGCCTCTTTGGAGGGTTATGTGATTGAGATATTTTCATGGGATCAAAAGTTCTGTTAATTGTTCCATAGATATTTAAGAATCGAAGAGTGATTTTTAATGAATTTTAAGAAGTCATGAATTCTTTCATTTTTAGCCTTGAAAGTTTAAGAAAATGCAAGTTTTTGGGAAATTTTACTAAAATCTAAAAGTTGAATTTTGATTCTTAAATATTTTGATGTTTCTAATATTTTTATTGGATTCAATTAGGGGTTATTCCCTTATAGATATTTATGTTTTAAAGTTTTAAAGTTAAATGTAAATAAGCATGTAAGACTGTGGCATGAGGAGCATTGGAGATTAAAAGAGGAAGAAAAATCAAAATTCTAGAATCTGGGAGCCATGCTCAAGCACAGCCCCTTGTGCTCCTAGAACAATGAAAGGAAGATCTGAAATGCAGCCATGCTCAAGCACAGCCCCCTAAGCTCCAGCATGCCCAAGTCAACGAGAAAAATAAAAGTAGGGGCTTCTGGCTCCCAATCTCTCAATTTCTTTCTTCTCTTGTCCTTTTCTCTTCTCCGTCAAACTCTCTCCCTTTCTTTTCTAAAATTTCTCATATATGGTATATCTCTCACTTGACCAAGTAAAGGAAACTATGGGAAGTCCTAGGAAGAGACCCAAGCTCTCCACCATGTTCATTTCCATTCTTTGATACTCAAAGGTAATTCTTAAGCTTAAAACCTCTTCTATGTCAAGATTTAGGAAACTTTTCCTGAAGGATTTGCTCTTAGGCTAGGATCTAGAGTCCTAGAGTCCTAAATCTTGGGGTCTTTCATGTTAAAATCTAGTCTAAGTTAATCTTTTACCTCAATAGGTGAGGTTTAGGTATATTGTCATGTTGTGTTATCAAATTTGTTCCTAGAGCAACTGGTCGAGTTGGTTGTTTCACCAAGGAGCTCCCACCTTTCTGGTTGGAGTACTATGAGTAAATACTTTATCTATAGTAGATTTTGAAATAGATACAAATATAAAATTTTATATGTTATGTATATACCTTTTATATATTATATGAATTTACCAAGAAAGTTGGACAATACAATAAAGGTTTAATAAATCAATTTTTCCTATCATTGAGAAGCTATTGAGTATGAACGACTGTATGCCATAGATTTTTATGTAATGAGCATGGGACTAGCTCATATGTGTATAGCGTTCAATTGGATTTGAAATTGTTATAATTTCCAAAGTTATTAGTTGTTTATATAAAGAAAGAAATAATTTTCTAACTACACTATATTAGAAAAGTTTGAGACATGTTCAATAAAAAAAGAGCTTATTTGTGTTATGTTTGAAACCAGCTTTGAAATTAGATATATTCTAATGAAAAGAAACAAGCTTTGTAGGATGATTACTTCATAGAACTATAGCTCACGGCAACAAACATTAGATTTGGTGCATCTTGTATGAACCCCAACTAGTAAGGGAGGTGCTAGCTTAGCATGTTAGGTCGACATGATTGGATTATAGTTCATTAAGGGCTGTGCCGATGTTGCCATTTAGTGCCTAAGGGCTGTGTCAATGTTGCTGCTTAGGGTATATTACAGGAAGAATTCTATAGTTGTGACCTCCCATCAGCTATAAGTACATATTTTAGATTCCTAAGTTTTATGTAAATGTGTTTTAATGAGATTTCTAGAAGAAAATATGATTTTTGATTCTTTTCAGTTGTCTCAAATGATTTTCATATATACCTAATGTAGAGGAGGGCTATACCTCCAATGATTTTGCAGAGTTTAAAATAAGGTTACTTTAAATATGTTACATGATGGAATTGTAAGGTAAGCATATTTTTAGTTATTCAAAAGAGGTTTATAATGAATATTTCTCTAGTGATTTTAGGATTAAAGAAGGGACTATTATCCCCCAAATATTTTATATGTAGGATATATTTTCAATAACTCTTTGTTACAAGGATATTTTTCTTATAAGTACTAAGTTGAATGAATATGTTTTGATCCTGTCCCATGCTAGCTATAGATAAATTATCTCTTACTGAATTATTTAACTCATCCAATTGCCTCCCCATATTTCAGGTGCCAGTATTTAGCTGTCAGTGACCTTTTAGTAAGCCCAACGCTTGAGTAGGCTTTCCCTTGTGATCCTAAGGATTATAGGATTTGGTCTAGTACTTCATTGAACTACAGGTAGGGTCCCAAACTATGGTAGTTATGGTCTATTCGTGTTAGAACAACTTATATGTATATATATTATGTGTATACCTGATTAAGTATTCAAGGATTATTTATGGAAAAGGTCCAATTTTTAAAGCAACCCGATCAGTTTTCTAGAAAACGGTCAGTTGAGGCTTGCTAGAGAACCAAGGCTCCCTACGCGTCGGTCATGGCTCATGACATTCACAAAGTGGAACATGGGAGTTGAGCAGCTACACGATCCTGCTGCAGTCATGGGCATGGCTTCGCTTTCCATTTTTGTATCCTGTATGGGATAGATCGTACTGATTTACCCTAGCAATGAGGAAAAATTCATCACACATTAATAACCCATTAAATCATTATTTCCTTATCATCATGCAATGAATGCTATGCAAGTCTCCTAATGAATACTTATGCTTTTTATTCCTTTGCTATTAAGGCCTTTCTCTTAACACATGCTCTTCTTATTATTATTACGTGCTTTTGGATAGACTATCCTCCGTGACTATCGTCACATCGTACTATTTGAATCAAATTTTGCTGAGAAGGGGATCTCATGCCTCTACAATTAGAGGGATCTATTCGGTTGCTTTCCTCCAAAGTAAAGGGGTATCTTAGAGCTCGCCTTCCATTACCGAAGTATCATACCCGATTATCTTGTCTATGTGGATCGTCTTCTCTTACCGAAGAGTCACTTTCAAGTTCTTATTTCATAAAGATCGCCTTCCTTTATCGAAGGGTCACTTCCTAATTATTTTGTCTTTGTGGATTACCTTCTCTTATTGAAGGATCACTTTCAAGCTTAGGACCGCCTTTCATTATTGAAGGATCATTTCCAAATCTTAATTTACTTTAACATGTAATATTCTTCAAAATAAAGTCCATGATTCATGGCATAATCTTCTCTAATCTCATGCACTTATGCATTATGATGCAACTCATGAAAGAGACTTTTTGGTAAAAATTCGGTAGTATAACGACTGTATCGGGAGCAATCCTAAAATTGAAAAACACTAATAAACAGCCAGCAATTTCCCAGTTATAATCATAGCATCAATAGCAACTCATCATTTCATAATTCCAACACATCCATTACTATAAATACAACCATTGTCATCATAAGGCATAAATGAAGCAATTAAGGTAAAATCATCAAAATCCCAAGAGTCAAGAGTAAAAAGACATACCTTGATTTCCATTCTTTGGCCTCATTGGCCACAAAGAACCATTTAGTAATTCCATTCCAAGTGGTTTACCACCAACATTTTCACTTCTCATTCAAATAGATATGTAACATAACACTTTTTCATCAAGAACTCTTGGTCTCAAGATTTGAGTTTTGTTTGAAGGAGGATATTTCAACTTGTTAATGCTTTACTCACAATTAAGTTTAGACTCTAGGCCTTCTACCCCATAAGTCTAATATCTTTTTTGGCCTGCTCTTAGTAACACACTTTTTCTTGCTATTCACACCTTTAAACCAACTCTAAACCTTCTTAAACTTACCTCACATGATTATATATGGTCCAAGGCACTTAAATTCATCATAATAACTTTAAATACTCAATTAAAATATGGTTTTGGTTACCCTCCATGTATATGGCCGAAAATAACCCTAGTAGCCAGGAAACTTGACTATTTAACACCCAATCCTTCCATAATTCACCTTCAACCAATTCCAACCATTCAAGGACATTTATAAGGTCTATATAACTCAAATAATCAAGCCTAAAATCAGTTTTGCTATCCATTGAGGGACAAGAATTGAAATTCACACTTCTAGTGATTTGACAGAACTAGTTTACATCTAAAATTATTTCTACTTAGTCCTCCATCAAACCAACTATTCAAAGGCAGTTTTAGACTCCATACAACATGTACTTTGAGAGGTAAAATCAGTTTTCATTGCTTCCATTGATAAGATAATTAATTTTCCACTTTTCTAAGTTGCTAGGGATAGGTTTTAACTACCCTTTTTGTAACAAAGCCTAAGATAAGGATTCTATCAAGTTTTTATCCATAATTATACTTATATTTAAGGTCAACTAAGTTATGTAAACTCATAAGAACCTCATCCTCACATTAAATCTTGGGGATTCAAGTCTTAACCCCAAATAATCCTACTCTAGCTAGTTTATGACATAACTCAAATAATTGCTCTCCAAAGGGTTCCACCTCACAAAAACCATATTAGAACACTCACCCCAGCTAACGTAAACTAAATCTAAGCTCTAAACATATCACTATGCTCAACATTTGGAACTCTAGAATAGCAACCCTTACTCATAGAACACTTATTTCTCAAGAACCATAACAAGAAGAGAGTAGAAATCCCTACCTCAACTCCCAAGCTTGAAGAACCCTTTGAGTATTTTGAGTTCCACCTTTCAAGAACCACTACTCAAGAGAAGAATCTTTTCCTTTCTCCAAGTAAGATAGACGCAGCTTTGAGGGAGAAAAAGGGAGGGGATTTGTGCTAAAATGGAAGGGAAGGAAAGGAAACAAGAAAAGGAAGAGGAGAGCTTGGGGTTTGAGTGAGATTTGTGAGGTTTGTGGAGTTGAAGGAGGAAAGAATGGAGAGGGTTTGAGGGAGAGAGGGTAGCATGAGTTTGAGAGAAGGTGAGAAGAGTGTTTTGTGTTTTTAGTTATATTTAGAGAGAGTTTTGGGGTTTTATTTTTTTTTTTTCAATTAATGAAAGAGGCTCAACCACCCAAATAGGGATGAACACTTATGAACAAAGAACAATCTACAATACATTAGAAAAATGAAAACAGCAAAAGCAAGAGGCTACTCGAAAACATAAGCTACTGCAAAACATAATAGCAATAGACAATAGACTTTAAGCATAAAGATATCCCAATACATTACAGCTGCAGACTATAAGCACCAAGCATTCACCCATGTTTGCCATCTATGCCAAAAAATTTGCTTGCATCTTGTGATACTCGCCGCCTCATTCTAGAAAATGCAATTATTCTAGGCTTCCCATAAGGACCAAACAATAGTGAAGAAACTGCAACACCATTATTTCTTTTGCTTCTTGTGCATTTTTACATCTAACCATGATTCAAAAGCCTCCTAGGATCCATGGGCATAACCCAAGCTATGTTCCATCTTGCTAAGCAAGAACACCATAATTCCCAAGCAAATTTGCAGCAAAAAAAAAAATAAATGATCAATGCTTTCATTACTCTTCATGCACAAAACACATCTCACATCTAGATCATTCAAGGAATTCCACCTAGCAATCCTGTCTTTAGTGTTTAGCTTTCCAAGAATAATAAACTATACTAAGAGTTCAATTTTTGGTGGAGTAGTATTACACCATACCTTTGTTGCATAATTAAAGATTCCTAGCTCACCAACCTACTACCTAATGACCTCTTCCGTGAATGTTTTAGAAGAGTACTCACCAAAACTATGGAAGCACCAAAACCTCTTATCATATTGATACCTCTTCAGCTGTACTTGAGATAAAATGGCTTGCAACTCCCTCAATAGATTTTTTTCCCATTCAAACAACTCTCTATGCCAAACTAGTTTCCATAACCAAGATAGCCCATCCCAAAAGCCACATTCCTCAATCTTCATATGTTGCTGCATCGATATGGAATATAGTCTTGAGAATTTTTCCTTCAAAGAACCACCATCCAACCACTTGTTCTCCCACATGAGCGCCTTGCTACCATTGCCAAGTTGAAATTTAATCCCGCCTTTACATATTGCTTCTATAGCCTCATTCATGGACCACACAGAAGAAATAGCATGCCATGGCCCATTCCCAAATGGACATAGTTGCTAACTAATTGGCTTACCCATAGACAATGAGTTGCAGGAACAAATCACCCTTTTCCAAAGATTATTGCTTTCATCTAAGAATCTCCACCACCATTTGAATAATGATGCCGCCTTCTTGATCACCAAGTTGTTAACTCCCAGCCCGCCTAGTTTTTTTGATAATTGAATCAGATCCAGCCTCACTAGTGGATGGAAGTGCCGACCTTCATTTTTATGCCAAAAGAACCTCTCTTGCATAGCTATTATCTCTCTTGCAATAGATTTAGGCATTCTAAATAGCCCCAAATAGTATAGTCGGAGGCTATTTATCACTAATTTGATAAGAATACTTTTGCCAGCCTTAGATAATATTGTTGCCTTCCAACCACTTAATCTCCTTTTAATTTTATCTATAACTGGATGCCAAGTCTCAACCCAATTTGGATTTGCGCCTAAAGGGATACCTAGGTATGATATTGGCAAAGAAGACACCTTGTATCTCAGCACATTCTTCACTTCAATTACCCAGCCTTCTTCACAGTGAATAGGAATTAAAATTGTTTTCTCATAATTTATTCGCAGCCCTGACATAATAGAAAAACAAACCAAAATTCTTCTGAAGGTAAGAAAGGTGTCATAACTTGCCAAACAAAACAAGATCATGTCGTTTGCAAATTGAAGATTTGATAATCTCACACCTTCTCTCCCAATTTCTAAGGCTCCAATTAGACCTGCATCGACTGCTCTATCTATAAGTCTATTTAGCAACTCAACCATGAGAACAAAAAGGAAAGGGGACAGGGGGTCCCCTTGTCTAAGTCCTCGTTCCATATGAAATAGTTTTGTGGGGGAGCCATTGATGATAATAGACATCTCAACATAATCAAAATAGCCACTAATCCAAGATCTCCACCTTACCCCATTCTTTTGAGAACATGATCAACAAAAGACCAACAAATAGAATCAAATGCCTTTCTAAAGTTAAGTTTTAGTAAAGCAACGCACCTCTTCTTGCTTTTTAGCCACTGCACCGATTCATAAGCTATGAGAACTCCATCAAGTATTTGTCATCCCTTGACAAAAGTAGACTGTGATTCACCCACTAGAGCCCTCATCACTCCCCGTAACCTGTTAGCCATAATCTTTGCCACCACCTTGTAGATGCACCCTACCATACTAATAGGTTTGTAGTCTTTGATCTCCTATGCACCTTCAAACTTTGGAGCAAGAGTCACCCACATCATATTCAGCCGCCCTGGTAAAGTACCTAAAACAAAAAAAAAAAAAAAAATCTAAAATACAAGCAGAAAACTCTCCTCCAATTGTATCCCAACATCTCCTAACGAAGTTCAAATTGAAGCCATCAGCTCCAAGGGCTTTTTGTTGGGTCATAATCCCATACAACCCTCTTAATTTCTTTTGCGGAAGGCAACTCCTTCAAATTGTTTGACTTTTCCAATGATAGTCTGTTCACTAATCCATCCTCGAATTCTATAGCTGGCACATCATGTTGCTTATATAATATTTTATAAAATCTTTGCACTTCATTCTTAATTCTTCTAGGACTCCGCAATAGTCTTCTCCCATTTTGATTTCAACCATGAGTTTCTGTCTTCTACGAATTGATGCCATAGTTTGAAAATATTTTGTATTCCTGTCAGAATTTTTTATTAAGTTGTCTCTTGATAACTGCTTCCAAAGAGCCTCCTTGCGGGAATACCAAATATCAAGTTGTCTTCTTAATGTAATCAGCCTGGCTGAATCCACTTCAGAAATTTCATCACCAGCTATGCAGTTTTCAACCACACTTACTTCAGTTTCCAGCATGCCAATCTTGTGATCTATGATCCCAAAAACCTCTTTATTCCACTTCATAATAGGTTTCTTCAACATAGACATTTTTTCAGCAAAGCTTAGACTGCCCAAATTCTTCCATTCATCATCAACCAATTTCTTGAAACCAGGATGTTGAGAACCATACATCAAGATGACAAAAAGGCTTAGGCCCCCACCTCTAAACTTCAGACTCCACTAGCAAAGGAAGATGATCAGATAATGAGCACTTCAGACCCCATAATTTCAATAGCTCAAATTTCTCTAGCCAAATAGGACTTACGAACACCGGATCTAATTTGCTAAAAGATTTTCCACACTGTGAACCTACATCCTGATAAAGCCAAATCCACAAGGCTCAAGTTTGCAATCCAATCTACAAATTCCTCCATGAGCCTTGTTGTGTGTGTGCAACAAAGTCTTTCCTCAGGGCATTTTTTTTTCATTGAAATCCCCCATGACAATTAAGGAGATTTCAAGAGGATTTTTTTAAAGATAAAAGATCATTCCAAAACATTCTTTTCTCACCCGCATCGTGTGGCCATATATAACAATCACTGCAATCGAACTGTCAAGTTCCTGTTTGAAGCCTTTGATACAGATCCACCTCAGGCCCTTCACAATATACTGTACTTGAATAACATTCTTGTCCTAAATACATAATAAGCCACCACTAGAGTGTAAAGCATCAACTGCAGCCCAAAGATATTCATCATCACCCCATAAATTTGCCACAATGTTCTCACTAATCCTTGCCCATTTTGTTTCCACTAACCCCAAGAAACCAACCTTTTTATCCTTCACCAACTTCCTAACAGCCCTTATCTTACATGCACCCCCAGTCCCCTAATATTCCATGTGAGTAAATTCATGATAGACCTGATTCCTCACCTAGTGGCGTTACAACCTTCTCGACATTCCTTTTGCGCGTCTTATTTTTCTTTTCCTTCTCTTGTTATCCTCGTGTCAACCATTTCTTCAAGAATCGCTTGAATGGCTACGGCATCTACTTTGCCGGATAGACCAAGCTTCATCCCCATTTCCCAAGCTGCTGTTGCTTCTAACTCTATCTCTTTGTCAGATTTTCCACTGGTTTCATGTATTGGGGAGCCACTCGCACCATTTTCCCTAAGCTGCGTAAAGTGTTTATGTCCAGATGGGGATTCCATTTCAATAACATTCTCGAACCCAGGCGAAAAAACAGGGTCAAGAGTTTCATTAACAGCAAGCTCAGCTTGTGATTTGTGGACTACCAAAGCCCAAGAGTCCTTTGGGCTCAATAGTCGGTGGTATTTTCCTGAATATTAATCACTATTGGAGTGTACCTAAGGTCCATCTTATTTACTTCCTCATCTGGGCCCTTGATTGCCGGACCCAAGTCTTGTAGAACTTCCAATGTTAGTCTATCATCATCCAAGGTTCTAGTGAGTGTGATTGAGGGCTTAACAAACAGCACCTGATCACACAAAAATATATTGTCTTCCATAATTGGTTAGGTCTTTAGTGATTCGATGATCACATTGTCACCTACACCGATTTGTGGCTGTTCACTTGCCTCTGGAATCACAGTTCTTGGCACTGGAATATTCACCACCGAGGACACTACCGGAATATGTTGGTCTTCTGCTTCCACCACCATTCGTTGTTTGTTGGAGTCTATCCTTATCATACCACAATTGCTTCTCGTGCAGCAGCACTTACTAATTTCCCTTTCATGGACATCAAACCCTTTTCCTCCAATGGACAAGTAAATCCATCCTTGGATATAGGGTAGGTAGCAAGTATCAAGGAGGATTTTAGCACCACCAAACCCTTGTTTCTTCACTGCATAATCGTCAATGCTCACAACAATTCCCCAAACTCCTCCAATTCTCCGAATGTTTTCCTCTGACCAAGCTTGTGGAGGTATAATGCCTACACACTCGACCAATGCTTCTCTAGTTCTGCATACCTCTTCTTCCTTCCATCTTCGTATTTCATCAAAAAATTTATTAAGAAATCCTCCATTGTTATTCACAATCTTCTCCATTTCTTCCTTAGAATAGAACATTATTAGCACTTGATATGCACACGTCTTTTGCTTTTTCCACCACCAAGGTAATTCTCCTTATTTCCTCCTCCTTCTGCTGGATGTCATATGGCACCAATGATTCGCCAATCAGACTTCTGCTTAGTTCCTCTAGCATCTTTTCATCAACTTCCCCATGTAGAACTATGGTCCTTTCATACCGAAGGGATGTATTACCCTTCACATTGTCTTTCTGAGAGCCACCTTAACTTGCTCTGCACTTTTTTTTATCACCTATTCCCTTCATCACCACATCCCTATACAACCTATTACAAGTACGAACTGCATTGATATCTTCGTTGATCAACCTTGGAGATCCATTTTCTAACATCTTGTATTCTTTCTTTTGATCAATCCTCTTATATTCATACACCAAGACAGCTAGCTTGCAACCTCTAATCACCATACCATGTATTTGCTTTACTGCTTCCAAAACTTCATTCTTCGTTGAGAATCTAATGAACCCAAATGGTGCTCTATTTGCTTTCCTTTTTCTCTTGGATATAAAGGCATCAATCACCTCTCCTTCATACACAAAAAGTTGCTAGAGCCAGCCTTTGGTCATGGACAAAGGGAGATTATCAACAAAGACCATGTGAGACACCTCCTCTAGTTCCTCCAAGCATCACTACCATGATCCCTAATTCTCGCACGCATACCATGCACGATCCTTGACCCTGATTGAATCCTTGAACGGGCATCTAACGTTTTATTGAACCTCGTATGTCCTAACTGACCTTTCGTATCTGTCTCTAACCCAGCCAATTGACCTTTTGACTTTCTTTCTCTCTCTCATGACTCTCATGAACATTGTACTAATGGAGACCTAATAATAAGATAATAGTAGACTAAATTCCACGGTTAAAATCCTATCAGGGATAGAAATTTAATAAATCATATTCTCAGTAAAAATGTCATGTCACAAAGTGCCCATAAATGATATAAATTGATAACTATCACTTCCAACATTTTTATCAAAAACTTAGATCAAGTTACAAGTCTTATTCTTGCTCCAAAGGCTAGAATTCAAATGCCCATCAACACTATTATCACTTAAAACCCCCAAAGGCCTCAAATTTCTATCATTGACAAAATTTTAACTATATAATTTAATATGCTATTATCTTATTTTATTTTTTCATTTAATTTTTATTAACTGCATTTGTGCAAATAAATTTCTCTTTCAGCTTTTATTTTAAATTTATGGTATATAAATAAATTAATTTCAATTTTTATGTGTTTTATCCCTTAATAATTTTAGACATTATTATTTATTTAATTTGTAATGCAAAGTTACAAATACGACAAAATCAAGGATGTTACATTAGAACTAAAAATGTTATTAACTCATTTTGCTGACAAGTGTCTTCAAGCGTTTGTTACGAATTAAAAAACATTTACCATATAAAAAATAAAGCTATTTAATTATTAATGTATTAAATATTTTTAAAAAAAATATTTTTATGCAATTCCTTTATTTTTTAATCCTTAACCAATGTTTGAGCAAAACTCTTAATAAATTATCTCTAAATGTTATTATAAATCATGAGTGTGGCACAAGCTTTTTCTTTTTGTCTACTGTTACTCTCACTCAACAAATTTATTTATTATTTTTATTAAAATGACTTTCCTTCTTTTGCACAATTAAATTAAAAATATATTCAAATTCACAATTTTTATGAAATACATTGGATTAAATTTTTAAGTAAAATAAATAAATAAATAATTTTGATGCAACCTATATTTATTATCACAATAATAAAAATATTTTGGAGGGCTGAATTTGTTCTTTACTTCACATATTTTTTTTAAGATATAATATCTTTCATACTTTTAACGAAGAACTATTGTCACTTCTTTTATGTGCTTGTTGTCACTCTAATTAATTAAATTTTATTTAATTTATCTAAAATACTCTTATTGCTTCCTTAATCAATCTAATTCTTTAAAATTGTTTTTATTATAACTCTTAAATTCTATATAAATTCTTAAATGTTGTTTAATTTTTTTTATTACCACTCTTGATTTTTAATTTTTTGCGGCAACCAAGTATTTTATGAATTTATAAGTTTACTATAAATTTAAACCTTAAGTATCAAACTAATATGATTTTAAGTCTTTTAAAAAAATCCTTAAAAAATGATAAATTTATGTAAGGCTACTAAAAACTAATATTTTGAATTCAAAATTTGGCGTGTTAATAAAAGTTTATCAATTTTTTCTCATATATTTTTTTAAGTAGAATCAAAAAATAAAAGTATGAAAATATTTGAAATAAAGATAGAATTCTACTCTAAACTATTTTTATTATCATGATAATAAATATATGCCACATTTAAATTATTTTATTTAATTTTTTTGTTACTCAAAAATTTCAATCTAATGAATTTTATAAAAAATTGTGAAGCTGAATATTTCTTTTTAATTTAACTATGGAAAATAAAGAAGCATATTTTGGTAAAATTAGTAAATAAGCTTGTTAAGTCGGAGTGACAACAGATAAAAAATAAATTGAAGACATTATATTTAAGTAATTAACAAGATATTAAAAAATTTATTTAAAAGATACAGCATTTTTTATGTTTGAAAGCTTTTTATTTTTATTTTTATTTTTATCCATGAGAGTTTTAGACGAAGAAAGATCATCTCATTCAGAGGCAAGAACATTTGAACATATCACAAAATTTAATGAGAACTTACAATTGTATTTAGTAATAACCTATCAAAAAATATTTACTAACAAGAGTCCAATTCTTATCAACAATGGCAATCGATTCTCCATAATAATAATAATAATCAATAGAGAAAAATTATAATTTTGTCCTTGAAAACTGAAATGTTTGAATTGTAATAAAATTTTCCTTCAAATAGAAAACATATACAATTTTATCCCTAAATTTAATTAATCACGCTAGTGCAAGTTAATACATGTGGAGCACCAATTTTGTTAAATTTGAGGATCAAATTATATGTGCTTTGTAATAATGTGATTGAATTTAAAGGATAATATATATATATATATATATATATATATATATATATATATATATATATATATATATAAAAGATAAATTTGTTGCACTCCAAAATTATCAGAAATGAAACTGTAGATTTTATCATAAAAATGCTAATCGATCTTGCCGATTAACCAAACCTTGAAAGAGCAATTTATAGGTTAGCTGCACGGAAGAATGCATGAACTTACCGTTGCCCCACCAAAGCTAGATTACTAGTTGTATAATTGACATATTCAATGGCTTTTTTCGTGATTTAAAATACAAAAAAAAAAAATTTATTTATGTATATATGCCTTTTCAAGATTATTTTTCAAAATATTATTTTTTTGGATTATAGTAAATTCGATTAACTCAATCACCATCACAAAATGCATAGTAAATTCGATTCAAGCTAATTGAATTCATTAAGGGACAAATTTAACACTGGAGGCATGAAATTCAATCTAAGTTAAATCAAATTCAATACTATTTATATACTATTCATATGACTAGTATTGAATTCAATCTAACATAGATCATATTCAACACCATTGGGTCCATATTAGGGTGGAGTTTATGATAGATTCCAAAATTTTGGGTCCATGGTTGACCTAGTGTGATTAATTGCCATATAAATGTGGCTAATTGCCACACCTTATGAGGCAAAACACTGGGTTCATGATAGACCGGGATCCATTCTAAAATATGGCAACTATTAGACCTTACTTTCTATTAAAACTATAACTAAATGAATGATAATGATGTTCGGATCAGTTGTTAGAGATTTAAGAGCCACAATATTTAATATTTAAAAATACATGTTTATTGTTCCTATGTATATAACTGTAAGTGTATATATATTATCTCATTATATTTAAAGTCAATATTTTTTTATATTTATATTACACCAGTGATGAATTCAATCTAAGCTAGATCGAATTCATCATTCGCCCGAAAGAAAAAAAAATATGAACATGTGATATTCCTTAATTAATTACCATTGCAATAAATTAACCAAACTAAGTTACTAGTTAAATATATTGACTAAGTTAACATACCCTACACTAATATAATGGCATCTCAAATATCTAAACTTATTTCACTACAGAAATAAACTAGACACTAAAATAATAAAACTAACAAATAAATTAAATTAATAAAGATAAATACCTATAATTGTTCTTAATTCAAGTATTTATCTTCATTAATTTAATTTAGCTATTAGTTAATTTTATTATTTTAGTGTCTAATTTATTTGTATAGTCAAATAAGTTTAAATATTTGAGTTGCCATTAATTTAGTTTAGGGTATATTAACTTAGTTAATATACTTAAGCAATAACTTAGTTTGGTTAATTTATTGTAATGGTAATTAATTAAAAAGCATCACAGGTTTATATTTTTTTCTGTCGTGTGAATACTGATGAAGTCGATCCAACTTAGATCAAATTCATCATTGGTGCAATATAAATATAAAAAAATAGACTTTAGATATAACAAGAGAATATATATATACTCATGGTCGCATACATAGGAATAATAAGTATGAATTTTTTAAATATTAAATATTATAGCTTTTAAACCGCCAACAACTAATTTAGACATCGTCCTCATCCATTTAGTTACAACCTTAATAAAGAGTAAGGTCTAATAATTACCATGTTTTAAGATAGATCCCGATCCATCATGGACTTGGTGTTTTGCCATACCTTATGTGACAATTAGCCACACTTATATGGTAATTAATCACATTTTTTAGTTATTTAACCATATTAAGTCCACTATGGATCCAAAATTTTGGAGTCCACCCTAAACTTCACCCTAATATGGATCCAATGGTGTTGAATATGATCTATGTTAGATCTTGAATTAAATTCACTATAATCCATAGAAAAGAATATTTTAAAAAATAATCTTAAAAAGACGTATATACATAAATAATATTTTTTTAAACAGTAAAAAAAGCCCAAATTCAATACCCATATGACCCATATGGTGATCAATACAGGGTAGACACCTGGTAGATATTTAAAGGCAATAATAATAATAATAATAAAACAAAAACAATAAATGTGAGAATAAACTCTCAAAGTGGTCCTATCGATTTTGACATTGGATAAATTAATCCTAATAAAAATAAATTGATAAACTAGTCCCTGACATTTTAAAATATCAGATAAATTAGTCCCTAATAAAAATAAATTGACAAATTGATCCATAATCTTTTAAAACACCAGATAATTTAGTCCATCCATCAAGTTTTTTCCGTTAAATATTATGATGTGACCCATTAAGTAATTGGCTTGGCATTGTTATTTCTCACCCTCTCGTCCTAGTCACTTTTATTTATTAAAATGACTTTGTTTTGACAAAATTTCTTTTATTTGCATATTATATCATATCAGAGCATAAAATTTAATATATATTGACTTGGGAGTCCATCAAAAATAACTTTTATTTTAATAAACATGAGTGGCTAAAATAATAGGATAAGAGTTAATAGTATCATGTTAACTATTTAATAGTCACGTCATAGATTTAATAAAGAGGCTTAACAAAAAGACTAAATTGTCTAATATTTTAAAAGGTTATGAACTAATTTATCAGTTTATTTTTATTAGGGACTAATTTATCGATATTTTTTAAAGTTAGGGACTAACTTGTCTGTTCATTTTTATTAAAAACTAATTTGTTTGTTGTAAAAATCGGTGGCTACCCTTTTAGAGTTTACTCTAAATGTAATTTCAACTCCTTTAATTCCGTCCGTACATTATCCTCATGTCTCTCATTTTAGGGACTCATTACTGAAACCACGCCAATACCCCCCCCCCAAAAAAACAAAAAATAAAATAAAATTACCAAAAAAAAAAAATGAAACCACGCAAGATCCTCAATCTCAACATAGACAATTCGTTGGTTTTTGCTACACTAATCATGTTGTCCAAATCCTTCAATATTCTGTGAGCAAAAACATCACGTAGCTAGAAAATATTGACAAAATTTTAGACAGAAATTTTAATACTTGTTTAAAGAAATAAAGTTAATATAACTCATTTATTTATTCATAAGTCAATAAACCTCTAACCTATCAATGAATCTTCAGAAGACAATCCCTGATGGCAAGAAACTCCTGGGATTGTCTGCGATTGCATGTTGGAATATTTGGAAGGCAAGGAACTCGAAAATATTTGAAGGAATAGATACAAGGCCACAGGACATTGCAGGTGCAACAATGAGGCTCTGGGGGAAAATGTCTGCTATCAACCTCCCTCAAATCTCTTCTTCTTAAGTCAGTTTTATGATATTTTCTTTCCTAAAATAATTGTAGCGAGTTTGGGTATCCCCCTTTTCTTTCTGTTTTTTTCTTTTTTTTGCTGCGTTGTCCTAAGGACCGATGTATGCATTTTTCATCAATATAATGCAGTATCTATCTTTGTCAAAGAAAAAAAAAAATTTACTAACAAGAATCAAATTCTTATCAACAATGCTAATCGATTTTCCATAATAATAATAATAACAATAATAACAATAACAATAATAATAAATGCTAATCGATCTTATCAATTAACCTAACCGCTGGCCCCCAAAAGCTAGACTGCTATCTCAATAAGTGACTAACTCAATACCCATGCGAAGCCCGTGATGATCTACATGGGTAGATTTATGAAACATCCAAAAAAATAGACTCATGTGATGTTATTTTTTTGGCATAATTTGTTTTAAAATATATATTATAAACTTTTCTTAAAATTTTATTATTTTACTTTTAAAATTTTATTACATAATTCAGTCTGACCTGATCATTAAGTAGATTTTTATCGAATCAAATCTAAATTTATCATATTTGGATACTTCAGGGGATGTTTTTGATGTTCACCAGAAATAAAAATCGCTACTCTAATAATACCGAAAGGGAGATTGTTCATAATATCTTTTTCACATTCAATTTGGGTAGTTTAAAGGATTAAGTCGTCAGATGAGGATACAAATCTGGTTGCTCCAGAGCTAGGAAATTATGTTACGCATGTGACACAAGTGCATAAATTAATGTAGCGGATATCAATTATAAGGGATAGATTTTCAAATCGCAACCTCATAAGTCAAGTCAAGTTATAGGATATTTTTAACTCAATTCTTTAATATTTCAATAAGTTGAACTCACCAAGTTTGAACTAATAGTTTGAACTCATCTATTAAATGAGTCAAACTTAAGATTTACTATATTTAACTCTCATTAATTTATAGCTAGCTTGGAAAGTATATATGTATATATAAATAAATATACATAAAAGGGCCCTTGCTCTTGTGCAGATGAAAAAAAATCTGCACCATGAATATGTGAACTATAATGAGAGAGAACATGATATATAGTATGGTGTACCATGTGACTCATCGTATGTGGTGTATTAGAGAACCCCTTTCTTCTTATGTTCCCCCTTTCGCTCCCGAGGTTTCCCCCTTTTGCTGCGTGCTTAATGCTGCACCTTCAAATCTTCATGTTTGATCACAAGAAGTGTATCACAACATAGTAGAAGAACATTTGAACCTTCTTCAAACTAGAACAATCACAACACATTAAAACCAAACTAAAGATCATGAAATCAACATGAAATAAAATTAGAAAAAATAAATTAAAAACTAGGCCTTGGGGATGAATAATACTACAAAATTACAACAAAAATAAAATCTTTGAATAATCCAGACATATTTCTAATATTAATCTGTAATATTTAGCTCAAAATTACAACCCAATCAAACATAAATAAATATTATATAAAAAAAAAGAAAAATCCTTGTTCAAGCATAACTATAAACCCCAACGGAGCAGCACCATCATGGTTCAGCTTGAACCAAAACAAGCCACTGTCATTTGTTATCATCTTTCTTGGATTCGCAAGCCTCAACTACCATCGTCATCCTCCACACCCCAACCATACCATTTTCATCCCCACAATAACTTGAGTCAACCTGCACGGAGAAAATTGCAACCTACCACCATGTCGCCATGTAATCTTCAGCCAACAAAGTCAAGCCAGTCGATGCCACTATAGCCACCTCACCCAATTGCATTCAATCACTCTCAGTCATGCACTTACTATTGCTACCGGTAGAGATCCACCTTTTCACTTCTAGCAAAATGCAATTGAGCGAATATGAGTTTGAAGAAGGGTAAGTGACAGTAGCCCAACAAGGATAGGTGATTGGCGGTGGTGATTTCAGGAAGGATTGAGAATAATTGGAAGATTGAGAGGTTTGGCGGGTGGGTGGCTCACCATCATGAGGGAAAGGGAAGCATATAGGAGAAGAGTAGATTAAGGAAAAAAGAAAGCTGAAAGAAGAAAAACATATATATGGTAGCAAAAGGTGGCGGTGGATCTGGAATTACGGTTGAGTTGAGGTAGCCATCTAGAAGAGTGAGTGAGATTGAGGAGTAGATTGGCAACAATGGAAATGGGGAAACATGAGAATAAGGGGGTTCTCTAATAGACCATATGTGATGAATCGTATGATGTACCACACCACACCACACCACACGTTATCTTCTCACTGATTACAGCTCACATTTTTATGATGCACATTTTTTTTTTCATCTACACCAAAGCAAGGCCATATAAAAGAATCATAATATATATGATAACAAAACAATATTGACACTTCGTACTATGGCATTTTTATGATAATAAAATAAAAAATTATTGTTTACAAAAATATCTCTTTTCAACTTTAACTTTTAAAATATCCTGCTTTCAATATCTTAGAAATTACAGTTGACACGAGATATTTACGTAAATATTTTTTTTCTTTTATTATTGTAAAAAGGCCTTCGCTCTATCCGTCCCTGTTTCGTCAGTTATCGATATCAACTGCTATTGAAGTTTAAAAAATAATTATTTTGGTAATTTTCTAACAGAGTCCTAAGGACAATTATAGAGTCTGTTGGGAGTGACTTTTCATCTATTATTTTAGGAAACATTAATTACTTTCGGAAAGTAACGTCTCACATACTCTATTTAACCCATCTTGCTTTATCTTTTCGATTGGCTTTCAAAGAATATATGGAAGACTTTGCTCACAAATCAATCTCTATAGAGAAAGTTGATTTCATGATGAATTTACAGCGCCCATTAATGTCATTATTAGTAATTGTGAAAATTGTCTTAAATTCTTACTTGAATAATATAGATTTTACCTAATTTACATTAGACACAACTTAACATTGTTGTATAACTTTTGTATTAATCTTGCCATCGCTGTCTAATAACGTTTGCTCCTTCGTGGCAATTGGCAAATGTTTGTGCCTTCTGTCAATTTTCCATCTTGGATTATCTCCCTCGTGCCGCATGGTCGGCGTTACAGATTAGCCTTCTTATGATTTTAGTAAGGAAACTTCGTTAGCCTTATGATTTTAGAAAGGAAACTGAGTTTGAGCTACATTATGAATGAGAATTTCTTAAAAAATTAAAAAATATTTTTAGGTGCATAACCAATTTTTTTTTTTTTTAAATCTCAATACTAAATATGCTACATAAAAAATATAAATTAATTCAACATTAATATGTATCTAATTATTTATTTAACATGTCATATTTTGTATGTAATGGTGGAGATAAATGTCAAATGACAAATATATATAAAACAATCATATTATTATTATTATTATTATTATTATTATTATTGACTATGCTTTTACAACCAAATATCCTATTTGATTAAGTTTAAAAGAATTAATTTATGTTGAAAAGATCATGAGTTAAATCGACCTCAATAAGTTATTGATGAGTTAAGCTTGAATCTAAAAATTAGGCTCACTTCTTATTAAGAGATTGAGCTCAAGCCTAATATTATCTAATTAAGCCTGAGCTTTGACAACTTTCACCCCCATTTGTCATAAAAGCAACCCTTAGAAACCGATTAAGGACCACATAATATTTTTTAATAATAAATGGGGAAAAAGAGAATAAAGTACCCATCAATAATGAACTTCAAATATCTTCCAGCAAAGTAGCCCTCTTATAATTGCTCAACTCTTCAACCTCAAAAAATCACAGATATATCACATAGAGAGGATTGGAGAGATAGAGCTCAATAGCATGGTGCCGGTGAGAAGTGGCTCTATCCTGCCTTTGTTCTCTCTGTTGTGTGAATGCTTTTGTTGTAGGTTTTGATGATGCCAAAAATGATGATTAAAAGGATACAATTAAACAGCATGAGGACAACCTGAAGAAGACTAAGTTCAAGACTCAATGGTATAGATTCCTAGGTCTTAGATTCTTCTTGTTAAAAGCTTTTCATTTAATAACTCTCATGGCCACTATTCTTGATAGATTCAAATTGTTCTTAAAATGATCAAATAAGCTTTCTTTAAAATTGAGTATAAATCTTTTTTAAGAAAGTTCTCATAAAGAATTTGGCTTAAAGATGAGATAGCATATGACTTTAGTAAATAAATGTTAAAATCTTATTTGAAAGCATTCTTTAAAGCAAGTAATCGATTACAATGCTCTCTGATCCGGATATAATTGATTACCTTCTAATTAGGCATCAATTATGAGTGCTGCAATTTTGTGTAATCGATTACAACATGATGTAATCAATTACAATGTTCTTGTTTTGACTCAGAAACGTGCTGTTGCTCAACATAATCAATTACAACAATGCGAAAAGCCTCTAACGGCTACTTTCTGAAAAATCATGCCTCTTCGGGAAAATACCAAACGCCTAGTACAAATTTGAGGCCTATAATCAATGACAGATTTTCACATAAGAAATATTAGACATAAATTACACTTAATAATTCTTTCCATTTCTGAATTTTCAATCAAGTTTTGTGGCCAAAGAGGATTATCTCTTGAAAAACTTCTTAGTGCTTCAACTTGTATTATTTCCTCTAAAAGAGAGTGATTTTCTCCTATCATTACTTCTACAAATTGTAAGAGGGTGAGACATCCCTCAAGCAAGTAAAGGGTGAGGTATTCCTTTGTGTGTGAATGACTCAAAACACTAGGGTGAGGGATTCCAAGAGCGAGTGCTCAAAGTGGTGTAAAGGTTTCCAAACACTTTGAAGGATTGAAGAATAGTGAAAAATCATGAGCAATTGCTTGGAGATTGGACATAGGCCACATGGGGTGACCAAACTAGGATAAATTCGTGTTTGCTTCTCTCTTCCCTTAACTCTTTGCTTTATTGCAAGTTTTTAATTCACTATCTTGTTTATCTATATTGATATATTGCTTCAATAACTTGCATTACTTTACTCATATTTACACCCACTTAGGAAGTTCTTTAATATTCTACTTCAACAAAGATTTAGAAAGGAATTTTTTATAAAAAGATATTGAAAAACTTTAGAACTCAATTCACCCCCTTCTTGAGTTCTTGAGGCCATTTGGTAACATTTTGTAGATAGAAGTTTAATAATTAAGAAAGGAGAAATTAATTACTTTTTTTTTTTAGGTGTGTAAATATTTCATAGAAAAGAAGTTGTCCCATTTCAATTTTAGAAAATGGTGCAAGATTCAGTGAGATTTTACAATTATATTCACAAATGATTGATATGAATGAAATCTTACCGATAGGAATTGAAATTAATTGTTTATGCTGATATACCTATTCTCCGTGGACAAGACTGCCATACCCTAAAGCCAAATGATATCTCATGTATTAGTGAAGGATTATATATATATATATATATATATATATATATATATATATATATATATATTCGTGAAATTGAGTGCTAATAGAAAACGAGGTTTTTTTTTTCATAATTAAAATAAAAAAAAAGTCTAGTTTCAAAATACTATAATTTAACAAAAATTACGAAAATACAAGGGAAAATTTTGGTGAGACAAATTGGCCTAGTTGGGTTGATTTTGCAAACACACATAAATCGGCCCACCTTTGCCGATTTATGTACTAATTTTTTTGTACATAGATCGGCCTAGGTGGGCTAATTTATATGTGTTTGCAAAATTAGCTTAGCTAGGCCAATTTCCATGCATTCTTTTGCCTCTCTCTCTCTCTCTCTCTCTCTCTCTCTCTCTCTATATATATATATATATATATATATATATATATATATATATTAGATAGGTCGATTTCATTGCAACATTGTTAAAGAGAGAGCGGTGTTAGTGCCAGAGAGAGAAAGTAGGGAGAGGAAAGGAACGAAGAAGAAGAGAAAAGTAAAATTTGTAGTTAAAAAAATATCTTTTTATTTATGAATTATTATAATTACTAATTCTTGTTGTTATATTTGTGTTATAGATCTAGAAATATAGAGCAAGATTTACGCTGTTTGGATGCTATTGTGCATATTGCTAGAAGACTTAATATACAAGTAATTTATTTTTATCATGGTCCATTGATAATCAAATTAGATTAACTTAGTTAGGTATAATATGAATTTGTATTTGAATCTGATTGTAAATGTTAATTTGAATTTGGATTTGAATTTGCATTTGAATTTGAATTGGAATTTGAATCTAAACTTGATTTAGAATTAGAATTAGAATTTTGAATTCGAATACAAATCTGAAGCTGAATTTGAATTTGAATTTGAATTCGAGTTTGAGTTTGAATTTTAATTTGTATTTGAATCTAAGTCTAAATGTCGATTTGAATTTGTATTTCTAATTTGAGTCTTAATTTGAATATGAATTTGAATCTAAAATTGATTTTAAATCTGAATTTCAAATTCAAATCTGAATCTGAAGCTAAATTTGAGTGTGAATTTGAACTTGAATTTGAATGGGAATTTGAATTTGAATCTAAATTTGAATCCGAATGTCAATTTTAATCTGAATCTGAGTTTGAATCCGAAATTGATTTTAAATCTAAATTTGGAATTCAAATATGAATTTGAAGCTAAATTTGAATTTGAATTTGACTGTGAATTTGAAATTTCATTTGAGCCTAAATTCAAGTCCTAATTTGAATTTGAGTTTGAACGTAAATTTGACTTTGAATGGTACAGCCTGATCGTGTGCTATGGGATAAGCATCAGCACTTGCAAGTACTGATGCCATATCCACTAATGCAAAATTATTTGGAGCAGGCAGGTTTGTGGTATGCTGCAAAAATACCATATTTTGATTATGATAGAGCATTGATTAGTGCGCTTGTCGAGCGGTGGCACCTGGAGATGCGCATTTTCCATTTACCATATGGAGAGTACACCATGACACCTCAAGACGTTGCATTCTTATTGGGATTATGTGTTGATGGAGAGCTAGTTAATAGATGTACATCTAACTAGGAAACCCATATGAATTGTGATATACGGAGCTTCTACATGGAGCTGCTTCGGGTGGTGTCAAAGGAGTCAAATATGCTAGGATCACTATTAAACTCACCTGGTTCAAGAAAGCATTTCTTACTTTGGATGTTGATGCATTCGAAGAGACGATTGTATTCCACACTTGCGCATTCATTCTACGATTGCTTGGTGGATTTTTTTATGCCAGATGCATCAGCTTTGAGAGTCAATCTAAAGTGGCTACCTCTTCTCCATGACTTTGGTGAAGCTAGGAGGCTTAGTTGGGGCTGTATAGTATTAGCAACCATGTATCGCCAATTATGTGGCAATTGGGAAAGGGAATGGACAAACATGTGTATGGTCCATCGTACTTTTGAATTTCTCATCACTCCTTCTTCTGGTGATATGTAACACGTATGCTTCAAGTACACCTATTCCCAAAATGCTTGCATTTGTCGTGGCATGACACCTGGTCAGACTCCAATAACTTATACTCAACGAACCTTCGGATGTTGTAATTTTTTATAGCAAATAACACAACTTCCTTATTAGGAAACTGTTGTCCAACATGCAACTTATTCTTCCCTGCATTATCCAAGATATCGCCACCTTTGATTGTTCCACAGAGCCCTGTAAATATGCTCTGCTGCATCACATCCAAATTCAAAGATGAATAGTGACATGGATGATCTTGAGATTCGAACATCATCGGTCCAGTTATAGATGGTTGGCTGTCAGTAATAAGAGCTGCCTCTTCATCTGAGCCTTCACCGCTATCACTGTCAACTGGTACTTAAAGCGGCTCGTCCTCATCATCTCTATGATTAACAAAACTTTCAAAACTCGTTATTGGGTTGTCTTCCATAAATGGCTTTGCAATCTGCATTGCAAGCTATCTTAAAGCTTCTACCATCCCCATTATCCTTTATATTTCCATGCCCAACATCTTCATTCAGCAAAGGACTATACAAAGCGAAAGTCGGAGAAGGCACTGCCAGTGAAGTTGGACATGCTATGGGATTAGGATCTGACCTTCTAGCACTAAAGTTCGTTTCAACATACGATGGGTTGGGAGCTGATCCTTCGGAGCTGCCGTTCATATCTTTGAGGGTGACAAACAACTCCATAATGTGAATCTTAGGACATTGGGAATGACAATAGAACATGAGACTCACATCTTCGTCACTCCTAACCAGAAAACTTGTGTACCGGACCACACCTTACTTATAACATCTCCAATTTCTTTAAGCTAATTATCTCATTATTAATGAATAATAATCAAAGATTAATTTACTAATTAAATGAGCAAAAGCTTGATAATTAAGAAAAGTTAACTAAATTACCAACATAACTAAGGAGAGGCAAAAAGGTAATTTTACGTAATTACACTCAAAGTCACCCAATCCTTATAGTTGCGAAATCAGAACTCGTAATTAGCACCCAACAAAGTCGGAACTCGGAGCTTGTCCCACCTGAAATAGAAATTCAAACTAACCAGTTTAAGTTGAAGATATGGTGCCTTATGTAACGTCCGAAAGAAAATTTTATTGTTAATAACCCAGTTTTTCGGTTTTTATCGAATAAGTGGGTTTAATCGGAATTCGATTAAGCATTTAATAAAGACAATTAAGTGTGATTTAGAAGTGATTAGGCTTGATGAGATTAGATTAGGAATATAGGAAATCCCACAGAATTTTTCTAAAACCAATTTGCTGATTTAAGAGACATCGGTAAGATTTCGGCAATTTAAACTGTCAAAACCGGATTAATAGAAATTATACTGTGAGAACCCTAGAATGGATGGCCAAGATTTAGCCAACTTACCCATGCAAGTGGCGCCATCTCAGCCCTCCATATGGGTTGCCAAATCAAGTTAAATAACCTACTCAAATCCACCAATCACATGTAACTTGCTTTAGAAGTTTTTAAATTTTTCCTTTCTACCCTTGCAAGTTTCGGTCCCTATATGCTGACCCCTGTCCATTCTTTTCTCCATCATCTCATCTCATCTCATCTTAACTCATATCATCCTCCTCTCCCACAAACCTTCAAGCTATAACAAAATTTCTTTAACTCCAACCACAACTCTAACAAGAATCACACATAGAAAAGGTATAAATCCAACTTCTCTTCTTGTTTTATTGATTTAGGCTATGTAGGGATCCTGTTTTCCTTATGATATTCATGTGATTTAGAGTGATGATGATGGTTTATGATTGAATTTGCATGTGTGTTGTGATTAAAGTTGGAATTTATATGAAAGAACTTGAAGAAAAGAGAAAACTCAAGAAGCTGTTAGGATTTTTCCTTAGCGGTCTGTACGGCTCTGCCTACAGCTGTTTAAGTTTTATGAATCTAATTTTATATGAAACTAGACATTCAGAGCTTTCCATACATATATAATATGAGGCCATTGGATTAGTATAGAGGTAGTTATAAATTTTTGAAGTTTGACCTAGAAATCAGAACTTTCATCTGGGCAGTGTGAGTTGAGATGGGTGCAACTCACCCTACACAAATCCAAATTGAGTGAATCTAACGTTGTTTGAAAGCAAACATATGAGGGAACATTCCATAATTCTAGAGTCAGATTCATTGCCAACTATCCCTAATACATTAATGAATTCATCTTAAGGTCAACCCGGGCTCAAATAGGGTAGTCCAGTAGGGTCAAGTTTTAGGGCTTATATCTTGAATTATACTTATTCAAATGATATGCAACTTCTTTCATTTGAAAGCTTACTCTGTTAGCTTTACATTGATATAAAATTTATACTATTTCACCTAAATTTCTATTTTTGGCGAATTTTCTCTTATAAGAGCATAATTTTGACTAGAAATAGGATAGTTTAGAATAAAACACAAATAACTTGAGTTAATATTAGAACTTAGAACTTAGCAAACAGAGAGCTAGATCATGTATACTTAAGGTTGAACTCGGAACTTAGCAAGTAGAGAGCTAGATCGGGTATACTTAAGGTTGAACTCCGAACTTAGCAAACAGAGAGTTAGATCGGGTATACTTAATGTTGAACTCGAAACTTAGTGAATAGGAAACTAGATCGAGTATAGTTAATGTCAAAACTCGGGATTTAGGAAACATACTCATAAAAGTCTTGAAGAACTAATTGTAGATTAAGATCGGAGATCAGGATCACAAGCCCATAAAACTCTTATACATGAAATTCCAAACTTGACCCAAAATCAATCTCAGAGGTCGAACATAACCTTGGAGGTCGGAACTTATATAAGCTCGAAACTCGGACCCCATTTAAACTTGGAAGTCAAACTCGGAAATATCAATAGGAATTAAAAGCTTGTAAGATAGATTAAGACTTAAGATTTTAAAACTTGCCCCTATTGATATTGTTATACTCTTGGTATGAATATGATATTCTATATTGGATTTGCTGTTTGATTAAAATTTCCTGGTTGTCTGACACTATTCATGGAAAAACGGACATGATCCGTTATGCTGCCGAAATTTCGGCAAAGATTGCAATTAATATGAATTAACAAGTTATGCATGCATTGGTCAAAGCATGAGACAAGTGATACTACCCTTATAAGAATGAGGAAGGATTTCCATGTGACTTGGGCCAACCCCTAAACAAAGTTAAGGGGAGTAGATTAGTGGGGAAGTCAGGGAAAGTAAACCTGGCAACTCTATATAGGAACGAGCTCGATCCTGAAAAGTGGACTATTACCCAGGAGTCTTATGGCCAACATACTCCCAGGGGACTAAGTATGGAAAAATATGAGTTAAGGTCAAGTATATTATTTCTTATGCATATCCATAATTTCTGTTATCATGCATTAAGTTAATAGTACCATTGGATATTTAAACTCCCAGGTATGGTTGCTTATTTCTCTATTTAATTTCCTTTACTTAAGTAAAACTAAGCTATGTTTTGGGCTATGATTTCTATAATTAAATGAGTAGAACATCCTGTTAATGTAACATTTTCTTTTAATTAACTAAAATCCGAAACAACTGAGAATGACAACGATGACAGGAATGCATAGATTTAGGATTTCCTACTGAGAAATCTTTATTTCTCACCCTACTATATATTTCTGCATCATTCTCAGATCATGAAGAATGCGACAACTGGAGTTTTACTCATCGAGTTCCCTGAGCTCCATATCCACCTAGACTCGTTTCTAGACTATATATATGTCTCTGGTAGATGTCAGTTCCATTTTTATTTGTTCCTTCGTAGAGATTTTGCTGTACCCCTTACTCGCCCACTCTTTGACCCCACCGCACCTTACACTGCTATTCCGTTATACATGGCGCATCCCTTTCCACCTCTACACGCAGCAGCAGCAGCACTGACAGCAGCAGCCGCTCCTTGGCTTTGCCAGCCTCACCACTGCAATAGATACCCTCAGTCTTGATGTCTGAGGAGGATCCATCTGAGGCAGAAAGTTCATCTTCCTCATCCTCTACTCCAAGCATGGACTACACTCCTGCGGATGCTGGCATAGCAAACGGATTCCTTTCCTCGAAATCCATCTAGATAGAGTACCTGCCATACTAGCAGTAGGTGTACAAAATGACCCTCTTTTGGCAATCTGGGTCATGGGCAGATGGGTAAGAGTCAGGAGTTGTACATGAAATGTCCCGTGAGGACTAGATAGGGTACTGTTCATATAAACAGACCGACTTATTTTTGTGTTAGCGGCCTCATTTTTACTACCCTATACCATTTATTGTATCATAGTCAAACTTGAAAAACAGATGTTTATATATATATGGTGCAGTTTTTAGTAGTTCTATCTATTTCGCATTTTTATTTATATTACTTTATTTCGTACAATGATTATCTAGTATTTATTTCATCATCAAACAGAAATTGTGAAAAGCAATGGGTAAGAATAATGAAGCAGAGAATGGAATTTAATCAACTAGTCACACGTAATAACTTATCAAGTAATATATTATGACTTAAGCATAGTATTTTATCTGGTAAGGTGTTACACCTTAAATCTAGGAACTAACTCGGAACCCGACCCTAAGCTAAAATAGAAATTCAAACTAACAGTTTAAGTTGGAGATATGGTGCCTTAAATCTAGGAACTAACCCAGAAATCGCCCCCAAGCTAAAATAGAAATTCAAACTAACCAATTTAAGCTAAAGATATGATGCCTTAAATCTAGAAACTAACTCAATTATAAATACACAGTCTCCCCATCTTCATTCACTTTTCACTTTTTCACTTCGAGTCTCAAACTCTCAAAGAGCACAAAACTCTCCCCTTTCTTCTGCTGGCCATGACCTCACCTATAGTTCAAAGAAGAACCCTCCAATTTCTAGTTTTTAGTTTCCTATTTCAATCTCCAATCTCCAGTTTCTAGTTTCCTGTTCCAATCTCTAGTTTCCAATTTCCCGTTCCAGTTTCCAATCTTCAGTTCCATTTTCTTGCTTCTAGCAACTTTCAAGCTTCAAAGTTCTTTGTTAGATCACTCTAAGGTAGGATTCTTATACTATGTCTTTCTTGTGTGATCATGACTCATGAATAGTGGACTCTAGTCTTTCCGTGGCTAAGAGTACCTCTTCTTGTCAAAAAGTTTAATGGTGATTTCAAATCACATACCTTTTCTTTTAGATGAATTGTAATTGGTAGAAACTATTCCCGTGCCTTGTGAAAAGACTTAATGAGATCAAATCTCTCCCTTTAACTTAAGTGGATCAAAACTCTCCCTCTATGATTTTAAAAGACTTAATGAGATCAAAACTCTCCCTTTTATAATTCCAAAAGATTTAATTGGCTAAAGGATTTCTCCTTTTTAGAACTATGAACTTACAATCTTCTAGTAATGTAAAAAACCTTTGATTTGAAATGTAAATAGTGAACTTAGAAACGAAACCAAATCATAAACTTACCAACCAACACTTTAAGTTGTAAGGCTCGATAACAATTTTAGTTATGCCTGATCTCAGAAACTAGAGCCAAATCATAAACTTACCACCTAACACTTTAAGTTGTAAGGTTAGATGACAGTTTTAGTTATGCCCTGATCTCGGAAACTAGAACCAAATCATAAACCTACCACCCAACCCTTTAAGTTGTAAGGTTAGATAATAATGCTAGTTATGCCACAATCTTGGAAATCATAAGACTTATAAACTTGCAACCCAACACTTAAGGCTAGAAGATTATGTTTAGGTGTGACTTGATCTCAAAAATCGGAAGAAATATAAACCTACAACACTTCTCCTTATAACCTCAGAAGTCAAATGTAGCCCTTCTCGAAACTTAACCTTAGAGGTCGGTCCTGAGTTAATCTTAGGGATCAGTTGAGTCTCAACTTCAGAAATCAGCCTCAAGTTAACCTTGGAGATTGATTGTACATGAAGTGTGGAAGATCAATCTTGGTTAATATCAAAAATCGGAATACCTAGCAAAAACATGAGACCTTTGTTCAATCCTAGAAGTCGGAAAACATATTAAGCACATAATCTTTATTCATATAATCTTGGAGATTGGTCCTGATGTAATCTTTGAACTCGGTCACTAATCTAAACTCGGAAGTCGATGCCTGAAAACATAAAACTCCTAATCACTTAAGCCCGAACGTCGGGAAACTATGGTGATAAAACCTTATTCATATGAACCTAGAACTCGGGAACCAGAACACTTAAGACCCTTGTTCACATGAACTTGGGAAATGGAACACTTAAGACACTTGTCCACATGAACCTAGAACTTAGGAAGTGAAACACTTAAGACATTCATTCACATGAACCTAGAACTCAGGAACTAGTACACTTAATATCCTTTTTCACATGAACCCGAAACTCAGGAACTAGAAACGTAAAACCACTATACACATGAACCTTGAAGTAGGTAACCTAGAAAACATAATACCCTCATTTATGCAACCTCGGAGATCAGTCCCGAGTTAATCTCGGAGGTCGATCCTGAACTTAATCCCGAATGTTGGAAAACTAAATAAAACTAAGTTAAATCTATAAGATTCATTAAGATTAAAAGTCATATTTAAGTTAAAAGCTAGCACCTAATTATCTAAGTTTTGTTCATAAGACTTTGTTGTGTGATTAGTTTCAACTAATTACCCATGTATGAATGAAAATATAGAATATCAATGTTGTTATATATGTGTGATCCATAGGATACATGCCAAGTGAACTTATAATGTTGATGCTATGTATGAGTGTTTATGGTGTTCATATATTTGTTATGAACTATGATTATATTTGTTTCGATTCACAACACATTTACATATTGAGAAAGAAAAGAAATTGAATACATATTATGCATTAACTTAATCAAGAAGAAAAGAACTGATAGAATGATCTTTTGGTCCCTAGATGTCCACTAGTAAGGGAAGGAGATTGCCAAGCTAGGCATGATCCTTTGGTCCCCGGATACACGTTGGTAAGGGAAGATGGCCCCCAAAGACTAGATAATGGATACGATCTCTTAGTCCCTAGACGTACTTTAGCAAGGGAAGGTGATCCCCAAGCTTAGCATGATCCTTCTACAAGGCAAGGTGGCGCCCTTTTCCTCTTCTCCCGTAAGGGAACCCTAAGGTGGTGACGGCCACGGTATGAACTCATTACCATTTTCAAGAGGCACAAGGCTTATGAGGGTGGACCCAGGAACAAGACTCTAAAGAAGTTAAGTAAGGAAGTAAAGAGGCACAAGGCCTAAGATCCACTAAAGTTGCATCAAGCATATGCATAAACTTTCATTTTAATCTTGTTATTTACTTATAGACTATTATATAATGAATATGCTTTATCATTCCATACCTTAGAATGTAGTAAAGAGGTATGTTTAAAATGACCCCACTTCGGCTAATCACATTTTCGAACTTAAGTAAATGGACTGAATGCATGTACACCTTTTTATAATAAACCCAAAGTGGCTGGGATGATAACAAAGACACGATAGTTGTCGAGTTAGAATCCTATTGAGAAACTTTGATTTCTCACCCCCACTTTCTATGTCGTCTCCAGACATAGATGCCATAGTGGCTCTACACAATGTCACACTTGGATCATCTTGCAAATGTAACTAAGGTCCCTCCCACTCTTGTACCTGCCGATCATCTGGATGTTCCTGTGGTCTCTACCTACCTCGCTAGAATGCGAGCCCATTCCAGACGAATTTAGTGGGAGGATAGTTTTCTCTAGTTTTATAGTAGTTATTGATGCTCATGACAATATTAATGTTTAATTTCTTATTTTTCCTTGTCATCTTATATTGTTCAAATGTATTAGATTTATTAAAGTTTATGATTACTATCAGTTATTTATATTTCTGGTATGATGTGTTATCATTTAAGTTTATCGTCTTGATACTTTCCCCTTTACTCAATGTATCGTATATGCTTACTATTCTATGACTACAGCTCATATTTTTAAAAAGAGTTTTCAGAAAAAAAAAATTACCTGCTATTTTCAACTAAAGTAATTTCAAAGAAGTTAAATCTTCCACAAAGCTAAAAGGTAACAACTAATAGAATCTAAACGCGACTTAAATATAAGTTGGAACTACTAGGGGGTTACACTGCCCAAATGCAGTGGGCAATCTATACACCTCCAGTTACTTGCTTTCAATTTAGGAGGCCTAACTTCCTCAATATTGTGCTTTTCAACTCTAAAAGAGTTATAGATGATGAATAAATAGTCATACCAATTGGATTTTGACTATAGAATATAGCACCATTTGCAGTATTTATGATTTCACCATTGTGGTGAATAAATATAATAAATCTCTCTGATATTTTTTGCTCAAAAACAGTCTAATTTGAACAAATGAAAATGATCTTGACCATCTGACTAGGAGAGGGTTCTGATAGGAAAATGATTTTGCACACACACATAAATATACCCACCTAGGCCAATTTGTGTATTTATTTGTACATAAATTCGCCTAGGTGGGCCAATTTATGTGTTTTTGCAAATTGGCCTAGCCAAGCTGAATTGTCTCACCAAAATTTCCCCTACATTTTCGTAATTTTTGTTAAATCATAATATTTTTGAATTTAATTTTTTTTAATTATGAAAAAAAAAAAACAGAAAACGATCTTAAATGTTGTAAATAAAACTTAATTTCCGATTCTTACTAACTTAATTAACCGTCATTCACCTTTATTTTTCCTTCACCCCCCAGTCAAATTATATATATCGAATTAATTCTACTCCTTTCGTATTACTTTAATATTATAATAACGGTACCAAAAAAGTATTATAGTAATTGTAAAATATATCTATCTCTGCAAACAGCGCAATATAGTTACCATAATAAGGTCTCACATCTGAAGTTAATTTGGGTATTGTTAGATTCTGATACAATTAACTGGATAGTAGGAATAATGAAATAATTACATGGCATTACCGTAAATATAACTCTGAAACATTAAACGAACATATACAACTTTCTCACAATCAATGAAAGTGCAGCGGCGGCAATCTCTCTCTCTCTCTAATTCTTTACGGTAATTTCTTCTAAATTCGGACCCTGAATCTATATATCACATACAAAATTTAAATTTTATAATATGAGTTGCCCCAAAAACTTAGCAAACCACAATAATACTCTCGCAAGATAAGAAGAAAATAAAAGGAAGAGAAACATATATATATATATATATATATATATATATATATATATATATATATATATATATATATATATATTGTTCAAAAGCATTTAAAAGAGAGACATCGAATGAAAAATGAGGGGATTGCATTTGCCTTTGTATTGTTCCCCTAGAATCAATAAAATGTTAAATTATAAGTTGAGAAATACAGTTTTTTGGAATAACTAAAAAAAATCCCTTTTCCTTTTACTTTAACTCCCAATGAACAACATGAAATCAAGTAGAGTTTTCCTAATTTTTTGTATTCTTACTTAAACACACGAAACAACAACTAACAAGTCACAAGCGTTGAGTGCAATAACCACCATTTTTTCATAGAGTTTTTTTTTTTTTTGGGTCTTTATAATTAACATTAAAATACAATATCTGAATAGTCATTAGACGCAAAATCATCAAACATTAAAATAGCATACTTTTAATTTTATATCTCATTTATTTACTATGAAAATTTATCTAAATCCAATCACTAGAACTGGTAACTGATAATTAAAACGAGTAAGTGGGTATAAGAAAATAATTCTTTTTCATAAAATCATGGAGTATTATTTCACTATATATGTGCTAAAATTCTTTTTCCATTTGATTATTTTCCTTTTTTTTAATAGAAAATGTATTCTAATCTAATATAAATTCGAATATCTAAATAAGATATTGATGGTGAGCAAGTTATACTACTAGAAAATGGATCGATGTTCAAACTCTGGAAAAAAAAAATTTGTTGAGAAGACTTCTTAATCTTAATAGTACTAGAAGGATTATTCTCACAATACTTGATTCTCTCATTTTACGGTCTCACAATTGAAGCCACATAAGATCCTCAATCTCAATGATAACTTAAAAATATATTAGTTTTCCCTCGTATTTGTGTATTAATTATTCCAAATTTATTCTCAATTTGATATTTTCCTTGATCTATTTTAATTAATTTTATTTATGAGTGCTATTCGCGAGAATATGTGTATTTTCTGCTTAATTGACAAATATTCTCACCATATTTGATTTGATTGCAGAATAAATATAGCATTAGTGGGATGAAAGATCAAAAGGAAATATTTTGTTGAAGATTCAGAAAGTTGAAGAAGAGATTAAAGATTTGAAAAGATTTGGATCGAAATTAAAGGAAATTAAGATAAGAGATTTGACATGAAAATTTGTGAAAATTTGAAAAAGAGAGAAAATCAAGAGATTTAAATAAGTAGGCCAGCTATTGTGCCAGCACTTTTTGGGCTCACGAGTGTTTTTGGCTTTTATTCAAAACCTATTTATTTAAGAGTCACTAAACCTATAACATTATTCTAATAACTAAATTTCTAACTCTAACATTTTGGTAATTTGTGCATTTGATATGGACGAATAAATAGAAAGAAAAAGGCACTATCCATGAGCTAAATGGAGTTTACTAACAAATATTCATATTTGTTAAGAGTTACGACCAAAAAGAATCACATAAAAAATAAAATTTTTTAATGCTTAACTGTTCACAATAAATCTCTATTTCTTTTAACTTCTTAATCAATATCTTTATGACACTTGTTACTAAAATCTTAACTTAATTAATCATATTGAATATCATAAATAAGAAGTTTTGAATTTTAATTCCTTCATTAATAAAGAGTAATATCCTCTTTAGTTCCAACATTTTGAAATTAACACTGGTTTGGTCCTAAAATTTTTTTTTATATCAATTTAATCCTAATATTTTGAGATTTAACATCAACTTCATCCTTTCTTCAAATCATTAGTAACTTCTTTTACAATTCATTATAGTTAACACATTAGTACATTGCTATGCTACTTGTTTGTCTTTCTTAATTGATAATAGCGGACATTTCCACATATGTTCAATGTGGGAAGCTACTGATTGTTTGATGAAAGGATGAAATTAATATCAAAATTCAAAGTGTTAGGACTAAACTGATGGCAAAAGTTTTTCAAGACCAAACTAATATCAATTTCAAAATATTAAGACTAAAAAAGTTATTAACTCATTTTGCTAACAACTGTCTTCAAGTGTTTCTTACAAATATAAAAACACTTACCATATAAAAAATAAAGCTATTTAATTATTAATTTATTAAATATTTTAAAAAAAATATTTTTATGCAATTCCTTTATTTTTTAATCCTTAACAGTATGAGCAAAACTCTTAATATATTATCTCTAAATGTTACTATAAATCATAGGTGTGAAACAAGCTTCTCCTTTTTGTCTATTGTTCCTCTCACTCAACAAATTTATTTATTAATTTTATTAAAATAACTTTCCTTCTTTTGCATAATTAAATTAAAAATATATTCAAATTCACAATTTTTATAAAATACATTAGACTACATTTTTAAGTAAAAAATAAATAAATAATTTTGATGCAACTTATATTTATTATCATAATAATAAAAATATTTTGGAGGGTTGAATTTATTCTTCACTTCACATATTTTTTAAGATATAATATCTTTTATACTTTTAACGAAGATCTATTGTCATTTCTTTTATGTGCTTATTGTCACTCTTATTAATTAAATTTTAATTAATTTATCTAAAATACCCTTATCCCTTCCTTAATCAAACTAATTCTTTAAAATTATTTTTATTATAACTCTTAAATTCTATTTAAATTCTTAAATGTTGTTTAATTTTTTTTTATTACCACTCTTGATTTTTAATTTTTTTGAGGCAACTAAGTATTTTATGAATTTATAAGTTTACTATAAATCTAAACCTTAAGTATCAAATTAATATGATTTTAAGTCTTTTAAAAAAATCCTTAAAAAATGATAAATTTATGTAAGGTTCCTAAAAACTAATATTTTGAATTCAAAATGTGTCATGTTAATAAAGTTTATCAATTTTTTCTCATATATTTTTTTAAGTAAAATTAAAGAATAAAAGTATGAAAATATTATATCTTAAAAAACATGTGAAATAAAGATAGAATTCATACTCTAAACTATTTTTAATTATTATCATGATAATAAATATATGCCACATATACATTATTTTGTTTGGTTTTTTTGTTGCTTAAAAATTTTAATCTAATGATTTTTATAACAAATTTTGAAGTTGAATATTTTTGCTAATTTAACTATGGAAAATAAAGAAGCGTATTTTAGTAAAATTAGTAAATAAGTTTGTTAAGTGGAAATGACAACAAATAAAAAAAAAATTGAAGTCATTATATTTAAGTAATTAACAAGATATTAAAAAAATTATTTAAAAGATATAGCATTTTTTATGTTTGAAAGCTATATTTTTTTTTTTTATTCATGATAGTTTTAGAGGAAGAAAGATAATCGCATTTAGAGATCAGAACATCTGAACATGTCACAAATTTTAATGAGTACTTAAAATTGTATTTACTAATAACCTATCAAAAAATATTTACTAACAAGAGTCCAATTCTCATCAACAATGGTAATCGATTTTCCATAATAATAAATAAAGAAAAATTATAATTTTGTCCTTGAAAGCTAAAATGTTTGAATTGTAATAAATTTGTCCTTCAAATAGAAAACATAAAACATATACAATTTGATCCCTGAATTTAATTAAGAATTTAATTTAAATGCACTGACAGTGTAAAATAGTTTTACACTGTCAACCAATAGAAATAGTGGAAAGTACTAAATCATACAAATAACTACCCATTATAATGGGGGATCCACCATAATTTCTCACTTTCCCCTATTTCTATTGGTTGACAAATAAAAGCTTTACACTCACAAGATACTAATTAAACTCTTAAGAAACTCTTTAATTAATCACACCAGAGTAAGTTAATATATGGGGAGCACTAATTTTGGTAAATTTAAGGATCAAATTATATGTGCTTTGTTATAATATATATATATATATAAAAAAAATTTTAAAGATAAATTTGTTGCACTCCAAAATTATCAGAAATGAAACTGTAGTTTTCATCATAAAAATGCTAATCGATCTTACCGGTTAACCAAACCTTGAAATAGCAAGTTACAGGTTAGCTGCAAGGAAGAATGCATGAACCTCACCTAAAGATAAATGCCTGTAATTGTTCTTAATTGAAGTTAATAAAGATAATAACAGGTATTTATGTTTATTAATTTAATTTAGCTATTAGTTAATTTTATTATTTTAGTGTCTAGTTTATTTCTATAGTCAAATAAGTTTAGATATTTGAGTTGATGTTAAATTAATTTAGGGTATATTAATTTAGTTAATATACTTAAGCAATGACTTACTTTGGTTAATTTATTGTAATAGTAATTAATTAAGAATTATCACAAATTTCTATTTTTTTTTCCTTTTGAGTGAATAGTGATAAATTTGATCCAAATTAAATCGAATTCCTCAAAAATTGAATTTATCACGGGTGCAATATAAATATAGAAAAAAATATTGACTTTAGATATAGTGAGAGAATATATATACACTCACAGTCAAATATATAGGAATAATAAGTATGACTTTTTCACATATTAAATACTGTGACTTTTAAACCTCCATCGACTAATTTATAACTTTAATAGAAAGTAAGGTCTAATAGTTGTCATGTTTTAGGATGGATCCCGATCCATTATGGAACAAACATTTTGCCACACCTTGTGTGGTAATTAGCTACACTTATATGGTAATTAACTATATTATTTTGTCATTTAACTACACTAAATCCACCATGGATCCAAAATTTTAAAGTCCATCCTAAACTCCACCCTAATATAGGCCCAACGGTGTTGAATATTAGATTGAATTCAATACTATTCACATGAATAGTATTGAATCTGATTCGATCTAACTTAAATTGAATTCACTATAATTCATAAAAAAGAATATTTTGAAAAATAATCTTAAAAAGGTATATATATGTAAATAATATTTTTTATTTTAAAATAGTAAAAAAGCCCAAATTCAATACCCATGCGATCCACGTGGTGATCAATATAGGGTAGACACCTGGTGGATATTCAAAGGCAATAATAATAAAAATAAAAATAAACAAAACAATAAATGTAAGAATAAATTTTCAAAGTGGTCTCTATAAAATTTCACATCAGATAAATCAATCCTAATAAAAATAAATTAATAAAGTAGTCCCTAACCTTTTAAAATATCGGATAAATTAATCTTTAATAAAAATAAATTGACAAATTAGCCCATAATCTTTTAAAATATCAAATAATTTAGTCTATCTATCAAGTTTTCCCCTTTAAATATTATGATATGACCTAATAAATAATTGATTTGGCATTGTTATTTCTCATCCTATTATTTTAGTCACTTCTGTTTATTAAAATGACTTTATTTTGACAAAATTTCTCTTCTTTGCATATTATATCATAGCATAAAATTCATTATATTGAGTTGGGAATCCATCAAAAATAACTTCTATTTTAATAAACATGAGTGAATAAAATGATAGGATAAGAGTTAATAGTATCATATCAACTATTTAACGAGCACATCATAGTATTTAATGAAGAGACTTAACGGAAGGATTAAATTGTCTAATATTTTAAAAGGCTAAAATCTAATTTATCAATTTATTTTTATTAGGGACTAATTTATCCGATACTTTAAAATGTTAGAGAGCATTTTATCTATTTATTTTTATTATAAACTAATTCGTTCGGTGTAAAAATCGGTAGGTACCCTTTGAGATTTTACTCTAAATGTAATTTCAACTCCTTTAATTCCGTCCGTGCCTTATCCTCAAGTCTCTCGTTTTAGGGACTCATTACTGGAACCACGCCAAGACCCTCCTCTCAAAAGAAAATAATAATAATAATATAAAAAAATGAAACCACGCAAAATTCTCAATCTCAACATAGACAATTCGTTGGTTTTTGCTACACTAATCATGTGATACAAATCCTTCAATATTCTGTGAGCAAAACATCACGTAGCTAGAAAATATAGACAAAATTTTCGACAGAAATTTTAATACTTGTTTAAAGAAATAAAGTTAATACAACTCATTTATTTATTGGCAAGTCAGTAAACCTGTAACCTATCAATGAATCTTCAGAAGACAATTCCTGATGGCAAGAAACTCCTGGGATTGTCTGCGATTGCATGTCGGAATATTTGGAAGGCAAGGAACTCGAAAATATTTGAAGGAATAGATACAAGGCCACACGACATTGCATGTGCAACAATGAGGCTCTGGGGGAACCCTCAAATCTCTTCTTCTTAAGTCAGTTTTATGATATTTTCTTTCCTACAATAATTGTAGCGAGTTTGGGTATCCCCCTTTTCTTCTTTTTGCTGAGTTGTCCTAAGGACCAATGTATGCATTTTTCATCAATATAATGCAGTGCCTATCTTGGTAAAAAAAAAAAAGAATATTTACTAACAAGAATCAAATTCTTATCAACAATGCTAATCGATTCTCCTGAATAATAATAATAATAACAATAATAATCATCATCATCATAATAAATGGCAATCGATCTTATCAATTAACCTAACCTTGATAGAACAATTTACTAACTAGATACAAGGAAGATTGCATGAATGATGAACCCCACCGTTGGCCCCCCAAAAGCTAGACTGCTAACTGAATAAGTGACTAACTCAATACCCATGCGAAGCCTGTGATGATCTACATGGGTAGATTTCTGAAAGACCCAAAAAAATAGACTCATATGATCTTATTGTTTTAATGACATAATTTGTTTTAAAATATATACTATAAAATTTTCTTAAAATTTTATTTTTTTAATTTTAAATTTTTATTACATAATTCGATCTGACCTAATCATTAAGTAGATTGTTATCGAATCAAATCTAAATTTATCATATTTGAATACTTTAGGGGATGTTTTTGATGTTCACCCGAAATAAAAATAGCTACTCGAATAATACCGAGAGGAAGATTGTTAACAATATCTATTTCACATTCAATTTGGGTAGTTTAAAGGATTAAATCATTAGATGGGGATACAAACCTCGGTGGTCCAGTGCTAGGAAATTATCTTATGCATGTGAGACAAGCACATACATTAATGTAGCCGATATCAATTATATAACATAGATTTTCAAATTGCAACCTCGTCATTAAGGTTGGAACTGAGTCAAGTTGGATTATGGGATATTTTTAACACAGTTCTTTAATATTTTAATAAGTTGAATTCATGAACTTATAAGTCAAGTTTGAACTTTATATATATTCATAAGTCAAACTTAAGATTTACTATATTCAACTCCCATTAATTTATGAACTAGCTCGGTGTATATATATATATATATGAAAGGGCGCTTGCTTTAGTGCACCATAAAGATGTGAGCTGTAATAAGAAAGAACATGATATATGGTGGGTGTACCATGTGATTCATCATACATGGTATATTAGAGAAGCCCCCCTCTTCTCATGTTTTCTTGATGTTCCCCCCTCCTGCTACTTGCTTCACACTGCCCCCTACCCATCTTCATGTTTGATTCACGGAAGTGGCTCAAAACATAGTAGAAGAACATTTGAACCTTCTTCAAACTAGAACAATAGCAACACATTAAACCAAACCAAAAATCATGAAATCAAAATGAAAGAAAATTTTAAAAAATAAAATAATAATCAGGCCTTGGGATGAATAATACCGCAAAATTATAACAAAAATCAAATCTTTGAATAATCCAGCGCATATTTCTAACATTAATATGTAATATTCAACTCAAAATTACCATCCAATCAAACACAACAAATATTAAAAAAAAATAAAAATCCTCGTTCAAGCACAACTATAAACCCCAATGAAGCAACACCATCGTAGTTTAGCTTGAACCGAAACAAGCCTCTATCCTTTGTCATCATCTTTCTCGGATTTGCAAGCCTCAACTGCCATCGTCCTCCACCAAACCTGAATCATACCATTTTCATTCCTGCAGTAACTCGAGTTAGCACTCACAGACAAAATCACGATCCACTGCCATGCTATCATGCAATCTTCAGCCAGTAAAGTCAAGCAAGCTGATGCCACTATAGCCACTTCACCCAATTGCATCCAATCACTCTCAATCGTGCACTTACAGCTGCTACTAGCAGAGATCCACCTTTCACTGCCGATAGAATGCAATTGAGCGGATCTGAGTTTGAAGAATGGTAAGTGACAATAGCCAACAAGGATGGGTGACCGACAATTGTGATTTCAGGAATGACTGAGAATGATTGGAAGACTAAGAGTGGGTGGTGGGTGTTGACAAAAAGAGGTTTAGTGGGTGGGTGGCTCACTATCATGAGAGAAAGAAAAGCATACAGGAGAAGAGTAGACTAAGGAAAAAAAGAAAAAAAGAAAACATATATGTGGCAGGGAAGGTGACGGTGGATTTGGAATTACGATTGAGTTAGGGTAGGCATCTGGAGAGTGAGTGAGATTGAGGAGCATGTTGGCAACAATGGGAACGGGGGACATGAGAAGAAGGAAGCTCTATGATATATCATATATGATGAATTACATGATACACCACATCATATGTCATCTTCTCACCGATTACAGACTTATAACTCACATTTTCATGGTACAGATTTTTTTCATCCCGACTAGGGCAAGGGCCATATAAAAGAATCCTAATATATCTGATAACGAAACAATATTGACAGTTCGTACTATGGCATTTTTATGATTATAAAATAAAAAAATTATTATTTACAAAAATATCTCTTTTCAGCTTTATTTTTAAAATACCCTATTTTTAATATCTTAGAAATTATGGTTGAAATGAGATATTTACATAAATAATTTTCTTATTTTATTATTGTAAAAAAAAAAAAAACCTTCGTTCTATCCGTCCCTCTCTCGTCATTTATCGATATCAACGGCTATCGAAGTTTGAAAAATATGCATTTTGGTAATTTTCTAACGGAGTCCTAAGGACAATTATAGAGTCTGCTGAGGGTGACTTTTCATCTATTATTTTAGGAAACATTAATTACTTCCGTAAAGTAACGTCTCACGTGCTCTATCTAACCCATCTTGCTTTATCTTTTCGATTGGCTTTCATGAGTATATGGAAGACTTTGCTCACAAATCAATTTCTATAGAGAAAGTTGATTTCATGACGAATTTACAGCGTCCATTAATGTCATTATTAGTAATTGCGAAATTGTCTTAAATTATTACTTGAATAGTATAGATTTTACCTAATTTACATTAGATATTGTGTGACTTTTGTATTAATCTTGCCATCGCTGTCTATTAACGTTTGCTCCTTCGTGGCAATTGGCAAATGTTTGTGGCTTCTGTCAATTTTCCATCTTGGATTATCTTCTTATGATTTTAGTAAGGAAACTTCGTTAGCCTTATAATTTTAGTAAGGAAACTGAGTTTGAACTACATTATGAATGAGAATTTCTTAAAAAATTAAAAAATATTTTTAGCTGCATAACCAGTTTTTTTTTTTTAAAATCTCAATACTAAATATGCTACATAAAAAATATAAATTAATTCAACATTAATATGTATCTAATTATTTATTTAACGTGTCATAGTTTGTGTGTAATGGTGGAGATAAATGTCAAATGACAAATATATATAACAAAATCATATATTATTATTATTATTATTATTATTATTGTTATTATTATTGACTATGCTTTTATAACTAAATATCCAAGTTTATTAAGTTTAAAAGAATTAATTTATGTTGAGAAGATTGTGAGTTAAATCGAGTTCAATAAGTTATTGATGAGTTAAGTTTGAATCTAAAAATTAGGCTCACATCTTATTAAGATATTGAGTTCAAGCCTAATATTGTCTAGTTGAACCTGAGCTTTAACAACTTTCACCCCTACTCGTTATAAAAGCAACCCTTAGAAACCCATTAAGGACCACATAATATTTTTTAATAAAAAAGGGGAAAAAGAATTTCAAATATCTTCCGGTAAAGTAGCCCCTTTGTAATTGCTCGACTCTTCAACCTCAAAAAATCATAGATATATCATAGAGAGGATTGGAGAGATAGAGTTCAATAGCATGGTGCCAGTGAGAAGTGGTTCTATCCTGCCTTCATTCTCTCTTTTGCAGGTAGAAGCTTAATAATTAAGAAAGGAGAAATTAATTACTTTTTCTTCAGTTGTGTAAATATTTCAAAGAAAAGAAGTTGTCCCATTTTAATTTTAGAAGATGGCACAAGCTTCAGCGAGATTTTACAATTATACTTACAAATGATTGACATGAATGAAATCTAACCGATACGAATTGAAATTAATTATTTATGCTGATATAATTTAATCCTGTTACTTGAGCCTATTTTCCGTGGACAAGACTACCATACTCTAAAGACAAATGATATCTCATGTATTAGTGAAGGATTACAAAAATACTTACATATTATCTTTTTTCGTGAAATTGACTGCTAATAGAAAACGATCTTGAGCATTTTAAATAAAACTTAATTTCCGATTCTTACTAACTTAACAAAGCGTCATTCACCATTATTTTTCTTTCACCCCCAAGTCAAATTATATATATGGAATTAATTCTTCTCCTTTCGTATTACTTTAATATAATATTATAATAATTGTACCAAATAATAGTGTTATAATAATTGTAAAATATATCTATATCTGCAAACAACACGATATAGTTATCCTAATAAGGTCTCACATCGGAAGTTAATTTTGGCATTGTTAGATTCTGACACAATTAACTGGATAGTAGGAATAATGAAATAATTACATAGCATTACCGTAACCTATTGGAAAATATAACTCTGAAACATTAAACGAGCATATACAACTTTCTCACAATCAATGAAAGTGTATCTGTGGCAATTTCTCTCTCTATCTCTAATTCTTTACGGTGATTTCTTCTAAATTCGGACCCTGAATCTATATATCACATATAAAATTTTAATTTTATAATATAACTTGCCCGAAAAACTTAAAAAACCACAATAATACTCTCGTAAGATAAGAAGTAAATAAAAGGAAGTGAAATAAATTCGATATATATATATATATATATATATATAGAGAGAGAGAGAGAGAGAGAGAGAGAGAGAGAGAGAGAATTTGTTGCTCAAAAGCATTCAAAAGAGAGATATCGAATGAAAAATGAGGGGATTGCATTTGCCTTTGTATTGTTCCCCTAAAATCAATAAAATGTTAAATTATACGTTGAGAAATACAGTTTTTTGGAATAAATAAAAGTAATCCCTTTTCCTTTTACTTTAACTTCCAATGAACAACATGAAATCAAGTAGAGTTTTCGTATTTTTTGTGTTCTTACTTAAACACACAAAACAATAAGTCACAAGTGTTGAGTGCAGTAACCACCATTTTTTCATAATTTTTTTTTTTTTGCTCTTTATAATTAACATTAAAATACAATATATGAATAGTCATTAGATACAAAATCATTAAACATTAAAATAGAATATTTTTAATGTTATATCTCATTTATTTACTATAAAAATTTATCTAAATCCAATCACTAGGATTGGTAACTGATAATAAAAATGAGCGAGTGGGTATAAGAAAATAATTCTTTTTGATAAAAATCTGGAATATTATTTCACTATATATGTACTGACATTCTTTTTCCATTTGATTATTTTTCCCTCTTTTTTTTTTTTATAGAAAACGTATTCTAATCTAATATAAATTTGAATATCTAAATAAGATATTGATAGTAAGCAAGTTATACTACTAGAAAAAGGATCGATGTTCAAACTCTGGAAAAAAAAAAATAGTTGTTGAGTAGACTTCTTAATCTCAATAGTGCCAGAAGGATTATTACAATACTTGATTCTCTCATTTTAGGGTCTTATAATTGAAGCAACATAATATCCTCGGTCTCAGTGATAACTTGTAAAAATACATTAGCTTTCCCTCGCATTTGTGTATTAATTATTCCAATTCGTTCTCAATTTGATATTTTCCTTGATCTATTTTAATTAATTTTATTTATGGGTGCTGTTAACGAGAATATATGTATTTTAAGATGAATTGACAAATATTCTCACCATATTTGATTTGATTGTAGAATAAATATAGCACTAGTGGATGAAAGATCAAAAGGAAATATTTTGTTGAAGATTCAGAAAGTTGCAGAAGAGATTAAAGATTTGAAAAGACTTGGATCAAAATCAAAGAGGAATCAAGATAAGAGATTTGACCTAAAAATTTGAAAAAGAGAGAAAATCAAGGGATTTGGATAAGTAGGCCAGCTATAGTGCCAATACTTTCTGGGGCCACGAGTGTTTTTGCCTTTTATTTAAAATCTTGTTATCTTAGAGAGGAGGAATAGCTACTATTAGAGAGAGAGAGGGAGAGAGAGAGAGAGAGAGAGAGAGAGAGGCTAAGGTCTAGACACTTTGGAGAGCTATCATGTACCTCTTCTAGTTGACATAACTATGAGGTTTATCATTTTCTTTTCTTTTTTCATGACTTAATAAATTTCTTCTTGGTGTTAGAGAAATGTGTAACACCCAAGTCGTGGATTACATAAATTATGGTAATTTGTCCTATTAGACCTAGCTGAAGTCCTAAGTTTGGACCCTATGCCTACTTGGAAGGCTATATGATTGGGATATTTCCATAGGATCAAAAGTCCCGATAATTGTTGCTTAGGTATCCAAGAATTGAAGAGTAATCTTTAATGAATTTTAAGAGGCCATTGACCTTTTCGTTTTTAGCTCGAAAGTTTAAGGAAACATGAGTTTCCATAAATTTGTAGTAGAATCCAAAAGTTGGATTTTGATTATTAATGAGTTTGATTTTTCTAATATTTTTATTTTTATTGGATTCAAATAGGAAGTATTTTCTTATTTAAATTTATATTTTAAAGTTAATGGAGAGTAAAGTTAAAGGGGATATTAACTTTAGTAAATATAAATAAGTGTAAGATCATATCCTGAGGAGCATTAAGGATCAGAAAGGGAAGAAAAAACCAATTTTGGGAAGTCTGGCAGCCATGCTTGAGCGCATGCCCCCATGCCCTAACGCGGTCCTAGGACAATGAGATGAAGAATTTGGAACTCGGCCATGCTCGAGCGGCCCTTGCTCACCAACATGCCCAGGTCAGTGAGAAAAATAAAAAAGGAGCTTCCAGCCTTATTTTCTCTCGTTTTTCTCTCTTCTCTTGTTTCTCTTTCTCTCTTCCTTAAGCTCTCTCTCTCTCTCTCTCTCTCTCTCTCTCTCTCTCCCCAAAAATTTATCGCATATGATATTTTTATCATCTCTTATTACCGTTTGTCCCTACCCACTTTTTAACTATTCTATTCGTAGCCTATCTATCGATCGTTTTTCTCCTTTGAGCAAGTATGGGAAGCTATGGGGAGTCCTAGGAGGAGATCCAAGCTCTCCATCACCTTTCTTTCTGTTCTTTGGAACTCAAAGATAAGTTCTAAGCTCAAACCTTTTCCATGTCATAATTTAGGAAAATTTTTTCCAAAGGATTTGCTCTTGGGCTTGGATCTGAAATCCTAGAGTCTTAAATCCTAGGGTCTTTTATGTTTAAAAGGAAGTTTAAGTTAATTTCTTACCTTTATAGGTGAGGTTTAGTTATATTCTCTATTATAGTGTCAGATTTGCTCCTCAAGCGACAGGTTGGCTCGGTGGTTTGACCAAGGAGCTTCCACCCTTTCTAACGGGAATACTGTAAGTAGATAGTTTATCTATAATAGATTTTGAAATAAATATGACTATAAGATTTATGTATGTTATGAATATATCTTTTGTATATTATATGAGTTTATCAGGAAGTTAGACAGTAAAACAAAGGTTTAAGAATTAGTTTCCCTATAAATAAAAAGTAACTGTATGCTACAATTTTTTTTTTTATGCAAAGAGCATGGGACCAACTGACCTATGTATAGTTTCCAATTGAATTTGAAATGGCTACAAATTCCAAGTTATTTTCTATTTATATAAAGAAAGAAAGAAGTAATTAAGTCCAGCTATACCATGCTAGAAAAGTTTATGTTCATTAAGAGAAAGAGTTTAGTTGTGTTATGTTTCAAACCAACCTTGAAATTAGATATGTTTTTATGAAAGGAAATGAGTTTTGTGGGATGAGCATTTCATAGAACCGTAGCTAATGGCAGTAAACATCAGACTTAGTGCATCTTGTATGACCTCCAGCTAGTAGGGGAGGTGCTAGCACGGCATGTTAGGCCTATACAACCGAATTACAGATTACAGATCATTAAGGACGGTGCAAATGTGGCCGCTCAGGATATTATAGCAAACATTCTATAATTGTGACTTCCCACTAGCCATAAGTGTATATTTTAAATTTCTAGGTTTTATGAAAGTATGTTTCAATGAAATTTTCAAAAGAGAATATGATTTCCGCATAGTCCAAATGTATAGGAGGGCTACATCTGTAATGATTTTATAGAATTTTAAACTTAGGTTTCCTTAAATATGTTTGGACTTTGTCCCATGCTAGCTATAGATAAATTATCTCTGACTGAGTTGTTTAACTCACCCAGTTGCCTCCCCATATTTTTAGGTATCGAGTTAAGTTAAAGTTCAGCTGCTAGTTGTCTTCCAGCAAGCCTAATGCTTGAGTTGACTATCTCTAACCATTGTTAGGATCATGGTATGGTCCAGTGCTCTATTAAACTATAGGTAGGGTCCCAACTGTGGTAGTTAGGGCCTATTTATGTTGAGAGAATTATATTTGTGTATATTTTGTATATACCTGATTAAATATTCAGGAATTATTTATGGGAAAAGGTCCAAATTTTCAGTAAAGTATCAGTTGAGGCTTGCTAGGAAACCAAAGCTCCCTAAGCGCCAATCATGGCTGCCCCAATTGGGACGTGACAAATGTAGTCTTAAGGAACTAAATTTGTTTTCTATTTTGTTATTTTTATTATATTTTCAATAAATTACTTTATATATATATATATATATATATACACACACACATTAACTGATCATTCATTAACTAATGTATGGTTTTATGATATTGAAAAGGATTTCACTTCATAAAATAAGTCAAATTAAAAATTAATATAGGCTAGCATTGCTAGGAATATAAGTACTTATTTATGTAGCCAATTGAATTCTTGTTCTTCATTCCTAGGATAGGTTTAGAATAGTCTAAGGAATTGAATTGTTCAATTGGTCCTAAGAGGGTCCCAGTATGAAGAAATTGAGCTTTGACTATAATTATGAGTAATTCGACCAATAATGATATTGTTACGAAATTAATTTAATAATTGGATAGCACAAAATCAAGGAACTATAATGAAATCAATCCCTAACACCTACCTTCCATCTATTGTTTATTGCTATTTTCCATTGCTTGTTTGTTCACAGTCTTGCATAAATTTATTTTCCAAAATTGTCTTAATTGCATTTGCCTGAATAGTGACGTACTCAAATGAACTAGTAATTGGTTTTAGTCCTCATAGAAATGACAATTCCATACTCATTTGTCATTACTTGGGACCCGGTATATTTGTCGTAGCTGATTTCATAAATTGGCCAACACTTAACGCAAGCAACTTTTTGTTTTTAGCTGCATTAATTATGTAGTCCAAATCCTTCATAATATCCTAAGCAATATTGCATAGTAAGAAAAATATAGACAAAAATTTTAATATAAATTATAACAATTATTTAATGAAATAAAGTGATATGACTCACTTATTTATTAAGAGTTAATAAACCTGTAACATCATTCTAATAGCTAAATTTCTAACTCTTTAACATTTTTGTAATTTGTGCATGTGATATTGACGGATAAATAGAAAGAAAAAGTCACTATCCATGAGCTCAATGGAGTTTACTAACAAATATTCATATTTGTTAAGAATTAAGACAAAAAAGAATCACACAAAAAATAAACTTTTTTAATGCTCGGCTGTTTACAATAAATCTCTATTTCTTTTAACTTCTTAATAAATATCTTTAGACACTTGTTAGTAAAATCTTAACTTAATTAATCATATTGAATATCATAAATAAAAAAGTTTTGAATTTTAATTCCTTCACTAATAAAGAGTAATATCCTTTTTAATCCCAACATTTTGAAACTAACCCTAGTTTGCTCCTAAAATTTTTTTTTTGATATCAATCTAATCCTATCATTTTGAATTGTGACATCAACTTCATCCTTTCTTCAATTCATTAGTAACTTCTTTTACAATTCATTATACTTGACACATTAGTGCATTGCTATATTGCTTGTTTGTCTTTCTTAACTGATAAGAGGGGACATTTCCACAAATGATGTTGAACATGGGAAGTTACTGATTATTTGATGAAAGGATGAAATTAATATCAAAATTCAAAATATTAGTACTAAATTGATGGCAAAATCATTTCAAGACTTACTGATATCAATTTCAAAATATTAAGACTAAAAAAGTTATTAACTCATTTTGCTAACAAGTGTCTTCAAGCATTTCTTACGAACTAAAAAACATGTACCATATAAAAAAATAAAGCTATTTAATTATTAATGTATTAAATATTTTAAAAAGAATTTTTTTATGCAATTCCTTTATTTTTTAATCCTTAACAAATGTCTGAGCAAAACTCTTAATAAATTATCTCTAAATGTTATTATAAATCGTGGGTGTGGCACTAGCTTCTCCTTTTTGTCAATTGTACCTCTCACTTAACAAATTTATTTATTTATTAATTTTATTAAAATGACTTTCCTTCTTTTACACAATTAAATTAAAAATATATTCAAATTCATAATTTTTATAAAATACATTAGATTAAATTTTTTAAGTACAAAAAAAAATAATTTCGATGCAACCTATATTTATTATCATAATAATAAAAATATTTTGGAGGGCTGAATTTATTCTTTACGTCACTTAATTTTTAAGATTTAATCTTTTATACTTTTAAGAAAGATCTATTGTCACTATTTTTATGTGCTTGTTGTCACTCTTATTAATTAAATTTTATTTAATTTATTTAAAACACTTATTCCTTCCTTAATCAGACTAATTCCTTAAAATTATTTTTATTATAACTCTTGAATTTTATTTAAATTCTTAAAAGTTGTTTAATTTTTTTATTACCATTTTTTATTTTTGATTTTTTGTGGCAACTAAGTATTTTATGAATCTATAAGTTTACTATAAATTTAAACCTTAAGTATCAAATTAATATGATTTTAAATCTTTTAAAAAAATCCTTAAAAAATGATAAATTTATGTAAGGCTAATAAAAACTAATATTTTGAATTCAAAATTTGGCGTGTTAATAAAAATTTATCAATTTTTTCTCATATATTTTTTTAAGTAAAATCAAAAGATAAAAGTATGAAAATATTATACCATAAAAAATATGGGAAATAAAGATAGAATTCATACTCTAAACTACTTTTATTGTGATGATAATAAATATAAGCCACATCTAATTTTTTTTTATTTAGTTTTTCTGTTTCTTAAAAATTTTAATCTAATGAATTTTATAAAAAATTGTGAAGATGAATATTTTTGTTTATTTAACTATGGAAAATAAAAAATAATATTTTAGTAAAATTAGTAAATAAGTTTGTCAAGTGGGAGTGATAACAGATAAAAAAAAAATTGGAGGCATTATATTTAAGTAATTAACAAGATATTAAAAAATTTATTTAAAAGATATAGCATTTTTATATGTTTGAAAGCTATATATATATATTTTTTATGCATGAGAGTTTTAGAGGAAGAAAGATCATCACGTTCAGACATCAGAACATGTCACAAATTTTAATGAGAACTTACAATTGTATTTACTAATAACCTATCAAAAAATATTTACTAACAAGAGTCCAATCTTATCAACAATGGTAATTGATTTTGCATAATAATAATAATTACAATAATAATAATAATAAAAATAATAAATAGAGAAAAATTATAATTTTGCTCTTGAAAACTGAAATGTTTGTGTTGTAATAAATTTGTCCTTCAAATAGAAAGCATATACAATTTGATCCCTGAATTTACTTAATCACGCAAGAGCAAGTCCATTTATGTGGAGCACCGATTTTGTTAAATTTGAGGATCAAATTATATGTGCTTTTTTATAATGTGATTGAATTTAAAGGCTAAATTATTAAATTATATATAATTTTAAAGATAAATTTGTTGCACTCCAAAATTATCAGAAATGAAACTGTAGTTTTCATCATAAAAGTGCTAATCGATCTTATCGATTAACCAAACCTTGAAAGAGCAATTTACAGGTTAGCTGCAAGGAAGAATGCATGAACCTTACCATTGCCCCACCAAAGCTAGACTGCTAGGTGAATAATTGACAAATTTAATGGCTTTTTTATTGTTTTAAAATAAAAAAATATCGTATATATATCTTTTCAAGATTATTTTTTAAAATATCCTTGTTTTTGGATTATAATAAATTTGATTCAAAGTAGATCGAATTTATTAGGGGCAAATTTAACATCGGAGGCATGGAATTTGATCTAACTTAGATTGAATTCAACACTATTTATGTAAATAGTAGTTAACACTATTTATGTAAATAGTATTGAATTTGATCTAAGTTAGATCAAATTCAACACTATTTATATACTATTCATATGAATAATATTGAATTCAATCTAACATAGATCATATACAACACCAGTGGGTCCATATTTGGATGGAGTTTGGAGTGGACTCTAAAATTTTGGATATATAATGGATCTAATGTGGTTAATTACCATATAAGTGTGGCTAATTGCCACACCTTATGTGGCAAATCGCTGAGTCCACGGTGGACTGGAGTCCATCTTAAAATATGACAATTCTATCAAGATTGTGACTAGATAGATGAGAACGACATCCGGATCAGTCATTTGTGGTTAAGAGCCATAATATTTAATATTCAAAAAATTCATATTTATTTTTCCTATGTATGTGACTATAAGTGTATATATGTTATTTTGCTATATTTCAAGTCAATATTTTTTTTATATTTATATTTCACCGGTGTTGAATTTGATCTAAGTTGAATCAAATTCATTACTATTCACCCAAAAGAAAATAAAAATATAAACATGTGATATTTCTTAATTAATTACCATTACAATAAATTAACCAAACTTATAAGTTTCCACTTAAATATATTAACCAAGTTAACCTACCTTAAACTAATTTAACGGCAACTCAAATATATAAATTTATTTGACAATAGAAATAAAGTAAACACTAAAATAATAAAATTAACTAATAGCTAAATTAAATCAATAAAGATAAATACCTATAATTATTCTTAATTCAAGTTAATAAAGATAATTATAGGTATTTATCTTTATTAATTTAATTTAGCTATTAGTTAATTTTATTATTTTAGTGTCTAATTTATTTATGTAACCAAATAAGTTTAGATATTTGAGTTGCTATTAAATTAGTTTAGGGTATGTCAACTTAGTTAATGTACTTAAGCAATAACTTAGTTTAGTTAATTTATTGTAATGATAATTAATTAAGAAATATCACATATTTATATTTTTTTCTTTCAGGTAAATAGTGATGAATTTGATCCAACTTAGATCAAATTTGATCGAATTCCTCACTAGTGCAATATAAATATAAAAAAATATTGACTTTAGATATAATAAGAGAATATATATACATTCACAGTTGCATATATAGGAATAATAAATATGAATATTTTAAATATTAAATATTATGACTCTTAAGTCTCTAATGACCGATTTAGATATCATGCTCATCCATTTAGTTTCAACCTTAATAGAAAGTAAGATCTAATAGTTTTCATGTTTTATGATGGATCCCAATCTATTATGGACCTAGTGCTTTGTCAAACCTTGTGTGACAATTAGACATACTTGTATGATAATTAACTATACTTTTTGGTCATTCAACTACATTAGGTCTACCCTAAACCCAAAATTTTGGTATCCACCCTAATATGGACCCAGTGGTGTTGAATACAATCTATGTTAGATCGAAATCAACACTATTCATATGAAAAATATTGAATTCGATCTAACTTAGATCAAATTTTGATTTTGATTTAATTTGAATTGAATTCATTATAATCCAAAAGTAAGAATATTTTGAAAATAGTATTTTTTTATTTTAAAACAGTTAAATAGCCCAAATTCAATACCCATGCGACCCACGTGGTGACCAACATAGTGTAGATACCTGGCCGATATTTAAAGGCAATAATAATAATAATAATAATAATAATAATAATAAATGTAAGAATAAACTCCCGAAGTGACTTTATTGATTTTCACATCAGACAAATTAGTTTTAATAAAAATAAATCGATAAACTTGTCCTTGACCTTTTAAAATATCGAATAAATTACCTCTAACAAAAATAAATTGATAAATTGGCCTATAATTTTTTAAAATGTCAGATAATTTAATCCATATGTCAAGTTTTTTTCCATTAAATATTACAATGTGGCCCATTAAACAATTATCTTAGCATCATTATTTGTCACCTTATCATCCTAGTCGCTTCTGTTTATTAAAATGACTTTCTTTTGACAAAATTTGTCTGATTTGCATATCATATCAAAGCATAAAATTCAGTATATTGGTTTAGGAATCTATAAAAAATAACTTTAATTTTAATAAATATGAATGACTAAGATAATAGGATAAAAATTAATAGTATCATGTCAACTATTTAATGAGTCATATCATAGTATTTAATAAAAAGACTTAATAAAGGGATTAAATTATCTAATATTTTAAAATGTTAGGAATCAATTTATCAGTTTATTTTTATTAAAAATTAATTTATCTTATATTTTAAAAAGTTAGGGATTAATTTATCTATTTATTTTTATTAGAAACTAATTTATTTGATGTAAAAATCGGTAGGTACCCTTTGAGAGTTTACTGTAAATGTAACTTCAGCTCCTTTAATTCTGTCCGTACCTTATCCTCAAGTCTCTCGCTTTGGGGACCCATTACTGAAACCACGCCAAGACCCCACTTCCCAAAAAATATACCCAAAAAAAAAAAAAAATGAAACCACGCAGGATTCTCAACCTCAACATAGACAATTCGTTGGCTTTTGCTACACTAATCATGTTGTCCAAATCCTTCAATATTCTGTGAGCAAAAACATCACGTAGCTAGAGAATATAGACAAAATTTTAGACAGAAATTTTAATACCTGTTTAAAGAAATAAAGTTAATATAACTCAATAAACCTGTAACCTATCAATGAATCTTCAGAAGACAATTCCTGATGGCAAGAAACTCCTGGGATTGTCTGCGATTGCATGTTGGAATATTTGGAAGGCAAGGAACTCGAAAATATTTGAAGGAATAGATACAAGGCCACACGACATTGCATATGCAACAATGAGGTTCTGGGGGAAAATGTCTGCTATCAACCTTCATCAAGTCTCTTCTTCTTAAGTCAGTTTTATGATCTTTTCTTTCCTACAATAATTGTAGCGAGTTTGGGTATCCCCCTTTTCTTTTTTTTGCTGAGTTGTCCTAAGGACCGATGTATGCATTTTTCATCAATATAATGCAGTATCTATCTTTATCAAAAAAAGAAAAGAAAAGAATATTTACTAACAAGAATCAAATTCTTGTCAACAATGCTAATCGATTTTCCATAATAATAATAATAATAATAATAATAATCATAATAATAAATGCTAATTGATCTTATCAATTAACCTAACCTTGATAGACCAATTTACTAACTCGATACAAGGAAGATTGCATGAATGACGAATCCCACCGTTGGCCCCCGAAAGCTAGACTGCTAACTGAATAAGTGACTAACTCAATACCCATGCGAAGCCCGTGATGATCCACGTTGGTAGATTTCTGAAAGACCCAAAAAAATAGATTGATATGATGTTATTTTTTTAAGGACATAATTTGTTTTAAAATATATTTTATAAAATTTTCTTAAAATTTTATTTATTTTTTTACTTTTGAAATTTTATTACATAATTCGATGCGATCATTAAGTAGATTGTTATTGAACCAATTCTAAATTTATAAATAGTCTAATAAAAAAAATTGGATGGAATGCATCAAGTCCAGTTAAACTAAACTGACTTTGTCCTTTATATTCCGAGTCTCTAGTTTCTCCCCAAATTATAGAGAATAAGCAGGGAAAAATATTTTCTTATTAATAATTTTTTTTTTCAAAATATCATGATTTTTCTATTTGGTCCCTCTTTTTAAGAATATTCCTTTCAATTCCTCAAAATTTTTATTTATTCCCGTTTGTCTAATTAATTTACTGTTATTTTTTTTTAAAAAAAAAATACCAATTTTACATCCCACGTAAAAGTTGATGTGGACTAATGAATAAAAGGAAGAACCTAACAAAAAGATCGTAATATTTCAGAAGACAAAAAGTCGTAATATTTTACATGAAAAAATTTTGACATGCATAAGTGTAAATTTTAATTAATTTACATGTAATTGTTCTTAACATATTAAATATTAATATTTTTTGTGCATATATTAAAATTAATATATAATTAAGCCATAAATTTACTTCCCCCTTTTTCACTTTTAAATTAAGAATATTTTTAAATTAATTATTAGGAAAATATACTCTACTTTATTTTATAATAATGTTATATAAAATTATATTTTTTCTATTTATAATTTAATAAGTTAATTTTAATTAATAAAATTTTATTACTGATTTATGTGTCCATTATTTTAATTTGATTTTTAATATTTTGAAATAAAAAAAATATATGAATTAATAATAAAATTAGTGATTAATTAAAATATAAATAAAATAAATACAATCGTCCATAATGTTTTGTCCACGTGTAATTTTCTTGTCCAAATCCTTCGTTATATTGTGCATGTGATATTAATCAATCAATAAAAACAAAACTCATCGATGCCAAGAGGGCAAAACTTCATCCTCATAAAACCATTTTGACTGCAACGTCCACATAATATATTTCTTCAAAAAGAATAAAGAAAACCAAGACCCTATCTGTGCCGAGCCGCACCCTTGAAATCTGCCTATAAATAGAGCTCCAGAGTTGCTTCCTCTCTTCACAATACAAAGAATAACAAGAAAGATATTATATAGTAAGAGAGGCACTGAGAGAGAGAGAGAGAGAGAGAGAGAGAGAGAGATGGAGTTGAACAAGAAGATGATGGTGAAGGTAGCTTTCCTGCTCTTCCTCATGGGGTTTTCTGCAACCGTTGAAGCTGGTCGCCAGCTCGATCCAAACTTCATCATCACTCAGGTGCTCAACAAGGGTGGTGCAAGTTACCTTCGCAGTTCATCAGCCAACGAATGCTGTGAAACATGCATTTGCACACTGCGATACCCATATGGTACATGCACGTGTGTAGATGTTGCTGAATCTTGCCCTGAATCCTGTCAAGCCTGCGCTTGTACCCAATCTATTCCTCCACAGTGTCGCTGCTTTGATACCACTCCCCGCGAGTGCTACATACCATTATGTGAGTGAGGGCAAGTTCTAAGGACTATGTATGGTGTGAGACAAAGTCACTTAGGCTTTGTTTTCATGTATGAAATGTTAAATAATAAATAAAGACGAAATAAAAAGCTACTTGGCTTGCAGTTTGCTTTATGCAAGCTGCTATCCAGGTGTGTTCTATTATTGTGTTGTTTCCACTTAGTTTTCCCTTTAATCTCTTCATAACGAAATTCTCCTAACAATAATTTAGTTCTGTTATTTGATTCGCAACAAAACTTTATGACTTCAATACTTAACTAATTAGCAATTACTGATGAAGGAGGACAGCGTCGTAGGAGTAAAATATACACATGACCAACCGAGCACAAAATAATCGATAAATTTCAATATTATAGACATGTGAAATTAGGGGCGGAGCTTGGAGAAAATTCCTAGGGCCAAATAATTTAACATGTAAATTAGATAATGATAACAAAAATTAAACTAACATTACATTACATATATAAACTTTAAAGTAAATAAATAACACGAGATAGAAGTGACTAAAAATTTAATATCTTATAGTATTAGATGTACCAACGTAAAAGTAAATTTGAAATAATATGTTTTGCTTTTGTATAAAAATGATTATTTTTATGTAATAAATTATTAAAAAAGGAAATGAAATGATTTATTTATATTTTACAATATTTGATACGTAGAATCTTTTTATTAGATACTTAGAATTATTTTTGTAAAATTATTATAATTAAAAATATAATTAACTTTTGCTTAAAATCAAAATTTTTAAAAATCTGTTTTTACTTATAAGTTGACTTTACACTTAAATTAGAATTTTTGCATATCATCTGTTCAAATTTTTAACCCAAACATATAGAATTATTTCAAAACAGCTTTTATTTTTTAATAAAAGAAATAGTTGTTTCCTTGCATTCCTAAATACACACTTAATTATATCAAAAGTTTTGTAAGCGCTCTTAGGAATCAAAGTAGAGTTTAAAACTAACAAATCTATTGCTTCAGCTCTTACAATTGTTGCTTATCTATTATAACAAAAATATATTTCTACTCTAAAATAATGTTGAATTATGATGTGATCTTTTTATTTTTTAGTTTTTAGTTAATTTGAAAAAAAAAAACTAAAAGGCCTTTAAGTTGGAGAAGCCTATTCATGTAGAGTAGTATATTCAAATTTAAGCCTATTTAGACAAAACTCTCTTTACATATGTACATAAGTAGTTTTTTTTTTTTGGTATAACTTCATTGATACATGCTCAACTCACTAAAACTAATGAGAAGCTGAAATACATCAACACAAAAAGATAAGCAAAAGTCCATACAAACATCAGCATGCATTAGCTACTCCTAGCAAACAAAAACACTGCAGGGTACACTAAAATCTATAGCTGTAAGGGAGTAACATAAATGCAATAGATGTGCTAACACCTTATGCTAGTCTTATTATTTGCCATTGACTTTTATATATATAAGTTAGTTTTTTTGAAAATTTTGTTGGGGGCATGGGCCATGGCCCCCATTGGCCCCCTGAAGCTTCGTCTCTGTGTGAAATTATCTTAAGAACAATTAACGGTGTAAGTGTATAGCCCAAAAAAAAAAAAAAATAGAAGCACGAAAGGAAAAAAAAAATACAAGTGCCTATAAATAAAATTTCCATGACAAAAAAGAAATAATTAACCTCATGCACCCTGTTTATTTTTTCTTTTTAACTCTAGCCATTTACATAACTTACGTCTAACAAAATATATAAGATGGTGGTCTGAGTAGAAGAAGAACGAGCTTCAGTACGTGGTTTTGGGTTCGATCTCATGATTAATGTATATAGAAAAATATCATCAAGCTTAGTTACCTAACCATATCCCGATAAGTCTTTGTGAGGGGTACTCTTAATTAGTTATATGTCACTTTAAAAATAATTATGATTATAAGAGTTAAATATTTTTATGAATTTAATTTTGATACATTGTTAGTGTAAAAATATTTTACATTGTTATTGAATTATGTATTGTCATGTCAGTAAAATTATTTGACTTAACCACCCACTATTTTAAAAGCATATAAGTATGTGATTGAATAACAGTATAAAATTCTTTTACACTAATAGTATATCAATATTAATCTCTATTTTTATTATGTGATAATACATAATAAAAAATAATAAAAGAAGCTCAGCGTCAACTACATTATTATTTTTTTTTTTCGGGATAGATATCCATTGGCTTCCTTCCACAAAGAGGGGCCAAAAGTCCAACAACTACAAAAGATTCAATCCTCAAAAGAAACCAAAACAAGATAGGATTATATCAGGCTAAAGATTCCTAAGCTAGAAACAAAACAAAACAAGCTGGAAGCTGGTTGACAAAACAACAGAAAAAAGATCAACAAAACATAACCATCTCTATCAATATATATCACTAATTCTTATTAGGGTTTAGGTTTTTGGATTTAAAATTCTTATTAGGGATTTAAATTTTAGTCGAGACTTATATATTGAAGGACAAATTCGAGACTTGTTCAAGCTATGATGACTTATAGTTGCACAGTAAAGTGGGAAGCATTATGTAAGGACTATAGGAGAAGTTAGAACTATGTTGAGAGGAACTGGTATTTGATTGGATGACCCTTGTTCCATGGTAGGTGAGAGAGGTGGAGGTGATCAAATAGTGATTGAGGAGCATCTCAAGGAATCCTTAGCTAATAAAGGTACTTCAAGAGGAGTAACCTCTGGTTGAAAGTTCATCTTCGCATTGGAGTCGAAATAAGATAAGATTCACATCTTGCAATCCAGTAAAGACATGCCCTAGGAAGGAAGTGTTATGGCATCCGCTTTTAGAATTCCTTTTTAAAATTTGGGGACTGAATTTTTTTTAAGGGAGAGAGAATGTAATACCCAAGTCAAGAATTACTCGAATAGTGATACTCTATCCTATCGGATCTCGTAAAAGTTCTAAGTTTGAACTCTATGCCTCTTTGGAGGGTTATGTGATTGAGACATTTTCATAGGATCAAAAGGTCTAGTGATTGTTTCATAGATATCCAAGAATCGAAGAATGATTTTTAATGAATTTTAAGAAGTCATGAATCCTTTCATTTTTAGCCTCGAAAGTTTAAGAAAATGCAAGTTTTTGGGAAATTGTACTAAAATCTAAAAGTTGAATTTTGATTCTAAAAAATTTTGATTTTTCTAATATTTTTATTAGATTCAATTGGGGGGTATTCCCTTATTGACATTTATGTTTTGAAGTTAAATGTAAATAAGTGTGTAAGACTATGGCATGAGGAGCATTGGAGATTAAAAGAGGAAGAAAAACCAAAATTTTAGAATCTGGGAGCCATGCCAAAGGTTGCCCCTTGTGCTCCTAGAACAGTGAAAGGAAGGATCTGAAACTCGGCCATGCTTAAGCACAGCCCTTTGAGCTCCAGCATGCCAAAGTCAACGAGAAAAATACAAGCAGGGGCGACTCCCTATATCTCAGTTTCTCTCTCCTCGTTCTCTCTTCTCCGTTAAAGACTCTCCCTTTCTTCTCTAAAATTTCTCATATATGGTATTTTTACCATCTTATACCCCCATTTGTCCCTACCCACTTCTTATCAGTTATATTCCTAATTGATATACCGATTGATTCTCTTATTTGAGCAAGTTAAGGAAACTATAGGAAGTCTTGGGAGGAGACCCAAGCTCTCCGCCATGTTCCTTTCCATTCTTTGATACTCAAAGGTAATTCTTAAGCTTAAAACCTCTTCTATGTCAAGATTTAGGAAACTTTTCCCGAAGGATTTGCTCTTGGGCTAGGATCTAAAGTCCTAGAGTCCTAAATCTTGGGATTTTTCATGTTAAAATGTAGTCTAAGATTTTTCATGTTAAAATGTAGTCTAAGTTAATCTTTTACCTCGATAGAAGAGGTTTAGGTATATTGTCATGTTGTGTTATCAAATATGTTCCTGGAGCGACTGGTTAAGTTGGTTTTTTTCACCAAGGAGCTCCTACCTTTCTGGCTAGAGTACTATGAGTAGATACTTTATATATAGTAGATTTTGAAATAGATACAAATATAAAATTTTGTACATTATGTATATACCTTTTATATATTATATGAATCTACCAAGAAAGTTGGACAATAAAATAAAGGTTTAAGAAATCAATTTTTCCTATTATTGAGAAGCTACTGAGTAAGAACGACTGGATGCCATAGATTTTTATGTAATGAGCAAGGGACTAGCTCATATGTGTATAGCGTTCAATTGGATTTGAAATTGTTATAATTTCCAAAGTTATTAGTTGTTTATATAAAGAAAGAAATAATTTTCTAACTACACTTTATTAGAAAAGTTTGAGCCATGTTCAATAAAAAAAGATCTTATTATTTGTGTTATATTTGAAACCAGCTTTGAAATTAGATATATTTTGATGAAAAGAAATGAGTTTTGTAGGATGAGTACTTCATAGAACAGTAGCTAACGACAATAAACATTAGATCTGGTGCACCTTGTATGAACCCCAACTAGTAGGGGAGGTGCTAGCTTGGCATGTTAGGCCAACATGATCGGATTATAATTCACTAAGGGCTGTGCCGATGTTGCCATTTAGTGCCTAAGGGCTGTGTCAATGTTGCTGCTTAGGGTATATTACAGCAAGAATTCTATTGTTGTGACCTCCCATCAGCTATAAGTACATATTTTAGATTCCTAAGTTTTATGTAAATGTGTTTCAACGAGATTTCTAAAAGAAAATATGATTTCTGATTCTTTCCAATTGTCTCAAATGATTTTCACATATACCCAATTTATAGGAAGGCTATACCTCCAATGATTTTGTAGAGTTTAAAACAAGGTTACTTTACATATGTTACATGATGAAATTGCCATTAGATACCTTGTAAGGCAAGCATATTTTTAGTTGTTCAAAACAGGTTTATAATGAGTATTTCTCCAGTGATTTTGGGATTAAAGAAGGGACTATTATCCCTGAAATATTTTATATGTAGGATATATTTTCAATAACTCTTTGTTACAAAGATATTTTTCTCATAATTACTAAGTTGAATGAATTTGTTTTTACCCTATCCCATGCTAGCTATAGATAAATTATCTGTTACTGAATTATTTAACTTGTCAATTGTCTCCCCATATTTCAGGTGCTAGTGACCTTTCAGTAAGCCTAACGCTTGAGTAGGCCTTCCCTTATGGTCCTAAGGATTATAAGATTTGGTCTAATACTTCATTGAACTATAGGTAGGGTCCCAAACTATGGTAGTTATGGCCTATTTGTGTTAAAACAACCTATATGTATATATATTATGTGTATACCTAATTAAGCATTCAAGGATTATTTATGGAAAAGGTCCAGTTTTTAAAGCAACTCGATCAGTTTTCTAGAAAAGGGTCAGTTGAGCCTTGCTAGAGAACCAAGGCTCCTTTTACGCCGGTCATGGCTCATGACATTCACAAAGTGGAACATGGAGTTGAGTGGCTACATGATCCTGTTGCAGTCATGGGTATGGCTTCGCTTTGTGTCCTGTATAGGATAGACTGTACCGATTTTCCCTAGCAATGAGGTAAAATTCATCACATGTTAATAACACAATAAATCATCACTTCATTATCATCATGCAATGAATGTTATGCAAGTGTCATGATGAATGCTTGTGCTCTTTGTTCCTTTGCCATTAACGCCTTTCTTTTAACACTTGCTCTTCTTATTATTATTACGTCCCCTTGAATAGACTGTCCTAGGATGTGAGCTTATTCCGTGACTATTTAAATCAAACTCTGGCTAAGAAGGGGATCTCATGCCTTTACAATTAGAGGGGTATCTCATGCCACTTGCCTCCAAAGTAAAGGGGTATCTTGGGGGTCACATTCCCTTATTGAAGGATTATACCCAATTATCTTGTCTATATGGATCGTCTTCCCTTACCGAAGGGTCACTTCCAAGTTCTTATTTCATCAGAATCACCTTCCTTTATCGAAGGGTCACTTCCTGATAATTTTATCTTTGTAGATCACCTTCCCTTACTAAAGGATCACTTTTGAGCTTAGGATCGCTTTCCTTTATTAAAGGGTCATTTCCAAATCTTAATTTACTTTAACATGTAATATTCTTTAAAATAAAGTTCATGATTCATGGCATAATCTTCTCTAATCTCATGCACTTATGCATTATGATGCAACTCATGAAAGAGACTTTCTAGCAAAAATTCAGCAGCATAACGATTATACCGGGACCAATCCAAAAATTGAAAAACACTAATAAACAGCCAACAATTTCCCGGTCATAATCATAACATCAATAGCAACTCATCATTTCATAATTCCAACACATCCATTACTATAAATACAACCATCATCAGTATAAGGCATAAATAAAGCAATTAAGGTAAAATAATCAAAATCCCAAAAGTCAAGAGTAGAAAGACATACCTTGGATTTCATTCTTTGGCCTCATTGGCCATAAAGAACCATTCAATAATTCCATTCCAAGTGGTTTACCACCAACATATTCACTTCTCATTCACATAGATATGTAACATAACACTTATTCCTCAAGAACTCTTGGTCTCAAGGTTGAATTTTGTTTAAAGGAGGATATTTCAACTTGTTAATGCTTTAGACACAATTAAGTTTAGACTCTAAGCCTTTTAGCCCATAAGTCTAATATCTTTTTTGGCCTAATCTTAGTAACACACTTTTTCTTGCTATTCACATCTTTAAACTAACTCTAAACCTTCTTAAACTTACCTCACATGATTGTATATGGTCCAAGGCACTTAAATTCATCATAATAACTTTAAACACTCAATTAAAACATGGTTTTGGTTACCCTCTAAGTATATGGCCGAAAATAACTCTAGCAGCTAGGAAACTTGATTAGTTAACACCCATTCCTTCCATAATTTACCTTCAACTAATTCTAACCATTTAAGGACATTTTTAAGGTCTATATAACTTAAATAATCAATCCTAAAATCAATTTCGCTATCCATTGAGGGATAGGAATCGAAATTCACCTTTCTAGTGACTTGACGGAACTACTTTACGTCTAAAATTATTTCTACTTATTCCTCCACCAAACCAATTATTCAAAGGCAGTTTTAGACTCCATACAACATGTACTTTATGATATAAAATCAGTTTTCATTGCCTCCATTGATAAGATAGTTAATTTTTCACTTTTCTAAGTTGCTAGGGATAGATTTTAACTACCCTTTTTGTGACAAAGCCTAAGATGAGGATTCTATCAAGTTTGTATCCATCATCACACTTATATTTAGGGTCAACTAAGTTATCTAAACTCAAAAGAACCTCTTCCTCACATTAAATCTTGGGAATTCAAGTCTTAACCCCAAATAATCCTATTCTAGCTAGTTTATGACATAACTCAAATAATTGCTCTTCAAAGGGTTCCACCTCACAAAAATCATATTAGAATACTCACCCAAGCTAACATAAACTAAATTTAAGCTCTAAACATACCACTATGCTCAACATTTGGAACCCTAGAATAGTAACCCTTACTCATAGAACACTTTTTTCTCAAGAATCATAATAAGAAGAGAGTAGAAATCCCTATCTCATCTCTCAAGCTTGAAGAACCCCTGGAGTATTTTGAGTTCCACCTTTCAAGAACCACTGCTCAAGAAAAGAATCTCTTCCTTCCTCCAAGTGAGATAGCCATGGCCTTGAGGGAGAAAATGGGGGGATTTGAGCTAAAATGGAAGGGAAGGAGAGGAAACAAGAAAAGGAAAAGGAAAGCTTGGGGTTTAAGTGAGATTTGTGAGATTTGTGAGGTTTGTGGAGTTGAAGGAAGAAAGAATGGAGAGAGTTTGAGGGATAGAGGGTAGCATGAGTTTGAGAGAAGGTGAGAAGAGTGTTTTGTGTTTTTAGTTGTATTTAGAGAGTTTGGGGGTTTTATTTTTTTTTTTTTCGATTAATGAAAAAGGCTCAACCACCCAAACACAGATGAGCACTTATGAACAAAGAACAATCTATAGTACATTAGAAAAATAAAAACAGCAAAAGCAAGAGGTTACTAGAAAACATAAGCTACTGCAAAACATAACAGCAACAGACATCAGACTTTAAGCATAACGATATCCCAATACATTGCAGCTATAGACTATAAGCACCAAGCATTTAGCCATGTTTGCCATCTATGCAAAAAAATTTGCTTGCATCTTGTGATACGTGCCACCTCATTCTGGAAAATGTAATTATTCCGAGCTTCCCATAAGGACCAGACAACAATGAAGAAATTGCAACACCATTATTTCTTTTGCTTCTTATGCATTTTTACATCTAACCATGATTCAAAAGCACTCCTAGGATCAATAAGCATAACCCAAGCTTTGTTCCATCTTGCTAAGCAAGAACACCATAATTCCCAAGCAAATTTTCAAGAAAGAGATAAATGATCAATGCTTTCATTACTCTCCATGCACAAAACACACCTCACATCTAGATCATTCAAGGAATTCCACCTAGCAATCCTGTCTTTAGTGTTCAGCTTTCCAAGAATAATAAACCATACTTAGAGTTCAACTTTTGGTGGAGCAGTATTACACCATACCTTTGCTGCACAGTTGAAGATTCCTAGCTCACTAACCTGCTGCCTAATCACCTCTTTCGTGAATGTTTTAGAAGAGAACTCACCAGAACTATGGAAGCAACACAGCCTCTTGTCATATTAATACCTCCTTAGCTGCACCTAATATAAAATGGCTTGCGACTCCCTCAATAGATCTTTTTCCTATTCAAACAACTCTCTATGCCAAACCAAGTTCCACAACCAAGATATCCCATCCCAAAAGCCACATTCCTTAATCTTCATATGCTGCTGCATTGATATGGAATATAGTCTCGAGAATTTTTCCTTCAAAGAACCACCATCTAACCACTTGTCCTCCCACATGAGCGCCTTGCCACCATTGCCAAGCTGAAATTTAATCTTGCCTTTACATATTGCTTCTACAGCCTCATTCGTGGACTGTAACATCCCCATATAACGTTATGGGAAATAATGAAAACGTCATTGGGCAAATTTTTATTATTTACAGTCTTGCCCCTGAATATTTTTGAAAATAATATTTAGGTCCTTATATCAATTGAATTAGCATAATAAGGTTTTAAATGAAGCAGAACATCGTAGTGGAAACGTAGAAACCCAATTCTTGGCCAATTGGGCCACGGAGGTATCCACATGTGAAATGACGTGCAATTAATTACGAAAATGCCATTAGTTACGAAAACCAAACAGAAAATATTAAAGAATTTACGAAAAAGTGAAAAGATAACAATCCTAAAGAAATAGTGCAATTGATTTGTGCTGTTAATCAATTTATTAGGAAAATAAGAGTAATTTGGGGTGAATTACAAATATTAGAGCTAAAGAAAATTTAGATGGTTGTGTAAAAGACTATGAAGAATTATTTAGTATAACACCTGGAATTACAATACGCTTAATTTATGCCGTTAATCGATTTATTCAATTTTATTGGATAAGTAAGATTAGTTAGAAATTAATTAGAGATTGATTAGGATTTAATCACATGTTAATTAGAAGGATTAAGTTTAGAGAAGATTAAGATAAATACATAGGAATTCTTATAAAACTATTCAATAATGATTTGCCGATTTATAGGAAATTAGCTGAGATTCAGTATTTTAAACCACAAAAACTGGACCAATAGAATTCTACATCAGAAACCCTAAAAAGAGTGGCTAAAAATTCAGCCACCATTCCCCCACAAAGTGGTGCCACTTGCTGCCACACATGAGCAGAAAACTTGGATGCATCATAACCACCCAAAGAGCAACCAATGAGAAGCCAAGAATCCAACTACCTAGAGTTCTATAAATGCAACAAAGTCCTCCTCAATTCTTTTTCAATTTTCGGCTTCAATATACTAGGCCACTCTCTCCCTCATTTTCTTCCTCATCTCCTTCTCTTCATCCTTGTTTCTGCACCCTTCCTTCATGCCTTCACCCAAGACTTGTTTCCTCACTAGCTTAAGGTTCAATTTTGAGGTAGGATTCTTCAATTTCTTCTATTATTGGTGCTATTGTGACTGAGTAGAATTCCTATTCTTTCTATTAGATTGATGATATATGGTGTTTATATGAATTCTTATGGCTGGATTAATATATAAATCTTGAGTTTGGATGAGAACTTGGGTGAGAATTCAAAAAGGGATGCAAAATAGAAGTTGGAACCTTGAAAGCCTTATGGCGTCCGTATTGGCAGAGTGTACGGCTCTGCCTACGGCCACTGAAACTTGATGAAACTATTTTTATATGAAATTAGACATTCAGGACTTTCCATACATATATCATATAAGGCCATTGAATTAGTATTGAGAAGTTTTTGAGTTTGAATCTAGGCAGATTAGGTTATTAAGGGCAAAACTTGCCCTATACTACTTGGAATTGAATGAAACTAACTTTGTTAGAAAGCTTACACATAGGAAAATATCCCATAAAAATTATAGAGTTAGATAAGGTCCCATTTGTTCCCAGTGAGTAGAGAAAGTTGCCCTATGTCCAAACCAGGCCAAAACAGGATAGTTCAGGAAGGTCAAATTTCAGGGCTTATAACTTAAGCTTTACTAAAGCAAATGAAATGGAACTTGATATAAATGAAAGCTTGTCCTGTTAGCTTTAATATGACACCAACTTCATATGATTTGAACTAGTGTTCGATTTTTAGTAGATTTTTACTTTTAAGTGTGTAATTCTGGCTAGCTTCAGGGCAGACCGAGATAAAATTTAAATAAGTTGAGCTACATTTATCAAAATTATATGGTGCTAAAGAGGTTAGAAAATAGACACATAATACTTCAACATATCCAAAATTCAGGTCTAAATGAGTTAAAATGAATTTAAGGCTTAATTTCTAAAAACAGGCAGAGTTGAACAATATGAGCAGGATTTCCAAAACTAAAGGATTTGACATCTTAGTGCATATATGAGTTCAATTAAAGTCTAAGTGTTGCAAATTCCATGTTGGTGCTTGAAAGATTGATGCATTATATTTGATCTCTTACTGTGACTGATTGTCTATTGAGACTGGCACTATTCATGGGAAAATAGATCTGATCCGTTATGCTGTCGAATTTTCGGTAGAATTGTAAAAAGGTTATGAGCGTTTATGTATTAAGAATATGTATGTGGAAATTTTATATGCAAGGATGAATTAAGTATGATATAAATATATTGAATGTGGGTCCTTTCACCTAGAGGCAGTTACGAGATCCCTCCTTGTAAAGGCAGTTAAATTAGATAAGATGTGGATCTCTTCACTTGGAGGCTGTTGCACTTTGAATTTCTCCCTATGAAGGCAGCTAAAACTATGAGATCCCTCTACCTTGGAGGCACGTGGTCAGTTGAGATCCCTCTATTGAGGCACGTGACCAGAAGAGATCCCTTCAATTTAGAGGCACGTGACCAAAATGAGATCCCTCCAAGACTAAAGGCACGTGGGTTCCCTTGTGGGACAGTCTGTGTGACAACGGTCACAAGTTGAGTTAACGAGCTCACTCCTAGATTAGACTACCGAAGGGCAGTAAAGACTAAAGATTCAAAACATATGCAAGCACCCCACTCACATGAGGTATGGCATCGACCCAACTAGTGTAAGTATAGAGGATAGGGCTTACATGAGGTGTGGCATGACCCAGACAGTGTAAGTACCGAAAATTTATGGTGACAACGTCCATGGTATTAGCTCACTAACACTTATATTTAGTGGGTGAAAAAAAGCAAAGAAAGTTAAAGAAAAGCATTAATGCATTTGCATGAATTCAAAAATGAGAATTTGCATAATGACATCCCATGTTTTATTGATGCTGAAGCCGTTCTATCTACTTATGCTGTGATTATTTTTCAACTATGAAATATTGCCAATCTGACTCAAGTGCTTGAGTAAAAATTAACTCTGCTTCGGACCATATGTTTTCAAACTATAAAATGGAGCTGTTCGTATATCATGTTCATTTTTTTTTAATAAACCGAAGCAGCTGAGGATAATAACGATGACCCTACATGTGATAGTTTAACGAATCCTACTGAGAATTTAAAATTCTCATTCCTATTTTCGTGTTATTTCTAGATAGCTCGAAAGATTTCCAAGACGGCTAAAGTTGCTGTGAAATAATGTCTGCTCAGACAACAGTAACAACTCTTGAGTGTGATGCTATGACTTAAGCATAGCACTATACTTGGGAGGGTGTTACATGGACCATACAGAAGAAATAGCATGCCATGGCTCGTTTTCAGATGGACATACTTGCTGACTAATTGATTTACCCATAGACAATGAGTTGCAGGAACAAATCACCCTTTTCCAAAGATTGTTGCTTTTATCTGAGAATTTCCACCACTATTTGACTAATAACGCCCCTTCCTGATCACCAAGTTGCCAACTACCAGCCCACCCAGTTTTTTTGGTAATTGAATCAGATCCCACCTCACTAGTGGATGGAAGCGTTGGCCTTCATTTTTACGCCAAAAGAACCTCTTTGTATAGTTATTATCTCTCTTGCACCAAATTTAGGCATTATAAATAGCCCCAGATAGTATAGTGGGAGGCCATACTGCTTTGATAAGAACAGTTTTGCTAGCCTTAGATAATATTGTTGCCTTCCAACCGCTTAGTCTCCTTTTAATTTTATCTATACTTGGATGCCAAGTCTCAACCCAGTTCGGATTTGCGCCTAAAGGGATACCTAGGTATGATATTGGCCAAGAAGACACCTTGCATCTCAGCACATTCCTCACTTCAATTACCCAGCCCTTTTCATAGTGAATAGGAATTAAAATTGTTTTCTCATAATTTATTCGCAGCCTTGAAATAACAGAAAAACAAACTAGAATTCTTCTGTTGTTAAGAAAGGTGTCTTAACTTGCCAAACAAAACAGGATCATGTAGTCTACAAATTAAAGATGTGATAATCTCACACCTTCTCTCCCAATTTCCAAGGCTCTAATTAGACCTGCATCCATTGCTCTATCTATAAGTCTATTTAGCAACTCAGCCACGAGAACAAAAAGGAATGGGAACAGGGGATCCCCTTGTCTAACTCAGCGACGAGAACAAAAAGGAAAGGGGACAGGGGATCCCCTTGTCTAAGTCCTCGTTCCATATGAAATAGTTTGGTTGGGGAACCATTGATGATAACAAACATCGTAGCATAATCAAAATAGCCATTAATCCAAGATCTCTACCTTCTACCAAACCCTATTCTTTTGAGAACATGATCAACAAAAGACCAACAAACAGAATCAAATGCCTTTCTAAAGTCAAGTTTTAGTAAAGAAGTGCATCTCTTCTTGCTTTTCAGCCACTACACTGACTCACAAGCTATGAGAACTCCATCAAGTATATGGCAAAAGCAGACTCTGGTTCACCTACTAGAGCACTCATCACTCCCCATAACCTGTTAGCCATAATCTTTGTCACCACCTTGTAGATGCACCCCACTATACTAATAGGTTTGTAGTCTTTGATCTCCTGTGCACCTTCAAACTTTGGAGAAGAGCCACCCATGTCATATTCAGCTGCCTTGGTTAAGTACCTAAAACAAAATATCTAAAATACAAGTAGAAAACTCTCCCCTAATTGTATCCTAACATTTCCTAATGAAGTTCAAATTGAAGCCATCAGCTCCAAGGGCTTTTAACGGGTCACAATCCCACACAACCCTCTTAATTTCTTCTACAGAAGGCAACTCCTCGAAATTGTTTGACTCTTCCAACGATAGTCTGTTCACTACTCCATCCTCGAATTCTATAGCTGGCGCATCATGTTGCTTATATAATGTTTTATAAAATCTTCACACTTCATTCTTAATTTTTCTAGGACTCCGTAATAGTCTTCTCCCTTTTTGATTTCGACTATGAGTTTTCATCTTCTATGAATTGATGTCATAGTTTGAAAATATTTCGTATTCCTATCAGAATTTTTTATTAAGTTGTCTCTTGATAACTGCTTCCAAAGAGCCTTCTTGCAGGAATACCAAATATCAAGTTGTGTTCTTAATACAATCAGCCTGGCCGAATCCACTTCAAAAATTTTATCACCAGCTATGCGGTTTTCAACCACACTTACTTCAGTTTCCAGTATACCAATCTTATGATCTATGATCCCAAAAACCTCTTTATTCCACTTCATAATAGGTTGCTTCAACATAGACATTTTTTTAGCAAAGCTCAGACTACCCAAATTCTTCCATTCATCATTAACCAATTTCTTGAAACCAAGATGTGAGAACCATACATCAAGACTATGAAAAGGCTTAGGCCCCCACCTCTAAACTTCAGACTCCACTAGCAAAGGAAGATGATCAGATAATGAACACTTCAGACCCCATAATTTCAATAGCTCAAATTTCTGTAACCAAATAGGATTTACTAACACTGGATCTAATCTGCTGAAAGATTTTCCACACTGCCAAGTGAACCTGCATCCTGATAAAGCCAAATCCACGAGGATCAAGTTTGCAATCCAATCTACAAATTCCCCCATGAGCCTTGTTGTGTGTGTGCAACAAGGTCTTTCCTCAGGGCATTTTATTTCATTGAAATCCCCCATGACAATTAAGGGGATTTCAAGAGAATTTTTTTAAAGATAAAATATCATTCCAAAATATTCTTTTCTCACCTGCATTGTGTGGCCCATATATAACAATTACTGCAATGGAGCTATCAAGTTCCTGTTTGAAGCCTTTGATACAGATCCACCTTAGGCCTTTCACAATAGACTGTACTTGAATAAAATTCTTATCCTAAATACATAATAAGCCACCACTAGAGTGTAAAGCATCAACTGCAGCCCAAAGATATTCATCATCACCCCATAAATTTGCCACAATGTTCTCACTAATCCTGGCACATTTTATTTCCACCAACCCCAAGAAACCAACTTTTTTATCCTTCAGCAACTTCCTAATAGCCCCTATCTTACATGCACCCCCTGTCACCTAATATTCCACGTGAGTAAATTCATGATAGACCTAATTCCTCACCTAGTGGCGTTACAACCTTCTCAATATTCCTTTTGCCACATCCTGCTTTCCTTTTCCTTCTCTTATTATCCTTTGTGAAAGAATCGCTTGAATGGCTATGGCATCTACTTTGCTGGATAAACCAAGCTTCTTCCCCATTTCCCAAGCTGCTATCACTTCTAACTCCATCTCTTCGTCAGATTTTCCACTGGTTTCATATACTGGGGAGCCACTCGCACTGTTTTCCCTAAGCTGCGTGAAGTGTTTATGTCCAGATGGGGATTCTATTTCAATAACATTCTCGAACCTAGGCAGAATAACAGGGTCAAGAGTTTCATTAGCAGCAGGCTCAGCTTGTGATTTGTGGACTACCAAGCCTAAGAGTCCTTTGGGCTCAAATGTTCAGTGGTATTTTCCTGAACATTAATCATTGTTGGAGTGTCCCCAAGGTCCATCTTATTTACTTCCTTATCTAGGCCCTCGATCGCTAGACCCAATTCTTGTAGAACTTCCAATGTTAGTCTATCATCATCCAAGGTTCTAGTAAGTGTGATTGAGGGCTTAACAAATTGCACCTGATCACCCGAAAATGTATTGTCTTCCATAATTGGTTGGGTCTTTAGTGATTCGATGATCACATTGTCACCTACACCCACTTGCGACTGTTCACTTGCCTCTGGAATAACAGTTCTTGGCATTGGAATATTCATCATCGAGGACACTGCCGAAATATGTTGGTCTTCTGCTTCCACCACTATTCGTTGTTTGTTGGAGTCTATCCTTATCGTACCACAATTGCCTCTCGTGCAGCAACACTCACTAATTTCCCTTACATGGACATCAAACCCGTTTCCTCCAATGGACAAGTAAATCCATCCTTGGATATAAGGTAGGTAGCAAGTATAAAGGAGGATTTTAGCACCACCAAACCCTTGTTTCTTCACTGCATAATCGTCAATGCTCACAACACTTCCCCAAACTCCTCCAATTCTCCAAATGTTTCCTCTGACCAAGCTTGTGGGGGTATAATGCCCACACACTCGACCAACGCTTCTCTAGTTCTGCCTACCTCTTCTTCTTTTCATCTTCGTATCTCATCAAATAATTTATTAAGAAATCCTCCATTGTTATTCACAATCTTCTCCATCTCTTCCTTAGAATAGAACATTATTAGCACTTGATATGCACACATGTCTCTTGCTTTTTCCACCGCCAAGGTAATTCTCCTTATTTCCTCCTCATTCTGCTGGATGTCAAATGGCACCAATGATTCGCCAATCACACTTCTGCTTAGTTCCTCCAGCATCTTTTCATCAACTTCTCCATGTAGAATTATGGTCCTTTCATACCGAGGGGATGTATTACCCTTCACATTGTCTTTCTGAGCCACTTTAACTTGCTCTGCACTTTTTTCATCAGCTATTCCCTTCATCACCACATCCCTGTACAACCTATTACTGGTACGAACTGCATTGATATCTTCGTTGATCAACCTTGGAGATCCATTTTCTAACATATTGTATTCTTTCTTTTGATCAATCCTCTTATATTCATACATCAAGATAGCTAGCTTGGAACCTCTAATCACCATACCATGCATTTGCTTTACTGCTTCCAAAACTTCATTCTTCGTTGAGAATCTAACAAACCCAAATGGTGCTCTATTTGCTTTCCTTTTTTTCCTGGATATAAAGACATCAATCACTTCTCCTTCATACGCAAAAAGTTGCCAGAGCCAGCCTTTGGTCAAGACAAAGGGAGATTATCAACAAAGATCGTGTGAGACACCTCCTCTAGTTTCTCCAAGCATCACTACCATGATCCCTAATTCTCACATGCATACCATGCACGATCGTTGACCCTGATCGAACCCATAAATGGGCGTCTAATGTTCTATTGAACCATGTATGTCCTAATTGACCTTTTGTATTTCTCTCTAACCCCCCTAATTGACCTTTTGACTCTCTCTCTCTCATGACTCTCATGAACATTGTACTAATGGAGACCTAAAAATAAGATAATAGTAGATTAAATTCCACAGTTAAAATCCTATCAAGGATAGAAATTTAATAAATCATATTCTCAGTAAAAATGTTATGTCACAAAGTGCCCATAAGTGACATAAATTGATAATTATCACTTGCAACCTTTTTGTCAAAAGCTTGGATCAAGTTACAAGTCTTGTCCTTACTCCAAAGGCTAGAATTCAAATATCTGTCAACACTACTACTACTTAAAATCCCCAAAGGTCTCAAATTTCTATCACTGATAGAATTTGAACTATGTAATTTAATCTACTATTATCTTATTTTATTTTTTCATTTAATTTTTATTAGTTGCGTTCGCACAAATAAATTTCTCTTTCAGCTTTTATATAAAATTTATGGTCTATAAACAAATTAATTTCAATTTTTATGTGTTTTATCCCTTAATAATTTTAGACATTATTATTTCTTTAATTTGTAACGCAAAGTTACAAATACGACAAAATTGAGGATGTTACATTAAAACTAAAATGGTTATTAACTCATTTCGCTAACAAGTGTCTTTAAGTGTTTCTTATGAATTAAAAAACATTTACCATATAAAAAATAAAGCTATGTAATTACTAATATATTAAATATTTTTATGCAATTCCTTTATTTTTTAATCCTTAACCAATGTCTGAGCAAAACTCTTAATAAATTATCTCTAAATGTTATTATAAATCATGAGTGTGGCACAAGCTTTTTCTTTTTGCCTATTATTCCTCTCACTCAACAAATTTATTTATTATTTTTATTGAAATGACTTTCCTTCTTTTGCACAATTAAATTAAAAATATATTCAAATTCACAATTTTTATGAAATACATTGGATTAAATTTTTAAGTAGAAAATAAATAAATAATTTTGATGCAACCTATATTTATTATCATAATAATAAAAATATTTTGGAGGGCCGAACTTATTCTTTACTTCACATATTTTTTTAAGATATAATATCTTTTATACTTTTAACGAAGATCTACTGTCACTTCTTTTATGTGCTTGTTGTCACTCTAATTAATTAAATTTTATTTAATTTATCTAAAATGCTCTTATTCCTTCCTTAATCAATCTAATTCTTTAAAATTATTTTTATTATAACTCTTAAGTTCTATTTAAATTCTTAAATGTTGTTTAATTTTTAACCACTCTTGATTTTTAATTTTTTTGTGGCAACTAAGTATTTTATGAATTTATAAGTTTACTATAAATTTAAACCTTAAGTATCAAATTAATATGATTTTAAGTCTTTTAAAAAAATCTTTAAAAAATGATAAATTTATGTAAGGCTACTAAAAACTAATATTTTGAATTCAAAATTTGGCGTGTTAATAAAAATTTATCAATTTTTTCTCATATATTTTTTTAAGTAAAATCAAAAAATAAAAGTATGAAAATATTTGAAATAAAGATAGAATTCATACTCTAAACTATTTTTATAATCATGATAATAAATATATGCCACATCTAAATTATTTTATTTAATTTTTTTGTTACTTAAAAATTTCAATCTAATGAATTTTATAAAAAATTGTGAAGCTGAATTTTTTTTTTTAATTTAACTATGGAAAATAAAGAAGCGTATTTTAGTAAAATTAGTAAATAAATTTGTTAAGTGGGGGTGACAACTGATAAAAAATAAATTGAAGACATTATATTTAAGTAATTAACAAGATATTAAAAAATTTATTTAAAAGATATAGCATTTTTGTATGTTTGAAAGCTATTATTTTTTTTTTTATTCATGAGAGTTTTAGACGACGAAAGATTATCTCATTCAGAGATAAGAACATTTGGACATATCACAAATTTTAATGAGAACTTACAATTGTATTTAGTAATAACCTATCAAAAAATATTTACTAACAAGAGTCCAATTCTTATCGACAATGGCAATCGATTTTCCATAATAATAATAATAATAATAAATAGAGAAAAATTATAATTTTGTCCTTGAAAACTGAAATGTTTGAATTGTAATAAAATTTTCCTTCAAATAGAAAACATATACAATTTGATCCCTAAATTTAATTAATCACGCTAGTGCAAGTTAATACATGTGGAGCACCAATTTTGTTAAATTTGAGGATCAAATTATATGTGCTTTGTAAATGAAACTATAGATTTTATCATAAAATGCTAACCGATCTTACCGATTAACCAAACCTTGAAACAGCAATTTATAGGTTAGCTGCACGGAAGAATGCATGAACCTTACCATTGCCCCAGCAATTCAACACTATTTATATGAATTCAATCTAACATAGTATTGAATTCAACATTATTCATACACTATTTATATGAATAGTATTGAAATCAATCTAGATCATATTCAACACCACTTGGTCCATATTAGGGTGGACTTTAGGATAGACTCCAAAATTTTAGATCTATCGTAGACCTAATGTGGTCAAATGACCAAATGTGGTTAATTACCATATAAATGTGGCTAATTGCCACACGATACGAGGCAAAATGCTAGGTCTACGATAGACGGAGGTCCATCCTAAAATATGGCAACTATTAGACGTTATTTTCTCTATTAAGACTATAACTAAATGGATGACGATGACGTCCGAATCAGTCGTTAGATATTTAAGAGCCGCAATATTTAATATTTAAAAATACATGCTTATTGTTCCTATCTATGCAACTGTAAGTGTATATATATTCTCTCATTATATCTAAAGTTAATATTTTTTTATATTTATATTACACTAGTGATAAATTCAATCTAAGTTAGACTGAATTCATCATTCACCCGAATGGAAAAAAAATATGAATTTGTGATATTTCTTAATTAATTACCATTACAATGAATTAACCAAACTAAGTTACTATTTAAATATATTAACTAAGTTAACATACCCTAAACTAAATTAACAACATCTCAAATGTCTAAACTTATTTGACTATAGAAATAAACTAGACACTAAAATAATAAAACTAACAACTAAATTAAATTAATAAAGATAAATACCTATAATTGTTCTTAATTTAAGTATTTATCTTTATTAATTTAATTTAGCTATCAATTAATTTTATTATTTTAGTGTCTAATTTATTTCTATAGTCCAATAAGTTTAGATATTTGAGTTGCCATTAATTTAGTTTAGGGTATATTCACTTAGTTAATATACTTAATGTAACACCCCTACGAGTTCCAAGTTCATCTTCCAATTTCCGACTTCCAACTTCAAGTTCATGCAATTGACATTATTTCTGATTTTCGACTTCGTCTTTGAGTTTCAAAGAAAACGGATCCAATTTCCGATCTCCGAGTTTATCACCAAGAGCCTTCCATTCCTATTGGTGTCCTCGAGTTTGTCTTATTACCGACTTCCGATGTTGAAGTGGGAGTTTCGGGATTGTGTAAGTTCCGATTTCCCGGTACATAAGGTTAAAATTTTGATTTCCGATTTCCTGGAGTATGAATGACAAGGTCCCCAACTTCCGATATCAAGTATTTTAGGCTTCACCTTTTTATCCTTGATTTCTGATTTTAAGGAGGTTGTGTGATGTGTTATTCCCGATCTCCAAGTTAATGAGTTCGGTGGACATGAGCTCCGATCTCAAAGCTGATCTTGACTAGAATGGACACGAGTTCAGATCTCTGATTTGATATCCAAGTTCAACGAGAATGAACACGAGTTCCGATACCAGAAGGATATATACGAGTTCCGATCTCCGAAACTACTTCCAAGAGCTTTTTGTTCCTATTATGTTCCTGAGTTTGAGCTGAGGACCGACTTGAATTGAGCTCCGAGATTATGTGAGTTCCGACTTCCAGGTTCTTAAGTGAATGTTTGATTTCCAACTTCAAACTTCCGATCTCGGAGATCGATTATTAGACCGAGTTTCAAAATTATATGTATGAGGTTTTATGGGCTAATTCCTGACTTCCGAGATTCGGGTATAAAATGATTTGTTTGCAGTGTGATTTCCGACATCCGACTTTATCTTTACATGATTTCCGATTTTAAACTGAGTGGAAGCGAGTTCCACCTTTAGGCGACGTGAAGAAGGATGTAGCCACAAAAGAGGGAGACATGGCTGAACCTTGTCCACAAGAAATTTAGCCAATCAATACTCTCAATCCCAACTACCTCTTCACTATTTAAATCAGATTTTTTTCTCTTCTCCCTACTGACTTACGCCTCATTCTCCTCTCACTTCTGCCTTCTCGTTCTCTCCTTCTCTCAATACTAATCTACATCAAACCTTCAAGTTTCACAAGGTTCCATCAATCCAAACTCAAATTCAGCAAGATTATGCCTAAAGGAGATAATTTCAAAGTTCCGAAGAAGGCCCTTCGAGGCGAAGGTGGCCGAAGGTTGCTATCAAACAAGGTCCGAGTAAATGACAGTAACAACTCCTAGGTGGGATACTACGACTTAAGCATAGTACTGTACTTGAGAGGATGTTACAAAATGGTATCAGAGCAGGTCGATCCTCCCCAGACCTGAGGATTTAGATTGACTACGTTTCCAGTGCACTCTGGAATCCTTAGAAAATGTCATGCGACAAATCTTATCTGCTTAGATAAGATATAGGATAGGAAATTAAATTAGATATGCATAACCGCATAACTGTGATTGTTATTAGTTGCTGTCACACTTAACTTAATATTGAGCCTGATCAACTCAATGTTTTGTTGTGTGTGACTAGGAACTAATGGCTTCCAGGGGGCATGGTAGGCCACGAACTGTACCTATTCCAAAAGATCCTGCTAATTTTATGGATACGATGCATGAGGCCGGCCATGGAGGAAATCCACATGGCCCAAGAGCAGACCTAGATTATCTTAAATTTGCTGAGTTCAGAAAAGCAAATCCGCCTAGCTTTCGAGGAGCTTTTGACCCAGATAAAGCTGAGGAATGAGTCAAGGCAATGGAGAAGGTCTTTTCTATCTTGGCTTTCACTGATCAGCAGAAAGTGGCCTTTGCCACTTATATGTTGGAAGCAGATGCCGAGTTTTGGTGGAACAGTGCGAAGAGGCTGTTGGCAAACCCCAAGTTGATATCACTTGGGATATATTCAAAAAGGCATTTTATCAAAAATATTTCCCTGCATCGGTGCGAAACACTAAGGAATTAGAGTTTATGAAGCTTCAACAAGGGAACATGAGTGTTTCAGAATATATTACTTAGTTCGAACAACTCTGTAAATTTTTCACCATCTATCAGCGAGATCCAGATGAGGCATGGAAGTGTGTCAAATTTGAAGGCGGATTAAAGGAAGATATCCTTGCAGCAATAGGCCCTAGGAGATTAGGGATTTTCCTACTTTGGTAAACAATGCAAACTTGTGGAAGACTATAATAAGAAATTGGAGATTGCTCAATCTGATGTTTATGGAAGGAGGCCAACACCTGAAAACCAGAAGCTCGAATATGCCTCACCACCAAAGAAGCAATTTCACATTAGTGAATATAAGGACAAGCAGCTACAAGAATCGGTGGTCAAACAACAATGTCCGAAGTGTGGGACGAATCACAGAAATAAGCCTTGTCTAGTTAAACGGCATGTGTGTTTCAGATGTGGCAAGCTAGGACATATGATCCGAGAATGCTTTGAAAACCAACCACCAACTCCTAAACCGCAACGTTCGGGAAGAGTTTTCACTATAAATGCGGAGGAGCTGACACACCGAAGGAGCCATGGCAAGAATTAGGGATAAACCAGAATAAAGAATTGGCTAATCTAGTTCTGGTCAATCCTATTATGCCAAGTGATTTTACATCTACTGTGTACTTATATGTGAACCTTACTTACATGGTTATGACAAGTTAGTTTATTAATCAAATTTTGAGGACAAAATTTTTTTAAGGATGGTAGTAATGTAACACCCCCACGAGTTCCGAGTTCATCTTCCAATTTTCGACTTCCAACTTCAAGTTCATGCAATCGACATTATTTCTGATTTTCGACTTCATCTTTGAGTTTCAAAGAAAACGGATCCAATTTCCGATCTCCAAGTTTATCACCAAGAGCCTTCCATTCCTATTGGTGTCCCCGAGTTTGTCTTATTACCGACTTCCGATATTGAAGTGGGAGTTCCGGGATTGTGTAAGTTCTGATTTCTCGGTACATAAGGTTAAAGTTTTGATTTCTGATTTTCTGGAGTATGAACGACAAGGTCCCCAACTTTCGATATCAAGTATTTTAGGCTTCACCTTTTTATCCTTGATTTCCGATTTTAAGGAGGTTACGTGATGTGTTATTCCCGATCTCCGAGTTAATGAGTTCAGTGGACATGAGCTCCAATCTCAAAGCTGATCTCAACTAGAATGGACACGAGTTCAAATCTCTGAGTTGATATCCAAGTTCAACAAGAATGAACACGAGTTCCGACATCAGAAGGATATATACGAGTTCCGATCTCCGAAACTATTTCCAAGAGCTTTTCGTTCCTATTATATTCTCGAGTTTGAGCTTAGGACCGACTTGAATTGAGCTCTGAGATTATATGAGTTCCAACTTCCAGGTTCTTAAGTGAATGTTTTGATTTCCAACTTCAAACTTTCGATCTCCGAGATCGATTATTAGACCGAGTTTTGGAATTATATGTATGAGGTTTTATGGGCTAGTCCCCGACTTCCGAGATTCGGGTATAAGATGATTTGTTTGCAGTGTGACTTCTGACATCCAACTTTATGTTTACACGATTTCCGATTTCAAGCAGAATGAAAGCGAGTTCCACTTTTAGGCGTCGTGAAGAAGGATTTAGCCACAAAAGAGGGAGACATGGCTGAACCTTGTCCACAAGAAATTTAGCCAATCAATACTCTCAATCCCAACCACCTCTTCACTATTTAAATCAGATTTTTTTCTCTTCTCCCTACTAACTTACGCCTCATTCTCCTCTCACTTCTGCTTTCTCGTTCTCTCCTTTTCTCAATACTAATCTCCATCAAACCTTCAAGTTTCACAAGGTTCCATCAATCCAAACTCAAATTCAGCAAGATTATGCCTAAAGGAGATAATTTCAAAGTTCCGAAGAAGGCCCTTCGAGGCGAAGGCGGCCAGAGGTTGCTGCCAGACACGATCTGAGTAAATAACAGTAACAACTCCAAGGTGAGGTACTATGACTTAAGCATAGTACCATACTTGGGAGGATGTTACACTTAAGCAATAACTTAGTTTGGTTAATTTATTGTAATGGTAATTAATTAAAAAGTATCACATGGTTATAATTTTTTTTTACTATCGTGTGAGTTGTGATGAAGTCGATCCAACTTAAATCAAATTTATCACTGGTGCAATATAAATATAAAAAAATATTGACTTTAGATATAGCAAGAGAATATATATACACTCATGGTCGCATATATAGGAATAATAAGTATGAATTTTTTAAATATTAAATATTATGGCTCTTAAATCTCCAACAAGTAATTTAGACATTATCCTTATCCATTTAGTTACAACCTTAATAGAGAGTAAAGTCTAATAGTTACCATGTTTTAAGATGGATCCCAATCCATTGTGGACCTGGTGTTTTGCCACACCTTGTGTGACAAATACCTACACTTGTATGGTAATTAATTATATTTTTTGGTTATATAACCATATTAAGTCTACCATGGATCCAAAATTTTGGAGTCCTCCCTAAACTTCACCCTAATATGGACCCAATGGTGTTGAGTATGATCTATGTTAGATCGAATTCAATACTATTCATATGAATAGTATTGAATTTGATTTCAATCTATATTGAATTTGATTTCAATCTAATTTGAATTAAATTCATCATAATCCATAAAAAAGAATATTTTGAAAAATAATATTAAAAAGACATATATACATAAATAATATATATTTTTTAAACAGTAAAAAAGCCCAAATTCAATTCCCATGCGATCCACGTGGTGATCGATATAGGGTAGACACTTGGTAGATATTTAAAGGCAATAATAATAATAATAATAATAATAATAATAATAAACAAAAACAATAAATGTAAGAATAAACTCTCAAAGTGGTCCTATCGATTTTGACAACAGACAAATTAATCCTAATAAAAATAAATTGATAAACTAGTCCCTAATATTTTAAAATATCAGATAAATTAGTCCTTAACAAAAATAAATTGACAAATTGACTCATAACCTTTTAAAATACCAGATGATTTAGTCCATCCATCAAGTTTTTTCGTTAAATATTTTGATATGGCCCATTAAGTAATTGGCTTGCCATTGTTATTTTTCACCCTATCATCCTAGTCACTTCTGTTTATTAAAATGACTTTGTTTTGACAAAATTTCTTTATTTACATATTATATCAAAGCATAAAATTTAATATATTGACTTGGAAATCCATCAAAAATAACTTCTATTTTAATAAACATGAGTGACTAAAATAATAGAATAAAAGTTAATAGTATCATATCAACTATTTAATAATCATGTCATAGTATTTAATGAAGAGACTTAATAGAAGGACTAAATTATCTAATATTTTAAAAGGCTAAGAACTAATTTATCAGTTTATTTTTATTAGCAACTAATGTATCTGATATTTTAAAAAGTTAGGGACCAATTTATCTATTTATTTTTATTACAGATTAATTTGTTTGATGTAAAAATCTGTAGATACCCTTTGAGAGTAAATGTAATTTCAACTCCTTTAACTCCGTCCGTGCCTTATCCTCAAGTCTCTCGTTTTAGGGACTCATTACTGAAACCACGCCAAGACCCCCTGTCAAATAATAATAATAATAATAATAATAATAATGAAACCACGCAAAATTCTCAATCTCAACATAGACAATTCGTTGGTTTTTGCTACACTAATCATATGGTCCAAATCCTTCAATATTCTGTGAGCAAAAACATCACGTAGCTAGAAAATATAGACAAAATTTTAGACAGAAATTTTCATACTTGTTTAAAGAAATAAAGTTAATATAACTCATTTATTTATTGGCAAGTCAATAAACATGTAACCTATCCATGAATCTTCAGAAGACAATTCCTGATGGCAAAAAACTCCTGGGATTGTCTGCGATTGCATGTTGGAATATTTGGAAGGCAAGGAACTCGAAAATATTTGAAGGAATAGATACAAGGCCTCATCAGGACATTGCAGGTGCAACAATGAGGCTCTGGGGGAAAATGTCTGCTATCAACCTCCCTCAAATCTCTTCTTCTTAAGTCAGTTTTATGATTTTTTTTCTTTCCTGCAATAATTGTAGCGAGTTTGGGTATCCCCCTTTTCTTTTTTTTGCTGAGTTGTCCTAAGGACCAATGTATGCATTTTTCATCAATATAATGCAGTGTCTATCTTTGTCAAAAAAAAAAAAAAAAAAAGAATATTTACTAACAAGAATCAAATTCTTATCAACAATGCTAATCGATTCTCCAGAATAATAATAATAATAATAATAATAATCATCATCATCATAATAATAAATGGCAATCGATCTTATCAATTAACCTAACCTTGATAGACCAATTTACTAACTAGAAACAAGGAAGATTGCATGAATGATGAATCCCACCGTTGGCCCCCCAGAAGCTAGACTGCTAACTGAATAAGTGACTAACTTAATACCCATGCGAAGCCCATGATGATCTACATGGGTAGATTTCTGAAAGACCCAAAAAAATAGACTCATATGATCTTATTGTTTTAATGACATATTTTGTTTTAAAATATATACTATAAAATTTTCTTAAAATTTTATTTTCTTAATTTTAAATTTTTATTACATAATTCGATCTGACCTAATCATTAAGTAGATTGTTATCGAATCAAATCTAAATGTATCATATTTGGATACTTCAGGGGATGTTTTTGATGTTTACCCGAAATAAAAATAGCTACTCGAATAATACCGAAAGGAAGATTGTTAATAATATCTATTTCACATTCACTTTGGGTACTTTAAAGGATTAAATCATTAGATGGGGATACAAACCTTGTTGGTCTAGTGCTAGGAAATTATCTTATGGATGTAAGAAAAGTGCATACATTAATGTAGTGGATATCCATTATACAACATAGATTTTCAAATCGCAACCTCGTCGTTAAGGTTGGAAGTGAGTCAAGTTGGATTATGGGATATTTTTAACTCGATTCTTTAATATTTCAATAAATTGAACTCGTGAACTTATAAGTCAAGTTTGAACTCATCTTTTAAGTGTGTCAAACTTAAGATTTATTATATTCAACTTCCATTAATTTATGAACTAGCTCAGTAAGAATATATATATATATAGGGCACTTACTCTAGTGCAGATGAAAAAGAAAATTTGCACCATAAAGAAGTGAGCTGTAATAAAAGAGAACATGATATGTGATGTGGTGTATCATGTGACTCATCACATATGGTGTATTAGAGAAGCCTCCCTCTTCTCATATTCCCCCCTTCCCATCTTAATGTTCCCCCCTTTTGCTGCTTGCTTCACGCTGCCACTTGCCCATCTTCATGTTTGATTCCCATCTTCATGTTTGGTTCAAGGGAGTGGCTCAGAACATAGTAGAAGAACATTTGAACCTTCTTCAAACTAGAACCATAGCAACACATTAAACTAAACCAAAAATCATGAAATCAAAATGAAACAAAATTTTAAAAAACAAAATAAAAATTAGGCCTTGGGATGAATAGTACCACAAAATTACAACAAAAATCAAATATTTGAATAATCCAGCACATATTTCGAACATTAATAAGTAACATTCAACTCAAAATTACAACCCAATCAAACACAAAACAAATATTAAAAAAAAAAGACAAAAATCCTTGTTCAAGCACCACTATAAACCCCAACGAAGCAACACCATCGTGGTTCAACTTAAACCAAAATGAGCCACTGTCCTTTGTCATCACCTTTCTCAGATTTGCAAGCCTCGACTACCATCGTCCTCCTCCAAACTCGAACCATACCATTTTCATCCGTGCAGTAACTCAAGCCAACACTCACTGACAAAATCATGATCCAACGCCATGCCATCATGCAATCTTCAGCTAGCAAAGTCAAGCAAGTCGATTCCACTATAGCCACCTCACCTAGTTGCGTCCAATCATTCCCAATTGTGCACTTACTGCTACTACTAGCAGAGATACACCTTTCACTGCCGACAGAATGCAGTTGAGCGGATCTGAGTTTGAAGAAGGGTAAGTGACAGTAGCCAACAAGGATGGGTGACCGGCAATTGTGATTTCAGGAAGGACTGAGAATGATTGAAAGACTAAGAGTGGGTGGATGGGTGTTGACAAAAGAGGTCCAGTGGGTGGGTGGCTCACCGTCATGAGAGAAAGGGAAGCGTATAGAAGAAGAGTAGATTAAGGAAAAAAGAAGAAAAAAACATATATGTGGAAGTGAAAAGTGGCGGTGGATTTGGAATTACGATTGAGTTAGGGTAGGCATCTGGAGAGTAAGTGAAATTGAGGAATAGATTGGCATCGATGGGAAGGGGGGACATGAGAAGAAGGGAGCTCTCTGGTACATCATATGTGATGAATCACATGATACACCACATTACATGTCATCTTCTCACTGATTATTGCTCACATTTTCATGGTATAGATTTTTTTCATCCCCACTAGAGCAAGGGCCATATAAAAGAATCCTAATATATCTGATAACAAAACAATATTCATAGTTCGTACTATGGCATTTTTATGATAATAAAATAAAAAAATTATTATTTACAAAAATATCTCTTTTCAACTTTAATTTTTAAAATATCCTATTTTTAATATCTTAGAAGTTACGGTTGAAACGAGATATTTACTTAAATAATTTTTTATTTTATTATTGTAAAAAAAAAAAAAAAAAAAACCTTCGTTCTATCCGTCCCTCTCTCGTCATTTATCGATATCAACTGCTATTGAAGTTTAAAAATAAGCATTTTGGTAATTTTCTAACAGAGTCCTAAGGACAATTATAGAGTCTGTTGGGAGTGACTTTTCATCTATTATTTTAGGAAACATTAATTGCTTCCGGAAAGTAACGTCTCACATGCTCTATCTAACCCATCTTGCTTTATCTTTTTTATTGGCTTTCAAAAAGTATATGGAAGACTTTGCTCACAAATCAATCTCAATAGAGAAAGTTGATTTCATGATGAATTTACAGCGTCCATTAATGTCATTATTAGTAATTGTGAAAATTGTCTTAAATTATTACTTGAATAGTATAGATTTTACCTAATTTACTTTAGATATTGTGTAACTTTTGTATTAATCTTGCCATCGCTGTCTAATAACGTTTGCTTCTTCGTGGCAATTGGCAAAAGTTTGTGGCTTCTGTCAATTTTTCATCTTGGATTATCTTCTTATGATTTTAGTAAGGAAACTTCGTTAGCCTTATAATTTTAGTAAGGAAACTGAGTTTGAACTACATTATGAATGAGAATTTCTTAAAAAATTAAAAAATATTTTTAGGTGCATAACCAGTTTTTTTTTTTTTTTGAATCTCAATACTAAATATGCTACATAAAAGATATAAACTAATTCAACATTAATATGTATCTAATTATTTATTTAACGTATCATATTTTGTGTGTAATGGTAGAGATAAATGGCAAATGACAAATATATATAACACAATCATATATTATTATTATTATTATTATTATTATTGACTATGCTTTTATAACTAAATATCCTAGTTTATTAAGTTTATAAGAATTAATTTATGTTGAGAAGATCATGATTTAAATTGAGTTCAATAAGTTATTAATGAGTTAAGCTTGAATCTAAAAATTAGGCTCACTTCTTATTGAGAGATGGAGCTCAAGCCTAATATTGTCTAGTTAAACCTGAGCTTTAACAACTTTCACCCCTACTCGTTATAAATGCAACCATTAGAAACCCATTAAGGACCACATAATGTTTTTTAATAAAAAAGGGGAAAGAAGGGAATAAAGTACCCATTAATAATAAACTTCAAATATCTTTCAGTAAAGTAGCCCTATTGTAATTGTTCGACTCTTCAACCTAAAAAAATCACAGATATATCACAGAGAGGCTTGGAGAGATAGAGTTCAATAGCATGGTGCGAGTGAGAGGTGGTTCGATCCTGCCTTCGTTTTCTCTTTTGTCGGTAGAACTTTAATAATTGAGAAAGGAGAAATTAATTAACTTTTTTTTCAGGTGTGTAAATATTTCAAAGAAAAGAAGTTGTCCCATTTTAATTTTAGAAGATGGTACAAGCTTCAGCGAGATTTTACAGTTATACTTACAAATGATTGATATGAATGAAATCTAACCGATAGGAATTGAAATTAATTTGTTATGCTGATATAATTTGATCCTGTTACTTGAGCCTATTTTCCGTGGACAAGACTACCATACTCTAAAGCCAAATGATATCTCATGAATTAGTGAAGGATTACAAAAATACTTACATTTTTTTTTTCCCGTGAAATTGACTGCTAATAGAAAACGATCTTAAGCATTTTAAATAAAACTTAATTTCCGATTCTTACTAACCCAAGTCAAATTATATATATCGAATTAATTCTATTCCTTTCGTATTACTTTAATATAATATTATAATAATTGTACCAAATAATAGTGTTATAATAATTGGAAAATATATCTATATCTGCAAACAACACGATATAGTTAACATAATAAGGTCTCACATCTGAAGTTAATTTTGGCTTTGTTAGATTCTGATACAATTAACTGGATAGTAGGAATAGTGAAATAATTACATGGCATTACCGTAACCTATTGGAAAATATAACTCTGAAACATTAAACGAGCATATACAACTTTCTCACAATCAATGAAAGTGTATCTGTGGCAATTTCTCTCTCTATCTCTAATTCTTTACGGTGATTTCTTCTAAATTCGGACCCTGAATCTATATATCACATATAAAATTTAAATTTTATAATATAACTTGCACGAAAAACTTAACAAACTACAATAATACTCTCGTAAGATAAGAAGTAAATAAAAGGAAGAGAAATAATATATATATAATATATATATATATAGAACGTATTGTTCAAAAGCATTCAAAAGAGAGATATCGAACGAAAAATGAGGGGATTGCATTTGCCTTTGATTGTTCCCCTAAAATCAATAAAATGTTAAATTTTGAGAAATACAGTTTTTTGGAATAACTAAAAATAATCCCTTTTCCTTTTACTTTAACTCCCAATGAACAACATGAAATCAAGTAGAGTGTTCGTATTTTTTGTGTTCTTACTTAAACACACAAAACAATAACTAACAAGTCACAAGTGTTGAGTGCAATAACCACCATTTTTTCATAGGTTTTTTTTTTTTTTGCTCTTTATTATTAACATTAAAATACAATATATGAATAGTCATTAGATGCCAAATCATTAAACATTAAAATAGAATATTTTTAATGTTATATCTCATTTATTTACTATAAAAATTTATCTAAATCCAATCACTAGGATTGGTAACTGATAATAAAAATGAGGGAGTGGATATAAGAAAATAATTCTTTTTCATAAAAACCTGGAATATTATTTCACTATATATGTGCTGACATTCTTTTTCCATTTGATTATTTTTCCCTTTTTTTTTATAGAAAATGTATTCTAATCTAACATAAATTTGAATATTTAAATAAGATATTGATAGTAAGCAAGTTACGATGTTCAAACTCTGGAAAAAAAAATAGTTATTGAGCGGACTTCTTAATCTCAATAGTGCCAGAAGGATTATCACAATACTTGATTCTCTCATTTTAGGGTCTCATAATTGAAGCAACATAATATCCTCGATCTCAATGATAACTCGTAAAAATATATTAGCTTTCCCTCGTATTTGTGTATTAATTATTCCAATTTGTTCTCAATTTGATATAATTCCTTGATCTATTTTAATTAATTTTATTTATGGGTGCTGTTAACGAGAATATATGCATTTTTAGATAAATTGACAAATATTCTCACCATATTTGATTTGATTGTAGAATAAATATAGCACTAATGGATGAAAGATCAAAAGGAAATATTTTGTTGAAGATTCAAAAAGTCGCAAAAGAGATTAAAGATTTGAAAAGATTTGGATCAAAATTAATGGGAATCAAGATAAGATATTTGACCTAAAAATTTGAAAAAGAGAGAAAATCAGGGGATTTAGATAAGTAGGCCAACTATAGTGCCAACACTTTTTGGGCCCACGAGTGTTTTTGGCTTTTATTTAAAATCTTGTTGTCTTAGAGAGGGGATTATCTATTGTTAGAGAGAGAGAGAGAGAGAGAGAGAGAAACATAGATTAAGGTCTAGACACTTTGGAGAGCTATCACGTGCCTCTTCTAGTTGACATAACTATGAGGTTTATCATTTTCTTTTATTTTTTCATGACTTACTAAATTTCTTCTTAGTGTTAGAGAAATGTGTAATACCTGAGTCATGAATTACATGAATTGTGGTAATTTGTCCTATTGGATCTAGCAGAAGTCTTAACTTTGGAACTTATACCTCTTTGGAGAGCTATATAATTGGGATCAAAAGTCTTGGCAATTGTTTCCTAGATATTCAAGAATTGAAGAGTGATTTCTAATGAATTTTAGGAGGTCATTGACCCTTTCACTTTTAGCCTCGAAGTTTAAGGAAATGCAAGTTTCTGTAAATTTGTATTAGAAATCAAAAGTTGGATTTTGATTATTAAGGGTTTGATTTTTTTAATATTTTTATTGAATTCAAATGGGAGATATTTTTCTTATTTAAATTTATATTTTAAAGTTAATAGAAAGTAAAGTTAAAGGAAACATTAACTTTAGTAAATGTAAATGAGTGTAAGATCATGGCCTGAGGAGTATTGAGGATCAGAAAGGGAAGAAAAAAAAACAATTTTGGAAAGTCTAGCAACCACACTTGAGTGCACGCCCCCATGCTGCAGCATGCTCCTAGGATAGCGAAAGACAGAATTTGGAACCCGACCACACTCGAGTGCCCCCTATGCACCAACGCGCCCAGGTCAACAAGAAAAATAAAAAACAGGGCTTCCAACCCTATTTTCTCTCATTTTTCTCTCTTCTCTCATTTCTCTTTCTCTTTTCCTCGAGCTCTCCCTCTTTCTTTCTCCAAAAATTTATTGCATATGATATTTTTATCATCTATTACCACCGTTTGTCTCTACCCACTTCTTAACTATTCTATTCCTAGCCTATCTATTGATTGTTTTTCTTCTTTGAGCAAGTAAGGGAAGCTATGGGAAGTCCTGGGAGGAGATCTAAGCTCTCCATCAACTTATTCTAAGATGTTCCCAATATGAAGGAATTGAGCTTTGACTATAATTATAAGTAATTCGACCAATAATGATATTGTTACAAAATTAATTTAATACTTGGATAATACAAAATCAGGAAACTGTAATGAAATCAATCCCTAACGCTTGCCTTCCATCTATTGTTTATTCTTATTTTCCATTGCTTGTTTGTTTACAATCTTGCATAAATTTATTTTCCAAAATTGTTTTAATTACATTTGCCTAAATAGTGACATGCTCAAATAAACTAGTAATTGATTTTAGTCATCATAGAAATGACAATTCCGTACTCATTGATTATTACTTGGGACCCGATATATTTGTAGTAGCTGATTTCATAAATTGGCTAAACACTTAACGCAAACAACTTTTTGTTTTCAGCTGCACTAATTACGTAGTCCAAATCCTTCATAATCTCGTGAGCAATATTGCATAGCAAGAAAAATATAGACAAAAATTTTAATAGAAATTATACAATTATTTAGTAAAATAAAGTGATATAACTCACTTATTTATTAAGAGTTAATAAACCTATAACATCATTCTAATAACTAAATTTCTAACTACTTTAACATTTTTGTAATTTGTGCATGTGATATTGACGAATAAATAGAAAGAAAAATTCACTATCCATGAGCTAAATGGAGTTTACTAAAAAATATTCATATTTGTCAAGAATTAAGATAAAATAGAATCACATAAAAAATAAAATTTTTTAATGCCCGACTGTTCACAATAAATGTCTATTTCTTTTAACTTCTTAACAAATATCTTTAGACACTTGTTAGTAAAATCTTAACTTAATTAATCATATTGAATATCATAAATAAAAAAGTTTTGAATCTTAATTCCTTCACTAATAAAGAGTAAGATCCTTGTTAATCCCAACATTTTGAAATTAACCCTAGTTTGGTCCTAAAAATTTTTCTTGATGTCAATCTAATCCTAACATTTTGAATTGTGACATCAACTTCATCCTTTCTTCAATTCATTAGTAACTTCTTTTACAATTCATTATACTTGACACATTTGTGCATTGTTATGTTGCTTGTTTGTCTTTCTTAACTGATAAGAGGGGACATTTCCACAAATGATGTTGAACATGGGAAGTCACTGATTATTTGATGAAAGGATGAAATTAATATCAAAATTCAAAGTGTTAGTACTAAACTGATGGCAAAACCTTTTCAAGACTAACTAATATCAATTTCAAAATGTTAAGACTAAAAAAGTTATTAACTCATTTTGCTAACAATGTCTTACGAACTAAAAAACATGTACCATATAAAAAAATAAAGCTATTTAATTATTAATGTATTAAATATTTTAAAAAGAATATTTTTATGCAATTCCTTTATTTTTTAATCCTTAACAAATGTCTGAGCAAAACTCTTAATAAATTATCTCTAAATGTATTTATAAATCGTAAGTGTGGAACGAGCTTCTCCTTTTTGTCTATTGTTCCTCTCACTCAACAAATTTATTTATTAATTTTATTAAAATGACTTTCCTTCTTTTACACAATTAAATTAAAAATATATTCAAATTCACAATTTTTATAAAATACATAGATTAAATTTTTTAAGTAAAAAATAAATAAAATAATTTCGATGCAACCTATATTTATTATCATAATAATAAAAATATTTTGTAAGGATGAATTTATTCTTTACATCACAAAATTTTTAAGATATAATATCTTTTATACTTTTAACAAAGATCTACTGTCACTTTTTTTATGTGCTTGTTGTCACTCTTATTTTAAATTTATTTAATTTATTTTAAAAAACTTATTCCTTCCATAATCAGACTAATTCTTTAAAATTATTTTTATTATAACTCTTGAATTCTATTAAAATTCTTAAAATTTGTTTAATTTTTTTTATTACCATTCTTGATTTTTAATTTTTAGTGGCAACTAAGTATTTTATGAATTTATAAGTTTACTATAAATTTAAACCTTAAGTATCAAATTAATATGATTTTAAGTCTTTTAAAAAAATCCTTAAAAATGATAAATTTATGTAAGGTTACTAAAAACTAATATTTTGAATTCAAAATTTGGCATGTTAATAAAAGTTTATCAATTTTTTTCTCATATATTTTTTTGAGTAAAATTAAAAAATAAAAGTATGAAAATATTATATCATAAAAATATGAGAAATAAAGATAGAATTGATACTCTAAACTACTTTTATTATCATGATAAATATAAGCCACATTTAAATTTTTTTATTTAGTTTTTCTGTTTCTTAAAAATTTTAATCTAATGAATTTTATAAAAAAATTGTGAAGGTGAATATTTTTCTTTATATAACTATGGAAAATAAAGAAGCATATTTTTGTAAAATTAGTAAATAAGTATGTTAAGTGGGAGTGACAACAGATAAAAAAAATTGAAGGCATTATATTTAAGTAATTAACAAGATATTAAAAAATTTATTTAAAAGATATAGCATTTTCTTTTTTATGTTTGAAAGCTATATATATATGCATGAGAATTTTAGACGAAGAAAGATCATCTCATTCAGACATCAGAACATGTCACAAATTTTAATGAAAACTTACAATTGTATTTACTAAGAACCTATCAAAAATATTTACTAACAAGAGTCCAATTCTTATCGACAATGGTAATTGATTTTGCATAATAATAATAATAATAATAATAATAATAATAAATAGAGAAAAATTATAATTTTGTTCTTGAAAACTGAAATGTTTGAATTGTAATAAATTTGTCCTTTAAATAGAAAGCATATACAATTTGATCCCTGAATTTAATTAATCACGCAAGAGCAAGTTAATTTATGTGGAGCACCAATTTTGTTAAATTTAAGGATCAAATTATATGTGCTTTGTTATAATGTGATTCAATTTAAAGGCTATATATATATATATATATATATATATATATATATATATATATATATATATATATATATATATATAATTTAAAGATAAATTTGTTGCACTCCAAAATTATCAGAATTGAAACTGTAGTTTTCATCATAAAAATGTTAATCGATCTTATCGATTAACCAAACCTTGAAAGAGCAATTTACAGGTTAGCTGCAAGGTAGAATGCATGAACCTTACTATTGCCCCACCAAAGCTAGACTGCTAGCTGAATAATTGACAAATTTAATGTCTTTTTTATTGTTTTAAAATAAAAAAATATTATTTACGTGTATATATTTTTTCAATATTATTTTTTAAAATATCCTATTTTTTTGGATTATGGTAAATTTAATTCAAGTTAGATTGAATTTATTAGGGGCAAATTTAACATCGGAGGCATGAAATTTGATCTAACTTAGATCAAATTCAATACTATTTGTATAAATAGTAATTAACACTATTCATGTAAATAGTGTTGAATTTGATCAAAATAGTATTAAATTTGATCTAAGTTTGATCAAATTCAACACTATTTATATACTATTCATATGAATAATATTGAATTCAATCTAACACAAGTCGTATACAACACCATTGGGTCCATATTTGGATAGAGTTTAGAGTGGACTCTAAAATTTTGGATTCATAGTGGGCCTAATGTAGTTAATTGTCATATCTTATGTGGCAAATCGCTTAGTCCACGACGAATTGGGTCCATTTTAAAGCATGACAACTCTATTAAGATTGTGACTAGATGAATAAGAATAACATCTGGATCAATCGTTTATAGCTTAAAAGCCATAACATTTAATATTTAAAAAATCTATATTTATTGTTCCTATGTTTGCGGCTCTAAGTGTATATATATTCTTTTGCTACATCTAAAGTCAATATTTTTTTTATATTTATATTGCATCAATGTTGAATTCAATCTAAGTTGAATCGAATTCATCACTATTCTTCCAAAAGAAAATAAAAATATAAACATATGATATTTCTTAATTAATTACTATTACAATAAATTAACCAAACTAAGTTACCACTTAAATATATTAACTAAGTTAACATACCTTAAACTAATTTAATGGCAACTCAAATATATAAATTTATTTGACTATAGAAATAAAGCAGACACTAAAATAATAAAATTAACTAATAGCTAAATTAAATTAATAAAAATAATACCTATAATTGTTCTTAATCCAAGTTAATAAAGATAATTATAGGTATTTATCTTTATTAATTTAATTTAGCTATTAGTTAATTTTATTATTTTAGTGTCTAATTTATTTATGTAACCAAATAAGTTTAGATATCTGAGTTGTCATTAAATTAGTTTAGGGTATGTTAACTTAGTTAATATACTTAAGCAATAACTTAGTTTGGTTAATTTATTGTAATGATAATTAATTAAAAAATATCACATATTGATATTTTTTTTTCTTTCGAGTGAATAGTGATGAATTCGATCCAACTTAGATCGAACTTGATCGAATTCATCACTAATGCAATATAAATATAAAAAAATATTGACTTTAGATATATATATATATATATATATACACACACACAGTCGTATATATAGGAATAATAAATATGAATTTTTTAAATATTAAATATTATAACTCTTAAATCTCCAATCACCGATTTGGATGTCACGCTGATCCATTTAGTTTCAACCTTAATAGAGAGTAAAGTCTAATAATTGTCATATTTTATGATAGATTCTAGTCCATTATGGACCCAGCATTTTGTCATACCTTGTGTGACAATTAGCTATATTTGTATGGTAATTAACCATACTTTGGTCATTCAACCACACTAGGTCTACCCTAGATCCAAAATTTTGGAGTCCACCCTAATATAGACCCAATTGTGTTGAATTCGATCTATGTTAGATCGAAATCATTACTATTCATGTGAACAGTATTAAATTTGATCTAATTTAGATCAAATTTTGATTTTAATTTAACTTGAATTGAATTCATTATAATCCAAAAGTAAGAATATTTTGAAAAATAATCTTAAAAAAGGTGTATATATGAAAATAGTATTTTTTTTATTTTAAAACAGTTAAATAGCCCAAATTCAATACCCATGCGACCCACGTGGTGATCAATATAGTGTAGATACCTGGTCGATATTTAAAGGCAATAATAAATAACAATAATAACAAAAGAATAAATGTAAGAATAAACTCTCAAAGTGACCCCTATCGGTTTTCATATCGGTCAAATTAATTCTAATAAAAATAAATTGATAAACTTATCCTGGCATTTTAAAATATAGAATAAATTAGTCCTTAACAAAAATAAATCGATAAATTGGCCCATATTTAAAATGTCAGATAATTTAGTTCATTTGTCAAGTTTTTTTTGTTAAATATTATGATGTAACCCATTAAGCAATTGTCTTAGCATCATTATTTGTCACCTTATCATCCTAGTCGCTTCGATTTATTAAAATGACTTTCTTTTGACAAAATTTCTCTTATTTGCATATTATATCAAAGCATAAAATTCAATATATTAGCTTGGAAATCCATCAAAAATAATTTCAATTTTAACAAATATGAGCGATTAAGATAATAAGATAAGAGTTAATAGTATCATATCAACTATTTAATGAGTCACGTCATAGTATTTGATAAAGAGATTTAACGAAGGGACTAAAGTATTTAATATTTTAAAATATTAGGAACCAATTTATCAGTTTATTTTTATTATAGACTAATTTATATTATATTTTAAAAAGCTAAGAATCAATTTGTTTATTTATTTTTATTAGAGACTAATTTGTTTGATGTAAAAATCGTAGGTACCCTTCTGGAGTTTACTCCAAATGTAATTTCAACTCCTTTAATTCTGTCCGTACATTATCCTCAAGTCTCTCGTTACAGGGACCCATTACTGAAACCCCGCCAAGAACCCCCCCTCTCTCCCAAAAAAATATACCCAAAAAAAAAAAAAATGAAACCACGCAGGATTCTCAATCTCAACATAGACAATTCGTTGGTTTTTGCTAGACTAATCATGTGGTCCAAATCCTTCAAAATTCTGTGAGCAAAAACATCACATAGCTAGAGAATATAGACAAAATTCTAGACAAATTTTAATACTTGTTTAAAGAAATAAAGTTAATATAACTCATTTATTTAATCATAAAGTCAATAAACCTGTAACCTATCAATGAATCTTCAGAAGACAATTCCTGATGGCAAGAAACTCCTGGGATTGTCTGCGATTGCATGTTGGAATATTTGGAAGGCAAGGAACTCGAAAATATTTGAAGGAATAGATACAAGGCCACAGGACATTGCAGGTGCAACAATGAGGCTCTGGGGGAAAATGTCTGCTATCAACCTCCCTCAAATCTCTTCTTCTAAGTCGGTTTTATGATATTTTCTTTCCTACAATAATTGTAGCGTGTTTGGGTATCCCCCTTTTCTTTTTTTTTTTTTTTTTTGGCTGAGTTGTCCTAAGGACCGATGTATGCATCTTTCATCAATATAATGCAGTATCTATCTTTGTCAAAAAAAGAAAAGAAAAGAATATTTACTAACAAGAATCAAATTCTTATCAACAATGCTAATCGATTTTCCATAATAATAATAATAATAATAATAATAGTAGTAGTAATAATAACAATCATAATCATAACAATAAAATGCTAATTGATCTTATCAATTAACCTAACCTTGATAGACCAATTTACTAACTAGAGACAAGGAAGATTGCATGAATGATGAATCCCACCGTTGGCCTCCAAAAGGTAGGCTGCTAACTGAATAAGTGGCTAACTCAATACCCGTGCGAAGCCCGTGATGATCAACATGGGTAGATTTCTGAAAGATCCAAAAAAAATAGATTCATATGATGTTATTTTTTTAAGGACATAATTTGTTTTAAAATACATTTTATAAAATTTTCTTAAATTTTTTTTTTACTTTTGAAATTTTATTACATAATTCGATCTGATCATTAAGTAGATTGTTATCGAATCAAATCTAAATTTAAAAATAGTCTAATAAAAAAAATTGGATGGAATGCATCAAGTCCAGTTAAACTAGACTGACTTTGTCCTTTATATTCCTAGTTTCTAGTTTCTCCTCAAATTATAGAGAATAAGCAGGGAAAAATAGTTTCTTATTAATAATTTTTTTTTTGAAAACATCATGTTTTTTCTATTTGGTCCCTCTTTTTAAGAATATTCCTTTTAATTACTCAAAAGTTTTATTTATTCCGTTTGCCTAATTAATTTACTGTTAGTTTTTTTTTTTAAAATACCAACTTTACATCCCACGTAAAAGTTGATGTGGACTAATGAATAAAAAGAAGAACCTAACAAAAAAATCGTAATATTTCAGAAGACAAAAAGTCGTAATATTTTACATGAAAAAATGTTGACATGCATAAAGTATAAATTTTAGTTAATTTGCATGTAATTGTTCTTAACATATTAAATATTAATATTTTTGGTGCATATATTAAAATTAATATATAATTAAGCCATAAATTTACTTCCCCCTTTTTCACTTTTAAATTAAGAAGATTTTTAAATTAATTATTAGGAAAATATAGCAACACTCTACTTTATTTTATAATAGTGTTATATAAAATTATATTTATTCTATTTATAATTTAATAAGTTAATTTTAATTAATAAAATTTTATTACTAATTTATGTGTCCATTATTTTAATTTGATTTTTAGTATTTTGAAATAAACAATAAATATATGAATTAATAATAAAATTAGTGATTAATTAAAATATAAATAAAATAAATACAATCGTACACAATGTTTTGTCCATATGTAATTTTCTTGTCCAAATCCTTCGTTATATTGTGCATGTGATATTAATCAATCAATAAAAACAAAACTCATCGATGACAAGAGGGCAAAACTTCAACCTCATAAAACCATTTTGACTTTAACGTCCACATAATATATTTCTTCAAAAAGAATAAAGAAAACCAAGACCCTATCTGTGGCAAGCCGCACCCTTGACATCTGCCCATAAATAGAGCTCCAGAGTTGCTTCCTCTCTTCACAATACAAAGAGTAACAAGAAAGATATTATATAGTAAGAGAGAGAGAGAGAGAGAGAGAGAGATGGAGTTGAACAAGAAGATGATGGTGAAGGTAGCTTTCCTGCTCTTCCTCATGGGGTTTTCTGCAACTGTTGAAGCTCGTCGCCAGCCCGATCCAAACTTCATCATCACTCAGGTGCTCAACAAGGGTGGCGCAAGTCACCTTCGCAGTTCATCAGCCGAGGAATGCTGTGAAGTATGCATTTGCACACTGCCATTACCAACTGGTTTGTGCACGTGTGTGGATATTGCTGAATCTTGCCCTGAAGCTTGCCAAGCCTGCGCTTGTACCAGGTCTATTCCTCCACAGTGTCGCTGCTTAGATTCCACTCCCGACCAGTGCTACATACCATTATGTGAGGGCAAGTTCTAAGGACTATGTATGGTGTGAGACAAAGTCACTCAGGCTTTGTTTTCATGTATGAAATGTTAAATAATAAATAAAGACGAAATAAAAAGCTACTTGGCTTGCAGTTTGCTTTATGCAAGCTGCTATCCAGGTGTGTTCTATTATTGTGTTGTTTCCACTTAGTTTTCCCTTTAATCTCTTCATAACGAAATTCTCGTAACAATAATTTAGTTCTGTTATTTGATTCGCAACAAAACTTTGTGAATTCAATACATAACTAATTAGTAATTACTGATGAAGGAGGACAGCATCGTAGGAGTAAAATATACACCTAACCAACGGAGCACAAAATAATCGATAAATTTCAATATTATAGACATGTGAAATTAGTGGCGGAACTTAGAGAAAATTCTTAGGGGCCAAAGAATTTAACATATAAATTAGATTATGACAACTAAAATTAAACTAATATTACATTACATATACAAACTTTAAAGTAAATAAATAACACGAGATAGAAGTGACTAAAAATTTAATATCTTATAGTATTAGATGTATCAACTTAAAAGTAATTTTGAAATAATGTTTTGTTTTTGTATAAAAATGATTATTTTTATATAATAAATTATTAAAAAAGGAAATGAAATGATTTATTTATATTTTACTATATTTGTCTTTATTAGATACTTAGAATTATTTTTTGTAAAATTATTATAATTAAAAAACTAATTAGCTTTTGCTTATAATCAAAAGTTTTAAAAATCTGTTTTTACTTATAAGTTAACTTTACACTTAAATTAGAATTTTTGCATATCATCTATTCAAATTTTTAAACAACTTCTATTTTTTAAAAAAGAAATAGTTGTTTCCGTGCATTCCTAAATACACACCTAATAATATCAAAAGTTTTGTAAGCACTCTTTGAAATCAAAGTGGAGTTTAAAGCAAACAAATCTATTGCTTCAGCTCTTACAATTGTTACTTGTCTATTGTAACAAAAATATATTTCTACTCTAAAATGATGTTGAATTATGATGTAATCTTTTTATTTTTTAGTTTTTAGTTAATTTGAAAAAAAAAACTAATAGGCTTTTAAGTTGGAGAAGCCTATTCATATGGAGTAGTATATTCAAATTTAAGCCTATTTATCAAACTAAACTCTCTTCATATATGTACATAAGTATGTTTTTTTTTTTTTTTTTGGTGTAACTTCATTGATATATGCTCATCTCACTAAAGCTAATGAGAGGCAGAAATACATCAACACATAAAGATAAGCAAAAGTCCATACATAGATCAGCATGCATTCGCTACTCCTAGCAAACAAAAACACTGCAGCGTACACTAAAATTTGTAACTGTAAGGAAGTAATATAATTGCAATACATGTGCTACCACCTTATGCTAGTCTTATTATTTGCCATTGACTTATATATATATATATATATATATATATATATATATATATATATATATATATATATATATATAAGTTAATTTTTTTGAAAATTTTGTTGGGGGCATGGGCCGTGGCCCCCATTGGCCCATGATGCTCAGCCTCTGTGTGAAATTATCTTAAGAACAATTAACAGTCCAAGTGTATGGCCCAAAAAATAAATAAATAGAAGCACCAAAAGGAAAAAAAATACAAGTGCCTATAAATAAAATTTCCATGACATAAAAGAAGTAATTAACCTCATGCAACCCTATTTATTTTTTTTTTTAGCTCTAGACATTTACATAACTTAAGTCTAACAAAATATATAAGATGTTGGTCTGAGTAGAAGAAGTTCGAGCTTCGGTATGTGATTCTGGGTTCGATCTCATGGCTCGTGTATAGAAAAATATCATCGAGCTTATTTACCTAACCATATCCTGATAAGTCTTTGTGTGGGGTACTTTTAAATAGTTATATGTCACTTTAAAAATTATTATGATTATAAGAGTCAAATATTTTTATGAATTTAATTTTGATATATTGTCAGTATAAAAAAATTTTATATTACTATTGAATTATATATTGCCATGTTAATAAAAATATTTGATTTAATCATCCACTATTTTAAACATTACAACATTTTAGGTCTACAAGTGTTGCCTAAAAGTATAAAAAGCGTCACCTTTGATCAAAGGCCACATTAAGCATTGCCCAAAATTATGAAAAGCGTCGCCTTTGATCAAAGACCACACTTTCACACCTAAGGAAATGCTTCATGGGATAGCCTAAAGAATCGTTACCTTTTCTCTAAGACAATGCTTTTAGGAGGAAAAGACAACGCTATTCATCATAACATTTGTCAAGTGTTGCCTATGCATGACAAAGGGCAATGCTTGTTGCCAACTTCTATAACAATGGTATCCAAGCATTTTCTATTCTCTTAATATAGGTAACAATATAGGTAACAACAATCAAGCGTTGCCTTTTCTCCTAATAAAACCAACATACAATAAGCGTTGCCTTTTCTTTCAATAAGTATGGTCTTATTAAAATTGTCACCTTTTATAAATTATAAAGTACACTTTCTAAGAGTAAATCAACCTTATTTATATTCAAATTTAAATTTTTTAATTTTAATTTTATATTTAATCAACTTAACTTCATAAATAAAATAAAATAATTACTATTAATCAATTAAGTAAAAAGGTGATCTGAAGTATATAATGATAATATGCTTAGTTCCAAATACATATTATCAAGCATTAATTGAAGCCAAAATGTACACAAGTAAACAAAATACATCTAGTATGAACTTAAACAAAATACATGTGGTCATGAAGTTAAACAAAATAATCTAATTATATCCATTGCAAGTTTTGTCCTGCATAATCCTTCTCCTTCCCTTTCTGAGTTGCACTTGCAATATCAGCTCAATCTGTGACATATAATATACAGTTATGAGATAAATGTGAACATAGTTAAAGTAAGCAAATTATGTATATACTTTTATGAATTTTCATGATTGTTAAAAATGAACATGCAATAACATATTAAAAATTTCTTTTTTTTTTTGGGTAGATTTATTGATGATAAGGCTTGGGACTTTCAAAGGAGTAGCTAGCTTACAAAGTTTCAACACAGAGGTAATACAAAAAAATACTAGCATTGATGATAAAAAAAAATGTTGCAAATTTAAATAGATATGCTAAAGATAATTTAAAATTAATTCTTGGGAGTCGTTATAAAATTAGGTACAATTTCTAGACTAGCAAACAAATATTTAATTGTTTTATTTAGAGCACAATATTATAAACAATACTGAAGTAGACAAACTCTTTATTTTTTAATAAAATGAGGAAATTGATTAACTTTATATTACTCTTTACATATCAATTTTTCATAAGAGTTAAACTTGAAATAATGCCATAATTAAATTTTACATGAAAACATTCTCGTATATATCATATGCACTTTTACGTATGATAGCATATAGTTCCTGGACAAAGAAACCAAACACACCGAATGCAAATTAATCAGTTGAAGTTACTTTTCCTTTTATGTTGGCTCAAGCAAGTAGAATAATTTTGGTATTTTCAACTTTGCCTAGATGTTTCAAATGCAATTTAGGTAAAATCCATTAGAGATTTCTGGTTTAAGTTTCTGGTGCCAACTTCGAATAATTCAGGTTTCTAGTTTAAGTTTCTGGTGCTAATTTGTTAGTAAGATTCTAAATAGAAGCATTCATGAAATCTAATAGATGTTTTGACTATAACATAAACTTAGGGAAAAGCATAAAACTCACATATTTCCTACCAAACTTGACATAAGGCTATGCATAATGACAACTTGAAAGGCATCATGTATGGATAATGAACTAAACTAACTTAACCAGGCAGATAATGAACAAAATAAAAGCGTAGTGGTAGAAATATTATCCAGAAAGTGTGCTTGTACGAAAACAAGAGGTCCTCCCTTATCTCCTCCATAATTTGCATAGAAGTTGACTATAAAAGATTAACAAACATAGTAGCTTTTGTTAGGGGAGATGCAATAGTCCAAAAAATCAAATGAGTACCAAAAATGTTAGGGGAAGTTGCTTCCTTACTTTAAGCACAGTATGCAGCTTCTGGTAAGCCATAAAGCTATGAAGTAATGATGTACTGTTCACTTTCGCCGCACCATATCTGTATTTTGCAACTCTATCTCCTTCTCAAAACTCTTTATATCTAGCATGGATTCACTACCCATGTCACAGCAAATGCAAACATTTTTTTATGAATACTTGGCTTGTTTCATGCGTGATTTATTTAAACTAATGACATATATGCTAGCAACATATGCACAAACAAATTATAGAACGTAATATAGGCATTAGCTTCAAGTTGATCGGAATAATTCACAATAATAATTGCCAAAGGAATAAGAAATATCTAAAACATTCATCCCACGTAAGTCTACAAGCATTAGCTGGCTCCAAAGACAATGAAGAGCTAGTGACTTATTTTGATCATTGAAAAGAACTGCAAAATATTTTCCAGTTTTCTATTGATGATTTTGTATTAAAAATTCAAAAGGCTAATAGCATGAAGACAAGAAGTTTCTTGCTTTGGTATTTGCAATATGCACAAGCCAAATACAAAACTTAATTAGCTTGACAATCAGGCCCATTATTCTCGACCAAAAAAATTCATAAAGTTAGGAGAAACTAAATGCAAATTGAAGGATTTGATCCTTTAGCAAATGCATGGAAAACTAAAATATCATTGAGAGCTATTCCAAATACCCCAACAGAATATCCTCCAAAAAAAATAGAAGACGAAGAAGAGACCTCAATCGAAAATTTCAATAAATAAATACATGATGAAAGGAACTATGTACCTTTCCATTTTGATGATCCACTAGCAAACCATCTAGGTGACCTCCAACAACAGTCATAAGCTTACGGTCTAGACTGATTGATGTGTATTGCATCAAAAGCAAATTGTTAGGAATCAAGGAAGTGTCTTTGAAGTTAAAATCACCAATATGTTTAAAAAGGTCAGTAAAGAAACTCAGTCAAAACTGCATTTTCCTGGATCTAATTAGACATAATAAAGATAATAAGATAGAGCTAAAATAGTGAAAGTTCATATAAACTGTGAATGCAAATGATCATGTGTGAAGCAAGAAAACTATTATGAGAAACTCCAATACTATAAAAGAATAAAAATAGAAATGAATTGAATGGAAGAGTAATTGGACAATGAGCTGAGCAGTAATTAAAAACAAGAGATGAAAAGAAAACATAAACTACATCACTGAGACTACTTGAAGAGTGCTCACATTCACTGCATCACTGAAAGCTTTCTGCATCATATTCTTTTACACCGCAATCATTATTGGAAGCTACAAAGTTAGTCGCACCGTTGCAAAAATTTCCATGTCAAGCAATGCTCCAGAGTGAAAGACAAATAATTCAGTACAATAACTACTCAAGACATGGAATAAGAAATACCTCAAGCTGTCATCTATTTCAATTGTATTTGTTATAGGTCATCATGTGTGACACTTGTACAAAAGGTTACTCCCTTTTTATCCAAAAACTGTATTCAATATAGATATTATAAGCTCCATTCAATATAATTCTAATAGCATAAATTGGAAAAATAGAGTACGCTAGAAGGATCAGGCTTGTGTAGCAGACTACATTTCAATAAAATAAATAAATTATTTCATTTGCTAAGTATACACTGCCAATCCAATTGGCAGCAATGACCCAAAAAAAGAGAAAAAGAAAAACAACAACAACAATATCAAGAGAAACAGAATGGAGGAAAAATCCGTGGTGACCAAGTAAAGCCACAATGTAAGAGTATTGTCTTACCCAACATGTACCTAAGAATCTAAGTATAAATACATAAGTAGGCCAAAGGAAATTTGTGCTTCATTCAATTTAGATTATCTCCATTTTCTTTTGTCTATTTCTCTTTATCTAACTCCACCCTCTCTTTCTCTCTAACTATTGAAGAGATTGCAGTGTGGGTAATCTTCTACAAATACATAAAGTAATGGCCAGAAGCCAAAACAACTATAAACTTGCAGTAGTAGTGGCTAGTGAGAAATCCATTCAGCCACTAAGTTCGATGAGTCAATAAATCATGGCTCTAAAAATAGCAATTGATTTCTAACCTTTTGAAGCATACACCAAATTTCACATAGCTCAGCAACAAAAAGTGTATTGAAGATATCATTTGCATCATTTTCAGATAGTTGATTTGCTTCTCAATAGAATATGGAATCCGCAGAAGCACAGAGCAACGCGCAGGGCAAAAGGAAGAAAGAAGTGGGAAAGAGTTTGTGAAAATGAATCTCTGTTATCATTCACTATGGGCGATACACGTTATATATGTATAAGATGCACAAGTGTGCAGACTACTGGAGGCTATGCATCAATAAACTATCTAACTAAATAACACGTATTTACAAATAACTACAGATGTCAATAAGGTAAAATAACTAACTAATTTATGTCCTATAAATCCAAGACTTCTTCAGCAGAACATATATATATCCTTTCTCAGAAATTTGACCATACCAAAGATACGGGTCACAAAAGGTAATTTTATATTATAGGCAAAGAAATAATAAATATCATACTAATACTAATTATGCTAAATTACCAGCAACTTCCTTGACCGCCTATTGAACGTACATTAATTCAGGATATGATATACTACACATGCTAAAACAAGGTCCTGCATAGGAAACATATATGCAAAACATATAACTCCAAATACAATTTAAAAAACATTTACATTGACTCACCACATCAATCCACAAGCTACCCAGGAACTTGGCACAATGTGGCTAAATAATTTAATTAGACTACCTGCTCGGTTCATTGATTTCATTCTTGGCCCACCAGGATGACTTATAGCACCAATCTTCATTCTATGCCACTTAGTGATTATCTCAAGTAAATGAACATACAATGCCAAGTCTTCCAAGTCAATGAGCGAAACTCCTAAGCAAGTTCACTGTATCTATATCCTTTAACATATGTCATGTTTCACACTTGGTCTAAATCCTGACACTTTTACATTTCGTGTGGACTAGTTACTACCCCTCCCACATGCATGATTTTCTTTGCCTATTTTCAAACGTAGCACGCTTTCATAATCGGCTTTGAAGGATAGAGATAAAATTTGCATTGATTCCAAGATCAAGCAATATACTATTCAATGCTATCTTACTTAACCAATTAAGTTCATAAGCTCTCTAGTGCCCACTAGACCACAGTCAAAAGGAAAACTCCCTCTACAATAACAACCATCCGTCACTATTTGTCAAAACAAAACTCATGACAAGTTAACACTAGTAACCATTAGCATCATCAATAACAACATGGTTATGCTTAGTGAGCCAATAAACCACAAAATCAACATTTTAGATTGATCTACTCCTAGGACAAGAACTAGATTAAACTAACTAACCCATCATCACTTTTAGTTCCCCCACTTTAAAATCAAGATTCAAAGCCCAAATTCAGCTTGAGGTTATTTAGATTTTTCCAACAACAAAGAAACAAGGCAAAACATTTAAATTTCCAGAAGAAACTAAACCAAGACAGGGGAAAGGGCACTCACCCAAGGGTTGGCTGCCTTGGGCGGTAGAAACCACCTAGCCACCAGGAAGATGCAATATGATGGATGGCAGAGAGCACGCGACAGACGGCGATAGTGGCAGCATATATATCACACATAAAATTTTAATTTTATAATATAATTTGCCCGAAAAACTTAACAAACCACAATAATACTCTCGTAAGATAAGAAGTAAATAAAAGGAAGAGAAATAAATAATATATATATAGAACTTATTGTTCAAAAGCATTCAAAAGAGAGATATCGAATGAAAAATGAGGGGATTGCATTTGCCTTCGTATTGTTCCCCAAAAATCAATAAAATGTTAAATTATACGTTGAGAAATACAGTTTTTTGGAGCAACTAAAAATAATCTCTTTTCCTTTTACTTTAACTCCCAATGAACAACATGAAATCAAGTAGAGCTTTCGTACTTTTTATGTTCTTACTTAAACACACAAAACAATAGCTAACAAGTCACAAGTGTTACGTGCAATAAGCACCATTTTTTCATAGGTTTTTTTTTTTGGTCTTTATAATTAAATTTAAAATGCAATATAGGAATAGTCATTAGATGCAAAATCATTAAACATTAAAATAAAATATTTTGAATGTTATATCTCATTTATTTACTATAAAAATTTATCTAAATCCAATCACTAGGATTGGCAACTGATAATAAAAACGAGCAAGTGGGTATAAGAAAATAATTCTTTTTTCATAAAAACCTAGAATATTATTTCACTATATATGTGCTGACATTCTTTTTCCATTTGATTATTTTTCCCTTTTTTTTTTTATAGAAAACGTATTCTAATCTAATATAAATTTGAATATCTAAATAAGATATTGATAGTAAGCAGGTTGCACTACTTGAAAAAGGATCCATGTTCAAACTCTGGAAAAAAAAAAAATAGTTGTTGAGCAGACTTCTGAATCTCAATAGCGCCAGAAGGATTATCGCAATACTTGATTCTCTCATTTTAGGGTCTCATGATTGAAGCAACATAATATCCTCGGTCTCAATGATAACTTGTAAAAATACACTAGATGTCCCTCTTATTTGTGTATTAATTATTCCAATTCATTCTCAATTTGATATTTTCCTTGATCTATTTAATTAATTTTATTTATGGGTGCTGTTAACGACAATATATGTATTTTTCATATGAATTGACAAATATTCTCACTATATTTGATTTGATTGTAGAATAAATATAGCACTAGTGGATGAAAGATCAAAAGGAAATATTTTGTCGAAGATTCAAAAAATCGCAAAAGAGATTAAAGATTTGAAAAGATTTTGATCGAAATCAAAGGGAATCAAGATAAAAGATTTGACCTAAAAATTTGAAAAAGAGAGAAAATCAAGGGATTTAGATAAGTAGGCCAGCTATAGTGCCAACACTTTTTGGGCCCACAAGTGTTTTTGGCTTTTATTTAAAATCTTGTTATCTTAGAGAGGGGGATTAGCTATTGTTAGAGAGAGAGAAAAAAACATAGGCTAAGGTCGAGACATTTTGGAGAACTATTACCTAGCTCTTCTAGTTGACATAACTATGATGTTTATCATTTTCTTTTCTTTTTTCATGACTTAATAAATTTCTTCTTGGTGTTAGAGAAATGTGTAATACCCAAGTCGTGGATTATATAAATTGATGTAATTTGTTCTGTTGGACCCAGTAGAAGTCCTAAGTTTGGACCCTATGCCTCCTTAAAAGGCTATATGATTGAGATATTTCCACATGATCAAAAGTTCCGGTAATTATTCCTTAAATATTCAAGAATTGAAAAGTGATTTTTAATGAATTTTAGGAGATCATTGACCCTTTCATTTTTTGTCCAGAAGTTTAAGGAAATTCGAGTTTCTATAAATTTGTACTAGAATTCAAAAGTTGGATTCTGATTATTAAGGAGTTTAATTTTTTTAATATTTTTATTGGATTTAAATGGGGAGTATTTTCTTTATTTAAATTTATGTTTTAAAGTTAATGGAGAGTAAAGTCAAAGGGGACATTAACTTTCGTAAATGTAAATAAGTGTAAGATCATGGCCTGAGGAGCATTAAGGATCAGAAAGGGAAGAAAAAAACCAATTTTGGGAAGTCTAGTAGCCACGCTTGAGAGTGCACTGTTGTGCCCCAATGCGGTCCCAGGATAGTGAGAGGAAGAATCTAGAACTCGGCCACACTCGAGCTCCCCTTGCGCACCAACGTGCCCAGCTTGGCGAGAAAAATAAAAAAGGGGCTTCCAACCCTATTTTCTCTCATTTTTCTCTTTTCTCTTGTTTCTCTTTCTCTCTTCCTCGAGTTCTCTCTCTCTCTCTTTCTCCAAAAATTTATCGCATAAGGTATTTTTATCATCTATTACGACCATTTGTCCCTACCCACTTCTTAACTATTCTATTCCTAGCTTATCTACCGATCCTTTTTCTCCTTTGAGCAAGTAAGGGAAGTCATGGGGAGTCTTGGGAGGAGATCCAAACTCTCCATCACCTTCCATTTTGTTCTTTGTAACTCAAAGGTAAGTTCTAAGCTCAAACCTTTTCCATGTCATGATTTGGGAAAATTTTTCCCAAAGCATTTGCTCTTGGACTTAGATCTAAAGTCTGAAAGTCCTAAATCCTAGGGTTTTTTATGTTTAAAAAGAAGTTTAAGTTAATTTCTTACCTTTATAGGTAAGGTTTAGTTATATTCTCCTATTATGGTATCAGATCTGCCCCTATAGCAACAGGTTGGCTCAGTGGTTTCACCAGGGAGCTTCCACCCTTTCTAGTGAGAGTACTCTGAGTAGATAATTTATTTATAATAGATTTTGAAATGAATATGATGACAAGATTTATGTATGCTATGAATATATCTTTTGTATATTATATGAATTTATCAGGAAGTTAGTAAGTAAAACAAAGGTTTAAGAATTAGTTTTCCTATAAATAAAAAGTAACTATATGCTACAGATTTTTTTTTTTAATATAAAGAGCATGGGACTAACTGACCTATGTATAGTTTCCAATTGGATTTGAAATGGCTACAAATTCCAAATTATTTTCTATTTACATAAGGAAAGAAAGAAGTAATTAAGTTTAGCTATACCATGTTAGAAAAGTTTATGTTCATGAAGAAAAAGAGTTTAGTTGTGTTATGTTTCAAACCAACCTTAAAATTGGATATGTTTTTATGAAAGGAAATGAGTTTTGTGGGGTGAGTATTTCATAGAACCGTAGCTAACGGCAGTAAACATTAGATTTGGTGCACCTTGTATGACCTATATTTATTAGATTTGGTGAACCTTTTATAAAATACATTAGATTAAATCTTTTAAGTAAAAAATAAATAAAATAATTTTGATGCAACCTATATTTATTATCATAATAATAAAAATATTTTCACGTGCTGAATTTATTCTTTACGTCACATAATTTTTAAGATATAATATCTTTTATACTTTTAACAAAGATCTATTGTCACTTTTTTTATGTGCTTGTTGTCACTCTTATTAATTAAATTTTATTTAATTTATTTAAAAACACTTATTCCTTTCTTAGTCAGACTAATTCTTTAAAATTATTTTTATTATAACTCTTGAATTCTATTTAAATTTTTAAAAATTGTTTAATTTTTTTATTACCATTCTTGATTTTTAATTTTTTGTGGCAACTAAGTATTTTATGAATTTATAAGTTTACTATAAATTTAAACCTTAAGTATCAAATTTATATGATTTTAAGTCTTTTAAAAAATTCCTTAAAAAATGATAAATTTATGTAAGGTTACTAAAAGCTAATACTTTGAATTCAAAATTTGGCATGTTAATAAAATTTTATCAATTTTTTTCTCATATATTTTTTTGAGTAAATTAAAAAATAAAAGTATGAAAATATTATATCATAAAAAATATGGGAAATAAAGATAGAATTCATACTCTAAACTACTTTTATTATCATGATAATAAATATAAGCCACATCAAAATATGTTTATTTAGTTTTTCTGTTTCTTAAAAATTTTAATCTAATTAATTTTATAAAAAATTGTGAAGATGAATATTTTTGTTTATTTAACTATGGAAAATAAAAAATCATATTTTAGAAAAATTAGTAAATAAATTTGTTAAGTGGGAATGACAACAGATAAAAAAAAATTGAAGGCATTATATTTAAGTAATTAACAAGATATTAAAAAATTTATTTAAAAGATATAGCATTTTTTTTATTTTTGAAAGCTATATTTTTTTTTTATGCATGAGAGTTTTAGAGGAAGAAAGATCATCTCATTCAGACATCAGAGCATGTCACAAATTTTAATGAGAACTTACGATTGTATTTACTAATAACCTATCAAAAAATATTTACTAACAAGAGTCCAATTCTTATCAACAATGGTAATTGATTTTGCATAATAATAATAATAATAATAATAAATAGAGAAAAATTATAATTTTGTTCTTGAAAACTGAAATGTTTGGATTGTAATAAATTTTTCCTTCAAATAGAAAGCATATACAATTTGATCCCTGAATTTAATCAATCACGCAAGAGCAAGTTAATTTGTGTCAAGCACCAATTTTGTTAAATTTGAGGATCAAATTATATGTGCTTTGTTATAATGTGATTGAATCTAAAGGCTAAATTCTTAAATTATATATAATTTTAAAGATAAATTTGTTGCACTCCAAAATTATCAGAAATGAAACTGTAGTTTTCATCATAAAAATGCTAATCGATCTTATCGATTAACTAAACCTTGAAAGAGCAATTTACAGGTTAGCTGTAAGGAAGAATGCATGAACCTTACCATTGCCCCAACAAAGCTAGACTGCTAGCTGAATAATTGACAAATCTAATGGCTTTTTTATTGTTTTAAAATAAAAAAAATATTTACGTATATATATCTTTTCAAGATTATTTTCTAAAATGTCCTCTTTTTTGGATTATAGTAAATTTGATTTAAGGTAGATCGAATTTATTAGGGGCAAATTTAACACTGGAGATATGGAATTTGATCTAACTTAGATCGAATTCAACACTATTGGTGTAAATAGCAGTTAATACTATTCATGTAAATAGTATTGAATTTGATCTAAGTTAAATCAAATTCAACACTATTTATATACTATTCATATGAATAGTATTAAATTCAATCTAACATGGGTAGTATATAACACCATTGGATCCATATTTGGATGGAGTTTAGAGTGCACTCTAAAATTTTGGATCCATAGTGGACCTAATATGGTTATTTACCATATAAATGTGGCGCAAATCACTGAGTCTACGATGAACTGGGGTCTATCTTAAAGCATGACAACTCTATCAAGATTGTGACTAGATAGATGAGAACAACATCCGGATCAATCGTTTGTGGCTGAAGAGTCATAATATTTAATATTCAAAAAATTCATATTTATTGTTTTATATATGTGACTATAAATGTATATATATTCTTTTACTATATTTAAAGTTAATATTTTTTTATATTTATATTGCACCCGTATTGAATTCGATCTAAGTTAAATCGAATTCATCATTATTCACCCAAAAGAAAATAAAAATATAAACATGTGATATTTCTTAATTAATTACCATTATAATAAATTAGCCAAACTAAGTTACTAATTAAATATATTAACTAAGTTAACATACCTTAAACTAATTTAACGGTAACTCAAATATATAAATTTATTTGACTATAGAAATAAAGTAGACACTAAAATAATAAAATTAACTAATAGCTAAATTAAATTAATAAAGATAAATACCTATAATGGTTCTTAATTTAAGTTAACAAAGATAATTATAGGTATTTATCTTTATTAATTTAATTTAGCTATTAGTTAATTTTATTATTTTAGTATCTAATTTATTTATGTAACCAAATAAGTTTAGATATTTGAGTTGCCATTAAATTAGTTTAGCATATGTTAACTTAGTTAATATACTTAGCAATAATTTAGTTTAGTTAATTTATTTTAATGACAATTAATTAAGAAATATCACATATTTATATTTTTTCTTTCAGGTGAATAGTGATGAATTCGATCCAACTTAGATCAAACTTGATCGAATTTATCATTAGTGCAATATAAATATAAAAAAAAATTGACTTTAAATATAGCAAGAGAATATATATACATTCACAGTTACATATATCGGAATAATAAATATGAATTTTTTAAAAATTAAATATTATGACTCTTAAGTCTCTAATGACTGATTTGGATATTGTAACATCCCCGATTTTTGGCGCATTTACAACTTTGCTTTACAAATTAAATAAATAATACTGTGTAAATTTATTCAGGGATAAAACACATTAAAATTGAAATTAAACTATTTGTAGACCATGAATTTTAAATAAAGGCTAGCAGAAGAATTATTTACCAAAACATAGCAAATAAACATTCAATTGGAGTAATAAATTAAGATAATAGTAGATTAAATTACATAGTTAAAACCTACTAGGGATAGAAATTTTATAAAATTATATTCTTGGTAAAAATATTCCAGAACATATTAGAATTTATTTCAGAACATCTTAAAGTTTCTAGAACTATTTAATTTAAGAATTCCGGGTACAATAAAGTATCCATGTCATATTACAAAGTACTCGTGAGTGACATGAAGTGATAATTATCACTTCCAACATTTTTATTAAAGGCTTGGATCAAGTTACAAGCCTTGTCTCTAATCTAAAGATTAGATTTCAAACACCCACTACCATTTAAAACACCCAAAGACCCATTAAAACACAATTCTTTCCCTCTCTCATTCCCTCAAACTCACGGTTTCTTCCTCCTCTCAAACCCTCTCCATTCCTTCTTCCTCCAACCCAACAATTTCTCCAAAACTCCCTCAAGACCCCAAGCTTTCTCTTTCTTCTTCTCATTTCTTCTTTCCCTCATCATTTTGGAAGCAAAAACTCCTCTCCCTCTCTCTCTCTCTAAAATGCGTTGCATATCCAAAAGTGGGGAGAAGAGATTTTCTCTTGGATTGGTGAAGTTTTGAAGAAATAGCTCAAGATCTTGGAGGAGTCTTCAAGCTAGGAGGTTGAGGTAGGGATTTCTACTCTGTCCTTGTCATGATTCTTGAGAAAGAGTGTGGTTTATGCTCGAGTCATTATTCTAGGGTTCAAAAACTTACAGATATGTTTGCAGTTTAGATTTATTTTAGGTTAGCCTAGATGAGTGTTCTAATATAGTTTTTGTGAGTTAAAACCCCTAGGAAGGCTATTAATCAAACTATGACATGAAGTAGCTAAAATAGGCATATTGGGGTTAAGGCTTGAACCCCCATGACTAAGTATGATATAAAGATTCTTATAAGTTTAAATGACTTAGTTGTACCTAAAAATAAGTGTGATTATAGATACAAACTTGTTAACATGCTTATCTTGGAATTTGTCACAAAAGACGTAGTTAAAATTTAACACTAGCAACTTAGAAAAGTGGGAATTTGATTATCTCACCAATAGAATCATGCCAAACTGATTTTACCACTTGGAATACATGATATATGGATGCCAAAATTATCCTATTGTAATTGGTTTGGTGTAAGAATAAGTAGGAACAATTTTAGATGTAAACTAGTATCCATAAACCATTAGAAGGGTAAATTTCGGTTTCTATTCCTCAATGGATAGTAAAACTGTTTTTAGGCTTGAATATTTAAGTTATATAGACCTTAGAAACATCTTTGAATGGTTAAAATTGGTTGGAGGTGAATTATGGAAGGTTTGGGAATCAACTAGTCAAGATCTCTAGCTTAATGAGTAATTTTCGGCCATGTGTTTGGGAGTCAACAAAACCCATGTTTTAGTGGAGTATTCTAAGTCATCATGATGAATTTAAGTGCCTTGAATCATATATAATCAAGTGAGATAAGTTTGATAAGGTTTAGAGTTGGTTTGGACGAGTGAATGATGAGAAAATAGCATATTACCAAGATTAGGCCAATAAGGGTAGTAGATAATGCTCTTGCATGGGCTAAAAGACTTGATATCTAAATTTTTTAAGCGTGACTAAAGTATTAGCAAGTTTGGAATAGGCTCCTTTAAACAAAAACTTAAATCTTGAAGCTAAGAGCTCTTGAGAAAAGTGTTATCTTATATATATATATATATATATATATATATATATATATATATATATATATATATATATGATAGTGATGGTGGTAATCTATTTAGGATGGAAATTATTGAATGATTGTTAGGGCCAATGAGGTCAAAGAATGAAAGCCAAGGTATGCCTTTCTATTTTTGACTCTTGGAATTTTGATGATTCTTGCCTTGAGTACATCACTTATGCCTTATGATGATGATTGTTATATTTATGATGATGGATTTAGTTCATAAAAAGAGTATATTGGAATTGTGGAATGGCAAATATTTATTGATTGATGCTATGACTGGAATTGCTAGCTATTTATTAGTATTTTTAAATTTTTGGATTGCTCTTGATTCAGCCGTTATGTTGTCGGATTGTTATCAGACTTCTTGATTTCCATAAATTAATTTTCTCATAATATGAACATACTATGAGATTGTGCAATGTTGAAAAGCATGAGTCAGTAGCTCTTACAAGCTTGTATGAATGCATTATGTAATTGTATAAGACTCGTGAATTAATAACAATATTTGGAACTAATCCAAAACTATAAGACTTCTAGTAATTAATCAAAGAATTTATATCTAGTTAGTTACTTTATTTAAGGTCAGGGAATTTATACCTGACAATATTGTTTGAATCAAGGAATTTATACCTGATAAGACTTATGGTAATTAATCAGAGAATTTATATCTGGTTAATTACTTTTTTTAAGGTCAACAAATTTATACCTGACATAAGACAAGATAATCGAGCATGATCCTTCGGTAGGGGAAGGTGACCCACCAAGATGAGATCTCTTTACTTTGGAGACACGTAACCCAAGGAAATCCCTTCAATTTAGAGGCAAGTAATTAAGATGAAATCCTTCTACTTTGAAGGCATGTGGCCCAAGGAAATCCTTTCAATTTAGAGGCACGTAACCAAAAGGAGATTCCCCTAGGTGTAAGAGGTAGATCCCCTTATCAACTATAGATTGATTTATATAGAAATGTGTGACTATGGTCATGGAGTGAACTCACATCCTAGGACAGTCTATCCTAGGGCAGTAATGAGTAAGAGCACGGGTTAAACATAGCCCAAGGCTAAAGAAATACAGATGGCCACAAGGGCCAAAGAAATAAAGAGTATTCACAAGGAGTAAATGAGTAATGAGCATAAGCATGTATCACAAGTCTTGCATGGCATTCTCTGCATGTTAGCATTTGAGTTATGTTTCCATGTGCTAGTGATATTATTATGTTTTAGAGTCTTGGCTTAAGTAACTGAATAAAATGAACCCACTTCAGAGTTATGTTTTCAAAGATTATTAAAAAGAACCTTTACCCTATTCATGCCTGTTTACCGTTTTATTAAAATAAACCGAAGTGGCTGAGGCAATGACAACGTTAGGTGTATGCTTAGTTAGGAGTCTCTACCAGGAAATACTTTATTTCTCATCCTTGTGTGTTCCTGTGTCGTCCTCAGACGCAGCAGGTGGAGACCGCGGTAACCTTTCTAGAGGCACCTGTGTGGACCCAGTATTGTGATCATGTCTTGGATTCATGGGTGTTAGTAGCCCACAACAGCTTCAAACTTCATATTTTCCCAATGGTTGATTTAGTTTATTGTATGAACTCATAATAGGTTGAATTACTCTTGGGACGACTGTACATGTATTTTGTTTAGCTTGGCCTAGAGCCTTGCTAATTGGACTCACTTGGGTACTCTTAATATACTGTCATGTATGTACGAATGTCCAGTACTTATGTGTGTGTGTGTGTGTGTGTGTGTGTGTGTGTGTGTGTGAATGCTTAGTTAACCATGGAAACTATGTTGCCTCTTTATCTTAAATTATTATGTCGTAAGTTAATTATGAACTCAAATATCGTACGCTATAATGATATTACCAATTGTATTCGCTGGAAGGCTCAGTTTTAGAAATTAATATTTTCATAAAAGAAAAATTTATATGCTAGTTTCATAAACCAACTACTTTGAAGCTAAAAATATTCTGCTAGTTTAGCTGTAGCGACTAATAAATACCGAAATATGACTTCAGTATAATTTGGTCTTATTAGGGCATTACAAATGTCATATTCCTCCATTTAGTTTCAACCTTAATAGAGAGTAAGGTCTAATAGTTATCATGTTTTATAATGGATTGCAATCCATTATGGATCCGGCATTTTGCCACATTTGTATGGTAATTAACTATATCGTTTGGTCATTCAACCACACTAGGTCTACTCTGGATCCAAAATTTTGGTGTCCACCCTAATATGGACCCAATGATGTTGAATTCAATCTAACTTAGATCAAATTTTGATTTTGATTTAACTTAAATTGAATTCATTATAATCCAAAAGTAAGAATATTTTGAAAAATAATCTTAAAAAAAAGTGTATATAAGCATATAGTATTTTTTTTTTTATTTTAAAATAGTTAAATAGCCCAAATTCAATACCCATGCGACCCACGTGGTGATCAATATAGTGTAGATACCTGGTCGATATTTAAAGGCAATAATAATAATAATAATAATAATAACAAAACAATAAATGTAAGAATAAACTCCCAAAGTGACCCCTATTAATTTCCACATTGGACTAATTAATTCTAATAAAAATAAATTGATAAACTTGCCCCTGACCTTTTAAAATATCAAATAAATTAGTTTCTAATAAAAATAAATTAACAAATTAGCCTATAACTTTTTATAATGTCAGATAATTTAGTCCATCTATCAAGATTTTTCCGTTAAATATTATGATATGGCCAAGTAAGCAATTGTCTTAGCATCATTATTTGTCACCTTATTATCCTAGATTATTAAAATGACTTTCTTTTGATAAAATTTCTCTTATTTGCATATGATACCAAAGTATAAAATTCTATATATTGGTTTGGGAATCCATAAAAAATGACTTCAATTTTAATAAAGATAGGTGAATAAGATGATAGGATAAGAGTTAATAATATCATGTCAACTATTTAATGAATTATGTCATAGTATTTAATAAAGAGACTCAATTGAGGAACTAAATTATCTAATATTTTAAAATGTCAGGAATCAATTTATTAATTTTTTTTATTAGGGACTAATTTATCTTATATTTTAAAAAATTAAAGATTAATTTATCTATTTATTTTTATTAGAGACTAATTTATTTGATGTAAAAATCGGTAGGTGCCCTCTGAGAGTTTATTAATGAAATTTCAACTCCTTGAATTCTGTCCGTACCTTATCCTCAAGTCTCTCGTTTTAGGGACCCATTACTGAAACCACGCCAAGACCCCCCTTCCCAAAAAATATACCAAAAAAATGAAACCACGCAGGATTCTCAATCTCAACATAGACAATTCGCTGGTTTTTGCTACACTAATCATGTGGTCCAAATCCTTCAATATTCTGTGAGCAAAAACATCACGTAGCTAGAGAATATAGACAAAATTTTAGACCGAAATTTTAATACTTAAGAAATAAAGTTAATATAACTCATTTATTTAATCATAAAGTCATTAAACCTGTAACCTATCAATGAATCTTCAGAAGACAATTCCTGATGGCAAGAAACTCCTGGGATTGTCTGCGATTGCATGTTGGAATATTTGGCAGGCAAGGAACTCGAAAATATTTGAAGGAATAGATACAAGGTCACAGGACATTGCAGATGCAACAATGAGGCTCTGGGGGAAAATGTCTGCTAGCAACCTCCCTCAAATCTCTTCTTCTTAAGTCAGTTTTATGATATTTTCTTTCCTACAATAATTGTAGCGAGTTTGGGTATCCCCCTTTTCTTTTTTTTGCTGAGTTGTCCTAAGGACCGATGTCTGCATTTTTCATCAATATAATGCAGTATCTATCTTTGTCAAAAAAAAGAAAAGAAAAGAATATTTACTAACAAGAATCAAATTCTTATCAACAATGCTAATCGATTTTCCATAATAATAATAATAATCGTAATCATAATAATAAAATGCTAATTGATCTTATCAATTAACCTAACCTTGATAGACCAATTTACTAACTAGAGACAAGGAAGATTGCATGAATGATGAATCCCACCGTTGGCCCCCAAAAGCTAGACTGCTACCTGAGTAAGTGACTAACTCTAGCCATGCGAAGCCCGTGATGTTCTACATGGGTAGATTTCTGAAAGACCCAAAAAAATAGATTCATATGATGTTATTTTTTTTTTAAGGACATAATTTGTTTTAAAATACATTTTATAAAATTTTCTTAATTTTTTTTTTACTTTTGAAATTTTATTACATAATTCGATCTGATCATTAAGTAGATTGTTATCGAATCAAATCTAAATTTAAAAATAGTCTAATAAAAAAATTGGATGGAATGCATCAAGTCCAGTTGAACTAGACTGACTTTGTCCTTTATATTCCTACTCTCTAGTTTCTCCTCAAATTATAGAGAATAAGCAGGGAAAAATAGTTTCTTATTAATATTTTTTTTTCAAAATATCATGATTTTTCTTTTGGTCCCTTTTTTTAAGAATATTCCTTTTAATTCCTCAAAATTTTTAGTTATTCCCGTTTGCCTAATTAATTTACTGTTAGTTTTTTTTTGAAAAAAAAAAATACCAACTTTACATCCCACGTAAAAGAGGATGTGGACTAATGAATAAAAAGAAGAACCTAACAAAAAAATCGTAATATTTCAGAAGACAAAAAGTCGTAATATTTTATATGAAAAAATGTTGACATGCATAAAATATAAATTTTAATTAATTTACATGTAATTGTTCTTAACATATTAAATATTAATATTTTTGGTGCATATATTAAAATTAATATATAATTAAGCCATAAATTTACTTCCCCCTTTTTCACTTTTAAATTAAGAAGATTTTAAATTAATTATTAGGAAAATATAGCAACACTCTACTTTATTTTATAATAGTGTTATATAAAATTATATTTATTCTATTTATAATTTAATAAGTTAATTTTAATTAATAAAATTCTACTACTAATTTATGTGTCCATTATTTTAATTTGATTTTTAATATTTTGAAATAAAAAATAAATATCTGAATTAATAATAAAATTAGTGATTAATTAAAATATAAATAAAATATATACAATCGTACATAATGTTTTGTCCACATGTAATTTTCTTGTCCAAATCCTTCGTTATATTGTGCATGTGATATTAATCAATCAATAAAAACAAAACTCATCGATGCCAAGAGGGTAAAACTTCATCCTCATAAAACCATTTTGACTTCGACGTCCACATAATATATTTCTTCAAAAAGAATAAAGAAAACCAAGACCCTATCTGTTGGAGCTGGTCGCTAGCTCGATCCAAACTTCATCATCACTCAGGTGCTCAACAAGGGTGGTGCAAGTTACCCTCGCAGTTCATCAGCCAAAGAATGCTGTGAAACATGCATTTGCACATTGCCATACTCAACTGGTATGTGCAGGTGTGTAGATGTTGCTGAATCTTGCCCTGAAGCTTGCCAAGCCTGCGCTTGTACCAGGTCTATTCCTCCACAGTGTCGCTGCTTAGATTCTACTCCCGACCACTGCTACATACCAACATGTGAGGGCAAGTTCTAAGGACTATGTACGGTGTGAGACAAAGTCACTCAGGCTTTGTTTTCATGTATGAAATGTCAAATAATAAATAAAGACGAAATAAAAAGCTACTTGGCTTGCAGTTTGCTTTATGCAAGCTGCTATCCAGGTGTGTTCTATTGTTGTGTTGTTTCCACTTAGTTTTCCCTTTAATCTCTTCATAACGAAATTCTCGTAACAATAATTTAGTTCTGTTATTTGATTCGCAACAAAACTTTATGAATTCAATACATAGCTAATTAGTAATTACTGATGGAGGAGGACAGCGTCGTAGGCGTCAAATACACACACAACCAACGGAGCACAAAATAATCGATAAATTTCAATATTATAGACATGTGAAATTAGTGGCGGAACTTGGAGAAAATTCTTAGGGGCCAAAGAATTTAATATGTAAAGTAGATTATGACAACTAAAATTAAACTAACATTACATTGCATATATAAACTTTAAAGTAAATAAATAACACGAGATAGAAGTGACTAAAAATTTAATATCTTATAGTATTAGATATATCAACTTAAAAGTAATTTTGAAATAATATATTTTGTTTTTGTATAAAAATGATTATTTTTATCTATTAAATTATTAAAAAAGGAAAAAAAATTATTTATTTATATTTTACAATATTTATTTTTATTAGATACTTAGAATTATTTTTGTAAAATTATTATAATTAAAAAAATAATTAGCTTTTCCTTTTAATCAAAACTTTTAAAAATCTTATTTTACTTATAAGTTGACTTTACACTTAAATTAGAATTTTTGCATATCATCTATTCAAATTTTTAAACAACATTTATTTTTTAACAAAGAAATAGTTGTTTCCATGCATTCCTAAGTACCCACCTAATAATGTCAAAAGTTTTGTAAGCGCTCTTAAGAATCAAAGTAGAGTTTAAAGCAAACAAATCCATTGCATCATCAGCACTTACAATTGTTACTTATCTATTGTAACAAAAATATATTTCTACTCTAAAATGATGTTGAATTTTAATGTGATCTTTTTTTTTTTTTTTAGTTTTTAGTTAATTTGAAAAAAAAGAAACTAATAGGTTTTTCAGTTGGAGAAGCTTATTCATGTAGAGTAGTATATTCAAATTTAAGCCTATTTATCAGACAAAACACTCTTCACATATGTACATAAGTATTTTTTTTCTTTTTTTTGGCATAACTTCATTGATATATGCTCAACTCACTAAAACTAATGAGAAGCATAAATATATCAACACAAAAAGATAAGCAAAAGTCCATACATAGATTAGCATGCATTCACTACTTCTAGCAAACAAAAACACTGCAGCTTACAGTAAAATATGTAACTGTAAGGGAGTAATATAATTGCAATACATGTGCTATCAGCTTATGCTAATTTTATTATTTGCCATTGATTTTATATACAAAAGTTGATTTTTTTGAAAATTTTGTTGGGCGTGGGCCATGGCCCCCATTGGCCCATGAAGCTCCACCTCTGTGTGAAATTATCTTAAGAACAATTAACAGTACAAGTGTATGGCCAAAAAAACAAAAAATAGAAGCACCAAAAGAAAGAAAAATTACAAGTGCCTATAAATAAAATCTCCATGACATGAAAGAAGTAATTAACCTCATGCACCCCTGTTCATTTTTTCTTTTTAACTCTAGACATTTACATAACTTAAGTCTAACAAAATATATAAGATGTTGGTATGAGTAGAAGAAGCTCAAGCTTCGAAATGTGACTCTGGGTTCGATCTCATGATTCATGTGTATAGAAAAATATCATCGAGCTTAGTTACCTAACCATATCCTGATAAGTCTTTGTGAGGGGTACTCTTAATTAGTTATATGTCACTTTAAAAATAATTATAATTATAAGAGTCAAATATTTTTATGAATTTAATTTTGATACATTATTAATGTAAACAAATTTTACATTGTTATTGAATTATATATTGTCATGTCAATAAAAATATTTAACTTAACCACCCATTACTTTAAAAGTATATAAGCATGTGATTGAATAACAGTATAAATTATTTTACATTAACAATATCTCAATATTAATCTCTATTTTTATTATGTGATAATATATAATAAAATATAATAAAAGAAGCTCAACGCCAACTATGTTGTTGTTTTTTTTTTTTTTCGGGATAGATATCCATTGGCTTCCCTACACAAAGAGGGGCCAAAAGACCAACAACTACAAAAGATCCAATCCTTAAAAGAAACCAAAACAAGTCGGGATCATATCAGGCTAAAGATTCCTAGGCTAGAAACAAAACAAAACAAGCTGGAAGCTGGTTGACAAAATAATGGAAACAAGATCAACAAAACATAACCATCTCTATCAATATATATCAGTAATTCTTATTAAGGTTTAGGTTTTTCGATTTAAAATTCTTATTAAGGATTTAAAATTTTAGTCGAGACTCACATATTGAAGGACAAATTTGAGACTTGTTCAAGCTATGATGGCTTATAGTTGCATAGTAAAGTGGAAAACATTATGCAAGGACTGTAGGAGAAGTTAGAACTATGTTGAGAGGAATTGGTATTTGATTGGATGACCCTTGTTCCATGGTAGGTGAGATAGATGGAGGTGATAAAATAGTGACCGAGGAGCGTCTCAAGGAATCCTTAGCTAATGAAGGTACTTCAAGAGGAATAACCTCTCGTTGGAAGTTCATCTTTGCATTGGAGTCGAAATAAGATAAGATTCACATCTTGCAATTCAGTAAAGATATGCCTTAGGAAGGAAGTGTTATGGCATCTGCTTTAAAATACCTTTTTGAAATTTGGGGGCCAAATTTTTTTTAAGAGAGGGAGAATGTAATACCCAAGTCAAGAATTACCCGAATAGTGATACTCTATCTTGTTAGACCTAGTAGAAGTTCTAAGTTTGAATCTTATGCCTCCTTGGAGGGTTATGTGATTGAGACATTTTCATGGAATCAAAAGTTCTGTTAATTGTTCCATAGATATTTAAGAATCGAAGAGTGATTTTTAATGAATTTTAAGAAGTCATGAATCCTTTCATTTTTAGCCCTGAAAGTTTAAGAAAATGCAAGTTTTTGGGAAATTTTACTAAAATCTAGAAGTAGAATTTTGATTATTAAATATTTTGATTTTTCTAATATTTTTATTGGATTCAATTAGGGGATATTCCCTTATAGACATTTATATTTTAAAGTTTTAAAGTTAAATGTAAATAAGCATGTAAGACTGTGACATGAGGAGTATTGGAGATTAAAAGAGGAAGAAAAACCAAAATTCTAGAATCTGGGAGCCATGCTCAAGCACAGCCGCTTGTGCTCCTAGAACAACGAAAGGAAGATCTGAAATGCAGCCATGCTCAAGCACAGCCCCCTAAGCTCCAGCATGCCCAAGTCAGCGAGAAAAATAAAAGTAGGGGCTTCTGGCTCCTAATCTCTCAATTTCTTTCTTCTCTTGTCCTTCTCTCTTCTCTGTCAAACTCTCTCCCTTTCTTTTCTAAAATTTCTCATATATGGTATTTTTGCCATCTTATACCCCCATTTGTCCCTACCCACTTCTTATTAGTTATATTCCTAATTAATCTACCGATTGATTCTCTCACTTGACCAAGTAAAGGAAATTATGGGAAGTCCTGGGAAGAGACCCAAGCTCTCTACCATGTTCCTTTCCATTCTTTAATACTCAAAGGTAATTCTTAAGCTTAAAACCTCTTCTATGTCAATATTTAGGAAACTTTTCCCGAAGAATTTGCTCTTGAGCTAGGATCTAGAGTCCTAGAGTCCTAAATCTTGGGGTCTTTCATGTTAAAATCTAGTCTAAGTTAATCTTTTACCTCGATAGGTGAGGTTTAGGTATATTGTCATGTTGTGTTATCAAATTTGTTCCTGGAGCAACTGGTCCGTCGAGTTGGTTGTTTCACAAAGGAGCTCCCACCTTTCTGGTTGGAGTACTATGAGTAAATACTTTATCCATAGTAGATTTTGAAATAGATACAAATATAAAATTTTATACGTTATGTATATACCTTTTATATATTATATGAATTTACCAAGAAAGTTGGACAATACAATAAAGGTTTAAGAAATCAATTTTTCCTATCATTGAGAAGCTATTGAGTAAGAACGACGGTATGCCATAGATTTTTATGTAATGAGCATGGGACTAGCTCATATGTGTATAGCGTTCAATTGGATTTGAAATTGTTATAATTTCCAGTTATTAGTTGTTTATATAAAGAAAGAAATAATTTTCTAACTACACTATATTAGAAAAGTTTGAGCCATGTTCAATAAAAAAAGAGCTTATTTGTGTTATGTTTGAAACCAGCTTTGAAATTAGATATATTCTAATGAAAAGAAACAAGCTTTGTAGGATGATTACTTCATAAAACTATAGCTAATGGCAATAAATATTAGATTTGGTGCACCTTGTATGAACCCCAACTAGCAAGGGAGGTGCTAGCTTAGCATGTTAGGCCAACATGATCGGATTATAGTTTACTAAGGGCTGTGCCGATGTTGCCATTCAGTGCCTAAGGGCCGTGTCAATGTTGCTGATTAGGGTATATTACAGTAAGAATTCTATAGTTGTGACCTCCCATCAGCTATAAGTACATATTTTAGATTCCTAAGTTTTATGTAAATGTGTTTTAATGAGATTTATAGAAGAAAATGTGATTTTTGATTCTTTCCCGTTGTCTCAAATGATTTTCATATATACCTAATGTATAGGAGGGCTATACCTCCAATGATTTTGCAAAGTTTAAAATAAGGTTACTTTAAATATGTTACATGATGGAATTGTAAGGTAAGCATATTTTTAGTTATTCAAAAGAGGTTTATAATGAATATTTCTCTAGTGATTTTAGGATTAAAGAAGGGACTATTATCCCCCAAATATTTTATATGTAGGATATATTTTCAATAACTCTTTGTTACAAGGATATTTTTCTTATAATTACTAAGTTGAATGAATATGTTTTGATCTTGTCCCATGGTAGCTATAGATAAATTATCTCTTACTGAATTATTTAACTCATAGGTGCCAGTATTTAGCTATCAGTGACCTTTTAGTAAGCCCAACGCTTGAGTAGGCTTTCCCTTGTGATCCTAAGGATTATAGGATTTGGTCTAATACTTCATTGAACTACAGGTAAGGTCCCAAACTATGGTAGTTATGGCCTATTCGTGTTAGAACAACTTGTATGTATATATATTATGTGTATACCTGATTAAGTATTCAAGGATTATTTATGGAAAAGGTCCAATTTTTAAAGCAACCCAATCAATTTTCTAGAAAATGGTCAGTTGAGGCTTGCTAGAGAACCAAGACTCCCTACGCGTCGGTCATGGCTCAGGACATTCACAAAGTGGAACATGGGAGTTGAGCGGCTACACGATCCTGTTGTAGTCATGGGCATGGCTTCGCTTTCCATTTTTGTATCCTGTATGGGATAGATCATACTGATTTACCCTAGCAATGAGGTAAAATTCATCACACATTAATAACCCATTAAATCATTACTTCCTAATGATCATGCAATGAATGCTATGCAAGTCTCCTAATGAATACTTATGCTCTTTATTCCTTTGCCTTTAAGGCCTTTCTCTTAACACATGCTCTTCTTGTTATTATTACGTGCTCTTGGATAGACTGTCCTCCGTGACTGTCGTCACACCGTACTATTTGAATCAAACTTTGCTGAGAAGGGGATCTCATGCCTCTACAATTAAAGGGATCTACTTGGCTGCTTTCCTCCAAAGTAAAGGGTTATCTTGGAGCTCGCCTTCCATTACCGAAGTATCATACCTGATCATCTTGTCTATGTGGATCATCTTCTCTTACCGAGGGGTCATTTCCAAGTTCTTATTTCATTAGGATCGTCGTCCTTTATCGAAGGGTCACTTCCTCATTATTTTGTCTTTGTCGATCACCTTCTCTTATTGATTGTATTAAATAAACCGAAGTAGCTGAGGCGATAATGATGTCAGTCTAGTGTTCAGTTAGGAGTCCTTACTGGGAAATAATTTATTTCTCATCCCTATGTGTTCCCATGTCGTCCTTAGACGAAGCAGATGGCGACCGCGGTGATCTTCATGGAGGTGCCTGAGTCATCATGACACTATGACCCTACCTTAGACTCGCTAGTTCTAGTAGCTCACAGTAGCTTTAGGTTGTACATTTTCTTCTGCCACCCGTTCAACGTCCCAATAGTTAGCTGGTACTTTGACCCTTGCCATCCGTATGCTGATTTCCCCTTTGTCTCGCTCATCCACCGTATTTTCCAGAGCCTGCTCCCTCTGCCTCTTCGACGGAGACTGACCCCTCTGAGGGGAGTTCACCTCATCCAGTTGTGCATGTTGCTGAGTCCGATTTTTCTTCTATGGGTACTGAGGTTTTGCCAGAGATGCAGTTAGAGAAGGATCTTGAGGAGCCCGCGTTGGAGAACGGGTTCCACACTCGATAGATTGGAGTTTTAGTGTGGGCTAGTCTTTTTGATATATATATATATATATATATATGGATCCTGAGCTGTGAGCTAATAAGTGCATGTTTATGTTGGAATGCTTGATTTGTGGCTTAAAAAACGGTATATTTTGGGTACCACAACATTTTAGACATGCTTGGTAGTGGTCATCTGATTATGATAGAAACTTTTATGCTAATTTGTACTTCCTTAAGGATGATTGTACATATTTTGTTTAGCTTGGCATAGAGCCTTGCTAAGTTGACTTACTTGGATACTTTTAAGATATAGTTGGGCAAATATGTACACCCAATACTTATTTCTATAAATATATAAATGCACAGTTATACATGTAAATTCTAAAATTCCTTTATTATACAGTATTATGATACAAATTAAAATCATGGACTCTAGTATTGTACATCGTGACAATAATTCTATGCGCTGTAACGGCTAATAAATACTGCAATATAACTTAAGCGTAGTGCGATCTTATAAAAGCGTTACAAATAGGGTAGGTGAGACGTTACTTTCCAAAAGTAATTAATGTTTCTTAAAATAATAGATGGAAAGTCACCCCAACAAACTCTACAATTGTCCTCAGGACTTTGTTAGAAAATTATCGGAATGCTTATTTTTTAACAAAAATGCTACGTAGTACGAGAACTTCCTGCACGAAGTCATGTACGAAGCATTTCAGCCGTAGATTTTATTTTTACCTTTAACTTTTTTATTTTTTATTTATTGAAATATTAAATAACCACCACACGCTGTTTCTTTGTGCATTTTCAACAAAAAAAATTTCGTAACATGTAGCAGCGCTCATTTTTTAAACTTCAATAGCAGTTGATATTGATAAATAATGAGACAAGGACGGATATTACGAAGGCTTTTTTACAATAACCAAAAAAAATTATTTACGTAAATATCTCATTCCAACAGTAATTTCTAAAATATTAAATATAGAATATTTTAAAAATTAAAGTTGAAAAGAGATATTTTTATAAATAATAATTTTTTATTTTTATTATCATAAAAAAGCCAGAGTATGAACTGTCAATATTGCTTTGTTATCATACATATTAGGATTCTTTTGTATATATTTATTTATATATACATATATACCTATCAAGCTAACTTAGTGAGAGTTGAATATAGTAAATTTTAACTTTGATTCATTTAATAAATGAGTTCAAATTATTAGTTCAAGTTTGACTTATAAGCTCATAAGTTTAAATTATTGAATTATTAAAGAACCAAATTAAAAATATTCCACAATCTAACTTGACTCACTTCCAACCTTAATGACAAGGTTGCGATTTGAAAATCTATCTTGGATAATTGATATCCGCGTCATTAATTTACACGCTTGTCTCACATGCGTGAAATAATTTCCTAGCACTGGACCAACGAGATTTGTATCCCCATCTACTTACAACATATTTGGGAGTCCATTAGAGAGCCTCAGAATTGATTCTAGGCCCCAAGATTGATTATGGGGTTTTTAATGATATTTAGTTGTTGACTCCCAAAATCAATTTTGGCCTCTAAAATTGATTTTAGGAGAAGTAAAATTTTTTTATTTTCTGTTAGAATCACTTTTAGAGGAACTATCAAACATAAATTATTTTACCTCAAAATCAACTCTAATCAAATTAATTCCAATAAAATTAATTCTATCTAAAATTAATTCTACAAAAATAAAATCAAACATACACTTAATCCTTCAAACTACCCAAATTGAATGTGAAATAGATATTACGAACAATCTACCTTTTGGAATTATCAGAGTAGTCTATTTTTATTTCGGGTGAACATCATAAACATGCACCCCTGAAGTATCCATATGACAAATAACCTCAAACTTCACCAAAATATACAATCCGTACTCCATCAAATCACTAGGGGTGTTCAAAGGCTGGGTGGGATCAAACCTAGATCTGGCTTTATTTTTCAACCAGACTATTTCTTTGAGTCCAAATCAGACCTAATAATAATCTAATTAGAGGTTAACTCGAATTTTAGATAATATATAAAAATTTGGACGTTATATATAGTAAAATTATAAAATTTAAAAAATAAGAAAAAATTTAAGAATATTTGATAATATATATTTTAAAATAAACTATATCAATATAAAAATAACATCAAGTTATATAAAATATATTAATTAAAATATAAAATCTTATTATTTATAACAAATAATTTTAAAAAACATAACTTCTAAAAAATTATTTTAACTTTAGATTAAGTTAGATTAACCCAAAATCAACTTGAAAAATATACTAAGTCAAATTTTAGAACCTAAATTCGGTGTAAATAAATTTCAGACCAGAATAAGTTATCGAGATGGGTCTTGAACGCCTCTACAAACCACCGTGAAAGGGGCAAGGGACACTGAACCTCAGCGTGAATTTTACATTGAGAAAGTAACCCATCTCATCTATTCAGGTTGCTGCAGGTTTACGCAGGAGGGGGTCCTCCTGCTACAAGACAAATCTGGCGTGGTAAGTACATGACAAATGCTCCTCCAATGTCTGCCTCTCTTTGATTGCTGCAAGCAGATACTAGACAAAATAGGTTTTTTATTTTTCCAAAATATAGTGAATTTTCTTTTTGGTCCCTTTTTTTAAGAATATTTCCTTTTAACTCCTCAAAAGTTTTTATTTATTCACGTTTGCTTAATTAATTTAGTGTTAGAATTTTTTTTAAAAAAAAAATGCCAACTTGACATTCCATGTAAAAGTTGATGTGGACTGATGAATAAAAAGAAGAACCTAACAAAAAATTTGTAATATCTCGAACGACAAAAAATCATAATATTTTACATGAAAGGATGTTTACATGCATACAGTATAAATGTTAATTAAAATTTTAATTAATTTCTTAATATATATTAATATATATTGTAATATATTAAATATTAATATTTTTGGTGCATATATTAAAATTAATATATAATTAAGCCATAAATTTACTTTCCTCTTTTTCACTTTTCACTCTCGATCATATAAGAAAAGAGAACAGAGTGCGCTTTCCTCCAGTCTCGTCCCCACCTTATCTTCAATGAATAGGGCCACACAATTCAAGTCACGTGCTGATTTTTCGCTAAACGGATGATCTGCGATTCGGCTAAATCCTATTAGGTGGAGTTATTGGTGTGTAAACAAACTTTTCTACTTTAAAATTTTATTTATATTTATTGAATAATTTTTAGATATTATATAAATTATAATTCATATTATTATAAATAAAATCTTAAATTAAAAATATTTTTAAATTAATTATTAAGAAGATATAGCTCATTACTCTATTCACAAAAACTAAATTCTAAGCGGTGTACCTAATAATTTTTTTAATTTGAAATATTATTTATATTTATTAAATAGTCATTAAATATTATATAAATTAAAATCTTTTCTACTGTAAGTGAAATTTTGAATTAAAAAAATTTTAATTTAATTATTAGGAAAACATAACAATACTCTACATTATTTTATGACAATATTATATAAAATTATATTTATTCTATTTATAATTTAATAATCTAATTTTAATTAATAAAATTTTATTACTAATTTATGTGTCCATTATTTTAATTTGATTTTTAATATTTTGAAATGAAAAATAAAATATATAAACTTATAATAAAATCAGTTATTAATTAAAATATAAATAAAATAAATATACAATCGTACTTAATATTTTGTCCACATGTAATAATTTCTTGTCTGAGTCCTTCGTTATATTGTGCATGTGATATTAATCAATCAATAAAGACAAGACATCAAATTGATCAATGACAAGAAAGGTAAACTTCATCCTCATAAAGCCATTTTAACTTTAACTTCCACATAATGTATTTCTTCAAAAAGAATAAAGAAAACCAAGACCCTCTCTGTGGCGAGCGGCACCCTTGAAATCTGCCTATAAATAGAGCTCCAGAGTTGCTTGCTCTCTTCACAAAACAAAGAGTAACAAGAAAGATATTAAATAGCAAGAGAGGTACTGAGAGAGAGAGAGAGAGAGAGAGATGGAGTTGAACAAGAAGATGATGGTGAAGGTAGCTTTCTTGCTTTTCCTCATGGGGTTTTCTGCAACTGTTGAAGCTCGTCGCCAGCTCGATCCAAGCTTCATCATCACTCAGGTGCTCAACAATGGTGGTGTAAGTCACCCTGACAGACCAAACAAAGAATGTTGCGAAACCTGCTTTTGCACACTGCCATACCCAACTGGTACGTGCATGTGTGGAGATATTACTGACTATTGCCCCGCAGCTTGCAAATCCTGCGCTTGTACCAAGTCTATTCCTCCACAGTGTCGCTGCTTAGATTCCGCTCCCAACAACTGCTACATACCAGCATGTGAGGGCAAGTTCTAAGGACTATGAATGGTGCGAGACAAAGTCACTTAGGCTTTGTTTTCATGTATGAAATGTTAAATAATAAATAAAGACGAAATAAAAAGCTACTTGGTTTGCAGTTTGCTTTATGCAAGCTGCTATCCAGGAGTGTTCTATTATTGTGTTGTTTCCACTTAGTTTTCCCTTTAATCTTTTCATAACGAAATTCTCGTAACAATAATTTAGTTCTGTAATTTGATTCGCAACAAAACTTTATGCATTCAATACACAACTAATTACTGATGAAGAAGGACATCGTCGTTAGTGTAAAATATACACATAACCAACCAAGCACAAAATAATCGATAAAGGGTAAAGGAAAAAAGGGTAAAATTGGTCGATCATTTATCAAATTATTTCTTGTAAATACTAAAATATAAATATAATTTTAATTTCAATTAATTTTAATCATTAGATTGATATTGAAAGGCTAAGTTTTGTTACCATCATGGTAACAAACTCAATATCACCACATAAGAATTTTTCTCTCTAGCAATATATATCACTTATTCTTATTAGGGTTTAGATTTTAGGATTTAAAATTCTTATTAGTGATTTAAAATTTTAGTCTAGACTCTCATATCTACTCCAAAAGCTTTGTCCTAATCCCAACAGCCATAAGAAAGTTAGCAAGAATACCAGCAACTAGTACGAGATTTTCTGCATCATTGATCGAAACTAAGCAGGCCAGAATTTGAGCCAAGAAGCTCCGCTTGAAGACTCCGCAACGAAGCATAAGGTGGCAATCAAGAAAAAAATTTATTTCAATGATTCTAACACAGCACAGACAAATAGGTTCACAAACACTCCCGTATAAATCAAATAAACCAAATATAAATGCACAATATTAAGGGAATAAAATTAATAAGATAACAATAAATACAAAAATACAAGAATTTATGTATTTTAACAAATTTCTTGCCTATATGCACATTAGAGGGCAAACATTTTCATTATCAGAAGAAAAATATTATAAAAATATTATTTCGTTCGTAAGCCGAGTCCCCTTTATATCCTCTCTTATAATCTAGAGAATCTGTTACTCTCATTTATTCTCTCTTTTTCTTTATCACATAACTAGATCATTTATTTTATTTATAACCAAAGTTCTTAGTATCTAAGACACTCAATTCCCTATTTTAACATTTTTAATGCATTTTAACATATTTTTCAAATATTTCTAAAAAAATTTTAATAGCCTAACAGATTTATTTATCATCTTAAAAAATTAATTTTTCAAATATTTTTTCTTTTAAAATTCTGTCATATTTTTAGTTTAGATATTTCTAAATTTAAAAAATATACATCTTATGAATATTTATAAATAAATAAAATTAACCCAACTTTTCTAACGCACAGCCCCAATAATGCACTGGCCAACATCAGATGCACATGACATTCCGACAAAATTTCCTGTCACGACACCCAGTAGAAAGGACAGGAAAAACAGAGAACAACGTGCCGATTTCAGCTGCCGTCGGTGGTCCCTTTTTTCCGATGATTTTTACCAAGTTATTTACAGATGTTCGGTTGTGAAACTAATTTTGTGACTATTGTACCAAAATTTAATTGTACTCATCTTGTTGGATGTAGCTATTATATTAGATGAATGATTTATTATAAGAGTAAAAGAAGTGAATTTATATTATATAATTATATATAAATGATTAAAATTTAAAATTATTTAAAAATTATATGATTACTTAAAAAAATTATATAATTTTATATTTTAATTTTAATTGTTCATATAAAATTTAATGATAAAAATTTATTCTTTTTACTTTTATAATTAATTACTTCTTTTATTTAATCCTCTTCATATATATATATATGTATAAAAGAGATTCATGTGATAAATTTATCAAAATATAGTATATTTTGAACATTTACAAGAATATAGGGCTGTCAAAATTGAGGCAAATATGTCGAGTCGACTCGTTTTTCTGTCAAAAATAGGTGAATTTGCCTTAAAAAATAATAATCTGTTTAAATTATACCATTTTCAACCTAGCCCGCTTAACCCATGAGTTAAACAGGTTAGTCGGCATTTATTTTTTTATTATTTTTTAAAGTAAAATTATATAAATTTAGAATATAAAAATATGATTTAATAATTTGATTTAAGGACGTTTTCATCTTTTTTAATAAAAAATATACATTTTATTTTTTTGAAAACCATTTTTTATTAATAAAAAATAATTTTTAAAATACGAAGAAAAAAAATATAAACACGGCAGCCCGTTTAAGATCGCAGACTTTTCTTAAACAAGTCGAACTAAAAAATTTTGATCTACAAATTAAACGGGTAATCTATTTAACTAATTTATTTTGCAGGTCTAAACGGATTAGTCTGACCCATTTGACGCCCTACAAGAACGTAGCATTTGTAAACATAATCCGCCATTTAACAAGAAGAAAAAAAAAATATTAATTTTTTAAAATTTACAAACCAAAATACTACGCCTTGCATGACAAATTTTGAAAGAACTCTAGGGAATCTTTGCACCTACAACACACTGACCAAGACTTGCATAAAGTGACACAATTTTTGCCAAATTACTACTGACTTGAAGGCAAATTCTGATCCATTATTCGGATTTGTGAAAAAAGAGTGGTAGTCTTTTGGGACATGTTTAAAATGGTCAAGCAAAAGACTGGATCATTGATGCTCCAAATTTTTGCAGCCGAGATATTAATAAAAATAATATAATAATTCAGATGTGATAAAATAAATTTAATATAATCAAATAGAGTAGAAAATCATCAATACATCTAGTTAAGCAGGTAAATGATTTGTGGATTAAAAATTGTTAAGTTTTGAAACTACCTTTTTGGGCATAAAGATAGAATTCTGACTTTCGCTTTTACCATGACTTCATTTTCTCCTTTTCTAAACAAATTTTTATTGGATATATGTAAAACTAAAATAAATAAAATATAATTAAAATAATTGAGATTATAAAAAATATAATTAATTAACTCAAAATAACATATAATGAAATAAATATTTATTTTTATTTATAATTTTGTAGTAGTGCAATGTTCTATCATTTATTGTTAAAATAATATTGATTTATATTTAATTATTATATTTGATATAGTAAAATGTAACTTAAAATTTATAATTATTTGAAAATCATTTATATAATTTAAAAACAAATAAAGATTCATGCATATATTATTTAATTTTTTTTATAATTATTAAAGATGACTCAAAATTCTCTAGAGGGAGAGGAGCACAGTACAATGGAACATCTTTCTACACACTCACTACACCACAAAACAAACCATCTAAATAGAACAGACCCAACTAAATGCCACTTGCACTTAAACTGACACTATTATCCACAACCAAGCATGGCATAGGGATACTAAGACATGCCCAGAACAAATTGACTCCACTCAACAACTAAATTACTACACAACAAACTCGCAATTGATAACACCAAAAAAAACTCTTGCCTTGACCATGACTTAGATTAAAGCACCCAAGAACCCGATCTCTCAATCATCTAACTGTTAGGATACACTTTCCTTCCCACCCTTTTTCCTTCTTCTTGAATTGTTTTTCTTTCCTTTTTTAATCCCTAGATAGTTAGCCGATGACCATATGGCATCAATCTCATTATCAGCAGAGAATCCCAACTTTTTCTGCAGCTCCCACTCTTTTCTGACTTCCTCCAGAATATCATCCTCTCCTACATCTTCTAGGCTTTTGCTATGCTTCTTTTGAGTTGCCGAAACACCATTTTCACTCTCAGCTTGCCTATTATCATTTTCAGGAGACAATTGCTTTGGTCCAAACCCAGGAGGAATTGAAAGGCTTTCTTCTGATGCTTCCAGGCATTTGGTCTTCTTTGAGTTCTCTTGTCCATCTTCCAAATTAATATAATATTTGGGCTTGATTCATAATTGTCCCCCTCTAGCATTAGGCCAAACCCAGGGGGAAAAGACATGGAATGTGACTCATTATTGATATCTTGCTCATTAACAACTGAATCTAGGCCCACAATTGCACCCTCACAATTCTTATTTTCGTCACCGCTAGGTTCAACACGAGCCACGTGGGCTCGCACTCCAATCTTCACTAGCACCAATCACGTTATGCATTAAAACAATTTTGGAAGGAACTCCTTCATCGTGAATATTGGCCATATCATTCCTTGAATGTCACATAATTTCCTTAAAAAACTCACCCCCATGATATTCACCTTCATTTTCCAAAATGTCCATTTTGTTTTTAGTGAATGCGCCGCCTGCATGAGACTATGAATTTCCTCATTTGCATCATCGCCCATGTCCATCGAAGCGCCACTAGCCGCGGTGCTTTTCGCCTCCTTCTCATCCAAACCATTCCGTTGACTATCCTTCAAGTTTGGCTCCCCACCATTCATATCATCATTCATATGTAACTTTTCAGAAGACTATGTGGTCCCCTTCATAGAGCTATTAACCAAGTTTGGAGCACTAGCCGCTAATGCCTCTTTACGTTGCTTCTTCTTTAATCCTTCAAAACTAATCTTCTATTTCTCTAACAAAAACATCAAACTCATATCTCTCCAGAGACAGTTTGACTCATGCTTGGATGGTAGAGAAAACACATGTTTCAACCAAGAGTCTTCCTACGCTCAAATCATTACCAGATTCTGCGTTGTTATCCAAAGCTATAACTTTCCCCCATAGCTCACCAATACGCTTGAAGTTGTCGTATGACCATCCATGAGGAGGCACTCCAAGACACTTAATCCAAACTTGTCTACTTTTATAGCATTCCACCTCTGACCACCTCCTAACATTACTAAAATGATTCAACAAAAGATCTTTACCAGTTGCCAGAGCCTATTTCACATCCACCTCTGAGTCAAAAGTCAGCAGACAATTTGAAGAACCCAAAGATCTTACATTAGATAAGAAAACCTATTCATGATACAACTTATCCTTCAAAACATTATAGTCTATGGACCCCTTTACTTCTCCAATCAAACTTCTTTTCAACCACTTCACTTCTCTAGGCATATTTCACCTATGATTCTTCGATCACTCTTTTCTTCTGCTAGAGACTTGCCACAGCCGCTATGATGCGCTGACATTTTCATTCCATTGATGTTCGCGCATAACACTTTCCTGTAAAGCTTTCCATTCGCACCACCAGGATGCTTCACAGCCTCACAGTATCTTCTTTGCACCTCCTGCTCATCATTTGTAGATACTTTTGGATAGAAATATCCTGAGTAACAATGTGTATAATCAATATTGTTAAATAATTAATTTTAAAATATATCATAGATATATAAAAAGGTAATAAGAAAATATTAATTTTAGGATGATATAATTTCAAATTTTCTTTGTAGTAAAATAATGATTTTATAACCGGCCAAAGAACTTCTCTTACTAGTGTAGTCTTATAATATAAGAAACTAATTTGGTAGCAATATATAATACAATAGGACATAAATATCTCCATAAAAATCCTAGAATATATGGTTAGAAATTAGTCACACTGATTATCTTGGTGGTAAGAGAATGACCACATAAATTGGAGATAAGAAAATTTAATTTTCTTTTCAAATCTACCCTTCGTAAAATATCAAGGATGAGCACAAGAACTCATCATTTTCTCTCCCCCTCCTCTTGTATTCGGCTAGCCCTCCATCCTCTTTACATCCATTTTTATCTTCAACCTACTCAAACTCTTGCATCTTGCTTGCTCCCATTCAAATTTTCCAACCTTTTTACTTATTTCGCCACCAAGCAACTTTTATACACCCTAAAAGTTTCCCCCTTTGAGCCACATAAATTCGGTCAAGAGAGAAGCAAGACGGTGATTATCTTGGGGTTTTGAAGAAGTAAGAGCACCAAAGGATGAAAGCTAGAAAGGTTTAAAGCTTTGGATCAAGGTAAGCGTCTAGATCTTGTGTGTACTTTAGAGTTTCATGAAGTTAGTGTTCTTCTTGACTCACTTTGTTCTACTCATTTAGAGATGGGTATGATGAAGATAGAACTTATCTTAATGATTTAAGGGTAGTGAAGTTTGATTAGTGTTAAGAAACATACTAAAGAGCCACAATCACCCCAAAACAAAAAATCTATTGTCAAGAGTTTCATGAATAATGCCTAATACGTGGGTCATAGCTCATGCTAGGAAACCCTAATTGAAGTGAGATTAATTTTGGACGAAAATAAACTCATAGGAGAGTCAATCTTCAAAATTTGAGATTTATTGGACTTAAGATAAGAGAGCTATGATTTTTCAAAATGAGTTGTTGGTTAATATCCCTAATTTAGACCAACACATGGTATAATGGCCATATCTTGCCCTATACAAATCAATTAGAGTGAAACCATCCATTTAGAAATATAACACATAAGCAATTATACCTATAGGATTTCAGATTTAGATCCTCAATAGATTGCTTTCAATAATTCCACGAATTTACCCTATGCTCTGTAAGTACCAAAATAGGACAACCCCAGTGTGGAGCTTATAACTTAAGCTTTACTTAGCCAATTTGAATAGGACTTAGTATATTAGAAAAAGGGTTTAAGTGAGTATAATCATATAAAATTTCAGAACAAGATGATAAGGAATAGATTTTTAGTAATTTTCTAAGTTTAGATATGCAAATATGTCTTGAAACAAGGCATTACCAAGTTAAACACCGAGATCTGAGTTCTAAGTGCATAGGGAGGGACAATGAGGTTTAGAATGCTTACCCCAGAGGAGTGAATGTTGTTCATTGTTAATTATCATGACCAAGTTTTAAGGTTTGGGATCGAAGGTTCGAGATCAACATTCCTAGGTTTGAGGTTTGGGTTCCTCTTTGCTGTAATACCCTAATAAGACCACACTATACTTCAATCGTATTATAGTATTTATTAGCCGTTACAGCTAAATTAGTGGAATATTTATATATATAAAATATGTTAATTATGAAAATAGCATAACTTTTTTTTTTTGTTTTCAGAATAATACTCTTTAAAAAAAACTGAGCCTTATAGCACATAGAATTGATATTATTGTTATGATGTACAATACTAGAGTCCGTGCTTTTAATTTGTATCATAATACTGTATAATAAAGGAACTATGGAATTTACATGGATAACTGTGCATTCATATATTTATAGAAATAAGTACTAGGTATATATATTTACCCAACCGTATCTCAAAAGTACCCAAGCAAGTCAACTTAACAAGGCTCCATGCTAAGCTAAACAAAATATGTATAGTCATCCTAAAGGAAGTACAAATCAGCATAAAAGTTTCTATCATAATCATATGACCACTACCAAGCATGCCTAAAATGCTGCGGCACCCAAAATATATAGTTTTTAAGCCACAGTTCGAGCATTCTAACACAAACATGCATTCACTAGCTTACAGCGTAGGATCCATATATATATATATATATATATATATATATATATATATATATATATATATATATATATATGTATATGTATATGTATGTATACATATATATATGTAGATACATGTATGTATGTATGTGTGTAACAAAAAGACCAGCCCACACTAAAACCCCAACCTACGGAGTGTGGAACCCGTTCGCCAACAAGGGCTCCTCAGGATCCTCCTCTAACTGCATCTTCGGCAGAACCTCAGTACCCATAGAAGAAGAACCGGACTCAGCAATATGCATAACTAGATGAGGTGAACTCCCCTCAGAGGGGTTAGTCTCCATCGAAGAGGCGGAGGGAGCAGGCTCCAGAAAATGCGGTGGATGAGCAAGACGAAGGGTGAAGTCAGCATACGAACAATGAGGATCAAAGTGCCAGCTAACTACTAGGACGCTGAACGGGTGGCGGAAGAAAACGTACAACCTAAAGCTGATATGGACTACCAGAACTAGCGAGTCTAAGGTAGGGTCATAGTGCGATAACCACTCAGGCACCTCCATGAAGATCACCGCGGTTACCATCTGCTTCGTCTGAGGACGACACAGGATCACATAGGGATGAGAAATAAATTATTTCTTAGTAAAGACTCCTAACTGAACACTAAACTAACATCATCATCGTCTCAACCACTTCGGTTTGTTTAATAAAACCAGTGAACAAATATAGATAGAATAAAGGTTCCTTTTATAGCTTTTGAAAACTTAATTCCAAAGTGGATCAATTTTTATTTATTCACTTGGATTGAGACTCTAAGACATAGTAATATCACTAGCGCATGGAAACATAACTCAAATGCCAACATGCAAAGAATGCTATGCAAGACTTATGATGCATGCTTATGCTCATCACTCATTTAGTCCTTGTGACTACTCTTTATTTCTTTAGCCTTAGGGCTATCTTTAACTTATGCTCTTACTTATTACTACCCTTGGATAGATTGTCCTAGGATGTGAGCTCATTCCTGATCGTTGTCATATAGTACTATCTAAATCAGACTCTAATTGACAAGGGGGTCTACCTCTACAATTGGAGGGATGTTCGGCCGCTACCTCCAAAGCAGAGGGGTATCGTAGGGGTCACCTTCCCTTGCAAAAGGATCACGCCCAATTATCTTGTTTGTGTGGATCACCTTCCCTTACCGAAGGATTATTTCCTAGTCTTAATTAAAGAATTTGTGCATTACATTAACACATAGCATTCTTTAAATAAAGTTCGTGATTCTTGGCACAATTTTCTCTAATTCTCATGTGCTTATGCATTATGGTGCAACACATAAAAGGAAACTTTTTTGGCGAAAATTCGGCAGCATAACGCTATACGGGGAAAAATCCAAAAATTTTAAAAACACTAATAAACAACCAGAATTTCCCAGTTATAGTTATAACATCAATAATAATTCATAATCTCATAGTTCCAACACATCCATCATCGTAAATATAACAATAATCATCATAAGGCATAAGTGAAGTACTTAAGGCAAGAATCATCAAAATTCCAAGAGTCAAAAATAGAAAGGCATACCTTGGCTTTCATTCTTTGGCCCCATTGGCCACAACAATCATTCAATAATTCCCATCCCAAATTGCTTACCACCATCACAATCATTTCACATTAAACAAAAAGTTATATATAACATAACACTTTTCTCAAGAGCTCTTAGCTTCAAGATTTAAGTTTTTGTTTAAAGAAGCCTATTCCAACTTGCTAATACTTTAGTCACAATTAAAATTTAAATATCAAGTCTTTTAGCCCCTGCAAGGGAATAGTCTACTACCTTTATGGGCCTAATCTTGGTAATATGCCCTTTTCTCATTATTCACTCCTCCAAACCAACTCTAAACCGTATCAAACTTACCTCACTTGATTATATATGGTTCAAGGCACTTAAATTCATCATAATGACTTAGAATACTCCACTAAAATAGGGGTTTTGTTGACCCTCAAACACATGGCCGAAAATAACTCATTAAGCTAGAGAACTTAACTAGTTGATTCCCAAACCTTCCATAATTCACCTCCAAGCAATTCTAACCATTCAAGGATGTTTCTAAGGTCTATGTAACTTAAATATTCAAGCCTAAAAACAGTTTTGGTATTTATTGGGGAATGAGAACCGAAACTCACCCTCTTAGTGGCTTACCGTAACTAGTTTGAGTCCAAAAATTGTTTTTACTTCTTCATACACCAAACCAACTACAACACAATTTTGGCTTCCACATATCATGTATTCCAAGTGGTAAAATCAGTTTGGTACGATTCTATTGGTGAGATAATTAAATTCCCACTTTTCTAAGTTGCTAGTGTTGAGTTTTAACTATCCTTTTGTGCCAAAACCCAAGATAAGCATTCTAACTTGTTTATATCCATAATCACACTTATATTTAAGTACAACTAAGTCATTTAAACTCATAAGAATCTTAATCCTTCATTGACTCATGCGGGTTTAAGCCTTAATCTCAATATTCCTTTTTAGCTAGTTTATGCCATAGTTGATTAACAACCTTCCTAAGGGTTTTAACTCACCAAAACTATATTACAGCACTCCTCTAGACTAACCTAAGCCAAATCTAAACCTCAAACATACCACTATGTTGAGCACTTAGAACCTTAGAATAGTGAATCTTACTCTTAGAGCACAAATTTCTCAAGAACCTCAACAAGAAAAGGTTAGAAATCTCTACCTCAACCTCCTAGCTTGAAGACTCCTCCAAATTTTCGAGCTATCCCTCCAAGAACCACCTAACCAAGAGAAAAAATTCCTAGCTCCTCCCTTGCTACAGTTTCATGACTTGAGGGAAGAAAAGGAGCAGATTTTTACGCCAACAATGGAGGGGAAAGAGAGGAAATGAGGAGAGGAAGAAGGGAGCTTTGGGTTGTGAGTGAAATTTGCAAACTTTGGGGGTTGAAGAAGAAGAAATGGTGAGGTTTTAAGAGGAAGAAAGCAACGTGAATGAGAGAGTGAAGGAGAGTGTCATGAGTGAAAGGATGAGAGAGAAAAAGAGGTATGTTTTAATGGGTGTTTGGGTGTGTTAAAAGGTAGTGGGCGTTTGAAATCTAGCCTTTAGATCAAGGATAAGACTTGTAACTTGATCCTCCAAGCCTTTGATAAAAGGTTTGAAGTGATAGTTATTACTTTATGTCACTTATGGGTACTTTGTGACATAATATGGGTACTCGGTTGTACCTAAAATCCTTAAATTAAATATTTATAAGAGCTTTAAGGAGTTCCAAAAGGATTTTTAAACTGTTTTGGGAATATTCTTACCCAAAAAATAGTTTGCTAAATTTACATCCCTAACAGGATATTTAACTGTGTAATTTAATCTAATATTTTCTCATTTTATTTCTCCGTTTAAATTTTTTATTTGTTGTGTTTTGGTAAATAATTCTTTTCTATTAAACATTATTTAAAATCCATGGTTTCTAAATAATGTTGATCTTATTTTAAATATATGTTGTTTTCTAAATAATTTTACATGACATTATTTATTTAATTTGTAACATAGAGTTGCAAATGCGGCAAAAAAAATCAGGGATGTTACACTTGCCACTAGTGGGAATCCTTGTACATCAAGAGTTTCGAGTCCCAAGCTTGGACCTAAGTTGACTTATCCAGGTTTACCGAGTTATGAGTTAAATGGGGCACTACCTCCTTGCCCCCTAGTTTTCGACCTCTGAGTTCAACCAGACACTACTCCCTGGTCCCTAGTTTCCAAGTTAGACAGGTCATAATCTCCTTATCCCCATTCTCCTAATTTTGAGCTCCTAGCTTGAACTTGAATTGACTTACCTAGTTTCTAAGCTTCGAGTTCCAAGTTTAGCCCTAAATTGACTTAACCTATATTTTTGGGTTCTAGATTCTAAGTTCGAAGCTAGAACAACGTAAAATTAGATTTTGGTAATGATTCTAAATCCAGGACAAGATACTAGGTATCACGTGCTTTATGTTTCCGATTAAGTTATTTTGAGAATTGAAGTACGAGAGCCCAATGTACATGTTGATATAACTATATTTTCTCAATAAAGAAATGCATATGAGCATTACATGTTGAATGCATATGAGCATTTCATGTTAATATGACTATGATCTCTTAATGAAGAAATCCCCATTACCATATGAGTTACGAAAGTATGTGAATAGATAAGATGAGATCTCTTCACTTGGAGGCAGTTATGATATTCCTCTATTTGAAGACAGTTATATGAAAACTATAAAATTCTTTCACTTGGAGGCAGTTAAGAGATCCATCCACCTAAAGGCAATTATAATAAAACTATAAGATTTCTCTACTTTGGAGGTAGTTGGCCAAATGAGATCCTTCTAATTTAAAGGCACATTAGTCCCCTTGTTGATTAGTACTATGTGACGACAATCGTGAGATGAGCCATTTCCTAGATTAGGCTATCCAAAGGCAGTAAAGTTTAATGGCACATGCTAAGTAAGAAAGTTAATGAGAAAATGCATCAAGTCATACATTCATGAGCATGTAGCATATTTGCCTTTTTTGATAAGTTAATATATCAAAACAATGCATATCTATTAGTTGCATGATTATTGTCATGTTAGAATTAAGTGTATGAGTTAAAATTAACTTGCTTTAAAAGGATACGTTTTCTAAACTTAATAAATGAACTTCTAATCCTATGTATGAGATCAGATATTCTTAATAAACTGAAGCAGTTAGGACGATAATGATGACATGGATTATCAAGTAGCTTAGAAAGCCTATCAAGAATGTAAAATTCTCACTCGTATGTGTGTTTCCGTTTCATCTCCTAACAGTTCAAGAGATCTTGATGAGGACCAACCAAGAAGAATTTGACCAAGACTAGGCTGGTTGCTGAAGACAATTGATGAACATATATACATGTTAGCACTAGATAACTATTTCACTAGTTGAAACTCCTGGTAGAGCTACTCTTGTAATTTAAAAGGCTGTATTGTGATACAAATATTTGTGAAATGTAAGGGATATTGTGTTATTTTCTTAGAAAAATAAAGCAAATAATAAATCAAGGTCCATTCAATTATTAATAACAACTCCTAAGTGTGATGTTATGACTTAAGCATAATATTGTACTTGGGAGGATGTTATACTTTGTACCTAGTCTAAACTCCAATTCTTTAACGTAAATAATATTACCTCTTACCTCCATTCCATTACAACTTTTCATAGCCTTTAAAGCTTCCGACTTTATTTCAAATCTCACAAAAGCAAAAGGTTATACAGATGTTTTATGTACCTTTCTTGAGATATAGATGTCAACCACCTTCCTAATAGATTTGAAAATCTGTCCTAACCATGCCTTGGACATTGTTGATGGCAGGTTATCAACGAAAAATAATGAAAGAAATTTGTTCCAACCTCCTGAACTCTTCTCCCTTGATACAAATCTTCCATCTTGGTCCCCTCCTATTAACGCCCCTCATCATAAATGCCTATTTCTTAAGTAGCAATGCCATTATATCACTCACAAGCTCATTGGAAGAACCAATGAATTGGAGGCTTTGGGTGAGCATGGTCCTTTCATTTTTAGCCAAGGGAGAGTGAAAGAGGGAATGCAGAGCTAGGGTTAAAAGTGAGAATTTGAGAGAGTGAGGGGTTCTAGAATGTAATGTTTAAGATAGAATACACATAAAAATTTTATATTTAATATACTATTTTTTAAAATATATAAAAAAAAGAAGTCATGGCCACAAGGCAACACTTTGTTTTTTTTTTCATTTAATTTCTTTAACAGAAAAATTAAAGTATTTTTTTAAATTATATTAAGACATGTTGTGAATGATTTTTATCTCTTCCAAGCCCCCAACTCTCTATGGACTTTGAAAGGGGTATTCGTGGTTCAATTTATATTGGCTCCTAGTTAAAAATCAATTCGACTCAAATAATATCATTTATTACAATTTGGATTGAATAGTTTAATTTAAATTTCGAATTGAATTGGTTTGATCGATTTTTGACAAAATAAAATTTTAAATTTAGGATTAACTTAAATGAATATAATAAATAAATAAAAATAACTCATTCAATATTTATAAAATATTATTTAAGTGAGAGTGATACATAAATAAAAATATTATCTAATAAATTAAAAATATTACAAGTAAAAGTGTAAACTTAACAATTAAAAAATATTATATAATATTATTCAATTTAAATTGGATTGGATCAATTTTAAAAATTGAATCTAAAATTTGATCCAATACATACAATTCATAAAAAATAAAATCCGATCTAATCCAAACTTTTGCAATTTAAATCGATTTTTTACTTGAATTAGATTCGTTTAGCAATTTTAATTGGGTTGGATTAATTAGATTTGAGCACCTCTATCTAAGACAAGTCCAAATCAACCCAACTCGAACTCATTTAACCAACTAAGGCACTGCAAGGCACAACACAAGTGGTTGGAAGCCAGCTCCTCTGCAAAGGTGCATTGGAGAGCAAAAGAGTCGATTGTTTGACTTAGGGCAAAGACCCCATCCCCCCCCCCCCACCCTCGCTATTGTCCCTGCAGCCAAAACAAAAAAAAAAAAAAGAAAGAAAAAAGCTGGGGAGAACGAGATTTAGCTCCCACCAGCCCTTATCTAAATGCCCACAACCTTTGAGAAAGAGAGACACGTGATAGGATGCATAGTCTATATAGCCAAGTATACCTTCCTCTCAACCTTCAATTCCATCATGAACAAGGCATTCTTTAAAAAAAAATATAATTTTTTGAATTGTATAAATTAATAATAATATTCAAATAAAAAAATTAAAATCTTATTAAACAAAATAATTTTTACATTTTTAATGATTTGAGAAAATCTTGTTTTAGTTTAAAAAAAAAAAGGTTAAAGTACATGAACTGTAGTTGAGTTTTTTTTTTGGTTAGTTTTGTATTTTTAATAAAAGGTTAATGTATTTTATTGTAAGACTATAATTATTGTTGTGAACACATTCGAATAAGTTGAATATTAAAATCAGTGACACATTTATATAAAATTAGTTATATTTTTTATATATTATCCCTTAAATATTTATTATTATCAATTATTAATATTATACAAATATAAGGTAAATAATGAGCCATGACCACCAATAAAGTGTTGGCTCGAGTGAAAGGAGTTCGGATCCCCACTTTGGCACCTTATCGTATTCCACAATATTAGTCTTACATTTATTAGATGGGAGGATACTCTGAGAAATTTAAAAAAAAAAAAGTCATGGACTCGTGGATTACACCAATAAGTCAATGACTTTGGCTTTTGATCCTAATTTTTTTGCAATATATACAAAATATGTTTAATTACATAGCTTTATCTTAAAAAATTAATTTTTATGCACTACCAGTGTAAGAGATTTTATATTGTCATCCAATTATACGCTATTATATGTAACATAAGATAGTGAGTGTGAAAGTCATACACTCTATTAATGTGGCAATATAAGATTGAATGTCTATATATCATACTTTTATACTGCTAATACACCAAAATTAGATTATTATCTAAAACAATTTAATTTGATATTTTTATTATTAATAACATTGGTATTTTGCATATATAAAATTGTAACAATTTAACTAACTTAATAATATAATAAAGTGTTGTTTTAATATGAATTTAATTTTCATGTATAAAAAGTATAAAATATTTAGATTTAATTTTTATGCATTAATAATATAAAAATAACTTTACATTATCAATCAGTAAAATTTGAGATAAATGTTAAATTATGATGAGTAACTATTTACCAGAATAACTTTCTACCATAATTCATCATTTTCCTCAAATTGTATTTGCTGATGATGTAAAGTTATTTTACATTAACAATATATAAAAATTAATCTATTATCATTTAATAAAATTTATGAAAATTGCCATTAGATTAGTTAGATTAGTTTTTTTATATTACATTATCCATTAGATTAGTTATATTATATTAAATTAGCCATTGGCCCATTAGATTAATTTAACACATAAAGTTTGAATTTAATTATAGTATAAATTAAATCATATCGGTTTGCAGCATCATATATATATATATATATATACACCTCCTTCCTTCACTAAATTACAAAAGAACTAATTTTAAATTCTAGTCTTTTATTTTTTTTTTTTTTTCCTTCCAAATTTGATAATAGAATTCGTGATCAATGGATTATCTTAGTCATATCATCTATGCACGAAATTTGATGCAGATACAGTCCGCCCTGCAAGGTGATCGATTGCCCTTTTTTTATTTTATTTTATTTTTTTATACAAATTTATAATAAAACTCCCCAAAGTGTGTGGCGGATTGGCTTTAAATTACCATATTCTCGTAAATATTTTCTAAACCTCATATTATGGTATTATGATTACACAATTCTCATATCAAAATAAAGGACCCTACTCAACTTTGCGACTAATTTTAAAAGACATTTTGAGATATTTCTTAATTATTAATTGAAAGAAAAAGCAAAATTTATTGTCAACAACTGATTATGAGACATTTTAGAATGTCTACAATTAAGAGAGTATATGGTAACTTGAAAAATCAAGTTAACATAATATAAAGTAGAATCAGTTATGTTAATTTATATAAAATGAACTAATTTTTTATTAAATATTGTTTGATTTGACAGTATAAAAATTTGTATTAACATATGTGTTATTCTTCTTTTTCTTCTATACCTTTTTCTCCTTGACCACATCATTAAAAAGTCAATTTAGCTCATTTTTTCATCTAATAAGATATAATATACTAGCACAATCTTTTGTTCAAATGACAGATGGTGGTGGTGACAAGGTGGCAGATGGCGATGACTGACAATGGTAGATTATGGTGAACAAGGGTGGACGGAGGCAAATAGTGGTAGCCCATAACAAACAATGCCAAACGGGGGTCAACGGTGGCAGTCATCAGCAGTGGATAGTGGCGGGTGAGGACAGTGATGGTTGTAGTTGGTTATTAGCAATTGATGGCAGCCGATGATGGCAATTGGCAGCAACCAACAATCAGCAGCAGAAGGTGGCAACTAGTAGTGGCAATTGGCAGCAGATGGTGGTGGACAGTGGGGGATGGTGGTGGCGAATGGTTGCCAAAGTCAATGGAAAAAGAAAGAATTTATGCAAAATAAGAAAAAAGTAGTGAAAAGAGATAAAATTAAAAAAAAAATTGTGATGAAATAAAATTAATTTAAAATTAATTTTTTTTAGAATTGGTTTTGGACTCAAATTAGATTTAAAAAAATTAATTTTAAAATATTTAGATAGTTACCAAATAATATTTATTAAAATTCAGACCTCATATACCTAGTTATCTATTTTTTCTATTTTGTCAAACACCTCTAAATTTTAAAATTAAGTTCCAATAACACTACTGTCATAATTAAGAAATTTTCTAATAATTGTTTAGAGAGCTTGAACTTTTATGCCTTACTGAAAATGCAATTTACTTACTTGCATTCACTTTCAAATCTTGTATTATATAACTTTTTCTATCAAGTATTTTAAAACATTTGTTATAATACGGAAAAAATATTATTTAAAAACAAAATCTTTGAATTTTTGGTAAATTAAATATTTTGAAAATTTTTATTTTTATATAAATGTTTATTTTTCAAAAGTTGCTAATAAATATACTGAAGATATCTATTGTAATATTTATTATATTATGGACGTGATATTAATGAATCAATAAAAACAGAAGTCGTCAATTACGTGATTTATTATTGTGTTGTTTTCACTAACTTAGTTTCACCTTTGATCTCCCTATAATACAAATAAAAACAATTCTCTAATTTTAATCGCGACAAAACTCGATGAATTCAATACATAACTAGCTGATTAATTACTGAAAGGGGACATCGTTCTAGTATTCCACATTTCTTAATTAGTTTGTGCAACGCCAAGCTATCTTTGTTTAGAGTAAATTATACCGCTTTTTTTTGGAGAGATACTCTTATGATGTAATTTTTTAGTGACGAATCAAAAAAGTTTAGGTAATGGGGTAAAGATAATACATAAATATAATAAAAATTTCAAACTTAATAAAATAATAAATATAATATATATAGGGTGCTTCATCATGATCTCAAAAAATTGCTCCCCATAGTAGCCATAAAGTTTTCCATAAAATCTTAACCTTGAAATAAAATTGCTCATATCTATTTTCAACAAAGGACATGGCAAATTTATAATGAAATTACAAGAGATATATCAATAAATTTGAGTCCGGTCTCACAATTCAGGCCACGTCTTTGAGCTTGTTTGATTTAAAGTTTGAAACCCCAAAAGTGCTTTTATTGTCATGATAATGAAATTCCACGGTAATTTCATGTGTTTGGTAATTTTTTATTCCATTAAAAGCATGTATTTTTTAAGCAATTAAAATATTTTTGGGAGAAGTATTCTTGAAATTATTTTTTATTTTGAAAAAAATACTTTTGAGATGGAATTTTGTAATTACTTTCACATTAACAATTAAAAGTAATTTTTACTTTATCTTATTTAAAGAAAATTTATTCTGTTAAACTTACTTTTGATATACTCAAATTAAACACAAATTAATTATTTTAAAAATATAAAAATAATTCTTTTAACGTAATTCTCTCAAAATAATTCTTCCTAAAATTAAACCAATAGACTCTTCTTTATTAGTATCAACACCAATCACGTTCTGGATTCAAAACTTGAGGTGGTACAAATCAAGATATTATTTTGTAATAATGTTATGTAAAATTAAATTTATTTTATTTATAATTTAACATGTTAACTTTTAATTAATAAAAAATTTTAGTATTAATTTTAAATTTAATTTTGATACACTAATAATATAATTTTTTTCATTTAATTAAATTCTACAATATGCCTATCTTTTGAAGTAGTGAGTGTAAGAGTAAACATATTTACTAATGTAGAAATATATAATTGAATGATAATAGAAAAAAATTTTACACTATTATTACATTAAAATTAAATTTACTAATTTATATATTTAATACTTTAATTTTATTTTCAACTTTTAAAGGATATGAATTAATAAATATACAAACTAATAATATAAAATTAATCATTAGTTTAATTAAATATAAATAAAATAAACTTAATCTTACGTAAAGTTTTACCTACATATAATAATTTATCGTCCAAATCCTCCGTTATATTGTGCATGTGATATTATGAGTCAATTAAAACAAAACTCATCAATTACAATTTAGAAGAGCAAGATAGACATTCATGAAACCATTTTTGATATTTCTTCAAAAAAAAAAAAAATTGAGATATGTTACTTAAATATAAAAATTAGACAACATTTTTTTTGTTTTAACTTGAGGATATACTTAAGAGAGAGATATAAAAGTAGCACATCTACCACCGTTTTTCTTTTAATAACTCGGTACTTTATATTTTTCTTTTTCTAAATATTTGTCTTGCAAGAGAAATGTTGCGTATGTTCATTTTTCCTAAGACATTGTATAGATTTATCCACCATTTACTATTAAAATGATGAGTTTTTTTTAAAATTTTTTTATTATTTTTAACAAAATTCAATTGTGTATTTACACGATAACCTAGAAAAGTGAGTCAATATAATACAACCAGTCTCATAAATAACTAAAATCATCTCTTAAGAAAAGGCAGACCCTATCTCCGGATATAGCTGCACCCCTTCAAATCTGGTTATAAATATAGAGCTCAGTATCTGCTTGCCTCTTTACAAAACAAAGAGTAAAACAGAGATATGATAAAGAGAAAGAGACAGAGCGAGATGGAGGGGTTGAAGAAGATGGTGGTGAAGGTAGCTATGTTGCTTTGCCTCATGGGATTTTCTGCCTCTGTTGAAGCTGGTCGCCTCAATCCAAGCTTCATCATCTCACAATTGTTCAGCAATGGTGACGATGTAAGTTACTTTCCCAAATCATCAACAAATGAATGCTGTAATACGTGCACAAGTGCGTATTTTACCATCCAAATATTCGCATGTGCAGTGTAAAGACGTTGCGGAATCTTGCCTTGCATCTTGCAAATCTTGCGTTTGCACGTACTCTATTCCTCCGGAGTGTCATTGCGAGGATGCTGCTTCTCGTAAGTGCTATGTACCACAATGTACATGAGCAAGTTCCAACAGCTGCATGTGATGTGAAACAAAGTTTTCATTATGGGAATGTTAAATAAAGATTAGTTGAAATGCAGTTTGCTTTATGCACACGGCAGCATATGCTGTGCTCCCTCTTAAGATTGCTAAACCACGCACTTCGTCCATCTAAGGGTGAAGATTGATGGTGCATATACGCAACTAATTGCTGCAAATACATCCTAAAAATATATTAAAATTTTAGATTAAAATGAAATTTTAGGATAATTTAAAAGAATAAGGCAGATTTTAGAAAAATAGAATAACTTAATAAAATTTTGACTAAATGGTCCCATAAGCCATGAAAGATTCAAAAGCCTAAGATTAATATAAATTCACATCAATATAATATTATATTGATGTACTATTTATGATAAATATGATTGTTGGGACTGACTGACTATTTACATATTGGGATGTGTTTATGTTTTAGGTATTATACTGTCAAATTTTTGGCAAAAATATGTAAAAACTATGAGTATGTCTATGTTATATGTTATATACATGAACATTATGCAGGCAAAATGTTTGGAAGTAAAATATGATGCATGTGCATAAGTTCATGTGGTATGTTCATGTACAACATATACAAGAAGGAAAAGGATGATAAAAACTTGCAAAGAGATATATCGAGCTGGTGGTACTATCTAAGATTTGGGTCAGTCCTTAAACAGATTTAAGAGGAATAGATTGATGTGAGAGTCAGGAAAAATAAACCCATTACTCATGTATAGGTATGAGCTCGGACTTGAGAAGCAGACTATTATCCAGAGACGAAAAAGACTATTCACCTCCAGGAGACTAAATATAGAAGAGTAATATACAAGTTAAAGAAAGAGACAAGAAAATCAAGTGCACTTGTATAAATCACGGAGGTGCATTAGTATATGCATATTTAAACATCTCATTATGTTATAAATGTTGTTATATGATTATGTTTGAAATGTTATATTGTTACTGTTATTATACTTGTCATGAATATGCCAAGTGAGTGTTAAAATGTAATCCATTTCGATAAATATGTTTTCAAAATTAAAATAAAATAATTGCTTATGCGAATATGCTCACATTTTCATAAAAAACTAAAGTGGCTAGAATTTTACGGATAACATCCTATATGATTAGTGGATCGAGTATACCTACTGAGAACCTTAGGTTCTCATTATCTATTTGTTTGTTTCTCATAAATATTTTAGTATATAGACTAGGCTTCAAGTTTGCAACGAGGCTTTAGGATTACTATGAATCAGAGATACTAGCGGGAATGCAATACTCGGACTGCAACTCAAGCATCAAGATGTGTGGCAAAAATAAGAATCCAATATGATACCTGTTCTAGGCATTATTTTTGTGAAGTTTTTCAATTTATATTTGGAATTATATGTATATTTAGCAAATACTTGGTTATAAAAAGTTGTATTTAATAGAGATGTAAGAATTTTAAAGGATCATATATTATATATTCTTATTTCAAAGCCTTATTTTAGTACTCATAACAACCTCTAGATATAACCCCATGACTCGAGCATGGTGTCTATATTTGGAGGGTGTTACATATATCCTCTTTCATAATCTAAAATATCTATTACCCTCATTGTTTTTAAATATTCCTAAAATAATTTTTATATCCTAACAAATTTATTTGTCATATTAACAAATTAATTTCTCAAATATTTTTTCTTTTAAAATTCTATCATATTTTTAGTTAAAATATTTCTTAATCTAAAAATATTATCCATATAAAAGGAAAAATTATATTTTATCTTTAAACTATAGGTCATGTGCACTTTAATTCTTGTGTTTTAAAAAAATATAAATCAACTCCCTAAACTTTTTTAAATGTGTATTTTAGTTATAATAAGTGTATTATTTTTTCCTAAATTTTAGATCATATATAAATTAATCCATTAAATTTCCTAAATATATAATTCATTATCCTAAATTTTCTTAAATATATAATATTTTTATAATAATTAATAGAAAAAATAATAAAAGAGTCAATTCATATATTTAGAAAAGTCTGAAAAATTAATTTGAATCATTTTAAAATACAAGAATTAAAGTATATATGATTTTTCATTTTTATATGGTGTTATACTGATACAACGATGAAAATATGGATTTTTTCAGTTATTTATAGTAATGTGGGTTTAAAGTTTCATAATTTGCCCAACAATAAGTAGGAATCGGATGGCTACACAGTGTTGGGTAGATTCTGGAATAAAAAAAGAGATATATTATTTATATATATCAAAAATTTCAATATCTCAATTTTTTCTTTCTATATCAACTATTTTACTTTTTTTATTTTTTTATACTTTTTTATTTTTTTACTTTTAAATATCTAAAATATCTATCTATCTTAATAATAAAAAAACATTTCTCATAAAAAAAAGCATTCGAAAAGAAATGGAAGCAACTGACAAATCTCACCAAATGTGTACTGAGAGCTGGGCGGATTATGTCACAATGATCGGAATCTGAAAAGCTGATTAAGACCCTACCAGCTCTTGGGCAGGTTTGGTAATAAGCTAAAGAGTTTGCACAGACAGGATAAGACGTTCACGGAATCTGAAAAGCACCAAGACCCTACCAGCTCTTGGGCGGTTTTGGTAACAAGCCAAGGATACTGCGTGTACAGGACAAGATATTGGCAGTGCAGAGAGTCTTTGCAACTTAGACCAAAAAACCTCGAACTCTGCACGGATAGGATGAGATGTTGTGCACTATTCATTTGCATGTGTTCTCCTCATGCGTGCTTCTCATGCTAAGTATATATATGGGGAGGCACTTGGGCCATGGGCAGATTTTTAAGAGTCTATGTGAGGAGAGTTTGAGTGCCAAAGTGAGAAGAGTCTCTGAGAAGAAAAATTGTAAAGGCGCCAAAGTGAGAAAAGTTAGTATGAGGGTTTTGCAGAAATGGTTGGCGAGTGTGAGGGTTGGTTATTGTGCTGAATAAAGAAATTATTTTGTAGCACTGCCACGATGCAGCAAGAATAATATAACAATAGATCCAAACCGTCATATTTTTGGGCAAATTCATCGTGAAAATGTAATGTATTTTTTTTATTAGAGATTATTACTGCCTCAGTTCAAAAGCTTATTATAGAATGTTATTATGTAATATATTATTGTCTTTACTATGGAGTAAATTTTTAATTCAATAGATTATTGCTTATCGATACATTTTTTTTTTGGCTTCTCATGTTTGATTTTTTAGGCTACATTTTTTCACTTTATTTTTTTTTATATTATTTGGACACTTCCAGCCAAAGGAAATCCAAGGAACCACATTGAGATTAGCATAAAAGGGACAGAAACCAAATTCAGATTTGATAGGTGACAAGAAATTAAGAGAAGACATTAGATAGGGTTGGTAAAGTTTGTTACTAACCTTCTTAGGTTCTTAAGAATTTTTTTTCTGAAAAAAAGAAGGATCCAAAGTCGTTAGAAATAATGTGGGAATTATGTATAAAAAAAAATGACCGATGCAAAATTGACACAAGATCATAAAAGGATCTCACAGCCAACAGATAAAAAAAAAAAAGGAAAACAATAATTTTAAGTTAATACTTTTAAATTTATTAGTTAATAATTTTTTTGATACAATTATAAGTTAATAATTTGAAAATAAGTATGGATGGATGTAATTTTTAACTAGTAAAGAAAATTCAAAAATTAAATTTGGATAGAAGTACTATGGCTTAGATATATATTTTGTTATAGTAAAAAAATTTATAAATTATAAATTCATCAAAAAGTATATATATTATATTGTAATTTGTTTGTGAAATTTTATAACGATAATTTCGATATTTCTTGTTTAAATTAATTAATTTATTGTATATACATTTTCATGCATTGAGGACTATTGATATCAATTAATTAAATTTTATAGATAAATAAATGATTATATGAAAAATTTATTACGATAATATATTAAATGGTAGTAATTAAATAAAATTAAGTAAATAACGATCATTCCCTAATATAATAATCGTTAATGGTTCGGTCAATCAGGACCTCACTATCACAGCTTGACCGGCCTCCACTTATAAACCTCTTCACTCTCACAAGCTCAAGATTGGAGGGCTTGTGGTCCAATCAGTTTGCATGACCCACCTACCTTACAATCATCAAAGGCCTACACTCGGCTCAATGACACTTGTACCTTGTTTTCGACCTCCAACCCCCGCATGCCCGGATACAAAAGGGTTTACTCGACCTACCAACCCCTGTCGAATCTACCATAGGGACATGCGTTACCACATTTACTCACATTTACACTCATAATGGAATCCTTTTCTCTCCTCCAATCTGTTAGAGATTCCCTTCTTGGGTCTACCTCTTCCAATCATAATGACATCAAACTTGATATAGATCTCTTCCCTCTATATAAGGAGGTAAGAACATCCCAACCTTTTTAGCCTACCTTACCTCATAGCACAAGATATGAATTATTAAATATGTCAATTTATTCATGACAAATTAGTTTTGGTTGAATGGCATTTTCTCATACAAATAAAAGATAGTATATTTACAAATAATTGAGTTAGAATAACTTGATTAATGGAAAGGTAAGAGAATTATATTCTACTAATATATAGGGATTTTTTTGTGGTTTATAAAATTTAGAAAAATAAATTTTTAGCAAATATTTTGTTATAAATTTATGAATTAAAATGTTAAGGTTTAGAAGAAAACTGAGAAAATTTTGCTAATGTAATATACTTATTTTTAGAAATTATATTCATTATATTATGTTTGAGATTTTTTGTAGTGATATTATGTAATTTATATCATTGCTATTATATGGGATAATTTTATCTGATTCATTATTATATAAGGTAACAAGAGAGGGTAAGTATGCATGTGCGATAAAAGAACTTGGAGGAATTGTCATCTAGGATAGACTGGATCTTACAGGGTATGAAATTATACCACATGGCACATGTCATGCTAATGAACATAAATTGAGAACTTGTCAGTGCTCTGGTCAAACGATGGAAACTAGAGTATCACACGTTTCATTTTCAGTGCAGGGAATGTACGATGACCCTGGAAGATGTCAGACTATCTTGGGCTCCCCATAGATGGCAAAGTTGTTACTAGAGGCACTGATTTCAGCATTCCATATTTGCAAGACATGTATCAGTGGCTGCTTGGAAGATAGCCTGAAGTTAGAGATTTTGACAGTTATGTGATTAGGCTAGGTTGGCTGACGACGAATGGAACAAAATGCCGATGAGCACAGAGTAAAGTGCTATGCTCATGCTTATATACTGCATTTACTAGGGCATAGATTAATGCCAGACAAGATGCCAACCGTAGTGCATTCAAAGTACCTTCCATTACTTATAAATCTAGAGGGGGTGAACAAATACAGTTGGGGGTCGGCATATCTTGCGATCCTATACTGAGGCTTAAGTCATGCTTCACATAATGGAACATGGGAGTTGAGCGGCTGCATGATCCTATTGCAGTCATGGACATGGCTTCGCTTCCCATTTTTGTGTCTTGTATGGGATAGACCATACCGATTTCCCTTAGTAGCAAGGTAAAATTCATCACACATTATGATTTTTAAATTTCTCATTGTCAATTTTACATTTAATCTAATTAATATAATATTCTACAGTTGGGTGAAAATAACATACCCACGAAATTTTGATTACAATAGAGTTGCCAACATAAGGATGGGTTTAGATCACATTGTTTTGGATGATCGGGCAGCAATAAAAATATCGTAGTGATTCATATAATTTAGTAGTCAATATTATATTTATATCTCATTTTTTTTATTCTATAACGCAAACACAGTTTCTGTGGTGGCCGTACTGGATTCCTCGTATTGCTGGCTTAATTCTAGTCCATGTGTGGAACAACCGTGTAGTGTGCTTAGCCATCACTACACTTGTTTGCTTCTAGACGATTGAGTGGCATTCGAGTGATCGGTTCATGCATTAATTCGACCTTCATCAAGTTAATCCTTCCGAGCTCGTTAAATTGGAAGAATCCCATAACCAGGACTTAAGAGGAAAGTCTGACTAGAATTGATAGCATGTTTAGTTCTACTTTTGTAAAATTGAATTGATTGGAATTGATTTAATTAGAATTGATTTTGAGGTAAAGTGATTTATGTTTAGTAGTTCCGGAATCAATTCTAGAGGCAAGAATTAATTTTCATTTCTTCAAACCAAACAAGATAAAAAATTGGCAAAATCAATTTTGGGAGTTTAAAATCAATTCTAAAACCCCCAAATGCTCATCCAAACATGCTATGGATAGTTACGCATGGCCAATGGATCAACACAAGGGTTAGGCGATTTGAGAACACATTGTATGGGTTATGCCTTTCCCAGAATATTGGCAGTGATATAAGCAACACTGCGACTACGAGGCGGTTGTTATCTAGAGATTCCCGCTTGCAAGATCCTTGATAGTGGGAATTCCTCATATGCATGATCAACATATCCATATGCTGCCCCCTCAGCAGTCATACCATGTAGACCATCACGATACTCTATTGATCCTCGGTTATTTCATGCTGATGTTAGGTGCAGTTGACAGTTTGTCCATCAGCCGAGATGCATGTCTATCGACTCATCTAGCTTATCATCAAATGTCAATAACCTTTGGGCAGATTACCATATTCAACCTAGGACTCGTTTTGTGAGGTCAGATTCGGCTCGGCAGTCACTTCCTCTTCGAATTCTATGTTCTTCAACCTAAATAAGCCACGGACACAATTATGGAGGAGCTAGCAAACCATCCTATCAAGCAACCATATGCAAAAATTGGAGCCACTACATATAGCTTATAATCCAAGAAATAAAGTGTTTTTCTTTTTTCCCTAAATAAAATTAACCCAATCTTTTCTAACACACAACCCCAATAATCCAGTGACCAACATCACATGCACATGGGGAATGGATAATTTCAATTGAAAATTTTATATGATAAGGTCATTTATTGACTTTCATCATTGATTTGCAAATTGCCCTGCATCTTGCAAATCTTGCCTTTGTACCAGATCTATTCCTCCACAGTGTCGATGCATGGACTCTGCACCCAACGTTTGCCCTTTACCAGTGTGTACTTGAGCAAGTTCCAATCACTGCGTGCGATGTGAGACAAAGTCACTTAGGCTTTGTTTTAATATATGGGAATGTTAAATAAATCAAGACTGAAGGCAAGTTCTATCAAAAGTTACTTGGCATGCGATTTGATTTAGCCTTTATTTAATTTATTTATGCACAGTACTGTTGTCCCAGCGTGATTTTATTATTGTTTTGTTTTCGGTTTTTTATTTTTTATATGGTATTTGAATTGTATATATATCAAAATATGGGATTTGGGAAGAATTTACATAGATATGGGATTTAGCAAAATCGGAATTTCCGATTTCAGAACAGGTGAAGTCGGAAATTCCGAATTCAATTAAAATAATATTTTATTTTTTGCCTGTAGTGAAATCAGAAATTCCGATTTAGGGACAAAGAGCGCCAAAAAAAAAAAAGGATGCTGGGACCAGGGAAATCAAGCAAAAATTCTGACATGCTCCAAGGAGCTCCACCATGAATTCTCACCCTTTGATACATATATGGGCCCACTTATAGGTACAAAACTCAGAAATTTAATGGTGTAGATAGCTCACGGAGGAAGAAAACTTTTATTCTGCCGAATATATACGAACGACTCTATCTAAAAGATAGGGCGTTCTACATGCTTTTTTATTGATATAAAATAAAAAAGTATATTATGTATCTATATATACTGATTTCACATTATTTTTCAAAATGTCCATTTTTCTTTGCAACGTTGATAAATCGATTTATGTTACATCAATTTATCACTATCAAATTTCAAATTTAAAAACAAGAAAATCGATTTAAATTATATCGATTATTATACTATTCAAATGAATAGTATAATAATTGTTTTAACTTAAATTGATCATTGTACTATTCAAATGAATAGTATAACAATCGATTTGATTTATTTATAATAAAATAAAATTTATAAATTATTTGTTTTATTAATTTAGAATTAGAATAAGATAATTAATAATTTTGGTTAATAAATTTTTATAATGACAATTAATTAAAAAATTTTAATAATTTTTTTAATTTACTTATTATTAATTTTAATATTTTAGTCTCAATATTATTTTTTATTGAAAAAATTTAGATATTTGAGTTACTTAATTTAGGATATATTTGCATGATATGGGCATAAAACTGCATAATTCAAGTAGCGCACTGTTCATTGAAGTGTATAATTCGATTAATGCATAATTTGATTAATGTATAAAATCTTAAACCCACAACATGTAAATTATGTAACTCTAATTGTTCACACATGATTAAATGATTGATAAAACTCTAAATGACTATAACTTTTGACTCGGGACTCTGATTTTCTATTATTATACATTTCCGAAAAGCCCTAGATGAGGCCGTCAGTGCGGTAATGACATAGCCGATTGATATCATTTCTGGTCTCAAAAAATGCTATTTAAAGGTGTTTTGGTCATTTTTTTATTTTTGTATAAGTTTTTTATATAATTTGTATTATTAATTTTTATGTATTTTTATTATAGCTTAGGTTTCCTTATTTGACTATAATATTATCTACATTTCAATAAGAGCTTAACTGGATCTAAGCTCACCATATAAGCTAAGTATATCATTATTTTTAAAATACTCTAGTTAACTGGCTCCCTATCAATATGTAATTAACCCTTGCTGTAAAGTAATATTCTAGAATGTGATGATGCACTCTCAGATTAGAACGGCATCTCAGGACGCCACCACCGCTCAAAAAAAGCACTAATTAGTGGACGATCATACTCAAAATTACAAATTTGTGATGCATACCAAAAACCAATATCGCGCAAATATATCTTAAACTAAGTAACTCAAGTATCTAAATTTTTTCAATAAAAAATAATATTAAGACTAAAATATTAAAATTAATAATAATTAAATTAAAAAAATTATTTACAATTTTTTAATTACTTATCATTATAAAAATTTATTAACCAAAATTATTAATTATCTTATTCTAATTCTAAATTAATAAAATGAATAATTTATAAATTTTATTTTATCATAAATAAATCAAATCAATTATTATACTATTCATTTGAATAGTAAAATAATCAATTTCAATTAAATTGATTATTACACTATTCAAATGAATAGTATAATAATCGATGGAGCTTGAATCGGTTATTACAATATTCATTAGAATAGTGTAACAATCGATATAACTCAAATCAATTTTCTTGTTTTTAAACCTGAAATTTGATAGTGATAAATCGATGTAATAAATCGATTTATCAACATTGCAAAAAAAAAAAGACATTTTAGAAAATAATGTGAAATCGATATATATATGTACATAATATTTTTTTTATTTTATATCAGTAAAAATGCCATGTTCTACACACCCATTTAATTATATTGTAGATTTTCAACCATTTCTATCAAATACGCAAGTACATATTTTAAATGGCGCATTCTATGGCACACCAGACTAACTATGGTGCACCACACACTAGTTGAGTTTGATAGTAAGGATTGGTGGTGCATACATACAACCAACAATCACTATCGCACCATCATATTTTTCCATTAACTCCCTCTCTTCTCTGCCCAAACTCCATCCACCACCGTTATTGTCATCAACCAAAATCCTTTCACTATAAAGATATCTGAAACTCATTTTTTTTAATTACTTTGGTTTTATATTTGGATCTAAGTTTTGACTTTATTGATGTTTTAAATCTATTGCTTTTTGCATCGCCCTCATGAAAGCAGCCATGGAAGGGCCCTTCAAGAGTTCTGTTGACAATTCCTTGGATGCAACAGTGGCCACAGCGCAAACCCAAGTGCAGCATGGCGGCACAAACACTGGCAACTGTGGCACGAGGCCAACAACGGTGGTGGGATGAACGAGGAGCTCCCCTCTCTGTGAATGCGAAACACCAGATCTGCAACTAGTGGACTAAGGAAGGAGACTTCGTCATTGTTGTGATGGCTATGGGTTTTGAGGGTTTAGGTGGTGGTTGTGGTTTTTGGGGGTTTAGGTGGTAGTTGTGGTTTACGATGGCTACAAATGGGTACACAGGCCAACCCAGTCCGCAACGGACCATATATAAATAGACCAGACCAAGTTGGTACGTAATGCATATGGGCTGTTAATATATAAGGCTCGTGTCTGCACCGCATAGATCCGCGGCCCCACAAGCCAGTCCGCACTGCAAGTCTTATTATTTTTTATGTTGTTTTACCTTATTTTGTCAAAAGTGTAGGTTGTGAGATTTAAACCCAAGTCCTTGTTGATGCAAAACACAAGTATTACCATCATGTTAAAGGCGTATGTTGTGCTATAATATTCATTCAAATTCTATATATTCTATTTTATTATTCTAAAATAACATTCACATAGGTTAGCGGACCAGCCCACTAACCCGTGAGCTTAGCCCGTTTAGGCAGCGGGTTAAGCGGAGCGGGCCAAAAAAATTCGCGAATTAACGGGTTAAAAAAATACCTGGTCCTAACCCATATAGATTGTGGGTTAAATGGGCTAACCCACGGATCACGGCCCATATACCTAGCTCTAATGATGGTAATGACAACGACATGATGCACCGAAGTGTAGGAGAAAAGACCTGGAATCGATTTTTGAGGGATTTAACATGCAACTAATGAGGCTTGGTATATCGATATCCTATATATCTCAACCATTAGATCCTTTGGTGTGTGGTACACCATAGTTAGCCTGGTGCACTATAGAATGCGCCATTTTAAATTTCCACAAGCCCATCTTGAAGACTCCATCTCCATCTTCTAGTGTAGCATAGTTTCAAACTTTGAGCATCAGCATAAGGTACTACAACCACATCTCTTCTGTTCTCAACATCACAGTTGAAAGGCAACAGTGACGGGACAGCACAACGGAGATCACAGATTGATGCAGCGATCATAATGGCATCATGGATGAATAGTAGTAGTTCAACATTTTTATTATTATTATTATTATTTAATCGCTGACTGTCTAAACCGGCTCCAATTCAAGTAGTTCAGCGATTTTGAGCCGTTCGTCCGATTTTTTCTTGATTTTTTTATTTCCAGTTCTTAGACATCAACCAAACCAGATAGAGGTTTGGTTCCGGTTTAATTGGTGGAATTGACCAGTCCAATCCGATTTTCTGAACTATAAAAAAAAGTATACTTTTATTGGGATGCTCCATCTTAATCCCAGAAAATTGCTCCCCATGGTAAAATGTGCCAAAAAGTTTTACATAAAATCTTAAACTTGAAATAAATTGTTCACATCTATTTTCAACTTAGGACATGGCAAATTTATAATGATAATGAAGTTACTGGAGATATATCAATAAATTTGAGTACGGTCTCACAATTCAAGTCACATATTTCCTTGTTAGTATCAACGCCAGTCACGTGCTGGATTCAGCACTTGAGGTGGTACAAATCAAAATATTATTTTGTAATAATGATATATAAAATTTGATTTATTGTATTTATGATTTAATCTGTTAACTTCTAATCAATAAAAATTTTTAGTATTAATTTAAAATTGAATTTAATTTAAATATATTGATAGTGTAAAACAGTTTTATATTGTCAGCCAATAGAAATAGTAGAAAGTGTCAACTTATACAAATAATCATCTATTATAATAAGGAACCCACCATAATTTCTCATTTTTTAGTATTTCTATTGGTTGACAATATAAAACTATTTTACACTGTTAGTCCATATCAATTAAACTCGTTAAAATTTAATTTTGATATGTTGATAATATAAAATCTTCATTTAATCAAATTTTTCATCATGCATATCTTTTGAAGTAGTGAGTGTGACAATCAAATATGTTTGTTAATGTAATAATATATAATTGGATGATAATATAAAAAATTTTATACTATTAATACATCAAAATTAAACTCACTAATTTATATACTTAATAATTTAATTTTATTTTCAACTTTTAAAGTATAAAAACAATAAATACATACATTAATAATATAAAATCAATCATTAATTTCAGTATAAATAAAATAAACTTAATTTTACGTTATCTACATTTAATAATTTATTGTCCAAATCCTTCCATATATTGTGCATGTGATATTTTTAGTTAATAAGTGATAAGGGGACTCATTTTTTAATGGGACACTGTCCCGACTCATACCCCATCCAGTGTGAGTCGGTATAATATCCCATAAGAAATGAGTCCCCTAAATATTTCTATGATTAAAACAAAACTCATTAATTACAATTTACAAGAGCAAGACAGACACTCGTGAAACCGTTTTTGATATTTCTTCAAAAAAAAAAAGAGAAATATTTATAATTATAATATAAGAGAACCATAAATCTATAACTACAGTAAAAGAGAATCATAAACTGAAAAGTACTATCAAGTGACAGTTTTCGGAGCATTCCAACTTCCCTCAATTTAAAATTTTACAAAACAAGGAAAATTTTCAAACATATTTCAGAGAATAAAAATAAATATTAATAAAAATAATATTCTAAGTTTCTATTGACTAAATCTTCTACCAAACAATTACACCTCTATTCTTTATCTCGATCTTCTAACCCTATTAATTCCTCTCTGTAGTTATTTTACCAATTTATCTTTCATCACTTGACTTCTTTGATACATTAACTTCTTTGATACATTTTTCAAACATATTTCAGAGAAAAAATAATTATTAAAATTGTGCTTTTTTTAAATTAATTCAACCTTTTCATTCTAATTTTAAAATTAGGAAAAAAAATTATTATAAATAAATTTATTTTTTATAATAGGTTGCTATACAAAATAAATGATATGAACTGATATGAACTTTTAAACTAAATTATTCTTAATAATAATTTAAAATATTGAACTTTTCATTTTCAAATTTAATTTATTATATGTGTGTGTGTGTGTGAGAGAGAGAGAGAGAGAGAGAGAGAGATAAGCACTACTTTTAGTAAATAAATAACTCTCCATAGAAAAATAAATAACTCTTTTTTATGAGTATATACATATAGAATTTTTCAAATTATTTTTCTTGGAAGCCAAAGATTTGGTAGGGAGAAAGAAATGATATGATTTTACTATATTTTAAATTGTTCAACTATAACTTAAAAATACTTTTACTGTTTTTTCAAATAAAAGTTCTACAGTTATACTTTTAATTTCTATACTAATTTTATTTCATATATTTTAAATTTTTTAATTATCTTTTATGTTAATCTAAGCTACTATTTCTTAACTATGTTTTTAACAATATCTCATGGATTCTTTTTTGAAATGGATAGAAGTGGAAGCATTTTAGTAACTAAATAAATAGAAATAAATTTTTTTAGTTTTTTTCAAAGAACTATTGAAATTATTCTTTATACCATTTTTGATCTTGTATAATATTCAAATTTATTTATATTATTATGTACAAAATTAAAATTTTTATAAAAAATGTTATTAGATATAAATATATAAGGATAGTTAATAACTTCTCTTATTTGATGCATCTCAGATAAAACATTAAATGTCTGCATAAATATTGCAGGAATTAATTTTAGTTTTTATAGTAAATATATTCTATACATTATGGTTTTTAAAATTAAGTTTTATTACTTATAATTAATATATATTCTTTACATTATAGTTTTAATATATTGTTATTAGGAAGCTATATAAAAGTGAGTGAGAGAGAAACAAAATGAACATTTTAATAAATGTGTGAGATTAAGAAATTCAGTTGTTTGATCCTTATTTAAAAATTGAAAATAGATTTATATGATTGAATTATGCTTCAACTTGAGGATATACTTAAGATAGAGATATAAAAGTAGCTCGTCTACCACCGTTTTTCTTTTGATAACTTGTTACCTTTTCCCCCCCTAAATATATTTCTCATACATGGCAGTATCTGTGAAGCACCCTTCTAAATATGGTGGTTCAAGCAGCTTGACATCCAATAGAGGATAAATATATATGTGTACCATAGTACATCCATTTAAACTCCCGATCACCGAAAGCACCTACCCACCCCCTCCCATGACACCATCCATGACCTCGATGTTGCTGGCATTGGCCGCCACCCTAGCCCCACTCTTTCTGTTGCCAGTGCCGACCACACTCTATCCCTCACTTCCACCTAGCCAATGATGCGGAGGCTATAAGCTTTACCACTAACACTTGACCAACATCAATGAAAGGCAAGACATGGTGCTCCACTGGCCATCCAAACAGCTGCCCTGCCCTTCCCTCTAGTGCCATTACCTGTCCTTACCCCCTCCTATGCCACCACCCGTCCTCGCCCCCTCGATGCCACCTTCCGTGGCTGCCATTTCAAAAGTAGCCTAAAAACAACAATAGCTGCCATGGAAAGACAATGGCACCCTCAACCCCAAACCAACAAGCCATAGGGCAAGTAAGTCCCCCTAGGCAAAGGTGGCAGTGGTGCAGCTTATTAGAAGCATTGTCAACACTGGCAACGGTCTCTGGCAACAAGGTCATTGTGGAAGTTGTAGCAGGGACGTTGGAATATGCTAGCAATGGCAAGGATTGGAGAAAGGAAAGGGAGATAGGCTCTCCTATGGTGCACAATGCGATATGGTGTATGGATACACTTGCAGCTTATGATTTTAAAACTCAAAAGTACTTCAAGCATCATTTAATACATGGTGCTCGGTAGAATCTATAACGCCCTAATAAGATCACACTAAGCTTAAGTCATATTGCAGTATTTATTAACTGTTACAACTAAACTAGCAAAACATTTGTATATATAAAACATGTTAATTGATGAAAATAGCATAACTTTTTTTTTTCAAATAATACTCTTTAAAAACTGAGCCTTATAACACATAGAATCGATATTATTGTTATGATGTACGATACTAGAGTCTGTGGTTTTAATTTGTATCATAATACTATAAGATAAAGGAATTATAGAATTTACATGGATAACTGTGCATTCATATATTTACAGAAATAAGTACGAGGTGTACATATTTACCTAACTATATCTCAAAACTACCCAAATGAGTCAACTTAGCAAGGCTCTATGACAAGCTAAACAAAATATGTACAGTCATCCTCAAGGAAGTACAAATCAGCATAAAAGTTTCTATCATAATCACATTATCATTACCAAGCACGCCTAAAATGCCGTGGCACCCAAAATATACAGTTTTTAACCCACAAATCGAGCATTGCAACACAAATATGCACTCACTAGCTCACAGCTCAGGATCCATATATATATATATATAACTCCAACCTACGGTGTGTGGAATCCATTCTCCAACACGAGCTCCTCAAGATTCTCCTCTAACTACATCTCTAGTAGAACCTTAGTACCCACAAAAGGAGAACCGAACTCAGCAACATGTACAATCGGATGAGGTGAACCCCCCTCAGAGGGATCAGTCTCCATCAAAGAGGTGGAAGGAGCAGGCTCCGGAAAATACAATGGATGAGCGAGACGAAGGAGGAAATTAGCATACGGGACGACAAGGATCAAAGTGCTACCTAACTATTGGGACGCTGAACGGGCAGCGAAAGAAAATGTACAACCTAAGGCTACTATGAGCTACCAGAACCAACAAGTCAGGGTCATAGTGCCATGACCACTCAGGCACATCCATGAAGATCACCGCGGTCACCATCTGCTTCGTCTAAGGATGACATGGGAACACATAGGGATAAGAAATAAATTATTTCTCAGTAAAGACTCCTAACTGAGCACTAAACTGATATCATCATCATCTCAGCCACTTCGATTTATTTAATAAAACTAGTGAACAAGTATAAATAGAATAAAGGTTTTTTTCAATAGCTTTTGAAAACTTAATTCCGAAGTGGATCAATTTTTATTCATTCACTTGGATTGAGATTCTAAGACATAGTAATATCACTAGCACATGGAAACATAACTCAAATGCCAACATGCAAAGAGTCCTATGCAAGACTTATGGTGCATGCTTATGCTCATTATTCATTTAGTCCTTGTGACTACTCTTTATTTCTTTGGCCCTTGTGGCCATCTTTATTTCTTTAGCCTTAGGGCTATCTTTAACCTGTGCTCTTACTTATTACTGCCCTTAGATAGACTGTCCTAGGATATGAGCTCACTCAGTGACCATCGTCACAAAGTACTATCTAAATCATACTCTAGTTGACAAGGGGGGCTACCTCTACAATTGGAGGGGTGTTCGGCTCCTACCTCCAAAGTAGAGAGGTATCTTAGGGGTCATCTTCTCTTACCAAAGGATCACACTCGATTATCATGTCGTACGGATCACCTTCCTTTACCGAAAGATCATTTCCTAGTTTTAATTAGAGAATTTGTGCGTTACTTGTAGTATTCTTTAAATAAATTGCATGATTATTGGCACAACTTTCTCTAATTCTCATGTGCTTATGCCTTATGATGCAACACATAAAAAGAAACTTTTCTGGCGAAAATCTGGCAGCATAACGGTTGTATCGAGAGAAATCCAAAAATTTAAAAACACCAATAAACAGCCAAAATATCCCAATCATAGTTATAACATCAATAATAACTCATCATCTCATAGTTCCAACACATCCATCATCATAGATATAATAATCATCATCATAAGGCATAAGTGAAGTACTCAAGGCAAGAATCATCAAAATTCCAAGAGTCAAAAATAAAAAGGCATACCTTGACTTTCATTCTTTAGCCTCATTGGCCACAATAATCATTCAATAATTCATCCCAAATAGCTTACCACGATCACAATCATTTCACGTTAAAAAAATTTATATATAACATAACACTTTTCTCAATAGCTCTTAGCTTCAAGATTTAAGTTTTGGTTTAAAGGAGCCTATTCCAAGCTTGCTAATACTTTAGTCACAATTAAATTTAGATAATCAAGTCTTTTAGCCTATGCAAGGGAATAGTCTACTACCCTTATTGGCCTAATCTTGGTAATATGTCATTTTCTCATCATTCACTCCTCCAAACCAACTCTAAACCTTATCAAACTTACCTCATTTGATTATATATGGCTCAAAGCACTTAAATTCATCATAATGACTTAGAATACTCTACAAACACATGGGTTTTGTTGACCCTCAAACACATGGCCGAAAATAACTTATTATACTAGAGATCTTGACTAGTTGATTCCCAAACCTTCCATAATTCACCTCCAATCAATTCCAACCGTTCAAGGATGTTTCTAACGTCTATATAACTTAAATATTCAAGCCTAAAAACACTTTTGATATCTATTGGGGGATAAGAACCGAAACTCATCCTTCTAGTGGTTTACCGTAACTAGTTTGAGTCTAAAATTATTTTTACTTATTCTTGCACCAAACCAACTACAAAAGGACAATTTTGACTTCCATATATCATGGATTCCAAGTGGTAAAATTAGTTTGGTATGATTCTATTGGTGAGATAATTAAATTCCCACTTTTCTAAGTTGCTAAGGTTAAGTTTTAACTATCCCTTTTGCGACAAAATCCAAGATAAGCATTCTAACATATTTGTCTCCATATTCACACTTATATTTAAGTACAACTAAATCATTTAAACTCATAACAATCTTAATCCTTCATTGAATCATGGGGGTTTAAGGCTTAACCTCAATATTCCTATTTTAGCTAATTTAGGCCATAGTTTGATTAATAACCTTCTTAAGGATTTTAACTCACAAAAACTATATTAGAACACTCCTCTAGATTAACCTAAACTAAATCTAAACCTCAAACATACTGCTATGTTGAACACTTAGAACCCAAGAATAGTAAATCAAGCATAAACCACACTTTTTCTCAAGAATCATGACAAGGAAAGAGTAGAAATCCTTACCTCAATATCCTAGCTTGAAGACTCCTCCAAATTTTCGAGCTATTCCTCCAAGAACCACCCAACCAAGAGAAGAAATTCCTTGCTCTTCCCTTGCTACAGTTTCGCGACTTTGAGGGAGAGAAGTGGCTAGATTTTGCGCCTTGAGAGGGAGAGGGAGAGGAAAAAGAGGAAATGAGAGGAAATGGGAAGAAGAAGAAAAAGAAGAGTGCTTGGGTTTTGAGAGATTTTTGAGAGCTTTATGGGGTTGGAAGAAGAAGAATGGAGAGGGTTTGAGAGGTAGGGAGTGACATAAGGGAGAGAGTGAGGAAGAGTATCGTGAATGAGAGAATGAGAGAGAAAAAGAATTGTATTTTAATGGGTATTTGGATGTTTTAAATGGTAGTGGGTGTTTAAAATCTACCCTTTGGATTAAGGATAAGACTTGTAACTTGATCCAAGCCTTTGATAAAAGGTTTGAAGTAATAGTTATTACTTTATGTCACTTATAGGCACTTTATGACATGACACAGGTATTCGGTTATACCCGAAATCCTTAAATTAAATAGTTATAAGAGCTTTAAGGAGTTCTATAAGGATTTTTAAACTATTTCGAAAATATTCTTACCCAGAAAATAATTTGTTAAATTTACATCCCTAACAGGATACTGTGCAATTTAATCTATTATTTTCTCATTCTATTTCTCCGTTTTAGTTTTTATTTGTTGCATTTTGATAAATAATTCTTTTCTATTAAACGTTATTTAAAATCCATGGTTTCTAAATAATGTTGATCTTATTTTAAATATATGTGTTTTCTAAATAATTTTACATGGCATTATTTATTTAATTTGTAACACAAAGTTGCAAATACGGCAAAATTCGGGGATATTACAGAATTCTCCATCATGAATATCTAAAATCATTCATCAAGAAAAGAAAAATATTATATATATAATATTTTTTAGATACTATATCAACTTATATTTCATCTACCTATTGGATTGGAGTAGACCTCATTTGAATTAGGTTTATATTTCATCTAATAGTAAATAGGGTATAAATCAACACGATATCTAAAAATATTATATTTACATAATATAACTCTAAAAAGAAAAGGAAGACCCTATCTATGGCTATAGCTGCACGCCTGCACGCCTGCACCCCTTCAAATCTGGCTATAAATAGAGCTCAGTATCTGCTTGCCTCTTCACAAAACAGAGAGTAAAACAGAGGTATTATAGAGAAAGAGAAACATAGAGAGAGAGATGATGGAGTTGAAGAAGAAGATGGTGGTGAATTTAGCTGTGTTGCTTTTCCTCATGGTATTTTCTACCTCTGTTGAAGCTGGTCGCCTCAATCCAAGCTTCATCATCTCACAATTGCTCAACAATGGTGACGATGTTAGTTACTTTCCCGCATCATCAACAAATGAATGTTGTAATACGTGCAAGTGCGTATTATACCATCCAAATATTCGTATGTGCCAGTGTAAAGATGTTGCGGAATCTTGCCCTGCGTCTTGCAAATCTTGCGCTTGCACAGACTCTATTCCTCCACAGTGCCATTGCGAGGATGCTGCTTCCCATAGGTGCTACGTACCACAATGTACATGAGCAAGTTCCAACAACTGCATGTGATGTGAAACAAAGTCACTTAAGCTTTGTTTTCGTGTATGGAAATGTTAAATAAAACTACTTGAAATGCAGTTTGCTTTATGCACATTGTTCTCCAAGCGTGTTTTATTGTATTGTTTTGTTTTCACTTAGTTTCACTTAGTTTCACTTTGATCTCTATAAAATACAAATAAAAAAATTAATTTAGTTCTCTAATTTTAAACACGACAAAGTTTTATGAATCCAATACGCAGCGCAAATTAATTACCAAAAGATTTCCAAGCCAAAAATATAGATTTAAGTTAAAAGTATCTGACAAATTCTCAGACCTATTTTCAACCATATCTCCAACATCCTCTCTTGCTATATTTGCATTATTAGAATAGTATTATTTGTACATACTTAATAAATAAGCTCATCGACATAAGAGAGCACAAATGTATTAGTAGTGGAAAATTCATGTTAATTGAAGAATCGGGAGAATTACAATAATAAATGATAATGATCTCATTCATTAAAAATTCATATAAAGATTAGTGAAGATTTCATATATATATAAATAAAAAATTGAAATGATAGTATTTTTTTTTATTATTATAATCAATCTAATTCATATTATTTAATATAAATTCTCTACTATTAACACATATATTACTTTTGTCCATAGATATATAAAAATACTATATTCAAATATCATTATTCTTTAGTAAGTTAAATGAAAAAAAAGCTCACATGTGATAATGTACGCAACAGGTGATCGGGAAAATAAATAATATTTAGGCAGGAATCTAGTCTGACACCTAAGACATATAATAAGTCATTTGAGTACTTCTTTTACTTGCGCTTTATTGTCAGCACTACAGTATTCTTTGAACATGTTAATTTTACACGTCAGTTTACCTAAATTGAGTCTCAAAACCCAAAAGAAAAATGATGTTTACTAATAGTAAGTAAGACACTTAGTTGATATTTGGTAAACACAATTTAAATAAGTTTAGATTTAATTTTATATATAAGTACAAAATGTAATATTAATTGACAAAGAGATATATTTTATTTTTGAGATTAATATATTAATTTAATATTTATATAATTAAAATTTATACTTATTTAAATTATAATTATTATATATTTATTATGAAGTGTAATATACCAATTTAATATTTATATAATTAAAATTTATATTTTATTTATACTTCAATCAACAAATATTAATATAGCATTGCTCTTAAAAATAATATTACTCAAACAAAAAGGTTTGATGCATATATAATAATAAGGGTAATATTATTTATACTATTTTTTGAAATATTTTTAAAAAATATTTTAAAATATTTCTTCGATATACATTGAAAAAAATATATACAGTTCATTCTTAATTAATATTTAAAAAATATATCAAATATTCTTTCAAAAATATTTTGAAAAAGAGGGTACTAGTCCCATTTCTCTGCCAATAACATGCTAATTTCTGGGTATGGCCATATGGTCCACATCATGAACTAGCCTTGGATCTTTTGTCGCTTTGTCTTTTACTGTGTATGTCACTGCGTCAGAAAGATTGTACAAATGAAAAGAAGTCATCAGAACGATAGGGTGCATGCTGTGATGATTTTCAATTGTAGAAAATTTTCATGCCTCTATGAGATGTTCCAATGAGAAAAAGAGATTTATTTGACTTAGATAAAAAAATAAAAAAGTAAGAAATCCTAATATAATTTCATTTTACTTTTTTACCCTTTTTAATTTCTTTTCTTCAGCTCTCTCGCTTCCCAATCTCCAAGTTCCCCTCTCTGTCACTATTACAAATTTTTCATCTCCTCAGGCATCCACTGCAACAACTATCACTCAAATTCTCTAAAACAACTCCTTCGCAGGGAATAACATGAACCAGTAGCTCGATATCCTTGCCTCAATCCTCTTCCTCTTTCTCTTCTTCCTCCTCTACCTACTTCGCTCTAAATTAATTACCTAAACAATCACCCAAAACTGGGACCAAAAAAGGTGTCCGAAAATATGATTAGGAGAAAATCATGTGTGGATTGTGTTAAGTTTCACATTATCTAAAAATATTATTAAAATCATTTTTATAAATATTTGAATATTTCTCTTTCATTAAACTAATTTTTGAATAGAGCTAGATCAATAATTTTAAGACCATGAGAGATGTCCCATTTTAAATATGAAAAAATGCATTAAGTCTTATAATATTTAAGGATAAGAGTATTTAAATATCTCTACATGTTGAGTTAGCTAACTTTTAGGATAGAAGTAGACCAACAATTTTAAGAGGAGGATTTGGCAGGTTTAGTTGATTGATATTCCTCTTCAAGTTCAAACCACAAAATATTTGATCTCAATTCTGTAATCTCACGCCTTTCAATTGAAAGTACCTCTGATCACTGCCCTCTTCCACACAGTTCTCAATTTTATGCTATATATGCTTTCAGACAAGTGATTTCCATTTTATTTTTCTTCACTATATATTCAGCTTTTTGGTACATGAATATAATAAACAACAAATTTGAATTTCCATAACAAGAGGTTTGATTGAGCAAGTAGTGGAGGGCAAAGACGGGAAGACAGGGGGGCTGCAGTAACCAGCTAGAAGAAGGGTCAAAAGGACAATGCAAAAGCCAGCTGAAAACAAAGGGCAAGGATAATGATGTTTGGAAAATATTTTTTAAACATTGTAAAGTCCAACATGCTTAAAGATATCCTACTAGAATTTTAGGAAAAGATGAAAAAATAATCTAAAATATGAAATTAAATAAATTAAATAAATTAAATAGTTAAATATAAGAGGATTTGATAGGACACCATTTTTAAGTATTCAAATAATACACCTCATGGTTCAGCATAAGTTTTGGATTATAAGATATTCTATCATTTATGACCGTTAGATTTAATTTAAATGGTTCAAATTTAAAAATATAATAATTATATAATTGACCACACTTTTGTTTATAATATTAATTGAAAAAGAGATACATATTATTTATGAGATTAATATATTGATTTAATATTTATATTTATTTAAATTATAATTATTATATATTTATTATGAAGTGTAATATACTAATTTGATATTTATGTAATTAAAATTTATATTTTGTTTATACAACAATCAACAAATATTAGTATAGCATTGCTGTTAGAAATAATATTACTCAAACAACAAAGTTTGATCCATATAAAATAATAAGAAAAATATTATTTATACTATTTTTTTAAAAATATTTTAAAATATCTCTTAAATATTTATTAAAAAAATAATCCATTCTTAATTAATATTTAAAAAATATATCAAATGTTCTTTCAAAAATATTTTGATAAAAAGGGTACTAGCACCATTTCTCTGCCAATAACTTGCCAATTTTTGGCTGTGGCGATATGGTCCACACATGAACTAGCCGTACATCTTTTGTCGCTTTCTCTTCTACTGTGTTTGTCACTGCATCAGAAAGAGTGTACAAATGAAAAGAAGTCATCAACAACAATAGGGTGCATGTGATGGCCTTCAATTGCAGAAAAGTTTTGTGCCTCTATGAGATGATCCAATGAGAAAAAGACATTTATTTGACTTAGATAAAAAAAGTATGAAATCCTAATATAATTTCATTTTACTTCTTTACCCTTTCTAATTTCTTTTCTTCAGCTCTCTTCCCACTCTCCTTCTTCGTTACTATTACAAATTTTTCATCTCCTCAGGCATCCACGACAACAACTATCACTCAAATTCTCTAAAACACCTCCTCCGCTGGGAATAACATGAACCAGTAGCTCGATATCGTTGCCCCCATCCTCTTACTCTTTCTCTTCTTCCTCCTCTACCTACTTTGCTCTAAATTAATTACCTAAAAAATAACCCAAAACTGGGACCAAAAAAGGTGTCCGAAATATATGATTGGAAGAAAATTATGTGTAAAATGTGTTACGTCTCACATTAAGTAAAAATATGATTAAGATGATTTTTATAAGCATTTAAATATTTCTCTTTCTTTAAACTAGTTTTTGGATGGAGTTAGATCAATAATTTTAAGATTGTGAGAGATATTCCATTTTAAATATAAAGAAATGTATTAAGTTTTATATTATTTAAGAATATGATCAAAATAATCTCTAAAATTAAAGTATTTGAATATCTCTAGATCTTGAGCTAGCTAACTTTTAGTATAGACTTATACCAACAATCTTAAGAGCAGGATTTGGCAGGTTTAGTTGATTGATATTCCTCTTCAACATCAAACCACAAGATATTTGATCTCAATTCTGCAATCTCACGCCTTTCAATTGAGAGTACCTCTGTTCACTGCCCTCTTCCACACAGTTCTCAATTTTATGCCATACATGCTTTGACACAAGTGATTTCCATTTTATTTTTCTTCACTATATGTTCAGCTTTTTGGCACATGAATATAATAAACAACAAATTTGAATTTCAATAACAAAAGGCTTGATTGAGCAAGTAGTGGAGGGTAAAGGCGGGAGGACAATGGGGCTACAGTAACCAGCTAGAAGAAGGGTCAAAAGGACAATGCAAAAGCCAGCTGAAAACAAAGGGTAAGGATAATGATGTTTAGTGTCAACACTCTGTTGGGGGCTGCTTAACGCTCGACACCAGAATCTACACCGTAAAGTCCGATGGTCTTGCAAACTGGGCCTTGGATCATAACTCTGCACTCCGCCCCTGGCATTCCCCCAACTGAAGATTTCGATTGCTTTCCTCGCCGCTTGGTAGCTTAGTTCTCTTTGTTTTGGGCAGCTTGGCCCTCCAGTGTACCAAAAACAAGGTAAAAAATCGCCTTAGCATTGGTTTAGGCATGACCCCAAAAGGATAAAAAAAAAAAAAGAAAAAAAGGGAAAAAAGAAAAAGCAGTGGTTAAGGAATGATTCCCTGGTGCCGAGTAACATGGTCCAGCATAAGTTTTGGATTGTAAGATGGTCTATCATTTATGACCGTTAGATTTGATTTGAATGGTTCAGATTTAAAAATATAATAATTATTGAATTGACACATATTTTTTTATCATTATTAATTTTTTTATATATAACATATTCTTTATCAAAAAGAATAATGATATATTTTCTTAAAACATCTTCTTAATCATCCACTTAATTTTTAAATAAAGAAAATATAAATGCTTCTTACATTCAAAATAATAAATGCATTTGTAAAATATTCAATATTTTTCATATTTAGTAATTAGAAAGATGTTTTAAGAGGACATATTATTTTTCTCATCGCAAAATATCATTATGCCCGAAATTGTGACCAAACTTTTGTGTTTGATTAAAGTGGAAAAGATAGGTCGATAATTTTAATGAAAAGTGTTTGTTCTTTATTCCATAATTTAGATACTATTTTGGACGCTTGATCATTAATGTATATACAATTAAAAATTTTAGTTACATTTTTGGTGAATATAGTAAATATAATAATAATAAATTATATGATATTATTTTATTATATTCATCAATAAAACAATTGAAATATCTAGTTATTAACACATAATTTTTTATATTTTCTGCAAGCAAATTTGCCAATAATAAAAGTGAAATATCCAATTATTATTATTATTATTATTATTATTATTATTATTATTTTGTCTTTGAAGTATTTCAATTTTTAACCACTGTCACAGTTAACTAATTCGGAGACTTTTTGGACTATTGTCTTCTCTCAAGTTTAAACTTTGGTTATCTCTTAAATATGCAACTTGCTTACAATTGCTTTCAATTTGTAAGTGATTTTTTTAGATATCCTAATAATGTCGAAAAAATTAATATCCAAATAATAGTACTATTTAGTAAGTAGGGAGTGACAATTCCCAATTATATTTTATCACTCTTTATTTATTGCTCTTACTTGTGACATTTCTAAAATGCTCTTAACTAAAAGCTTGTTTTAAATTTATAGTTTATTGCCACTCTTATATTCTAAATTTATATTTAATAATTATATTAATTAATATTAAATATAAAAGTTAACTAGAATTAAATTTCTAACTTAACACAAAAAACCTACTAACTTAAATATAATGATTAATTAACTTAAATAAAAAGTGTAGTGATATAAAATTTAAATAACTTGTCAAATTTGATCAAATAAAAAATATAACACTTTTCTTTCTGCATCATACTTATGCAAAAATAATATATCGAAATCTTATAATGTTTTAACTCCAAGTAATACTTTATTGGAATTATAACGTTGTAACTCCATGTGTACCCCAACTTTTAATTTCATAAACATTTGAAAAATATTGACATCTATTAATTATGTATTGTGTGTTAGTGTTTGAATTGACACATCATTTTTTTCATTTTTCCAAAAACAGTCAGTCTCAAATCTTAAAATAACAACAATAAAAGAATTATTGTTAATTAGATAAATGATTGTTGTAACATCCCCGATTTTTGCCACATTTACAACTTTGCGTTACAAATTAAATAAATAATACTATGTAAATTCATTCAGGGATAAAACACATTAAAATTGAAATTAAACTATTTATAGACTATGAATTTTAAATAAAAGCTAGCAGAATAATTATATACCAAAATGCAGCAAATGAACATTAAAATGGAGTAATAAATTAAAATAATAATAGATTAAATTACATAGTTAAAACTTGCCAGGGATAGAAATTTTATAAAATTATATTCTTGGTAAAAATACTCTAGAACATATTAGAATTTCTTTAGGAACTTTTTAAAACTTCCGAAACTATTTAATTTAAGGATTCCGGGTACAATAAAATATCCGTGTCATATCATAAAGTACTCGTAAGTGACATGAAGTGATAACTATCACTTCCAACATTTTTATTAAAGGTTTGGATTAAGTTATAAGCCTTGTCTTTAATCTAAAGGTTAGAATTCAAACACACTACCATTTAAAACACCTAAACACCCATTAAAACACAACTATTTCTCTCTCTCATTCTCTTAACTCACGGCACTTTCTCTCCCTCACTCTCGTTCCCCTCTCAAACCCTCTCCACTACTTCTTCCTCCAAACACCCAAAGCTCTCAAGACAATCCTCAAGATTTCACTCAAACCCAAGCTTTCTCCTTCTTCTTCTTTTTTCCTCTTCTTCCTCTCCCTCTAGCTGCAAAAAACTGCTCTTTTTTTCCTTCTTTGGGCTGCGAATAGTACCAGAAGAGGAGGAAGAGGTTTCCTCATAGATTGGTGGAGTCTTGAAAGAATAGCTCAAGAGCTTGGAGGGATCTTCAAGCTAGGAGGTTGAGGTAGGGATTTCTACTCTTTCTTTGTCATGATTCATGAGAAAAAATGTGGTTATGCTTGAGTCACTCTTCTAGGGTTCAAAAACTTACACATAGTGATATATTTGTAGTTTAGATTTAGTTTAGGTTAGCCTAGATGAGTGTTCTAATATAGTTTTTGTGAGTTAAAACCCTTAGGAAGGTTATTAATCAAACTATGGCATAAACTAGCTAAAATAGGCATATTGGGGTTAAGGCTTGAACCCCTATGATTAAGTATGATATAAAGATTCTTATGAGTTTAAATGACTTAGTTATATCTAAATATAAGTGTGATTATAGATACAAACTTGTTAGAATGCTTGGATTTTGTCACAAAAGAGGTAGTTAAAATTTAACACTAGCAACTTAGAAAAGTGGGAATTTGATTATCTCACAAATAGAATCATGCCAAACTGATTTTACCACTTGGAATATATGATATATGGATGCCAAAATTATCCTTTTCTAGTTGGTTTGATGTAATAATAAGTAGGAACAATTTTAGATGTAAACTAGTAACCATAAACCACTAGAAGGGTGAATTTCAGTTCCTATTCCTCAATGGATAATAAAACTGATTTTAGGCTTGATTATTTGAGTTATATAGATCTTAGAAATGTCCTTGAATGATTAGAATTGGTTTAAGGTGAATTATGGAAGGTTTGAGAATTAACTAGTCAAGTTCCCTCACTATTAGAGTTATTCTCGGCATATGCTTGGGAGGTGACTAAAACTATGTTCTAATTGAGTATTTAGAGTCATTATGGTAAATTTAAGTGTGTTGGACCATATGCAATAGGTTGGGGTAAGTTTGAGAAGTTTTGAAATTGTTTCAAGGTGTTATGAATCCATTTTAGTGATTTTTTTTGGTGTATGCTTACTATGTGAAATCAGTACAATGGTGGGAAATTATTGAGAATAGAATTATTGGATGATTTGCTATGGCTAGTAAGGCCATGAATGAAAGCCAAGGTATATGTTTTATTCTTGATGCTTGTATATATATATATATATATATATATATATATATATATATATATATATATATATATATATATATATATATATATATATATATATATATAATGTATGTGTAGCTTATGATGATGATGATGATGATGATAATAGATTTAGTTGATAAAAAGAGTATACTGGAATTGTGGATTGGCAAATATTTATTGACTGATGCTATGACTGAAATTGTTGGCTGTTTATTAGTATTTTTCAATTTTTGGATTACTCTCAATACAGCCGTTATGCTGCTGGATTTTTATCAAACTTCTTGATTTCCATAAATTAATTTTTCTCATACTATGAGATTGTGCAAAGTTGAAAAGTACGAGTCAGTAGCTCTTAAAAGCTTGCATGAATGTATTATGTAATTGTATAAGACCCATAAATTAACAAACATATTTGGAACTAATCAAAAACTATAAGACTTATGGTAATTAATCAGAGAATTTATATCTGGTTAATTACTTTATTTAAGGTCAAAGAATTTATACCTGACAATATTGTTTGAATCAGGAAATTTATACCTGATAAGACTTATGGTAATTAATTAGAGAATTTATATCTGGTTAATTACTTTATTTAAGGTCAAGGAATTTATATTTGATATAAGACAAGATAATCGGACATGATCCTTTGATAAGGGAAGGTGAGCAACCAAGATGAGCTCCCTCTACTTTGAAGGCACGTGGCCCAAGGAAATCTCTTCAATTTAGAGGCATATGACCAAAAGGAGATTCCCCCAAGTGTAAGAGATAGATCTCCTTGCCAGCTAGAGATTGATTTATATAGAATTGTGTGGCTATGGCCACGGAGTGAGCTCACATTTTAGGACAATCTATCCAAGGGCACTTTATAATAAGAGCACGTGTTAAGAGAAAGGCCTTAATGGCAAAGCAACAAAGAGCTTAAGCATTCATCATGAGACTTGCATAGCATTCATTGCTTGAGTGATAGTTTGATGTGTTATTAATACTATTATGTTTTAGAGTCTTGGCTTAAGTAACTGAATAAAATGGATCCACTTCGAAGTTATGTTTTCAAAGATTATTAAAAGGAACCTTTATCCTATTCATGCCTATTTACCATTTTATTAAATAAACTGAAGTGACTGAGGCAATGACGACATTATTTGTATGCTTAGTTAGGAGTCCCTACTAGAAAATACTTTATTTCTCATCCCTGTATGTTCCTGTGTTATCCTTAGATGCAGCAAGTGGAGACCACGATAATCTTTCTAGAGGCACCTAAGTGGACCCAGCATTGTGATCATGTCTTGGATTCACTGGTGTTAATAGCCCACAACAGCTTCAAACTTCATATTTTCCCAGTGGCTCATTTAGTTTATACTGTGAACTCATAATAGGTTGAATTACTCTTGGGATGATTATACATGTATTTTGTTTAGCTTGGCGTAGAGCCTTGCTAATTGGACTAACTTGGGTACTTTTAATAGATATATATACACGAATGCCCAGTACTTATGTGTGTGTGTGTGAATGCTTAGTTATCCATGTAAACTATGTTGTCTCTTTACCTTAAATTATTATGTCGTAAATTAATTATGAACTCCAATATCGTATGCTATAATAATATTATCAATTGTATTTGCTAGAAGGATCAGTTTTAGAAATTAATATTTTCATTAAAGAAAAATTTATACGCTAGTTTCATAAACCAATTACTTTGAAGCTAAAAATATTCCACTAGTTTAGTTGTAGTAACTAATAAATACCAAAATATGATTTAAGCATAATGTGGTCTTATTAGGGTGTTACAATTGTTTAAGTGTAAAGATTGATTATGTTTATACTTCAATCAACTCGTATTTTTTTCCTAAGTATTTTCTCACATTTTTAACAAGACTATTTCTTTTTTATTATAGTTTCTATTTATTCATTTGAAAAGTGATTATTTAATAATTTAAAAATAAAATATAGTACCAAGTGTGTTACAGAATCTAGTAAGACTCAAAAATATTCTCACAAAAATAGTTTAAAAGCACAAGTTTTGATACGCATTCTTTAAAAATAGATCTCTTTATTGTGTAATTCTCATGAATAATTTTTTTTAAAAGTGCATGAGATACTATTTATACTAGTTGTAAAATAAAAATAAATCAAAAGTTTGATTATCTCCCTTAGTCTATTTATCAATCATTTTAATAGTATTATAAGATTTAGATATATTATTTTTGCACAAGTATGATAAAAAAGAAAAAAAGAGTACTACATTTTTTGTTTGATCAAATTTGATAAATTATTTAAATTTCATTTTGTTATGCTATTTTATTCAAGTTAATTATTATATTTAAGTTAGGAGTTCTTTTGTGATATATTAGAAGTTTAATTATAGTTAATTTTTATATGTAATATTAATTAGTATAATTATTAAGGATTTAATTTGTATGTATTATTAGTATAAAATTTTTTTACACAGATATCAAATTATATATTATCACATTACCAAAAGTATTTAATTTAACTACTCATTATTTTAAAAGCCTTATAAATATAAATATATGATTAAATTATAATATAAAATTATTTTATATTATTAATATATACCAATTAAAGTCAATTATTAAACATAAATTTAGAATATAAAAGTAACAATATGGTACAAATTAAAAGCAAGCTTTTAATTAAAGATATTTTAGGAACATTATAAATAAAAACAATAAATGAGTAGTGGCAATAGACAAATGTATCGAGACTTCGTTGTGAGCTCAATTTAGTGTTTTTTTACGTGGGTGGTTAGAAGGAAACAAAATAAAAAATTGAGATACGTGAATATAGTGAAAGAGAGACAAAGAGAATTGACAGAGAATATTATTAAGGTAAGAGAAAATAAACAGTAATTAATGTGGATAAAACAAAGTTACAAAATTATCCCTATAGGTGCACCCCTTAAAAGAGTAACGTGTACGGTGATAATTAATATAAAGAGAGAGAATGAGAGAGACGATGGAATTGAACAAGAAGATGATGGTGAATGTAGCTCTGTTGCTTTTCCTCATGGGGTTTTCTGCAATTGTTGAAGCTTGTCGTCAGCTTGATCCAAGCTATGACATCACACAATTGAAACTTGGTGATGCAAGTTACTCTCCCAGATCATCAACCAAGGAATGCTGTGACACATGCAGTTGCATAGTGTTTTGGCCAAATCCTATTCCTATCTGCTCGTGTAAAGATGTCGCAGGATCTTGCCCTGCATCTTGCAAATCCTGCTATTGTACCAAGTCTAATCCTCCACATTGTCGATGCATGAACTTCATTGTCAACAAGTGCTACATACCAACTTGTAATTGAGCGAGCTCCAATATCTACATATGTCAGACAAAGTCACTTATTAGGCTTTGTTTTTTCATGCATGGGAATCTTAAGCAAAAGACGGAATAAAAAGCTACTTGGCATGCGGTTTGCTTCATATGCCTTTATGCACTCTGCTGTCAAAGCGTGTTTTATTATTGTGTTGTTTTCACTTAGTTTTAACTTTGATATTTTTATATAAAATGCACATAAGAACAATAAATTTGATTCTTCAATTTTAATCACAACAAAATTTTATGAATGCAATACATAACTGAGAGAACTTGAAAAAGGGGGGGGGGTTTGAATCAAGTTTTTGGTCTTTGAAAACTTTCTACTCACTTAACATAGATAAAAAGGGTAGTGTTATATCTGGGGATGCCAAGAAAATCCGCCCCTACGGATACCTGCGATTTTATCCTCATGGGTAATGGGGATTGAGATTTTAAATACCCGCATGTTAAATGAGGCAGGGATGGTGATTACTATCCCCATACTTGCAGATATCCAATATAAAATTACTATTTTACCCTTAAGGTATTGACTTAGTTAGGCTAATATTATTATTATTTAAATTATTTGGACTACTGTTCAAATTTAGAAGTTGAATTTATTTGTATTGATTATATGTTAGATTAATAGTTGGATTACTACTATGTGTTTATTTTTATTTTAATTTATTGGAATTTAGATTGAGAAATTGGATTATAGTATTTATTTTGTGTTAATTTTATGTGTTTATTTTTATTTTAAATATATTAAATTGTTAGAATTTGAATTGTAGAATTAAATTAGTATTTGTGCTTATTTTAAGTATTTTATGATATTAGAATTTTTATATTTAATTTAAATTTTTTAAATTTTTTACATTGTAATGAGTATCCATGTATATCCACGAGTATCCGTAAACCCACGAAAAATTCAAAAATAGGTATCCGTACGGATATGAGGCAGGAGACGGGGGCAGGTATTTATCCATAGAGCGAGGAATGGGGGGCTATCCCCCGCCCTGCCCTGCTCTATTTACATCCCTAGTTGTATCTACCAACAAGATATGAGATATCTACTAAAATTTTTTGTACTAGACAAGAAATCAACTAACTTTGCAATAAAATGGAAACTACAATAGTTATATCAGAAGCTAGATTCAGCAGATAATGTCTAAAGATCAAAATTAAAAAAAAAAAACAATTTTTGAAATAAAGGAGAAGGGACAGAAACAAACGATAATTTCGGCTATATCTATTTCTCTTCTTCCTTATGTTATCATTATACAGACAAGAGAAAGACGCTGTTGCCTCTATCATTCCAAAAAGGAAAAATTCTTAGGTGCAAAGTTTTTGCTCTATTGCATTATAGATTGTTGGATATTGTTTTCTGGACTGTTGTCGAATTCAAGTATATTTAATTTGGATTTATAATATTCTAATGATTTATTTTTTTTTTCTGTTTGTAACTTTACGATCGATTTTGTGACTGATTAATGTTTCTGACTGATATCGAATTCTGTATTTGCGACCAAAAACTCTTGAATTTGCAACTGATTTTTACGTGGCAAATTTGCGACCGATTTTTTTGGTGGCAAATTTGCGACTGAAAAATCGGTCGCAAAATAGTCAACAAACGACCAAAGTACATGATTGTTCTAAATTGGTCGCAAATTTTTGCGACCGATTAAATCCGTCGCAAATATATTTGCAACCTGCTTAAATGCAACTGAAAAAATCGGTCGCAAAATCGGTCACAAATGGCCTTAGCGACCGAATTCACTCGTTTTGCGACCAAAAAATCAGTCGCAATTAACCAAAATTCTAATAGTGAGCAAAAGTATTTGTCAATCATAACAACTAATTTAAAAGTTTTATATATATGCACACATGCCGATGCTTGTTACTAGTCGGAGGGGCTGCCATGTGGCAGAAGTTATTACGGAGTAAACTCTAAAATTGGTCACGGAAAATATAAGTATCGATCAAGATAGTCTCTATCTTTTGAAAATTATTCTCTTATCGATGAAATCACTCCCCACATCAACATGTCATTCACTAATTTTGAATAATTTGAATATATCTCAGGATTAATTTGATTAAACATAATATCCGATTAATAATAATTTTCAAATGTTATGGACTTTGATCGATGTTTATAAGTTTAGGGGACTAATTTAAAACCAATTTCTTTGTTTCCAGTCTAAAAAACATGGATTAAGCACTTGTAACAAATGGGATAGAATTTTTTCCCCTAATGTTTACACATTACTAACTTCCTATTTAATTTGTTTCTAAAAGATTAGTGCAAGACGTTTTTTTAAGTATAACAGCTCATAAGTCATGGGCATATGCCAGGCGTATGTAACTTTTCTTTTTTTTTTTGGTAATATGCAGGGAAAAAAAAGATGAAAACCATAAAGCACTACGTAGTATCTACTCTAATCATCAAAGGAAGCTTGTTGTGAGCTAACTAGAAAGCCTAACTATGAAATAACTATAAATCATATTCTATAAACAAATAAGTAAGAAGAAAGCAATTAAAGCTTGACTTTTCTTAATAAAGAGACAAAAAAATTTCGAATCATGAAAAATCAAAATTTTATCAAAACTAATCAAACAACCAACTCACTCAACAATCCCATAATTCTCTTAAAAGAAAATATTTTGCATATATACCTTTTTGAGTGACATTAAGTCTTGACCTTCTTTGGTTTTTTTAATGGTGTAGTGTTGGCACGTAGACCAAAAAGCTTGAAGGTTGAAAAAGAGCTTATAACGAGCTGAACAAAAAACAAGGGTATGTTTGTGTTTTAAGGACAAAATAGTAATTAAGTCAAATTCAGACAAAAACTTTCTCACCAAATTATGATGGTCTATCCCAAACCCTCTAGTTTAGGGGCAACAAATCTGCCCTATTTGATTGCAAGGAAGGCTCTCCTTACTAGCCCTTCAATACCTTCTTTAACTCCAAACCACATATTTGATGAAAGTTTTCTTATCTTTCTACCCACTCCCTTGCTTGTCCCCTCCCAAAGACACCTTCGAGAGCACCCACTGTTTCATTTTCATTTCCATTCTCCTTGTACTTAGAAAGACATGTTAGATGGAAATTTTTGTTTTCATTTCCCAAAGTTCACTACTTTTGGGGTTATTTGTTTGGCCTTTGTAGATATGGATGGAATCAAAGACTACATCTTTAAGGTGGATGGTGTAGTCTCTTTCATTTTGCAACCTTTGTTTCTTCTTATTGGTGTGGTTAAAAAGTCCACTGGCATCATGTCCACCTAGGAACAAAATCTCATGTCGTATTAGAGGAAGGGGAGGGGAGATAGGCTGTCAAAGAGGTGGGTGGGACTCCAGGGATTGAAATAAGCCAGGCGACCTAGCCTGCTCTAGGCCTAGCCTGGCCTTTTTAGCAAACAAACCAGGCTGGCTTGTTAAGTCTGTCAAGTTGACCTATTTATATATATGTATATAATTTTTCTACAAAAATTCATATAGCCTCACCTAGGATTTGAACCCACACCCTTGAGCTACTACCAACACTTACCAATACCACTAAGCCAAGCTAAGTTGTTATGTCTATTAATGCATGTTCAATATATTTATAGATTACTTCTTTTTAGAAATTTGACAAATCAAATAATTATTAGTAACTAGTGAGAGCATTGGCATTAGATCAGTATCCATAAAACACAAGGAAAAATTAAAACCCTACAAGATAGAAGCTTCAAAAATAGAAACCCTCTCAGCCCCTTTGAACCAAACACCGCTGTCCTCATCCTTCTTCCTCAATCAGATCGCCACCATCGCCAACTACATCCACCTCCCCACATCCTTCTTCCTCTGCGTCCAACTGTCCACCTCCATGCATCCCCAACTAGCATGCTATAATGCCGCGTCCACTACTGCTGCATCCTTCAACATGCTGCAACCCTAGGACTAGGTTGGTTGTCAATGATTGGAAGTGATTTTTGCAAATGATGTGTTGGTCTTGTTAGAAAGTGATCTTTGGAAATGATGTTTTGGTCTTGTTGAACTTTGTTAGAGTGCATTCTGAGCATTGCTATTTATTTTCTTGTAAATATCTTGTTCGTTGTTTCAATGTTTCATATTGGTTTGTTCATCTTATTTGAGCCTTGCTTTGTGATAGTAACTCTATTTCTATCTATTGGGAAAAAAAATTTGTTTGAGTTAGTGAATACATTATACATACATTTGCTAAAGAATGTTAGTGAATACATTATACATACAATATACTCTATTAACAGGTTTTAGGCCATGCTAGGCCACTCAAATAGGCCAAACCAGGCCGAAAATAAAGTTTTTTAATAGGTAACAAACGAAGCTCAGAGCCAATAATCATGATACAAGATTGGCCTGTTCAGAATGTGCCTTGACCTGTTTCCATCCCTAATGAAGAGGAAAGAAAACTAAGGCTCTTTTTGAAGACTCTTTTTCCTTTTTCCCTTTTTAAAGAAATAAAATAGAGACTCTTTCTTTTTCTTTTATTTAACAAAATGGAAATTTTCATTTCTAAAGATGCCTAACGACATTTACAAATCAAAGAAGATATATTAGATCCACATCTAATAAGAAATAAATATATTTAATATTCTGAACTAACCATGTGACTCTATTTCTTGCTTGAAGTCTATCCATTCTAAGCATATTTTACATCAATGACCAATATGAAAATTACTGTAGTTTGATGAATGTTTATGCCTCCTTTCAAAATAGATCTAAATATATCTGCTATCTATAAGATATCAAAATAGAAATACCCACAAGAAAAAATCAAAACACTTGCAAAGAGGATAACATAAATACCCATAACAAGGACATTGAAAACACCCACAACAAGGACAAACAAAAATACACAAAGGAGACAACAAAAGCAAAATGAAAAATATAAGATCCTAAGTAACAAAAAGAAAAAAGAAACGGTGAAACTGTCATAAAAGAAAAAAGATGGCAGTCTCCCTCAACAACACTCACCCAAAAAAATTGGTCAAAGAAAGAGAGAAGAAAAAAGAGAGAAAAGAAGGATTACGGGGCTTTAGTCGAAGTAACTAAGATTCATTTTTCATTTGATTTATATATCCCATGTCATTTTTTTTGTTCATCCACCTCGGCAGGACACCAAATTCCCCTCTTTTCATGTAGCACTTTAAAATTAATGCACCCACTTTTTTATTCTATTGCAGATGAGAAATCTCATTTCTATATATGAAAAATTTAATATCTTAAAGAAGATAAATATAAAAGTTTAAATTTTCTCTCTTAATACTTATTATAGATTAAAATTTCATATATATCCGTAAAATATTTAATCTTTTATATACAAATAATTACATCTCTCATTTTGCTAATGACAGCGTCCGAGGTAAACGAATTAAAGAAGTCATCAATTACAATAGCTCAGCAAAAATGCTCCACAGTTGATGTTGGAGTTGACTATACAATTTTTTAATTTTATTATTATTTACATTTTACATATATTTTAAGAGATTAATTTTGATATCCTTGTAGTATAACATATTTTACACTAAGAATTAATTATATTTCATTTTATTATGGTAAATTAGTGGAGAGACAAATGGGAATAAAAATAAGTTTTGAAGGACTAAACAAAAACTTTTTAAAAAAGAGAGACTAAATGAAAAATTCTAATATTTTAAGGGATAAAAAATATAATTAAACCCATTTAAAAATAATGATATACAAAATTAAATGTATTCTATTTATAATTTAATATATTAAATTTTTTATTAATAAAAATTTTATTTCTAATTTATATATTTATTATGTAATTTTGGTTTTTATTTTTTAAAAAATAAATAATAAATATATGAATCAATATAAAATCAATCATTAATTAAAATATACATAAAATAAATGGAATCTCACTTAATGTTTTATCTACATATAATAATTTCTTCTCCAAATCCTTCATTGTGTTGTGCATCTGATATTATTGAATAAAAAAAAATTGACCATCAATTACAAGAGAGAAAGACTCATGAATAAAAAAGAGAGTCACAAAAGGAAAGAGAGATGAGAGAGAAAGAGAAAGGTAGGGAGAGAGGGCGTTAGAAGTGGAAAGGTCACTACGAACAAAGGATTGGTTACGTAAAAGGAGCTTCGTATGCTATGCATGGAACTGCGGCTGGGCATGCAAGCTACAACCTAGCATGGAGAAGGCCTGAGCAAGTGTTGTTTCACTGTTTTTGTGGACAATCTCCCTGCCTCAATGTCCAAATCTTGGCTTTGGCAACTCTTTAGTTATGAAGGAAAGGTGGTCAACGTTTTCGTATCTCGGAAGAAGCGGAAGAACAGCAAGCAACCCTTCGCCTTTGTCAGATTTGTGAAGCTTGATGAGGCTAATTTGGCAATCAAGAATCTACATGAGACCGAAATCAAAGGCTATAAAATAAAAGTCTCCTTGACAGAATTCAAGAGATCTAGTGCTAGAGAAGGTGCACATGCAGATAAGAAGTTCTTGACTATGAATCCCATTCTTGTCCTGGTCCAAGCGGCCCCCCGTGTAATGTCATATAAGGATGCAGTGTTCAGAAAGACACGAACAGCAGCTAGGAACGATTTGAAGACCATGGATAGAAGGAAGGCAAACGAGCATATGGAAGAAGAGGAGGAATACGACAAGACCCGGGTTGTTTATTGGGAGATTGTGAAGGATATTGCTGACGAGCTTGATAGGAGCATCATTGCTTATTCCACGTACCCGATTGACATTGACTTGATGGAAGCTAAATTGAGGGGAACTTTCCTTCCGTTTGACTCTATTAGGGCTATGGGTGCTTAAAAAGCTCTAATTACTTTCCCTTCAAAAGAAGAAAGGGACGAAACAATGAAAGAGGGTGGTAACGGATTAAGCGAGTATATTGACGAGCTTCGAATCTGGTCTAAGGAGGAAGTTTATCAAAAAAGGGGGGTCTAGGTGGAATGTTTTGGAATGCCCCTCCAAGCCTGGTCCACTGAAAACCTTAGGAAAATTGCTGGGCTCTGGGGCAATGTCATATGTTTTGATGATCAGACCTCTAATCAATCTTCTTTCAACTCAGAAAGGATTTTGATGGACACATGCCATAATCCTCTCATTCAAGGCAATGTATTTTTCTCAGTAGATGGCGATGATTATGACGTCTACGTTAAAGAGGCAGGGAAAGAAATTCACCTCTAGAATGCTCCAAACATATAGAATAAACAATGCTCCAATTTGGAAAACCAATATCCGTCCTCCGACAGCTCGGAAGGCAGTGTCAATTCACCGCAGTCAGAACCCACTGTGGTGGCGTTGTCTTGGGAAGCTTGAACAATAATAAGATCATTGATGAGAATGACCTTTCGGCCACAATGGACCAATTGGCAAACTCGGTCAACAATGACCCAAATTGGAGTTAAAAATGAGATGGTGGAGGAGTCTTTGCAACCATCCAAGTCAAAAAGGACCGTTGGGTTGGACGACGATGGGCGTACTGAAGAGGTCTTAAGAGACCATGGCTTACCACGTGGTGGGCCTGATGCAAACTTGACCATCATAAAACGCTCTGTCTGACTTTAACTCTCATATGAGGCTCGTGATGGATCTTGGGCCTGCTGAATCTGGCACAATTGTTCCCCCTGGCTTCGAGACACCTAATCTGCGTAACAGAGAAGTGTGAACAGAATTGATACTTTCAAACTATGATTTGAAAACGTACAAGAATATATACAAGAGTTGGCTACAGGAAAGTTTCCTACGTACATGACTAAGGAGATAAATGCAAAATAAAGTTGTTACAAGATTTCATGAGAAGTTGTTACACAGTGAGATATTAGGAAGAGATGAGTACTCCAACACGCCCTCGCAAGATGGAGGAGGGACAGCGAACTCCAATCTTGGCCATGAGAGATGAGTGATGCGAACTGGATAATGGCTTTGTGAGAAGATCTACAAGTTGATTGCTTTTGCGAACATGAGACATTTTAAGCTCTTTATTGGCAACTAATTCGCTCACAAAATGATAGTCTATGGCAAGATGCTTCATTCTAGTATGGAAAACTGGGTTGGCACATAGGTACGTTGCACCAATATTGTCTAAAAACAAAAGTGGTGCTTTGGTGAGAGGAAAATGCAATTCCTTGAGGAGTTCTCGCAACCAAAGAATTTCAGAGGTAGTGGAAGCGATGGTGCGATTTTCAGTCTCAGTAGAAGATCGAGCAACTGTTGGTTGCTTTTTACAAGACCAAGAGATGGCATTGGGAGCTAGATAGATGATGTATGCGGTAGTGGACTTATGATCCATGGTATCTCCAGCCCAATCGGAGTCACAATAAGCAGTCAGGGACAAATCCGAAGCTCGAGAAAGATGAAGACAATGAGCAAGCGTTCCTTTCAGATAGTGAAGGATTCGCTTAAGAGATTGCACATGTACCTCAGTTGGTGCCTGCATGTATTGGGAGAGTTTGTTGACCGAGAAAGAAACATCTGGGCGAGTTAAGGCTAAGTACTGTAAGGAGCCAATGATCCGATGAAACTCGTGAGCATAACAAGTAGGAGTGTCTGTGGCTGGAGTAAGATCACATGAGGTGGACAGAGGAGTTGAGACTGGTTTGGCATCGTGCATATTAGTGGCGTAGAGAAGACCTCGGATATAGTGATGCTGTGATAGAAATAGGCCTTGAGAGGTAGGAATTACCTTCATGCCAAGAAAATGAAGAGGAAAGCCAAGATCCTCTAATGAAAATTGTCTTGCGAGTGATAACTTTTTTTATTGATCCACATAGCTGCCAACTCTCCCACCAATGCTTCTAATAACCCTCTTGTTGAACTCAACACAGCCACTTCTCTTCCTATCAAACTCAACTCTTCCAATTACCCAACATGGTATAAACAAATTACCATTCTACTTTCAGCTAACAACATTTATGGCTATGTTATTGGAACCACCGTATGTCCCCCTGCCACTACAGGCACTGGTCCTGATACTGCTGACAATCCAGCCTTTCTCCATTGGCAACGCCAAACCATTATGTTTTCCTTGCGCTTCTGGGCTCTTATGGTCCTGATGCCCAAATTGTGATGTCTTCATCTACTTCATCTCCAGATGCTTGGACGAGACTGAACAAGGCTTATGCCAATTGGTCCCGCACTCGCATTATGTCACTCAAAGAGCGCCTAGCTTCTGTCACCAAATGATCCTCTAGTGTTAATGATTATCTTCGTTCAATCAGATTCATTGTTGATGAACTCGCCCTTATTGGTCATGCCATTGATGATCTAGACCTTGTAATTGCCGCTCTCAATTGGCTTGGTCCCTCATTTCGTGAGTTCAGTGCTTCTATTTGCACACGTGACTCCCTCTTATCGTTTGGTGAGCTTTACGACAAATTAGTTGATTATGAATTATTTCTTCAGCGTGATGAGCTTCATCAACAATCTTTTCCAGCTACTACCAACAATGTAGCTCGTTCCTATGGCCGATCCAAGTGCCCACCCACTCATCATGCTATGGTCTCTCCTAGTAGAAATGATGCCTCTCAATCTAATTCTGGCCCATCTTGAAAACACTCTTCATATTTGGGTGTAGTATGCCAATTTTGTGATTGCCATGGCCATATTGCAAAGACGTGCTATCAGCTTCATGGCTATCCACCAAATCACCCGCGTCATCAAGCTAATGTAGTACAAAAGGATACTAGTTCGGATCCTTCTTGTTTGCTCGATTCAGGTGCTTCCCACCATGTCACCCATGACCTAGCCAATCTCTCCTTAGCCATTGACTACCATGCCAACGATCAACTCATGATTGCCAATGGTAAGTGTCTTCCCATTACTCACAGTGGATCCACCTACATACCCACATCCACCTCTCCTTTGCACTTAATTGATGTTTTATATGTTCCCACCATTTCTCAAAATTCAGTTTTTGTTTCTCAATATTGTCAAACTAACCTTGTTTCCTGAATTCATTCCATGGCATTTTGAGGTCAAGGATTTGAGCACGGGGGCGATTCTACTGCACGGAAGAATAAGAACAACGTGCACAAGGTTTCAACCAACCCCACTCAACCTCAATCTCACCATGTTCAGTCACAACCTCCCTTGGTCCTTTGGCACAGCTGTCTTGGTCATCTAGCCACCCGAATCCTTCACCATGCACTCAAGCACAACAACATTTCCTTTTCATCCTCTGATGTAAAATGTTTTGATTGTTTAGCCAATAAGAGTCATAAGTTGTCTTTTTCCAAGTCAACAGTGTCTAGTTCTCATCCTTTTGATGTTATCTATTCTGATGTATGGGGCCCTGCTCCAATCTCTTCAATAAATGGTTCAAATTATTATGTCATTTTTATTGATCACTTTTCTAAATATGTGTGGCTTTATCGTATTAAACACAAATATGATGTTTCTTAAATTTTTCCAAGTTTCAAATCTCTTGTGGAAACACAGTTAAATTCAAAAATTAAAACTTTGTACTCTGACAATGGTGGTGAGTACGTCAAGTTACATTCTTTTCTTCAAAATCATGCCACCACTCACTTAACCACTCCTCCTTATACCCCTGAACACAATGGACTCTCTGAAAGAAAACATCGTCACCTAGTTGAAACTGCCCGTTGTTTATTTCACCATGCCTCCTTTCCTCCCCCATTTTGGTCCTATGCACTTGAAACTGCTGCCTACTTAATCAACCGAATGCCTACACCTGGTCTTCAAATGAAATCACCTCTTGAAGTTCTCTTTCACCATTCCCCAAATCTTTCAAAATTAAGAGTCTTTGGATGTCTTTGTTTTCCTTGGCTCACCCCTTACACCAATAACAAACTTCAACCCAAATCCCAACCATGTGTGTTTCTTGGTTACAGTCCAACACAAAGTGCTTATGTATGTTTCAATCCCAAAATCACCAAACTCAAGGTGTCCCGTCATGTTCAATTTGTTGAAAATACTTTCCCTAATTCTTCTGAACAAATCCGACCGTCTCCTTCCAATTCTACCTTATCCCTTCCTATTATAATGTCACCAACCCAACCTTCAACCACTTATCACTATGGCCCATCGAATCCACCTACTCCTGACACTATTCCATTAATTTCAAATACAATACCAGCACAATCTCTCTCCAATCTATCTGCAACATCACCTTCTACACCTTCTCAAAATTCTAACCCACCTCACTCACTAATTAATTCGGTCCACCCACCTTCCCCTATGTCACCTGTACCCATGCCCCCAAACACGGAACCAACTCAAACTTTAACCCAAATTCATTCATCATCAGTTCAACATCATGCATCCACATCTTATGCACCCCAGCCTTTGTACACGAGTCACTCATCTCCAACTGAGGCAGTAGAATTTCCTCCCACTCAACCTCATTCCTTGACACATCCAATGGTTACTTGCTCCAAAAACGGCATCTTCAAGCCCAAGCGATGTATCTTGCAACCAAGTTCCCCCTTCCAAAACCGGTTGAACCTTCTTGAATTACACAGGCGATGAAGCATCCTGAATGGCAAGCTGCCAAGTCTGCTGAGTTCAATGCTTTGCTCTGATACCATGAACGGAATTGATACTTTCACACTATGATTTGAAAATGTACAAGAATATATACAAGAGTTGGTTCCAAGAAAGTTTCCTACATACATGACTAAGGAGATAAATGCAAAATAAAGTTGTTACAAGATTTCATGAGAAGTTGTTACACAGCGAGATATTAGGAAGAGATGAGTACTCCAACAAAGTGGTGCCTTCTTCCGCTTTTCTCCACTTAAACAATCAATTTCCCCTCGACAAGGATATATGGTGCCACAACATCTGAATCCAACCCTAAGGTGGATAGTGATATGGATGATGCTTGCCATACATGGGAGGTGGGTAAGAAACTTGGTCTATCCACTTGCAAAGATGCTGATGCAATTCTAGCCCTTTTGGAGGAAAAGGAAGAGTGGAAGTCTGCTAAAAAGAGGTGCCATTGAAAAAGGAAGAAGCAGATGCGAGGATCCAAGAGGGTCTTGTCTGGTGCGTGCAACCTATTTAAATGAAAGATCAGAGAAGTAGTAAGATGGTTGAGTCAAAGACTTATTGACTTTATTAGTCTTATTGAAACTATAAAGTGTGATATCTCTAAGCTCCTAATCCAAAGGTTATGGGGACATGATGACTTTAAGTGGACGTCAATTGATGCCCAGGTATTATTGATAGAGAAAATAAATGGGTAACTTCTCATTGAGTAAGTTGGAGATATATATACATGTGTAAAAGGTCCAGCTATCAACTAACTAACAACCTAACAGCTAAGTATTTAATATATATATATATATATATATATATATATATATATATATATATATATATATAATACCCTCCCTCAAGTAGGCAAGTATATATCTAAGGTGCCCAACTTGGGCATAAGATACTGGAACTGAGGAGGCTTCAAGGCCTTAGTTAATACATTTGCTAATTAATGTTGAGTGTTGACACGAACTAACTTGATCAAACCAGTGCTTACTTTCTCCCGAATGAAATAACAATCGATTTCAATATGTTTTGAGCATTCATGAAAGGTTGGGTTGGAAGAAAGGTACGTTGTTGCTTGATTATCACAAAATACCGTAGAAGAAGGAATGTGAATATCAAAATTTTTTAGAAGAGCAGTAAGCCAAGTCAACTACTTGCCACAGCAGCAAATGCTTGGTATTCTGCTTCAGCCGATGATCTAGAAACAGTTGGTTTCTTCTTTGATTTCAAAGAGATCAAGGAATCTCCAAGAAATACATAATAACTCATTGTAGAGTGTCGAGTGTCAACATAACTTCCCCAATCTGCATCCACGTATGCCTTGAGATGTAGTTGGGAAGAAGAAGAAAACAACAACCCTTGGCCAGGACTAGCCTTCAAGGAATGCAACAAGTAATGAAGAGCTTGCAAGTGAGGAGTTCTTGGCTGAGACATAAACTAACTAAGCTTGGTGACGGTGAAGCTGATATCTAGCCGTGAGATAGTCAAGTACATGAGGCACCCAATTAATCTTCTGTACAACGCAGGATCAAGAAGGAAGTTAGCTTCAAAAGCACTCAAATGTAGGTTGGGTTCCATAGGAGTGTTACATGGCTTCGAGTCCTTAAAACCAGTGTCTTCTAAAAGGAACAGTGCGTATTTGCATTGGGAAAGGCAAATAGCTTTGCTGGACTTAGCTATTTCGAGTCCAAGAAAATACTTCAAGTCATCCAAGATTTTGAGCATAAAACAACTCTTCAATTGTTGTTATACAACATGCATTCGAGACTAATTAGGGTTGGCTAAAATAATGTTGTCGACATAAACTAAAAGTACAACAAGATCAGAACCTGAGCCTGAGGTGAAGAGTGAATAGTCACTCCTTGATTGAGTGAACCCTTTGTCAATGAATGCAGAAGAAAACTTGTAAAACCACAGGTGTGAGGCTTGTCTTAAGCCATATAATGACTTATTCAGCTTGCACACCATACTAGGGGTTTGCTTCGGACAGCCAAGTAGCAAATCCATGAATGCCTCTTCAAACAAGTCTCCATTGAGGAACGCATTATTAACATCAAGTTGAAGAAGAAACTAGCCTCGAATTGCAGCAATGGAAAGTGATAATGTCACTATTGATAATTTAGCAACAAGAGAAAAAGTGTCCGTGAAATCAACTCCTACTTGTTGAGTGTGGCCTTTGGCTACTAAACGAGCTTTATAGCGATCAACATCACCATTAGGGAGATACATTACTTGATATATCCACTTGCAGCCAATCGTATGCTTCCCACTAGGTAGAGGGGCAATAGACCAAGTATTATTCTTTTCTAAGGCTTACAACTCTTCTTGCATAGCTTGCTACCAAAGAGAAGATTTAACTACTTGCTAGTAAAAAGAAGGTTCAGGTATAGTGGAGACTCAGCAGATGAATTGTTTAAAGGCTAGGTTTAGTCTTTGATATGGTAGGTGATTGGAAATGGGATAAGGAAAAGCATAGGAACAATCATAATCTTGTAAATGAGAAGGAGGTCTGCAAGTATGAGTAGACCTGTGAAGGGAAAGCAAGGCTGGGGAGCTAGCTTCAGGTATAGGATTAGGATCTAAAAGAGCAAGTTCTGGAGTAGGGGTGACAACCTCAAAACTTGGAATTGGGTTAGGTAATACCGCATCAGCAAACAAGTCAGGAACCTCAACATGTGGGTATGCATCATGGAAGGGAAATAGGTGCTCATGGAATTGAACATCTTTTGAGATAAAAAAAACGCATGGACTCCAAGTCATATAACTTGTATCCCTTAAAACCAAGATGATAACCCACAAAGACAGCTGGTATGGCTCTAGCACTGAATTTATTCTTGTGTGACAGCAATGAAGAGGCATAACACAAGTTTCCAAACACCATAAGCAAAGTGTAATCTAGTTTCTTATGAAAGAGTAGCTCATATGAAGAAGAAAATTTCAGTATTAGACTAGGTGTGCGGTAGATCAAGAAAGTTGTTGTCAAAACACATTCACCCCAGAAGTTGATAGGAACTTTGGATTGGAAAAATAAAGCTCTAGCAACATTAAGGAGGTGTTGATGCTTCCTTTCCACCACAGAATTCTGCTTAGGCCTTTCCACACAAGAGAATTGGTGAATGACTCCATGTTTCTGTAGAAAAGTAGAAATTGCAAGTTCCTTTGCATTGTCAGATCTAATTTGTTTTATGGTTTTCCCAAATTGAGTCTCAATGAGCTTAAAGAAATTCATCAACAATGAAAAAGCCTCAGATTTATTTGCCATCAAGTATACCCAATTGAATTAGGTACAATCCTCAACAATGGTCAAAATATATCTGTTACTATCATGTGTTAGAACATGGTAGGGACCCCACATGTCATAATGCACAAGATCAAAAAGTGAATAAAAAAAATGATTATGAGAAAACCAAAAAGAGACATTTAAGTTTAGCTAGGGGACAGATATTGCAATCAAATAAAAGAGGCAAATTCTTAATATTGATATGTAAAGGGTTATTATTTGCAATATCAGAAAGAATCTTATTTGACAAATGACCAAATCTATTGTGCCATGTGTGTACAAAAATAGAATTTACAAGTTACAAACTAGAAACAGAAGCATCAGTAACAAGGGTTAGTGCAGGCACATGTTGCAGGACATAAAGACCTTCGAATAAGTTACCCTTGCTAATCAACTTCGATGTACTGGATTCCTGTATGAAAAATTCAGTGGGGGAAAAGGTGAGTGTGTATGGAGATGTAGAAAGCAAGGTTGGAATTGATAAGAGATTGACCTTAAAATCTGGTACATAAAGAACATTATGTATGAGTAAATTGCTAGAAAGAGCAACACTACCAATGGCTGGAATTGAGACACGTAATCCATTAGGCAAAGATACATAATAGTTGGACAGTGGTTTATGGGACATGAATAAATGTTAAGAATGTGCAATGTGAGATGTGGTACCTGAATCAATAATCCAAGAATATGAGCAAATATAAGAAGTATGAGCAGCAAAGCAGATGATACCTGCTTGTTCAGAAGATGACTCAGTAAGGATAGCTTGTGGAACAGCAGTCTTCATAAGGTTCAATAATTGGTGATACTAAGTAGAGATTAAAGACAATAGCTAGTTGGTTGAATTAGGTGCACATGTTTCAGGAACAACCACATCAAAAACTTGATGAATTGTGGTAGCAAGCTTCTTTGACTTGTCATATCCTAGTGGAAATCCATGTAATCGGTAACATTTATTCATGGTATGGCCTAGAATATTGCAATGAGTACACAAAGGTCGATCTTTCTTAATAGGTTTTTGTTTAGCATCAGAAGGGCCATGAAAAGCATCATTCTTGATGGCAAAAGCCACTTGAGTCAAAGATGGGGCATTAGAAGCGTTACCAATTCACGTTGTTGTTCCTCTTGTAGAATTAGAGAGAAAACATGCTTGATGAAAGGGAGCAGGTCTAGAAGCATAATTTGACCACGAACATTGGAATATGACTCATTGAGACCATCAAGAAGGCCATCACGTGTTCATGTTGCAAGAAATCTTGAAGAGGCCGAGAGCTACCACAAGTGCAATCAACTAAGGAAATGTTACAATTCAATTCCTCCCACACAACCTTCATCTTGGTGAAATATTGAGAGACTGAAAGAGAACCCTGATTCAAAGCAACCAAAGCCTTCTTTAATTGGAAAATTTGAGGTCCATTACCTTGAGAGAATTGATCTTTAAGATCGTTCCAAATCGTAGCAGCAGAATCGGCATAGATTGTGCTTACTGCGATTTCTTTCGAAATCGAATTCAAAATCCAAGAGCTAAAGATGTCAAAGTTGCATTGCCAAGCACTAATGAAAGCAGGATCAGCATCTGAAGCAGGTTGTGGAATAGTTCCATCGACAAAATCAAACTTCCGTTTACCATTCAAGGCCATGCACATCAAACAAGACCATGAGAAATAGTTGGTCTTGATCAATAGTTGAGCAACAAGAACTAGGCCAGGATGATTGGAGGAAGTAATAGTGTAGGAATTGAAAGCCTCAAGTTACGAATCCATGAGCAAGAAGAAATTTTCCAGGAAAGTGAACAAAGAGAACGGGGATTTTCCAGGAAAAGCTCAAGAAAGGAATCGCAAACGGAGAAAGAGAGGAGTGGAAGAGAATTTCACTGATACCATATTATTGATAGAGAAAATGAATGGTTAACTTCTCATTGAGTAAGTTGGAGATATATATACATGTGTAAAAGGTCCAAATGTCAACTAACTGACAACCTAACAACTAAGTATTTAACATTGATAGAGAAAATGAAAGGGCAACTTCTCATTGAGTAAGGTGGAGATATATATACATGTGTAAAAGGTCCGGATGTCAACTAACTAACAACCTAACAACTAAGTATTTAATACATAAATATATATGTAATACCAGGGGAGGAGTAGAGGTATTCTTTGCATTTGGGATTCTAATTTCATTAGGGATGAAACAATCTACAAAGGGGTATGACGGATTTGGATAAAAGGATATTCCAAGAATACTTAGATGATGGGGATTATTGGTATCATTTACGAATTTCACGATAACGCAAACAAGGTAAAGTTGTGGCAAGATCTTCTAGACATGAAAATTGATTTAGATGTTCCTCTACTTCTTATGGGTGACTTCAATGAAGTAAGGAAGCCTGAAGAGCGCAAAGGCTGCACCAGTCTCAGTAATAATATGGTCAAATTTGATATGTGGATCAATGACATTGGTCTTGTCTAGATTCCTTTAATTGGCTGAAAATTTACTTGGGGAAGAGGGGCTTCTTCTAGCAGGCTTGCCCGTGTTTTGATGGAACCCCAATGGTTGCAAAACAATCTCACTCTGAAGCTATATGCTATTCAATGTTCACTTTCGGATAATATACCATTGCTATTTGAGTTTGAAGAAGTTAATTAGGAGGCAAAGCCTTTTAGAAGTATTGATGTGTGGTTCTCACATCCGTATTTTTTAAATTTCGTGGAGGAAGAATGGAAAGATTTTGGTGGCATGAATGTGCTTGAGTAATTCAGAAATTTTAAGGTGCCTATAAAGAAGTGGAACAAGGAGATTTTTAGCAACATTGACCGTAATATTCAATGCTTTGAAGATGAAATTGATGCTGTTAATGTCAAATTGGATTTGTATTCTCTAAAGTGAGGAGGCTTATAAAATAGAAAAGTGAGGTGTTAACCACTCTTAAATCACTTAATGGATTCCATTCATAATAAAAATTATTGATTTAATGATGATTAATCCCTTACTATTTTACTTTACAAGTTTTCTCATTTTAAAAGATCTTAATGCATTAAATTAGATGCTGGGGATGTAGATATGTGGACAATGCCAGATTTACCCTAAAGAACCAGTATAATTTATTCTGAAGTCCAAATAAAGACAGCTTAGCGCTGCGCAAACTAATTAAGAAATGTGGAATGATATCCCTTTCTAATAATTAATCAGTTAGTTAGTATTGAATTCATAAAATTTTGTCGCCATTCAAATTGGAGAATTAATTGTTTTTATTTGTATTACCAAGAAAAAGGTGAAACTAAGTAAGTGAAAACTGAAAACCGCACGATAATAAATCACGCTTGGACAGCAGTACTGTGCACAAATATAAAGGCTAAAGCAAACCGCATGCCAAGTAGCTTTTTATAGAACTTGCCTTCAGGCTGAATTTATTTAACATTCCCATACATGAAAACAAAGCCTAAGGGACTTTGTCTCGCTTCACACGCAGTGATTGGAACTTGCTCAAGTACACTCCGGTAAAGGGCAAACGTTGGGAGCAGAGTCCATGCATCGACACTGTGGAGGAATAGATCTGGTACAACGGCAAGATTTGCAAGATGCAGGGCAATTTGCCGCAACATCTGCACATGAGCACCACCCAACTGGGTATTCCAATGTGCAAGCACAGGCTTTGCAACAGTCCTTGGTTGACGACGAGGGCAAGTAACTTGCATCATCACCATTGTTGAACAATTGTGAGATGATGAAGCTTGGATTGAGGCGACCAGCTTCAACGGTGGCAGAAAATCCCACAAGGAAAAGCAAGACTGCTACCTTCACCACCATCTTCATCTTCAACTCCATCATCTCTGTTGTAGTTATTCTGTTTTGTTGTGAGGAGTTACGCCACCATAGAGCTCTATTAATAGACAGATTTGAAGGGGATGCTGGTAGCCACTTGCTGCAGATAAGGCCTTGGTTTTCCTTTGTTTTGCTTTTTGAAGAAATATTAATATCGTGTGGACATAACACTCAATAATGGTTGCGGGGACCCCTGTTCCCGTAATTGATGACTTTTATTTTTATTGATTCATTAATATCACGTGCATAATATAATAGTAAATATTTTTAATAAATATCTTTAATATATGTATTAGCAACTTTTTAAATAATAAAATTTTGTATAAAAATAAAAATTTTCAAAGCATTTAATTTACTCAAAATTCACGGATTTTATTTTTTAAATAATATTTTTCTCATGTTATGACAAATGTTTTAAAATACTGGATAGAGAAATTTGTATAATAAAAGATTTGAAAATGAATGCAAGTAAAGTAACTAAATTGCACCTTTTTAGGAAGGCATAAAAGTTCAAGCTCTCTAAACAATTATTAGAGAATTTCTTAATTATAATAGGAGTAGTGTTATTTAAACTTAATTTTGAGATTTATTTTAAAATATTTTAAAATGTCTCTTAACTATAAATCAAAAATAAATTTTATTTTTTCTTCCAACTACTAATTAAGAAACACCTCAAGATATTTTTTAAGACCACTGCCAAAGTTATACAAATAAAATTTTTGTTGCAATAATACTCACAGAATTAGAGCATATTTGGAACAGCATTGCGTTCCAAACTCACGTTAAATTGTCTCGAATGCTAGTCTATGGATGTTTGGATTTTTTTCAATTAGAGCATATCCAACGTGATTTGTACCCCAAGCCTTGGTTGGTTTTGAAGCAACATTTTGTTGCTTCCGCGTTGAAATTTTCCAGTTCAGAAGTAAATATAAATGTTAAATGTTGCAACTACCCTCAATTTTCTATTTATTTGTCTTATACATTTTATTTTAATTATTTTATTTGTAATTTAATATTAACACTAGGCATCTTAGAAATAATATTTTTATAATTTTTTAATAATAATATTAATATAATTTATTTAAATATCTTAAAATAAAATAAAAATATAATATTAAATGTGTACTATAAAATTTATATCATTTTTAGTAATTATATATTTATAAATAATTTTAAATAATATTATCTAAATAATATTCATTTTATTATAATCACTTTTGATACAAAAACTTCTAAATATAAACTACATTGACACTAACTCACTTTTGATTAAAACTAATTTTGATAGAATAAAATTTGAGTAAATTACTATACACAAACTATAATCCAAACACACGCTTAGTTTCACAACCATACGTGTGTAAATAATTTGGTTTAAAACATCGAATAAAAAAAGACCACCGACAGCAGCCGAAATTAGCACGTTGTTGTGTGCTTTTCCTGTCCTTGACTCCTTTCTACTGAGTGCTGTGGTCGGAAATTTTGCTGGGATGTCGTGCATGTAATGTTCGTATGTGGAATATTGGGGCAGTGTGTTAGAAAAAGTTGGGTTGATTTTATTTAGAAAATAAAAATATTTTATTTTTTTGAATTATAAATTATAAATTATATGTACTTTAATTTTTGTATTTTAAAAATATTCAAATCAATTTTTTTGGATATTTTTAAATATGTAAATTACCTTTTTTATTATTTTTTATTAATTATTAACAAAAATATTACATATTCAAAAAAAATTATGATTTTGGTTTATATATTTAAAAAAGTTTAGAGAATTAATTTAGATATAATCTAAAGTTTAGAAGATATAATATATTTATTTTTGCTAAAATACATATTCAAAAAATTTTCAAGTAGATGATTAGCATTTTTTTAAAACACGGGAATTAAAATATATACAATATCATAATCTATAATTTAGGGGATAAAATATAATTTTTTTCTTTTAATTTTAAATAATATCTTTAAATTTAGAAATATTTAAACTAAAAATATGATAGAATTTTGAAAGAAAAAATATTCAGAGAAATTAATTTGTTAAGATCTAAAATAAATTTGTTAGGATAAGAAAATTTTTTTAGGAATACTTGAAAAAAATGAGAGTAACAGAATTAGATTATGAGAGAGGGTATAGAGGGGAGGGGCTTGAGAATAAAATAATATTCTTGTATTATTTTTCTTGTGATAATGAAACTATTTATCCTCTAACATGGATATAGGCAAGGGAATTATTAAATCACTTAAAATCTTGTGTCTTTGTTCTTATTGTTATATTATTACATTAGGCCTTTTTTTCTTATAGGTGCAGACAGAAAGGAGTTGCAATTAGTAAACTCTCAAATATTCTATTGATTTTTATATCAGATAAATTAATCTTTGATAAAAATAAATAGATAAATTGATTCTTAATATTTTAAAATATCAGATAAATTAATTTCTAATAAAAATAAATTGATAAATTAGTCACTAATATTTTAAAATATTAGATAATTTAATCCTTTTGTCAAATTTTTTTATTAAATATTATAACATAACCCATTAAATAGTTGACATGATACTATTAGCTTTTATTCTATTATCTTAATCACTCACATTTATTAAAATTAAAGTTGTTTTTGATAAGTTCCCAAACCAATATATTAAATTTTGTGCTCTGATATAATATGCAAATAAGAAAAATTTTGTTAAAATAAAGTCATTTTAATAATAGAAATTATTAGAATGATAAGGTGAAAAATAATGATACCAAGTCAATTGCTCAATTAGTCACATCATAATATTTAATAAAATAAATTAATAAATTGATTAAATTATTTAATATTTTAAAAGATTAGAGATTAATTTATCAATTTATTTTTATTAAAAGTGAATTTATTTAATATTTTAAAATATTAGCAATTAATTTATTTTTATTATAAATTAATTTATCTAATATAACAATTGATAGCGATCACTTGGCGAGTTTATTTTTATGTTTATTGTTTTGTTTTGATTATTATTATTATTATTATTATTATTATTATTATTATTTTGCCTTTAAATATCTACCAGGTGTCTGCCTTGTATTGATGACCACGTGGGTCGCATGGGTATTTGTCAATTATACAGCCAGCAGTCCAGCCTTGCTGGGGCAGCGGTATGGTTCATGCATTCTTCCTTGTATCTAACCTGTAAATTGCTCTTTCAAGGTTTGGTTAACTACTAAGATCGAATAGCATTTTTATGATGAAACTACAGTTTCATTTCTGATAATTGTGGACTGTAACAAATTTATCTTAAATATATATATATATATATATATATATATATATATATATATATATATATATATATAATCACATTATAACAAAGCATATATAATTTGATTCTTAAATTAAACAAAATTGGTGCTCCACATAAATTGACTTGCTCTAGCGTGATTAATTAAATTCAGGGGTCAACTTGTATATATTATCTATTGGTAGGACAAATTTGTTACAATTCAAACATTTCAGTTTTCAAGGACAAAATTTTAAAATTTTCTCTATTTATTATTGTTGTTGTTATTATTATTATTATTATGGAAAATCGATTAGCATTGTTGATAAGAATTGGATTCTTGTTAGTAAATATTTTCTTATAGGTTATTAATAAATACAATTGTAAGTTTTCATTAAAATTTGTGATATGTTTTGATGTTCTGATATCCAAATGAGATGATATTTCTTCCTCTAAAACTCTCATGCATAAAAAAAAAAAAAATAGCTTTCAAACATAAAAAATGCTCTATCTTCAATTTTTTTTATCTGTTGTCACTCTCACTTGACAAACTTATTTATTAGTTTTACTAAAATGCCCTTCTTTATATTCCATAGTTAAAGTAACAAAAATATTCAATTTCACAATAAAATTCATTAGATTAAAATTTTTCAGTATCTAAAAAAAACTAGATAAATTAAAATAATTTAGATATATCGTAGATTTATTATCATGATAATAAAAATAGTTTAGAGTATGAATTCTATCTTTATTTCACATAATTTTGAAGATAAAATATTTTTATATTTTTATTTTATAATTTTACATAAAAAATATACGCGAAAAAAATTGATAAACTTTTATTAACATATCAAAATTTGAATTCAAAATATTAGTTTTTAATAACCTTACATAAATTTATCATTTTTTGTGGATTTTTTTAAAAGACTTAAAATCATATTAATTTGATACTTAAGGTTTAAATGTATAGTAAACTTATAAATTCATAAAATACTTAGTTGTCACAAAAAAATAAAAAATCAAGGGTGGTAATAAAAAAATTAAACAACTTTTAAGAATTTAAATAAAATTTAAGAGTTATAATAAAAATAATTTTAAAGAATTAGTTTGATTAAGGAAGGAATAAGAGTATTTTAGACAAATTAAATAAAATTTAATTAATAAGAGTGACAACAAACATGGTAAAAGAAGTGACAATAGATCTTCGTTAAAAGTATAAAAGATATTATATCTTAAAAAATATGTAAAATAAAGAATAAAATTTTCCCTCCAAATATTTTTATTATTATGAAAATAAATATAGGTTGCATAGAAATGATTTTATTTATTTTTTGCTTAAAATTAATTTAATGTATTTTATAAAAATTATGAATTTGAATATATTTTTAATTTAATTGTGTAAAAGAAGGAAAGTTATTTTAATAAAATTAATGAATAAATTTATTGAGTGAGAGCAATAATAGACAAAAAGAGAAGCTATTGCCACACCCATGATTTATAATAACATTTAGAGATAATTTATTAAGACTTTTGCTCAGACATTTGTTGAGGATTAAAAAATAAAGGAATTGCATAAAAAAAATACTCTTTTCAAAATATTTAATACATTAATAATTAAATAACTTTATTTTTATATGTTATGTGTTTTTTAATTCATAAGAAATGCTTGAAGACACTTGCTAGCAACATGAGTTATTAACTTTTTTAGTTTTAACATTTTGAAGTTGACATCAGTTTGATCTTGAAAAATATTTTATATTAGTTTAATTTTATCACTTTATATTTTGACATTAATTTTATCCTTTCATCAAACAATTAGTAACTTCCCATATTCAACATCATGTGTGAAAATATTCCCTCTTATTAGTTAAGAAAGACAAACAAGCAACCTAGCCATGTACCAACGTGTCAACTAGAATGAAGTGCAAAAGAAGTTACTAATGATTTGAAGAAAGGGTGAAGTTGATATTAAAATTCAAAATATTAGAATTAGATTAATATAAAAAAATTTAGGACCAAACGTGTTAATTTCAAAATGTTAGGATTGAAAAGGATATTGCTCTTTATTAATGAAGGAATTAAAATTCAAAACTTTTTTGTTTATGATATTCAACAATTGTCTTAAAGATATTTATTAAGAAGTTAAAAGAAACAGAGATTTATTGTGAACAGTCGAGCATTAAAGATTTTATTTTTTATGTGATTCTTTTTGGTCTTAATTCTTAACAAATATCAATATTTGTTAGTAAGCTCCATTTAGCTCATGGATAGTGATTCTTTTCTTTCCATTTATTCGTCAATATCACATGCACAAATTACAAAAATGTTAAAGAGTTAGAAATTTAGTTATTAGAATGATGTTATAGGTTTATTGACTTTTAAGTAAATAGGTGAATCATATTACTTTATTTCACTAAGTAATTACTATAATTTCTATTAAAAACTGTCTATATTTTTCTTGCTATGTAATATTGCTCACGAGATAATGAAGGATTAGGATTACATAATTAGTGCAGCTAAAAACAACAAGTTGTCTGTGTTGAGTGTTAGCCAATTTATGAAATTAGCTCTGGTAAGTATATTAGGTCCCAAGTATTAATGAATGAGTATGGAATTATTATTTTCATGAAGACTAAGACCAATTACTAGTTTACTTGAGCATGTTACTATTTAGGCAAATGCAATTAAGACAATTGTGGAAAATAAATTTATGCAAGACTGTAAACAAACGACCAATGGAAAATAAGAATAAGCATTAGATGGAAAGTAGGTATTAGGGTTTGATTTCATTAAAGTTTCCTGATTTTGTATTACCCAATTATTAAATTAATTTCTTAACAATATCATTACCAATCAAATTCCTCATAATTATAGTCAAAGCTCAATCCCTTGATATTGGGACCCTCTTAGGATAAATTAAAGAATTTAATTCCTTAGACTATTATATACCTATCCTAAGGATGAAGAACAAGAATTCAATTAGCCCTACAGATGAGTACTTCTATTTCTACCTATTATAACCTATATTAATTTTTAGTTTGACTTATTTTATGAGGTGAAATCTCTTTCAACATCACAAAATCATACATCAGTTAATAGGTGATCTGTTAATATGTGTATATATATATATATATATATGAGAGGATCAACTTATACTGATATAAGCTATATTTACATCTTACACTATTAAATAGCATTTTACTGGAGAAATCTTTTGCAAGATAGAATTTATTGCAAAGATTATTAAAATAACAAAATAGAATACAATTTTAGTTCCTTAAGAATATATCTCTTTAACACCTAGAAGAAATTTAGTAAGTCATGAAAAAAGAAAAGAAAATAATAAATCTTATAGTCATGTCAACTAAAAGAGGTTTGTGATAGCTTTCCAAAGTGTCTCGACCTTAGCCTATTTTTTTTTTCTCTCTCTAAGATAACAAGGTTTTAAATAAAAGCCAAAAACATTGGTGGGCCCAAAAAGTGCTGGCGCTATAGCTAGCCTACTTATCTAGATCACTTCATTTTCTTTGTTTCAAATTTTCGGGCCAAATCTCTTATCTTGATTCCCTCTAAATTTGATCCAAATCTTTTCAAATCTTCAATCTCTTCTTCAACTTTCTAAATCTTCAACATTTTTCCTTTTGATCTTTCATCCACTAGTGCTATATTTATTTTGCAATCAAATCAAATATGGTAAGAATATTTGTTAATTAAGCTCAAAATAAATATTTTTTCGCTAACAACACTCATAAATAAAATTAATTAAAATAGATTGAGGAAAATATCAAATTAAGAAAAAATTTGGAATAATTAATGTACAAATATGAGGGAAAGCTAATATATTTTTACAAGTTATCATTAAGACTAAGGATCTTATGTGATTAATTAAATTCAAGAATCAAATTATATATGTTTTTCATTTGAAAGACAAATTTATTACAATTCAAACATTTCATTTTTCAAGGATAAAATTATAATTTTTCTATATTTATTATTATTATTATTATTATTATTATTATTATGGAAAATCAATTAACATTGTTGATAAGAATTGGATTCTTGTTAGTATACATTTTTTGATAGGTTATTAGTAAATACAATTGTAAGTGAATGTAAAAATAGCATGAGAAGAGGGTTAAATTGTGCTTTCAAAGAATTTTTCATACTTGAAAATTTAAACAAATTTTCTCAAGTCTTTAGACTTTGATTGTGGAAGCATTTTAGGTTAGCAACTAAGTTATAGTTTTCACTACAACCTTTTTAGATTATGATCAATATAAGAAATAGAATAATAACACAAATTATAAAAACTCATAAAGAGAGATAAGGATAAAAAATCATTCAAGAAAAATTTATACCGGCTTGGCCAAATCACTTGACTATATCTTATCCTCAACAAACTAGTCGAGATTTTATAAACACAAGTATTCTTTTGTACAAGTTTCTCCAAATTTAAGTCTTGAGTAGTATTGTCCTAGCCTCTCCAAGTAACAACAACCGATTTTGAGATTTGTATTTGATAAATACTCACACTAGAACACTCAAAGTGTATGAAACTATTAAGTACAGAATGGAGTGATTTCTCACTAATCTCACTAGGAGAATATTAGCTATTATAAATCAATGAAAAGATTTTTCTCTTTTCAAGAAGCTTCGAAAAGAAACTTTTTGGATTTCACATGGTTGAGAAAGATGAAGGCTTGATAGAATTTTCATTTAACAGAATTCCAACCCCTTCTTCTTTGTCTTCGAGATTTAAATAGACCTCAAAATCTAGCCATTAAGACTTCAGACCTTAAGTCTAAAGCTTTTTAGATCCATTGATCTTAGATTGGAGAAAGAAGTAAGTGTTTTCTTTCTCAGCAAGTAAGTACATTATTGAAGGGGAAAACCAGCTGTTTGGGTCCACCAGCTTTTCAGAGCATTAGCGCTCCTTTTGGATTTTTATCTTATCACATTTGATCTTTAGAAAAGATCTATGAATTATGCAGTACAAGCTTTGAAAGTGAGATCTTCTCTACGCAGATCAACTTTCTGAAGATCACTCTCCTAGTTAAGCCTTCTAGTAGATCTAATGTGCTTGTGATCCTTCTGATGACTTAATATCTTTCTAATGACTTGAGAATATCCTTCTGAAGCTTCTGATTTCCTTTTCTTGGGAGAATTTTTTAGATCATAGATTCTCTTCTATAAATTGTTCTTTCCTTAGGATTATATACGACATACGTAAAAACCTTTAGAGAATTCGTTTAAAGATGAAATATTGTATGATCCAACTTTCTTCAACGAGCGTCTAGCGTGATCTTGTGCTAATAAGAACAAATACTTGAACAAATCATTAGTCCTCACAAAAGATTTTATTAAGGACTGATTTATTATCTATCAAAACCTTTAACTAGGTATATCTCAGGCCACTTGGTGGCTTCTAAAATGTGTTAGAGCTTACAATCTTTCCCTTATTGATGATGGCAAACCAATACTTAAGAAAAGCTTTTGTTTTAAATAAAACTACGAAAGTGCATAAGCATTTGTACAGTTTGTGTTAATTTCATTTTTTGATTTGAAAAACATGCTTTCTAAAAATTAATCACAAATTGTTATGAAATCCAGAAATTTCAAGATAGTATATAGGTTATTATTAGCAATTAAGAACATTTTGAACCAAACTATTATTTTACTCAAGCCACAAAATTTAGCAGAGATACAGTTCATGCTATAATAGAACAAAAAGTAAAAGACTAAAAAACATAACATATGAGAATTATAACTTATCAACTAGAGATCTCACAAATAAAAAAACATGCATAATCAGATATCAGAGCAATAAAACTGTGATTGACATAATCATTAAGACAACATAATTATCAGAGCAATATCATAGTAGAAATAGCTTAAGATAAATGATAGAGCAAAAATAGCATCATCATTCTCAGTTTCTACATTTCAATTTTTTTTTTTCTTTTGGTGGTCATGTTACTTCATAGAAATTCTGTATTTCTTGTATCATCATTTCTTTATTTTTTTCCCTAGCTCTATCATTACGCCACCACAGGCTTTGCTCTCTAGTCACACCAAATCCACCTCCTACAGCTACATCTTGTTTGATTTGTGACATGTGATAGAGGACATGGCGAAGCTCATCATGTCGATGAAAAGAGTTCTTGTACTTGAGGTGGATGGCGCAAGGAGAGGACTAAGAGAGAGGGGCATGTGGGAGTTGACGAATTGCTAACTGCCTCAATCACTGATTCAGGCGATTTACTAGATTTTGACCAATTTTTCCGGTTGTTGGCCGATTTTTTAACTTCACGTTTTAACACTTAATCGGACTAGACTGGCATCCAGTTCCTAGTTTAACTAGTCGAATCGGCTGATCTGATGCAGTTTTTAGAATTATGATTATAGCAACTATGTGCCAGGAAATAGCAAGAACTCAGATTCAATACATGAGTTGTTTCTTTGGTCCAAATAGAAGTGTTAATACTCTCTAGCAACTAATAACTCTAAGAAATTGAGTTATTTAGGGTCATAATGTATATAAAAGTATGCTAGGATCTTGAGATTTGAACTAGTTTTAATTGATTTCGTCTTATATTCCAACTTAGACATACTTAATTGAAATTATTTTACTCTTGTTGAAATTTTGTTCTCTTTGAGCTCTATTAATTTTTCATTTTCTAAATCATTGGTATTTCTCATTTATGGGATTTGATGGTATTTTGAAGGCACAATATGAAGAAGAAGTCAATTTCAATGAGAAATCTGAGTTGTGATGCATTTTGACCTTGTTGTGGTTCTTTGGACATAATTGGAGTTGTAGTTGTCATATTGAGCCAATTCTAGTGGCATTGGAAAGCTAAAAGAAAAGTCTACAACTTTGATGAAGACACCAAATTTTGGTTCACACATCTAGGATATGAAAAACTACATGCAAGTTAAAAGATGAATACTAAGACTGGCACCTAGGCGCCCAAGTTCTAGTGCCCAAGCGATGGCTTATCAGGGAGATTTTCACCTAGGTGCTAGTGGTGAGATTGCTCCTTTCTATTTTTGTTTAAATGTGAAAAACAAGAGAGAAGGTTGGGTATTTTAGGTTAGGAAATAAGCGAGAAAATTCTCTAATTTTGGGAGGAGGCCAATGGACAACTAGAAGAGGAGAGATTGAGGAATTATCACTACAAATCTTGGGTTTTCATCACTCCAAATCTTGGATTTTTAGGGTTTTTTTTTCCTATTTTCTGATTTTGTTCTTTTTCTGTCATGTGTAGCTAGACTTTTTTGGTTGGGGTGATGATGTAGCTTAACTTAGATGATGTAATTCTGGTCTTCTTGCTTAACATAAGTTTTTATTTCCACAAATTGAGTATTTAACATAATTCTTCATGCTTTTCTTCATGTGGCCATTCATGAATTGATCTATGGTTCATGTGTTGAATTGGAAAATTCATATATGTTCTTACTCATGTGATAAACATCATAATATCTAGGAATAGATATTGTTGACTGTGTGGTTTCCTTGAAATTTCATTGTAACTCATAAAGCCCTTTTTTAATTGGAATTTGTCTAAAGGATTAGAGGATTTCATCTAGTTAAAGGAAGACTAATATACTAAGGAATTGATTGTTAGTCAAATTGGGAATTTAACCATCAATTGCGGAAATAAGCTTGATTAACTAGGGATTCTTAGGGTCCTTGAAAAGTCAAGTAAAGTAAGATCCCTAGCCTTTATTAACATTTGTTCCTCTCCAATGTTTTATTATTTTCTTTTGTAAAAAGTTGAAATCTTAAACATTTGCTTTGTTTTCTTTAATTGCTAGATTAGAACTTCTTTCAATCCAAAAACTTGTGGTAATCTAAACAGAAATTAATTAGTGAATCGTTGTTTGATAACATCAATCATCGAGGGATGATACTTACTTACTATGTTTATTGTTTGAATGATTTAGTGCATTTGTCGAGTAGTTATCAAGTTTTTCGCATCATTGCTAGGGATCGAGTATTTTATCAACAACATTAGTAGCTGCTAAAATTCTATTTTAGATTTTTTTTCTATTTTAAATTCTTCTTTTATTTGTCTAATTTGTATAGAATTTTTGAAAAAAAAATTAAAAAAAATTTGTCTATGTTTATCTATTCTTAGATGGATGGCTATCATTGTGATATATGTGGAAGTTCTACACATCCAACAAATGCATGCCCAATCATTGTTCCTTATTGTGATATATGTTCAAGTGTCATGTATCAAATAAATTTGGGTCCATTTTATGAACCTGAAAACTAGATGTCATTATTAGATTTATGTTGTGTTTGTTTAAGTAGCATGCATCCTACATGTTTATGCCCACATTATGAGCTGAAAGTGCATGATGATCAAGATAATAGAGTGGAAGTAGCAATCAATGAGGCACTAAGTGAGGCATATGTGTTGGGAGACACGAAAATTCTAGATTCTAGATGAGAACAATTGAATCATGCTTAGTGTTTCTATCTCTCAACGTGGATTATAGGTGTGTAAATCGATAGCTGTCTGTTTTCCTTACTTTATGCATAAAGAAGTGATTTATGTGTCTCATATTTTGTTTGTTATTCTTGTGCATATCTTTCATAAATATTTCATAATTATGCTATTTTAAGGAAAATATGCAATTATGACACTTTTGATTAGGATAAAAATATATTTTCATAGGTCAAGCTGAGGACCTTAAATTAGCACTTCTTGGGAGGCAACTCAAGTTTCATTGCTTTTGTTTTCATGTTTGCAGTAATTTAGTGTTTCTTGAGTCGACTTGAGTGCCTCTTTAAGTTTTGAGCCTTTGTAGGGGGACATATATAGTGTCAGTCATAAAAATATTTTCTTAATTTTTAGTATGTATTAGAACATTTTCTTGATCCTTATTTCATGTCAACTTGCAACAAGCGACTTTGAGAAATGGAGCGGATGATTTGGGCTTGTGATCAGACTGTCAGCGTTGATGTGGACCATTTTTCTTTCTTTCCACTGCCTCTGGATAATGATGATAATGCTGAGTAGTAGATGATGTCTCATTATGAGAAAAAAGGGCGAGTTTTACTGCTTTCTTTTATTTTTGTTTATTTTGTCTTGTTTGATTGTTATTAGTTTATTGCTTTTATTTTCTTTGTTCAAGTTTAGGTGTCTTTTATGTTTTAGTTTTCTTCACGTCAGTAGAATTTTTTTTGTCCAAAAAAAATGTGAGTCTCTTAATTGTGCCTTTGTGAAAATTTGTTTTAAGAATTTTGTTAAGTGCTCAATGATTGCAAGAATTTTCATGAATTTGGAGTATTATGAGCACAATCATACTTTTACTCTTAATTCCTGTTAGTACTTTGATTTGAGATTGTGCATTTTATTGGGGATGAACCGAGTTAACTTTCTAGAGAAAGCTTATGTGGTATACTTGAATTGACTCTTATTTTAGGACATATTTGATTCGTTGTTGAGGCAAAATCTTAGGGTAGTGTATCTTGATGAAATAATTAGGGCATTCTTCAGATCGTTTGAGCCTTTCAAGCTTACCGATAATGTATATGCGTAGGTCCCTTTTGAAGCTAAAAAAAATGATAAAAGGCCTTTTCTTTTATTTTAACCTTCTTTTATCCTACCATTCTATAAAACAAAAAAAGAAAAGAAAAAAAATTACCTACCTGCAATAAATTTTGATGCGTTCTTGAAGTGGTGGATTGCACATTCTATTCATCTTAATAGTTAATGCCACATTTTCATGAATTAAGCTGTTTGTGTTTTGAGTCCTCATGAAAAAGAAAAAAAAAAGAAAAAGAGAAAAAAAATACAAAAATAAAGAATTATGGCATTATTTTGTATTTTGAAGTGTGATGCATGCTTCAATTATCCAACCTAATGTAAATTTTCCTTTCCCCTTCATTCTTAACCTTAACCTTTGGCCTAACATTACAAGCTTTAAAATACCCATTTGATCACTTGGATGCATTATTTCTACATTAATGGAGATAGGGATAAAAATTTAGCTTGAGTTTGGGATAATTCCTAATTATTGATTTGGGATTGATCTTAGTTATGTGCATTTTGGGTTAGGTCATAGAGGTTGCATGTGATGATTGTATGATTTCATTTGATCCTTGTGCTTCTTTTTAAACTATGGCGTTAAGAAGTTTTTTGAGAGTATATATGATACTCAATTCTTAATTTCGAACTTTTGCTAGGCGCTGTGCTTTTTCTTTTGCTTGGGGATAAGCAACATCTTAGGTTTATGGGTGTGATAACTTTGAGAAATTGAGTTACCTTGGCTCATAATGTATATAAAAGTATGCTAGGATCTTGAGATTTGAACTAGTTTTAATTAATTTTGTCTTATATTCTAACTTAGACATACTTGATTGCAATTATTTTATTCTTGTTGGAATTTTGTTCTCTTTGAGCTCTATTAATTTTTCTAATTTACAATATTTCATGGTATTTTGAGGGCACAATATGAAGAAGTCAATTTCAATGAGAAATCCAAGTTGTGATGCATTTTGACCTTGCTGTGGTTATTTGGACATAACTAGAGTTGTAGTTGTCATATTGAGCCAATTCCAGTGGCATTGGAAAGCTAAGAGAAAAACCTAAAACTTTGATGAAGACACCAAAATTTGATTCACACATCTAAGGTAGGAAAAACTATATGAAAATTAAAAGACAAATGCTGAGACTGGTCCTAGGCACCCAAGACCCAATGCCTAGGCACTAGTAGTGAGACTACTCTATTTTTTTTTTTTTTTTGTGGTTTAAATGCGAAAAGCAAGAGAAAAGGCTTGGCATTTTAGGTTAGGAAATAAAAGAAAAAATTCTCCAGCTTTGGGAGAAGGCCAACAGATATTAAAGAAGGAGAGATTGAGGAATTATCACTCCAAATTTTGGGTTTTATGGTTTCTTCTCCTACTTTCTAGTTTTGTTATTTTTCTATCTTGTATCGCTAGAGTCTTTTGATTAGGGGTGATGATGTAACTTGACTTAGATGATTTAATTCTAGTCTTCTTGCTTAACATAAGTTTGTATTTCCACAAATTGAATGTTTATCATAGTTCTTCATGCTTTTCTTAATGTGGCCATTCATGAATTGATCTAGGGTTCATGTCTTGAATTGAGAAATTCATATATGTTCTTGTTCATGTGATAAAAACTGTAATCTTAACTATATCTAGGAATAGATATTGTTGATTTTGTGGTTTGCTTGAGATTTCATTAGGCCTTTTTTTAATTTGAATTTGTCTAAGGGATTAGAGGATTTCATCTAGTTAAAGGAGGACTAATATATTAATTAAAGAATTGGTTGTCAGTCAAATTGGGAATTTAACCATCAATTATGGAAATAAGCTTGATTAAGTAGGAATTCTTAGGGTCATCAAAAAGTCAAGTGAAGTTAGATCTCGAGCCTTTATTAACACTTGTTCTTCTTCATTGTTTTATTATTTACTTTTGTAAAAAATTGATATCTTAAATATTTGCTTTGTTTTCTTTAATTGCTAGTTTAGAACTTCTTTCAATCCAAAAACTTGTGGTAATATAAATAGAAATTAATTAGTGAATTGTTGTTTGATAATATCAATCCTTGTAGGACAATACTCACTGACCGTGTTTACTATTTGAATGATTCAATGCATTTGCCAAGTAGTTATAAATGGCTAATATTGTTTAATGGTTCATACTCTATGAAAAGGCTTGTAAATTGTAGAAGAAAGGATAACAAGATAGATAAGAAATAGCAAGATACCAATTTTTTGCTCTATATCCTACTCATCATAGTTTATAAGCTGTGATCTAAATTTGCTTACATACTCTAAAGAGATATTATTCTAAAAACCCATTGTAACTTAATTATAAGAGAAACCACACTTTGAGATGTTGCTCTATTTCTATATGAGATGAAGGGAGGATTTGTGGGGTCCTAAGGAAAAAAAAAACACAAGTCCAAAGCTTGTCTAGGTGCCATTAAAAAATCTTTTAAAAAAATATGTAATTTTTTTTTTTTGTATGTTTGGGTAAGCTTTGCAAAAAAGCAAAATCACCAAAAAAATATCAAAAAGATTTTACCTAGAAGTTATAAATTTTCATCTTTTAGAAAAAAAAAATGTCATTTTTATAACATAAAAAAATTGTTTAAGGATAAAAGATATATATTATAATATTATATTCCAATATAAATTAATTTTACATCTAGACATAGGTTGCAATTTATAATCGAACTAGGATAAATTGCTGAACATCTTTCTATTCCTCTATCTATTTTACTTTTCTGCGTTACTTGTGTATAATTTATTTTCAAAATTATTTTTTTATTTTTATGTGATTTTTCTGTTATTAAACCCAAGAAATCAATTCGCCTACCTCTTACTCCGTTCAGTTTTATTAGGAATCAAAATAGATAAGATAAGTAATTGTTTTCATGTGTATTTTATAGAGATTAAAAGGGAACGTAAGATGAAAACAACACAATAATATAACAAGCTTGGACAGCAGTTTGCATAAAGCAGACAGCATGCCAAATAGCTTTTTATTCAGAATTTATTTAACATTCCCATACGTGAAAACAAAGCCTAAGTGACTTTGTCTCACATCACATGGAGTGAATTGGAAGTTGCTCATGTACACTTTGGTATATAGCAGTTGTCGACAGCGGTATCTCTGCAATGACACTGCATAGGAACAAAGACGTCGGTACAAGAGCAGGATTTGCAAGATGCAGGGCAGGATTCTTTAATATCTCCACACCAGCACGTACTATTTGGCGAAGGTAGTGTGCAAGCGCATGATTCACAGCATTCTTCGTCTGATGACCTGCGAAGGTAACTTGCATCACCACGGTTGAGCACCTGAGTGATGATGAAGCTTGGATCGAGCTGGCGACCAGCTTCAACAGTTGCAGAAAACCCCATGAGGAAAAGTAAGAAAGCTACCTTCATCACCATCTTAGTGTTCAATTCCATCATCTCTCACATTCTCTCTAACTCTCTGTCTCTCTATGATATCTCTCTAAAGTTTTTATGAAGAGGCAAGCAACTACAAAGCTCTATTTATAGACAGATTTGAAGGGGGGTTGCAGGCAGCCACTTGCTGCAGATAACCTCTTGGTTTTCTTATCTTTTCTTTTGTGTTCTGGAGAAATGTGTGGTCATAACACTCAAAATAATGATTGCCAGCTAGCCTTGCTCATATGTAATTGATGACTTTAAGGTTTTCGTTGATTCATCAATATCACACATGCATAATATAATAAATATCTTTCATATATTTTTGAGCAATTTTTTTAAAAAAATACTATTTTATAAAATAAATTTTCAAAATATTTAATTTATTAAAAATATAAAGATTTTATTTTTAAATAATATTTTCATAACGAAAATTGTATATAAGAAAGATAGTAGACAGTCAGAAATTTGGACCACCTGACAGCAGCACATGTTTGGCGGTGATTCTAAGAAAGTAGGTGATGAAACAAACACGGTGGAGAGGCCAGCTTTGGTGTTTGGATCATTACGATTGAGTTTGGACTCTACATCGTACATGGCATATTTGAGATTCATATTTCATAGTCTTGGTAAAAGTAAGGTTTGAGTTATTCTCACTGCCAATATTTTTCATGTACAGTAAAATATAAATAGCTTAAGAGTATCACCACTGGAATAAGAAGTAATGACTCTGAGCCACGATAGAGAATATTTTCCTTCTGGATTTTGAGGGCAGGTTTCTATGTTTATGATTTTGCACAATATAAAATAAATAGGACCACTTTACTAGTAACCAGAGAATGAAATTGCATTGGCCTTGCACAAGATACAATTTAATTTCAATTATAAAAAAGAATAAATTAACATTATTATAAAATAATATACCGATTTGGACCACCCGAATGCAGCTTAATTTCGCACGTGATTAGCGTTGATAACTGTACACGAAGGTAACTCCAAACTGGATGGATCCAGAGGTACTCCTATTCCACGTTGCTATGATGTTTTATAGCATTTCTTATGGATACCTTCTCAAAAAGATTTTCCAGGGCCTGAAAAGATAACTAATCTGGTGAAGAATCTGCTTTCGATATGTGCAATTGGGCTGCACAACCGTTAAAATGTGCACAGGGCAGCCTCTTTGGTGGGTTCACGAACATGTAAGCACTAATCACTTGCAGAAATTTTTCTTGCGTCTTATTTACATTTTTTCCTGCAGACCACTTGGGTAATGTGCACTCTGGCATGTATTATTTTGACTTTGATGATTTGATTGGTGCTGAGCCTTGATTTTCATTACAAGATTGGGAAAGTAATTTTTATTTTTCGGGGCTGATTTTCCTCCCCTTGAATATGAGATGGTAAAGTTTGGTTATCGGGGTTATTTTAAAATCTCTTGGGGAGCTAGGAAGGAAGGCAACGATGCTGAGCATGTGTTGTTCATCCATTTATTAAAGTGCTCAAATCCTTATGTATTTATTATACAGGTTATGGTCATTTTCAAAGTTGAAGATGACACTTCAATACCTGAAAGAGCACTCAGAGGATAAAGTAATTGAGATGCCATCAGACAGCAATGTCATTTGTAACAACTTCTCTTAATGGTGAGCTTTTTTTTTTCTTTTGATGTTTTTTAAGCTGAATAGACATACTATGAACTTAACTAATGGTCTTTATCCTGATGTGTGCAGTTTGCACATATGGGCACGGCATAGAGTTCTGCACAGTCGGAGCAATATTTTGTTTCACATCTGGCTGTATGATTATTCAAGAAGTAAGATTATTCAAGAAGAGATCTCGTCATAAAATATTAATCTTTTGGGACTCGAAGAGGATGGTTACAAGTATGATGAGGTATTTGCCTTGTAAAAATCAATATTTTCTGTTTTGAAATGTCTGAATTGGAAAATATTGCTTTCAAACTTGTAATGTTGGGGGCAACAAATTATGATGTGATCACTTTGTTCTATCTAACTGTCTTTGCTTTTACCTTCTCTTTGCTATTTTTTTTTTCTTTTTGGTGGCATTTGTGTTTATTAACTCTAAAATCAAAAAACGATTATTGTGATCGCCGGATTTAATTCTTCTTATTTGTGTCTAAGCTATGTTTAAAGCGTGTCCAAGACAAATAATAATAATAATAATTGGACACTATAAACATATAAGGACGCGTATCATGTGGATATCCATTAAATGTAGATGTTTGATATACATTGGACACGCTAGGAAGTTGGTATATCCGTGCTTTCTAGTATAGGACAGACCACACTAGAAGCTGCCTAATGAAAAGAGTATAAAACATGCCTCGCCCTTCAAAGCTGCACCTTTCATGGCTATCTTCTGCTTCCTTTCCCGAAATCAATATACTCACAACATAATAATCAACATCTTAAAGCTAAATTTCCCAACTCGATTACTGGGTGGGTATGCTGTTGGAAAAAATTTCTATCATGTGTTTGTAAATCGTAATGTTTTTAAAAGAGTAAATTTTGAATTTTGCGACAAATGTTTTATTTCACAAGAGCACTTTTGACTGAAAATATTCATGGTAAACCTTTTTTGTCAAAAAATTATTAAAACAGTTTTTTTGTTAAAAAAATTACCAACAAGATAATCCATCACAAAAAATTTAAAAAAATACTTATAAAAAAAATCTTCAAAAATTGACCTTTGCAGCATCATAATTATTACTCCTCCATTTCCAAATATCTGTCCAAAATCAAAAAATATATAGATTAAGAAAAAGGTTAACCTTGGTAGTGGCATAAAATTATATAAATAGACGAAATTATCTTTGTTTAAAAATAGTAGGTTGATCTAGTACATTCTTCAATTTTATTTACGATGATAGTGGATAACAATTACTACAGAATGATAGTACATTCTGTAACATGGTTTAAAGTAAAAAACTATAGCAGTAACAATAACTACAATAAGACTAATAATAGTGGTCATATACTAATATTAAGAGAATAAAAACGTAATCAATTTCGTAAAACATTGTATGAACGTCTATAAATAGAAAGGGTTAGAGGTAAGGATCGAGAAAAAAGATAGATAGGAATGGAGGGATAGAGTGAGAGTTCTGTTACAAGGAAAAATAAAAGAGTAAGAAACAGTGAAAGAATTCCCTGTTAGAACAAAAAAAAAAGATAGAAGAGCTCAGCATGTATATATAATTTTGAGGTAGATAATAAAATTCTTTACAAAATAAAATCATGGCTATATTTACTTATTACAACTTATTTTACTTAATATTTTGTTATATTATTACTTGTTATTATTGCAATCTATTTTTTGTTCAAAGTTATTTTATTTATTACCCTTTTACATTAAAGTTGCTTATTGTTATTTATTATTGCAATTTAATCATTATTTCAAGCTATTTTAATTATTGTTCTTTTATATTAAAACTGCTCAGCATTAATTATATTGCAATTTATCTCATTTATTATTTCCTTATATTTATGTTACCTATTATTTGTTTTCAATTTCTTTATTTCTTGCTCTTTTACATTAAATTCACTACTTTATTTAGTGTTGTAATTTATTTTATTTACTGTTCTTTCACATTAATATTACCCATTATTTAGCAAATTATTTAATTATTCTTTTATCTTACAGTTGTTTATCATTATAGTTATTATTATTATTATTATTATTATTATTATTATTTAAATAATGAATATTAATTTGAGTCATCAATTTTTATGGTAACTTCCTTAGAAGATCAATATTAAGAGTAAAATATCATATCTAATATTTAAAATAAGTAAAATTTATCACATATAAATCTAAACTATTAAATTATTTATACCTTTACTTGGAATTTTATATCTTGACTTACGGACAATATGCTAACTCTTGACTTATGGATATTATTGTAACTTTATAGTAGCCCTTGTAAAGACATGACCTATATACGCTAAATCACCATAATGACAATGACAAACTTACCGATTATGATGAAAGAGTTTAAAAAGAAATCAAATAAAACAAATTTTAATTTTAATTCGGTACCTTTAAAAATTAACATTTAGATTTGACAACTCTATATTTTGAGAAACCTTGTTAAAATATTATGTTATTTATTTTACGCAAGCTTGTATTGTCTCAATTCTTGTGCACTTTATTTATTTTAAGTTTATGAATTAATTTATATCTTCTACACTTTATTCAATTTATAATGTGAAGGATTTATATTATTCAAATCAATGTTTATCTTATGCTATTTGAGTCATATTTATTATTTAAGTTTATGTATCTTTATATTTATTGATAATTTAAGCATAATAGCAAGCAAGTAATCTTAAAAAGAAGATATTTAAGACTTGTCACTAACCACTAAGAAGACAAAGAAATATACGTAAGATCCTTTTGTGTTACTTGCCTTGATTAGTACGTCACACTTTGTCGTTATGAAATTAAGAGTAATATCAGAGAATATGAATTTTCTAAGATAAGGCCTTTAAATATGTGTGAGACAAACAAATAAAGGAAAGTAGAACTAAAGTAAAGAGATCAAAATTTGGTTGCTGCATTATGGATTGTATGACATACTTTCTAAGTATCCATTGCTCGTGTTATTAAGAAGTATTATTTTCTCTGGAAATGATTTGATGGAATTATAACATGGTAGTCATATGGTTTTTCATGCTAAGAGACGACTGCAACAATCATAGTTCAAATGTTTAAAATTCTTTATTATTTATTAAAAATTTTCAATTCTTATTCTATTTCTGGTGGCTTTAGATTAGTCAAGTAATATCTTAGAGGAAGTTTAACTCTTTTGTTTGCTAGGAATATATAGAATTGTAATTAAATAAATTGCACTTTAATTATCTGGCTTAAAAAAGCTTACTCTATGACAAATAGAGCTTTATTTTTGCTCATGAATACTTTAGTGTACTTATGTATATTAATATTCAACTTAAAACTTCCGGAGCAAATTGGTGCCTTTAGCTTTATTATAAATGAGTGTTACACTATATCTTTATTCAGTGATAAGGGGAAATGTTTATTGAGTTGTTTTAAAATATTTATATTTGGAAATTAATATTATCAATAATTTAATATTTGACAACAATTTAATATTTGATTATTGCTATATATTACTTTAAATTTACTTTAGTATAGGCAATAGGTTATGCTAAACGTTACGTCTTCAGTAACTTAATACATTATTCTCAAATATGTAGTTTTTTTATTTAATTACTAATTAAATGATAAAATACTATAACAATATAATTAAATAAGAAATTAAGAATATTTACTGTTGCTTGAACTTCTTTCTGAGATTTTTTTTTGGCACATTCTATGAGTTATATATATATATATATATATATATATATATATATATATATATATAATTTCCTATACAGAATAAAGCCAATCACGATAAATTTTTAATGTGTTAGATAAATATATAATTTCATCTTAATGCTTTTTCTTTATTTGATTCTTTTGATTCATATTTTTTTTATTCATTCTCTTTCCATTTAGAATTCTTCACGCATTGATTCATCAATTAACTTTGTATTTGCTGCTTTGTGTTTTCCAATTTATTAGAACAACTTATTTTTTCACTGGTTGTTTCCTCATTTGATTTTTGGTAATTAGTCTTTAACACTTCCATTGTAAATTTGGTGAAATGATAAGATGTAAAATACAAAAGATAAAGGATGTCATTATCAAAATTATACAAGAACTTTTTCTCGTCTAAAAATTATTTTTAAAATATTTTTATGATCCAAAAAAGACCTTTTTTTAAAAGATGGAAATTTAGCTTATAATAAAAAAAATATATTATGCTTTTTATAATGACTTTTTTTAAAGAAAAAAGAAACATTTACTCAAACCAAGGATATTATAGGTCATTATTTTGCATGTTCTTAGAACCTTTTTAAATTTGTCTCACATGAGGTTGGCTTGTATATCTTCTAATTTTACATAGTTAAGATACTTTGTTATGAAAGTACAAAATATTTTAAAGTTGGGTAATAATATTTGTACATAGATTTATGGGGATTAAAGTGAACATTTAAGAGAGAGAGCGGCAGAAAATTTTGATCTCACTTATCATCACCAAATATTTTATGTCATTCTCTTTTTTTATGTCTATTCTTAAAGTTCATAATTTATACAACGGTGCTATTTGGCTTGAAAAAGAAGTATTGGATATTTACTCAGCAAAAGGTAGAAATCATGGCATGATAAAGGCTAAAAGAGAAAGCCAAGTCATTGGTAATGACTTCATACGTGCCTATTCGTGCCAAAAATTATTTTTGTAATTTACATTCAAAGAATATTCCCATTTAAAGTTTGTTTCACGTCTAATTGTGTATATATATGCGTGAATGTACCCCTGCTTTTGAAGCACCGGCCATTCTGGAACGTCGCTTTTGATTTGTTGTTCGTAAAATAACACTGATTTGTTTTTGGTAAGACGTAAGATATAGTATTTCTTTTTGGCTTATCTATTTTAGGTGTAATCCATGTGGGTGGTGACGCGTTTGAATCTGTTCCCAATGCGGATGCTTTCTTCATAAAGGTGTCTCTCTCAATTGACATCTTACAAATAATTTTTAACTAAAGCATATATATAATAATAAAACATGATTTCCTCTAGCCTATATTACTTATTTTTCTTAATGTTAGAGATAAATGACGGTTAGGTTGGCTATAGTTTGTTATGCTGACAGCTGTGGTTAGTTATTGTTTCAGCTGTAGCAGTTAGTTAGTTACTGCAGTTAGCTTTTTTTTTTGGATAATTGAGCATGCTCTCCCCAAATGGAGGAGAAGCCACAAAAAATGCTCCAAGATAGAATCTTGTGGCAAGAAAGGCAAGTAATAGCAGTAACAGAATATACACCACAATCAGCTTCCCAAAATACAGACTCCACCTTATAGAGATATACCACCCCAAAAAATCATGATAGTAACCACTAAAAATCTATCATGCCAGCAGCCAATATGTCACCAAAAACATCAACATCTAAAAACTAAAACATATTTAGATGCACTTCAGCCTTTTCATTCTAATATATGAAACTCCAACCTCACCAGTGGCACCTTGCATTGTTGGTGTGATGTTGGTTTGTGGACACCAAACTATAGCCCCGACTTGAACAGCAAATAAAAATCGTTTCATTTTGCACTAACCAATCAATACCGGCTTTGACCTCCTACTGTAGATCACACTCAAACATTATATACCAGCAGCAACCTTGAGAAATGCATGTCTTGCCGTACCTACCAAAATGTGTTCTACAACTCTACTCTAAGCAGCCAAGGCAATTTGAAAGATAAAATATCAATGTCTGCCCTCCTTTTTTTTTCTTCTCTTTTTTACTTCTTTTTTTTTCTCCTCTCTTTACTATACCACCTCAATTTTTCTTTCCACTATCATATTTACCTAACCTTCACTCTCTGATCTTTGATTTTCTTTATTATTTTTCTACTTTGTGTTTTCCTTATTTTCTGACTCTATCACCCACTGACCAGGCTCTTGCCTATTCTATGTTGACTCATAATCCTTTCTTTCACTAATATGACTCATTACCTTAACCCGCTTCTATATAACTCAGTTTCCATTCTTTGATTTTTCCCCTACTTCCCTCCTTTTTTTTTTCTCTTTCCTTTTCTTTTTCTTTTCCTTTTTTCTTCCTTTTTTTCTCTTTTCTTTTTCTTTTCTTTTCTCCTCCCCCCTTTTTACTGTGATCTCTCTAAAGTATCTCTCTTTTTTCTTACTTTTCATTCTCTCTTTCCTTTTTTTCTTTGCATACCTACACAATGTATTGTATGTATTAAAGTTCAATTACCACTATACCAATTTACACACACTATTGATTACTCATCAGAAATGAACCACCAAAATTCCATTACAATAACAAATCATATTCTACTATCTCACATCAACAACTAACCATAACAACCAACTACCCTGACACCATCTTCAGATTGTAGCATCACACCATAATGACTAGGAAACATTTAAATACCGCCATTACAAAGTCTACTTATAGACATAGGAAAGGAAGTATAAAGAAAAGTAACCCCCAATCATAACTATCAATTCCCATCCCAAGCCATTCATTGTGAGTTTAACTCTTTCCCACCGCCCATATCCTATACTACAAGCTAATCATTCTCCGTACAGGAAACATGTCCCAATCATGAACATTAGGTACCCAAACTAACACATGAAAATCATCCATCTATACTAATAATTGCATAACAAACAATGCTAAATACTATTCTTTATCATGAAAGCCACTCTTTTTTTTCTTTCTCTTTTTTTTTCCTTACATTTTTGGCTCACTTCTTCTTTTCTTCTTCTCCTTTTTTTCATATTATTCTTCTTCCTTCCCTTTTTTTCCTTTCTTTCACCCTCTTTATTGATGTGATTCTCTTTTTTCACTTCTTTTCACACGTCATCCTTTTCACCAATTATGTTTGTTTCCACCTTAACTGTTCTCTGTTACTCAATTCTTGTTTATTTTTCTCACACTCTCTGTTTGACCTCTCTTTTTTCCTTTTTTCCACTCCCTCTCTCACTTACTTTCTTTTTTTTCTTCTTAAATACTTTTGACATTATCACTACATCCATAGCATGCAACATTCACGTCACTAGGATTCCTCCTACTACCATTGAAATTGGTCCTTGTTGTGATGCCATAATAGTGCCATTGAACTTACACACAGACAGGCCATCTTTCCTGCACTATGCCAGCAAAATAAATAATATATGTATACATGACAGAACATCATTGAACACATGCATCTGAAGATATACCCCTTTGTTTAATGCACTACCTACATTACGTATTAAATAATTCCAGCATCGCAGAACTAAAGAATTAAGATAAAGTTACTGCAATTAGCTTACTATACAAAAACTCACTCAATGTAATGTAATGTCAGATTATCTCATAGTAAAACTTTATCTTAATTCTTTACTTCAGATTCTCTCCATTCTCTAGTACTCTAGCATGGTATTATAGAGCCCTCCTTTTTTTGTCCTATGCTTTCTTCTTGATCCACGGCAATTCCTTGGCCCTCCATGGACGCTCCCCCTGCTTCACCGGAATCCTGCATGGCGTCTTCACCAGCGTTCATCTTTTAGAAGTTTTCTATCCCTATTTCCTACAAGTTGATCGATGATAACTTTCTTCTGCGGCAACAAGCGACACTTGCAACCATCGAAGGACATCACCTCCAATCTCATCTTTGGAAGGAGCAGATTCCAAAGATGTACCTCACTGATGAAGATGCAATTGCAGGTAATCAAAATCCAAAATTTTGTGATTGGGAACAACAACATAATATTCTTCTTGCATGTCTTTAAGTGAAAATATTCAAGTAAAAATGATTGGTATTGTCTTTGCGTACCAAATCTGGCAAAGAATCGACAAATTTTTAGCCTCTCAGACACGAGCCAAAGTTCATCAATTGAAAACTCAATTGAAGAACATTAAGAAGACTACCTCCATGCATCTGTACCGATTAGAAATCAAGAAGTGTGTTGATCAATCGATTGTTGTGGGAGCACCGATAGGCATTGAGGAGCACATCAAAGCGATTTTGGATGGATTACCTTCAGATTACTTGCCTCTTCTAATTTGTATAATTTCAAGGTTGGGTCCTTTCTCGATCGAAGAAATGGAAGCATTGCTTCTGGCAGTTGAAGCTCAAGTTGAACACTATCACAACCAAGAACTTGCCTTACAAGGTTTTCCATCTCAGGTTCAAGCTCACTTCGCTCATGCTCCTGGTCGAGGTTTTGCTCCTCGAGGCAAGGGTTTCAATCCTCGTGGCAAAGGTAGAACAGGTCCTGGTGGTGGCGGAAGATCAGGAGATTTTGCTTCTCAATCATTTGGTGGAAGGCCACAATGTCAACTGTGTAACAAGTACGGGCATACTGTTTGGGAGTGTTATCTTCGATTCAACCACAGCTGTCATCATTACAAACTATAACTAACCTAACGGTCACTTATCTCTAACATGAGATTACTTATTTCTCTCATTAAATTTAACATGAGAAATTTCAATACATCAATGTATGAGCTTGCAGTGGGTACTTTTAGCATGGACAGACGAGGAATGCAAGAAGGTGTTGCAGAATTGTTATAAGGCACTTCCAACAGACGAAAAATTGATTACATGTGAGCCAGTGCTGCTAGAGTTGACGAATGAGAGTCAGAGAACAAGAGCATTGCTAGGGGATGACATATTCATAATGACAATGCACAGAACTAAGGGGAAGCACAGGACTGAAGAACAACTCAAACAGCTTGGCATTTTTGCTGGGTTTTCTCGTTTCCGTGCCTTCTATGTTGACCCTTATAGGGCTGTACTTGAGTTTCACAAACGATCTAATAGTATAGTAGGCTTTGGAGTGTGACGTTAAGTGTTAAGCCTGCACTAATGATGAGTAATGGGCAAAAATAATTAGGAGCAGTATTGATATACTTATTGAGATTGTTCCTAAAAAATAAGAAAAATGCTTGTCGCCCGCACCACACGGTGCGGACCATGTTAAGCTAGCACATTAGGTATAGTGTAGGTAAATCAATATATATAAAAGAATCCTAATATATCTGGTAACAAAACAATATTGACAGTTCGTACTATGGTTTTTTTATGATAATAAAATAATAAATTATTGTTTATGAAAATATCTCTTTTCAACTTTAATTTTTAAAATATTCTGTTTTTGATATTTTAGAAATTACGGTTGAAACGAAATATTTACGTAAATAATTTTTTTATTTTATTATTGTAAAAAGGCCTTCGTACTATCCGTCCCTGCCTCGTCATTTACCGATGACAACTGCTGTTGAAGTTTAAAAAATAAGCATTCTGATAATTTTCTAAACAAGAGTCCTAAGGACAATCATAGAGTTTGTTGGGGGTGACTTTCCATCTATTATTTTAGGAAACATTAATTACTTTCGGAAAGTAAGGTCTCACCTACTCTATTTAACCCATCTTGCTCTATCTTTTCGATTGTCTTTCAAAAACTATATGGAAGAACTTGCTCACAAATCAATCTCTATAGAGATAGTTGATTTCATGACGAATATACAGCGACCATTAATGTAATTACTAGTAATAGTGATAACTGTCTTAAATTATTATGTGAATAGTATATAGATTTTACCTAATTTACATTGGATACAACTTACCATTGTTGTGTAACTTTTGTATTAATCTTGCTATCGCTGTCTAAGAACGTTTGCTCCTTCGTGGCAATCGGCAAATCATTGCGGCTTCTGTCAATTTTCCATCTTGGATTATGTCCCTCATGCCGCATGGTCGGCGCGACAGACTAGCCTTCTTATGATTTTAGGAAGGAAACTGAGTTTGAACTACATTATGAATGAGAATTTCTTAAAAAAGTTAAAAAATATTTTTAGGTGCATAACCAGTTTTTTTTTTTAATAAAAAATCTCAATACTAAATATGCTACATAAAAATTATAAATTTATTTAACATTAATATGTATCTAATTATTTATTTAACGTGTCATATTTCGTATGTAATGGCAGAGATAAATGTCAAAAAACAAATACATATAAAACAATCATATATTATTATTATTATTATTATTATTATTATTATTGACTATGTTTTTATAACTAAATATCTTAGTTTATTAAATTTAAAAGAATTAATTTATATTGAGAAGATCATGAATTAAATCGAGCTCAATAAGTTATTAGTGAGTTAAGCTTAAATCTAAAAATTAGACTTACTTCTTATTAAGAGATTGAGTTCAAGCCTAATATTATCTTATTGAACCTGATTTTTACAACTTTCACCCTTATTCGTCATGAAAACAACCCCTAGAAACCCATTGAGGGCCACATAATATTTTTTAATAAAAAAGAGGAAAAAGGAGAACAAAGTAACCTATCAATAATGAACTTCAAATATCATTTAGCAAAGTAGCCCTCTTATAATTGCTCTACTCTTCAACCTCAAAAAATAACAGATATATTACATGGAGAGGATTGGAGAGGTAGAGTTCAATAGCATGGTGCCGGTGAGAAGTGGCTCTATCCTACTTTGTTCTCTCTTTTGTAGGTAGAAGTTTAATAATTAAGAAAGGAGAAATTAATTACTTTTTCTTCAGGTGTGTAAATATTTAAAAGCAAAGAAGTTGTCGCACTTTAGTTTTAGAACATGGTACAAGATTCAGCCAGATTTTACAATTATACTTACAAATGATTGATATGAATGAAATCTCACCGATAGGAATTGAAATTAATTGTTTATGCTGGTATAGTTTAGGGAAAATTATATTTTATGCCCTGAAGTATAACCCATGTATATTTTACTCTTTAATGTTTAAAAATGTGTAATTTGACACTCTTTTAACATTTTCAAATTGTATAAATGAGACTCTCTGTTAACTTTGATGTTAAATACCAGTTTTGAGTTTAATAGTATGAGTTTCGAGTTCCGAGTTCTGAGTTTAATGTGTCAACATAAGAAAGTTTACTTCTTCCTTATCCCAGTTTTCAAGTTCCAATTTCCACAGAGAGCTCACTTCTTAGTCCTACATTTGTAAATTTATTAGGTCATATGAGCGCATTTCGAGTTTTGAGTTCTAAGTTCGATGGTACATGTGAGTGAATTTCGAGTTCCGAGTTCAATGGTACATGATCAATGACGATGGTATTTAACAACAGAGTTTTAACATGAGGTCTTATTTGCATAAGTTAGAAACATTAGGGTGTTGAATTACACATTTTTAAATATTAAGGGGTAAAGTACACATCAATTATACATCAGAGAGTAAAATGCATTTTTTCCTATAATTTAATCCTGTTACTTGAGCCTATTCTCCGTGGACAAGACTATCATATTCTAAAGCCAAATGATATCTCATGTATTAGTGAAGGATTACAAAAATACTTACATATTATTATTGTATTTTCTTGAAATTGATTGCTAATAGAAAACGATCTTAAGCATTTAAAAAAAAAAAAAAACTTAATTTCCGATTCTTACTAACTTAACTAACCGTCATTCACCTTTATTCTTTCTTCACCCCCAAGTCAAATTATATATATCGTATTAATTCTGCTCCTTTCGTATTACTTTAAGAGTTTAATTGGTATGTGCTGACAGTGTAAAATAGTGAAAAATAAGGAAATAAGGAAATGACGAGTCCCTTATTATAATAGGTAGTTATTTGTATGATTTGGTATTTTTTACTATTTATATTGGTTGATAATATAAAATTATTTTATACTGTCAGTACATTTAAATTAAATTCTTACTTTAATATTATAATAACTGTACTAAAAAATAGTATTATACTAATTGTAAAATATAACTATCTCTGCAAACAACACGATTTAGTTATCATAATAAGGTCTCACATCTGAAGTTAATTTTAGTATTGTTAGATTCTGATACAATTAACTGGATAGTAGGAACAATGAATAAATTATATGGCATACCGTAAGCTATTGGAAAATATAATCCTGAAACATTAAACATTAAACGAGTATATACAACTTTGTCACAATCAATGAAAGTGTATCGGCGGCAATTTCTCTCTCTATCTTTTATTCTTTACCGTGATTTCTTCTAAATTCGGACCCTAAATCTATATATCACATATAAAATTTTAATTTTATAATATAACTTACCCCAAAAACTTAACAAACCACAATAATACTCTAGTGAGGTAAGAAGAAAATAAAAGGAAGAGAAATATATATATATATATATATATATATATATATATATATATATATATATATATATATATATATATATATAAAACTTATTGTTCAAAAGCATTTAAAAGAGAGATATCGAATGAAAAATGAGAGGATTGCATTTGCCTTTGTATTGTTCCCCTAAAATCAATAAAATAATAAATTATAAGTTGAGAAATACAGTTTTTTGGGGAAAAAAAAAACAAAATCCCTTTTCCTTTTACTTTAACTCCCAATGAACAACATGAAATCAATTAGAGTTTTCCTATTTTTTGTATTCTTACTTAAACACACACAACAATAACTAACAAGTCCAAAGTGTTGAGTGCAATAACCACCATTTTTTCATAGATTTTTTTTTTCTATCTTTATAATTAACATGAAAAATACAATATATGAATATTCATTAGATGCAAAATCATCAAACATTAACATAGAATATTTTTAATTTTATACCTCATTTATTTACTATAAAAAATTTATCTAAATCCAATCACTAGTATTGGTAACTAATAATAAAGACAACCGAGTGGGTATAAATAAATAATTCTTTTTCATGAAAACTTGGAGTATTATTTCACTATATATGTGCTAAAATTTTTTTTCCATTTGATTATTTTTCCTTTCTTTTAATAGAAAACGAATTCTAATCTAATGTAAATTCAAATATCCAAATAAGATATTGATGGTAAGTAAGTTATACTACTAGAAAAAGGACCGCCGTTTGACCTCTAAAAAAAATTAAAAAAATAATTGTTGGGAAGACTTCTAAATCCCAGTATAGTGCCAGAAGGATTATTCTCACAATACTTGATTCTGTCATTTTAGAGTCTCACAATTGAAGCCACAGCTAGAGCACGTTAATTTCTATGGAGCACCAATTTTGTTAAATTTAAGGATCAAATTATACATGCTTTGTTATTATGATGTGATTAAATTTAAAGACTAAAATATATATTTTTTTATTTTAAAGATAAATTTGTTACACTTCAAAATTATCAGAAATGAAACTGTAGTTTTCATCATGAAAATGCTAATCGCTCTTTTCAGTTAACCAAACTTTGAAAGAGCAATTTACAGGTCAGATACAAGGAAGAATGCATGAACCTTACCGTTGCCCCAGCAAAGCCAGACCGCTAGCTGTATATAATTGATAAATTCAATACCCATGCGACCCACGTGGTGATCAGTATAGGCTAGACACTTGGCAGATATTTATAGACAAATAATAATAATAATAATAATAATAATAATAATAATAATCAAAACAATAAATACAAAAGTGGGCTCCATCAATTTTTATATCAAATAAATTAATTCACAATAAAAATAAATTGATAAATTAATCTATAATTTTTTAAAATATCAAATAATTTAATTTATTTGTTAAATTTTTTCATTAAATATTATAATGTGGCTCATTAAGCAATTAACTTGGCATTATTATTTCTTATCCTATCATTCTAGTCACTTCTATTTATTAAATGATATTATTTTAAAAAAATTTCTCTTATTTAAATATTATATTAGATTATAAAATTTAGTATATTAATTTGAGAATTTGTCAAAAATAACTTCAATTTTAATAAACGTAAATGACTAAGATGATAAGATAAAATATAATAGTATCATATTAACTATTTAATAGGTCATGTCATTGTATTTAATTAAAAGACTTAACAAAAGAGTTAAATTGTCTAATATTTTAAAAAGTTACGGAGTAATTTGTTAGTTTATTTTTGTTAGAAACTAATTTTATTGACATTTTAAAAATGGGTCAGACTTATATGGAGTTCTTTATATCTATTTTAACTAATTCTAAAATTAAATAATGATATATAGATATTTTTTTGGAATGAGTAATTTAAAACTTAAAAGTATATATTTTTCTCTAAAAAAATATGCACTTATTATTATTTAATTTAAGAATTGAATGAAATAAATATAAGAAACTTAATTTAAGTTTTTTTTAAAAAAATTAGGAGCCAATTTATTCATTTGTTTTTATTAAAGATTAATTTATCAAATATAAAAATTAATAGGTTTGGAATGTAACTTCAACCCCTTTTTCCGTCCGTACGTTATCCTCAGGACCCATAATTGAAACCACGCCAAGACCCAAAATAAAAATAATAATAATAATAATAACAATAAATTAAAAAAAATTGAAACCACGCAAGATTCTCAATCTCAACACAGACTAGTCGTTGGTTTTTGCTACACTAATCATGTGCTCCAAATCCTTCAATATTCCGTGAGCAAAAACATCACGTAGCTAGAAAATATAGACAAAATTTTAGACAGAAACTCTAATACTTGTTTAAAGAAATAAATTAAAGTTAATATAACTCATTTATTTATTCATAAGTCAATAAACCTATAACCTATCAATGAATGTTCAGAAGACAATTAATTCCTGATGGCAAGAAACACCTGGGATTGTCTGCGATTGCATGTTGGAATATTTGGAAGGCAAGGAACTCGAAAATATTTTGAAGGAATAGATACAAGGCCTAAGGACATTGCCGGTGCAACAATGAGGCTCTGGGGGAAAATGTCTGCTACCAACCTCCCTCAAATCTCTTCTTCTTAAGTCAGTTTTATGATATTTTCTTTCCTGCAATAATTGTAGCGAGTTTGGGTATCCCCCTTTTCTGTTTTTGCTGAGTTGTCCTAAGGACCGATGTATGCATTTTTCATCAATATAATGCAGTATCTATCTTTAAAAAAATGAATATTTACTAACAAGAATCAAATTCTTATCAACAATGGTAATCAATTTTCCATAATAATAATAATAAATGCTAATCGATCTTGTCACTTAACCTAACCTTGATAGACCAATTTACTAACTAGATACAAGGAAGACTGCATGAATCCCACCGTCGGCCCCCAAAAGCTACACTGCTAACATGTTCGGGAACCCTTCCAAAATAGCCTCTTTTTTTAAATACAAAAAAACTGTTTTCAAAAAATCTGTCATGTTTGGGAACCGAATAGAAATAAATTATATTGAGAAACTAATAATTTTAAGTTAAAAAATAATTTATACGTATAAGTAATATTTTAAAATTTATGCTTATAAACAGAAGTTGATTATTTCAAAATTATTATATTTTTATCAAATTGACCTTAAGTAATAAATATTATATAATATAAATAATCATTTCATATTTTTTAATAATTTTATTATATAAAAGTAAGTTTTTCATACAATCTAAATAAAATATATTATCTTAAAACTACTATTCAACTAAAATATTCAAACATAAATTAATTATCATATAAATAATTACATAAGAAAATAATTGTTGAAATAATTTTAATCTCACAATTTTTTAAAACACACACTAACTATATAAGTGACTAACTCAGTACCCATGCGAAGCTGGTGATGATCTACATGGGTAGATTTCTCAAAGACCAAAAATAATAGACTCATATGATGTTATTTTTTTAATGGAATAATTTATTTGAAAATATATATTATAAAACTTTCTTAATTTTTTTTACTTTTAAAATTTTACTACATAATTCGATATAACCGAATTATTAATTAGATTGTTATCAAATCAAATCTAATTTTAAAAAATAGTCTAAAAAAAAAATTGGATCGAATTCATCAAGTCCAGTTAAACTAGACGGGTTTTGTCCTTTATATTCCTAGCGTCTAGTTTCTCTTCAAATTGTAGAGGCAAAAATAGTTTCTTATAGATATTAAATAAAAGGAGGCTTAATAATATTTTTTTATTTTTCAAAATATCACGATTTTTCTATTTGGTGCCTGTTTTTAAGAATATTTTCTTTTAATTCCTCAAAATTTTTATTTATTCCCGTTTGCTTAATTAATTTACTGTTAGATTTAAAAAAAAAAAATGCCAACTTGACATCCCACGCAAAAATTGTTGTGGACTAATGAATAAAAAGAAGAATCTAACAAAAAAATCGTAATATTTCAGAAGACAAAAATCATATTATTTTACATGAAAAGATGTTTACATGCATAAAGTATAAATTTTTATCAAAATTTTAATTAATTTACCCGTAATTGTTCTTAATATATATTAATATATTAAATATTAATATTTTTAGTGCATATATTAAAATTAATATATAATTAAGCCATAAATTTACTTTCCTTTTTTCCACTTTTCACTCCCGACCATATAAGAAAGAGAACAAAGTTCGCTTTCCTCCATTCTCGTCCCCACCTTATCTTCAATTAATATGGTCACAAAATTCAAGTCACGTGCTGATTTTTCACTAAATTGGTGATCTGCCATTCGGCCAAATCCTCTTAGTTGGTGTTATTGGCATGTAAAAAGAATATTAGAATTTAAAATTTTATTTATATTTATTGAATAATTTTTAGATATTATATAAATTATAACTCATATTATTATAAATAAAATTTAAAATTAGGAATATTTTTAGATTAATTACTAAGAGAATATAGTCCATTATTCTATTCGTAAAAACTAAATATTTTAAGTGGTGCACCTAAAAATTTTTTTAATTTAAAATTTTATCTACATTTATTAAATAGTCATTAAATATTATGTAAATTACAACCCATCCTATTGTAAGCGAGATTTTGAATTAAGAAAATGTTTAAATTAATAATAAAGAAAATATAACAGCACTCTGTTTTATTTTATAATAATGTTATATAAAATTATATTGATTCTATTTATGATTTAATAAGTTAATTTTAATTAATAAAATTTTATTACTAGTTTATGTGTCCATTATTTTAATTTAATTTTTAATATTTTGAAATAAAATATAAAATATATAAATTAATAATAAAATGAGTGATTAATTAAAATATAAATAAAATAAATACAATAGGACATAATGTTTTGTCCACATGTAATAATTTCTTGTCCAAATCCTTCCTTATATTGTGCACGTGATATTAATCACTCAATACGGAATCAGTGACAAGAAAGCAAACTTCAACTTCATAAAACCATTTTAACTTTAACGCCCACATAATATATTTCTTCAAAAAGAATAAAGAAAACCAAGACCCTATCTGTGGCGAGCGGCACCCCTGAAATCTGCCTATAAATAGAGCTCCAGGGTTGCTTGCTTTCTTCATAAAACAAAGAATAACAAGAAAGATATTATACAGTAAGAGAGGTACTGAGAGAGAGAGAGAGAGAGAAATGGAGTTGAACAAGAAGATGGTGGTGAAGGTAGCTTTCTTGCTTTTCCTCATGGGGTTTTCTGCAACTGTTGAAGCTGGTCGCCAGCTCGATCCGAACTTCATCATCACTCAGGTGCTCAACCGTGGTGATGCAAGTTACCTTCGCAGTTCATCAGACAAAGAATGCTGTGAAACATGCATTTGCACACTAACTTGGCCACATCGTACGTGCTGGTGCGGAGATGCTGCGGAATCTTGCCCTGCATCTTGCAAATCCTGCGTTTGTACCGACTCTATTCCTCCACAGTGTCATTGCCAAGATTCCGCTGCCGACAACTGCTATGTGCCACAATGTACATGAGCAAGTTGCAATCACTGCATGTGATGTGAGACAAAGTCAGTTAGGCTTTGTTTTCACGTATGGGAATGTTAAATAAATTCTAAATAAAAAGCTACTTGGCATGCTGTGTGCTTTATGCAAACTGCTGTCCAAGCTTGTTATATTATTGTGTTGTTTTCATCTTACTTTCCCTTTTAATCTCTATAAAATACACATAAAAACAATTACTTATCTTATCTATTTTTATTCCTAATAAAACTGAACGAAGTAAGAGGTGGGTGAATTGATTTCCTGGGTTTAATAACAGAAAAATCACATAAAAATAACAAAATAATTTTGAAAATAAACTATAAGCAACTAAAGCAGAAAAGTAAACTAAATAAAGGAATAGAAAGATGTTCAACGATTTATCCTGATTCGGTTATAAATTACAATCTATGCCTAGATGTAAAATTAATTTATATTTAAATATAATATTAAAATATATATATATATATATATATATATATATATTATCCTTAAATAGCTTTTTTATGTTATAAAAATGATCTTTTACAAAAAGATCAAAATTTACAACTTTGAGAAAAAAAAATTTGTTCTTTTTTTAATGATTTTGCTTTTTTTAAAAAAAATTTATCTGAATATATAAAAAAAAGATTAAAAAATGCATATTTTTTTATAAGATTTTTATAATGGCACCTAGACGAGCTTTGTACTTATGGTGGTGTAATCATGAGCTAGAAAAAAAAAATGAAGAAATGAAGATACAAGAAATGCATATTTTCTATGAAGTAACACCACCACCAAAAGGGGAAAAATGAAATGGAGAAAGTGAGAAACATGGTTTGGGTGACATTGGGTGATGGAAATGAGTTGTCATTGCACACCAACTCATTTACATTTGGGCTGCTTCATATATTTGTTATTATGTGTTTGTTTCATTTATTTTTTTTTTTGGGGGGGGGGGGGTGTACATGTATTTGTTTCTATTATTGTTTATTAGTTAGGCTTCTTTTATGGTATATTGGAGACAATAAAATTTGAACCTAAAACGTCATATAAACTATCGAAACTCCTCACCACTAGACCACTGTTAGTGGCTTTTTTGGTACATTAGTTAGGCTTCTTAGACTTTGTAATGATATTTCTAATTAAAAACAAAAACCTTCCTGGATTATCATTTTAGTTTTTTTTAATGAAATAATTAATTTAGCTTTTTTAATATTTGTTGTGATGCATTTTTGTATTGTTAATATATTCCGATTGAAATAATTAATTTTTGTATTGTTAATATAATATATATATATATATATATATATATATATATATATATATATATATATTCCGATTGAACTAGTGAACCTTTGAATCAGTGCTTTATTCGGTTTAATGTTTGGTTCGATTTTCAGAACTTTGGCTATAATAGTTTATGTTTTACTCTAATGTTCTCAATCCATCCAAATTCTCATGTATATGACAATTAAAGCTTCATTTTCTCCCTTAATCCTTGTTTTTCTGAACCAAAATCAAGAGCAAAACAATTTCTATAATCAAACTTATTTTTATAAGAATTTTGATATCGATAAAAAAAATATTTGAAAAATGATGAAATCATAATCTATCAATTATTTCTTTTAATCCAACAGCAGACTCTTTTGATTCAAAAAATAATAATTCAGCAATATTAACACCAAATAATATTAAGATTTGAAATAATAAACTATCGTCATGAAAACTATAAACCCGATTAAAATTTTATGAATTCATTACTAAGGATGGAATCAAGTCAGGCAACTTGTTAGGAGCCTATGGCCTGACAGTATCATTTTTTTATTTTTCATTTTTTTCTTTGAGGTTTTGGAGCTGATTATCCATTGATGGCAGATTTGCAAACCACACCTATCTCAGAAAATGTTGATTGTGAGGTGATTTTGGTGAAGAACTTAGTTAGTACTCAGCTAAAGCAACTTCAAGGAAAAGCATGTGGATTACTCATCAAGTGTTTTATTTCTGAAATAGGACTAATTTTGAGTGGCTTCATTCAAAACCTTGTTGATATTGTTGTTAATAGAATGGCTAATCTTGTTGATATTGTTGATAAAATTACATAAAGTTGTTAATTTTCTAATTCTCTAATTAGAATGAGAATTCGACTATTTGTTCACTTTGTTTAATTGTTGTGGGTATTGAAAATTAATTTTTGATTCTTGGTAGCAATATGTTATCTTGTTACAAGAATATGTGTGTTTTTTCTTTTTTTTAAAAAAAAAGGTTCTATTGTAGACTTTCTAAACAGGCTTCAGGCCAGACCAAGCTTTGAGTAGGTCAGGCTCAGGCTTAAACAATAGCCTACAACAGCCAGGCTCAGGTCAAAAAATTATAATATAGGCCTGGTTTGTTAAGGGTAAAGCTAATCCTAGCCTGATTCCACCCCTATTCATTACGTAAGTAACTAATTAATTCGTGAAATGCGACTTCATCCTACATTTCTTACTTAATTTGGACAAATGTAAGATATCGTTATGGTAAACACAAATAATAATTGTTTTAAATGAAATAGTACTTGATTCAAAATTTTTGTGGGAATGATATTCCCTTCTCATCTATATGTTACTTAGGGCCTAATATACTTGTCGGAGCTAGTTTTCCAAATTAGTTAGCAAGGTTTTTGGTGTCGTTGTCAGGGATTATTTTAATCAATATCATTAGTATTTTAGTTGCTGTTAGTTTGAGTGTTTTTTTATTTATTTTTATTCTTATTATTTTTAAAATAAAATAAAAATATATTTTTAATTGCTTTATTTTATTTTCATTTTTTAAAAAATAAACATATTTTTTTGCTTTTATTTTGTATGGTCTTATTTTATTGTATTTTTGACAAAAAAAAAATTATTTTTCATTATTTTCTTTCACTACTTACTCTGTATCAAGTTGTTTTGCTAGCCGGTAGGTACAAGATATGAATGCCTTCTTTATTCCGTACGAAGTGTTAACTAGACAGTTTTCTCGAGTCATAAAACCAAGAAGGCAAATGCATGTGGGAGTTGTCAGTTATCTTCCATGTGACTTCTACAGAGGAACAAACCGTACTAATGGGGCTGCTTGCCACCTACTTATTCATATCTTTCATCTGACTTTTGCATAGGAGTAGACCATTCAAATTGAGGCTGCCTACTATCTGCTTACCCCTACGAAGTTCAACGCCCAATTCCTACTCAAAATAAGAACTGATTGCTAGATAGTATTGGAAAAGCCTGTTCAACAAAATGAGAAATTTGCTCAATAAACTTATGAAATTCTCAAGGAACTCAAGGAGCAGAGGCAATCTTTCAAAATATAGAAGACATCTTAGTCAAATCTCTGAGCATCTTTCTAAGATACAGCAGAGGACTGTACTAGTGACATTATTCTTGACTTAAGTGACCAGTATGATGAAATTACTCTTTGGAATAGGAGCATAATGGGACATGTAACACCCTCTTAAGCACAGTACTATGCTTAAGTCATAGTACTATACCCTGGAGCTGTTACTATTACCTGAGTGGACCTCGTCAGACAGCAACTTCAGCCGTTTTTGGAAACTTCTAAAATCATCTGGAGACAACATGGAAATAGGAGTGAGAATTATAAAATTCTCAGTTGGATTCTCTAATTTTCATACATAGTGTCATTATAGTCATCTCCAGTTTGCTTCGGTTTCTTTTGAAAAAGATGAACATGCAGCACCAACTGTTTAATTTTTACATTTCGAAAAATGTCTTGTCCGAAACAAAGTTCATTTTTACTCATATACTGGTCCTTTGGGGGAGTGTACACAAGATTAATTCATGAATAATACTATGGATAATAACTTCAACGTATAAACCGCACATAGCATTAATCTACTGGAAACATGACATCTGTACCTAACTTAACTTGCACTTGAATTCATACATATACATAAAATTTACTTCTCTTTCATTCGGTACTTACACTAGCTGGGTCATGCCATGCCTCATGCAAGTTCTGTCCCTGGTACATACACTAGCTGGGTCGGTGCTAAGCCTTATGTGATTGGGGTATTTGCATATACTTTAATCTTTAGTCTTTAATCTTTTACTTGGCACACCTAGGCGTTATGTATCGCCGTCCTTAGGGTGCATTTACCGCCCTTGGGTAGCCTGGCCTTGGAGTGAGCTCGTCAGCTTCACCCGTGACCGTCGTCACACCGACTCACCCGCAAGGAGACTCACGTGCCTCTATTTTTGGAGGGATCTCATTCTGGTCACGTGCCTCTAGTTGAATGGATCTCTTCTGGTCACGTGCCTCTAGTTGAAGGAATCTCTTCTGGTTACGTGCCTCAAAATTGAGGGATCTCATCTGACCAAGTGCCTTCAGCATAGAGGGATCTCATCTGACCACGTGCCTTCAACATAGAGGGATCTCATCTAACCACGTGCCTCCAAGGTAGAGCGATCTCATTGTCTTAGCTGCCTTCACAGGGAGGGATTCAAGTGCAACTGCCTCCAAGTAAAGGGATTCATATCTTTATCATTTAACTGCCTTCACAAGGAGGGATTCAATTAACTGCCTCCGAGTGAAGGGATTCACATTTAATATACTCATGGCTTTTCATTCTCATATAAGGTCATGCATAGTCATATTGACTGTATCTATACTTCATTCATTTTCATATATCATTATACACATGATCTTCACGTACATGTTCATAACGTGTAAAGGCTCGTAGCCTCTTTACCATTCTACCGACACTTATACATATGCTTTATCCTTTACTTTCATATATCTCATCTCATACTTATGTCATTCTCAAATATAGGATTTCTATATACCTATTCAAACTTTAATTCATCCTTGATAACTCATATCATTTTAAAATTCATCTTTACATCTAAACATTCCTGGCTTCTTAGACTTCTGCCGTAAAACCGGCAGCATAACGGATCAGGTCCATTTCCCCATGAATAGTGCCAGCTCTCACAGACAGTTCAATCATAGCGACATAAATCAACTTAACACATATGTATCAATGTCAAGTTGGAAATCCTCAACTCAAACCTTATGGGTTCCACTAACACTTGTAAAATTATCATTTTGGCCATTCTGCCAATTCTATTCGGTTCTGCCCGAATCTTGTATAATCCACCTTTATCTCTATTCTACTCATTTAAATCTGAAATTTGGATATGTCATAGCTCTATATGTCTACTTTCTAACCTCTTTGGTCCCATGTCATTCTGATTTATATAAATCAAGATATTCAACTTTTTCTTCAGCTTGTTCAGTCACTAGCCCGAATTACACTCCTGAAAATATAAATGCACTAAAAATCGAAACTAAGCTTAAATCTTACGAAATTGGCCTCATATCAAAGCTAACAGGACAACCTTTCATTTGCCATAAGTTTCACTCCATTTGCTTAAGTACACCTCGAGATATAAGTCCTGAAAGTCGACCTTCCTGAACTACCCTGTTTTGGTCTAAATTAGACATAGGACAACTTCCTCGAATCACTGAGAACAATTGGAACCATAAAAAACTCGGAATCTTATATTGGGGTATTCCTCTATGTGTAAGTTTTCTAACAAAATTAGTTTCACTCAATTCCGAGTTGTATAGGGTGAGTTATACCCTCCTCATGTCACCCTGCTCGAATGAAAGTTCTGAACCCTAGGTCAAACTTCAAAAATTCGTATCTCTCTCAATATTAATCCAATAACCTTATATGATATATCTATGGAAAGCCCTAAATGTCTACTTTCATCTAAAAATGGTTTCATCGGATTTGACCGATTGTAGGTGGTGCCGTACACACTGCCGTGGAATTCCTCAACTAGACAGTATTCCAACTTTCACTTCTCCTAGTTTTCTTCCTCTAATCTTAATCCCAACTCAATATTTCACGTTAACTCAATCATGATCCATCATAATATATCTATTAACTCATCAAATACATGAAGAAGAATACAAGTTCATGCAGCCATAGGGCAAATAATTCGAGAATAAAAGTAGAATCCTACCTCTTTGGAGTATGATTTGAGCTGGGTGCTGAAACTTAGAGTGTTAGAGCCTTACTAAGCTTGAAGGAGTGATGGAGTTGGAGAAGAGAAAAGAGAGCTGAACAAGGGAGAAAGTGGCGTAGAAATGGGGCTGAATGAGAGAAAGAGATGAGTTTATAAGCTTGATGTGGTAGTTAACTTGGAGGGCTTTGATTGGCTGGATTTTCTTGTGGACAAAATTTAGCTACGTCTCTTTTTCAGTGGAACTTGCCGCCATACTATTTGAAATTGGAACTCGCATTTACTCTATTTAAAGTCGAAACTCATCCCTATTATACTTGAGGCCGGAGCTCGTGTCGTTTTTACTTGAGCTGGGAGCTGAAGCCTAATATCGGAACTCGTACCAGCTTGTTTGTGACTTTGGGGAAATCTTGAATCAAGGTCGGAGGCCGTAAGTCGAAAGCTCACAATCACATAATCTCGGAACTTCCTATTTGAACAAGAGAATGCCAATGCTGGATGTAAAATCGGATATCGGTACTCCTAGTTCAAACTCGAGACTCCTTGTAATAAACTCATATATCGGAACTTGGGTGATTCGAATCTCATTTCCAAACCCAAGTACTTAAACTCGGAAATCGGGAATTATAATACAGTGTGGTTGGTGACATCGGAAGCCGGGTATATTTTCCTTGAGACATGAAGTCGGACCCCATAGAATTACGTTCATGTGTTCGGACTTCAAGGTTAAACTCGGAAGTCGTGGAAAATAATCCGCATTTAATTCCGGAAGTCGTACAGGACATGAAGTCGAGAATTCAGCAAGACTAACTCGGAACTCGGAAATAATCCTCCTATCTGTGTTTCAGAGATGAAGTCGGAAATCGGAATAGATCAATCCTGAGGGCGAAGCCGAAATCGGAAATCGGGATGTTACATTACTACCTTCCTTTTAAAAATTTTGTCCTCAAAATTTGATTGCAAAATTGGCTATCTATTGCCATAAGAGTTTGAAAGAAAGTTCACACACAACAAAGCATTGAGTTGATCAGGCTCAACAATAAGTTAAGTGTGACAGCAACCAATAACAATCACAGTTAGGCGATCATGCATATCTGATTTAAATTTTCTATCCTATATCTTATCTAAGCAGATAAGATCGCTCACATGACATTCTCTCATTTTCTAAAAATTCCAGAGTACACTGGAAACGTAGTCAGTCCAAATCCTCAGGTCCGGAGAGGATAGAACTGCTCTGATACCATTAATGTAACACCCTCCTAAGCACAGTACTATGCTTAAGTCATAGTACTATACCCTGGAGCTATTACTGTTACTTGAGTGGACCTCGTCTGACAGCAACTTCAGCCGTCTTTGGAAACTTCTAAAATCATCTGGAGACAACATGGAAATAGGAGTGAGAATTATAAAATTCTCAGTTGGATTATCTAATTTTCATACATAGTGTCATTATAGTCATGCCCCTAGCAAATCCTATTCTTCACAATTCGACCAAACACTAGCTAGATTTGTATTTTATCCATGATCAAGTCAATCAAAATAAGGTTTTTGTAATACCCTATTTGAAATAAAACATGGTAATGGGAAATTTTAAGTTTTCACATTAAGTTTTATGATAATAGAGGAATTTACATAAACTAGAAGGCAATAAAATTTTTCCATCTTAGTCTTGCTATCTCTCTTTCTCTCACAAGCCTCGCATCTCTCCTTTTGGTCTATCTCTCTCCATCCGCGTCTCCCTCTTTGGTACACTCTCTCTCCACCATGTTTCATTGATCTCTGCTCACCCCCTCTCTCGGTTTTATAACATTCCCATATAACGTAATAAGAAATAATGAATACGTCTGTAGGCAAATTTTGATTATTTGCGACTTTGCCCAAAATTTTTAGTAATTATATATTTACGCCTAAAGATCTTTTCCATAATTACCCCTGAACTTTTTAAAAAATGACATTTAAGTCTCTATATCAATAGAATTAGCAAAACAAGGTTTTAAATAAAGCAGATCCATGTAGCGGAATCATAGAAATCTAATTCTTGGCCAATTGGGCTAAGGAGGTATCCACATGTGAAACGATATAGGATGCCCCTAGACTTGCTCAAAATTACGGAAGTGCCATTAGTTACGAAAACCAGATAAAAAATACTAAAGGATTTATGAAAAAATTAAAAACGCAACAATTCTAAAGGAACAATGCAACTGATTTGCACTGTTAATCAATTTATTAGAAAAATAAGAGTAATTAGGAGTGAATTATAATTATTAGAGCTAAGGAAAATTTAGGTTGTCATGTAAGAAATTATAATAAATTATTTAGTATAATGCCCGGAATTACAATACATTTAATTTATGTCGTTAATCGATTTTATTGGATAAGTAATATTAGTTAGAAATTAATTAGAGATTAATTAGAATTTAATTAGAAGGATTAAGTTTAGAGAAGATTAAGATAGATGCATAGGAATTCTTACAAAACTATTCAATAATAATTTGCCAGTTTGAAGGAAATCGATAAAGATTCGGTATTTTAAACTGCCGGAGCTGAACCAGTAGAATTATACACCAAAAATCCTAACATGAGTGGCCAAGATTTAGCCACTCCTTTCCCATGTAAGGTGCCAATTTGCTACCCAATTTGTGAAGAAAAGTGGCCAAATACTCACCACAAATACAACCACCAATAAGAGCCACTCTTTCTAACTACCTATGTCATAAAACTCACAAAAATCCGTCCTCACTCATTCATTTTCGTTCTCCTCCTTGCAACTGACCCCTCTTCATTCTCTCTTCCCCTATTTCACTTTATCTAGGTTCCATCTCCAAGCTCCACCCATATCCTTCACCAAAAACTCAAATTTAGCTAGTTTCTACATTAATTTGAGGTAGGATTCAAGCTTTATTTATGTTTTTATGGATTTGTGATTGATTATAATTCTTACTTTATCCATCTAAATGAAGATATATGATGTGCTTTTGATGATTTGTGATTGATTTATTAAGTAATTGGTTGAGTTGGAGTTGAATCTTGCATGAAAAACTAAAAAGGAAGCAAAATAGGAAATCTAGAATCTCTTGATTCCTAGGGCATCTATACTCACGAACAATATGCAATCTCACAAATCCATCATAAATTTATGAGACCATTTTTATGAGAAACTAGACTTTCAGGACTTCCTATACATATGAATTATAAGGTCATTGGATTAATATTGAGGAAGATTTGAATTTTTGAATTCTGCCCTAAGTTTCTGGCTTTGATTCTAGGCAGGGAAGAATGTGCAGGGCATAAATTGACCTATATAATATGGATTTGGGAGCAATAAAATTTTTTAGAAAACTAAGACATAGAAGAATATACCGTAAAAATTTCATGGTCAAATTCATTTTTTATGATTCCCAATAATTTATGAAAATTACCCTAAATTCCAACCAGGCTAGAACAGGGTAGTGAAGGTTACCCAAATTCATGGACTCATAACTCGAGTTTCACTTTCTCAAATAAGATGAAACTTATTGGAAATAAAAGCTAGGTCAGTTAGCTTTAAAAAAATGTAGATTTCGTACAGTTTAAACTAGTTTCCTATTTTTGGTGAATTTTTAGTTTTTGGTAGGCAAATCTGCCCAAAAAAAAAGGACATACTTAGGTAAAATGTTAATAATTTGAATTATATATATCAAAACTTAATAAGACTAAAGAGGTTAGAAACTAGACAAATAACATTATAACATATCCAAAATTCAGGTTCAAATGAATTATACAGAAATTATGGCTTAATTTTTAAAAATGGGCAGAATTGAAGAAATTGGCAAAAAGTCAATTTAAATGCAAAGGCTGCAAGTATTGTATGAGTATTGAAATGGTTGACGTATTATGTTGATTTTTTGTCTAAATGATCGTCTAGCTAGCTGGCACTATTCATAGAGAAGTGGACTTGATCCGTTATGCTGCCGAATTTTTGGATGAAGCATATGAAGTTATGATAGCTTGTATTATGAAGATTTAAGATATGAATATGAAATTCTACATGCAAGAGTGTTTGAAAGTAAGTGCACTAAAATGCATATAAATATTGCATGATGATATGATCATGATTCCTTTTATGAAAGATGGCATCTTTGCATGCAAAGGAAGAGATATATAAATATGTGAGAATAAGTCTCTTCACTCGGAGGCAGTTATTTAGATCCCTCCCTATGAAGGTGTAACATCCGATTTCCGACTTCCGATCCCATCTAATGTTGAAAATTCCGAGTTCCGAGTTTATCTTATAATTCTGCTTCCGACCTCAGTATTATGTTCGACTTCCGATTTCGTTCCAAGGCTTACAAGGGATTTATTCCGATTTCCGACCTTATGCTCAAATAGGAACGAACGTGATATCCGAGTTCCGATATTAGGTGATTCAAAATAGACACGACGTGCGACCTCAGAGTTTAACTAAATTGGATTCCGAGTTCATTACCAAGATCTTTTCTCCTCGTTCACGAGTTCCGATATCGAGTTGGAGTGCCAGGTTCTATAAATTCCGAGTTCCGGGTACACAGAATTTATGTTTTGAACCCTTATATCCGGTGCTATGCTTAAAAATCGATTCAAGGATGACCCCGACTTCCGGGTTTGAGTGTTTTGGTTTCACGTTCTGGCCCTGACTTTCGCTTTTAAGGTAGCTGTGCCTTGCGATCTCCGGATTACGACTTCATACCCAAATTCTCACTAAATGAGAAGGTAATTACGAGTTCCGACTTCGTCCGAATAGCTATGCATGAATTCCGACTTTAACAATCTCACGAGTTCCGATGTCACATTCCTATGCGCTGGCAGCGAGTTTCACTTCTTAAGCGACGTGGAGAGCATTTTTGTCACACAAGAAGGAGACATGGCTGAATTTTACCCACAAGAATTTCACCCAATCAAAGCCACATATCCTAACTACCACTTCAGAGCCTTGTGTATATATATCCTTCTCCTACCTCTTCAGCCCCACTCTTCCCACGTTGTCTTCTCTTCCTCAATTCAACCCTCTTTTCTCTTTTCCACTCCATCCAACTCTCATTTCAGCTACCAACTCAACAAGCTTAATCTGATCATAAAGGTAGAGGTTTTCTTCTTGCTTGATTTTCTGACTCTTGGATGATTGATGGTGATTTAAATCCTTAATTTTGACATGTTGATTGATTGATTATGATGAATTATAGCTGGTTTATTGGCTGTCAATAAGATTAAAACTGAATTAGACACAAGGAAGGATGAAGATAGGAAGAATTGAGAGGCTGGAAGACTCAAAACCCTCGGCAGTCCGTACGGCGGAGTGTACGGCTCCGTCTTCCGTCGTTCAAAATTAATGAAACCATTTTTATGTGAAACTAGACATCTAGGGCTTTCCAAACATATATCATATGAGACCATTGGAGTAATATTGAGAGAGATATGAATTTTTGAAGTTCGACCTAGGAATCAGAGCATCCACCCGGGCAGTATGGGTTGAGAAGAGTGTAACTCACCCTATACAACTCCAAATCGAGTGAAACTAATTTTGTTGGAAAGCTTACACATAGGAGAACAATATCCATAGAGATTCCAAGTTTTTTATCATCTCAGTTGTTCCCTGTGATTTGAAGAAGTTACCCTATGTCCAAACCAGGCCAACACAGGGCAGTTCAGGAAGGCTAAGTTTTGGGGCTTGTAACTCGAGCCCTACTAAGGCAAATGAAATGGAACTTTTTGTATCTGAAAATTCGTCCTGTTAGCTTTAATATGAGGCCAATTTCATATGATTTGAGCCAGTTTTCGATTTTTAGTAGATTTTTACTTCTAAGTGTGCAATTCTGGCCACCCACAGGGCAGACCGGGATAAAACCCGAATATCTTGAGTTATGGTTATCCAAATCAGATGGGACCAAAGAGGTTAGAAAATAGACACATAATACTTCAACATATCCAAAATTTAGGTCCAAAAGACCTAAATAGAAATTATGGCATAATTTACAAGAACCGGGTTGAATACAAGCAGTGAGGCAGTAGGCATATTCTAAAGTGCAATACTTATATCCTGAATTGAGAATTGAAGCATGAATGAAATATGTTGATTTATGTATGAAATGAAGTGTTTCTCTTGACAAATTGATATGCTAAATATTGGCACTATTCATGGGAAAGCGGACACGTTCCATTATGCCGTCGAAATTGCGGTAAAGCTTATGCATGAATTATGAGATACATGTAAAGGCATGTGCATTTTCAAGAAAGCTATGAAAGCTATGTTATGATGAACTCCAAGAACATGTTATGATGAGATTTCCATGCTACTTGGGCCAGCCCCGGATAAAAGTTAAGGGGAATAGATCGGTGGGAAGGTCGGGGAAAGTAAACCCGGCATTCCTATATAGGAACGAGCTCGATCCTGATAAGCAGACTATTACCCATGAGTCTAAATGGCCAAGAACTCCCAGGGGACCAAGTGATGGAAAATGATGAAAAGTAAGAGGAAAAGTTATGAAGAATGAGATTTGCATAATTACATCAAGTGCATGGCTGCATTTAACATGTCATTGCATACTGTTTGCAGTTTGTCCATCGTGTTTACTTGTGGTTGTATATACACTATCTTGCCCCTTTGTCCTATGTATTAGTGTTGATGGTTTATTCTATTTCTTATGTTATTTAAGTAAAACTGAACCTTGTCTCGGACTAGACATTTTTCTCAACATTACCAAGTATATATAGTTAAGTTTAATCTCATGATTTAAGAAAATTTCATAAAACCCGAGGCAACTGAGAATGAATGCGAGGTCAGTATACACTATATGCAAACCCTACTGAGAATTTCTCCAAATTCTCACCTCGCTTCGCATTGCCGCTTCATTCTCAGACGTGGACGATGGACACGACAGCTACCCTTTTCGTTGAGATTCCAGACTTGCAGCTCCACCATGATCCGGTAGTAGGCTCATTGTATATAGCCGGCTCTTGCCGCTGGCTTGTATCTATTTAGTGATAGGGATTTTACTGTCCCCTTACATCATCCTGCTTTTGATCCTACCACCCCATACTTTGAGGTCCCGTTGTACGCGGCACATCCTCCACCAGCGCCCCCTGCACCTGCAGCACCTGTAGCCCCTGCTGACCCTTCACCAGAGTCACCTCCGTAGGTAGTACCAGACCTCCCGCTCAGCTCCGAGAGCGACCCCTCAGAGGCCACCGGCTCATCTTTCTCCTCCTCTGGATCAGTTCCTGACTACTCACCAGCTGGGCCCGATGTGGCCAACGGCTACCTGACTGAGTAGGTCAGCCACAGGCCATATTGTACAGCATGACCCTGTTTTGGTAGTATGCGGCTTTAGGTCATACACGCAGTGATAGATTTGAAACGTCCACTGAGGACCACGTAGGATCGGATCGACTGACATGGGTCTTATGTTTCTTTCTGGTACCCGACCCCACTTATGTATCCTATTTTGAAACTTGTCTGTAAATCAAAACAGTGGTTCCCGTCTATATATATATATATATATATATATATATATATATATATATATAGCTATATACAGTTGATAGTATCTGTGTTATTTATGCTTACTGTGTGGTTATGACGGAATAAACTCTATCACGTTCATTGTATGACATCCCATTTCCCCCAAATGATTCGGATAAACAAAACGTAAATAGAATATTAACACAGTAACACAAACTACTTAATTTCTTGCTATGACTTAAGCATAACATTAAATAAGTAGGGTGTTACAGAAGGCAATTAAAAGATATAATAAAGCTCTCATATTCCTAAGGAGTATGACATGGCGATCATACTATGGAATGTACACGACAAGTAAAGGAAATTAAGAAAAACTATACTCTGAGGACGGCGATACATAATGCTCAAGTGTAGACACAAGCAGATACCCTAGGGATGGCGATACGTAACGCCTAGGTGTATCAAGAAAGTTTGTTGTAGAAAAGTAAAGGAAGGTTAAATAAGTGCCTTTGTATATATATATATATATATATATATATATATATATATATATATATATATATAATTCTTGTTATGCTAACATTTACTATATTTGTGAGTGTTGTGACTGCCATGCTAATTTTGAAACAAGAATTGATCATATAATTGCAATGTGATTCAAGTGCTTGAATAAAATGAACTCTACTTCAGATAATATATTTTCGAACTATAAAACTGAACAGTGTATATAACATGTTCACATTTTTCATAATAAATCGAAGTAGCCGGAGATAATAATGATGACACTATGTGTGACAATTTAGAGAATCTTACTGAGAATTTTAAATTCTCACTCCTATATTTATTTCTGTATTATCTCCAATAGTTCAAGAAATAATGAAGATGGCCAGAGACTGCTGTCAGACAAGGTCCGTTCAGGTAACAGTAACAACTTCTAAGTATGATATTATGACTTAAGTATGGTACTGTGCTTGGAGGGTGTTACAGGTTTCACTCTCTCAGGTGATGGAGCTCCAATCCTGCTCCTCCAAGCCACCCACAGCCCTTGGGTGAGGTCCTTTCCTTACGCTTTGTATCCCTCTCCCTTGAAATTTCCCTTGAAATTTAGTGATCTTGCCTTGTTGGTTGTTGGGAAAATCTCAAGAACCTTAGGTGAAGTTGGGTTTCTAAGTCTCGGTGTTGAATTGGGAGGAATAAAAGAGATTGAGAATAATTTTAGCAAAATTTTACTTTACTTCTGGAAGATAAGCAATTTAACTTGTTGATTTTGTTATTTGTTTAGTTGGTGATTGTAATTGAAGGTTAGTAAAATTGGTTTGTCATAAGGTTTTGTTCTTGACTTATAGTGACCAAAGGTTGATTTTAGAGTCAAGCCCAAGTAGTGAAGATTAAATTGAAATTGGTAGTTGTTTTAAGTTTTAGGGTCATGTGTATGAAGTGGTTAAAATGCTTTCGTGTATTAAAGCAACTACATATAAATTTCGAATCTTTGGGTTATATAGTTAATATTTTATAATGTTATTAAGGAATTTAAGTTTTGTTTAGTGAGTTTGAAGAACGAGGATTGGGGTTAGATTCTAAACCATATTGTTATATTTAAATTGGAAATAATTGATCTGGTATTGATTGCGGATTCTCCAGGTGATTGATATTTGAGTTCGATGGCTTCTAGGATGTAGATTTGATGTCCTCTCTTGTTTTATGAGTGGACAATGCTTCTATGGCATATGCAATTTAAGCCATTGTTATTGGTTTGGTTTCTTACTATATATTGAAACTCTATTTTCTACATATATTTGGTCAATTGCGAATACTTTACTTGGTTAGTATAACTATTATATAATTAGGTTTGCTCAACCTTTTATGAATAATTGTCTTAATTCGATTTTGAAAAATAAACGGTATGAACTTAATGAAGATCTGAAAGATTTCTAGAAACAAATCATGGATTTTATAAATGGTAGGGCAAGCTCTTGAACAATTGTTTCGTTTATGAAATTGAACTGTTGAGAAAACTATATTTTGAACTCTAGAATCTTGTTTAATATTTTTGCTTTTGAAAACTTTATTGATATTTTGTGAGAGGGTTCTCAATCAATCGATAGTTAGTTGTCACTGACGCTAGTCTTGATGCACTTTGGTTCGAACACAACTAGCAAGGGAGTAGCTAGCTTGGTCCATGCGCGAGGCCAACATGTATGCCAACTTAGTATCATCTAAATGGATGAATATTTATTTGGAAATAACTCTAAATATGAAGCCTCCCTGTTTTAATATTTGCGTTTGAGAAATACGTCACCAATTTTATGAAGCTATGTTAATCATTTTTATACATATAAGTTATAATAGTAATTTTTTAAATATGTATAATTTATGTTGTTGATTCTACATATGTATTTGTGTATGATTTTGTTTTATTTCCAAAGCTTATCCCCATATGTTATAGACTCATTGTCCCTCATTGAGTCTTAGATTCACCCACTTTTCTTTCCTGTTTCAAACTCTCTTGCAACACCTGACTCGATTCCCCCAACTTTTTAAAGTGCAGATACTTGTGGACCCACCCTTTGCCCATGAATGCTTCTCAGTATTGTCTTCTTGTAATTTTAATGTTTTTGGCCTCTTAGAGTTGTTCTATCATCCACATCTATAAAATTAATTAATATAGGCTTGCTAGAGGTCTATTACCTCTAAATGTCGATCGCTGCTTCGCGGTGGGTCGTGACAGTCTTTGTAGCTCATATCCCTTCTTTAGAGCAAATTGTTGATATTTTAACCAAACCCCTCTCTGTCAACTCCTTTGATCGCTTCAAACTCAAACTCAGGATCTCTTCCTCATCACCCTTGAGTTTGCGGGGGTATGATAAGAATAGTATTAATTCTGTTACTTCAGTTACTAAAGGATTTGGTTAGTTATAGTAGGTAGGATTTATTCAACCTGTTATAGTGATTCACTTTTCTCTTTTATGCTGATTTTCTGTTTTATCAGCTTCTATGAAAGTCTCATATGTATCACTATCTTGTAACACAATCATATGGTGTAATTCAGTTTCTCAAAGTTCACTTTCTTTGAACCACTAGAGTTTGTTTTCTACCAAGACTGAGTCTGATACCTTACCGTTAGCTATGACTTTTTGACTATTCGTGGATATAAACTCATTCGTTACTCATTGCAATACACTTTTGTTTTTCACGAAAGATTGATTCCTCAGGAGAACATTCCCTTGGTTGCAATTCTTTGTATACTTCTCCCATTCTTTTTTTTTTTTTTTTGGCATTTTCTTAGGGTTTTCTTGCACTTCTTCGTCTGCGTGTGCATCTCATCATCATCGTTTTGCTCTTGTCACTGCATTTTCTTCACATTTTTCATATTTGACCTTTTGAAATTGATGTCACATGAATGTTTTAGGGACCAAAATGTATGTTTACTCAATTTATTTTTTCCCCAGTAAATTGACTCAGATGAAGGATAAAAAGCTATGATTCAGACATGCTATTAGTGACAAACTTGATTAGAAATGCCTGATGGGCCGATATTCTCAATGAGTATGATCACCAAATATATTTGATATTCTCTATTCATTTTCTTCCATTATTTCTTTAAAATAATTATATGTAACATATGCTTGAAAGGACTTCTTAATTATAACGGTGGTCAAAGAATTAATTTTATAATAATGGATGTAAACACAGATACACACTTAAATAAAATAGTAGTTGGATAATCCTTAATTTGTCTAATCTAATATTCAATGTAGATATTACGGTTCATATACATAATGAAAATATAATTAACTAATTAATTACGAGTGATAATGCAGATTGCAGACTGAAGAGCTAACAATGATTTGGAAGAGGTGAAAAGTTTAAATTTGTTTGATACAAACAAAACAATTACAGAGAGCAATACTCTCACGAAACCATTTGTTAGTGTTATGACCACATAGCATATTTCTTCAATAAAAGGAAAGGAAAATATTGGCCCTATCTCTATGGCCATATATCTTCACCCCTTCAAATCAGCCAATGAATAGAGCTCTGTAGTTGCTTGCCCCTTCAGGAAACAAAGAGTAACAGCGAGACATATATAAAGAGACAGAGAAAGACGATGGAGTTAAACAACAAGATGTTGGTAAAGGTAGTTGTTTTGCTTTCCCTCATGGGATTTTCAGCAACTGTTGAAGCTGGTCGCCAGCTCGACCCAAGCTTCATCACCACACAATTGTTCAACAATGATGATGAAAGTTATTACCTTCCCAGGTCGCCCCCCAAAGATTGCTGTGAAGATTGCTTTCGCCATTTGGGTCCCCCGCTTGGTATGTACCAGTGTCTAGATATTGCTGAATCTTGCCATGCATCTTGCAAATCCTGTGTTTGTACCAACTCTAATCCTCCACGGTGTTATTGTGGAGATTTGACTCCCATCAGGTGCCCTATACCAGAATGTCCTTGAACAAGCTCCGAATTCTGCAAGTCACTTAGGCTTTGTTTTCATGTATGAGAGTGTTATATAAATTAGGACTGAAGACGAGTTCTGTTATGAAATAAAACTGTGAAGGCGTTTGCCTGAGAACTATCACTGCAAGAAATATGTATTTTTGTGGCAGCCTGTTTGTGGGGGGTTTTAAAAAATGTCCGTAAATTGTGATAAATATATATAATATAATTTGATATAATAATTTATTGGTGATATTTTATTCTATTGTATAAGTATAATAAAATATAAAATTTCAATAAAATATGATTATATAAATTAATTTTAAACTACCCAAAAAAATATAAATTAATTTTAAATATTATTTAATTAAAATTATGTAAAATAAAATATTTATATAAATAAAAGGAGTTGCAAAATTTTTATTTAATAAATTAATTATTTTAAATAATATTTGTATACATTTGTCTTACATAATAACTTTCTTAAAATTCCAATATGTACGATAAGAATTTTTTTCATATCAATTTTTATATGAGAATAAAAAATCAATTCCATTTATTACTCCCTCCCTCTTATTATAAAATTTATTTCATTTTTTTCTCCCATCTATTAACAATTTATTAAAACCAACTTAAAAAATGTATTTTAATCTTAAAATCTAAAATTTTGTCTAAGATATATTCTTGCAAAATTTTAGTAAAAATTTAATAATAAAAAAATTTAGAATAATCATTTCCTTATCCTCATACTTTTCAATTTAATTATATTTTATAAAAAATTTCAATCCCATATATAATATTATTAGTTTTCACTATTACATGATAATATATACAACTTTATAGAAATATACAGAAAAATGAAAATTATATTTGTGTAATTATTGTTGAAGAAAATAAGAAAATTTATAGAAAGTAGTGTAAATATATTCTTGAAAGCACATTTTTCTATAAAGCATGATTCAATCGTATATATCTATTTTTAATTTTTAAATAAGTATCAAACAACCAAAAACAAAAATTCCATTTTTCAATCTCACCCTTAATTAAAAAGTTCATTTTATTTCTCTCTTACTCACTTTCACATAGCATTCTTATATAGCTTCCTATTTGCAAATTTAAAAAATCATAATGTAAAGAATATATATTTATTATAAAAACTAACATTTAATTTAAAATTAATTCCTGCAATATTTATGTAGATATTTAATATTTTATATGAGGTACATCAAATGAGAAAAGTTATTAACTATTTTTATATATTTTTATCTAATAACACTTTTTTTAATAAAACTTTCAATCTTATACATAATAATATAAATTAATTTGAATATTATGTAGGACTAAAAATGCTATAAAGAATCATTTGAATAGTTCTTTGAAAAAGCTAAAAAAAAAATATTTCTATTTAGCTATAGAAATTATTCCACTTCCACCCATTTCAAAGAAGAATCCATGAGATGTTATAAAAAATATAGTTAAAAAATAGTAACATAGGTTAACATAAAAACATAATTAAAAAATAAAAAATATACAAAATAAAATTAGTGTAGAAATTAAGAGTATAATTTTAGGATTTTTATTTCACAAAATAGTGAAAATTATTTTTAAGTGATAGTTGAATAACTGAAAATATAGTAAAATCATATCATTTCTTTTTCCCAACTAAATCTTCGGCTTCATAGAAAAATAATTTTTAAAAAATTCTATAAGCCTATAATCATTAAAAAAAAATTTATGGACAGTTATTTATTTTCTAAAAATAATAAATATATATATAATGAATTAAATTTGGAAATGAAAAATTCAATATTTAAATTATTTTTAGGAACAATTTAGTTTAAAAGCTCATATAAATTCATATAATTTATTTTGTATAATAACCAATTATTAAAAATGAGTTTTTTTATAACAATCTTTTCCCCTAATTTTGAAATCAGAATAAAAATGTTAATGTAGAAATCATTCTCTTATTATAACTAAAAAAATTTGTGACTAAAGAAAATTATTTCAATTCCCTCTCCACTCTCTATTTGAAACTTTTTTTCATTCTCATTTTTCTCCCCTTTATTCAACCTCCTAATAACTACTAATTAAACTAAACCTTAGAGAATATATTTTTAACATTAAAGCTAAACCCTAGATATACAATCGATACAACTCACATGTTTAAAACAAAAACCAAAATAAATTGATTAAATATAATACGTATAATGTATATATTTGTTTATGCATATTATAATCTTTTTTAAAAAAAATAGTTTAGATATTTATTTATGTTTTTCAAATTGTCATACTTTTTATGACATATATTATATATGGTATTATTTATATAAATATAATAATAATAATAGAAAATACAGATCATACATCAGTATAAAAAAAGTTGCGGTTGGCAATAATCCAATAAACCAACCATTGCATACCTTCATTTACTTGCCTACAATAGATTGATATGCACAAAACAAATTTCCAAATATTAGCCTATTACCAGATTATCTTTAATTTAATTAATTTTTTTAATTCAAATTAATTGATTGATAAAAGTGGTGGCTATATTTCTTGGTTAATGAGGTCCTGAAGATAGTGCAGTTATGGGACTAATCTATTCTATATATCAAATTTGTGAATATTTTAAACAGTACTTTTCTGCCCAAAACTATCAAATTAGTTATTAATTATTATATTACCATTGTCTTTTCTTTTTCTTTTTGTTGAACATTTGTTCTTTGTTTGATTATTGAGTATTGACACATTAGATATATTTCATATTTTATGTAAACAAAAATATGAAATATTTATTAAAAATAAAAAATAGAAATTATATTTCTTCTTTTTTTCTATTTCATATTTTATGCAAACAAAAAATATTTACTGAAAACAAAAAATAATATATTAAATAAAAATATACTAATTATTATTAAAAATAATTAAATATTCTATTAGTAGTATATATTACAAATAATTAAATATTTTATTAATAATATATATTTTATGTGGTTAACAATAATTACATTTTAAAATTATAAGCAAAACATGTTAAATATTTAACGAACGTTATCTATTTCTAAATTTTGAATATATAATTAATAAAATTGCTAGTCTATCATTAGTTCATTTTTGTTATATTTTTCTTGTGATTAAATTATTACATGTCATAATAAAAGGATAATATTATTATCTTATATAACAAAGTATTCTATATAATATTGCACCAAACATTATATAATATTAAAATTGTATCAAGTTCTATATTATTAGATCTTATACAATTATGTTTTATCCTATGAGGCATTATCTTAGCATGCATATCAAATGGGTCCTTAGAGTCTATTTGTCACCACTAATAGAATATCCCTTAATAGTATAATACAATATCTATATGGGGAGACCAAATATTTTTCTTTTTGATAACCCTCTCAAATATATACTACTGGTGTGCGCATCTGTGTGATGCACAGAATGGGTGCTGTGTAATAAATATTTAATAAATTTCATATATTTAATATATTAAATACAAATAATTTATTGTTGGTATTTTATTATAAAATAAAATTTAGAAATAATTATAAAATTCATATAAAAAGGGTTATATAAAGTAAATTTAATTTTAATGTATTTTTAGTGTAAGTTTTTTTATAAGGTCATCTAATTAATCAAGTATTGTTACATTAATAAAAGTAAGTATCTTTTATAATTACTGTCTTAAAAACCACACATATTTTACCACATGAATAAATGATAGCATAAAAACTAAAATTTGATTTATGATATCTTCTTGCAATATTTAAGTGAAAATTCAATAATAAAAAAAAAAAGAATTCATTTGTTTTTCTACTTCCTCCACTTTTCTTAATACCCTAATAAGAAATTCTTAAAACAAAACTGAAATATATCCTTAATATATATTTACAATTTCTTTCATAGGATTCAATATAACCTCATGCTCATATATACATAAAGCCTAACTTCATTCCTTTTAATTTAATCATATTTTATATAGAGTTTAATTGGTATGCACTGACAGTGTAAAATAGTTTTACACTGTCAACCAATAGAAATAGGGGAAAGTGAGAATTCATGGTGGGTCCCTCATTATAATGGGTGGTTATTTTGATATGTTGGCACTTTCCACCATTTCTATTGGTTGATAGTGTAAAACTATTTTACACTGTCAGTGTATTTAAATTAAATTCTTTTATATATAGATTTCAGTCTCATATATAATAACATAAATAATTTCAGACATTACTCAATAAAACGTACATCTTTATATAATATTACATAATACATATTTATGTATAAAATTAATATTATATGAAATAATTGTAAAAAATTTTAATTGTCAAATTATTATTGAAGAAAATAATTTATTTTCAAGAAAAATTATATAAATTTATTTCTGGACCAGGTTAGATGTAATTTTCTTGAATGCCAAAACAAACACTTTTAACATTGTTATTGTAATTTTATTCCTTAAGAATGCTGCTGACACTGTTTTTTATTCTCCTAGGATAAGTCTTAGTCTGGTGATATATAGAGCCCATGGACCCTCTAAGCCTCTGTTACTATTCTTTTGGCGTTTAAATATTGCTTCTAAGAACTACATGTATTTTCACTATTCCATTAGGCATGAAGTTTGTTTAACCACTTGTTTTTCCTATACCTCGAGTAAACATCTCAAATTAGTCTCTAACAATATCCTTGATAAACAAATTGGTCACTGACAAAAATAAAGTGGTCTTAGGATCCTCTCTAATAATTGCAAAAATTAAACACTTTAATCTCTATCTCATTTGCAACTGATAAATAATATGATGTGTAAGTTATATGCTCACTAAGATATCTTAACTCCATCCCTAACATTTTAAAATTCCCAACTTCATCTACTCTCTAATATCGCGTCTAAAATAGTGATAAGAAAGGAGGTTATTAAGTGGTGTGGTACCTAATAAATTACATCTAATGGAGCCAAACACTTTTTTTTAGTTGCAAGTGAGTCAAAGACTAAAGTGTCTAATTTTTGCAATTGTTGGGAATCTCGGGACCAATTTATTTTTGTATCAATTTATCCACCAACAATATTCTCAGAAACTAATTTTGGGGTTTACTCCTTTTGCCTCTTTGAATATATCTCAATCTCTATGAATCTTCAGGACCTCATTCAAAACAATTTTGGTTCTCCATTGTTGCCTCTTAGAATATCTATTACCCATTGATGATTTCATTTTTTGTTCTAACTTTTAACTGAATTTGGGAGCTTAAACATTAAATTATTCATCAGGAAGATGTTGGCCATCATACGGATAAGAACATTTTTAGTTCTAGTATCTTTTAATTGCCTTTTCTATGAAATATTAAAATCCCCTGAATGAATCAAATCTAATTGGGTCTTTCACATAGTTTGTAAAGCATCGCTTGACCTTTTCCAAAGCTAAAATTATGTCTATGAGGTGTTTTGAAAAAAAAGATTGTATCAGTGATATCAGAAAAATCATTTATCATAGTATTGATTGTTGAATTTTTTACACAAAAATACGTTAGTTCAACCAAACTTTAAAGTTTATAATTTGATTAATATATTCTAAACCTCATATTGAGAATAACACCAAGTCAATACAACTATGGTAGAATATATAGAGCAGAATAAGCGAGAGTACAAAAGAAATGGGGAAAAAATTGAGAAATTAGAACGAAACAAGAGTGAGGGAGATGATAAGGTGGATTTAGCGTAATGCGGTCAATTATTTTTCCGGTAATATTTAATTAAGTTCTTTTAAATTTAATAAAAACAATTAACTACATATGACATGTTAAATACACCTCACATAAACTACTTGCCAACCCATTCTGGAAGAACAGAATCAGGCAATTATCTGGTTGAATAGCCGGACTCTTTCTTAAAATCATTATATATAACATATACTTGAAAGGACTTTTGAATTATAACAGTGGTTAAAGAATTAATTTCATAATAACACATGTAAAACATATTCTAATTTAAGTCAAAAAAAAAGAAAACAGGTACACACTTTGATAAAATAGTTAGTAGAATAATCCTTTGTTTACGCTAATATTCAACGAAAATGTTATAGTTCATATACTTAATGAAAATATAAATAATTACGAGTGATATTTATGCATACTAAAGAGCTAATAGTGATTTGGAAGAGGTGAAAAGTTCAAATTTGTATAATAAAAACAAAACTCAACAACTACCAGAGAGAGTAAGACTCTCACGAAACCATTATTCAGTGTTATGAACACATAATATATTTCTTTTCAACAAAAGGAAAGGAAAACATTGACCCTATCTCTATGGCTATAGCTTCACCCTTTCAAATCATCCAATGAATAGAGCTCTGCAGCTGCTCGCCTCTTCACAAAACAAAGAGAAACAGCGAGATATACATAAAGAGACAGAGAAAGATGATGGAGCTAAACAACAAGATGCTGGTAAAGGTAGGTGTTTTGCTTTTCCTCATGGGATTTTCAGCAACTGTTGAAGCTGGTCGCCAGCTCGACCCAAGCTTCATCACCACACAATTGTTCAACAATGATGATATAAGTTATTACTATCCCAGATCGTCATCCAAAGATTGCTGCGACAATTGCTCTTGCGGAAGCGGGGGTTTATTTCCTGGTACGCTTTGCGCGTGTCGAGATATTACTGAATCTTGCCATGCATCTTGCAAATACTGTGATTGTACCTTTCCTTATCCTCCAGGGTGTCGATGCTTAGATGCCGCTACCAACATCTGCCCTATACCAGAATGTACTTGAAAAAGTTCCAATCTCTGTGTGTGATGTGAGGCAAAGTCACTTACGCTTTGTATTCTTGTATGGGAATTATGTTAATTAAAGGCCAAAGACGGGCTCAATAAAAAGCTGCTTGGCATGCGGTTTGCTTTAATGCACACTGTTGTCCAAGCGTGATCTATTGTCGTGTTGTTTTCACTTAGTTTCACCTTATATCTCTATATGATACAAATAAGAAAAAAAGTAATTATTTTAGTTCTCTAATTTGAATCACAACAAAAATTTATGAGTTCAATACATAACTAACTAAATAATTAATTACTGGAAAGGGATATCATTCTACATTTCTTAGTTTGTGCAAGGCTAATATATCTTAATTGTTAATACACATAATTGCAAGGCACAAATATTTTTCGTTAGTTATATGACAGAAAAAAATGATTAAGGACCAAATTAAAAATAATTTATAACATAAATCAAACTGTAAAAAATAAAGATATGGGACAGACTTTATTTGACGTATAATTGCTTTTTTTTTTTAACAGGGATGTGTAATATGTTTTTGGAAATATGAGTAATGTTAACTATTAGATTACATATCTATCTATTATCCAATTTTTCTGAAATTTGGTTTGCTTAATTATCAACATAATATCACATTATTCAATGGTTAGATTGCTGAAATTTATTGTTTATAAAAAGTTATTAAGTGGAGTAAGTATAGAAGTTTTACTTATGGAGTATTTGGTATGGGATAAAGATGGAGGTAAAAGTTTTATGGATTAGTTTTATATATAACTTTATATATGAGTTTTGTTTTTATTTTTTTGGATTTCTCATAGTTATCCTTCCATCAAAGATAATTTTGTTTGAGTATTTGAGATTCTATAGGGGATTTAGCTCTCTCAACACCTATCACAACATACCCAAAGCTCGAACCTGAGACCATTTCTTAAGGAGAAGGAATATCAACCTCTCCAATCAACCATTTGTTGGTATTTTGCATTCGAAGTTAATCTATAAAAAATTTCACCTCATTTTTAGCCCTACACTTAACACACCTTAAGTATGAATTAAATTTTAAAATGCTTTTCACCTAAAAAAATTAAAATAATTTTATAGTATTTAAAAAAATAGAGAATAAAGGCGGATAGAATAAGGGTTGGGGTGTGTTGTTTACGGATAGAGTAGAGATGAGTTGAAGGTTGCTTAATAGGATGCGGGGTATGGTCGAGTTGAGATAAAATTTGCCCCAATTCACCTCATTGCCATCCCTATTTTAGGATAAGGATTTTTTTTTTTTTTTAATGTAGGGTTAAAAGGTTTTCAAAGAAACTACATGTGTCATTATCTTTTGGCTGTGATGTGAACCAGAAGATTTTGTATGTGAAGGGGATTATTCAAAGATGTGTGCTTATTTACCAAAGAAGAGAACACAATTATATTGTTGATCCTTGGGGAAAGTATGTTGCTAGCTGCGAATATCAGAGAATTATACGGATTTGCTTTATCTTATGGTGTGGTTTCTACTGTGTTGGTCTTGTTTGTTGCATTTTTTTTTTTTCTGTGCTTTGTAATGGATTGTGTTGTTCTTTTTTCTACTGTACTGAATTGTGATGGCTCCCTGTGCTTGTAGAGTTATGTTTGAGCCTTTCGATGCAACAAAACTCTACTTACCGAAACAAACAGGGTACATAATATATTACATTATTAATTAAATTTAAAATGTCAAGTTATGAGTGAAGTCAGCACAACATTATATAGACCTTATAAATTTTTTGCAAGAATGCTAGTGTTATGTCGAAATTTCACTTCTCTCTAAGACTTCAGTTTGAATATTCAGTGAAAATGAATATTCACTTTTATGTCGATATCTCCCTTTGATTTCTCGAAAACTAGACGAGAGTCAGTGAGCCAATATATTTACTATTAATTAGGATATAATTTTTTGTTGTCCCGCATGTATAATTGCATTCCTAAATATAGCACTAAAATTTGTTGATAACCTCTTCTAATTTCATTATGTGTCATGTCCTTAGCCAAATGCATTAGCATCCGTAATAGTATAAGTAAAATTTCACCCATCTTTTATTAACTATAACAACTGTATATAATACACTTGTCACCTAAGCCAACTATATATTTGGGCGTAGTTTAGTAGCTACTACAAAAATACTTGATTAATTTGCTACAAAATTAAAGAAGATCACGGTAATAAAATTTGATTCTTGAGTATTTAGTTTATATTTATTGAAGAAACTACTAACCTATAACTACCGAGAGCTAAATTTTGTTAGAACGAAGGACAGGCAAACGTATATAGCGTGCTGGCCTCCCTTTATTTATTCATTTTTCAGTTATTAGTTTAACTAACAAAACTCAACAAGTTCTACCATGTGGTTTGAATGAAGGGTTTGTCACTACTTTACGAAACATGCTTCAAGTAAGGATAGTAGATCGACAACAGTACCTACTATTTCACCTGTTGAAAGCATCTTTCTTATTTGTGATGGAAATATACAATGCTAAATATATAGTTCCCAAATAAGGAAAAAAATAAAAAAGGATTCAGAACAGCGTCTTAAACAGTGTCATAGTATAGGGAATTCATTTAATTATCAACTGTCAAGCCATGCACCCCAATTATACGTGCTGATTTCTGCTACTCTCGTATATGGCGATACGGTCCATATTGTGAACTAGATGTACATATTTAGTCGCTTTCTATTCAAGTGTGCATGTGAGTGCCGCAGAAGATTGAATAAATGAGAAGAAGTCATCACTTTCAATAGTTCAGGAAAGATTCTCTGCAGTTCATGATTGCCATTGCTTACGCTGTTTTTCCATATCGCTGTTTCTAATCAGTCCGCAGTAGTTAAGGAATTAACAACAGAAAATTTTTTATTGAAAAATTAAATTTTTAAGTTTTTAATACAATAACTAACCAGTGTCCTAATAAAAAAAAAACTCTATCAATTTTCTCACATATAAAAATGGAAGCTATTTTTTTAGAGTAGTATGCTATAAGGATTTTTTTTAAAAAAATTGTTGCCTGTGATAAAAAATGTAATTATAGCTTAAAATATAAAAATTATGACATTAGGAGTCTTGTTATAACGTAAATTAATTGAAAAATGTGTCATGAGACATTTTTTTTTTTTAAATGCGAGAATTGTATGGTATTAACTTACACAATAATAAAAACTCTTAATGTCAGAATTTTTTATTTTAAATTGTGATTTTAGCGGCTGTTGGGTGCTATAAATCATTTATGATACATATTTCCCTAACAAGTATTTTAGAACATTAGTTAAAAATATAAAAAAAATTATTTAAAAATAAGATCTTAAAATTTTTAATAAATTAAATATTTCGCAAATTTTGTTTTTAAAAAGTTTATATTGTAAAAAATTGCTAATAAATAATTACTAAAGACATTTATTAAAAAATATTTATTATATTATGCCAGTGATATTATAATGAATCAATAAAAACAAAATCATCAATTACATGAGGGCAAGACGCTCGTGAAACCATTTTGTGGTGTTATAATTTATTTCTTCAAAAAGAAAAAAAAAAGAAAGAAAGAAAAAAAGGAAAAGAAAACGAAGACCCTCTCCGTGGCTATACCTGCACCCCTTCAAACCTGGCTATAAATAGAGCTATGTAGTTGCTTGCCTCTCCGGAAAACAAAAGAGTAACAGCAGAGAATATAAACAGAGAGACAAGATGATAGAGTTGAACAAGAAAATGATGGTGAAGGTAGCTGTGTTACTTTTCCTCATGGGATTTTCAGCAACTGTTGAAGCTGGTCGCCAGCTTGATCCAAGCTTCATCATCCACACAGTTGTTCAACAAGGGTGATTGAATTTACCTTCGCAGATCATCATCCAAAGAATGCTGTAATGCCCGCATTTGCACACTGACTTGGCCACACAGCACGTGCTTTTGTGGAGATGTTGCGGAATCTTGTCCTGCATCTTGCGAATCCTGCGTTTGTACCGACTCTATTCCTCCACGGTGTCATTGCCAAGATTCCGCTACCGACAACTGCTATGTACCACAGTGCACATGAGCAAAGTTCCAATCACTGCATGTATTGTGAGTGAGACAAAGTCACTTTGGCTTTGTTTTCACTTTTCATGTATGGAAATGTTAAATAAAATAAAGACCGAATAAAAAACTACTTGGCATGCAGTTTGCATTATGTAAACTGCTCTCCAGGCTTTTAGTTTAACCTTTTATTTCTATAGAATACCCATAAAAACAAATTAATTTATTTCTCTAATGTGAATCCCCGCAAAACTTTATGAATTAATTAATATTCCCTTTGTTTGAGAATATCTGTTCGATTTTGATATTTTAAAATTTTAAAATATCTATCTATTTTTAAAATTAAGATAGTATTAATTTTTTTCTAATTATATTCTTAATTTAATTATCACTCACGGTCATCATAATCAGAGTTGAAGAATGTGTTAGATCAATCCATTATCATCTATATAAAGAAAATAATTATAGTATTAATTATATTAATTTAAGTATATTTCTTTAAACAGGATAATTTCATCCATTTATATATTATTATGCCATTATCAAGGTTAATTTTTTCTTAAATTGTGTGTTTTTTGGTTTTAGCCAAATACTCTAAAATGGAGAGAGTATATAATTAACTACTTAATTAATACTGAAAAGGGACATCATTCTCCATTCTTAGTGTGGGCAACGCTAAGATATCTTTATTGTAATTGTAAATAAACATAATTAACTGCGACTACTAAGATAACTTTTTTGTTTTTTCTTTCACACAAAAGTTCAAGAAAAGGAAACTATTGCATATCGGCTTTCAAGAGTAACTATTAATTAGTAGTAACATATGGAAAAATTCTTTTTTTTTTTTTTTTGTGGGTGGTACATTTGGAAAAAATTCTTAAATAGATACAATTATAATAACTCATATTTATACACAATTATAATAAAGTCAGTGACACTCATTATTGTGGATCTATTTCTATTTTGAAAGCTAGTTTAAGGCAAAAGAAATATTTAAATACTTAGAAAAACTATTTTAATTATATTATTAAACAAAATAGAATTTAATATTTATAAATAATTAAGTATATTTTGAATAAAATTAATGAAAGTCACCTTTTATTGCAAGTGTACCTAATTAAAATATAAAGTATTAAAATTGCATCCGTCCAAGAATCTCTCGTGAATATCAATGTAAGTGTTTTGGATAAAGTGTTTCAGTCCTATCAGTCTAACCATCCTTGTTCATCCGGCATGCGTGTTTGGTTTTAGGTTGGAAGCTCTCAAGTTTGCATTGCCCATTTTATTTGGTTTCTTGTTGTTGCTTCTAAAATTTTATTCTTTTAATTTTTATCAAAATCACTTTTTAAATTAAATTATTAAATATAAATCATTTTATCTTAAAATCAAATTTAACTAAAATTAATTTCACTCGAAATCAGTGCTATAAACACAAAACCAAACGCCACTACGATCACTCCCAATCACGTAAGATAGAGAACAAAGTTCTCGCTCAAAAATATTCCTCCCCCGTTCCCGTCACAATCTTATCATCAAATCTGTGCTATGGTCTCACAATTCAAGCCACGTCTTCTCACTCCATATTTTAACGGCAACCACGTGCTGATTTCAGTTGCACCCACGATCGGTGATGATCCAAATCGAGAGGTTATTTTAGCACACTGCCGTTACAAATTTCTTTTTTACAATACCATTTAATTATATTTTGTTACACATGCCTTTTACGACAACTATTTTAAAAATAATACTACGTATAATAATACACAAGTAATTGATAATATAAAATGCTTTATATTTACAATTTAATATTTTGATTTTAATTAATAATGAATTTTATTATAAATGTATATATTTATTATTTCAAAAAAAAATGGTTAAGTTAAAGCGTGCATGTGATACGAATGAATCAACAAAACAAAAGTTTCAATTACAAGGAGCATGACTCTCGGAAACCATTTTTAAGTGTAATGATCACATAATATGTATCTTAAAATAGAAAGGAAAGAAGCCAAGGAGAATTTTAGATATTTTCGGAATAAGGGGAAAAAAATGTGATCGCTTTAATTTTGTTTCAGAGCACTAACTTTCTTGGTTTTTTGAACACCTAACAATTTTTCTATCTCAGACTAGCTGCACCACATTCAAATGTGGCTATAAATAGAGGAGCTATATAGTTGCTTGCCTCTTCACAAAATAAAGAGTATCATGGAGATATCATAAAAGAGAGACTAAGAGATGATGGAGTTGAACAACAGGATGATAGTGAACCTAACCATTCTACCAATTGATTTTGCATCTGAAAGCAAGAGAAGAGAAGTTCTGGAAGGTTGAGAGAAGACTTAGACTTTCTCTTAGGTTACTCTCCTTCTTTATGGCTTCTCTCCACTATGGGTGTTTCACTCCACCCCGATTTAACCTCCCCAGAGGTAGGGGACTCCAGTTTTGCACTCGAAACCAACCACCACTGTAGTGGTGCGTCATCCTCTCTCTATGCTTTGTTTTTCATCTTTGGGAAGTTGATGACCATGGGTAGAGTTATTTTAAGTGCTCTAGCTACAAAAGGAGTAATAGAAAAGTACTATTAGTTACTAAACCTTCATATATACATGTAGATTTTAAATTCTTGTATATGGTTTCAGGCTCCTTAGGAGATCAACCCGCAAGTTCAGCAGCCCTAGGACGTAGATTGGACGTTCCTTAATGTTCTGTGAGTGAACAATGCTTTTATGACATATGTGTTTTATGCCATTAATATTGTTTTGATTTTAAAAAATATATTGAAAGTTATTTATATATATCTGGTCAATTATGAATACTTTGTTTAGTTTATATAACTGCTATATAATTCAATATGCTCAACCCTTTTTATGAATAATTGTTTAATCTCGATTTTGAAAAATAAGCTAGTATGAACTTATTGAAGATTTGAAAGATTTCTGGAATTGGATTATGGATTTTACAAGTGTAGGGCAAGCTCCTTAAACAATTATTTGGATCACTAAGTGGAACCAGTAGATGAGTACATTCATTTTTGAAAAATTTGGATTGATATTTGTTACTTGAACTTTTGGTGATATATGTTACTTTTGCTTTTATGAATATTGTGGGAAGAATTTTTGTTCAACAGTATCTAGCAGTCGCTGACACTAGTCTTGGTGCACCTTGATCCGAACCCAACTAATAGGGGTGTTGCTAATTCTCTGTGTGTGTGTGTGTGTGTCTGTGTGAAGTACATGTACACCACCGACTTAGTCAAATATAAAAGGGCTAACCTCTATTTGAAAACTTCTCGGAATTGGAAGCCTCCCTGCTTTGAAAGTTATATTTGAGCACTATGTTTTTCAGTTTATATAATGAAATTTTGATACCTTATGTAAATGTTGTTTAACATGGTGATTTCTTATTAAAGCTTAATCCATGATATTTATTCTTTATCTACGCATGGTTTGTTTTACTTCTAGAGCTTGTTCTCATATGTTATAGTTTTATTGTCCCTCATTGAGTCCTTTGGACTCACCCTCTTTCTCTTCTTGTTTCAGACTCTAGCGCCGCTCCTGACTTTGTTCCTCCAGCTTCGTAGATTGCAGACACTTTTGGAGCACCCCTCTATACGTGAGGGCCATATGCTAATCTCTTACTTTGATATCTATTACTTAGAGTTGCTCCACAATCTACATACAGGGTCTTGCTACTTGATAATTCATTTTGGATGGGATGAATGTATATGGGTCTTTCTATTTGTTTCTTCTAGTACATATGGTGTGTAAAGGATATATATATATATATGGGAGTGGATGGATGTATGTAAATGTGTTGCTATAATGAGGAAAGAACATCTAGAATGCATGCAAATTACTTTGGAGCGCTCTAAGAGCCTCAAGTTTTGATATATGTTGGTTGATTGATTGGTGTAGGCCTGGCTATTACAGGCAAGCCAGAAAACAAGGGAAACTCTATTTGATAATCACAAAAAATTTGATATCTTGGGTTTGTTGGAGGTCCATTACCTCTTAGCGCTCATCATGACGTTGGGATGGATCGTGACAAATATATCTTAATTAATTTAGTAAAATATTTCTTTATAAAGCTCACAAAAAGAGATTATATCTTTATATGTATCCTATTAGTCTAATTGTTGTTTTTTTTTTAATGTTGTTCACCCAGTATCGCGGAGAAAAGAGATTTTGAGACCAAATAGTTTTATTCAAAAAACAATAAAGAATTCCTTATATATTTTATTAAATGATTATTAAAATATATTTATTTAGCACATATTACATAAAATTTTAATCACTACATATAAGAGAAAAAATATTAATCAATTGTGGAAAGTGGTTGCCCCTTTTATTATAAATTGAAAGCTGTTTTATTTTCTACAAGAATAAGGATACCCTTGCTTAGGAATTACTTTAATACATCAACATGCACCTAGCTTTTAGAAAAAGGTGGATGTTTCGCTAGCTATCATCACTTTTGATACTAGTGCATTTAGAAATATGTATTTTTTGGTAGACGTTTAGAAATATGTATAATCAATGGCATATTGAAACAAAGCTGCTACAATTAAAATATATATGGTTTACTAGCTATTTTATTGAATTAATTAAAATATATTTGTCTAACATAAAATGATATTACAATTATATAATATTTAAATAAGAGAAAATTTAATAAAAAAAGGAGTAGTAATCATGGAGAGTGGTTATTAATTAGGTGAGAGAAATGTTAGAATAATAGTTAATGTAAATAAGATAAAATTACAAAATTGTCTGAAAAGCATAAATTGATTTAGGAAAAAGATTGGTGGATTTTATGTTAAAATCAAAATATGGAGGTTAGCAATCTCCATATGTATATTATTTTTTATAATTTTTGAGATACTTATTGTAAGAATTATAATTTTTTATACATTATTATATAATAGTGTAAAAAGTTCAATACTAATAATATTAAAAACTAAATTTATATATATGTCCTAAACCCGCTTTTGCCTTCCTTACAATGCAACCAAACACACTAATTCAAGGTCAGTAGTGGTTTTATTTTTTGGACAAAAGTGTCTTTGAACATGTCCATTACGCATCAGTTCACGGATAAATTTTTAGGTGTATATAAAGTAATAGAAAAATGGTATTCTATTTTTATTATTAGATAATATTTATGTTTTGCGGGTTATTATTATTATTTTTATTATTAATATAATAATTATAGTATTATATGAATAAATAAAACATCAATAGGGTTAAGTTGTAACATCCCCTATAGTCATTAGTTAAATATTTTGATTAATTATGTTTAGATATAAATTAAACAGTAATTTATTGTTAACATAAAGAACCAAAAATTCAAGATAACTATAAAAAATTCATATTAATAATTTTACTTACCAATTTAATCCTAAATAAGGTTAATAGACACTAGAAATAGAAATAATATCTGAAAAATTATGAAAAAAATTCCGATGGCTAATTAGGGTTATAATAGCTTACAGAATAAAAATTAGAATTTTTAGAACTTATTTGAATTTTCTACAATTTTTGAGTAATAATTAGTAAATTATAGAATTAAGAAAAATAATTTAAAACTAGGTAAATGATTGAGAAATTTTTTGAAAAATTAGAGGCATACTTAGAATAATTAAAAGGATCAAATATAATTTTGTGAGCAATTATAAGTTCGGGTGAGTTTATTAACTAAATCTAGCCTAATTATCATAAGTTAAATCCATAAAATTACAGAAAAATGACCAAAAAAAAATAATACTCACCTAAAATCTGGAAATTATGCTAGCCATTGATCTTGGACACTTGTTCAAACAAGAGCTAAACTTGGTGACCAAGTTTTACAAGACAATTAAACAAGGATAATGAATAGTAAATTAAGTGGTACTGTGTGTATGTGAGTTAGTGTGTGTGTGTGTGTGTGTGTGTGTGCGCGCGCGCGTGTGTGTGTTAAACAAAGAAAAAAAATAAAAACATTCTTCCCTTCATGTAGAAGCAGCAACCATGGCAGAAAAGTAGAGAGGAGAGTGAGTGAGTGTGTGTATCACCTTGTTCTTCTTCTTCCTTTTCAAGAAGAAAAATACCTCAAGAGAAACACTTGTAAGGTTTGGTGTGTTGCAATCTTCTTGTTTCTTTCTTCCAAGCATCAAGACCACCATCATCATCTCACACTTTCTTCAAGCTCTTCTTCACAAAAGGTAGGGGGTTTTTCTTTATTTTTAACTCTTCGATGGACCTTATATTTTGATTGATTCTAATGGAGTGTTCTTGTTGTTGTTGATGCTTGAAAAACTTCGCTTTACTCTCCTTTTTAGCTGCGGCTAGACTCTCTATTTTGGGAGGAATTTCTTTTGTTTTGTATCATAAATGAGAGTGTTATTTGATGTAAATTTAGTGAGGAAATTTGTTGTGAGAAGAAGTGATGGTTTGTAACTTAAATTAGGGTCTTTTAAGGTAGCTTCATGGGTGAAGCTATATTATTCTTGCTAAGGGTATATTATAGGCTATTATTCTTCTTGCTTTTACATGTATGAGATCTCTATACCTCTGGTTTTTGCATGATCTGGTATGGATATGGTTGTTTTATGTGCGATTGGTGATGGTTACATGCTCCTCTTTTGATCCTTTGATTTACTATATTGCTAGAATTTTATCTTGGTTCATTGGACTACTGTGTTCTATGATTTTTCTACCATGGTAAATCTTGTTATTTTGGCCTGAAATTTGTATATGTTGAAGTAACATGTTAATATACTTGCTTGTAAATTTTTATGATTTTTTTGTGGAGATTTGCTATTTTTAAAAATTCAGGACAAAACTACCCTGTTTGAAACCTATGATGAAATTACTGGAACTGTTGAAATTGTTCATTTTTTGTTAATATATTAAATCTACGAATATTGATTATATATTTGGATAGCATGTTAATAACACTTGAAAACATGACTAAGAATTTTTTTGAAATTTTTAGAATTATTTTACTATTTTAAATAAATTCAAAAATTTGAAATTGTCTAACTGAAAAAGGGATATGAGTAATGGGGTTTTATTACCCTAACTATTTCTTAAATTTTGACCCAAAATTTTTGTATATTACCCTTAATACCTAATGGAATAACTGGTAAATTTTCACAAATTTTTGAAGTGGTTTGCTATTTTTTTTAGATCTATTTACTTGGTTGCCCTATTTTCCATACTTGCTATTCTCTTACCAATAATGTGAAATTTGATGCTTTTATTAGATTTGGCCCATTTAGTGCAAAAGCCCAAAGGAATATAATACTTAAGTTATAATAACATATAATGAATAAACTAGTAAGGCCCCAATTGGTAATAAATGGAATAAACCTAAAGAAGATATGGGCCTGCCCAATTTACTTATAAAACTATACTAATATGCTATTCCTCAATGCCTTATTCTATTCTATTTTGGGATTGTATGTACAACATAGACCTATGTGAACATTCATGCATGATCATATGCATGTATCAGGAATGTATGTTGACCAACCTTCATATGATGTATGAGGCATGAATTATCAATACATGAGCATCTGTATGAAATGCATGACATGTAATAAAGATCTAAATGCACGACATAGTGAATGTGTGAATATGCATGTATGAGAAAGTGATATGAGAAATTATGAAAAACATGAGGCTCTAGCTTGAGGATGACTGTATGATACCGAGGCAAAGGTCACATGGATCATAGTGGTACCGAGGCAAAGGCCTTGCAATTATGATGCTAAGGATTACCATGGATACCGAGGTAATGGTCCATGGGCTATAGTGGTACCGAGGTAAGGGCCCTACAGTTATGATGTTGAATCTAAGTCAAGAGATGCCCTAAAAGGAGAGCTCTCATCGGATCATGATTTTCCCTCTAGCTTCCCTCCCATGGAGTTAATAAAAAGTGAAAAGACCTGTAAAATACAAAGGAAAAAGTGCCCCTTGCATCATTCTCTTATAGCATATTTATTGCTTATCTTATCTATGTATTTGCTTATTATATCTCATTTATTATGATTATTTAGCTTGTTATTTAATTGCTTATTACCTGTCTAATTAAATTGTTACTTTTATTTGTATGTGTTGTAATAGTATGATGTTTGTTATTTTATTTTTAATATGCCTGTACAAATATGGGAGTTTCTAGGTGCCCAACAGACCCCTGGAAGCACCGCCCCCTATGAGATTCAATTTCCATGATGATTTTCTTTTGGTGTTTTTAGATGATGCGCATCATAATCGTCCTTAAGGTGGAGGTGACCTTCATAGTTGACCTTCTTATGGGTCAGGCAGTCTTGGTGCTACAGGACATCCGTCCATGCTTCTATCTTGTGTAGTACTTAGGACCTTTCATTTTTTCCATCCGTTTGTTAGATAAATAGATCATTCTATTATCCATTGGTCTGTGTATAGATCAAGTAGAGTTGTTATTTTGGTGGATGACTGTATCTTATACAACATCCTAGGTCCTAGACTTTGTTTTGGATGACTGTATATCTAACCCTCCCTAATGAATAGACTGTAGACTGGTAGACTTTAACGACATGCTATAAGTTATGATGATATTCAGTATATTATGCCTTGCTTCCGACTAGAATGCATAGTTAAAAAGCTGGTTTAAATACTGATAACTAGTTAGTTAACCAGATCGATAATAAAAGTAAATAAGAAAAATGAAATTGTATAGTTGAGATATGTAACACATGCTAGATTAGTTATTAATTATAATTAAGAAGGATTATGTTAATAATTAAACAATAAGGTGTTACATAAATCATCTGGCTGATTTTCTATTGATATATTATCATGACTCGAATTCAATTTCTTAATTGTCTCATTGTTCTAATCCTGGAGTGAAACAATCATTTCCTCCTATCTAAATTTTATATATAAAGAAGTAGTGTAGAATAAAATTGATAATATATCAATTTTTTTTATATTCTAGAACATCTAAAAATATATTCAATTTATTTACCAAAATTTCATTTCAAAGCCCATAAGTTTTTATTAGTGAACAAGGAAAAATATTATCTAGACGGGTGAATAGATTGACCTTAAAACAACAACGATTAATTACGATTACTATAAAATAAGCTCATATTTTTTCATTTTTTTATGAGAATTATGTCGGAACTGTTGAATTTATTAGATATGGATTCCGATATTGAAAAATGTTTCTGCCTATTTGATTTATTTTCTTTCATCTATATCGGATACCCATATTTTGTCGAATCTGAAATGATTCTATCATTTCTATATTTGCAATTCAATATGCATAGATATATACCACATATATCTATATCTTTTTTATATACCCCTCCTTCCATAATTTTTTCATACAATTTGGAATACTCGAAGGGTCGATTTTTTTTTTTTTTATCTTAATCTTAGTTTTTACCTTTCCGAATGAAAACAAGGAAATCTTTCATTATGATCTAGATTGGGCCTTTCTCTTTCTTTCATTTTTCTCTTTTTTCCTTAGAGCGGACAGACGCAGACCCTATCTATATACTATAACTAATAAAATCCCAACTAGAAAAACGAAAATGGAAATCTCTCTTTTTTATTAAATTCAAAATCTATTTATTAATTTAGAATAGCTATAACTAATCTACTGGCTATAAATAATCATTCTATTAATT